>CADWAE010000242.1:0-4800000 GCA_902982915.1 Phalloptychus januarius | reverse complement strand
TATTTCCTATCAAATTTCATTGAGATTAATACTTATTCGTCTTGATTAATAAGGATTCATTGAGATGAAAATTTGGGCCAATATCGATATCAATATTGCAGTTTCTGTCAATAACCAATACTTAACGATACTATATGTATTCCTCTACCTTTTTGACACCTTTGGAAATTTTTACATTTCACACCTTCAAAGTTAAAGCATATATAGTGTGATTGATCTGATTACATTTGCTGAACTGCTGTTAAACGCATAATATTGCCCCTTTAACATTATTTTTCTTGCTTTCGTTCTAAAAAAAGAAACTATAAATTATAGAAAATGTTTGCAAAAACATTTTCTATAAATGTTATAGAAAATTTACATCCATGTTGTAAATTTTCATGGATTTACATCCATGTTGTTTCATGAAACAACATGAAACATGTTGTTTCATGTTGTTTCCATGAAACAACATGGTTGTTTCATGGAAACCCCATTGTTGTTTTTTCCTTAAGCCTGGAAAATTTATATATTTTCTAGATTTCAAAAAGACGATTACATTTTTTTAGCTATATATATATATATATATATATATATATACATATACATAGATTTTGTTGTGGCCCCCTAAAATTTTTGCCGGACCGGTTTGGGCCCCCCATGGAAATTTTCTGGGAGCGCCCCTGTCTTTGGTTAGGGTTATCTTCTGGTTAATGTAAATTCAAGCAGACACTGAAATCAACTCTCCATGTGTTTCCATTTTCAGAAGCTGAGCGTGAAGTTGGATGAAGAGGCGAGGGCGCGAGAGGAAGCCGAGAGGACGCTGCGGTCCTTCAGGAAGGACGTGGACGATGCGACGGCGGTCCGCCTGGACCTGGAGCGGCGCATTGAGTCGCTGTCGGATGAAATCTCCTTCCTGAAGAAGGTGCATGAAGAGGAACTCGAGGAGCTGAGCAACATGATGGAGGCGCAGCAGGTCTCCGTGGAGATGGAGCTCGCCAAACCGGACCTCACTTCAGCCCTGAAGGAGATCCGCAGCCAGTATGAGTCCATTGCCTCAAAGAATCTGCAGTCGGCCGATGAGTGGTACAAGAGCAAGTTCGCGAGCCTGAGCGAGCAGGCGAGCCGGAGCAACGAGGCGATGAGGGCCAGCAGGGAAGAGATCAATGAGTTCAGGAGGCAGCTGCAGTCCAAGACGGTGGAGATAGAGACCCTGAGGGGCGCCAACGAGTCTCTGGAGAGGCAGATGGGCGAGATGGAGGACACGCACAATGCCGAGGTCACAGCCATGCAGGCGAGTAGTTCAAGTTCTCACTCTACGTCAGGACAACGATTGGGATTTAGTTTCTATAAGTTCCTTTTTGTTACTCAACAGAATTCCTTCGTGTTTTATGGTGAAACTTCAAAACTTTTCATAACTCAACTTCCCAGAATTCTTGGGCCTCCACTTTACAGGTTTACTATTACTTAATGTTTAAATAACTGGAAGGAAAATCCATCCAACCATTGGTCCATCACACATGCATCCATTCAACAATTGGTCCATCATACAACCGTCATTGTCCATTCATCCATTGAACCATCCATCCATTACACATCCATCCATCGTTTGGTCTGTCCATCCATCCATTTATACATCCATCATCCATCAGTCCATCCAGCCATTCATTGATCCATCCATCCAAGCCACAGACAGTCTAGCCCAGGGGTGACAAACTCTAGTCCTCAAGGGCCACTGTCCTGCAGTTTTTAGATGTGCCCCAGGTATAAAACACCAGGATCAAATGGCTTAATTGCCTCCTTATTGTATAGATAAGTTCTCCAGAGTTCTGCTAATGACCTAAATATTCTATTCAGGTGTGGTGCAACAGAGGCACATCTAAAGGTTGCAGGGCAGTGGCCCTCCAGGACTGGAGTTTGACACCTGTACAATAAAAGTTATTTTACAGAAGCAATTGAAGAACCACACCCACTTTAAACACATTTGTGTTATCTTTGACTAACATGTAAACTTTCTCCAACAGATAATGATAGAAGCACTGCTTAGGCACCTTGTGAGCTGAAAACCGATTGAAAAGTTGGTTGACAAAACTGTCAACAACATTAATTTTGTCACACGATAATTATCATCCTGAGAAAATCCACAAGAAAATATTTATAGCAAGGGTGACGATTCTTAGTTTGCATAATGTTGTGAAAACCAAATATGTGCTTTTAAAATATCAAAGAAAATCAGTTTACACCAGTTTTCTCTACAATGAACTGCACGTTTCAGACGAGAGAACGTTCTGGCAGTAAACGTCTGATTCCAGTTCAGTGTGGGGTTAAGACTCAACCCTTGGGTTTTTCAAGGCGTGTGAGACTGAGACAACTGAAGTGACTCTTCATGTCTATTGGATTAATCTCCGAGCTGCTATATATGGAAAAGCCATCTGGCTTTCGCTGGCTTCTTACAGGAGTGAAGGGTTAAGCCTTGAAGACAAAAAGGAAATCCTCTATAAACTCTGGGATGCTTCTTTAAAAATATCACGAAGCTTCAACAGCTGTAGAGTCTTTCAGACACTGCATGTACATAAAGAAGTTTGTAACTGACAAAGTTTGTCAGTTACATCTTGGCAGGCAGTTGCTATGACAACAAACAAGCCACAAGCTTGGAAGTAGCTCTCGCCTCGTTCCTATCTGTACATATAAGCAATGTAAGACATTACAACTATTACTCTGTTGCAATTTTTGAGTACTGAACCCACCCTCTTTGTAATACTGTGATAAATATCAGTGATATTTACTGTTGTACTTATGTCAAACTAGCAAAGTTAGCTTAGCTAACATAGCTTTCATCTGCTAGCTGACATGGACATTGGTTAAACGTTTCAATATATTTGTTGGTCTCAAAGCCTTGGGTCTGCCATGCATTCTGTGTGAGTTTGCCTACTAAGATGGTGCCGATCACTTCCGCTTCACACTTGTGGGAACTATAATACAGAAATGAACTAATGTGAAGAAGATTGAACTACTTTCTCCTTTGTGACAGGACACAATTAGCCACCTGGACACTGAGCTGAGGAACCTGAAGAGTGAGATGGCTCAGCACCTGAGGGAATACCAAGACCTACTCAACGTCAAGATGGCTCTGGATATTGAAATCGCTGCCTACAGGTGCTAATCTAAAGAAAATGCTAGGAATCTCTAAGAAGTTAATTGTGCTAACGCTTAGCTACTAATCATAAACATTAAGTCCGCTAAAGAACTGCAACATGATACTTAGCAGAAGCTAATGCGCTAATGATGTGCTTTGACAATATAAAAGTATATTGTCTCTTCAAAGACAACAAGCACCAATTTAATTCCAACATTATAATTTACATGTTCTACAATACCATTAAATATCCTATTTATGTTTATGTCTTGTTCTCTACTGTCCGTGTTTTATTTTGAAAACGTGAGGAGAGGAAACGGAAATGCTGTGTAAACAGTCTTCACCCACCTCAAAATAAGAGCATAATTATAAACCGCCAATCACTAAAACTTCACACAGATGTTGCAGATTATTTGACTGAAAGTTCAGTGAAATCAGAGCTTTAAAATTAATCTGCTAAATGTTTTCAAAGTGGTAGATTTAGCAATGCTACTAGCTGATTAGCTAAAGCTACTAGCGGTTTCACTAAATGGTAAAAACCAAGCCTGATTGAGCCATTCTGTGGGATTTCAATGTTTATCTATATGGAAGGGAACCACATTTTTCCAATTTTTATTCTTTGAAAAAATGCTGAGGTGGTAGCAAGTGGAGTAGAAGTGATTTTCTCCAGTCACATGAGCTACAAGGAGTCAAACTGAGCGAGCTGAACCTTTTGGTACTAAGTTTTACAAACTTTAATCAATGTTTTCTGCATTTGTTTTTAAGACAATTAGAAGTTTTAATGTGTATCTTCTTATACGTTTGTTTTTGTTAGAAAACTACTGGAGGGAGAGGAGACCCACTTCAACTCTGGGATGTCGTTCGGCACGGCTAGCTACAGCTACCAAGCTCGAAGCTCAACCGAATCATACAAAAGCAACCAGAGGGAGAAAGGAGGAGACATGAAGGAAAGCTTCAAGGACATCAGCGAGGACAAGGAAGAGGCAGACATCAACTCCAACAACTGAATATAAGCAGGGGAGAAATTACACCCAATCTGTAATTTAGGATTAAACTATTACGTAACTTTAAAACAAGAACTGGGTGCACAGGTTTGAATTTATCAAATGTTTCTTAGGTAGTTTAGTCTTAACAACTCCATTTTTGTAGTTCTTTTTATAGTTCTGGCTGGATAATTGACCATTCATCTTGGTATAATTAGCATTTTGGGATTAATATTAAGATATTTTCCTGTTTTAAACCCATGAAATGTACCTGAAGTTGATAATTTGTACATAATACTGATATAATAATACCCTTTAAATAGGAATGTAACCAAGTATCTAACATGAATGCATCAAATTTTTAAAATCTATTGTAATTGTCCAATATGCAGCGGCGCCCCCAAGAGAGCAGGAGGGTCCATGGCCCCTCCAGGAAAAAAAAAACAAAAAAACATTTACATACATTTCCTTTGATTAAATATTAAAGTCAATAAATCTAAACCCGCATTCAATCATAAAAAAAAAATAAAGTAAATTTATTTCAAAGCTATAAGGTGGGTTCATTTAAACTCATTTTAAATAAACATGGTTTCTTGTTTGAAGCAAACTGTTTTATTATCACAAAGCAGTCAGTCAATAAATAAAAAGTAGGTCCAAGACCACCAGGGCAGAGAAAATGAATAAACTAGACAGATGTTGCTCCTCTTCTAGTTTCATCAACAGCAGCAATTAAACTTGGTTGACTAAACGCCTCCAAGAGAGAAACTGGCAACAGAAAAGTTAGTCTTGTTTCATTTACTGACCAAATGATTTCAGTTATCAGGCTTTTTTCACATTTTTAAAGGTTTCCTAAACATTTCAGGGTCAGACAGAAGTTTGCTTCCTCTCATCATCAACATGAATGCAAACACACATAAAAAAAAGATCTTTCTTGTTCACACCAAGTCAAAATCAAACATACAGCTTCAAAAATATGCATACACACACAAATTTTGGTTAAATACATCAAGGCACAGATTGATGTGTGCGTTCGACTTGCCTGCTTTATTTGATCCAGAACCGGGTTGGAGGTCCGATCTGTCCCCAAGATTCAACCAAAGTCCAAGAAAAAAGGAGAAATATTCAAGCTGGATGCTGCAGGTCGTTAATCATCATCAGTGGATTTAGAAAAGCGGTGAATCTGAGCCGTTGACCCGGTGAAACTGTGAAGCTGATCGATTTTTTAAGTGGATGTTTTGGACTTTGGGAGAAACGGATTCAACTCGAGTTTCCTGCTCAAGACTGCGAGGGGAGGACCAAACCGAAGTGAAGCACCAGCAAACCGTCCTGCGGAGAACATGCAACAACAATTCTCAACTTTAAGCTGCAGTTTGTAATTTTTATAAAAAATTTAATCTGTCATCAGTTTGTAATGAGACAACCTGTGAAAAAAAAAAATCAATCTTATACAATTTCTCCCGAAATGCACCAAAAACAACCAATCAGAGCCAGGAGGAGGGGCTTAGCGCTGTCAATCAATCTTTTATACACACTGATAAATGTGTTAACGGCGGAGAGACGACTTACCGTTTCAGAAAAAGCGTTTATCTGCTGTCATCAGTGGCTCTGCTAACTAGCCTTAGCAGCTTGGAATAGGAAAAGGGGATGAGCAGCGCCACATGGAGGGTTATTGACAGCACTCAGGCCCTCCTCCTGGAACCTGATTGGTTGTTTCTAGTTAACACTGGGAGCTTGAACTTTTCACAGATTATCCATCTCAAAAGATACAGTCATGACATAATGACTGCAAAAAATGTTTGGTAAAAGTTGCATACAGCAGCATGTTCCTATGTTACTGTGTGTGTGGGTGTGTTTTTACCTGTAGTGCTTCTTTACCCACAAACTTCTTAATGTCCTTCAGTGACTGGTGATGGTCTAGGAGGTGATCTCCACAAACCAGATCCACCTGCAGGGGAAACAGAAACTGTTCACACCAAAAAGTCTCAATTATTCAGGCAATTTGGACTTAAAGTTTTATCAGGATATATTATTATGATAATGATAAAAGTGACAATAAGAACCATTTATCATTTCTTTTTTTTAAGTAAACATATAATTCTGACTGCATGTCACAGCAATCATAGTCCCACAAACACAAATACGCTTTTCTAGGACAAGAGTCACATAAAGAAGTGCGATTTTTATCACCAAACTGCTTAATTCTCCCTGCGGAAATGATCTGCAACCTAAACTGCAGGCTGACCTGACACTTGGGGCTGAGCTCCATCTTCCTCCGGATGAACAGCTCCACATGGCGGATGGTGGCTTCGCCCGACACACAGATGTACGGCCTTTCTAGAGGCTGAAACAACGGCAGAGAGGATCGGCTTTAACTTAAAGATACCCATGCCAGCGATTGAGATGTCAACTTTAACAGTGAAAAGTGTATTTGAATGACTAAAATGTGCAATTTCTCAGTATTAAAGTAACATTTCATGTATGCAAAATTTCTTTGCTAATCTTAAATGAGCCTTTTTTGCATTTGAATCAAAGGCGTCCTACCAGATTCCCTTTAAAGCTACTGTAATCATCAGCAGAACCACTAGGAGGAGCCAAAGGCTTGTGTGCATCAACACTTCCCCTATTAGTACAACAGAAAATATCCATATTAAGAACTAAAGCAAACAAAACGTCTTCAAATACAGGAAGCCCCATTTTTTAATAGTTTGTCAAACAGGAAATGCTCAAAAAGACAGAGAAACTTGAACCAAAATCAAGAAAAATTCATGAACAAGGAGCAGGAAGGTTCAACATCAGAGGATCTTAAACTTTACCTTAAAGTCAGAGATCCCATTTTCAGCCCTGAAAACAAAGCAAGCAGTCAAAAGAAATGTGACTTTGATGCTGTCTATTAAAAAGAGAACACATGAGTAACTATAACATTTCATTTATTTTTGAAAGTTTACTGAATAAAAATTGTTTTTTAAACACAGAAGCACAGCTACAAAAACTAAGAAACTCCAGCTTCCTCTCACAGTCTTGAAACATTATTGTTATGTTTACTGTCTATTTAAATTGCCTTTAGGTGTGCCAAAAGACAAAGAAAAACTATACAATATGGAGTATCATTACTCCAAAGCAGCAGACTTAAAATGCTTAAAATAATTTGAATGCCACATAAAAACGGAAACATACCCGACAAACTCCAGGAGCAGATAAATATTCAGCTCAGGGGGGATGGTGAACACGGCTCTAGGGAAGTTATCTTTCCTTTTCTTCAGCACAACGGGACCTTGAGGTGAAACAGGCACTGCAAAGAGCAAAGCACACATCACATACAGTCAGCGATAAAGTGACTTACTTCATCTATGTAAAATCTGTTTATAAATCCAAAGAAGCTGGACGTCGTCACCTGGTTTTGGCACGGCGAGCCCCCTCTCTTTGTAGAAATTACACATTTTTTCTCTTTCAACTGTTAAAAAAAAAAAAAAAAAGAGGCTCAAAGCACCACATCAGGAGCTCAGATGAATACATTTGGTTTTAGTGTGTACTCAAACATTCTTACGTTCTTCCAGGAAAGGAACCATTTTATATACGATGTCCTGAAGCTGTCTGTCTGGCCTGCAAAACATAAAGTAATTAACTCCCAGTCGACTGCATACCAAACAGAAACATGGGGCAGAGTAATTAATCAGCAGCTGCTGCTGCTGGAGGAAAAGAACTCACCTGATGTTGTAAAGAGGCTGCGTCTCGTGCACAACGATGCTGCATGTCGGACATCTGTTGCTGGAGAAGAAATACTTCACGATGCAGCTTTTGCAAACTAGAAGAAAAAGCAGAAGAAATCTAGTTAAAAGACGGTTTTTATTTAACTGTTTGAGCGAGAGCCCTGAACATATTCAGGATTTATCTGAACATGAGCAGATAGAGAAATGAGTGAGCCTTACATTGAATATGCAAGCAGAGGTGCTTGAGGAAAAGATATTTTTATTTAGCTTTGAAGATATTGGAAGTTCATATCTTCCAAATATTTTGCCAACTTTCAAGCAGTAATCGTTTAAGTATGATATTAATGTATTATACTACTTGTTGAGCTTAAATACCGAGAGAATTTCACTCAAAAACTGTCGCACGGCTGAAAAATCGGCTGAACATTGTGTAAAAATCACACAATCAATGCCCAGTGTGAAACTAAATGAACAAGTTTCACACGTTTTAAAATTTCTTCTGTATTGAGATGTGGCTAATTTACAACTACTATGGCTACAGTGCTGAAGCCTGAAGCCAAAACATGCCAAAGATCAGAGTTATAGTTAGATTAAAGGTTGAGATCACCCTGTCTAAGATAAAAACTTTTGATAAATATGTAGAATTTATAATATTTTTATGAAAGCACGAGTCAGTGCAAGAGTTATGTGGTAGCTGGTGACTGATCAAAATCACTAATAATTTGCCCAACAATGTGAACTAGTTGTAATGTGGTTCAGTTGAAAATAAAAGCGCTAAAATGTCTTATTTAACTTTCACAAATCAAAGTCGGTGGAGAATAATCTAGTCCAGGTTTTAAGTGTCTGTGTATTGTAGTTTTTAAGTTAGATCTGATTAAACTCGCTTAAGATAGTTCAAAATTAAGAGCAATTGAAATTGCTCTTAATGACAATTGTTTTCCCGAAGCTAACTTCGGTTTCCTATTATTTCTATGTACAAATTTATCTTTAATAGTTTTACTCATTTTCCAACAAGCAAATGTGTAGGTTGTCATTAGTTTTAATGTGAAATAATCGAGGCTGACCCTCCCTCCGTGGCTTTGTGACTCACATGTGTGCAGGCACTCTGTGATTGTGGTGGCATCGATGAAGAAGCCGAAACAAAGAGCACAGCGGATGTATGGATAAAACTGAGTGAGAGGAAGCTTGGTCTGTGAAGAACAAAAACGTGAAATTGTTCAAAATCACACAACGCAACAGCAAAAAACTACTAAACATAAATTATATCCGATTTAGAGAAACCATTGGTGTTTTACGCACTTCGTCGTCAGTGTCGCTGCCTGAAACGTTGGTTGTTCCGTCATGACTTCTTCGACCAACTGACATCCTCGACGGCGGTGAACCGCACTACAATACTTTCTCCGGTCTCTTTTACTTGTCAGTAAATGAATAAATAAGTTTACCCTTTTATTCCGCTCCTGTTAAGATGTGGAAGCTTTCTATTCTTAAACTTTTCGTCATGTAAGCAACACAGCACTAGTCCGCTAGCGTTAGCCTCCGCACCGTGAACCACAAAACAAAACAATAACACGCGCCTAACTAAATGCTAATATTAACAATTACTTAGCGCAAGCAAAAGCGTCATTCGATTTATATTTCCACAAACTGATATTTTAACGCGCTACAAAATAAAAATGACACAATTTAAACACTTTTCTGCTACACTGTCTTTCTTACAACTGAATTTCCCTCGCGCTTAGTTTGCAGCGAGGATAACGACACCGCTTCCGGTCTGGATTTTTCAGAATAAAAGCGTTATTAGGCGTGACACGGCTCCCTAGTAGATCTTTATTGTACAAATAGCTTCATCTGGCAAATATAAATGAACAACCAATTTCAGTTTAACGGTTCTTCGCAATAAATTGATTACTCATCTTTTTTGCTTTATTTCAGTTTTATGTACGCATACAATAAATGTCTAGAGATCAGTCAGAGGCAGTGTAATGCATAACATTTTAATTTATCACAATAAAATTATTCACAGAGAAAAATCAACACAAATATATGTTTTAAAATGATGTTTCAAAGAACAATTATACTGTATTTGGTTGGGTTTTTTTGTAGTTGTTTTTTCTTACAAAAGTCAGTTTGGTATTTACAGAGAACTGTACAACGTTGTATATACTGATAATTAAGTTTATGGTGTACATCCCACCAATAAGACATCGACTTAGAGAACCTGTTAAAACCATTTTTTTAGTTCAACAATAGCAATTCTTTTTTTGTTGAGAATAAATTGGTTTTGTCCCATTTTTTTGAGGTACCACAAATCCAAAATTTGACAAGTACATTAAAAATGTTTATAATCACTGATACAATTCATGTTTTATTGATTACCACCTATAATACAAACAATTTAGCTACCACTTTAAAAGGTCACATGGGGTCAGGCTTAAATCCATCAGAAACATGATATTAATTTATTCATTTTGAGCTTCTTTTTCCCAGAGTAGCTTTCTTAATAGAGCTCATTTTCTTTGTTTTTTCGACATAATGAGTAGCTGGTTAGTTTGTAATGTTTTGTAAAGTAAAAAAACCCAGTGTGGATTTTTGCCTTATTCAAGAGAACCTATGGAAACCTTCATTTCAGTTTTGAGAGAACATGGACCAAAATAGAGTTCTGATTCTTCCTGTGTTGGTGCATAGTGGGCTTAATCCCCCCTTTTTCCCAAAGAACAGTCTTCATTTGATTAAAGTCTTGCTAATAAAAAAAGAGAAAAGAAAAGACACTATTTTCACAAGGTGGAATGTTTATGGGGACAATTTATCATGAAAACATTTGTCTGAGGCAGTACTGGAGGCAAAAATGATAAATTTCACTACAAAACATCATCTGGGAACATTCACAACTTGATAGCGCAATTTCTAACTGATCCAAACCGTTTTAAAGTCAGAGAAAGTCACAATAAGCATTAGAAGAGTGGACGCTGCTTGAAAACGGATTCTATACCAGTTTCATTGCCATTTTGCAAGTAGCTTTTTTTTAATGTATGAGAGAAACTAATTCTCTTCCAAAAATTTGAAGTTAACAGCTCAAGGCTTTTCTGTTTTATCTTAGATGGTGTAAGAAAAATAACATAAACAAAAAAATATGCATATGCTGAGCAACAGCACCTCTTATTGTTTCACATCTTCATAATTTTAACTACGTTCAGATACTTATTTACTTACAATAGCTTGGAAAGAAAATCTAAACAAACCTTTATATATACCTTTCAGTGTTTACAGAAAAGTAATGTTTTAAGTCTTTTATTGTGAAAATCTACTTTCTAGGCATACTTTGGTTTCCAAGCCACTCACAATATGGCGGACGCGTTGATGGTTTGTTTCTATGGGATAGAGATATCAATTCATTCTGTGTGTACTATGGTAAGCCCGATTGACTCTTTTCTATATCTGTTACACCTTGTCAATGTTTTGTTGGAAAGAAACGTGTGGTTTGAACCTCGTCTTATTGAATTCACATAAAATGCTCCCACTTAAAAGACATGAACAACCAGTTGCTCAACTCAACTTTATACAGTGGGCCCTCGGTATTCGCAGAGGTTAGAGAATATAACGGTCTGCGAAGAGCTAAGAACCCCTCTAAAATGCTTGCAATAACAATTCAAACTATACACCTTCTAACCTGCAACAATATGAAAAGGAAAACCGTTGTAGCACTGCCGCAAAAGCTAACGCCTCTGTTGTCCTTATCTTCGTGCTTGTGGGTTCAGCCAATCAGCGCTCAGGAAAATGTATGGAGCTCCTGGATTGGCAGTTTCCAAAACACCAGCCAATAGTGTGTCACGTAGCATTACGCCTAGCTTTTTCAGCTTCCCGATCAACAAGTACATTTTCCGAAAATAATTTAGAGGCAAAGTGCTACAGAAAAATTAACTGGGGGTCCACTTTATGTCACTTTTTTTTTGCTACCGCTAACCCTGAATACATAAGTCTTGGTTAGGTCGCTTCACTTCTCTGCTGGCACCGAACAGACTGAAATATAATGCTAAAAACCTATTAGTACATGCTTATATGACTTTAAGGCACTTAGCTTTAGCATGAGCCAATGTACTGAGAATGTTAGCATTCAAGTTGAGTTAAAGTAACAGGAACTTTCTTAAGTCAGCTTACTGGAAGGTTTTAATCAATATGGCTGCCTTGTACATAAAGCAGTGTCTTTTTGTTGCACTGCTGTCAGTTTTTGTTTGCACAAAATCCAGGATATTATGGCCAATCAGAAATAAGGTATATTTTAACCCACAACCTGAAGTTGACTTTCAACCAACTTGAGCACAAGATATTCAACGTTATACTTTCTTACTTTGATTTACAAACCCCACGTTAAAATGTTGCCTCGTGTCTAAGTGTCCCCTTCATACATTTTTCCAAAAATGTTCTGATCTCAACAATGTTTATTTTAAAATCTGCAAGAGTAACTCTGCCTCAAAAAAATATTTCCATCCTAAATAAGAAAAAGAAAATACTAAAACTGTGTCAGAAAGTTCAGCTGAATGGAGCGTGCTCTGCATTGCTGGGTAGGGCTCCTTTATCAGACCTCTGAGAGACTCTGTGGCTGCTCCGGTGTGTGTTGGGGCTCATGCTGGATTCGACAAACTGACTTGTTACACATCGGACACACACTCCGGATTTCTAACCATTTCAGCAGACATCTAAAGAAAAAAGCAGGCAGACAAGAAAAAACATGACTAAAAAAAAATCATTGCTATAACAGTTTTTGCTGCAAGACAAACACAGGTCTCAGTTACTAAAATTGTGCTCAAGTTCAAACATGTAGAGAATATATATTCAAGAAACATGATGTAATTTGTAGCAGGAAATTCAGCAATACCTACAGGACTTGTTGATGTCTATTAAACTGCTTAATGAAGTTTGAAGCTTGGAAAAAACTCTACATTGTCATATAAACATGGTAATCAACAAGTACTACTATTGAACTCACTTCTTATGAAAAGCGTGGGAACACGGACACACTCCAAGCTCATCCCTGCTGCGAAACTCTTCCAAACATACTGCACACGTTTGCTAGAAAAAGAAAATGCCACATAATGGATTCAGTTCAACAAACGAAAAAAAAACTTACCCTAGAAAACTTCTTGATCGGAGTACTAAGGGATTATGGCATAACTCTGAAGCCCATTTCTCTTAGATACTCTTCAGAATAGGAAAGAAAAGACAACTTGTCATTGCACTAAGGTAGATGTGTGGTAATCTTTCTAAGGCTTCAAGAAAATAACTACCAAGTACCCCAAATTTGCCCATATTTACAGCCGTAGCAATAATTGAAAAGTTTAG
Organism: Phalloptychus januarius; assembly: GCA_902982915.1. Lineage (NCBI taxonomy): Eukaryota > Metazoa > Chordata > Actinopteri > Cyprinodontiformes > Poeciliidae > Phalloptychus > Phalloptychus januarius. The sequence goes on along the minus strand of CADWAE010000242.1, from coordinate 4,786,858 downwards.
ATGTGTGCTTGATGCTACAGCAACTTTAAGTGGTGCTTCTGTCCAACGAATGAACATATAAGAACCTGATTTCATACACCTATGAAGTTTGAAGCTCAGTAAGTTATTTTACCAAAAAGTACTTTAAATGTTCAACCCCTAAATGTGTATTAACTTGCAACCTGTATTGAACTTACACCAAGAAGACTCAGTTTTTTCCCCGCTCCCTTTAGAACTACCTGTTGATGACAGAGGAAATAACTTGGTTTGCCTGACAGAAAAGCAAATGAAAACAGTCTTGTGTTTCATTAACAAGATGCTACCTCATTATAGCCATAATGCTCTCTTGCACCTTGTCTTCTTAGTCTGTAAAGAAGCAACAAAATAAAACATGAAAAGTGTGCTGTTTTAAAAGTGGTTTGAAGAGCCAAATGCAAGCCATGCTTAGGACCAAGTCTGCAACAAAATAGTCGCTTCATTGGTACTAATAAAAACAAAAAGGCAACTGGAGACTTGGGTGAGAATCAGTTGAAAATGTAACAAATGTTGCACTTTTGTTCCCCAATCAAATCAAGTCTACAGGACTATCAGATGTGAAAATACCCAAAGTAGAAAAGCAGTAGAGAGGTTTGCAGGCGTTTGCCTAGAAAGTCCGGCTCGTTTATGTAGGTGTGAATGCAGAATCAAACTCTTGCGTTTGATCGGTCTTGGTCTGGTTGAAGTGAACTCTGGTATAGTTTGAATGCATATACGAATGCCAAGTGAGCCGGAGACTGCTTCAAAAGCAAGAAGCGGACTACAGCGCAGGGCATTCTGGGTAAATACAATGAAAACAAACATGCAAGTCTAATGCTAGCGGAAGAAATGCCTCGTGGTTTTTTACCAAAGACAAGAGAAATCCTACAACAGCTAAAATCTGATGCCACTCCATTTTTGTTTACCTTTTGTGAAGAAGGAAGGAAGTTGTCAGAGGTTTTTGGCATCTCAGCCGAGGAGGGGAGCAGGTTTTTCAGTTAGTTTGGTTCATTTGAGACTATTCAGTGTGAAAACAAACCGCAACAGCTGAAAATTTGCAATTTTGGTCCCCAATTGAACCGAATCGTCTTTACTATCAGGTATGAAAACACTCTAACGTTGGAGAACAGTAGAGTGGTAGACAGAAAGACGGATAGAAAGAATCTAAGGACAGACTTTATGTCCTTGGCCTACTTAAATATCGGTGAATAATTATAGCTGGTTGGCTCAGAATTTTATGAAACATGCCCTCTCCATGTCGCCAGTTTGTCACTAAAAAATTCCTACTGTGCAAATTATATGTTTCCTTATCTCTCCTCTCTGATACAAGTCTTGTCATGCTAAATGAATCAGCTGGGGATGTTCAGCGCTTCAAGCAGTCCTGGAATTCATACCATGTCAAATTCATGTAACAACCTGAGCAAAGAAGTCCTTCACACTGAGCAGGGCTGCACAAAAAACATCAAAACTTGGGCTCTTCACTGCAAAATATTTGAGCCGCATTTAGTTGTGTCTACTAGCTCCTACTCTTTAAGTCAAAAAAAATCTGGAAAGTTTTAGAACTTAAGTTTGTCAAATCTAAACTTACACTAGTGAGTTGTGTTAGCTTTTGATTAAGTTTGTCACATCTCCAAGAGTTGAGTGGATGAAGTGTGAATTCACACCTGATATTCTGGTAGATTTGGTCTGATTGGGGACCAAAATTGCAACTATTGTTGCATTTTCAGCTGGTGTGGTTTGCTTTCACACTGCACTGTGTAAATGAGCCAAACCTCTTGATAAACATTTTCCCCTCTTTGCCTGTGGTGGCGCTGCACCAAGAACCACTGAAGAAAATGACATGAACACGTCTGAAGAAGACACTGACCACAACGTTCTTCTTCACAAAATGTGAACAAAAATGGAATGGCGTCAGACTTTACTGACTACTGATTACTTTGTAGGATTTGTCTTTTGTCGCTAAAGGCTAGGAGACATTTCTCCTCTAGCACCAGACTTTGTTTTGTTTGCATTTACCCAGAATGCCCTGCGGTGCTGTCCACTTGCATGCTTTTAGAGTGTTCTGCTTGGCGTTCACATTAGCATTCGAACCGCCCCAGAGTTCATTTAAACTGTATTTGTCATTTTACAGTGGTTGAGGACAATGTCTGCTCAGATTGAAATTAAATGTTTCCGAGCAGAATTCAGTGTGATTTTTAATAAAAATGCATTAATGCAAATCAAATAAAGATTTCTTGTTGACTTTACTTGCTTCATTTTCAAGTTAAACCACCTCCAGATGTTTTACAGTGTCATTCTGTACCTCAACAGGTAGCAGCAGAAGATGAGGCTGAGCATGAGGATGAAGAGGCCGATGCCCAGGATGATGATGTAAATATTAAGCGGCAGGTTGAAAAGACTTTCGCTCGTCATCTTGCAGTGAGGGACGAAGTCCTGCAGTTCAAAGTCACACAGACACCTTAAAAATGGGAATCATGAGAAAATATTATTTACCTTGATAGATTAAATTATATGCCTTTTGAAAATCCCAGCAGAATATTGATAGAAGTTTGGGTTAGACAGAATTAGCATCATATTTTCAATGAAACAAATGTTTTCTAGGAGTTTGTCTGCAAATAAATGGCAAATTATCTTTTATTATCCAACAAACACAAATGTTTGCAGTGAAAATGTCATAAATGTGGTAAATACAGATACCAACTTAGTATTATATCAATATTTTTGATCGATCCTCCCAGCTCCAGTGCAGGCATTTAGTTTACAAAATAAAATAGAAGGGTCATTATTATCATGATTTTAAAAAATATTCTGTTTTGTTTTGTTTTTTTGCCACCAAAGTCAGAATGTTGATTAATTTTCAGCTATTAATTCAGAAAGTTTTATATAATTGTTGTGATTTCATTGCAAAAACACACAGAGTCTAACAAAGTATTTTTGGACTGCTTTCTAACACAAATATCTTAGTACACTTAAAGTATGACAAAGCATACAAACAACTGTTCAGCAAGATGTAGAAGCTTGTTGTCAACAATTCCTTAATATTAATGAAAAAGTACTAGTTCCACTGGCAGATTATTTCACTTATGAAATGGGGAACATGTCTCGTTAGAAGTAAAATAATCTGCTGGAGGAACTAGTACTTTTTAAAATCGATATTAAGGAATCATTTACTTGAAACAAGCTCCACTATCTTGCTGGAAAGTTACTTGTAAGTTATTTTTATCCTATTTCAAGGATACTAACATATTTGCACTAAAAAGTAGACCAAAAATATTTGGTAACATTTCTGTTTTTGCAGTGTTTTATTTTTTTATTGAGTCAGATTCGTCATTGAGAATAAACTTTTTTCTTAGCCTTGGCTGATTAAACAGAGTGGCTTTCCTTCCACACAAACCGGCATTAGTGTAGCGCAATGATGCAATTAACACATTTTTGTGGTTAGAGTAGATTGTACTCCTGCTCAGAAGTCCCGCTTTATTACTCAAAGGTCACACGTGGAAAAGCGCATTACAGAGGGTTGGTAAGGCGAGTGTTTGGCTGGACGTTTAGGTTAAAGAGGAGGCAGCTGTAATCTTAGCACTATGTTAGTAAATCATTGATAGTGGAGGACCAAAAGGTAGGCCACTGTGCAAATGCTGCATGCATGCATGAACAAGTCTGAACTTGAACATGGTTAAGGTGAGGTGGTTGATCGGATCTAGAAACATTACAGCTGTGTCTGTAGATTTTTCCTGCTGATGCACACAGTTTTGTCTGCACAAAGGAAAAACAAAAAATGTGGCGTACGTTTTTGTGTTGATTCTTGTAAAACCAACTTAAAAGGGAATGTAGAGTAAAAGTTGGTCATTAGGAGCTTATATAAAAATTGATTTCCATGTCTAAAATCAAGCTATATATGGATAATAGCTTAAAAAGATTTTGAATTACAAAAAAAAAAGACAAAAAACAGTTAAGCGTGTAGCTGGTAGTTGCAGAAAAGTGGGGAAAGTAAGGATAGCACACTGAAACATAATGGCAGCCGCAGAAGAACATAAAGCCGAACAAGACATTTACTTTATCATATATATATCTACAGATTTCTTGTGGTTTCGTTTTGGAGGGAAAACCACAACGCTAAAGTAGCATTTAAAGTAGCATAACATGTCAAACACTCTTCTGTCATTTTTTTTCCATACTGAATGGTTATAAATTCAGATTATCTAAGATTATGTCTATCAGTGTGGGTGTTGGTAACTTTGAAGCCGTGAAAAACTGGGTTAGTTTTGAAAGAAAGACAAATCAAAAGCCTCCTTTCCAGTTGTGCCTACTTGTCTGAACTCTACTTGAGTTGATTTTTCAATTGGGTGTAATGGAAAATGACCTCGAATCAAGTTTAGCAAAACAGGTGCAAATGAAAAAAAAATGTTCAAAGATCACATGTGAATCCGTAAGCCTGGCAAACTACTATAATCCTGCAAGGCCTTGTGGGTGAAATACTTCCAAAGCAGCTGTGCTGCCAAAAAGAGTCAGTATAGATCAATTCGGCATCATTTTAATAAAAAACAATCAGATTTTTCTCAGATTGTTACAACTATGGCATCATGCTCTACTTATCAAAATACCGTGTCCGAACGTTAGCTAGCCTGTTTTGACATTGTCGGTAAATAATCATGCAAGTATGAAAATTCTCAGTGACAAAAATGTCTGTAACGGATTTTGGAGGGAAAACAACAATGCTAAAATAAAGCATTTACTGTAGTATGTATGTTTTTCCAAGCATTGTTTTGCGTAATATCCCTTTTTATTTTTATTTTTTAGAATACTACAGCTTCAGTCTCATCTAAAATTTGCTTTGGAATTTTGAAATCTGGTTAGTTTTGAAGAAAACCACTATCAAAACATTTAGCATCTCCCACATTTAGATTCTGCTTATAAAGATCTGCCTCCATGGGCTGTCATTGTTAAAGAAAAGTTAAATAATAAACATAACAAAGGCATGCTGGGGTTGATTTATCTGAGAATTGCCAAGGTTTGCAGGTTCTATAGAATATGTTGATATAATTCTTTAAACTAGCTTGTTTTAAACTTGAGATTAACTAAAGGGACAGGAAGAAAATTTCATAAAAATTGATAATACTTTGAAAAAAAACCCTGATTTATAATCGAAAGTGCTTTTTCTATGAGACAAAAGCATATTTTGGAGGGAAAAAAACAACACTAATTGTGAAGCTAATTGCTAACTATGCAATCTACAATAACTAGTTTGTACACTTTCATACTAACAAAATATCAATTTAATTGTACAACTTTTAAAGGTCTCTGTTAAGCAGTACTATTTAGCTGCATCAAACAATTGTAATTACCTCATTTTTGAGGGAAAACAATAATGTTAATATAGCATCTTTTGCAATGAACCCATCATACTTTTTCAGTTCAGTTAAACATTACTTAAGCTGAAATATCCAAAATTGTTACGTAGCACCTTAACTTTGAATGAAGTGGATTGGTTTTAAAGAATAATGAATTAAAATGTTTTCGATTTAAATCTTTGACAGTCATACTTCCGGTCCAGACACTATCAACATGGCGGCAAATAAATCTACAATAAGTGGTCAATAGAGCTTTGGTGTCTTCTAAAGCTAAAAACAAAATGCGTCAAGTTAACGGGAACATTGACAAAGACAAGTAGTGCCTTTGCCAACAAAATTGCGGGTGACTCTTATAAACTTTAATCTGATCCTGAAAAAGTTCAAAACACTTCTTAATTTATACTAGACTGCACAAAGGACCGAACATCTTGGATGGGCGGAGTTCGTTTAATTTGCCTTTTGACTCCAAAATCGCTGAAGCTACTAGCACTGCTGGTATCGGTTCTCCTTTGTCAAACTTTAATGGGCTGCAGTTCAATCACAGTCAGAGGGACCGCAGTTTGCGTGGCGCAAAATATGAAGAAAGGTTGTGCAGCTGGTGGTTCCGAAACACTTACCGTAGCACCAGAGAACCGGATGCATCCAATAACATGTAAATGTTTGACCGGCACTTAGCCGGGAAAAGTTTTGGGTTTCTCACCACGTTCTCTGGGATTGGTAACTAAAAGCAGGTAGTTTAAAACACAAAGGAGAGATCCACTAAACGCTCCCATCGACTGTCAGATCCGCCTGACAAAGAAACCTACGGATGCAATCCCAGGTCACTGCTATATCCTTGTGTCACTCTTTTGATCAATGGCTTCAAATTCCTGCTGTGGAGAGACAAAGGAAAACGACACGGATGAATTTCCCTGTTGTTATCCGGGCAGGTTCTCCCGTGGAAAGTCGATCGCGGCGCCTCCATCTGCCCCATACGCACAAGCCACGGCGCAGGGTCGGTAACACAGGAAGACAACGGCGCTGATCTTAATTCTGATCCAGGCTCCTCTCACGTTCACTCTCCTCCCTCGTCTCTCTTCTCCGCTTCTCATCTGCAGCTCTCGGTTTGTAAACAGATCTCTGCTCATGTGATTCACTGCCTGCATCACAGCTCTGCGTTCGCCGCCCCCTCTTTCCTTCCTTTCTTCCCTCTCTTTGCCCTCCATTTACCCCCTTTGCCCCTCTTGGTTTGTCCCCTCCCTCCATTGCAGCTGTAAGCTATTATTGAACAGCAGAAGACAGACAGATGTGGAGGCTGAGCAGTAATTGGCCTATGATCAGGGTGACTCATTGTAGATGACAAAAGATTTAATAAACATTCAAGTGAGAATTAGACTTTTGTAGTTATTACTGAAAAATAGAGGGATAAATGAATCAATAAGAGAGGGAAAAACGAAACAAGTTTATTTTCTACAAAGATTAGTCAATTTAAGATAGTCGTAAGTTGATAAATTAGTGATTTATTAGATTAAAATTAGGTCCAAACGATTATAGTTGCAGTAAAAACTGTTGTTGAACTACGTCATAACAGTATAGTATAAAAATCAAGCTCCTCCTGGCTTTGATTGGTTGTTTTAGATTTAGAAGGGTTTTAGTGCTGTCAGTCACCCCTCAGTGTGGTGCTGCTCATCCCTTTCTCTGCTACGTTGCAGCTAGCACAGCTTGTAATGCTAATGCTAGTTAGCGTGGGGGCAACGAGGGCAGATAAACGGTTTTGCTGTAACTGAAAGTTGTTTCTCCGTCTTTAGCACATTTAGCAGCATGTAAATGAGGGTGACTGACAGCGTTAAGCCCCGCCTCCTGGCTCTGATTGGTTGTTTTTGGTCTGGAGTGGTGCATTTAGCTCAAGGTACCAAATTGTCACAACATAGTAATAGCGTCAACAAATAATAAAAAATATATGTTTCTTTATAAAAGTTACATATTCACATTTAACTACTAACTTCTGATCAGACCTTCTTTTAGTTTTTCTTTTGGCCGCCATCCAGCAGAGGGCGTCACTGGTCATTCTTAAGTGGAACCATTTGTACACAATGAAGACAAAGGGGAACGACAAACTGTCCAGATATGTCCAAGTTACGAGAGAATTCTCATTATAATTCTCTCACAATTATAAGAGAATGATAATTGTTAAAAATAATTACAATTGTTAAAATTTTTTAAAGCTTTTAACAAATTTTAACATTTTTTAGAAATTGTTAAACAATTTTTAACAATTGTTAAAATTGTTTAAAAAATTAGAAAAATTTTAGTTGTTAAAATTGTTTTTAAAAAAAATCTAAATTTTTTTAAATAAAAAAATGTGATTTTAAATAATATAATGTTAAAACATTATATCGTTAAAACAATATAATGTTTTAACATTATATTATTAAAATATAATGTATGTTTTTAAAAATTTAGCATTATGAATATCACACAGACCAAAACAAAGGAATAAACACAATTCAGTGCTGAATGATGCACGTTGTTCTCAGGGTCTGAATATATTTAAATCTCACCTCAAATGTACAAACATAGAACGCAGTGTTGTTATTTAGAAAAACCTAAAATAAAGTACAGCTTTAATGTATCAGAAATATTTTATGAAGAAAGTCAATTTAGAAGTGCTTTTAATAAAGTGTGCTTTCATTTAAATTTGATTACTTGCGTAGATGAACAGAAAACTGTAACGTTTTAATGTAAAAATTATCTGGAATAAATAACCAAGGCAAGGCAAAAGTGCAAACAACAGCGCCTCCCTGCGGCCAACTGTGGAGCAGTGAATTGTGAAATATGTTTCCTTTCAACATATTGGAGGAGCACAGCTGTTTTCTGTCAGCATGGGAATAGTTTCCAGGAACAGAAAGTTTTTCTTATTGAAAGAAAACTGGACAAAAACTTTAAAAAACAGATTCTGCAACAGGTTCCTTTAGTAGTTTATCTTTACTTGCTCAAGGAAGCTTTTGTTCCAACAATTAATCTTTTTTTTTTGATAACTTTATATTCCTCTTGTAAAAAAAATTTGATTGTAAAAAAAAACCTTCATAAAAATTGGTGTATGTACTAAAATGTGAAAAATCTTTAAGACTTTTAATAGGTTTTTTTTGTGTTCTTGTCAATGTTTGAGAAATGTTGTAAAAATATGAAAATGTCAGTTTTTAAACAGAAATGTTTATGAGTGCACCAGGAGATACGCAGTTAAAATACAATACAATTTCCGTTTTTTAACAAGAGAAATACCTGGAGAAATACTGTAAAAAATACAGAACATTTCCATTTTTAAACCACATAAATGTTTGACTGTATCTGGATCAATTCTGTAAAAACATGTGAATTTTTTTAGATTTTAAAATAACAGAAATGTTTGTGTATATACCAAAGAAGTACTGTAAAAATACAGAAAATTTTAATTTTTAAAACAACAGAAATGTTTGTGTTTGTCTCTGGAGAAATACTGTGAAAATACAGAACATTTCAACTTCTAAACCACATAAGTGTTTGTGAATGTACCACCATAAGTTCTGTAAAAACATGTGCATTTTCTGTTTTTAAAACAACAGAAATGGTTGTGAATGTCTCTGGAAAAATACTGTAAAAATACAGAAAAATTCAGTTTTGTATTAATAGAATGAGAATGAATTAAACATGGTGAACATCGTCAAATTCTGTGTTAGAGTTGACAGAAATCCTAAGGTTTTTCTTGAAAATTTCTGAGTATAACCACAAAATTTCAGATTTTTTTTTCTAATATTAAAACCCATTTTTTTTTTTAATTTTGGAAATATCTCAAAATTTTTCAATTTTTTCTTAACATTTCAGATTTTTTTTTTACTTGGAAATTTTTGACTTGTTAAACTCAGAAATCTCCAAGGCGTTCTTGAAAATTTCTGAGATTAATCTAAAACTTTCTGAGGTTTTTGGCGGAAATTTAATATTTGCCTTTTTAATGCTCTTATGTTGTATTTCCAGCAGAGGGCGCTGTAGGACAATAAAACACTCTCTTTAAGCTCTGACTGCAGAAGAGGGCGCTGCTAGTTCTTTACTAGTACAGATAAAAAGATGTATTTGGACTGTTTTTCCCACTTCTGACCCAAACAACTGTGTCAAGTAAAACCAAGTGAGCTGAGTGCTTTTCTCCAGAATATCCTGTGTGACCATATTGCACAATAAAAACCCCCGTACTTTGAGTCAGACAGTTTGTTTCTCCTTTTTCCTGCTGCATACCAAGGCGACCATTCAGGAGAGAGGACAAGAGCAGTATGAGCCAGCACAACATTTTTTTTTTCTGATGATTACCTCATGGAGGTCAGCCCCCCAGTGTGATGCAATGAGAATATATGTAAATGGACTGCTGAGGTCTAACCAGAAAGAACGAGATTTAACCAGCCTGCGCTTGATTTGAAGTTACTCGCTTCCAAACTTCACACAAGTTTGATGATAAATTCCAGCAGTGCACTGAGAGAAATGCCCATTTGTGTGGAGTAGAAGCAGAAAAAGGACTGAAAAACTTCTGTAATGACATTGACTTTTACAGGAAATCAGCATAATTGTGTAAAAAAAATGTAAACATTTTAATTTTAAGTAAAAGAAAAGCATCCCTCCATGTCTGCATGGGTTAATTTAGCTTTTTATTAGCACCCAGCTTGTTCATATCTATCTGCAACATTTAAAGTATTGTTTAAGACTTTGTATGTATATCCTAATTAGACATTCATATATATATTCTATTGAATATTTCTACTCTTGAATACAATTTCTGGATTTTCTACTCACTAAATGAAAAACAAACATGTTTTAACCAGAGAATTCACCAGACATACATCTGCAGTTTTGTTTAGTTTCAAAAGTTTTTCATTAAAAGAAATCAATTTGAAAAAATTTTATTTTGCCAGATTTTGTTAGTTTTTTGTTTCTTATATGAATTATTGTCATTTTCATCCTTAAAATACCAAAGTTTCTACTTAACTTTAACTTTACATTGTAGTCCTTCTAATGATGTAATTTTTAAATATTAAATGATTCATAATTTGATCGGTACTTGAGTCGACTTTTTGCCAAATACTTTCTACCTTTACTTGAGTAAAAACATGTTTAAGTATCGTGTTGTTTAAGTAAGTAACCAGTAACGGTTCCAGTAAAACATGGCTCTGGTACCATTAATGTTCTGCAGAAAATAGGGGAAAATATTAGAAAATGTCCTAATGAGAAAACATGAACACAATGACATGCAGGTTTGTGGATTTCCATCGTACTGTTTATGCATTCATGTCTCTTCTCTGTAAAGTTGTTTATGATAAAAACACTCTGCAGTTTCAACCTGTGTGCTTCTCTATTTGCATAACCAATGACACAGTCAAAATCAGACAGGGCGGGCAGCTGTGGACATGCAGGACATGTAAATGATAAACCACAACAGTTACCGAAGCAGAAGCCTTCTGCAAACCTTTATGAAAATATCTTATCTTGCACTCAGTACTCAAAAGGACTTTAGACGCGTTTTATCAACTTGATTGATATTTTCCTGAAAAGGGGAGCACTCTATTTGTTACTCGAAAAGTCTGTTTTAATTTTTGCTGCAGGTCTATCAGAAAATAGACAGAGCCATACATTGTTGTTTTCCGCCAGTATTGATTCCTATGCCAAATGAATTAATTATATATATAATTTTATGGCTCAGAGCTTTATCTGAATATGAGATTAATAATAATAATAAAAAAAGGTTTCTTAATCTACAAATCTATGTTTGGTCTACACATCAATGCTGCATTGACATTGACCAGGAGACAATCACTGGCAACTTCCATGAGGAGGGAAGACCCTGAGGTGGCTACATTCACTGGAAAGTTGAGTGGAGGGAAAAAAGCTTTAAGTTTTAGTAAGATTTACAAGGCAGCTGCAGCTCAGTGAGCTACAACACAGATGGACTGAACTGCCTCATTCTGTTGGTGAGATTTCAATAAATGCTTTTGTTAACGAATTGTGGTTTTTGTCGTTGCGTTGTGGCATTTCTTACATTTCGTTGTTGCGTTGTGGCTTTTTGTTGTAGCTTTGGGTCTTTGCGTTTTGGCTTTTCGTCCTTGCTGAATTTAGAGCACAAAGTTGCCTTAAGCAGCATCTCGTTTTTGGCCTCATCCAGAAGAGAACCAGCACTGAACCTGTGAGCCGGACTTACAGTCTGTGGCGTTCAAAGGAGCGTACACACAGCCAGTCACAGCTTCTTCAGTGGCTCTCCAGGAAAGATAATAGGCTTTGAAATCTTGTTTATTAATAACAAAGGCTCTGGGATATATAGGCCAACTGTCTGGCATGGGCTGGGTGACTGATTCTGCTCCAAGGACGCTGTCGCAATGGCGGTGGCGGAACATGACAGGTGAAACAACAAAATCAAAATCTTGCAGAGAAAGTGTGGATGAAGCTTTTCACTTTTCCTTGGCAGCATCAAGATGCACTTCTGACACATGGTGTAAATAGAGCTCTGCAATATGGACAAAGAACTGTCACAATATATATTTTTCTCACAGTTTTAATTAATTATCACACTATGGCTTCAAAATAAAAGCCTAGTCTTAGAAAATACAAATTTCTATTTAAAAATACAGAAATCTCAACCTACCGAAAAGTATTTGCATGTACAGTAGATCATATGCACTCAGTAGTTGAGTTGTCTTTTGCATGAATTTCAGCATTAATGCATTACTGTTGACTTTTATGTCTCTCTTCTTCTTCTCAGCAACACTTTATAAAGTCACTATGGGCTTTTGGATGAGGCTAGTAAGCCAGCAAATTAGTCAAAAGTGATACAACGGTCATATAAGCAGGTATTTATCTCCTTAAAAATGTCAAAATATGTAGATTTTGTTCCTACTGTGCTATTTTTCAAAATTAATTTACAAATAAAATGCATCTTATTTATTAGAAGAGACAACTTGGGACTCATTGTGAATCTCTACCAAACTCGTTTTTTCTTCCACTCAACTTTCCATTTTAGCTCAGTGCAAATAGTGAGGATAATCTTTAAAACTTATCAATATGTAACAGCTGTAAACTATGTTATTGGTACATCTCTGTACAGATGCCTGTTTTTTCCTCCACTCAATTTTCCATTATTATCCTTGCAAAAAATACACTGTGAATGCGAGCCTCTCCTTTCCGCACATAATACTCCATAAAATGAAGCTCTTTAACGCTTATCAACAGAATGTGACAGCTGTTGATGCACCTGTTTCGTGGCTCATTAAACATTGAGTCTAATCACAGTTAATGTATCATAAATCTTCCTAAAACCCTTAAATCATCGTAGTTTAGGAACCTCTTTTTCCCTGATTATTGTCCTTCCACTTAACTTTCCATGTTGTCAGCTTCTTAAGCAATGGAAATTTGTGTTAAAAGATAATTAGTCTGTAATATTCATAGCAAAATTATTTTTCAAGCTTAAAGTCACAAACAAGTGATTTAAATATGCTACTATGTAATAAATATATTATTTTTCTTTCTATAAATGAATTATTCAAATAATTTAACTGTTTAGTACTGATTTTTGTGTCTGTGTTTGAGATTGAGTGTAAGACTCCCATCTTTTTTGGCTTAGTTTTTGGACAGAGGTTGAAAAATGTCATGCACAAAGACATATTGCATCTAATTGGGTATAGAAAATATGCAAATCATAAAAAAAAAAAAAGCATTGACAGTGTTGCTGGGTAAATGGCATTCTGAGAAAAAAAACCCCTGTCTGAGTGACTTTATTGGGTTGTGTACTCTCTCCTCTACACATGAAATCCCAGTATTTTTCCATCAAGAACCGCGCGGCACCACGTGACCGCAGCGCAGGAGGGAAAAAAACACGCTGTCATGTTTGCATCCTCTCTGTGCATTAAAAGCTCCTAATTTGCAAGAAAATAGACAGCATGTCGCTACATGAACTGCCTATGATGCTGCTGACAGTGATATATTTGCAGTCTCCCCGATCTCTGCAGGGCTGTCAGTCACTCAAGAGGAGCCAAAATCTCCTTGAGGTCGCTTTCTAACCCCAGTGATCGCGTAACCACTCCCACTCGTGGCTGGTGGAAAATTACCAGCTTACAAGCAACAGGCAAATGAATGGCGCTTGCGGTTCATCATATCGTTCAGCCCCTCTAGTGTTACCTGAATGTGACAGTCGCTGTCATTGCAGGGTATGTTGCCTTAAAAAGTAGCAGAACATCCGCTCCGACGGGTTATAATCGTAAAAGTGGGCTTGTTTTCCCAGTTTTGTTAAATATGCCTGGGTTGTAATGCATTTTGTTAACCTATTAATGTTATGAATAAAGAAAAATACAATTTAAATGAGAGGATATTGAGTTTGATGCGCTGAATCATGCAGAAGTCCACTCTGCAAGGGAGTCTGCCCTCTTTTTCTCTTCGGGCGGAGAAGTCGCGTGGGCGCTTGAGCGAATTGAAATAGACTGACAGCTCATGTAGCCAATGGGACTCCGAGAAGGGAGTCTCCGTCATGGTTTCAGCCAATCAGCGTGCTAGGTGGGCGGACTCTCGGTCCAAACTTTTACGCGGCGCCATCGGCTGAAAACTAAACCGAGATGGAATCTCCCAGTCTGAACCGGTTTCAACCGGTTGAGAGTTAGTTGCTTGAGAGAGGAGAGGAGGCGCAGGCACCACAACCTTTATACCGCCCCGCCGGAAAAATCACAAGAGTAACGAATTAATAAGTGAATCAAGGTTTTACTTTTATTTTTTCGTAAAATGTATCGGAAAGGAAGCTCGCTCGGTTTTCCGTAACTGTAGTTTTGGGAATCTAACATTCTTAGCAGCTAGGCATCATTCGCTGCTGGAGCTGGATTTAGTCAACGCTGAAACAGCAGCAAAAATAGGAAATCTTTCCAAATTAACAGTGAAGTGCTTCACTGTTAACCTTGTAGCTTCTTTTGGCAAACGCCGCTCTTTTGAGTCAGAGCCTCGGACTTTTAGGTAGGTAACCAGGGTTAACTGCAAACCTTTTCTTTTTAGTATTAAAATGCATATATGTGTAGGGATAATTATAAATGATATTTAAACGCTACGTTATATTGTCACGGTGTTTTTGAAAACAAGTTAATTCGGATGGCACTGCCAGCATCAGTAGGGATAACCAAGCAGACATTGACTGACCGCTAGCTAGCATTCGCAACTGTATTAGTTTAAGCTAATGTTAGCAGTCAGGGGGGAAAAGTGCTGTAACTTTTTTCATAGGGAGAAATTGTAGCAAAAAGTGCGACAACGCAGATGAATAAGTAACCATGTGCTTTCTGGTTAAACCCTCGCCTCTCCCACTGACTGTAGCAGCATCCACTCCTGTTCGTGATCCGAGCGGATGTTAAGTTTATGTTGCTAGGTGCGCATCGTAACCTCTGCTGTCTGTATCCAAGCAATACCGCAAAGAGTTTCGCATCAGGAATAATGCACACCAACTTCATAGTGGTGATGAACCAGCTTGATAGTAACGTGTTTGCATGGGCGTCCTCTGTCTCTGGCATCCTTGGTGGGAGTGGTTGTAGTGAGCAGTGAAAGGACCACATGTGACCAGTTCGTGTAACGACTAGCTGCAAATGGAGCGTCATTTGCGGGCTAATTATAGCACCGTGTGCGCGTTGTTTACACCCGTCTCGGTAGAGATATTGGGAATAACTTCCTACTGAGATCCATGTCAGATTGAGTGTGTATTTCCAGCCTTGGATTTGCGCTGGAGTCTGTTTTTGGATTGAATTCCGTTACATGCAGATGTAAACAATATGACGTCGCTTTGTATATCCGGCACGTGACTCGTTAAAACCTTAATAAAATGTGACTTTAGCCCTTGGTGTGTTATAAGCGAGCTTGCTTCAAACCGCATGCTAAGGGTCATATAAGAGGAAACTGAAATGTTTGGTCTACACAAACTAAGCAAAGTCACTGACGTTTGGTTTTCTGTTGCTAGCTCAACTTTGCTAATCGATGTTGACCTATTTTACCATTTAGTAGTCTAATTTTGCAGTCAATCAACTTTTTAATTAGCATCTTTAATAGTTTTGGAGTTCTATAGTCCAGTCTGGGGATATTAAGAGTTATTATTCTGCTTAATAACCCAGAATAAGCATAGCTGAACCATAAGGAAGATGAATGAAATTTCTTCTTATTTCCTCCAAAACATTGTCAGACATATGACACCATGAGTTTAACTTGTCAAAATGACAATTCTCTAAATGATGTTTGTGACACGGTCAGCTGTTTGGACTCATTTCCAAATACACGGTTCACATGACTTTGCCCACTGAGTGTGCTCTGTGCATTCATGACCCCCTCCCTGTCCTTGTTACAGAACTCTATGCCAGCAGTTATGACAATGTTAGCAGACCATGCAGCACAACAGCTGCTGGACTTCAACCAGAAATTGGATATCAACTTGCTGGATAATGTTGTGAACTGCCTATATCATGGCGTGGGACCTCAGGTACGTTGTTGGCTTCATTAACCCAAACCAGACGAAGAATAATCAACAGTCTAGTCTTTCTTGCCATAGTCTCCTCTTTAAAATAAACTGTTTTGTTGGTATGAACCTTGAAGAGTTCCCTCCGTTTTTGTATCGCAGCAAAGAATGGCCCAGGAAGTGTTGACACATTTAAAAGAGCATCCAGACGCGTGGACAAGAGTGGACACCATCCTGGAGTTCTCGCAAAACATGAACACCAAAGTAAGCTCGCCATAATTCAGAAAGTGCAGCTGGAAATGCATTTAATTTTGCTTTGAGGAAGATGTCTATTTGAACAAAACACATATTGCAAGATCTTTATCATGTATTGATAAAGTGTTTTACTGTGTTAGTCATTTAGCTATGCACACATGGCATGTTTAGAAAGTTGACCCATGCCCTAACTTGCACAAGTTACTCAAGTGAAAAAAAGGAACCTGAACCACCCAGATAAACATTTGAAACGCATAAAAGCAAGCAGCTTTTCTCTCATTTACAAATCTGGCACAGTTTTCTACACTTCATCCAATTCATGAATGGAATAAAATAAATGTCATTTTAGTTTACGGCTTTGTGCACTTAGAGAACTGAATTCACTGAGTTTCGTTTTGTTTTTTTAGCCCTAAGCGAGCCAGAATTGCAAAAGTGAAACTGACTCCAACTTTGAAAGCATTTTAAGTGCAGCTTCCTCAAAGTAATATGAACATATGCATTGTTTAAAGGTGTTTTGTTTTTGTTTCTGTAAGATTGCTTTAAATGCTTGACAATAAGTCGCTGATGTCTGAGTTGACATGTCAATAGTACTTTTCTAGGTTTAAATATGTAATTTGCCAAATGAGTAGAAGAAGAGAGGAAGCCAAAGGTAAACACCTTCAAACATTTGGCTTTTGGTCTGGAATTAAAGTAATTGTAATATATATTTTAATGTAATACATTCAGGTTGTGACTATTTGATATTAATCACAATGTTCCATTATGTTTATGGCTTGTAATAGGAAGAAAGAGGGTGTGTCATCCCGTGCATCTTGACACAGCTAGGCTTTGACGGCAGGCCTCCAAAAGGTCTACCCTTTTTTAAATTACTTTTGACTGAATTCTGTTCATCCATTTTTTTCCTGCATCTGTTTCACTGGACAGAGGGGGAGTGCAGGCTGCAGTCAGTAGGATCCATTGTGATGAGACAATTTTTAAATGATTTAATTTCAGCTGTAGGGATCACAGCTCTGCTCCTGACTACACTCTCTTCTTTACTTCTCGTCTTTCCTTTTATTCTCCTTTCTTTCTTTCTTTTTTTACCTCAACTAAATAAATAAAAAAGGGACAGAACATTTTATGGTATCAATTGTTAGAAAGGATTTGAGAGTTTCTCGTCTTGCCTCCTGTGCTGGTTTTTGCACTTCCTGAGTTAAAGGTGAAACAAAAACACATCAATCTGTGTGTTCTACCATTCAGTTGACACCTGCGAGTGTTGCACAGTGACTATACAGGCACTGTTGTCACTGTGCCTGTAAGGAGATTTCACCTTTAATCTCTCAGCATCTATTGTCTGTAGCACTTTGATGATCCTGCTTTAATAACATCATACTCTACAAGTCATTCCTTTATTTTCTTCCCCTCTAAAATTCATGTTCTCTTGAACTGATGATCCCTACCGTTGAAACAGTCAACTCGAGAAACAGTGATATCTCTGAAGTAAATGTTTTATTTGCCTTTTTTGTAGAACTTAACCTGTGGCTGGTCTCGCTGTTCCTTGTGACGCACCAGATAAAGAAACATAGTTTGGGTTATAAACAATAAAATTAAGTCACAATTCAACACACTTGAGTTGGAAAAAAGGCCTGATCTCAGATTGGGTATCAAAAACATTGCATTGTTTGGAGCTAATTTGTGAATTAGGATCTTTATGCTGGGATTAGTGGATAATGTTTTCTTAAATAAAAATGCGTTAGGCTTTATTCTCCTGGTTAAGTCTGGTTTAGTTCACACCTCAACCTTTTTAACTGAATCTGACGACAGGCACATCTCTTATGTAACAGTAACCTATTTGTTAAAGTGTACAAGGTTGGGGGTGAGTAATGTGCTAAAAAATATAAAAGAGTTGGTTTCTATAGTGATTAATGGGAGTAAAAGGGTCCCACTGTGTAGAGGAATCAATTCAGTCCATGTAGATTTATTTAACATTAACATAAGGTGTGTATGTGTATTGGTATCATTGCAATGGCGACGGATTTCCCCCAATTTTTTAGGTTTTAACATTGTTGGCTGATTTACAGTGTTCACAGTTCAGTATTCACTGATTATTGTTACTCTTTTCTGCAAATTGTTCTTGGAAAACACGTCTGTTTCACACATTTTGTTCGGAAAGCAAATATGAAATATTACAAAGAAATTCCAGATTGGGAAGCTGAAATACAGAGCAAAGCTACTTGACACCAGCCAATCCAGGAGCGGCATTTATTTATCTTGACTCTGATTGACTGTAGATTAGGAAGCCTGTGATTTTTAGCTTCTGCTGCATTACCAAGATGCCTTTCACTATGCGTATTACTGTGTTTTAAAGTTACATTTGGTAATTTTAACAATTAAAACAGGCAGTTTTAAGCATTTTTAGATGCACTCATTAATACATTAATAAAATATTTCAGTCAGGCTACCATTTTGTGGTGAAACGCATGTTTTTTATGTCATGAACTAGTTTTGTATTCCTGCCTCAGTTCGTCAGCTTGGGTGTAATTTTGTTTTTTTTATACCATTTAACCTTCCTGCTGTGATCCGGTAAAACTAGATTGACTTCTGTTTTCTTTTATGACTACATGTAATACAAAGAATTAACTTGGATTGAAAATAATTTTTTTGTTACTGTGGCATCGATAGACAAATAAATAATTGGTAGGATAAGGATTCAATCAGAAGGTATGTAAACTGTAAGATTACCATTATACCACTTTAAAATGTTGCACATTGCCCATGTGGGATAGAATTAAGCAATGCACCATTAGGCCTGTCATGATAACAAAGTTAGATATTTGATTAATCGTCCCAGAAGTTATTGCGATAAACAATAATATAGTTTTTTTTTTTTTGTCTTTTTTTAGAGCATTTTCAAGTAATATAATGATTATGGCGTAATAATGCAAGAACATGTTGTCAAAGATCAATTAACTTTACATTCTGATGATCATTTAACACTGGAACTGGAAGAAATGTTATATATATCCAATATACATGCGCAAAACAACAGAAACAACACAAAAATGAATTTAGATGTTTCTGTAAATAAAAATTTTCTTAAAAATAAATCAAACATTTTAATCAAACCAAAGCACCAGACTTTTGTCATCCAGTTTTTGGTAGAAATAAAGAAAAGAGAAAAACGCTAAGTCATGCACATGGAAATTCTTAAGCTCGTTTTAATTTAGCATGATTTTAATTGATTTATTGCGACAGGCCAATGCACCATGACAAAGCAAAGAGTCAGATAATGAGCAGAAGAAGAAAAAGAAAAGCAACACTCATTTTGAAGACATACAATTAGGACTGGACAATATAAATCAATAACAAAATATATGGCGATAAACACATGATCAGTGTCAATAGATATTCAATGTATCGAATATTCACTAAACTCCAATCCAGAACCGCACAGCATTATGGGAGATGTAGTCAGAGGAAGCTGTTGCTCAACCTTTCACAGCCAGCTAAGCTAATTTGGTGACATCAACTAACACACTCACTCTTTGGTTACCTAGCAACTCACTCATTCTTTGGTTACCTAGCAACTCACTCATTCTTTGGTTACCTAGCAACAACCTGTTGAGTGACCTGCCAGGTTTCGCCACCGTGCCTCGTATCTGATTAAAACTAACAAACAACAGCATGGAGTGAAATCTGTGGGGGGAAAAAAAGGAAAAGTTCACGCCACCAGTTTGACAGTATTTCAGATAAAAACTAATCGATAGTTACTGATATCGACTGATATAAAATGCTTATATCGTGATATGTTTTTCAGCCATGTCGTACAGTGATTAAAGATTATTTTCTTCTTTTCATTCCCTAAGTAAAACTGTACATTTGTGAGGGAGGATGCATTTACTGAGCTGAAAATATTGCAACTTGAAGCTCATATCAGCTTTCAATTTAGATTTACATCAGCCCCTTAGAAAACTTTGTGAAACTGTAAGAAAAAGAATAGTAGATTTACACAGAGCAAGATAATGTTCGAGCATTATTATTTCTGGTCACAAAGGAGCCAGTTTTGCATCAGTAAGGACTGAGAATGTAAAACCTTTTGGTGTATTCACCCCAACCATGTTTAGTCCGCTTTTATTAAACTGATGCGGACCAAAAACGCAAATTCTGGTCGACCTATAAACCTAGATCTAACTTCTGTTGAAGTGAACTCTTGTGGGTTTTAAGGCGTCTGTCAATGCCAAGCGGACCAGAATGTGGACTACAATGCAAGGCATTCTGGGTAAATACAACCAAAACAAACGCACTAGCCTAGCGGTAGCGCGAGAAATGGCTTTTTGCAAAAGAGAAATCCTTCACAGCCGTTGACATCTGAGGCTGCTCCATTTTTGGTTACCTTTCGAGAAGGGAGTTGCGTTCAGCGCCTTCTTCAGAAATTTATGTGGCGTTTCTTTTGGTACTTCTTGGTGAACAGGTTTTTCAAAGATTTTTGTTTGTTTGACACAGTGCAGCATGGAATCAAACTGCTAAAACTGAAAATGTAATAACTTTGGTTCACAATCAAACCAAGTCTAGTGGAAAACTAACCAAGAAAGAAGCCCCGGCTATATTTCTACAATGACAAAGGGGGAAAGTTATCCATCCAGAAGCTTGTAGGCATCAGAAAGACTGGATCTTACATGGGTAGCATATAAGTCACAGAAAATCCACAAATTCTGACTTTCAGGTCCAGTTCTTGTTTTTAGTAATTATGCCAGGTGTTATAAAGTCACCCTGGCTAATAAAAGTTTTCATCTAATGCGTGAATGTTAGATTCTTGAGTGTTTATTTATACGAAGGTATGGTCTGTCATAGGCCTATGACCATAACAAATTTTGCCGAACGATAAGTTCTTGCGATGAACAATAATACTGTTGTTTTGGACCATTTTCAATGGTATAAATGTCTGTGAGTATTTCTTATTTAACCAGGAAAAACAAACTAATAAAAAAAAAAAACTCTTTTCCAAGAGTAAACTGACCAAGACAGCAGCATAAAACATACAAATCCAAAACGGTAACGGCATAATAATGCAACAACACATAGACTTTAAATTCTAATGAACATTTAACACTGGAACTGCAAAACATTTTAAATATAAAAAAATACACAAAACAAAAGAAACGGTAAATAAAATGAATTATGAATTGTCTGTAAACAAAATTATCCTTCAAAAAAAGAGCTCGCTGAGACCAAAGTACCAAACTGAAAACTTAGTTTCCAGTTTTTGGTAGAAATAAATCAAATGCAAACGGAAATGATTGAGTTTGTTTGAATTTGTCATGCTATTGATTTATTGCTTATTGTGACAGGCCTAGTCTCTCATCCCGATTGATTAAGTAACAGTGTTTTTCATCACTTTCTCCTTTATGCAGTTTTAATAAAGCCATGGTTTCCTTTTCTGAGCTATTTATGTCCTTTTAGCCTCAGTTACTTTAAAAGAATAAATTTTGAAATGATACGCTGTGAAATATACAATTGCAAGTTCTTGATTCCCAACCTGAGATGGCCTTTTGTAGCATTTTTGACCTCAATCCGAGGCATCTGCGCTCTGCATGGTTAATAGGTCGGCATATGTTTTTGGTGCCTTTTGCTAACTGGTGCGATGCTGGAAGTAACAGCAGGACATCTGCAGTGTTTTCAGCGTAACGGTCTGTGTAGAGACTTTCATAGGCAAGGTGCAAAATCTGCATGAAATGGATCAGTCCAATCAATTTTAGAAATCCAGGCCACAACAAACTGTTTTTGGTTTGTATTAAGGTGACACAGTTCTTGTTCACAAGTGTTATTAAAGTTTTATATTTTTATTTTCCTTCCTCGCTAATGCTGCTTCCTTGTTGCATTTTTACAGTACTATGCTCTTCAGATACTGGAAACAGTTATCAAAACAAGATGGAAGATTCTGCCCCGAAATCAATGTGAAGGTAAGAGTTCATCCTGTGCTGGATATAACAGTACTCGGCGTTTAATGTGGGTTTAAATGTTGTGACGTGTGGTTGCCATGTTGAAGAGTATTCCCCTGCTAAGCATGCTGGACTGTTTTCCGCTCCACTGGCTTGCACTCACTTTTGGGACCAGCTAAAAGAAAGAAAACAACTAAAACTAAAACACTCCAGCATTTTTTAAAATTCTTATATAACGCTTGGATTTGTTGGCATCTCTTAAAAGAAGTAGATGAATACTGTCACAATTTAAATGATATGAAATGGTAGCACTCTGGCTTGCAGTTTTTATGACAGTTTGTTGGGATCTGATGGTTTTGATCTGCTGCTTTGCCCTCTTGGTGTCGTAGGGAGTGAGGAAGGGGTAGTTTGACGCAGTTACCCACTCCACTGTTTCCTTTAGAGTCCTTTTTGCAGTTTTTGGGAAATTTTCTGGACACAAGAGAGACAGACTTTTCCAGAAATCTCATTCTTAATTTTTGTCTTGATGTGTAGCTGAGGTAGATTTTTAGTAGAAGTAATATTAGGGCCAGGCTAAGAGATTTATTTATTTTTAATTACGAGAATGGGCA
The DNA here is from genome assembly GCA_902982915.1 of Phalloptychus januarius. NCBI lineage: Eukaryota > Metazoa > Chordata > Actinopteri > Cyprinodontiformes > Poeciliidae > Phalloptychus > Phalloptychus januarius. Next base: position 4,764,276 of record CADWAE010000242.1, on the reverse strand, counting down.
TTATATTATGAGCATTAAGATGCAGTATTACCAGAAGAGGGTTGGTAGATTAATAGAAAAAGTTGTTTTAATTAGAAAAAAAATAAAATTAGGGAGTTAAGATCTAATGTGAGCAGTTTGGCTAAACGTGTGGTTCTTTCTTCAAAATAGACTATTTTATGATCGTTTAAAAATCCTTCTATAGATAATAATGTTATGATGATGTGTTTAAAAAAAATCAGCGACAAAGTATAACTTACTGCGACTTTATTCTGGTAATATTATGACTATACTCTCATCTCCTATTATTTCAACTATACTCTAATAATGTTTCAATTTATTCTTATTATTATGAATTTATTTTGGTATAATTATGACTTAATTGTTGTTCAACTTTATTCTGGTAATATGACTTTATTACAAAATTTATTAAAATTCATTTTGATATTACAGTGATTTTATTACCGCAGAACTTTGTTCTGGTAACTTTACAACTTTATTCTTGTTCTTGTATTATTATTATTGTCTTTCTTTTAGTGATATTACGACTATTAACATACAACTTCATTCTTGTGCTATTACAACTTTAATCTGGTAACAATAACTTTATTCTCGCATTTATTATAACTTTAATCTGGAATATTACAGCTTAATTCTTGAGTTATTATAAGTTTAATCTGGTAACGATGACAATTAAATTTTTATGACTTTATTCTCTTGTTATTACAACTTTAATCAGGTAAAGATGACTTTGTTCTTGCATTATGACGTTAATTTGAGATTATTACAACTTCATTTTCATATTACTATCCTTTACTTCCTTTACGTTATTCTTATATGGTTACGACTTTCGTCTCGTAGTTAGATTTTTATTTTAGCCCGGCCCTAATACTCTGAGGTAGATTTTTAAAGATGCATAAAGTCAGATGATGCCATGTCTGTGCATTTTATTGGTACAATAATTTTATCATGCTATTTAAAAACAAAATAAATGGTTAAGTGTCCAGATTTTAATTTCTGCCTAATTGCCTGTCAGCTTGCTTATTGAGCACCAACTGCTTTAAGGCTTCAAAAATAAAAAGACATAACTGATAATTGCCCTCAATTTTATTGTTTTGAAGAGAGAGAGAGAAAAAAAGTAATGAAAATGGAACGAAATTGGTAATCAATGTCAAATCAATTGATTCTGCCTCCCTCCATTCTTCTTTAAGTTTACTAAAAATTCATTTTTCCCATTGACCTAAGACTTACCTGCTTCTGACCGTAGATGCCTGAATTTTGTTCAAGTGGCAAACCCAGTGCAGGGCGACCGGCAAGTATGTCTTTTCCCCCTTGTGTCAGAGTATTGCCTCGTTTTCGGCTCCTCTCACCACACCCCAGCACATCATTTCCAGCACAGCCAAATGCGAGGGCGCTGAAACTTAGTGTTTCTTTCCTCTGTTTTTTCTTCTTTTTTTAAACATGCCTATTGCATTGATAGTTTTGCATGTAAAAAAGGAAAACACAAAGGAAATGCAACTTCCACTGAACTGACCGAAACGTTTTGCCCTGCAGCAGTTCAGTGGTAGTTGCAGTAAACATTCGTGGTTTACAATTGGCTTTGCAACAGTCTGAAAGTGGAGGGCCACACCTTTTTTTTTTTAAGTGTAAAAATGTGGGATAAGTTGGGTAGTTAAGTTAGCTTGATGCCAGCAGATTGTTTGAGGGTTATTGTGTAATTTGCTTCAGGCAGCCCGTCATGTCAGGATCTGTTGACACAAATGTTGTTGGCGACGCTAACGCTCTCCTTCTGATGCCTTTGTGTATTTGCCAGGTATAAAAAAGTATGTTGTTGGGCTCATTATTAAGACTTCGTCAGATGCTTCCAGCGTAGAGGTGAGTGAATCTTCAAATAACGTTTACATTGTGCTGTAGTCTGGGAAGTTAGCTCCGTTTTCTGTTTTGTGCCTTTAACATCTCCTCATTTTGCAACATTATTGCAAATTTCAGTTAGATTTATCTAGATTGTACATGACAGATCAACAAAAAGTAGGCCATCACATGCTTTTTCAGCAGTTTGCTGTTTTTAGTATTTGCACGAAACCTTTCTTTGCTCTTATAACTTACAATAAAGTTTAGTGCTAATGATTGCCTCCAGAGATCACCTAATTGGAAAATTGTCAATCTGTGCATAATTTAGCACAGCTGACAAGTCGGGGAGTGTTCTGAAGTTAAAAGCAGATTTAGCTTATAAAACGCCATCACAAGCTTTAAACATCCCAACAATGGAAAGATGGTGGAATATCTGGAAACCTGCAGAGACGAGGCCAGACAAGGAGAACGATAATCAAATTCAAAATCAATTCAGAAATATTTTATTGATCCCAGACGGAAATTAAATGTGAAGGCAGACAAGAGGCTCATGGCCAAAGCCTTTTGGAAGCGAAGGAACCAACAAATCGTAAACTTACAGCCAGAATTATAAGGGAACGGTTTAGATTACAGCGTATCGATGTGTTCCACTGGCCTAATTAAAGCCTACACTCCTAATCCTATCTGTTAGACAATGAAAAATGGGACAAATTTCTGTTTTTAGATGTGCAAAACTAGTTCTGATATACATTTAAAAGTAGGGCTGAATCGATTAATCACGATTAATAGATTATTAAAATAATGATCTCAAAACAACAATATTTTATCGCAATAACTTCTGGGACAATTTATCGTCCAGCCTGAAAGTCTTGCATTCATTCATAATTACTTCCTATGTTTTGTTTATCTGTCACATTAAATCTGAAATAGAGATAAAATGTGAGAAGATTCACAGCATATGAATGCTTGGAGCAAAGAAGCGGCAGTTAAAGAACCGGGTGGAGAACATGCAGCCTGCTGCAGTGTTTTCACTCGCAGAAGGTCGCGGGGTTGAATCGAACGTCTCGGTCCGTCGCAGGGCGGATTACAAGCTCAGATGTTTTGATTGTTCTTATGTGAGATGGAGCAAAACCTTTTCTGCTCTTCATTCTGGAAAGGAATGCAAAAATTTTAAATCCAAATATGGAATAAATGAGAAGCTGACTGCCTAGTTTAACCTTTAACTTTACAGTAAATCAGATGTTTTGTTTCTAATGTCATAAAGTAAGCATCTAATAATAATGAGTCCTGTGACACCAAACTGGAAGCTGTTCCTGGTTTGTATGTTGGTATTTAACTTGCTGAAAAACAAGAAGGAAACCAGGTTTTTAGTTTAATGTGTTAACTTTAAGTTCATTATTTTTAAGTATTACTTTGTATTTGTGTTGCTGGGCAACGAGAACTGGATGCTGATCTAAATAATTGTTTCGACACTTCTTTCTCTACTTTAATTCAATATTTATTTATTTTTATTTGTTCTACTCTTCCTTTTTCTTCTTTTTTGCTATTTGTCTAGGAAACGTTATCTATTTCACAGAACTTTTGGCAGAAGGTGATTTTTTTGAAGGACTGGAAGTGTTTTGTGTTTGTAAAATTACTACAAATTAAGTTAAATTTATCTGGATTATTTGTGATGGACAATAAAAAAAGGGGCATAACTTGATTTTTGGCTGTTTTTCTTTTTTTTTTTTTTTTTTTTTTTTTTACCTTTTCTCTGTCTTTGCCACTTTTTTCTCTTTTTTTTTGGTATTTTACCTTAATTTTCAATGTGTCCGTTTTCCACTGTGGTATAAAGAGTGCTCTACAAATGACGTTTGGCTGAAGTGATCAACAAATTAGTGGGCGAATTTTTAGGAATAATGTTAGTTTACCAGCCACTGAAGCTTGTGGTGTTGTGATTAATTATGTTTATGATTTAGGTTTAGTTGAACTTTTATAAAGATTTTCTCCAGCCTGTTACAAAAACTACTGGTTTAATAATTTAGTTTGTTCAGCTTTATTGTGTAAAAGGATTATTCATGTCCTCTTTCTCTGTTGTAGAAAGAGAAAGTGTACATTGGAAAGCTGAACATGATCCTGGTTCAAGTAAGTTTAATCATTTTCTAAGAGTTCATGTTTATTAAATCCTGAAGTTTTTGATTTATATCATATTAATTTTTGATTCATGTCACCTAAAACTTTATTTTCTGACCAATGTTGGTGCTATTATATTGTGCAACAGCAGACCAAATAGCAAAGGGAAACAGAGTTGACAATGTTTTTATGTTTGGGATAATCAATGTTATTCAGTGTATTCTATTTGTAACCTCGTAAAAATATTATTTTAGATTGATCAGAGGAACATACCACATTATTTAATGAAAACTAAAAGTAACCATAGTAACCATTTCAAAATGAAGGTAGTTTTATAGTTCTGGTTCCCACAGAGAACATTCCCTTCTCTTCTTCTTCTTTGACTGATTTTGACGCGTTTAATAAAATGTGTCCACAGATCCTGAAGCAGGAGTGGCCCAAACACTGGCCCACGTTTATCAGTGACATTGTAGGCGCCAGCCGCACCAGTGAGAGCCTCTGTCAGAACAACATGGTCATCCTGAAGCTGCTCAGTGAGGAAGTCTTTGACTTTTCCAGCGGACAGATGACCCAGGTCAAGGCAAAGCACCTGAAAGACAGGTGAGCGTTGGACATGTTGCTGCTGCTGTTTGGTGAAATGAATGAATGAAGTCGCTGGGTAGAATACCCAAATAAGAGTAAGAGTACTTAAACTACAGTTTCACTCAAGTGAAAGTAAAAAGTACAAAGTAGCAAAGGTGCTAATAAAAGTACAAATTTTCTAAATAATTACTCATTAAATGTAATTGAGTAAATGTAACTAGTTACTATCCAACTCTGAGTAGAACTACTTCAAATATATTTTTATTCAAGTTAAAGTAAAAAGTAGCCATTCAAGAAATTACTCAAAAGTAACGTATTTGGTAAAAATACCAAGATCTTATTTGGTATCTTACCAAATAAGACTGATCTTATCAACTGATTGATTTGATCAGTTGATTGATTTGATCAATCAAATAATCAACTGATCACTTGATCAGTTGAGTAACTGATCAAATAATCAATCATCTAATATTTACAAATAATTTAATCAGATGGACCAAAGCGTAAATTTATGTGAAAACTTTGGTATCTTAAGGAACAAAATGAATGAATACAATTAGTTTTGTAACAGTTACAGGCAAAAGTAAAAAAAAAAAAGAAATGTGACAATGACGAATAATGCTTTGTTGTTGAATGCAGCCATTCCAGGTTTAAATGGAAAACTGCAGCAATCAGGAAAAAAACCATCTTAATTTCACAATCCCTGCTGCACTGAATGAACATTAGTTATTTACCTCATGAGCAAAGGTGACTATTACCTTTCTGTTTGTTCGCTGCTGTTTTTGACTCTGCAATAAGTAAGATTTTGCTGGCAATTCAACAGTTTATCATTTCATAGTAGTATTGCTGTTACAGCAGGCTCTGTGGGTTGTTCTAGACTATAAATAGTCTTTCTTTTTCTAGACTATTTATAGTCTTAAAGTTTTCCATCTGGCGGTTAGAGATTCAGATTGTTTATTTTTCAAGTTACAATCTTAAAAAAAATTAGCAAGCTGTGTTGTTTGCCCTCTATAAACTAAAAAAGGACACGCTGAGCAAGCAGCGGGCTGACCGTCTCTCCCGCAGGATGTTCATGTGAAACGATGGTCCCATGAAAATCAAACTCTTTGGCTGTAAGCAAAATCGTACAACAAAATACAGGACTGTGGAGCTTTCTGTTGAAGATCAACCCCAATATCCGATAAAAGGTTTGAATCTAGCGCTGGACTGATTCGAGCAACTTTGAAGCTCTAGAGTCAACTAAATATCCTCTGCATTAATCATTAATCTCGCCGTCAGAGGAAGGTTTTCTACAAATTATTGCAGTTAAACTTGAGATGCACTTATGATAAAACAAATCTCTGCGGGTAGCCTAAAGGTGGAGAATATATTTTAGCTCAAACTGTACAACCAAATATCTGGGCTCAAAAAGTCACAGCCCACAAATCCTCTTCTCTCACTTCTGACCCAATGTGGAGAAGAAAAACAGGGAAGTGAGAATAATGAGAGAACTAGAGCAAGAAAATAATATATAACAATAAACACATGATCAATATCAATAGATAATACATTTGATAGAACATTCACTGAACTCTTATCCAGAACCGCATAGCATTCTGGGAAATGTAGGCGGAGGAGAGACGTTAGCCACTCAACCTCTCGCAGCCAGCTAAGCTAAGTTGGTGGATTCAGATGACTCACTCACTCTTTGGTTACCTAGCAACTCGCCAATTCTTTGGTTGCCAAGCAACGGCCTGTCGAGTAAGTTCCGCAGCAGCAGTTTAAAGTTTTGTCACTTTGCCCTCATAACTGATTAAAGATAAAACAACAATGGCAAGGAGTGAAAATTGGATAAAACCGGAAAGCCAATGCCATCAAATTTCCAGACATTTAAAGCAAAAAATGACTCGATAATTATTGGTATCGCAATTAGAAATAAATCAGTTAATCGCATGATAAACTAAAACAAGCTCAATAATTTTCATTTTGATGATTTATTGTTTTTATCTTTTTTTCTGATACTTTTGTGTCAATTAAACCATTCTTTTTTTTTTTTTTTAGGACAATTTTGTTTACAGAGACTTGATAATTCATTTTCTTTGTTGTTTTGTTTATTTTGGATATTTAAGATGTCTTCCAGTTCCAGTGTCAAATATTCATTAGAATTTAAAGTTTGTTAATCTTTGAGAATGTGTTCTTCCATTATTATGCAATTATTTTACTTGAAAATAATCTCAAAACAATAACTTTGTGGACAATTTATCCTAAAGCAAAATGTATCGTTCTGAGGCGGAAATGTTTAGACCTCTAATATTTTTTTGTTATTTTGATATTAGAACATTTCAAATAAACCTTATTCTTGCTGCGATATATTAAATTAATTTTGAGCATATTTTTCTAGAAGCTCTCTCAAAAAGAGGCCAAGGGTTTGAGAGGTTAAATTCCTCTGTCTGACCTCAATAACTTTCTCCAATCTTCTCATTTATTTTGTTGGTTTGATGGATGCTGATGTTCTTTAATGTCTTCTTTTTTCCTTTCAGCATGTGCAATGAATTCTCACAGATTTTCCAGCTTTGCCAGTTTGTCATGGTATGTTATTCACCTTATATCTTTAATTTATGATTCTTCACATACCAGTTTGTTTTTAACTGTTTTTGACCTTGTTTGCCCTTTAGGAAAACTCCCAGAATGCCCCTTTGGTCCACGCTACCCTGGAGACGCTCCTGCGTTTCCTCAACTGGATCCCTCTGGGATACATCTTTGAAACCAAACTAATCAGCACGTTGGTGTATAAGGTATGAGCAGAGCACCTAAAAATGTTACTCAAATCAGAGTAAAAAGATATTTGGTAAATCTTTACTGAAGTACTGAGTAACCTATCAAACTTTGAACAGTTTAATATTTAAAAATTACATTATCAGATGAACCAAAATATAAAGTTAAGTGGAAACTTTGGTATTTTAAGGACAGAAATGACAATAATTCATATAAGTAACAAATAATAACAAAATCAGGATAAATAAATTGTTTCCAAATCAGTTCCTTTCAATAAAAAAAAAAAGCTTATGAAACTTTAACAGAAACTGCAGGTGTGTGTCTTTAATTGGTGAATTTTGGTTAAAACATGTTTGTTTTTCATTCAGTGGGTAGAAAATCCAGAAATTTTACTCAAGTAAGAGTAGGAATACTTTATAATAAAACTCCTCAAGTAAAAATGATGGCGTAGTTTCCAAAAAGGAAAAAGTGCAGTGTAGTTAAAACATAAAATTGTCATTCAATGTGGGATTAATTAAATATGAGAGAATGAGAGGAGCAGGAAATGGTAAGATCATCTTGTATCGTCTACCTGCTGCTTTTTGATCAAATTATGTAAAATTGCGTCCAATGGGGATGATAATTTATTTTTTCTGTTCTTACCTTTGTCTGTTCAAAATAATTAAACTCCACATATGTTATTTTTTTCAAAAAAGTGACTAAATCAGACTTAATTGAGTAAATACAACCAGTTCCTGCCCAAGTCTGATTTTGCGTAACTCTCCCACTTGATACTTTTTCGGTTTATCAGAAACCCAGTTAGTTTGCTGAACATCTGAAATCTCCCTGCAGTTCCTGAACGTTCCCATGTTCCGAAACGTGACATTAAAGTGCCTGACGGAAATCGCCGGCGTGAGCGTGAGCCAGTATGAGGAGCAGTTTGTTACCCTCTTCACTCTGACCATGTGTCAGCTCAAACAGGTGGGTTGAACCCAAACGGCTCGCTTGTTTTCCTGCCGTCTGAGTCGGATTTTAACTGTGAAACGTCTCTGTTAAGATGCTGCCGCTAAACACCAACATCCGGCTGGCCTACGCCAACGGGAAAGACGACGAGCAGAACTTCATCCAGAACCTGAGCCTGTTTCTGTGCACGTTCCTCAAAGAGCACGGGCAGCTCATCGAGAAGCGGCTCAACCTCAGAGAGACACTAATGGAGGTGGGGGGGAGTTTCAGGCTTTATTTTTAAGGGAAACAGTAAAATTAAAGACGTAGTGTCTGTATCTGAACTCGCCGTTCTCGTCCAGGCGCTCCACTACATGCTCCTGGTGTCGGAGGTCGAAGAGACGGAGATCTTTAAAATTTGTCTGGAGTATTGGAACCACTTGGCTGCTGAACTTTACAGAGAGAGTCCGTTCTCCACGTCGACGTCCCCTCTGCTCTCCGGCAACCAGCACTTTGACGTGCCGCCTCGCAGACAGCTCTATCTCCCCGTTCTCTCCAAGGTACCGCCTGCTGCAGCAAAATCTCACATCTTTTGTTTCTACTTTGGGGCTGAAAATAGATAAAATTAAGTATAATAATTGTGCACAATAAGTACAAAGAAATACTTTCTCACTAATGGTTTTATTTAATTTTGCATCTTATTCTTGTCATAAAATCTCTCTAGTTTGTTGTGTCAAATAAATTATCAAAAACTCTAAAATAAGTGTCTCCGTGACGCCTGCATGGGCTCTGAATGCCTGATGTAACTGCTGTGGGATCATTACAACGTGCGAAAGTTGACAGCGGTGCTTTTGCATGCTTATTGTTTAATTAATGAATCATGACATAGTGCAGATGACACCGATGAGGCTGAGCCGCCTTAACCTTTTGAATCCTGCAGCGTCTCAACTCACAGACATGCTAGAATCATTTGGCACCGCTGTAAGACGCATTGCTGCCAAAAAGAGACCCTCCTTACACTGGTACTCATAAATCATCAGCCTCTAAAGTAGAGTAAATATTTCCCCCCTCTGGTAATGCCTTAAGGTAAATTTATACATCTGAAGTACGCATGTTCTGACAGATGACTTTTATATCCCGCGGCAGGTGCGTCTCCTGATGGTGAGTCGGATGGCCAAGCCGGAGGAAGTCCTGGTGGTGGAGAACGACCAGGGGGAGGTGGTCCGGGAGTTCATGAAGGACACGGATTCCATCAACCTCTATAAGAACATGAGGGAAACCCTTGGTATGAGCTGATAACTGGAGCATCTGGAGTTCACATTCTCTGCAGGGATCCTTACGGACAGATTTATTATTGCTCTATCTTCAGGTTCTGCAAATTTAATCAGATTATTATCGTATGAAGTGAGTAAATCTGGCCTTTAGCATCGACCCACGGTGTTATTACACCACAGTTTGATTGGGGACCTTTGTTAAATTTTTTAGATGGTGCGGTTTGCTCTCACACTGCGCTGTGTCAAACAAACCAACACAACCTGTTCTCCTCCTTGCCTGTGGGGGGCGCTATATCAAGAACCACATAACAAGACAGTGAGCGCAACTTCCTTCTTCACGAAATGTAAACAAAAATGTAGTAGTATCAGATTTTAACATCTTTGGTAAAAGACCATAAGAAATTTCTCCCACTTGTGCCAGACTCATGCATTTGTTTTGGGGGTATTTTACCCAGAATACCTTGTGCTGCAGTCCATTTCCTGGTTTTGGAGTGGTCTCCGGTCCGCTTGGCGTCCACATATGCATTTGAACTGTACCAAAGTTCATTTCAACCGAAATGAGACTAGGGCTTACAAACTGAACCATTTGAAAATCCTGTTCCCCTGCTGGCCTGTGGTGGTGCTGCACCAAGAACTACTGAAGAAAACCAGATGAAAACCTATGAAGAAGACCTTCTTCACAAAATGTAAAAAAATGTAACGGTTGTAGGATTTCTCTTGGGTTTTAGTTAAGAAGAAAACCCATTTCTCCTGCTAGCGCTACACTACCCCATTTGTTTTGGTTGTATTTACCCAGAATTTCCTGCTCTGTTGTCCACTTCCTGCTTTTGGAGCGGACTCTGGTCTGTTTGGCATTCACATATATGCATTCAAACCGCTCCCGACTTCACTTTAAGTGAAGCGAAACAGGTTTTTAGGCGGTTTGCTTTCACACTGCACTGCCAACTTGTTTGAAAAATCAGTTCCCCTCCTCACCTGTAGGGGGCGCTGCACCGAGAACCTCTCAAGAAAATAACACAAAAACCTCTGAATAATTTCTTGGATATTTTCAAAGTCCTACTCGATTTAACTCTGTTGGGTCGACGCTTTACTCCGTCTGACCTTGTGTGGTTTCGCCCTCCTGCAGTTTACCTGACTCACTTGGATTATGCGGACACCGAGCGCATCATGACAGAGAAGCTCCACAACCAGGTGAACGGGTCCGAATGGTCCTGGAAAAACCTCAACACATTGTGCTGGGCCATCGGGTCCATCAGCGGCGCCATGCACGAGGAGGACGAGAAGCGATTCCTCGTTACGGTCATTAAGGTAAAATACAAAAATCATTTTCTCATTAATATAAGTCAAAGTGTCCAAAGTTTTTGCAATAAAGGCCAAAATATCAAACTGAAATGTTTTTTAAAATTTTTATTTTAGCACAGAAATAATTTCAACAATATTTTAATGGGACAAAGAGACACTTTTTAATAAAAGCCAATTTTCTAACTTTTTAGGTAATTAGTTGAACATTAAAAACTTAAAGTTCGAACTTCAATGGTGATTTCTGTGACCAATGGAAGAAATAAAACCAAACAAAGTTCCTCACTATTGTAGAAGATGCACACTTTTAGGTTTTGCGTTTTATTCCTTTAATGTGACAAATATTCTGGTGTTCAGTTCAACTCAACGCATTTTTAAACAATTTTGGAAAACCAGATTCTTAGTTTTGCACTAAAACATGAGGGGGGAAACGGTTTCTACCATTTTGTAAAACAAATGATCTATTTCATTTTTGATACAGAACAACAGTTAAATGTTGACCTCTAAATGTTTATTTGTCGTTTTCCCCATTCACACCATTCTTACACACATTTTATGTTAATAAGCTATACATTTTTATTAATGAATATTAATTATTTATTTTAGAAATAATTAATATATTAGTATTTATTTCTTAAATATTTTATTAAAAAATTACAAATCTTTATTAATAATTAATAAATATTTATTAAAATTAATAATTTTAAATGGAATTCAGAAACATTTAAAAGAGAAAAAAGTACAGCCTGGAAAATAATAAAACCGATTCCATAGATATTTTTCTTTTTAATTTCTCTAAGCTTTGAGTCTATGCCCAGCAGCAAAAATAAGAACTTTCTTCAATAAAACTAATAATTAACAATGTTTAATACAATAATTAGTGGATGTTTATAGCCGTACTTAATATGAAATTAAAATAAAACCAATTTATTCCTAGTAATTTCCATTAAAGAAGAATTATATTTCTCATTTAAATTGATAAGTGGAGCAGAAAGGAAGGTTATGTTTTGCATTTTATTATTATTATTATTACATAAAGGAACTGAATTATTCGTTTATTTGCATCTCTTAATGTATTTTAATCTATATAAAAAAGTTTAAACAAAAATGTGTCAAATTTTTTAGTCTGGTTATAAATAAAAAAAAATTTTATATATTTTTTTAGGATCTGTTGGGTCTGTGTGAACAGAAGAGAGGAAAAGACAACAAGGCCATCATCGCTTCCAACATCATGTACATCGTTGGCCAGTATCCCCGGTTCCTCAGAGCTCACTGGAAGTTCCTTAAAACCGTCGTCAACAAGTTGTTTGAGTTCATGCACGGTAAGAATAGAGTAAAAAGCCTTTTTCATCAGCTGCCGGAGCTCAGCGGACTTTGATTTCACGTTTTTTTATACGTTCTTCTGTCTTCTTGTTGCTCAGAGACCCATGATGGCGTCCAGGACATGGCGTGCGACACCTTCATCAAGATCGCGCAGAAATGCAGACGACACTTCATCCAGGTCCAGGTGGGCGAGGTGATGCCGTTCATCGACGAGATCCTGAACAACATCAACACCATCATCTGTGACCTCCAGCCGCAGCAGGTCAGCACCAGATTAGGGCTCAGTTATTAGACCTGATTATTAAATTGTTAGATAATTTAGTAATTGATCCATAGTTAAAAGGAGGAAACAGAAAACACAATATTGCTTAGAGAACAGATTCATATGAGTAATTAAGCCAAAGTACAATGTACAAAAAAATATCAATATTTTGCATCTAAGATGGTAAAAAAGCCATGATTTGTAAATATTTTTAAATATGTTCATAGTTTTAGCTTTTAGTTGAGATTCTGTAAAACAAAATCCGTTTATTAATCTGGTAATGATTAGCCTACGCTAATTACAATGTTTCCAACTCAGTTTCTTTCAATAAAAATCTCCTGAAACTTTAACAGAAACTGCAGGTGTGTGTCTGAGTCTGATGAATTTTTGTTTGTTTTTCATTCAAGGGGTGAAAATCCAGAAATTGTACTGAAGAGTAGCGATACTTCATAATACAATTTATAAAAATACTCCTAAAATGGATTGTTTTAAAGTCACTCAAGTAAATGTAACTAGTTACCACCCGACTCTATTCATCGTTTAAAATAGTAAATAAAATATGAAGCATCTTGTTTTCTAATTATTTTGGACTTCTCGGTTATTAAAACAAGATTTAAGTCACTTTGTTTCAGAACACCTGCTATCTTCAGCTGAGTTTCTTTAATTAATTACATTTTGGTGCAGAAAAGTCGACCTCTCAGTAAAAGTCTCCGGATCTACACGGTTCTGTTTGCTATAAAAACCTTACATCGGATTAATGCCAGCATCTCATGCATGTTTGTTCCGTTTCTGTTCAGGTTCACACATTTTACGAGGCGGTGGGTTATATGATCGGAGCCCAGACGGACCAGGCGGTCCAGGAGCATTTGATAGAAAAATACATGCTGCTGCCCAATCAGGTGTGGGACAGCATCATCCAGCAGGCCACTAAGGTGAGACAACAACAGTCCTCCTGTTTCAGGAAAAAAAAAACTTATATGCGGAGTGCTAACCGGCGCCGCCTCTCTGCAGAACGTCGACATCCTGAAGGACCCGGAGACGGTGAAGCAGCTGGGCAGCATCCTGAAGACCAACGTCCGGGCCTGCAAGGCCGTGGGTCACCCGTTCGTCATCCAGCTGGGCCGGATCTACCTGGACATGCTCAACGTCTACAAGTGCCTCAGCGAGAACATCTCCGCCGCCATTCAGACCAACGGTATGGGTATGCACAAGCCACTGGGTTCTCATCACTGTTAGCGGCGCACAGACAGAGTCTAAACCAGGGCGGACAAACCTTTTGACATGTGGGGAAAAATGGGAGTCAAAATTCCAAAAATAAATAAAATTACAAGAATAAAGTCATGGAATTAATGAGAATAATGTTGAAGTATTGCAGGAATAAAATCATAATATTATGTGAATAAGGTTACATAATATTACGTGACTGTTCACGTAATGTCAATAATATTACGTGAATAATAAAGTCGTAATAACACGTAAGTCATAATATTACTCGAATAGAGTTGTAATATTACATAAAGTCAAAATATTACGTGAGCAGAGTCGTAATGTTTCAAGAATAAATACAGTATACTTGTAATAATACATGAATGGTCATAATATTACATGATTAAAGTTGTAATATTATGTAAAATTGTAATAACACGTGAATAAAGTTGCAGAAATGTCAACAGTCGTAATATTACGAAAATAAAGTTAATTATACTAAACTAAAAGTCAGTATTTTATGAGGATAAAGTCCAAGTTTTTAAAGGATAAATTAGTAAGATTATGATTTTATTCTTGTATTATTTCTACTTTATTGTTGTTCGACTTTAATCTAGAAATGTTATGATTTCATCCTTGTAGTTTTATTATTTCCATTTTCTTAGTATGTCCCTAATACTAATACTTTCTTTCTAAATACTTTCTACATTTACCTGAGTTTAATAAACTGATTTGCATTCCCTCTTCTGTAAAAATCAACTTTTTTTAAAGTTCTGCTTATAAAAGTTTGTTTGTAAAAATACGAATGCTTAGCATTTTCCATTGCAGGAAATCCATCAGCAGTAATTTTACCTTAATAAAAAATAAGAAATTAATTAAACAAATTCATATCATTCTTGAACTGCACAAAAAAAAATCAGTTCAAGAGCCACAAATGGCCCCCAGTCCGCACTTTGAACCCCCTGGTCTAAGCTCTGCATTCCCTCTGTGGACGTAATGAATCTTTCTCCGAGTTGGAAGCGATGTGTTCACCGTGTGCGACCCGTTGCTGTGCTGCAGGTGAGATGGTGACGAAGCAGCCGCTGATCCGGAGCATGAGGACGGTGAAACGAGAGACGCTGAAACTGATCTCAGGCTGGGTTAGCCGATCGAACGACCCGCAGATGGTGAGATGCCGCGCCTCGTTCCATAATAAACTTATTTGGATTGTATGTTTTAACCGACACAAAGCAGGGAGTCATTTTTTGAAGTGTAAAGAAAAATAATACATATTTTACCTCTTTTTTTTATGTTGCTTTTTTAAAATAACCAATAAAAATCAGAACTTTACAGTACACTCATGTAAAATCCACTGCAACCAGAGTGAAAATACACAAAATTCACTTTATTTTAAAGTTTTAAATTATGTTATAATGTCAATCTGTCATCAAAAACTATACCTGGAGTGTTGCTTTGATTTTTAATTCATGTTTTAGAAAGCATTTAATCTCCATGGTAACCATTCTTACATGCTTGCTTACATTAAGTGGCGAATATTTCCAAAAAGCTTCTTCGCCACTGAGCTCCTGCAGACTAGCGGCAGCAGCAGTTAGTAGAGCAGCACATCTGCTCAGCTCATCATACAAACTTATTCTCAAAGTTTATGGTTGTAAAAGTGAAACGTGGATAAACATCTGTTTATAAAATCATGTTGAGGTTTTACATCAGGGGTGTCCAAACTTTTTCAAAATCAAGTTGGACACAGAAATCTGTTATTTAAAATAAATAAATACATTTTTTGTTAAATATTTTATTTTTAATTGTAGGTCCAAAACATAAAGTTTTTTTGTTTTTTTTTTTGCATTGTCATTAAAAAGACTTGCAATTTCCACCTTTTTGGGACAATGACCAATTTATTTTTATTTTTTGTTTTATTTTTTAATCTACCATTGTAACATCTGCTATCCTCAAAGTCTAATAGATCAATAATTTGTAGTTTGGGTGCCTCCAGTTTGTGCTTTTGGATAAAAGTTGGATATTTCTGGTCCTGTTTAATTCAGTATTCATTAAAACATAAATACTTAGTTTTAGACCATTTCACAGTTTCCAATTTTTCAATTATAATTTGTTCTAATAAAATAAATCTTAAAAGTCTCCACCTTTACCAATCTTTGGCTTTTGAATTGTGGTCAATTGACCGCACAAAATCAATCGTAGGGCCACAGATGGCCCACGCGCCACAGTTTTAACACTCCCTGCTATTTTCCTACTGGGGTCACTGAAAGGTCCGGTCTGTTTCTTCTCCAGGTCGGAGAGAATTTCGTGCCGCCGCTCCTGGACGCCGTCCTCATCGACTATCAGCGCAACGTTCCGGCGGCCCGAGAGCCAGAGGTTCTCAGCACCATGGCGACCATCGTCAACAAGCTGGGAGGTCACATCACCAGCGAGATCCCGCAGATCTTCGACGCCGTGTTTGAGTGCACGCTAAACATGATCAACAAGGTGGGAGAAACCGCCAGCAAACCCGGATTATGTGTCTAAAATGTACATTTGACAATAATTACTTTGTTTGTTTTAACGGGGCAGAACTTTGAGGAGTATCCAGAACACAGAACCCACTTCTTCTACTTACTGCAAGCGGTGAACTCTCACTGCTTCCCAGCATTCCTCGCCATCCCCCCGGCCCAGTTTAAACTGGTGCTGGACTCCATCATCTGGGCCTTCAAACACACCATGAGGAACGTGGCCGACACCGGTAGGAAGCCCCGAACGCTCCAAACAAACTTTACGAGCTACGCTAAAATCGGGACGTCCGCATCATTTAAAAGGCTTAATTAAGTTCATGTTTCTAACATTAAGGCCTCACATTGTCTGAAGTTCATTTTTAAAAGTGTAAGTTGGACTTAAATGTTTTAATCACAAGTTTTCTGTCAAAGCTAAAGTTTCAAGTTGTGAGCATTCATTTGTTAACGTTTTCCAGAGGCTTGTTTTAAGTAAATAAATCATTATTATTTATAAAAAAGTACTTATTTCACTGGCAGATTATTGAACTTATAACAAGACCTTTTTCCCATGTTAGAAGTTAATTCGTCTGCCAATAAAAAAAGTGCTTTTTCATCAATATTAAGAAATTATTTACTTAAAACTAGCATCGATATCTTGCTGGGAAGTTGCTTTTAAGTTAGTTTTCTTATTCCAAGGCTGCTTACATATTTGCACTAGAAAACAGACCAAAAATATGTGATGATATTTTGTGTTTTTGCCGTGTAAGAGACGTATGCAGTGAGAGAAACACAAAGACGATGCCGAGGCTCCAGAAATGTCAAAGTTTTGATCTCTTGGCTTCCCAGAAAATGGCCGCCGCCGTTGCTACAGCTAACGTTAATCTAAGAGCTGCGTTTGATGTGACAGAAACTGACAGCGCTGTTAATCTGCGTGGAAATACAAATAAGACAATCGAAAACCTCAAATGCACGACAAATTAGGAAAAAGATTAAAAGGAATCGTAATTAAAGTAAGAATGTAAAGTTTCATAATGATCTTAAAAAGTCTTAAATTTGAGTTGAAGATAAATCCTGAGTGGATTAATAATCCCTGATTTCCACCTCCATCAGTTTTGTTTTATTGACAGACAGTAACTCTGCAGAAACATGCTGGATCCTGCAGCAGCCATGTTTACGATGAACTACAGCCCAGCTGTACATTTTTATTTTAAGTCGGGAACTGTAGCAGTGTTTGTTTTCCTCCAGGTCTGCAGATCCTCTACACGATGCTGCAGAACGTGGCGCAGGAGGAAGCCGCGGCGCAGAGCTTCTACCAGACGTACTTCTGCGACATCCTGCAGCACATTTTCTCCGTGGTCACCGACACGTCGCACACCGCCGGTGAGCTCACACAAATGAAACGCACAAACTTTAAAAGTTGAAATCAGGGCTGAAACAATCAGACCAATCATACCGAGAACTATCGCCTACAAGAAGTTTATTTTTAAATAAATGCGGGTTTATTTCATTTTATTGAGGTTTTGAAATAAAACAAATATCTTACAAAAAATTTGTTTTTTTTTTTACTGATTGTGACATTTGTAGGAAAAAAAGCAGATAGTTATGGAGTGCCGATTGTAAGGCTCGAGCATTTAATCGGATTAATCATGATTAATCGATTATTGAAATAGTCGTCAACTAATTTAGTTAACATTTAATTGTTAACTGGAGAATGCAGACTCAAAAAACAGCCGATTGGTGAAAGAACGACACTCTAAGATCAGAAATTAAGACTAAATTGTACAAATATTATAAACATTTTGTATTTAAAATTTAAAAATGTCTTTGTAAATACGGCAATTAGCTTTTGCTTCTTCTGACTCAAATTCTATAAAAAAAATAATTTTAAACACATTTTGCTGTGAGTAATGCAAAAAATTAATCAATTAATCCATAAATGACCAAGGAATGCTCTGTCATTGCAACTTAGATGGGTTTGTTTTGCGGCTAAAGATGAATAAAAACGATAATAAAGTCCTCGTGTTCCCCGCAGGTCTCACGATGCACGCGTCCATCCTGGCCTACATGTTCAACCTGGTGGAGGAAGGGAAGATCACGGCGGCTCTGAACCCCGGCAGTCCCACCAACAACCAGGTGTTCATCCAGGAATACGTGGCCAACCTGCTGAAAACGGCGTTCCCCCACCTACAGGAGTGAGTCCAAGCGCCACAAGCCGTCTGATTCCAGGCGAGCGTTCGCTCACATTCATGGATGTTTGTGCTTCTGTCCGTCACAGCGCTCAGGTGAAGGTGTTTGTGACGGGGCTGTTCAGTCTAAACCAGGACATTCCTGCGTTCAAGGAGCACCTGAGGGACTTCCTGGTGCAGATAAAGGTGAGATTTGCTCGTTTTTATGAATTGATGCCACTCTGCTGAGGTTATCAGAGACAGCATAGCTTCCTGCTGAGCTGTTGTTTCCACAAATAACTCGCGCTCACATGGTCGGGTTTCTTTGACGCCTGTAGAACGGCCTCAGGTAGTTTGTTGTTGGAATAAATCAGTTTCTCTGATCGACATGAGGAAACTAAACATGTCCTTTCTCTTGGCAAAGTCCTTAAAATCCTTGAAAATGGTTGAATTTCAATAGGTTACGTTTATACATTAAATCAAAACGCTGAATAGTAAAAATCAATCTTCAATTATACAAAGTTTAAAATTAGCAAAAGAAACGCAATAAAATCTTGACATAAAAGTTTGGAAAATAAGTTTTAAAAGGTTTCTGTGCAAAGTTTTCTAACAAAGTGTAATAATTTATTATTATTTACAGTTGAAACCAGTAGACCTGTTGCAATAAGCATCACCTTTCTCTTTTTCTACCAGGAACTGGATGATAAGTCTTCAGTCCGGTGCCAAATTAGTGGCTGATTAGCTAATCTAACATTGTTGTGGTTGATTCTCATTTAAACACCTGCTCTACTGATGATCTGTCATAGTTGGTGTTTAGGTCGCCTTTTTTTAATGTTTTAACTGAACTGAAACGCACTGAATTCCACAGCACATCTACATGTCAAGATAGTCATAGTCAAGTTAGCATATCTGAGCTGCTTCCCTCTCCCGTCTACCTTTTTTTCGTACTTAAAACCTTTTCCTGACCCTGTGAACAAGTTGTGGTGGTGTTGAAAATTAAAAGCATAGCACTGCATCCCTTCTTTTATATATCAGGCATACATTTAAGATTTAGCGCGTTATATTAACAATTTAACAGCTAAAACCAATGCTAGTGATTGTTAGCGAGCAGCTTTTTGCTGTCTTACTGTGTGACATCACACTGCTAGGCGTCCATAGTGGGTTTGGGACGTAGGGAAGACTTCCTCTGTCCTTGTGTTTCACTTTGACTTCCTGGCTAAGCTAACGGCCCTGAGCTAACCGCCATGCTTTCTGCAGGAGTTTGCAGGTGAGGACACCTCAGACCTGTTCCTGGAGGAGAGGGAAGCGTCGCTCCGTCAGGCCCAGGAGGAGAAACACAAGATCCAGATGTCGGTACCGGGCATCCTGAACCCCCACGAGATCCCGGAGGAGATGTGCGACTGAGCTGCAGCTCCGGCAAAACTTGTACAGTATCCAAACAACAGAAACAACAAACCCCCGATCACAACAAAACCTAAGAGAGGCAGTTGGTGGCGGTATGGTGGGAGTTAGCCCCGCCCGGCCTCTGCAGCGCGGGCTTTCCCTCCGGATGTTTGTTGACCAAAATAATGCCAATAATATCTTGTAAATGATTAGCGCGTCACTCTGTGGCCCCTTTTTACATAACTGTGTTTTTTGTATGGAGACTTTTTTGCGTATTAACTTTCCAGCGGTAACGTTTTCGGTGGTCTCTGGTCCATCCCAGGCCTGCATGATAAACTCGTAACAATCGGTTGGGGGGCAAAGATTAGTTTTTTGTTCACCTTCTGGTTATGTTTCCCAGTTCTTCCTGTTTTTTTTTATTTTTTATTTCTTCTGCAACACGTGTTTATATGTAAATATCTTCTGTAAGCGGCGTCGCGCCGGCAGAAGCTTCAGACGATCGTGTTTGCTTGGAATGTGAATCTAACGGAAAACGAATGAAGGTTCTGTTGCTCATGAGTTCTAGTAAAAACAGCCTGCTGTCAGCAGGGGTTTTTTTTTTCTTTTCTTTTGTTTGTCTTTAGGGAAAACTAAACCGGATTTGTGCATATCATCCCAATTGTACAGCATCTTGAATACCATGGGAACACTCTTTTTTTTGTGGGTGTGTGTGAGCGTGTGTGTGTGTGTGTGTGTGTGCTGTCGCTCAGTCGACATCGGCGTTTCGTTTTCCTCTAAGAGGATTGTTCATCATGGGGATGTTTTCCGGACGAGGCGGGCGTATTTATGGGTTCCTGGATGGTTGGTCGCATCTTTATAACGACTCCTGACTCAGATGGCTTTCACCGTTTTATTTTATTTCTTGAACTGTACTAATTTAGATTGTTTACCATGCAGTAGTGCGTCAGGACACTACCTGATAGAGCAAATTTTAAAAAATAAATAAATATGGGTTTACATTTAATTTTGTATTTTGTTTTGGATATTTTGTTTGTAGCTGTTTTTAAGTTCTGTCCAAATAAACAAGGAGGCTTTTTGAACCTGGTAGAACCTGAATTGCCAATGAGTTTAATTGAGAAAGAATGTATAAATCCATATAAGCACCCAATCGCTAACGGCTAATCTCCCTTCTCGAAGTGTTACTTTGTTGTGAACTTTTTGAACTGATTAAAGTTGAGAATTTTATAACCACGCCTTGGGCCTGGTGTCTTCATTCCCACAGCCGACGGTGGGATGGGAAAACTTTGACTCAACTTCTGACTCTTCTAGATGTCGTCTCAATCATCTATCAATACACTACAATGAAGTAGTTACCTGTCCATTTGTCCAATCCTCCATGATCTCTACAAGTCTAATTGTCCAATCCTCTAGACAAGAATTGGTCAAACTAACCTTCTCCATCTCTATTTGTCCAATCATCTAGCCACTTGTCCATCTGTCCAATCCTCCGTCATCACAACTTGTCCATCTGCCCAATTCTCCATCATCTCTACCTGTCCATTTGTCTAATTATCTAGCCATTTGTCCAGTGCTCTGGATAAAGATTGGTCAAATTGACTTCCTCCATCTCTACCAGTCCAATTCCTCATCATATCTCTACTTGTCCATTTGTCCAATTCGCCAATATCTCTACCTGAAAATCCATCTCTTCCTGTCCATCTGTCCAATCCTCCATCATCTAACAACTTGTCTATTTGACCAGTCCTTTACACAAGGATTGGTCAAACTGACCTCCTCCATTTCTACCTGTCCGTTTGTCCAATTTTCTATCAAATAAGCTTCTCTGTCCATTTCTCATTTGTAAATCATCTAACCGGCTGTTGGTCCATGTAGCCATTTATTTGTCCTTCCATCTATTCGTAATTCATCCATCCATTATCCAAATATCAGTTTGTCCATCTGTTGTCCATTATCTACCTGTTTGTCCATTCATCATACAATTTTTGTCCATCCATATCAATCAGTTTGTCCATCCATTAGTTCTTAAAATATTCATCTACCTGCCCAACAATGTCCATCATGTTTTTTAAATTCTGTTCTGAATGAAAACATCTGCAGTAAATTAAATCCTCATTGGACCAGAACCAGAACTCTACTGTGGAAAAGAACCCTCTTTTTATTAAACCGTCTCCAGACGGTCCAGTGAAAGTGGGCAGAAGGAAAACCTTCCTCCCTCTCTCTCACGGTGATGCAAAAATAAGAGCAAGATGATAGATGACCCGCTCCGAACGAACGACACGACATCCGACCGCTTCCGCTCGCTCACATTTGGCCGCGCTTGCTGCTGTGTAAACCGACCCGACCGCTAATCCCAGTTAACATACTGGTATTACTCCGCCGCCGAAAGACGAAACGTTCATCTCGCCGACGTCCCCTCAGCTTTGATGCAACCAGATGCAGCTGCTGGACCTTCTGGGAGATCAGGAGGGAAGGAAAAAAGTTTCCTGCAAAGAAATCGCCATAAAAATCAGGGATTATGAGCTTAATTTAATTTGAAGAGAAACCGATTTTAACTGTTCCACCAACACGCTTGGTGAGAAGGTGACAAAAATTGAGGCATTGAGGGACTGAAATCGAGCTCAGTCAGAGGAGGAGAAATGCATGGAAGTGGACGCATCATGCTGTGGGACCATTTTTTATTCTTTAAAGGTTACTAATAATGGGACCTGATTTAAAAAAACATTTTGTTGACATAAAATTCCAGGGTTTAATTAATTAATTAAATCGAATTTAATCAGTAACAACCAATGCTTTCAACAACATTGAAAATGTTGGAAATAAGCAATATTTTCAATTCACAAATCCTTTTTGCTGTTAAATTATTGAATAAATAGACAAGCAAGCTCAACAACAAAGGTATTTATTGCTTTTTTTTATCTGTAGGTTTTTCAACCCTCAAATTATTGCAAAGTGTTTCAGGATCATTCATGAAACTAATTTGGAAAAAAAAAATTATTTCAGATTACTCTGATTAATGGTGTTCTTTCAGCAAATGCCCTTTTTTGCCAGTATGTCCCAGTTATTGATTACTAAATGATTATTTCTACAATCGAATGGTTTCAGTCCTAGTCTGATTAATCAATCAGCGTTGCTCAGTTAATGATCAATTGGTCAGTAAAGCAGTAATAATCAATTAATCACGATTAATCATTTCAGCCTTAATTTTTCTGGTATCAAAAATGTAAGATTCCAGAGGTTTAAAAATAATTTGTACCGTTTTGATTTTATTGCAGCTCTGAATATGTTGTTCTTTCAGCAAACTACCTTTTTGGAGTCTGTATACTCCAGTTGACGATTAATTGATTACTAAATTAGCTGGCAATTATTGAAATAACTGATTAATCGCGATTAATCATTTCAGATTACACTAAATTAAATCTACGTTTGAGTTTGTTTTGGGGACTTTTTGTCTCCTCCCTGGTTTTCTTTGATGTGCTTCATCCGAGCCTCTCTATGGGACCATAATGCAGTCCTGCTGCAACCAGACCCCCTGACCCATATCCACAGATCCTCGGCCATTCTCGGCATCCGCTGTCGAGGAGAAGAAGGGACAGCTGGGATAGCCCCCACCCACCTACCCACCCACCAAGAGGGGGATTGGGAGAAGAACCCAGCCCACACTGCCTCTTCATGTCCCCTTATGCCCTGGTGTGTAGCTGGGTTATTAATACCGACCAGAACCTCTCTGGCCTGACCCTCCACCCAGTGCAGCGAACCGGCTCTCTGACCTAAACAAGAAGGTGGTGCTGGCAGCTGATTGGACGCTTCATCCACACCAGGAAGTAAAACCCTTTGGTCACATTGCTGACATCACCTTGCCAAGCGTCAGGACTAAAGGTGACTTGTTCTGGGTAAAACTGGGGCAAAGTTGATCACTTAAAACCTCTGCCAAGGTTATATGCTGCCACCTTGTGGACAAAACACACAACTTGTTATTTTTTTTTAGTGTTTATAGATGTATTATTAGTTGAATACAATCACAGATGAAAACATTTTGACCAGAACTGAGAGAAATTACATATCAGATCCGGTAAGGAGGAAAACGTGGGAATCTACACCTCCCAGAAAAACAACATGGCCGACGTTTTCTGGTGTTTGTGAGGTCCTGCTGAGCGCATGAAGCAGCGATGGGGGTTCGCCTTGTTTATTAAGGAACGGCCACAGCTGCACAAACACGCAGCGCGGCCGAAGGAGGTCCACATGTACGGAGACGGCAAAGAGGAGGAAGTCCACACCTGGCTGTCCCTCGTCTAGAGACGGGTCCCCATCTTTCGGTCGATATTTTATCACTTCGGGACCGTCAAGTAGTTCGGATCTGAGCGTAACGTGACTTGGATCTGTGGAACAACACAGAAGAAAAGATGATGTTCAGATTAGGGCTGAAACGATTAATCAGAATAATCATGATTAATCAACTAATTTAGTAATAGATTAACTGGAATATATAGACAAAAATGAAAATTTGCTGAATAAAACAGCATATTCAGAGCGATAATTCAGCCAAAATGGTACAAAAATATATACATTTTGCATTTAGAATAAAAATACCTTTGTGTGTAAAGACGTTTTAGCTTCACCTGGTTGAAATTCACAAAAGGAATGCTGTCCAAATTTTAGGCAATAAAATGTTTATTTTCTTATTTTAAATTTTTTTAATATTTATTATTTGTATATCTTTTAATATATTTCTAATATTTTTCTTCCCTTTTCTAATGACTAATTATCTGTGACTGATGGTACAGAGTCTGGCATGTTATATATCTATAAAATACAACTTAGCTAACATTGCATGTACTTGATGATCAATCAACAGATTATAAGTCTATAGTTAATAGAAATGTTTAAATACTTAAAACCTGATGAATGAAAGTGAAGTGTAACATAAAAAGCAATATTTACAAATTTCCCCCCATTTAAGTTTGCTGTTAAATTTTAAGTCTGTTTTATTTTGCATCAGTTTTTACGCTTTAAAAAAAGTTTTTTTATATTTCAAACTTTAGACTAAAATTGAAGTTTGAATAGTTTTCCATTTTAAGCAATAAAATGTTTTATTATTAAAGCAAAGAAACAGAACCTTTTCATATTTTCTTACTAGTTGAAGTAGCTACTAAAGATTATTCGATTAGTCATCAGAATAATCGATTGTTTGGTTACAAACTACAATTAATCCAGGAAGAAATGTCAAAAATCCAGGCAGAATTACGCTAGAAAATTAGACTAGATTAGAGAAATGCTGGTTCTGACCCAATATTAATGGAGTTCATGCATCTATAAGCTTCTGTGAAGCAGCTAAGCAACCCCACAGCATGATGCTCCCACCGCCATGCTTGACATTTGATACAGTAGATTAAATTCAAACTGGTGAACCATTTTTTTTTTTTTATTAAAAATAAAATCTTTAAAACAAGCATACCTGGGGGCTTTCTCTGCTGCCTGTCTGGTCGGGGCGCCGCCTCTGAACTGCAGCTCCAGCCGGGCGTAGATCCCACCGGCCGGCTGAACCAGCAGAGACAGAAACCAGTTTAAAAACAACCCAAAACCAGTTCATATGGAGCAGAAATCTGCAACCCTCGACTACAAACTTTTATAAAAATCACCAAGAACAAACAGATGTTTATAAATTCCGATGTTATCCGTTTTCTAACATTTTCTTGGATAATCAAGTCAAATTTCCACCATAGAACGACACTAAAAGAGTCATCAATATTTTTTTAGATCTATTTTTCTTGTCCTCAGGTTTTGTTTTATTTTCTAATATTTTACTTTACTTGGGCTACAACTAATGATTATTTTAGTAATTGATTAATCTGATGATTAATTGATAAGTTGGATTTTTAAAAATGGCCACATTTTGCAGATTTTTTATTTAATCACATTTTATTGCCTAAAATGCAACAAATAATGTGTTTTTATATATTAAATGCAAAATATATATATTTTCTTACACAATTTTGGGTTAATTACTGCTCTGACTATGTTGTTCTTTTGAAGAATGACTATTTAAGATTTAGGTGATTATTAAATTAGTTTGTTTATTTTAATAATCAAATAATCATTTTAGTTTCACTATTTATCTGCTTTTGTTGCACCATTTTTTTTTTTTCAAATATCATAAAAAGTCTCATAAAAGAACATTTATCCATTCTTTTTTTATTGCAAGATTTTAATGGGTTTTAAAAAAAAGGAAAAAAAAAAGTAAACGTTTATTAGAAATTGAGTTTTTTCAAAAAGTCATGTAACATTTCTGTCTCTAATTAGTTTTATTTTGCTCTATTGTTTTATTTTTGCTCTAATGAGGCCCAGAAAGGTTGCAGACACCTGAGCAAGAGGAACCAGACACGTCTTTGTTCTCGGCAAAAACAAAATCTTACCAAGTGTTTCTGGTCTAATTCCTACAGGAAATATCATAGTATACTTGAAATAAGACAAAACTGACTTACAAGTGACTTTCCAGCTTGTTTTAATTACATAATGTCTTACTATTGATTTAAAAAGTACTACTAAAACAAGTTGCGTAAGCTCTCACTGGAACAAAACATTTTAAATTATATGGGAAACATGTTTTGTTCTACTGTTATTTCACTTGCAACTAGAACTTTTTCAACCAATATTAAGGAATTTTTGACTTGAAAAACACTGAAAAGTTACTTGTAAATTAGTTTTGTCTTATTTCAATTGTACTAAAATATTTTCAGTTGAAATTGGACCAAACATTCCAGGTAGGATTTTGTGTTTTCGCGGTGCAGGACTCACCTCTTTGCTGTCCTTGGATTTGCTCGGCTCCTGGTCGCCGAACCTCATCTTGGTCAGGTGGCCGACAATCTCCGCCATGCGCCGCTGGTCTGAAACGAGCAGAACAAACCCGATCGGATGTTTTGTACCTCGCCGGGTCAGTAGCATTTGTCCTGCTTTACCTTCCTCTCTCTGAGCGTCCTGGTTGTAGCGCAGCGAGCGAGAACTGTCCCACTTACTCTTCTGGAGGCTCACGCTACAACACACACACTGGTTAGCTTAGCGTCTGCTTAGAAAGGTGCTTGGTGTTCAGGTGAGGCTTACGTGAAAGGTGTGCTGTCTCTGGACTGTGGCTAAGGAACAAAAGAGACACAGCTTAATATAGGAGAAACGGCAGATAAAGTTTTAGTTTGGGGTAAAATTTAAGCACTTTCAAGGTTAGTTTTCAAACTTTTTGGAGTTAAATGAACTAAAAAGTCAGTTTAAATTCACTGTTATTCGATATAAGTTATTACTGTTAAACATAGGGATGGAGGATATAGAGTTAAAGTTCTACTATGATATTTTGTGGTACTATAAAAGTTACAAAGAAATATATATTATTCCTTTTTTTTTTTTTTTTTTTTTTAGAAAACTTCATTCATAGCCCCACAAACACAAATACTGCTCTTGGAAAAAACTATTTTCAATTTCTTTAACATTAAAAAGTTACAATTATTTTTAAAAACTCAAAAAAATGTTCTTACAAAGTTTTCTGGCTTTTAGAAAAATACAAATAACTTTGTCAATTCTAACTTATCTAAAACAATAAAAGTTTAGTCAGATTTAACTTTAAACAGAGAGAGAAAATAAAAAAAATTTTATTAGATGTATGAAAACAGCTGGTTTCAGCTGTGAATAAATTTTACTAGATTTAAGCTATAAATCAAAAAGGTTAAATTAGATTGCACTTTATTACAAAACCTTGGAAAAACTGGTTGAAATTCAATGATTTCAAGCATCATAATGATCATTTCCAACTGACAGTTGGAAATGATCCATAAAGGAGAAGTAGAACTAAATCCATGAACTCAGCGACTCACCTTCTCAGATTTGTCTTTGCGTTGGAAGTTTGGAGAGGAAAGCTGTTTCTTCAGAGGTCTGTGGGCCTTCTTTGCCTTCTTAGCAGCTGGAAACAGAAAAACCAAATACAAGAGGTGTAAATAGAATGCATGAGTCGCCACCTGCTGGCTGGAGTCAGGAACTGAATACATAAAACAGGAGGAGATTTAAAGGAAGTAAAGAAAAACACCTGAATATTCATCAAAGTTAAGGATGTCACAATTAATCAATTAATTATATGATGAATTAAAATGAGTTTGACACTTTCCATTCTGATGATTGGTATTTTTTGTTTATATTTATAGTTCCATTTTATTTAGCTGTTTTTGGTGTGTTTTATTTTGGACATTTAATATATCT
The DNA here is from genome assembly GCA_902982915.1 of Phalloptychus januarius. Lineage (NCBI taxonomy): Eukaryota > Metazoa > Chordata > Actinopteri > Cyprinodontiformes > Poeciliidae > Phalloptychus > Phalloptychus januarius. The sequence continues at coordinate 4,736,450 of CADWAE010000242.1, read as the reverse complement.
TCCAGTTTCAGTGCTAAGTGTACGACAGTGTATTGGGGCTAAAGAAAGGAAAGGGGAGAAGTAAATTTCAAGAAATTTGGAGATTAATCTCAGAAATTTTTCAGAAAACAAAACATGGAAATTTGTTTTATGTTAAAAATTTGTACATAAAAATTCTGAAATCTTAAGATTAATCTCAGAAATTTTCTTGAAATAATTTGGAGGTTTCTGAGCTTGAAATGTTAAAAATCCGCTAGAAAAAAAATCTCAGATTTTGAGAATATTCTCAAAATTTGCTAGGAAAAAAAAAAAAACAGTTTGAAAAATTAGAAAAAGTTATGAAGTTCTGAGATTCATTTAAAAAATTTCTTGAAAAGGAAATTTGTGAAATTGAAAAGTCAAAAATGTGCTAGAAACGTCTCAAAAATGTTCAGATTAATCCAAGAAATTTTCTAGAAAGTTTGAGTGAAATGACAGAAATTAGCTTATTTGTTATTTTTAGCAAAGTCTTTCTAAAACAGCAGTTTGTGAAGTTGAACAATAACTATTTCGCTACCAGATTAAGCATCACAATCTGACTTATCTGCCAGACTCTCACCTTGTTTCTTCGACAGCTCTTCTTCGTCCCCGACCTCGTCCTCAGTGACCTCTGATCCCGTGGTGTACTCCTCGTCCTCCGACAGGAGAGACTGCTGCCAGTGGAACAGCAGAGATTTAGCTTCTGACACAACAACCGTCACCAGAATGTCTGAAAGCGACAAGGCATCCTACCAGCTGAAGAGTCCAGTTCTTGAAAAGGGAAAACTGAGTGAAAAACACAAAGGAAATTAAATGAGAATCTATAGCAAAACAAACTAAAAGTGATTTTAAAGAGACGAACAGAGCTGCCGTCTCCTCTCAGAGGTCCGAGGAGTGTTGGCTCTAGGAGAGCGTTGCAGTCTGGGACTTTCTCTGCTCCGGGCGGGCTCTCCTCAGAGCTGATGAGAACAAGCAGGATGTTTTACTTTTGTCAGAAATCAGACAAAAATTGTTGTGGCCTTTACACTGACCTCTCTGCCGGCGACGCATTGGACAAACATACAGCGTCTCTGTGCAGCAGTAGGTCGTTAAGGACTCTGGTCTGAGCTGCCGTCGCCTCGTCGCATTTCTCCTCATCTGGTACATTCACAATGTGATCCCGCATCTTACAACCCTGAACACACATGCACACACAGTCGTGTTTTCGTCACTTGTGGGGACTTCACATTGACTTCCATTAATTTCTACAGCCTAACCCTTACCTTTACCTTTACCCAAACCCTACCCATGACAGACCTAACCATTAACCCAAAAACAACAATTTCCCTTATGGGGACCAAGAAAATGCCCCACAAGGAGCAATGGTCCCCATATCCCCACATTGTAGAAATAGGTTCCCATAAGGATATAAAAACCAGGTTCATGCACACACACACACGCACACACACACACCCCTTAACCAGTCAGCCTGATTTCTCTGATGATAAAAAGGTTCTCTGATGATAGAAACCTTTTTCACCGTTTGTGATTTTTGTTGCTAAATTATAAATCGATTTCCATATGTTGAGAAATGGAGGAGCAAATGTTTGGTCCTTTATATACACACTGCAAAAACACAAACTATTACGGAGTATTTTCAGTCTGGTTTTTAGTGTAAATATCTTAAACTGGAAACCTTTGGTATCCCAGTGGGGTCAAAACGGAGAACCCTCTGGTTGCAGCAGGGGTATATTCCTGCCCCATGCCAGCCTTTCTCTGCGCCCATGCCGGGGTACAACACACTGTCTGGGTGGTATTTGCATTGGGTCAGCTCTGCACAAACGAACACCTGCACAAAGCACACAGACGGGTTTTAGAGAATATCCATCACAGAAAACTATAAAAAAAAAATATACAATTCCTGCAAAAATGCAGCATGAATGCTGTAAGCTCAACATTTTTAGTGAAAATTGCAGTAGAAGAGAGTAAAATTATAGTTGAAGGACGATTGGAGTTAAGGTTTAAAGGAGTGTTCCAACTCCTTTCAACCTACATTCCAAACGTAATTATCATTCCCACTAACTGTCGTTTTCTCCCGACTCTAGGGTCGAGCCATAGGACTCTGACCTGCTGACAGCGGGAGCAGGTGAGGTAGTTGATGGTTCCCCAGAGTCTCCAGTAAACCAGAACCCAGGACTTGAGCTCCTCATATAAAGCTGTGGTGTATTCATGCACATCCCAGCTCTTCTGTCTGTGAACCCAAACAACATTAATAACACATTAAATAACCTATGTATATAAATAAAAGTGTGTGTGTAAATAATTTAACAATTGAATTAGGTGCAGCCTGAGTTCAGCAATCTGAAGTTACACTAGTAATAAAATGATTAATAATTAAAATCTCTAGCCTTTGTTATATTTATTTATTTGTTTACATTTATGTACCTTGTGTGCGTGTAGATGATCTGTCCTCGGACGTCAACGTTGATTTTCCCTGGAACGCAGGAAATCTTCCTCTCCGTGTCCTTGGTCAGCAGCTTGAGGCACAAACCGCACCTGCATTACGGAGTCGAAACAAAACAGCAGCATATGTTCAGTAACTCTAAAACAAAAAAAGAAAAACTGCAAAAGCAAAGAGTTTGTGCCAACCTGTAGAGAGTCGAGGCGTTTCCTGGTGAATCTTTGTCCTGGTGGTTTGGATCAAACAGCCGCTCGATTTTCTTCTGAAACAGTTTGCTTTAACGTAGAAGAAGAAGGGGAGGAAATCAGCATTAGCTTCTAAATTAGCCACATATCGATATGCGGGCTGCTTTAGACGTCCTACCTCTTGAATTTATCTTTTTTGTCGCGGATGTCGTCGGCCTCGTTGTGGTTGAAGAGCTCGGCGATCCGTGTTGCCAGGTTGCTGTTGATGCAGTTCATGTTGCAGGGAGTGGCAACGATGGCGCTCATGTGTTTATGACAGTACTGGATGCATTCCTCCACCTGAACACAGATGAAGATATTCAAACTCCCGCAGATTTTTCACCTGCTCGATAAACAAATCAAATAATAAATAACTGTTTCTATGGAGCATAACTCCTGTCACACTGAAATAAAAAAAAGTAGAAGTTTATCTGATTTCAAACTCTGATATTAGAAGGTCCAAACTCCAGAAACAACATTTATCCTGACAATAGGGACAGTTTTGGAGGGTTTTAAACAGTAATACTAGGGGAGTGACGATAAATCTAAATTTCTATCATGATAAGACATTTATCATGATAAATGATGAACGATACGATAAATACCCATCTCTAAATTATAGGCAGAGTTTGGTAGAGGATCGTACTCAAGTAAGAGTTCAACTACTTGAACATACTTTATTCAAGTAAAAGTAAAAAAGTATTTGGTAAAAAGGCAGCTCAGGTAACTAGTCAAATAATTAAAAAATTACATCAACAGATGGATCAAAATATAAAGTTACGTGGAAATGTTGGTATTTAATGGATCAATGTATGTATGAATAACATGATTACAAAGAAACAAAATCAAGCAAAAAAGAAAAACTGCTTTCCGAATTAATTTCTTTCAATTTAAGGCTTTACAAAATTCTTCGGTCACTCAGTAAAGTTACTCACATTGGGTTGAGGATTCAGACATTTTCCTCAAGTAAGAGCAGCGATACTTTATCATAAAATTACTCAAGTAAAAGTAAAAAGTACAGCTTAGAAGAAATACTCCTGGAAGTTTTTTTTTTCCAAAAAGTTATTCAATTAACTGTAACTAGTTACAACCCAACTCTGGTTATATACAGCTCTGGAAAAATGAAGAAATCACTGCACTGAACCCATTGAAAACCTAATGTTTTAACTTTTCCTGAGTTAAAACTTTAGTATTATTGTTCTAAATGGATATGAACTTGTTTTCTTTGCACTATCTGAGGTCTAAAAGCGTTGCATCTTTTTTGATATTTTGACCATTTCTCATTTTCTGCAAATAAATACTGAATTTTTGCTTGGGATTTCGGAGACATTGTCAGTAGTTCCTAGAGAACAATGTTCATTTCACTCAAACATGAACCTGTAAAGAGTTAAATCTGAGAAATTATCATTTTGCAGTGGCCTCTTAATTTTTCCAGAGCTGTAGCTATATATATAAACTCCACAACACTTACTAACGCATCCATCTTCAAGAACTCAGAGGAGATCAGGATGGAGATCACGTTGCTGGGCTCTGAAACCAACAGACACCACATGTCCAACCGACCAAGCAGACAACACAGAGCCAGGCACAAACCAAACACCGCCCACGGTTCACAACAAGCAGGCGGAGAAGGTGAGCAAGCATAAAAATAAACGTGAGATGTTGCTGTGTTTTTATTCTAATTTACCCAGCCGGGGTTTGTCCTTGTTCCCGTCCCCTGCAGAGTTTCTCCTGACGTAGTTCATGAGCCAGTCGAAGATCTGGACGTCGCAGTGGACTGAGATGTCCACCTCTTCCCACCTCTGCTGGTCCACGGATAAATACTCAGCAAAGTAGCGCATCTCTTTGACTAGAAGATCTCTGGGGCAGGTGAAATCCTGCTTCAGGTTCTTGGTCTCGTCACAGACGTGGATCACCATGTTGAGACTGGAGAACAGGGGTCATATTTATTACTTGGATGCTTGTTTCTCAAACTTCTTCAGGATCACCTAATTTGAAACAGCCACACAATATACAACCTGAGATGAAAATATTAGTCTTTTAATCACTTATTGTTTGTCTTATTGAGAAGGGTGGCGTTGTTTTGTAAATGTGACTGGCCCTGACAAAACCAGGAACAGGGAATTTTGAGTTATTTACATATTCTGAAAGTGTCAAACACATGGGAATAAAAAAAATGTTGAATTGAGTGGGTTAACATAATCTTATGGTTATTTTGTAATTTAGAAGCACAATAAGACAAACAAAAATAGATTTGAGTTGCTGTGTCAGAAACAGAAATCGTCTTCTGCACTGTAAGGCATGAAAATAATCCACACATTTCTATTTTATTTATCTACTCCTTAAATTACTTTTAAATAAATAAAAATGGCAACAGCTGTTAACCTGTAACAAGCAAAGTCGTAAAATAAACAGAGCAGTTCTCATTAACCGAGTCTTGAGTTCGAACATTCACGGAGTAGAGCCGTTCAAAAGAATCGAATCGCTCGCAAACGACACATAACTACTCTCATAATTTAACTTCCTCCGATTAAATAAGTACTCCCGACGTTTTCTTTCTTTCCACTTGTATCTTCAGTTTAAGTGACCCCGTTTTAAGCCACGTATCTGTTATTATTTTTAAATACAGTCCTCAGTAAGCTAGCATCACACTTTGAGCTGACGTCACGGCAAGTAAACGGTCGTTTACATGCAGTACATTGCTAACCATTAGGGGGCGACCGCGTACCACCAGTTTTACAGAGACCGGTATACAGATAGGACTTACTCCCGTGGTTTTTGAGGTTTTTCATCCTCTTCCACTGAGACTCGCGTCTCCTTCTTCTCCACCGTTCCTCCCCTTCCAGCAGGGAGCGACGTGGAGCCTGCAGACATCAGGAGAAAAAAATGTTGCAAAACATCTTGAAATTTTTCACATTTTGTCACGTTACAATCGCAAACATCAATGTATTTTGTCCAGGCTTGGTCAACTTTTCCCACTGCACTTTCAAGGTACGTTTTCAAACTTTTCCAGCACCACACTTTGTTGGTAAAAACAATACAAATGAACTAAAAACATATAGGTTCAATTCACTATTACAGTGGCTTACAAAAGTATTTATACCTCTTAAACTTCTATATAGTTTGTCACATTACAACCACAAACATGAATATATTTTATTGGAATTTAATATAAAAGACCAACACAAAGTGGTATATAAATTATACAAATAAAAACTGAAAAATTAATAAAGAATTCAGCTCCCTTTTCTATGAGTGCAACTAATTGCCTTCAGAAGTTGCCTGATGATTGTTAATGACTAAATAATCCACCTGTGTGTAGTCTAATCTCATTACAACTCAGATTAGCTGCTCACCTAATAGGCTCAACCTTGAACAGGTTAGGTGGTCTACGCAAAACATGCTAATTACATTTTTGGCACAAAATAACTGAGATAATGAGGTTTTAATCTGCTCAGTTCAAGACGTTTTAAGGCCTCTTGTTACTCTAAATCCAAATAAGCTGCTGCTAGCCACGCCCCCTAACTCAATGTTTACACTCGCACATGAAAATGGCTGCAAACAGATGTGCAATTAGACAACCATACATCTTTGAAAAGCAGAAGTGGAGTCTCCTGCACAACCAACAAGAATGCAGCAAGTGGTATCTGGATGGCAAGTCAACAACAAAACACTTGTCTTTTCCCCTGTACAACGGCTAAACCAGCTGATCAAATGTGCTGGAACACCATTTAGGTTGCTAGGTAATAGCCGGAACTTTGCTAGGGTTGCTAGGTAACGTAGAATGCGACTTAACAATCAGAGGGTTTTTGAGAAACCAAAAAACATAAGCTTATTTCAAAGAAACAGCTGAATATTTTTGTTTAAGCGCCTGGGCTGTTTTAGAAGCAGTAGAGATCCAAATGGAAGTACAAAAACATGCAAAATGTGCATAATAGATCCCCTTTAAGGCCCTGCACAGACTCAGATTTAGTCTAAATCGAATGTGAATTGTAGCCTAAACCAACAGAAGTGAAGATTTTATCTGTGAAAATTTGAGGCAGCATTAACTGACCCGTTACTTTCCAACTTTGGCTGCCTCCTTCTCTCTTGACCACATCTCCAGCCTCCAGCAAGGCAGACAGGCGGTCAGTCGGTGAGCCGCTTCCTCCCGTTAGGTCATTGCACTGATAATCCACCTGGGGAAACCCCGCCGTGGCCTTTAGCTCCTCAAATCGACGGGCGCACTGTGAAACCACATCAGAGCTGCTGATTTCCTCTTATTCAATAAAGTTGTTGATAAACCATGGAGCAGACAATGGACACAGAGACTTAAATGAAAAGGAGATGGATGATGGAGGCATTCATAGTTACCCAGCAGCACTGCAGTTACCTCCTTAGGAGTGAAGCCTGGCACCAGTTTGGCCACATTTTCCCAGTTTATGGGCTGAGGAACCCCCCACAGAGACCCCAGCACCATGTCCAGAACCAGGACATTGTTGTCATAGGGGAAATTATTGTTGTCCGAGCAGAAACGACTCATTTCTACACAGACAGACCATCAACAAACAAACAATATGCATTCAGTCAACAAAAACAAAACTGATCTGAACTTTCTGAAAGAAAATGAAAGAGTTTGCATTTTATGAATCTGATTAGATTTTATAAAGCCACTGTCAACTTTTTAAATTTATTTTAGATCTTTTCAACATAAATATTGTATTTAGTTGAAACAGCCAGTTACTGTTTTGTTTTCCAATAATGTGGTGACAGCCAAAACAGCTAAAAAAAGCCTGATTTCCTTTAAGTTAAACATTTTTCTTTGAATTAAATTAGAATATTTAGAATAAAGGTGGAAAAATCTTGAATTTTTTAAAATACTATATTCACTAATGTTATGTTCAAACCACAAAAACATTAAGATATATCCATCACTTTCCAATTTAAGCAATACAAGCAAGTCGAGAAAGCGCACATAGGTGGCTGATGATGCATTTTAATTGTGTGATTATAAAAATGGGACGTCGCAGTGGGAAGTGATGCTACCGCAGGCCGAGCCTCCAGTCACTCCTCCTGATTCATCAGGCGCTTCGGGTCAAATAAAATCCATGTTTTATGCGACAAAAACATTAAAACCGAAAAAACTGGTACAGAAAAATAATACCGCGGATACTGCTTACCGTCTTCCAGCAGAGTCAAGGCAGCAGCGGAATCCTTTCTGCCATTGTGGTGATGATAATGGTGCTGATGCTGCGGTCCACCGGCTAACTAGCAGACTAGCTAACTTTGCGGGACCGGACTATTTGCTGCCTTCAGGTAACCACCGAAATGTTATTTTACAGAATCTCACTTCCACGCAACTAAGATTTCAGTTTTAAACTTGATATCAGTATGTACTTTAGTTTCTGGAAATATTTTCGATATTGTTTTTTATACTATTGAAATTATTAGTAAATTTGTTTGTACTTCTGTCACAGTTTAATTGATCTTATATATCTTTGTTTCTCAAAGAACAGAAAATGTATCAATTTATTTTTACAAGTGAAAGGTACTATAGAAATCAAATATGCTTTCTCAAAAATGGCAGCATTTTTTTTACCTGACACTTTTTGTTTGTAAAAGTCAAGTCAATAAGTGCAGTTGCTTCACTAAACACGTGATTTTCGATACTCCCTGAAGGCAGCACAAGCCTTGTCTAGTTAGCATGAACGATAACCACCAACGAAGGCGTTCGTTAAATTTACGTCCTCGTTTACGATATAAAATAGTATTCACACGCCATTCCGTTTAAACACAAACAAAACACGTGACTAAGCAAAACTGTTAATACATATTAAAAGCTGGTTTGCTTGTAAAGTCGTCCCAGTTGTCGCACTGCAGCAACATAAGCGTCCTGTTACTATGAGACGACGGTCGTAAATGCGGTTTATATGTCGTAAACTGCTTTCAAACAAAAAAAGAAAAAAATAAAATTGGGTGGGTCGGTTAAGTGCTAATTAATATAAAACTAAGTGGGGAATAACGTGTTTGTGTTTTGACATTGTAGTTTTAAAACCCTTAATATTAAATGACTCAGATCAGTTACATTTAACTTCCCTTTGTGATTAGTGAGGTATTTCTGAATTGAATTGATGCGATTTATAAAATAAAGTCTTGTTAGAGGTGCCCGGATGACGGACTCTAATAATCATGATATGGCACTTTAAAATGAAAAACAATAGGAGAATTTTAGGAGTTTCTAGGCCATGGATGAAATAGTATCTGATGCAATCTTAGTCTTTTTGGGGCCATGGGCGAAATAGAGGTATGCCCTCCTTTCCTTCTGAATTAAATTTTTAAACGATAACTGGGACTGTTTTGGGTTTTAGATGTACAGTGGATAACATCTTGCTGAAGGAGTCATTGTAATTTGACATTTACATATGTACAGTGGCAAAAGAAAACAGTTTTTGCAAATATTTATTTTCAAAATATTTATATTAAATATTTACAATTACTTTGTGACAAATAAAATGATGAAAATTTGCAGCTTCCACCTCTCATAACAATCCCATTTGTTGCAGACAGAAGACAACAAAGAAAACCAGGCGCCTGTCAACCGAGAGCGCCCAAACTTAACAACATGATCACATTCTTAACACCTTCGTCCTTTAAAATTACAATGTACCAGTTTACCTCAGCTCCTTACAAAACAAACTTGCACAAAAGTTTATTATTCAAGCTCTGAATGAGGAGAGAAAACCTGGCATTTGTTTAAAAACCATTTTTCACCAGTAACCTTGAATTCAGACTAATAATCTGAATCAAGAAGTACTCTAGAAAATTTCTGATGGGGTCCATTGTGATACTGCTGCAATCAAGTATTAGCCTATTTCCAGAGTTAAAGACTGCAAACAAGAAATGATCGAGCTAATTAATTATAAACCTCTACACATGAAGGCATCATCATCAGAGATCGTTTTTTTCGGGGACGTTCAGGGTTGTGTTGGACGGCTTTTCAGAGGTCGACGTGCTCAGACTGAAAGAAGCTGGAGTTTCTCTGTATGCAGACTCCAGCAGCTGCTCTGCAGTCGCAGCGTTGGACGGCGCGGCGAGGTCAGGGGTGAAGCCTCGGGTTGTTACAGGCTGCGGCTGCGTAGGTGAGGCTGTCTGGGTGCTCTGCTGCTTCGCCTGAGCAAGCCTCTCCCTCTCGGCGTGTTTTCGGCCTCTGCGTTTCCCCAGGATCTTGACATAGTTGGCGGGGACGAGTCCCGTGGTCTGACCGTCCACGCTGGCCAGCAGCCATCCACGCATCCGTGGCTGTTGCTCTTTACACGACGAGGGGGACAATACACAGGAAGGATTTTAAAATAGTGCTGGAAACTTATGACGTATTAAGAAAGCACTTAATACGTCATAATCAGAAGTAATAAGAAAGAATAAAACATAACAAACAAAATTACGACATTAAAGTCGTACAAGAATAAATTCTTAATATTTCAACAATAGTCAATATTTTGAGAATAAAGTCAATGTTTCACAATTAAAGTCATAATATTACAAGAATAAAGTGTTAATATTGCAAAATTAGTCATGATAATAGAAAAGTAAAGTTATATGAGAATAAAGTTTAACCAATATGTGAGAAAATTTATAGTACTTCATTTTAAAAAGTCGATACTAAAGTCATAATGTTACCAGAATAAAGTTTTAATATTATTATTTTTGTGATATGAGAATAAAATTCTCATATGAATTTCATTCATACAAAATAAAACTTGAAATAATAAAATTATTTTAAGTTTAAATTACGAGAGGAAAAGTCATAATATTTAAAGAACAAAGTCAGAAAATTATGGATTTATTCTTGCAATATTGTGACTTATTCTAGAAATAAGTCACAAAGTAATAAAGACAATTTTTTTTACTCTAGGAATACTGACTTTATTCTTGTACAAGCTTATTCTTTTTATATTAAGACTTTACTTTTCATAATATTATGAGTCTTGTGACTTTACTCAAGTAATTTTATTTTATTTTCTTATTGTGGTCCCAATTCTCGGTGTTAGAAACTACCAACTGACTACAAAGAAAATATATTTTCTATTTCATCAGTCAGCAGAAATAATACTGTGTTTCATATAATTTGGAGGAGCAGATATTCCTCCAGCATATCATATAAAGACGTTCGTTAACGACCTCTGACCTTTAGGAGCCAGGTTCAGCATGTCTCCAGCCCGCACAGAAACTTCCTCCTCTGAGGAAGCTGTGAAATCGTATTCTGCTCTGGCAACAACGTGGTCATCCTCCCCGCTGGCCCAGTTGATGGCTAAACACAAGCAAAACATTTTCATTAAGAAAATTTGGAAAAAAAATAAAACTAAAACACACTTTTAAAAGTATTCATGACACAATCTACTAAAAAGCACTTCCATGTGTTTTTGATCAACACAAAGTAGTGGATAATTAAACCAACTGAAGATTCTGTCATGCAGTTTTTGGTAGAAAGAGAGAAAAGAGAAACAATAAATCATGCAAATGGGAATTATTGACATCCCTTTAATTTATCATGATATTAATTGATTTATTGCTTATTGGGAGAGGCCTAGCAATAACAAGATTAATGGTGAGGGAAAAGTACAAGGTGCTGTTTAACACCTTTGAGTTCAACAGTAAGTGGCTCCAAACTATCAATAATCTACAAATATTCTTAACTCATGTCAAATCCAAAACCAAACATTAGAGCCAAACATTTCAACTAAAAATTCACCAGACACAGACACACACCTGCTGGTTATGTTAACGTTTTGTAAGTTTTTTTTTTGTGAAACAAAGTGATTTGGAAACATTTTCTTCTGCCTGATTTTATTTTTGTTTTAATTTATAAGAATTATTGTCATTTTTGTCATTTAAATACCAACATTTCCACTTAAATGTATAGTTTGGTCCGTCTCATTACGTAATCTTTAAATATTAAATGATAATTTTGATCAGTTACTTGAGAGAACAAGTCTCTACACCAAGCATTGTGAGGCTGAATATTTTTAAATTTAGAGATAAAACAGATGCAGGCCTTACTGCTTTCTTCAGAACCGACAGTGGAGCTCAGGAGTTTCCAGATGAGATAGGGTCCACCGAGAACTACAGCAAAGAAGAGGAAGATCGGCCAGGACTTTACGCTCTGTTCCTCGGCTGCCGCCCCAAGTCCCCTGGACGAAGCTGCAGCCAGGGCGTCGGTCGTGCTGTCGGCCCACAAGTCCTCCACGTCTGCCTCCGTCCCTCTCCGCAGCAGCCGCTTCAGCCGTCGGTACAGGTAGCGCAGCGTTCGCACCAAAGCGAATGCCGACAGGACCCTTGTGAGGTGAGCACGCAGCCTCGTGAGGTGGTTGGCTACGTCCAGCACAGCGCGGAAGCTGTTGTAGACAGCTGAGAACGTGGCGTCCAACATCATGCTGACCGAAGCGAAGGCCTGGACGATGCTTTCAATCGACTGGAAGGCGCCGCGGCTGCTCTCCTCGGCCTGCTGCACAAACCGGCTGGGGGTGACTTCTTCTGCGTGAGGGAAGCGGCTGTAGCCTCCCATGCCGTAGGCGCTGCCGCCGTAGCTGTAGGGGTTGTAGCCGCTATAGATGGAGCTCCCGTAGGGACTGTAGGAGGAGGTGAAAGAACTGTAGGATGGACGGTAGGACTGCTGCATGGGGCGGGGAGGCACCGGAGGGGCCATTCTGGTCAAAACAGGAGGGCCTGCCGGCGTGGATGGGCCCACAGCTACCGGTCCAAAGTCTGCAGATCTGTTCAGTGAGAACAGAAGAAAACATGCAACTAATTATACAGCTGACAAGAAGGCGCTTTCTGGGAAAAGGGTTCAAAGACATAGCTAAACTAATAACTATTTGTTACAGTAAGAGCTGACATGATTAATAGGATTTATCAAATTAATCAGATTAAATGTGATTAATCTATCAATTATTCACCCAAATAATTGATAGAATAATCAATTACTTAAATAATCATGAGTTGTAGCCCAGGTTACAATCAAAAAGAAAGTACAGCCACTTTTGTTTCTAAGATCTTACGAATTACACATGAAATACTCTCGAGTGTTAAAGATAGAGAACAGATTCCACATCATTGTTATTAAATAGATATTATAAGACAGTGCGCACTCCGTTACACAACAGCTTTTAGGACAATCTTTATAAGCAATAGCCCAGTAAAACACTCAACATACAAACTGAAACCGGTACACCCTGGCTGTTGCGATATTTAATTATAAAAACCTCAAAAAACAGTAATATTCAGCCGTGAGACTATAAAGTAAATAGCAGGCCGCAGGCAGAAGAGCCACCAATTTTAATTCATTTGTTGCTGTTTATTAATTAATCTAAAACACAAACATGCAACTGATGAATTACGCATTTAAACTCATCCTGTCAAATTATTCTGTAAAAACACTGCTAAATGTTTAGCAACTTTAGCATCAACTTGCTCACAACATTAGCAAATGCTACTTTAAGCTAGCAGCAAAGGCCGACAAAATAAACCAAATAAATGCTTGTTTACCTGTAATTTAAAGGTGCGCTAATAGCCCCTGGAATCCGCCTTTCCCATGGCTTTGGCGGAGGTTGTGAATCCATCGTAAAATATTAAACAAACAACTTTAAAAAAAAACGCACACAGCGAAGTATATGCCCAGTCCTGACCCTTTTTTTAATGCTCCCTTCCAGTGCACCTCGTAATTGTCAGAATTCCTAAATAAAACCTATATTTCCACGACATATGTTCACAAAACACCATAATTCGCCTGTAAAGGAGGCTGAATAAATTCATTATGACAAATTAGTTACGTATCTGTATTATTTATTAAACTATTTAGGAATTATTGTTATACCCGAAAAGCATCACTGCCACCAAACATACCTCACGGTCAGACTAAAATAATAGATAGACGATTGTTGTGTTTGAGTGTTTTGTATTTAACCTTGGGGGAAAATAACCGTAAAAATGTATTCAAGTAAGAGTACCACTACTTCCACATATTTTCTCAAGCAAAAATAAAAAGTAGCCATAGAAGAAATTACTCAAGAGTAAAGGAGTACTTTGTAAAACGATTTACTCTAATTTAATATCTGATTAAACACAAAATCGTCAGGAAAACAATATAAAAAGTATATTGCAGTAAAACTACTATTAAAAGTTAATTTATTTCCCCAAATAGGTTACTCAAGTAAAAGCAAATAGCTAGTTACTATCTACCGTCCATCCTAACAAAAAAAATACCGCCTGTGCGATTAGTAGAGCCTGCTCCCAAGTTACGTTCTTTTTTAAATATTGGCCACCAGATGGTGCTGTAGCTCATCAAAAAAGTGAGTCATCAACGTACATAAAAAGTACCAACAGAAGTTGTAAAGGGAATGTCCCTCACTTTGCAAGTCATATTAACTCAACAAAAAAAAGCAAAAAGGATATTCAGTCATTATTATTACACTTGTTCCAAGTCTCTTTAGATAAATATAACCTCTTCAGATTTAGGACAGTAATATGTATTTAAATTAATGAAGATGGGAAAATTTGACAGCTACACATTAGATTATTCTATTTTGTACCCTTGTAAATGTGTTTTAGTATCATAAAGAGGTACATACAGTCAGTCAGCTTATCTGTCATATTAGATCATTAGTCCTAAAGCTTTACAGTCCAAATGTAAATTTTCTACCTTTCTTAGACAAAAAAGCATTTAGAGATAATTTATCCAAGCCAACCCATTATTGTTATTTTTATACATACACATTGCCAATATGGATAGTTGATTGGTACTTAATTGCTTAATTGACTTTTGAGAGAAGGGGCAGAGTACACAAGAGTGTTTTTCTTCCAACTACTTTTTATTCAAAACTTTTGTTTATGTCAACAAAATAATTGTGACAAAATGACATAGAAAACATACTAAAAACAGCTTAAACTATCACTATCATTTTGTTTTGAAAATTTAACACTAAATCATATTTAAAAAACTTCAAAAACTATGAGTTTCACTACAGCCTTCTTTATGTCTGAAAGAACAGATAAGTAATACTGCTTTTAATACCACTGAGATCAGATATGTAAATAATGCTCTCACTGACGTCAGTAAACATACAGGGGGCTGCTGGTGGCTGACATGTGTGAGAGGGAGACTGCTCTTCATGCTAGCTGCAGCGGGGGTGTTTGCTGTGGTTTCAGGAGGGAGTCCTGTGATGTCAAGTGTTGTCGTGGGAGGGTGTGTGTGCAGTGCTGTCGCTCTAGATTCTCCAGAGTTAGTATGACAGAGTTTGCCTGTTGTCATCCCCGAGTGTAGGTGCACGAAGCTGTTGTTATTTTGTGGCCTGACCGTGTCAGGGATCCCGAGCCGCAGGTGGGAATCCGAAGTGTCACCCTCCTGCTGACGATGACTGTGGGCAGATGCTCGAGCTGTTGTCTCGTCCTCCTGGTATTTGGAGGTTTGCGCTTTGTGATTCTGACCTTTCGTAATGTTACAAGATAAGATCAATGGTGAACGTTCAGCAGCTCTGCAGAGGAGAGATGCAAAATCTAAAGGATTTAAAGTTAAACCTCTCAGGTAAATTCTTAATGTCATTAAAAAGATTTTTGTTTGTTTTTTTTAGTCTGGCCTTTACTTTCCTATGTAATCCTGCAAAACAGCCGAAACACTGAGCTTCTTTAAATCCAGCCTAAAAGCCACCAGTTTAGAGTTGCTTTCACCTTATTATCCCAGGAACTTTGACCAACCAACATATTTGATGCATATTGATGATTTTGATTGTGACACTTAACAAAATGCGTAATGTTTGTTCCTGGTTACTCTGTTGGTGACTGTATGATGTTTTTATTTTTGTGTTTTTATGATGTAAAGCACTTTGAACTGCCCTGTTGCTGAAATGTGTTACACAAATAAACTTGATCGATTGATTGATTGTAAAATGGCTCCAAAATGCATTTCCCAGCTTGCATCAATTGAGAGATTCGGATTTCGTGGCGGTTGTTGTTTAGTGGTTAAGTAATTCCAACAATCCCTTTTCAACAAATCCACTGAAAAAACAAAAAATCTTACCAAATATTTTCCGTCTGGTTTCTACTGCAAATATCTTAGTTCACTTCAAATAAGACAAGGCTACTTTTCTTTCAGCAAGATACAGGATCTTGTTTTAAGTAAATAATTCCTTAATATTAATGAAAAAGTACTTGTTCCATAGTCAGATTATGTCACTTATAACAAAACATTTCCCCAATGTTATAAGTGAAATAATCTGCCAGTGGAACTAGAACTTCTTCATCAACATAAGGAAATCATTGACTTAAAACAAGTTCATATTTCTTGCTGATAGGTTACTCGTTAGTTAGTTTTGTCTAATTTCAAATATAGTAAGATATTTGCACTAGAAACCTGACCAGAAATACTTTCATTTGCAGACAATGATTAACTCATTCTTAAACTTCAAGAAAGACGGACACTTCTGAGGAAGTCACACACCCACCGTGTATTTTCCTCTGTTTGCACAACCAGAGTGAATTATAACCAGGAAGGATTGTAAACTGAATTAAAGAATCCCAGAGTTCTTTCCCAAGGTCCTCAATCTGTCACATTTCTTTCTATTCTTGAGATCAGATAATGCTCGCCGGTTTGCCCAGGCTGGTGATTTCACCTCAACTTGGCAAACTTTGCATTGTGCTGAAGTTCCAGTGTTCCTGCTGTGCTTTTGACGGGCAGCACGGACTGCCCTCAGAGTGATATGGGTGCTTTTTACTCTCTAGTTTCCCCTTCCTCTTTGTGTGCGTGTGAGCGCTCTGTGCAGGCCAGACAGTTGGAAGGAAGCATTTACAAAAGTGGAAGTACTGAGAGGAAAATGTTGCTGGAAGGTACAGAGCTTGGATGTGTGAACACTTACTTAGATGCATGGAGACCACTCCAGCCTGCAGTGTCAGTAAAAACAAACAGCAGCCAAGGTAATTGAAGAAGGCTCTAACAGAGGTTGCAAAATAGTAATTAACATAACAAGAAAAGGGGAAAAATGTCTGGACTACTAAGAAAATAACAGAAACGTAAGAACCAACCACAAAACCAAGACAAAAGGACTTCAAAGGACCTTAAAGAACAAAATGGTGCTGTCTATTTTAAATAAAACAAGTCCAAACAATTTAAAGTCCATCTATGCACAATGAGAAACATTTTATATAAGTGTGAAACATGTAAAGAAAGCCTCTACTATTTAACTGCACGAGTTTGGTTTGCAAGGGACAAATGAGACCAAAGTAGAGATGTTTGTCTGATATACAGCATGAGAAAACCAAAGATAACACATCTTAGAAAGCTCATGTCATGTGTTAAGCACGGTGGTGGAGAGCTGATGATTTGAGTTTGTGTTTGGCACTTTGTAGTCATTGAGTAGACCTCTGTGAATCAAAGCATTTCAGAGTCAAAACTTGGTCTTCAGCAATAAAAATTATCCAGACAAAGAAGAAAAACTACAACAAAATGGCTGAAATGGAAAAAAAAGTGGTTCAGACAAAGTTCAACCATTATACTCTTTGAAATGCAGCGAACGCCAGGCAGATGTTAGGATTGCTGAATACTTTAAAAATCAAAGTGGAAAAAAAACCCACAAGGAGATTCATTCTTCTAAAAGTTAATAGGGTTTACTTAGCTTTTCATGTACAACTTTCTTTTTTTATTTCTAATAAATATTGTCAGTTTTGTGCGTTTCAGTTCTTTTGACGCTACAGCAATTGATTCCAGAAGCTGGTAAAAACTAAATAATTTTAAGGATAATGTCCTTAACACGAATCCTTCACATTTATCTTAAGGATTTTAGCATACAATCCTGAAAATGTGAAAACGATGTAGTTTAAAACACAATAACTTTCTATTGTATTCCATTTTACATTATTTTTTTGTTTATAAAAAAATAGTAGCAAAAAACAAAAAGAGATAACAAAATGAGTTGAGTCAGTTGAGCTAGTTAGCCTAGCTTACGTTCTATATATTTTCCAAACACCGCTTTATCTTTATTTTCTGGCAATAATGGCACTAAATATTCATCAAGTATATATATTAGATTTAACTTACATTATAAGTTAGTGACAGAGATATGAAGTCAATAAGTTAACTTTAGCTGGGATGGATGCTTAGGCGATAGCTAGCGAGCCATAGCAGACCAAATAGCAAAAATAAAGTCGCGCGAGGTGCTTGTCTTTAAAGACATTTCATCAAGAAAAAAAACAACTTTATTTATTATATTCATCAAATATTTATGTGGTACATTATAACTTAGGGACACAAATGTCAAAAAAGAAGATATTACAAGTATGCGAAGTTAGAACGTTAGCTTTAGTTTTGACTGAAGCTTATCATAGCTAGGCATAACTAATCAAATCGCAAAAATACAGTAGCGGCAGGAGTTCGTCTTCATGGGAGTGCAACACGATTAATCCAGTAAAAAGTCTTTAATACATTCACCAAAAATGTATCTGGTGCTCTCATAACTTGGGGACTTAAATAGACTTAAATCCAAGATATTATAAGTATGGGAAGTCCGAAAATTAGCTTTAGCTCTCACTGGAACTTAGCTAGCTAGGCATAACTAATCACATAACTAATCAATACAGGATCAGAAGTAGTAGTCGGAGTTCAGCGTAATTAATCCAGAAAAACATCTTTATTTATTATCTTAATTAAAAAAATTATCTGGTACTCTTATGATTTAAATGTAAAAAATAAGAGGATATAAAATTAGCTTTTGACTGAAGCTTAGCAAGCTAGTCATAAATAATCAAATCACAAAAATACAGTAGCACCAGTAGTTTATTTACATGGGAGTCAAGAAAAACGTTATTATAGTCATTAAATTGTATCATAATCATATAAAACACACATTATTTCGAATACTATTTTCTATAGGTTAAAATAAAACAAAAATGTCAATTTTGCATACTTAAAAGCCAAAAAATAAACCCATCTTTGAAACTGAATTAAATAAAGTTAAACAACCACTATTTCCTTTATACAGATACTTAAAAAGGGAAAATATTTATTCACCTTAAGGCAGAATGTATAGCTATAAAACACCCTGCCAAACACCACACACATACACTGTGACAAGTTTTTCACAGTCAGAGCTTTGTGGGATTTTCCCTGCATTCGAATATGAGTTAGGTCTTGCATGGGGAGCTGTTTTAGCTATGCATAGCAAAGGATACCTATAATTAAAATGTGCTGCAGGAAGTTTGCAAAAAATTGGAGGAGCCAAGCATACAAGCAATAACCATTATTCATATTTCAGTAGGAAGTCCTGTCTGGGTTGGAAAAGTGAACAAAGATACTTAAAGTTTAGGGTTTTTTTGACCGTAAGTCTTCTGTTTCAGGGAAAACTCAGTCATAACTTGTATTCAGACATGAAATCTGCTCAATTTAATAAATACTACAAAGGCAGACATCTTTTTTAATTCTACGTCAGTGTAGCAGTACTATGTCATGCAAATGATGACGAGGTTTGCAGTCACGTAGAAGCTCCTTTCTAAATTGCTGAGATAACAGAACATTCATTCAGGTGAAGAAAGCTGATGTCACCAAGTGGTTGCAGTTTGCAAAAAGGAAGGGAGGGCGGTGAAGGAGGGAGGAGACAGAGCAGCAGCAGAGGAGGGGCCTTACTGGCAATAAGTGGCTAAACTGGTCTAGCTCGCCTTTTCCAGGATATGGGTTGGAAATATTCAATGATGTACGTTGCAATGAGCCACTGTAACAAACTGTCGCTGTGAAAGCAGAGTAAGTCTGTGCACATAAACATAACACCCTGAACGTGCTCAGAAGTGAGGCGTTGCATTGTGAAAACTCCCTGCATAGACGTCAAATAAATACATCCTCCTGCAGAAGTGAAATGTCATGATGAAACCGATCACTGCAGGACCCGAGGACTGTCTGTCCTCCTGTTATTTACCAATAATTTAGGTAATATATCCTCCAGTTCATGTTTGAGGGTAATTTGCAATAGTTAAACACATATTATGTAAGATCAAGTTACTGCATTTTATTAGAAAGAGGCTGCTTTATTACACCTTGTCATAGTGTTATGTTTATTTGTATAAAAAATAAAGCAACAGAGTTGAAGAAAATTACGTTTAAGAACCATTAATATGTTTTAAAAAAAGATTTTCTGCACATCTCTGATTATCATGGAATTTATATTAAAAATTAAAAGCAAATTAAATCCTAATAAAATGTATAAAATACTGTATGTTTTGAAGAAGTGCAACATAAACACAGATTTCCTGGTGCAAAAAATTCAATTCTGTAGCCTAGAAGGTTTAAAATAAAATTTATTCTGAGTAAATAAAGTACAACTACCATTTTTTCATGACGATAACATATTTACAGAGGAAGATTAATTCACTTTAAGACAGAAAACAAACTCTGCCTTCTACCTTGATCGAGTCTGGTTAAGTACAGTCGTTTGCAAATACTGATTAAAAGTGACCCGAGAATGGTGCCTTGAGGAACGCCACAAGTGACTTTTGTTTGTATCAATTTATAATTGTGTTGGTTTGTTAAGTAAGAACTGTTTCCTTCAATCAGCATGTAATTATAAACTGTGACAAACTTTTAATTGTGACTTGAACACAAAAATCGTAAATGTATAAAAACCTTTTCCAAAGCAGTCAGTGCAGTGGTGACTGCAGAGAATTCAAGTTGTTTTTTAACCAAAAAAGGTAAATTTGTCCTTTCTGTAACGTAACCTTAGCGATCCAAAACGTTCGGTCACTTTCTTTGGCATGGGTGAAATTTCCAGCGCCACAAACATATTAAATTGATTAAATGCTTGTTATTTTTCCCTAGCAACAACACATGATTGGCTGTTTAGTTCCACAACTTCTGAGCGGAAATTCAGCTTTGAATCACAGTCAGTTGCACAGAAATGTTTTGTTAGTAATTCAGATTACATTTAGCCACACTCTGTCAATGAAAACTGGCATTGATAATGCAATTTTTTATATTTTTCTTCCACACTTCACATTTGAGAATGAGAAATTCATCTATTTGGCTTGTTGAATTCATTTCAGCTTAAGGATTTAGATTTATTGCATGCATATTTGGAGATTCAATTGGGTTCCTTTGCCCTTTTAGATATAAAATTGCAAAAAGCTGCAAAAAAGTCAGACCAAAGTTGAGCTACTGGCAGAGCTTACTGGTTCGTAAGAGTTCTGCTTTTAGGCTGAATTGTCCGTAAATGTTCAGTTCAGCCAAAAAAAAAGCTTTTGCTACTTGTGAGCTAGCCCTGATAATAACTGAAAAGCAGACTGCTGCCGGTATTTTGTGCATCGAGGTTAAATCAGGGTTCACTGTGGTTCTACGCAACGAGACAGGAAGGAAGCTACATGCAGCATTTCTTTTCAGTCTCCTTATACAAGAGAAACAAACATCTCCCGTGCAGCACATCCTGGGTTCCTCGGTAATGACGCTTTACGTTGATTGTAACTGCCAGAAGATTTCAAGAAACAAGATTGGAATCAGAGTGTCGATTTATTCCCTATCAATGTTCATTACATTGTTGTTCTGAAAAAGGAAAGCTGCACTTTTTCTTATAAGTGTGTTTGGAAAATTAAGTCTTAAAGTTTCTAAAATCCTGTTTGTCGGAAGCAGACGAGACGATGCATTTCAACGGCGTGGAATCCTGTGAGTTTCAGGTTTGAGTGAGAGCAGATGACAAGAAGCCATGTGGTCAAACCTGGTGGATTACATTTTGCTGATGTGTTGAGTAACCTCAACTTCAAAAGGTCATAACTGAGTTTTCAGAAGTAGAAATAAACTCAAGTCAGGTGTTACCATTGTTCCCATCTCCAAAGTTTTCTGTACAAAGTCAAGGTTGATAGAAAAAGACTGTGGATATTATATTTTCTAACAAAAGTAGATGGTTTATCTACTTTAAACCATCTCCATTTCTATAACCTCCATTTCATATCAATTTACAAAATAAGCATCAATAAGTGTGGAGGATTTTACACTCAGAAATGAGAAAAACACAAACACTGCAAAAACAGTTTATACTTTCTACTACAAATCTTTTACTACACTTGAAATAAAACAAAACTAGTTCACAAATAACTTTTCAGCAAGATCAGCTTGTTTTAAGTCAATAATTTCTTAACATTTTTTTTTATTCTTATTTCACTGGCAGATTTTTTCACTTATACCAAAAAAATGTTTTCCATGTTATAAGTGAAATAATCTCCCAGTGGAGCCAGAATGTTGTTTTTTAGTCATATTTAGGATTTATTTACTTAAAACAAGCTCCTATATTTTGATCAAAAGTTATTTGTCATCTGGTTTTGTTTTATTTCAAGTAGAGTTAAGGGTTTTGTACTAGAATCTAAAACAAAAATACTTTGTAAGATTTTGTGTTTTTGCAGCGAAGACAAAATACAAAAAAATCTTAATCTTGTCAATTTGTTGTTATAAAATAAATGTAACAGAGCTATTTTTACTGCTTTACCTTTAAGGTTGTTCATAACTTTTACCTTCTACAGTTTTTCTTTAAGCATTCTTCAAAATAAAAAATAAAATAACCAAGAAAATAAATTGTTTACCACTACTTTTGAGGATCTAATTCCTACAAAAACAATTGGACGCCATCTACAAACCAGGAAAAAAGAAATTTCAGCCCTACCATCACAAACAAAAGCACGCAGAATGAGTTAAACTGAACCTACAACGATGTCTACACACTCAAAAAATATTTCCATTTTTAATATTTCTGAAAAGCACTTTCTGCCCACTGTTAAACACGGTGGAGGATCTGTCATGATGTGGCCCTGTTTTACTCCGAAATAAACCAAGCACATTGCTGGAAAGACATTTTTAGCTATAATCTGGTGGCTTTTTTCAGATAATTGAAACTTTGGTGTTCATTATGATCCAAAACAGCCAAATCAACTCAGAAATGGAATCACCTGGAAAACCCCCGAATATTCTCTGACCATGTCCTGACAAGTCAGAGCTGCTAGAGCAGATTAAGTTCCTGTGTGATGATTTAAGAACCAACTATCCTGAACATCCCTCAGTGTGAGACGTTGATGCTGCTCTGCTAGAGTCACTGCAAAGCATAAGAACTGTGGAGATTCTTATGCTTGGAACCGGATTAATGAGGTAATATCTAGTTTCAAATGTGTCAGGACAGCACGTCATCTGACTCATTACATGACACATATTTCAGCCAATGACATAGACAGCTTCATTATCATTAATCTCATCTGTTTTTTTTCATTTATATCAAGGTGAAAGAAACAGGATTATGTGGTTTTCCTTTGCAATTTTTTTTACAAAAAGTCTGTAGGATCTTGTGTAATGCATGAAGGGCATTATTTAAAAAGTCAAAGCTACACTGAGAAATAAAACATAAAAAATCAAAATGTTTCTGTGTGCTCTTAGAGTTGAAACTAAAAGTTTAAACGACTTTGCTCAACAGCTGCAACGTTTCCTCTATTATGCAACAGGTGGCTTGTCAATCCCATAATATCACATGAAAAACATGACATTTCAGAAGAGCTGTGTGTTCCTCAAATATTTTCCCTCTTTGGCATCATTTTACATAAAGCGGCTGTGCGAAATGTCTAGACACTTCAGAACTTTTTTCTTTTTTAACGTAAGTGATTTGAGGAGGAAATAAAAGGAAATACAAACTTTAGAAAAGTGCTGCTTTGTTTTCTTATCTGGTGTTTTGGTTTGTTCATTACAGGGATTGTGGGAAAATAAAAGGGATTAGTGACTTTTCAGATTTTTATTTCTCTGTATTCAAACATGGTGGAAGATCTAAATGAAATGTTTAGGACTTTTTTTCCCTTTTCAACACAAATCTTCCAGAGTAATCTTTCCTGTTTTTATCTTTTGTTTATTATCTTCCAGCTCCATTGTGTTGCTTATTGTTACAACAGAGTAAGTTCTTCCGGCATGTGTGAATAATAGGACTGGAGCAGGGCGGTGGCCATATGCGAAGTAGTTATTTACAGTCTAATTAACTTCTGCTGCACCTCGCTTTCATTCATACCTCAACAGGCAACACTGTGTGCTCTTCTATTTAATAATGAAAAACATCACAAATAACCCTACACATCCTCTTCATCAGACTGTAATACAAGTCAGAGGCGTCTGGAGAGCCACTGTAATACAGACTGCTACTGTGGATTCTCTGAAGAACCTTATGCAATACAATATTTAAACTCCATTTAGGATTAATAAAGTGTTTTATAAATGAGTTTAATTAAATTTAGAAACACCAAACAGAAAGAAAACTGCCATCTCAAAGGTAAACAATGACATATAAATAGTAAAGCGCATTAAAAAACGTTAGCCTTAGGAAGCTAGCAATATCGGTTAGCCTGGTAACTGAGGGCAATTGTTAGCAAATCTCTGTTTTTTTCTACCATATTATATTTTATATAAGAATTTCAGTAACATATCCCGTATCAGAAATTCCTTACCACATTGTGTGAAACTAATTTTGAAGTATCTACAGGTAATAAATGTTTTAATTTTGCAACTACAGGCTAAACGTTTTGTGTGCTTAGTAGCCATGTTTGCTTTGTAGTTTAAACGTTGTATGCTAGCTAACGTCGCAAATACATCTAAACCTCGAAAGAAGATGTGGTATAGACAGTATACTTCGAAAAGTGGGTAAAAAAACTGAAGTTTACATTAAGAACTAATCATGTGCAAATGTTTTGTGAGGGTAATTTATGACATTATAATGTTTCTGAGGTTTTTAATAGCATTAGCGCTATGCTAGGTGCAGGCGTACATCACTGTAACTCAGATTTAATACAATGAAAATTTAAATCCGATTAATTTTCTCTTTGCTTAGTGATTTTTAAACTGACCAGACATCACCACAATAGTTTAGTCATTAGTTTCAATTGAGCTTGAAGTCTGGTTTCACTTTTTAAATGGTAGTCTTTGATCGTTTTTTTGTAGCTCTGTTGTGCTTAAGCAGAAGTGACTGTCTAGCTTACAGCCAAATTTGTGATGAAAATGTTGGTTTGGGGTTGAAGACAACTTAAAATGAAAGTGCAAAGTCAAGAGGATTCACCTAAATGCACTGTTGTCTAGTTATTGAAGGAAAGGCATTTTCACTGATATCAATACTTTATAAAATTGGAGTTTTCTACATATTAGCAGTATTCAATTCAATTCAAAAATACATTATTTATCCCAAAGGCAATTTATACAAGTATCTTTAAGGAGCTATTGTGGATGGTGAAGGATATCCAGTAGCAGTCAGTCCTCCAACAAATCTGAAGAAGCCTCTTACTAAAGATCATTGCTGTTTGAACTTCCTTCTTCTCTCTCTTTTCTGTTTGGCCCTGTTCTGCATCAATGAAGCCTCCTTTGAGATTTGGGGTAACAGTTCCCCAAACTGATTAAAACAACCCCTTGCTATGTTTACGAGTCATAGCAACTGTCCAAAAACAAAAAAAGAAGAGCAAAAATTCTATGTTTATGTTCAGAACTATTCAGATGTTTTTCCATACACACCAGAATCTTCTTGCAAATATCTGAATGCTGTTTCTACTGTCAGTTTCTTCTGTTTACATGGATTCAGTATAATCTTTACTCTATATTCCCAGTATTAGCAGGACCACAAACACCCGCAAATAACTAAACTACTCAAGACTCTTCTCTAAAACCACTTATAACTGCTTATTAAAATAGTTCAAACACCAAATATACCTTGATATTCATTAATTCATTCGATTGGCTGGTTTACAAATGCCAGGCTAGTAGCAATGTGGCTAGGTATTCCAGCTTCCATATTTTAAATGTGCTCTACCAAAATTCCACAAAAACACAAATTTTCTGCCAATAATCTGGAATTAAGTTCCACAGACAAATAGCAAATGCTGAAATGTGAAAAATGTTACTTAATTGTCATCACTATGGAAATCTTTGCTAACAGAACACCGAGCAGATGTCAGTAATGATCCATTAACGATTGTTCCAATTTAACTATTGGTAAAGTTTTATTCTTCACATAGAAAAAAGGTATTTCAAACATTTCAAAACACATACCGGTACTTGTTTCGCTCTTTTTGTATAGTAAAGTCATGAATTTGAACAGTTACCATGCCAACAGAGAGAAAGATAAAGTCACATTTTCCCCTCTTAAAACTTTTTGTATCTTGGTTTTAATAAATTCAATAAAAATCAATAAGAAAATTTTTACTTTCTTTCTATCAAGATGGTAATAGTGTAAAAATCATAAAAAGAAAACAACGTAGAAAAGACCATTATTATTATTATTTATTAGTAAATTTTACAAAAAAAAAGAACAAACAAAAATCAATTATCAAATCTTGTACAATATTCATCAAAACAGACACGTCTATTTAAGAAAGAAAAACACTTTAAGACAACAAGTAAGAAAATATAAACCCTGACCAGAGCCAGTGTTGGTCCATAATCATATCCAATAAAGGAAACATTCAGCTAAATAAAACAAAAAAACTATAAATCATACAAAAGGCCATTGAAAGTACAAAACATATGTTAGAAATGCTCTGAGAACTCTGGATAACACAAGCAATCACTGACATGACATAGTCATTACAAAGGAAAGGCACCACTCGATGTGCCTTCCTCGACTTCCTCAATGGAAATTTCAGTACCTTGCCAGTTCTTGAGTGTTTAAGCACGATTACTGCTTTTACTCTCAACTATGGCTAACATGCAGGCACAGAGTGCACCTAACAGCAATGCTCTGCAACCAAAAGTCAAAACAAGAAGCAGTGAAGTTCTTTCAGTAACATCCAAAGGAATTAAAAGTGAAATGATGCTTTTTACAAATACATATTTGTGTGTTTTTAACAGACTAAATCTTATAACATTCAGAACTCGATATGGTGACAATTAATTCAACTTTGCGTAATAAAGAAAAAGAAAGAAAGTACATTCACTTCTTCAAATATTTTAACTTTGTCCTGGAAGATGTTATCCAGCTGTTTTATCAATTCACCAGTACCAGTCTAAAGAATGGTTTGTCCATACAGAAACCAGCTAAATCCACGTTGGCCAACTTAAACTGATCGGTTTCAGTTCCAGTTACCTACGGCAAGCTGCATGGACGCTTTTTGCATCTCCTCCAGCGTAGCAGATTATCAAAAGTTAAATCATGAATCAAGATGTCTGACTTGATTCACTTAAAAAAAAAAGACCTTTTTTGGTGGGAAAGCTCTTCTAAAACGATAAATTGTACCGTTTCCAAACAATATCTGGTTCTGGATCCAACTGGCTGCCGAAGCCGGTTGAGTACCAACCCAGACCGACGCCAGGCGAGCCTTATGGGGCCGGTGCAAACCGGCAAAGCTAAACAGATTCTCCTGATAAAAAAAACAATAGTTTTTTTTTTTTTTTTTTTAACTTATTTACTCTGCGGAGAAGATTTGACCCAGTCGGACAGATTTGCGTAGTGAACCTCCGGCACCATCCCAAAAGGGAGATTCTGGGTGACACCGCCGGCGTCTTGCCGCCTCGGATCCACATTGGCGCCGTTGCTCATATGGCGAGGAAGCAGGTTGGTGTACGTATTTCCCTGGCACTCTCTTTGCATCATAGGGCTACCGCCATCTTGTCCGACAGAACTCTGAGGCTCCTGCTTGCACTGGAAGATAGGCCCCCCAACAAGGCCCTTCATGTAATCCTCACTCGCCATTGCCTCCAGGAAGGGGAAAGAGCCCATGCATTGGGACCCGTCTGCCGATACCGACCCGTTATAGTTGCTGGTGTTGTTGTGGGCTTGTGGGACGGTACCGAAACCTTGCCACATGTTCTGGAGAACCTGACTCTGGTTGGCCATTTGGTTCTGGGAATCAGAGTTCAGATTGTCTCTTTGATGCTGTTGCTGGAACAGCAGCTGGGATTCGGACTGGTTCATCATATTCCCCTGAGGGACCGTTTCCAAACACTGCAGATCCCCCGGGGAGAGCTGAGGGAGGGCGTTGTTCTCACAGCTGCCCAGGTCCAGTTTGTGCTGGTAACCAGTTCCACGACTCGGCTGGTGCTGCCTGCTGCTGTTTGGGTGGTTGCCAATTGATACCGATGGGTTAAGGGTGACCGTTTCCATCATAGGGGAGGCCGGATTGACCCACGGATTACTGAGCTGTACGTTATGAGCCTGTGATGTCATCATGGCGCCGGTGGCCTGGGCTGGCGGTTGGTAGGACTGGCTAAATACTGGGGTCTGCTGAGTCATGGGCGGCGCGTTCTGCCGCAAGTACATGGCGCCGTGGTCTGGGCAAAGAGAAAAAACTGATTTTAGTGGATGTTCGTCTTATATTTGCCTTAATAAGACACATGGTTCGTACACTTTTATGAAGCATTTTCAAGGTAACTTAAGGGTAAGAATAATACAAATTAAATAAAAAAAGACCGTTTTAATTCACTCTTGTATGATATAATTATTACTGTTATTAATATTTTTGTGGTAGTATTGTTCATTCGCCAGCAGGGACAAGGTAAACTAAAATAAAGCTAAATTTTATGTTTTGAAATTCCTCTTTCACACAACCTGGTTTGAGAACAAGATGCTAATAAAAAAAAAAATCTTGCAATTTGAGTAACTTTGTTTAACATTATGGAGCATTAGAGTCACACTAAAAATAAAATAAAATAATGAGAATAAATTTTTACCAGAATAAAGCTGTAATAATAAGAATTAGAAATAAATAGTAATACTATTTATTGCTTATTAATAAAATACTATCTAAATCATGTTAAAGTCAGTGACCATAATGCTCAAACTAAATACTTAAACACAAACAAATATCTAAAATATTTTCTCGCTAAGTTTTCTAATAATTCCTGTAATTCTAACTGACCTAACACAAGAGAAATTTAGTCTGATTTAACTTCAGATAATGAGAAAAAAATTTATCTCTTTTTATTAGATGTATGAAAATATCTGGTTTCAACAGATATCCCAACATTTACGGAACATTTTCCAAATTTAAGCTTTTAATGAAACATTAGATTTCAGTTTACTACATAACGGTGCAGTTTGAATATGAATCACTTTCTTGTATTTTAGACAGAAATTAAACCGTTCCAAATCCTGAAACCACCGAAATGAAATTCAAGCATTTTTAAGCCTCTGTCTGAAAACTGAATATAAAGCTAGTTACCTTTCCTCATGTGAGCCATTGGGCTGTGAGGCACAGCCTTTGGCCTACCCAGACCAGCAAAAGAACCACCTAAAGACGGCAGAGAGACGGAGAAACATGATTAGTAATGAATGTAACTGCAGTGAAATTATTGCAGTTGAATACACAGGATCACATTTTATACCTGTGAATCCCGATCTCTTGAACAAATCCTCTATTTTGCGTTTTTTCTCATTGTAGCCGTAGGGGTCTAAAGAAGGGACAGAAGTTTTCATGAATAACGGAGTTTTGTTTGACAGAAACAACTTGACGAGAGTTTCTCATCACCTTTGTTTTCGGGCAGATATCTGAAGTCCATCGGTTCGCTGACTTCCTGGTCGGAGGGTCGGCGGAGCTGCATGTGCACGGTGACCGACTCGTTTATGTTGGTGTGGTAGTACGGTGGCGTCTTGAACACGATCGCCACTTGACGATGAACGTCGGCTTGGGAAAAAGAACCCCTGGCCTCCCATCCGTTGGAGGAGAAAAATCTCACCTCTATGTCATCTGTTGGGAAAATAGATGATGGGATGAAGGAATGATGGGAGCAATACATAATGCAGTCTGTTCTTTCACAAAAACTAGCTTACTTTCTGAAGGTAATGTGGGAATTCTGCAAAAGGAACCTCTACTTTCTAGGTAAGTTATTCAAACCAGTTAGTAAGTAAGTTCCCTGAAGCCAATCTGCATATTCAGAGTAAGATCTAGAAAGGTTCTGGGTAAGTTCAGGAAAGTAACAATGAAGTGTCTGAAACGTGCATTTTTTAACATAGCCTCTAATTTTGCGTTCATTCAGGTAAGTTTTTGAAAGCAAAGCGCTAATTCTGTAAAAGTAACCATTAGATCCATAGTACATTCTGGAAAGGAGCTAGTGAGTTACGAGAAAGTAGCCTACATATTTAGATAAGTTAGGAAAAGTAACCAGGAAGTTCTGGAAGGAAGAACATAAAAAAATTTAGTAAGTTTAGTTATTATAACTTGTAAGGTTCAAGCAAAGTTCTGAAAAGCAAGCTGTAAGTTCAAGGAAAGAACTAGTAAGTTTCCACAAAGTAATATATAAGTTCAAGGCAAGAACTACTAAGTTCTCTAAAAGTAACATGTAAGTTTGTGAAAACAGCTAGTAAGTTCCCATAAAGTATCATTAGTTCAGAAAAAGACCGAGTAAGTTCGCAGAAAGTAACATCTAACTTCAGTTAAACCAGTACCAGTAAGTTCCCAGAAAGTAATTTATAAGTTCAGTTAAAGAACCAATGAGCTCCTTGACAATGAATTCCTGAAAATTACTATTAAGTTACCACTAAGTAACATGTACATTCAGGAAAAAAACTAGAAAGTTTCCATAGTGTAACATGTATAATATAATATAACCTACAAGTTTCTAGAAAGCAACCTATGGGTCCAGGAAGTTCAGGCTGTTATGTTTTGCTACTGAAATCTGAATAAAATGCAAAGAGATGGGCACAATGGCAATGAAGAGCAAAATGTGCAACAGCAAAAGTGTATTTGAGAGATGAATGTAGAGAAAAAGATGCAAAAAAGAGCAGAAACATTAGAAGTAGAACCAATGGTTAAGATAAGCTGCTTAGGACTGTGGCAGTTTGTACCTTTTTGTACTTTGTCACACAGGAGAAAGATCTCATCACCTCCTTTAACACTTCCACTGTTCCTGTTGACCCGACAAATCCTCAGCTCAGCTGTGTTTGGGGCTCCTAATCACAAAGAAACAAGAAAATATGCCATGTACATACAGAACACTGTGGCAACTATTTATTGTCGACTTTATTGAAGCTGGTGAAAGCACTGATGGGTGACAGCTGAGTCACATGTGTGCTTTGAGAAGAGGAAGTGCTCCATGGTAACGGTGTTGTTTTAGTGTTGGTGTGTATAAATGACTTCCTCTTTCTGTATGTGAAACCATGTTGAGAAAAAATAGACTGGACGCATGCACAAAGGTTTTGACACACTCTAGGTGCAGCTTTCTGTGCGCTGTAAATTTAGACATTGGGTGAAGTTTATGAATTTACATAATATCTTGCTTTAATGTACACCATTTTGCATTTCCCTAAAACCAACTTCATGGCCACTCGGTGCTGTTTTTAATAGCTTCTAACCACCGAAAACAATGTGATTTTTGGTATGTGTGATGGAGTTCGAGTTCAGTGCACTCACTGTTGTCGTAGATGGGATTGGTGACGATGGGGTTGAGTCTTCGGGTGTAGTGACCGGTTTCGTCCTGCAGGAAAACCTGGATGCACAGGCGGACGACGTTCAGGTCGTACTCCTCTGTCTGCATCAGCTGCTCTTTGGGCACTGAGGCGACACAGACAAACACAAACATGTAACCGACTGTCTTTAATAATCTGCACCCAACATGCGGTGGTTCTCTGCATTTGAACCTTTACGTTTCAATTAAAGTAAATTTTAAGTTCTGGGTTTGGACAGGAAGGCAACAAGTAACTTCCTGAAAATGAATCTGTAGGTTTTGGAATGTAAAACTTGAATTTCTGGTAAAGTAGCAGCAAAAAATTCTTTTAAAAATGTGTTATTTTGTTAATTATGTTCTGATGATTCATGTTTAAAAATTGGTACATTCTGCAAATTCTTTCTTATACAATATTTAAAAACATTAAAATATGCAAATAAACAACTTCATCATGCTTGATCACTTTCAGCAAAAGATGCATCTGCAATTAAAAAAATACTTCTAACGTCAACATGTGAGAGGCTCAGCCATTTCTGCTTGATTTACAGAATTTGAAACAGGTAAGTGGTTTTGAGTGGAACATATTTGAAGACAATGTTTTTTTTTTTAAGTGCAAAATGTACATATTGTTGGTACAGTTCTGGCTTAATTACTGCTCTTTTTCTGAATGTGCAAGCTCCAGTTAATGATTAATTCATTACTAAATTAGTTGACAGTTATTTCAATAATCATTTAATTGTGATTAACCTGTAGAATATGTTCTGGGAAAATAATCAGTAGAAAATAACTTGTAAATTCAAAAAGGTTCTGTGAAAAAAACATTAAAGGTCAAGGAAACTAATTATTTTAAGGACTAAGTCTATCACCTATAATAATAATAATAATAATAATAATAATCCTCCATGATGTCAGCAGAGCAGTAACAATAAATTTCATATGCACCTTTTTTTTGCTAACCTGGTCGCCGTACATCGTCTGCACTCAGACACACATCTACATGCGAGCGTCACACATCCCGCCTTCACCAACACACACACACACACACCTTGAAGGGAGAGCTCTCACTGAGAGACGCCCACGCAGCGACACCGACATCAGGCTTTCACATCTGCCTACTTTCTCTTCCTCCACCTCTCAATTTCTATCTCCTGCGCTCACAGCAAGGCCATCCCCGCCTACAACCTGTCACCACGGTGACGCCGTGCGACGTCACCTCAGAATGGAAAAGAAGCGTCTGCGTGAGACGGTGAGCAAAAGATGAGGCTCCCTGCACGAGTGACCACGGTGGCTGTTGACGTGTGTGAAAGTGGTGGGACACGTCTTGTCTTCTAAGACAGCGCCTTTTTAGTTTGTTTTGTCTGCGAGGTTTTTGAAGATTCCCGCGGCTACTTAACAGTTAAACACTTCATGACACTCTGGACTTTTGTTGCGCGAAAGCTGAGCTCCGTCTTTCTCAGGCCTGCTGTGTTTTGCTCATCTCAACGTTGGTCTGTTTGCAGAGAGAAAAAGAAGAAGTGAGAAAATGTCTCTCCTGGCATTCAGGCGTCCTCGGTTACAATCGAACAGCAATACTTTTTGAGGTCGCCGTGAAGATTTGACCTTTTGATTAAAAGCTGCTTGGTTAACAGACTCTCAGGCTATCCCAAACCTTCAGACAAACCCAAGATCCAACAACTCTTCAAACTCTGTTTAAATTACTTAAAAATAGATGTAAGATATTTGAGTTGTCACTCAATGATTCTTTTATTTTTTATTTTATTTTTGTACTTGCTGCTGTGTTTGACCCGGTTTGAGCCAAGGTCCAATATTCCCATGTTATAAATTAAAATGTCTTAATCTCACTTATAACTAGCATTTTTAATCAATGTTAAGGAATTATTAATTTAAAATAAGCTCCTAGATTATGCTGAAATATTACTTGTAAATTAGTTTTGTCTTATTTCAAGTGTGCTTAGGTATTTGCACTTAAAACTAGACCAAAGAAACTTGGAACCATTTTGTGATTTCCGTGTAAAAGTCGGATACACCATGATAGGATGCTTTGAAAAAACTCATGGAAAAGTCAGATATGGGTCGCATTTGGCAAATAAAGCAGATATTTGGGTTGTATTCCCAGATAAGTCGGACATTTAAAAAAAACGTCGCATGTGTCCTTTTTAGAGAAAACCATCTGTTTTAATTTGACGATTAAAAAAAACTTGAGTACAAACTTTAATCCATATAGATTCAGATTATTATGTATGTAACAATTTTGTTGTTTAACTTCCAGTAGTCAAAAACAGGAATTTATCTGCTAAATATGTAAAAGAATAGCGATCAGTTATACTCAGACAAAGGGAAGGTTTTCCAAATGCAAAGCTGCGCACATGCACATTTGCACACGTTTATTTCCTGGGTGCCTCTCACATTAACTTACAGGTGCACCGCAGTGCGCAGCAGCAGCTCTGCTCCTATTCAGATTTATGTCGGGTCATCAGGTTCGTGTGCTTGTAGGTGGCAGACACACACAAACACACAGTGGAGAAACTGAAGGAGGGAGAAATTAAACGGAGATGGAACTACAGACGGAACAAGCTGGGCTGATCACAGCTACTTGCAGAAGTGTTGGTGTAGTGCGCTGATCGAGGAAGCCGCTGGACAGGTGCACGAAAGTGGGTCGTAGGTGGCTGCAGTGGGGAGTGTTGGTGTGTGTGTGAGTGTGTGTGGTGGAAAGGAAAGCGGGGCCGCGATTAGCCGCCGTCCTGGGTTGCATAGAGTTTGCAGTCAGATTGTACGGAGATGATGTTGCCGGGGGAGGGCGGGGGGCAACGGGGATAGGGGCGGGTGTTAGCTTGCTGTGGGGCACAAGTGGTTAGCGTGACTGTGGGAGACGAGAGCGAAAAAGAAGTGTAGGCAGGTGCCAGGTCTCACCACAGTGTCTCCGCTGCATGACTCACAATTTCTCCACCTATTAGGATATGCAACATTGTATTTCTGTGTCTCTCTCGCTGATGTAACCGTCGCTAGGATATGTGCAATAGCTGTATCACCAAATGTTCACACAACAGGTCTTACAATGCTCAGTGTCTCCCCCCTTTTTGTTGATAAAATTATTTTATTTATATTTTATTTTTGCGAGGTCGTTTCATGCAGCTTAATTAAACCCGATAGTGCGTCAACGAACGGTTTACGTCCGCAACGCGCCCCGCATGCGCAGAAGAAGAACGTTGACGTCACGTAGCAGCGCACTGTTTACGGAAGTGATAATGGACGGAGCCGTTTATGGATCGATTTTTAATGCTTAATCAGCAAGGAAGCTGACAGCATGGACACTAAATCATAGCAAGACGAAGGGAACTAATAAAAAGAAAGCATAACTAATTACAACGGTGGAGTATTTACAGAAATCTTTGTAGAGAAGTCGATTTGGATCCATAATCGGAACTACTCGGAGGGGCGGTGATGTGATGCGCTTCAGTGACACAGATCTCTTTCATAAGTTCACAATCATAACTTTCAGCCATTATTTATGTACCAATTTACCGAATCTGGCCTTTTCTGGCGCAGAAGATGTCACATCATTGACGTAAAAGACGGATAAAATGCAGCATTGTTTAGACTGCAGAGGTTTTGAAAACTATCAGATAAGTATCCAAATAAGTACCACATATGGGAGTGGCATAAATCGGATTTTTATTGGTGAAAAGTTTGGAATTTGCAGTGAAAAATCAGCGGATTTGGATTGCATTTGCCTGCTGCGTGAACATGGTCACAGTATAAATATATAGAGGACAGTATTCTGGGTATAATTAATAATTAAGAGGAGTAAAAAGAGGAAACACCATCCATGTCTTAGTTTCACATGATAACCCCGGGCAGTGTTGCACCGTCCTCCTGATGTCTCCGCAGGACAGATTAATTTAAAAACGTGCTTACTTTGACGTCATTAAGTCAAAGTAGGGTAGCCTCTTCTACCATATCTGACAGCAAAACACAGAGATTCCCTTAGCGTGGTTTCTGTTCGGCCTCCTCGTCGTTACCCAAATGCCACCGTGGAACATTTTTCAGCCACGATAACGCACCTTGTACTCAGAGCTGCAGAGTCGATGCTGTGCACATTTCTAGCGGTTTTACCAGCGTCAGTCACAAAGTAGTTTCTAGGTTTATCAAACAACCTGTACATTATTTCATTTTCTGTTTTTATTGCCCTAATATGCAAAAACAGCTTTGTGAGAGTTAGATTAACTGTTCTTTTACCAAACGGAGTCAAAGTTACCTTAAGAACATGGTACCAACTGTCAAGAATAGTGGTGGCAGGATCATGCTGTGGGTCTGTTTCATGTTCTCTTAGCAAAATGCCCTTTGATGAGACGCCGTCAACAAACACCAGGACTAATTCTGGTTGGATACTTGATTTCAGTAGGTTAGATTTCTGGCACAGACAGATTTCAAACAATCAGGATGTTGAAAAATGTAGAGGAAATCCTTGTTAATTTTTTCACATAGGATTGCAGCTAATTATCATTTTAGTAGTTGATTATGCTGACGATTATTCTGATAAAAAGTTGGCAAATTCTGAAAATTTGCCTTTCAGTTATTTCATAAAATAAATTAAACAAACCAATAATTTCAGTCCTTTTTACACAATAAAATAAACATTTTATTGCCTAAAATTCAATAACATAACATTCCTTTAGTAAATGTTTGGTTATTTGTAGTAAAGGATGCATTTGCAGCTAAGGAATACTTTTAAGATCAACATGTGAAAAGTTCAAACCTTTCTGCTTGACTTAACATCAGCAAAGGCAAAAGGTGATTAATAGAAGATTGTTTTAACAGAATTTGAACCAGGTGAAGCTGAATCTACCACTTGATTACTTCTGGCTAGAATATATTTACAAAGTTTTTTTGTAAATAAATGCAAAATGTATGTAGTTTTGAACAATTCTGGATTAACTACTTTGAATAAGTTGTTCTTTCACCAAATAGCCTTTTCTCCAAGTCTGTAAAGTCCAGTTAACAAATTATTGATTACTAAATTAGTTTAATCGATTCATCGCAATTAATCCAATTAGTCATTTCAGCCTTAACTGCATCTACTTTTCTCTCAGTATCAACAAAAGCAAGAAACAGCCCCACATCATGATGCTGCCCTCACCATGCCTGACAGTTGATAGTGTTTTAGGATAATCCTGACCTTGTTAACTTAATAACTTTTGTCCCTTAAAAATCCAAACAGTTGTATGTTGTATTACAATTCCACCCTAAAAAATAACTACAAGAAAATCACTAAGTATATGAAAAACCTGATTAGCGTACGTAAATCTGTAACCCTCTTCGGTAAAACATCAGTCTGCGGCAGCAGACCACCCTTCATCGAGCCCATTTCATGTTTGTTTTTCTCAGTAAGGTAAACATTTCGTGGTTGTAACCATGTACATTAGTTTCAATAACTAAGGACTTTCCTTCAAGGCTCATTCCTGTCTTGTGCTACAGGGGTGAATACCGGCAGGTGCGCCACCACACAACCACAATGAACTGAAGACGCGCTCAAAAAGCAATACAGAAACAAATTACTGTCACAGTAACAAGGTTTCATCATAAGTGTCATCTGCTGAACAGGTGGTGATCCAAGTTTATAAAATACATCTAGGGGCTCAAACAATTAACCAACGATTAATGGTTTATTAAATTAAAATGAGTTCCCAATTGATTGATTGATAATGCTTGGCTAGACCTTTTTGTTAGGGTTGCAGTTTGGCCTCCATCCAGCAGAGAGCGCTGCTTGTCATTCTAAAGTGGAGTCAGATATAGAAACAAAGACGGCAGAAAAAGAACGACATCTTTGAGAATGGCATTCTTTTGAGTGTTTTGAAATATAAACACTCGACAAGTTCAATAAGTTACTAACTTAGTAGCATTCAGCCGAGCCGCAAGGCGGAGCAGCGTCAGAAAATATTAGCCCCTCATGTTGGACCTTATGATACAAGAGAAACTGTTCTTTTTTTTTCAGAAAATGGCCACTTATCAATGAATCATTTGAACTATTTAGATTTATAACTTGCATCCCTAAATACAGTCTTTAATTGAGAAAATGTTGCTTCATGTCACTGCAGGAGAACCCAGCCCAAAAAGATGATTTATGGATGAAAATGAGAACTAAATGAAGTTAAATGAATACATTTTCCTATGCGAGAGCTATGAAAGTTTAGATTTAATGTACAGAAACGTAATAAAGCAGAACCCCCTGGTCAGCAGGTTTGTGTACGAGTGTAAAGATGGTAAAACAAGCATGCTGGGCATAAGGGAGGGGGGCCGTCATATCTTCCCTCAACACAGGAAGCAGCTGAGTTTCAAAGCAGAAGTGAACTGTTTTATGTAGAAGATCTTTGACTTCCAGCTGCCCGCTACGCTCTGCTGCAGCTACACATGTGTTGAGTATGAGCCTAAAGCTATGTAGAAAATCAAGACCCAATCAACACCAGAAAAGATATTATGCGCTACATGAACGCTGCAACTACTGCTGAGCACGGTGGAGGCAGGATTATGCCATGGGGTGGGTTTGATTCCAGTTATTCTGGTGTACCACACAAGTATTGACTCCAAAATATACATTAATTCACGGAAATAATTTAAAACATTGGTGCTCAAAGATCTAAGAAGGTATTTGCATAAGTTGTGAGATTGTTTTGGAGCGATTCCTAGACGTCTTCAGTGACAACAGCAACACTTTAAATTCAGATTCAGTTTAGCTTTATTTTGGTAAATTTACAGCATAGCAAAAATAATTAAACCCTATTTTATAAACTTTAATGAATGTTATTCTGACCTTTTAGCCACAATGGCAGGAATTGCTTGGAGGAGTCAATGCAACGTTTTCAAATCTAACCATAGTGGGGGCAGCATTATGCTGAGGGGCTGGTTTTCTACCAATGCTACTGTTGCATTGTGTGAAAAAAGAAAAACTGCAGCAGTTTCCACTTAAGTAAACGGATGGATTATTGGATTATGGAGATAAAACCTGTTAGAGGAAGTTTTAGCAAAATATTAGCGGGGGTTGATGAAGAAACTTGAGGCTGAGTTTGTCATTTTATTTCACAATAAATTAAATGTTATAGTTTTATACTTCCAGTTCCTGTTTTAAAGTCAACACCCAACAGTTGCGATATTTTCATCATCTGCTGTAGGGCTGGGAAATATGTCTGAAAAACATATTGTGATGTAAATGTTTCATATCAGTCGATATCGATAATTATTAATTTGTTTTTTCATTTAAATCTGTGTATTTAAATGAAAATATTGCCAAACTAGAGGTGTGACCGTTCCTGTTTTATTCCATTTTCACTGCACATTTTTATTTCTAAGCAGTTATGAGACGTTGGCAAAACCTTAAACTGCTGCTGAGCCAGTTATTTAGCAAGCTGTTGCTAGGTAACCAAGAGCTCCTCAGACAGTCGTTGCTAGGTAACCAAAGAGTGAGCCAACTGGAATTGAACATTCTATTAATCTTAACTGTCAATATAAGACAGAGGGGGGGGAAATGTGATCATATTTGGTGTCAGTCAGCTACAGGCTAAATGCTAGTAGGAGTAAAGCTTTCATTTATATTGCAGGAGCAACATTTGTCACGGTTTCATATGTTCAGGAATAGTGAAAGTTGTCAGACATTAAATATGAGGATTATTACAGATATAGACCAATGAATCAAAGCCAGAGAGCAAAACAAAAACACCTATTAAATGTGTACTTTAGTTGAAACTATATATAGAAGTATTACACATGTCTGACAAATGTGACGAACAGAGCTGGGGAGAGTACCCAGAAATTGTACTCCAGTAAGAGTAGTGATACTTCAACATCTTTTTACTCAAGTAAAAAGAGAAAAGTATTTTGTAAAAAGTTTACTCAAGTATTGAGTAACTGATCAAGTTATTAATCATTTAATATTTAGAAATTACATCATCAGACAGACCAAAATATAAAGATAAGTGGACATTTTTGTATTTTAAGGACCAAAATAACAATAATTCATATATAAGTAACAAAAAAAATAACAAAATCAGGAAAAAGAAAATGTTTCTCCAAATCAGTTTCTTTCGATAAAAAACTTATGAAACTTTAACAAAAACTGCAGGTGTGTCTTTAATTGGTGAATTTTAGGTTAAAACATGTTTGTTTTTCATTCAGTTTTGTAGAAAATCAAGACTTTTTACTCAAGTAAGAGTAGAAATACTTCATTATAAAATTACTCAAGTAAAAGTAAAAAGCACAGTAAAGTAAAAGTAAATTTTTTCAGAAAAAACTAAACAGTAAAAGCTCGTTACTGCCCAACTCTGATGACAAAAACCAAAAGGTTTAAAGCGTATATGTCTAAATGAAAGCTGAACACAAACCTCCTATTTACCACTCGTGTTTTACAGACCTGTAAAGCTCCCTACCCGACATTTATCATCATCTCTGAGAGCTGGGGAAGCCCCTCGCTTTAACCCTCCCTCTTTTAATGAATCCTGCATTCCCAGCTCTCACGTGGCCTCCTGCACTGATCTGAATTGAGCAACTGTGACCAAGAATGGGGAAGTAGCTCAACGCCTGTTTGTACACGAGAACTGCTGCGTGTCTGCTCGGGAG
Source organism: Phalloptychus januarius (assembly GCA_902982915.1). NCBI lineage: Eukaryota > Metazoa > Chordata > Actinopteri > Cyprinodontiformes > Poeciliidae > Phalloptychus > Phalloptychus januarius. The sequence continues at coordinate 4,696,807 of CADWAE010000242.1, read as the reverse complement.
GACCGCAGAATGAAAGAAGCACATAAAGGAAATGGCTACAGTGTAGATAGCGCGGCGGCGGCAAGGCAGCGGATTTTCGACTCGATGGCAGGAAAATCTGCTCAGTTGCCTGAGAACTGGGTCAACCAACGTTTGAAAACATTTCTTGTGAATTGTTTTGAACACCTTACTCGGTAGCAAAAGCAGGAAAACCAGAAGCAGCGACCAGAAGAGCTCCAAGGTTAACTTTTAATTTAGTAGGCAAAAGGTTGTGGATTCTAAAATGGGGAGGAAACATCACTTTAAACTAGCTCTAACCATTAAACCTCTGCAAAAACACAAAGTATTTTTTGTCTTGTTTCCAGTGTAAATATCTTACTGCACTTAAAATAAGACAAAACTCACAAGTAACTTTTCTGCAGCTTATAGGAGGTTGCTTTAAGTCAATAAATCCTTAACATTTATGAAAAATTACTATTTTTTTCCACTTATTACATGGAAAATGTATTGTAATAGGTGAACAAAATCTTCAAGTGGATCTAGTACTTTTTATTATTAATATCAAGGATTTCTTGACTAATTCAACTCCTATTATTTTCTGAAAAGCTACTTGTGAGTTAGTTTTGTCTTATTTATGTATAGATATTAAGATATTTGCAGTAGAAACTACACAAAATGGTTGGCAGGATTTTGTGTTTTTGCAGTGTAAAAGGTTTTGTGGCACCGATGTGAGCAGATTGGAGTAAATAAATGATCCAAACCTCGGAGAGCCACTTTTACCAACAACAACCTTTTGGTCTGCTCTTGTTTTTAACATTACTTCAGCCAGTTCAGGTTTGCAAATATTAATTTGTTCAGTAGCGGCTGGCTGCTAACTTCCCTCATATTGTTTGGAAACGGAAAAGTAGCTTCCCCCACAAAGCTTTTTTCTTTTTACATAAATATTCTAATTAGGCCCGAGCAGCGAAGCTCTGTAGAAGGCCTATTGTAATCGCAAGATTTCTCGATTATTTATATGTATTTTTTGGTTGCTTCGAGCCTTTAACGTATTAAAAAAACTCACCAAACTTGACCCAAAATTGTCCCTCTAGAAAAATCTTTGGATTCTGGTGGAATCACAACTGGGCGTGGCCCGACTGCTCCACGGCGCCCCCTAAAGTGAGTTGCGGAAACCGTAGAACGTAGCGATCTGAAACTCGGTACGTAGGTAGATCCCCCCAAATCAAGGAAAAAAGTCTCTTGGAGGTACCCCCTAAAATGCACAGGGAGGCGGCCATTTTGGGTCAAATGTCAAAATGTGGCCATTTTTCACTTTTACTCACGTTGAACTTTTACGAACTCCTCCTAGAGATTTCGACCTATCGGCTTCATTCTTGGTCAGAGTGCAGTAAAGGCATAGGGCTTCAAAAGTTATCAAAAAAATGTACTTTTCGTACATGTTCAGGGGGCGTGGCAGAGCCGCGAACTTGGCGTACTCGTCAAAACAAACTGAACGCTATAACTTTCACATAAAAATTGGCACCAAACTTGGCATGAGTGATCCTGGTTGGATGCCTGACGATGCTATGTCATCTTAGTTTGACGTCAGCTAAGCCCCGCCCCCTCACAGGCATTGACTTCTTTTACTTGGAAAGCTCCATCTCTGGCTCTCTTGACCTAATCAAGATGATCTTGTGTCAGATGACAGATAACAAGTTGGTCTCACTTGCCTTAAAGCGCCAAAGGTTATTTCAGGTAGCCGGAGAAAAGGTCACACTGACCGACCACAAGCTAACAACCAAATCCTGTTTTCAGATTCTTTTGTGACAAGTTTATTGTTGAAAACTGATCAATGAAGATTACAGCTAGAGCCGTATCGACCCCTTTTACTTCGAAACCACGTTCCTTCAATGGCGAAACGTGTGGAGAGCAAAGGACAAACTGGTTACTGTAAGTTCTTGAAAAGCTAAGAAGTGCAAATGTGATTTTCATAGAGCTATTTTCAGGAGGGGATCACAATATGTTTGATTCTCAGAAGTGACTTCTGACAGCAGGGGGTTTTTCAGACTTTCTGGACAATAATGGATCTCTAAGAACAAGGTAACAAGAGCTATTTTGGTTCGGATACACAGAACACCTCAGCTCTGACCTTTGACCCATATTTTATTAGTTCTGTCAAGACTCTAGCTAATTTTTTTGGCTCGCTAATGTAGCCTGGCCAAAAAAAGACTCAAAAATTCGTGATCAGGCCTGATGACAAAATAATAACAACCAGGAAACAGAAAAAACAAGCTTTGCCCAACTGATTACATTCTGAATTTGTCTTATTTTGAAGGAAATTTCTGTAAGGTTTGCGTTTTGTATTTTCTCAACATGCACAAATAGAGCAGAGGTGCATCAGTTTAACTTTGTATCGTCTTAAATACAGCTCTGGAAAAAATTTAAAAACCACTTAAAATGATTTTACTTTTTATAGGTTTATGTTTGAGTGAAAAGAAAATTATTTTATTCTTTGAACTACTGACAACGTGTCTCCGAAATCCCAAACAAAAATTTTGCATTTACTTGCAGAAAATGAGAAATGGTCAAAATAACGAAAAATACTAATACTTTTTGATAAATAGTAAATGTTTACAATTGCATTACTCCATTTGTGCAGTTTTGTAAGTTTCTGCAGAGAAAAGCGAACAGAGAGAAGTTCAGCGGGGAAAAGCGTAGAAACACGACTCACCGTTGAAGGGGTTGATCCCTCTGGTGATCCTCTGCAGGATGGCGTCTTTTACTTCCCTTCTCCTCACACACTGGATGCCCAGATTCTGGAAACTGTCAAAAACACAACGATTAAGAAACAGTTGCTGCAACATCTTGAATTTAAAAGTAGACAAAGCTGATTGGACCACACCTGACTGATGCAAGATTTTCAAAAAAACCAAAATGGAAAACACAACAATACGGTCGTGTTTAAACGTCACAGCGATGACACAAATCGACTCACTCGTCCGGTCGACTCGGTGTGTCATGTTCCAACAAATATTCCACACACATTGAAATATTCATCAGGGATTTGGAGCCATTACAATACGACGGGCAGAAGTTGTGAATTTATTTATAAAATGAACTCTGAGAGGGATACACAAATTTCATGCACTAAAGCATCCTGACTCATTCACACTCACACACGCTCAGTACTCGCAGACAAACTTTGTTTTCTCTCTCTGAAGCACGGCAAATAAGGATGATGTCATTTGGGGAATTCCCATATTGCCATCTTCATCACAGACATGGGTTTGATAAATATGCTTTGTGTGTGTGTCGAAATGCGAGTTCGCCGTGTAATCTGCTGTACGGGTTTGTTTTGATGCAGCTAAGAGGTCTTCGGTTTGCACCCTGACCCGTTTTGAAACCGATTAATAGAGCAAATCCGGAATGCGGCGATGTGTTTACACGGCGCCAAAGAGAAAGTGATTGTTTCTGCGACTGAGTGCTGATGAAGAGCGAGACTGAAGCCGGAGGTGGACTCACGCTATCACTCTGCGATCGGGGCCGAACTCGGCCTCGTAGAACCCGTCTTTGCAGTCCTTCCCCACCAGGTCGTGCGGATGCGGACGGTACGGCTCGTTCTTCGTCACCAGGTAAACGCGGACCTTCCCCTTACCGCAGTAGTTCAGGATCTGCAGAGAAAATCAGAGTTTCCTGGGATCTGTGTGTGAATTTTAGAGAAACGTTGGTGCAGGTGGGTGGATGGATTTTGTGGCTGACCTGCAGGCTGGGGTACGTCCGGTTGTTGTCGGAGCTCTTTTCGCCGGGGATGCTCCCGGCTGAGCGACCCTCGCATTTGTAACGGAAGCGCATCCCCCTCTGCTTGGGTTGCTCAAAGATCTGGACTGTTGGCTCAGCCACTGAAATGAGGAAAGAGGAAGAAATCTGAGTGACTTTTTTTCTCTCCTGTTGGAGGAACTGACTCTGCATTACATTCACTTTGATTGGGCACAAACATTGCAACATTTGTTGCATTTTCTGGTGCGGTTCGCTTCCACACTGAGCTGTGTGAAACGGACCAAACAGTTTGAAAAATCTGTTCACCTCCTCGCCTGTGGTGGCGAACCTTAGTAGGCACTGAGGACAACTTCCTTCTTCACAAAATGTAAACAAAAATGGAGTAGCGCCAGATTTTAGCAGCCGAAGGATTAAGAGCCATTTCACCATTTGTTCTGGTTGTATTTACCCAGAATGCCTTCGCTGAAACCACTTCCTGCTTTTGGAGTGGTCTCTGGCTCACTTGGCGTTCATATATGGTTTTGAACCACACCAGAATTCACTTAAACCCAACTGAAACACTGCACTGTAGGTGGACCAGAGTTACATTTTTTGTCCCAAAGTCCAATTCCCCAAACGAACTGAACGTTTACACAAATGAACTACAGTTTGATATAAAGTGAACTAAATGAAATAGGTGTGAATGAACCCTAAGAGTGCAACTCGTTCTGATGAAGTTGGTTGGAATTGATCTAATTTACACAAATCAAATTTTTTAACCTGATTATTAGATGGTTAGACAGATGGACAATGGTACAAAGGACAAACATCTTTCCCTAAAATATTGCCTTTTTTTCAATCACCGTTACTAAAAATGTGAAAAAAGTCTTCTCAAAAACCTCAACTACAACAGATCGAACCATCTTTTCCATTAATCATAATGGATAATGATCGCATCCCCTACTCCAACATCTCTGCCTGGTTTTATAACCATAGCAACTGAAAAGAGATTTAAAAAGAAAATGCCAAAGCAAATGAGGTGGATTAGCAGTGATGGCGTCCTCCAGGACATGTTACTGTCTCTGTTTAAAGATACTGAGCTGTTAGCATTTCAAACAGCAACAATCTTCAGTCAGAGGCCTCGTCAGAATCACTGCAAGACTGACTGCTACTGGAGATCCTTCCTTCCCGCAGCATCACCATCCACAGCGACTCTCTGGAGATACTTTGAGAGGATTAAGACTAAGATTAAGATAAGACTAAGATTAAGGATTATGTTCTTCTTTTAACAAGGTTAAATTTTGATCTCAATTAGAAAATTTCAACTCAAATGTTGTATTTTACATAATGTGTCACAACAAGAAAAACACAGCTGCACACAATATGGATTTAGTTCGAATCACAGCTTGCAGGTTGTCAAAGACGCATTTCTGTAACAGGTTTGATTAAAGATAAGAAAAAGTGCGATTAAACTCTTTGGTTGTTGCAATTCTGGATGGATTTAGATTCTCTCACCACCATTTTTGCACAACTAAATTGAACAAACGGGCTTCTTTGCGGCTGCAAATCAAGAAACCGGAGCTCACTAACAAGTCGAACCTCATCCGTGTTGAAAAGAAAAGGCATTTTTTTTGACTCCTCTGCTTGAAACAAAACTGGCTGCACATGACACCCGTGTGAGAGAGGAACCAAAACTGATCTGAGAAGCATTTTCTGTTCTTCACACATTACACACCTCCTAACTACTAAGACTCTAAAAATCCTGTTTGAGATGACAGCTGAGCGACTCTTTCCACCAAAAGGAAACTGATGCTTTTCAAACCAGCACGTCAACAAATAGAGAAACATTTTTTAGCATTTCAAACAAAACGAGGACATGAAAAAGCAGCTTGTTCTACAGGTACACAGCTGATCCTGCAGCTTAAACACACTTAACCAAACATAAATGCATGAAATTTGATTTTAAGATGTGAAAAAGAAGCACTGGCCATCACAGAAAACAAGCAGAGTCTGAAAAAAGTAATCCCTACCAGTAAAGCAAAAGAGGAAGTGAAATGACACAGCATATATATATAGATTGCTTTTTTAATACTTGTTGATGGGAAAAAATAGCAGCTCTTAAAGATAAAAAGAATAGAAAGCAATATTAAATTTAAATAGAATGGACTTACTGAGGTGTGGATCACCCTCTAGGATGGAGGGCATGAGAACTGAGGAGGGAAAATGCGAGATTCAGTATCTTACATTTAAAACGCAGCAGCAATAACATTTCATTCAAGTCAGCGCAGATTTTGTTAGCTTAAATAAAATAAGACTGCAGCAAAGCAGCAGATGAAATACTGCATAAAAGTAATTATTTGTATTTACCACTTCAGTTAAGACACATTCACCTTTTCCAGTTATTTCAGTTCTTGCTATAAAACAGTTGCTGTTTCTACATCCTAGCCGCCCAGGTCTCGTCATTACAGGGAATAAACACCGGCGCTACTCACCGTCCATGGTGCGAACTAGTTTCCCACTTTGAGTCGTCTTCTCCGGGTCGGGTTCTGTCGCAAAGCCGCGGACTGAATGAGTGAGAGTGACTGAGATCAACCAGTTTATGTTTTTCACCAAAAGGTCTGGTAGGGGGGGGGGAATTCCCCCCCTCCGTCACAGTTTTTTCCTAATGGACCAATCAGAAGCCTCGAAAGGCTGTGGAGAGGCGGGGCCTCGCGATAGTGCGGGTGCTGCTAGCTAGCTTGCTAGCACTTCCGCATCGCACAGCAGCGATGACGAAAGGCTTTGAAACACCCCGATTTTAAATGTTTCCGGATTGTCATATTAAAGGAGTATGTATGTTTATAAAACTCACAATTTTACACTATTAAAATGCAGATATATTAAAAAAAATTTTTTAACATGACCTTTCCATCCAAATAGCACAGAGAAAAAAATATATATAACCCAAGAATACAATTATCCTTTAACAGTTGATCATATATTCATTTAATATAATCTTATAAAAACACAAATTAAAATAAAGACCTCAAAACCTCTTTTTATTCCCATTAATGTATTGTTTGAATTTATCCCTTTTGTATTTTCTGATAAATGTATCTTATATGCACGTTATAATGCTGATATATTTATATTTTCTTAAACAAAATTCCAAAAATTAGATGACTAAAAAGTAAACTTCCTAATGAACTGTATCACTAAGCTATACAGCTTAATAACATACAGGTAGATATGATTTTAAAAACATGTTAAGATTAGAATATTGCATCATACTAACAATAAAACATTGTTAATATGAAATGTAACCTCAAAAGTAGGACAAACACTAAACACGACTAGTCTAAATGTAAGTTTTCAATGTGACAATGGTCGTCACTGAATGCATATTCTAATTTATTATGATTAAATGTGCTTCTTTATGCAAATGGTATTCAAAATAAACTATGTAAAGAGGCCAGTATGGAAAAAATAATGTACATATTTGTATTTAGCCTGCCATTAAATTTTATATCCCAAAATAAAATCCAGAGCAAATAGAAAAGCTAAGAAAACATAATGTCATTGAATCTTTATTACCAATAAGGTTTTTTTTTTCTTCTTTTACTGAAATCTGTCTTGACTTGGTACTTGACCAGCAAATATTCTGAGAATACACTTTAGAAATGTATATATTTAATACCAAAGCAGTTTTAATACCTGTTGTAAAATAAAATCAATCACTGTTGATAGATTTGAGGTCATGTTTAAGTATTTCAAGTTATTTCTCCTTTATTTCATCCACTTCACTAACAGTAAAACATAGCATGCTTAGCATCCCGTAGCATGATGACACCACCCGTTAAAATTTTTACTTTAATTTTTCTGCTGTTGGTTCGTTGTGATGGGTAACCATGGCAACAAGGTACTGTTTGTGCAACTGGAAACAGCTGATTAGCATCAGAAAACCTCAAATAATATACATAATATGACCGCAAATTCATCACATGCTAACCTTCTGCGCGGTTAGCATTTGATGAGAGTCATAAAGCAACAGTCTTCAGTCAGAGTCCTCTTCGAAATCACAGCAAAACTGATTGCTACTGGAGATCCTCCGTTCCCACGGCGACTCTTCGAAGATACTTCGACATTTAATTTACCTTTGGGATAAAATATTTTAATAAAATAAAATACTTAACGGCTGTAACGCATCGAAAGAAAACAAATGAATGACTAAAGGGAGCCGGTTTTGTTTTTTTAAGGGGTTTAATGGATGTATGATTCATTTAAAGGAAGTGGCAAACACATACAAAAATACCCTTTCAATACATTTTAGAAACAAACATCTAAATGACTTGTGTTAAATGTTTCTGAACAGCAGAAATGAGTCGTCTGAAACAGAGTGGTGCATATTCAAAAAAAAAAAAGACCTAGCTGCTATGGATGCTATTAAAACAAAAAGCTCACATGGTACAAATATGCATATATAAATAATGTGATAAGAAAACCCCCAATAATGACCAAAGATGCCTTTTTGGAAAAAAGGAAAAAAAAACAAAACGGCCCTCTGTACATTTTAGTTTAGGAAACTGATTCTGAAAAAAAAAAAGAAGCCTTAATGAAGAAAAAGCGTCAGTAGTAGCATCACTCGACACGTACATCAAACACAAAGCCACTCAGTGTCTACAGGGCGGGTCAGGGTGGGGAGCGGGGGTGGATGCATCTCCGGACAACCCACCCTCTCCCACTGACACCCCACTCAACCTGTGGACCCACAAGATGCCTTCTAAGAACCTCCACAGGAGGCGCAGAGGGTTAGCACCCGAAACAAAGGGAATATTCTCTCTTACACGTCAACACAGCCACCTTTAAACGCTTGCACACAGCCAGCCAGTCACCCAAAACAAAACAACAAAAAGATTTTCTTACGCTACAGAAAAAAACAAAACGAAGTTCGGTTTGATCTGAAAGAGTCTTTACAGTCAGAGGTTGGAGAGAAATAGAATCACGACGGAGTTTTAGGACCACGCCATAAAAAAATGACAAAATAAAAGAATCACAAAAATAAAGTTTTAATATTACGAGAATGAAGTTGTGTAAAGAAAAAAGTCGTAATATTACAATAAAGTTAAATTATGCCAGAATAAAACCGAAATAATATGAAAATGAAGTCAAAGTTTCAAGAAAAGTCAGAATAAAGTTGTAATATTACCAGAATAAACTCATATTACGAGGATAAAGTCAAGATTATGCGAGAATAAAGTCGTCATATTTTGAGAATAAAGTAATGAGGGAATAAAGCTGAAATTATACAACAATAAACCCAAAATAATAGGAAGTCAACATTTTGAGAAAAGTAAGAATAAACTTGCAATATTACAAGATAAAGTCAAATGACCAGAATAAAGATGTAATTTTACAAGAATAAAGTACTGTGACTTTATTATAATATTTTGACTTTATTCTCATAATATTATTGCTTCAGTTAAAAGTAATTACTTTATATCTTGTTCTCGCAATGTTACTATTCCCCTCATGACTACCATCTTATTCTCTCAATTTCGCTGCTTTATTCTTGTAATTTAGTTATTTTTATTTTCTTGGCGTGGCCCTCACACTCCGCTGTAACGGTACGGATGTGGTGGATCCAGTTCTCCTGATTTCCTGCCAATCAGGTGGGAAAATGCCAAACTGGACACCCCAGTTATTAAACACATTCTGGTAGCGCTTACCTGCTGATCTTTGTGCGGAGAACTCACCGAAACACAGGACAGAGACACGGTACGTGGCGTCGCGGCTGATCGTTCTGTGATGTGACAAAGATAAAAAAAAAAAACAACAAAACAAAACAAAAAAAAAAAACAAACAACAAAACATTTCCATTCCTGTCGTAAAGGCTGCTTCTGTTTGCTCTTACCGAACTCGAACAGCGGCTAAAAAATGGGAAACATTCCAGGGATGGAGACGATTTGTTGGTTCGAGCGAGAAAAAAAAACAAAAATAAATTTTTTAAACTTTTTCTTTTTAGATAAAACTACAATAGAATAATCAAAAGACTTGATGATCTTTTGTTTTTGTGTGTTTTTTTTTTAAAGACAAAAAGTTATGTACATCAACATTTACAGTACGAGTGTGAAGGAAATGTGGGAGAATGACCAGACATGAGCTCTCTCTCTCTCCAGCAGAGTGAATAAGAAGAAGCGCCTATTTTTTTATTATTATTATAATTATTATTATTAAAACATCATCTGAAAAAGAAAGGAAGAAGAAAAAAAAAGGAATCTGACATAAAGAACAGCTCATCTCCCATGACTATGTTTGTGAAACACAGATGGAAACGGAAGAGGAGACGGAGTAAAAAACTGCTGCTGTAGTTCTCGTGTCTCTGAGCGGGTCGGCGCCGACCGCCGGGAGAAAACCCCAAACGTCTGCGCCGACGTTTCCGTCCTGCTGCGTCACGGTTCACACAGACCGACCTGACGATGATCCAGAGGTCGTTTGGCCCGACCGAGGAGGCTCCGCCCACCGCGGCGGCGCGGTTCGGATGCGCTTCATTCAGGCTATGTGAATCCGGGCCTTCTCTGTTTCCTTCAGCCGCTTCGCCTGCTCCTCCACTGACGGGGAGTGGGGTCGTTTAGAGGTCGCGCCGTTCAGGGGGTCGGCGACCCGGCTGACCAGGGTGGGGATGGAGCTGCCAACAGGGGGCGCTGTGTGCTTAGGAGCTGCATGTTCTACAGAGGAAAAAAGGTTTAGAATATATTAAAAAACAAATTCAACAAATATGTTAAATATTAGCAAAGCTAGCAGGTCAATTAAAATGTTTAGGGACACGATTCCATTCAGAAACATTTTTGATTTGGAAATTTTATCAAACAATTTTTAATTTATAATTTATAATTTTTGAAGCAGAAAATTTCAAATTCAGAAACATTTTTGATTTGGAAATAATTTTAAAATTTTTTGTGAAAATTGGAATCAAACAAACAATTTCTATTTTTGATCGTTTCTAAATTATTTCCAACTTTTTAATTGGAAAAATTTGATTGTTTTATTTAGAAACTTAAAAAAATGTTTTTTGAAAGTTATTTCTAAATAAAACAATTGTCAATTCAGAAAAATTTGGATTTTGAAAATTTTTGAACCAGAAAATATTGGTTTCAGAAATATTTCTGACGTGGAAAGAATCTGAATCAAAAAATTCTGAAACAATTTTCAAATCAGAAACATTTAATATTGAGTCAGATATCGTTTTTCTATTTAAACGGTTTATAGATTCAGTTTGAAAATATTTAAAACAGTTCTATAAGGTTCCACACTGTATCAAATTAGATCCTTTTATATTTAAACAAAAAAGGTTTGTGCATAAAAGTCTGCATCTTCAAGGGGGAAGCAATTTTTTTACTAATATTAAGGATTAATTTACTTAAAAGAAGCCAAAAAATTCATTTTAAGTTACTTTTTATCTTATTTAAAGGGCACCACGTTATTTGCACTAGAAACCAGACAAAAGTACTTGGAGGTAATTTGCATTTTTCATATTGGCAGCTCTTATTTTACATTTTGTTATTTTCAGAATGAGAGCTGGACTCACTGGATCCGATGACGGGAATGGACATGCCCTTCTCTTCACTGGCGGCCGCAGCGTCTGGGCTCAGCGTTCCCTCGAACTGCGGCGGCTTGGGTGGCGTGACGCTGTCAGACACAAGCAGAACCTCAGCGCCGTCGCCCAGACAACCAGAAACGCTCAGGCGTGTTAAATGTGTTACTTGTGACGGTTGAGCGCGAGCTTGATGGAGTTCTTCACGACGCGGCAGCTGTTGCTGGCCGGCAGCGGCGACGAGGCGTCAGGCAGCTCCATGCTGGGAAGTCTCTGGAAACGGCAGCAGGAACGTTTAAAAGACGAACACGAACTAGAGCGTTTAATGAAGCCGAGGGAAATACCTGCGTTCTCGAGGTATCGATGGTTGGAATGGGCTTGACCTTTGATCCAGAGTGAGGCGGCTAGCGGAGAGAGAAGAAGAAGAAACGCTCCGTTCATCAACGCGACTCTAAAAGATCCGACGGCGGATTGAAACTGAAACATCGAGATTTTATCTGGAAACGACTAAAAATGTTCAGTTTTAAATTTGGAAATTCAGATAATTTATCAAAATGAGAGATTGAACGACGAGCAGATGAGGAAGTAAGGAAGGATGGAAGGAAGGAAGGCAGAATGGAAGGAAGGAAGTAAGGAAGGATGGAAGGAAGGAAGGCAGAATGGAAGAAAGAAAAGAATAAAAGAGGAAGAACGGAAGGAGGACAGTAGAAGAAAGGACAGACTGAAAGGAAGACAAGAAGGTTGGAATGTCAAAGTGTTTTTGTTTGGAGAAAAAAGCTGGAGGAAATGAAAAGAGTCTGGAATTCCAGGCCTGTTTTCCAAACTTTTCCAACCCTAAATTAAAATCCAGGCCTTCGGCGTTGCAGCAGAAAACAAAATGGAGGACGACTCACGGTGCTGGGCGCCTCGCCGTGAGGGCTGCAGTCCGACGACGGCGGGTACGGCTCCTTGAACGTCGAGTCGTCGCTGGGCGACGCCTGCAGCCAAACACAGGAACCAGTTAGCTTCCCCGGCACCAGAACTACCAGAACTCTGAACTGGTTCAGAACCAAAGACTCACGTCTGCGTCCTTGTGCCTCTTGGTGAGGTCATCCTGCATGGGCGAGTGCGGCCTCTTGGTGGCGGCGGCGACGGGCTCCTCCAGTCCGTTGGGCTCCTCCTTAGGGCTGCTGGCGGCGCTGGGCTTCGCCGGGTCACTCATGGCGCCGCTGACGGATGATCCGGGGGGCGGCGAGCAGCGAGCGGTGTCTGCATCAAGAGGAGAGAGAGCGATGCGTTCAGGGTTCACTGGGAAATATAAATTACACAGGAAAGGAGGATAAATTTTTGGAAGGAAGGAAAAAAGGATGGCTAGAGTTTTTGAAGGAAGGAAGGGTTGAAGGGCAGATGGGTTATTGGGAAGAAGGGAAAGAGGAAGCAAAGAGGAAGCAAGGATAACTTGATTGCCAAGTTATCCTTGTGAGAAGTTGTGATGCATTCAGGTCCAACTGGAAATGTCAGTTTCTCAGACAAGCTGGTTTAGGTTTGACGTCGTTCAAACCTAAACCAGCTGAACTCACCTGGTTCTGCAGCTGCAGGTGATGCAGCCGGCTGCGCCGCCGCTGCGCCCGATGACACGGCTGCTGCGGCGGCGCTCGTCTGAGGCGTGGCGGCGGCTGCGCTCGGTGCCGGAGACGTCTCCACGAAAAGCTGCTTTGGCGGACTCGCCCTGCAAACAGGGAGGAGACAAAGCCAAAGTTTAGGAAAGAAGGAGGGAAGCATAGATGGATTTTTTTACGAAAAACTTTTTTTTATTGCTGCATCTTCTTCAAAATGTTGAGGTTAAAGTTGAACTTTTTATTTTTAGTTTATTTTTGCCATAAAATGGTTTTACAAAAACATTGAAATTTCTCCAAATAGAGGATTTTTATATAAAAAAATTATAAAAAATGCAAATAACATTTTCTAGTAATTTCTTAAAATAGAATCATAGTTTGGTAGTAACTAGTTACATTTACTGCTGCATTTACCTGAGCAACTTTTTTGAAAAAAACAAACAAACAAAAATAAATTACTTTTAGGAGATTTTTTTACTTTTACTTAAGTAATTTTATTATTAAGTACAAGTATTAAGTATTTCTACTCTAAGGTGCATAAAATGTCTGGATTTTCTACACACTGAATGAAAAACAAACATGTTTTAACCAATTATTTCATCCTTAAAATGCCAAAATTTCCACTCAATTGTATATTTTGGTCCATCTGATGATGTAATTTTTAAACACTTAATGACTAATTTGATCAGTTACTCAGTACTGGAGTGAACTTTTTACCAAATACTTTTTACTTGAATAAACATGTTGAAGTAGAGCTTCTCCTAAGTACTGCTGGTAACAGGTTTGTGGATAAAAGCTGCAGTTAAACTCCACAGAAGAAGAAGGAGGAGGAAATGCAGGAAACGGTAAGGAGATTGGTCAAATTTGCATAAACTTGCGAATAACGAGTGAATTTGCATCAACAGTCGCGACTTCCTGCAGGAGCAGAACGAAGCGTTTAAAAGGTAAGCGCACCCCTCGTCTGTGTCCGACGCTGGTTTGACGGGTTTGCTGCTCGGGGAGCTGAAGGGCGTCCCCGAGTCCGTGTCTCTGGAGCTGTCCAGGTGGCTGCTGTCCAGGGAGATCCGCTTCGAACTTCCCCCGTTTGAGCTTCGGTTCACCTCCGCTATGCTCTGCGGAGGAGAACGAAAGAAAACGAATAAACGAAACAGGAAACGGACACGTCAAAGGACAAAACGAAGCCAAACAACAAACCCTTTTCTTCTTCTGCACCAGTTCGGGGGGGAGATACTGATGGAGCTGTTTCTTCTTCACGTGCGTCGCCTCGATTTTCATCCCGTCTTTCAGCATGTTGATATTATTAGCTTGTCTGTAAACTGCAGGGAAATGCATATAATTAGTGATGGAAGGACTCACCGGTTTGGATAAAGTTTTTTTTATTGAAAGGAATCGATTTAAAAATGTTGTCTTTTGCCTGATTTTGTTACTTATTCGAGTCATTTTGGTCCTTAAAATACCAAAATGTTCTCGAACTTTAGATTTTGGTCCATCTGATGATGTAATATTTAAACATTAAATGACTGATCATTTTTTCAGGTGATCAGAACTTGAGTTACTCTTTTTATTACTTTTTGGACGGATACTTTTTACTTTCACTTGAGTAAAAATGTGTCGAAATAGTGTTGCTCTTCCTTAAGTACAATGTTTGGGGACTCTGCCATCCTACAAAAAAATGTCTTCCTGATTTAGGTTTTTATGATGTGTCATCAATAGTTTAAATAAACCAATAAAAACCCAGAATCAGTGGAACATTGATAACCACGATGCTAATCTACGGCAGCAGCTCGAGTCCGTACCCGTGTCTGTGAAGGACTGGATGTCAAACGTAAGGTCGATGTTCACGCTCTCTGCATTCTCCACCTTCTTGAAGATGATCCCAATAAACCACATGGAGACAAAGTCGTTTCTGCAGCAGAAAAACACAAATTGTAACCGTCTTCAGGACCCGACCTGGACTTGTCGTTGGCGCGGGACTCACTCGTTGCGGTTCTCTTTGGAGCCGGGGAACGACTGCGGGTTAACGTGGGCCAGCGTGATGTACTCGTTCCTCTCCAGGTTCCCCACCAGAACGCGGATCTTTGACTCTACAAGGCCGATCCTGTGGAGAAGCATTGATGCAAAGTGAGGGGCGTCTTCCTTAAAATGCAACTTTAAGAGATGAAGTCTGATCTGCAGAAACCTTGACGCCATCACTGGACGATATGGCTTTATTTTCTTTTTAAAGAAATTGCAAATGACAGATAATAGCTCTACATCACTTAGAAATAGGGAAACACAATAATAACAAAAAAAAAAAAAAAAAAAAGTATTTTCAATAATTAAACAAAAAAAATAAATAAATCTTTTCAAAAATTAAATCTAAAAAAAACTTTCCATTAATTAATCTAAAAAAACAACAACAGACTTTCCAATAATTAAATAAAACAAACAAAGCAAAAAAAACTTTTCAATAATTAAATCTAAAACAACAAAAAAAAAAACAGAAAATGCTGTTAGATCAATAAAATGACTATCTTTCACCTCTGCTTTATGCTAACAATGAGCCCCAACAGTTTGCAAAATGGAAAAAAGACATCTGCAACAATAGGTGTTGTAATGGCCTAACCAAAGCCCAGACAGATGTATATACAGCTCTGGAAAAAATTGAGACCACTTAAAATGATAATTTTATCTGATTTTACTCTTTATAGGTTTATGTTTGAATAAAATGAACATTGTTCTTTTATTCTATGAAATACTGACGTGTCTCTGAAATTACAAGCAAAAATGTAGCATTAGCAGGAAATGAGAAATGGTCAAAATAACTAAGATGCAGAGCTTTCAGACTTCAAATAATGCAAAGAAAACAAGTTCATATTCATTTAGAAACAACAACACTAATGTTTTAACTCAGAAAGAGCTCAGAAATCAATATTAGGTGGAAGAACCAGGAGGTTTTCCATTTTTTATCATATCAAGACTTAAAGCAAAAATCTTCCAATTATTTTTATGCACATTTTCCAGCTGAGAGCCAAGCAGTTGCCATTTCCTACTAATTCATATTTTTACTGGAAGTTTGCTAATTTTCTGTTAAATTAGACAATGAGTGAAACACGTCGTTTGTTTCTGGGTAAGTTCAGCTCGGAGAAGAGAAATGAGGGTTAACCCCAAACAGCAACGATCATCGTTAACACTTACCATTCTAAGTGGTTTTCTTCTGTGGATGCACTGGCAGTAAGAACAATGTAATGCCTGTCAGGACAAAACACGTTTAGAGAAACCTTAAAACAATTTAAACCATCAGTGATCTGAGGAATTCCCTTAAATATTTAGCCTCATGAGTCGGATTTGATCCGTTTAATTCTGTGTGGTCGTAACAACTTCTTTTCATTGCGTTTTAATATTTTAGAGTAAAAAAAAAATCCTCATTCTCAAGTGTTGCAGGCAGATCTGGTTGTGTAAGTCACATCTGAACAAAAGTTAATGATGAAGACGTACTTGTACTTTTGGAAAAAGTTGGGTGGTTCAAAGAGCTTCGGCCATTCTGCTTTGCCTTGCAGAATCTCGTCTGTGACGCTGAGACCTGTTCATGACAGACGAGTAACTCAAGGTCAAATTAAGAGGTCGAGTCTCCAAGTCCGATCCTCGAGAGCCAAACGCCACTCACTCAGCCCCTACAGACTAGCGGCAGCAGCAATTAGCAAACACCTGGTGGAAAAGCTCATATCAGTCCTAAGAGCGGTGCTAAAAGGCATATCAAAGGAGCATTGTCGTGATGACTTCCTGCAGGAGCTTCTTAAAGAGACAAATGCCCAAATTCTGTGCATTTCTTTTAAGTCATTTTAGTAGAGATTAAACATCAGTTGTATTTATCGCAGCTGCCAAGCCTAAAAACGCATTTGGATTGTTTACATAAACAATAAACCGACGTCTGGCTCTGGAGGATCGGAGTTGCGACACATTCAATGTCCCCGGGAAAACCGAGCAGCGTTACCGTGTTTGAACTCCTCCGTCATGATGGTGCGCGTCGACGTGGAGACGTTGTAGGTGGAGTTCTGCTGGGGGTACGCGGGCGTGATGATGGGCATCAGGTGGTATCTGTCAGACGGGTTCACCTAAAAAAAAAAAAAAGAAAATAGAGGAACAAGTTAGTTTCTCTTTACAGATGAGAACTTAAACACAAACACGCCCACGCTGCCTGCCTAGCTTAGGACTACTTCCATGTTTTTACCGCACATAGTCCAGGTGCAGGAATTAGAGAACAACTTTAACGCTGCAACAGAACCGAGTTAGAGCTTTTCTAATACACTATATCACATTAAAATGTCTTGCTAGTCAGTTCAGTTGTACTAATCAAAGACATTTAAATATAAGAGGAAAAAAATAAATAGGGAGTAATCATTAAGGTCAGGTAAAGTCAGACCCACATTTGAATATTTATTGTTTATTTAAAAAATACAAACATTACAACAAGAAAGACCAACAAAGTTTTACAATTTTCTTTACTTCTTTAATTAATTTCTCCAAGCCTTCATCTCCCCAAAAATGTTTTTGTATATTTTGAAAAGGTTTTCCATTTATTTGGACTAAATTAAAATAAGACAGACAAATTATTCAAACACATTTATTGCTGAAGAAACACAAAACGTTACACAAATGTTTGAAAAAGTGAGTTTATTTTCGGTAGCAGAATTATTTATGAGCAAATAAACAATTATTTTTTTTTAACAGAAGTAACAGCTCACACCCCGGTTGAGAGAAAAAATATGCTGCAGCGCCCCCTGGTGTGCGAATGTGGAATCTATTGAATACAAGCAACTAAAAATCAAATTGGGCCAAATAAAGAACAGCTTTTAACATTAGCATGTCTACATTGAGTCTAATTTACAAAAGCACAGATGCAAATTTGTAAATTTGAATTTTACAAATTGTTCAATTGTAATAATTAAATTTAAATAAAGATTTGTTACACAGAGTGATTAACGTTTCAGCTAATCAACCCCTAGAACTGAGTTTCCAAAAAAAAAAAAAAAAAAAGAAAAATAATAATAATAATTACAGAACACTAATAGAAATACATTTTGGCTACATCTGTATGCAGAAGCGAGTCGCAAAAACCCTTCATCACCAATTTGGCAGCAATATCTGTTACTTGTGCACTTCCACTCACTCAACTTTCCACCATTATGCTTAGCTGCAACGCTATGAAACAGAAATCACTCTTTCATAATTATAAAAAGAGCTCATATGATATAGACTGTAAGTCTTTGGCCCATTTATAAAACACTACAGAAGTAAAAAGCTTGTAATATAATCACTGTATGTAATAAATCTTTGAACTGAAATAAATCAGTTTCTTTTCTGCAGTTCTTGTTTATTTTTATTGAGCGGCTAAAGTTGCTTTTTGCTTAGCAGAATGAAACGCTCACACCAGGAGCTTCTCCTCAAAAGCCATCCAGAAACAAACCGCCGTTCATACTCACTCTGGGGTCCCAAACAGGTAAATTCAGATTACTGTCCTCAGGTTGTTTCAGTAGCACAGGATTCGGCCATTCCCTGCAGAGGGGAGAAATTACAAAAACACAGCAAATAAATGCTGGGAAACTGAAACTCACCAGAGGTACGATGAACCTCTGAGCTCACCATTTTGAGAAAACCAGGAAGAACTTGTGGACGAGTGTGGCGGCGACGGCGTTGGGGTAGAGCTGGCAGGTCCGGGCCACCAGCATGGCCCACGAAACCCCACCCAGAAAACCCAGGATGTTGGAGTAGATCCCTCGACCTGCAGCCACAAAGATCGCAAGAAAAATCACGAGTTTGGTCGTAAATATCCCAAAAACCTTTCAACTAAGAGCATCATCACTTCAACATACTTTTACTCAAAGGTGTGTTTGGGAAAAAATCTACTCATTACTTGAGTACTTGAGTAGGCCATTTGAAAGTAGTCTAAGTACTTTAGTACTTGAGTCTTGAGCAATGACTTATTTTCAGTAACGACTAATCTAACACGCTGCTATTTCAAATCCAGTAGAAGAATACAGCTACTTAACGAAATCACTTTGTGTTACTATTTTCTTTTGTAATTTAATTTTATTTACGCTACGCGCCTTGGGGAGCGACCTCCGTTTCTATGCGACAGCAGCGGCAGCAACAGAAATGTAAACAATGAGGGAGGAGGGAAATGCCCATTTCGTTGGTGGAAAAACAGGAACTATTTTGAGTTTCTGTCGCCAAGTCTGATCATTATAAGCGGCTTTTGGGCTTGTTTTGTTTCTAAAGTCGCTTGCATATTTAATGAGTCGCAGGTTGCACTTTTTGGGGCTCGTCTTTGAACGTGAAGTTATTCATTTGAGCTTGGAAATAAGCAGAGACACATAATAAACCCCAGAATCTGTCTGTCATCCAGGTCGTTTACGTCAGACTCTCCCTGTCCATCATTTCCAGGATGATCCGTCCGTCCCTCTGTGTCTTTGTTAATGTCAAGTTAATATATTTGCTGTGAACGACGTCGAGCTTCACGCTGCACTTCAGAAAACTGAAAACATCGAGACTAATATGAGCAACGCAACAAATGTGAAAACAGCCACGAATGAACGAGTCCATCAACTAAACGGCATTATAATAATTAATATTATTATGCGCTCTGACAGCAAACACAGGGCTGTAAAGCAGAACCTGGAGGCTGGGGCAGGGAGGGATGGGGGGCTTTAAAATCCTTCTTAGAGTTTTCCAGACAATAGTGGAAAACACACAAGTTACTAACTTTTTTTATTGTACTGTTGTAACCATTAAACAATCTCTCCCTCAGTTCAACCTTATAAGTGGAGACACATTGTTGATGTTACTATTATAAAATAGCTTGTAATTAAGTATTTGCAAAGCTTTTTAGTTACAAAGTAACTAAAAAGTTACTTTAACTGTAACTTAGTTACTTTCCAAATCAAGTAGTCAGTAATCTAACTAAGTTACTTTTTCAAGGAGTAATCAGTAATCTGATTAAAGTTACTTTTTCAAAGTAACTATGCCATCACTATATTTGATTAATTTATGATAATCATTATTATTATTATCAACAATCATTATATATTTAAAAATATCATCAGATGGATCAAAATATAAGATAAAGTGGAAACGTTGGTATTTTTAGGACCAAAATGACGATAATATAACAACAAAAATAATATAACAAAAAAAATAATAAAATCAGGTAAAAGAAAAGATTCCAAATCAGTTTCTTTCAATAAAAAATGTATGAAACTTTAACACAAACAGCAGGTCTGTCTGGTGAAAGTTTGGTTAAAACATGTTTGTTTTTCATTCAGTGGGTAGAAAATCCAGAAATTTTACTCAAGAGAAGAAATACTTCACAATAACATTATTCAAGTATAAAGCACAGCGTAGAAAAACCACTACGAGTTGGTTAGTAAGTTACTAACCAACTCTGCCTTTAAAATGTTATCAGCTGTGGTTTTACTTACGTTTCGCCCAGAGTTTGATGGCTCTCAACGTCAACCTGAAGTTCTCTTTGTTTGGCACCAGGTATAAAATTTCATCTGTTACTCGACAACCTGCAACAATAAAGTGTAATTAATAAACTCGAAGCACCAGGACTCCATCTGAATGCGACCCAAGCTGCGCACCGTTGAGGCTTCGGATGCACCGAATGTCCAAGTTTTTCAGGATGGAGTCGCCCCTCAGGTCCAGGTTGTCTGGAATGGACTGTAAGGCCAATCTGGCAAAAAGCAGGTCAATCTGCAAACAGTAACCCGTATGCACTCTGAGTTTTACCCTGATATGTGGTGGTACCATCTTAAAAACAATACAAATATTTAAAAATGTAACTGTATTCCTACGATTTCATGGCTCACCTCAATCCCATCAAATTTGAATTTTATCACCGGTACAAAAGCATCTTCAACAGCCTGGAGGAGAAGAGAAACGGATAAAAACACAACACAAAAACTGATAAAAACTTTGTTTTTCACTTTTAAAAACACACAGAGGTTGCTTTAATACTGACCCTGAGGTCCTTGATCTCTTCATGCTGTTTCAATTTCTCAAAGAAAGACTGGAAAAAGTCGGTTCTCTCTACGTGCCGCGGCGCCACACACAAGGCGTCAATATCAGCTCCTGCAACAGGCGCAAATAATCATAATGAACGTCATCTAAATATTATCCAGTTCAATAGTTAAAACATCTTTAAAGACTTGACATTGAAGAATAGAGATATTAATCTCTTAAAAAAGAAGAAATGCAATCAGAGGACACAGACTGGCCAACACGTTGCCTCAACAGTGTAAACATTTCTCAGCATTGGTTTATCATCGTCAAGATAAAAATTCTACAAAAACGTACAGAAAAATAATTTATTCAAAGAGTTAAAACAGCAGGACACAACTTTTAACAGAAAAAAAAAACTTTAGTTATTTGTTTAAACTCAACATTTTTATGAGCTATAATCTGTTAAAAGATCGATTTCCTGAGTGGAAACGCACCAAAATCAACCAATCAGAGCCAGGAGGCGGGGCTTAGAGGTGTCAATCATCCTCATGTGCTCGCTGCTAAATGTGCTAATGGCAGAGAAACAGCGCTGTCATCTGTGGCTATGCTAACTAGCATTAGCATTCACAACAAGCAACAAGTTAGCTGCAGTGAAACGGAGAAAGGGAGGCAGGCTGGTGAGCAGCGCTAAGACCCGCCTCCTGGTTCTGATTGGTTGTTTCCTGTTAGCGTTTGGCGAAGGCAGAGGAGCTCCATTTTTTAACAGATTATCTGTCTGATACCATATTAAACAAATCAATTAAATTAATTTGTAAATTAACATTTAATAAATTAAGATTTATTAAATTCCTTTAATTTATTCCATTTATTGAATAAATACATTTAATGTATTAAATTGGTATTAATTTAATAAATGTATATCTGTCACCATGGTATGGAGACTGATTCAACAAATATGTAAAGCAAATATTTTTATTTTTCTAGAAGTCACAGACTGCAGCTTTAAGACAAAAAATGTCTCAGGTACAAAAACTCAACGAAGATGCATATAAAAAAATATTTATGACATATTTGGTATTTTAGTGGACATAAAGTCTTGCATAGATCCTAAGCAATGTTTTATAAATGAGACCCCTCCGCCCCCGAGTAGTATTCTTAAAAAAAAATACTCTTAAATTCTACCAAGAATATTATAAAATAAACTTATTTACTCCATTATACAGCTCTGAAAAAAATTAACCACATAAAATGATTAGTTTCTCTGATTTTAGTCTTTATATGTCTGAGTAAAATGAACATTGCTCTTTTATTCTATGAACTCCTGACAGCAAGCAAAAATTTGGTATAGCAGGAAATGAGAAAATATCAAATAAAAAAATGCAGTGCTTTCAGACCTCAAATAACACTAAGAAAACAAGTTCATATTCACTTAGAAACAACAACACTCATGTTTTAACGCAGGAAGAGTTCAGAAATCACTATCTGGTGGAAGAACCAGGAGGTTTTCAGTCTCCATTTTTCCAGAGCTGCATGTGTCGTTTTGCATGCATATATTTGACCAGTTGCTCGTGTTGTTTTTATGAGCAGATGGACACGAACTGTTCAGTCCTCACTGACCGCAAAAACGAAAGAACAAAAGAATCTAACAAAGCAGGCCAGAGTTTCTAATGAGCCGACAAACTGAGCTTTTAAAAGCACAATGGAGTCAGACGCCTGCTTATAACTCCTGCTGAATGTTCCGTCCTTTTTCACCGCAAAGCCAAAAAGAACCGACGTCACTTTAATCTTGTTGTCGGACATTCTAGCCAAAATATCTGCTTTGACAGCATAAAAACACGACAGCATTGTGTTCAAGGTATATTTAAAAAGAGTTCTGGAAGATAATTGTGCCAGTTTTTATATCCAAATCGGTCTTTTTGATTTACTGGGTTAGAAGACAACTCTGCCCCACCAACCTCCATGTCACCTTTACTTTACAGCAAGGATCTGTTTTATTTAGAGGAGTCGCTCCGTAGGAAAATAAAACTAGGTCTGTGTGAGGATGACCTTTCTCTGAACCCGTATAAGAGTTAGGGTCCTTTTTGATGTGCTTGTAGAGGAGGAAACCTGGAGAGATTCCAGGCTTTCACACCGACATGTGAAATCCTCCTTCAGGAGATAAAATATCCTCACAAAGCCTCGCAAGAAAAGTCATAAAGTCATTTAGAGCATTTTCCCTTAGAAATTTGAAACTTCTTGTAGTTAGGCAAGCAGGAAACCTCCCACATTGCATACATTAGAGAGGAAAACACACCTTCTTATAAAAGTTTAGAAGCTAAAACAGCCAATCAGATCTTTGTATTTTTCCTACTTTTCTTATTTCTCTCAGGTAATTGATGTCTTCTTTGTGGTTTGATTACTGAAGAGTTTGGTGAGATTTTATGCATTTGATTGTCTGAATAAACTCTGAATGATTGTGATGTTGAACAGCGTGGTTTTAAGTTTCGCTCACTGACCCGTGGAGACAAGAGATGCCAACGAGCAACAGGTTTAATATTCCCTCTCAACGCTACGCTGCAGCAGCTACGACGTACCTTTTGTATGAACTCCAAGTCTGTATGAACCAAATGTAAAAATCTTGCCTCCAACACAACTAATAGCAGACGGTGGAAGGTTCTGCAGGACAGAAATGGTGATTAGTGAGATAAAACGATGGCAGAGCTCATCAGCATCCAAGGAACAAGCAGACGTACCTTTAGTTCACTGATCTCTGCGATCCATTCTTTAACCAAGTTATTCAACTTCCCAAGAACAGCGAGTCTGAAAGGAGAAGCAGAAGTTCACCAGGGGCATCTTTATAAAATCAACTATTTCACCATGTAGATGGGAATAAATTAGCATTTTAAGTTAATTTAACAGGGTGAAAATTGTTACCACTCCAAGCAGCAGAACAGGGATAAATCATTATATAGCAGGACAACATTTTCAGGTAAAAATATAAAATAAAAACAGGATTTTACCCTAAACTCTCAATGTAGTTTAGAAAAGAAATGTTACTCAGGAAGAGCCCTGTCACGATAAATCTTGCTAGAACATAAATTGTCCCAGAGGCTTTGCGGAAAACGATAATATTGTTGTTTTGAAACCATTTTCAAATAATATAATGGTTAAATAAGTTTGTTATTCTTAAAGAATAAACTTAAAATTTTAATGAGCATTTAACACCGGAGCTGGAAGACATTTTAAATATCCAAAATAAACAAACAAGAGAAAAGACAAAATAAATTCCAAAGTCTCTGTAAACAAAATTATCCTTTAAAAAGGGGGGCAAGGTGAGACCAAAGCACCAGACTGAAAACTTTTATCAACCAGTTTTTGGTACAAAGACAGAAAAGAGAAAAACGATAAGCTACACAAATTGAAACGATTGAGTTTATTTTAATTTATCATGCGATTAATAGGTTTATTGCCACCAGCCGACTCAGAAGTGATTTATCCACGTGTGATGAGGTGAGAGGGAAGACATTCAAAATGTAGAAAAATACCAACAATCAAACGGAAATACTTATTTATTGAGCTTTAGTGCTGATGTTAAAAGTATTTTTACCTGCATAATTTGCTACAAATAAAGCATTCACTAAGCCGTTATGTTGTTGCATTAAAATTGTAATTGTCAAATAAAAAAGCAAATCTTTGCATTTTTTATGTACTTCTTATATTGTATAAAAAAAGGTTAAGTTGTTGAGTGAAAATTCTCCAGAATGTGAATTTTTAAAAATCTGATTAATCGTCAGAATATTCAATTACTAAAATAATTGTTATTTGCAGCCGTACTGAGAGTGAAGAGTGGAGCCGCTGCTCCCAGCAGGCTCCTGCAAAGCCTGCTGGGAGTTTCCCCTTGGAGGCTTTCCAAGGAGGTCACACAGGGAAGAAATCCCAGAGCAGAAAGATTTTATATTTCTGCCGACCTGAAATCACCTTTGGTTCGCCCAGGTGTGAGCAGCAGAGAGAGAGAGAGAGGTATATATCTGGGTTTCCCTCCTGGATCGGTTACCTTCACAACCCAACTCTAAGCAAAGCAGAACTCAAACGATGCGATGATGGGACGTGATGCAGCCACTGCTCAAACGATTAATCGATTACTAGAGTAACCGTCAACTAATTTAGAAAACGATTAATCGCTAAATGGAGTATGAAGACTCTGGGGGGGAAAAAAGGCATTTGGTGGAAATTTCAGAGCAATAATTAAGCCCAAACTACACAAAACAAATACATTTTGCATCCAAGGTAAAATAAAACATTTGTAAATTTTTATCAGCTTGAGTTGCTGTTTTTATTTATACTTTTATTCAACTCATTTTCTGTTTCATATTTAACATTTAAATAAATATATTTTAAAAATATTTTATTTTTATTGCTTTAATCTTTGTTTCATGTTATGACGGAATAAATTGTGACTCACTTTAATCAACTGCTGTTTTAAATGTAATATACAAATGAATTTGACATAAATATTTTTGAGCTAAAAATCTATTTTATACTTTCAGTTTTGTGCTCTAGCAATGAAATTCAGGATATAACATGATTTAATTTCTTAATGTTATATTTTATAAATATAACAACCAAATATAATGAATAAAACCAAAATAAAAACCTACACACAACCGAATCCATAAATAAAATGGAGTGTGAACTCTTTTTAAGCAACTACCCTACCCTGTTGCCCTACAACAAAGTATCAGAATGAAAACAATCAACTTCTAATTGATCAATTGTGACAGGGTCCGTCTGGAGGATGGATTAATGTGAAAACCTCACCTGTGGTTCAGCTCCTCTTCGTCCTCAAAGACGCCGAAAGGCTTCATGGCGTCACAGAGTTTTTTGGTGTACAAATGGTCTATTTCTCGTGGGGGAGCCAGGCTGATGGCGGAGGTGATGCCATAGTGTTTCTGAGGCTGCTGCCCACCAGGCATTGTGCTGCGGAAAAAAAACCCAAAAAACAAACACAATAAATTCCTTCTTAATACGGTTTCCACAGCTTGAACAAAAAAACACCCAACTTATGAGTAAATTAAGACATTTTTAATCAACATTTGAGGGAGATTCTGACACGCTTCAGTGGCAATGATTTGACCAACTTTCAGGTCTTAGAAGAGACGTCTATAAAAACTGAATTTGCCTGTCTGTAGAAATAAACAGGAGAAAACAGCAACAATGAGGAGTTACAGTTGGTTTTCCCAGCCCAGAGATGTAAATGAAAAGCAACAATTGATGGAAAGTTAGTTGTTAGACACGATTGTTTTAGGTTTTCCTTCAAATAAAAAGCGATTATATTGACGATTGTTTTTATAGAAAGAGGAGTTTTAAGACATTTAGTGAAATACTGATTATTTCCCAACAGGAAAAAAACTTAATGTGAGATCTTCGCCACATTATTTGGACGTTTCAGTTTTGATTTCTACGAATTTTTTTGATCAAGGCAAGACAAGGACGATGAGAAATTTGGTAAATGTAGATGGCTAAACCGTGTTTAGTTGTTTTTTTTTACATGGAATTGACATGTTACCATCAGTGAGTCTGCTGCTGAATTTAACTTTTTAATGAACTAAATGGTTTGAACTGAATTTATTAATTTTAGACCTAGAGAGAAACAATCACAGCTTCAGTAACTACAACTAGAAATGGATGTAGTGATGGATTCAGACTTGAACCTTCAGAAGCACATAAAGACAGTTACAAAGCCAGCCTTCTATCATCACATTTCCAGGATTAAAGCACCAATGCCTCAGCAAGATCTAGGGAAACCTGTACATGTGTTTATCGTTAGTTGCGTTGATTAATGCAACAGTGTTCTCACAGGTCTGCCTTAAAAAAAAATATATATATATATATATAAATAAAAAAGATCAATCAGATCCAAAATGCTGCTGCACGCTTTCTCACTAAAACTTGTATCAACTCTCTTCAGGTTCAAGTCGAAACTCCAAACATGGAGAAGCAGCGTTCGGGTTTTTATGCTCCACTAATCAGAAACAAACATCCAGAAAACTGCTGAAATACTGACTTCCTGTAAATCGAGGTTAAAAACCGAGATGCTTCGACTTTCCTTCGATTTATAACTGAAACATTAGTTTTGGTCCGCAGCCCAACTATTCCTGCCTTTCTTACTTATACCACTTCAAGCCTTAGGTATTTTCATCACGAAGAGAACTGTTAATTGTGCCATATATAAACACGAATGTAAAAAAGAAAATCAACTGAATAAAGATGTGTGTGTGTTTTCAAGCCCAAGCAAAGTGTGGTATCAAAAAAGATACACATATATCCTAGTTTTCTGAATTTACTTTGGCAAAAACTATACACAATGTTTTTAGAAGTTCTCTATAATATTTAAACTATGATAATCTAAAGTAGCAAACTTGACCTAAATGCGAATAAAGAAACATTACAACTAAATTAACTAATTTTCCCAATTTTTGTGATAAATACATTGTTTTGGCTCTTGAATTCCACAGATATCAGTGTAAATTGAGTGACATTAATCATCCCAGAAGTTAAAATTAGAAAATGACGTAAATGTCCTTATTTTTATCCTACATAAATCACCCTAATATTAAATAATGAAAGATATTTTAATACTTAAAATGATTTGTTTTGACATACAACTACAAGAATTTGCTACTCAATATTTGGATTTTCCACATTTTAGCAATCATAACTCATTAAACATTTAATATCATGATATAATAAACACGTGTAAAGGTTTGGATTCTTCAGCCATGTCTGTGGCTGAAGATAAATACTTTCTCCTTTTGCTTCTATTTTTAATTGTGAAAATATTATATTCCAAATTGCCTTTAACTTATATTCGTCATAATCAGTGAAAAATGAACAATTTAAAAGATAATTTCCTGAAAACAGTGAAAATAATTTTTTTGCTAATTTTTTAATAAACACTTTTGTGACACAACAGCTCAGATTTCAAAAACACTAACAAACTCAGAATTTTATATTTTTAAAAGACAACTGTTTTAATTGTAACATGCATACATGATTTTGGCATCATTTACAAGGCTTTTTAACGCACCTTGTAATGAAATAGTTTGTTTTGATACAAAATTCCTTTATTTTACACGACAATTGTTTTAAAAATTGTCATAATGAAAAGCTACTGCTTGTTTTGGTATATTATTTTCATTTAGAACTTATTGAATCTCTCCCGTTTGGAAGCTGCTAGCATTTTAAGTTGATCAGTTTGAGATTTATTGCCGGGAAAACTCCAAACTCTTCACTGACAGCAATGAGCGTAATTAATATTACTTCAACAACAAGCTTAAACTATTATATTTCTGTATATTTCAAAAGTTTGAGAGCAGCTTTAACAAAATAGTGGCACAAAAAGTTTAAAACTGAACCTCAGTAAGGCTACTAGCTGAGAGGCTACAAACAGGTTGGAAGAGCTAACAAATTAGCTAATTTAGCAGGTTGGCAAGTGTTTGCTGGCCGATACGGAAGCGGTGTTTTAACTAATTACCCTCTTTCCGGTTGAAGTCATTAATATTTCACATTTACCTAAACAAAATCCACTAACGTATTTATTCATATCTTGCAAAAGTTTAGAAACAACAAAGAA
Organism: Phalloptychus januarius; assembly: GCA_902982915.1. Taxonomy (NCBI): domain Eukaryota; kingdom Metazoa; phylum Chordata; class Actinopteri; order Cyprinodontiformes; family Poeciliidae; genus Phalloptychus; species Phalloptychus januarius. The sequence continues at coordinate 4,668,336 of CADWAE010000242.1, read as the reverse complement.
GCTAAGCAGCAAACGGCGGCTGCAGGCCTTGTTGTGACAGCTGGCTAGCATTAGCTTTTAGCCTATTCTTCATGAACGCGAGCAGAAAACCCCCTCAGAAAGTACAAACCGTCCCGCATGCATGACTTACCTTGACATTTCTTTCATGACACTAGAAAGCTTGCACTGTTTTTTGTTTTAAATCCGTGAAAAAAAGAAACTAAGAAAGTCAGTCAGTGTGGATGACAACAGCCTCGACCTGATTTCAACAATGGTCACTTTCCAGCGAACAGTTCAAACCTTCCCACTGAACCGGAATCACTACTTGGGAGCTAACGAATCCGCTCGAAATCCCGCAGGAACATTCATATCTAATTTATCCTCCAATCCCAAGCAGAGTTTTGACAAATGGTAGCGGGTCAAGCACGCGTTTAAGTGCTGTTGTGGGTTATTTTTAGATCCCAAACTACAAATGTAACGGTGTTTGTTGCCCGACGTCTGCGTGCACCACGCTGAACAACCACCGTCAAGAGGCACCGCCTCACCGAGGGCCACAGATCACGTGATCACGTTGGACTGACGCTGTTACGTAACTAGCATGTTTTGTTTTCTTGAAAACGCGTTTTAAGCTCTATTTTAATCCTCACAACGGTCATTTATTGAATAACAATGTTGTTTTTCGTATAAACAAATCTAAGTTAATATATTTTATAATATATTTTTTTACGGATAAACAGATTTGTCGCGGGGCTTCCGTGAAAGTTTCCACTTTCACAAAAAATATTTACATTTAAAAGTGAAACAAAACGAGATTTAAACTATTGAACAGTAAAAGCTACATTAATAATCAAAAATTTTAAAGTATTTGACGAAAAAAAGCTTTATTTCTAATGCATAATATGTCAAATTCAATGCGTTAGGAGATTTAATCGACAGCAATCTGTGTAAAATATGTTCCGTTGTTTTCATTTACTATATAAAAAAGAAAGTGAGCTATTGCTTGTAGTATTCTCATTGTAGACAATTGTCCTTAATTTTGCTGTCTTGTAATATCATTAATTGTCTATGAATAAAGCTGTTATTTCCATACATCCTTATATTTAATACGTTTTTCACAAAAGCCTCTGAAGTAATGCACAGTGTAGAAAACAGCTTCCTCTAGTGGAGACAGTAGAGAAATTATTTAAGCCAACAGTTTCACCACTATTGAACAATATGTGTGCAAAATATTGTGAATCGCGCTCACACATGTTCAGAAGACGCTTTTAAAAATAAATAGATAAAAATATATCTATTTACTTAGACTTTTAACTCACTAAGCTGATTCTAGTCCTTACTGACAAACTTTTTTGAGATCCGCAAGACTATTTAGACAAGTATAAAAATAATCCTCACAATACATTATAATAATGTGGCAAAGCAAAAAGTTTTATTTGCATTTTCAGATGATCTAATATGTCTTAATACTTCCAAGTTATATTGCTTTTTTTTGTGTGTGTGTAAGCCAACAGTTTAAAACAAAAAACCCCCACCAAAAACAGCACATGTTTTACATATAAAGACAGAAAAACACTTTAGATTTGATTAAAATAATTTGAAAGTTTTTCTGTAAGTCTCTTCAGTTACTACAGGATAGCATTATGTTACTGATTACGAAAGTACTGGTGAACTTTCACCTCTGTACAAAGAAAAAAGAACAGGGCAGCTCCTCCCTCACGGTCTAACTCCCACTTGTCCCACTTCTGCATTTTGCACTGTTCAGATCGTCACATTTAAACATCTATAAGAAAAGGAAGTCAAATAGTTTCCTGATATCTGTAATTTAGAAAAAATGAGTAGCCAAGTTCCCCTAGTCAATGTGGAAAAGTGGATCACTGAAAACCAAGATGCTTTTCTGCCACCAGTGTGCAACAAGCTGATGTGAGTAACATGCTTTGCAAACTGTTTTTTAGCCAGTAATGTCTGCTGCAGGGATTGATTTGTTTGGGACGTTGACACCAGTCATGTTAGATGTTGTGTGTGAACATGCAGCAACCACATGACTGCTTTCAATTTCTGTTTTTCTCAGGCACTTCTCCCAATTACTCGTCATGTTTGTTGGGGGTCCTAACACCAGGAAGGATTATCATATAGAGGAAGGGGAGGAGGTAGGAAATAAAAAGTATATAAATACAACCTTAGCCATTTTCACACAGCCTGATTCAATGTCTCTTTTCCAAATATCGTTACCTTATCTTCCATGATCCTGGGCAAACTCCACCTTGCAGCTGAAATGCTGAGAGTGTGTATTTTGGCACAGTGTCAATAATAATCTTTAACTGGGCCCTTCTTGTTGGTGGCATCCTTTGCTGTCTGGACTTGCAAACTTACTCAACACAGACAAGACTGGAAAATTTCAACAGTCCCTGTTGGTTGGCTGTATTCAGTGCGGTAGTGCAGTTGATATCAAATCCCGTCTTTCTGCATAGAGTTTGCATGTTCTCTCTGTGTATGTGTGGGTTCTCTCTGGGTACTCCAGTTTCCTCCAGTCAGAAAACATGACTGGTTAAGTTAACTGGTCCCTCTAAATCATCCTTAGGAGTGTGGATGGTGTCTTATGTCTGTGTTGTTGTCCAGCTGTGGATTGGTGACCTGACCAAGGTACACCCTACTTTTCTATCAGTGACCCTGCAAGGATAAGTTTGTATAGATAGCTAAGCTGAAACAATCGATTATTTTAATAACCAATTATTCCATAGATATTTCTCATGATTCCATGATTTTCTTCTGGTAAAATTGCATCTTTATTCTGCTAATGCTATAGCTACATTCGTGCAGTTAATGGATATTAGAAATAAAAGCATTTTTTTGACAATATTTTATTTCATTTGTAATTACTTTTTTTTGTTTTATTGGATGTGGCATAAAAAAAAATCCATATTGCACAACCCTAGTGAAAATGTCCCATTGTACAGTCAATAAAAAATTTATTATTTTACATTCTTCTGACTCTCAAAGATAAAAAAACATCAATAATTTATTACTACAGAGTCTTGACTGAAATTCAACGTTTTAAAGGTGCAATTATTCCATTAAATTAACAAAGGTTCACACAGTTTAATCAATAAATATTTAGGATATTTTAAAGTTTTCTTCAGAATGCATGGATAAACCGTCAGACAAAATATTTCTTTTGCACACTAACATTCATATCTTTGAGGGTTCAGCATGTCAGTTATGCAGAATAAGTGACTAAAGCTAAAAGGTTTAGCGAGGACATTTTGAGTGGGAGGAAAGCAGTTCTTGCATGTGAAAGGGCAAGTCTGATGTGTTCATGTTTTCCACACAGTCTCCAGATTGTGCAACTGCAGCTTTTAAAGAACGACATTTAACCTCGTTCTTGTCTTTTTGTGTTTGAAATAGTTGTTTTTCCAGCTAAAAGGAGACATGTGTCTAAAGGTGATTGAAAATGGCATCCACAAGGACGTACACATCAAAGAAGGTGAGGTAAGCTCGGACGTTTCGCCAACATCTGGAACAGAAATCTGTCTTTTCTCCTTATAGAACATTAAAACACATTTGAATTATAATCTTTGCCTGATTGTGTGATTTTTTTCTTCACTTTTAGATGTTTCTGCTCCCAGCTCGAATCCCCCACTCTCCACAGAGAAAGGCCAACACCGTTGGACTGGTGGTGGAGCGAAGGCGACTGCTGACTGAAACTGACTGCCTGAGGTTCACCTCTCTTCTTCTACTCACCTCTTCCCTCATTTCAACTCCTTCTTTTCTAATAGAGTCTCAAAATTATTCACACTCAAATATATGTATGCACATTGAAAGAAACTTACCAAGTAATTTTGGTCTAATTTCTAGTGCAAATATCTTAGCAAACTTGAAATAAGACAAAACTAACTCATAAGTAACTTTTTAGCAAGATGCAGATTATTTAACTCATAACAAGACATTTTCCCAAGTTATAAGTTGTGCTGAAGCACTACTGTATGTACTAGCGAGTACTTTTTATTCAATATTAAGGAATTATCATCAATCTTAAGAGCTTAAAACAAGCTATTAATATATATCTTTTTATCTATACATATATATTATATTTCCCCTTGGAGTTAAACATCTTGAGAAAGATCCAGACGTCTCTCACAAGAAAGGAAAAGTGGTTGGGATTTAAGACAACCCAGAAACCAAACACTTGCATGCCTGCCATGATCTTAAGTTTTAGAACAGTTTCAAAAAACCTTCAGAATGTGGCATGACAAACTAGCTACTCCAGGGGAGCTCTGCCCGTTGCCTAGCAACGTCAGCAGAGTTCTGCTCATCACCTAGCAACCCAAGCTGAGTTCCACCATGTTTGGTCAGCTGGTTTTATCTCCATATGCTCTGTACAGTAGCTGCTGGAAAAGTCAAATGTTTTGTTTTTGACTTACAATCTCGAGGCTCCGCTTCTGCTTGCAGTCATTTTTATGTGTAAGTGCAAATGTTATCTAAGAATGATTTTGTCCAAAAAATTTAATGAACGTGTTTTGTATCACCTTATCCTAAATAAAATTAAAAAATATTTTATTTTATGAAGTTAACCTGTTAAAGGAAGCATAATAAGTCGCCTTTAAGGAAATTTGCCAAGTGGAGTCAAAGAATGAGCTATTTGCAATTACAAGCTGGATGTTTGGATTTGGACCCATGAAATGGCTTTCAAGCTAGAAAATATCACACCAACAGTCAGGCAAAGTGGTGGCTGCTTCAGTCTGGGGGATTTTTTTGCTGCCAGTGGATAAAACAATGAATTAGAACTACCTTCAACTTCTTCAACTTCCTCAACCTGTCACAACTGCAGTTGTTCACAGTGTTGGGGGTTTTTAGGGGCCTCGGTGTCACCAGTACCTGTTGCTTCTTGTAGGTACTATGTGGACAACACCACCGACATCCTGTTCGAGAGATGGTTCTACTGCGAGAATCTGGGGACACAACTGGTTCCGATTATCAAAGAGTGAGACACATTTCTGCTTTTATTTCATCAAGATTCATTGAGGTTTACTATGTGGGTTGATCTATCACTCACAGATTCATGGCATCAAACCAGGCTAAGACAGGAAAACCAGATCCAAGTGAGCTTTCTGCTTCCTACTTTCACATGTCTAATACAAATTCTGTTCCATTTTTAAAGAATGAACCGCTGCCATTTTTGTTTTTGGTTGGACAGATGAAGTTTTCAGAAAGCCCCCGTTCCAGATGAACACCTTGAATGTGATGACACCATTTTCCTTCAAGGACTGGCTCAACAAACAGAGGCCATCCTTAGCTAACGGCAGGCCCATCAACATCTTTGGAGCTCAGTTTGAGACAGAGGTAGGAGGTGTCACTCTCTACAACATAAACATTTGGGCTTTCTATAAAGACAGATTGTTCTATTAAAATGGGTACATACACAAACAAACAAGAACTGAGTTCACATTACATTCCAATGAAATATATTTATACTTATGTCAGTATCAGTATAAGTTCAATGAGTGAAAAGGAATATTTTTATGGTGGCAGTGAGAAACTACTAACGGCAATAAATTAAAACCACTAATCGTTACTCGGTTGTACCTGCATCATAATATATTTTTATCTCTAAGCCTAATTAGGGTGAATATAAACTAAATCTGTTCTCTCTGTCTCGCAGCACCACAGCTATAAAGCCTGCAAGTTGGAAGCTGCCTTTTCCACTTCTAAAGCTTGACTTTCAGAAGTTGAAAGCAAGTGTCTAATTACAGACAAATTATAGTTTTAGTGCTTCCTGGTTGAGGGAGTGCTAGAAACTGTGTGTTTCTGCAGGTCAGAATAATGGATTCACCAAAACAAACCAGCTGAGATTTTATTTCTTCAGGCTTAAAGTCTCATGTTTTTGTTTTATGTTTAATAGGCTTTGATTGGTAATCTTACAACAAAATCTATTCCAATGATAACAAAGTCTTAGACTTCCTGGTAATCAAACTAAGCTATCTGGACTAGTGCGTCTGTACAAACAGGATAATAATAACAATGAATAAAACAAGGTTTTCTCTAATTCTTTGTCCTTGACAGACAATGGTGTTTGGACCTGGACTTACAGAGACCTCAGTCCCGCAAACTGATTTGTGGATTTGGCAAATGGCACGTATACACGTCCTGTCCCCACTCCTCTAATAACCGCCATAAGCTCCTAACAGCTACCTGCCAACACATCTTCTCTCTTTCTCTCCCAGGAGGGATCTTCAACAGTGACCATTGCGGAGCAGATGTTTAGTTTGACTTCAGGAGATAGTTTGCTCATCCCCGAACAGAGCCAGTGAGTCAATTTTGATAAATAATATTAAAAATACAAATTATCTGGTGCTTTCCAGGTCTCAGAACTACATTGATACAACTTTAAATGGAAATTGATGCTGATTTTGACAGAATGTCTTAGCTAATTGGGTGAAAAACAAACAAAAAAACTGATTTTAAGTCATGCTGTTTGTATAAAACTTATTTATCACTGACTTTCCACCAATCCAATCAAGTATGTGGCAACAGTGGAAAGGAATGCCGACTTTTTAACAGGAATAAAGTTCCAGAAGTACCAGGTCCAGTTTGAGCAGCTATCTGCTAATGTTTGCAGAAGATTAAGTCTAGCTGCTGATCTGCTGGGATTTTGACACAATGATCTTTCATGTTTGAAGAGAATGGTGGAAAAATGAGAAACTGTACTTTGCGCGGCAGAAACTTACTGGATATTGTAGAAATATTAGTAAGTTATATGTGCATAATCACAGATTAAACTGTATTATATGGTGGCCTGCAAACGGCAAAATACTCTGCTAACATGAATGATGCAAACGACAAACCACCCAAACACAAAAAACAAATGGAACAAAAAATAAACACTGCATAAAAGATGCTGGAATCAGAAAATAGAGGCAAAAACCAACAATCAGCAAAAATTAATGTAAACAACAACAATATTGCTGTAATAACAGGAGACAGAAGCAAATGAGAAAATGTCATAAAAAGCAAAACCAACAAGCACAAAATGCTTGTTGGTTTGTTGGCTTGTTGGAACCGAAGAGACTTTGGTGCCCCTGGTAAGGCACAGAGATCCAGGACAAGGGACGGGCTCCACAAAACAGAAGTCCTCCAGACCACTAGGGGGAGTCTGGAGTAAATAATGTTACCAACATAAATAAATTCTGCATTTTTGTAAAAGACTGTGTGTCATAAAGTCATAAAGCAAAACAGACTTTTTCTTTCTTCCTCCAACTTTCTTCTGTAAATCCTTTAAATTTTGACATACAATCTCTACTGGGGCCTGAAACCATTCGGCTCCCCCTAGTGGTCTGGAGCACTTCCATTATTCCAAGCTAGGTTGGTAATTTTCCAGAAGGAACAAATTGGAGCACATCTAACTTTTCAGACATGAGATGACAAAAAAAGACCAAATTTTATTCGATTAGCAGTTCCCGTTGCTGACAACCCTTTAAAAAGAAGACAATCGAGAACAAGCATAATTAGGTTGTGCTTGAGGATGAAAATTATTTCTCACCTCACTGGTGAACCACAAATTCATTGGACCTGTCTCAGACACTGATGAGTAGCAACAAGAGCTAATATGAGCATTTGTGATGTTTCCTTGCCATTATGTTGCCACACACCTGAATGCCCCAGGCAAGCAAAATGCATAAAAGTCTAGTTTAAAGATGAGCCATTCAATGAATCATTCAGACCGCTTCTCACAGCGCTCCTTGTGCCTTAGGTTGATATCTTGTAAATAAGTAATGAGAGCATGTGGATTTTAATGATGTCTTCTTGGGAAATTCTCATGATTCTGATAGAAATTCTGGTTCAAACATGTAATTTATGTTTCCTTTATAGGTACAAGTGGCAGAGGAATGAGGGGACTGTTGCCTTGGTTGTCGTGCAAAATCCAGAGCGGAAGAGAGCCTAATTATCAACTGCGCACCTTCAAAATTCACTTAAATGGATAGAAGCACTAAAGGTGTCAACATTTTTATTAAAACATGTATTTTAATAACAACATTGACATGAACCTTACACCAGAGGTCAGTAGCAAACCAAGTAATCCACACACACAAATAATGAGACCTAAACAAATCATTCCACAATTTCGACTCTGGTGATACAGGGATGAAGTAATAACACACTTACTGAATTTTATCAGCATTAGTAGGAGAATCTCTGGCTTTTTTCTTTCCCTGCAACCAAGAAAGAGTTTTCATGTGGGTTTTATCTACAGCTCTAATGAAAAACATGCAGATACATTCCTCCCGTCATGCTTCCTTTAATTATCTGACGTTTCCTAGAACTTTATGCTCACAAACAACCTCACATCTTTGTGTTTTTGGAGTAATATTCACTCCAGATTCTCCTATAAATGTCTTTTCTCTTAATATTCAATTGGCTTCCCTAAATACTCTTTAGAAAACATTAGAAAATATTTATCATGGCTTTTCTTTAATAGTGGAGTTTTGCGCAGTGAGTTGTGCAATTGCATTTGAGTGGATATTTCTTTAAAATTAAGTTTAGTGCGACACATTTTCTATGTACTATTTCACTTAATTATTCTTAATTTAATGCTTGGACTTGGGTTGTTAGTGACATCTGGGGTGAATTTTGTTCAAACATCCTTATTGAAGTATGTTTACTAAGAAAAACAATAACTTGTGTAATGCCAATAAAGAACGCAAATTTATTATTTCTTTGTTTTATTTAGTGAAATTAAGCACAATGAAAGAACAACTTAATTCTGAAACTGCCATCAGTTTTTAAGCTAACAGGAAAAGTGACATGAGATCGTTTTTCTTGCCTGTTCTTGTTTTCTTGGTGGCTACTGGAAGTGTTTTGAAGATTTTCTTCATCATCAAACCTCAGGGAGAAACGTACGTGACAGAAAAATGAATGGGAAAGATCCAAAAACACAAGTTTTGACGTGCACCAGGAACAAAACCCTGCTGTGAGATAAAACTGCCACTTGCCAGGCTCTCATTTCCCAAAAACATCCCGATTTTTTAAACAAAATATTGAAAATTAATAAGTATGCAGATGTAGCCTTTTCCTCCAAGCAGTGGGCTGAGACACATTCCCACCCTGGAGAAAATCCAAACTTCCCACATTGTTTCTCACTCCAGTAGGACCAGATAAGGCAGACAGAAGCAGGAAAAATACAGAAATTTTTTATTATGAAATCGTTAAAATTACAATTACGTTGTGTTGTTCCTGCAAAAAAAAATGACAACAAATGCCATCTGAGTTTAGTTTAGAATAAAATAAAAACAAACATGGAAGACAACATGGCAGAATACATGTAATTTCAGGTTAAATACATAATTAACTCTAATAAAATAGATTCAGTTCACAACCAGGAAGTTTGATTGCTTGCAGTTTACTAAAATGTGGGTGATTTTAAAAGGACATAGTTTAAGATGATATTAAATCAGTAATTTTTTTTACATTGAATTAGAAAATCTTCAAATTTTTAATTATGACAGTGTTAAAAATGCAGTAACATTGTGTAAAAAAAAAGTGACATCAAACATCATGTTAATGATTTTGAAGGACATGGTTTGACATGATAATTAAATTAATTGTTTTTGACATTGAATTGGAAAATCTTCACATTTTTTATTGTGAAAGCTTTAAAAACATAATAACATTGTAGCGTTCCAGCTAAAAATGGCCTTAATTGTCATGTGGGTGGTTTTGGAAGGTAACCATAAAGTCAGTTGTGTTTCAATCTTATCCGAAGCGTATTCTTGATTACATGCTGCTCCGCTATAAGTCCAGCAACAGCCCAGGCTGGTGCATAATCCAGAGTCACCAGTCCTCCCAGATTGTAGTGATGGGCCGAGTAATCCCACGGACAGGCCCCCAGCAGGCTCAGCCCCACTCCCCAGCTGAATTCCCACATGTAGATGAATAAGGTGTAAACTGCTAGCCTCAGAGGGAGGGAGCGGTTCTGGGCCAGCAGCCGGGCCCTCAGGGCCTCCATGCAAAGGATGGCGGAGCCGTACATGGGCAGCGCCCAGATGCTGCTGTGCCCTGGCAGCCTCTGGTCTCTGGTGCTGCACCAGTCGTAGACGGCGGTGAAGGCCACCTCGCAGAGGCAGCCGTGCAGAGCGTAAACGTAGAGACGAAGCAAGGCGGAGAGAGGACGAAGGCTGTTAAGCTCTGCTGCGGATTCGTCTCCAGCAGCAGAACCTGCAACACACACAAACCGAAACTGTATCGAGAGTCTATTTGGAAAGTTTTATGAGATTTAATTTAATTTAACTGTGAACTTTCAGTCACTTATTAAATAGTATATTGGAAAATGGACCGAACTCAGAACAGAACAGAATATACTTTATTGATCCCAATTCAACTCAATTCAATTCAATTCAACTCAATTCAGTTCAATTAAATTAAATTCAGTTTAGTTAAATTCAATTCAGTTCAATTCACTTTATATCAGTTAGTTCAATTATGATTTCATTTGTTAAGTTGAGTTTAATTCAATTCAATTCATTGTTTGTCACTGTACACATGTACAATGAGATGAGATTAAAAGTCAAATCCAACAGAGCAAACCATGTAGGAAATATATATACAATATAAACATAAATATGGTGATATCTACATTAATTTACTATTATTTTATTTGTGAAATATAGCTATCTGCCAAACTGCTTGCATGTTGTTTTCATCAGATGTATTAACACCCAGAGTGCTGATCTAAATGCCATCAGCATTTAGATGTTTTCCTTGGCAGAACCCAGTCAGCTGATTTAATCCCTCCAGGCTGCCTCAAAACCCATCATTCCTGTTTAGGTGCAGCTTTATTTTAATCACTTTTACTTATAGCCGAATGCATTTTAAGTATTTTATAACCTATGGTATTTACAAATAAATAATCTTGACTTTCATTCACTAGCTGGCTCCTCTTCTCAACTTTATGCCATTTGAGTCATTTCTCAGCAATTAACTTCACTTTAAAATTATTAACTGTGTGTTTTACGACTTTCTATTTTTGTGTTTTTATGGTATAAAACACCTTGTTGCTGAAATGTGACATACAAAAACAACCTGGTTTGTTTAAAGGTTAATCTTGAAACTGAACTGATGTCTCAGTAGTTTCTCAGAGCTGCAGGAAATACCCGGCCTCTGCTACGGTAGACCTGCTACGGGACGCTGTAACTGCTCAAAATCCTTATCACAACATCAGCGACCACATCGGAGTCACAGTTTCATCAAAAGAAGGATCAAAACATTTTACACTGCAAAGCAACACATTAAGTAATTCATGGGTTATGGGAGTTTGACGAAAGAGTTATTGAAAAGTTTATCCAGATGAAAGATTGACGTGCATCTTTTCTTTTCAATAGCACTGGTGAGTGACTCTTTACTTGTAATTTCATGTGTCAAAAAGGCTTAATTCTTGAATGATCTTGAAAGAGGTATTGTTGTATTGCTATTAATAGGTGTTGACTTCTTATTTAAAGAGAAACCCTTCTATGTAGAATATAAGGAGTAAATTGTAAAATACAACATTAGTCAGCATTATCTGATGACTTACACTTTAGACTGAAGCTAAAGTATAAGTCCTCCTCCAGTTTCCACTGACTGAACTTATGAGAAGTGACAAAGCTTTGCAGACTTAATGTGAAGATTTTCAGGGGAACACAGCATCATGCACTCTGAACGAGCAGGTAGTCTGAAGCAAACACACTGCAGCTTTTCTGTGACGTCTGAAGTGGGATGACTGACTGATGATGGTAAGAGTTGCAGTTTCACTGCCAACCCTCGTCTGCTGAGTCAAGATTTAATATAAAGTTACGATAAAAAGAAAATGCTGCTACTTCTTTAGCTAGTGGAACAACCTAAACTGTCCTACTTTACAGATTGACATCATTTATTGGAACTAAGTACGCCAATGGAATCCAAACGTTTTGGCATTAGGGCCACAAAATTGTAACATTTTTATTCTTAATTATATTAAAAACTAATATATACTTTATTTTACCTGCTAAATAAGCAACAAAACTAAACATACAATATTTTAGTAAAATAAGCAAAGCAGTCAGATTTTTGTAGCATGAATAATGGTCTTGCAGGTTTGCCTAATTAAAAAAAACCCAGCAAGTCATATTCTAAAATTGTACATTTTTTCTGGATTTTTTAGCAACAGGATTAGGATTTAGCTCACTTTTTTTAATTTTACCAAATTAAATAGGTGTTCTCAAATGTGCATTTTAGTAACAGTGACAGGATGCTTTTGGTCCCTTTTACTAATTAATCAAATTAAAAGCAAAAACCTTCATAAATAATTTGTGCTGTACATTAAATCTTCAATTTTCCCATTTTATTGCATTAGTAGTATCTGGTTTTTTTTAAAATCAAATCTCACTACAATGTTGTTTTTAAATTTGTATCTTCACCAATTGCCTGAACTGAACAACATTTAGGTTTTTTGAACTGCGACCAATCATCTTGAGGGCCAAAAATGGCCCCCAGACCGCACTTTGAACACCCCTGGAGGACATCTTTGCTGTTTCCTTCAGATCTAAGAGCCAAAGTAGAATTCAGGTGGTGCTAATAAATAACTATGACGAACATATGGGCTTCTTTCTTCAATAGCAAGGTAGCTATTGACACTGGTGGAAAACTCGGTGGCTCCTTCACTGTTTTTAAACAATTGAACAATTTTTAAGCTGTTTGGTTCTTATTCTAGACTTGAGCATATCCAAATATCTTGAACAAATGATGTTAAGATCTGCAGTTGTCTATAAATTCTTCTAAAAGACATTTCAGTCTCCACTTAGCAAATTTCCATAACGGTGGCCTACTATGCTTTTTTGATCCGGTTAGAATAGGTTTATGGCTTTTAAGTGGTTTCAGAATAGTATGATTTTGACTCTCCAGCAGCCATTGTACAGTCAATACGGCAGTAAAACCAGCTGACCAAATGTGCTGGAGCTCAGCTTCGGTTGCTAGGTGATGTGTGGAACTTTGTTGGGGTTGCTAGGTAACAGCGCTTTGCCTGTTGAATGCACCTTAATATTTAGGACGTTTTTGAAACTGCTATTTTTCAAAAACATTAATGTATTACCAAAAAAGCTGCCTTAATGGGTAAAGCCAATTTCTTCTTATGAAGTCAGCAGGTAGGTCAAAAGGACTAAATAATTACTCACGATTACAAGTCAAACATTTGGAGGAGAAGTCATGGTCATGCCAAAGAATAATCCCAGCTGCCACGCAAAGTGGTGGCTGCATCTTTCTGTGAGTCTGACTTGCTGTCAGTGGATGGAGTAATGAGTAAAAACCTCAAACGTCTTCAGTTTGAGTTGAAATTAAGAGCTAAATGGTTGAAACTTGGAGACAGTTGCATTTTCTAACCGGACAAGGATCCCAAACAAACATCCAAACTGATTTTGGAGTAAGTAAAGAAGGATGACATGAAGCCCAGATTACAAAACCTTTGAAAGAGTTTATGTTAAGAACTCAGTCTGTGCCATTAAGCTAATTGAATTTCATCAATTCTACCCAGAAAAGATGCTAAACATCCAACAGGATTTATGCCAGTCGCTTGCCGTTGCTTACAAATCAGTGCAACTAGTTTAAGGATTTAACTAAATGTATGTACGCCATTTTTTAAATGAAATAGTTTGTCATCTAATGACTCCATCCTGGAAAAATAATGACTCATTTTGAGATAGTGACAAATATCACTACCTTACTTAAACCTTTCTCTGTTATCATGAAGAAAATTAAGGTGTGTAACAAATTGCTCTCTGAAACATGATAAGGTTTTATTAATATCGTCTTTGCTGCACTTTGTTCCATGCATAGTGCTCCTCCTTCGTTTTCCGCTCACAGGACGCACACCTCTAATGTGGATTAACAAGCTAATAGTCCTGCTTAGCAAATTAAAGTCACGGCTAATCTTCAACAAGCTTTCACAAACAGTGAACAAACTGTTTAAATGATCGACACTACGACACTTTAATGTATTATTTCTGATAAATTAAAACATTAGTAATAAAGTCGCATTATTGAGATTAATTCTAGTGAAAATAAGGTGAGGAATTTTATTTGAGGCTTAAAATTTCAGTTTTTGAAGCTAATTAAATTCAATTAAAAGCAGTAACTCTCACCTTGACCACTTCTCCCTCCCACTGCTACTTTTCTGCCCTTCATCCCTGGCCGGTGTACAGATCTGTGCGCCTTTATAATCCCTCCGCTTCCCCTTGTGTGTGCACGTGCGTGTGAGTGTGGATTCTAGGCTAAACATTAAGCCGCTCCATGTTATCAGACACTGATGTCTCTGTGGCCGTGTCCAGTTGAGAAGAGAGCAGGGGAAACTGGGACCAACCTGCGGGGAAAAGCTCTGCATGGAGGGCACATTAACGTCATTATTGATCCCATGACGGCTGCATGAATGTTCGCTTTTAGCTAAAGAGGAAGAGTGCAAACACGTTTATTGATGGGTTTCTCAAAGGCAAACTTGCCAGTGACTGTATCACGAAAAAGTTCTGTTTAATTCAGCGTCACTCGAATTAGAGGGGTTATCAGTGAGCTGCAGCGGAGGGGAGTGTCAGAGAAACTGGTGTCATAAATAGATCAGTTTGAATTTGAACCTTAACAGTAGCTGATGTTTTAGATGCTGAATAAAGTGCCAGTTTTCCTTAGTTTATCTGGTCATCTTGACATTAAAGTCACTTATCTGAAGCAATAGAAAACATGCTTATTGATGTATCTCATTCAGAGAACATGCAGTCATAATGCAAGGTTGGCGCTTCTGTAAACATATATAAAAAATGTCCCTTATTTTACTGAATGCATCCTGATTAAACTTGTTGAAGTCTTATATTCTGCCATACTGTACAATCTAATAAAATTAAATTATTCATTTATTAGTAAAATATTAATTCTTTCATTGATTAAACACGATTATTTTACTATTCAAACTAATTGTATAAAAAATTTTTAAATTAAAATTAATAATGAATTTGAATAAAATTCATTATTCAATAATTTCATGATTGCTAGTTATTTAATTATTAATATTAAATATATAAAACAAAAATTTATATATCAATACCCACCAATATTAAATATAGCAATTAAAAATTAACATATTAATATGTAGTAATATTAATTGTATTAATTAATAATTAAATAACTAACAATTATGGAATTATTGTTTAATAAGTTACTTTATACTTCATTACTTAACTTTATAATTAATAAAAAAAATTATTTAATTATAAATAAAGTAAATGGATACAATTAGTTTTTGACAACATTCAATATATTAGTTGTCAAATATACTAAATATGAATTAAATTACTTAATTAACAATCAATAAAATAATTTTACTATTTATTTCAAATTAAATAGCTAAATTTAATTTTATTAAATTATTGTTATTGTTGCCTTGCAGCAAGAAGGTTCTGGGTTCGATTCCCGGCCCCGGTCTTTCTGCATGGAGTTTGCATGTTCTACCTGTGCATGGTGGGTTCTCTCTGGGTACTCCGGCTTCCTCCCACAGTCCAAAAACATGACTGTCAGGATAATTGGTCTCTCTAAATTCTCCCTAGGTGTGAGTGTGTGTGTGCATGGTTGTCCTGTGTGTCTCTGTGTTGCCCTGCGACAGACTGGCGACCTGTCCGGGGTGACCCCACCTCTCGCCCGGAACGTTAGCTGGAGATACCAGCACCTCCCGACCCCACAAAGGGACAAGGATGTTAGAAAATGGATGGATGAATACTCAACAGAAGATACCATTTAAATGTGTTCAATTATTGTTGAACAACCAAATAACCTGCATTTTATCCCAATTTAAATTTTTGCCGCCGCCATTTTTGTTGCTGCGGACTAGCATAATTCCTGCCAGGAGGATGACAGATGATGTAAACTGCTTGTGTAGGAAAAAATTAGCACCAGTTTGAAAGGGTAATAAATAGATTCATAAAAACAAAAACAAAGGGTATTATTTCTCTGATTTCAGTATGGTTTAGTTATACAACTCACGACATAGTTCCAGTTAATTATAGTTTTTCTCCATTAATTATCGTTTTCTCTATTTCAGTTGTTTGTCTTGGTTGGCTATAATAACCTTGGTATAGACAATGGATGCACAGACAAGAATAAACTGTATTCTTTCTCTCTATAATCACATTATTTACTTCCATGTCTAAATATATCATTAGGGAAGTTGAGTTATCTCTACGAAATCAGCCAATAGACAAACACTCGCACCATAAAAGCAACTATGGTTTTGCTAGCACAGTTCAGGTCTCATGCTGCACACAGAGTGGCCATAATTTCCCTGAGAGCAGATGTTACTCCTGGTGGTGCCAGTGTCGGGTCTCGTGTGTTTATTCTGCGAATACAGTCATAAAACAGGTGGTCCAGTTGTAGACCTGTGGATCAGAGTCCAGTGATTCTAGCAAACACACCTCTAGGCCGGTGGGCGGGGCTTACGCCGCTGTCAGGAAGTGAGTGACCATAAAGTTATCAAGGTTCTGTTGTGAGACGCCTTGTTGGAGATATTAGATAGGGAAATTCAACATTTATTACCTTTATAGTGCTGCTTAGTTCCTCTGCATGCAAGAAGCAACAGGCGATAAATATTGGTGATATTTGAGTTTGTTTTGAGCAGCCTTTTCATTTTAGTGCCTACAAGTAAAAAATGATTACATAAAATAATTCAGAGAGGAACTGACTCTGTGATTTTGTAAAATGGGAAGTAATGTTTGCTTTGACTTACAGTAAAAAAATTTCAAATGTCAATGTTATTTTTTTTAAAAATGGTCCCGGTCTTTACCAGGTTGTAAGTCCAAAAACAAAATGAACATACACCGAAATGTAGAAAAACACCAATCAGGTGCCTCAGTATTTATTTACTTAACATTGCGCAAATTAAAATTACAAAAAACAAACAAACAAACAAACAGCTTTGGAGATGGAATAATTACGTTTGTCGCACCTTTTTAGCGTCACATGAGCCACGTGATCAACAACAAACCGTTACTACTGGCGGAAACCAACGAACAAGAGATCAGGAAATAGTGGATGGATGATGGCTTATTTTTTAAACATTTTGTTTACCTTGTTACTGAAAATGTGCTATATAAATAAAATTACCTTTACCTTCACCTTTGTGTTGTTTCGGACAATGTACAGCTGGTTCACAGAATCGCACAGTTCATAAAAAGTTGCGGATCATTCCAGCGTGCTGAATCAGTCGCCGAATACAATTTTCCCTGAACGCCACATACGTAGATGTTTTTCAGGCCAACGGTATACGGCAAGCCATATTAGCATAAATTCGGTTTCGCGTGACTATCCGTAATTGCGTTCTAGATATGCTAAAAATGCAATGTAGATGTCTTGAATTGAAGTTCCCATACAAGTCAATGGAAAATCTGACGTCATTTCGCTAAAACGTCTAGTCATAAAACAATTTGAGACATCTGGAACGTAAGGGCGGTAAAATCGCATTTATGTTAAAAGGGCTTGCCATAAAGGGCTGAATAAGATGCTAATGGCTCCTCTGACGTTAGCGATGAGCGAATATATTTCATCGAACTGCTTATTTTCATCCCTCGCTGCCGTGATTCTTAATGACATACCGCGTGAACAAGCTTATTTACGTGTGATTTTGATTTAATTTGTTATTTAACGGAAACGCCTCAATGGCGAAATTGTGTTTTTTCAATATTAGCGGAATATCGACAACATTAGCATATTTGCATATTAGCATATTAGCATATAATCATATTTGTTACGCAGCTTCTAACCACGAGTTACAGGCAGCCTGTCAGATACCAAAAACTGGGTCATTAATTCTTAATCTACAAAAAGATCAGCTGAAAGAGAAGAAAAAAAAGTTATTGAGGTGGAATCTAAATGGTGGAATCTAGATGTGTTTGTCTAAGTGGGGCCCAAGAAAGCAGGAAAAATGCAAAAATAAAACAGACTTAATCAAATTTTTAATCATACCACAGAATGTAATTAGTTTTTTATTACTATAAAATATTATTTAAAATAATTACTTGAAATTCTCATCTTTCTGATTGGCTGCCACTCAAATTTATAAAGCTGCTTTGCTCCTGCATAGTGAAATGAACAGGTTTTTTTTTTAAATATGAAAAGACCAACGGAATCATTCGGCAGTCAAGAAGTGAAGGAAACTGCTGCAAAAAACTCACGTCCAACTAAAATCAGAAGAAGAGATGCAGCATTTAAGTTAAACCGAATAAAAGTGATGAAAAAACATTTTAGAAGTTGACATATGGTCATAAATCAAACATTTTCACTTTCACAACAATAACTAATCTCAAAGCAGAATCTCTCCTTTGTTTCTGAGCATAAATAAAAATCATTTTGACACCTGGCGAAGAACCTAAGATTAAAAAGATTAAAACAGGCTGTCTCTTTTTCTGCTACTTATTTCCGTACACATCCCAAAAAGTCAGTGTGTCATAAGTAATTCTGGAGCTAAATTGTAAGTTTGTGGCCAAATGTTTTCTCTGGAAACATCTTTGCTAACGTCGTGTTATGACAAGCCCTCACACAACCAGCATTTTTTTGGAAGGAGATCTCACAGTTGTCACAGTAGAGAACTTTCACTCTCGCCTCGCGCTTCATTGTCTTCACCCACTGAGCGCATTACAGCTGGTGAGTACAAAAAACTTTACATTTCCACCCAATTTTTATGGGTGAATGTGAACTAAATGTGTTGCATGTATTTCATTTGAAAAAATAAGTAAAAGAAGAAAAGCTGAATTAAAGCAAACTCTAATAGAAAAATAGATGAAGATGTTGATACGCTGCAAAATCTTACCAAGTATTTTTGATCTAGTCTCCACTGCAAATAGCTTAGTGAACTTGAATTAAGATAAAACTAACTTACAAACAACTTTAATCAATTTTAAGGAATTATTGGCTTAAAATAAGCTACTGTTTATTGGTGAAAAGTTATTTTTGTCTTATTTCAAAAGTACTAAGATATTTGCACGAGAAACTTGACCAAAAATACTTGGTAAGATTTTGTGTTTTTGCGGTGAACGTTCAGGAAATTGCAATATTACACTTGTTTCATAATCTGTTGTGCAACTTTTAAAAGCACATTTCTCATGAAACATGAATTATAATTACCAATATTCAGACTAATAAAGCTGAGTTTGGTTTTTACTTGCACTGGTATGCACTGGAATAGTTTTAATTTAACGTTACGGTGCAGCTAAAGCCTTTCTGCATGATCTTACAGGAATTCCTCTTGCAAACACAATCATCTTCTAACTTCACCCATATAACGACTCAATTTCAAGCATGCTTAGTTGTATTAAAAGTTAGTGAACCTTGAATGTTATTTATAAGGGAGTTGTTAACAAAATCTGGCACAATAGTTTTCTGTAAACAAAAGCTGCAGTTCTGGGCATGCCCTCTGTGATTCGGGTTTTCCCTTTTCAATTGGTGAAAATATTTCCTCATAGTTGTCTATTTTTTTAAGCCCACTTCCTAAAGCACAAATTCACATAAAAACCTGCAGTTTACATGCATACCTTACTTGCATAACATATCTCTGTTCTGGTAAAAGTCTCTTCCCTGTAGTACCCGTAACTACACTGCAAAAACACAACATTTGACCAATTAAGTTTTTATTGCAAATACTGCATAACACTTGAAATAAAGCATAACTTTTAGCTTATAATATAGAGAAAAAAGCAGATTATTTCACTTATTCTGCTGAAAAGTTAGTTAATTTTAAGTTATTTGCACGAAAAATTAGACCAAAAACTTGGTAAGATTTTGTGTTTTTGCAGTGTATATTCATTGTAAAGCCACTGGAGTTAAAAAAATATTTGTATCTTTACATATTTTACTGCATTTGGAAAGAACCTGAATAGATATGAAAATCTGATTTTAAATTATAATTGTATTGCCTGAAAGAGGACAGATATCTAGCTACCTGGTAAAAACATAAACGGGCGCCATTATGAGTTAGATATGATTAATCACATTTGCTTCAGTTTCACTGATTTTAGCTTCACTTACTTAAGCATAAATTGTTTTCCTGTAACATTAAATAATTTCTCTGCCATTAGCACATTTATCAGCCCATACATGATGTTGATTGACAGCGCTAAGACCCACCTCCTGCCTCTGATTGGATGTTTTTGGTCAGGAGCGCCGCATAAATCTATGACATTAGTCTGCCATAGTTTTATGAACTGTGTTGTCTTTTTTTTCTTTTGGTGTCCAAAGTGCGGTGCGGGGGCCATTTGTGGCCATTTCACAACGGCCCACCTACTGCAGCTCAAAAACTATGCAAATTTAATGGCTGATGCAGATGGAGACTTTTTATATGTAATCAGGGTAAAATTATATCCGAATTGATTTTCACACAATGGAAAATGTAAAGTACAACACAAAGGATTTGCCTTTTTATAATCAAGCTTTTAAAATCAGTAGAGCCACGTATAGCTGGAGATTTTTACTGAGAAGCTGACCCAAATCAGCTTTTATTTACTTTATTAAACTTGGCTAAATATATCAATCATTTTTGAAAGAAAGGGATCCAAATCCTGTCTAATAAACAAGAATAAAGTTGATTAATTGAGCTCCCAAAAATGTGAAAAGTAGAGGCCTTTATTTGAAAACAGCAAAATGCTTTTAAAGTTTTGGATTTGCAATAACTAACATCCCTTTCCTACGAAAATGTTTGTATTTTGGCCTCCATGACAGAAAGTTTGACTGCTTTGACAGGTTTTGTGTTTGGCTGTGAATTTGCTCCCATCTTGGCTCTGGTTTTGTTTTTTCTCCATTATTTTTGTGGTTGTTTGACTCCTGCCTCCCCTGAGTCATTATCTCGCTCTATCTGTGCTAACAGCTCTTCCTTTCACTCCATCTTCCTCCTTTTCTGTGTACGTGTTTATGGACATGTCTGGTTTCTGGAAATAATTTTTTTGTGTTTTGTTTAGACTTTTGGCATCTGCAGCCCTTTGTTTTGTAATAATGAGCATTAATCTTCTTTATTACATTTGTCTCCCTCGAAGAGAAGCAATAAATGTAGAAATAACATTACCACCTCCAGGCTGTTACTGTTTATGGTGTTATGAAAATAATTACACTCCAGCATAAGCTGTTGTTCCAACTAATATCTTACATTTGAGTTCAGACCACATTAGCTGCAAAACAATCCCAAATCATTACCCGCCCACCGCCGTGCTTTGAGAGTTTATGAGGTTTTTGAGCTGATATGTTGCTTCTGTGTTCACTTTTTTCTAGTAAAAACCCTTAAACAAGCCAGACATGTTCTTTTTTAAAGTTTTTATGTCATAAACTTTACATTTTAACTGAATCCTATATAATCGGAGAGGAAGCTGTTTGGTTTTTATCCAATTTCTTTCAGTGTCGGACAATCTGATCACTTCTGGGAAAATTGGCAACTGCCTAAAAATGTTTTCTTCTTAGATATAATCTTTCTGATTTTAGTGCTTACATCTTTGCTTTTAGAGCTGGTCACACTTAAGCAGAGGTGGATGGAGAAGCCAAAAATTTAAAAAGTCCAAGAAATTATTCAAGTAAGAGTAAAAAAATATCTTGCAAAAAGTCTACCCTATTACTGAGTAACCGATTAAAATGTTAATCATTTAATATCTAAAAATTACATCTTCAGGTTATATAAAATTTAGTGGAAATTTAGGTATTTTAATGACCAAAATGAAAATAATTCATATAAGTAACATAATTAGAATATAAACAAAATCAGCCAAAATAATTTTTTTTCAAATCTTTTTCTTTCAATAAATAACTTATGAAACTTTTTGGTTACAACAGTCTTGTTCAACATTTAATGCAGTTTCTTACAGTTGGCAGAAATTTTACTCAGGAAAGAGTAGCGATACTAAAAAGTAAAACATAGTAAAAATACTCCTAAAAGTACATTTTAAAAATGTATTCAAGTAAACTCTGCATTCGTGTACTTCAAGTAATTCAAATTCAGCTAAAAAAAATTCATTAATCCTAAAATGAAATTAAATATTGTCGAGACTCGTTCAGTTTCTTGGGTGGATGTGGACAGGAAGGATCTCCTGTAGCAGTCAGTATTACAGCAATTCTGAAGAAGCCTCTGACTTTTTTGATTTTATGAAGAATCATTATTTGTTACATCGTCTCCAAAATATCCCCCAGAATAGAACGAGCTTTCTTTATTAGATTGTTGAGAAAAAACTAATTTTCCTCAACAGTCTGTTGAACTGAAATTTCCCCACAATAAAGGACAATAAGTTATGTTTCTGTCATACCTTGCCTGAAATAAGAGGCTAATATTAATAGCTACTGTTGCCTTTCTATTATGTTAAACTGGTTGAATGTTAAGATTAGACTCAAAAAATTAGTCTCATTCTTCTTAGTGCCTTAAAATTAAAACCAGGTGAAGAAAATAAAAACACCAACCATTGTAAATAAAAATGCTACATTTTGTTTTTGTTGACTCAATGAATCAGCAAAAAACTATGAAAAACAGGTAGAAAACACATAAAAGGGAACTGAACAATGCTGACATTTATGAAAAAGGTACCAGCTTTCACATGGCCGAAATAAACAATGGAATCGGTTCTGGTTCTGTAAAACAAAACATGAACTAAAGAATTTGCATAAAAGTAGAAATCAGAAATCCAGGAATGGGTGAGAAATCCTGATCTGAACCAAGCCTTGTTGGGTCATCTCACCTATCTTTCTTCCCCTAAACCAAACCAGGTTTAAAAGGAGCGGCTAAGTGAAGACAGGTTAAAGTAATCCTGTCACAGAGAGCGATCATCCTCTGCCCACTTCGACAGGCCATGAAGCCGATCACAGATTAACTGATTCAAATTATGAGTTTCTTTCATAGAGCAAAAGATAACGTTAGGATTTATACAAATAAATTCATAAAGTTTGCAGCATGTAATGCGCGCTCATTCAAATCAGCTATGTTTGGTGCACTTTAATCAAACTCCAAATCATTTGTCTAGAAAGTCCGATTCGTTTGGGGAGGTGTGAAGGAGGACCAAAAACACAAACTCTGGTCCGTCTAAAATCCTCAGTCTTTAAGTTGAAGTGAACTCATTTGTGGTTTGAATGCTCCAAGCGGACCAGAAATCGCTCCAAAAGCAGGAAGTCCACTACAGTGCAGGGCATTCTGGGTAAATACAACCAAACGCCCAAGTCTATCGCTAGAGAATTAGCTTTTTCATGTTATTTCCTTCAGTGGCTCTTGGTGCAGCGCCACCACAGGCGAGGAGGGGAACTGGTGGCTTTTTCAGTGATTTCAAATGATTTGATTAGTTTGACGCAGTGCAAAGAGAAATCGATCTGCAGCAGCTGAAAATGCAACAAATGTTGCAACTTTTCTCCTCAATTGGACCGAATCAGACCAGACTATCTGGTGTGAAAACACTGAAGCAGCTTTTTTACCTTCTATATGCCTTTTCCAGCCCTTTCTATGTCTTTGTGTCAAGTTGTTTCTTTGCCACATCATTCATCCATTCACATGTTTCCATCTCTTACCTGTAAACAAAATCTTTTAGACCCATACACAACCCGTGTATATCAGTTTATTCTTTAGTCTTTTGTCATCAATTCTCAAAATCATCTGCGTTCACATTGTTTCCAATTTAACAATAGTCTAACCAGTTTTTATTCTTTTCCTTGACAGTGTGAACCTACTTGTTGACATACTTGAGATCCAACGATACTCTGCCAGAATGAACCCAGGGGTAAATGTGACCTGCCGTCCTGGGAACAGTGAAGTTGCGAACGTGTTTTTGATCATTTTCCTGACCATCGAGACTCTGGTGGGGCTGCCAGGCAGCATCCTCGCGCTGTGGATCTTCTGTCGCCGTATGAAGTTCTGGAAATCCCACGTCACCTTCCTCTTTAACATCTGTCTGGCCGACTTCCTGCTCTTCCTCAGCGTGCCCTTCCGCATCGACACCCACTTGCGAGGCGACGACTGGCAGTTCGGGTCGGTTTGGTGCCGCCTGAACCTGTACATGCTGTCCGTCAATCGATCCGCCAGCATCTCGTTCATGACGGCCGTGGCAATCGACCGCTACCTTAAGGTGGTCCATCCGCATCACCCCATCAGTCGACTGACCTCGACTCAAGCGCACAAGCTGTCAGCGCTGATATGGCTCGTCGTGATTTTATACCGGATTCCGTTGTTGACGATCGACCTCCTCCATTCGGAGGGTTCGGAGGGTCCGGAGAAAATGAAGAAAATGTGTCGCAGCTTCCACTACTACAAAGTCATCCCTATGGCAATAAAAATCCACTACGTAGCCTACATCCTAGAGTTCGTCCTGCCTTTGTTTATTCTCATTTTCTGCTCCATCAAGATCGCCTGCCAAATACGAAGGGTTCAAATGGAGAAGGAGAGAGCGTGGCGCGCCATCAGGGCCGTAATGGTCATCAATATGGTGTTCATCCTCTGCTTCATGCCAGGCGTCTTCACAGGCCTGGTGGGGCACTACATAAAGACATTCCACCCAGAAGCGTGTAAAACCTACAGCATATGGATCAATCTCTTCATGGTGAGCATTGGCTTCACCTACCTCAACAGCGCCCTGGACCCCGTCATCTATTTCTTCTCCAGCTCTGTGTTTCATGACACTCTGAAGAACTCCTTCAAATGCAAGAGAAGCCTCAGCGAAGCCAGCACCCTATAACCACTGACAGGTAAGGATGGGAACAATCGAGGTTTTGTTTGATTGGAAACAGATTTTTACATGCAGTAAATCAGACTAAACATCTTCTGTTTTTCAGTCAGGTTTATAAAACTTATTGTAATTGCTATTTGCCTGAACAGTGAGAGAAATAATACTTGATTTTTTGGACATACGTTTCCATTCTACGGATAAAATGAGATGGCTGGAGATGGTGCTTCAGTGTAATACTGACTATTACAGTCACAAGCTGCATTTATATTATTGACCATGTAATTGCTCAATTTGAGATTTCGAAAACAAATTCGCTTATTTATTTTCCAATTTTGATAAAACTTGGCTGTGAAAAAAGATTTTGAAGCTGGGATGAGATGGTTTATTGGTTTATTTTGTAAGACAGCAATGGAAACACTTTTTTGCATCAGATGAGTCGCATGATCAACAACCAGGCTTTACTACTGGCAGAAACGACAAAGAAGAAGAAGACAGGAAATAGTTGGAGGTTAATGGATGATTGAATGGACAATATTATTCACATGTGATTCTAGTTGTGTTTCTTATTTAATGGAAACATTACTATTACAAAATCAGTGTTTTTTTTTTACATTAGTGGAATATTGACAAGATTACATTTGTAATGGAAACGCACCTTTTGATGATATCTATTGTGTGAAGTGGACCAGTTTTTCCTGCAGCACTTCATGTTAGACTTCCTTCTTTTTGTGCTAACTGTAAAGTTGGTCATTATGGACCAAAAAAAATCTATTTTAGAGTCACCAGAAAGAGTCTAAAAATTAAGGTTTTGTGTTTCCAATCTGCTTTTGGACTCATTTTTTAATCTTCTCTGTCTGAAGCACCATTCTCTGACTAGCTTTAGCCTGAACCTTCAAAGGGCCTTTTGCTTTTTGTTCTGTGATTTATCTGCACATCTTTCACCAAAGCGTATCCATCTCAATGACAGAAAAATGTCCTTCCTGAATGGTGAGAAAGAAACTTGGCACCTTCATGCATCTGATGAACGTTGTCCACTGTTCCCTTCCTGATACCGTGAACATTTTTACCCGTGATGTCATACAAAGAAACAAACTGTTGTCTTAAATTAAATTATACCTCCAGTTTACTCAGACGTTGTGGTGCAACGAACATCTGTAGCCTTACAAAACAATTACATCACAGACGTATTAAGAAGTAGTGTTGCCCAACCTCTGACCTTAAAAAATGTTTCTTTGTCATTATTTTTCACAAGCCCAAACTGGCCTGAACCAGGAAATGTGTTGCTTGATTTGATGTCAGACAAAGAGGGAAAAGTATATTTCTTTGTGCAGACAATGGGTTTTAATGTTAAGTGTTTCTGAAGAGAAAATACTCATTTACTGATTTCCTCATTTCTTTCTACAGCCGTATTCCACGGAAACAACTCATTTCTTCTTCTTCGTGGGATAACAGATCTACATGCAGCACGGACACCTAAGAGCCACTTTTACATACAACTTACCCATAAAAAAAATACTTAATTTAAAACGACAGAACAGAAAAATCCAACAGATTTCTACCAGGCCAAACCAGAACTTAATCTGTAGTGCTGATGTCTTACAGTGTGCGTTTGATTGGTGTATCATGAAGAATGCACTCTAAAACATATTAGTTGTTGTAATTCTTGGGAAGGATGTCATCAGCAGTCCAGGCAGTTTTTTTAAGTTGATTTGCATTTACTCTTGCAATTAATGGTATTTTAGTAAAAATATATCTTAAGGTGGAATGATGAGTAGTTAGTGGGTAACTACCTTAACCTGCTAAGACGGGATGAATTAAAAGCAGTTCTGATTGTTCTGGTGAGATAATCTAACAGAGTTTCTATCTGTTGTCGTCTCATTCTTGGTTAACTTTTTTGAATCTGGGATTTCCCACCTTTTTGCTGGATAATTTTCTCAAAAAACTATTAATGCCGAGAATCTCTGTTGGCAATTTCAAGGAAGAATACTCAGAAAACCGTTCAACATTGTTTGATTTTTACTAAGACAGCCACAGCACTTCAAACTTTAGTCTGACGCTGGATTTTCCTGAAGGTTTGACATTTTTTTTCTAAATAACCAAATGATCTATTTCTACATATTTTGAAGCCAGTGACTTATTGTCAATGATCTGATGTCATATTTCAACATAACCTATTTCAATAAAAAAAATTAATCATTAAAAACGGTGGAACATCCACAAAGGAGCATTTGCTGAAGTTTTTACCACAATATTTTAAAAAACTGCAGAACTAAGACAATTTGTCACAGCTGGTCAAACTATATGAATGTAAACTAGAAGATGTTGATCTCAATTGCTGCAAAATGCTGCGATTTCTGTGCTTGTTGACAAAATAGCACAGCTACATGCTAGCTGTTCCTTGGCTAATGCTAGCTGGACATTTTTCCGGTTGCTTTTCTTTTCCTCTAGTTTTTCTACTTCTGATTGTTAATTAGTTTACTGTTTTAGTTGACTGAAATTTTTGGAGCAATTCTT
Source organism: Phalloptychus januarius (assembly GCA_902982915.1). Lineage (NCBI taxonomy): Eukaryota > Metazoa > Chordata > Actinopteri > Cyprinodontiformes > Poeciliidae > Phalloptychus > Phalloptychus januarius. Next base: position 4,641,148 of record CADWAE010000242.1, on the reverse strand, counting down.
AAAAAAAATAAGTTTTTATAGTAAAAATGTCTTTACTCTCAAATGTATATTCTGAGAGTATTACATTAAAGAAATATGACAGAGTATTAGGACCATACAAATAAAAAATAAAATAAAATAAAATTACAAGAATAAAGTAATAAATTTACTAAATAAACTTGTACAAGAATAAAATAATAATAAAATCATAATATTACAAGAATAAAATTGAAACAGTATGAGAATAAAGTCATAGTATTATGAGAGTAAAGTTAAAATAATACCAGAATAAAGTCATAATGATGAGTATAAAATCATAATATTTTGAGAATAAAGTTGTAGTATTATGACTTTATTCTTATAATATATATATATTTTTAATTTTCTCTACAGAAAATCCCTGACAAACCGCTCAGCTGAATATTTAGGGTTAATCCACCACAGTTAACAACAACAACATGTAACTCATGTTGAGTGAAAACGTTTATCTCCGTCCAGAGTACAAGCACGCAAGAACAGGGAGAGTAAATTAAAAACCTTCATTTGCACTTACTTGGACAAAGTGTTTAGTATTTGCTTGCAGCTGTGGTTGATTTAAATTGCATTTATTCATTTTTGAAATGAATAAATGCAGCAAAAATGTTTATGCCTATTTACTGTTTATATGCTGTTTGCTCTAACTTTGTGAGCCATAAGGAAATAGACACTGGAGTCGCTGAAATGATTCTTGAATGTAAAGTTTTTAGACAAGAAGAAAGAATATTAAGGACTCATTGTGTTTATTTTTCTGCAATAAAAACCGTCTGAGCATTTGTGTTTTTATTCATCTACGGTCTATAAATATTTCTTAACTGACTTGTGCATTATTTTGTTTATGTCTTTGTTATGCACCACTCTTCTGTATGTGCACACCCATGGTTACATGTTGTAAATTAAACATGGTCACTGAAATCTCATCCAGGTATGCTTTATTTTATTAGCACACACCAAAAACTGGTTCCTAAATTTAAATACTGTTTTTTGCATTAGGACATACACTGGTTTAGGTAACTGTTGAAACATTTGAAGCAGTTTTACTGGTACATGGTGAGAAATGTCACATCAAAACACTGGAGAATGAGGACCTCTACTGGTCTACTGGTTTTGTACCAGAGGGTGAACATAATTATAGCCAATAATTACAGCTATTAAATATATGGCTATCCAATAGAAGTAAAATTATTTACAGTGAAAGTTGTTTTCCAGCTTTCCATTTGCATCTGTGAATGACAGATATGTTGAGTTTTCAAGTCAAGATTGGCAAAAACGGTGAGTATATCATTCCCAAAAGTCAGAGTTTACAGAAGCCTTTCCAAATTATGTTATTGTACTGTTATCAAATTGAGGTATGAACAGGGCTCACTATTTGCCAAACTGAGATCAGAGTCTAAATAAATGGAAACAAAATGTAGTGTAAAATCTTCCAAAAAATAATATACACCTAATTATTTAACTCTAAGATGAAAAGTGAAGTATTATGCAATTATCTAAGTAGACAAAATGGCTTCTAAAGTAAATATTTATATACACATTTTTATTTTTTGAGTGGAAATTCATATAATTTTTGAGCTAAATTGGTGAATTAAATATACTTTTGAATAATTTGGGGAGATTGGCCTGAATATGCAAATCTAGTAAAACTTTACATTTGTAGATATTTTTGTTTCAAGACATACTGAAAATACAATTTAATCCAACTTTCACTCATTTATTAGAAAAGACCAGTTTAGTGAGGAAATCCTACGTTTTGTTGTTCCACGTTTACGTGCGCGCTCCCGCGACGAATTCTTCTCATAGTATGGGTGTCGTTTTTTAGAACCACTGGCGAACACGCAGGGAACTTCCACGTCGTTAAAAAGAGACACCAGAGATTTAAACGTTTGTGTAATGTATTACTTACATGTAATTGGTAGAATAATAGGAGTAGAAAACGTTGAACATAAGGACATGTCGTCACGGCTACACGTCATTCGCGGTAGCGTGGTTATATCCCCAAATGCCGACCATTGACAGTAGGCTCCAGTGGCGCAATCGGTTAGCGCGCGGTACTTATAAGTCAGTACACTGCAGAGCAATGCCGAGGTTGTGAGTTCGAGCCTCACCTGGAGCAGTCTTTTGGTATTTCCTTCTGGAACGGTCTGCGATTAAAACTTAGTCCGGTTCAGTAATCGTCTCTATTTACATGTAAACATGTCTCTATGTTTTGAAAATGAAACTAAAAACTGAAAGGAAGCTGAATGTGTCTCAGTGTTTTCCTGTGATGAACTGGTGATCTGTCCAAGGTGTGCACGGCTTTGTCCTCGCATTGTTGTCATGTCTTAGTTATTAAATGTTTGAATATTTTAACTATATCCTAGTATTTTTTTTATTTTTCTTTCTTTTTTAATATATTTTTTACATTTAGTAGCATTCAGTCTTTGTTTATATTTAATTTTGAATTGTTTAAATATGGATGCATTTTAACAATGACAGCACAGCTTACTGTGTGTTTCCCAAGCACTATTTTATCTAGTAGTGTAAATTTAGTTTAACAAACTCCAGGGGGCAGTAGCGCTCCATCTGCGCAGACCGACAACCAGGGGAAAAAATAGTTTTAGATTTGAAATATGACTTCAATAAAGACATATCAGAGTTATTTAAATACTGGCCTCTTTTTTATATGATCTAACCTTTTAGGGCGGCATTATTTTTGTACTTACAACTAAAACACATTGTTAAACATGTATGGCTTTAAGACAATTGGAAGAAAAATAACTATTTTTATGAAAGTGATCAAAAATAGTGTAAGAAGTGAGAGTGAAAATAGTTTAATTTGTTAAATTTTATTATTGACGTTGCAGTTACATATTTCACCGCCAGAGATCGCTATTATCCACCATTTGAACATTCCTCTTTTCTTCCTTTTTATTTTTTCCCGCTGCTCATTCTTGAATCTAACTGGCTGGCTGTCCTGTTTGAATAAAAACAGTCAAGTCGATTTATTCTTTTTGTTTACCCACTTCTGCTTTCTGTGTCCTCGTCTGAATTCCTATTTTACATGGTACCACACAAACAATGGTTTCATTTTTTTAAAGAAATCTTGGTAAAAATGTTTTCTTTTGCTGTCTGTATGTTAAATGTGTGCCCTTATGCATGCATAGTGTTAGTATTATGAGTGAATGTTATATTATAGGGTATAAAACTGAAATGATCCAATAAATTACTTAATACACAAAGCAAAAACAAACAAATGTGTAAAAACATTTCACTTTCCAAACGTAAAGATTCATTCAAGTAAAAACAAATTGAGTTTGACTTTTAAAACAGACCAACAAAAACATTTTTTTTCATGCTTTCATTGCATTCTCTTTGATTGCTAATCTGTACGTGTTTGTCTAAACATGGCCATGTTTTCTTTTCCATGGTAAACTTGAGTTTCCATCAAAAAACAAAACAAAGAAAACCTACAGCCAGCAGGAAAGTAACATTTAGCTTTTAAGGCCCAAAATATGTTCAACTGGAATCATTCTCAATTTCAGCGTTTACAAAATCACATTTTGGATGCAATATCTATGTTTTATATTCCAGGTACATATTGTGACCGGATACTTTATTAGATTTCTGGGTACTTCTGTTCTTATTACCACAGACTTTGAATCAACATGAGAACAACTCAATGCTTTTAGGTATTTAGAAGTTGTGAAATGGACAAACATGAACACATAGGTTAAACAAAATTGGAGAATAGCAGATTGGAAAAAAGCTGCCTCATCCTATGAGCCTCAATTTTAAGCCGCCACATTTAAACAGACATGTTATGATTTGGCGTAAACAAAATGAAGGCAGGGATCCGCCCTGCCTTGCATAACCGGTTCAGGCTGGTGGTTGTGGTTTAATGGTGTAGGAGAAGTTTTCTTGGCGCATTTTTAGTCTGTTTGTACAATTTACCTTTGGTAATTGCAGGACTACAACCATCCACAAATATCTAAATTGTGCAAATACTCGAGATCCGCCTTTAAAACTATTGTAACTCTGTATTTTCAAAGTTAAACACCAAATATATGGTAATATGCATTAATATGCACAGTGGAAACCATCTTAGCACTACTGCAGAAGCTGCTGTTTGGGACCAGCCTATCAGCTGCAAAGAAAATGAAGAAACTCCTGGATTGGCTGGTTTGCAGATGCTAACTGATAGCATGTGAAGTAGCTTTGCTCCTTGGTATTTTAGCTTCCAAAATTTATTTGAATATTTTAGATTTGCTCCACACAGTAATCTGCAAATAGCCGACAAACGAAAGCAAGAAAATGTAGTAAGTTTTGGGTATTTAACATGCCTGTTCCCAAATGTGTGTGACTTTAATGTATTTGGGATTTTCCTTTGGTGTTTTGTTTTTGGTATGCATTGATTTAATGTACCATAACTCAGATTAATGAACTCTGACGTGTAGATGGTAAGTTTACAACTTTTATCTTTGTTTCCTGTGTTAGAAAACACATTTTTTTTGTTGGTCAATTTTCAGAAAATGTTGCCTCCTAAAGCCATGTTTCCATTGATCATATAATTGCGCAATTTAATATTTCGAAAATAAATTTGCTAAATGGAATAATGCCAATTTCAAATTTCTAATGTTTTGATAAAAAGATTTAAAGCTAAGATGAGGTGGAGTTTTTTGGTTTCATTAAAATTGGTTTATTTCACAAAATTGCGATGGAAACCCTTTTTTCACCATCACACAGGTCACACGATCAACAACAGGATGTTACTATTGACAGAAACCATGAAGAAGAAAACAGGAAGTAGTTGGAGTCTGTTTTTTAATGACTTATCGCATGAACAAACTCTTTCACGTGTGATTGCAATAGCATTTTTTATTTAATGGAAATACAGCAATTGTGAAACTGTTTTTTAATATTAGCAAGCTTCTGACTAAGTTTTGCGCACATTTGTAATGGAAACTCAGCTGTGTCTCTTAATAAGAGACACATAAAAAAAGGAATAATAATAAGTTACAAGTGTTTTTAACTTTCTTCATCTGTTGTGTGGAAGGTTCTTCATCCAGAAACTATTTGCTAATTTCCCTGGTTTTCCATCAAAGTCCTTGCTGACCCAAAAAGCAAAGTTCTTGACCTTAAAGTCATAAGATTATTACTCCTCATTGGAAAAACATGATTCTGGAAGAAAATGGTCATAGAGGTCAGCCAGTTGCACTGTAGGTTCACATCAATCAACTCTTTCCATCTAAAGTAAATTTTTCGTCAACTTCTTCATGTGTTTGGTCATCATTTTTGCATTCTCTCTTATAGTTTCCACATGTAGCAGTCAGATGGTACCATCGTCAGATGGAACAGGATGATGATGAGTGTGATAAAGGAAAGTAAACAAAGCTGAAGGAGCTTTGTCTGGGAGTGTGTAGATGTTATGCTAAGACCTGTTCTCATATTTCTGCCCTGATCTCGCCTGCAGCAGTAATTGCCTTGATTCAGATCTGTGTGGTCTTCTCAGATTGAGCTATCATATCTAACCCCCAAGCCTTTCATTTGCCGTTGAATTAAAATAAACTTGTCATGGGAGCAGTTTATTTACGTGTTCAAGCTGTAGGAAATCTGCAACAGTGAGTTCGGATCTTTAGGTCCAAGGCCGGCCCCGGCTGCTGCTAACCATGCAGCTATGCGCCAATAACTCCCATCTGTGTTTGGTTAGTTGAGTGTAGATGCACCATCTAGCTGTGTGACGGCTCCCAGGCCCAGCTGTTATGTATGGCAGCCTGTGGGCTATAATTATAGTCATTAGTGTTTTTTTCTCTTTCTTTTTTGTGTGTGTGTGTGTTTTCTCTCTTCTTTTAAGCCTGGAGCGACTTCGCTGATTAAGTGTCGATCGACTCGCCACCGAAAGGAAGTGACGTCATTCTTCTCGGCCACGCACCAGACGAACTTTCAGGTCGACTTTTGTTTCTATTTTTTTTTATTATTATTATTATTTCAAAATGGATGCAATTTTATGTCCTTCCTGGAGGATGTTTCATTATAAGTCGCACTTTAATTTTATAGAGGGATGTGTAAACACAGTGGATGCGCGCGCATCTTGTGCTTAAACGTTCGCTGGTTGCCATGGTTACCCGTATAAATCTAGCTGTTTTCACGTTAGCTAGCATGTTGTCAGGCAGTGGACTACATCTGTTTATCGCAGCGTGATTCTACTAAACCGACAGTAGTTAATAAGATGCGTTGTAAGGACCCGAAAGCATTAAATGCAGGTGAGTCGATAAATAACGAGAGAAAATGGCATAAACGTCTCGGATGTTAACTTGATAGCAATTTTGTTCACGGTAAAATCATCAGCTCTCAGTGAGATTAGCGTGCAAAGTAATTAATAAAGTACAATTATTAATTAGTTTGTTCACAACCAGAGGGGAAATTAAGATGTGGCTGCATCCATCAAGGCAGGTGATAAATTAAGACTTCAAATATTAGAAATGCAGCGGATTGAACGGGAGACAGTGGAGGTACGGAGATGATGTGCTAACAATCAAACCTCTGACAGCTGCAGATGCTGCAAAGATGCGCCGGACGACAAGACGTGATCTGGCTGGCTGCCAGTTCTTTAGCCTAATTGTAAATAGTTAGAATAATGTATTATCTTTCTGAAGGTGACAGTAGAGTGACCACTGACCAACATGATGTCAACTGATGTTACTGGAACTTTAACTTCTATTCAGATGAGACTTGTATTTTATGTCCAGTCAAAATCATGACTGTTTGGTTCATTTAATACTTTAAGCCCAGGGTGTTCAAAGTGTGTCCTGAGGGCCATCGGTGGCCCTTTAAATGATTTTGATCGGAAAATGTCAGATTTTTTTAAATTTATATTTTGGATCTTTAATGACACTGCAAAAAAACACAAAATCTTACCAAGTATTTATAGGTTTTAGTGCAAATGAAATACGGCAGACTATTCCACTTACAACGACAAATAATCTAGTCATTTTTCATCAATATTAAAATTATTGACTTACAAAACCTCCTATATATTTATTTGTGAGTTAGTTTTGTCTCATTTCACAATAATATTTAATTTTCCTTTGGGATTAAAAAAGTATTTTTTAAGTTGAATTGAAGATATTTGCACTGGAAACTACAAAAATACTTGGTATGATTTTGTGTTTTTACAGTGTAAAAAGATTTACTTAATAAAAACACATTTGTTTTGCAACTAAAGTTAAAAAACTATTTAAAAAAAAAAAATGACAAGCATATTTTTGTATTTTTAATTTAATGACCTTTGTGTCCCGCCGGTAGTTTAAATTTAGTAGTCGTCCTGTGTGTCTCTTTCAGGGGGAACAGTCTGAATTTTGGGGGTTTCCTGGAGTTGATTTAAATATTATTTAACTTTTTTGTTCTGGAGTCTTTCTCTCAGACAGGAATCTGATTCTCTGCGTAAAGAATCAACCTAGAAAAAAAAGGAGATTTTTTATGTCAGGGGACTTCCTGGTAAAGACGTGACTGAATAAAAGGTGCGTTTCTGGTGTAGGGGACTTTTAAGAAACCCTGGTAGTTTTACGGATTATTTTCTCTGGACTTGTTTGGACAAAAACAAAGAAAAATCCTCCCATAAAATGATCTTGATTCTGTGATTTTTGCAAGAGCTTTCTAGTTCTTACTGTTTATATTTTGCAGCTTATATCATCTGTTATTTTTAAATTAAACATTTAACAATATTTAAACCTGACACCCATGATCAATATCACAGTGTTTCACCGAGTTCACTTTCAAAAACATTGTTAAAATAAGTGGAAATACATAATTAAAGGAAACTCTTGTGCATGTTCACCACACACTTGTTTTAACCACAATGTAATCTTTATACGATTAAAAATGCAGCCACAGGCAGCACAAATAGAGCTAGAGGCATGTCTTTTAATGTAATTATGAAGAAAAAGACCCAACAGCAAACCAGTTATGGAAAAAAAAAAATCTGGCTATCAGCCACCAAAACAAACGGCTTTGCTGTAGCATCTTCTATCCCTGCCTTACTCCGATATTTAAAAAATATTTATAGATAAAGATTTAAAAACAGAAATGTCAACCAAAAGTGATTTTATAAATAAAAACCCAAATTAAAGGTTGGAGTTCTTTAAAATTCCAGTTGCAAAATAAGAGAAATAGAATTTTTACACAACTTTCTCAGAGATTTCAGATTTTTTGGGGAATTGGAAATTGATTCACCAGACACAGACACACACTTGAAGGTTTTGCTAAAGTTTCATAATTTTTTTTTAGAAAAAAACTGATTTGATGAAAAATTCTTTGCCTGATTTTGTTATTTTTTGCTACGTCTATGAATTATTGTAATTTTGGTCCTTAATGTACCAAAATTTCCACCTAACTTTGTATTTTGGTGCATCTGATGATGTAATCTTTAAATATTAAATGATTGAAAACTTGATCATTTACTTGAGTAGATGTTTTACCAAATGCTTTTTTACTAATTTCTTGGATGGCTAATTTTCACTTTTACTTCAGTAAAAATATGTGGAAGTAGTGCTGCTGATCATATTTTGCTTACTTTACCTTCCAAATACACTTAAAATCTCTTCAACAGCCTGGCTATTTTACCACAAACACACAGAAGAATCAGAGGATTTGTAGTCATCCACTTTTCATTTATGACTCCTCAGTTGGATGTGTGGCGTATCCGATGCTTTAGCTGCACATGGATGCACTAACATCCAGGAAAGTGATTCTGGGTCCCATAACTTTGAGGAAACGTGAATCTCCTCAAGTCCTGCAGCTTCTTTTGTCTCTCCACAGAGACTTCAGGCTCTCATTTGTCAAGCAGGAAAAATAAAAAATCCACGAGGAGAATCATCATCCTGGTTCATGATCTTGTTTGTATCACAGCCTCCATTTCTCGTGGCCCTTAGGGAGCTGCGGTGGAAGTATGTCCTCCGCAGTGCGTCCAGATAAATGTCAGGAATAACGGGAAACGCGCGGAGCTCTGGGAGAGCGATTTACGCTCTTGGAGAGACGGAGGACCAAGATCCATAAAAGCTGCTATCTGAGAGAAGGAGCCAAGATGGATCTGGCTGAACTTATCCATAAAGATTTGCGCTCCTTCAACTCTTTCTTGGTGTCTCAATTCCAAATAGTTCACATGAGTAAACAAACGTACGCACTCCTAAAATAATTAACGTTTTTAAAATTTGTTTATTAACATCCAAAGGCAAGGAATGAGCTGGTAGATGGGAGACAGAAGAAAACTGTACTTCTAAGTGAATATTTGTAAACTGAAAAAAAAAATCTCATTTCCTGGTGAATAGAGGAGTACGAATTGAGAGGTGTGCACACACCTCCAAACTGCGCCCACATCTCCAAACTGAGTCCAGACTAGGCTGTGCTGGTTGCTGGGAGACTAAAGTGTTTCTTCAGTAGCATTTTAAATTATCTCAATAATGCATTATCTCATTATATTCCATTGGCAGATTCTTTCACTTAAAACAAGATATTTTATCCATAAATGAAATAATTTCCCAATGGAACAGGGACTTTTTCATCAATATTAAGGAATTATTTACTTAAAACAAGCCTCTATATCTTGTTTCTTTGAGTTAATTTGTATTATTTTAAGTATTCTAAGATATTTGCACTGGAAACTATAACTATAACTATAATAACCTGTTCAAGGAAGCATATTAAGTCACCTGTAAAACAAAAAGGCAACAAAGAACTTTTATGGCGCAGTGTTGCATTCGCAGCTTGTAAACCTTCATATTCCTGCAGCGTCTCTTTATTTCATACGCCCGTCCTCTGCAGGCAAAAAGCCCAACACCCTCACCCGCCTGCGTGTGTGTGTTCGTGCTGTACGCTGTTTGGATCTGTCGGCGCCCAGCCTATCGCTCCCTGTGGGCACATGAAGGTCGGTATGGCGGCTGGGGGCTGGGAGCCGCTGACATGGCCGCCCGGTTCAAAGAGATCGCGCAGGAGATGCAGTGAGAGGGGGAACACAGCAGCCATTATGCTCACCTTGGCCGAGCCTGGGAAAACTCTGCGGCCCCGTCGCCCCCCTGTCCTCGCCTGTGGTTACAGACAAGGAAGCAAGTGGACTTACAGGTGCTGCGTAGCACTCCTCAGGCTTTGGGTACACCAAAGCCTGCCACGAGTGGAGAAAAAAACCCTCACAATATTCTGTGTTTTTCAATGAGCGCTAAGAGCTGAAAGATGGGAAAGAGTGATGTGTAGTGTGTGAAAATACCTCAAACCAACCACAAAAATATTTTAAGAAGTGATCCTGATTTTCCCTTTAGTGCCCAAGTAGAAAAGTTATAATGTGGACATATGGCCTCTTGGCTTTACCCATGCAGTGAATAAAATGCAAAGTATTGCAACTTACTGCCCCACAAAGAAAGTATTATTCAGACTTAATAGACCTTGTTTGATTATTTTTCCACATTAAGGGGTTTTTCTGACGAGGAGTCCAGAGAGCCTTTCAAGTGAAGTCAAGTTTATTTGACTTTATTCAGCCACAAAGTGCTTTACATGAGGAAAACAAAATACAGTAAGCAGTCATAAAACAAGCAATTTCAAAATCATCAAGATTAATCATCATCAAATATACCAATCAGTTTTCCAGGTGTTACTCTAAACAGGCGGGTTTTTAACTTTTATTTAAAGGAACTCAGTGTTTCGGATGTTTTGCAGTTTTTTGGAAGTTTGTTCCAGATTAGTGGAGAATAGAAACTGAATGTTTGGTTCTGGATCTGGAGAGAGTGGACTTCTGGAAGGTTGGTACAACAACAGCAGATCTTTAATGTGTTCATTGATTTATACCTAGCTGCAGTTTTCTGATTCATTTTCAGGCAGACCTGTTGTGGTCAATGCAACTAAATGGACGAATTTCTCTATTTCTTGCCGAGACATCAGTCCTTAAATCCTGGATATGTTCTTCAGGTGACAGAAGGCTGACTTTATAACTTTATATTTATGTGGCTCTGAATGTTCAGGTCTGAGTCCATCTCTGGTTTCTAGCTGTAGCTGACTCTAGATCGTTCCTCTTCTGGTCCAAAGATAATAACTTCAGTTTTGTTTTTGTTCAGCCAGATAAAGTTATGGCGCCTCCACACATTGATTTCTTCCAAGCATCTGTTCAATGCTTGGATGGGTTCAGAGTCACCTGGTGACCTCGTAAGGTAGAGCTTCTATTTTCATGTTTTCCCAGTATTTCTGTATAAGAGAGCCATCCCAGAAGACGAATTAGTAATTTGCTGTCGTACCACAATTTCTCCAACAAAATGCTGTTTTATTTTTATTAAAGTTGGACATAACCAGGGAGGTTATAAAATGTTTTAATGTTTCTCTCCACTCAAATTCCTTCCTCTAGTTACTGTTAATAGTGCAGTATGTTACTGTAAAATCTTTCAAATGTGGACACAAGCATAAAAATGTTCATGGTCGCCCCTCAACTTGTGTGGTTTTAATTTTTCTTATTAGCCAATCTGCCATTTTTCAACATGGCCACCGTTTTTTTTTAGCCATTTAAGCCAATTAGTGCCATAAAGTGTTAACCAGTTTTATGATTTGGATGGACTTTATGTAACATCATGTTTTTAAAGTAATAATATGCAGCGAAATGTTTCATGATAACAGAAGAACCTAACTTGGCCCAGACGTTCCCAGAGGAAAAATCTCTGAAATAAAAAACATTAGCCACTGAAAAGATTCAAGATGGCCACCACAGTCATCTAAGATTCGCCAATATTTATCACAGATGAATACTTTTGGTGTCAAATTAGACATTTTTTGAGCTATAGAAGTCATATTTGCTGATAAGTTTTGCATTTTTAAAAGATGGCCACCAAGGTTGTTGTGGGAAATTAATATTTGCTCCAAAATCGACAATCAAATCAGTTTGGTATCAATTAAACCAATTAATGCCATAAGCTATTAACTAATTTCATGAATAGGATGAATGTTATGTTACATGATATGTTTTCTACGATTGTCATCCATTTCAAACAACGTTAAAGTAATAATATGTAGCAAAATGAGGACTTTGCTGTTTGAAAGTCTCACACCAGTTCCCAACTGGAAGGAGCTGAAGATGTAAAACACTGAGGTAGTCGTCTTAATATTTAGCTTTAGCTTCGGCTTATTTTTATATATGCTTAGTGGTTTAGCATTAGCCTCTGCTAATGTTTTAATTTGTTTAGCAGTTTAGCTTTGGCGTAGTTAAGAGTCAGGTTTAGCTAATTAGAACCTAACTTCTGTTTTGCTACTACCAATATTAGTGCACACATATATTCTTCTTTACAGCCATTTTGAAAAATCTCCACCAGAAAAAGGAATAAAAAAAGTACAGGATCATAAAAATATATGGGATTTTTACAATTCAAACTATGTAGGTTATAATTTGACAGCAAACATATTCATTCACCCATGATGGATGAAATAAAAAACTAATCAGTAAATGTGACTTCTATGGGTAAAAATATTTTGATTTGACACCAAAAGTATTAATCTGTGATAAATACTGGCGAATTTTAGATGACCGTAGGGGCCATCTTGAATTTTTTCAGCGACTCATGTTTGTTTTCGGAAACGTAGCCTCTGGGAACATCTGGGCCAAGTTCTTCTATTCTCATGTGAAAGGTTTTGATCTGCTGCACTATAAAACATTTATAACATGTCACACACTTTTCTACGAGCAACAGTCTCCTTTTGTCATCACCATCTTCCCGTTTATGAACTTCTTCCCCTTCTTTCCTGAAACTCTGGCACATCTTTTAGCATGGCACAACTTCATTTTCCATTGGCTCCCCAACGTGCTGCAGCTGGTTTTATTCCAAAGGCTCTTTATGTAGCACCACTTTTCTCTACCTTATAAACAGGCTGGCTATCACCTCCGATTCTTCATGCTGAGTGTTTAAAGAGCCTGGTGTTCCTGCGCTCGCACCTGGCTGTAAATAGTCTTCCACTTGCAGCACAGAGCCACCCGCCCGCCGTCACTCAGTAAATCGCCAGGATTTTTACTTTCCCCATATGTCTCTATCATATTTTTTTATTGCACTGCTCATAGGGCAGACTATGATAACACTTGTTGCTGGAGTGAGTTTGGGTGTACATTGGCAGGGCTAGGCAGGTGTCATTAAGCGGGCCCTTGCTGTTTTATTAATAGCGGTTTATGTTTCGATGCAGGCGGCTATGAATGTGGCCATTCAGCGAAGGAAGGGTAGGAGTGCATACCAAAGGTGGCTCTGTGTGCGTGTGTTTCGCAGGGGCTGGCTAGATTCGGCTGGTACTCTGCGCCAGTGTCTGATGTTAGCAGTCCAGGGGGTTTCAGTTATTTGTTTGTGCTGGTGTTTCAGCGAGAGGAGAGGCTGACATCACTTCTTCCAGCACTGAGGGGGTTGTTAATGTTGCCATTCTCAGCTCAAAGGAGCGAGAGTTATGGCAGGCGAGGGGCTTTGACTCACAGAGGCGCTTTCCTTTCCTACTGTACAGCCACAGCGAAGGATCCTCACACGTACGTAATTATGAAAGAACACCAACGTGACACGCATCATCTGATCATTTCCAGCTTAATTACTGCGCAAAGGGCTGCAAAGCCACTGATTACAGCCAATGCCTCAGCTGTAAATATGCAGAGCTTAATAAAATAACACTGTGGGTTGGAGGGGTATGATCGGGCGTGTGTGTGTGCAGCTCAAGCAGGCACTTGCATGCCAGGCTCGGGGCTTTAAACACATCAGGCTGCATGCTAAAAGAACATGCGTTCAGGGGAAATTTATGGAGCCTGACAGCGCCGTGAGAGCGAAGGGTTTTCACCGAACAAAGTTTGGAGAGGTGCAATCTGGTATTTATTTGAATGGCCGCACTCACATGTGCGTCTCAGCGTTTGGTGCTTGGAAAATAGCCGATGGGAAATTAGTGTTCCTCAGGACCTTATCCAACGATTGAAACCAAACAGAAATGATGAACAGACAGAACCAAAAAGTCTAATATGGTCCTAATATTCAACCTACCTAAAGTACTGATATTGGAGCAGTTTTCATTGGAGGGAGCAAAAGGGTCATGGAAATACATTTATTTCAACAATACAAAACAGCTTCATGCTATGAGGAAAGAGAATATTTATTGGTTTTAATCTGGAATTTCAATGAATAAAACTTACTTTTGAAGTCATTTTGGTTGCATAAGATACAGAAATGCAAACCTCTACTGTAAATGTATGAACAATAATGCAACAACATTTTGGCACACACTTTGAGGAACCAATAGTACTTGTACAGTACTTTCAGGTTACTTTCAGTGAACTTACAAGATACTTTTCCAAAACTTACTGGATGCCTTCTAGAACTTACAGCTGCCTGAACTTACAGCTGTAATTTTACTCTCTAAAAGTACTTACTTAGTACTTCCCAAAAGTCCTAAGTTCAGGAAGAGTCAGAAAGTATCCAGTAAGTTTTGGAAAGTGTCCTATAAGTTCACTGAAAGTAATCTGAAAGTAAAAACTAAAACGAGAGACTAATTGACTACTTTGTAAAATTTTCACGCTCACCTCTCTGAACTTATAAGTGACTTTCCAGTGCATGGCGTTCAGAACTTACAGATTACTTCTCTGAACCAATAACTTACTTCCCGTAAATTTACCAGGGTCTATCTGGGACTCACATATATCACTTATTCCTGAATCTTCTCAATTCTTGGTAAGTACTTTGCAAAGGTTTTGGAAAATAACTTGTAATACTAGAAGGCAAGTTTTAGAGAGTAGCATGAAAGTTGTAGAAAGTATCTAAGTAATTAGGTGGTTCCCCTATAGCGTCTCCATCTAATAATTCATCAATGTTCCCAAAAATTCTCTGTAAGCAACTTGTAAGTTCTGAGAAAGTAACCTGTAAATTTTAGGAAAGTAACTTTAAATTTACTCGCTGAAACAAAAAAAGATCTAAGATCTGGTAAACTGAGTAATAATAAAAGAAATTCATTTTGGTTTAATTACTTGGCGCCCAGTGGCGCAGCTGGTAGAGCTGTTGCCTTGCAGCAAGAAGGTTCTGGGTTCGATTCCCGGCCCCGGTCTTTCTGCATGGAGTTTGCATGTTCTCCCTGTGCATGCGTGGGTTCTCTCTGGGTACTCCGGCTTCCTCCCACAGTCCAAAAACATGACTGTCAGGTTAACTGGCCTCTCTAAATTCTCCCTAGGTGTGAGTGTGTGTTTGTTTGGTTGTCCTGTCTGTCTCTGTGTTGCCCTGCGACAGACTGGCGACCTGTCCAGGGTGACCCCGCCTCTCGCCCAAAACAATAGCTGGAGATCGGCACCAGCAACCCTCCCAACCCCAGTAAGGGACAAGGGTGTAGGAAAATGGATGGATGGATACTTGGCGCCGTTGCATCTCTCACACAATCTTAATTTATTTTTTATGCAGTTTCCACTGTACTTTTCCACAAATGCAGGTGGCCCATTTCTGTAATATTGTTCACGGTGGGAAATGCACAATTGTCTGGAAGATGTTGATACAGCATGTTCTGCCTGTACCAAGGACTAAAAACTTTCAGTCACTCTCTACTATCAGGAATAAACACTGGTACTGTTTAGATCAGTACCTAAATTGTAACCCAATCTGGAAATTCATGTTTACTCTCACAGTGATGCATCGTCCATGTTGTTTTTACCAAACTTCAGAAAACAACATGGACGACAAATGTTATTTTTTATGGGCCATGATTTCTTTCACCCTAGAATCAACCTGAAACCTTCCACACATTTGATTGGAAAGTCAAGAGACTCCATTAGATTTGGTAATGCCACTCAGAAAGCTACATGGCATGAAAGCAAAGATATTCCTAGAATGATGGTTCGCAGCATTTGCATCTGTATGTTGATTGCAGTTTGAGCCATTTATTTCTGTCAGTGTTGAGTCTAGTGTAGGTGTTGGTTGTTTCACATGGAATGAAAACATTTCCTCTTCCTTTCCATTTCACTCTGGAATGAAAACAGAGTTCACACACCTCCCACCCTCCCCTCGCCTTCTGTCTGTCTGCCCATCTCCCTGGATGTGTGTGTACATACTCTGTGCTTAGGGTGGAGATTAGGGCTGGTATTAATGGGACGCTACTTGCTGACTGTCCCCCGTCGTCCCCCCTCACATTCCTCCTCTCTCCCACACATACACACTCACATATGCAGCCCCATCTGACCCCTCTCTATCCTACCCAACTTGAACACACAGGCATATGCAATTACGCACTCTCCCATTTGGCATTGCTTCCCTCCCTCATCCTTCTCTCTCTGCTCAGATCCTTTGGACCTCAGAGCTGGCCTCCACAATCCCTGCTAGCAAGTATTCAGATATGCTAAGCCAACAGACAGCCAGGTCTATTGTCAGGAAGCTTGAGCTGGAGTGTGCATGTTGGTTTGGCCTGGACGGTAGGTTGGGATAAGATTTTGGCACTGCTAAATCCCCTCTAATCCCTGGAAAGCAGATGTAAAGCCGATGCCAGGAGCACCTTCAGCGGTCCACCCTCTTTCACCTGCTTTTGTGCACACAGTGTTATGATTGGCACAGTGATATTGCCAGCAGTGTCTTTTCCTACCAAAGTGTTTATTCCTGATAGTAGAGAGTGACTGAAAGTTTTTAGTCCTTGGTACAGGCAGAACATGCTGTATCAACATCTTCCAGACAATTGTGCATTTCCCACCGTGAACAATATTACAGAAATGGGCCACCTGCATTTGTGGAAAAGTACAGTGGAAACTGCATAAAAAATAAATTAAGATTGTGTGAGAGATGCAACGGCACCAAGTAATTAAACCAAAATGAATTTCTTTTATTATTACTCAGTTTACCAGATCTTAGATCTTTTTTTTGTTTCAGCGAGTAAATTTAAAGTTACTTTCCTAAAATTTACAGGTTACTTTCTCAGAACTTACAAGTTGCTTACAGAGTATTTTTGGGAATTATTAGATGGAGACTTGTCAGAAAAGCAATAGCATTTTCCTGAAAAAACACTCAATTTTAAGATATTAAATGCCAATATCTGAATCTTGAGGAATAAAAGAAGATTTAGTTTGCTTTTGTTCTGCTTTAGTGTTTGAAACGATCAAGGAAAACTGGACAGGTTAAAACCAGTTTACCCAAGATGCACCTCCAAGCTGGCAAGAGATGAAGTAAGAGATGACGTGGGGGAACATTGAGCCAGTGGTGGGACCAAGTCAGGGTTTTGCAAGTCTTTGTCCTCAAGTCAGAGTCAAGTCTCAAGTAAAGATGATCAAGTCAAGTCAAATCAGGCAAAAGTCAAGTCTCAAGTCAGGAGCGTGAAATTTCAAGTCCTTTCAAGTCATTTTTTTGAAACAATGTTCCAAATATGCTAAATGTAAATAATAAACTGTGCATACACAAGCAGATTTATTCTGTCCATAGAGTTGATAAGGTAAAATTTACCAAACTTCTTGAACAAATTTTTTTTATAACTTTGACACTGCGGAAGGAAATGGTTGTTTAAAGCCATTTGTTGGTTATTAAGGTTTAGAGAGACAGTCTACTACTTTAAGCTGCAAAAGTCCGGAGCTTTTCGCTAGCTCCAACCTCGAAATCCAATATGGCTGCTTTGCATGTAAAACTCAGTCATAGCTGGAGCAAAAACGGTTTACTTGCTCTTCTCATGCATCAGGTCCCATTCAAATTTTCTCATGTACGGTGTGCTTCACTGCAGTTAATTTGTTTGTTTTTGCCTTGCAAATAATTAACACCAAAACATTCCCTGAGTACCACTATGGCAGCCCAAATATCAGCAGTGGTACCTCCACCACAGTTTAAAAACCATGGATGTAAATTAGAGACTGCTGTGGCTGTTCCCAGAAGCAGTTATTAACAATTACGGTAGTGTTGAGGTTTCTAAGGGCCTGAAGGTCAAAAAATGGTTCCTTTGTACGTTTTTGTATCCCAAAGCCCACTCTGTCATCTGCTAAAGCTGATTCTCATGAGCCCACAATAAAAAACCCCAATGAAATCAGTGATTTACATAACAGCAACTGCTGAGGGTTGAGGAACCTTTCAGTAAGTCTCCAGTTTGGCAAAAAAAAACAACTTAAAAAGTTTGCGCAAGTGTTCACATAGTCTTCCTGGTGATCTTATCTGGTAATCATGGTGCTTTCTGGTGCAAAGGTTTCAAATATCAGAGTTTGTAACTGCTTCTGTTGGCGTTTCAGATCCCTCAGACTTTCTGTTGGCTCTTTTAAAGCTTGAAACGCTCCCATGCTGCTTGCATCGCATTAACCTCCAGTTCCTGAGCTCTTTTCTGTGACTAGTTCAGAGGAAAGAGTTAAACCGTGGGGGTGTAAGTGTAACACATACTGCCCCTGCAAATCTACTTTAAACAGGGGAAAGAAAGTCAGAACACGGCAAACGGTTTTGATTTATGGGAGCAGAAACACATTTGATATTCATTTCCGCAGCTGTGGCCAGCTAAAAAAACAGCCCGCAAATAGACCCATACTGACAATGGTGCAGTGTAGCCCTCCAGTGTGTTTGTGTGTCTCTCTGAGCCTGCGTGCGTCACTCCTATTTTAGGAATGTTTTGGGGCTCTTTCAGTCGATTTCGCCGCAGATGTTTCTGATTCGCCAAACACACATAATAAGTAATTATTGAAAACACCTTTCGGTTGCCCGGGGTTTGTGTGCTGCTTCGTTTTGTGTAATCGAAGCTGTGGTTTCTCAAAGAGGCAAAGGATCCAAGAGTTTATTGAAAGCCAAGAAAATGATCCCACAGTCAGAGTTTCCTGAGAGAAGAAGAGAGAAAAGGGAGCTTAAAGAAAATATTCTCCATCCCACCTCATTGAAAAGACGCAAAGTGGGAAAAGAGGGAAGGGATAGTAGCCATTTTATCCAATCAGATGGGAAGAAATGAAGAGATTAGCTTGTCAAACCGTTTTGAAGGGTGCGTTTGCTCATCGTAAGAAAATACACTGCAAAATCACAACATCTTACCAAGTATTTCTACAAATATCTTACTATACTTGAAATAAAACAACATTTGCTCATAGGTAACTTTTCACCTATGAGAGCTTGTTTTGGGTAAATAATTCCTTACTATTGGTGAGAAAGTGCTACTTTGATTGGCAGATAATTCGACTTATAACAAAATGTTTTTCATGTGTTAAAAGTGAAATAATCTGCCAATGGAACCAGTAGGTTTTCATCAAAATTAAGAAATTATTGACTTGAAGTTGCAAGTTTTGTCCTATTTTATGTGTGCTAGGATATTTTAAACTAGAAGCTAGTGGAAAAGTACTTGGTAAGATTTTGTGTTTTTGCAGTGTATTTGCCCCTTTTTTTATGTTTTGAGTTTCTATGTCACACTTAAATGTTCCAGATCATCAAACAGATATTAGTATCAGACAAAAAATAACCTCAGTAAACACATAATTCAGTTTTCAGATGATAATTTTGTCTAATAAAAGAAATAAAAACCCCACCTAAGCCACACTTTTTGTAAAGCTCAGTAAATTTTTATTAGTAAGAACCAGATCTGGAAAAGGAAACGCAAAACTATTCATACATGTGAATCTTTGCATTTATTTGCTAATTCTTGTTATTTGTTTGTTCATGTAAGTCTTGTATTGCTCTATAAACCTTATTTGTTCGGTTGTTGTATACTTGCTAATTGCTCAATACTGTTTTTTAGGAGAATAAAAGAGAATGAACTTCTAAGTAAATGGAACTTCTAAGTAAACAGTTTTCATTCACTTCAAAATAAGAGCATGGATACAAATGTCTAATTGAACAATTCAATGCAAATGTCAAACCTACAAATCAGGCAAGTAAACTGTTATTTTTAATAAACGCTAGTAAAACATTAGCAAAAGTTAGCAAGAAGAGCTACATAAAATATTAGCTCACCTAATTTAGGTCTCAGTTTGGCTAAACTGAACTCCGGTGCAGTTTGAATGTATATGTGAACGGCAAACAGACCGGAGACCGCTCCAAAAGCAGGAAGTGGATTGCAGTGCAGGGCATTCTGGGTAAAAACAACCAAAAAAAAACATGAGTTTAGTGCTAGCTGGGGAAATGGCTTGTGGTCTTTCATCAAAGAAATCCTACAACCGTTAAAATCTGACGCCACTCCGTTTTGTTTACATTTTGTGAAGAAGGAGGTTGTGCTCATGTCTTCTTCTGAGGTTTTTGTGTCGTTTATTCAGTAGTTCTTGGTGCAGCGCCCCCGCTGGTGAGGAGGGGAACAGGTTTTTCAATTAGTTTGGATAGTTTAACAAAGTGCAGTGTGAAAGCAAAGTTAGCATAAAATGTAACAAATGTTGCAATTTTGGTCCCCAGTCGGACTATGTCCAGATAGAAACCTGTATTTTTTCCCCAAAACACAGATAAATAAGGTAAAGTGAAGTAAAGGAAACATTTTGCCGACACATCTCCGTCTTCCAGTGTCTTAAGTGTTGCATTTTCACAAGCTAGCATGTCTACAAATTGGTGTCTGTGATTCTGTGTGGGCGTCTGTCGGCCCGTTGTGCATGTGGGTGTTTCAGTTCAGCGTGTGCATGTCGAAAATGGGACTGATGAGAGAAAAGGAGGGAGAGAAAGAGAGATCGGAGACGGGATGGGGGATGACAGGCTGGATCTGATTACGGGTTGGAATGGCTGGGAGGGTTTGTGGTACACTTCTTTCTCAATAGTACATTCCTGTGTGCAAGCCGAGGCAGGATCTGCAACTACAGGCCGGCCTCTGCCAGAGGGTTAGAAAAAAACAAAAAAGAAAAATGCCTCGTCAGAACAAGCAGCTCAGATTTAGTGGGCCCCTGCTAGATAGCAGGATAGAAGATGATCACATCCTGCGTTGGCCTCTGTGACACAGCAGCCGTTATTTTCTTCAGCTCCGAGGTCTAAGGTTGGCGCGGCGGCGTTATTGTCGCTCTGTGTCAGATTTACATGCCCTCAGACGCTGCCGGCACTGAAAGGTGTGACCTTTAAAGAAGGAAGCTGGGTTTTTCAGAGGCGAACGGGTTCTCATCTGTGTGTGTGTGCCAGTGTGCCAGCAGGAAACGTCAGACAACTGCACAAATCACCGCTTTCAAAAGTCAAACAGATGAATGCCAGCGTGTCTCCTCTGCTCTGGAAAATTCACAGACTCACCTGCTCTTCTGGGGGAAATGCTAAATGTCACCACCAGGTGCTCGGAGTTTACAAGTCAGACCGTTAAGCGTCGACTGGCAGCGTTGCGAAACATCGGTTTTTCCATTTGAGCCATCTGTTTCTTGGGTTAAAGAAACGTCTGACTGGTTGTTTGTACTTCTCAGGTTGTTTGACTCCTTTCCTATCAGATTTGCAGATTTCTCTCTCCTTCTTTTACATGTGCCAAACTCGAGACCCGAGGGCCAAATCCGGCTCACCACAGCTTTTTATGTGGCCCTCTAGACTTCGGGTGGCCAATATGGTTTATCACAATATTTAGTTATTTTGTGATAACAATAAAAATGATAATTTATCGCTTCTTTTTTTAGGTAACTGCATTGCAAAATAGTCCTAATTTTAATTTTACTGATATTTATTGATGCTGTTGTGAAAAAAGAGGGGAGAAAATAGTAAGAATTTTCCTTTTACATTAAGTGAAATTTATTGCAATGAAAATTAGTCACAGTTCTTATAGGAATTTTTTCACAATAAATAATAAACGATATGGTAAATGCCTCCTTTGATGTTCATTTGTGGTCTGTGATCAATGTGGAGAGTTGTAAAAAGTCACAGATATTGCCATGCAGAAGTAATATTTGCAACATTTCTTGCAAATATTTCAAAACTAGCACCACAAATTCTGTGATTTAGATTACAAAAAATAATCACAACATTCTGGAGGAACTGATCAATGAGAACATATACGACAAGACACAGTAAAATATAAAATAAAATCAATATTTAAATAAAAAAGTCACAAAAACAAGAGAATAAAGTTGCAATGATATGACTATTCTCATAACGACTGTTCTCGTAATATTATGACTTTATTCTCATAATTTTATTTTTATTTTCTTTCCAAGGCCTTAATACGTCAACACTGTTTAATTTCCGAAAATGCTTATTTAATCCCCTTCTGTAAATTTAATCAACACATTTTGCCCATTCAAGATCTCAATGTGGCACAAAATAAAAATGATTTTGACATCCTATGCAACATAGCTCCTGCTTCAAGTTCAGCCTTTTCACATGAGTCAGAGCACGAAGCAGCATTTCCCAAACTGCAGGCCTGTAAGGAGGCCTTCCTCCCCCATGCCAGCTCTGGTCTCCTCCCCATGTCGTGCCAGACAGCGAATGCTTGAGTCGGTGTGTGCATCAGACACCTGGAGGTTAAGGGTCTCATTCAGGCCTTTGTTCCTTTATTTTACTCCTGCCACTGTCACTGCTGATGGTAAACAGCTCCAAAAGGCTTCTCCTCCTCCTTGACCTGCAGTTTGATTTACAACTCCAAGGAAAACAACATTAACTTGTCTACACGCCCTGCACACCTCTCCCTCTTTGTTCGTAGGTTGTTTACTATTCTCCGTATGGAAAATCCTCCAGGAATGTCGAGGAAGTGGGTGTTTCCTCCAGCAGCCTGATTCTTTTTTCTCTTTTTAATAAGTTTGGATGGAAAGGAACAAGAGATGCAGAGTCAGATTACCTGAGCTGGCGGAGCTCTTTTTAATGATTTTACACTAAGCATCATTTAAAAGGTTTTTGTGTAAAACGTTAAGCCTCATTCCAGCGACAGAACTGAGGCAAGATGAAACCTCTGATACTATATTTCTGCTCTATCCAGTGACACCAGCCCTTTAGCTGTACATTAAACATTTTTTTACAGTACTTATAAAGTTAAAGTATCTAAGGAACAATAATCAGAGTTTTCAGAAGTAGATTTTAAAGCTGCAGTATGTAACTTCCATAAAAATTAGTTGTTTTTTTTTTTACATATTTATCTCCGTGTTGTGACAGTTTAATATGAGACAGATAATCTGTGAAAAAAATCTAACTTCTACACTTCCTCCCAGTGCCATCCAAAGAAATGCATTGCTCCAATCAATCAGAGCTTAGAGGAGGGTCTTAGGCTGTCAATCAAGATTGTGTATGCGCTGTTAAATATGCTAATGGTGGAGAAACAACTTACTGTTACAAGAAAACTGTTTATCCGCCATGCTGACTAGCTATAGCATTTTTGACAGGTTCTGTTGATGGTGAAAATATGCAACGGTAACAGAGAATAAGTGTGTATACAAGAGGATGATTGACAGCACTAAGACTCTCCTCCTGACTCTGATTGGTTGTTTCTGACTGAGCTGTTTATTTCTGAAAATAGCAATAGGACTACAGGAAGCTACAGATTACCTGTTTCATGGTATATGATATGGTGATAGTTTTAACAACTATATATAAAAAGCATTTTTTAAAATAAAAGCTACATACTGCAGCGGTAATTATAATGGAGTTACCCAGAACTTTTACTATGCTTTTTATTGTTCCTAATTATTTTGGTTCTCACCTCCATTTAGGTCAAGTCACTCTTAAAATAAACATATTTTCTGTTACTATGACAGCAGCTACAATAACTAAGCATCTTCCTGGAGATTGATTAAATTTATCATATTATCAGTCATATTATTACTGTTCGTTACAGCAGAACATGATCTGCTGTCACAGTGGGTTCGAAAACGTCCCGCAAAAACAAAATACTACAACGTCTAGTAATCATGACTGAGAATATGGACCCATTACAGTTTGATGTCACACATGTAAGATCTCGCCCCTGTCTCCATGCTGGAGGGCAAAAAGCTGCTAGCTGACAATGACTAGCATTAGTTTTAGATGTTAAGCTGACAACATAATGTGCTAAATCTTAAACGTACACATGATATTTAAAAGAAAATAATGCAGTGCTTTATAATTGTCAACACTACAATAACTAGATAACAATTTCAGTAAAACGTTTCAATTAAGAAAAAATATCGAGGAAGAGGGAAGTAGTTCAGTTATGCTAGTTTGACTTTGACAAACTTAACATGTAGATGTGATGTGGAATTTGGTGTGTTTCGTTTTAGTTAAAACATTTTTAAAAAAGGCGATCCACACACCAACTCTGACAGATCATCAGTAGAGCAGGTGTTTAAATTAGCTAATAGCAGCTGTAGCTAATCTACCACCACTGTGTTAGCTTAGCTTATCTTAGCTAGCACAGCAAATAGCACCTGTAGCTATTCTACCACAGCTATCACTTATTAATAATTGCACTATGACAAACATCAAGCCTATAACATAATTAAGTTTGTCACAGAGTCTGACCTTTACGGTTTGCTTTGCTAGCATGTGACGTCTCCAGAAACATGTTTAGATTTTAACCTGTGTTCATATTTGTTTTTTTCCAGCTTTTATACCCAGGAAGAAAAACACTGAACATCATGATACAGTTAATTCATGGGTTTCTCCCAGTACTGCGTTATTTTGAAGAGAGTTCACAACCTTTCTCGTGTGTGGATGGCATTATTGTGTCGACTCCCGTCTTCCGTCATTCCTCTAAACTCAGCAAGGCCCCGTGGAAAGGGTCTGAATCATTTGTGCTAATGAAGGCTTTAGATTTCCATCCAGCTTTCGTTCTGACTGGTGCTGCGTCTGTCTTGACCACTTAAGAGCCCCAGCTGCCCACAAAAATCCCTACAGGGGGATGCCTGCTCTAGACTCCATGTGCTGATGTGTTTATGGGAGTTTGAGGGGCTTGAAAAGAACTCTGTGGACCTCGTCTCCTTTAGTTAACGCAGAGGTATGCAGTATGTGACGGAACCTGGCCTAAAAATAGATTTACTAATGAAGGACTCCCAGGAACATTCAGTCGTTCAGCCCTGGCAGGGAGATTGTTTTACGTATCAGGAAGCCATAAAGATAATGGGATCATTATCAGACTCTAAAATTAATTTAATCTAACCTCAAATTGCAAAACCAAAGAGCAGGTTTGATATTATTATTTATTGAACAAAGAAGAAGTCTATGATTTAGCAGCTTGTTGGACCATCTTTAGCAGTTCTGGCTCTCCGTTGTTGTTTTCCTACATCGTTGTATTGGACTACTCTTCCTTTGAGCAATGTGTGGATTAATAATGAAATATTGGTACTTCTGATACCAGATCTTTACACCATAAGATCTATTCTCAAATCCAAGTATCAATGATTTCAGTACTTCGGTCTATTGCTTCTCGTAAAAGCCGAAGTGCTTAAAAAGAAAAAAAAACCACAACAACACCCAGTTGTTTGGCTGGAAAACGAGCCGTTTCAAAAACCTCTAGAATGTAACGTCACAAGTCAGCAGGCACCGCCCACTACCTAGCAGCACAAGCTGAGCTTCAGCATGTTCAGTGAGTTGGTTTTACTGCTTAATGCTCTGTACAATGGCTGCTGGAGAAGGCAAGCGTTTTGTTGTTGACTTACCATCCAGAAACCACTTGCTGAAATCTTGTTGATTGTGCAGGAGGCTCCATTTCTGCTGTTCAAAGATGTATGAGATTTGACTTCAAACAAACTTTCCTGTCATTTCACTTTCAAATAAAAGCCAGTAGAATCAAACAAATATTTAAAAGATAAAAGCTTGAGGCCCAACTTGAAATTGGGCCTCTGTCTCTTTAAGAAGCTCCCGCTCTTTCCGACACTCCGCTTTCAGCACAACACAGTTTCTCCATTAAGCCTCCACCAATGTTTTTACCAGCGTTTCACTGAGAAGTAGTTCATATAAGTTCAGGAGATCCGCAGTTCCACCAGTTGTTTGCTAGGTACTGCTGCCGCTAGTCTGGAGGGGACAGAGCAGGTACAAGGTGGAAAAGGATTTCTCAAATAGGCATGAAAGAATCAAAACAACACAAGGAAATAACATTGTACTATAATACAAAGCTCACAAAAGTCAACTTTACATAATACCCTCTTTTAAAGTTCAAGAGGTTTAGCGATCACTGAACTGGTTCGTTTATCCAAACGCCCTCAAGTCCACTGGTCTCACAGGTAACAATTACAGGCACCACCCAGTTAAATGACACACACATACATGCACACACACCCATCTAAGCTCCTTTGTCCTGACCCTGACCCCGCTACCCACTGTATCTCTTCAGGCTCCTCCTCAAGAGCCCCTCAGATAAGATTACGGGCCTGGCTGATAACATGAAACACTTTGGATCAATTCTGGAGCAGGCCGCTCAGGTCTGTGAGTCGGTGCGAGGTGGTGGGTTGGAAAGTTCACCACCCCAACACACACTCCAATTCAGCTTGACTGGCTGTGACACACCACCACACACTCATCCCCCTGTTTGTGTTTTAGTCTAGATTACAGGCTGTATTGTTTTCCTCATCTGCCAAAGCCAATTTGCAGTCGTGTACGCGGCTATAGCCGAGTGTTTTAACCCTATCATCTGTTGGGTCACAGCCTGTTCATCCGTGACATACACACAATTCTGTCCCGGCAATTCGGCCGGCCAATTATGGGGGTTTTATTATCCAAAACAAAACTAAACTCACAATTATACCTTCTCAGTCTTTAATGGCGAGGCTGGGATTCACATTTCAAGATGATGTCATTCATATCAGACTTTCCTCTGAGCCTCTTCGGGTTTTTGTTTCATTTCAAGTGTTGCTGTCGTTATGTACAGCTGTCTGTTTTTACAAGCAAGTTGGAGTTATGTTTTTTAACCAGAAGCATCACTGGCTCCAGTGACGGCCACAAACCGTCAAAGGAAGGGATCTCTACTCACCAAAAGGGTATTTTTAACCAAATATCCCATAAGCACTGATAATGAATTGGAATCACTAGTTTTTTGAAGATATTTATTCATTTTTGGCCTAAAAATATCAAAAACTTTAGTTGATTTTTGGTGCATTTTTCTTACCAGAGTTATAACTCTTATAGTTGTTGATTCAACCTCAACATCACAGCAGCAGTTTTATTCCCTGCAACAAGTTTCAAATGCTCATCAGTTGCTTCAATATTATTATTTGCTTATGTCATGTTAGCCTAAACCAACAACACTTCTGAATGTTAAGTTATCATTTCCTATAGACTCGTTTTGATGTTATTGTTTAGATCTGGAAAATTTGTGCATGCGCGCAACAATGGAGGGCAAAAAGACGATTTTTTTACATGCCACCGATACCATGTGAAAGAAATGTTCGCGGTGGAACAATCCCGTCAACGAAATTAACCTGAATGGAGAAGTGAAGAGCACCACAGCAAAGTAAAAAATAAAGCAGAAAAACCTTTGGAGAACAACTCAAAACCACTCTGTCGTGTTGTGTAATACTACTCCAAGCCACTAGGTGGAGCCCCTGACAATGAGAGATGGAAACGATAAGAAGAGTAAGAGAGGAGAAGAGAATGGTTGTGCATGTGCTCGTTCAGTTAGTGCTTGCTGTGGTATGTTGAATAAATCCACCAAGTTATTCAAGAACGTGTCATCTTATTCCACAACATTACACACTCGCACTCTTCTTTTCTCGCTCTCTGTGTCTGCTACGCTACATGCAGAGTCGTTGCCATAGCAACTGAGAACAATGCCACTAATGTACCAAAAAAACACTGAAACATTTCCCAAGCAAAGAACAGAACATTCAGACTGTTACATTTTTATGTTTTTTAGACTTGATGTTTATTTTTCAGTTATTCATAAGTGATCGCTGTGGTAGATTAGCTAATTTAAACACCTGCTCTGCTGATAATCTGTGAGAGTTGAATTGATTCCACGATTCCACAGCACATGTACATGTTACCATGATCAATGTCAAGTTAGCATAGCTGAACTACATCCCTCTCCCTCGCTAATGGAAGTAGTTCATTAACGAGGGGGAAAAAGTTTAATTAAAGAAACAGAAAAAGTCTTCTTAACTAAAACTTTTTCCTCACCTTGTTATCTAGTTGTCGTAGCATTGACAATAAGTAACAGCGCATTGTGTCCCTTTTTCTTGCTTTTATATCAGGCGTACATTAAGATTTAGTGCGCTAAAATCATGACAAATCCATTTTGTTAAATTGTCAAACAATTATGTTAGAACTTTTCATTTTGATGAAACTGACACTTTGACAAAGTAGCATTGACAGTGATACTAACTTTCAAATGTTTCCGAAAATTATCGTCCTTTAAAAGTCAATTAAATGAGTATCCGGTTATTTCAAAGTTTAGTACAAATTAAATGTGACATTATTGTCTGTTTTAAAGAGAATTAATGAGTAGCCAGCAGAAGCTGTGGCTACCGTCGTAAACAAGATGCATACCTAGCCACTCTTACACTGAGTGCTAACAGATGAGCCACATACCGGTGTGACAGGCCTGCTTCCATAAAACAGTAGAGGAGTTCTGTGATCTCCTGCTGCAGACGGCTGGGAGTCTTGTACAACATCTTTTTCTGCAGGAGTGCTGACAGACAGGCAGATTGGAGTGATGGGGGGCCAGATTCCTCAGACACAATCACACACAATCATGCAACTGAGATTGTATCATAACCCGCAAAGATGCACACTCATGTCTGATCTACACACCAATTAGAGCCGATCTGTCATCGTTTTAAATGTGGCCCATCAATAAAGCCTATTCAAAACACTACTGTTCTCATATAAAACTGACTTGAACAGGTTAGGATAGGTGTATGGACATTTTTTTCACAAAGTCATTCTTAGATAATGAGATTTCGGTCTGCTGGGTTCTGCCCATGTGCTGTTTTAGGGCCTCTTGTTACTTTAAATCCAAATAAGCTGCTGCTAGCCGCGCACTCTACTCAACATTTACTGTTGCGAGTGAAAATGGCTGCAAATAGATGTGCAAATATACAACTGTACGTCTTTGAAAAGCAGAAGTTGAGCCTTCTGCACAACAAACATGAATGCAGCAAGTGGTTTCGGGATGGCAAGTCAACAACAAAACACTTGTTTCGTCCAGCAGCCATTGTGTACCGCATGCAGCGGTAAAATCAAGAAAACTACGGACAAACCTTACCATGAGTCTCTTCCTGAGGCTGTCTTGGGAAAACAGAGTGTCTTCAGTCAGAGGCTTCTTCAGGTTTGCTGTAATATGCTGTAAAAGCCATCACCATATACAGTAACTCTTTGAAGAATCTGAATTAATATGAGTTACAACAACATTTAAATTCCCTTTGGGATCA
This sequence comes from Phalloptychus januarius, assembly GCA_902982915.1. Lineage (NCBI taxonomy): Eukaryota > Metazoa > Chordata > Actinopteri > Cyprinodontiformes > Poeciliidae > Phalloptychus > Phalloptychus januarius. The sequence goes on along the minus strand of CADWAE010000242.1, from coordinate 4,611,999 downwards.
AGAAAGCATTTTTGAATTTGAAAACCAGCTGAGCAAATGTGCTGCAGCTCAGCTCCGGTTGCTAGGTAATGGGCAGAACTCTGCTGGAGTTGCTGAGTAACAGACGGAACTCTGCTGGGGGTTGCTAGGTAACGGGCGGAACTCTTCTGGAGGTTGCTAGGTAACGGGCAGTGCCTGATGATATGTAGCATTACATTCCGCAGGTTTTTGAAAAGACTAATTTTCAAAACACTAAAAACATTAATTTATTACCAATAAACATCTGGGTGTTTTTTAAGCACGTGGGCTGTTTATAGAAGACCTAAATGGGAGTACAAAAACGTGTAAAATATGAATTTTGAAAAAATGTCTCCTTTAAAACTTGTGTATAAAACTGGCTCCACAGCCAGTTTGACCTGTAATCTCCTCCAAAACGTCCCACGATACAGTGGAGGTTCCACGGGAAGTGCAGTGTGGGCTCATTGTGTTTCAAGCATGCCACTTCCACAATGGCATGAAAGACGCCTTGCAGTGTGAAATGGACAAAAGAGGAAACCGTAGCAGCTGGAGCACACTAAGCAAAGCCGACTTGTACCGCAAAGACAAAAAACGTTTACTTTTGTTTTGCTGCGTTACAACAATAACAACAAGCGATTGTCACAATGGTTTTCCTCCGTTCCAGATCTGTCATATTCACAGAGAGAGCCTGTTGGCGCTGGTTTTCAACAAACCATTCACAGTGGGCCCTCGCTTTCTGCTTACGTCACAATGACTCAGGCTCTTCCGGCTATTTTTTGAAATATCGACTGGATCAATGAGAAGCAAAGAGAGGAAACTGCAAAACAAGAGTGAACGGATATTTTCTTATCCCACAGCTATAAATGATCCAATTACTTTTATCTCGACACCACAAAAGGAAACGTAATTAAGGCCACAAACTTGTAATAATAGCATTAAAAACATGTTACAGAAACCGTCTTGCAAGATTTCTAGGGTCAGAGGTCAACTGGAAGTGATTAATGTTGTTTGTTTAGAAGAAGACAAAATCTTACCAAGTAGTTTTGGTCTAGTTCCTAATGCAAATGTCTTCATACACTTGAAATAAGACAAAACTAACTTACTTCGGCAAGAAATAGGAACTTTATAAGTAAATAATTCCTTAATATTGATGAAAAATAACTTGTTTTAAGTGAAATAATCTGCCAGTAGAACAATTCATTTTTACCATATTCTAAGTTAAAATTTCTTCCTCCACAGGCAGATTATATTTAATCAATATTAAGAAATTATTTACTCAAAACAAGCTCCTACTTGTGCTGAAAAGCTATTTGTAAGTTAGTTTTGTGGTTTTTAAAATGTATTAAGACATTTGCACTAGAATACTTGGTAAGATTTTGTGTTTTTGCAGAGAACTGAGGTTCTAAATTTGGTTTTCCATGACAATGAGGAGCATAAAATGCTAAAATAGATGTGTTCATGACAGTTAATAGACATTTCATACGTAGAGTATTTCTGCTTTTATGAATGGAAACCAGACAAAGCTTTTGATCTTAATTGTTTTAACTGAACTAGACAGAAAAACAAACAGCATTGACGCATAAAATAAAAAGATGGAAGTTGGTTCTGCAAAAAAAAAGACAAAGTTCAAATCTCAGCTTTTAATGGTCGTAGAAAGCTGACGGCTGCTTTTGAGGTTTGATTGATTAAGGCAAATAAGAGCACAGGGTGTTATTATGGCTGAGTCATCCTCCATCCGCCAGCCGCAGGCCTGCTCACGTCTCCCACCATAACCAGTAAAGTCAGTTTTGCTCCCATCATGTGACGGTTCTGCACACACACACAATAAAAATGTGGGTAAAACAGAGGTGAGAGCGACGCTGGAAGCAGACTGTGGACGTTGAAGTCTTAAATGTGGTGAGCTGGACGCTGCAGAGCTGCTTGTTTACATGTTTGTGGGCTGACTTACAGCGAGAGCAAGCTGTCAAGCTGAGCAAAACATTTAACATGCAAGAAAGCACGGAGACTACACGGAGATCCTTTATGAAAAAACAAACAGAATGAGTGAATTAACCTCTTCCAAGCAAAAGAAAATTAGCTGTGTCTTCAAAATTAAAGCGTAAAAGACTCTCTGAGTCTGTTCAGATTTTAACTTTAAACAGAAAATTACATCCACTCCTCACAAGCATAAATCTGATTAATTTGGGGCTTTTAATAGATTCTTGGAACAGTTCTTTTTTCCAAGGTGGGATGATTCAGTTATTTTTGCATGACATTAAAAACAATAATTGGGTTTTCTTTAGCAAGTTTCACCTCATCCACGCACTTTGTGCAGCCTTCCACAAACTTCTGCTGTAACTGTGGCTAAATATTTCACTACTCCCCTTGTTAGAATTGGTAGAGTTTATTTGAATTGGTGTTTTTCCTGGCACAGATCGGACTTTTAATCATAGTTCATACATTTTCCTTTAGGTTAAAATAAGACTTTGAGAAGGCCAGGACAGGAGCTTAATGTTAGCCTGTGTTATCCCATCTGAATGCGTGTTTTTGTGTAATTGTCTTGTTGTGCTTAACTCTACCCAAATCTGACCATCAAACTTGTAGGAAGGAACGTAAAATCGGCTACTACGCTTATAGCACTTTAGCTATTAGCCGTTAATAGCTAACTCTGAAAACGTTTAGCGCACTTAGCTTCCCCTAATTTAAAGAACTAATTTACTTGGTTGTTTTGTTAGCTTTCAGTTGAATAAAGTTTGACATCTGTGTTGGAGTTAAAAAAAATCAAATCAAAAGTAGCAAATGAGAGAACAAGATACAAACATAAGTAGAATATCTAATGCACATGTGTCAAACTCAAGGCCCTGGGGCCAAATCTGGCCCACCATAGCTGTTTATGTGGCCCTCTAGGCTGTAGAGGAACAAATAATTAGAACCGTCAAGATAACAGAGTGCTTGAATATTATTTTATCAATCAGTTCAATGCAGTTTTGATCTGTTTACTGAAAAATTATATCAATTAGTCCCTCCACTTTCTTGTGAATTATTGTGGAAATTCTCACAAAAGTCAACTAATCCCTGCACTTTTTCATGCTAATGCACAATTTTGAGTTTATTGCAGATTTTCCTCAAAAATGGTGAAGAACTTTGTATCTAAGTGATGGTTTAAGAACATTCATGATCTTGATTTGGCCCAAAAGGAGAAGGAGATTGGCATCCCTGATCTAATTACAGAATTACATTATAGAACATGTAAATTATGTCCAAATTAATTACGATATATTCTGTTTGGGAGATAGACTGTTAGCATTTGCGTCTGCTAAGTACCATGTTGGTGTATTGCTTAATGTTAGTGGAACTAATAGGTGTTCTAGTATTTTTGCAGCAGTTTCCAGGCTTGAACCTGGTGCTTCCTGGGCTATTCCTAAACATCCTCACTTATTTTCTCTTCATCTGAGTGGAAAAATCTTGACTCTTCTTTCAGGACTTGACAAATCTGTGCAACACCTGAAAAACCTCTGGCTCCAAAAGACTTTCCCTGCTCGCGTAAATCTACAATTTTCCTACTTACCGTAAATCTCCCGTTGGTTCCTTGGGTTTTCTCCATTGTTCTGAGTATTTGATAGAAAAACAAATTCCTCCCTCGATTACTGTTGAGGGACGTAGAAGCTGCAGTCAATCATGACTACTAACCAGCCGTTAACAGGCCTGAACCGTGTCAAATTAAAACACCTTTTAAACCCTTCAGTGACACTTTCTGATTCAGGTGAATGCATATATTTACAGAGAGTGTGCAACATTTTGACCCTGGTAGGATCAGAGAGTTTAAATTACTCAAATAAATGGCTAAAAGCGAGTTTTTCCTTCTGTACTTCTAAGCTTTACTTAACGCCTTATAGGAACAACTGAAAACCAAAAACGTTGGAACGATTCACATGTTTGTCTTCTTGCAATCGTTTAAGGTCTGAAGTAACTCAGTCGACCTGCTGTTTCTCTCCGCGCGACAGGTCCCAGCGGTTATAAACCGAGAACTGATGATTGATGGGCAAGGAGGAGTGAGCTCCACATCAGCTTCAAGTGAACCCTGAGGCAGCATGCCGACTCACTCTCACACACACACACACACACACACACACGTACAGCAGGCGCTCGCAAATTTACAGCGCTGGTCCTGCAGGCATGACTTACTTGCTGTCTGCCCTAAGACGTAGCCAGTCACCCTCAAAATAATGAGTTTTGGAGTGGCAGTCAATCACCGTGGCTCAAAAAAGTCCAGAAGGCTTCAAATTTACGAGGGGACTCATATTGTCTGGGGTTCCCACAGAAAGTAACCACTTAAAGCTCCAGAGAGGTTTTGGTTAAGGTTACTCAGATAAAACTAAGAAATTCATACTGATTTACTGTTTTACTTCGCAGTCCTCTTTCCCACCAAGAGAAAAAGAGAAAAGCTGGTCACATGATCTAAAATAAACTTGCTCAGATTGCCTAATTAAACAAGAGCAACTCCAGTCGTGTATTGATTGTTTGTGCCTGGAGCAGGCCAGGTCTCGTCTGGCCTCGCTCATACTACAGTGGGTTAGTCTTTCAGGTCTTCCTCCGTGGCTCAGGTTTCCTGTCGTTTACACAAACAGCTTTTGGCGACTGAATTCGTGTTGAAAAACGCAGCGGATTTGTTGTGTATGTGCATGTGGGGAGTCGCTTTGCCAGTGGTGACAGGATCCGTTAGAGGTTTCCAAACCCAGCAACAGATACCATCAGTAAACGTTGAGTCTAGAACGGGGAAACCAGCTCTGGAAAAGAACCCCTTGAACCTTTTCACATTCTTCACAACTGCAGCTACCAGCTGAACTAAAACGATGTTTGGATTTGAAAGTTTGGCTGATTTGATTTCACTCCCACTGAGTCAGTCTCTTGAAGAAGAACCTTTTGCTACATCTGCAGCTACAAATATTTGATGATTCTCTCTTTTTTTTGGAAAAACAGCTCAGCCTTACTCAGATTGGACAGAGAGCATCTATGATTTTTTTTTTCTGAGTCTCATTTGGATTCAGAGCCAGACTTTGACTCAGTCTTCTAACTCATGTATAGTTGGAGACCTTCTACTTTTCACAGTTCACTATTATTGGATTCTTCTTTGACGTAATTAGTCTACTGGTTGATTTTTTCATAAAGCATATCTAAAATATTTGAAGGAAAATGCAGCTTAGGGAACTGAAATACTTGACATGCTATTAGCTGGCATTTTCAACACAACCAATCAAACAGCAGCATTCATTTTCCTTGGTGTTGATTGGCTGTACCCACAGGAGCTGAGAAAAGGAAATCTATGGATGCTAGCTTTTGCGGTAGTGCTAATATGGTTTCCACTGTTTGTATTAATGGTTAACCTTTAATGGATAGGTATGTGGCCTACAGAATATGTTCATTGCATTTTTAGCATAAAATCATTCTTATTCTGCTCAGTGATACCAATGAGTTGTTTTAGGGCTTCTTGTCAATTGAAATCCAAATAAGCAGCTGCTGGCCACGCCCCCCAACTCAACATTTACACTCACCTGTGAAAATGGCTGCAATTATACAACCGTACGTCTTTAAAACGCAGAAGTGGAACCTCCTACGCAACCAACAAGAATGCAGGAGGTGGTTTCTGCATGGCAAGTTTACAACAAAACCCTTACCTCTTCCAGCAGCCATTGTGCAGAGCATAGAGAGGTAAATCCAGGTGACCAAATCTGCTGGAGATACTTGGGTTGCTAGGTAATGCAGCTGGGCTCTACTTGGGTTGCTAGGTAACGGCACAATGCTCGTCGTATATGACTTATCAATCTGAGCCGTTTTTGAAATGGCTCATTTTCCAGACACCAAAAAACAACTCATTGCCAAAAATGGCTGGGCGTTTGTTTTTAAGTGCTTGGTTCGATTTTAGAAACATGAAAGACTTAAATTAAAAAACAAAAACATACAAAATCTAATGTTTGCATAACAGGTTACCTTTGTTTGGATAGATTGTCTTTATTAGAACAAAGGCGTCATTTATTTAACAACTTTCAGGTATTTACTTGCACAAATTTAGAAAAATGTGCATGACCTTCCTCACACTTCACAAGTTTGTGCTACTTTTTGGTAGAGAGCACATCCCGTCCGAAGTCCAGTGCGTCTTGGTTCGAGACCATTACCTCAGTGTGGAAGAGGCAACAGAAAGCGGGTTGCATTCATGAGATTTAGATTGGTGTTTAATGCCCTCAGAAGTTGAAGCGTGTCCATCTGGGTGAGTCCATGTCTGTTTCTGTGTTAATGCGTCGCTCTTCCAACCATCATTTGGCTAAACGAACCCGACCCACAAGAGGCGAAAAACATGACATCAGAGGACAGTCTGTACTCATTTGTGTCCTTAGCCTTCTACGAACATCATCATCTCTCTGGATGTTCACTCGTGTTTCCTCATCAGCCTTGACCTCTGCTCTGAACGCAATCACCGCGCTTCATGCTGGCTTTTCGTTTGATGCTGGCTTTTCATTTCAACCCTGATCCTCCTGCCCCGTGTTTTTCTCCAGCTGTTCTCCTTTTCAACACAACCTGCCTGTTTCTCTCCTCTTCCTCTTTCTCTGCCTGTGCAGTCGGCTGTTTTTCTTGGCATGTGGAAGTGGAATGATGGTGGTTTGTTTCCCTGTGACACTGCAGATTTTCCCCCCATCTCCTCCACTGTAGTGGGTCTATTCCTGGTCAGTGACTCCGCGTCCTCTGCAGGGTTTGTTCTTCCATTTCCTCATTGCTGCATCACAACATGTGGTGCGTGTGCAACGCGTGCTTGTGATCTAATTTTTACTGTGACATGCACGTTTGCACAAAAGTGTGTTGATCTTTAGCGTATGTATTTGTGTCATTTATCAGTCGTGGAGGCTGCAGATGTCTGTGTGCGATGGTTAGCGATCCATCTCCAGAGCATCTGTTTGTCGTTAAGGCTTTTATGGATGGGAGATAAGAACATGACATACGGATGTTGAATGCCTGAGAGATGCCTCAGTCGCCCCGCTGAGGGAGCTAAAGACTTACGCAGGATTGGATGGGTTTTCTGCTTTTCCATCCCCGCCCTCCTTTTCTCCCAAAGCCAAGTTATTTTTTGACAATAATTTTTCTTGATTTGTGTTGGCCGTGCTGCGGTGCCAGATGGGTGGGATTTGCCACATAGTACAATACAGAGAGTGCCAGAACTATTAGACATTCACTAGAAGGTATTTAAAAATCGGTGCGTTGAACTTTTCTGCAGCTGGCAACTTGACTTAGCTCTATTTGCCTTGTTTAAACCGTGTGAACCCCACCTAACCTGCTGCTATAGCAAGCGGGCTAAAGTAAGTGTTTGAAAGTGCCACGACCCGTAAGCTGTGAGTTTCTGTCTGTTCACATTACTGTCTCCCTCCTCTGGACATCAACCTGTGTCGAATTTATTCACGTAGCACATTTAAACAACAGCAGCTGATGAAAGTGATTCACAATGTCACCAACAGCCATTTTCTGTTGACCCGGTGTGGCATCAAAATCTGTGACCACAGAGGGCGACAGAGCGCAGGTACGCCTTGAGGATCAGAGAGAAGAAGAGTATTTACGTAAACTGCGTAAATACTGATATATGTGGGATTGCAAACTCCACAGCTCCTTTATTACCATCACACTGACGGAGAAAATATAACGTATTAGAATATAATTTGTTCTTTATAAGAATTGTATTCTTAACTTCATAAATAAAGAATGCAATTTTTCTGGGAAAGAACTCAATAGACTTGAGATGCGTTTTAGTGTTGCCCCATGGTAACTCCATTATCTCGTTCTCCTATTTTGGTTCTGTTTGGTCAGTCTGTTACTGGAGTTTTGTCAGATTTTTGGCTTTCGGTTGTAAAATATTCTTTTGTCTATGTTCCTTGTCTTAATGTTTACTCACCTGCTTTCCCCACCACTAATCTCCTCTCCAGGATTTAAGATTTCTGTTTCCAGTTAATCCTTGTCAGATCCTCTCATCTAAACTGTGACTCTGTTTTCCTTTTGTTTCTTTTTGTTGACAGTGACTGTTTTAACTTCAATGTCCATGAAAATAACTTAATGCATAAAAAAATGGTTGGTTGGAAAATGTGACCAAGCCAAATATTTAGTCATTTAAACCTGGCTGTGAAATGCATAAAATATCCAGTTTCTTCCTGTTTTGCTCTACGTCTTTCAACTCCTGTCCTCTATCCCTCTTGGATCACCTTTTGTTTTTCCAGATGGACCTTTCGCTCCTCTCCTTTCCAGTGGAGAGCAGGAAATAAAAGCTATCAGGCTGGGACATGGACGTGCCCCCCTTCGATCCAGAACCCATTGGAAGTGAGATGGAACAAAAAGTTCCTTGAGATCTTCCAAAGTTGAGCTGTCAAAGTGACCACAGCGCCAATAATATGAATTATGAAGATGTTAGATTTGATTTAAAGGCCTTTTCTTCTGCTGTTGCACTCGCTTTTTATTCTTATGCTGTAACTTTGGTTTAATCTTTCGGGAGAACCTACTTCTGGCTGCTCTGAGCTTCAGGATATTTTTTCACTGGTTGTTTGCAGCTTTGAAGAAATTCTTTCTGGGTACCCATCTCTGCTTTTCAAGGTCCAGTTCAAACCCAAATGCAGTCTGTTTCTCGTTGCTGCTCTCTGTTGGAGTGCCAGCGTCTGTCAGCAGCTCCTAGCGGCCCCTAGTTAGAGAAAGTAATGGACGTGACTTAAGCCAAGTGTTGCTCCTCTGACCATCTTCCTCTGACACAAATCAGGTGCACTGCTTTTACTTCTTTCTTGGAGATGGTTCCTTAATTATCTTCAGTTTCCAACTACGGATCCCTTAACACTCTGTACCAGTCGTAGTGAAGATAAAAGTTGATAAAACCACTTTAAAATAAATGTATTGTAATCGCAGAAGTACAATAATGTACGTATTGGGAAGAAACGCATCAGTCTTTTAACACTTACTTTAAAAAAAAATAATTCAAGTTTTCATGGAAATTTTCATGCTAAAAGATAAAAGTGTACAGTAACTGGTACCATTCTGTTAACTGCAGTCGGGGGCCACATAAAATAGTTTCAAGGGCCACAAATGGCCCTCGTGCCTCACTTTGGACACCCCTGAATGAACCCAATACCACTAACTAAAAGGTCAGTTGGGTTAGGTGTAAAGCACTACTCATAATCACCCGTTCATGCCATAATTTATCACAAACGAAGCATGGCTGCTGGTGGATGCTAAGCCTGAAATGTTTGTGTCTAAAGTTCTGTGAAAGAAAGAAAGATCTCCTCTCCTCTCCTCTCCTCTCCTCTCCTCTCCTCTCCTCTCCTCTCCTCTCCTCTCCTCTCCTCTCCTCTCCTCTCCTCTCCTCTCCTCTCCTCTCCTCCTCTCCTCTCCTCTCCTCCTCTCCTCTCCTCCTTCATGTTTGCCCCACCCAGGCAGCAGGTCTGAACCGGTGTTGTGAGCGCAGATTTAGTGTTCAGGAGTTGGAGGTTGGGTGAATCCTCAGGTAAATACGCAAAGCACAAAGGCAACACTGCTGCTCCTTCCTGTTTAAATCTACATGATTATACAACCATGATTACCGACCAATACTGCAAAATACAAGCATAGGAAAACAATGTATTTATGGATGGGTAGTATTCAAAGGGCTGGTAAGCAGATATAAAGCACAAAAAGAACTTTATTACTGCACTTAAGTCGACTTTTCAGGTATCTGCACTTTACTTGAGTATTTATTTTTCTTCGGACTTTTTACTTTTACTCCTGACAATTTAAGAGAAGTATCTACTTTCTATTCCTTATATTTTCACATATGCCTCGTTACTTGAGTGATGAAAGAAATAATTCTCCATTCAGTAATAATGGTTGCATCCATTCAGTTGGGAAAGCAGAAGAAGGAGAACATACTGTGGCATGAGAAAAACAAAATGGGTGGAGATTTTAACCTGAGTAGCATCACAAACAACAGAGGAACACATTCATAGACGCAAAACATTCCCCGTTTGTCGCCTTATTTTTAGAAAATCCTTCCATTTTGTTGGTTCAAAGGGTGATTAGTGACGAATGCTCTGCGTTTGTCCAATCTAAATGATCCTGATTGAGAACCAGACCGCATCGGTATTTTTTTATCTACCAACACAGAGCATGCTGTGAGCAAAAGAAAAAAAATACCAGAGCTTCTTAAGTATTTTAGCCTCATCTGAAGTTTTTTTGTATTACTGAAAGTGAAAATTACTCTTCAGATCTCAAAACTTGTGCTTTTTTATTTTTGCTTGAGCAAAACAACCTGTACTGTACTAGAGCATTTTCCATACAGGTACCTGTACTTGTACATAAGCAGAGAACATCAGTACTTTTGACTCCTCTGCTGATATGTTTTCTTAATGTACAGAACAAAAACCACAAAAAAAAGAAAGTCTGTGTTTTGTTTCTTTTTTGGCTGGAGAGTCATTTTGACTCTTGCAACAAAAAGTTTGGACACCCCTGATATAGAAGCTCACATCTTCCTGGGATTTGACAGGTAGTTTTTGATCAACCAAAGAGGCTTCAGCTTTTATAACTTTGTAAAATCGTTACTGTTCATCTTCAGGAAAAATATGCGCATTAGGCAGAAATACCCCCAAAACAATGGCTCTCCCCCGCTTTTGTAAGGCAGTGACAGATGACAAGCGCTGGCTGCCTGCGAGTCTGCTCACCATTCAATCAGCCTGTCTTTGATTATTATGTGGTGGGAGCGCTCCATCTTTTGTCTATAGTGGCTGGAAATGCAGATGATGAGGCTGAAGCATGACCTAACCCTTCTGGAGTGTTTATAAAGGAGTTATAGTCCACATTTGATGGATTATGCTGGATTTCCAAAAGGTTGGGTTAATAAATGCAGGCTTGTTGGTTCCTGCTTCTGTTAGGCTGATCTGGAAAGACGGCTTTAATGCAGACAAACAAATGTATGCACATAAGTTTTCATCGGAGCCTCAACCTGCAGCGAGGTTTCAGGAATGCTCTCGTTCTTCCAGGCCAGCTCATAAATTCAATAACAGATCCACAAGCAACCATTGTAAACATCTGTAAACTATCATGGCCTCCCCATTGACCGGAGAACCATCACTGGGCTCCAGGAATCACCGTGGGAGAGAAAGGAAAGCAGCAGAGCGTGTAAAACGAAAGCAACTATAAAAATATGAGCATTTTACAACCTGATTTCAAACTGTTGGTTGGAAGCCGAAATCATTGAGGGGTTTAGTGTTGCTTATTTAACATATTTCTACACAAGAATGTTTTAAAAACCATTTTATAGTTCACTCATATGGCGCTTTCTTTGTTTTTTTCTTCGTCTCCACTGTTGGAAAATGGTTTTTAGATCAATCCAATGGGTGTTTTGCAAGTTATTTTCGCATTTATTCAGTGAGTAAAATAAAGACGTGATTTCTCCCCAACAAGTTAATCAGAAATTGGACCAATCATCATTAATTATGTGTAAGTGGAGACATATTTAATTATCACACTCATTCACACAGAGACAGACAGGACAAACAACCATGCACACACCTAGGGAGAAAATAGAGAGACCAATTAACCTGCCAGTCATGTTTTTGGACTGTGGGAGGAAGCCGGAGTACCCGGAGAGAACCCACCATGCACAGGGAGAACATGCAAACTCCATGCAGAAAGACCGGGGCCGGGAATCAAACCCAGAACCTTCTTGCTGCAAGGCAACAGCTCTACCAGCTGCGCCACTGGGCAGCAAGTTTCAGACAAGTTTGAAATGTTTTATGTCTATAATTTCAGTATTTTTGTATTAGTTTTATAAATGTTCAATATAGTTCCACTTAGTTGTAGTTTTTTCCCCATTAATTGCGTTTTTATTCAATATTTAGCAAAAATATTTTCTCAATTTCAGTTTTTGTTATTTGGTTAGATTTAATTAACTATAGTAGCCTCGGCTCCTGCAGTGTGGGTGAACGTAACACACTGTACAAAAAACCTGTTACACACAAGATGTTTTACCGTCATCTGATCTCACTGGTTTTGAAAATCGGCTCACAATTTTACCGTCTTGCCGTATGAACCAGGTAGGAGAAGGGTTATACTGAGAAAACACCCAGGCCCGGATAAAATCTCCATAAACCTTATGGAAAACCACACTGATCCAATTACCCTCAGAAGTCACGTAATTAGAGTCTGTCTGTGTGTAATTTAATCTCAGTATAAATCCAGCTGTTCTGTGAAGGCCTTCTCTAACGCTAGAAAACATTAGAGAACAAATAGCCTCAAGGAGACCAAAGAACGTGGCAGACAGGTCAGGGAGAAAGTTGTGGAGCAGTTTAAAGCACCGTGAGGTTATAAAACAAAAGCCCACTCTTTGAACATCTTAGAGCGTCTTAGTGCAGTGCAGTCCATCATCTGAACATAGAAGGAGCATAGCACTAACTTGCCAATACATGAGCATTCAGCTAATTTGACAGGCCAGTCAAGGATCAGAGAAAAATGGATCATATGGGCCTGTAATCCTGATAAGTAAAATAAGGCAACGAGAAGTAAAATAGTTGCAAACAATGATAAAATAAAATCAGTTTATTGACTTAAATTTTATGTAAATTGTTCTCCTTATTGGTATATAAAAATGTTTATGGTCAAAATCGCTTAGTTTGAGCATTTCCTGTTGAAATGCATGAAAGAAGACCAGGCTGAGGCAGTAGAGTGCAGTGCTGTGCTTCACCTGTGGGGGCGCTGTTTCACACAAGTGAATGAAGCAGACATTTGGTGCCAATTGCTCTCCGTATTCATGTCGCCAGTGTAGTTGTTTAATTACACATGTTGACGTTTCACAGTTTGTTTGACATTTAATGAATGTTTGTGAGATATTTAGTTTTTTTGATCGGCGATAAAAGTGCAGTGAAAATGCTGAAAATACCACAATGAGCAACAGGTGCTCTTCTTCTACGCATTGAAAAGACTGGAAAGTCAGAGCAGAAAAAAATGCAGACACCGTTCAAGCCTACTGTCTTTGGCTGCCAAAGTGTGAAAGTTACAGAAGAATAAGAAACAATTATGGCTTTTTTTGTTTTGTTTTTTACAACAGAATGACAGAGATATTTGTGGACGTCATATGGAATTAAGGTAAGATCATGTGACCTTATTAAATATTCTCCTATCTTTATTGCTTTTATATAGTTGGACGCTTTAATTTGTTATGGCCAAAATTAAAATAAAGCTTCTATATTGGATTTTGGCTGGAAAAATAAAATTGTTAGATGCTAAAAACAGGCTTTAAAGTGAGGTGGAGGTTCACCGTCAGAGAAAAGCATGAAGTTCAGACGTCTCCATCCAATTGGATTTAACCTGACCAATTTTGCAAAACATTATGCAAAGCTGCCTGAGACAAATGAGTTGCAGCTGTAACTTTCCTTCTGGTTAACAACTATTCACTACTTTCTCACAATCTATTATATAAAATCTTAATAAAATACATTCAGTTTAGGGGATGTAACATGACAAAAAGTTAAATTGGTACATGTACAGTTTTGTTTAAGAGTTAAGTTGCAAACTGTTCTATTCAAAGAAATGTTTCAGAAAAGTCTCCAGTCTCACTCTAATTCTATCATCTGTTTTCCTTCCACATCTTTTTTGTAAATCATGAACACTGAATGCCCCGTTAGCCCAGGGCCCCCAGAGGAATTATAATAGTCTACCTCAATCTGATGTTATGTCTCCCTGCTGAACTGTGGCAAGTCTTTCTCATGGCAAGCGTCTCGTCCAAGCAGTCTGAGCTCCACCCGGCCATCAAACACGATCTCCGAGCCAATCTGCTGGGAGTCCAATACTGCTGCAATATTGCATGAGAACGAAGTGAACTTAATCCGGTCAGGGAAAGAAGATTTTAGTAAATATAAACTCAGACTTCACTGAATAATAGTTGGTTTATATAAAACCCTCTAATACTTTAAACTCTTTGACCCCTCGGGCCTCTGGGAGCCAAGGCTATTGCCCCCAAATATGGGTCCTTCAGGAGTGAAGGGGTTAATATGACAGACCGCTGAGTTGTGTAACGTGACTATTAAACCTGCAGTGTGTAAGTTTCACATTGACGAAACAATAGGAAGATTCAGTTACTTAGGCAACGTTTGACTTGGATGGTTTTAGGTAAAATAATGTAGAATTAAACAAATTTACTCAAATTATGTCAACATTCTTACAGAAAAATGAAGATTGACAGTTTATTAGCGAAACAAAAGTTGATCTCGGTGTTAGTTGCACTTTAAAGTGTCAGGACAGAGTGAGAGTTTTAACAAGTATGTGAAAAACATTTTTGCAAAAGTTGTAGTTTTAGCCTAGTAAGCAAGTTGTTATTTGGAGCCGATTTCAAACCAAAGAGAAAAATAAAAAATTACTGAGCTGCATACTTCCTCTCTGTTATTTTGCTTCCAGATCCAAGGTATTACCTCCCGAATACAAGGCCAAAAATATTACGATGCGATCCAAATCACATACTGGCCAGCTGCCATTAGCTTTCTACTAAGATCCAAGTTAAACTAATCTATTAGCCTGACCTCACTCCCAGCTCTTTACGGTGGATGGGAACACACATTTGTGGGGCTAAGTTTGATATTCCCCGCCTGAGGCCATTTAATTTGATTCATTTTTGGGGGGAGGGAGGCTGCGAACATTAATTTCATCTAGAAAACCCTGTCCACAACACAGCTGGGTGGCTCTGAATTAAGATCTGTGTTTTCACACTCCATGAATCATCGCTCAACTCCTTTGAGGATCCCCACCGTGAGATCTGAGCGTGTCAGAGGAGAAAGGAATGAAAAACCAGAGCGTGTGTTGCAAGGTTGCTGGATTCAGAGCAGGGATGGGATTGCAGAGCGACCCTTCACCCCTCGCACATCACAGAGGAAGAACGAGTTTGGTCCATTAGTGGTCACTTTGTGGCTGTGTCTCAGGGTTCAGCCTGTTCGGGAAACAAATCTTCTACCTCTTATTTTACTCATCAAGACCCCTTGTGTCCCCCCTCCACGGCTCTCTTAAAGCCGTCCCACGCTCAACCCTGTAATTTGGGTGAAGAATTCAGCGGCTGTTATTTTTATTGAATTCCCAATAACTTTGCTGAGAGCTTGAGGCTGCGCTGCCAGAGCAGTTCGGTGGCCAGCCGGATCCAGTGCCAGGGTGGGAGGTAGGACAGTCACAGCCTGTTTTTTTTTTTTTTTTAAACACAGCGCAGGGGAAAACACAGGGCAACAATCATCACATTTATGGATGGCTCACCACTCTCCCTGAGCCAGGTTTACAGGCAGCCAGGGGTCTACTGGCCACTAATAAAGAACGCCTGTCCCCAGGGACTCTTAAAAAGGGGACCTGTTATCCAAAATTCACAGTTTGCACATTTTTGCACTTCCATTTGGGTTTCTTCTGCTCCTGAAAACAGCTCAAGCCATTAAAAAATAAAAACAATGCGTAGCCAAGTTTTGGCAATAAGTTTATGGTTTTTTGGTGTCTGGAAAATGAGCCCATTTCAAAAAAGGCGCATATTAGCAGGAACTGCCCCTCACCTAGCAACCGCAACGAAGCCCAGCCCGTTACCTAGCAACCACAGTAGAATTCCGCCTAACAACCCGACCCGAGCTCCAGAATGTTTGGTCTGACTGCTGTTGCGCCATTAGCAATAAGTTAATGTTTTTTGGCGGCTGTCATGTATGCAGCTCTTATAAGTTTTATGTTTTTGTCGCCAGGACAAAACTATACAGATCTGTTAGACTGATCTGTAAATCAGATTTACGGATTGTAAATCTGTTTAACTGTAGAGAAGCGTTTCATAAGATTCGACTAGTAAAGCGTCTTCAATCCAGAGTGTTTGTTTACAGGCATTTTGAAGACACGATGTCTGTAAAATGAGCCGTTTCAAAAAATTCTGATTAAGTCACAATCGATGGGCACTAGCAACCCAACTGGAGCTCCAACACTTTTGGTCAGCTGGCTTTACCGCTGTTTGCACTGTACAATGGCCACTGGAAAAGATGCATGTTTTATTGTTGACTTACCATCCAGTAACAACGTACTGCTTTCTTGTTGGTTGTGCAGGAGGTTCCACTTCTGCTTTTCAAAGAGCTACGGTTATATAATTGTGCATGTGTTTGCAGCCATCTTCACTTGTGAGTGTAAACGTTAAGTTGGCCTGCAGCAGCTTATTTGTATTGAAAGTGAAAGAGGCCCTAAAACAGCTCGTCAGACTAAAATCCCTTTATCTAAGAATGATTTCGTAATTAATGCATCGCCCATTAACCTGTCCTAACCTGTTAAAGGAAGCATAATAGCTCACCTTGTGGCATACAGAGATGTGTCTACATCTTGGAGAGTGGTGCATTCAGCTCCACCACTCACGACATTTAGTGTTCTCCTTCTTTGCATTTTCACTGAATCATGTCGGCTAATTTTTTCCAGAACATTTGCGTTTTTGTTGCAGCTGCCATGCGATGAGGCTATGATTAGCAATCATGAACAGGAGCCCATTTGGCTCACATCAGGTTCGACTCGGTGACGTCGAACACGGAGCTGGAAATCATCTTTCCCGTCTACCAGACACGCTAAAGTCCTCCACAGTTCAGAGATGTCTTATTAAATTCAGAAACAGTCAGAAAGACTCAGCAGCTTCTCTTAAAAATTGACTTTGTCCATCTGTATAGAAGTGTACACACAACAACTAAAAAGACATCTTTTTTTTCTCGCTGTTTGAAGTTAAATCAGACCAAAATTCTCGTGTTTCCAATCTGTTAAAATTACCTAATTTATTTCCATTTGCTAAATGGCACAATAATGAGAGAATATGTCAAAGATTTATTTATTTATGCATTCAAAATCAGAAGTTTAGATATATTCACTCAATATTTAGCATTTCTTTTAAACTGTATAGCTCTGGTTTCCTTCATCAACCTTCTTCCAACAGTTTGCTGCAGTTCTTGCCCATTCCACCTGACAGAACTGGTTTAACTGGGGCCATTTTGTAGACCGACTCGATCACATCTGATTTCTCAGATCTGATGTCCTTTCGTCACTTTATAACAACTTTGGCTGTAGGCTTCGTTGGAAGGTCAATCCGAGCCCAAACCTTAACTTCCTCTTTTGAAGTTGCTTCAGTGTTTCTTAATAATGTTCATTCCTCATGATGTCGTCTTTTCCTTAGAGTTCACCAGCTCCTCCTGTAGCAAAACAACTTCACAGCATGATGTTGCCGCCACCGTGCTGCACTGTTGGGGCGGAACAAGCATCACAGTTTTTCCTCCAAATGTAACGATGGTCATTATGGCCAAACCTTCGTTTCATCAAACCGCAGAACATGTCTCCAAAAATGAAGGTTTCTGTCCCTGTGGACATTTTAAAACTATAATCTGGCTTTTTATTTTTCTTTCGGAGTTTTCTTTCGCTGTGGACAGTGTCACGATCTTACCAGGTTCAGCTCGCATCTTCACGAGGTTTTTATCTTTTGTTCTCGGGAAACTTTGAACATTTCAGACAAGAACTCGTCTCCTTCCTGAGCTGTGTGATGGTTGGATGTTCCCATCATGTTTATACTTGCTTGTAATTATTTGAACAGTTGGAGCAACCAGACTTGTGCTGTTTCACAATTCTTTTCCTTGTTTCTTGGCTGATTTCTTTTTGCTTTCCCATTGTGTCAAACAAGAAAAGCAGTGTGTTCAAAACATCTGCAGGTGTGCTTCCAAATAACTCAGCTATCATATTTTAACTCAACTATCATAATTGTGCAGGCATTATCATTTTAATGCCTGCATAATCATTCAGAGAACTGCTGATTTGACAGTTTTCAGAAAGTCACAGGAAAATTAAAGACTAAAAAAAAGAGGCTGCATGTATGAAAGCATATTACTTGAAAACTGAGTGGAAGGAAAAAGTTGGGAAGAAAAAGTTGCAGAAGCAGCAGGAATAGCTGGTTTGTGACCAAAATCAAGTGAAGTATTGAGTCTAGACAACATGGAGCCAAAATGTCTGCATTACAAAATAGTTTTAAATTAGTCTCATGTCTTTCAAACAAAAGATTAAAGTTTCATCATCTGCAAGACAAAAACTTCAAATTAAAGAGAAAGTAATGAAAAGAACAAACTAGGCCTGTCACAATTGCAAATTTTGCTTAATGATAAATTGTCCAAGAAGTTATTGCGATAAACGATAATATTGTTGTTTTGAAACCATTTATAATGGTAATGGCAAAATAATAATGCAGGAACACATTATAAAAGATCAAGAAACTTTAAATTCTAATAAACATTTAACACTGGAACTGGAAGACTCCAAATTGTCCCTAGGTGTGAGTGTGTGTGTGCATGTTTGTTTGTCCTGTCTGTCTCTGTGTTGCCCTGTGACAGACTGGCGACCTGTCCAGGTGACCCCGCCTCTCGCCCAAAACGATAGCTGGAGAACCAGCACCTCCCGACCCCACTAAGGGACAAGGGTGCAGGAAAATGGATGGATGGACGGATGGAAGAAAAATTGTGCTTCTAAAAAATTTTTAATTGAGACCAAATCAGCAAACTGAAAACTTTTATCATCCAGTTTTTGGTAAAAAGGGAGAAAAAATCATGCCAGTGGAAATTATTGAGTTTGTTTTAATTTATCATGCAATTAATTGATTTATTGATTATTGTGACTAGAACCAATAAAACAAAGATTTTCTCTCCTTTTTTTATTCTTATTAAAACATTATGGTTGAAAATTAAATGAAATTGTGTTTTTATTAACTACTGAACCTTTACTGGGAAAGTTTAACAGATTTCTTATACATTTGCTTTGACATGTCCAACATGGAGTCAGGCGGTATGGAAACTGGACAACCAGAATCCGGTGATTTCATCTTCTACTTTCTGTTTTGTTTTTTTGTTTTTTGAGTGCTCTCACGTTAGTCTGACGAAAGCGACACAAACAAAGACAGGGGTTGCCCAGTGTTCCCAGTGGAGCCGGGCCGGTTGAAGTTTTGCCTGGATCGTGGTGGTGACACCACTGACACTTGATTCCCCCGCTGAGGTTTGCCTAAATGGTCTCTGCTTGTCGTTTCCCCAGACACAACACGAGCTGGTGACAGGACTGGACTTTTCTCACACTTTAGACGATGTTTCTGTGCAGCTCTGTCTGAGAGTTTGAGCCTCCGGACCACCTTGTAAAGTGCAGCTGTCTTGAGCGTAAGCCCTCCCCCAGCTAATCCACTTGTAATGATACTGTAATCATCAGAGAGAAAGCGGCTCTGGTGAAACTTTTCCCAGGATGCCAGGATTTTGTATTATGAGTATCACATCAGGAACTGAGCTTATGTGTTATGTAACGTAATGTTTCACAGGGCTGGAACGGCTCTCAGTCCAACTATCAATGGGAATGGATGCAAACAAGTGGATGAGAAAACACTGAAAAAACTCAAATGTAGAGATAGATCTCAAAACCAAAAAAGTGCAGAATCAAACTAAATAGCAGGGACGCTCTGATACACTTGTTTCACTTCTGAGGCCGATGTCTGAGTTTTAATATCAGCCAACAGTTCCTGCTTTTTATAATGAACAAAATAAAAGCATAGTAAGAGGGAAAACTCCTGTCAAAATAAAGTCTGTCTGTCTCCCACTCTCTCAATGTCATTTAGTATTTCACTTTTTCCTTCCAAACAGTTTTCCATTAATATATAAACAATCAGCTTCTTCTCTTATGACCTTATGTGTCTTTCTGAGCAGAGGGAACCATGTTTATTGGATGTTTGTGCTCATATAAAGTATAACTATGAGGAATAACTAGTCCGTTAGTTACTAATGTGCCATAGCTTCATGCTACTCAGTTTTCCCTTAGAAAGTCTGCAACCTTGAAGGATGATTCTCCGTTTCGCAATGTCCCAATGACCTAGAGCCGTGGCGCTCTTTGACCCCTGACCTGCAGACAGCACGAGGTCTTGTTGACGCAGCGAAAAAATGGAGGCTGTAGCAGCTCCTCGACCTCTGCCAGTAAAGCGGCAGAGGTCGAGGGTTCTGGCTGCCAAAAATAAGCAGGATGGAGTTAAACTTGTCCTTGGCAAAGAAAGATGTCTGATTCCTGATTGTGCGTCAGCCAAAAACATCTCTCCCTGCCTCTAATGTACACAAACACAGACTCACACGCACACACAAGAGCGCTGTCAGTGTGATTCACAGTGTTGGTGTGTGTTTGCATTGCTCAGACTCAACATATGTTGTGGCTCATCAGGCCCGAACATGGAAACTGTGAGTGGCTGCAGATGTTGAGGAGAGAAGGGTATTTTTTTTTCAGGGTGGTTTTAACTTGGTTTCTTTCTCGCACTCCACTACGACTCCTCAACTAATCCCACAGTCACTGGAGCTCCTAGGAGGATCTTAAAGTCTGTGTGGTGCTGACAGTCCAGCGCTACCCGTCTGTGCTTTATCTCCCTCTGAGTGGGGAGAACAAAATGTTGGATTTGGTCTGAGGCTCACGTTTGGAAAAATGATTCACGCTTTACATCTTTGAATTATAAAGATGCAAAACCTTCACTCTGATTCAAATTGTGAACATTTTCATTAAATCTAAACACTTTTTCCAGAAAGTTAATTTCATATCAAGGACTGTAGCCGCCGAACCCAAGAATATAAACATTTCTAAAGGGGGCTTATGATGCAAAATTCATGTTTTGCACAGTTTTCTACTGCCATTTGTGTCTCTACTGCTTCCAAAAACAGCCAAACACTTAAAACCACTCAGTCATTTTTTTGGGCAATAAGTTAATGTGTTTTTTTGTGTCTGTAAAACGAGCAATTTCAAAAACCTTCCAAATGTAACGTCACAAACCAGCAGGCACCGTCCGCGTCACTTAGCAACCCCAGCAGAGTTCCGCCCGTCATCTAGCAACCCCAGCAGAGTTCCGCCCGTCACCTAGCAACCCCAGCAGAGTTCCGCCTGTCACCTAGCAACCCCAGCAGAGTTCCAGCCGTTTGGTCAGCTGATTTTACCTCTACGTTTGTAGTCGGCTTGCCATCCTGAAACCAGTTGTTTTGTTTCTACTTCTGTACTGTATAATTACCAAGCTGTTTTCCACCATCTTCATGTGTAAAAAGAGTAAACTTTGAGTTGCTGGGCGTGGCCAGCTGAAGTTTATTTAGATTTAAATGATAGGAGGTACTAAAACAGCTAATTCTGAAAGGTAGAAATAGGCAGAATTGAGCAGACCAAAATCTCATTATTTAAGATTTTGGGCAAAAAATGTTATGAACGTGTTTTGTATAACTCAAAACCTATCTGAACCTGTTCGAGGAAGCATATTAGGTCACCTTTGTCCTTCAATTGCCAAAATGGAAAGACCTTAGAGAAGTATATTTGGCTGCTCATCATTGTGGGAACTATCTGAAGACCTTTTAAGGATAGAAAGATTATTCACAAATGTTAAATGTTTAAGACAGCTTCACTGTTCCCAGGAGTCCAGTTTCCAACAAATTCACCTCAAAAGTAGACTTGGCAATGCTTTAAGAAGCTGCAAAAACTCTCACATCTCATTGTCCGCAGGCCTCAGTCAGCCAGATGTTAAAATTTATGACAGTATAACTAAGTCCATGACAAAATACCTAAAAAAAAGACTGAACAAGTACGGCTTGATGGGCAGAGTTGAAGGAGAAACTATCTTCCCTCTAAAAAGAATACAAAAGCAGGAGTTCAGTTTGTGCAAGTTGGATCTGAACGATCTGGAAAAATGTTTTGTTGTCAGATGATGTTTGGCAATAATTCACAGCACCGGGTTGGGAAGGAAACAAACACACCATATTACAACAAACACCTCACACCAACTTTCAGGTTCCCCAGCGGAGGGAGGGGGCGACACTTTGGGACTGGACACCTTCCAGTCATTGAGTCAACCATGAACTCCTCTGTGTGAAAACTCTTCTGGGGTCAAATATGAGGAAATGTGACAGCTGAAGTCCAACTCAAGATTGATGTAGCCAATCAATGGAGCATCTCTAAAGGAAAGACCAATATTCCTCCATAACTGACTACAGAGAGCTGTGTCCAACAAGCTGTTGTGTCTCAAATTTGAGCGTGCAAAAAACACGTGCATTACCGTTAGCTGATAATGCAATCAACAGGCGCTCATGTCGTCAGCCATCATGACTAATTCTGCAATGCCACAGCAGGGCACTCAAGAATCCGACCACTGGATCCCCGTGGAAATCGCCTCGACATCCGGATGTTCTGTTTGGTCAGATCGCTTTGTCACACAGACGAGAAGTGTGGGAGAATAATTTTGACCTTGGGGACTATGCGTTAAGCCTCTGGTGTTGGTGATCTCTCACCATCGCCTTCCGTCTGGCAGTGATTCTCACACTGCCCCCACAAACACCTGTCTGCACATGTTAACGATGCATTCAGGCCCCGTCTGGGATTCGGCATGGCCGTAGCGATGAGGTCGAGAGGTTATCCCCTGCGAAAGTGTGTGTGCACCTTTTCATGAACTGAACAGTTGTTGTGTCTGGTGTGCCTCAAGACTCCATTCTAAAACTCTTTCCAAGCAAAACAGAAGACAAGTTCTCAGCTCCTTTCTTACTCAATCGATGCTTTGTATTTGTTTTGGATGTCCCGGGTGAAACAATTTAGGGGCCAAATATCTGCAAAAAATCTCCTGCAACACAAGCCGTCATGGGAAGGGCCTCATTGGTTTCTGCTTTCGTCTCATTTCCTGTCAGCGTCTGCCACGAGGAGCTTGTTTAACATATTGTATTTTATGTCCGCTCTAAAAAGCCAGAAGAAATACAATGAGTCAGGGATCGCCAGAAATCCTTGGACATGCTTTTCTGATATTCAAGAGTCCAACTCAAGTCTTGCATCCGACTGCTTTATTTTGATAGATTCAAGTTCAGAGGAGTTCACCCCCTCGGAGCTTTTTATTAAAACATGTAAGAGAATATTTAACCACTTTAGAGGAGACTTTTAGCTGCAGAAGTAAGGTATGCCGTGCTGTAGATCAACTTCTGGACCAAATCCTGGCCCATTCTCGCTCATTAGAGCTTGGAGTCGAACCCAGTTTATTGGCTTCGGTTTGAGAGCTGACCTCAAGCTCTCTGTGGGGTTAGTATCTGAGAAGTTTCCTGACCACCCATCCAAATTTTCAAAGTTGTGATGTGGTTCGGTACCAGGGTTGCCAGATCTGACAGTTTCCAGCCCAAACACAACATGAAACCAGCCCAGCTCCAAACATCCATCCAAAGTCCCATCCTCTACAGAAACTCATGCTAACAGCTCCAGGTACATGACTCTTGGAACGTAACGCCACTTGTGTTTTTTTTGTTGTTGTTGTTCTTTTAAACTGGGATTCTGTTTTACAGTACAACCCTTGATTAACCAATGACTACGAATCTTTGATGATGTCACCTCTGATTGCACATCAAAATAAACTCATCTAGAGAAGTTGCAGTCAACACTCCAGACAACGACGTTGCTTTCTTTTTATCATCTTCCTTCGTTTTGTTATGATTTTGTGACGATCCTGTCGGTTCCCATTACTGAATAACTTTAAAATGTATATATATTAACGGTGGTGTTTGTTATTACTTCCATAATTAATGCGCTGCTGTGAGACATCTTTCTCTGCGCACGCGAGTCACTTTGGGAACATGAACCGTTCACACAAAAGTCTGGTTGCAATTGCAGTTAATTAGTCACACGCAAAAAATAATAATTTTAGCCAAAAATTGGAATTGAGTATTAAGAGCTGCTGTGTGAATGGAGCCTAAAGCCCAGATTGCTAAAATCATACTTCAATCTATATATAAATGTATATCACCATTATTTTTGTTATAAGGAAACATTTTAAGCTGATAAACCTTAAGGCTATGAATTCATTTTATCGTTCTGCACAAAAATCTAAAAACAGTTTTGAAGTTAAACAGGTTTTAAGAGCATAAGCGGGTGATTATTTTGAGTCTTGAACAGTAATGTGGTCAGCATGATGCAGATGAAGATAAAAAAAAGCTGGCAGTGGTGGAAGGCAGCGATTATCTGACTTTGATTGGATGATTGGCCGATGAATTATTCATGTAATCTCTCAATGCCAAGGCAAATATCTCTTTGCTTTTGGCACTAAAGGTACAACCTGAACTTGAACAAGCATTCGCACCATTTTCTCCCTCCTCCTTCCTCGCCTTTTTGGCTGCATGCGTCTCCTCTTCCCCTTCTTAGCTGAGTCCTTATGCAACCAAATCAGAACGCCATTTAGAGAGATGAAGTTAAATAAACTGGGATGTGAGTCAGATCCAACTGGGGACTCTTATGTAACAATGAGGTTACTTCACTGATGAATGCGCCTTGGAAGAGACACTGATTCTCAAGGTCTGGGTTTATTTTAATTACCAGTGGAATAAGTTTTCCTGTGAAAATCAAGTCGTCTTAGTCACAAAGGGGCTATCTTACACTACGGTTAAAGTTTTGCACAACTTTTGTAAAAAATTGATTGATTCCAAAGTTTTCCAAGGACTTTAAGCCTTTAGAAAGTTTCTACTGACATTTACAGCCATGCATAAAAGAAAGTACACCATATTTCACTTCTAGATTTTTCCTGTTGTCCATGTGGGTGACAGATTATCAGTGAGGTCCGTATGAATTCGCTGTAAGCAGACAGTTAACTAACAACTAATTTTGTGCCACAACATAATTTATATAAAAACAGAGTAGAAAGCCAAAGCTGCAAATAGGATAAAAACATCCATCAGTTCTTCCAGCCCGGGTCGGCTTCCTGTAGCTGAGCTCAGCACTGATAGCTGCCCGTCTCGTCCTGCTGCCCTGACCTTTGTCCAAACCCAGCGGATGAGGAAGTGTCAGTGGGAACCAGCCGGGTCAGGCGGGCTCTCGGTGCTGGGATCTGTGGCTCCCGGCGGCTCGACCTACTGTACCGAGGGCTCCACATGTGTTTCCTGTTGTTGTTCAGTGCCGGCCCTCTGCTTCAGAACACAGGCCTTTTCCTGAGGCTTTGTTTGGTGTGGCCCCTGGGAATGGCTTAAATTTAGGTGTGTTTGACAGACCCGTCTGCCCCCGCGCTCTCATGTGGGCCACAGCCAGTACTGTATTTTTCTTCTTACTCTGCTCATATTTAAAATATCAGATATTTTCCTACACTGCAAAAACACAAAATCTTACCAAGTTTTTTTCGTCTAATTTCTAATGCCAATATAAAATAAACCAAAATTAACTTAGAAGGAACTTTTCAGCAAGATGTAGGAGTTTGTTTTAAGTCCATCCATCCATTTTCAAACATCCTTGTCCCTTAGTGGGGTTGGTGCCTATCCCCAGCTAACGGTCCAGCCGAGAGGCGGGGTCACCTGGACAGGTCACCAGTCTGTCACAGGGCCACACAGAGACAAACAACCATGCACACACACACTCACACCTAGGGAGAATTTAGAGAGGCCAATTAACCTGACAGTCATGTTTTTGGACTGTGGGAGGAAGCCGGAGTACCCGGAGAGAACCCACGCATGCCCAGGGAGAACATGCAAACTCCATGCAGAAAGACCGGGGCCGGGAATCGAACCCAGAACCTTCTGGCTGCAAGGCAACAGCTCTACCAACTGCACCACTGTGCCTGTTGTTTGAAGTCAATATTTACATTTTAAAAAGTATTTGTTTCATTTATAAGTATAAGTGCAACTAGTTTTTTTTATTCATGTGAAGAAATTGTTGACTAAAACAAGCTCTTGTATTTTGCATAAAATTGACCTGTATTTAGTTTTGTCTTATTTCAAGTGTACTAAGATATTTGAACGAGAACCACGTTAAGGTTTTGTGTTTTGCAGTGTTTTGCTGCGCTGGCTGTTTGTTTTCCTGTGCACCCTGACATCCACATGGATCGGCGCAGCAGGACAGCCCTGCAGCAGGACCGCCCTGCAGCTTTCTCTCAGTCAAACACAAACAGTAATGTGAGACATGACATGTTTGTTTATATTTATCCAGGACCGCAGCCTTTTCCAGAGAGCTGTTGTGTAAACCACAGCTGGGGATTGCTCTGTTATTCCTGCTTTGGTCGAAACTCAATCAGGAAAACTTTCTGTTCTGTTTAAAACGCTGACTTCATGCCGTCTCCAGAAAGGTGAAAACTTTACATAAAGGTGTAAACTTAAGTTGTAGAAAGAAACAAACTAATTGCCACGTTGACAAAAAATTTAAAAGTTATGCAGGAAAAATAAGCACATCCATTTTGCTTCCATTTAAAGTCAATGCTATTTTCCACCATCCTGCCTGTAATCGGTTCGGTCTCGGTCGCTTTCCGTTAGTAAATCCGGTGCAGCTCGGCCCAACTGTTCACAGATTTCATTCCGACTAGCAGCACCAATCAGGGAACAGCCCCGACATCATTTGATTGGCTCGTGATTTACGTCACTGAAAACTCCAAACAGTGTTCAGCGTTTAGCTGCAGGGACGCCGTCTGGTATCAGAGATCTGTTCAGTTCGGAGGAGTTTAAATATGAGTTCAATCAGGAGCAGCGAAGTTACACATACAGTAACTTAAACAACAGATTGACCGTGAATTGGTGCACAGGCTGCACAGTGGTGCAGTTGGTAGAGCTGTTGCCTTGGATGGATGGAACTGGTGCAGTTGTGGTCGGCTTTCTGATGGAGCTGCTGTTTGGCGCTGACAGAGTAAAACACAACAACGGTGTAAACACTAGAACAACGGTGCGTTCACACCAAGCGCATTTTGAGCGTCAGGCGCGTCTGTTTTACGTGCAAAATCTACGTAGGAGCGGCGGAAAGCGTCGAAGGCTCAAAGCGCTCCAAACGGTTCAAATGGCGCTGCAGAACACGGCTCTCTCCCATTGGAGCCCAAATGTTTTCCATTAAACCAAAGGTGCACCAATTTACAGTGCGGTGAGAAAAAAACAAAAAGAAACTGGCAGTTCCCCTCCTCTTCCCCTCGGTCCCCGTCCATCGCCACCTCCTCCTCCTCCTCCTCCCGACACGGCGCTCATCTGCCAGCGTGTGACATCACAGCGCTCATCTCCAAGCAAACGGCAAACTGTTTCCAGCAGTGAGTCAGGGTGGGACGGGGCAATGGCTTCCATATGGGGCAAACACACACCAGCACGCCGCTCCTTGTTTTTCCACTGTAGTCCGAGAAGAAACAGGAGAACTGGCACTTTATCTTTCCGATTCTATCTTTCATCTGAAGCCGGGGGGCAGCGTTCGCCCACAGCCGAGCCCGCAATCACAAATCTATCATTTTATCATCCCGGTGTAGACAGGAAGGACACCTCATCGCCTCTCTTTTGCTCTTGCCCAGTGATTGAGGAAATGGTAACTGGATCTCGGTGCTGGGCCGCTCTCCTTCCAGCCGCCACAGGTTTGGCTTGGCGGCGGGCCAAGCTGCCTGGGAACATCCTGCCTCCTTGGCCGGACTCGCTGGAGGGCCACAAGACGCTCCAAATTCATTCACCTACGCTGCTTTGCAAAGGAATGCACGCACCCCTTGAACCTTTCCACTTTTTTATCACATTTTATCACACTTTTTGGCACAAAAATATAGGGTTTTTTTCTTAGTATTGTAGTTTGAGTGCGAAGAAAAAGCCCAGCAGGCTTACCTTCACAAGTGGAGTATTACAGCGTTCACTATTATTGCTGTAGTGGAATCTTTTTTGTTATTTTTGAGGTCTGGTTATTCTGTGTTCCTCTTTTTTTGATTAGTCTGGTTTCTGTTTTACTTTAGTTCAGTCCTTCTTAGTGTTTCATGTTTATTTCTTGTTTCTAGTTATTCCTTGTTATCCTACATCAGGGATAAAAGGGCCGTTTGTGCCAGAATGTGCTGATAAAACCAATTTAACTGTTAAAACACAATAAATACCTGCTTCTTTCAGCATTCAGTAAGTGTTTCTTAAAACTAAATCATATTGAGCATCTTTTCACACTAATCAGACCATCCAGGATTTTGCGATTGTTGTCACAGATTTTGTGATAATAATTTAGAAATATCTGTAAGGAATTTTTATGATTTTGGCCAATTTTGAGAAAAATTTGCAGTAAAACTCAGAAAAATGTGGGAATTTTTTAAAGCTTTGAGTGAGTTTCGCAAATTTTTTACAGAAGGCCACATAAAAAGTTACAGCGGGCCACATTTGGCCCACGGGCCTTGATAAATGTGCTGAAGATAAATTATGTTTCTCCTCGTAATCTGTTTGCTCCTCAGACAAGGCCTTTTGTTACAGTCTTCTTCAGAGGTCTTTCCTTCAATGGTTCTTGGTGCGGCGCCCCCGCAGGCGAGGAGGGGAACAAGTTGGTTTGATAGTGCAGTGTGAAAGCGAACCGCAGCAGATGAAAATTTTAAAAATGTTGAAATTCTGATCTCCGATCGAACCGAGTTTGCTGAACTAGTTTCATGGTTTTCTTTATTTCAAGACAGAAATCGAAGTGGAACAGTGGCATGACACCAACAGGTGAAGTAACATTCAAAGCTCCAAACTAGTTTCGTTTCACTGGACTGAGTGTGAACGTGGCTCATTGGATTTTATCCATCAGTGGCATTTGTGCCTGAAATGTAAACAAAAGTTGAATTTGTGTGAATGCTTCAGTGGGGAGCTGAGTTTGTGTCCAGCTTAGTTCAGCATGCAGCAGCAGCGTTCCCACATGGAGCTGATTTGAGAACGGAGAAGGCAGGTTGTCACCGTAGGAAGACGTTTGTGCGTGTGGTTGACTGAAGGCTGCGGAGACGTTAATGAATGTCTGCCCTTTGTTCTCCAGCAACACAGGGGGTTTATGGCCCTACTGTAACCCTTAAATCTCTGTTTCGCTCCACACAAACACATGCCGCCTCTTTATATCTCAAACACAAGCCCGGGGCTCCCTCTTTTCCTCCAAACTTTGATTTATAGGCTCCAGTCTGAGTGAAAGGCAGCCAATGGAAAAGTTTGTGTTTAGTGCAAAGGAGGAGTGTGTTTGCATCCATTTCCAGAGAGATTAAGAAAGGGGGATTTCTTCTTCAAAGTGATGCCAGTGGAAGTAGAGCTTTTGTTTGGTTGCCTTGGTTTTGTTCTGTCTTTTTCTTCCTCATTAATCATAGTTAATGTCCGCCTAATCCTTCCTGTGCTGGACTGATTGCTGGCCAGGAGGTCATCATCAGCAGACAGAAAGCCTAACACCAAAAAGACGATGGGGGGAAACAGAGTGAAGGACGACAGAGTACTTAAACTGAGCTAAAGTAACACGACTTCAGCATAAAGTAGGCATCCAAAACGTTACTCAAGTCAGAGTAAATATGAAAAAATCTATTTAAATACTGAGTAACTTATCAAATTACATCAAATGGACCAAAATGTAAAGTGGAAATTTAGATCAATCCATCAATCCATCCATCCATCCATCCATCTTCTAACACCCTTGTCCCTAATGGGGTCGGAGGTGCGAGAGGCGGGGTCACCCTGGATAGGTCACCAGTCTGTCGCAGGCCCTCAATGATTCCTACTCTGTAAATATTGAAAATACCAAGAAGAAAAGTGTAGTGGTGGCGCAGCGAGGAAAGCAGGTGAAAACAAGGCAGTTGGAGGAAAAAGCCTCTTCCAGCAATCAGGAAGGCTTAGCTACTCTTTACTCCCTCAATGAACTCCTTGTCTCGCTGCGTGGGATGTGGAAACAGCTTTTTTTTTAACATCCTCCACCCTGCCGGTGGCTCTCAGATCTGGACGTTGTGTAAGTCGTACGGAGGATTTTTCCCAGGATGCAGCAGAGCTCTGGGTGCCAAAGTTGAGTACCCAGCAGAGAACACGAGGGACTTTTAATTCGCTGCTTAATCAAGCGGCTCTGCATGCACCTGCTAGGCTGCTTTTCACAAGCTCCTCTGTGAGGTAACGTTTGTATGTTTGCCCACATGAATGTTTACACCAAGACGAAGCTGGTGCACTTTGATGCATTACCTCAGTTAGCGCCCAACACGCTAACTGAGCCTGGTTGGGTTTTTTCCTCATTTCTGAGTGAATTTTCTGACTCATCCTCTCCTGGAAAGACAAGCAGCTGTCCTAAATGCTGCTCTGACTTGGCCTTTGAACTCTTCCAAGATTGATAGACAGGAAAAATTGCTTCCTTAAGGCTACCTGCTGGTGGTTTTCCAGTAAACTGCAAATTTCTGCATTTGCTCAAAATGTTACTGAAGTAAAAGTTAAATGTGGCTGACCAAGAAATTACTGAAGAGAAAAAAAGTATTTGGTAAAAAGTCGACTCCAGTACTGAGTAACTGATCAAATTATCCTTTAATATTTAAAAATTACACCATCAGACGGACCAAAACATTAATTATGTGGAAATTTTGGTAATTTACGAACCAAAATGACAATAAGTTAAGTAACAAAAAAATAACAAAATTTGGCAAACGAAAATGTTTTTCCAAATCAGTTTATTTCAATAAAAACTTAAGAAACTTAAAAAAAACTGCAGGTGTGTGTATGTTTGTTTTTCATTCAATAGGTAGAGAATTTAATCAAGTAATAATAGAAATACTTCATAATAAAATTACTCAAGTAAAAGTAAAAAAGTACAAATACTCCTAAAAATAAAGTTTCTCATAAAAGTTACTCAAGCAAATGTAATTGAGTAAATGTCGACTCTACGACAGACACGCTGAGGCGTCGCTGTTTTTACTGTAACGAAAGAGGAAATCGAGTTGGTGGGTAACTTTAGTCCAGAAGCTTCTGTCCCACAGTTACCCATGGCAACAGAACAAAGGGGGCGGAGCTGGCAGTTACTGGTTGCTACGGTTACCACCAACTGTCAAGAGCAGCAACAGAACTTAATGCACCAATAAATAACTAGAGAAACAACTTCTCGACTAAATAAAATACATTTAAAGAACAAATAAACAAATTTAACGAACTTCACAATTATAATATTGTTGTTATAATATACACTTATAAAATAGAACCCTGTTACATGTATTATGATACGATGGCTGCTACTTTCCTTGTTAAAAATAATGAGTTATATACTCCTCAAAGAAGTGCTGGTAATAGAGGAGCCATGTTGTGACGACTTCCTGAAGGTCCAGTTTCAGAAAGATCAGGAGTTTTTAAAGAAGACAGAGGCCCAATTTCAAGGTGTAAAATTAGGAAGTTACAGGTCATATTTGATATATATCACATCATTGAAGTTAACGAAGTTACTAGATTATCCTATAAAACGGCATGGAGAACACATAGAGCCCCTTTCCAAAGTTTCTGTTCTCCGAAAAGTATTTGAAACAAACAGAATAAAAGAAAATTTTTACAAGGCGGCGAAGAGGAAGAAATTATGAATGAAAGGAGGGAGTGAAAGGATCAGAGTTCAGTCTCTGTTTACATTCCCAGCCTCTTTATGGCGTGTTTACTCTTCAATAACTACTGAAAAGAAGAAGAAGAAAGGTTAACGCGTTTGATTTCATCAGATTGACGGATTTGCTTCGACATCTGCGAGGGGTTTGTTTTGGAACGGCTTCTCAGAGTGGCAGAAGGAAGCTTCCTGCAGCTCGAAATCATTCAATCACCGACACTTTGGGGACCATTTTACATCGTTAGGCACAATAAAAACTGATGAGTTTTCTTTTTCTCCGCTCATGGCGACCAATTGGTGAACATTTCTTCTGCTGGCGTGGCGTGTGAGAAACAGGATCTCGTGTTCGTTCGATAATGTGAGAAGACAATCGCACGGTTCGTCCAACTATCAATATTTGCCAACAATTAAAGCTGGAGGAGGAAAAATAGAGATTGAAACTCCAGTGTTCCAGTAAACTCCTCCTATCCAGCCAAAACCAAATATAACTAATTTCTTGAATTGTCATACTTGTTGATTTATCGTCAAATACTGTCAGAGCTTGCATAACCGACATGATTTGTTCACCATTATGGTTCATTTCAAATTGTGTGGGTTTGGATTCACAGAACAGTACTAAAATTATAGAGACTGAGGTTACGATGTTGTATTACACTGACATTAACAAAATAATTCTGTCCTGACAGGAAGATGCAAGAAAAAACTAAAATGTCATGAATAGATGCAAGAATGATGGTACAACCGGTTGATCTGGGGGTTTTCTGTTAACTGATTGGGTCACACATCTGTAATTACAATTTAATATATCTAAAACGTCATTATAACCAGTCAAAAATACATCTTTAGATATCTGAATTAAGAATTATGGATTAGTCGATCAATTCCCAAACTGAAAATGCAAATTTTTACAAATCTTTTTCTTCATTGTTTTATTAAAACCTTAAAATGGTAAATCTCTTATGTTTTGACTAGGCTTGAATATAATTCAAAACATCAGTAATATTGTAATATCTCAAATAGAAAAACTGCCTAATGAAAGAAAAGTAATTTATTTGTTGATATCTCATAAGGAATTTGACCTGTCAAAATTATAATTCCAAATATCACTAATTTAGTTTTACCAAGTCATTATTCTGTTATTTAATTTACACCAGTCAGATTTATTTAACTTCTATCTAAGAATACATTCAAGATATCTTTCATTGGAATTGTAACGAGTCAGAATAAAAAGTGAGATATCTCAGATTTACTTTATGACTAGTCATAAATTAAATGTAGATTTCTAAAACATGTGTCAGATAGTAATTCATTGCAGATGTCTTGAATGTAATTAGAGATATTTCAGGTGTTTTGTATGACGGCTTATTAGGCCCATTCTAGATAGAAAAAAAAGGACGAGTACATTTCAGCTAAAATCTCCATTAATGTCGGAGATTTTCTAGAAAAAAACAAGGAAATTTCTGAGTTTGAAAAGTCAAAAATATTCTAGATAAAACTAGAAACACATACTGGAAAAAAACTCAGAAATTTTGTGTAATAGGGCCAATAAAGATAGAAAAAGGAAGTTTTTTTTTAGAAGAAAAGCAAGAGAATATTTGAGTTTGAAGAAAAAAAGCAGAAATTTTGAGATTGATCTCAGAAATTTCAGACCTTGAAAAGTTGAAGAATTGCTAGAAAAAAACAGAGAAATAGAGATTAATCTCAGAGATTTTCTAGAAAAAAACAAGGAAATTTCTGAACTTTTAAACTTACCAACTATTTCCCTATTTTTTACTGCACACTTTCTGAGATTCATCTCAAAATATCAGAGTTTTTTCTTGCAAATTTTCTACTTTTCAAACTCAGAAATTTCCTTGCTTTTTCTCAAGAAAATGCATCAATTTTGGGCAGAAACTGATAGATGTTTCTGAAAAGCTATCATTTCCATCTGCAGTGGCCCCAATACGCCATCAGAATTTTATCTGGTCACAATATAAGTAGAGATATCTTAATTTACCAATGCGTCTAGTCATATACCAATTTCAGATATGCATGCGTGGCGAAGCTGATTTTATGTAAAAATGGCCTGCCATACCCATGGACCGTGTCAGGGCGTTATGAACCAGCATGAGGTTCCACAGAGAGTTCAATGAGAGAGACAGACTGCTGGCTGTACCAACCTGCATGATGATTCATCCCAAACCACGGCAAATATCTTTCTCCTCCATCTCAGTCAGAGATACACACTTAAATCAGCCTTCACACACACACACACACATCCTGTGGAAATTCCCTCATCATCGCTCCTGTTGTGAGAATAATTTTTATGTCCAGCATTACCATAGCAATGTTAGCAAACATTAGCAGATCTGCCAAAAGATAAAAGTGATGGCGAATGCTTGGCGGCGATGCCATCAATCTGCCTCCATTCGCTGTAAAGAACCGTCAGGGAGGCGGCTCTGGGATTAGAGTTTATGATGAAGTCCAGATAAAAGTTAGGAGTTAAAGATTAAAACAGCATTGCAGTCACATTTGATTGCTTATAAGAGCCGGATCTGACGAGACTGAGACTGGAAATGTTTATTCCAGGAACGTCTTGGATCACAGCACTCTGTGCTTGTGTTTTGCTGATGTTGCAGCACTGATGCAACGCTGCAGAAACGCAAAATCCAAGTATTTTTGTTTCATTTGCAGTGCAAATATCTTGACTTGCAAGTAATGTTTCAGCAAGATGTTGAGCTTATTTTAAGTCAACAATTTCTTAATATTAAAAAGTACGAGTTCCACTTACAGCAAGACATTTTTACCAAATCTGCATGTTGTTAATATTAAACTACTGAGTGGATAAAATTAATAAAATGTTATTTTCTCAGATGTGCTCTTGACTATACCTCTTACAGGCATCTACGACGCTAACTAAAACACTTCAACCACATTCTCAGTGTTGCCAGTTTGGATTTATGACCTTTGTTTCGATCTGTAACCTTTGTGCAACCACACGCCTCCAATGTTAGCGATGCGGTCACCAGAATACACTGAGGGAACCTCCAGAAACTCATGCATTTCACAGGAGAAGTCAAACCTTGGCCGGCTTTTGCTAACCACAGTCACCTTATTTCTTCATTTGGTGGGTTTCCAGATCTTGGCTGCAGCTCACCACTGGAGTGACATTGCGCAACAGCGTTTACAGCGGCGTAGCGCGGCTAACTCTACAGAGACGTAAGACTCCGATACTGTTGATACGTCAAGCTTGAGCAACAGCACCGCAACATTCAAGGGTGAAGATAAACAGACGTGGAGCTCTATACACATTCCTGCATAAAAGCGCACATATGCACACGGGCCGCCAGCATTCCTCCAGCATGAAAGTGCTTTCATGTTTACAGCAGAACAAACAGAGCAGGGCTTCACCTCCTGTGTTTATCTGCAAAATGCTGGTTTCCATGACGGCCTCTCCTCTCAGCAGCTAGAAACAAAACATTTGCTTGGAAGGATTAGAGTTTGACAAGCAGGAAGCATAAAAGAAACATAATGAGGCATGTTTCTAATCATTTCTATATATCATTAGCAGCAATAAAGACAGTTTCTTACAAATAGGGAATATGTGTCAGAAACACGCAACTACAGCTAAATCGTTACCTCATCCTTCAGCTGAGAGTAATTACATTTCATACTTTTCTAAGTCAGCTAGAAAAATACCAACACTCTTGTTCGCTGATGAGGTTTCAGTCATAGGTGTTGTCATGTTTAAACTTTGGCTTCTGAAGAAGGTGAAGGAAGTTTTCTTGCACTGCAAAAACAAAAGCTTAGCAAGGGATTTTCTTCTAGTTTTTATTGCAAATATCTTAGCACACTTGAAATAAGTCAAAATTATCTTACAAGTAACTTTTCAGCAACATGTAGGACCTTGTTATATGTCAACAATTCCTTAATATTTATGTAAAAAATAACTACTAGACTCACTGACAGATCTATTCCACTTTTTAAAAGACATTTCCTCCCGTTATAAGTGAAATAATCAGTCATCGGAATTAGAACTGGGTTGCTAGGTAACAGGCTGGGCTTGGCTGATGTTGCTAGGTAACAATTGCCAGTGGAACTACCACTTTTTCATCAATATGAAACAGTTACTGACTTTAAACAATCCGTATGTGGTGTTGAAAAGTTACTTGGAAGTTTTATCTTATTCCAGAGGTGAATTTATGTTGAGGTTGAGATATTTTAAAATACCAGCCAGAATATACATTTAGTAAAACACAATGAGACAATGTCAACTTGGAATGATGTAAGTATGTGGACGCATGTTGAGGTTGAATGGCATTGTGCCTCGATTGGGAGGACTTTAACTATGGAATAGGAATGAATCTTTAGGGGCTTTCGTGTTGCGTCTTTCTCTGGTCCTTGGTGCAGTGCCACCACAGGCCAGGAAGGGAACAAGTTTGTTCCCTTCCTTTGATTTGGATCGTTTCATGCAGAACAGTGTGAAAGGAAACCGCTGCAGCTGAAAAATGGAACAAATGTCGCAATTTTGGTTCCAATAGAACCAAGTCTACCCGACTATCAGATGTGAAAACAACCTAAATCAAACCCCAAATAAAAGAAAAATTCACAAATCTTCACGTTGGCCAGAGCTTTTATTATCAATCATTTTCATTGCGCGCGGATGAAAATATATTCGGTTTATCAGAATATAACCGGCTACATGTGGACAACCACAGAGTATTGGACTATCAGGTGTGAAAACACACTAAAGGTGATATAATGAGTCCACACCAGCATCCCAGTTCTGGGAAAGTTCTGCTCTCTATCAGCCAGCGGATGTGGTTGGCAAATAGAAATTGTTGACACAGTAAGCACATCTTCACGGTTTTTATTTATAGATGTGTGCGTACATTACTTATTTGCTGGACAGCCGTCTAGCCAGCTCTCGCCTCGCTCCATTTGCCATCAGCCCCCCAAATGAACACAGAACACATGGACGTTCTCCCCCCGTCGCCGCTTCAAAAACAAAGTTTCCTTCATGACATCTCTCCCTTCTACGCTGCTCCCATCGCTAATCGCAGCCCTGGAACAAGCAGTGCAATCGACCTCAAAATTTCCATTCGGAAAAGAAAAGAAAACCAAAACAAACAAATGATGAGATAAAAAAAAGGAGAGAAGAAAGCGGAGAAACAACATTTGCGTGCGCGGCAGTGATGGGAGGGCAAACTCTGTGCCAACTGTGTTATGGTTGGCAAGCCTTGAAGTGCCTGATCAGCGTTCGAGAGGGAGGGAGGAAAAACAGCAAGGCGACATACAGTGCGGTCACCATTCCCTGTGTGTTTGAACTGTGGGAGAATTTCATGTGGTTGCAATTTTCTTATTAAAGTAATGGGGGTCTATCAGTGTGCAGGAATTACAGATGGAGGTGAAGGGGCTCAGGAGGCAAAGCTGAGCACCAGCTGCTGCTGTTAGTGTTAGAGGACGTGTGTATGTTCGTTTACAGTAACACTGAAGCTACTACGTGTTAGGAGATATTCAGCCACTCACCACATAATGAGCCTGTAATACTGGCACTTTGGACAAAGTGTGCAGCAGTTTGGTCTGGGTGTGAAATGTGGAGTCCTTGAGTTCACCTTCAGTCGTAAAATTCACAGCAAAATAATTTGACATCTGATCGTATTTGTACGGAAGAAGATCAGGGCCGCTAAAAAAATGACTGATTTGTCAAAATTCGAATAAAACACCAAAAATTCTTAGCTGTATGACAGTTATGTTGTTGGTAAATTAAAATAATCACATTGCTGTTTCTCCCCTGCTATAGGATTTGTAAATCTGTACTTTATCCAGGCCGGAAGCCTGTCCCAAATTTACCTAAGTTTTATGGCTAGATTTAAATGGAGCATAAACTGTTTCTGGACAATTATGATTCTGAGAAAAAAAAGCCAGAATTCTGACACTAATGCCAGGATTTAGAGAAAAAATAGTCAGAATTTTGACATTAAATTCAGAATTCTGAGATTAAAGTCAGAATTTAAAAAAAAAGAATTCTAAGAATAAAATTTGGACGAAAATAGAAGTCTGAGAATTCTGTTCTGAAATTTATGTCAGAATTCTGAGAAAATCTGAAAGAAAAGTCGAAATTTGGAGAATAAGAAGTCAGAATAGCAACATTAAAGCCAGAATTAATTTATAACAAGACATTTTTCCATTGTCATAGTAAAAATAATCTGCCAAATTGAACTAGCAATTACAGACCTAAAACAAGCTCCTATGTGAAACTGAAAAGATACCTATAAGTTAGTTTCAAGTGCATTAACATATTTTCACTAGAAACTAGACTGAAATACTTGGTCAGATTTTGTTTTTCCGGTGTTTTTGACTCCAAAGCTGCTGTTAGCCACATTTAAAGCTGGAACAGATCAGACTTTATTGATTGAAGTGTTTTGGCATGACAATCTCGCATGAAACTTATACGTACTTGGCCGTACTTCAGGAGTAAACGCACATTAGGCACGGCTCAATATTTATTCAAACCCTGGATGAAGATCTGTGGGGAAACTGCACGGGTGGAAATAATAAAACGGGAATTTGTTGATTAATTTTTAGCTTAAAGCATTCTTCTGTATTTTTAGCCAAAGCAAAGCGTGGATCAGAATAAAGTGTTTGCTTTATTCTTGTGCCAGTAAAGCTGTGGTTTGATGCAATTATTATGTCCATGAATATATTAGAAATGCAAACAGAGATCATCGGATACGTGAGGGGGGAAAGTTGAGAGAGGGAGCAGGCCGGCAGAAGACAACAAAAGAGGAATGTTTATGTTTCCATGCTATACATCAAATTCCCCTTTCATTACTGGAACCCAGATATTTGCAAAATTTTCACACATCCTTCATAAAGCTGCGCGGTTTTGGTTTGCCCTCCCCGAGATGGAGTTTCTCCCTCCTGGCTGTGTGTGTGGTTGGGGTCTCAGACCTCAGCAGGATTAGCGGTCACAGCGCTTTGCCAAGGAGGTGAGCGAATGGGAGGGGGACTGTTTCGCTTCCAAATCCCCAGAACAACAAAAAAAAGAAAACCTTGTGAAAAAAACCAAAATGAATGTCATTCCACTTTAATGAAGATGAGTTTTTAATTTGCTCCAGTTGGGACTGAACGGTTGTCACGGGACACCGGGGTCATTCGGTTTACTGAACCTTACATGGTTATGTCAAACGCCATTGGTTTCAACCGCACAGAAATAACTGAGGATGTTATTACAAAGTTTACACAACAGAGAGAGAAGGAATAGGAAGAAGAAGAAGAAAAAAGGCTGGAAAGATGGTAAGATGTGATTCACGCCATCTTAGCAGGATAACCCAGAGCAATGCACATCCATGGCTTCAAGGCCAGCAAAAAGAAAATAGATGGAAACTCTTAAGCAAAGTGCGAGAGGAAGATACATGAACAAAATGTCTGCTGTCGGGATTGACCCATATGAGACGGAGAAGGAAAATATGTCAGAGGATGTGAACAAATTGCCTCCGATCTCAAGTTAATATTTACCTCTTGAACATGAAGAATGGGGACGATATGGAGGAACTTTACTGCCTGAAATCTGTAAACAGATCCGTAAAGGATGTACGAACTCTTCATGTAACTAAAAAGATTCTGGTGACCAGCAGAGTAAGCACATGCAGTAGTAACACATGTCCATCTTAGCTAGCACATAAAAGCTACATTAGCTAAGCTAATTTTGCTAGTTCTGCAGTAAGTACTACAGTAAATATCACTGATATTTGTCTTAGTATTACACAGAGCTGGGTAATAAAAATTGTTATCGAATAATAGTGGTAGTGTAATTACATTGTTTATAAATAAGGTAGGAATGAGGCGAGAGCTAGTCCCAAACTTGTGGCTTGTTTATTGTTGTCATAGCAACTGTTGGCTATGGATGCCTACCAAGATGGCGGTCAGCTACAAAGTTCCTGGAATAACT
The DNA here is from genome assembly GCA_902982915.1 of Phalloptychus januarius. Classification (NCBI taxonomy): domain Eukaryota; kingdom Metazoa; phylum Chordata; class Actinopteri; order Cyprinodontiformes; family Poeciliidae; genus Phalloptychus; species Phalloptychus januarius. The sequence goes on along the minus strand of CADWAE010000242.1, from coordinate 4,572,782 downwards.
ACGTATTACTAACTCCAGCTGTGCAGCTGGAAGTATTTTTGCTCTTAGTTTGAATACTTTTAGGAAATTGTTATGATGCATCACCGTGGTAACAATTTTTATTTTATAACTGGGACCAGTTGATCAGCATCTCAAAGGCTTAAACAATTCCTAAACTAGGACTACGGCTATCAGAAGAGTTGAAAATGAAGCTTCATGAATGAGAAAAAGTAGGAAGTCTGAGTCATCTCTTCCATCGATCATAACAGGGAAGCATCATATCCCCTACTCCATCATCTTTCTGCCTGGTCAACATACTGGACTGAACAACTGTCAGGTCCCTGCAGAAATGAGCAACTTAGCATTTGATTCAGCTCTGTTGAATCAAATGGTTGGGCCGGAGTGGACTGGTTGGTGTTGGAGGCTCTAAAATGCACATTATAATTTAGATAGAAGCTTATTCATGGCCCAATCAAAGATCCAGTCGTGGAAAGGGACTCTAGATTTGATCTGATTGATCTTTGCTGATCACCTCAAGTGTTTTGAATGGGCAAAATCTGGTAGAGACTTACCTCAAAACACTTGCAGGCCCCCAATTATTAAAAACAAAACTTCAGAAAAAAAGAAAACCAAATGTAATTTCATATTAATGACAATGAGTTTTTAATTCGCTCCACTGGGGTTTGAACAGTTGACATCAAGGTCAGCCAGCTCACTATCCCTAAAGGGCCGTGTCAAACATCATTGGTTATCAAAACATGAAAATCCCTGCGGTTGTAATTACAACGTTTACACAACAGAGGGAGAAGGGATGAGAAGAAAATGGAGAAGAAGAAAGGCTGGTTGGATGGTGGCGTGCGGAAAAGCAGGGAGGGTTTGTGTCTTTTGTCTGGACGGACGCCAAGGGAAGGCTTGGCAAACCTTGCAGGATTTCTGCGGGTAGATGTCAGATCGGCAGTCTTTTCAAACAGAGACACTGAGAGATGAGATGTGCTGACCTATATTCACATCTTTACACTTCGGGCTGCGGTTGGAAACCTAAAGCAGAGTTTGGTTTGCGACATCCAAGTTAGTCCTGCATGTCCACGATGTTGGTGTTTTATGCAACTGACAGTAATCCGTGTCTCGTCTTGCTTGCATTAAGCAAATCCTGCAGTTGCTTTGGTTCCCAGGCTGAGTTTGACTTGTCACTCCAGCAGAGATTTCTTACCCTCTCCTCTGTGGCGGCTTTGATAATGTTTGAAAAGAGAGACATGTTTCATTTGATCATTTTATTAACTGCAATCTGCAACTGCTAGTAGTTGCTATGAGAGACCCTTCAGACATCTGCCCACAGAAATATACTTCGCTAAATGGGTTTGCATTGTAAACTTAGGAGAGGACTCAAGACTAGAAGTGGAACAAATTATCCACCTTTTATGATTTGTAAAGGCAAAATGGTTTGAAAATCTGACCATTTAGTGCGTTACAGGAAAATAACTGGCTAGCATCTGTTCTAGCTAGCTAGCTTCTATTCTCGCTAGCTAGCTTCTGTTCTAGCTATCTATGTATCTATGTATCTATCAAGTTAATTTCAAGTTATGTATCAGGCCAGCTGTTAGCTATTTATCAAGTTATGTGTCCGGCTAGCTAGCTAGCTATTTATCACACTATGTAGCCAGCTACTTTGCTAGCTATTTATCTAGCTAGCTGGTCATATAATTAAATGTCTATCTAGTTATCTATCTAGCTGTTTATATAGTAAGCTATTTGTTCAACTATTTATCAAAGTATTTCTCTAGCTAGCTATCATACTTTTAGCTCCTTATGTTTTACTTAAGTTACATTGTGAAGAAACAGTTTCTTGTCCACTGAGTGGGTGTAAGTTTGGCTGTTTGTGGCTGAAAATTGAAGGCATATGTTGCTCTGGGCCCAACTCATGCAGAAACCGCCAATCTGCTTGAGTGTTAAATTGCACAAATATAGAAACAGCAAATCGCCTTTTTAAGTGTCTACTCAAAATGAGTTGCCCCAACAATCTTTCTCTGCTGCATATATAATGCAACACTTTAAATTGTATTTTTAGCGTAATGTGTGTGTGGATGTTCGGTGGGCACAGTCCAAGTTGTTGGACTAATTGACAAGAACTGTGAGTGATCTTAGGTGTTATTCACTGTACAAGAAAAAGAGTTAAAGTCTTCTATGGACACGGTCTTTGAGCTCAGTCCACCCCCCTCCTTGTCCTTTGTCCACAGACATCTCCTCTGTGAAACCTGACCGCGAGGACAATCATCATTCCTCAGCTATTAGGACCAAATCTCTGAATGTGAGGAGATGTGTTGTCAGCTGATTGGCTCTGGTTTCTGCACAGATGAGTGGAGTGAGGGGTCACTGGTGCTTTTCGCCGACCCCTGACGGCCTCTGGTTTCCTGTCCAGGGACCACTCAATGGCCCCTATTACGTGTCATTGAAGAAACCAAAAAGTGGTCTCTGCTCTCGGTATTCGCCACAAGGATCTTTATCATGCAAGCTGCTCAGATGAAACTCAAGAGTTTCCATAATGAATGTGCTTTCATAGCAAACCATGAGCAGTTGGAGATATAGCTAAGATATGCATGCGCAGATATAGGTGAATTACTCTGAAAGGAAATAAGGCACTTTCTCTGTCCAATTTTAGAGATCGCTTATCTTTTCAAAGGTCTATTTTTCTCTGAGCAGATGATTTGGATAGAGCGGTGTAACTAGAGGAAGGATTTGAACTTTTTGCAAAGAGGTCTTTTTGTAGGAATTATTACTCTGGAACAGAAGAAAAACAAATAAAAGTGCAACAATCCAGCTGTCTGAGCGAAACGTGTTTTCCTGTGTTTTTCTGCTCAGAGCTGTCAGTGTGAGACCTAGTATCACCTGAGCCAAAGAAAATTCATCCTGCGTGAATGTGGGGACCAAAAGTAATGTCCAATTGAACTAGTCAGTTGAAAGCCTAAAATGTTAAAGTGCACTTCACTTAGCAGAACTGAGACTTGGCAGCGCTGATGAACAGGGAAGAAGAGCAGAAAGTTTCTCACTGCTTCTGGACGTCTGTTTTCAAGCCAGCTCATGTAAAGCCACTGGGTCAGTAACTTCTGACCTTTTGCCTCTTTTCGAGTGAATCACTGATATTAACCAGAGCTCAGAAAGAAAACAACAGCTCAGTACTTTTTCTTTTCTTTTTTCCTGGAGAATTTCATGATTACTCATCACAAGACTGGAACTAAAATCGTCCATTTCCTGAACTCATTGATAACTAAAACCATAATGTGGATCCCAACTAAATAAAACCCTCATTGTCTTTGATCTGGTTCTGCTATAATATGCAAAAACAGTAACAAAGCCTTTAGTCTGGAAACCAGGCAGACCTTTTTCATTTGCTCCTAACTCGTTCAAAACCCATCAATGCACGTTGCTGAAGGCTACTGCAACTGGCTAACCTCACAAAGAAGGCCAGCTCTGTCATCAGATAAAAACATTTTTAGTGTTGGAAGTAAAAGAAAAATCTATTTCTGAGTTGTTTTTCCGGCAGTAAAACTGTCAGCGTCATCATTTCACAAGCCATATGTTTATTTTCTTCTCCAAAGGAAAGGTAGCACCCAGAAGTTATAAGCTTCAGATTGAAACAGAGTGCTTGCCATAGAAATGGAGAAAATATACATTTTATATTGCTATAGCTAAAGTACAAAGCTAATCTAAGCAGCAAACATCACAAATCCCTTCAGAGCTGTGAACATGATCAGCTGAAGGTTTCATAAAACAGTAGGTCTGCCTCTTGGGATGATATAAATGCACCGTTTGTTTGAACTCTAATCCGTTTGTCTCTGGTTGAAATGAACTCTGGTGCGGTTCGAATGCATATGTGAACGCCAAGCGGACCAAAACCCAGTCCAGCAAGTGGACTATAATGCAGGGTATTTTTATTTTTGTGTTGTTTCCCTCAGACGTTCTTGGTGCAGTGCCTCCACAGGTGAGGAGGTGAACAAGTTTTTTTAATTAGTTTGGTTTGTTCTGCACAGCGTAGTGTGAAAGCAAACGGCAGCAGCTGAAAATGGAGCAAATGTTGCAGTTTTAGTCCCCGATCCAATTGAGTCGACCGGACTATGAGGTGTGAAAACACCCAAAGACTGTCCAACGTCTTCCTCAAATCCCTGTCACACTAATGCATGTCTGCAAAGAAGATGCTACATCAAAGTATACACCCACCATAATATTGAACCACTATGCAAAAAAAATAAATATCACCATTTTTGGTCCACTTTCTTAATACGCTTGAAATAAGACAAAACTAACTTAAAAGTAACCTTTCAGCAAGGTGTATTAGCTTGTTTTAAGTTAGCAAATTCTTAAAATTCTTTCCCAATTTTAAGGAATCATTTACTTAAAACAATCTCTTACAGTAAGATTTAGTTTTTCAGCAGTGCACACGACTCAGCTGCAGGAACCATTCACATTTTGGCTGAATGTTTATATTCTGGTGCGGGTTTTGTACAGGAGTGGGGCTCAGAAAGATATTTGTTACGAAAAGATCGGAACAAAATAGATCAACACCATGTCTGCCAACCATTTTTCTATCTGTAGACCATCTGGAACCCAAATAACTGGCGATCTGCCCCTTGGAGATGATACCAGGTCCAGTGTGACTGAAAGGATAAGTGGCTACAGACGATGGATGGATGAACCCAGTCCAAAGGTGTAGGACCCACCTGTGAGATTTCATGTGCTACTTTTCCTGACGAAAACTGCATAACATCACATGCCGAATCGCACACTGTCTGCCGCTAATAATCCAAGTGTCTGAGACTTGCTTTAAATACTAAGCAGATTACTGCTCCGCTCTGAGGTCAACGGGTCAGGACATGAACAAAAGTGACCCAGTTCCACTGAGCAGCATGTACAGAACTGAATAGCTGAATAGCTTTACATGAAATGAGCTCCAGTGGTGACAGATAGTCCAACATGACCACAAATTCGTATCTCTATCCACTTGTCTGTCTGCACCGCCATCCCCTGAGACCAAAGCCCAAACAGTCGGAGTGAAACTGGAAATGAAACCACATCCCATCTGATTGAATCTGAGGACCTGTAGAGGCTCTGGGTGGCAGTGCAAACAGTCAGAGCTGAATCAAGACAGACCGGCTCCTAAACACACCTCAACCTGAGGTAAAGAGGGACTAAATACAACATCTTTATCTCGAATCCTTATCGGTACCTGGAGCCGATCAGCTACACACACAGTTTTACAGTGTTTGTTTTATTGTACATATTTGCTGAAGGTGAAACAGAACAGTAGGGCAATGTGTTTCTTGGCAAATGATCAACTCGGTGTCGATGCCAGAAGGTTGAGCAAAAGTATTTGTCATCCCAGTCGTATGTGTCAGAACCTGCATCGTAAGGAAATTAAAAAGATCACAGCATTTTGTTCCCTGATGAACAACCTTTCATCTATACGTCTATTAAGAAACAAAACACACTTATTGTGTGTTACTCCTCCTGTTGTTCCAGTGACAGCTCTGCCTTACGAACCTGATGAAGACGTGTTGGATTCTCGGGGTATTTTCACATTTGGTTCAATTGTGGACAAAAAAATGCAACATTTGTTACATTTTCAGCTGGTGCGGTTCGCTTTCACACTTCACTGTGTCAAACAAACCAAACTTTCTGAAAACCCTTCGCCTGTCATTTCCTTCAACACCACTGGAGGAAATTATAAAAAAAACCTCTGAAGAAGACGCTGAGAGCAACTTCCTTCTTCACAAAATGTAAACAAAAATGGAGAAGCATCAGATTTCAGTGGTTGTGGGATTTCTATTTTGTTTTGGGGAAAAATATAACAAACCATTTATCCGGGTAGCACTATACTTGCATGTTTGTTTTGTTACCCATAATGCCCTGCGCTTTAGGTCACATTTTGGTTTGACCGCTGGTCTATCAGAGCGTTCTCATTAGTATTTGAATTATGCCAGAGTTCACTTAAACCGGACCAAGGCCTAGGCTTTAGTGTGACTAGAGTTCACTGTTTTGGTTTGCATCAGAGTTCGATTAAGTATTCACTCCTCCCCAAATGAGCCAGACTTTCTAAACAAACAAACCAGAGTTCTTACACCATGCTTGCCAATTGGACGGTGTTTCTGCAAAATTCTCATCATTGTGGGTCAATATTTCTCTCATCTGACCATAAAGTCTTTCTCCAGAAGGCTTTTGGTTTGTCCAGGGGTTGGCACAAATTTTGGTTGAGCTTAAAAATGTTGATTTCAAAGGAAAATACAGTTTTCTGTGGTCAAGTTAGTCAAACCCAAGACCTCAACAAAACCTCAGACCTCAACATGTGACATCCAGAAGAGTAGTTTCCTTTTCTGGTCTATTGCTGCAATAAAACCCAACAATGCCTTAATTTCTCCAGACACCTTTGTAGAGACGATTAACCATGACCCTTCATTTGTAAAGCAATCCTAACAGTGAACGACTTTGTGCAAAGGTTCTGCTTCCTGTTGGCTACAGAAGCAAAGGAAAGGTGTCTATCTCATCATGTCTGATTCTAGAAAAGACTGACATGATCCACTAATAGATGGGAGATTCTGTGTTAGAAGCAACTGGTTGAACTCTGGTTCTGTTTATTTCTAGTCAGAAATAGTTAGAAATTGGAGGGAAAGCAAAAAACTTTGTTTCCCCAGAAGAAATATTATCAAATACTATCAGATATTTCAAAAAGGATCTATTTCTCTCGCTGGAGCAGAGAAAATAAACTAAATAAATCCAAAGTTTTGGACTCATTCTTCTTCTTTTTTATCATCAGTTACTTGCTGTTTTCCTCTCAGAAAAAGAGTTGCCTCAATAAAACATTAAAGACCCAAATTAGGAAGATATCTGAACCACAAAGATCTAAACTTCTGACTGCAACTCTATCTCTGCTTTGGCAAGAACAGCTCTGTCCCAAACACTCACCATAAAGTAAAAATAACCAGTACACAAACGCTCATGTGGGTTAAATCTTTCCAGATGCTCCAGGCTCTGATGCCCAGAGTATTTGTGGGTGAAGTCTAAAATGCTATCGTTTAAAAAGAAGAGATATAATTACAACTGCTTTTACTTTGCTTGATTCTGACAATCGACCAATGCTGGTTTTGTGCTGACAAGAGCTGTTATGATTCAGAAATTCACAATGCACATCAAGTGACAGTGGCTTGGCTTCAGATGTAGAAAATTGATAGGAAGTGCGGTGAGCTTGGAAAAGCCACCATTCAAAAAAAAGTAGGCCACATTTATCCATGTTGTCTTCTGGACTCAAACACACAGACACCCTTACTAGCTTTTGTCCATAAAGTTGGTATGCAGTGTCTTTCTATTAGCCATGAATGAAGCTAAAAGCCTCATTCATTCAGTGTTTCTGTATTTTCCTATCAGTTGGTACTGACACACGAAACTCTGCAGATTAAACAGACTTTGTTGCTTCAGATACAACTGGAATACGGAGGACCAAAACTGACATAACTTAAAACCAAAGTAGAAATATGTATTTTTTTTGTTTATCCTTTTTCTTATAGATGCATTTTTGTCTAAAATAATATATATATATATATTTACTTTTTTCTTTTCTCCTATAAAGGCATTTTTGTCTAAAAAATCTATTTTTTATTTTTCCTTTTTCTTATTGATGGATATTTGTCAAAGTGTGTATATTTTTCAAAATTTTTTATTCAATGTATTTTTCAGATATATTTAGACATTTCGTCTAAAAATATTTTTAGACAATATAAAGATATACTTATCTTTACCATCGAATTTAGACAAAGAAATAAAAAATATAGATTTTTAGACCTTTTTTATTTTAGATAAAAATGCATTTTTGTTTGAAAATATATATTTTTTGATAAGTTTGTAAAATATAGATTTAGATATTTATATGCATTTTTGTCAAAAATATGTACATGTTTTGGCAAAATATGGATATTTACTTTTTGCCATTTTTTGTCAATTTAGATGAAAATGGATCTAGAGGGACAAAAAAAAAAATCCTATATTTTTGACAAAAATGCATCTCTAAAGAAAAGGAAAAACAAACATAAATATTTCTACTGTTATTTTTAATTATGTCAGTTTTGGTCTTCCATACTGAACCCAGACTTTCTCAGACTTTTCCAGAATTTTAGCAAGTATCCAAAATTTTGCTTCATTGACATTTTCCCTTGTGAAGGCATGTCATAACAAATATAATCAAAAAGACATTATTATTATTACCATAGTGTGTCATTGTTGTGTGGCAGTGTGGTGCCGATGTTGTTTTTCCACAATAAGATAACACTGCTACTAAAATTACAGAACTGTCAGTGGGACATCAGAACCGTCCTACAGCCATAATCGGATACTGTGGCGCTCATAATGGTGAAGACCTTCCTGAAATTTCATGCTCGATTTTCAGAAACCTTCATTTCCCCGGTGACTTTTGACCTGGATGCTACTCTGCTGTGACTTTGTTTTTGTCTGTGGGAAAGTTTTGCTGCTGATAAAAAGCTAGGAAGAAGAGTCAAATGAGTCAGAGCGCAGTGTCTGTGTGTCGGCGTATCTTGTTTGGACAGCAGTTTCCTCAGTTGTAGAGCGAAAGGTGGGCAGGTTAACTGCCGCTGCCCTCATCAGCAGACGAGAGGATGTTTGTCTTTTTCTTCTCTTTAGTGTCTCTCAGTTGAACTGCTCTGAGGGATTATTTTCAGTTTAGTGCAGCATGTTTCAGATGGGCTTCCTATGTGTAGGCACCAAGAGTAGGCAAGAGGAAAACGGATAAACTTTCACTCGTCATCTAATGATCACAAAATCTGCAAAGCTAGTCGAAAGCAGCGAATGATGAGTTATTTTTTTAGGTTTGGTGCAGCTTCGGGTCAAATTTTAGCTGATTTTTCTCTGGATATTTCAGATTAATTGCCTAAAGCGGTTTGCTACAGAAGCTTGATGCTCAGGTTTTTGTGACTTAAATGCTTCTGTGAACAGGTTAGTGCAGATCTATTGGCTACTTTTTTTTAACAATGTAATTTCTCAAGAAGTCTGCTCAGATCTATCTATTTAGATCTACTTTCAGAATGAGATGTTCTAGGGCGTCTTGTCACTTTAAATCTAAATAAGCTGCTGCTGACCACGCCACCAAACTCAACATTTACCTTTGCACTTGAAAATGGCTAAAAAAAAAGATGCACAATTATACAACCTCACATTTTGGAAAAGCATTAGTAGAGCCTCCTGCACAACCAACAAGAATGCAACAAGTGGTTTCTGGATGTTAAGTCAAAAACAAACCATTTATCTTTTCCAGCAGCCATTATACAGTGGTAAAACCACCTGACTAAACATGCTGGAACTCTGCTTGGGTTGCTAGGTAACAGCACATTATGACTTATGACTATATGTTGATCTGAGATCAGGTCACCGTGGTTACAGCAAAACCTCACACCCCACAGCAATCTTCGCCTGCTTCTAGAGGATAAATCAGCCCTCTTCTGCATGCTGAATATGCTCCGATAACAAGAAGGATTATTTAAAGCCAGTAACTATGTGGAGAAACTGTTTTTATATTTGTTCATGCTAACTGTAGCAGCTGACTATGCTAACACTGCTAATCTACTGCGAAAGGAAAACAATGCATAATTTTTGTTCTTATTCTCGTTCTTGCAGGATATGTACAATCCTCTAACAGCTGTAATTGTCGATAAAAGCTGTTAAAACTGTTTGGAAAGTGCCAGCACCCATCAACACTAATGCACTTAAACGTCTTTGTTTTAAGCTGCTTGGTGTTCTCTGTCTTAATTACGCCCACACACAGCGCTTCAGTGTCTCATCATGACTAAAAAATACCCGTTGATCTTCTCTGGTAATATTATCATGCTAATTAAACAACTACTACTACTACTACTGCTCAGTTGGTAACAACTTTGCTAAAGGCTTAATAAAGGAGCCATGTTCCTGAAGGAGGAGTTTCAGAAAGAGCAGGAGCTTTTAAAGAGACAGAGGCCCAATTTCAAGGCATTAAAATATATATAATATTTGATATATGTAGCATTTTTTAGCTGAAGCTAACATAGTTATGTGATTGTGCTGTAAAATGGCATATGGAAAGCAGGTAACGCTGGCCCTTTAACAGATTATGATTGTGTTCATGGTGCAGCTTTTTCTGCTGGCAGCCAGCGGAGTGGTGTGAGTTCGTGGGGATTCCTCTCACCAGGTAGGCCCATTCATCACTGATGGTGGTGTGTTTGCATTGGGCTTACTGTCATCGTTTCTGTGTGCTCCCTTCACTTCTTTTCTTCTCTCCCTGAGGTTTCACAGACCATCTCCTTTTAGCAGAGATCAGCTGCCTGCACAACAGTGGAAAACACACTCACACACACACACACACACACACACACCCCGTCAAACGCCTGGCCCACCCAGAGACAACTGTTGGCAGATTGATGAAATATGCAAATATACAGTGGCTTCATCCAGATCTGCCCTCCCTACTGTGTCTCATTCACACGAATAAGATCCATTAAGATGAGCGCTAACAGGCCTGAACAGTATGCACCATTTAAATGGTAATGCTTGAGAAAAAGAGGCATTGTTCCCCTGTTGCAGGAGATGGGAGTTCCTGGGAGGGGGGTCCGGTCGCTGAAGAAAGCCTGCAACAGTTAGAAAATGTTAATGAACTTGAGGCGCTTCGCCCCGAACCCGGACAATAAAGTCCCCCGGACCATGAAATGAGACGATGGGCTTCACGCTGAACTCCCTTTATGCGTTTCATCCTGCCTGGACCTCAGTCAGATGTCCTGACCCGGGAGGGGAGAGTTTGGTGGACGCAGTTCTGTGTCCCGATCAGAATACGACCGGCTGGACTCGACGGCGAGCAGCTGAGATGCGTTGCAGATGTGCAGCTGTTAGAGTCGAAACACAAAATCTTTGTCCAGTTTCTGGTGCAGATATCTTAGTTGGGCCTGTCACTATAACACATTTAGTGTGATAAACGATAATATTGTTGTTTTCAAACTATTTTCAAGTTATATAATAATGATGGAATAATATTAATGCAAGAAAATATCCTTAAATTTCAATACGCTTTACATTCTAAAGAACATTTAACTCTGGAACCGGGAAGACTTTTTAAATATCCAAAATAAATAAAACAAGAACAACAAAATAACTTATGAAGAATCTGTAAACAAAATCGTCCTTCAAAATAAAAAGGTTTAGTTGAGACCAAAGCAGCAGACTGAAGACTTTTGGTAGAAAGATAAAGACAATAAATCATGCAAATGGAAACGATTGATCTTGCGATTAATTTATTTAATGCTTATTGTGACAGGCCGAATCTTAGTAAACTTGAAATAAGACAAAACTAACTGAGAAATAACTTTTCAGCAAGACATAGGAGCTTAATCTGCCAGTGGAAGTAGAAACTTTTAAACAATTTTAAGGAATGATTAACTTCAACTGATAAAGAAATCAGTCAGATTAATCTGTCGCGGATCAATCATTATGTCTCGCCTTATAAGCTTGAAATATAAATATGACGCAGTTATTGTTCTTGCAGGAAAACAATATCTGATTTTTTTTTGCTGTTTTTTATCGCAGCACAAAGCAGGTAATGTCATCCCACAATACTCAACAGCAACTCAGATTACTCCACTGTACATGTAGTAGAAAACTGACATATATTTTATTTTCTCGTTCTTGAGTGCCCCACCTGTTTCTGACGATGAGAGAAACAATCTATGAAATTAAGACAGTTTTCATAGAAATAAACTGGTGGTTTGGTGTATTTTTCTGGTTTGAAGCAGTCAGTAGTTATATGGAAAATATTCTAAGAGAGAAATACGACAGCAGTGACCCCGAAGACGCAATTACTGCTGCTCATCAATCTTGGAAGGGTTTTAAAGTCATATCTGATCTACGTGTCCACCGTTGTTCAGAAGCCTCCACTGGCCTCAGGTGAAACGCCAACGTTAATTAAACCACAAACGGAGAAAGAAAAACACCTGTCACAAAAAATAAAAACTTCCTTGTTTTAAGTTTGCAAACAAAAAATACATAAGACTTTTTATAGTCTGATGAGACGAGGGAACGGATGATTTCTCAGAATGTACAACACTGAGGCGGAAGGTGATCACTGCAAAAACACAAATGTCTGGTTTGTCACGTTTTAAGTGGAAATATCGTAGGAAGCTTAAAATAAGTCAAAACTAACTGACAAGTAATTTCTCAGCAAGATATAAGTGCTAAAAACAAGCCCCATTTAAATGGTGCAGAACATTTAACTGGGTTTTTCACCATTTAGTCAATTTTATTCCACCATCCATCCATTATCTAACAAAATCTTTTGGTACTGTGGGAGGAAGCCGGAGTACCCGGAGAGAACCCACCATGCACACGGAGAACATGCAAACCTCATGCAGAAGAACCAGGCCGGGATTCAAACCCAGGACTTTGTTGCTGCAAGGCAGCAGCGTTACCAACTGTGCAGCCCTGATGTTTCATTTTTTATTTTTTATTTACACCTAAGGAGAATTTAGAGACCAATTAATCTAACAGTCTTAATTCTTGTGACAGGAAGCCGGAGCACCCGGAGAGAACCTGCAAATTTAAAATATAAAATGTTGTCTATTATATTTGATATTCAAACAAAAACTGAGCAAATGTATTTCTTACATTCTGGTGAGGTTTACACATCCTTTTATTTTTGTTTTCTTTATTTTGTGTGCCTTAATTGGTTTAGTTTCATAGTTTATGTTCAAACAATAAAATATTAAAATCATGAAAAGAACATTGGGCTCGATGCTTCTTGGTCTAAGTAACTGAATGTAGTCAAATTTCAGTGTATTTAGGTGAGTTTGATGCTTTGTAGTTTGCTATTGTCTATATAAATAGTTTGTGTGGCTGCCGCACATTTTCACGCCAGGGGAAAAGTGTGCGAATATTTATGCAAACTTTGATGCAAAGTTCATTTTTATAAATGCCAGCTTGTGCATAAAATATGCCACCGCATATTTTTTTGTGCGCACGCTTTATGCATGAGGCCTCAGAGCCTTTCGAAACTTTAGATTAAAGTTTAGAAACTTTAGATTGAGTTTCAAAACTTTATACTAACGTTTCTAAGCTGTAATCTAAAGTTTTGAAAGACTCTGTAAAGGTTCGTTCGAGGACGGCTTCTCCGAACCTTTGGTTTGGGAACGTTCCCGTCGGTTTTACCTTGAGGATCAGTGGAGCAACTGTTCACAGTTGCTCCACTGATCACAGGGTTTCTTTGTTCCTCAGGAAGGTTTGGAGACGTGGTGGTTATCAAATTATTGTCCTCACAAACCTTCCCGTCCGGTTCGGTTTTTACGTTTTGAACCGTTTCTCCAGCGGTCCTAGGGGCTCTCGCCACGTTTCGAGCCCGGTGTTGATTTCTCAAAGCAATCTCTTTACAAACCTTCCCGTCCGGGTGGGTTTTTGGGTCCCTCAAGGCTCTCCCACGTTTCGAGCTGATGTTGAGTCCTCTCTTCAGAAACCTTCCCGTCCGGGTCGGCTCTTACTTTAATAGCATTTCCTCTGCTGGTCTGAAAGTCTCCACTCTTGGTCTGATCTCTGTCAGGTGGAGACCTGCCTTCATCAACATCAGACCAAGAAAAGTAATAGTTGACGAGCTTCTTCGTTAAGTAACCGACTCCAAAACCAACTGCAAAAACTACAGCAGCTTGAATCTTTCCGAATCTTGAAGACATGGTGAAGTTCACTGTGTTCATCAACCAACTGCTCAGATCCGAACTGATGCTCTGAGAAACAAGCCTCACAGATCTTTCTTGGTCTATGATGTCATCTATGACCTCATCAATGAGCTCACTGTAACGCTGAGGCTAGGTCTTGCTTCTGGTCGTTGCTATGGAAACAATCAGATCAGTTTTTCTCCGCCCACTTCACCATGATGGACGTCAAAGCAACCAATGCCTCCTTTAAAGGTCGTCTAAAAGCAGACATCTGTCGCTTAACATCGCTTCCATTTGGTTGGTTGGTTCCACCAACCTGGCTAACTAGCAGAGAGGTTTAGCGGCTAAAGTTTCAGCTCTTCCTAAATCCCCCAGAATGCTGTGCAGCTCTGGATCGCATTTTATTGATATTATTGAACATTCTGTTTCATAAATGAAATGCATATATTTATAAATATTCATATACTTATGAAATATTATAAATCAATTTAAAATACAAACAAGTAATGAAATTTGTGATTTTAATTTTAAAATGCAGTACTGATCGTTTCCATGGTTGCCATGGTTACCTGCATTTATCTTGCTGTTTCAACATGGAAATAGCTAGCTTAAAAACCGACTCACCTCCTTCCTCCTGTATTGATCAAATTACTGACTTTGCCTGAATTCACACCACATCAGTCACAAAACCACTTGATAGGATTTAGATTTTTTGCAGTGTTTGCAGCCATGTGGGGCCTTGCAGTCTTTTATTCCTTCATGAACTCACATTGTAAATCAAAGTGAGGCTGACAGTCGGATTGAGTCATCAACAGGGTAATAATCCAAAAACGTCAGCAGAATAGCTGACAGGTAAACAATCAATGGGTTACAACAGCAAAATGACTCATTTATTACTGGAGGTGGATCTGTGAATCACAGGATGTCTATCATTCATTTCCTGTTTGAAATGCCTTCACAATATTGTTAATGAATTTACAATTTCAGTACATATCTCTGGACTAAATGTGAGGAAGAACTGAAAGATCTATAAAAAAAGAGTTTATGATAATCAAGTCTCTGGAGGGGAAATAATGTTTTAACGTTTTAACTGCACACAGGCTGAACTACACTAGAAAATCCTTCAATTGCAAAAATACTGATAAATGATAAGTGACGTTAATATCAGTTGCCATTGATACCGATTTTTGTTTTTTCCTTCTCTCATCTGTGCTTCCATCAATCTGTGACCTTTAGGATTTTGGAAATGTTATTTATATCTGGTGTGAAACTTCCCAACTAGCTAAGTATTAAATTAGCATGAAAATCTTTTTTTTTTTTTGCATTATTTTGGAGCTTGTTTTAGGTCAATGATTCCTAAATATTAATAAAAATCTATTGCTGATTATTTCACTTCTAACAAAACTTTTTCCCATGTTAGAAGTGAAATAATCTTCCGGTGTAATTGGAAGGTATATAATTAATATTAAGGAATTATTGGCCTAAAACAAGCTCCTATCCTGTAGAAATGTTGCTTGTTAGTTAGTTTTGACTTATGTTAAGTGAAATAGAAACTGGCCCAGAAACACTCGGTAAGATGTTGTGTTTTACAGAGTATATTTTGCATAATGTTAAAATACAATAATAAAAAAATACAAAGAGCTGTTGTTAATTCAATGCTGTTGGATTGAATCAACAACAGCATGTTAATTCAATGCACAGTAAACAAACCCAAAACAAACAGCTGAAGGCCTCGACTCGGCCCTCCTGTTTGTTTTCCTAAGAATATCTTTTGATCCTCTGCAACTTTTTTTCCAGATCATGAGCTTCCACTTCAGCATTAAGCAATATTCAATTATATGTTTTCCAATCTAATGATGTGTTCACTGCTGCGAGCCGTCTAGCTCAGACGCTTTTCTTTTTAACTACACAAAAAGCTACTTTCCCACAGGGGATTTAGACTGTCAGCACTCAGATTACAGCGTTGGCTCACTTTTAACATTAACCACACTCACACACCGTACAAATCTTGCACCTTAATCGGTGTGTACCAGTGGCAACACACAAACCTCCACTGTTCCAACAGGCCTAATAATGCCCACATAGGCCGAGTTTGGATTCAGGGAATGCTGGTTTTCTCTCAACAAGATGCCAAACCTGTGTGCATGTGCCAAGACGCTCTGGTATGCAGCACGCACACACCTCCACACACTTTTCAACACAGATCTAATCAGCAGCTCGGACTTTTACGCTTTACCCCCCCGACTCCCTCCATGTGCAAAAACACATGGAGTTGCTTTTTCCTTCTGTCTATTCACCAATCTTTTCCCCGCATATGCATAAAGAAAACGTGTGTTTTCAGGGGAGAGAAAGGCCTTGGTGACATTAAACACGGCTGACGGAAAGTGGGTAGAATAAACAAGGTCGTCAGTAGAAAGGCTGCCCTTCAAACACTCAGTGCTTTGAGCGAAGGCCAGGGATCAACTGTGTTTATCAAGTCCTGGGGCTACAGAGCGACTCAGACAAAGAGGACGAGAAAGAGGGATGAAGTGGAGCATCCATGAGTCCCAGTGGAGGATCGAGCGAAACAACCAGCAGCTGGTTGCTAGCAAAACAAGACAATTTGAACACAAATTCCCAGAAGTTTGTGGATGAAATGTTATAAATGTGGAAAAAGTTTGAGACTTTTGCTGCACTCTGTCTGTAATCTATTCAAAGAGTCCACTATTCAAACAACAGAGGGTCACACCCCACGAGTAACGAGTTCAAACACAATAAACGAGTCATTGCATAATTTCAGCCGACGCAGCTCCGTCACTGGAAACCATCCATCCATTTTCTAACACCCTTGTCCTTTACTGGGGTTCAGGAGGTGCTGGTGCCTCTCCAGCCAATGTTCCGGGCGAGAGGCGGGGTCACCCTGGACAGGTCGCCAGTCTGTTGCAGGGCAACACAGAGACAGTCAACCATGCACACGCACACTCACATCTAGGGAGAATTTAGAGAGGCCAATTAACCTGACAGTCATGTTTTTGGACTGTGGGAGGAAGCCGGAGTACCTGGAGAGAACCCACGCATGCACAGGGAAAACATGCAAACTCCATGCAGAATGACCCTGGAATTGAACCCAGAACCTTCTTGCTGCAAGCTCTACCAACTGGCCACTATGCAGCCCTCTGGAAACCAACATGGCAGAAACGATGGACCAACCAAGAAGAGGCTGCAATGAAAACTGAACCAACCTTAATAGAAAAATGTTAGCATTGACATAATGACAGTCAGTTAGTAGGGCTGAAATTATTTATTTAACTCAATTAGTTATTGCTCAATTGTTAACTGGAGCAGACTCAAAAAATAACTTAGGAGTAATTAAAAGCACGTTATTTTTTTTCCTTCAATTTGTGTCTATACTGCTTTTAAAAACAGTCCAAGTGCTTAAAAACAAAACCCAGCTGGTTTTTGAATATAAATTAAGGATTTTTCGTGTGTGAAAACTGAGCTGTGTCCGTTACCTAGCAACCCCAGGAAAGCCCAGCCCGTTACCTAGCAACCCTAGCTGAGTTCCAGTAAGTTTGGTCAACTGGTTTTACCACCTTTAAGGCAAAACTGTGCAAAATGAAGAATTTATCTAAAATTTTTCATTTTAGATAAAAAGAAAACACCTTTGTCTGTCGATATGTTTTGCCTGGCTGGGGTTGCTAGGTAACTGTGTGATTCAACAGTAACGACTCATTTTCCAGAAAAGAAGCAGTTGAAGCAGTTGAGACCCACACGGAAGTACAAAAATGTACTGTAATGTATTTTGAATAAAATGTTCCTTTCATACTGCCGAACTACAACAGAAATCTTTGAATTCGCAGTTGGTTTAATTAGGAGGTGTGCCAGACCCCACAGGTAAAAACCCAGACAGGTTGAAAGAAACTTGTTTTGTTGCTTTGTGCCTCCAGTTAGGCTCAGCAGCTCAAAGGCTTTTTAGCAACAACACAAAGCAAATAAAAAAATAGCACCAGTTAAATTGAGTTTGAATGAATACTTTAAAATAACCTTTGTCTCATTTATGGTAACCTGTGCAAACAAGCTGCTGCCTTTTCACCTTTCCAGCGTAATTGTAGAGTCGTATTAGTCTGAACTTGGAGTTCTTTTGTGATTACCGTTGTTGTGCACCACCCTCAGCAGGAAATGCTTCAGTATAAATGCTCCACAGCTAGTTGCTAACTCTGGCTGATAAAGGCTATTGTTGGTACAGTTTGGAAGGCGTACAAATACTTTCTAAATGAAAACAGCTGCCAGTTGTCTGGAAGAAAATGACCAAACAGCTCCAGGGGACTCCATTGGAGAACCAACAAGGTCAGCCAGCAGCAGGTAGATCACACTGAGTTGGTGCTTTTAGGCTTCACTTTTAAACATCCTTTTGGAGGTGAAACTGTTTACATGCTTCATATAACATAGTTTTAAATGTTGTTTCCAAAGCTATATTTGCATGTAAAATCATTAAACTTTTATCTCTGAATCTTGTCTAATCTTGCACCGTGATGGTGTCTACTCAAAGCTTAAAAATTTCTAGATTCTTGTGGACGGATGTATAGTGTGGATTTTTGTTTAGTAAGTGGTGAATGAGTGGCACTTTATCAAGTCAAAGGACTCCAAAGCGCCTTACACTATCTGCGTTTCCATTACAAATGAGTGCAAAACTTTGTCAAAAATACCAACAACACAATGTTGACAAATGGAAATTAATGGAAACAATTGTGGCGTTTCCATTAATATGCCAATAGCTCCAACATACCAGTTGGTTGTTTAAACGGTGAATAATCAAGTCAATCAACATGACGCCATGTGGAAGTAGAGCAAACCTCCGGCAAACAAACATAATGGCAAACATAGAGGAACTCAATTCATTTCGAAAAGACATATGAATAGGAGAGTTTTGCATTGCACATAAAAATATGAGTACATAATGTACAACATGCAAACTGCTCTGGTTGTTCTG
Organism: Phalloptychus januarius; assembly: GCA_902982915.1. NCBI lineage: Eukaryota > Metazoa > Chordata > Actinopteri > Cyprinodontiformes > Poeciliidae > Phalloptychus > Phalloptychus januarius. The sequence continues at coordinate 4,554,125 of CADWAE010000242.1, read as the reverse complement.
AAAGTGAAACAGTTTGCTCAAATTATAATTTACATCAAAACAGATAGGTGGAGCTTTTCCTAAATTTGTGGTACTAGGAACGAGACAAATAATAGCCCCCCGTTTTATTTTTATGTCGTTCTTATGGTGAGAATCTGCTGTTGGAATCTATTTTATTTAAAATTGCAAAATGAGTTTCGCCAGTAGAGGGCGCTCACTGCCGTATGCACCAGTTAGTGACGCTTGGGCCGACAGAAGAAGTTGGCTGAGGAAGCAGCCTAGAGGGGACACAACGAGCAGCCCCTTCAAACTGCCGGGTTTTCTGTTTCACAGGTAAGCTGGGTGGGTGATAAATGATAAATGGACGATGACGGTAGTAATCTCTGAAAAGTGGCAGAAAGGAGGTGCTTATGTGGGACCGAACTGCCGAGCCGAACCTGTAGTTAGCCGCAGGCTAAGCTAATGATTTGCGTGGTGCGGGTTCCGCTGGTCGGCGGGGTTTGGGGCCTGTGTTCTCCTCCAGCTATTTCTGTGATGTCAGCGTGGATAACTGTTGGCTGTTGTGCTGCTTTTTGATGGTCGTTTTGCGGTAGAGATGTGTTGGGCTCCAGCTATTGAGAACAAGTTGGCCATTGCTGAGGAAGCAGCTCAGCGCGGACACAACGAGCAGCTACTTTTACCCGCCGGGTTTTCACAGTTTGTACAAAATAACCATGTTGCCCTGGATGTGACCCCGTTAGCATCATTCTCTGCTAGCAAATGAGTGCAGAATAAGTACATTAAATTAAAGCTAACTATGCAGAGATGCAGTTTGTGTCTGCATTACGTCCAGGCCCAGAATTTTGTTTTAGAAATGTTTTTTTTTTTCACAATTCTGCCTGTGATAAGAGTTGGCTAATAACTAGTTGCACAATACATTTACATGAGTAACTTTACAAAAAAATAAATGTACATTTAGTATTTTTACTGTGTTGTACTTTTACTTGAGTAATTTCATTATGAAGTATTTCTACATTTAATTAAAATGTTGGATTTTCTACCCACTGAATGAAAAACAAACATGTTTTAACCAAACATTCACCAGACACACACCTGCAGTTTCTGTTGAAAAAAAACTGATTTAGAAAAATGTTATTTTGCCTTATATTGTTATTTTTTGTTACTTGTATGGATTATTGTCATTTTGGTCCTACAAATACCAAAATTGACACTTTATATTTTGATCCATCTGATGATATAATTTATTAAATGATTGATAAGTTGATCAGTTACTCAGGAAACTTTCCACCAAATACTTTTTAACTCTTGAATAAAGTTTTTGCGAAATCTGCCTGTAATTAATTTCTCAACACTTTCACATGATGGTTCAAGTCGGATTTCTTTTTCCAGAACCGCATAAGGATTGATAAAAAGATGCAAGACGTTGAAATTGTGCAACACAAAGGTGCACAAATGAAGAGCTGTTGAGACTTGTTTTCAGTTTCCATTTCTTTCCTTGCGCACCTTCTCCTTTTATCATTTCCTTCCTCTCATCTCTCTCTGGTCGTTGGTTATCTAATAGTTAATCATAATCCCCAGACACTGCAAACATACAAGCCTCTTTGTTTCAGTAAAAAGAAAAAAAAACACTGGAGTGGGGTGGAAAAAAAAAAAGTTAAGTCGGGTTTGTGGTCAATTAAGCTTGAAAAATATTGAGCATGTTCTGTACTGAAACAAGACCTTTTCACTTCAGATGAAAAACCATCAGAAAGCTCACCGCCAGACTAATCTGCAAAGGTTTACGTGTGTGTAGCCATGCCAGAGCCTGCAGCTTAACCAGTTATGAAGAAAGTTGGTCAAAGATGCCGACTGGGAGAGTTTCTGGCCCGGCTCCAAGCGAAGCAGATTTTGATCTGTGGCAACGAAATTATTACAGCTAACTAACACGAACAAAATCGCGAAAACTGAAAATGGGACAACATTTTTGTTAACTGAATAAACCTGACATTAATGGGAAAAACTTACAACTACCTCAATTTATATCAGTATCACAAAACTAGCTAAATAAATACAGGAAGTAGAGAAATAATACCTTTTGTTTTTATGGATTTATTTATTAACCTTTTTTTAATACACACGCTCGGCAAATTACAGGACTCAATAATCCTCCTGGCGGTTCTTATGCTAGTCTGCAAAAGTTGAGAGTAAACGCCAGTCAATTGGTTGTTCAACAGTAATTTAATAAATTATTTGGAGTATTTATGGTAGATTATTTCACTTATAACAAGGCATTTTCCCATGTTTCAAGTTAATCAATGAAACTAGAACTTTTTCATCAATATTAAGGAATTATTCACTTTAAAACAAGCCTCTATATCTTGCTGAAAAGTTACTGGTAAGCTAGTTTTGTCTTATTTTATGTTTACTAATATATTTCAAATAGAAAATAGACCAAAAATAATTGATAAGAGCTTGTGTTTTTGCAGTGCAATTTTAGTTTGGTTCTTATAAGTTATAAAAGTAATTTTAGTTTTTTTCATAGGTTGGTTAATTTAAAATTAAGAAATACTTTATTGATCCCAATGTGAAGTTAAATAAAATAAAATTTAGAGGCTTGTTTTTAAATTATTTATTAATATTGATGGAAAAGTGCTTGTTCCATTGGAAGATAAATTCACTTAAAATGTCTTGTTATAAGTGAAATAATCTAGAATTTTTCAGCAACATTAAGGATTCATTTTCTTAAATTCATATTTCTTGCTAAAAAATTACTTTTAAGTTACTTTTTAGTTATCTGTAGCTATCAGTATTAATTTATTTGCACTAGAAACCAGACCAGAAATACTTGGTAAAATTTTGTGTTTTTGCAGTTTAGACAATAATTAGAGAAAAATAACTACTAAAATCTAGGAAACACACTTTTATAATAGTGCTGGTTTTTACGTGGCAGACATCCACGTCAGGATGACACTAAATCTGGTCCCATCGCTGTGCGATAGGTTAGCGTGTGCCAACAGGTCCGGTCTGCAACCGTGACTCACTCTGTTCATAAAAACAACAAACAGAAAACTGCCTGCCATCATTAAGAAAGCAGCAAGGCATGCTGCAGCTTGAAGCCTCATAAAAAATAAATAAATACAAAAAGAAACGGACTGTTAACAGGGCTGTTAATTTGTGACATCTGTGATTTTACCTGAGGGCTTCACTCTGGGAACATGTTTGGCTTCACAGGCTGATTTTGTTAACCTTACCAAAACCTCGAATTTAAATAGGACACAATGTCAGTCGTAACATTATTTTTATTTCACAAATAACTTCAGATTTTGCAGTGCAAAGTTGCACATTTAATTTTATCTGAGATAGTTTTGTTTTTTAATAACAGTAAAGTATTATTTTTCTATTATTGAACTTTTTTTTTTCTCCAAATCACCTTTAACTTGATGCTGATGCACCTGAATTTCCCTAAAATGGGACAATAATCTATGTTTATTCTCTAGAGGTTGGGCTATACATAGAAAATGTACATTTAAAAAAATTTACGTTTCCATACAAAGAAAAAATAAACATTTTATATTGGACAACCATTTTTATTTATCTAATGTGCTCTGTATGATTACCGTTGTTTTGAATACACATATTAATACGTGGACCACTTCGAGGTTGATCTGCAACATCTCCAGAAAAGAAATGTTTTGCCACAGTGTCGTGTGTGTGTGACGCTCGTTCCATGTTTTCTGTTAAAGTTTTGTGCAGCCATGCTACTGCTTCCCAATTCAGCCATCAGTATCATTTCTAATCTTTGCTCTTTTGTCAAACGCATCTTCTTGGGTATCTGAAATATAACACATACATACATTTTACATTCTCCTGTGTATGGAAACTTCTGGCCCACCCTGTTTATTCCATTCTATTTAAACTTCTTTGTGAACCTCTTTTAAACACTTTTGGGAAAAAAAAGATGTAAAATGAAATCTTGTGCAGTCTTTTACCCCCATTTTCTCGGCCCTTGCTGACCAGGAAGTTGCTCCATCTTGATTGTTTAACCTCCTTATCAACACAGCGAACATTACACGTTCAAACATCGGGAGGAAAAGAATCACACACACTCAGACATGCAGATATGTCCTCACTCATGGGTGCTTAAGAAAGTAAATATATCCCTGAGGGTTTTGCTTGCATTGTTCTTTGTGCGCTGAAGCTTTGGGAGGTCTGATGATGAACTTCGAGGTACAGCGACTTGCATCCTGTTTATGTGCCAACCAGCTGACTCACTCTTTGTTCGCCCGGCTGTGTGTCTTGGCCTGTTTGTGTCTGTTTTCTGGTCCATATTCCATCAAGATAAATCAGAGGAAAAATATTGTTTTTCTGAGGACAATAGCAAGGCCGGTGGAAGAGGTTTTGTTTTAACTGGAACCGAACCGGGTCATCTGGAATGATAATTGCTGGTGAAATAATATTTTATTTTTCTAGGGATCAGCAGAAAAATACACAGGAGTGATATTACTGTCAGATTGTGTTAAGAGTTAATCAGCTTCAAACACAAAGCAAAGTAAGAGTGCAGTTTGATGTCAAGGTTGGTAGAAGGTCAGCCAATCCGCTTCCAAATTTTTTTGTCGCTGATGAAGATGCTGAGCGCTGAATTGTTCCCGATGTGATTTTTGTTACAAAAACCCAGCTTGTGCTAAGCTAGGGAACATGTACAAGTGTTTCCAGTACTTTTAGCATCAAGCACATCTTACCCGTCTGATGCTGGAGTTGAAAAATTGTATCTTTCGCCGCTCGACGTGGAATTTTAACCAATCAGAGAATCTCGTCTGTCGCGTAGTGGCCTGTAGTTGATGTCCTGCCAGCAGATGCAGGCATCGATGCGATGCGTTTTTAGCAGGTCATCACTGAGCTCCAGTGAAACGAAAACAGCGCTGATAGCAATCCTTGTCAGTGCCCAGTTAGCTTATGAAACCATCAGGCAGGAATCCTGGTCCGGACCCTCCCAATGTTGGAGAAGTCTAGAATTATCCCCCCCAAAGAAATCATTAAAGAAACCTTTGAATTTAAACAGGTGAAAGAAACAAAGAACCAAATAAATCTGCCGTTCCTCTTAAGAAAAAAGTAATGCAAAAGTTTTAGGTCACCCCACCCCTGAGCAATGGTTCAGTCCAATGTGTGCCGGAGGAGCATCAGCAGCTCCGTTAGCCGCTTAAGTGCATTGATTAGTCCTGTAAAGTACCACACAAAAAACATGTACACTGTATTTCAGCCAAAAAGAAAATTGAATTGTTTTCTGTGTTTTGTGAATCTCCTGCATCTCCAGTTCTCAAGCACCAATTTTCTGAAATTTTGCTCCAACACACCTGAAATAAAAAGGCTGACTTGCCTCCTTGGCATTTTGGCGTGTTTTACAAAGGCCTAGTCATTAACCATCCGTTCGATTCAGGAGAGCCACGCCTCTGGTGTGGTCTTAGAAGAACAACTTATTTCGCTCAATGACGTGCAGAACTCCATATTTGAAGCTCTTAGTTAATGTATTTCACTGGACTTCTTATTGACAAGCCTGTAGAAGAGATTGTGTTAAAGCGTAGCTATAAATGTTGGAATGACAATGAGTCATTGCACATTTGTCAGCACATTGGACATTAGCAAACACCTTGCAGCGTTTTACCTTAGAGCAATGGGGCCAACAGCTGTACTGTGGAGGAAAGTACAAGTAGAAATCTCAGCCAGTTTTCTGTTGCACCTTAATAATATCCTCTGCAGGCAAATCACAAAATACATCTGGAGGATGAATCTTTTGTCATAATCTCTTTCTGTTTGCTTTCAGGTGAGTCATAATCAGATTAGTGTTGATTCTCAGGAAACATGTTCTGCCTTGAGTCATGAATTGCTCTTTTCCCTTTTCTGTGCCTAATTTTTTACTTTCCTTCCACATTTCTTCGTCGTGAAATTAGACCATACTTCACATTGATTCCATAAAACAAGGACTAAATTTAAAGAGGCCCATTGAAAGTCTGTCTGGAAGAAATATATACCTTGTCCCAACAATCTGTCAAAAATGTCTTTGTAATGTCAAAGCAAAACAGGAGAAGAAAAAAAACAAACAAACCATGAAATGAAAAGCAGTCGAGTTCATGAATCACCTGAGAGGTGACACAGTTAAGCTTTGAGACAATGGTAGGGTAATGAAGTCTGGAAATAAAAATATTTTTTAAAGGCTCATTTTTCATGCTTATCCATAACTGAAAGTTTCTTAAATCAAATTTGAGACTTTTCCAAGCTAAACAGGAACCTTCAAGAAAAATAGTTTCGAGCGAAGTATTACAGGTCAGGATAGATTTATGGCCTATACAAAACATATCCATTACATCTTTAGCATAGAATCATTCTTAGATGATTGGATTTTTGTCTGCTCAGTTCTGCCTTTGAGCTGCTTTAGGGCGTCTTGTCACTTTAAATCCAAATAATCAGCTGCTGGCTACGCCCCCAACTCAACGTTTACACTTCATGTGAAAATGGCTAAAAACAGATGCACAATTATATAACCGTACATGTTTGAAAAGCAGAAGTAGAGCCTCCTTCACAATCAACAAGAATGCAGCAAGTTGTTCCTGGATGGTAAGTCAACAACAAAACACTTGTCTTTTCCAGCAGCCATTGTACAGCGGTATAACCAGCTGACCAAACGTGCAGGAGCTCAGCATGTGTTGCTAGGTTAAGTGCTGGGCAGTGCCTGCTGATTTGTGATTTGGTCTTTTCCAAACACCAATAAACATTAATTTATTGCCAAAAACCATCTGGGTGTATCTTCTAAACATTTGGGCTGTTTTCAGAATCGGTAGAAACGGAAGTGCAAAACTGTGCAGAATGTGAATTTTTCACAATAGATCCCCTTTAAGTGCCTAAAACGTCAGTCAGGATGATGGGAACAGCTCACCTCTTTTCTCTTTATAGCTTCCCGTTAGCTAGGCCAATTAATCACAAACTTGCTTGCAATTACAAACGTGTTTTATCCGGTCCGCTTTTTCCGTGAGTAATTTTAATCTGTCCTTTCATTTTCACAAATGAGAGTTAAGTCTGAATGATGATCTTCCAAAGTAATACTCAACACATTGTAGCGCTTCATCAGGGGTACAAATGCCTAGCGTAGCTCAAGTGCACACTTGCAAGGCGCGTTTGGTCCAAGCAAAACAGTTGAGCAGGTTTTGATTTCAGACCTGCTGCAGCCTTTAATTACTAAGTCAACAACCAGTCAGCAGCAGATTATTACATCTGCAGGACGCTGGGGGCTGCTGTCAAAGACGGATCTGTGAGCCGTTAACATATTAAACACGTCGAGTTCGAGTCAGCGTGATTGTTATAGTTTGTATGTAAAGGAAAATGTTTTAATGACGTGTAAAATCACAGGTTACAGACTAGATTAAAGCAAGATGGATGCACTTCCACTGCATGTGGATGGTTAAATCCATGTTTCTTTATAAGGCTAACATTGATAAATCACTGCATTTCCTTTTTGTTTTCTTTCTTTGAGGCGGGACGGTAACGTTCTCTGCAATAAATACTTTTTGTTCCAGAATTACTTACCTATTCAAACCTTTGATTTAAAGGAAAGAACAACCCAACAGTTTATGGCCTGGCTAATGCCGATTGCATGAGCAGGAGCTAAACAGACCACAGAGGCAGCCGCAGCTGGTATTTGTGAGAGTAAAGTTGAGCAATAAAGAAAATGCTTTCTTTTACAATGCTTTTTACTTTTTATGTTTTTTTTTCTCTCGGTGAAGAAATTCTGCTGATGTCAACAACCATGATAATTAGCTTAATCTAGGATGGTTCTACTTTTCTCGGTGTCTGAGCCAAAGAGTGTTTGACTGCACCTGTAGTTCGGTGGTACTTTAATTTCCCAGAGTAAAATGAGCTTGAAATGACTTTTTGAAGCCAAATTCAATGTTTTAGTAAAACCTGCACTAGATGAACAGAGTTTAGTGGCATGATGATGCTGACAAAAAAACATTTTGCGAAGCTGAGAACTTTAACTATAGGAGGCTTAACAAATATAATCCAACGGGATTACATGAAACAGGCCTATTGGTCCCCAAGCTACCGCTAGCACAATATTTCTTCAAACGTCATCCTCATGGGAGAAATAGTTTTTTCAAACATGACGTCCTCCTTCTTAAGCAACGTTCAGGTGCTTTTCCAACTGTCTGCTGCTCCTTTTTTCATGTAAATTTATGTATTTCCCAGAGTGAAAAATAACAGGCTCATTGTGATCGACAGGCCTAAAACAACTCGAACTGACAGCATGTTAGATTGACAATGTATGCAAGTCTCTCACAGTCAGCAGCTCTGAGTTCCCATTCATAAGAAAAACCTGCTTAGACTTTGCTCAGTTGCTAATACTCTTAAGGTGTGAACATTGCAAGTCAGAACTTGAAGCCCCAACATGCAACTTTTCACCTGGAGGCACAAAGTGCATTGTTGGTCATGTCCCACCACTTGGCCCGGTTCCCACCCTTGAAGCTGTCATGCATTTTAATTAACAGTCTTGTAAAATGATGGATATCCTCAAGCTGTTGGAAACAGGTTTGAAGAGCTGAGGCCTCTCCAGGAAACGTTAGACAAATTTTCAACTGTTCCTTGGCGCTTGCACAATTGTCAAAATATCACAGACAGTTTAAATCTTGATTCCTTCAATTATTTTTGAAGCTATTTTGTCTTTGTCGTGATTTATTTAATCTTCAGCTGAATCGCAGAGCTGATTCCTTTGTTGTATTCTGGAGTATTTAAATGTAAGGAAATAAAAGATTTAAGGGAAAATATGTAAAATTTTGCATTTGATGCCCTCCTATTTTAAATAGTGCATGCATATTGGGAACAAAGTTGTGGTAATCAGCCTTCATTTAGTCTCTGCCTTATCAGAACCAGGTGACCTTTCATCAACCGGGGATTGCATCTTTAATTTGTGTTTCCTGATATCAAATACAACTAAAGGCAACCCAGCTGGGCTCAGTCCACATGGTTCAAACTGAATTAATTTAAAGTTCAGCACATATTAGCTAATCTTACTAATAATTTTTGTCTAGTTTCTTATAAAAATAACTTGAAATAAAACAAAAATGACTTAAAAATAACTTTTCAGCAAACTATCCGAGCCTTTTTGTAAGTCAGTAACTCCTTAATATTGATAAAACCTTATAACAAGGGAGAACGTTGTTACAAGTGAAAAAAATCTTCCAGTAGAACAAATACTTTAATATTAAAGAATTATTGACAAACAAGCTTCTACATACTTGTTAATATTTTGTGCAGTGTGTGGATGGATGGTGCAGTTTGGAGGACTTCCAGTTTATTTTTGCTCAGTTTAAAGCAAGGGGCGTGGCGGCTGTTATTCTTAACAGGTGACCACTGAAACTCTCAAGAAAACTCAGTAGTCACCAAGCCCTTACCTTTAGGGGGGAATATAGTGACTAAATGTTTCTCAGTTTGCATCTTTACTCAGATGATGAAGCTGAGCCGAACTGGAGTTTTTTCTTAAATAAAAACCAATACTGTAACAAGGTGATCTATTATGCTTCCTTGATCACATTAAGTCTATGCAAAACGTTGACACAAAATTATTCTTGCATAATGAGATTTTAGTCTGGTCAGTTCTGCCTATGAGCTGTTTCATGGCCTACTGTCAATTTAAATCCAAATAAGCTGCTGCGCAAGTCAATGTTTACAGTCGCATGTGAAAATGGCTGCTAACAGATGCACAATTATACAACTGTACATATTTGAAAAGTGGGAGTAGAGCCTGCACAGCCAACAAGAATGGAGCAAGTGGTTTCTGAATGGTAAGTCAATTAAAAAAACAAAACAAAAAAAACACTTTTCCAGCAGCCATTGTACAGCGCATACAGCAGTAAAACCAGCTGACCAAACATGCTGGATCTCTTCTGCGGTTGCTGGGTGATGGGCCCTACTCTTCTGTGGTTGCTAGGTAACGAGTGGAACTCTGCTGGGGTTGCCAGGTAATGGCTTTGCTGATTTGAAACATTGCATTCCGGAGGTTTTTGAAACGTCTCTTTTTCCAGATGCCCGGAAATATTAACTTATGGGAAATAATATAAAAAAAATATATAAAACCCCTTCAATTTCAAAGTTCTATGAAAGGTCGCTGCCACATGTAAATGTGTTTATTCTGGTGTATTTGTGGACTCCCTGACCGCCGTTGGTACTCTGACTGTGGTTTGAGAAGAACAGGGTCACATTGCACTAAATGCACTCGCACTGAGTGACAATATTTAATACCTGTGACAAGTTTTGTTTTCCCTGTCATGTGCTTCACTGCCACAACCAGCTGAACCACAGTTCACACCTCAGACACTCTTACGCTGCCAGTCATCACGGGCCGACTTTCTGCTGTTTACGCCAAAACGAACTCACTCCACTCTATTCTTTTAATTATTGAAAGCGTTGAAAGTTATGTTAATGCTGTTTGATTTGCATTCAGCTCATACTTTGTAAATATCTCCACACTTATTCCTCTGTCATCATAGCCTTTGCACACACCCTCACTAAAACCTTCGAGAAGCTGTTGCAGATACTCGCCAGCCAGAGGCACTGTTGAAAGATCATTATAAACTGTCAGATTTGTGCTACATAATGCCAATTCAGGCAGTTTAATATGTGGTGTTTATGGCACAGCAAGGGCCATGGAGAGGTCTACTGCTTCTAATATGTTTCTAACAAAGAGGCTATTATTGATAGTTGGACTGAATGATGTTTGTGCAACATGTACTTGCATAAAAAAAAAATAGAGCGACTCACCAAAGCCACGGTCGTATAAAATTTACACGCACGCTCAAAACCTTTGGGGAAAAAAAGAGAAAAGAAGAGAAAGCAAGTAGAAGACAGAACAGAGGAGGAAATGGGTGCAGTGTATAATATCAAACTATATTTCTGGATGTAGTTTTGCGTGTCTGTTAGCGAAGCGGAGCTGCGAGGCCACAGCTGGTTGTGTTTTAGACTGTTTGTCAAGGGCGGCGCTGCGGTCGGCGAAGGCCGAGCGACAGACAGAGCGGCAGGTAAGTATACCTCCAGCATATTCATCAGCATGTTGTCATTTTTAAAGCTGGATGTGAAGCAACTCTGCAAAAGATCCAGCATGTTTCTGTTTACTCCTTCACAGTGATCATATTCCACATCCAGGGGTTGTTGTAGATTTTTGTTGTTGTTGTTTTTCCCCACCGTTAAATCGTTCTCAAATGTTTTTGTGAAATTGTAACTCCAGTAATCCTGACAGCTACGCAGGAAGAGACGGAGCCAGTTGTTTGGCCCTTCTCCACCTTCGCACAACGGGGGCTTTAATTTTTTTAAGCCTGCGTACAACTGCTCAATATCCGGCGTATCAGTTGTTTTTGTTACCCACAATAAAGATCAGTGAATTAATCACCAAATTGGAAATATTTACTGAGAACGGAAAATCACTGGAATCCAAAACTGTCGGCGTCGATAAAAATCTCTATAAAATTAATGTAATTGAAGCATTTTACTTTTTAACGATGTTTAGAGGGTTTTTAATAAGCAATACACAATTTCATGTTTCCTGGAGACTGAATGTGTTGCACAGACACATTTCTCTGTTTCCAAACAGTTGGTTACTCTTTAAAAATTAGAATATATGGGAACAAGCCAAAATGTGACAAGTTGCATGAGTAAGAAAAATCGTCATCCCCAATAAAGATCAGTAAAAACAAAAAATTTATGTTTTACTGAATCATCAAAATCTCAGACTAAAATTAAAAAATAAATAAATGTGAATGGCCATGGTAAATAAATTTGATTTGAGTCACTTCAGGCTGCAGTGTGAATGAAGCCTGTTGGTGTTAAAAGCTCTTCTGAAGTCTTAAAGGACTGAATGTGTTTATCTTTAGTTGCACTGATTACAGCAACAACGTCTTCACAAGTTCTGCCTAAATAAATCAATCCTCCAGCTGCAGCTGATCCAGAACGCTGCTGCTGGCGTTCTGACTAAAACCAGGAAGTTAAAGCTCACCAGCTCTACAGTCCTACACCGGCTCCCTGCAGCTCAGAGAACAGACGTTAAAATACTGTTCGTTTATAAATCACACATCACATTAAAGATCAACCTTCCAGACCTCTCAGGTCTTCTGGTTCTGTTCTGCATCCAGAAAGGAGAAGCAGCATTCAGCTTCTACGCACCACAAATCTGGAATAAACTCCCTGAAAACTGCAAAGCAGCCGAAACACTGACTTCTCTTAAAAACCCACCTGTAGAGTTAGTTTCCTTTCATTTTCACTAAAGGGAAAATTTATCAATATATTTGGCATTTGACAAAATGTTTTACAATTGGTGACTTTGAACTGCTCTAAATAATGCATTTGACTTCACTTAGACATGTCTGCAAAGCTTTATGTTGGCGCATTGCACCAAAGAGTCACATCTAGGTTTAACATCCTGTCTATAAGTCGCTCATATGTTGTTGGGGAAACATGCAAAAAAAGGATTTTTTTTCCCCCAAAAAATCTTGAAGCCAGGAAGGATCTGTTGGCACAATTAGAAAAGAAACCAAAAGAGAAACATGTGAGTGTCCTCTGCCTCCAACTGGGCACTGAGGGTTCAGTTCAAAGAAGTGAGACCTGCTGTTAAAGCCAACGACCGTTCACACATTAACATGCATCCTGAATTATCACAGTTACCCTCTTTAAATGCAAAGATAGAAATGCATTCACAGCAATGTGTTAGCATGCTAAAAACAACACCTGAGCTTTGTTAGCGCTCACAACCGCAAAAAGTTCAATGAGATTAATAGTGCAGTTTATCATTAAACACTATGTAAATAAAGCTCAACATCAACATACACAATAAATGTCATAACCTGGAAAACTTTCACCACAATAAAACCCAAGAGAAGAAACTTAGCTGATAAACTGCTGCTTGAAAGAGAATAACCCTGGACATTTTCCATGGTATGTACAAAATGAGTCAAAACAAACAAAAAAAACTTGACAAAAGGCCATTTTTTACAATATAACACAACATTTTAATACATACAAACAGAAATTAAAATATTTGTCTCGTACCTCCTTCTTTGTCCCTCCGAATGTGAAGAGTGGAGCTGTTTGTGAATGTGACTGGCCACAATAAAACCATGAACAAGTCGTTTTGAGTTATTTACACATCCTGAAAGAATGGATTACAAACTTTCCAGTGATAGAAACCACAAGTGTTTGGTGCATTAATAACGTTTTAGGGCTTTTTGTAATTTATGAAAAGACGAATAGACTTGCATTGCTTTGGCAAAAACAAACGTTTTCATTCAGCCAGTAGATTTCCCAGCATAAATAATTTTATTTTCGATGTTGAGATGCAGTTAGTCAGCGTGTGCGCAGCGCTGCTCAGCCCCTCTTCAGCGTTTTATTGCACAGCCGCAGAGATCTGCACGTTCAAAAACAAAAGTTCTGCAACTCGCCCTGAGAAACTTTCACTGGAAACCAGGTTTTGTTTCTAGTGACCTGGTTATAAATCACTCGTCTATTATTATTTTTAAACACAATCCTTTGCTAAGCTACCTGTAGCGCCGCACTTTGAGCTAACGTCTCGGCAAATAAACGGTTGTTTACTTGTGGTATGCCGCGGACCACCAGTGGTCCGGGAACCACAGTTTGAGGTCCTAGTGGATCATTGCATTAGGAAAATGCATTCAACAAGTACTTTACGTATTTTCCGAAGCAAATACGTACCATAAACATTTGCTGTCATTGCTTCAGTTCCGTAGTTTAATGCTTCACATGGTTTTCTAGCAAATTGAGCTCTAAAGAAAGCAGTCAGATTGGGCAGCAACTGGCTAAAGAGGCAGACAGGAAGGTCAGATTCCTGGGGAAGAGAAATGTATTCTCTGTTCCCCCCACAAACAAACCAGCACAGAATGTCCCTGGCTGGTGGCCAGCGGCTGTATGAAGAGACCATCTCCTCTGTATCTGTCTGTGCACATCTCTCACCGCACTCCTCCTCACTCCCTCGGATCCCAGAGACGGATGGCCGACAGAGGAATGGAGGAAAGAAGCAGCAGCCAGAGATTTCTCAGCTCATGCAGCGATGTTCTAACCAGTGCAGGGATGTCGCATGGATGAAGTTCATTAAATACCGAATGTTAGGGATGAGATCAGATCTGGAATAAAAACGATTTTCCCTACTTCGTTTATTTGTGCAGGCAGAGTTGGGCAGTAACTACTTACTCAAGTAAATGTTACATTTATGGAAAAAAAATTACTTTCAGGAGGATTTATACTTTTTGCTTGAGTCATTTTATTATTATTATGAAGTATTTCTACTCTTACTTGAGTAAAATTTCTGGATTTTCTACCCACTGAATTAATAAATTTGTTTTAACCAAACATTCACCAGACACACCAGTTAATTTGATTTGGAAACATATTCTATTTTTTTTTGCTTATATGAATTATTGTAATTTTCATCCTTAAAATACCTAAATTTCCACTGATTTCATATTTTGGTTTGTCTAATGATGTAATTTTTAAATAACAAATGACTGATAACTTGGTATTTCAGTAGACTTTTTACCAAAAACCTTTTTGCTCTTCATTTTTTGGACTGCTACATTTTAACTTTTGCTCGAGTAAAAATTTGTTGAAGTGGCAACATTTTTGGAAACATTATATTATGTTGACGTCCTGCAGGTAGGAATGTGAAGTTGATCTGATCTACCTGAACGTAGATCTAAAAATGAGCTCCTGTCTTTTTCTCTCTCCTGTAAGACGTTTCTCCATGTCATGTCTGCACATTTGCAATTAATAATCACCCACTGCTGTCAACTTAACGACTATATTTGCTATATTTAGCAACATTTCTGACGAAAAACATCTGCATCGGCTTGAATTGGAATTGGCAGGTCGGGCTTTTTAAAGATCGGCCAGAAAACTATGCCTGTTGCGTCCCAACCTGCAAGTCAACAGTACAGATTTTAACTGTAAAATGCAACAAGTGGAGTTTACTTAAAAAAAATAAAATGGCAAACTTGTTGCATCAAAGAAAAGTTATGTGCACTATGTTCAAGCTGTACGTCTTAAGTTTATGCAACTTGGCTAACTTGATAATTTTGACTAAACTGTAATGACATAATAATCCACTACTGTAAAAACCTGATTAGTTCTCCTGATTTAAATATTTATACATGTAATCATTGCCTCATAATTTTTCATTAAATTACTTGGTTGAGTAACTTGTGCAATTTTAGTGAATGCAACTTAATAAATCTGAATGTTATAATTACTTAAACAAAACCTAAAGTTTTAAGTTTTTAAACTAAAAATTAGTTCAATAAAAATTCAATGAAATGGTTTCATGTATTTGAAATGCTAAATAAATAGTTAATAAGCTTTAATGCTCATTGGTGATTAAGCTTTTCACCTTAAAACTAATTTTTATGACAAATAAGTTGCTGCAGTGCATTATGGGACAAATACTCAACTTTTTGTGGTGAACTCAAATGTACTCTTCTCCATGTTTTCTTCACTGGTTCCTTGTGTAGCGCCACCACAGGCGAGGAGGGGAACAGTTCAGTGTGAAAATGAACCGCAAAACAAACTCAGAAGACACATTAAAATAAATCATGTGGAGAAAAACAGAAGAAAAAGTAGAATCTGTGGCTCAACGCTGAACAAAATAAATAAATCAGTGAGTATCTGCCTGATCATCTCTTCCACAGAACAGTAGGGTTGTTGAGCCGCCATCATCTTTCCATCTTTCACCATCCACACAATCGCTCATAAGCTGCAGTCCTGCTCCCCGAGCGTTTGCTGTTCTCCAAAACTCAACTGACTCGGCACATTAAGTGTGGGAAAACTCCCAGAGTCGAGGACAAGAGGACTTGTAGAGTCATCATCACCTCCACATCTGCTTGGTTCACTCAAGGCAAAAAAGATTCCTGCAGCACTAATACCTGGAGGAGAGCTCCACACAGAGAGGGAAAGGAGGTGGCCGGGCCGCCACTAGGGGGCAGGCTAACACAGCGAAAAGAGCAATTTCACTTTTTCTTACTTTCTAAATCTTGCAGCTCAGCTTTTTCTCCTTTTGCTCACAGATATTTTATGCCCAAGCAGCATTTAGCTGTCAGATTTGTGCAAATCTTGTTCACTTCCTTTCGAGTTGGCATAAAGACAGAAAAGGAAATAACTTTATCCTGACTCCTGTGTTTTCCGCGAAGCGTCTCTTCACGGTTACATAAACAGCATCTAAGCTGGCCAGTCACATCCTCCCCATTGGATTCCATTAAATCTGCTCATAATGGCTGCGGTGCGGCTGTTCTGCTCCGGGGTGGACGTCCCGCTCCCTCTCTCTTTCTGTTTGTCTTTTCTGTGAGTTGGTGAGGCTGCACTGAAGGGTCTGCTTGGCAGGGAAGCCGGCTCTCCTTCAAGTGGCTGAGGAGGAATGAGAGTCGTCACCACAGCAGAAGGACCTGCAGAAATAAGAGTCAGAAAACAACACCAGACACCCCAGTCATGGTGTGTGTTCATTTTGTTTTTGCTTGAACCAACTACACTGAAAAAAACACATTTTGGTCTAGTTTCTAGTGAAAATATCTTGGTACACTTTTCAGCAAGACATAGGAACTAGTTTTAAGTAAAAAAAATGACTGAATAGAGATTAAAATGCAACAGCTTTATTTCATTTATGGAGACTTGTCACTGTAATTTAAATAATTGCATCAATGTTGAACAATTACTGAATATTAATTCTATATCTTGTTGAAAATTTACTGGTAAGTTAGTTAGTTAATTCAACTGAACTAAGATATTTCTTCTAGAAATTCTGTCAAAAATACCTGGTAAGTTTTTGAGTTTTTGCAGCACAGGGTTGAATAGTTTTACACTGTAAAAACAATCTAACCAAGTATTTTGGTTTCTAGTGCAAATATCTTAGTAAACTTGAGTTGAGATAAAACTAACTTTCAAACGCCTGGATGAGTTTCTCTAGATCTTCAGTCCTCTAATCCTGGAGATGTTCTTCAGGTGATAGAAGGCCGACTTTGTGAGTGTCTTTATGTGGCTCTGAAGGTTCAGGTCAGAGTTCATCACTACTCCCAGGTTTCGGGCTGATTGCTGGTTTCAGGTGTGATAACTGAAGCTGTGCATTGACTCTAGATCTATAACTGTAGATCTATAACTCTAGATCTATAACTAGATTGTGCCTCTTAGGTCCAAAAATAATAACTTCAGTTTTATTTCTATTCCACTGAAGAACGTTTTGGCTCATCCACACATTTATCTGTTCTAAGCATCTGTTCAGTGATTGGATGGGGTCAAAGGTCACCTGGTGACATGGTAATGTAGAGCTGTGTATCATCCGCATAGTTACGGTAGCTAATCTTATTTCTTGTCATAACCTGGAGCATATACATTTTGAATAAGAGGGGTCCTAGGATTGAACCTTGGGGCACTCCACATGTGACCTCTGACCTCTTTGATGAGAAGTTTCCAATTGAAACAAAGAAATCCCAGTTCTTCATGTAAGATTCAAACCAGCTGAGCACTGGACCGGAGAGTCCGACCCAACTCTCCAGTCAATTCAGTAATATGTCATGTCAAACAGAACCAGTACTGTGGTTCTCCCACAGTCCGTATTTATATGGATATCATTGAATACTTTGACTAGGCCAGTCTCCGTACTGTGGTGAGACCAGACCGGAAGGAGTCAAAGCGGTTGGTTATCGTTAGGAAACTATTTAACTCTAAACGGCTTTTCCAATAACTTTGCTGATGAAGTTTGGAGATCGGCCTGTAATTCTGCAGTCGTGATTCGTCAATCATGGACCACAACTTCATATCAAGTAAGGCTGGGGCAGCAGTCACTTAAACCCAATGGTTTTGACCAATTTTGAGAAAAAATTTGCAGTAAAATGTGGGGATTTGTTGATTTTTACGAATTTTGTGGATTTGTGAAAAACTGGAGGGACTTATTGATGTAATTTGGAGCCTAGAGGGCCACATAAAAGGCTACGGCGGGCCAGATTTAGCCCACGGGCCTTGAGTTTGACATAAAAGTAGCGCGAAATAACTTGCTTTCATTTTCTGTTTAGACAATCAAGGCACATATTTTACTCATATTTAACCTCTGAGTGTATAAATCTTACTTTCTCACGTATTAAATATATTTAAATAAGACGTTTTTGCAAAGTGATTGAATTAATGTAGAAGAGTTCAGCTTTTCTGAAGGGGAGATGTTACATAACTGCTGGAGAATCATTTCACAGTGTGACCGTTCATGCCAGTGGTAAGATGACAATTGCTGATCAGTCGGTGTCAGGTAAAGGTGTGCTGCTAATGACGAGAACATTCCTTTCTGTTAGTACATTCAGTACCAGGACTGGGACTGACTCATATACACGATTATTACATCGCATAATATTTCATCCTCTGGCGGATCGGTTTATGACAGCTTGGAACAGACGCAATTATTCATGACTTCCAGGTATGCCTGTATAGTGTTTACTGTGCCGTGATGCAGGAGCAATGCTTGATGCTTTGAATGCTTATTGTCGTGAAGGATTTCTAAACACTCAGCGATTTGTGCTACCATGATCTTAACATGCAGGATTCAGTGTGTTTCGGTTCAGTTCAAAAGAAAAAAAAAGTGACATAAACACCAACTCTGACAGATCATCAGTAGAGCAGGTGCTTAGATTAGCTAATCAACCTCCTCAGTGCTAGCTTAGCATATAGCAGCGGTAGCTAATCAACCGCCACAGTGCTAGCTTAGCTTATAGCAGCGGTAGCTAATCAACCGCCACAGTGCTAGCTTAGCATATAGCAGCGGTAGCTAATCAACCGCCACAGTGCTAGCTTAGCTTATAGCAGCGGTAGCTAATCAACCACAGCAATCACTTATTAATAATAGCAAAACAAATGTCGTGACTAAAAGCTTAAAACTGCAACGGACTGAATGATCTGTTTTTTTGTGTGGAAAAGTTTGGTTGTTTTTTTTGTGTGTTGAATCTTAAAATAAGTAGTGTAGTTGTTGTCAGTTGCGATGGCAACGGGAGTGAGGGTTAAGTGAGGATTAAGTAACAACTCAAAACGTGGTTTTGAATTGTTACTTAACGGGTTTTCTGTGTTATTCTCCCCATTTTCTGCACTAAATTAATAATACCGACATCTCCAGGTTTTCTTCAGTTAACAGAGTTGTTCTACTGCGCAGCAAAGGATTGCGTGTTAAAGAATAGTCTTTGTTCCCTGCAACGTTGTGCACATGCACAAAATGTCCGGATGTAGACAATAACATTCAAACAGCAGCGATGGGCGCTGTGGATTCAGACTGTTTGGTGTAACACTGGCACAAAGCTTCCAGCCTGAGAGCGCAGAGATGAAACTGACTCCATGTAGCCTCTACGGCCCCCGCTCTGCGCTGTTTTCAAACTGTAACTCCCGTTCTGTAGTCGTAAAGCGAGCTTTTAAAGAGCTCTGGTAATCATTCATTTACTCGGACATGGCTGAGGGGCTGAAACAAAGGGAAGAAAGGAGGCTGCTTTGAACAAGGTTCCCTTCATTTCAGGAATAAACCGGGCAGTTGAAGCTGCTCTCCTACATTACAGTGACAATGCAATGCTGCTTATAGGCGAGACGTTTCTTCTTCCCACTCACATCCTTGGTGTTTCCGTTAGATTTAAAAAATAGCAGCCAGGTGCTGCTGCTAATACAGGCGATTAATTTAAACTTTACAGGAGATTTTCTCAGAGTGACGTTGCTCCTCCACACACTCCTCCTTTTTGAAATGAAACTGAATTGTGCAACAAAAACATTTTCATTTGTGCCGCTATAATTTTTAAGATTTAGGGAAAAAAAGTCTCACCTAAGATCAACTGGTGCAAATATAATGTTGCAAATTTGGTCCCCACATGAACTATGGGGTGTGAACTCAGCCTTAACACGATGTGTTAAAGCAGATAATTATTTAAAATTGATACTTTTAGGGAGCTAAAAACCTTTAGATCTCTAAAAGTGGCTTAATACGCAGCAGCTGAGCGTTTCCGGCTATGAGGGATGGAAGTGGTGGATCTTTTCCAGAGTCTATTTCTGGAGTGGGACAATAAGTTTGGAAAGTCCCTCAAATCACCTGCTGCTGCCTCCTTTCAACCCCAAGACATTCCTGCAGTCTGCTTCCTTTCTTTATCCCCATCACCAGGCCTGTGTGTTTGGGGAAGGCGGGACAAGGTGTGTGTGATTAAACACACCTGGTCAAGACGGGCTCCGCCTTCTACCCCAGCATACAATTACTGCAATCAATACAGAGGCAATAGTAGCAGCTGGGTGTGTGTGCACAAGTTCCCAGGGAGTAACTTTCAGCAAATGGTGTGAAGGAATCCAACTCCAGTGGCGGTGACCCTTCAGATTTTCTCCCTTCCTCCTCTTCGTCATATCAGCCTTACACGTCCTGCGCAGACGGACAGCTGCAGAAGACTTTAAGTTTGAGAGAGAAAACGAGAAAAGGGTGAAAAGAAAACAGGTCAACAGTTTCAAAAGGAGGAAGAAATGTGATAAAGGGACAGAGGGAGGGAGGTAGAGTCGCCAAAAACTGTCCTGGAGTAAGAATAGCACAACTTTAACATGATTTTACTCAAGAAAATGTAAGAAATTACTCGGGTAAGAGAAAAAAAGTATTTGGAAAAAAGTCAAATCAAATACTGAGTAACTGATCAATCATTTAATATTTAAGAATTACATAATCAGATGGACCAAAATATTAGTTAAGTGGAAACTTTGGTGTTTTAAGGACCAAAAAATAACAAAAAGAAAATAAATACAAAAACTTTTGAAACTTTAAACAAAACTTCAGGTGTGTCTGGTGAATTTTTGGTTAAAGCGTGTTTGTTTTTCACTCAGTGGGTAGAAAATCCAGAAATTTTACTCAAGTAAGAGTAGAAATACTTCATAAAGAAATTACTTTAGTAAAAGTAAAAAAATGCAGTGTAGTAAAAATGCTCCTAAAAGTAATTTTTTCAAAACAAAGTTACCCAGGTAAGTACCTGATTAAATGTAACTTGTCCTCCAGATTTACCTCACAGCGTGGGGGAAATCCTTTGTGTTCATTCATAAAGAATCAACAGAAATGCATTTAACCGTCTGGCTGCCTGTTTACTTCCTGGACACTGAGCAGCGATTCTGCATTTAGCCCCAATGTGAGACTCCATGGCAGTTTCACCACAACATAAGGGGCCGCTTCAACCACAGATTCAAAACTGATGAAATACGTTTCTTAAAATGAAAGAATAGTCTCTGTGTTTGAAGTATTCAGGTCAGACCGAGTTGTCTTTCGAAGCCACAGTTTTCTGGTTGTGTCAGGGGTTTACATGTCAGACATCTGGGTTTCGATAGTCATGAAAACCAAACTTCTTACATGTTATTTACTTGAAACGGGTAAAAATATGTAAGTTAAAGCTGCAGTATGTAACTTTTATAAGGAAAATAGTTTTAGATATTTGTTAAAACACTTTCTTATGAGACAGATAATCTGTAAAAAGGCTGATATCCTCCCTCAGCCACCAAAACTACCAATTAAAAGGACACTGTATGGAGCTCTGGTAGTGCCTAAACAATCTGAGTTTATATTATGGTTGTTTTGATTTTTTTTTTTTCATTGAATTGAATTTGTAGTTCTTTTTATTTTTTTACACAGGGTTTGAAAAATATATACTTCATTTGGAGTAAAATATGGAAATTTCTTAATGTTTTATTATATTTACACAAAAATTTGGGTTTTTCAGGCAGATTGAAAATAACCAGATTTATGACTTGTGTGGTTCAGAAAGAGTGAAACTGAAGACTGAAAAAGAAACCGCGTTGCAGAAGAAACGGAGCGACACGAAGGGGCAAAAGAGACAGAAGGTGAAACTAAGATAAAAAAAAAACGAGCCTGTATGTTTGGGTTTGTGGTTTCAGCAACAGTCAAAGCCAATGTATGTTTCATATGAGAGAGGAAAACGGGCCATGAAGGGAAACTGGCAAAGAGAGAGAAAGGAGGAGGAAACAGAAAGAGCATGAAGTGGACAGGAGAGCAAACAGAGCAGCCATTGTCTCTTGGCCTGGTTTACATTTTAATTACGGATCCAAATCCAGAATCCTGCACAAAGACTCCATGATTAACGATCCTCAACGCTCTGGGACAACGCAGCAGCCAGAGCTGGGCAGTAACTAGTTACATTTACTCAATTACAATACCAAAATGTCCTCTTAACTTTATATGTAATATTTTAAATATTAAATGATTGATAATTTGATTAGTTACTCAGTACTGGAGTAGACGTTTCCTACTCTTGGTTAGCTACTTTTTGCTTTTATTTGAGTAAAAATATGTTAAAGTATTTCTACTCATATAATCTTTGGTTGCTCTACTCACCTCTGACTGCAGGTAGCTGGACTCTCATTGACACAAACACATATGGAGACATGATGAGGACAGGATGGACATTCATTCACACAGAAGTCCATAAGGAAGACAATATAAATCATTTTTTCTTCTCTAGGTTACGGCAGACGCTCACTAAACAAACTGAAAGCAGCCAAGCAGTTAAGAAATGACCAGACTGCAACTGACTGAGGTGATTATGAGTAAACCGTGTTTCTATCTGTATAAAAACCAAAGGAAAGTTATGATTGTTTCAGGAAAGTTTCCAGACTGTTACTTCACTGCAAGACTGTTTAAAACCAAGAGTGGAGGCCTGTTACAATAACACATGCAAATATAACTCAGTTTTTCTGTATTTCAATAATCTTTGTATTAAAATAAAGCTATTTTAATCAACAAGATTGATGCAGCTGAGGTACAAAGAAGCAAAATTACAGAGGCTATAGTAAAATAAAAATACGTAAGGTATTTTACCTTTGGCACAGGTTGGCATAAAACTGGAGGTTTCTTTTGTTTTTACTTACTAAAAGTCTAAAATTGGTTATGCTGAGGCCTGCTGATCTTCCTGAATTACCTTTGCTTGTCTGTGTGCGTGAGCATCTATGATTTTACTCAGAACATGGACCTTCATGTCAACGGTTATTGATGCTAACGCAACGAACGCTACAATATGGACTGGGTCTAAGGAGGCTAACAGGGTTAGCTGTGTTTTACTGGATGGCACCTGAACTACAAATATATTTATATGCTATTTTTATTCATTTTAGTAAAAAAAAAAAATCATGAACATCTTTATTAAAAAAAATTATACTTTTTCTAATACTTTTTTTTTTCAATTATCAGAATTTTTTTAAAATATTTAAAAATTACTAAAAAATGAAAAGTGTATGAAATTTTATACTTTTATAAATAAAGGTTTTATTAAAAAATTGTTTAAAATTTTTAAAAATTATTTTAAAATAAATAGAAACATGAAATTAATTTTAAAAAAATTATAAAATAATAAGGAATTATAATTTTTTATTTCAATTTTTTTCTTTAATGAACAAATATTTAAAAAAATGTATGAAATAAATTTTTAGAATTTTTTTCTCCTTTGAGATATTGAAGAAGCAGAGTCTCCAAGCAATTTTTGCTTTCCATCAATATGGGAAGAGTTATGAGGCAATTCACATTTAAGTGGTGGCTAAAAACTTTAGGGAAGCTTCCAAACTTGCAAGGGGGAAAATTCAGAACATGAAAAACCCCAAGAACTGAACCACAGACTATAAAAATGCAGTTAGCATGCTAAATGCTACATTCAGAACAGGCTGAAAGAGAAGCTTGTTTGTTATTTACTTATTTAAGATAACGGAAAATTCTTCATATAAAATCAAATAAAAAATATGTTACGCTTTGAAAAGTAATGTAAAAACAGAGAAAGTGATTAGGCAAACAGTTCATTAGTAAACTAAAACAAGATCAGGCAAAATAAATGTTTCCAAGTTTCTTGGAAACCAAACATTGGTGAATGTTTGGTTAAAACATGTTTGTTTTTCAGTCAGTGGGTAGAAAATCCAGAAATTGAAATACTTCATAATGAAAATACGTAAAAGCAAAAAGTACAAATACTTCAATAACGTATTTTTTCAAAAACATTATTGAAGTGAATGTAATCGAGTAAATATAACTAGTTACTACCCAACTCTGCATGTGACACTATCGTTCAGATTGGAGACGGTTTGAAAACAATCAGATACATTTAAATTTGGTTTATTTCGGGGTAAAAAGATGTGAAAAGTCACAAATTTCAACCAACTCATGCACATGAACCAAGATTCTTTGAGAGCATTTGAACCAAAACGTCCTGCTAATCCTGAGAGCAGGACGTTCAAGCTGAGCTGAATGCTATAGCCACTGATAGCATGCAGAGCTGATTTGGTTTGTTTCTGTTCTGGTTCACCTGCCCCTGAGGATCAGCACTCGCTCTGGGGCAGAGGTGAGGAGTGCAGGGCGTCCTCTGGAGTGAAGAGCCGGGGATCGGACTCTCACCCCAGGGAATTCCTCCTTCTGCAGTAACGTAACCAGGATCAAAGCCCCACTGACACCCCGGGTCCCATGGGCCAACGACTCTGCAGCGACATCATGATACCCTTCAATGTCCCAGCATCAAAGCTGCTGGATGCAACAGAAGAGCAGGTGAGGGAATCTGTGTGTGTGTGTGTGTGTGTGTCTCACTGGGGTTAGATGTGTGTTAGCGCTGCAGCTGGATGGCTATCGTCAGGCTGCAAATGGAAATGAAGAGACGCTTCCTCTTTTCCAATCATTGTTGCTGCAGATCAACACAGTAACAAACATAATAATGAAAGAGGATTCCTTCAGCTTAAAGAGAGAAGGACATAGATACTAAATGATAAACCTTTTTTTCTTCACATTTTGGTCAGCAAAATGTGAAGAAAAGGAAGTTTTTGTACTTCCATTGGAGTTTTAACTTCTTCTAAAAACTGTCCAAACTCTTAAAAAACCCAACCCGATAAGTGTTGGCAATAAGTTCATGTTTTTTGGTGTCTGGAAAATGAGCCGTTTCAAAAACATCCAGATTTTTAAGTTGCATTCAACTGGCAACTGGCTACCTAGCAACCCCAGCAGACATCTGCCTGTCACCTAGCAACCCAATTTGAGCTCCAGTACACTTGGTCAGTTGGTTTTACTGCTGTATGTGCTGTACAATGGCTACTGGAAAAGACTAGTGTTTTGTTGTTGACTTACCATCCAGAAACCACTTGCTGCATTCTTGTTGTTTGTGCAGGAGGCTCCACTTCTGCTTTTCAAAGATGCATGGATGTATAATTGTGCATCTGCTTGCAGCCATTTTCAAGTGTGAGTGTAAACATTGAGTTTGGGGGCGTGGCTAGCAGCAGCTTATTTGGATTTAAAGTGACAGGATGTCTTAAAACAGCTTATAGGTGAACTAATCAGACTGAAACCTCACTTTCTAAGAATAATTTTGTGCAAAAAAATGTAATGAACAGGTTCTTATCAACCATAGAGCTACTCCAGCCTGTTCTTAGAAGCATATTAGGTTACCTTTAATAAGATATTGAGATGATAAACAGAAACAACAGGGAAAAAATACATTTGTGTGCAGTTTTTTCTAAATATTTGCTTTCAGAATTATTAAAGGAAGAGTTGAGAAGCTACAATACAAAATGAAATACAATTTCAAGTATTGAAATTGTAAACTAAAGTATTGATCTTACCAGGCTAGTATTGAGTTGATATTGATACCAATCTGGTATCAATATTATTGATATTTAACGCAGATAATGAATGGGTAGAATTTGACATAAATAAATCTACAAATGTAATAACATTAAGAGGGGTTTATTGTTCAAAGCACCTAATAAACACAATAATTCACAATAAATCATTTTCTAACTATTATTATTTTTTAAATGAAGATTTAAGATAGAAATCCTGGAACAAATGTCACATTGCAGAAAGATGTGAGGCAAAACAAGGGAGAGACGAAGCTGCATTTAAGATCCCTGCGTATATTTAGCATGTCTGCTTTGGCCTAACATAGCTCAAACAAACATATATTCCTCAGTCACCTACATTTCCACTTTGCAAATTACAGCCTGACTTACGGCTCTCACCAATCATCACACTTACCCGTCAGCAGCCAGCCAATCACGGCTCTCCGGGGCGCTTGTCGCCATGCGGCCGCCTCAAGGTGCTCATTTACTGCCACAGCCTGTAGTTAAAGTCCCTGGGAACAGAAGTCGGCCATGTTGGTGCCCTGCAGACCCTCGCATGTTGAGTGGGGAGTTTTAAAATGTCAATACTGAATCTGATTTTCATCACAAAACTGCAGGTTAGCACCTCATTGAGTTTTTTTTTTTCCACTTGTTTTGCTGTAGAGATGAGACATTTATCACCGTCAACACATATGGAGCTACAACAGTGTCATAATTCACAAACGCACAGATCAGATCATATGGTCTAAAAATTCAATAGATTGAAATATAGCTTCTACAGAAGCTGTTTCCAATGTGTGCAAAACTTTGTCAATATTCAGCTGACATAGAAAAAACACAATTTTGCAATTGCAGTGTTTCTATTAAATAAGAGACATAATTAAAATCACACATGAATAAAATTATTCATGCAATAAGTCATTAAAAACTTCATGTTTCTGCCACTTCCTGAAAGAAATCAGAAAAACACAAAGCTGAAAACATAATCCAATAATTTAACCAAGACTACACCAGAGACAAAATGGATAGATTTTTAGTTCTTACACTGCAAAAAAACTAAATATTAATATTTCTGGTCTGGTTTCTAGAGCAAATATCTGATATTGTACTTGAAATAAGACAAAACTAACTTAGAAGTAACTAAAGGAGCTTATTTTACATAAATTATTTCTACATACTAGTTTATTTCAGATTATTTCACTTATAACATGGGAAAAATGTTTTGTTATCAGTAAAAGCTAGTACTTTTTTATTAACATTAAAGAATTATTGACTTTAAAAGACTCTTATGTGTTGGTGAAAAGTTACTTGTAAGTTAGTTTTGTCTTATTTCAGCTGTACTGAGATATTTGCACTAGAAACTAGACCCAAAATACTTATTACTTACATTAATTGTTCAGATTCTCCTTTGATATTTTACTTTAACTTGACATCTTAAACACAGCTTTGTGTGTAAACTATGTCATTTTTTGGGAATGAGGCTCACATTCCTGATTGAGGTTCAGCCCTGCTGAGTTTGTGACGGAGCTGGTCAGGAATGAGCTTGTTGGGATGAGGATCCCTGTGGCAGGATGAGCCATCCTTCATCGGGAATTGGCTCGCAAGATCGGAAATTAGAGAGCAACCAGAGACGTGTCATTTCACGGTTTGAGCGTAAAAACAAGTGTGTGTTTCCAGTGCCTTGTTTCTGTTTGTGCAAACATGTGCATGTAAGCACAGCAAACGGCTGGTTTAGCGATTCCTGCAGGTTGGCCTGCTTTTGGTGCCTGCTGTGGTGCTGTGTGTGATTCAGTGTGTTTTTGTGCTTGGAGATTTCCTTCTAATCACAGTCTTTAAGGCTGTGTGATCACAGGCCTTCACAAGTAAACCTAACCGAACTACTGAGCGACAGAAACAGACCAGTGAAAAACAACACTTACTGACAGGATCTGACAGGCTGCTCATTATTTGGTAAATTTCACTTTTTCCATTCTTTTTCTTGAAATTCCTTCTCATGTGCTCATTATTTATTCATGATTGTTGTTGGATTTCAGGGACAAACAAATGCACGAGCTTGAGCTCTGTTTGGTCCAGTAGTTCCATATAGACCAGCACGCGGTGGTTGCAAAGCTATTGTTTGTGTCATGGAGAGTCATATTTACCAAGATTAGTGACCTTTAAGTAAAGCAAATTAGAGAGTGTTTCTGTATCTGCTGCTCAAAAATGGTTTTCTGCAGGAGCGAATGACAGAGTACGTTCATCTTGGGTGTCTTGAAGACGAAGGGTGTTATGAGTTCAGCTGCTGCTGCTGTTTTTTAAGAGACAAAATTCATATTTTGCATGTTTTTGCTTTTCCATTTGGGTTTTTGCTCTTCCTAAAAACAGCCCAAGCACTTAAAAAAACCCCAATAAATTAGTGTTTTTCGGTGAGCTGTTTTAAAACCCTCCTGGGTGTAACGTCAAAAAACAACAGGCACTGCCCGTTGCCTAGCAACCCCAGCAGAACCAGAAGACCTGCGAGGTCTGGAACAACAACAGCTCTTTAATGTATTTTGTGATTTATAAACTTATTTTAAAGTCTATTCTCAGTGTAGTGACTGGTGTGATGGGCTCCATCTTCCTGGTTTTAGTCAGAACGCCAGCAGCAGCAGCGTCTGGATCAGCTGGAGGGTTGATCGCTTATGCAGACGCTGTGAAGACGCTGTTGCTGTAATCAGTTCAACTAAAGATAAAAGCACAGATCAGTTTCTCTAGATCTTGCTGAGTCATTAGCTCTCTAATCCTGGAAAAGTTCTTCAGGTGGCAGAAGACTGAATTTGTAATCGTCTTTATGTGGTTCTGCATGTTCAGATCAGAATTGATCCCAGATTTCAGGCCCGATCAGTCGTTTCTAGTTGTAATCATTTATTAATTATTTGTATTTTTCTATTTCATTCACTTGCTGTTTAAAATGAACATGTTGACATAAACCACCATCTTTTAAAAGACTAATAGCTAAATCTGTGTGCTGACTCGGCAAAAAAGTAAAATAAGCTCCTGTAATGGGGTTGGCTGAGCTGTTCTGAACTCTATAAGACATTAAACGCAGCTGCACAAAAACAAAGAAAGTGTTTCTTTCTATCCTATAAAAATCTGTCAACTTCACATCCATCAGGGTATTTAATAGCCTCCCTTTTGCGACTTTGCTCGTGGTTTTCTGTGACATGGTTTGGACATTAAGCGAGTCAGTCGAAGGGAAGAATGTGTGAGGTAAAGTGAGAGGACAGGCCGTGACATCCCTCCACTTCCAGCCACATGTGGCTCTTATAATGGTGTCCATCTTGAAAAGTCATCACCTCCAGGCTTCTGTTTATTAAAAGAGAAATTTATTCTCACAGGTAAACAGAAGAGAACATGGTAGGTACTGTGACGCTATTATATTGTTATAAACTATATAATTAAAGGGATTTTTTAAATAAGCAGATGCATGAATGTATGTGTTAAATATTTCTTGCACTATAAGTGCTTTCAGCTCTATTTCTGTAATATTAGGAGGCTGTTTGTCTTTTAGTTTCGTCTTTTAATGCAATAATCTTTATATGTGATGATGCACCTTTACTGTTAAACTTACTAACTTTAATTTACAGTACAGTACTGGCACCTGTGTTATTTCATAAATACACATTTTACCATATTTATGGTTCAACCACAGCTGCCAGTATTTTACTGTAAATTAGAGACATTTTTTATTACAATGTATATATTAAACTCACAAATTACTTAATTTAATTGACTGAATTTAGCACCGCAAACACAAAAACTTGAGTATTTTTGGTCCAGTTTTTAGCACAAATATCTTAGTGCATTTGAAATAAGGCAAAACTAACATATAAGTAACTTTTCAGTAAAATATGCGAGATTATTTCAAGACAATTTCTCCTGAGAAAACTTTTTAACTTATAACGAGACATTTTTCCCATTGCAGGTGAAAAAATCTGCCAGTTTAAGTCGTATTTTAAATGAATATTCAAGACCTGTAGACTTGTAACAAGCTCCTATGCATCACTGAAAAGTTTTTTTTCTGTCGTTTTAAGTTTACCGACACATTTCCACCAGAAACCCGACAAAAACACAAGGTGAGATTTTGTGTTTTTGCTGTGAGCAGATATTTCTGCTTGCCTGCAGCTATTTGGTTCAGATTATGGAAGAACCAGAGAGAAAGGTCAAGGGTGAAGCCTTCAAGTGTTTGCTGTTGGGGCGGTTTGGGCCGGGTCGAGGGTGAAGCGCAGGGTAAAGGGAGTGAGCTTCGTCAACACAAGGTGTCGTTTGATGTTTGGAGATTTGTTTTAGGGGCTTCAGACTGACATTAGGGAGTTTGACTTTTGGCTTGTCAGCCTCTCTTCGAAGACAGATGTGTTGTGTAACATAAGGAGGAGCCAATTCAAGACAGCATGAACATAGAATCTCACCAAGTATTCTTGGTCTAGTTTCCAGTGCAAATATGTTAGGACACTTGAAGACAAACTTGCTTAAAAGTAACTTTTCAGGAAGATGTAGAGGCTTATTTTAACGAAATAACTCCGTAATATTGATGAAAAAGTTCAACTGGCAGATAAATTAACTCATCAGAAAAATGTCATGTTAGAAGTGAATAATCTGCCAATAGAGTCAATCATCAATATTATTGTTTTTGCCAGTTTTCAGTTTTATTATTCATTTTTGCATTGGCTGTTTTACTCCTAACTGCTCTGACTGAACAGGTTAAAGTTGTTTTTCCATGTTTGGGTTAAACTTGGTGTATTTATTGGTGGGTTTAACTGCTGCACTGGTGCAGAGTTATCAAAAAAATGTGTAATTTGATACATTTATGTCTGAAAGAAAAGTTTCAAATCAATGCAGCTGTTTTTCAGCTGATATTAAACCTCAGATGTTGGTGCTGAAAGTCAAGAAGGTCAAGAAGTTTCATCAAAACTAAGGACTTACTGACTTACAATAAGCTCCTTTATCTTGCTGAAATGTTACTTGTAAGTTGAAGTGAACTAGACTAAAAATATTAGGTGTAATTTTGTGTTTTTGCAGTGTGTTAAAAACAGGATATTGGTGTTTTATCTCTGTGTTGCTCCAGTCTGCATGATCTGTGGAGCGTTTCAGGGAGTCTGCTGCTGCTCGCGGGTCAGTCAGATAACCACTGGCCTCCAATCAGATCCCAACAAGCGGCCGATCCGTCAGTCCGACCCCCGCCTCCTATCAGCACCGCAGGCCGAGTGTTGAACAGTCAAACATCTGGGTAAAATCACACTATCTCCCACTGCACAGCGGGGAATGTCCTGATGGGATTCATGTTCATTTACTGGATAAATATTCCTCCATCAATCCCAGATTTAGCTAGGAAACGTTTCCCTGCTGTTCCTGATGTAACATCCAGATATGGATAAATGTCAGGCCTTCATCCACTTCAGCTGACTTTGATTAGATCCTCTCCCTGACGTCAGCAGGGTTACATTCAAACACCTTGGAGAAACCCCCAGCTGAGAGCTCCTAATCTAATCTACAGTACGACAAACTCTGATCTTTCAGCCTTGGGTTTCCACTAATATAATTCCCCGTGTCCATCATATCAACCCCTGCTCTCCGCCACTCTCCGTGTTTCTGATCAGATTTCGTCCTCTTCCTTGACGTCAGCGCGGGTGCTTCCCTGCTCGGCTGTTTATTTTCCTACAGATCCCAGTGTGATGGGAGTTTATATGACTGGGATGTGGAACAAATGACAGCTGAGGAGTTAAACAGGCCTGTGGAAGGAAGCAGAGGTTAAGAGGCCTCCAGATACCTGCTGTGAAACGTTTTCATGCCAAACTCCAGTGAAACAGATGCACCAAGAGGCGGCCTGCTGGAGGTTCCAGGATTATTCAAAGGTTAACTTTTTTCTTTTAAAAATCCCCTACTACACTTGATATTTCGTCTTGTCTATTAAAGCAGCAGTTTTTTGATTGCCAATGCAGAAAGACAACAACAACAACAATGGCTTTAGAGAAGCCCGTTAATCTGTCAGTGGTTATAAGGTCATTTCCATACTACCTGAAAGCTGAAGATCTGCAGTGGGACAGATTATTTACAAGTGGAGAATATTTAAAGCTGACTTCCTCGGACAGGTTACCAGAAGTTTATGGGCTATGAAATAAAAAAACATGTTCAATACATTTTTGCACCAAATAATTCTTAGATATGAGATTTTAGTCTTCAGTTGTCCCTATTTAAGTTGTTTTAGGGCGTCTTGTCACTTTAAATCTAAGTAAGCTGTTGCTGGCCACGCCCCCAACTCAACGTTTACACTTGGTCATCCCTGGTTGCTAGGAGATGGGCTGAACTCTGCTGGGGTTGCTAGGTGATGTGTGAAACTGCATTAACTTTTAAAAATTATTATATATTTGTTTATTTTATTCATTTAGAGTTGAAAATAAACATGTCACCTGTTGACATAAGCAACGGTTTCAACTGAAAAGGAGCAATTTGAAGAAAAAAATCTTGTGTTTTCTACTCAGTTTCTCAAAGTTCAATTTGCTGTGCTATAAACAACTAAGTATGCAGGAAGACCCTGGCTCGGGAATCAAACCCAGGACCTTCTTGCTGCAAGGCCAACTGCACCACTGTGCAGCCCTGGGCCATCCATTTAAACACATATTAAACACTAAGCAGCCTGCCTAAAAACAGCTGTGTGGTTTATTTTTTTTAAAGTGTTTGGTTGTTTTTAGAAACAGGAGAGACCAAATGGAAAAACAAAATCGTGCAAAATGTGAATTTTGCATAATAGGCCTCCTTTCAGATACGGTACACTGCAAAACACAAAATCTTACAAAGTATTTTTTGTTTAGTTTCTAGTAGAAATATGTTAGTACACTTAAAATAAGCCCAAGCTAACTTGCAAGCATTTAACAGACTCCTTTTTTTTGTTTTTTTATGCAAACTTACTCATGAATTCACAGATTGCTCTTCTACGTATTGCTTCTAAATAGGGCTTTTGTAACATTTTGTTGTGTACAACATGTCTCAATATTTGCTTAAAATGCAAACTCCAGGCTTGTATCCTTTGCTAAAGGAAGAGTTGGAGTTTTTTAATCTGGATGTGATGCTGTATCCCACTAAAAATATGTTCTGAATATCAGAGGGAAGCTGCAGGAGTGGAAGTTATTTTTAACCAGATAATGGAAGTAAAATGTCATCCTTCACAAATAGTTAATAAATGCACAGCTGTCTGTTATTTATCAGCTACTATGATGCCCTTTAGAGATATTTTAATATATTCTTAGATATTTCCACTTCCCATTTTAACCCCATGGGAGGAGGTGAAGCTGTAGAGGTGAAATGTTTGTGGAAAATGTCACCACAAAAAGCCCCAGGTGTATTTTAAGGCATTTTGGCCTACTTTGCTTATGCGCCACCTTTTAGTCCTGCTGCACAACATTGCTGTTGTCAGCAGTCGCTTATGCAAACTATAGATGTTAAGCTCACATAGCTGTTAGTCTATTCACAACTTTGACTAAGCAAATGAGAGACTGCTTGGTGTAACCTCTAAAGTACAGAGACGCACATTGCTATAAACCAAACATGTAAATCTTCATCAGATCTTTTTTCTCTCCATGCAAGGGTCCGAAAGGCCCTGGCGAGTCAATCGGCCCCAGAGTCGTCGTGATTGATGAGTCCAGCCAGGGTCGGGGTTCCCCACAGACACACAGATACACACACACCTCGCACCAAAGATAAGCAAATGGTCTGCAAGCTGCCAATGGTCCTAAGTGCTCTGCAAACAGAGGCAACGCTAGCCTCATTTCAGAAGTGTTATTGCTTAACCACAACTGGCCAACAAAAAAAAAAAAGGTGGATAAAGAAAACAAGGAGATGGAGGGTAACGAGGAAAGACGTTGGTTTGCTTTCGTCTGTGGCAAAAACTCAGGTAAAGGCACGAAGAATCAGCTGCAAATCAGATTTTCACTTCAAATCCAATTAATCTGCTGCTGGCCACACCCCCAAGTCTACATTCATGTTCGCACGTGAAAATGGCTGCAAACAGATGCACAATTATACAGCCGTACATCCTTGAAAAGCAGAAACGGAGCCTCCTGCACAACCAACAAGATCGTGCAAGTGGTTTCTGGATGATAAGTTGACACATTTAATGGACTTTTAATGCAACTTTTAGTACAACTTTGCATTAAAAGTATCATTATTTACAGAATGAGACTTTATGTCAGAGACATTCCTGAAGACTCCTTCATGTTCCCAACGGGTGTCATGTTTATGACAGTATCATGTAATTCAAATAAAACATTACTGTTACTTAATAAACTGAGTTAGTCAGACACAGGATATCAAACTGGCATTGAGCTCAATTGTTTCAAGTAAATGTAAAATGTAAAATGTTCAATGTAAAAATCTAACTTTTGAGTTAATTGAACACAAAAAAGTAAGCTGTCATCACTAATCCATCCATCCATTTTCCTTCATCCTTGTCTCTTACTGGGGTCAGAAGGTGCTGGTGTCTATCTCCAGCTATCGTTTCGGGCAAGAGGCAGGTACACCCTGGACAGGTCGCCAGTCTGTCTCAGGGCAACACAGAGACACACAGGACAAACAACCATGCACACACACTCACACCTAGGGACAATTTAGAGAGGCCAATTAACCTGACAGTCATGTTTTTGGACTGTGGGAGGAAGCCGGAGTACCCGGAGAGAGCCCACCATGCACAGGGAGAACATGCAAACTCCATGCAGAAAGACCGGGAATCGAACCCAGAACCTTCTTGCTGCAAGGCAGCAGCTCTACCAGCTGCGCCACTGGGCAGCCCATCAGTAACCCAAAAGAATTAAGTGAGGTTAATGTAAACAAGTCCATAACATGAACTTATTTACAGTTTAAAATACAGTTTTTTATAAAGTGAGTGAAGCTCTTAAGCCTGCAGTGTGTTGCTCAGCACCCGCTGATAAACATCGACTTCATCTTCTGGAGCAGGGAGATGAAAGGAGCATCCACAGCAGGCCCCATCTCCAGCCTGAACCCCCCGCCACCTCCATCCATCACAATCAACGCCAGCAGCCGGCCCAATTAGGCCCCCGGAACACTCGGGGCCACGGCTTGATTGTTAACACTGTGAAAACAACAAGAGCGGCCGGGTGATGATGGGAGACGGAGAGCAGAGGGTGGGGGATGGAGGCCTGATAACTGGCGGCCCCATTTCCTCTCTAATGGGCTCCAAACGAGGGAACATGAGGGAATGTGGCCCTGCAACGCAGGTGACCCGGAGGAGAGATGGGGGCAGCCACACCTACCACTGACACACACACAGAGGCCATTAGCAGGGAGAAATGATCAGCAGTGCATGATCATAATTATGCATGCAAGGCTTGCAGAAAGGACACACCATGGAAAGCTATAAACATAAATTATATGCTCAAGTTCGCCAAGTAGAGGTCAAGTTTGAACATGAACATGTAAGAGACACACAAAAACACGTAGCGTCATTTCCAGGCAGCGCTATGACGGCCGTCCAACGTTTCAGCCAACATTACTCACCGATTTCTTTCACTCAACTTACTGAAAAGCCGTCAAACACTTGGCTCTGCTGCTCGTTAAGACTTCAGTCTTCAGAGGATTTAACCGGGATTCAGGAATCGGTTAAATCATTTTGTGAGAGAAGTTGTCCCTGATTTCATTCTGCAACATGCAAACACAAGTAAGAAACACGACTGTAAACTAAAAAATAAATCTAACCGCTTATAGGCAGCTATTGACTGGGAAAGATGCCAATGATTGAGAAGAAAAAGGCTCAAAACACAAATAAACAAACTAGGAACTTTTAATTAAAATCTATGAACCACCTTTTGCCGGGAGTGTAATTGTTTTGTCCACTCTAAAACTGCAAAGACAAGAAAACATCCAATTCAAGTCATTTAACTGCAACAGTTCATCCATTTGATAGCACAATACCGGTACAGTACACCAGTGAATTTGTCAATGGCTCACCACCGTTTCTTCCTTGGACAAAACTAATGTGAAAATGGCTGAAAACAGATCAAAAATTATACAACCGTACATCTTTGAGAAGCAAAAGTGGAGCCTCCTGCACAATCAACAAGAATGAAGCAAATGGTTTCTGGATGGTAAGGGAACAACAAAATACTGTTTTTTCCAGCAGCCATTGTACAGAGCAAACAGTGGAAAAACCAGTTGACCAAATGTGCTGGAGCTCAGCTTAGGTTGCTAGGGATGAGCTTCGGTTGCTAGGTAACGATTCAGTGTAATTCGACAATCGGGACGTTTTATTTTTCCAGACACTAAAATAAACACAAATTTTTTACCAAGAAAAAGAAAGGTGTTTTTTTTAAGTATTGAGAAAAAAAAGAAAAATATTAACATTAAAAAAATATTAAAAATAATAAGAAATAAAAACAAAATAAAAATATTAATAAAAAAACTAAACTTTGGTTAATAGATCTCTAAAGTATTTATTTTCCAAAAAATTACTGAAGTAATTGAAGTGAAATTACTGAAGTAATTGAGTAAATGTAACTGGATAAGAAACTCAGCTCTACATTAAAAAGTTTGAAGCAACTGGAGCTTCCCTCATGCAGACCTCTGTCCACAACCAAAAGAGACAACAAAAGGCATGAAAAGGAAAGATTGTGGTTCTCTCTGAGGAGTTGCTACAACAATGCATGATGGGAAAAAACAGATTGGTGAATGCAGGCTTATCTGCAGGGAAGCTTTGAGTTCACCCGTCCATATGCATGTAACTCACCACCCACCACCTCTCATTGTTGAAGAACATATACAAGCTATCCCCCCATGTCTGCAGCCTCTGTCAGCAGGATAATGAGTCCCGCCACAAACCCAAACAGGTTCAGGAGCGGTTTCAGGAGGAGACGCTTTGAGGTTTTGAACAGGCCTCCAAATTATCCATGTGGCTGACAAACAAGTACAATCCGCCGAGATCTCACCTCACAAGATACAAGACTGAAAGGATCTGCCGCTGACTTTTTGATGCCAGATACCGCAGGATACTCAGAGTCTCATGGAGTCCATGCTTGGATTGGACCAGTGCTGCTTTAGGCAGGTGGTCATAATGTTATGCCTGGTGGGTGTATGCAAACAGAAGTCACATGTGGGACACCCCAAGGTTCAAACCTGGGATCTCTCCTATATCTAAGCTTGATTGGGGTCAAGAATTACTAAATATTTATGAAAAATGCCTGGTCCATTTGCAGATTATTTCAAGACATTTTTACCATGTTATAACTAAAATATTGACCTATATGTTGCAAAAAGTTACTTGTAAATCAGTTTTGTCTTATTTTAAGCCTTCAAAAGTATTTGGTGAGATTTTCTGTTTTGCAGTGGAGCCACAGATCCACTCTGTGTTCCGGTGGGTTCGTTTGAAACGGGATGCATGAGTGGTGACACACGGCTCTCTGCTTAGCTCATTGACTGAGTCAAGGTCTGTTTTGCATCGTTTTTCTCTCACGTACCGGCTCTAAGTGCCAAGGCTCTGAGCAAAACCTCCTGTTCCTACAAGATCTGGTAATTTAACCACACTTCATTTGGATTAGCGAGAGCGACCAACTGAGCGCTGCCTCTTCTTTTCTTCTGCTTTCGGTGAGTGTGGGTGGATGGGATCTAATATGTCTGTATCTGGATAAACACATCAGTTGGCCAGCAAACTGAAGACGGTCTCATGTGTTTATTTAGATTTTCCTGCCTCCTTGTGTGTGAGTCATGTGTAATGCCAAACAGATGTCCTATTTATAGCAGAGCTAGTAAAGTGTATTTGTGGGTAATTATGTTCTCTGCCGGTTTGTGTGAAACTTAAGTCATGCCCCATCATGATGCGCCCCCACCGCCTCCTCTGGAGCTCAGTTTTGTTTTTGTTTTTGTCTCTCGCCTGAAAGGAGGGAATCAGCGCTGACAGGGGGGAAGCCTGCTTGACGTGACGGATGGGAGAACCTGTTTGCTGGAACGGAGACTGGATGTGCGGGAGCAGCTTTTACCCACATCTCCAGCACAATGCGGCGTAACCGTCCCGCATCCGCAGACAGCCGTGTCTGACGGGCCTGACAACAACAGAAAAGGTGTGGAATTGCAATTGTGAGGGGTGATTCTTTCACCGCTTCATGGTGTCTGTGCACAAGTCAGAGGGTGGCATGAGTGTGTGTGACTTCGGAAAGCATGCGAGAAAGATTGCGCGTCTCCACGCATGTGTTTTACCGCAGAAGCTGCTCTCCCACTGAGCTCAAGTGAATACAAACGACATGTAGCGACCTCCTTGGCCGCTCTCCATGCTGTTATGGGGAAACCCCCTTCACTTATGCAGCACACACACACACAGGATGTACAGCCTCCATGAAGAAGCATTGACATGTCACGCTGAGGCATTAAATGGGAAGATAGTGGTTAGCAATCAGACCAATTGTTGGGTTTTACAGACAGAGCTCCCTGACAGACTCGAAGCTTTGCTCTGGTTTTTATATTTCTGTGTCCTTGAATTCCTTCACATTTCAGGGGATCAGTGTTAGGAAGCTGTGTGTCCTGCCAGCTGTGGGCAGATTTAAAGCATCGGCCCCCGGCTGGTAAAATATTTCACATCAACTACAGCCGCTCCACTTGTAAACATCAAGTCCGATAGCTGACTACCTAGCCAGACAGCTAACTTGCTAGGTAGCTATCTATCTAAGTAAGCTCAGATATCTGAGACATTGACTCAACTCAACTCAGCTAGCTAGCTGACTGAAAAGTTATCAAGTCAGAGAGCTAGCTGATTGGAAAGCTTAGATAACTGGCTAGCCAGTCAGTTAGCTATCCGACTCAATGTTTACAAGTGAATCAGCTACACCAACTACCAACCAACTGCAGCTGGTACCAACTATAGATAGTCGGCACTAGTTATAGCTGGTACAAACCAGCTATATTTGACTTGATAGATATAAGCTAACATAGCTATCAATTTAGCTAGTCAGCTAGCTATCTGACTCAATAGCTTTTCAGTCAGCTAACTATAGCTGGCAGCAACCGCGATAGTTAGCTGACTCGATATCTATTTTGTTATTTAGCCATGAAGTCAGCTAGCTATCTGACTTGATAGCTAGCTAGATCAACAAGTCAAATTTATTTGTATAGCTCATTTCAGCAGCAAGGCACTTCAAAGTGCTTTACACCATAAAAACATAAACATTTTATCAAACGCCATCATAAAAATCATCCAGCAAATAAATATATTGATTATGATTCCAGTTATTATGAATCAAAAGTAGCTATAAACAAGTTTTAGCCTTGATTTTAAGGAAGTCAGTGTTTTGGCAGCTTTTCAATTTCAAATGTTTCTTCCAGATTAATGAGTGTAAAAACCGAACTTGGGTAGCATGTTAGTTTAGCTACACTTGTCAAATTTTTGTTTAGGAAAAAGCTATTTTATTTATTTTTCTGCCATTTATAAACTTTTCCATACACATGTCAAAAAATGAGTGAAATAAAAACAGCATATAATATTGGAAAAAAAACACAAGATGAAACTTTTACAGAAACAGATACATTCCTGTCAATGGCAAAGAACTTAAATATTGTTTATCTATTTCATAGTTTTGTTTAAGGAAGACTCTCAAAACTATACATACTACTTCATGTTGGTTCATCAAACAAAATCAAAATAAAGGTTTTGGGTCAAACATGGCAATGTGCAAAAAAACAATAAATAAAACAAAAAAACAATGTCTGTATGAATGCTTTTGAGAGGCACTGCCCCTCCAGCTTGCAGCTTTAACAGTAAAACTAAATCCTTAAAGAATAATTATGTAGTTGATGCTTATGAAAAACACTCCACCACAACACTCACCTGAGTCGTGAATGGCCTCCTCTGTGAAAGTGAAAAAGTGAGTGGCGCAGTAATTGTGGGTTTAGGATTTGGATAATTGAAGTGTGGCAATTTGTGGCCAGAAAATCCCGCACCAGCAAGCCTGATGTCTTCTGGCGGAAAGCGGCTGTTCGGGTGACCCGGCAGGGGAAATCCACCATGTAAAAGGCGCTGCACGCTACTGCCAGCACTCCAGCAGGTTTTTACTGCTGCAACCAGAAATATGAGATAAAAACCAGTTCAGAAGAAGGGTAACAATATTGGTGTTAACCACAAAACATTGTGCTTGGGGGCATTTTCCTCGCTGCATTGCAGTGCCTATTGCAGTCACCAAGGGCGCCTTCACACCTCAGTTAGATTGGGGACCAAAACTGCAACATTTGTTACATTTTCATTTAATCAGTAATATGATCAAGCTTACGAACAAAAAAATTTGTCTGATTTCAGAAAATAATCTGAACTGAGCATCAAAATTTACTTTGTGAACAGCAGAAAAAGAAAGCGGTCAAAGAGACCTTTTCAGAAACAAATGTCTGCAATTAACTGATGTAATGTTGCAAAAGAGCTAGTAAAAATGCCTCCCAATGAGAAACTGATAAATTCAACAAATTGGATCTATAAGCTATTGAATCACCAGTGTGCATGATGAAGTTTATAGAGGAGATTTCTACCAATTAAAACTAATCATTAAGGCTGTCCCAATAAATCAATTAATCGTATGCTAAATTTAAACAAGCTTGATCATTCCCATTTGCATCATTTTTTCTCTCTCGTGTCTTTCTACAAAAGAAGGAAAGAGAAAAAAAGGTCTCAACTAAACCTTTTTTGAAGGGTAATTTTGTTTTCATTGCCTTAGTATGCCATTTATTTTTTGTTTTAGTTGTTTTGTTTATTTATTTACATGTACACATGTGCATGTGGACAGTGCTTGCACTGGTAAAAACCAGCTGATGAAACATGGTGGGGTTGCTAGGTGATGGGCACAGCCCTCCTGGGGTTGCTAGGTGGTCAGTGGAACTCTGCTGGGGTTGCTAGGTGACGGGCGGAACTCTGCCGTGGTTGCTAAGTGACGGGCGGAACTCTGCCGGGGTTGCTCGGTAACAGTGTTCTTTGTAAGAGTGCAGTTTTGAAACGGCTTGCTTTTCAGACACCAAAGAAACATCAGCTTTTTGCTGAATTCAAATGAATTCAAAGTTTTTTAGTCGGAGCTCTATTTTGTTAAAAATGGTCTTTAAAACAACAACATTATTATTTAT
Organism: Phalloptychus januarius; assembly: GCA_902982915.1. Taxonomy (NCBI): domain Eukaryota; kingdom Metazoa; phylum Chordata; class Actinopteri; order Cyprinodontiformes; family Poeciliidae; genus Phalloptychus; species Phalloptychus januarius. The sequence continues at coordinate 4,513,403 of CADWAE010000242.1, read as the reverse complement.
CGCAATAATTTCTGGGACAATTGCGGCTTTGGTTATGAAGCTGCAAATGTAGTAAACATAGTCGTTCACTTTCCTCCCACTGTTAACAGTCAGCAGTATCCTCCCGATTCATGGCTGTGTGTTTCCTGTCCACAACAAGCAGCATTTCTAGGAAAATGAGAGGCGATGCACAGCAGCATGTCGGTTCATGATTCCTTTCTAAACCTAAAAGTAAATTATCTTATTCCGTAGGAAATTATGCATTAGTGGGGAAATTTTCTTTTGGGTCAGCGATAGATACTGATGTGAACATGAATGACTGGCTGTTGTAACCCAGTTTGTGATGTAAGAGACAAGAACAGAGGGAGGGGGGAGAGTCGAGGAAAGAGTCAGCCCCATGTACAGCCTCTTTGTCTGGAACAGACTGCAGCGATGCTAGAACTGGGCCGGTTCTGGGATCTGGAGGTCAGCCAGAGCTGGAGAGGGAGCCGAGAGTAAAGAAGTGGCCACTGGGTCCCAGTCTGACTCACAAAGAGGCCTTTCTGTGCTGCACAGGTCTACGGCGGCGCAGCGTGCCTCACATAGAGTGTCACCGCACGTATGCTTCAAAACAAGCAGTAATCACTGATATCAAACAGAGTTTATCTTATATTTCCTGGATTCCTTCATGCTCTTTACAGATCTTTTCTTTAAAGGTAACCTGTCATGCTTCCAGGTTAAATCGGTCTATTGGTGGTACAAAACATGCTCATTATATTTTTTTGCACAAAATCTTTCTCAGATAATGATATTTTAGTCTCCTGTGTGATGAGCAATGAGCTGTTTTATAGCGTCTTGTCACTTTAAATCCAAATAATCTACTGCTGGCCACGCCCCCAACTCAACCTTTATACTCAATCGTGAAGATGGCTGCAAATAGGTGCAATTATTCAACTGCACATCTTTGAAAAGAATTAGCAGAGCCTCTTGTGCAACCAAAAAGAACGAACCAAGTGGTTTCTGGATGATAAGGCGACAACAAAACACTTGTTTTTTCCAGCAGCCATTGTACAGCGCAGAGCGTCCTGTTCAATGGCTGCCTTTCTTTTTTCTCCTGGTTACTTTGAACAACCGCGGATGAAATAGCGAGAGTTTTGGTTTTATTTACCGAAATCAACAGCATGTCGTCGTTGGGCGCATGTTTGAATTCACCAAATAATTCAGAGGTGTTGTGAGTTCGGTTTGTTTCACAAGCTATCTGGAGCTCAGCTTTGGTTGCTAGGTGACGGGGGGAACTCTGCAGGGGTTGCTAGGTAACGGCACAGTGTGAAGTTTTTGAAATGGCTCATTTTCCAGACAACAAAAAACATTTGAACTTACTGCCAAAATAACGGATGGGTGTTTTGTGTTTTTTTTTCTTTTTTAGCTGCTTTAACTGTTTTTAGATACAGTTGAAACCCAATGAAATACAAAAATGTACAAAACGTGATTTTTTTCATAAGAGGTCAGAATAATCTGGATAAAGCCAAAGGTTTTCTATTGTTTCCTCAACCCAATGAGCAGAAAAAACCTCACCTCTCTTCACCCTGCGAGGTCTGGCCCGGGTTAAGCTGTCCCCTGGCTGGTTAATGAACCCTAATTACCTTCATTAAAGCCTAATTAGGAACTCAGGGTAAGAGGAGACCAGTCCTTGTACAGATGACCTTTCACCTTTGAGCTTTCGCCCTTTTCCCCTTTAGATCAGAGTAACATAGAAAAAGGCACTAAAGGAGCCAGGCCGCTGGATGTGGACGTCTGTGTGTGTAAATACGTGGTGGTGACGGTGTCCTGTTGACACAGCGCAGCCCCGGCCTCCCTGCTGTTTTACCTCCTTCACACACACATAAAACTCCCCGTTTCATAAGAGAACCATTACAGGATCGCAGGCATCAAAGAGGTTCCATCTGTTAATAATCCAGCAATCAGTTCTTCTGGCTGATCAAACGCCGATCACCAAAGTTTTGGGTCAAGAGGGTTTTGCACGCTGGCAGGTTTTGCCTCCCATAACATCTCTGAGCTTTAAACTCAAGATTACTCTCTCTCCAAAGAGCCTGACGACCACAGGGCATGCAGTGGTGGTCAGACGTCTATTTACGCTCATCTTGGACTTGACTTCTACTGATATAGTTGAGTCATTAAACCAGGTGTGTCCAAAGTGCGGCACAGGGGCCATTTGTGGCCCTTTGATTGAGTTTCTGAGGCCCTGGACTGCAAGTCAGGAATAGCACAAGTTTGGCACTCATGGTAATTTCTTTTCTATGGCAAGTTAATATCTTCTTAAACGTACAACACAAATAATTTATTTTTGTTAAACTTTTTTATTATCATTTTATTTTTATCTCATAAATCTAGCAGGTTTTACTCACAAACAGACTTTGGCACACCCATCCATTATATTCTGCAAAATAAAGCAATGTTTGTAGAAGAAAGTTCTTATCTTCATTGCTGGGAAAAAACTAAAACATTTCATAAACTTGAAAATGTAAATCATTGTTGTCCAGGTAAAAGAGAAATAATTCAAGATGATATATTAGCATTTTCTAATTGGGTGAAAATAGAAAAGTTTGGCCTCTGAACACTTTCAGCTTGGGGATTGTGCAAAAAGTTTGGGCATGCCTGGATTAGACATCATTAGACTGCAGTGATTATCTTAGCCAAAAACAAACAAAATAAAACCTTCAAGCTCAAATATGGACAGAAAAAGTAACGCCCTTTGATCCAGGAATGAGAGATTTTATTTTATTTTTAACATAACGTTGTTACTTGAGTATTGTGTGTTTTTATCTTGTTCTTATTAACTTGTTTCAATATAAAGTTGGGGTTTTTGCTGCTTCATCTAGTTTGACATGTTTCAGATGATAAAATTAATTTGAAATGCGGAAAACCTGTGATTTGTGGAAACTTGGACACATTTTAAAAATCACAACATCATAGCTGTTTTGGGAATGGAGAAAAGAGGATAGCATTAAACTTCTCAAATATCTTTCTACCAAACCGTCCGTCTACCTCCTTAAAAATTAGTGAAACGGCTTTGAAATTGGATCTTTGCCAGGCAGAAACTTAAGTCGATTCTTTATTATTAACATTTGATGTGAAGAATTTGATCTTCTTGATGAAAACCTCATTTATGCAGGTTTTATGACTCGGACTAGGAGTTGGCGGATTTATGGCCCCTGGTGACTTAGTCTGCAGTTCAAACATTAAACTCTTGATCTAAAGAGGAACAATCCAGAGCCACTTTAGTTATTACAGCTAAAAATCTGGATTCGGACCCGAGCCTTCAGAAACGCATAGAGACAATTACAAAGTCGGCCTTCTGCCACTTGAAGAACATTTCCCGGATAGGAGGGCTTATGTCTCAGCAAGATGAAGAGAAACTCATCCATGCTTTTATCTTTACCTGATCTTTAACTGATTGAACTTCTCAGGTCTGCCTAAAAAATGAATCCTCCAGCTGCAGCTGATCCAGAACGCTGCTGCTGGAGTTCTAACTAAAACCAGGAAGATGGAGCTCATCACACCAGTTTTAAATAATTTTACACTGGTTCCCTGAAGATGCTTCAGGTTCTGTTCTGCTGAACCAAAACCAAACAGGGAGAAGCAGCATTCACGTTTTACGATCCTCAACTCTGGAGCGAACTTCCAGAAAACTGCGAAACTGACGAAACACTGACTGCCTTTAGATCAAGCTTACTGTATGTCTATGTTATATAACTTATTTGTTGGCTCTTTAGCACAGTATACTGAACAGGCACATTTTTGATAATTATTGAGTCAGTGAGGAATATATTTGATTAAACTGAGATAAAGGTTTGGATTAAATGCTCCTTTTCTAACAAATTATTTTGTTTATGGTTATGTATATGCATGTATTTATGTCTTCTGATGGCTTTTTTCTTGTTTTCAAGAACCTTTCTGAAATAAATAAATCAAACAACAATTTGTATAGAGTTGCCTTTGCTTAATAAGAACAACTTTTTGTTTGTTTTCTTTGACACTGTAATGTAATGTTTCCTTTATTGCTTGTTCATGTTTTCATCATATAAAACTCTTTACACTGTGCCATTTCAAATAAATGTGACTTTGTCTTATCAAATAGGATCTTCAGCTAAATTAAGGGTTGCACATATTTTTCATGAACAAGCATGAAGTTATAACCTAACTACCCGTAAAGATGATGCTCCAGTCGGTTTGTTTGTTTTCTTCGGGAAGAACAAAAGAAATGCCTGAGGTCAGACGAACCCCAGAGGTGATGCGTGAATCACTGGGGGTGTGTGTGTGTTGGTGTGTGTGTGTGTGTGCTTCACAGCTTGTGAAATAAAGACGAGCCAGGAGAGGGAAGGGGATGGGGTCGTGACATAATCAAGCACTGATTTAACTCAAACTGCCAACACACGTACACTGTCTCCCCTGGGCCTGAGATAACCAAGTCAAGAACCTGGGGGTCAGAGGTCAGGGCCCTGGCTCATAGGGAACACATGGAAGGGATAAAGAGACTCTGGATTCCATGAAGAATGAGCGGTGACTGACTTATTTATGAATCCACGGAAAACATGGCAGCCCAGCTCCCTCCTGCTTCGCCTCACACATTGTAGAGAGAAAGATACTGAAAGCAAATCTTCCTTAAACTTTCCGGTTCTCACTGAAGAACTTTCACCCAAAAGTAAGAACCAGTGTGTGGTGATGAGAAACGCTTTTAATTTGCACCATAGAAGTTAAGAGACACGACCCAATTAAATAGAAGCTGCTGGTCTGAATATATTAATAAACTGTATTAAATATTTGAAATTAAAGTTTTTGGAAGTACGGTTCTGTGGAGAGGCTATGAGCAGAAGTTGATGTCTATTATGACATCACTTTGGATAAAGATGCAAAGTTTTGTCCCTAACTAACAAGTAACTTTTCAGTGGTTGTTTTTGACCAGCTGCATCTTTGCAGATTGATATTGTATTTCAGGTAGTTGGTGACAGATTTAAGAAATATGTAAAAAAAACTATTTAAAAAAAAAATAAAAGTTACATACAGCAGTTTTAAATACTTTGTGTATCTTCCACTTCAGATAGTGACACACATCTTTAAAACTTTACATCTTTGGCCACAACTTCCAGTTCTGGGAAGTCATGACTATTCAGTTTCTTAAAGCTGTAGAAGATAAGAGAGCTTCAACCAAAGTGCACATTCCTGTCAAAGGTTTAGAAAAAACAAGCAATTTTTATGGCTTAACGCTGGATTTTTTCCTGTTATTGTTCATTTTTGTCTGATGGGAACGGTCCAACACACATTATGGGATAACCCTGTAGATGAACCAAGACGTCATGCAAAGAGCATGCAGGGGAAATGTGTTTGGTTCACATCTGCACAAGCTGCGAATAACAGAAGAGGCTCATTATTCCTGTGACTGTTTTGGTGTTTTTATTGATACCACATGTGTTTGGTGAGAAAATCCAAAACAATCAACTCATCATCAAAACAGAGAATGAAGCAACATGTCTGTTGAATGTGTCTCAATCTATAGATGGAGCTGTCCAGCTCACAAATGGAGGAGATCAAGTGTCTAGAATAGCAGTGATGCCATTTAGAGAACCTTCAATCTGATTTATTGTGCTTCCTTGAACAGGTTCGGATACATCAATGAGGCATAAAAAACATTATATTTTAAAAACATGCTTAGATAATGAGATTTTAGTCCAGTTATGAGCTGTTTTAGGGCATCTTGTCACTTTAAGTCCATATAATTTGCTGCTGGCCACGCCTACCACACTCAGCGTTTACACTCACATGTGAAAATGGCTACAAACAGATGCACAATTATACACCTGTACATTTTTGAAAAGCAGAAGTGGAGCCTTCTGCGCAACCAGCAAGAATGCAGCCAGTGGTTTCTGAATTGTATGTCAAAAATAAAACTCTTGTCATTTCCAGGAGCCATTATACAGCAGTAAAACCAGCTGAACAAACATGGTGGAACTCAGCTTGGGGTTGCTAGGCAAGAGGGCAGGACTTGGCTACGGTTGCTAGGTAACAGGGCAGTGCCTGCTGATTTCTGATGTTACATTCCAGAGGTTTTCAAAACGTTTAACTTGACAAAAAAACAAAAAGTGTTTCAGATGTTTTTAGAAACAGTAAAAAGCCAAATGAAAGTTTGGAAGTGAATTTTGAATAGTACATCGCCTTTAAGTATTGCTCTTTGTTTTGCTCAACATATCTGTCTTGTCCGGCTAAAATTGGAAATCGGCTGAAAACTTTCCCACTTCTGTTAAACACCTTTAATAACAATGTTTTATTTCCTCTTTGTACCATCCTCCCATCTTGTCTCGTTCATCATCTTCCCCCTACATGTTTGGTCTTCTCTAAAAGGAAGTGGAGAAACTCTTTTGCATGGGACGCTGCATGCTCATCATATGTCTGCATTGTTTTTCTGTGTTCACCCTCCGTCTCTTATTTCAAAGCCGTCTGATGGCAGAGGAGTCTGAAGGAGGACGGCTTGTCTGGGGTGACCATTTTTGACCTCCTATCTGTGCTGTTTTTACCCAAAGGCTCACTCTGTGTGTGTGTGAGAGAGATACTTGAAAGAGGACGCGGATGTTTTCATTTCACCCTCTGGAGAAACTGAGGGTAAGGAGTAGAAACCTTCAGGATGTTGTGTTTGCAAAGGACAACCAGTTCTGACTGGGAGATGGGAGGAAAAACTCAGCAGGCTCTGGGTGGAGATGGGGGGTTTCTTCCTGTCCCACTGCATTCATTGTTCATCTTTAAATAATGGAGACATCCATAGGATATTTAAGATCTATGCACGGATCATTTTCTGAGAGATAGATATAATCTGCCAGTGGAACCAGTACATTTTCATCAATGTTAAGGAATTTACTTAAAACAAATCCATATATCTTGCTTAAAAGCTACTTGCAAGTTAGTTTTGACTTAATTCAAGTGTACCAAGATTTTTGCACTAGAAAGTAGACCAAAAATACATGGTAATATTTTGTGTTTTTGTAATGGGTTAGCCATCATTTCTGCAAAAACACAAACTTTTACCATGTATTTTTGGTTTAGTTTCTAGTGTAAATATCTTAGGACACTTGAAATAAGACAAAACTAACTGACAAGTAACTTTTCAGCAAAATATAGAACCTTGTTTTAAGTTAATAATTCCTTAACATTGATGAAAAAGTACCAGTTCCATTGGCAGATTATTTCACTTATAAATTGTGAAAAATGTCATTGTTACAAGTGAAATAAATACCAGTGGAACTAGCAATTTCATCAATATTAAGAAACTATTGGCTTAAAACAAGCTCCTGTAACGTTCTGAGAAGTCATTTAGTCATTAGTTTTGTCTTATTTCGAGTGTACTAATATATTTGTGCTAGAAACCAGACCAAAAAAAAATCCACTTTATTGCCTGTTATGCTAACTAGCAATAAATCAGTTTATGTCTGGAAGTTAGGAGATGCCAAAGAGTTTTCTGCTCCTGATCCTAGTGACTTCCTGGTCCAGGACTTTGGCTGATTCTGTGCTGACTTGAATTTTTTTCTTCTAGTAGTTTGACTCTGACTCACAGTTGAACCTTTCTCTAACCGCAGCACCATGTGAACACCATCTCCAGCTCTGATGACTGTGGGTAGAACATGAACCGCAAACTCTGCGACTGCTTTGCTTCATCCACTGAGTCATGGAGGTAACATGTAAACATGCTAATGAAGCAGTGGATAGACAGATGGACGGGAGGCCGCGCGCCTGCTAGTCATGCATGTAGTTTGTGGGCACATTGTTGGAGGACAAAGAAATTCTTTCTCTCAGTTCCTGTCTTCACTTTTACTCATTCCAACATGTTGACTGATGGCAGAAAAACTGATTTGGTTAAAGTGCAAGCAATCAGGCAGAGTTTCAACTATGGCCAAGAAAACAATACTGTTTAACTGGAAAAATATCTTCTCACACAACAGATGTAAATGGAATAACAATCAGCAATAAATAAAAATTTGAATATTTCAATAAAATATACTCCATAATTCTAGATGCTTTTCATTGCTGTTGACTTAGTGCCACTGCGGGGAAAAAAGAGAAACAACCTAATAATAAATCCACATAAAGTGTCTTTTAGTTATTCTATATTTATTTAATTAGTTATTCTTTGTTCTGGTATATGCATGTATTTATTCATGTATGTATTTATTCTTTCTCTCAAACACTTTTCCACTTCTACACAAAATATCTGTGACGGTAGCTGAATCAAGTAATAATAGAGAAAAGGAAAATAATAATGCAAATAAAAATAACTGCCAAGATTAAAGGAAAATACATATTTATTCTAAATTATGTATGCTAAATAATTTCATTGTTTTTGTTGTGACACCATTTGATTATGTTCTGTTTTGTCTGTGTTTTGAGTGGATCCATTTTAATGAATTGACCCTTTGCATGTGACGTCACGCTCTCAGAACTCCGCCCACTTCGCCATGACGGAAGTCAAAACAACTATGCTCTCCTTTAAAGCTAGCCTAAAATCAAATCTCTGTAACCTAACATCGCTTTTATTTATTCGATTTCACTTTAAAAATGATCATAGTATGCTGCGCAGTCGGCTCCACAAATAGACAGGGATACAAACCAAAAGTATAATTTTATTTTATGACTTTTATTGAGGAAAGATACCGTCACACTGATGGATATCAGCCGTCAAGCAAGACTGTCAGCCCTCGGTGTAAACGCGGATTTGCAGCGAACACTTTTAGCAAGGTAAGAAGATTAACGTTCATATACTTTATGAATAAGTAATGTTAGAAAGATATAAAATATCGCATAATGGGGAAGGTGTGTCTAACTACTACTAATGATTAGTAACCATGGAGACAGTTCCACACCGTCATGTAGCCTAGCATGTATGGAAAAAACTGGTTAGCGTCTCGTCTTTTGTACTTTTGTACGTTTTAGTGCTGCTCCGATGTAAAGGGGAAACGCTATTTATGACGTAGTGACATAAATAATGTGGTGTGAATTCAGGCAGAGTTGGTAATTTGATCAACATGTCAGGAGGGAGGAGGAATGGGTCGCTTTCTAAGCTAGCTGTTTCCAGCTTTAGTAAATACCGCCGTCTGTGAGCCCCAACCAGGTGTGTTACGTTCACAGACAAATTAGCTCGACTTGAACAAGTACAAGCCATGAATAAACTAGTAAAAATAACTAGGCAAAGCTATTCAATTTGCTCTGTTCAATACTTCCTCTCTCACTTCCAGGTCCATCATGGCGCCTCGAAAGATTAAGTGACGTAGTTGCAAAACGTCTTTCTTGTTTATTTTATCTTTGTTGTTATTCGTTCTCTTATCCAGTTATTTTGAAGACCAATACTTCTTTTTGTTGTTCTGCAATCTTTGTTGTGTGTGTTCTACTTGGCGAATAAATTAAAAATAAAACCCACTCAGATGTGAACACAGACACATCGTGGGCTAATCCCGTTAGCATCTCCATGGTGACTTCAGTCTGGGGGCTTACCAGTGGCCTTTCCTCAAACCAGTGAGGGAAAAACAAGGCACTGGCATATCTGTGTTTGTGCCTGCCTGAATGCCCTTTTTCCAGTTTCATGGAGTTAATCCTGGCGAGTCTGGTTGTGCATAACTAATCACTTTAGGAGAAGTTCAAACAGCATCAGCATGCATGACCCTGAATCTCCTTCAGCAGCCGGGACAACAGGCCTCTGCAGCAGCGTCTTTCTCTGACCTGCACATGGTTGCTATGCTGCTGCTGTTTCCCCTTCTGAGAATTAGAAAGTAGAGAAGGCTGTGTTCCCACTGCAGCCTGAAGTGACCCAATTCATATTTATTTGCCTTAATGCGACCCGTATCTGACCTTTTCATGACAGTCTGAACAACACAGGTGGGGTTTTTTTGGAATGCGACCCAGACCACATGGATATCTTTTTAAATGTGACCTGAATGTGAACAGCCAGGTTGCATTCATCCAACCTGAACGTAATTGATAGTTGACAAACTATTCTGCGTTCAGGAAGAAAAATAACCACTATCGCGGACAATAATGAGGATTAAGTTGACTCTAGATGGATAGCAACTTTAAAATCATAAGAGATGCTCCACCGTTAGCATCTATGTTTACTTCCCCAAACACTGAACACTACTTCTTTTATTTTATGGTGGTTAGCAATACCCTGAGTGCGCTGTGTGACGTTATTGCAGTCTGAAGAAATTCACAGCTCCTGACCAGATCTTGGGAGGAAGATGATACAAAATGGACTTTATTTGGGCCAATGATGATGAAAACACACAAAATAAATAAATAAAACTAAGCACAAAACATTTTCTTCACAAAACATTTTCTTCCAAGACAGTGTCTTTGTCTACAGAGGAAGCGGAGACGCTTTAATGCCAGTAAACAAATGTGGAAATATGGCCTTTCGTGTTGCTCGCATGTTTTGTTTTTCACTTTGGATTTATTTTTATTTGCTGTGTTGCATGTTTATTCTGTTGAGTAATTTCTGTTTAAGACATGCATGTTGTTGAAGTTTAGGAAATGTACCCCTTGCGCTGCCCAAGCCAGGTGTTTTCCATTAGCTAAAGTGGCCTGGATGGAAAAAACAGAAATAAAGCGGGCAGATTGACAAGCTAGCAAAAGGCAAGCAGCAGACAGAGACAGAGTGGCTTACACAAGATGGCAAGAAAAAAGACGACAGACAGAAATCAGATAAATGTTTGAATAGATTTTTCTCTGTTTAACTATTCTGTTTCACCTTGTTTCACACAAAATAACAGAACGTTCATCTCATTACAGCTTTATGTTTTCGAGGTTTATTTTGCCATCATAAAGAAGTGATGGTCTGAATGCTAGTGGTGATTGATTAGCTAATTTAAACATCTGCTCTTATGAACATCTGTCAGAGAGTTTATGTGTGGGTCGTCTTAATTTAGCATCAACTGAGCTGAAACACACCAAATTCTGCAGCACAGGTATATGTTAAGATTGTCATAGTCAAGCTAGCATAACTGATATACTTCCTACTTTCTTACTCTTTTTTTTATAAATTAAAATATTTTACTGACCTGTGAAATATTATACAATTGGACCTTGTTATCTAGTTGTTATAGTGTCGATAATTAATTGCAAAACATTGCATCCATTTGCAGATTTTGTGTAATTGTGTCATTTTCCCAACAACTAATATTGATGTGCCGTCCAGTCCAGTGATATTTATCAATGAGCCTGACTGGTATCAATGGTTATTGGTCCATTTAGTGGCTTCATGCGAATAAACGGGTTATTCCAGATTTGCTTTTTGTTTTTTTTGGTAGAACTGAACTGCAGTAAATCCATAATAACTTGGTACATTGACAAAAGTTATGTAATCCTTAAGGATAATTGAAACTATTATATGGGAAGAATATAATAGAAGGGTGGACAAAAAAGCAGGAAGGAGAAAGAGATTTAGGGCTTAGAGAACGATACAACCCCATGGCCTCTGTTCTCAATATTGGCTGCTGGTTCGCTCCAGTGATCTAAGCTCCACTCCCTCAGCTTCATCCCAATTTTCTCTTCATGAGTCAAATTAGTTCCAATACCAGGAGCTTAGTTGGGCTTGAAGAAACAGCTGTCTCTGTGTGCGGCCTTATGGATCCAAAATGGCTGACTGATAACAACAGTAAAGCTTGTGTTACCCTACACATTCCGCTCCCACAGGCTTCAGGTCAGTGAGGCCTAAAGTGGGATATTGAAAAGGTAAACATAGGGAGGCTTTTTTTTCTCTGTAGTAGTTGAAGCTGTTTCTCAGTGTGTTTGAGGGAATAATAGTTATAATATGTTTTACTTCGCAATTGTGAGAAAGACTGGCTGTTCTTGTCAATAAAACCAAGAAAACAAAAATATTTTCTTTTTCCAGCCTCATCAATGCGAGAAAATAAATGGGTAGAGATTAAGATGCAAACTTATTTTTATTTTTTATTCATAAAAAATTGTACTGATTTTTTTAAATTATTTTTAACAAATTGTATTTTTTTTTAAATTTGTTTTAAAATTTTAAACAAATTTTTAAAAATTGTTTAAAAAAAATTTTTCAATTTATTTTAAAAATTTTAAATAAAATTCTTTAACATTTTTACAATTAAAAACTTTTCAATGATATTCACTTAAAGAATGACTGTCGGGACTTTTTGTGCAAAAGACAACTATTTTAAATTAATTTTATAAGTAATCAGTAAGTTGAATTATTTAGGAAGATTTAATCAATTCACTACATTTTAAATGATCAAGGTGTTCAGGTTATTATAAATAAATTGCAATAATACTAATTTTAGTTAAGAATTCCTAAGTATTCCAAATTAAGTCTTTTGGATTTAATTTTTTATCCAAAAATTAAAGTTTTTGGATCTTAGTTTCAACTTGAAAACGGTCTGAAAACAACAATATTATCTTTAATCACAATAACTATTTGGAGCCAGCAAAATATATTATCTTGACAGGCGTTTCCACATATAAGTTAAAATTTTTTCCTGATATCCTGATATATTTGGATGCAAACTCTCATTATGTTTAAGTATTTCTCCAAGCCCCAAAATAAAAATCAACGTCTCTTTAAAACTCACACGTTTCCCCAGATTCTTGTTTCAGATTTTACAATAAAACAGTCTTTGGAGTCGCTGCCAGACTCCTACGTGCAAACCAATCCTCTGCTTTTGGTCCAACCAGTGAGTAATAACACTCTCTGTGTCCATTTGAGTTGCATGGCTTGTAATGTTGTATAAGTCTGGGATTTAACTTCTGATGGCTCATAGCGCTTTCTGGTAATCCCCTCAGGTTGTTAAGAAATTAACTCGATTTGCTGCTGGCTGTTTTGAACAAAAACAAACATTGTTTCCCGATGGAGGATTCGGTTTTATGTGCACTGGCTGGAATCAGGGAAAAGCAAGGTCCATGAAACGACGGAAAGCATACAAAAAAACCAAAAACCTGCTGGGAGGTGGAAGGGATTTTTACTGGTGGGCAGATGAGAGGAAAACAGAAGAAGAGAAGGAAGAGAGGAAAGAGGAGGAAGTTGGGAAGCATTTGCTGCTGTCAGTCTGTCCTTTAATCCCCCAGGATTTTTCCTGCCTCCCTTTCCCACATTCTTGGTGTTAATTGATAAACTCAGAGAGGGAACAAGACCCGTGACTAATCACTCTGGCGCTGCTGTTTTGCTGCTGCTCCTGCATGTGTGCGTGCAGGGGTGTGTGTGTGTGTACAGGTCACAGAAGTGTGTGTTGGCCGCCGCTAACCTGGCACAGCTATAAAACTGGCAGCATCTCCAGTCTGCTGCTGTTTCATGCCAGCACCTTGTTGTTGGATTTTCCCCTTGAAAGAGAAACCACTCAAACTTTAAATCCTTGGCCACATTACAGCTCGATGCATGACTCAGTAAAATACTATATGCCATGACTATAAAACAAGCAATGAATGGTGTAAGTGTTCCTTTGTATTCCTCTGCATCTGAGCATTTAGCAGAATCTGTTTTCTCTTAGGTCCACAGCAGAAAGATGAGAAAAGCACTTTCCTGTTTTTACTGCTCTCGCTTGAGCTTGTTCATACTAAAATGTCCAAAACAAGGAAATAGAATAATTATGTTTATTTAAACTTCTCACCAGAACTGACTCATTTTTCTCAGAAGTCACTGGGGTTCGTGCTTTATGGCATGTGTTTTTCTGTGTCCGTCTGTTGAACAGTTTAGAGCAAAGACCTTTTTAAATGTTTGCTGCCACATTTACTGGCACCACTGTTAAAGATCTGTGAAAAAAACCCCTGAAGGAATAAACTTTTATTGGAGTGGCACAATTTCACACTGAAACAGTAGAATAATCCAACCTGTAATATGAGGACATTTATTCAGGGCAACACAGAGGACAGACAACCAGGCAGAGCCAACTGTAAAGGCAATTGGATGATTAACCTGTTAGATTAATTAACCAATTAAAACAACAACCTGTCCAGTGGTAGCGGTACTGGTTCACGTTCAGTAACGCTACTATTTCGGTATATATAATGCTAAAATATACGTATAGTAGCATTAAGAGGTTAAACACAAAATACTTTGCAAAATGGATTAATATGAACATTGGTAGCCGTCTTTGCACATCCGCAGAAGCGAATATCTGCGACCTAAATCCAAATTTTTCCCAAATGCGATTCAAATAAAGTCAGAAAGGTCCAATTCTGATCTTTTCTATAGCAAAACATCCAAACTGTGCTACTCTCTAGTAAGATCGAAATCAGATCTGATTGTTTTTAAAGTGTTTGGAGTCTGAACGGTCATTAATCTGAAGCTGCTTTTATACAAATATGTTTTTTACGTATTGGTCTCCATGTTGGGACAGTTTAACTCCTCCACTATCTCCCTGTGCTCTCTATTGCCGTCTGGAAAAAATGCACCTCTTCTGGTGCAATCACGACCATGCAGAATTTCTTAGTGCTGTCCATCAATTTTGTGCATGTGCTGCTCAATGTGCTAATGGAGGAGAAACAACTTACGGTCACAGGAAAACCATTTATTCGCCATCATTGGCGGGTATGCTAACTAGCCTTAGCATTTAAGGCTGGCTCTGTTTTGGTGAACAAGCTGTAGTGTAGCAGAGAGTAAAGGGGAGAGTGTGAGAAGCATGTACACAGAGATGATTGACAGCGCTCCTCCTGGCTCTCATTGGTTGTTTCTGACCAAGTGGTTTAGCGGTTAAGTTACACACTGCGTTCTTAACGTGAAACATGCATCATAATTCTGCACCAGAGGAAGAAAACCAGACGTAAACAAAAGCTGAAAATCTAACTTATGAAAGAAGTCTGTTTCAGTGAAGCGGATCGCATCACAATGCCACCATTCTGGGTTCTGACTTTTCTGCAAATGTTTCAGCCCATACTCCACTAGAGGCCATTGCAATCAGTTAAGTTTTCTCTTTATTAACATCGTTTTCTCATGATCTTGTATCTGTTCCCATTGCTGAAAAACTTTTAAATCTATCTATAATTACATTATTCATTCTGTAAACAGGGCTTTCTTCTGCACATGCGTGCAGAGCCCATAAACCGTTCACACAGAAGTCTGATCACAGTTGCATTACTCAGTATGAAGAAAATTAGATTTTAGCAACAACAAAAAAGTCAGAAGGGAGCATCAAGACCTGCTGTTGGCTTATTTCTTGTCCAAAGTTTTTGAAAACTTCATTGCAGAGCGCAGCTCCATCTGAGAAGGTTTTTACCAAAGAACGATTTGCATCTGCCGATAATTCAGAAATGATTCACCAGACACTAAGTCATCTTTTATGAATTAGTTAAATGGAGAACATGGGATTCTGAAAAATCTAGAGAAAGTGTGCCAAGAGGAATTGTCAGCCATTCCTCTCTGCATGAGGAAAGCTTTCGGTTTTATAAAATATAATTTTGGAGCCTTTAAGACATTATTTCTGTGTTACTGTCCAGGACATGCACACTCTGTGATTTGACAGGACCACTGAGCTCACACTACTCACACTACTCATACTGCTCACACACACACACACACCCCACACACACACACACACGCCAGCAATGAAAGTGACTCACTCACATTCTTTAACTGCTTACTCACAAACAGGAAATCAGCAGGCCAGTCGGTATCAAATGGTTCAACAGTCATTTTAATGATTTAGCTGTAAAAGTTTACGAAAGCATCCACAACAGTCGCTTTGTTTTCCCTGCATTTTGATCATCTTGAAGAAACCTCCGCCATTATGTTAATTTTAATTTGTTCCATTCTGACTTGCGGAAACATAATTGACGTAGTTTGTCCTGCTGAAACTGGAAAGTGTAGCCAGTAGTTGTGTAATGGGATCTAAGGAGCTGACCTACTAGCACAGCACAGATGCTTTGGGCAGACATAAAACCTGGATTTATTATCCTAACTGTGGAAAATGGACAGACGGGGAGAACTGAAAGCAACAAGTGAAGAATGGAAAATACAGAGAGAAAAGGGAAAGCCGACTAACAGCTTTAGCAGTCAGGATTCTGATTTTAACTCTGCTGCACCTGAAATGTTGGAGAAATCCAATTATTCTCTTAACTCGGATTATTTTTCAAAGGCCCTGAAATTTGTAGAGGTCAAATCTATCTTGAATGAATTATTACTATATCATAATCTATATCATATCTAACCCAACACTTGGGCAAAGATTATTGTATAAATCACCAACTGAGGTCAGAATCCTAAACTGGTTCAGATCTTACTTGTTAGATCAGAACTACATTGTTTCTTTTGGCATTTATGAATCTGACCGAACAAAGAAAACATGTGGTGTACCCCAAGGCTCTGTACTTGCAACACTTTTAAAGGCCAAGGCTGAAGTCGAACGGTTCCAGTCACATAGATGCAGGACATTTGTTTGACCTTTAAGGACTCACAAGACATAATTTTAGAAATGAATTGTTTGTGTAACCTGGAAAAAGTATTTACTTTGCCTCTTGCAGCATTTATATAAAGCTCTGTGTGTCTTCACCCAGCTGCAGCTTAGGGAAGTAATGATGAAGGTTTCTTCTATTTTAGGTCTCAAAGGTTTTGTCAACATCCAAAGTTTGATTAGACAAGTTGCAATGATGCTGATGCGATAGAAAACAGTTGGTTCCCAGACTCTTTGTGAGAAACCTCAAGTGTAAGAAGGGAGTGACTCTATCTAGTTATGGTAGATCAGACTGCTGTTCTCATTCTTGTAATTTATAAAGCATTGTTTGAGTGAAAACCACGGATCTGTGCTTCGTAACTAAAGGTACATTCACACCAACCCTGTTTGTTCACTTTAATCAAATTCCAGTTCGTTTGTTTAGAAAATCCCGGTTGTTTACGGAGGTGTGAACGTTCAATCAAACTTCAATCAAACTGATCGAAAAAACGAACTCTGATCCGTCTACAAACCTAGGATTCGGTTCGGTTGAACTGAACCGCTCCAAAAGCAGTAAGTTGACTGTGCTGCAGGGCATTCTGGGAAAAAATATAACCAAAACAAAATGTGAGTCTAGCTCTAGCTTGAGAAATGACTTTTTAGCGAAGACAACAGAGAAATGCTACAACTGCTAATATCTGACGCCACTCCATTTTTGTTTACATTTCATGAAGAAGGAAGTTGCGCTTATTCAGAGGTTTTAATGTTGTTCCCTTTGGTGGTTATTGGTGCAGCGCCACCACAGGCGAGGAGGGGAACAGGTTTTTCAAAGGATTTGGCTTGTTTGACTTAATGCAGTGTGGAAACAAATTATTCCAGCTGAAAATGAAATAATGTTGCGAACAAAAGGACTCTACTGGACACACACAGTGAGCGTTACAGTTGCAGCTTATCAGTTAATTTTCCCCTCATCTTTATTTTTTTTAAATATATATTTTAATGTTCACACTTTAATTTGTTTTTTTTTATGTATTTTTCACCTCTTGTGTTATTTTTCTGTACCTCGGTTTCCTGTAAAGATCATCGGAAAGTTTTCCAACACTTTTTGCAAAACCTTTAGCTCCTGGCAAGGAGAGAAACTAAGAGACAGATTGGGCAGTATACGATTGTTTCTGTGTTGCTGTGCAGATAATTGCTGAAATCATAATAAAAAAGCCAGTAAGTGCCGGCCATTAGCCAGTTAAAGACAGGAAGCAGAGCTGTGCTTTAATGCTGCTTATCCTCACAGCTGCTTATACCTAAGTGTCTGCACAAACACAAATACGCACAGTTATTTTCGCCCAGATTTCCTCCAAACGTGGCTGTTTGGGTTACATTAGCGTCGGCTATTTTTAGATGGCAGTGTGCTTTTTTTTTCACTACTACAGAGTAAATAGTGCTGCAAAAAAAGAGAAGGGTTTCTTCCCAAGGGAGGTTTAGGAAAATACGAGGTAGTTGTTGACTCCATAATAAAAGTCTCTGCAGGGAGCCGCTGCTGTCTGGAGCCATCTCAGTGGGCTGTGATGGTCACTCTGCTTTGGCCATGTCTCTGCTCCCTTTCTCTCAGTTTGCCTCATCACTCCTCTACTTTAAGGAGAAATGCCCTCATGGTTGGTGCCTCTGAATGGGCCTGATTAGGATGGGAGGTTGTATGTGGGGGGCAGTAAAGGATCTTTTGTGAGTCTGCTGCTGTTTGACAGTGGGGCTATCCACCCAGGAGTCATCTTCGGTCCCGCCACACCCTTTCAGCTTTTCATATGGTAAGGCATCCTGATGGCTTTAACGCTGCACAACTCCCAGGCAACAAACCAGAACCCCGGCAACTGCTTCCGCCCCACTGATCCTGCGCTGGCAACTGGTTTTGACTCTCAATCAGTTCAGGTTCATTTCTGGCTCCCTTTCAGAAGGAGCTCGGAGGTGGGAATAGACAGAGGCAATGCAGGATGAGCCTCCTTAGAGACGGTGTATACAGATGCAAACTAGAGCTCAGCAGAGGTGGAGAAAGTAGGCAAACATTATGCATTTACATAGATTCTAAAGCATTAGAAATTTTAACACAACTAATTGCATTTTTATACATTTCCATACCAAAGTCCCAAGCCGGAACCTTTATATTTGCTTGTTTTTTGTACACCCATAAAACTCACGCTCAAGAGACATCCACAAAAAAAGCAATTCTTCTCTTGATCCACTGCGAATTTATGTTTGCTTCAAACAACAATTTAATGGGACTTTGGTAAAGACTATTATAGTGTGCAAGATGTGCTAAAAGGAGTTAGCCTGTTCAAGCATAAAATAGCATCTCAATGCTAAACATGTAGCAGAGGATGGTTCCCAATGCTAATGTTAGCATCCGCATTTTAAAAGCTGTGACCTGAAATACTTAATAGCACTTTGCACCAACCTGATGGTTGAATCACCTAAATAAAAAGTAAATTTATTTGTTGTTAAGCTCGTATGTCTATTTATTCAATAATTTAACAGCAAAACTGTTTTTTACAATTTTAAATATTGTTTATTTTACCCAGCAATTAACTCAGTTAAACATTTTCATCATTAAAAATAACATGACTCAACTAAAAGTAAAAACACAAAAAAAACCTCACTCCCATTAGTAAATCAAGTAAATAAAACTTGTTTCTGCCCAACTCTGGTACAAAGCGATGCGGATGTAAAACATGGACGCCTCACATGTGGAGACTCGGTGAGAAGAAGAAGGTGTGGCGAACATTTAATCCTGCTGCTTGTGCAGAATTTGCATTTGAATCGCATTGTGAGTGCATGGACTTATATGCCTGTGATTGATGCCCAGCTGAGTGTTTTTTTGTTGTTGTTGTACACTGCTTTGGGATTCTCACGGTGTGACAGCTTTCAGCAAAAATATCACAGTTTCACGGTATCACAGGATCCGATCCACACCTATTTCTTCTATTCTCTATGAGTTTTTGTTTGCTCCACATAAATTCCCTTCTCTTTTGTGCACATATGATACTAATTTCACACAAATGTTACCATCTTCTGCGCATATTTTGGTGCTGTCCATATTGGAGAGATTTTGGTTGACTCTAAAGAACACAAAAACAAAAGCAGCTGAGTAAAAAAAATCTGATTTTTAAAAGTAAGAAGTTCAAAAACGCATTCCTTGACAATCACTTTGTAATGTCAAAGCCATGTTTTCTGCTGATGTTTCCAAGGTTACAAAATTATCACAATAAAAGTCACTCTGCTGCGCACTGACATCTCATAATCTCCTAAATGTTCCCCCCCTTGGCACTTTTCTGGATTGTTTTTTAACGTCCCACCTGAACTGAGGGTCTGTTTCCCTCCCTATCAACCCACTCACACCAGGATACATGGTTCCTCTGACACTATTCACGTTTCCAATAAGAAAATATAGAAAACTCTAAAAACTGAAACACAGATGCAGTTTGTTGCAGAGGTTATAGCTATGTTTGCTACAACAAACATAGCTATAACACTCAAACAACATAAACAAGTTTGTTTGAACAGTTTATCTTGTATTTTCTTGATACTAGAAGAGCGGACATTTATCGTGAATGTCCGTAAAATGCTCTCTGGCTCCAGTTGTTAGACTCCATCATTGCCACCACGCTCAAAGTGAAGGCAAAGGTATTCCAACAACAGACTGACTTTTTACTTTTTTACAAATACAAATGGATGATGTCAGAAACATGACGGTGAACATTTAGCAGAAAACAAATATGGCAGGAGAATTTAGAAAGACATTGAGTTCAGAATTATTCCTCAACCAAAGCAGCCCAAAACTCCCCCCTTAGCAGAACTTTGACTGATTGACAAGGGGCTCTGCAGCATGAATATTCATAGCCATAGTCCCACTAAGCTTTCTCACAACCAGAAGAAAAGTAAACTTTGCAGGGGAGAGAAGATCGCTGCTGGCTGCTCACTTCATGTGGAAATGTGGGTCTTCTATTCAGCTCCCTGCAGCGACTTCTCAAAGGAAGAATAAGGAGAAGGAGGGCGGTGGGTGTCAGCGTCTTGAGTGAAAGTTGACAAGAGTTGAGGATTTAAACTGGTTTAAGATTTTATCTCTGCCTCCATCTTTTAGCGAATAAACTTGTGTTCATGCAAATAAGCAATCACGAAACCAACAACAGAAAATGTTAAAAGGAACAATGAGAACAAATACCAGCTCACGAAGGGAAAATAAGAAACCAATCTTCCTGAGATTGATGCGCCGAGGCGGTGGGTGACAGCTGAAACCATGGGAATGGGTGGCGAGTGAGGGTCCAATGAGCGGGGTGATGAGGAGCTAACAGAGGCCTCTGAGCAGTAAATACCGCCGTGTGTAATCGCTTTTAATTGGAATGTATGGAAGACAAGGCTTTCCAAGGGGATCAGTTGGCCTTAAACCAGCTTAATTATATGGGATCGTGTTAGACGGTTGGGTTTGGGCAGAGAATACCACCGAGCGGGTGAAGCAACACTGGAGCAGAAACAAGAGGAGGAGCTCTGGGGGGCAATGAATGTTGGCATGACATGTTTCCTATTAGGAAAAGCCATAATGTTCAGATTGGGGCACAGATTGTGTGCAAAATAAAACTGCAGAAATCCAGATGTACTTTGGAGTAGCTCTTTGTTTTCAGTTAACTTACCGTTCTTTATTAGGTTGGCATTGTTTTCCTACTCTGATCACCTTCTTAGCAGCCAAACCGACCTCTTCAGTCCTCAGTGATGTCTCTATACCAATGATTTGATTGACCAAGCTATATGCAGAGCTCTGTTTACAACTTTTTGGAAAACTATTCAAACTCTGTAAACAATGTTGGCGTAGTACACTCTGAGATCGTGACAAAGTAGTGCATATTTTAGAAGTTGGAGAAAACCAATCCAATGTTTTCAACAGTGAAGATGAGACCAAATATACATTTACATCAACAAAAGCTTTGTAGAAAAGTGAAGGTTAGGAATGTCAGAGTTCACTTCAGCCGGACTGAGACTTAGGTTTGTAGATGGACCATAGTTTGGTGTTTTGGTCCACATCAGAGTTTGATTGCACATTCCACACTTCCCAAACGAATTGGACTTTCTAGACAGACTAGAGTTTGATTAAAATTGGGTTTACCAACACTTGAGATTACCAACAAACATCGTTGAGTAGTCAAAGACAAGATTGCATCACATGCAAAAAACACAGCATGCAGGTTTGAGCTTTTTCTGTAATATCCCAACTATTTATTTGCTTGGATAAAAGGAAATTAAGGAAAGAGGACCTTGTGCTGCTTGCTTCCCTCTTTGCCCTTCCTTGTTTTGCTTCGTGCAGTGATCTACCCTCCAGTTTTCCATTTCCGACATCCTCCCTTCAGTGGGATGAGCGCTGCAGCTTGAGGCCCCTCACTCTCTGCTCCTCATTGTCTTGATTCTTGTGGTTTCCATTGTGCCTCAAGGTTGCTCAATGCTGTGGATGCTTGGCCGGCATGGCGACGAGGTGGAGGCCGGCGACTGCGGCTACAACCATTTTCCAAAGGGCAGGCATCTCTGGTCAGCAGACCTTGGTTTTTAGAAAAGAGCAGGACCAAAGGGAGGGTTGGGGTGATGGTCGATGGGGTCTGGCTTTATAATCTCTCCCCTGGCCCCCTGACATAATGATCCTCTGCGGCAGGGTGACCCATTTCTGCCTTCCAGTTTCAGAACTGAGGCTGGGCCACAGCGAGACACACCAACCACTTTCCCATAGACCCGGCGCTTCCAGACCCATCATTATCATTTAATATCCTATAATATAGCCCCCCCTCGCCTTCACTCATCTGCAAAACAGCCTCCAGTGGGCGATAGAAGGGGGGAGTGGGCTACCCACACCGCAAATAAGCAAGGATACCCAATATCCCTCTCTTTTATTTGGATCTAACCAGCGCATAGCTGCACAACAGTTCCCATCATTACACACAGGCCACTAAGTAGGGGCTACTCTGAATTGGATAAATAAGCATCCATGCATTATGTGCAACAGGGTCAGGAAATCAGAACTTGTGTCAGCGTTATTCAATGTCAGGAAGTTAGGATCCGGGGTGTTGTTTGCTTCCATAAATCAATATTATGACATCGTGGTCCGTGGCATGACTGCTTGCTGGGCTTCGACCGTTGAATTTACATTTTCATCACGGCTCCACAACTCAGGCCTGTGAGCAGTTCAACGTCTGCGTCTCCCAAAACAAATAAGTCCGGCAAGTTGTTGTTTTCATTTAGAAGGCCAAAGATCTGAAAGGATTTTACTGAGCCTGACCAGAAATAAGAATCAGAACTTGAGGCTGGTGGAGCACGCATCTTTCCTCCAGCAGAGCGAGGATGGAGGAATGGCGTTGGATGAAGGGATCGGTGGGCCGGCGGGTCACTGATGGCTTCCCTGGAGGCAGTGAATTTGAATGTTGAGTTAATACAGTACTTTATAATCCTGCTGATTGTATCACATTAAATACTGTTCATTTTGCTTGTAGTGGACCAAAATAAAAATGGAAAAGTAGAATCACTTCCCAGGGGTGGAGAAAGACAGCCCACAGCATCACAGATCCTCCACTGTACTTACGAGCAGGGATGAAATTCTTTTTTACATATTAATCCTATATCTCCTGCCAGACTTACTGAGAATGTTTATTCAAAAAAAAAAACTCATTACTGCCAGTCATTGGGTCATTTAAATTGTCCTGACGACATGTCCTGTGTTTGCTCCTCTACTCAGCCAATAACTTTTATCCACTGAACTGCAATATTTCATTTATTTATTGGTTCAGTATTACCAACTGTCTCTTTTCACATGTGAATTTAGCATTTAGCAACGCTATTTTCAGATTCATTTCACTTTTAGCTGTTTTATTTATTCATATTCTCATATATGTATATTTATGCTTTATATTCATACTCTGTATGTATCTATACTCTTTTATCTGTATTTATTTATGGTTAGGTTTCTTAATCTGGGAGCTGAGTTTGAATTTTGTACCATAAAAAATCTGGTCTGACAGATTGTATCACGCAGCCAGAATAACAGGTCGTATTTTTCACCCTGGGCAAAGATTGCTATTTTAAAGCATCCACACACTTTCTTGTAGTTTAAGCTAAAAACAGTTTTAATTTACATTATAAAATAGTTTATGGTCAGAAAAACATCTTATTCAATTATTTCATCATTTTTTATTTATTTTTTGCTCTGCATAAATTAAAAAAGTACAAAATAATAGCTATTTCCCCCCAGACGTCATGCTGCTGCAGAAAAAGATCAATCTATTCTAAAATGCACGTGTCAAACTCTAGGCCTATGGGCCAAATCCAGCCCACCATAAGTTTTTATGTCTCCCTCTAGACTGTAGAAATAAAATCTTTGAAGTTGCACAACTTAAATATATTTTTATCGATCAAATCAGCAGTTTTGTGTATTGTTCCAAATGAACCCTTATCGGCCGAAATGTGTCGCAGACGACGTATTTTGACAAGGAAACTTTGCGGTACCGTAACTTTACGACACTTTGCGCTATCTAAAAAATTCCAACGGATTCTGTTGCGCTTTCTAGCCATTAATGGGTTATTACGGTAATTTTACTCCCGCCGTAGCAGGGAACATAACCTCCGTTTATTTTGTTGAAACACCCTTTTAATAGACGGTAAATTATGAAAATAACTGCTAGATATTGAAATGTAAAGTTGTGGTGAAATGGACAAATAAATATTTACTCACGGGACATTTAAAGAACTTTGTAAAGAAGCAAAAATATCCAGGCGAAGATCTGAAACTTAGGCCATGATGGGTTAAATTAATGCAAAAATATGAATATTAATTCATTTAAAGAGACAACTATTTATTCAAATTTTAAAAGGTTGTACTTTTTCCAATACTTTTTGATACAATCAGCTCTTTGAGGACATTCTTTATCTTGATATTAGTTTGATTTAAGGTTTTTAACTGGCCTCTATCAGAGGAACCAACGTCTGCATCCTATATTTGCAACATCCTGTTTTCTGTGAAAACTTGGGGGCTGCCCTTTGACCTTTGGTGCTCTCCAAACTGGGATATCGCCCACATTGGAAACAACAAACCCAGCAGATGTAGAAACAACACAATGTCTCTTTGGGTTCTTTAAAGCTATTTTGATAAGGAACTTTCTTTAAAGAAAAAACAAAGGCGGCCATCATATCTGCACCATTGCATCCACTGATGAGCATTTCCATCCCCACATCCACGGCTTTTATTAGTGGTGGAAATGAAGCTTACATGTGTGTACGTGTGCGCGCACACGCAGTGGGGATTCAAAGATAGCTTTGGAGGCGTATTGGGTATCGAAGGGCAGGGCGAGGAGCTCCTCTGAAGAGCTTCATTCACAGAGGCAGTATACTGATAAGGAGCAAAGCAGAGCCACCATGAATCCCTCCTCTGTTCGCGCTCCCTGGCTCCTCTCCCTACTCTGTCTGTCCCCCTCTCTCAGCCTCCTCCAGGCCTTTGTCCTCTCTGTGAGAAAGTTGTGGAGACGGGGAGGGGGACTGGTGAGCCTCGCAGACTCTCAAAGTTTAATTAGGAGGATCAGAATCAAAAAGTAGAGAGGGCAAAGAGAAATGAGACACAAACATGTCCACAAGCAGCTGGCCAACGCATTCGCCTCACTAGTGGTTTCCAGCACAAATGTGTGCAAAACTTTTAGAAATTTTGCAATTGCTGTGTTTCCAGTATGTACTAAAAGTAATTAGAGTGAGATGTGATTAAGTTTGTTCACGCAATAAGTAGTTAAAAAACATGCCATCATCTTCCTGCCACTTCCTAGTTGAGTTTTCATTACAAAACTTTGTCGACATTTTGCAAACATCAAAAAACACAGTTTCGCAATTGAGGTGTTTCTATTAAACAAAAAACACAATTAAAATCAAACCTGAATAAGTTTTTTTTACTCAATAGTCAATAAAAATCATGCCATCATCCTCCAAACCCATCCTAGTTGTTTTTATTAAAAATGTGGGCGAAACCTTGTCAATATTCTGCTAATGTTAAAAAATCACAATTTTGCAATTTTGGTGTTTACGTTAAGTAAGAGGCACAATTAAAGTCACACATAGATCAATTTTCTCATGTGATAAAAAAACAAATAGTCAATAAAAAGCATGCCATTGTCCGCCTGCCACTTCCTGGTTGCGTTTCTATAACACATTTCCAAAACTTTATCAATATTCTGCTAATGTTGAAAGAACACAATTTTGCAGACTTGGTGTTTCCGTTAAATAAGAAATGCAATTAAAATCCCACGTAAATAAGTTTGTTCATGCAATAACTCACTAAAAAACATCGTCCTACGTTGTGTTTTCACCTTCTTCGTTGCACTTCAGTGCAAAATGTGCACTAGCATTTTGTACACATTTTGTACTAATGTGCACAAAACTTCATCAATATTCCTCAAATGTAAAAAAAACAATTTTGGAATTGCTGTGTTCCCTATATGTAAGAAACACAATTAAAATAACATTGAAGAACTTTTTGTGCGAAAGTCGATGAAAAACATGTTGTGCCATCATCTTCCTTCAAATTCCTGTCGTCCTTTTCGTCATTTCTGCCAGTAGTAACATCTGGTTGTTGATCACATGACTTATGTGATGCGATAAAAGTGTCTCCAGTTTGGATGCAGCCAAAAAAACCACCTCATAAAAACGTTTCATCAAAAAATTTACATTTTTTCAGTGATGGCGTGTTTCCATTAAGCACATTTATTTTCGCAATTCCAATTTGCGAGACCCTATAATCCACATGGGTCAAACTCAAGGCCCGCGGGCCAAATGTGGCCCGCCACGTCATTTAATGTGGCCCGCGAGAGCTTAAAAGGTCTTAGGTGTTCAAAAATAAATAGGTTAAAAGTGTGCTTTGATCAAAAACTACATTTTAGTGTTTGCAGGTTTTATGTGTTTATGCAGACAAATGTTTTTTGTAATCAAAGTAACTCAGTTGGATACAAGGCTGTTTTTCTTTTGTAAAATGCTACATCTGTCACATGTTCTTAGCAGCTCACAATTTTAGATTTTGCATGAATAAGCCCCTTTTAACTATGACAAATGTTTTGATCAAATTTCAATATTATAACTTGTGTTTGATTTTATTTTTATTCACATTAATTGTTTCAAACATTTTTTGATGCATTTATAATGTTTATCTTATATAAGTAATAAATTCAGAGTTATTTAACCTTAAGGAGTAGTTACATTTATTTTACATTACATTTGGTTACATTTATAAGTTATATCTGGCCCTTTGAGGATAGCCATTATGTTGATGTGGCCCTCGGTGAAAATGAGTTTGACACCCCTGCTATAATCAATGGAGATGCACCTAGTGAACGCTTTCTAAAGAAGCAAGCAGGACTCATGTTTATGCTGATCAATGCTTCTGTTGGGTAGTGGGCGACAGGTTTAAAGAAAGTGGACACATGAATCACATGGAGCTACAATGGCAGCCACCAAGCAGCGATCGCTGGTTGAAGAAGCCACGGCTATTGTTCTGTGATTATTTGTCAGGCATAGCAAGGGGCAGCCAGTGTGATGTTTATATGGCTGACCTTTCTCATGGAGGGGTCCTGCGGATAAAGACCAAAGGGGAGTCCAGTGATCCAAGCTAAACCCAGACCTCTGACCCCTCACTGTGGGTAAATCGCCACAGATAGACTTCTTCTACACACAGTTTGTGTTGCTTTGTCCAACTCTTCTCAGCATTCATTGTAAATGGAGCCAGTTTGGAAAAAATACCTTTAGTTAAAACTTTGATTTGTATTTCAGACACATTGCTTTTTAAATACTCTTATTTTTGCCAAATTATTCCATCCTTACTGTTTTTTCAGAAAACATTTTTACTCATGTATAAGTAATAAACTCTTTTAAATAAAACCCCAGTTAGACAAAACTAATTCCTCAGATTATCAAGACAGTTTTCAGTGGCATCAGTGCAGTTGGGTCTTTGTTTTTTCCAGAGCTGTAGGTGAGTTTTCTTTAGAAATGCACCATCTTTACTAGTTGTTTCAACTATTCCTGATAGTTTGGGAGTTTAACTCAAATTAAAATTTTTTTTTACAGTTCATCTTAATCTGTATCCAAAGGTTAAATATCCTTTATGTTTTTCATTAGTTTTTGTGGGTCTGTTTGCATGTATTTTACCTTTAAAAACTCAGTGATTCTATGTTATTGTCAGGTATAATCGTGTGTCCAGAGGAACAAAGCGGCCGATGCTTTGTCTCAGTCTTCTCTATGTTTATAGTTACTCTACGAAGAGTTTCAAAATCCCCATCGGGATTTTTATGACTACATTCTTTGGTCATAGAGCAGCTGCTGAAATACTTTGTCACAAATACTTCTCTGACAATATTTTGTCATTGGAGGTATCTATGGCAACAAGGAAATCATCGTCTCAACTCCTGAGTCATGGAAATCCTCGGATCCAAGTCTCGGTTTGGCTCCGGCGGGCCAGAAGGACTGTGTTGTCTCTGTTTTTGGACTCAACCACGATCTGGTGTGTGTAAACGTGCGAGTGTGTGGAAACCATTGTCCGGCATATCTCTGTCTGGCACCTGCACTGCAAATGTCCCTATAAACTTAAAAGAGACAAACCGTAAACCTAATTCTACTCTCATTTAAACACCACATTAAAAGTAGCTGAGACTTCAATCCACTTGCTGCTTGTCACCGGAGGAGCAGGAATCCCCCAAAGGCAGCAAAGATGAGGTCAAGCTGAGTCATACAGCAGGTCACAGCTGCTAAAACACACAGCAAACAGAGTTAGTCCTACTTGCTTTTGAGGGAAGCCCATCGCACTGAAAGGCAAATAAACTTTGCTCAATCTGCACCGTTCAAACCCTCATGGATCTGTACACCCTTTGTACGTGACGTCATGATGTCCAGGACCCCGGTCACTCCGCCATGAGAGACGTCAAAACAATCAGTGCCTCCTGTAAAGTCTAAAAACAGACGTCTGGTAGTCTAATATCGCTTTTATTTAGTTGATTTCACTTTAAAAATGGTCACAGGGTGCAGCGAGGTCAGCTGCACAAACAGACAAGGATGGAAGCCAAACTTGTCATTTTATGTTATAACTTTTAATGAGGAAAGTTGCGGCAGTGATTAACATCAGCCATCAATCATAATGACTGTCAGGCCTCACAGTAATCGCTGATTTACAGCTAACACTTTTAAAAGGCAAGAAGATTAATGTTTATATACTTTATAAGTAAGTATGATTAGAAAATTATCAGATATCGCATTATGGAGAAACTACCCATCTAACCATTAGTAACCATGGAGACCATCATGTAGCCGAGCATATATGGAAAAAACTGATTAGTATGTGTTTAATGCTGCTCCGATGTAAAGGGGAATCACTGTTTATGACAGTGACATAAATCATGTGGTGTGAATTCAGTCAAAGTTGGTAATTTCATCAACATGTCAGGAGGGAGAAGGAATGGGTTGGTTTCTAAGCTAGCTGCTTCAGACTTTAGTAAATACCACCATCTATGCCACGAACGTAACCAGGTGTTACGTTCACAGATAAATTAGCTCGACTCGAACAATTTCTATATGCCTATTTCTAAATATGCATATTTCTATATGCATAGAAATATGCATATTCTATATATATTTCTATATATATAGAAATATATAGAAATGTCCATATTTCTACCCATATAGAAATATGCATAAGAAAAATTATGTGTATTTCTATGCATAAACTTCTATGCATAGAAGCCATGAATAAACTGGCAAAAACAAGTTGGCAAAACTATTTCAGTCACTCTGTTCAACCAGGGCGGGGTCCATCCCTCACTTCCAACATGAGGGATGGGATTCAAGGCATCATGAATGATTTAATGACATCGTTGCAAAGGGTCAATAGAGGGATTATCAGTCGTCGTCACATTGCGTCAGCAGTCACTCTACTGTGCATGTCGCCTTCATAATGACAAGAATACATCATTCTAACTATTTAAACTATTTACAATTAGGCTAGTAAAATAAGATCACCTCTCTTCACCCGGTGCAACTTTGCGTCATCTGCAGCTGTTGGAGATTTTACTTCAACATATCGACTCGGAACCCCACACTGTGCAGTTCACCCACTGTTTTAATTTCTGATGGTTTAGTTTTCCACCTGCCTTGTTGGATGCTGCTCCATCTTAATTTTCCCACTAATTGTGACCAACATTGGAAGAAATTATTCTATTTCATTTGTCCTTTGGACACGAAGTATGAATTAGTTTTTCTTTCTAATGAAAACTTACATTTTAGGAAAACCCTATTCCAGTGCCCTTTGTCTTATTTAGAGGAACTTGATATATCTCATTGAGAGCTGATTATCTTACTGTGAACAAATTTGCTCTAAAATTGCCAATTAGTAGTATATTCGACATTTGGGGCATTTTTTCTCATCCTTTATCGACTCTCCAGCATCTCATTCACTAATGTCAATTTGGTAGAATAACTTATTTTATCATGCTGCAGTAAACAGCAGTAGTATG
Source organism: Phalloptychus januarius (assembly GCA_902982915.1). NCBI lineage: Eukaryota > Metazoa > Chordata > Actinopteri > Cyprinodontiformes > Poeciliidae > Phalloptychus > Phalloptychus januarius. Next base: position 4,483,486 of record CADWAE010000242.1, on the reverse strand, counting down.
CTAACAACATGCTAGCTAATGTTAAACAGCAAGATAAACTTAACCAAAAATAAAGATTTGAGGAAATTCTAACTTCTGGTTAAAAATGTAAAAACATACAATTTTTAACACAATTCATCAAAAAACTGTCCAGAATTTTTTTTTCGTTTTGTTTTTGCCGCCATCTGAATACTTTTGTTCACCACATCCCGCTCTGTAGGAAAGCTGTGCAATCGCCACGGCAACCAATGACTCAGCATTTTCCGAAAGTCTGGTTCTTAGATTCTGCAGCTGGTTCTTTCGCTCTCTTATTCCCCCGTCACCCGATCCGTGGCATCTTAAAACGGGGACGCTGCAAAAACAAGAGTCTCCTGTTTCAAAAAAACTCAAAATAACAAACAGGAAGTGCGCTAATTAACACTTATTATAAGACTTAGGTTGCACATTCCCAAATGGGACTCACAGAATAAGGTTTATATGTTAAACTTTAGGCAATAACTCAAAATACACCCTATAAAATCGCCTAATTTAGGTTCTAAAATTAGACTTGATTAGTGGTGGTTGGATGCAGGAGGGATATTATGGCTCTTTTGGTGCTTTTCTTGCTCTGACTCGACTAAACTGGAGCAATATTTTAACCAGCTGTCTGACAGATTGTTTGACAGGCTGTGACCTCCTCACAGAGCCTCATTTAGTCTCATTAGTGCCAAGCCTCTGGCTCCCAGACAGGGACCGCACTGCAGCTCTTTGGGCAGTGTGTGTGCGTAGCAGTGTGTAAGTATGTGTGGGACACAGTGTGTCTTGTCTGTCACTGAAGCACAGATGTCCATTGGATTACATCACAGTGACCGCACCCTGATCTCCCTCCAGTTCTTATCCACCGAGCCCCCATTCCCACTCCTCCCACTGGCCGGTTCACTCATTCTTTGGCAGGCATCGACAATGACCTTTGATTTATGACTTCCACTGCTGCTCTCCCATAAGCCCCGTCATCCTCATATCTTCATCGTTGTATCAATTCAAATTCTAACTCAGAAATACTTTATTGGTACCAAAGGGAAATTAAATGTTGTTGTAACTAATTAATTAAATTTCGTCAAAGTATTACGAAGATGGTGGCGGCTGTTGGCAGAAAAGATCTCATGTAGCGGTCTGACTAAAGATACTGTGTTTTCCCAAGACAGTTTCCTGGAGGATGTTCAGGGTTGTCCATAATTCCCTTGATCCTATAAAGAATCCTTGTTTGCATCATCATCTCCAGAGGTCGTCCCCAGAACAGAACCAGCCTTCTTTATCAGGCTGTTGAGCCTTTTCATGTCTCTGATTCTGATGCTGCTGCCCCAACAGATGATGCTCTTAACAACAGACATATAGAAGATCTTCAACATCTTGCTGCAAACCTTGAAGGATCTTAGCTTCCTCCAGTCCACTCTATAGCTGGCTTCACTGTTGCGTCTCCAGTCAATCCAGTTGAACACAGAGATGCTGGTATTCCTCAACCACCTCCACTTCTGTTGCTTCTAAAATCAACAATCATCTCCTTTGTGTTGTTCCCATTCAGGATGAGATGATTGTTCCCGCACAGTGACACACTATCGTACCTCGCCTGATCGTCATTGATGCTGAGAGACCGACTGTATAACAGCTTGCTAGTGATGCTAAAGTTGTTTTCGGAGTCTCAGATTTGAATTCAACCAACTGTTTTTCAAGGGTTTGATAACGGTTATACTTCAAAATGTTGAATACATACCAATTAAACCTGGACAGGATTTATCTACTAAAAAGACTCTTGAGGACCAGTTTAGATTGAAGGAACCATAAAATTGTCTAAACTAGTCAATGCATTGACAGCAGCTTCTCACAAACCTTAGCAGTGAAATATTTACTCTATGTGAAAACATTAAAAAACGGGGAGTCTTAAAATTTCCTCCCACTACCACCTTCATCCGTAACTGGGGAGTCTCTGGAGACTTGAGAATAAAGGGAGGTGAGTCTTGGAGGACTTTCAGCGGGAAGAGGCCATGTGCCTCCGGGATGGCCCAGAAGCCCAACGGTCATCCGGTAACATCCCGCTTTGTTTATTGTAATGTTGTGAGGTGAAGTCATGATTGAGTGTCAAGAATCTGGAATGGATGTTTTTAGGAAATATTGAGATTTTCCTGTGGGGTTTTAAGAATATTGTGGAGCCAGGATTCTGGCATTCATGAAAGTAACTGGCTTCCTTTCCCTCCAGAGCTGTGCGTTTAATGAAAAGACATGCGTGCACACGGCTAAATGTGTATCCTGGAAGGATGTCACTGACCAGAGCAAAAAGTTGTATCAGTAAACAGAGCCACTGAAGTGTCTTCCTGTTGGACAGTGCTGTCTTGTTTGAGCAAGCGGCAACTTCCATCCTCATAACTGAAGTCATTGTACTGTAATCTGTTGGGCTCTATTTGGCGACTTCCTTCCCCAACTGACATCTGGAGGTCCCATTTACAGCTTTAAACATTTGAATTTAACCAAAAACAAACAAAAAAAATACTAAGAAAAGTAAAACTCTAAATAGCACTGAAATGACTGTTCCTTTCAATGCATGATTAATTGATGTTGGCTTTAAAAGAAGCCGTTTTCCCATGACTCAAAATGTGAAATATGTTTCAGCTTACAGTGGGTGACTAATGGGTGATCCTTTGACGACTTACACCAAAGCCTGGAGGGTCTGAATGTCCTGCAATGGTCATAGAGGTTGTTTGGATGTTCCCATTCCTCCACACTGACCCCAGGCCACTCTGCCTTTCAGTTGATTCCCCGCTTCTTCTATCGTCCCTGCATTTTAACGCAGTATGGTCATGTCCGGCCGATGAATCGATGGCTCTGTCTGGGGCATGAATGGACGATAGCGACAGAGGGGGGAAATAGACCACTATGGAGAATGGGATTAGTTTATGTGCGGAGAGTTGTTGCAGAATTGAAATAAATGGCTTTAATGGACTTGTTCAGACGGAAGACGGAGGAGGTCAGGGAGAGTTGGGCCGAAAGATGGAGACAATAACTGCACTGCACCCCTCGGGGGGGGGGGTTCTGGGAGGATGTCAGAGGTTACCGTGCTTGAGTGAGATTCATATCTGAGACTCTGTTGGCCCTTAAACTCTGATTGCTGCTACCAACCTTTATTGTGCCAGACATCCTCAGTCATAACCCCCTGTGTTTCCTCTGTCGTTTTCATTTTTATTCCACATGTTCTGAAAGATACCTCCGTTCAATATTAATAATATCCTTCTTAAACCAATTAAATACACATCAGTAAGATTTAGGCCTAGTTAGGTAACAGAATGTGCTTTCTGTAGAAGTATGTGAGTGCTCTGTTATTTCTCCCCATCTGCAGTGGGTTTATATTGCCAGTGCAACCAGATCCCATCAAACACAAGGCCCATGTCTACCATGTTCCAGTCAGGCGGAACAGGGAAGTAAACTGTTACCAACCAGTGGGGGACGGGAGGCTCTTGGCTGAGGGGACATGCTATATAACAAACACACAAGGGGGCCTTTTGAATTACAGCCTTGGTTTTTTTTGGCAAAGGTCTGCATTGCGTTAAACCTCTGTGGGCAAGCAGGTCTGAAAAGGGCCATAAAATGTAGGAGTGATCATTTAAACGACCCAGATTCCTCGTTTTAAGAGATCTGAATGACTTTAATCATGAGTCCTATAAAGATTCACGCTTTTGCATTTTGGTATAACAGTGATACAGTGGGAGCAGAACGCTTTATTCTGTTTACTCATTAAGGACTAAGAACATGGTATAAAACATGTTTATTTTAGCTTGTTTGCTCAATGCTGAACCCAAAATATGCATCGCTGCTGAAATTGAGACTGTTGTTCTAGAGAATGCTTGGATTGATGCAGTTGGACCATTCTGTGAAAAAAAAAAATGTGTAAAGTATCCCCCTATTGTGGACAAATGCAGCCCTGATATGTGCAACCGCAAGGATTTGGTTGCAACAACACCACTCCATTTTAATCCAGGTGTGTCATCCCTAGTGGTTGACTAAAGAAATGCCGGATGGAGATGTGGACTTTGCCTCCGACAAAACCCAGTGCAACACAGGACAACTATTATTTCTATTGGGTAAATGTTATATAAGTTAGAGCATCTGTGCACTAGTATATTTTAGTTTTTTACCACACAGATGTATCTGTGTTTTGTTCCTGAAACAATAATAATCAAAATTTCTCATGTATCTACAGTACATGTTTTCTTTCAAACTCTTCAAGCAGAAGACAAATTTAGCCTTCACGTGCAAGGCTACATTGTAAGACATTAGATAGATATCTTACATATGGACTTTGAACTCGGTAAAATGTTTACACGTCTAAATACACAAACATGCAATCACATGGTCCAACTGCTCCAACTATTCTTTTTAAATCGTCGTATTTAACCTGACAAATGTTTTAACTGTGTGTTCAACATCTTGTGGACGTTATATAATGACTCCCAGTCACCAAAAAAAAAAAGAAATACATTAACGTATCACTGCAGAGTTGCTACTCTTCCAAGATGACTTCAAAGGTGCCAAATCCGAAAGCCTGTTAGCTTCTCGTAAGAGATCATTATTGACTGCAGCTGCTGGCAAGTCTGTGCCAACATAGAACGGCTTTGTTTGACATCACTGATTGGACCGAGCAGCACTCTCATCACCGAACGGAGGATCAGAGATTTATGTAAGTCAGAACAGCATCTTGGAGCCATTTCTGAACAACGGAGGAGTCCAGTTCATAGTCTGGTAATGTGAGAACACTTCCAGCCACGTGGCGATGAAGACGTTAAAGAATTGGTACTGCAAAACAGAGAAGCTTAAGATGGACGAAGTATGAGGCTACATGGAGAGGATAAACACTTCTGGACGTGATTCAGCCTGTTAGATGGAGTTTTGCTCCCACCTGGCATGGAGGACATTTTTCAAAAAGTGAGCGATGGTAGCAAAGATTTCTTAGTCGAATACGTTCCTAAGTATTTATTTGCTGAGGTCAAAGGTAAAGTGTCACTTTTGTGGAAAAAAATACCTGTTTTACATTGTCACACTAAACATGAAGGGAAATACTTAATTTGAACATTTTCTGACAATTTGTCTCTAAAGATTATTCAGTTTATTGTTCAATAGTTATTACTACCAACATTCTCTAAAAATCTGATTTAAAGTTTAATATCAAAATAACCCTTGCTATAATGCGCTTCACCTTTCGCTTCCTCGCTGTTTTGCAGATTTGTTTATTGCAGTTTTATATGCTTATTGTAGTGTATGAACACGCACCGTGTTCTGCGTCCTGATTGGATGTCAGTCTCCTCCGTCCCTCGTCTCTGTCCAGTACAAAATGTCTTATTCAGTTATTTGTAATAAAACATTTCTATTTTTATTTCTTAAACAAACGCTTGAGCTGGAAAACAGGTTTTGATCTTGGGTTTTGTTCTATAGTACTCTATAATAATTGTAAAACATAAAGCTGACTACTCTGCAGGTTTTGCCTGCCGCGGGTTATTTTTGGAGCCCCCACCATAAATGAGAGTTCACTGTATTTGAGTTCAGCCAATGATTTGACCCTCAACGACGACCAAAATTACTCATGTAGCTTTTGTTGAAAAATAGATTAACTACCAACTATCTGTGCCACCTTGCAGCCATATTGGAGATTCAATAAATCCAATTTAAATTTAATTACTTGCTCTCAAAATGAAGATCTATTAAAACGCTGTCAGATTCAGTAGATACTAAAATGCCAACTACATGTAGCAAAAAGTTGTTTAAGAGTCAATTCTGACTGGACAAGAGTTGCTTTTGTTACCATTGGGCACCTTTTCCTCTCTTAACTCCAATGACAAAGTGATTAGTGCATTTTGCAAAAATGTGATGCTTGGGGTTTTTGGTAAAACCTAAATAAGCGTAATGCCTGTGTGTCAATGGGAAAGTCTTTGAAGCAGAAAATATAGTTTGGCAAGAGAGAATCTGAAGTTAAAGGTCATAGTGAACTCCTGAGCTCCATGACCCAGACGTGGACCTCAGGGTTTTGGTGAGGTGTATCAGTGGTTGTAACTGAATCACAGTGACAGCTGCTGTCTGCCAACCCACGCTCTGTCATCAGCTCTGGACCAGCACAAAGTGCTACTGAGAAATCTGGGCATACGATGTCTAAAGAGGATGTTGACTCAAACAAAACTGGGGAAATTGAAGAGGGTTAAAGTGAGAGAAAACAGCTGTTTTCAAATTCTTGAAATCTGTTAAATTCAACAGCTACCAAGCACAGAGCGTGCGCCATGTGTGTGCAGGGCTACAATGCTTTGCAGAGAGATTGTGCTACTTTAGAAATGTCCAGGGGAGTGCTAGGTAGCATCAGAAGACATGTTGAGATTCACCTTGGTGGATTTCACTGACATCCACCAATCTTCATTTCTGCTCATTTGTTAAAGATGCATCCTTGTCTCTCACAATTTTCCATCTGAAGCTGCCAGTTGCCAAAATCTCAGATTTTATACTGGATTGAAACTCATCGGACCAAATCAGCCTGCACCATGAGAAAAAAGATTAAACCAAACTAAGCAGTCCAAACAAAGAAACAAGGATAGTGTTATTAATATTTACTGTAAGGGGAATAAACAATGCAATAGAGAAAAAAAACACCCTTTAATTGTTTGTACCTAGTGATGTAATCAATAACACCGTGAACCTTTACAAACAGGAAGTGCTGGACCAGCAGCCCCTTATATCCAGGATGTAGGACCTGAACAAAGAAATCATTGACCAGACATTTGCATTTTAACTGAAAGTAAGTTCAACTTAAAATAAAATTATTCAGTGGTGTTTACTTTATAAACAGAAGCCTGGACGTAAACATTAACATAAGCTACCACAAACAAATCCTGGACAGTATGTGAAACAAAGTTACAGCAACAAATTTTAACGAAAGCATCACGAATAGCTATAAGAAACAATGAATTGTAAATATGTTTTAGATTAATTAATTGGTAGAGAATAAATATAATCTCAACCACTTCGATTCATTTTAACTTTTCCACATTTTTTATGGTACAACCGCAAATATCAACACATTTTATTGGGAAATATTGTAATATACCAACTTAAAGTTTTGCTTCATTGTGGAGGAAAAGGATTCATTATTTTTTAAATGCTCTGCAAATGGAAAACTGGTTTAAAACCTAAGTAGAATCACTTTTTATTTTAAGTGTTTTCAGATGTGTGAAAACCTGCTAAAGAAGAGCCACTCCCCCAAAGCCTGATGTTGCCATCACCATGTTTCACTCTGGGGATGATGTGTTCAGGGTGATGGCTGCACTACATTTTATTCATGGGTAGCAGAGTGAACCGCACTCTCAAAAACACCAGACATTGTGTTGCCTTTTCCTTTCACAGTTATGTATAACTCTGTTAATCTGCCACATAAAATACCAGTAAACTTCATCAGGGTTTGTGGTTTTACCATGTTAAAAAATTTGATTTCACAAAGCTCTCTACTAAAATAACCTATAATAGCGCTGAACTTAGACTAGAGGTATGAACGTGTCTTTAATCCCTCGTCATGTGTCACAAATGCCCAGTCTATATTTAAACCTGAGTGCTTGGGTGGTGCAAAGGTCAGCTGGCATGTGAACTATCTATGTGGTTTCATGACTATGAACCACAGCAGGCTGCAACTGAGCACACAAGCTGTGGACCAGACTGGAAAACCAATTAAAACCAAAGGCTGGACACTAGTGAATGTGTGGGAGAAGTAAAACTATAGCAACAACTGTCAATATAATGCATTACAGTTCAACTCTACTGCTGTCTGCTGTTAAATGCAAAAGAAAAACCATTTTAATACTGGCCATGCTGAAGGAGATCAATCTAGTTGACTTAGCAGCCCTGTTTTTTGGGGAACTCTGGTCCACGTATAAGCCTCGGTCTTGGTTTGGTTGAAGTGAACTCAGGTGTGGCTCAAATGCTTACGTGAACACCAAGGGACTGGAAAAGAAAAGCAGGAAGTGAACTATAGCGCACGGCATTTTGGGTAAATACAACCTAAACAAATGCTAGAATCTAGCAGTAGCGTCACAAATGGCTCATGATCTTTTACCAAAGACAAAAGATAAGTCCTACAACTGCTAAAATGGACATTTCACAAAGAAGGAAGCTGCATTCTTCAGAGGATCTTGTGTCGTTTGCTTCAGTGGTTCTTGGTGTAGCACCTCCACAGACGAGTAGTGGTGCGTTCACACCAAACCCGACTTGAGCGTCGTGGCATGTTTTGTGCGTCAAGCGCAGAGAGATTGAAGCGTTTTGAGCATTTAGAACATTTGGTTCGCCTACATCCAAAGATGGAGTTGAATAATCTGAACTTTTTTTTTTTAATCTGAACTGAATATTTTGGTGCCACTTTCTCAATTTCATCCATTATAGTTCAAACAGAGCGTCAACAGAAAACAATGGCTAAATTAGATGTGAAAACACCTTTAGCTTTAGGGTAGGGTTGGAATAAGACAGAGTCAATATGGACTCATCCAATATTTGTATTCCTGTGTTATTCTATGCTGCAGAAGAAGCGTCATTGTTTTTTTTATGCAATGAATTAAGCAGTGGCGATAATTAAAAGATTCAGAAGGAGGCAGATACAAACTTGAGTTTTTCTTTCGTCTCAACATCACTTAAATGGCTTTCAGATGGGTTTGCAAGGTCAGGCGCTCTGGAGTTGTGTGAGTATCTGTTTCCACACACAAACCTCTCAGTCTGGTCTAATCCCCATGTCGCCTCTCCCCTCCACACACAACTCCATCCTTGTCCTCTTGTCGGGGCACAGAGAAGACCCCCCCAGTGGTCAGGGGTTAAGGGTCAGGGCAGCTTCTTGAGCTGGACAATAGCTAAAGTGCCACCTGGAGTAAATCTGTGCCTAGCTCAGGCTATTGGCTGTGACAACCATCATTCTTGAAGCCAAATAAACAGAGTAAGGAAAGATTTGTGGGTAAAATGAAGGGGGCACATGTGTTCGCACACGTTTGGTTGGGTTCACCCTGCAAACTGTCTGAGGATCTCACCCCCTACTCACCTCTCACCTCCAGAAACCTTATGTGAGTGATTAAATGTTGGAAGTGGAGAAGGTGAAGGGCCTGGCGAGAGCGCATGTCTCAGAAGGGGATACCACTGAGGTGTGTTGGCTGAGGTTGTGGGAGGGTAGTGAAGGGACAGCTTTGTTTTGGAGGTCATATTTCATAGAGGAGACCTTGTGTATATTGGTTTAAATCCACTCCATTTCCTGATGTGACAAAAATGAAGGCCTAGCTTAAAATACTAAAAACTAAAGTCCAGTTTCTGGTGAGATGTCAGTCAGTAATGATGACTAAGGAGGAAGAGGCAAAGCAAAAGGAACGTTTAAAAATTATTCTTTGTGAAAGCTTTTTTAAATTGATGGAGTTTATTGCAAAAACTAAAAAATGGTGGCTTTCTCTAATGTCCAAAACAAATAATGGTGCATTCACACTAGCTTTGGTTCTCTTTAATCAAACTCTAGTTTGTTTACCTAGAAAGTAAAGTTCGTTTGGTGAAGTCTGCATGCATAATCAAACTCCGATGTAGACCAAAAAAAGGGAACTTTTTTGGTCTACCTACAAACCTCAGTCTTGTTTCGGTTGATGCGAACTCTGATGTGGTTCGAATGGATATGTGAACCAGAAACCACTCCAAAAGCAGGAAGCTGACAGTAGCGCAGGGCATTTGGATAAATTCAACCAAAACAAAAGCATGAATCAGTGAGAAATGACTCACTGATTCACAGTGTGAATCAGTGAGTCACTGAGAAGGAGAAATGACTCGTGGTGTTTTACTAAAGACAAGAGAATTCCTACAACCGCTAAAATCTGACGGCACTCCATTCTTTATCAACGTCAAAAAGTACCGACTGTTTTTTGCCAGCATGGTTGTGTAAACAAAGCCTTATCGTTGGCCAGCTGAACGCTGTAATCCTCAAACAACTGACCTTAACCTGGAGATGTATGTATGAATCCTAACAGGAGTTCATCCCAACTGATCATTTAAAGATGCCACAAGAATTTGTCAAAATAAAATTTTTTCCATGTTTAGACCCTCGTAAGGGGTTTCTCAGGGCACCGTCTTGCATAACGAGGCAGGACATTGCGTCACCAGACTCTTTTGGTCGCTAAGTTTAGAATCACCATTACGTGTTTATAGACTGTGGAAGGAAGCAGGAGTACCAACCTGGGCAAAAACAAGCTCCACAATCCATCTGAGATTCAGAAAGGACCCTTTTGAATTTTCCCTTCAACTAAGATGAAGACAATTTTATTCATTCTTCTCATTGTTTTGTCACCTCTATTAAAGTATTACTTGCTTAAGGATCGGTCTTTATTTCTGGTCTTGTTCACCAAGATTCCAGCTCTTATTGGTGCAAAGGGGTCTGTTCTTGTTTTCCTATATATCTGTGGCTTTGCATGGCAACACCACAGTTTTATGTGCCTCATGTGGCCAAGGAACCAGAGAGTTCCCAGCACACAGAGGGGATAAGTGGGTGGTTGGTTGTGGGGGGATGAACGGTAATAGTGGGGGATCTACTAAAGCTGTTTGTTGGATGATGGTCGGAGGTTTCAGCAACCCACCGCCCCTCATTCTTCCCCCAACCCTCAGCACACCCTGTCATTAGGGTGACAGTCAGGTCCTGTTTGGCCCCAATTGGCCAGGCTAATAACAGTTTTAATAACCCGGGCTCAAGTAATATTTCATTGCTGTTTGGATGTCACGCTAGGAACCCAGTGATGGAAAAACAGCTTCATGACCTCAAGAGTGAAATGACTGAGAGGAATCTGTGTGGATGAGGAGCTTATCCGTGTTTTTAGACATCACACACTGAGAATAATATAAATGTTCTTCAGCTATGAACCATTTTACAGAGTGCCTTTTTTTGTTTGATGTGCATCAATGATCCATTAAACGAATGCTCGCCTGTTTCCGTTTAGCATAGATTTGTTTAAATGTTTTTATGCTAATATGATAGACTACGTTTAACTGCACAGTAATGTTTTATTGTGTGTAACAGCTTGTAATAGTCTTGTGACAACGAGGCAGAGAGCAGCTGGCTCAAACATGGGAGAATAAATTGGTGCACCTTCAAGGTTAGGGACATCTAAGTGGTTACATCAGGGATGAATCAGCTGCAGTCACAATGCAATCAGGCAGGCAAGGAAAAAGTGTTTTCACATGATACAGTCAGAGTATGAGTCTTGCATTGTCGCTCCAGTTCATTGAGATTTGCAACATCCCAAAGCGGTATTTCATTGAGGCTGAGGTAAGAAATTTGACTGCGCCGCTTGCAACATGAATGTTTTTTTCCGCCTGTAGGATTAGGGCTGCCCTGTTGATGACCCATTTGGTCCAAACTTCAGCTGAACGTTTAATCGTCATTTGATGACCCTAAGGTCAACTCATTGTCTGGAAAGTACTCAGTTCTTGCAAAATAAGCCTCAATCTGAATCTCTTCACCCATGTGTTTAACGGTTATGAGGCGTTTGCTCTGATTTGGTGTGTTTTGTTTTCTTTAAGCATGGTGCTCTGAATCACGGCCACACCTTTCCACTTTGGTCTCAAATATTGACAAAGACACAGTGCAGGAAATCTTTTCGTTCACCCGGATGCATCTAATTTGAGAGAAGAGCAACTTGTTTGGTCTTTTTCAAACAATCTTATCATAAACCTTAATCTGCATCATTGCCATCAGTCCTCGAGGGTCAGCATCCTGCATGTTTTAGTTCTCTTCCTAGTTCGACTTCCTCAGCATGTCGATGAGCCATCATTTGATCCAAGTGTGTTAAACCAGAGTTAAACCTTTCGATACCACTGCTCTAGGGTCTCAGATGGCGCTTGTGTTGGTTTTTAGTAATTTCTTTGTGTTGGTTCAAAGAAGATTTGCTGCTGTCTTCAATTTCTTTCACTTGTAAATAAGATTTCTCTCCTAGAAAGATGACCTTCTGACCTTTCTCAGATTAACAGATAATTGCCACTTGTTTTTCCACTTAGACATTGAATTAATGTGAATTAGTACTCTCCAGTCAAGAAAACCACCCAAAGTCTTGCTTTTATAGAGGTGGTCACTTTGATAATGGTCAGTTAATCTGATTAACAATTTCTGGCTGTCATATCCTCTCATATACTCAATAAAAAGAGCATTTTAAACAGGTTTTGTACCCCATTTTGTTTACAATGTATAATTACAGTTTGGTTTCCAATAATTCAATGTTTTCTATTCAAAGATTTTCCATATTTGTACAAGCATTGTCTAAGAAAAACAGGAGGTAAGCAACTTTAAAAGAAAATGTTTTCTGACTTTAGGTATCAAACAGCTTCTGCTAACATGAATGCAAAGGATGGAGAATCGGCGACAGGTTGTAACCTAACCCACTCGGGCAACTCCTCAACCTCCGCCAAAGCTGTGAAACATAAAGACTCAGAGGGGAAACTGGGGGTAGGAATCCAGCCAGCGTCTGCTTTCACTGGGCTGCCCACATCACAGAGGGGACCTTGAAGCAGGTCTGAGCCCACCAGCAAGAGTTGGAGCCGGAGGTCCAGAGTGAAAGTTGGCTCAGCGGCGACTCTGGACCGTCGGGGATGAAACGGGCAGGGAAGTCTTTCATTCTCTGCCAGGCAGGAGACTGTTTCCAACTGGACCTGCAGACAAGACAGAACCTCATAAAAGAAACGGGTAGATAAACTCAGTTACCCAGAGAAACCTGATGCCAAAGTTTATGGGATCAACAAAACACAGCTTTTATAAGAACATTTTCAAAGCTCTGCGATATGTTATAAAAATTTAAATCACTCTGAGCAATCTACTATCTTTATTTAATCTAAAGCACACAAATTTCTGCCACACATAAACACAAATTATATTATAATTTAATGTTTATTTATAGCTTGTTTTAATGTATTATTGCATAATGAAATTGGAGTAGTGGGTATTTGCATTTATATCTAGTTTTAAATGTGTCCTTGTTCACTTCACTTCTTTGTCTCTGGTTTCACGGCTAAAAACATCACATTTTATTTGTCAGACAAAAAGGTAACGTTAGCTTTCCCACAGGTCAGTTTGAGTTCAAAATGCAAATAAAAGAACCTTTGACTAGTCACCCGATACAACACATCCCACATTCAGATAATCATAGCATCTCTGAATGTGGGATGTTGTGGATCTAGTTGGCTTTCTGTTGCCGGTATCTGTCTCAACAAGAAGAGATGGAGTTCGTCTTTCAACTGTTGCAACTAGTTTCTCGTGTTTCTTTGACTGCCTTATTGAAGCAGCTGATGGTGATATTTGCTATAATTTGCAAGTGTTTATTGTGGCATTCTTGCTTACGGCATAAGGCCTATAAAATGTACACCTTGAGACTGGTGCAGATTCAAAAGTTGCTTCAGAAAAGACATGGGAGATTTGACCTGGATTCGTCCCTCACACACCATGATTTGGATTTTTCCCTTAAAGACTTGAGATCTGGGTTATACCTTATGTGAAACTTGATTTGTACTTGACCCTCGAAGACTCCAGATTCGAGTTAGACTCTCAAACAATGGAGACCTGAGCTGGACTTTCTCCTCATGACTTGAGACTTGCATTAAACTTGCTTTGAGACTTGACTTGGATTTGCTATTTAAAGGCTTAAGAGTTGATTTGGACTTTCTCCTTAAATAATTGGAACTTCGTTTTGACTTGCCCCTGAAAGATTAGGGGCATGGTTTTGACTTTTGTTTCATTACATGAAATTTAACTTGTTGTGCCTCAAAGACTTGAGACATGATTTCTGCTCGTGGCTTGAGATTTGACTTGTACTCGTCTCTGAGATTTGGTCTGGAGTTGCCCGTCAAAGACTTGAGTCTAGGTTTGACCCCCCCAAAGATTTGATACCTGACTTGAATTTATCCTTCAGAAATTTGAGACTTGACTTGTGTTTTCCACTAAGAGACTTGAGGTTAAACTTAGACTTGGCCCACTGCAGAGTTTGGTATCTTCAGCTGCTTGTCAGAGATTGTTTTGTTGTTTTTCATCAGGAGAGCCCAGGCAGGATGCTGCTGTCATGGCAACCAGGCTCATAAGAATGTTTTAATGATTTCTTTTTATGCAATTTGAGTTTGATGGGATCGTCGTAGCTTAGGAATGAAGCTGATGTGGTCAGTCCTGCTTAAAATTTTCTACGACCAATTAACATCAGTGAGCACTGGTCTGACGTATTGGCTTGGCAATTATGCCTCCACCCAGATCCTCTATCTCTCTCTCCCTCTCTCTCTTTCTTTTTCTCTCACTCTCTCTTCCACACACTCACACACACACACACACACCCTCATGCACGCACACGAACACACACTGATTTGTCACTATGTTGTGGCTCTCTAAAATCTTTATGGAAATTTGGTGGATGATATTTTTTACATCCTTTCACTAAACGTACGGAGTCTATTAGTCTCTTAACACAAGCCAAGAAAACTTTAATAACACCCAACAAAATCCAACCTTATTGTGCCTGATTTTTTATTTAAAACCTCCTTTGTGAGTTAAAGCTGACCAAAACTGCTTTTCACTGCCAAAACACAAAGCCTTACCAAGTATTTTTGGTCTAGTTTCTTAGTGCATTAGAAATAAGACAAACCTAACATGGAAGTTACTTTTCTGAGCTTGTTTTACTACATTCATTCTTTAATATTGGCGACAAAGTTCTAGATTCTTTGGTAGATTATTTCACTTATAACATGGGGAAAATGCTTTAAGTGAAATCATTTTTAAAATTAATATTAAGAAATTATTGCCTTAAAACAAGGTCAGAAAAGTAACTCGCAAGTTAGTTTGGTCTTATTAGCATACAAAGATATTTGCACTAGAAACTAGACCAAAAATACTTGGTCTAGTGATTTTGCAGAGTTCTTATTGGAAATAACCTGCAACTAATAGACAAACAGCACCTGAGACCTCCAGATTAACCAGACATCATTCAGCAACACACAAACCTCCATCGGTTCCCACAAAATACACATCAATCTTTTCATCCACTCTCTATGAGCTCTTTCCTTTTCTAATATTGGAGGAACACTCTGTTCACTTTACATTATGCAACACGACATTAGAGGCCAAGAATCCCCATCAACAAGTCCTCGTCCGGTGTTCTCCAGCCCCGTTTCGTACCGGCAGACATGCGAGAGGGCGATTTTAGATCCTCCCTCGGGTATGCGCAGTGTTTTCCACTCTCCATGTGCTGTAGATTAGTCTCTTTGTTCTCTGTGGTGCTGCCATAACACTGGCTCATTAATCACACTATTACAGTAGCCTCTCATACCATTCATCTGTCACCCCCTCCATCCGTGGATGCCAGCTATTCCCGGGGTGTGAACCCTTCAGTGTAGCGGACAGGAGGAGAAAGTGGGTCAGCAAAAATCAGACTGGAACCACCTGAAAGTACACAAAACCACTTTGTACTCCTCTGGTTACATGTGTGCGTGTTCAGGCTAAGCATAAGCCATTAGATTTAAACCCTAAACCAGATACATTTCCTGTTTCATAGACACAATTTGTCTTTCATCTATGTTACACTAAGTTGAAACTAAGAATTTAAATATTTGATGGAAGTCATGCTTTGTTGGCAGAAAGAAGAAGCTGGATTCGTTATCATTAGTTTTATCAGACGTTTTGAGTGTAACCAAACAAATTAACAAGTTAGTTGCAAGGAAATCAAATTTAATATGACAATTTTGAGATTATTTGTTTTGAAAAGGAGAGCCTGACAAAAGAAGCAGGCCAATGAAACTAGAGCAGTCTCACCCTAAAGGATTAGAAACAGAGAAATTAGATTGAATTTTTCAATTTCCACAGAAGTTGTACCTAGCCCTGAATAACCCGGCTCTCCAGGGTTTCGCTGTTTCTTCCCTGAGCGTTAGTATTTTTCATTCCCTTTCTCATGTTCACACAAAGTATACTTGGTTCAGTGCTTCTGTCCAGCAATAATAAAGGAGCAATAGATGATAAAACGACGGATTGGAAAACGATGACAAGCGACCTTGGGATTAAACGTGTGTGAACTGCATTAAACTGAGTAGAAACTGTTCAGAACAGGTAAAATCTTCATGATCCATAATAAAAACCCTTCACACATTATTAGTGGTGGAGTTAGACTTTCTCCATGGAGGACTGCAGTCCTCTCAGATGCTGGTAGTTTGGTCTGTTTCTGTAGTTGTGTCGCTTTCCAACTGGCTCTGGGCTAAATCCATCTCGCGCTCCCAGACTTTAAATGAGAGCAGCATGCAGCCAGGGCTTTAGTTTCTCTACGCAGGAGGCCTGAAGTCCGAGGCTTCGCTCCTTCGCTGCCTTTGTTTCCAGCTCTCTGTTGTGCCCACAACCACACACACACTCACACACAGGCCCCCTGTCCCAAAAATATCCCTCACAAGCTACTCTTTGGTTCCTCCTCTTTCTCTGCCCCCCATCGCCACCACCCTTTTCCGAGCCAATGGTGAATTAGCATTTTTCCACAGCTTTACTTTTGTCTTAGTTAACCCTCCACACACGCACACACTCACGCACACACCCTTTGCTATCCATTGGTATGTGGTGCATCATTAATGTGCAACACAGCCTGGAGTGACCCTCAGAAACCAGCTCACTGCTGGGAAACTGGGGGGTTGCTTCACTTCTCATTAAGAACCAATAGATGCCCCCAACTCCTCTCCCCATTAATCGCATGCGCTCATTAGCATGGCGCCTCTATTTGGGTCCTGCCATGCATTATCAGGTCAGCCAGGCTAAAGGACGCTTCTCTTTTTGTCAGAGCTGGCTTTTAGAGATGCAAACTACAGTACTCCACTCATTCAGGCCCCTTGCTGACCTCTGTTGCCCTTTCTGTGCCTCACACCCCTCCCCCCTTTCACCACCAGCAGTGAGTAAGGTTATTACAGTTAACAAACAAAAACAAACCAACAAAAACTGAAATTGTGAAAACATTTTTGTTGAATAAATAATTATTGGGGGAAAACTATAACTGGAAGTATGTCATGTTCATAAAACATACTGAAATAATAGATGTAAAACTCTTTGTTTTTGTATCTATTAATCTAATTATTAGCCTTTTGAACTGATATAAAATAGCCACAACTGGAAGCCAGCTAAGCTGGTTTGGTAGAATCAACTCACTCACTCACTCTTTGGTTACCTAGCAACTCACTAATTCTTTGGTTGCCTAGCAACAACCCGTTGATTAAGCTCAGCAGCAGCAGTTTAAAGCTTTGACACCGTGGCTCATAACTGCTTGAAAAGGAACAACAGTACCGTGTAATGAAAACAGTGGATAAAACAGGAAAGGTAACACCACCAGTTTGGCAATATGTCAGATATTTAAAACAAAAGAAAAATCAATAATTATCGATATCGACTGATGTCATATCATCCTGCCCTATATTGAATATTAATTGCCTAGAATACTGTACTTTGACCTTTTTGAATTGTGCATCTAAAGTAAGGATTTGTTCCTCTAGCAGATTTTTTCATTTACAACATTTTAAAATAATCTACCAGAGGAAATGGAACCTTTTCATCAATATTAAGAAAGTATTGACTTAAAACAAGCTGCTATATCTTGCTGAAAAGTTACTTCTACGTTTTGTCTTATTTCAAGTTTACTCAGATATTTGTACTGGAATCAAGACCAAAGTTACTTGGTAAGATTTTGCTTTTTTCCAGTTTGTTGCTGCCACTTCAGGTTGTTCCCATTGACATTGAGAAAGAATCTTCTGCCTGTAATAAACTAATTTATTTATTTAGTTGCCAAGTCTAAGTGAGCTCTGTGCCAGTCTGCAGCTGCCCTAAATATTGTTCCCCGCCTCTCTATCAGGAAGGTTCAGTCATGGACTGTAGGCTCTCAGCTGAGTCCATCTCCGTCTTCGGTTTGCCACCCAGACTGTGCTGGACTCACACCTAACAAACCCAGGGCTGCTCTCCTTCACCCCTTTTTTAAAAAGCTTTAGATTCTTGGTAGCCAGCAAAGGATGAGGCATGGGGAAAAACCTGCTAACGACGGTAGCACATGTTAAAAACTTAATGCAGTGAAACGCAAGTGAAACATAATAATATTCAATAATTTTCCAGGGACGCTCTGGATTAGAGTGTAAATCACCTCGTCGCGGTACGGAAAGTATAATTGCTGAAGCTGGTTTTATTTCAGCATCAAAAAATAACCCAACACACTCGATACCGCTGAAACATCCGCACTTAATGCTTTGTTCTGTGTTACTGTCTGGACACTGAAGTTTCATATTTTACATTTGGGTAGTTTTTCAAATCATTTGAAGACACATGTCACTTTGAGGGAGATTCAGCTTCCCTACAAAGACGAAACTGTGTGGTGAGACAATCACAATGAGCCGGGCTAAATGCTGTCAGAGAAAACTGAGTGCAACAGAGTGGTTCAAAAGTTGAACTCTGGAGTTTCCCTCAATCCTCTACAATCATCTGTTTGCACATCATGGAGGCATCATCTGACATTTTAACTTTTCTTTGCAGAAAAGTAAAGAAACATCACTTTTAGTGCTGTAGCTTAAAGCTACCTGTAGCATTAAGCTACAGCTGCCTTAGTGCTAACGCCACTCTAGTTGGAAAATGGTTTTTTTTAGCTGCTGATTAAGTGTATTACAAAACTACAGCCTGGTTTGCTTGTATATTTTATTTTTCTGGCAGATTTTGGAAGAAAAGGAGTTTCTGGTGCTTGGTGAGAATGCTGGTCAGAACCAGAGCAGAATTTATAACGCCTGAATGCCGTCAAACTAATGTTTTTAAAATTATTTAAATTTTTTAAACGTAATTATTCACTTTTGATGAATTACAATCAGACTGGGTTCACCACAGAAAGCTTATAAGTATCTGGGTGAGTACTGGTCAGTTAGGTTGTCGGATCACTGCCTCTTTGGGTGACAATTGACAATTGCCTTTTTCTTCATGCTTTTTAAAAATATTTATTGACTTCAAGTAGGAAAATGTTTAAAACTATCAAAGCCAGGAGCCTTAAAGCACTTAGAGGAAATGTGTTAAAAATTATAACATATTCTTTCATTTGGTGTCATATTTCGAATTTTATTTATTTCCCACCAATTTCTAAGAGACATCCAAAAGTGAATCACTACAGTTTTGGAGGATTTTCAAGTTTTTTCAGTAAAAGTGGAACTGATGAGTCCAGTGGGACCAGGACCCAGTGAAGTAATGGTTAGTTAAACCATAACAATGAGTTGAAAGGCAACAAGGCACAACCACGTTAAGGTTGTGGAACTGCACCGTTTGGGCATAACATCCCATTTGCTTTGCTAAAATGAGCCTTTGTGTCTGAGAAACTTGACTCTAGGATGAAGGTAAGGTCAGGCTTTTCCCAATGGCTCTTTCTGAACGTCTCTAGCTAATGATGAGGATGTCCGGTACTGAGAAGGTTCTGGTTCATGTAATGGTGAAGGAACAAAGACGTTTGGTTTGTTAGTGAAGAGATTTCTACCTCTATAACATTGAAGAGATGCGTTAGACATCAAACCTCCATGATTCTGGATCATTTTACAGCAGTTTCTCAATCTTTTTTTGGCTAAAGACTACTTTACCCATTTAACAAACAATCATGGCCAACTAACTTGAAATTACCCCACAATAACACAGGATCTTGAAATATACTGCCTGAACTCTCTTAACATGCTTGTTGTTGTTTTCTTTGTTCATCCATGCTGTCTGATAAATGCCAACACATCTACTCAAGGCATTTTGAATTATTTACAGATTCTGGAAGTCTGGATTTTAGTCTTTCCAATGATGTTGAATACATGAAAAAAACAAAAAACAAATGTGTGCATTTGTTTTAATCTCATTGTTACCATTATTTATGCTCATTTGCACTTTATTAACTAGCGAATACCTTCCATACAAACCCCTCCCCGGGAACATCATATTTCAATACAATTGTCATCCACGAAAGGATTCCCGCTCCCCAACGCCTCCCAGCGAAAACCCAACACTGCTTCTCAGAAAACTGTGACAAACCGCTCATTCATTTCTGGCTTCTTTGCCATGCATCTTTTCTCTTCAGGTGTCAGGGAGTCCTATTGTCTTCACCCAAGCAACCCCTAAACACCACCCACTGCAGCCCAGAGCTGACATGGCTGACCTTGGTGTCAACCCCCAAACCTCCCACCCCCACCCACTGCCCCTTTAGTGAAGCCGTGGGGCTCGACTCGCAGTGTGAAACAAACTGTGTTTGTGTGTAAGAGAATTACTCTATGTAACTTTTATTTAATAAAATACATTTTTTATAGATTTGTTAAAACTGTCACCATGTTTATGACAGTTTAATATGAGACGGAAGATCTGTGAAACATCAGTCTCTTCCCTGAGCTGTCATTGCCATGTGAAGGAATGCATGGCTTCAACAGCCAATAAGAGCCAGGAGGAGGGTCTTAGGACTGTTAATCAATCTCATGAACACGCTGCTAAATGTGCTAATAGCAGACAAACAACTCACCGCCGTCATCAGTGGCTGTGCTAACTAGCATTAGCATTCACAACTGAGGGGGAAATAGCTGTATTATAGCAGAGAGCAAGGGAGAAAGGTTGAGTGGTGCGCACATGGGCATGATTGACAGCGCCTCCGAGCTCTGATTGTCTTTTCTTCTCCACCTACATGGAGAAGTTGAAGCACGATTTTTTTTCCTAGAATATCCATCTCATATTGTACTATCACAACATGGCATATATATATATATATATATATATATATATATATATATATATATATATAACATATTCATTACATTTTTTGCATAAAATCGTTCTGAGATAATGAGACTTCAGTCAGATCAGATCTGCATATGAGCTGTTTTAGGACTTTTTGTCTTTAAATCCAAATAAGCTGGAAATATTTACACTCACACGTGAAAATGGCTGCTAACAGGGTTAGGGTTAGTGCTTTCTGAATAATAAGTTAACAACAACAAAAAACTTGTCTTGTCCAGCAGCCATTGTACAGTGCATACAGTGGTAAAACCAGCTGACCAAACATGCTGGAGCTCTGCTTTGGTTGCTAGGTAACGGCACAGTGCACGATGAATGTGACCTAGCAATCAGAACATAATTTAAAGAGCTCGTTTTCCATTAACTTATTGCCACAAAAAACCTCTGGGTGGGTTTTTTAAGCGCTTGGGCTGTTTTTAGAAGCAGTTAAGAGTTAAACGGAAGTACAAAAACCTGATAAATAAGTGTATAGCCTTTACTGCAATGCTTATTTTTGTTGATACTTTTACTTTAGTGCTGCTTTTAGTTACGCCTATAGAGCAGGGCGGGGGGGCTGTGTCACATCCCCAATCAGTGATGTAAAGCAGAACTACTGGAGGTGAAGGGTGGGGGGCTTTGATTAATGCAAGCTAGTGTTTGTCTGAGAGATGAAAGGGGAGAGGGCGGGGGAGCAATGGCGCTGGTGTGGAAAAGGGAAAAGGAGAAGTATCTGGGGCATGAGAAGGTTCTCAACGCACACCAGAGTCTGTTCAGTGTCCAGTCGAGGAGATTTGGGGGAAATATTTCACAGCTGACAGGTGTGTGATGTTTGTGTTTGTGTGAGGGGGAAGGGGGACAATGAGGGGCAGGAACTGATGAAGTGTTGCAGGAGCGTGTGTGTGTGTGTGTGTGTGTGTGTGTGGTCGACAGGGGAGTGCTGGAAATATGTTATGTAACCTCCTCTCTGGGGGAAGAAGAGAGCCATGGGTCAGAGCGAGGAGCGAGAGGAGGAAAGGAATTTCATGATTAAGGGGAAAAATTATAACTTTACTAATTGTGTTTTCTGAGGTCAGGGGTATTATTCAGCATATCTGCATTCCAGAGGCCTGAAGTACAGAACATTTGCTGTATTAAAAAAAGCGTCTAGTTTCAGTTTCTTTTGGGCTCGATTGAACAAACTTTATTTTCAGTAGCATGAATAGAATTTGGGTCACTTTCTTTCAAAATGCCAGGTATATTTACCCTGGTTTAATAAAAAGTAAATAAAAGCTGATTTTGGTGCAGAAAATTTGGCTTTTCAGGTAAAGTCTCCAGATAGATGTGGTTTTCTTAAAGCTTGATCTTAAAAAGACGAATGATTTGTTAGAAAATCATGTTTTAAAATGCCATCTGCATCTGTTGTATCAGTTTTGTATTGTAGTTGGGGGCCAAACAAAATCACTGTAAGGGCCACACAAGGCCCGCATGCTGGACTTTGGACACCCCTGGCCTAGCCAAACAGATTTGTCCACACCATATGAAATTAAAGTGTGTTTCTCATGGAGCTTAGTGTGACACTGTGACCTTGAGATGCTGATCATATTCAAATCTCATATGCAAAAGACGTAACACTGGCAGAGCTGTTCATCAGCCACGTTTAAAATGTTTCTTCTCTCGCTTTCCGTCTTCACTTTCAGTAAAAGTTACGCTGGAATAAGTTACTGTGAGAAAAAATTGTTTCATATGAAGAGCCTTTAACTGAATCCAGATCTTTGAATGGATTAAAAAAAACTCCATCTCTGGTCGGTAAATACGACATGACAACATTTCAAAAACAAACCCGGTCGCAGCCTGGGCCTCATAAACTCCGAGCACATGAGGTTTCTGTGAGGAAAGTGAGACGCGCTGGGCCCAAAGCGGCTCGCTCTGATGTAAACGTGCAGAGTTGCTATGAATATACGGAGCAAACTCCAGGGATGGAAGTGCGGTCTGACTGTTGGACCGCAGTTTGTTGCCCGAATAGAATTGTAGTTTGGTGTTGAGTAACTGTTCTTGGGTGGTGTCGCATTAGTGAGGGATGTGTAATGTAACGTCTCATCCCCCAAGGTCGAAACAGCAATAACGAAACCACATGATGTCATTTTGGTTTTATTGTATGAACTCTTATTTTATCCCTTTTGGATTCGAAATACTTTATTCTTCTGACGTTTTTCCACAAAACTGAGCACAAAACCTGTGCAGTGGTTTGAGTTACACAAACATTATAGTATAACGTCCACATAATCATTCATGAACCTTTACTGGCAATAAATTCATATCGCCCTCTTCTTTTCCTACACAACTAAAAACTAATACCAGAAACATGTGAAGAAAATATTCAGTTTATGAAGACGTAATAATCTGGTTTTAACCAGTTCCTAAAGTGATTCATGTCTAACTTTAAAATGTAGAAACACAGAACAGATTCCACATTGGTAAAGTAATTGTGAATAAACTTTAAAATATTTTTATTAGTCCAGTAAATCCACACCAAAATACATTAAAGTTCACCAGAACCAGATATGGAGAAGCAGCATTCAGCTTCACAAATCTGGAGCAAACTTCCAGAAAACTGCAGAACTGCCGAAACACTGACTTCACTTGAGTCGAAGCTAAAAATCCACCTGTATATTGATTGATAAATGGAATATCGATCAATATAACTGATGTGTATTTGATTATGAATATTCTTTGGGATTTTGAAGATGGGGTTTGACAAAATGTAACACTTGTTGCTTATTTCATGGTGACTGTGTAATGTTTTTATTAAGTAAAACACTTTGTTGTTGAGACGTTGTTGAAATGTGCTGTACAGATTAAAGATGAAACCAAGTTAGAGAAGCTTTGTCCACCCGTAATTCAGCAGTTTTATCTCAGTAGACGAAACAGTTTTTAAAGAATTGTGCCCCACTGTTTTCTGCAGCGTTGCTCATCGGAGTTTGCAGGCATTTGTTTCTCCAGGCCTCTCCCGGCCCCCTGAGGTCTGAACCGTTGTAATATCTGGTCGTTATTCTTCTTCAGCCAGTCTGTCGGAGATTTCCTGCTCTGTGGTTAGGATCATTCATCTGTTCATGATTATATTTGGGCTAAAAAGGTTCCTTCAGTGATTCTTGTTGTTTTCACACCTGATGGTTTACCAGACTATAGGGTTTGATTCGGGGCCAAAGTTGGAGAATTTGTTGGATTTTCAGCCGGCGCGGTTCGCTTTCATACTGCAATGTGTCAAATGAACTAAAAGCATTAAAAAGCCTGTTCCCTTCCTCGCCTGTGGTGGCGCTGCCACTGAACCACTGAACGAAATGAAACCAATACCTCTGGAGACACTGAGCGCAAGTAAAAAAGAAAAATTCTTCTAAATGTTTCAAAATTTTTCAAACAAAAGTTACTCCAGTAAATGTAACTAGTAACTAGTTACTACCCAACTCTGCTAAGCTCTAAAATCCACTGGAGATGATTGAATGGACAGAATGAAATGAGAAGAAATCACCTTCAATTTCCTGTTCTCATACAAAAACCATCAACCTGCCTCCCCCAAGTCCTCAGCAGTCCGTTTGGCTTTATTAAAAACGCCAGAATAGAAAAGAAGAAAAGAAGGAAGAAGGGGAGGAGGAGGAGCTGTCTCTCTTCAGCCTCATCAGCGTGTTTATGCTGTAACAGGAGGGGAATGTGGAGGTTGGACTTTGTCGGGCTCAGAGCCGTGCTCCGCGGCCCATAATTAATGATCTCTGATGGAGGTGGGGCCGGACAATGGGAGCCTTTCAGTGGCTGTGGAACCCTCATTCAGGACCCGAACCGGCCCGTCAGGCAGCACATTGTGGCCCGCCGTAACTTCTGCCAGCTGGGGAGGAGATGGCAGAGACATTGTGGCCCCGGGGTCGTTCAGAGACAGAGCTTGGCAGTAACGAGTTACTCAGTCACATTTACTGGAGTAACTTTTGTGAAAAAATTTACTTTTAGGAGTATTTTCACTTTTACTTGAGTAATTTATTATGAAGTATTTCTACTCTTCAGTAAAATTTCTGAATTTTCTACCCACTAAATGAAAAACAAGGATATTTTAACCAAAAATTCACCAATTAAAGACACACCTGCAGTTTTTGTTGAGGTTTCTTCAGTTTTTGTTTCCAAAACTGATTTGGAAACATTTTATTTTGCCTGATTTTGGTGTTTTTTTGTTCTATGAATTACTGTCAATTTTCATAGATTACTGCTTCTGATTAAAACAGACATCAGAGCAAAAAGGAAAAAAAAAATAAGGGCATGAATTAGATTCTCCAAATATTTATCATTTAAAATAAAGTTTTTCCAACACTTTACACTTGTTAAAAAAAACACATCATCAGCTCAATATTTGGAGCAAAATATTGAAAAACATATACTTATTTTTAAAAAGATATTTAAAAAATATTTTAAAATAATTTTTTATAAATATGTATATAGATTTGTTAATGTATATAATTTTAAAAAATATTTTAAAAACTATTTTAAAGAGTGAACATTCTTTTTAACACCCATGTTGGGCCTTTAATTTTATTTTTTTGGTTGAAACACTGGGGGTCAGTGTTTCTCTGAGTAACATGACTCAGTCCGCCACTTCTCTCCGAGTCAGACAAGCTCTCCGTTTGTCACTGCAGGCCAAACCCTGCAGTCATGTCCTGGAAACAAGGCCTCTCCTCCTGTGCTGCTCAAAGTACCCCAACCTTCAAAACTAAACATCACTCTTTCATTTTGTTACTTTTCTAACATAATTTTAATGTAAGCGTTTAAAAAATAATCAAACACCTCAACCATTCATCCTTTTCCTCTCACAGAAGCTATAAATTGTTGCTATGCATGAGTTTATATGCATAGCAACAATTTTTATGCATGTCTCTGGGTGTGTTTCTGGACACAAGTGTACATTTAATCCTGGACAAGCAAGTCCATGCATGCCTGTTTGTGTGTAACAATAACTGCACCCTCTGTGGCCCCGTCTATATTTAGACTGACCAGTTTATGACATCCATCGAGGCCTAATCTCACCCCGGCTGCTTCACTGGCAAATGTCAAGGATGCAGGTTAAGTAGCGCGAGAGCAAAGGGTTTCTTTAACTTCTAAGACCACGTCTGTAAATCAAAGTTAATGTTGTGTTACAGCATGCTACATCATTTGCTGTTATATGTCAGGGACATGCTGTGTCACCTCATCAGTTTCCTTTTTAAAGATTTTAAAAAAGGAAATACAAATGCAGATTATTCATAAACAAGTGTGGTTTTAACCAGAAAGGTAAAGATTTTCTGCTGTAGCGCATAAGGAGGTGTGTTAACACAACCACAGGAAGGAAGCCTCACATAAGGAATGTTACAGCTTTCCAATCTGGGAAGGGTTATGAGGACATTTCCAACTTTAAAGCCCATCATTCTACAGTGGAAAATATGTTAAGGTGCATTCACACCAAACCTGTTTAGTTCTCTTTAATCAAACTCTAGTTTGTTTGCCTAGACCAGGCATGTCAAACCCATTTTCATTTTGGGCCATATAAAATATCTGACTGTTCTTAAAGGACCAGTTGTGCCAGAATGTAGTGATAAAAGCCGTTAAGCTGTCCAAATATAGAGCTGTTTCAATAAGTGTTTCTTAAAATTAAATTAAATGTGACTTTTTATTGATCACCGTATTGATCATGGACCATAACTTAGTTATAACTTATAGTTGAGTTTTTGGTTATAACCAATTTTGAGAAAAATTCAGAGAAAAATGTGAGGATTTGTCGATTCTTTGTGAATTTTGCAGATTTGTGAAAAACTGGAGGGACTTATTGATGTAATTTGGAGTCACATAAAAAGCTACGGCGGGCCATATTTGGCCCACGGATCTTGATTTTGACACGTTACTTTCAAAGACTGGTTCAATCAAACTCTAGTCCGTCTACAAACGTCGGTCTCCATTAGGGTGAAGTGAACTCCAGCGTCCGCTCCAAAAGCTGGAGGCAGACGACAGCGCAAGGCATTCTGGGTAAATACAACCAAAACAAACTTGAGAATCTGGCGCTGGAGGGGGAAATAGTTTGTGTTTTTTTTTTTTTTTTTACCAACAACTAAAGAGAAATCCTACAACTGCTAAAATATGACCCTGCTCCATTCTTGTTTACATTGTGGCAAAGGAAGTTGCCCTCAAAGTCTTCAGAGGTTTTCGTGCAATTTCTTTCTGTGGTTTTTGGTGCAGCGTTGCCACAAGCGAGGAGGTTCGTTTGACACAGTGCAGTGTGAAAGCGAATTACAGCAGCTGAAAATGTTACAATTTTGTTCCCCGATTGAACCGAATCTACCGGGCTATCAGGTATGAAGGCATCCTAAGACAGCAGCCAATCTTCTCGAGAATTAAGATATCCCCAAAAGGTCAGCTTGGGCAATGCTTATGCATGACTCTAGCATGGCCAATGATAAATCTGGTGACAACCTACAGAACATGTCTAGTTGCTTTCTGTCTGACAGGAAATGAACTCAGAAGTCCTGGAATATGGTCATTTGGACAGTTGGGACCAAAGTAGAGATGTTTGCCCACCTTGTTCAGCAGAAACCAAACACAGCATAACACCCATCACCTCCTACCAACTAACCAAGCACGGTAGTGGAGGGTTGATGATGTGGACTTGTTTTGCAACCATTTGCAACCCTCAGAGAGCCAAAGCCCAAAGCTTGGCCCAAAGTATGCTACAACACATCTTCAAATTAACAGAATGGCTGAAAAATGGGAGAGTATTGCTATGGCCCAGTCAAAGTTCAGATCTGAACCTGAGTAAAATGATATGGTTCCATCTTCAGAAAGCAGCAGCATTGTGGAAGGACAGGGTTCAGGTGCTGGCCTGGGCTAATGGGTTGGAGTGATCTCTAAAGCAGTTAATTCACCTAAATAGTCATTCGAAAAACATTTTGAAACGGGAAGTAAATCTACACAAGGTTGTACAAAAATATGTCAGGTCATGTTGGACATATTCTATGGAAATGGAAACATATGACATTGCTACTACCATTTTGCTTAGATTCAGAATATTCCCATCCTGCCATCATTAATCCATTCGGCTCCAGCGGATAGGAGGTACCAAACTTGGCAAGGGGGACCAAGGTGGAACCTGGAGCCCCTTAATCTGTCTTTAGGAAGCTCTAATCCCATTACCGCGTTGGGGCGCCGGAGCCCCAGGACGCTGTAGCTCACTGCCCTCAGCCTGGCAACAGAACTTGCTGATGGCCTTTGAAGCTGCAGTTGACCTGAGGGGACCCATGTCTGATTTCCTGCGGGCGTGACAGTGACGGTAGCAGCTGCATTTAAAGATCGGTGTTTATCTTAGCATTAGCAGAGCAGATACTGAGCTTTGGTGATAGTTCCTGCTCATCAAATTACAAAACTGCCAAGGGATATCATTTATTTTTGAGTTGAAACATTTATTATTAAGAGCAAATGTAGGCATAAGTTAACATTACTATAATATACGATGTAATCCTGTGATGCCACAAATACTATGCTAGCCTTTGTTATCCTATGCCATCCTGTTCTATTATTATCTTCATAGTACTATGTTATCGTATTCCATGCAATAATACATTATGCTATACTACGCTGTACTACACCACACTACACAGCATACTCTACTACACTATACTGTACTGCCATGTACTTTGCTGTACTACACTATACTGCGATACAGTACAGTGGTATAGTTTAACACTGTACCCATAACTTGCTATACTAGACTATACTATTCTGTACAATACAAGACTGCAATAGTCTCCACCATAGTACAGTATACTACACTATGCACTACATTGTACCATAACATACTGTACTATAATATACAATGTAACAGTATAAATACTTCACAGTATAGTCGTACTATACTGTGCTACATAGTACAGTGTAGTACAGTATGGTATAGTATGCCATGTTGGTATGTGAATCTAAATAAAACTGTGTATTTTTGAGTGGTTTTACTATTAGAGCTGCAGTTTTACAAAGATTTTCTTTTCCAGTGTTCATTCCTGCCAAAAGGCCTGGTTGTTTTTATAGGAAATAATAGCCTCAACATATCCTGTATGCAGCCCATTGTAGTCTGGTGTTTCTGTTTCCACTTTCATTCACTCTGTACCCACATTGACATTTGAGTTTCCTGTGCTGTGGTGCAAGGGTGTGTGTGTGTGTTTTATATATAAATAAATGAAGTTGTTGTCCTGTTTTTTTTTTTTTTTCATAATATGCAATTTCAGCTATATCTCTGAAAGCCGTTTTTCTATTTCCAGCAGCTTCTCGGTTTCCTCTTTTGTGGTGCAGCTCTCGTTTTAGATTCCTGGACGGGTCCGTGGAGCGCGCCGACGTGCACCAGCCTGTCGGTCCCTGATGCACTCAGAAACATTTGTGGTCGCACCGTATGTGTGGCTGCATGCCTGTCTGCTGGTATAACCTTACTGTAAGTGAGTGCCAGCATACAAGTCTGTTTACGAGAGGATGATCTGTCAGAGGACGGAAGGCTGTCTTGTGGGTAACAAGTCTCTACCCATCTGTGTGTCTGTGGGTCCTACCAGAGACCATATCTGGCAGTTCTCAGGGAACAAATGTTCTGCTGTTTGGGTTAATGGGTTCAAGGAGGACAGATTAAAGTTTATATTTTCTTAGAGTAGTGATGGACTTTGACCTGAACCTTCAGAGACGCATAAAGACGGCCACAAAGTCGGCCTTCTATCGCTTAAAGAACATTTCCAGGACTAAAAGACAAATGTCTCAGCATGGAGAGACTCATTCATGCGTTTATCTTTAGTCGCCTTGATTACTGCAACAGAGGTTTCACAGAACTGCCTAATCCTGATCCAGAACACTGCTGCTGCTGCTGGAGTTCTGACTAAAACCAGAACTCCAGAGCACCAGAACCAGAGCACATCACCCTACACTGGCTCCCTGTAGCTCAGAGGATAGACTTTGAAATACTGCTCTTAGTTTATAAAGCACAAAATATATTAAAGATCTGCTGCTGTTGAACCTTCCAGACCTCTCAAGTCTTCTGGTTCTGGGGATGTAGAGCAGACCAGAACCAGAAGACCATTCAGCTTCTATGCACCACACATCTGGAACAAACTTCCAGAAAACTGCTGAAATGCCAAGTTCCTTTAAATCTAGACTAAAAACATGTCTTTTTAGAGTTGCTTTTGTACTGCAATAAATTAAACATTTAAGCAAATTTAAATATGAATTGTCCCAGAAGTTAGTGCAATAAATAATAATGTTGTTTTGAGACAATTTTCAAATGAAATGATGTTAAAGGCAAAATAATGCAAGAACACATTCTCAAAGCTCAATAAACCTTAAAACCTAGCAAACTTTTATCACTGAAACTGAAAGACATTTTAAATATCCAAAATAAATTAAAACAGAAACAACAACAAAAAATTAATTATGAAGTCACTGTAAACAAAATTATCCTTTAAAAGGGCTTAATTGAGACTGAAACACCAGACTGAAGCGTTTTGTCATCTAGTTTTTGGTAGGAAAAAGATAAATCATGCAAATGGAAATCATTGACTTTGTATCAATTTATGATGCAATTAATTGATTTATAGATTAAAGAAACATTGGCCAACATTTTGATGTGTCCTGTTTCAGTTATTGACTGAAGCATCACTGAAATATGCTTTACAAATAAACTCGTTCAGTGTGTTTTTGCTATCTGTGGGTCAGATGGGGGTCAAACTGCGATAGAATTTTAATTATGTCTCACTTCAGACCCATAACGACCTCTTACTCCTGCATTACAACTCTTCCTCCTCCTCCTCCTCCAGCTGAAGGATGGCATCACACACTGCTTTTCGTATGGATGCACGAGGCTAAATCTGTGCGCGTGTCGGGTTGCAGTCGGAGCTCTGGCTTTCTCGATTCTAACTTTAGAGTGTTGTGTACATGTGTTGCTTGTGTTTTGCAATCACAGATGCACAGGCTGGCATTCTTTGGTTCCAGTCCAGACGAACGGGACCGAAGGGACGGAGAGACACGCGTCGCGCATGTGTTCGTTTTATAAAAGGGATGCATAATTTGCAGCGAGGTGGACTTGGATTTGTGCAAAGTCGTTAGCTGTTGTTTACACCCTCAGTTAGCGGTTTTTATTTTCATGCCCTCCACTTCCCCACCTGGTGATGTATAATGTGACAAGTAGGTCAGAGTTTTGATATGAAAGAAAGACGGGCGTCAAGAAATACTGAAGAGGTTTGACGAGGGATAATATCCAAAAACTGAGCAGCAGAGGATTTAACCTTAATTTTTACACTGCAAAATAAATAATAAAAGTATTTTTGGTCTATTTTCTAGTAGAAGTATCTTAATACACCTATAAAAATAAGACAAAATGAGTTTATCAGTAACTTTTCAGCAATTTACAGGAGCCAAGTGACAAATTCTTTAATATTGATGAAAAAGAACTAATTACATTGGCAGATAAATTCACTTATAGCAGGACATTTTCCCCATTTTCACCAGCACATTTTCATCAATATTAGAGTTACTAGCTTGAAACACTTTATTTGAAGAGGCGTTCAGAAGAATGACATTGTCAAAAAACTCCTATTATGAACATGAAGGAGTCTTTATGACTGTCGTCATGAAGTGTCATTAGGTAAATAATGACACTTTTAATGCAAAGTTGCTTTAAAAATTGCATTCAAAATCAATTAAAAGTCCATCAAAAGTGCCAACTTTGCATTATTTGGTCAATAATGAGACTTTAAAGACGCATATTCGAGAAGCGGTTTGAGAAGTCGGTTAAATCTGCCGTTTTCTGTGAAAGGGTTAATTTTTCATCTTTTTTTGTGCTGGGTGTCCCTGCGTCCCTCCTTGGACTCGTCCACACTCCCATCGGCTGTAATTGTCTGTCCTGTCCATCCACATTAGTGGCCCGTTTGTTCCACGGAGCCTGATGTTTGTCCTGGGCCTCCAAAGATCTGGGGTGAGGATGTGGGAGGGGCTGACAGAGTGAGGTTAGAGGTGGGGGTGAAAGTATGTGTGTGTGTGTGGGGTGGGGGGCCTGCCATGGTGCCTGGGTCCTAATGGGATCAGAGGGGAGCAGCGGCATGAGGGGACAAGGTCAAGCTGATGCGCTGCCAACTCCGGTTAAGGACGAGTGGACCCAATTCCTGTGGGACAGGTGCTCTCTCACGCCACCGCTCCCAGTCTGCCGTTACCAAACTTTCCCTGCCCCCCTCCCCCGTCTCTTGGCTCCCACTTCTCCTCTCGTTGATTCTCAATCTTCCAGCTCTGCCTGATTCATCACAATCAAAACCAGGAAGCAGGGTTTTTCTTTGGTAACTGGTGCAGAAGGCAACAAACGTGAAGCACATATTTAGGTTTCTAAGTATTTCTCCCCTGGGTTTTGGGTTTTTCTGTTTGGTTTCTCTCCAGGTGCTCTTGCTTCCTGCTATGGTCCAAACACATGACGGTTTTCTGTAAATCACCATCAGGTATGAATCGTATGATCATGGTTGTTTCTCTGTGTCTCCAGCTGCGTTTCAATTACAAACGTGTGTAAAACTTTGTCAATATTCCACTAATGCAAAGAAAAAACACTAATCTGGTGTTTTTTTGACAATTAATTAAGAAAACACAATTAAAATCATATGTGAATATGTTTGCTCATACAATAAGTAATCCTCCAGCTACTTCCTGTTGTCCTCTTCGTCGCGGCTCAGCCGGCCGTTGATCATGTGACTCCTGTGACGTGAAAAATGCCAAAAACCTCATCAAAACTTTTTATCTGTAATCTGGCAAACTGGCATTCTATTGAGCAAATTTATTTCAAAATGTCAAATTGTGCAATTAAATAGAAACATAGATTCTGAGTTGTCTTACATATTTATTTCATTTTATTTATTTTCCTCTCATTCCAAGATTCCATGAATTATTTTGTCCTTAATTGATTTTACTCAACAATTTGTGTTGTGCCTCTCCTCTTTAGCAGGAATCTATGAAACAATCTCTTGATTTGATTTAAAAACAACACGGCAAAGTTCCCCTACAATGTTATCTTCGAGACGCTGGTTAGGCCACAGATGTTATGCAACATGTGATGCCGTCACCATGTCAGAAGAGGTTGTCTTTCAAAGAGTCTCCGAATTGGGCTTATTCTCAATCAGTGCAGAAATCTAAACTTATCTGCAGAGCAACAAGTCCTGCTTCTGCAAAACGGCTCAGATGAGTAACCTGGGTGTATCTGAGGCAGCTGCCTGTCATTGCATGACTTTTAGCACGACTGAGCTGCAGTTTAGAGTTTCCCATGTCAGAAAGCAGTGAAATGTGGGCTGTTATGTAACAGGATTCCTGACATGCAGCTCTCTCTTTGTGAGTTTTTACTTCCTGGAGTGCTTGTCGGTGCGTGTGTTGGTGTGTGAAGGCCCGTAGAGCGATCTCTCCCAAAAACAAACCGTCAGATCTGCGCTCAGACAGGAAGGTTTGACACCAGAAGCCAGGAGCCGCAGCCCCCAAACACGTCAGGCTTCTTTTTCAGGTCGCGGCGTTTTCAGCTGCACAAACATGAAAGACAAAAGGGGGAGCAGTGGCACAGAGGTACAGACAAAATGTTTTCTATGCCGAGGAGGAAGCCACCGTGCGTAGATAAACAGCTCTCATGCAATCGTATTGCAGGGCGAGCAGAGAAACCGCAGTGCACGTAAGACGGCATACAGGTATACAGACTGAGCGTACCGATGTGAAGGAGATGAGAAACTTTGATTAGGACACCAGCTGGTTCGTACACCCCGTCACATGCCCTCACACCTACACATCAGCGCTACTCAGAAATACAACTATATATGAAAGCGTGATTACAGCAGAGCGAGCAGAGAACGCTGCACAATACGGGGAAGCCACTAATTAAAAAACTTCAGAAAAGTATTGGGTTTTTTTAGAAGCTCAAGAGCCGCAAATACACTCTGCTGCCACTTTATTAGGGTCACCTGCTAAGTTGCGTGACAAGGCAAATAGTGAATTAACCAATCACAATCCAGTAATACATATAGATGTATGAACTCCAACCAAACATGCATATAAACCGAGGTGGGACCCAAAACCTTTACTCAAGAAAGAGTAGCACTGCTAAACATAAAGAGTATCCATGCAAGAAATTACTCAAGCAAAGCACTATTTATTCAAAAGTCCACTCAAGTACTGAGTAAACTGTTGACAATCATTTAATATCTAAAATTTTTATGTTTAAAAATTACGTCATCAGATGGACCAAAATATAACGTTAAGTGCAAATGGTGGTATTTTAAGGACTTATAATTCACATAAATAACAAAACATACCAAAGTCAACCCTTTTTTTTTTCAAATCCATTTTTAAATAAAAGACTGATGAAACTTTGACAAAAACTGCAGATGTGTGTCTGTTTCCGATGAATTTTTGGCTAAAACATGTTTGTTTTTAATTCAGTGGGTAGAAAATCCAGAAACTTTACTAAAGTAAGAGTAGAAATACTTTTACTCAAGTAAAAGTAAAAAGTAAAAACACACCTGAAAGTGAATTTATTCCAAAAAAGTTACTCAAGTAAATGTAACTGAGTAAATATAGCTAGTTACTTCTTAACTCTGCATATAAATAGCCAAATACAGAGCCAGCTAAAGGCAATGTGAGATAAGCAGCTGCGTGGAACCTCCACACCACCAGGGGGCCCCCAAGAGCATCAGGCAAGCATGACAGAAGAATATATATATGATAGTAAATTCTGTTACACATGGAAGACAAAGTTCGTACACAAACAATAGCTGCTGTAATATAAGATATTAAACGTGTTAACTTGTTTTATGTAGCCCATAGTCCTAGCCTACCTGTTTACTGTAAATATAATGTTTATCAGATGACGTTACCTTCAAATGATTTAAAATAAAATACAACTGCTTCTGAAAAACCTATTTTATTTTAGTTTGGTGTAAGGTTAATATCAACAGTCATAAAATACATAGCACTGCACATTTTATACATGTTATTTAATTAAAAGTGGATCAAAGCATGAAATATTTCTCTCTCTAGAGGTAATTTACCTGCCTGATTGTAGGAAGCTTTGATTTTTTTAAATGTTCTTCCAGTTTTATTTCAATTTTCTGAGCACTTTGCAGTTGTGAAGGCACCACATCTGAACAGTAACATGATTTCAGTGGGATCCAGTCCTCTGTGTGCTTCTGTGTTTGCTTTGGTTTTGATTGTACAGATGCAGATCATTGTTTAGCTGCAGCGAGTCGTAACTGTGTGAATCCCTCAGTCGTCATTCCTTTGATTCGGAGCAACTTATCTCATCTGTACTCTCTGCTATCTCAACAGTCGGACAGAGTGTCCCAAACGACATCTGCGTTTTATTACACACCCGATGTAAAAGCATGTAAAGCTCCACGATTAGCACTTCTCTGCTGAACACGCACGTCTAACGATGCATCCGCTTGACCGTTCACATTCATAAACAAGCAATGTACGCAAAAAGTGACGCAAGAAAACGACTCAGAGAAAACCATAAACAGGAAATAAGAAAACACCTTGGTGCAGGCTGTGCAGTGAGCCACTTGTTTCGATGTTTCTGTGCAGGTAGAGAGCGAAGGCTGGTGGCGTCTGTAGCGTTTTATGCTAACAGTGTGGTTTTGGTGTCACAGCTTGCCCACTCTGTGTTTTTTTTTCTTCACATCTCTAATGAACACGTTTGCAGCAGAGTTTTGTGCAGCAGTATGGTGTTTGTCAGCTTGTTCTGTTCTGAGCTTCACCACATCACTGAGACATTGTGTGTGTGTGCGGGTGTGTGTGTGTTTGTAATGTGGTTTGAACCATGCAGCATCACGGATGTTTCCAGTCATTCTGCTCAGCAACCAGAGTCACCAACAGATATAAGAACCGTGCGTTCTGATCTTATCGTAAGCCACTTTCCTCGGTTTCTATTTCCCTGTTTGCTTTCTGTTTCTTTTAAGAATAAAAATAACAAAAGTTTTACTCCATCGTAATGTAGGAAGGAAAGTTCTTCAGCACTAAAACTGGGTTTTTGTGCTTCTAAACCTTTCCTTTTTTAGCTTTTGGATTATTTTAAAGCATCATTTGGATGCAGGAAAGTAGTTTTTTTTTTATTTCTCTTCATCTCTCGGTTTCTTTTCCGTTATCTCCGTACCTCTCCCACTACCTGTGTTTTGCAAACAGCAGAGCATCCTGCAGAGCCACCACCGCTGCAGTGAAACCGAACCAACTGTGACTGGAGGTTTCCTCCTCTGATGCGCAGACAAACACCACAGGTGATCGGCACGAGTTGCAGGGGGAAGCTGACTGGAGAGCACATGACTTACAGATACTCTTTTTTTTTTTTTTTTTTTAAGTTCGTATTTTCACATAAACACCCCCTTTCCTCTGGAGTTAATAGAAAAGCTCCTGCCAGACTTGTGGGAAAACCACAATTTAAATATCTCCTACACACCGACTCCCTTGCTTACAGTAATTCATTGTTTGAAAGAGCTTTTTGACTCAGTCACCATTGGTAACTCTTCGGTTTTGATCAAAAAATATTTTAAAAAACACGTTTTTGGTTTTAGCATTTGTGCTTCGAACGCGACAGTTTGTTTCCAAAGGATTTAAATAAACACAAGCAGGTAGAAGTTTATGAGGAAATAGTTTGTTTTTTTACCCCTTTGAAACTATCAAATGTCCTTTTTAAACCAGCTTAAAGTGAATTGTCTGATTTTTTTAAAATTTATTTAAGTTTGATTAAAGAGGAAGAAGTTCAAACTGACACAGGCAGTTAACAGCCAGGCCAAAATCCATCTAAACTCAGCTTCCTTTCACCATCATCTTTGAATTAGAGTTGTTGTTTTTTTCTAAGTTTATTGTTATATTCAATAGTCGCCATGTTGATTCAGTGAAAATGACATAAACTGCAAAACAGAACAAAATAAAACTTCAAAGTGCCATTCACATTTACTGGCAGCCATTTTAAGACTTAAAAGTCTTAACATAAATTAATCTTTGATTTCAGTGAATTGGTTTATTTTTCTTCCAAGATTAATTAAAAACCTGAAATGTTTGGCACCTGTAAACATTGCCAAACATTGTTTGGCAATGTTTGGCAATGGATATTTGCTTTTCAAATATCCACTTCTGCATACTTGAAAAGCAGAAGTGGAGCCTCCTGCATAACCAACAAGAATGCAGAAAGTTGTTTCTGGATAGTAAGTCAACAACAAAACACTTCCAGCAGCGATTGTACAGCACATAGAACCTGGGTTGCTAGGTGATGGGCAGAACTCTGCTGGGGTTGCTAGGCAACAAGCTGGGATTCGCTGGGGTTGAATGAGCAGTGCCTGCTCACCATGTTGGAAGGTTTTTGAAACAGTTTGTTTTCCACTTAGCTAAAAACACCTGAGCCGTTTTTTAAGAGCTGAAGTACAAAAACGTCCAAAATGTGAATTTTGCATAGTAGGACCACTTTAATGATTTATGAAATCCACAAATAAGTTCAAGGTGGATATTTTGCACGACTATAATACTTTCCAGAAACTCGCTTTCATAACATAGAAAGCTTTTTTTAAATGAACAGGATAAGTGGGGAGAAAAGAGCGAAGGAGTTTCCTTGTCTCCTGCCTTTGATGTGCAGCGGCCATCGAGTGTGTTCATCTGCTTTTAGTCCCGGCGTGGAAAGGGTGGCGGGGAGGAGGGCAGCGTGAAGAAGCAGACTTGATAGGCAGCGGAAGTGAAGATAAAAAGAGGCACAGCTGGACTGATGGGAGTGATGGGAGCCCCTCTTCTTTCCAGTAACGAACACAGAGAAGCAGGAAAAGTTCCCAACTTTCTGAGTCTCGCACACTTGTGCAAGGACAGACGGGGATAGATTCCTCCTTCGTCTCTTTCCTGCACACACACACACCCCCACTTGGCTCCTTGCTGTTGTTGTCAGTAAGTGGGCCCCTCAGACTCCACCCTTCAGTCTTCACATATATAGTCAGGTGCTTTTTTTCTTACCCAGAGAAATCAATCACAAGTCCCCTGCTTGTTACAGCCTGAATGCCTTGTGGGGGTGTGTGTGTATGTGTTTTCTTTCTTTGACTATAGCTGTAGCTTTAGCATGGTTCAAAATGGGTCATTGCAGCTGAAACAGTTTTTCTTGCTGATCACTGTTTCTTACAGATTTTGAAAAAAAGAGAATAAAAATCGTGTCAGAGCATGAGTCATCACCTTCAGGCCGCAGATTGATTCAATTTTTTGGCAAAAAGTTTAATTTCATGACTTGGTTCTTGGTAAAACCATTGTAACCACTGAAAACTCAAACAAGGGCTTTTAATCTCTTGATTGATTCAGGGAAAGTAAAAACTGAGCAGATTACCGAGAAGCAAATGCTCACATGTAGAGCCACGTGCCGAGGTGACAATCGAAAGCTGGATATGAAATGTTAATTCATAAAAACAAAAAAGAAGAAAGCACCTCTCCAGGGGGTTTTGAGTTACAATTAGCATATTATCTTGTTAAGATTGTCTTTAATTTGCATAGATTTTCCACTGTTTTTTACCCATTTAATGACAAAGATAATACAAAATCTATGTTTGTAACTTCATGAGTTCTGAGAAACATCATTTCCTTAAACAATAGCTTGTGTTTATCTCAGTTTTTTGTGATAGGACTGAGATTGAAAGGAAGGTTGAAGTCTTACTTTGTAAGACACTGGCTTCAACGTAAAGATCAACATGCTAATTCACATTTTGCACAGTTTTGTGCTTCCTTTTGGGTTTTACTTCTAAAAACGACACAAAAACTTTTAAAAAATCACCTGAATAATTTTTGGCAGTAATTTCATGCTGTATGGAGGAAAATTAGCTTTTTAAAAAAACCTTCTGAATGTAACGTTACAAATAAGTAGCTACTGCCCCTCACCTAGTAACCCCAGAGAAGCCCCACCCGTTACCTAGCAACCCCAGCAGAGTTCCGCCCGTCACCTAGCAACCAGGGCGGATCTCCAGCACATTTGGCCAGATGTGTGCTGGTACAAATCTCATTAAATCTTACTTAAGAATGATTTTGTGTAAAATATGTAATGAACATGTTTTGTGTAGCCCGTAGATAAAATCCTAACCTGGATGTAGAGGTGACAGATTGTTATTGAGACCAGGCAGCCATAGGACTACAAGTGATTTATTCTCCATTATAGACAGCCCATGAGACTTTGACTAGGCCCTGAAAACTTTCATTAACTGTAGTTTTTAAGTTTTTTGAGTCATTCAGAGATGGACTTGCTGGTTTGCTTTGGCTCATTATCCTGCTACATAACTTAAGCGTGCTGAAGCTCAAGGTCATGAATGTTTGTTTGGACATTTTCCCGTTGGATTGTCTGCTGGAGCACAGATTTAATGGGTTGTAAAAGAAAAGCAGTCTGAAACCATCAGACTACCACCATGCTGGACTTTATCTGCTGTGTTTGCTTCACACCAGGCCTTAGACCTGTCGCAATAAATCAATTAATCGCACAATAAATGTAAATTATCAACCTCATTTTCATTTATTGGCTTTATTGTCTCTTCCTGCCCTTTTCTCATTCTATTTATGACACTGAATGAAAAAAGGCTCAACTCCATTGCTCTCCACTGACCCTCCCCTCCTCGTTTCCTTAATGCTCAGTTCAAACTACACAATTTTGGAATGGTCCGCTGATCGTCGGCCTTTTTTCAAAATCTGAGACCACACGATCGGGTTCGTCATGGCACTAGCAACACACCACATGGGAACCGAAAAAATAAAAATTCTCCATGTCACCTTCTGGGTTTTCCTAATTTTTTCCACCTACGAAGGTCGTGAATTTTTCACCTGCGCAATGAATGTAGAGTTTGATTAAATATTGACCTGAAATCTATAAACAAAACGCGAGACGTCGAGGTTTGTAGAGGCTGATGATGGCAGCCCACAAAACTAACGCTATTAGCAGGAGCTAACGCAAAATCAGAACAAATTGGAAGCTAATGAATGGATGTTTAAAGTGAAATATATACCATTTTGCTATATTAGAGAGAAAGTTATGTTACTGTAAACGGCTTGAGTTGGAAACTGGAGCTCCTTTTCAGTTAGCATTTTCAAGCAGAAACAGAATCATCTGCTTTTTTTATCCAAT
The DNA here is from genome assembly GCA_902982915.1 of Phalloptychus januarius. Taxonomy (NCBI): domain Eukaryota; kingdom Metazoa; phylum Chordata; class Actinopteri; order Cyprinodontiformes; family Poeciliidae; genus Phalloptychus; species Phalloptychus januarius. Next base: position 4,443,566 of record CADWAE010000242.1, on the reverse strand, counting down.
TTCATCTGTAATTTCCACTCATAATTACTACGTTATCTTCAATTTAAACACGCTCTGATTCAAATTAAAAGAGCTAAGCTTTACTTATTGAACAAAAATTACTGTTCTGATTAGCTGGAGCTAGCACCTAGCACACTTCCACTACCCAGATTGCATTGCAACATAAACAATGTGTTTAATATTTCATTCTTATTTATAAAGCCCAATTTTTGCTGTCATTTTTGATATTAAATAAAGTACATAAATCTTTTTAATAAATAAAATCAGCATTTGAAAACTGCTTGTATTTACTCAGGTTTTTTTTTCTGAAATTAAATATACTGATATTTATTTTAATAATGCAAACACTTTCTCTGGTGTGTAACTCTTCCAAACAACTCTATCAAGTGTAATGTATATGCTGAATTAATGTAAATAGATACAATTCTGAAATTAAAACCTTTATGACCATCACTTAGTTTGGAAAAGTTTCTTTTCTTTAGCAAAAAAAATCACTTTTGCTTTATAAAATTAGGGTAATCCAGTTATTTCCTCATTTTCTGTTGAATCAGCCTCTACCAAAGAACCCGCAGCACGTTTTCTTCTCCTTTTTTTTAGTGGTTTGTTGAATGATGAGAAAATTAGCATAAATGAGTTTGTTTTCGAGGAAAAGCAGAACCAGAAAGGCCGGACCTGAAAGATGGCACTTCTCTAAAATTGAGCACAGTTTGCTTAATCAACGTTGTCCTACCTTTTTAGAAAATGTCAGACATGATGGTCAGGTCCTGAAATAAAAGAGCGACGAGAGCCGTAGAAATAAAGCTAGGGTGGAATAAACACAAACAGGTCATGAGGGGAGCTACACAAACAGAGATATAAAAAGGTTTTGGTTCTGGACGGCAGATTTAGACGGCTGGGTGAGGTTAGGGGAAAACCTACGGCCGCTCCGTTGGACAGCTCTTTGTTTATCGGCTGCATTTTCTCCTGCATTCTGTCGCGGTCATGGTGACTGTGTAAAGTTTGTCTTTTCTAAGTATCGGGTAACCACGCTGCGAGCTGCCAGCTTTCTGTGTTTGTGCGTATCTGCCTCAATACCATCAGTGATTATACCCTGTTTTGGAATAAATGCGTGTGCTTTTAAAAGAATGATTTCATGGGAAAATGTAGCGCAGCGTGGACACGGCTCCTGGCCGATGTTCCGCGAGACAGACGTGCATACTCAGCGCGCCGATCTGGACTCACACACGCTGGAAAGCAGCTGGAGGTTGACCCGGGGTCAGCGGGCCGCTGCGTTGATTGGCAGATGCTTTAACAGGCTCTGATTGGCTCTAAGCTCACCTGTGGCAGGCGGGATGCAGAACCGCCAGCTTCAGTAACAAAACCTGACACACAAACACACTGCAAAAAACAAAATGTTAAGTATTTTTAGTCTAGTTTGTACTGAAAGCATCTTATTAAACATAAATTAAGACGAAACTAACCCGAAAGTAACTTTTCAGAAAGAAATAGAAGCTTGTCTTTCAGGCAAAAAATTATCAAACTATTGATGAAAAAAATAATACTAAAAAGTTATTTTCTTAAAACAAGCTCCCATATCTTGCTAATAACTTATTTGTAAGTTAGTATACTTGAAATAAGATAAAACTAAGTGCAAAGTAGTTATTTGCAATACAAAGTGAACTAAAAATGTTTAAATTTTTGTGTTTTTGTAGTGCAACTCTCTGGATGTGACCACTAAAGAAGGTGGCTGTGTGTTAAAGGAAAGTTAAGTGGAAGGAAAATAATTTACCGAGTATTTTTGCTCTAGTTTCTTTACCAATAAATAGGAGCCTCTTTTGAGTCAATAATTACTTAAGATTTATTTTAAAAGTGCCAGTTCCACTGGCAGATTATTTCACTTATTACAAGAAATGTTTCCGATGCTACAAGTGAAATAATCTGCCAATGAAACTGGAACTTTTTTTTTTAAGGATTTTTTGGCTCCTTTATTTGAAAGTAGCTTGACAGGAAATAGGGAAATGAGAGAAGGGGAAGACATGAGGCAAAAAATGTCACCAGGCTGGGAATCGAACCTGCAACCGCCGGCATGATGAGGACTAAGGTTTCATATGTGGGCTGGGCTTTGCCCCTGCACCACTACTGCACCCCCGAAACTGGAACTTTTTCATCAATATTATATGATTTTTGACTCAAAACAAGCTCCAATATCTTTAAGTAAGTTTTGACTGATTTTATTTGTACTGACATTTGCAGTGAAAACTAGACCAAAATGGCTTGGTAGGATTTTGTGTTTTTGCAGTGTATGCGAGCAATACCACCCCACCCTTTACGTCTCACACTGTGTCCCCAAAAATTTAATCCATCCAGAGTCCATTAGGAATGAAGACGTTCTGTTTGATATGCAGAGGAATTTCCCTCTCTCCCGATCTCCAGGACAGAGGAAGAGAGCACCGCACAATGTTCCAGTTAAAAGGACTTGGTCCCCATTGAAACTGGGCCCTCTGAAATCCCTGTAGAGCCCCCAGGAGCCCCCATTATGGTTCTGGCCTCAATAGATGGAGCTGCGATGCCGAACACTGGGCCTCCTTGTATTCAGCCGGCGCCCCAGCCGAGAGCCATTGACAAGCCCCACAATGTCCCGAGCGCTCCTTTACAGTAGAGAAGGGCTCTTTTCTCTGGACGCCGAGAGGAGGACCTGCTTTTTCACAAGGAGCCCTTTCCAAAGGAGGCATCTGCAATCTGTTGCTTACCCCTCAACTCACAGAAGTCTCCCCTTCAGCCTGGTTTTTGTGTTTTATTGCAAACTGGACGAGAACAAATCGACCATGAATTCCTGAGCGCCTGGCAGCCGCTGCCCGCTCCGGCTCCGCAAACTTTCTCCTGTACCGTCCCTCCTTTCAGTCGCCCTCCCTCGCTCTCTAACTTTCTCTTTTGTTGACAAAAAAGAGCCGTTCTCCCCCTCCTCTACCCTTTTACTTCTCTCATGTGTATCTTTCAACTGATTCTCTCTCTGTGACTGAAGAGCCGAACAGTTGAGAGGGCTTTAGCCTGAAGTGCTGAATGGAAAATTGTTCTGCGGAGCATCAGCCCATCTTGCATGCAATCCCAAGCCGTTCTTACCATCTGAAGAGCTTAATAAAGATAACAGACAGATGAAAGTTGTTTGATTATGGAAGGACGCTGGTTTAGAGTCACTGTAGATATATACATATTAAAAAAGAAGAAAAATGTCCACCATAATACTCAAATACTCTGTTACAGTACGGACTCTGTTTGGACTGTTTCTGTTTACCATTCTGATATGGCCGCCATCTTTGTTTCTGTATCAACCGACTCCACTTATGGTAAAGAAGCAGATGTTATTAGTTAACCGACTGGAACTAATTTTAATCTAATAGGCAATTAATCTACAATTAATTGTCAGACAATTAATTGTTTGTGTCAAAGGTTGAGGTACGAGGATGTTTACTGGTTACAACAGTAACTGGATGCAACAAATCAATAACAATATGTACTGTGATAGACACATGATCAATATCTATAGATAATTCATCTGATAGAATATTCAATACATGGGGTATTTGCTGAACTCTGGTCCAGAACCGCACAGAATTCTGGGAGGTGTAGGCAGAGACAAAACTTTAGCCGCTCAACTTCTCACAGCCAGCGAAGCAAAGTTGGTGGAATCAGCAAACTCTCGCACTCTTTGGTTACCTAGCAACTCACACATTCTCTGGTTACCTAGAAACTCACTCACTTTGGTTACCCAGCAACTCACTCATTCTTTAGTTACCTAGCAACAACCTGTTGAGTAGCTTGCGCAGCAGCAGTTTCAGGTTTCCACTGCATCTCATAACGGCTTCAAAGGAAACAGGAGAGTTGAATGGAAACTGTGGAAAAAACTGTAAAAGTCACATCAACCAGTTTGGATGTATTTTAAATATTAGAAACAAAAAAACTAACAAGGTTTCAATATGAAACGTTAGTATAGTGGTAGGTTTTTCAACCAGCCCTAATCCAGGTACAGTTTCTTAAAAACACGTGGCTTACGGACGCTCGTGTCACTGTGGGATGCTGGGAGAAAGCCTGGCCGCCTCTCCACCAAGGCCACTCTTATCCTCTCTCCTCCTCTGTCGCTCTCTGTAAAGCCCAGGGGATCAAGTCATCCAAGGCCACCGCTCTGCACACATCTGCTCGGACAACCAGGCCAGCAGGCGAGGCGAGGGGCCGACTTGGGCCCCGGCGGTCAGGACACTTGGCTCTGGATGGACTCGGGTGGCTGACGGCTGGATTGAGGGGGATTAGATGCCTCAGAGCGGTGCTCAGGCTTCCATGGAGATACTGTCTCCCAGTGTTTACAGCCTCCCAACGGCGCGTCGGCCCTCTCCTCCCCATCCGTCTCTTCCTCCACAGGCCCGCTGGGTCCCTCCTCTTCTAATGTAAATGTCAGGGGCTGGCAGGCTGGAGACTGCGGCTTGTTTTGGTGATTCTCTGCTGTTCTTATTGGACTTTTACAATTTCAGCCTTTCATTTTTTTTAAACTCCTTCTTTATCCTCTCTCCTTTTAAGAGGTTCTGTCCAGCCAGGCTGACTGCCCGCAGAAGGGCCGGTGTTTGTGCCATCCGGCTTCACGCTGCCCCCAGTTAAAGTGAATGGCAGAGTGCTGTCTGGCCCTTACAGAGAGCACCTGGTGGTGTTCATGTGCCAGCATGAGGACTGGCCAAAAAAACGCCTGAACAGCTTATTTGTCTGGAAATTAGTCCTTTCTTATTTTATAAACCTTCCATAAAAAAGGATAGATTTTAGAAAATAACTGGTAATCCAATTCAACGTCATTGTCGGAACGAGTGATGGTGTTTTACTACGGGAGCTTCTATGTCTTCAGTTCATTTTAAACACATTATACTTTATGATATGTCAGAAGGTTTTGGACAAAGCAAAGAAGGAACATTGTAATGATTTAAATAAAAAATATGTGCAAAATGCAAAAGCAAACCAGGCCAAGCGCGGGCTGTCCATGTCTTTCCTTTCCTTCTAAGATATAAACAGAAACTTTCTGTAAGAAGGAGAAAAAGGAAAATTTACATCCAAACTATTTGGATTATTTCTGAGTTATTTTCATGGGTTAATAAAATCATTTTGTTGGTAGTCTGAATGGTTAATGAAGAGAAGAGACATTTTCATGTATATTTCCATCTCAGCCTTAAACAAACTGATATAAACATGCAGCAAATAAATCAATTTTCATTAAAAGTTAATGCATGAACACGTTTTCAATGAGGCTCTTGAATGCGTATGTATTTGAAATTTTAAATTGACATTTGTGACTGTACACAAAGTAGACAGTCACAAATTTGCTAATTTACACTAATTTATTGCAAGCAAATGCAGTTCTGTAGTGCTTTTGCAATAAAGCAAAGGGAAAACTTTCCCCATGTCCACTAAGGGGTTCTGTAAAAGATAATAAAAATGTGTATGCATAAATAACTTTTACGCATCACAAATAGTTTTTTGGCTAAGGGAAAGAAATAACATATTTAATCCAACATGTTCAATTAGGGGGCTGCCCAGTGGCGCAACTAGTACAGCTGTTGCCTTGCAGCAAGAAGGTTCTGGGTTCGATTCCCGGTCTTTCTGCATGGAGTCTCCATGTTCTCCCTGTGCATGGTGGGTTCTCTCCGGGTACTCCGGCTTCCTCCCACAGTCCAAAAACATGACTGTCAGGTTAATTGGTCTCTCTAATTGTCCCTAGGTGTGAGTGTGTGTGTGCATGTTTGTTTGTCCTGTCTGTCTCTGTGTTGCCCTGCGACAGACTGGCGACCTTTCCAGGTGACCCCGCCTCTCGCCCGAAACGATAGCTGCAGATAGGCACCAGCAGCCCTCCCGACCCCAGTAAGGGACAAGGGTGTAAGAAAATGGATGGATGGTTGGATGGATGTTCAATTAGTGGTGGATTAATGGAAAAATTATACCTGCCGCTCTTAGTAAGTGAAAAATTAATTAGAAGGTTTTGAGGCTCCACCGAACATACTAATATACTAATATTACTCCAAATTCTACTCAGTATTGGATCTGAAAGGAAAGCGAATCTCACTAGTGGTCAGGGATTGGATATTTCACCTGCTAATAAATCCACAGAGACACAGAGACTAACCCAACCTGCAGTAAACAGACGGTTATCATCCATGAACCTTTGAGCAGGAAGCAGCTCTTCCTGCTGAATCCTCTCATCCCTCCAGCTGTGGGATGAGTTCGTGTGTCCTATCTGTGCATACAATAGAGATACAGTCAGACGGGAGAACGTAGCACCTCTGACTGCCGGGTTCCTTCAATTGTTTGGCAGGAAGCTCGCTCCAGCTCCAGATAAAAGAAAACGCGAAGGAAAATACCGAAGACAGGGGGGGATGTGAGTAGGCGTTGGTGCTCGCTCACCCCGGAGAGAAAGTAGTGCAAAGGTGAGGGTCAGGGAACAACAGAGAGTCTGAACAACAAGAAGGAAAGGAGGAGCTGCAGAGTGAGTCAGGCCTGTGGTTTCAGGTTCAGCGAGTGTGCAGAGGAGAGAGACCCCAGGATGACGCACGGCCTTCTGACACCTGTGCACATGTTAACCACAACCATGAGATGAAACTGATGTCACCTCATCAGCAGCCACTGGAAAATGGCACTTTGTTTTTGTTTTGTGCCTGACAGAGGGGGGAAAATGTATTATTATAATGTGTATTTTGGAATAAGTGCATTTAGAAAGGAAGCTTATCTTGTTCCAAGTCTTGGTTTGGGTGTAGGAATCAATCAGAGCGGGTTGGTTTTAGCCGCAGTGTCGCTGTCTTAGTAATCCACAGAAATAACAATGGCACCAAAACTGAGAGCGGTGACGAGCATTTTCCCCCGCGGCCCTAAAACTTTTGGTTTACATTGTGCATTTTACTGATGTTCGAGCTATTAGCAAGCTCGCCCACTTGAAGGAATCTCCCACTGATATTTATTGACAGTGACACTTTGTCTTTCAGCTGAAAACCTTTGTGGCAGATTTTACCAATATTTGAGAAAAATTCATGTTTAACCTCTTTCAGCAGAAGTAATTAAAGATGGAATATAGTTTTTAGCTGTAATGAAACAGAAATAGAGAATTAGAATAATCATAGCAATGGTTTAGAGACAACATGACGTTTTTCAGTGATATTTACTGATCAACAACAATAATTTGACTTTTTGCCAATATAAAAGCACAAAATGTTACCAAGTATTTTTGGTCTGGTTTCTAGTGCAAACATCTTACTACACTTGAAATAAGAAAATAATTACTTTCAAGTAACTTTTCAGCAAGATATAGAGGCCTATTTCAAGTGAATAATTCCTAAAATTGATGAAAAAGTTCTAGATTTATTGGCAGATTATAAATTCTTGTTATAAGTTAAAAAATCTGCAAATAAAACTAAGACTTTACCATCAGTTTTAGGAATTATTCACTAAAAATAGGCCTCTATATCTTGCTGAAAATGTACTTGTAAGTTAGTTTAGTCTTATTTCAAGTAAAATAAGATGTTTGCCCCCTCACTCAACATTTTCACTTTGGAAATAGATGTGGAATTATACAACTGTACGTTTTTGAAAAGCGGCAGTGCAGCCTCCTGCACAACCAACATGAATGCAGCAAGTAGTTCTTGCATGGTAAGTCAACAACAAAACACTTGTCTTTTCCAGTAGCCATTGTACTGACTATTCAGCAATAAAACCAGCTGACCAATCATGATGTGGCTCAGCTTGGGTTGCTAGGTGATCGGCGGAACTCTGCTAGGGTTGCTAGGTGATGGGTAGAACTCTGCTGGGGTTGCTAGGCAACAGCACAGTGCTCATCGAATGTGACTTAGCAAAAGGGAGTTTTAAAAGGCTAATTTTCCAGACACCAAAACCATTACCTTTTTGCTAATTGTTTTTAAGTGCTTTGGCTGTTTTTAGAAGCAGTAAAGGAAGAACAACAATGGAGAAAATGTGAATTTGACATAGTATGTCCCCTTTAAGTGGAAAATATTGCTTCCATTTTAATGAGATGGTGCTTAAGGTCACAAACATCCATCGACTTTGCTCAGAAAAATGAAGGATTGAATGTTGACAGATGTTGTGAGAAGCAGAAACTGAACTATCTCAGAATAACAAATTAAAACATCACAAAGCAAGACACAAGGCTTCATGCAGCCAATCACAAAACACTTTTCTGAGATGAGTCATGTCAGCAAACAATAAGGAGAACAATGGAAAATCTATCTGAGGCCTTGAGCCAGGTTTCACAGTAACTGTTGGATCTCTGCCACGTCTCATCAGCAGCTGCTGTTTGTTATTTCTGCAAAACTCTGAGCCTCCACTGTGGCAAAGGGACTCACAAATTAGTGTGAAGGAAGCATATAAGAGATGGAGATGACAGCTACACTGCAAAAACACAAAACTTTCTGGTGTTTCTAATGCAAATATCTTAATCCATTAGAAATAAGACGAAACTGTCTCATAAGTTAAGTTTTAGCAATATAAAGGGGCTTGTTTTAAGTAAATAATTCCTAAATATTGACAAAAAAGTACTAGTTCTATTGGCAGATCATTTCACTTATAAGACATTTTTCCCATGCTGTTAGTTTATCTGCCAACAGAGTCTTACAGAGTAACTTCAGTCTAGTTTCTAGTGCAAATATATTCATATATTTTGCATATATTCAATATATTCACTTGAAATAAGACAAATTAACTTAAAAGCAACTTTCCAGCAAGATATAGAGTTTTAGGTCAATAATTCTTTAATATTGATGAAAAACTACCAGTTATATTGGCAGATTATTTTACTTATGGGAAAAATGTTGTGCTTTAAGTGAATTTTTCTGCTAGTAAAACTCAAATTTTTTCATCAATTTTGAATAATTATTATTTTAAAACAAGCCTCTATATCTTGCTGTAAAGTTACTGGTAAGCTTGTTTTGTCTTATTTTATGTGTACTAAAACATTTTTCCTAAACCAAAAATAATTGGTAACATTTTGTGTTTTTGCAGTGTAAAATCTTTTCATCAATATTAAGGAATTATTGACTTAAACTAAGCCTGTATATCTCACTGAAAAGTTACTTTTTAGTTAGTTTTATATTGTTTCCAGTGATATTTGCAGTAGAAACCAGACCAGACATACTTGGTAAGGTTTTGTGTTTTTGCAGTGTTTGTGGGTCAGGTCCGCCAGCCGCTAATCCTCCGTGATGTTGACCTGTTTGAACAGCAAGCAGGTTTCTCACCGGCGCGGTTACGTAACAGCTCAGACGGAAACCGACCGAGACTTCAGTCCACGCTCCATTCACCTCAGCTTCACAATTAGAAAGAGATTTCTTGGAGCTTTTATTGGTTTGTTATTGGAGGAAAAAAGCGGGCGTGTACTGGAATGGGTGGGAAGTTTGAATAAACAGAGATAAGGCAGCTGGTGATTCCCCCACGCTGCTCCAAGTCTGAGGCGAACCGCGGCTTTATCAGACGCCGCATCGCAGGCAGTGGATGGAAAATAACTGGTGTTGACACTTTACTGTAGGACGGACACGTAGCTCACTACACAGTTACTCTAGTAACTTTTTATTATTTATTTGTACTTCTACTTTTACTTGAGAAAATTTCTGGATTTTCTACCTACTGAATGAAAAACAAATATGTTTTAACCAAAAATCCACCAGAGACAGTTTCTGTTAAACCTTCATAAGTTTTATATTTATATAAAAAAACTGATTTGGAAAAACTTTCTATTCTCCTGATTTTGTTATTTTTATGAGTTACTTATGTGAGTTATTGTTATTTTGGTTCTTAAAAGACCAAAATTTCCACTTAACTTTATATTTTGGCTCGTCTGATTATGTAATTTTTATATATAAAATTATTTATAATTTGATTAGTTACTCATACTTGAGTAAACTTTTTACCAAATACTTTTTTACTCATACTTTTTACCTTTACTAGAATAAAAAATAAATAAATAAAATCAAGCAAATAAAGTAGTCCAGTTTTTGCCTTGTTTAGTAGGAAAGGATTGTTAATTCAATCTTTTTTACACCTTTAACCACATTAACAAATGTTATATTGACATGTAATTGGTGCTTTCTGTGCTTCAGGCGAAGTGACTCATCATAAACCAGAGTTCGTTCTGGTTCAACGTGTCTTTTGTCACTCGCTGCAGGCGGATTGACAGACGAAGCAAAGCTGAAGCAGTCGCAGCGTTTACGGCCGTCATGCTTTTACCTTTCCAACAGAGAAACAAAAGAACTGGCACCGTCTCAATGCCCTTCGGGGTTTTTCCTCAGGTGCTGTCACCTGAGTTTTCTGAATCACTGCTGGCGCTTTTTGTTTTTAGTTTGACAGACAGAGAAGTTAACGTCCCGCATTGAGATTAACTCAATAAATTATGTTTTTTGCAATATATTTTATAAAAACTTCCTGCAAATAGTCGGTTGCTGTTTTCTATTCACACATCCTGCATGTTTTTAAACATGATCCTGTATGAATGAGCATTTATTGTATTATTCATCATTTATTGTTATACATTTCTTCAATCTGATAGATTTTTTTATGATAACTATCAATTAATGATGTTAAACTCTCCTGTTGTCGGAATCTTTATTCTAATTTTTTTCAGTGTTTGTTCAAAGAGAAAACCAATAAGTTTGAAAATGTGATTAAATTGAGTTCCTATGTGCAGTTTATTGATAGAAATCAAACTTCTTCGTGTGACTGGTGACCTAAAGAAGTGTGTCACAAATGCACTGCAAAAACACAAAATCTTACCAAGTATTTTTGGTTTAGTTTCTAGTGCAAATATCTTGGTGCACTTCAGGTAAGTAAAAAGTAACTTACACGTAACTTTTCAGCAAAACATAAGAGCTTGTTTTAAGTAAATGATTCCTTAATGTTGATGAAAAAGTACAAATTAAGCTGTCAGACTATTTCACTATAAGAAATGTTTCCCATGTTATTAGTGAAGTAATCTGCCAGTGGAACTAGAACTGGGTTGCTAGGTAACAGACTGGTCTTGGCAGGCGTTGCTAGGTAACAGTTGTGAAATAACTGAAATAGTCTGACAACGGAAAGAGCATTTTCTCATTAATATCAAGTAATTATTGACTTAAAACAAGATCCTGTATCTTGCTGAAAAGTTACAAATAAATGTGTTTTATATTATTTCAGTTGCATTAAGATATTTGCAGTAGAAATTATACCAGAAACACTTGGTACAATTTTGTGTTTTTGCAGTGTAAACAGCCTCTTCTGTCTGTTTAGTCCAAGTATTTCTGTTGGACAAGTCCCAACAGAAAATGTGTTTATAGGTGTCCTACATTATAAAATATATATTTTGTTCTGCAATAAGTGGTCAATCTAATCCCTGCAGATGTTTTGATGACCAAATATCAGGCTATGCATATACAAGTGTTATTTGGTTGCAGATTACTTTGAGCGTCGGCCATCTTTTGTATGTTTGAGAGGTCAAAGGTGAGCAGAGTACCTCAACTCTGGCTTAAATAAGAGTAGCTCTACTTCAAGGCAAACAAAAATAAAAAGTAGCCTAAAAACGTACACAAGTAGTGAAAAAGTATTTGGTAAAACATCTACTCCAGTACTGAGTAACCGATAAAATTATCATTCAATATTTTAAAATTACATCATCAGGCGGAACAAAATATAAAGTTAAGCAAGAATTTAGGTATTTTAAGGACTGAAATGACAATAATTAATTTAAATAACAAAATCAGGCAAAAGAAAATTTTTCCAAATCAGTTTCTTTCAATATAAAACTTATGAAACTTTATCAAAAACTGCAGTTGTGTCTTTGTGTCTTTTGGATAAAAACATGTTTATTTTTCATTCAGTGGGTAGAAAATCAAGAAATTCTACTCAAGTAACAGTAGAAATACTTTATAATAAAATTACTCAAGTAAAAGTAACTCCTAAAATCACAAATCCTCCTAAAAGCATGTTTTCAAAACAGGTTACTCAAATAAATGTAACTATTTACTACCCATTCTGTCTATGGGTGGCTGTACCTCTGCTAGCCGCCGCTAACAGCATTAGCTCTGCAGTCAATACTGACTGCAGCATCGATCTGCTGTACTGTAAACCAGCTGCATTAGGAAGTGCATCATATCGACTGATGCTTCATGACGTCCCAGTTCTCCCACTTAAACTGGGGAGACCATGTTTTTACCAGACAGCTCTGGAGACCGCTGTCAGACTCAGACGGACGTCTTTGTTTATTTAACCCTCTTCTGTGAGGATTTTGGCAATGTCAGAGCATTTTTCTGAGCTGCGTGAAGAGAATGTTGATACAGTGAACTTGTCAAGCCATGCTCCCCTTGGAAACGATTTATCTTATTAACAGGCGGAGAGTCGGGGACGAGATTCACAGTGAAGTTCACGCAGCTCTTAAATATTTTGCAACCAAGTTACTTTTAAGTTTCTCTTATTTCAAATGTATTAAGACATTTGGACTTGAGAAACTAGACCAAAAATACTTGGTAAGATTTTGTGTTTTTGCATTGAAACAGTTGATATTTTTAGTACTTTTACATACAAAAAAAACAACAACAAAAAAACCATTTCTTGGTATCATATAATACCAAACTTTTTAAAGAAACTAAATTGCAAATTTATTTTATCAGTAAGGTAGAATCATCAAACTTAACCACAACTTTAGATGGTCTCTGAGAGAAAAGGAGGTCAGACATTCATTGCTGTAGTGTTACTCTTTACCATTAATCTCTCTCTCTCTTACACACACACACACACACACACACCTTCAGTGACATCATTGTGCACCCAGCTCTGATAAGGCCATCCGTCAACGAAAGCAATGACCTGTTGCGTTTAAAAATCCTAGCGGGGCCAAGTGATTGACTGAGACAACCACAATGTAGAGCAATGCGCAATGAGTGAACTACGGTTAGCTAATGATTACTGAGGCAGGCTCTGCTGTTGCACCTGTCACACCAAGGATAGACTGATTCCCGCCTCTTCCCGACAAACCATCATTGTTTTCACTGGCATGCAACACTGACCCGAACAGCCTGTGGGTGTGTTGGGGTGGGTGTGTGTGTGTTGGGGTGTCTCTGTGTGTGTGTCTAACGTTTAGCAACTATTTGCCAGGGAGTGTGGCGCTTCAGAACGAGGCAGTTTGAAAGTCCACTGCAGACGCAGCAGTTCAGTTCATGATACCATTTCAGTTCTACTGGCCTGGTTTAGTGTTTAACTTATAAACTACAAAAGCACAAAATATTAAAGCCGCTAGCGGTGTTGCAGCATGCAACTTTTATAAAACAAAACATATTTGTTAAAACTGTCACCATTTTGTGACAGTTTAATATGAAAAAATCTGTGAAAAAAATTTATCTTCTACATTTCCTTCCTGATCTACTAGCGCCGCCTGAAGAAATGCACCATTTCTGTCCAAAAACAACCAATCAGAGCCAGGAGGAGGGGCTTAGTGCTGTCAATCAACCTTTTGTATGCACTGCTAAATGTGCTAGTTACACACTGCAGCTTTATAGCAAAAGTTTTTTAGGGGAAATTTAATCAGGAATGCCAATTTTCAGAAGAACCTTTGTTCTTGAAGTATGTAGGATGAGACTCTGTCATTCATCATGAAACAATCCCTGGTTTGTTTGGTCGGCTGCATGAAGACGTGACAAGGTGGGATCTTCATGTCAGGAGAGCCTGTTTTCAAAACAGCCCAAGGAGACCAAACAAAGAATGTCTTACAACAAAGACAAAGATTTACCTCTGAATTTTTAAAAACACAGACAGTGTGAGAGGAAGCTGTTATCTTAAGTTTTAGCCTAACGGCTGGAGGCGGAGCGGCTAATTAAAGGGGCGGAGCTTGATGCCGCTTTGACAAATGGGTGTTGTGACTCGGCTGCTCCTGTCATTCCTGTCATAGCAAAGACTGCAGGAGGGCCTCTGGTGATTTTCCAACATGCGTTGAATCGTAAGTGAGAGGAGTAACAGTGGAGCCACATGTGACAGGCCATGTGTGTCTTGTCATATCCTGATTAATTATTATCTTAAAAAACTAACCAGAAGCAGCTTCAATTAAATTTAAATAATTATTTACCAGGAGTTATGAGTGTCTGAGAGTTACAGTGTATGAGAACAGGCAAGAGGAAAATACTGTTTATATTTATAATGCATAGTTACGTGAAGCTAATATTAGCATCTTTGCTAGTATAGCATGTTAGCTGCTGTTAGCATAGAAGCAATGAAACATGCAAGTTGCAGCACAGCAGCACATAGGAAGTAATAATTAAAAAGAAATAAAAAAAACAATAAATGAAATTGTGGCTAATATTTTAGTTAGCAAACTTCTATGCTAATTAAGGTTGCTAATAGCGTTCCCTTCCGGGTTTGTGAGTGGAGTTGCGTCCACACAGAACATGTGCAGAGAAAAACTTCTACTAGGTCAGTTTTATTTATCTCTTACTACCGTTTTATTCTGACTTCTGTACCGGTTTTTGTTGTGTTTGTGACTTTTCTATTTTATTTAACTGTCTGGACCATCATAAGTGTGTTGGTGGACATGTTAACAGGACATTAGTATCTTAAGAAATGTGCCAATATGACCTAACTCCACCATAATAATGTTTGCTATTAATAAACCATATGCCAGTGGTAGCATTAGCATTTTAACTGGCGATAATAAATAAGGAGCTGCTAGCATAACAGACACCGACTGACTGCTAGCATGTGCTTAACTTGTTAGTTATTATGAGAATATTGGATATTTTGAGACTTAAATTGTTTATTTATTCATATATTGCCAATTCACAATAAATGCTGTCTAAAGGCTCTTTACAAAAAATAATTTCAATCCAATCATAAATACATAAATCCCAATTGATTGTAACTATAAAACAGTACAATTAGTTCTTCAAAGTAGTTTAAAATGTTTCTATTTAAAACTATCTGATATAAAACTGCAGCGTGATCCGCAATGTTTGCTAGTAGCAGCATGATGCTAACGATAGCATCTTTGCTAATGTTAGCATTTTTCTTACAAGTCTTGCATTTTCATGGTTTATTTGTTAAGTTTTAGACTCCCAATGAGATTTTAAGGCTCAAAGCTGCTTCAGAAGAACAACATCAGACAGCGGGTTTGTGTTCTTGGCAAATTGTAGTCAGTCTGTAACATCCACAACCCTTGTAAGCATATCTAAAGTCTTGCAATGTAAAACATGAAAGTATTTGTAACAAGTCAATAGGCATCATCATGATTTGCTGGTCGGATAAATAGTCAGTAATTAAAACTGGTAGGGCTTTGTGAAAGTTTCCCGCTCATCGAGAAAACTTGCATGTTGGAACGAATCCTGACCTGTTGCCTGAAAGCTCCTGCAGCAGCTGCTGGAGGAAGCTTGTCTTAGTCCTCCGGACAATTGCTGATACCATCTGAGGCGCTGCTGTAATCTGTCAGAGGACAACGGTTCCCAGTCACACCGACGTTTCAGACAAAGAAATACAAAAACAGAACTAACCCCAGATCTTAACTGAACACTGATGCAATTTAAAGACTGACTGAAAGAAGCCGTTGCAGCAAAACCTGGAAAGTTTTTCCCACATATTGACCACACTGCAAAAATACAAAATACTACCAAATATTTTGATTAAGTTTCTTGTGCAAATATCTTAGTTCACTTGGAATAAGACAAAACTAACTTACAAGTAACTGTTTAGAAAGATATAGAGGCTTGTTTTAAGTTAATAATTTCATGATATTGATGAAAAAGTTTGACTTTCATTGGCAGATTATTTCATTTATAATATGGGAAAATCTTGTTATAAATGAATAGAGCTAGTAATTTCTTTTAATTAGTGTTAAGGAATTTTTATTATCATCATAGTGTCTTCGAGGTTTTCCCCTGAAAACTTGCTCAGCCCGGTAGTTTAGTGCTCGTCGTTCATCCAAGGGCCCATCGTGTTTCTCAGTTTTAAAATGTTTAAAGTTGACAGGAAATTTGAAAACATCACTTTGCAATTATGTGTTATTGAAAGATTAATACCTGAACACCAACTGTAAAATCTTAAAAAAGGCAAACAGTTTAAAAAGACTTAAATAGATAAGCAATGCTAAACCTGGTGGGGGCACAAGTAAAGCCTGGTGGCCCGCCAGGCTTATAATACACTGAGGAAAACCCTAATGTCTTGTTATAAATGATAAAAAATTGCAATCTCCTATTAAGGAAGTCACTGAAAACTAGCTCCTATATTTTGCTGCAAAGTTACTTATAACTCAGTTTGTCTTATTTCAAGTGCACTAAGTTATTTGCACTAGAATGTAGACCTGAAATATTTGGTCAGATTTTGTGTTTTTGCAGTGTAATTCCTCTGGAGGGTTATTTTACTTCTAATTTTACTTCTAATTAGCCATGCTTTGCTTCTGTATGTTGCTGACAAGACAGTTTTCAATTAGTCTTTCTAGTGTACAAAGATATTTGCTCCTGAAAGCACTTGGCAAATGTTTTGCAGTGTAAGGAATAATCTGGGAAATGGACACATTTCCACAGATCTGCTGCCTCTTCTGCCAGATTTGAGGCGAATGTTTCTAATGTGTCATTTTTGCCAGAGTCGTAGCGGATCAGCAAGGCAGGTGTGCGAGAGGCGGCTCGATGCCTGGCTGAACTCGCCTTCGAATCCCTCCAGAGGAAGGAAGAACATTTCAACGTGCAGAAAATAACTCGACTATTTGTTTCTCGAGCGAGTGCAATGTGTGTGAAATGCAGGTCAGGTGAGTCATCCTCTCAAACCTGACCGTGCTGTCTGTTTT
Source organism: Phalloptychus januarius (assembly GCA_902982915.1). Taxonomy (NCBI): domain Eukaryota; kingdom Metazoa; phylum Chordata; class Actinopteri; order Cyprinodontiformes; family Poeciliidae; genus Phalloptychus; species Phalloptychus januarius. The sequence goes on along the minus strand of CADWAE010000242.1, from coordinate 4,426,774 downwards.
TTACACCTGAATGGAAAAATACACCCTGAGTGGGGGGGTGTGTGTGTTTGCACAGACACACACAGGCTGATTCATAGTTTTATGACTGCCCTGGCAGCATTGCACAAAGCTAAGCTGAGAGCTACAAGGTCTTGCAGGAGTGTACATGTTCACACAGACATTTTCTCACCTTGGTGAAACCGTGATGGTCACCTGGATCATTTTTTTAATTCTCCAAATTCCCTCCAGTTCCTCAAGAAGCGCTAGCAAGACTAGCACAGACAAAAGCACAATAGCAGCCCTGCAGAGCTATAAAAAGACAGCAGAGTTTAACCCGTCCTTGAAACCTCACAGATGATCAACGGCTCACACACACTCATAAACTCTCACACACACACACTGTATCACACTCTGCAGAGTTTATGTTTAGAAGTGACAGCTCTTTTTGTCTGCTGTGTCCTACATCCAGGCGTTTCCACCGTTTATTTGGAGAACGATCAAATCCTTCATGTTTCATTTGGAAGGTTTTAAACTTATCTACTACTTTATGTCAAGAATTAAACATTTCAGCTTTAAATATATTCAGTTATCCACCTTAACAGCTTCAAAGAAGAAGTTATGGCTTATTTACACAAGTTTGCATGTCTACACTGTAAAAACCCAAAATCATACCAAATATTTTTGGTGTAGTTTCTAGTACAAATAACTTAATGCACAAAATAAGACAAAACTAACAAGAAACTTTTCAGAAAGACATAGGAATTTAAGTCAATATTATTAAGCAAAATAATCAGCAAGAAATAATTTATTTAATATGATTTTTTAAAATATTTTTATATAAAATAATATGTTTTATTATTTAATAATAAAATAGTATATTTTATTATAAAATTCTTTTATTTTTCGTGCTAGAAAAATATCTATTTTTTCTAATGCAAATAAAGATATTTGCGTTAGAAACTAGTTTTCATTAACAATAAGACATTATTTAAAACAAGCTACTATAAGTTGATGAAAAGTTATCTGTAAGATAGTTTTATCTTATTTAATGTAAGATATTTGCGCTAGAAACTAGACTGAAATATTAGGTATGATTGTGTGTTTTTGCAGTGTGCCTTTAAAATAAACTCTTTGCTACACTGAAAAAACAAAACACAATTTTACCAAGTATTTTTTTTTGGTTTCCAGTCTCATTATGACCGTTAGGGTTTTATCTTGCAGTCTTTTCTCAGAATGAACTTGTTTCTATGATCAGATCTATGCCTTCGTAGCACTTAGACATTTTCTTTTGAGCCAATTGGATAATTTCTAAATCTTTCCAGATTTCTCTCTCGTCAACAGTCAGGAATAAACCAAACATTTAAGGTTTTAAACTGAACAAAACTCCTTTAAAATGCGGGGCAACAAAGTTCCTGCACCTTTTCCTCTCTGAATATTTAAACTGGTTCTAAGCGAAGACCTGCGGTGGTTCCTGTTGGTACCAGAACAGCTTGAGTCCATCTGGTTTCTCCACTCTGAGCCCAGTTGTTGTTTCTGCAGTGGAGCTGCACATCCACTCAGCTTTCTCCTTGCGTTGTTGTTTAGTTAGCTGCTTTTCCTCTGTGCTCCTGCAGCCTGTTTCTCTCCTTTAGCCTCCAAACCACGTTCTGTTCTTCTCATCTTCACTCGTTTTCCTCCTCCTCCCATCGGTTCTGTTGTGATGCTTTCAAGGTCGTTGACCTTTGCTGGTTTTGCATCCCCCCGATAGTGAAATCGTTTACAGACAACTGATGGAAGATGCAAAAGTATGTTTGTACCCTGATCTTTTAAAAACGTTATTTCAACTACAAAAAACAAAATCTTACTATATATTTTTGGTCTAGTTTTTAGTACAATAATGTATTGAGCTTCAGGAGATGGGAAAAATAAGAGGTGCAAATTTATGCCAAAAAAAATTAGAAATTTTTAGATTAATTTCTGAAATTTTCCAACAAAAATTTGGAAAATTTCAGAAGTTGGAAATTTGCAAGAAAAGAACATAAGATATTTGATTAATCTCAGAAATGTTCAAAAAGAAATTTACTTTTCACATTTTTTACTTTTTGAGCTTTTAAATTTCCTTTTTCTTAGACTAACACACAAATTTCTGAGTCTTTTGGACGAAATCTACTCAACTTTTCTATATCTATATGTATACTGTATATAAAGGCTCTAACATGCTGTCACACGAACAAGTTTGTACACTTGAAATAAGACAAAACTAACTTACAAGTGACTTTTCAGCAAATCATTGAAGCTTGTTTTAAATCAGTAATGCCTTAAAATTGATGAAAAATTACCAGTTCAACTTCTAACAATATATTTTTATCAATATATTTATTGACCTAAAACAACCTATATTCCAGAAATGGTTTTTATAAGTTGTTTTTGTCTCAGTTCAAGCATTCTAAGATATTTGCACTAGAAACTAGACCAAAAATTCTTGGTAAGATTTTGTGTTTTTCCAGTGAATTTGTACAAACTTGTCACATATAAATAATAAAATGCAATTGTGGCTGCACTTATACATAAAAAAAAGTTTAAATTATATTTATGCTGCCGCTGTGTTCACACCAATTTCTATTTGTTTGACATTAAAGGTGGGATCTTTTCTTCTTGTGTTTATTAGAGCTCAAAATGTTACCACAATGTCCACTTTGCTTAATTAACAGGTTTCTTATCTAGTGTGCATTATAGAAGAAGTGTGGAAGCTAAGAGCATCAAAAACATCAGTAAACCACTGTGGTGGCAGGAGAAAATTAAAGAAAAGAGAAAATCCATACAAATACAGACAGTAGTGGTGGTTAGCAAGGCGTCGGTCACCATGTTTTTGAGTTCAAAAATGTTTAAAGTTGGCAGGAAATTGGAAAATATAACTTGATTATATTAGATAACATTATTAACAAAACCCAAGGGTACACAAAAACTGTACTCCAGTAAGAGTAGCAGTAGTTTAGCATATTTTTATTTAGGTAAAAGTAAAAAGTAGCCATGCAAGAAATTACTGAAATAAGAGTATAAAGTATTTAGTAAAAAGTGAGTAACTTATCAAATTATGAAGCATTTAATGTTTTAAAATAACATCATCAGATGGACCAAAATGTAAAGTTAAGTGTAAATTTTGGTATTTTAATTACCAAAGTGACAATAATTCATATAAGTAACAAAAAAATAACAAAATCAGTTTTGATTAATAAAAAACTGATGAAACTTTAACAAAGCATCAACAAAGCAGAATGCATTAACACAACAAGTCTAAAACATAAGCACTTGACGGAGTTTGGCTACATCGAGGCTCAATGCAGGAAAAAAGGACATCCGGAGCAGCGAGACAGCAGGTAAACAGCGCACAGCTACCAGCACTCACCGGGATTAGCATCATGGTGAGAAAGCTAAACAAATAACCCGAAAAACAATGAAAGTGTTCGAGTTGGCGGTGAAAGACGTTAGTTCTGCTCTCGCCCTTTGATTGCTGCTTCACCCTACTATTAGTAATATTTCACAGACGTAGCATCGCTTAACCTCCACCAGACAGTGAACTCTCACCCCGAACATCTGCTTAAAGCTGCAGCATATAACTAAAACAAAAAAAGATTTCAGTTATCTATTAAAATCTGTCTATTATGTCTAACATAGGTAAATTTATTGCCAGGTAATTTTTCCGTTTTGCCAGATAACATAGTACCAGCCTCATGGATGATGGTATCGGAATCGGCAGCAGAATACCTGACAATGTAATTTGTCTTCCTCCCAGAAAAACTCATCAAAACTTAAAACGCAGTGACTGGAAAACGGAGTGATCTTTAAAAACATGCAGTATATCCCCGGTGTGCTCCCCTCCACTGTTTGTCCTCCATGACAGGATATGACCGATATGGAACGGCTCCTGCATATGCACAGGTTGGTCAGGTTGCCTCTGCGATCCGATGACAACGTCTTCCATGTAAATGTCACTTCACATCTGGTCATTGTTTCCCATGGAAAATTTAAAAAAGAGAATCCTCATGCAGTGTGTCCTTTCTAAGCTCCTTTTCTATCCACACATTTTGGTGTTTTTGTCGTTCGCAGGCTAATATACATCCATGAAGTGTTGCTTAGACACTAGAACATCAGTTTGGATGTTTACGCTGTTAGTTTGCAGAAATGGCATGTTTGGTTTGTGTGGGAGGATTTAATCAGACTGAAGTCATAAATTGCACAAATGTTTGACTCAGACAAATAGAAATAATTTAAGCAATCAGCTTTTTTTTTATTTCAGCAAATCAAAAGTATTACACAATAAAGCAGGAGCTCACATTGTTAGGGCAGTAATGAGTCTATGCATTAATATTTATCTTAAAGCCGGAGAATGTAACTTCTATTGAAAATTTTTTTTTTTCCATATTTGTTAAAACTGTCACCATGTTGCTAAAGTATGAGACAGCCTATAAAAAACATCCTTCCATATGTACCAGAGGATGATTGACAGCGCTAAGACCCTCCTCCTGGCTCTACTTGGTTGTTTGTGACCAACCTGTATATTTGTGTCTTGACAGAGTGAGAGTTTTAACAAATATTTAAAAACACATTTTTTTTAATAAAGGTTAAATATGGCAGCTTTAAAGACATAATAATTTCTTTGATGTGGTTGAGTAATAAAGTACCAATGATCTGAATCACTGATTCAGATGAACCTAATCAGGTAGTTTGTGTGTCTCCATTTTTAAGTAATTGTGTTGATCGGCTAAATGATTCCATGCCATCTTTTGACCCCAATTATGCAATTCTTGTTTTTTTCAGACAGTCGGGCCCCAGCCACTCATCATGCATGACTCCTGGCTGCATATTAACAGCTGTGTGCCACGGTGCAGCTGTGGGCCGGCACCACAGATGGTGCTGAATACTGGATGAGATGGTGGAGCTGCATGATGGACGCCGCCTGGACGAGGTTAGATCAGGTTAGGTTGGCGGTTCATGACCCCAGTTAGCAGTCGCTGTCTTCCTCTGATTCATTTCTGCAAAAATACATTCCGGTTTGTTACAAGCTGTGTTTTATTATCTTCTGTTTTTATGATGTTTCAATGGATTCAGAATTTGTCTGCAGATATTTGCGAGGAAAAGAAAGAAAGTCAAAAGATACAGTTCATAATTTACTGGTCTGGTTGGTGCTTATTGTCCTTTAATAACTTCTCAAAAGACATTTGCATGAAGTGTGGGCTCAACATTGATGGATTGTTTCTTATAGATTAGGGCTGGACAATAAATCAATAATATTTATGGAAATATATTTAGATAATATGTCTGATTGCATAACAAATATTAAAATATTTACTGAATGCCGATCCAGAATCGCACAGTATTTTAGGAGATGTTGGCAGAGGTAACACTTTATCCATTTGACCTCTCACAGCCAGCGAAGGTAGGTAATGGAATCAACTCACTTACTCTTTGGTTACCTAGCAACAACTTGTTGAGTAACTGGCGCAGCAGCAGTTTAACGTTCTGCCACTTTCCTCAACACTGCTTAAAACTAATTAAAAAAAAACATACTACCAAATACAGTTTGGCAGTTTTTTATATATTTAAAACAAAAAGCTGCTGTTGACTGACATGAAAGGCTTATATTGTGATGTTTTTCAGCTGTATCAGTGCTTTGAATTCTGATGTCACAGGTAAAAGTAGTCTAGAAGAAGTAAAGAGGAATATTTTTTAAGGTTTTATTGGCTGTAGTGGCCTTTATTTGATAGTAAATTTACAGGAAGTTTGTAATGAGAGAACCTGGAAGATAAAGGTCACCAGGCCAGGAATTGAACCTGCGACAACGAGGACTAAGGCCTCCACATGTGGGTCGGGCTTAACCCCTGCACTACCACAGCACCCCGTAAAAAAGATTTCAAGGTCTTTTTCACCCTTACAGTATGTTTACACAATTAAGAGTTAAACTTACAGTTAAAACTTAGTTTGTTGCCTTTAAGAATAGAGAAACATGTTCAGTTAGGATTTTATTTTGAAGCCTGTTGATACATTAAAACAGGATAGTTTTGAGTTGTGGAGTAGAATGAAGCATGTTGCTAGGTGACGGGGTTGCTAGGTGACGGAAAGTGCCTGCTGATATTCAGTATTGTTTTGAAACGGCTCATTTTCCAAACGCCAAAATACATTAACTTAACGCTAAAACGTGGCTGGGTATTTATTTTTTTTTTTTGATTGAGTTGTTTTTAGAAGCAGAGGAGACTCAGATGAAACATAAAAACATGTAAAATGTGAACTTGACTCAACTAAAACTCAAACAAACTTTTTTAATCGGTGCCTATTCCTGCTGAACTGCAAAAAACCCATTAACCTGGAAGTACAAGTGTCTAACTTGTTTTTTCCATCATATTTTTATCCTTGGTAACAAATCCAGGGTGGTCATGATGTGTTGCCTACATTTTGGAGAAACTATGTTGGCTCAAGGTGAAGAACTCTTTCTGTCAGATATAAATTAGCCCTTTCATCATGAACAAATTATGTTTAGCGGAAAGCAGCCAAAGTGAAAAGTAGCTTTCTCATTGTTTTTCTTGCTATGCAGCCCTGAATTAAACAGCAGGAGAATAGTTGTGTATTGTCCCCAACTGATTAATACATCTTGGAAAAACACAAAAGACAGCTTTCCAATTTTTTTGTGCTCTTTTGGAAACCGCAGGACGTGCCTGAGTGCACATTCTCAAACAATTAGGAATGAGTAAAAGTTTCCTAATACACAAATTCAAAGCATTACGTGGAGCATGAAAGGCTGTTTGTCCTTGGAGACGCCTCATAAAGTGAGTCAGGCATGACTGGGAGGTTTGGAGCCCAGGATGCAATCACATCGGGGAGGATAAAGTTTCCATAAACAAGTTTCAGATCAGGTATGCAGCAGCAGATCTTTTTAAAAGATGTGATATTAGAAGCAAACAGACAGACATGCAGGTAGATGTTCAGATAGGCAGCTGCCCAACATATTAAATAGCATTAGCTGGAGTATTGTCTCATAACCTTTTACCCCCCAGGCCAGAGATGTTCCCTACAATGCATTATGGGATATGAGTGGTCGCAAACAGATACAGCTTTATTCAACTGGCCTGAGGCATTCTGTCCCGAATGGACCTATGTAATAACAGGCAGTGGCACACAATGAGGAAACACAGGAAATATGTATCATGATTTACGAAACCTATAGCACACAATATCTGCACATCTTACAGAAAGGCAGACATTCCAAGCTTCATCATCTGCTGTCATCGAGTTAGAAATCAACAAGAAATGTTACAAAAACATCCAAAATATCTCAGCTGATGCATGAATACAGAGGCTAGCATCAAGTCTTGTCTGTTTACAGCTAGTTTATAAACCATTAATGGTACAGAAAGTTACTTTTTTTTTTTAAATATGTTTTTTACATTTTTGTTAAATCTGTCACCATGCAGTGACAGTTTCTCTGTGAAAAGATCGATCTCCTCCACTTGTTGCCACCTGAAAAAAATGCACCACCCCTGATCAAAAACCACCAATCACAGTCTTAGTGCTGTCAATCAACATCATGAACACGCTGCTAAATTTGCTAATGGAGGAGAAGCAGCTTACAGTTATTCACCATCATCAGTGGCTATGCTAACTAGCATTAGCATTTATGACAGCCTCTGCTGACAGGGAAAAGTTGTATTGTAGCAAAAAGCAACGGGAGGGGAGCAGCATGTACATGGCCTTGATTAACAGTGCAAAGACCCACCTCCTAACTCTAATTGGTTGTTTCTAATTAGCATTGGGAGAAGGCAGAGGTGTTCGGGGGTTTTTTCATCAATTATCTGCCCCGTATCAGACTGTCATGACAGTTTCAACAAATATGTAAAGTAATACTTTTATAAAGTTAAATAAATACTGTTTTAAGAAACAGTTTAATAATTTTTAATTAAACAAATTCTATAATGAGCATTAAATTAACAGACTTTATAGACCGATGCTTGGTTAGTAGCATCAAAATTTGCACTTCAATATATTGATAATATGCTATTATCAATATATAATATTATCGCAATAATTTCTGGGACAATTTATCGTCCATTTATTGTTCCTAAATTTATTGTAAGCTCCATCCAAGCAGAAACTGGCATCTTGATCTTATCTGATCTCCTCTGTAAAGTTTCTGTGAGGACAGCAGAGGATGTTTTCTGTTTCACAGAGCAGGCATCTGCAGAAGCCGGCGTTATCACTGTGCATCACAAGGCGGGCATGAATAAACGAGAAGCCCAGTTCTGACTCACACAGCCGGTTCATTAAGGGGACCGATTAGACCCAAACGGCTCATATCACCATGAACCTTTTCAGTTTCACTCAGATTTGAATACTGTTTCAAATAAATTCATCCAGAGTCTTCTGAGAACAAAGATAAAAGTGTGATTCTCAGCAGAGTAGCAAAAAGCAAGACACAGCTCGTCCCCCAGTGGACTAATATGACTCAGCGCTTTGAGAGTTAAACCATGCGCTCAGTCCCCAAACTGGTTTCACATCGAAATTTACCGTATGCTAATAAGACATAGCTGCAATTACCAGAGGTAAGGGAGGAATGTGCTGTTTGTTACGTCAGGGAGAGAATCGGTAGAGGCAGAGATGTAGTGGGTTAAAATTTGAGCTGAGTCACACAAAAACAACCGATTCCGCTGTTTTTTTTCCACATCATGGGAGTCAGAAAGGAAAGTTTCGTATCAGACAAGCAATTCGGACTTTATGAGGTCACAAAAATGTTTACAGTGACATCAGACAGTAGTTATTATCGTATCATTTGTTGTGATTAATTTCTTATAAGAATTTTTGATTTATGATTTACAGGATAAATTCCAATTAACAATGTTAAAAAGAAACTCTTCAAATTGTTGGGATTACTTTTTCTATATATATATATATATATATATATATATATATATATATATTTGTATAATATACATTTGAAGATTAAATTAAATTAATTAAATTAACTGTGCTCAGTATTTATGTGACTGGTGTCCTACAGAAACTTATTTGTTTTTCAAGAGCATTATTTGTGTTTGTGTGATTATTTCTGTCATGCATAACACAGTTGCAGTTCTTTAGAAGAAGGAATAAATTATTCTTATTATCATTTTTATAGTATCACAAAACATTGTCCTTCACTGTCAGACCAATATTCTCCAACTTTATTAGGTTATAAAAATGTTTAAGTTGATATCAGACAGTAGTTGTTATCGTATCGCTTAGCATTTATTGTGATAAATTTCATTTATTGTTTACATGACAAATGAATGTTTAAGACCCCCTAGACTATCCGCATTGTCGGAATTATTTCTTACTTTTTCCTTTCTGCTTGTTCCATGAAAGAATCAATAAATGTGAAAATATTTGATTAAATGCAGAAACTGTGTGCAGCTTAGTGATAAAAATCACTTTTAGTGTCTTTAAAAGCACATTACAAGGCCAAGGAGGATCAAGGGATTTCATTGGATAAGCCCAATGTCCGTCAATAACCAATGGGCTGTTGCGGTCGATAAAAATTATATTTAATATACTTTTTTAATTAAATTTTGACAGCCCAGAGTCACACGGCACATGTACAGTATTTAGTCCTTCTTTCCTTCCTTCCTCTTGTCTTTATTTCTTTCTCTTTTCCTTCCTTCCTCAGATGCATCCTTCTGTCCATCCTTTCATCTTCCAAGGATATTTTCTTTATTTTCTGCTTTTCCTTCCTTCTTTAGTTATTTCTTTCTTCTTTCTGGTTTCATACCTTCTTTTTGTCCTTTCTCTTCTTCATTCTTTAGATGCTTCCTTCATCTTCTTTCTTCCTTCCACAGATACTTTGTTATAGTACTCCTTCCTTTCTTACTTGTTTCCTCCATACTTTTCCCCTTCTTTCCTTATTTTTTCACTTCCTTCTTTCCTTCTTTGACCGTCAGTATATATTTCCTTGTAGTTTCCTTTCTTTTTCCCTTGTTGCTTCTCTACCTTCCGTTTTGTGTCCATCTTTGTCTCTTTCCATCATGTCTCCCTTTTTCTTTCTATTTATTCCTTCCTTGTGTCCTTCCATCCTTCCTTCGTTCCATTCAGTTTCTTCTTTTTCCAACCTCCATTTGTAAAGTCTATTTTTCACAGCCCTTAAATTGGTCATAAACTTTCTGTATTTTGTATCTTAAAAGGACGTAAGAGCGACTTGAAACTCTGGACGTTTCCATGGAACCTGAAAGAAAGATTTTGGGACGCAGAGACTAAATGACCGAGGCGCACTTTCTCACATTTTCCGCCTCTGTTCACCTTCGCGTCTCGCTCACACCGAGGCCCAGACACACAAAGCGGCCTTGACGTCAGACTCGTCAACGGTTGCCATGTCGACACGGCCTGTAAAGTCAAGAGAGAAAGAGGCGGTGTGATGTTTCTCATTGAACCTGTACCTATGTGTGTGTGTATCACGTGGCTGTGTTTTTAGTGCACTGATCCGGTCTCATGATGGTCAACACCTCAGCAGCACACACCGCCTACCTGGGGACGCACCATCTCTCTTTCCAGCTTAGCTTGTGAAAACAGCAGCTGAATAAAAATCTATGACACTTCTTTTCGGAGTGATGCAGCTAAAACTGTGTGTGTGGGGGGGTGTGTGCGTGTGTGTGAATCCGGTTTTTATGTTCTTGTGGGGACCTTTCTCTCTACAATGTGGGGTTAAGGGGACCACGGCTCCCTGTGGGGACATTTTCCTGGTCCCCATGAGGGAGCTTAAAAAAGTGTTTCGAATTTGATTTTGTGTGAATTTCCATGATAATTCTCAAGAAACTGGAGGGACTGATTGATATAATTTGGCAGTAAACAGACAAAAACTGCATTGGTTTGATTGATAAAATAATATTTAAGCACTGTTAATGTTTAGTCTAGAATCTAGAGGGAAACATAGAAAGCTATGGTGGACCGGATTTGGCTCACGGGCTTTAAGTTTGACACATGTGTGCTAGGGCAAAGGTTAGGCTGTAGGAAATTAATGGAAGTTAATGTAATGTCCCCACAAGTCATGAAAACATGGCTGTGTGTGTGCTTTAGCTAAATTTGACAGCACTCGACTCCACCCAAAACAAACGTTACAGCTAGCAAATAGCCTGACCCACTTCCACGCCGCCATGTGACAAAGACGTGGACTGCACAACATCTGACTTGAGCGTCTTAATTATTATGTAAAGGTTGAGCTCAGTGTGTGGGTGTGTGTGTGTGTGTGAGAAGTGTAATTGCCAGGCGCTGGGAACAGCTGGAGGAGCCGCGGCCTGCAGGGCGCATTCCTGTGTGGTCAGCCGACCCTGATTGTCCTGTTCGTCTTCCTACTAATTTCTCCGCGTCTCAGACTCAAAACTCTCACAGTGAACTCAGTCACCCCATTCAAACAGAGCAACATACATTTACACTCAGGCTGTCATTAAGTTCTGGGACGAGCAGCTATAGAAACACATCAGGTCATGTGATGCAGGACTTTTTATAAAACCTGTTCTTTTATAAAAATATTAGCTGCAGTGTAGCAGAGAGCAAGGAGAGGAGGTGGATGGGTGATTGACAGCACTAAGACCCGCCTCCTGGCTCTGATTGGTTGTTTCTAATTAGAACTGGAAGAATGCAGAGATACTTGATTTTTCAAAGTCAAGTATCTGCATTTACTTTAGTAACTTACATTTACTTTAGTAACTTTTTTGAAAAAAAAAACTTTAGGTGTATTTTTACAATGCTGTACTGTTTTACTATGCATGTTTATCTTTGTTATATTTCTACTTTACACCGTTTTGATTCAAAGTGCTTTAAAAATAAATCTATACTGGTTTTGAAAACAGGCTAGAAACATTTCTCAGATTGATTGCCAGCCACAGTTGCTCCTGGAGGATCCCTATTGCTGTTTGCTGGTTTAGCACAGATCAAACTGGTGGTGATCAATTCACTGCAATGAATCAGCTGCTACTTTCACTTAAAATAATCAGCAGACACTGCAGGCTTCTACTTAATTTTTCACAGATATTTTTTATGTTGACTTCATCTTTGCTTAATGAATAATGCCAGTGTGTAGTCTGTTGTGTGTTTTTGTTAAATGACGATAAGAGTGATGAATGTAAATATTTAGATTTCATGACTGTTTCAGTTTCTTCAGGAAGCTTTGAAAAGTAAATATTTATGATTGCAGAGCTACCAACTCACCTATTAGCTTTCCTGGAAGCTGTTTTCCTGGCATCAGTTTGATTTGTCCCATATAATGATTCTAGGAACCTAATGACAGATTTCACACCCATCAAATATGAAACGAGGCTGATGCAAAAGTTTCTGTACTGCAAACATTCATGAGGTTTTAAACAAAACTTGTATTTTAATGTTCCTGTCTGGCCATGAGAGTCTCGATTTGCCAAATGAAAACAATTGTTTTTAGAAAAACGTTGCAGAAAACTGAGTGATTATGCTGAGCTGATGTGTTTCTAAACCCTAGAAGAATCAAATGAAATCAGGGATTTGACTCTTAAGGGATAGTTAGGTAAGTAAGTATCTTACTAAGGAAGCTATGTTTAATGAATCAAGGAAAAGTTAAAGTTGCAATATGTAGGTTTTTACGTGGGAATAAGCAACTTCCATTTGTTTTATCCTCTCAGTGGAATGGCAGAAAAAAACAATTGAAAGACATATTAGAGATTAGGGCTGAACTGATTAACCTGTTTAATCAAGATGAATCTGATTAATCCTGATTAATCATAATAATCATGATTAATCAGATATAAATCAGATATAAATCATGATTAATCAGATATAAATAAAATGTTTATTTATTTGCATATTTTAATGTATTTCTGATATTGTATAAAAAAGGCTTAAGTGGTTAAATGAAAAATCTGTAGAATGTGGCTTTTTTAAATCTGATTACTCACTTAATCATTGGAATAATTGATTAATTGATTACAGAAATAGCTCTGTATTAGACATATGTTTCTGCTTTTCCGGGTTTTTTAAAACATTACAGCAAATGTAAATCCAATAAATAACCGTCATATTTGTGAGCCTGAAACAGATTTTACTCCAGACTCTGTTTTTCCTCCTTGTTTATCTTGCTCACATTATAGCTCAGCTGTACTGTATGTTTTCTTTCCTCTCCTGTGGGAAAAGCAAGAATAACCGCACACTAATTAAGAGCACTTTGCTGTGTCAGCTTACACTTATTTCAGGCTCCAGCATGTACATATAAACGACACAATCGCACATGCACCAACAGGCTGAGGCTCCCAGTCGCTCCTGAGGCCGGTGGGTTGGATTAGCAGCTGTCATGGTGAAACCCTGAGCGCCTGCAACGGCCACGTAGCTAAACACCAGCATGAAAGAATCTAGACAGCAACCCGCTGACCTATTAGACCTCTAGCACACATGGACAAACACACCAGGCCTCTTTCCCACCTGCTTGAGTGACAGTCATTTTGCTGACCGGAAACCTGCTTGAAGTTCTGCCTCGCCTCTTCGGGGTTTAGCCTAACCGCTGAAATATGGCGGCACTGTTCTGGAATATAACCTTCTTCTGACTTTAAAGACTAATTATATGTGCTTCCTGCTTCAGACAACAATACAGCAGCTTAAATAACATCATTTAAAGAGCTTAACACTTAAAGGCGACCTATTGAGCAAATTCTTTCATGTTTTTGTTTTTCCATTTGGGTTTCTGCTGCTTCAAAAAAAAAACACCCAGACATTTTTTTTTTGGTAATAAGTTCATGTTTTCTGGTGTTAGGTCATGCTCCGTCATCTAGCAACCACATCAGAGTTCTGCATGTTTCCTAGCAACCCCAGAAGAGCTCCAGCCTGTTTGGTCAGCTGTTTCTACCACTGTGTGCGCTGTACAATGGCTGCTAGAAAAGACAACTGGTTTGTTGTTGACTCACCATCCAGAAACCGCTTTCTTGTTGGTTTTGCAGGAGGCTCTACTTCTGCTTTTCAAAGATGAACATTTGTATAATTGTGCATCTGTTTCATTATTATATTTGCTGCTAGTTGAAGAGGGCAGTGAGTGCAGGGAAGGTAAGACATTAATTGAGGACTTATTTACACTCAATAATCAATTAAACAAACGCTTTACTGACCAACTTTTTTGTTTATGTCCCGTCTTTTAGGGAAGGCCTCCTTGGTTTCTTATCACATTCAAGTCAGGATTCTTCCTGGGTTAGTCCATGACTGGAAACATTTAAGTAAAATTAAAAGAAAACAGGATAGTCAACATCACTGCCAGGTTGTCTGACCTCCCTAAATCTGATTTCCTTCTGAGTCAAAACAAAAATAAATTGCTCTCACACTCTGAAAGTTTGCCACCGGGCCTGCTGGAATGATAGTGGAAGAAGCAAGCTCTCCGCAGCCCAAGGAAAACCACAGAAAACAAACAGACGGTCTCTCTGGCTCACACGCAAACACTCAACCAAAACCAACAAAAACAATCCAAAAGTGAAACATGAAACACATGTTCGAACACACATCTCGTTCAGGAACGGGGAGGCAGGAGCTTAAGCTCTGTCTTTATGGCTTAAACGTGTCGTAAGTCATGTCTAATAATATAAAAAAAAAAAGCTTTTTAGCTGTTGGTTACAAGCTTTCTTTGGGTATCGAGAGAAACCGAGAGTGGGAAACACGATCGAGTGAGGACACGGCACTATGAGGAACACCATGTGTTCCCCGAACTGATGATGTCCTGATAAAGGCTGAATGGAAGTGGTGTTGTTTTCACTGGGAAGCTGAATGCACAGTGATGTGACTAAGCTGCAAGAGGGCCTGAGTGTATGAAGCAGCATGTGATGCTTGGAGATGAACCTATTTCCCATGATACCTCAGTGGAAACCAGCAGGCTGACGTCAAATTTCACTTTAAAGCACCGTATTGTTAAAACGGGAACAATTATGCCTCTGTTGAGACAAATATTTCTGCTTATTTTAATTTTGAGAAGTCTTTGCAAACTATTTATTCAGTGTTGAAGAGTTCAGAACTAATCTAAAAGTGTATTCAAAGTAATAAGCTATTTTTACCTCTGCAGTCCCACTGCTAAAAGAATTAGCTCTTATCTGGTTCTATCAAACCACAGCAAATAGGAAGAGATAAGGACTTAAATAAGATGATGATGTTTGAAATATAGTTCAAATGGTTCATTCACACCAGCCCTGTTTAATCCACTTTAATAGAACGCTAGATTTTTTGTCTAGAAAGTCCGGTTCATTTGGGGAGCTGTGAACGCGCCACCAAACTCTGATGTGGACCAAAACAGCGAACTCTGTTTACACTTCCGAGGCTGCATTTTATCAATTCATCAATATTTTTGTTTATAATAATTTAACTTTATAAAAGTCTGCATTTCTTTTTCACCCTTAGTTGTTAATGGTACAGCAAACTGACTTTTGAGAGAATGGGCACCTCTATATTTTTTCTACTAACTACTTCTTTTCTTTCAAAACTTTTGTTTATATGTATATTCATGCTTATTGATGTATATTTGCTGTTTGAGCTATTAAAATAGGCATTTGAAGTGTGTCAAACTCAAGGCCCAAGGGCCAAATCTGGCCCACCGTAGTTTTTTATGTGGCCCTCTAGACTCCAAATTACATCAATAAGTCCCTCCAGTTTTTCACAAATCTTCAAATTTCACACAAAACCAACAGATCCCCACATTTTTTTCTGATTTTATTGCAAAATCTTCTCAAAATTGGCCAAAAACATTGGGTCTAATTGACTGCTGCTTCAGGTTTATTTGACATCCATGATTGATAAAGTGAGTCATAAAAAGTCGCATTTAACTTCATACATTAGCACAAAATTTCTTACAAATATTTCTAAATTGGCGCCACAAAATCTGTGTTTTTGATTACAAAAAAAAGAACACAAAAACAACCAAGAAATCCTAGAGGAACTGATCAGTGAAGCACTGAAAGAAACATCTATTTATTGATATTTTAACAGTTTAGTGGGTTTATCATTATGGCTCTTTAAGAACATTCAGATTTTTAATTTGGCTCAAAACGAGCCTGAGTTTGATACCCTAATTTAGAGGATTTTCATGTTTTTTACTGATTTTAGCTCCTTGTTTCATGCAAGTATTCTTATTTTAAGACCTTCCCCACATTTTGACCCGTGTGCAAAGCGACGCTAGCAGACAGACGGTTTAAAAACCAGTAGCTGTTGGTTTGACGCCACTGACAGATGCTGCAGCCTCGTTTCCAGATGTTCCCCTCTGCGCTCCTCAGGTAATTTAATGACACAAACACACTCACACGCCTTGACGAAACATCACCCACTCAGGACTCACCAGATTTATGTGCACACAGACACAGCAGTAATTCAGCTGGTAGGGATGTTTACCATTTGGAGGAATTTACAGGTTTTGGTAACGTGAAAGGAAGCCCTCAGCGCCAGTAGATGCACAAACTATACTCTGTTTTATTGCACCAAAGCATTTCTGCCTGGAGAGACAAAATTAAATGCTTTAACATGCTAGCAAGACCCGTTCAGGTAAAACAAATACATCTCAAAGCTGTTTAACTCCATTTACTCGCATTTCTTATATTATCCTGTGCAGTTTCCAGGTCACATGAGAACTCTGTGTACGGTTTCTGTTTGCAGATTAAGGGCTTCCAGGCATTACCGTGTCAGTACAGTACACAGAGTGTTACAGTGTCGTGCTTGCACTGCGGTCACACTGCAGCGGCAACGTGACCACCTGCGACACCTTATCGAGTCTGAGAGCACACAAAGTCATCTTTTAGGCGGAAATGTGGGTCAGTGAGACGCGAGGACCATTCAGATTCATGAATCAGCAGATGAGCGAAACTCAACCCGAATGCTGCGTGGGTTACAGCCTGAACTGTTACAAACATGACTAAGTTTGGGTGATTTTTTTCTAATCCTGGTCAGAAATCAAAAATCTGAAATGCAGCCAAACTGGTTCCCCGTTCTATCCAGTTTTCACTCCATGTTGTTTTTATTTTTAAGCAGTTATAAGATCGATTTAAAAAGCACAAATGCTGGGTGTGGTGTGGTGACGGATTCAGATCTGAACCTCCAGGGCCACATAAAGATGGTTACAAAGTCGGCCTTCTACCACCTAAACAACATTTCCAGGATAAGAGGACTAATGACTCAGCAGGACAAACTTATCCATCATTTAGTCACATTGATTACTGAACAGATTCTTCACTAGTCTAAAAAATCAATCCTCCAGTTGCAGATGAGCTAGAATGCTCCTGCTGGCGTTCTGACTAAAACCAGGAAGTTAGAGCTCATCACCATGAGTTTGTTTCAGCTCATCAAGTGATTAATTGATTTATTGCCTGGCTAACATAACAGGTTTCTTTTTTCCATCAGAAAACCCAGGTTAGAGCGTTATATTTCTCTTTGTCTCTACTTTTGCTTAAATCGTGAATAAAATGCTGCAGACAAACCATCATGCTGAAGCCATAGGTTACAAAATGCTGCTTAGATAAAATAATTACCAAACTAAGAGCAACTGTAAAAAACAAAATGTAAATAAGCTGTTTAAAATGCCAAGCTACGGCCTGGAGAGACATTACAAGTGCACGCTGCTGCATTAAATGATTAAATTAACCAATTTTTAATCTATTATCTCTGCAGGAGATAATCAGGAAAGAGTTTGAACTTATCTAGGTTAACGGCACAATCTTTTCTTCTGCTGCTACTATTTTTGTCACATTTACTGACGTCAGAAGTTCCAACTTTTACGAATAAAACATATGTTTTAGTAAATATGAGTTAGCATGCTTGTGACATTAGCGTTAGCTTTCCAGTAGCTCTGGCTGTTAATGAATTAGTTAATAGTTTTTTCCTGTGGAGGAGAAAAAAGCTGCTGTTTGCTTAACTTACTGCAGAGGATAAAGGGATTTAAACTGGAAGTGAGTTTTGGCGACAGAAAGAGCCGACAGGTTTTCTTCCTAAGTGACAAAGATGTCAGACGGGATTTCTCTGGATGCGAGAAGGTGATGAAATCAGTGTCCTTGAGTTTATTCAAGCTTCTGAATGCGTCACACTTCACCGCAACATGTAACAAAAACAGAAAATACAAATTTAAACAGAAGTTTTGTGTTTTTAAGCTGATTGTACATTATAAATAAATTTGTCCTATTAATATTTTAAAAATCTAATCAGATTAATCATGATAAATGTTTAACTTTCTAGGCTTCAAATAGAAAAATGCATTTTGCTGAAGAAATTATTTCAAAGCAAACATGTCTGGAGATTCTGAGTTTTTAAGGGTTTGTTTTGTTTTGTTTCAAATACTTAAACTTATTTTTAGTCGAGTAAAAATAAAAAGTAGCCTAAAAAATTAATCAAGTAAGAGTAAAAGAGTATTTGGTAAAAGGTTTACTCCAGTACTGAGTAACTGATCGAATAAATAATTTAATATTTAAAAATTACATCATCAGATGGACAAAAATATTTTAAGGACAAAAATTACAATAATTTATATAAGTAACAAAATCAGGCAAAATAAAATATTAGCAAATCAGTTTCTTTATATAAAAACTTATTAAACTTTGAACAAAAACTGCAGGTGTTTCTGTCTGGTGGATATTTGGTTAAAACTTTCAGTGGGTAGAGAATCCAGAAACTGTATGAAGTAAAAATACTCCTAAAAGTAAATTTTGTCACAAAAAGCTCCTGAAGTAAAGGTAACTAGTTGCTACCCAACTTTGCTCATGTGTAAACCTGAAGGTTAATTTAGATTTCCAAGTAGTAGTTAACACAAACTTGTCTATGTTCTAAGTTTTTTCCATTACTCCAGTTCAAATGGCTCCTTTTTCACTTCAGGCCAATTGAATCCAACACAAAGGACACATTGTGTTGGATCATCTTGTTTCTACTACAAACTTTTGATGTTGTGAGCAGGAAAAAAGCCTGGAAGGCTTAGAGACGGAGCGGTGAAACACAGAGAAACCCTGGGACTCGTTAAGTTCTTCTGCCGAGACGTTTGTGCCCAGATACACTGCAAAAAACACAAAATCCTACTGAGTGTCTTTTTCCTACTGCAAGTGTCTTAGTCAGGCAAACGTAAAAGAAGCTTTTCAGCAACAGATAGAGGCTTGTTTTTAGTCAATAATTCATTAATACTGATGAAAAATTCTTGTTTCATTGGCAGATTATTTCACTTATATATGGGACAAATGTCCTGTTATAAGTGAAATAATCTGCCAATGGAACAAGAATTTTTCATCAATATTAAGGAATTACTGACTTAAAATAAACTCGTATATTTTGCTAAAAAGTTACTTGTAAGTTAGGGTTTTTGGGTATTTTAAGTGTACTAAGATATTTGAACTAGACCAGAAACACTCGGTTAGATTTTGTGTTTTTGCAGAGTCTTTCTCAGTAAAGCAGGTTGAAACAATCCTGTATTTCTTAGAAAATAACACAACGGGGCCTGGATATATGACATGAAGGAGACAAAAGATGCTAAACTTAAGAGCTACACAGCAAAAACTCAACATCTGACCAACATTTTTGTTTACTTTATAGTGCAAATATCTTACAAGTACAAGTGAAATAAGAAAAAAACTAACTTACAAGGTAACTTCACAACAAGATAAATAAACTTGTTACAAGTAAAGAAAAATGGTGAATAGTGATAAATAATGAACTAGTTCCACTGGCAGATTTATTTTTACTTATAAAAACAAATTTTTCCCTTTTTTAAGTGAATAATCTATTTTTGTTTTACCAATATGAACTACTGGCTTTAAAAGTCTACTTTAACTCAAAGAAAAGATACTTATAAATTAGTTTAGTCTTATTTCAGATATTTTAATGTATTTGCAGTGTATAGAGTTTTGTGCACATAAATAAGGAAGACTTTGCTCTCAGATTTTCATGATAAATATGTTCTTAAGAGCTTGTGGTAAATAATAGTATAAACATTGTTTTTACAAAATTGTGAGTTAGGCCTGGTGTAGAATTACAATCACCGTTGCTATTGGATACCATTTTAACATGTTAAATATGTTGATAATTAAGTGGGACAGGTTACTGATTTGGGGCTAAATTCACTTGAAAAAATGCATATTTTTGTCTGTTTTTATGAACAAATAAATAAATAAATAAAACAGGTAAAGAAATTATCTGTTTAATTAAAAAATACATTAATTTTCTGATTTTGACTCAGGCAGATTCAAGGCCACCTAAAGATTTAAAATCCAGTAGATGGATAAATGAGTCCCCACTTCAGTTGGAGACTCATTTATCCAGACCAGCTTTCTGCTGCTGAATGTTTTCTGTTTTTAAAACGTTTTTCCGTGTTTTTGTCGGTTTGTTTTGATTGTAAAGCACTTTGTGGGTTTTTGACCTGTGAAAGACGCAGTATAAATAAAATTTACTTACTATTTATGTGTGTGTGTGGGGGCGTGTGCGAGTGTGTGTGTTTATTCAACGTAAATAACTGTGTGTATTCCAGCCCACATAACCCACAAACGGCGTAGAAATGCAGAGACGGTTATGACTTATCTCTTGTTTAAAGCCAGTTCTCCATTCATAAAGAGGTAAAAGTATCAATGAGAAACCAGAAAAAATCTGCTTTCTGGTTCTGGTGTGAAGGCAGACACACACATGCAACCATGTGTGAAACAACACAAATTAAAACAGTTGTGAAATTAAATTTATCTACATTTACCGTAAATAAACATGTGTGCAAAGTTGTAGTTGCAAAGGAAACATAGTTACGCACCGTAAAAAGAGATAAAATGAGATGTTTTTCGCTCGCTGATGGAGGTTAATTTAGTTAGTGCACACACAAACACAAACTTTTCTCACTCTGTTTGCATGTATGTGTAAATGCAGATGGTTTTCCCCCCTCTGGCGCATGAATGGAAGTCCTGAGAGCGCCAGATAAAGGTGGTCTGTCCTGCCGCGCCGCTCTCCTGATTCTTAAAAGGGAGTCATTGATGGGAGAACTGGTCTTGCAGGACTTTCGGCCACGCAGGGAGACGGCGAATCGCGAAAGTGACAGGTGCACAACAGCAGAGGAAACTCAGAAATATGTTCAGGAAACTTTCAAGCAGTTTAAACACCTCAAGTCTTACAGATGGGAGAAGGACATTTGGTAAAAGTTGCTCCAAAATTAGAGGTAAACCTATTAATATTAAGGTAGAATAGAATATAAATAACCTCCCTAAGTGGGGATATTTACAAAGTAACAGGGAATCAAAGCATATAAATTAAAATATTGAATAGCAAGGGAAAAATTACAACATAACACAAAGAAGCTGAATTGAAGCAGGTTAGAGAGCATAAATTAGCATCATGAGAGCAACAGGTTTTAGTACATGCATTGAAGAAACACTTTAGAAGCAAGTTAAATTAAGAAGCAGAGTTTAAGATAAAACATTTAAACCTGGTTTGTGTTTTTAGATCTAAAAATGCAGATTGGCATTAGAAACAAACAATAGAGCTACAATGCTACTGGTAGCATGTTAGCTTAAAGTAGCTAACGCTATCTGGGATTCTAGCAACATATTACATACCAAAATCAATAAAATGGCATCTCTAGACAGAGTGCTAGCACTACCATGTTGGCTAGCAATAGCAAATAAAGACACAAAAGACGAGACTTCATGAGTGCAGCAGTGGTGTGGCCATATTGTGAGTGGCATGTTAATGTTAGCTTGGGGAAGCTAACATTAGCTGTGATGCCAACAGAATACTGCGTGCCAAAATCAACAAAAATAGTATTATAAGCTAGCATGCTAGATAGCTACAGGAGATATAGACACAAAAGAGTAAACCACATGCAGCCACATTGTGAGTGGCATGTTTCCTTAAAGTAGCTAACACGAGTCACCCATTCTAGCTGAGAATATCTAGCTGAGTGCCAAATTCAACTAAAATAGTATCATAAGCTATCATGCTAACAGTAGCATGCAAGCTAGCAATAGCAAATATAGACATAAAAGAGTAAACCTCATGAGTGCAGCAGAGGTGACGCCATATTGTGAGTGGCATTTCCTGTTAACACAACCTAGTCAAGCTGTGAGTTTGCAAAAGTAGGATATTTGATTCAAAACATTTGAATGAAATTATGATTTTTCAGATCATAAAACAATTTTTAATAATAACCACAACAACAGAAAACTTAAGTTGAAAATACAGATGATTTTAATTTAATATGTGAAAACCAACTTGGCCCTAATTAAAAATAATAATAAAATTTTGCTAAATAATGAAATCACTGTAAATTGCTACATTTTCTGGATTCAGTTTCACCAGCTACACCAAGGCCTGCTTACTGCCAGACCTGCATAACCAAGAAATCACTTAAATAAAAGCTGAAAAACCTTCACCTCATTCCTCTATTTAAAAGAAAATCAAGAACAGATGAGAAGAAAGTTCAAATATGTTGCTTCTAATGTAAGCACTAGTCTGAGTTGGTATCAGTTCTCAAATGTATTTTGGGAAATTTAAAACAAAGTAATGTAGATTTTCTCAGCATTGTCGTCTGAAAGCAAACAGACTAAACACAATGTGTTGCCATCGATCATGTGTGACTTTTTGTGATGATTTTTAAAATGACGCTGCTGATAAATTGTATTAAGTCACAATAACAGTCGCAGTCGGTGCTCGGCGGGATCTGAACAGATTCATTACGAACGCAGTCCTTCAGGACCTGATTTGGACGAGTTAATCACCACGGGACTTTGGGGGAATGTTTCTCAACAGAAGACATGTGTGGGCCTGCTGAGAAATGAAAACGTTGAGAAAAGAAAAAGCAGGACTGCATTAGAAAGAGAAACAGAAACATCATTAGTGAGCCCACAAACAGTCATTTCCTCCAGCCAGCCAGCAGATTGTATCAACATTCAGCTTTTGTTTGAAAGACGCAGATATGAAATATGGACCTGAGTTGGAGCGCCGCAGCTGGACCGAGCAGAGGGGAACACGGGTCTTCTCCAGAAGCCCATTCTTTAAGAACCTGAGATGCATTTAGCTTCCTGCCAGAAGCTGGTCACACCTTCCAGGACCCTGAGCCTTGTTCGTAGTATTTCATGTACTCAGAATGTGATAAACAGAGTTTCTGAAAGCAGAAAGGATCATCCTAAACGTGCAATATTTAACTTTTATTACAAATATGTTTATTAAAAATGTCACCATGTGGTGGCAGTTTAATATGAAACAGATAATCTGTGAAAAGATGAATCTCCTCCACTTCTTTTGGTGTCTGAAGAGATGCAGCAAAACAACCAATCAGAACCAAGAGCAGGATCTTAGTGCTGCCAATCATCCTCATGTACATGCTAATGTTGGAGAAACAACTTACAATGCAAAAACACAAAATCTTACCAGTTTTTCTTTTGGTTTAGTTTCTCGTGCAAATATCTTAGTGAACTTGAAATAAGACAAACTAACTTAAAAGTTACTTTTTAGCAAGATATAGAACCTTAAGTAAATAATTCCTTAATATTCATAAAAAATGTTCCACTGGCAGATTATTTAACTTATAACATGGGAAAAATGAAAAACTGTTACAAGTCTGCTAATGGAACTAGCACTTTTTTTTTCAATATTAAGGAATTATTTAACTAAAACAAACTCATGTTTCTTCATGTTACTTATTTCAAATGTACTAAGATATTTGCACTAGAAACTAGACCAAAAATACTTGGTAAGGTTTTGTGTTTTAGTCAGCGTGCTTAAAGCTAAGCTGTACGGATCGTACACACTGGCATTTTTAAGTTTTAAGAACGTGATTTTTTTTTTTAAGTAAGCTCCACTAGTTGTGTTTTACAGTGCGAGGTCAGTGTGTTCAGGTTACTTTGAGTCCATGGACGTCCGAGCTGCAGCAGGTAATTACATGTAATCACCCAAAATGTTTATACTGTACAAATAGCTGAATGGTGTTATGAATGAGGCGGGCCCCTCTGCGATCCGGATCGTCATGCAGCGGGTCGGAGGCCTGGTGGGACCACTGAAACCGTCCTGCACCGCGTCACACGCTGCACAATGTCTTTAAAGACACAGCTTATGTCACTACGTCGTCTGGATCAGCTTTAACATCAGAACATGTTTTACTCATATTTATTGCAGAAGATCTGAAATAACTGGAGACTTTTTCTCTTGACACTGAAAATTATAGATGGAGCAACATTAGTGCATATCTGTGGAAACCGTTTTATTTAACTTTTACAAATAAAAACCTGCTCAAACTCGACCAGCAGAATAAAAGATATTTTGTTGATCCCAAAGGGGAAATTAAACATTTTCAAAGCATTATTGCAGATAGTGATGGTTGTCTCCTGTAGCAGTCAGTGTTACTGCGAATTTCAAGAAGCCTCTGACGGAAGAATCTGGTTTTCTAGGGTTGTCCATATTTTTTTTCTATTTTATATAAAACCCTTTGTTTTTAGAGTTGGTTATGGACTTTGACTGGACCATTCTAACATACGAACATCCTTTTGATGCATATCTAATTCAGTTAATCTCCTGGCTCTTCTCTTATTTCAAATGTACTGAGATATTTGCACTAAAAACTAGAAAATAAATGGTAAGATTTTGTGTTTCTACAGTTTTCAGAGTAAAATGGGAGCCATAAAACTCCATCAACTGTTTTTTTAAAATATATTTTCCACTTGTTGCTCTGGTTTTGCTTCGATTCAACACCAGCAGTCAGAAAGCGTGGCTCCTAAAGCGTCAACACAAACTCCCAACATTCACTTCCCCACCAGGTCGCACCCTCACCCTGCTTCCTTATCGGCCTCCGCGCCCGGCTGCGGGTCACGTGTGGCCTGGTCTAAGTAAAGCCCCTTACACAGCTCGATAGGACATGTTACATTTTACAGCTGCGTCGCTCCAACTTACACGCCTGCTGTCTGTTTCTTCCCTTTTAACTCAGCCGAGTGTCACTTTGCTATCAGGCTGGGCTGCAGAAGCTGACTGACACACAAAGATAAAGAGCTGCTGATTGTTGGGTGGTGTTGAAGATAAGATACGCATCGTTATTAAGGTGTGATCTTTACAACCTCACGGGGAAAGTTTTACTTTACTGCAGGAAAAGTGACTGCAGTATACAGTCTGTATTCAGTAGAATATTACGAAAATGTATGTTTCATTTACAATTAAAATAATGTAGCAAACCAATCAAATTAAACATTTTTTTAATACAGAAATGTGGGATTAATTGAATAAATGAACATACATTTGCATTTTGAGGTCGGAATTTCTGGGTTGTAAATCAGAAATGTCAACTTAAAATAGATATAATGTTAAAGCATCCATCCATCCATCCATCTTCTACCGCTTATCCGGGGTCGGGTCGCGGGGGTAGCAGCTTAAGAAGGGAGGCCCAGACTTCCCTCTCCCCAGCCACTTGTTCCAGCTCCTCCGGGGGAATCCCGAGGCGTTCCCAGGCCAGCCAAGAGACATAGTCCCTCCAGCGTGTCCTGGGTCTTCCCCGGGGCCTCCTCCCGGTGGGACGTGCCCGGAACACCTCACCAGGGAGGCGTCCAGGAGGCATCCTGACCAGATGCCCGAGCCACCTCAACCCTGGTCTGTCCCCCCGGATGCCGAGCTTCTCACCCTATCTCTAAGGGAGAGCCCAGCCACCCTGCGGAGAAAACCCATTTCGGCCGTTTGTATCCGGGACCTCGTTCTTTCGGTCATGACCCAAAGCTCATGACCATAGATGAGGGTAGGAATGTAGATCGACCAAATCAATACCAAATTTAATTTCTGACTTCTGAGACAAAACGCTGGTTTAGCTTGTCTGACTGAGTGTTTTTGTTAAACGTAGCCCTGAGAAACAAAACAAAAACTTTTTTTTTTTTTTTTTTGCAAAAAGCAAGTAAAGCAAAAAGTGGAAAAGATTATTAATGTATAAAAAAAAAGGGATAAACTCTTAAGTGTAAAAAAGCCTTTACCGTGATAATATGTTTGGCTACGAAAGCTAACCTAGGCTGGCTAATGTTGGTTAGCATGATCTACAACAAATTTAAAATGTGTATCTTAAATATTTTAATTTGTACAGTAGTGTACAAAATACCAACCTCTATCTTTAATAATAAAGATAATAAAATATTTGTTTCACTTTCTTGGATTTAATACATTAGCAAGGACAAAAAAATAAAACTGTGGTATCAACAATTAGCTTATGATTTGACGTTTTCAAGATAAAAAAATTTAAGCTAGCTGTGCATTTGTACACCAAATATCTTTCTAGTTAAATTTATCTGGCCACACTTGTGATAATGTAACATTAATATATAAAGAAATTGTGGTAAAGAAAAGTGGTAAAAGTCCAGTTTTAGCCTTTAGCGTTGACTGAGTTTCAGCTCAGTAGCTGAAATGTCAAGAGATAAAACATTTCTGAACGTCATCTCACTTTTTGCTGACTCTGCTTTCTGTGGACGATGAAAGGGCAGCCAAGAACTCCTGAAAATCAGCAGCCAGAGAGAGAATTAGTCATACCAGGTTAGCATGTCTGTGCGCCTCATTAAATAAACCACAGAGGGACTTTTAGCCATATGCTCTGTGGCATCTCACCTAATAGAGGCCTACTGCTTATGATATTTAAACCCTCCTGATTATTTACACTGGGAAAGAAAAGAAGAAAACATGTTTTACGAGGGTTTTCCACCTGTACTGAGATGAAGTCATGGCCGCAGCCTCAAACACAGGGTGAGGCAACGTAAACAAAAATTTCTCTCATCCTTTAGTCCCCAGCAGTGGCAGAAAATGTGGATTGGTGAGTAAGATGAAGAGGCCTGAAGAGTAAACTGACTGCTGCTGAATGACAGACTCATGACTGTCACGCTAACGGCTTAGCATCCAGGTAGCAGAAATTATATTACACTGCAACCGGCGCTGGTTGATACCATCAGTTGTTAGCAAGCACTGCTAATCCACCTCATTTGATTTTGTCGCTGCTCCTTAAAGGATTTTTTGAGTTCCTCATCAGACTCTGGGAAGAAAAATGCTGTAAAATCAGAAAGAATGTGAGGATATATTGATTATTTAGTAACGTTTGTGGATTTGTGAAAAACTAATCCACAAAGAGGGATTTATTAATGTGATTTGGAGTCTAGAGAGCCACATAAAAAACTCCGGTGGACCAGATTTGGCCCACGGGCCTTGAGTTTGACACATGTAAGGCAGAGGGTCTCTGGGAATGGAAATGTCTTTGGTCCCTTGTGATGAGACATAAGCTGAAGACAATGAGTGAATGGATGGATGGATGGATGGATGGATGGATGGATGGATGGATGGTGGATGGATGTGGATGGATGGATGGATGGATGGATGGTTGGTGGTTGATTGGATGGTTTAATGGTGGTTGGTTGCTTGGTTGATTGATGGTTGGTTGGTTGGTTGGTGGTTGGTTGGTGGTGTTGTTGGTTGATTGGTTGGATGGTTTGCCTCTCCGCTCTCTGTTGGTGGTCACTGTTGACTCATTGAGGGAATTTGGAGAAACAGTCCCAGCAGGATCCAGGCTTCAGAGACGAAGGGAAGTACCTCGTAACTCAGACATAAACACGCGTCGAGGACGCGTCTCTTCTGCGTCGCTTGTACACAGCACACCGTAAAACTGGAGCCACAAGCATAGAGAGTAAACACTAGGTTCTCTCATAAGATGCTCTGTAAATATTTATCGCCGTGCTTTAAAGAGAGAGGGATATGACAGACCCGGAGCGGCAACGGCCGAGCATGACCACCCCTGGCCGAGCCCCTCCACTCACCCTGCAACAGCGAACAACATTTCCTTATTCAGCATCCGTAAACTGCGGCTTTCCCTGGCTCACCTCGCAGCTGCAGGGAGGCTGGAGGCTACTTCCTGAAAATAAGGTGATGATTATGTATTTACTTTCTTGCAGTTTGAGCCCGAATGAAAGCACAGAAATACTACGTCCTCTGGTCAAGTTGGTGGTTTTACTCTGAAAACGATCATAACATCCACACAGGAAAGCAAGAGTTTTTATAGGTGTCATCTAATGAACAAATGAAGATCAAACCTGACTCCTGCTACCAACACAGAGAAAAGGAAAAGGCTGCATGAAGTAAAACCATACAGCAGGTCAAACTTAGTTTCATTTTGGGCAGTTTCCAAAAATCTGAACATTCTTAAAGGGCCAGTTGTGCCTGAAAGTGTTGATAAAACCCATTAAGCTGTTAAATAAATAGTTGTTTGTTTCAGCATTCAAAAAGTGTTTCCAAAAATTAGATAATCCCTGATCTGTCCCTCCCGGATTTAGATTGTTTTTGTGTTTTTTCTGCAAACATCACAGATTTTGTGGCGCTAATTTAGAAATATTTGTAAGAAATTTTGCGCTAATGTGTGATGTTAAATGTGATTTCTTCTTCAGATTTGCTGTAGACCATTACAGGAGATCTTTCCTACCAACAGCCGTCAATAACTCTGAAGAACCTGAATTAATTAGCTACAACATTTAATTTGTCTTTGGGATCAATAAACTATTTTTAAACTGAACTGAATAATTCATAAATCTAACTCTCATTTTCCCCCATATTTTGTGTTATCTCCAATCAAGCAGGAACATTTTTCTGCTAGCATCATAAACTGGATTTTGCCATAAAACTGGATTTTGGTATGAATTAAATTTTAGTGATAAATTTGAATCAAAACAGCAGTTTAGTTTCATCTCAACCTCTGGCATCGTTCTGGCGTTTGACCACTGAGCGTTTTGTTTGTCAGGATTGTAATAGTCAAACTGGTTGACTGTTACCAGAACTGGCGTTTAAGCAAAGTAGACCAATCTCTAATTGGTTTGAGGTTGAGGCTTTAGGAAAGCTATTCCAGAACCTTAATGTTAGCCTTCTTCATCCATAACAAAACCAGCTCTGATGTTTTTGGGATCTTGTGCTTGTGTGCGGCTGCAAATTTCAGTGGAGCTTGAACGTGTCAGTTTTACAGGAAAGGGTTTACGCTTGTAGGGAGTGCCTCTGGTGGTCAATGGGGAAAAGTTAAGGTTCGCCTGCATCAGATCTTCCTGAACATCCCAAATAGTTTCCTTTCATCTGTGTGGGTCTTATTTCAGGCCTTGGACAACTACATACAACCGTACATCTTTGAAAAGCAGAAGCGGAGCCTCCTACACAACCAAAACGAATGCAGCAAGTGGTTTCTGGATGGTAAGTCAACAACAAAACATTTGTCTTTTCAGCAGCCATTGTACAGCAGTAAAACCAGCTGACCAGATGTGCTGGAGCTCAGTTTGGGTTGTTGGGCAACAGGCTAGTGTCTGCTCAAACTTTACATTTGGAAGACAGTAAATGGGTAGGTGAGTTGTTTTTAGAAGCAATAGAAACCGAAATTAAAGTACAAAAACATATAAAGTCCCCTTTGAGGTATAATTGGTGTGTGAACTATTAAAAGACACAGACGCAGGTTTCAAGTATCGGTGGATTTTATCTATTTGTGAGCAGCTGTGGTCTCTAACCCCAGATGAATACAACCACAATCACTCACCAGAAGCTAACTGGCCTAACATTTAACCATAAAACAGAGCAAATGTAATATTCACTGTAATTGTTGCATCTCCAGGTGGAATGATGCAAAACAATAACGGTAAAGATGCTAAAATGCTACATATATATCAAAGCGAGCTAGCTGACTGTGCTGCTTTGGTTTGAAACTTAAGTGAATAGTGGCAGTCCTGGGGGAAACCCCAGTCTCCAACAATCACGTTTCCTCGTGACAAATAATGTGCTGATGTACCATAAACTGGTGATAAAATCATCCCAATGTTTCTTTGTGTCAAGCTAGTTGAGCTAACATTAGCAACACCAGTAACTGCAGATCAGATTTGAAGGAATGTTGTTCACGTTTCAGCTTCCTTGCCGTCCACATTTTTAAGTGAGCATCGTTAGACTGGAGCTGTCAGTCTTATCTCCTTTGGCAGCGTTCCTGTTGGCTCAAAAAGGTCTCAGATCCGGTTTCTTATTACCCGACGATGCAACTAAACAAACTGCGACTGCGTTGTTTTTCTAGACGGACAACATGCAGCAAGTAAGGCTGAGTAGCTCCAGTTGTGAGCAGGTTTCAGGCGCTCTGCTCACAGAAAAAGACATATGTCCATATTGTTTCTTTGCCAGAATGGGGTCATGCTAAGTTAACACACACAGGTACACACAGAAGGGACTTTCAATGGTTGATTTACAACTGCTGGGTGACTCAGAGCTTCAGGACTTCAGGGACTCTCCCCTGCTAGACGGAGAAATTAAACTTTCACTTTGGTTATTGCAAGTGGTTAGAGCTCATTAAAGAGAGGAAGTTTTCGCTTCAATATTTAACTTTTATAAGTGAATCAATCGGCTCTACAGCTGCAGGGAAAAGCTGATCAAATGGAGGTTTAGGACCTTGTCAGGAACTAATTTGGCAGGAAGAGAGGCTGTTATTCTCCTTTTGGCCAGCTTCCACCCATATGGCTCACATACACAGCGCTGAACATTTTGATCACACTACAAATACTAACTTCATTGCTTTTATTGGGATTTTATATAATAGATCAAACAGTGAGTAGAGCATGATTTGGATTTAAAAGGTATGTAGTTTTTGAAATAGTTTAGCAATGAAAACAAAACTACAGTCCTACCTTTCACCGTATTGACAGCTGCAGGTTGTTTGCTTTCTATCTATGAACATTATAGACTGAAATTTTATATGTAGAAAATAATAAAAGCAACAATAAGTAGCAATAATAATATAATACACTCTACAAGACTATTTACCCTTTAGAGGTGACGTCACGCTCTTCAGAACGCCGCCATGACTGACGTCAAAACTGCCAAAGCGCTCCTTTAAAGTTAATCAAAAGCCAGACATCTGTTACTTAACATCGCATCTATTTACTTCATTTAACTTTAAAAATTGTCCGACCTGCGCGGTCGGCTGCACAGACCAGGATAGAAACCAAACTTGCCATTTTATTGTATAACTTTTAATGAGGAAAGATACAGCAGATAACAGCCATCAATCATAACGACCTGCAGCTGTCATTAATAATGACCGCCAGCCCCGGTGGAAATCGCGGATTTGCAGCGAACACAGATTAACGTTCATATACTTTATAAGTAAATTCGATTAGATTGCACTAACGGTCTAACCGTTGGTAACCATGGAGACAGTGCCCGCACCGTCATGTAGCCTAGCATGTATGGAAAAACCTGGTTAGCATCTTGTCTTTTGTGTTTTTAAAGCTGCTCCGGTGTAAAGGGGAAACGCTGTTTATGACAGAGTGACTTAAATCATGTGGTGTGAATTCAGGAAAAGTCTGTAATTTGATCAACACGGCAAAGGGGAGGAGCTACAGGTCGGTTTCTAAGCTAGCTAGTTCCAACTTCTGTAAATTGACAAAAGCAAATTAGGAAAACAGTTCCAAAACAATCTGTTCAATCATGGCGCCTCCACGTAGTTGCAAATAGCAGTGCAGGTATTAGAAATAAAAAATATCTTACTCATGACGGATTCAAGTTTAGCAACGTGACAAAATGTGAAAAACTCAAGGAGCGTAAAAACCAAATATGAAGTAAGTCTAAGCCACTTTATGCCATCAGCTCTTGACCCGCAGGTCTGGGCTGTTCATGCCAAAACAATACCAGGACGAGCGCTGGACTTCCCAGAGCGCCAGTGGAACACAAATAGCAACTTCTAGAGACTACAGAGGAGAGGGGAAGCTGACGGAGGAGGAAAAACAGCGAAGAAGAGGTGGAAATGGGTAGTGGCCAGGAAGCACGACGCTTCCTGTCCTAATCACAACTCAGAGAGGGTTTCCTTTCATTGTAGCAGCTCCAGGCACCATTAACCAGCCGCAGCGCTGCAGCACACACACACACACACACACATCTATGCTCCACAGAAAACCACTGGTGGAGAAGCACTGCAATAATTAATACATCAAACTAACATTTTTACTTCAGTAAAAGTAAGAATGGCTTAAAATACTTAAAAGTGTTGAAAGGAAAAGCGCTTTCCTTTCAACACTTGGTCTAGATCACGTGTCAAACTCAAGGCCTGTGGGCCAGATCCGGCCCACCACAGCTTTTTATGTGGCTCTGTAGATTCTAAACAAAAAACCAAGTGTGCTATCAATCAAATCAATGCAGTTTTTATCTGTTTACTGCAAAATTACATCAATCAGTTCCTCCAGTTTCCTGAGAATTCACACAAAATCATCAAATTCCTGATATATAATTGGGAGCTTATTGCAGATTTTTCTCAAAAATTGTCAAAAACTTTCTTACTTGTACTAAACAGTTGCTTCAGCTTTAATTGATGTCAGATTATAGTCCACGGTCAATACAGAGACAATAACAAGACGCATTTACCGTCATAAATCTGTGAAAATATTTCCAAATTAGTACCACAAATAACATATTTTTACTGCAAAAAATTCCAAAAAGTATCACAAAATCCTGGAAGGACTGAAAAGATGTTAAGTAATATGACATTTTAAGAATTAATTGATATTTTAACAGTTTGTGAAGAGGTTTTATCAATACATTCTGGCCCAAAGAGCATTTGTGATCTTGATTTGGCCCAAAACAAAAATGAGTTCAACACCTTTGGCCCAGATTCAAGACCTTAGTTTCATTTTAAATCTGAATGCTCCAGCTATAGTATCGTCATTTTAGTTTTTATCAGTAGTACAAATTGGAGTTGAAATGTATAGAAATGATGTATTATCTGTTTCTTTGTGTCTAATGTAGAAAGCTTTTACTTTATTGTGTATACTGCAGTTGAAATAGCATATTAGTTTTGATTTGTGTTAAATAAAACATTTTAAAGGTAAAATCATTCATTTTTCTTTGTCATTTTAGCTTAATGGCATTTAACTCTGCAGGTCAAACTGGGAAATCTGATGCACAGAATCACAAGTCGAAGTAAATGCAATAAAAACGAACATATCTGAGGCATTGCTCATAAAAAAGGGTGCAACACTTTTAGTGTACCGAGTCGTTTTTGAACTGGTTGATTGCTTTCAAACTAATAAACAAGGGAAAAGAAAAGCACAATGTGACTTGTGACGTGAATGTAAGATATGACTTAACGTTTATGACATTTCTAGTGGAAATATCTTAGTAAACTTGAAGTCAGACAAAACTAACTTATAAGTAACTTTTCAGCCAGATTTAGGAGCTTGTTTTAGGTAAATATTTACTTAATTTTCAGGACAAAGTGATTGTTCCACTGGAAGATTATTTATCTCGCACTTTTCGATAAATATTAGCAAAAGAAAAAATACATGCTAACATTAACATTTTGGCTAACTAGCTTGTTTTAAGTTAATAATTTCTCAGTATTGAGGAAAACCAACTTGTTCCATTGGCAGATTTTTGCACTTGAAACTAGTTTCTAGTGCAAATGTCGTATTACATTTGTAATAGGACAAAGGTAAGCTGATAGACTGAACACGGCGGGTGGCTGAGCAGTCGATGTTTACAGTGTAAGTGTAGCTTTACGGACAAAACGCACAATTAATTTCATATCATCTGAACAAAAAGTGGCGGAGCGCATCGTAGATTAGTTTCTGACTGTGACGAACGAAGGTACTGCCCCGTTCTTACGTTTGCCCCCTGGTTTACTGGTCGTGTCTCGCCCAACTCCTCACATTACGTTTGTTCATTCATCTTTCTCCCTTAGACTTACATTCGTCTTTCCCCTGCTCTATTTTCTCCCCTGTTGTGTTTTTGCAGTGAACACGTTACAGACAATGGAGTAAAAGTCGATGAAATCAACAAACCACAGCTACTGAAGTTCATCCTAGCACTGAAGAAAATGATCATTTCTTCAACATCAACAATCTCAGACATTAAGTATGGATTCTAAGGATGTCGTGTCCACACACACACTCGGTGTGAGTCACAGGTATCCTTCTTGGCAGAGACCCGGCTCATTGTGCGGCTCTGCTCTGATAAACACTTCATTATGAAATCCTGAGGACACAGTAAATATTTGCCAAGGCCGTTATCAGGCCGCCTTATCTTGGCGTGAACTCCAGGCACCGCATGACTCCCGGGGCTTTTATTTTCTTAATGCCTTTGCTACTGACGATAACTGGGCAAGAATGGCCCCATAGAAGTAGAAAGAAGTGGGGAAAAAAATAAAAATACGTCTCTTCTTTCAAAGGCTCCTAGAAATCCAGGCACGGCAACAACAACATGGAGGGAAATGTAGGCCAGGCCTTTCAGCCGGTCTAGACGTGAGCGAATGAGAAGCAGCTCAGGTGACTGATAGCTGAAGCACATTTACAGCAGCGGAGTTAATCAGTTATGAGTCGACGCATTCATCCCTGACCCGGTTCACAGAGCTGCTGGATCCCCAGCGAGTCAAACATCATCTAGGGTCGTATAAATCTAATTGTAGCAGTCTGAACAAACAGCAACGTGTCGATTATCAGTTCTCAGTCACAGCGCCATGGCTTTTTTTTTTACTGCTGCTGGCCTATTTTACTCCATAAACCAAAGCTGACCTTCACTCATAATGAAATGTTAGTACACCCCATGAAATCTGGTGTTTCACACATTCAGGACAAACGACACACAAATCATCACAAGTGATCGTTTCTTAAAAAAGACCAATTATAGTTCCCTTAGCAGGCAAATACTGGTATAAAAACATGTTCATAACATTTCTTACACAAAATCATTTTACCCTCATTATCTCATTTCAGTTCGGCCTATGAACTGTTTTAGGGCATCTTCTCACTTTAAATCCAAATAAGATGCTGCTGGCCACGCCCCCAACTCAACATTTACGCTCATGAAAGTGGCTGCAAACAGATGCCCAAGTGAACAGCCTCACATCTTTGGAAAACAGAAGAACAGCCTCCTGCACAACTAAAATGAATGAAGCCAGTGGTTTCTGGATGGTAAGTCAACAATAAAACAGAGCCTTAAAACCAGCTGACCAAAGGTGCTGGAACTCAGCTTGGGTTGCTAGGTGATGAGCAGAACTCAGCGTGGGTTGCTAGGTGATGAGCAGAACTCAGCTTGGGTTGCTAGGTGATGAGCAGAACTCAGCGTGGGTTGCTAGGTGATGAGCAGAACTCAGAACTTTTGAAGCTCTTACAAAAACTGTGTGTCTGTGTTTGGTGAGTTGTTTTTTTAAGTTTGTTACTCATTCAGTGAAGTTTCTCACAGTGGAAAGAAAATGTAGAAATTTTACTCAAATTTCTTGATTCTCTTCTAGAAATGTTACTAGTAGCGATACTTCATAATACAATTATTCAAGTAAAAATAAAAAGTGTAGTAAAAAAAATGTTTTTTCCAAAAAGTTACTCAAGTAAGTGCAACTAGTTACAGCTCATCTCTGCTGTTTGGTTTGAATTTAATGGAAAAGTAAAAGCCGAGATCAACAGATTTACATTAACGTAGCGCCAAAATGGAATGACATCAGCAAAGAAACAACTGGTCCTGAACCAGTCTCAGGAGAGCTGTGAGTCCATCTCTATGCTACAGGTTTAGAAAGCTAAACAGATGGAAAGATTATTCACCAGTGGAAAATATCTGAGACGCTTGTTAACGTTCCCTGGAGGGGATGGTGGGACTCAAATATAACCAGGTCAGAGCATGACTCAGCAGAAAGGGCAGGGCCAAAGTTTGGCCTCTTTGGATGAAAATCCAACATTTATTGTATTGTTTATCATTTATCAAGATTAATTTCTTACAATGATAAGATTTTGATTTATTGTTGTCCAGTGAATGATGTTTAAAAAACACCTAAAGCTGTCTGTACCGTCGGGATTGTTTAGTTTTACTGTTTTCTCCACAGTTTGCTCACTGAGATTATCAAATAAATATTAATAAACTTTCAAATATGATTAAGTAAAGTCGCTGTGTGCACGTTAATGACACAAATCACACTTATTTATGTGACTGGAGTCCTAAACAAGCATATTGCAAATGGCATTATTTGTGTTTGTATAATGCGGGCAAAGCCATAATAAGTTATTTTATCTTGTTATCACAATATTACCACAAAATAATCTGTTAACGCTTTAAGTTTCATAACAGCAGATGTCTCATATAAATTGTGAAGCACGCTGGTGGAGGGTTAATGACTTGGGCTGATTTTGAACACGTTTGGCTGGTTTTCTCAGAAAGACTTTAGAGGAAAATTCTGTCAAAATAGTTGTCAATCTGTGGCAGAAAAACACAACATTTTTTAATAAAATGCCATGTTACTGCACTTCTCATATTGGTTCATTTATTTTGAGTAGTCATTGGTTAATCAAGTGTCATAACAGACATCTGTCTGGATTTCACAATCCTGGGATTTCGCAATGAAATCCCAGGAGGACATTGTGATTTAATAAGATATATTGCCACAATTGTTTTCTGATTTTACAATAAAATTTTCTCAAAATTGGTCAAAAATATTGGGTTTAAGTAACTGCTGCCAATTTGGTGTCAAGTTATAGTCCGTGATTGATATGATGAGTAATAAAAAGTCATATTTAACATCATACATTAGCCCATATATGATAAAAATTTCTTACAGGTATTGCTAAATTAGCATCACACAACCTGACTTTGATTGCAAGAAAAACGCAAAAACAAATCAATAAATCCTGGAAGGATGAGTGTGAAAAGATAAAGCCGACCCAGAGAGAGGAAAAGCAGAATACATGTAGTTTAAAGTTGTTTTACATTACTTTTAAACCTTCAATAAATGACCAAAACTGGACTAATTGCCTCATTTGTTTGTAGAACGTGATGATATTCATAACAATAATGTAATATGATGAAATAAATAAATAAATAAAGGAGAAATTTGCTTAGTTCTCTCTTGCACCTTGAAATAATCCAAACTGTTTATAGATTTGTATCAAGGGAGAATACATACTTTACATATTAAAACATCAGCAATTTTATCAGCTTTAATTTAAGCCATATTTTATTTAAATTGGTTAAGAAATGAGGGCGCTATTACCATTTTGTGACGGATTCCTGCTCATCCCGCATTGGACGGTTTTGTGGACGTGACTTAGTGACTCAAGTAATGGCGCCTGCAGGAGCGTCGCTGGCGTTCGCGGCTGATAGACGACGTCCGCTAAAATGGAGAATGAACCGCCCCAATGGAGAAATCCTTCAACCGCTAAAATCTGATGCGATTCCACTTTTGTTTACATTCTGTGAAAAAGGAAGTTGGGCGTCTTCTTCAGAGGTTTTGTGCCGATTCCTTTAGCAATTCCTGGTGCAGCGCCCCCACAGGCGAAGAGGGGAATAGGTTTTCCAATTAGTTTGGATCATTTGATAGTTCAGTGAGAAAGCGAACCATCCATCCATTTTTCTACACCATTGTCCCTTACTGGGGTCGGGAGGTGCTGGTGTCTATCTCCAGCTATCGTTTCAGGCAAGAGGCGGGGTCACCCTGGACAGGTCGCCAGTCTGTCACACGGCAACACAGATACACACAAGACAAACAATCATGCATTCACACACTCACACCTGGGGACAATTTAGAGAGGCCATTTAACCTGAAAGTCATATTTTTGGACTGTGGGAGGAAGCCGGAGTACCCGGAGAGAACCCACGCATGCACAGGGAGAACATGCAAACTCCATGCAGAAAGACCGGGGCCGGGAATCGAACCCAGAACCTTCTTGTTGCAAGGCAACAGTTCTACCAGCTGCGCCACTGGACAGCCCACGAACCACACAAGCTGAAAATGTGACAAATGTAGCAATTCTGGCCCCCAGTAAAACCGAGTCTACCGGACTTTCAGGTGTGAAAGCAGCCTGAAGCATGGTAGTGGAGGGGTGATGATCTGGGTTTAACTAGTGGTGACAGAATCTGGGTTGATGACCCAGATCTACAGCAGACATGCAGTTATAAACTCAAAGCTCAGCTATAAAGGTTGTGGTGGGATGTTAGAGCTTTGCATAAATAAACCAAGCAGCAGTCTCCCCAGCATTGCACAAGAGCGGTGAAGTGGAACAGAAAGCAAAAACTGAGAGTTATTGAGGGCAAAAATAGGCGATTCTTTTACATGCCATCCAAAACCGTCAAGGGTTTCCAAAACCTGTCCTAGAGATCGACTTTCATTCATCTCTGAATCAAATATCTGAAAGTCATTCAGCTCTGCAGAGGCTCAGTAACGAGTCACTGATCGGATTCAGGTGTGTTGGACAAAGGACATCTAAAAGTTTCATTATAGTAGATCTTGAAGTCTAGACTTTTGCATTCCTGACTTAACTAATATCGAAAAACCCATTTATTTCAGGAACTTTATCACAAACTGAGACAATATATAACATTATCTAGCCTAATTACACACAGATGGATGTTTAAACACCTTTACTTCTGTTAATTATGATGATTTTCCACTTATAGGTGATGAAAACATGACATTTAAAATTAGAATATTACATCAGACCAATACAAAACTGTTTTTAAAAGTATGTTCAATATTTATTTGCAAAAAGTTATTTTAATCTGACAAACGAGACTCATTTGGGCATATATTCTTATTTATCAAATGTGACTGTTAGCAGGGCCGGATAAAGAAGGATAAAGGCCCCTGGGTTGGAACCATTTTGGTGCCCTATCCATCCAAAAAAAAAAAAACAACAAATAAATTAAAAATAAGGATTTTACTCATGCAAATTAGAGTACACATTAGCTCCAACTCGGACCCAAAAAGATGTATTATAATTACTACATTTTCAAACCATAGATTGTTTACAATGAACAATATTAAAACAACACATCATATGAGTTTTATGCAAGACTGTAAGACATGCATTCATTACAGAAATACTCTAAATATTTGATGTTTTGAATCAGGAATCCATCAAGACTGGATTTAAATACTGGGGTGTCAAACTGAAGGTCCGTGGGCCAAATCCAGCCCGCCATAGCATTTCATATTGCCCTCTAGACATATAAATAAAGCCTTCAATAAAACAGTTGTGATTGTAAACATTTTATCAATCAAATCAAAGCAGTTTTCATCTGTATTCAACCAAATTACATCAATGTGAATCAAAGTTAAATGTAATTTAACTTTATGAAGGACTTACCAAATGCAGACACATATTTAGTCATATTTTAACAGTTTATTGGGTGTTTTTATCAATGCAATTAGAGCACATTAAGATTTAACTGATCTTAAAATCTAAAGATCAGATTGTTTTCATATCCTGACATATAAAAGGTTTGGTATTTACCGTCATAAGTTTAATTTTTTATACAAATTTTGATTTATTGTTGTCATAAATTTATACTAATGATGTTTAAAGCCCCACAAACCTGTTCTTATTGTCAGGACTGAAAGCATCAATAAATACCAGTGAATGTAAACCTACAGTTCGTGATGCAAATCAAGAAGCACATTATAAAGGGGAATGTTTTTCAAGTGCAGCATTTGTGTTTGTGGGACTATAATTGCTGTGACACACAGACAAGTTTTATCACAATAGTTCTGCAAAATATCACAATAAAACATTAAGTGTCCTTTAAATAGGGAGTTGTTTTTAGTTGAGGGTATAAACACACAAAAAATCACAACCCAACATTTCCAAAATGATTTTTATTGGGAGAACTACAAAAAAAACAAACAAAATAAAACAAATG
This sequence comes from Phalloptychus januarius, assembly GCA_902982915.1. NCBI lineage: Eukaryota > Metazoa > Chordata > Actinopteri > Cyprinodontiformes > Poeciliidae > Phalloptychus > Phalloptychus januarius. The sequence goes on along the minus strand of CADWAE010000242.1, from coordinate 4,387,204 downwards.
TACAGTACAAAGTTAACAGTCTCACACTCAATTTGTAGTGAACTGACTCCCCAAAAAGAAACATCACAACTCTCGTTGTCTTTTTGTCCGTTTTTGTTACATTCAAAAAGCTTTACTTCTAATAAAGTAGTCAAAAGTACATAGTGCGCATCCCCCTGTACCTACTATGTACAAACCAAAATGTGTTCGTCCACTTCCCTCTGCAGCAAACTCTCAAGACTAGATTTTCAATATATATTTTCATAAAAAGAAACAGGAATCGGGACTCGGAGAAAAGTTACGGTTGCTTCTGTCAGAGAGGCTGAGTGGTGACAACCTGAAAAGTTGCAGAATCCAACACTACATTCAGCTCAACGTGTATATAAAAAAATATGCCATGTAGGAAAAATACTTTATTTGGTTATTTTTAAGGCATGTAGAAAGATGGTGAACCCCATAGGCACTACACAATAATAATACTGGGGCAAAAAGGGATTGCTACATTCTTTAGCACGCGGCTGGAATCACAGTGTGACCTCGTGCAAAAACAGGAGAGAAAAATAAAAAAACAAATACTTTTTGGTTAATTTATTGACTTGGGTTCTTTGTCACTGACGTCTAAACTAGATCAACGAAAAGAAGAAGAAGAAAAGGTTTGGACGGTCTGTACAACCTCTGTTTATACATTCTACAGAACATCTAAAGTATGGGGGAGAAAAATAAAAGACCTTCGACAGCACTGACAGCCTCAGGAGCAAAAACAGCAATCACACAAACTTTTTGTTTTAATAAACGTAAACAAGGAAACAAAATTAATGAAATAAATATCACATACGTTCTCTTAAATTAAGATTTTTTTTTTTTACTCAATAAAAATAACCAAGTGAAGTTACAAAACGAAAAAAAAAGGAGAAAAACAATATATATATTACTGTGAAAAGAACATACACTCCACTTTATGCAGATTAATAATGGCGATCATAATTTAAACATAAAAGAATATAGATCTATTGCTTCATCATACTTGATAAATACAGTATGGACACAAATTACCAAGCCTATACTTTTTTTCACAAGATAATAAATAAGTTAAATAGTCCATAGCAAGTTATGCACCGCTATGCAAATCACTCAAAAAAAAAATAAAAGCTAAAAAAATATAGATATATATTCAACCATCAGCAGTGATTTCCCCAAACAAGCCCAACTCAAGAGTGCTTTTTAACCAAGCAACAAATTACTGCTGACTAACCAAACCAACCACTGGGTGGCGCTAGAAGAAGGCAGATCTGGAATGGAAGTTGAAGCAAAAAAAAAAAAAAAGAAGAAAAGTGTTACTTTAAGTTAAGGCATATTCTTGGCAGGATGGGAGGAAATCTGAAACCGCTTAAAGTCTTTTTTTTTTCTTGTCAAGTCATGTTACACTCATCAAATCCCAGGAAAAGTGTGGTTTGCCTGATAGAGCGATAAGATAGAGAGGAGAGAGGGAGGGCTGCCAGGAGCCCCATGGGCAAGGCACTGATGGAATGCCTTCTGTTTGCTATCTAAGTTTTAATACAGCTATAATACATACAAGAACAAAACACTATTACACTAATGCCTGGTCAAGGATACTTGAAACTAAAGCTTAACTGATCCTTGTGGGACTAGAGATGCACCATTCAGACACAACGCATAAAGGAACCAGACCATTTTTCCTTGTGATCAGAAAGGTGAAATACTGGGGGGGAAAAAAACATTTTTTAAATTTTTTACCCCCTAATACCCAACGCCTTCATTCCACACAATGAAAGTGTTGAAAGCGCCATCAAAAAGCGTGTCATCGTAAAGGTTTGGGATACATCCTTTGAAAACTTCTATCACCAAGGAACCCGCAGAAAGTTTTACTTCTCAGTAGGGAGGAAAACAAAAACAGTATCGGTTGATCAGACCACAAGGAAAAACAAAAACCAAAAAAATCGGTATCTGTATCGGCCTAATCGGTGCATTTCTAGTGGAAACTGGTCTCTTGTCCCCCCTCCAGGGAGGTTTGGGCAGGGTTTGCACCCCTGCAGCTGGTGGGGAAAAAATACATCAGAAAAAGTCTTGCTTAAAGGCACGTCAAAGGAGGTGACAAGGAGCCAAACTTTTGATATCCTCTGCTTAAAGGAAAGTCTCGGCCTCCAGCACCTCCCGACTCCTCAAACCAACCATAATCTCCCCCGACCCCCCCAAAAAATTTAATTAGTCATCTGAAATCGACAGCCTGCTGAAGATTGGCAAACGCCTTCCAGCGTCAAGGATCGGGGACTCGGAGCCGCTGAGGCTCCCGGAAGAGCTGAGGGACCCGCTCGCGTAGCTCTCCCGGTCTGAGAGCGAGTCCGGCGGGCTGGGCGGGGGCTCGAACACCGGCGACTCGCTGAGGCGGCGCAGCGCCTGGAGGCTCACGCTGCTCGGCGCGTTCCCGTAGAAGCTGCCGCCAACGCCGCCGGAGTGGTTGTTGGCATAGCCGGCCGGGGAGTGAACGGCCAGAGGGGCCAGCAAGGCTTTCAGGTCCTGCCCGGGGAAGGAGAAGGCGCTGTTGATGCACGGCATGGAGCTGGGCGACAGCACGTCGTCGTAGAAGCTGGAGGCGGAGGTGCAAGACGACCCGGAGGTCGGGGGCGGCGGGGTCCGGGACGTGGGGCTGTCGAGCAGCGGCGATTCGAGTCCGTGGTGGGTGGAGAAGCCGGAGAAGCTGAGGCTGTGGTGGAGCTTTGGTCGGAGCTGCTGCGGCTGCTGCTGCGGGCTGTAGCCGCGGGGCTCCGCCGCCTGCACGTTGGCGTTGGCCGGCGGGGCGGGCCGCCGCTCGTCCGCGTTGTGGATGAAGTGACACCGGGGGCCGTAGGGGCAGAAGCCGATGGTGTGGAAGGTGCGACACGGCTCCGTTTTGTACTTCGGGTGGCGCGTCAGGCTCCGCAGCTCGTGGTAGCCGTGGGCGAACTGACACTTCTCCCCGTATTTGCACGACCCGTTCTCCTCGAAGGGCCGGCACAGCTCGGTTTTGTATCGGGTGGAGTTGATCTGCGAGGCGGGCTTCTGCTGCAGCACGCCCCGGTCTCCGGTCTCGCTGTAGGCGCGGTCGCGGAACTTGTTCTCCTTGTTCATGAGGGCCGTGGCGCCGCCGCCGCCGACCGGGGAGTTCTCCTTCATGCAGCTGCTGTACGAGCCCAGAGAGTACTTGTTGCCGTTGTTCATTGCTTCCAGGTTGCTGGTGGAGTTTCTCCGGAAAAATCCCGGCGTGAAGGAGCCGGCGACCGGAGCGCCCACCGCCTTCTTATCCAGCATGCTGTTGATGTGGAGGGCGTTCATGTTCATGCTTTTCTCCTGCTGGGGACAAGAAAATATAAGTATTTCTGCGCAACCAGTGCAACAAGTTGCATAAAAACGCGCTTTAAGTTGCTCTTACCTTGTAAAGCATGTCCATGTCGTAGAAAGTGGACAGGACCGTCGCTGACATGTCTCTTCCCCAAATCTGCTGCCGCACTCCGTCTTTCATGGAGGACCGAGAGGGATCCTTCACTGCGACGAGGTGTTGTTGTTTGTGCCACGACTGGAGCTTAGTTGGAAAGTGTTGGTTGTGGAAAAGTTTTTAAAAGTAGCCCAAAACGCTTTATTATTATTATTATTATTATTATTGTTGTAATTTAATTTTAAGTCCGGAGGAAATAATAAAAAAAAATAGAAGAGGTTAGTATTGTGGAGCTGTGAAGTTGTGGCTGTTGTCTCCTCCTCTCTAGAACCAGAGTGCTTCACTGTGGAGCAAACAGCGTATAAATGCAACTCTAAGCGGGGAAGGGGCGGGCCGAGTTCGGACAAACTTCTTCCACTCTCCGGTTGGCTGGCTGCTCGGTCACCGCCTTGAAATCCAACCCCGGGCACACACTCCCTCCTTCCACTCCACACACCCCTGAAAACTTCTGGAAGTGGGTTACAAACTCTTGCTGAGACAGAATTTGGTTCATCAAAGGCGACACCAAGGGAGGCTCAGAGGGGCCCGGGGCTCCGACTTTTAATTTCTGATTAATAGTTGGGTATATTTACGACTCAATTACATTTACTTGTATAATTTTTTTTAAAGTGCTTTTATGCCCCCTGAATGAAAAGTAAACATGCTTTAACCAAAAATTCACCAGGCACAGACACACACCTGCAGTTTCTGTTTGTTTCATAAGTTTTTTATTGAAAGAAACTGATTTGGAAATTTTTTATTTTGCCTGATCTAGTTATTTTTTGCTACTTATACAAATTATTATAATTGTAGTTGTTAAAATACCAAAATTTCCACTTGACTTTATATTTTAATCCATCTGATTATGTAATTTTAAAATATTAAATGATTGATAATTTAATCAGTTACTGAGTACTGATTAAAAAGTCTACTTTGATAAAAGGCAGACTTTTTACCAAATGCTTTTTTGCTCTTACTTGTATTGGGTAATTTTTATTTTCACTGTGGTAAAATATGTTGAAGTATTGCTATGGTACAATTTCTGGGTACTCTATTCATCCATCCATTTTCCCTTAGTGGGGTCAGGAGGTGCTGGTGCCGTTTCGGGCAAGAGGCGGGGTCACCCTGGACACCAGTCTGTCGCAGGGTACTCTATTCACTTCTGATGCGAAGGAAATAGGAAAGGACAAGTCTGTAAGAAAACTGCATTCATTTATTTTAAAGCTACTATCCAGAATATTTTTAAAAATGAGTCAAACTAGATATAGTTTCCCACCTACACAACACAATAGCATTCAGTTTTTTCAATTTGACTATAATTCCTGATTTAATCAAGACACAATCTGTCCCTATGGTGACATCACAAAAGGCATGGAGTACCAGCTCTCTACGTCATCTTGAAAAGTTTGGAATTTGATTCCAGAGAGGAAAAAAATATTTTAAAAAGTGTTATTTAGCTTTTCTCTAGATCGAAATATTACTTTGAGTTTCAAAATCTACAGTAAATAGTGAAATATAAAGTTTGATTCAGGAAAGGAATGTGTAAAAAGCCATTCTGAGTAGAAAAGTAGCTTGTTTTGCTCATATGCCTCTTGTGATGTCATCAAGTCAAATGCACACAAATCAGAGTTAGCATTTTGTTTCCTCAGTGCCCTTTGAATAAAAAGAGGAGTTTTATAAAGTCTTGTAGTCAGAATCCTCTCTATATTACCAAGCTGTGTTTTTACATCACTTAGTGAAAACAAATGTATGTGGAGGAACTTTAATGGCTTCAGTTACACTTTAAGCTGAAGCTGTGATCAAACAGCAACACACATCAGTTATCAGTTACATTCTTTGTTTAGCCTGAGCTAAAAAAAATCATTGCAGTGTCACTTTGTGGCTTTGCAGATTGTCTTTATAGTGAACTTTAACTCTGCCGGCTGTTTTTACAGGAGTCCAGTCTCTTGCTAAGTTTTCTCGATGCGCCGCTGCAGGGAGTTTTCCCTCTGTGCGAGGTTTTCCTGCATCTTTTTCCATGAGCTCCTGGTGTGAAGACGGTTGCATTTTAAATGACAGAGAGCAGAAAAGTCCTGGGGATTTGAACCTTCCCCCTGTTTTAGCCTCTGGCTGGAGCTGACACATGTTTCTGTGATGGAAGGAAACTGTGCCTCCCCCCTGCCCTCCCTTCCCGCTCCCTCCCTGTGGACGGGTGAGACCACAAATATGAGCCAGGAAGAGTCCAGACAAGAAGAGTGCAGGACAGTTTTTGGAACCCACTGATTGCATAATCAGCTTCCCTGCTGCAGGAAAACCGTGTCAGAGCGAAACTTTGGGTTCATTTTGATTTGAAATAAAGGAAAACATGCAGGATCTGCTGTAGTGTGACCTCTTCCTTCTTTTTAACTCCTCTGTTGTGTATTTTCCTGCTCTGTCTCAGAGCCCAGACTGCAGGAATGTGGTTTTCATGAGGAACAGCAGAGCAACACTGCCCCCCAGAGGTAATAGATGGAACTGACAAACAGGAAGCTGCAGGGTTTTTGCTCTGCAGACTGAAACGTCTGTAAACTTGACCTGTTTGCAAAAAGATTGGATGGAGAGCATCTGTGAAAGTTACATTTCAAAACTCCTGATGCAAATATTCACTTTTATTTAGGTCTGGCCTTTGACTAAGCCTTTCTAGACGTCATAGTCCAGTCTTCGATGCCATGTGTTCTGCAGTTCAGCGTTTTTTGTTTAAAAAAATAAACTTTCAGGAGTATTTTTACGTAATACCTTTCACTTTTACTTGAGTAATTTCATCATGAAGTATCGATGCTCTTACTTCAGTAAAACGTCTTACTAATGAAGCTTGTTTTAACCAAAACGTCACCAGTTACAGCCACACCTGCAGATTGTTAAAGTTTCATAAGTTTTGTATTGTAAGAAACTGATTTGGAAAAATGTTGCTTTTTCTTGAATTTATATTTATGCTATTCATATGATTTATTTACATTTTGACTTTTAAAATACAAAAGTTCTGGATAACTTTATATTTTTGTATGTGTGATGGTGTAATTTTTAAGTATTAAATAATAAATGTTTTGATTAGATACTTAGTACTTGAGTAATTTTTTGGATGGTTACTTTTTACTTTTACTTGCATAAAAATATGTTGAAATAATATTTTTAAAGCTACTCCAGAGAATTGTTTTAATTAGCTAAACTCACTTTAGAAATAGGTTTTCAACCATGCAGCCATATCAGTTTTTCAATTTCATCATAATTTAATCAAGACATAATCTGCGGTTCTGAAAGAAAAGCTTCTGCTCACTGATGCCTTTGATGACATCACACAAGGTATGAAACACTAGGTTTGAATTTCACCTGGAAAAGTGAGAAATTTAATCGCCAGGATATGTTTATCGGAAGAATCAGAGAAGGAAAAAGTATTGAGAACTGTTATTAATCTTTTCTCTAGGTCAATATATTGATTATTTCCAGCTTTAAAATCTATAATAAATAAATAGTAAAAAAAATAAAACATTTCCAAAAAAGTTCGGTATTTTGAATAAGAGAATCTCTTTTCAGTAAATTTCCCTTTCTCTTTCACCCCGTTTGTATTTGCATGCTTGTTTTTTAGCAAATTCCCGCTGAAGAGCACTTTTGAGCTAAATATTTAGGAATCCATGATTTCACAAATTCTTGCCAATGATTAACCAAACGGGACGGTTTTTAATAAAGAAGACAATGGAAGAACGGTACGACCAAAACTTAAACTCAAAGTGGAGTCCAGTCTCTTGCTAAGTTTTCTCGATGCGCCGCTGCAGGGAGTTTTCCCTCTGTGCGAGGTTTTCCTGCATCTTTTTCCATGAGCTCCTGGTGTGAAGACGGTTGCATTTTAAATGACAGAGAGCAGAAAAGTCCTGGGGATTTGAACCTTCCCCCTGTTTTAGCCTCTGGCTGGAGCTGACACATGTTTCTGTGATGGAAGGAAACTGTGCCTCCCCCCTGTCCTCCCTTCCCGCTCCCTCCCTGTGGACGGGTGAGACCACAAATATGAGCCAGGAAGAGTCCAGACAAGAAGAGTGCAGGACAGTTTTTGGAACCCACTGATTGCATAATCAGCTTCCCTGCTGCAGGAAAACTGTGTCAGAGCGAAACTTTGGGTTCATTTTGATTTGAAATAAAGGAAAACATGCAGGATCTGCTGTAGTGTGACCTCTTCCTTCTTTTTAACTCCTCTGTTGTGTATTTTCCTGCTCTGTCTCAGAGCCCAGACTGCAGGAATGTGGTTTTCATGAGGAACAGCAGAGCAACACTGCCCCCCAGAGGTAATAGATGGAACTGACAAACAGGAAGCTGCAGGGTTTTTGCTCTGCAGACTGAAACGTCTCTCTGTTGTTTACAAACAGGTCAAGTTCAGTCAGACCGGATGCAGAGCATCTGTGAAAGTTACATTTCAAATCTGGGTGCAAATGCAGTCAGGTTCCTTCCAGGTTCTGCTAGTGATGTAAAACAGGTGTGCTGAATCCGAGACACGTCTAAAGATTACAGGACACCGACTCTCAAAAACGGGAGACATTTTCATAGTAGCTCCAACTAATGTCGTCTGGAATTAAACTCTTCCATCTTCCCTGCCACCATGTTGAAGCATATTGTGTAAAACTGTTAGTTCACTGAGCAAGAAAAGAAATCCCACATTTTGGTCTCATCTGACCTTCATTCATAAACTCGCCATCTTGTGACAGAGCAAAACCTCTCGCTAAATATTTGCAACAAAACTTATGAAATAAAACATAATTCTTCTGTTGCATGTAACATTTTCACTTCAAGAAGATATAAACTTCTTAAAGTGTCCCCCAGACCACAAAGAAATAGTTCAAAGTGCTGCAAATGGCCCGCACCCTGCAATTTGGACACCCCTGGTCTAAATTATTTAACAAATTGCTATTAAATTGGTGAATGTTGGTGGTTGCAGGGTATTATAAGTATTTATTACAATAATTTTTATAAAAATGTCAAACTGTTCTCATTCTGCTTTTGGAGTTGTATCAATTAAAAAAACAAAAACCACAGAAGAAGAACTGCAGAGTTGGCAGCAGAGGATGGGGCTCTAAATGGCAGATATTTCAGTCAGGAGGCCATAAAAAATAACCGAGTGCCACACATATGACCAGAAATTGCTGGGTTTTACAACACATACATTGTCATAATTCAAGGAGTGGTTGTACAATCTGTCTCTTTACGACGGGACTGAAAATACGCACAAGTACCGAACAGTTTGGTTCAAAAAAACTAAAAAAACAGCAACCAGGGGAAAAACAAGTGACATAAGAGGCTGGAATCTACTACTACCAACCCTAAAATTAGTCTGAGGGTTGCCCCGGGACTAAAAGTTGTGGACAATAGTTTAATGTGGAGGACAGAAATCCCTCGAACATGTCCTCTGCAGAAACCGCGCGGAACATCGCAAGGCTCGGTTTTATTGGGTGGGAACGTCAGGCGGCCCGTTCCAAAACATTACATCAGTTTTACTGTGGCAGGGAATCTGAACGAGAGGGACAGAGAGACAGACAGAGAGACAGATAGAGGGACAGCAGAGAAAGACAGACAACAGAGAGACAGACAGAGGGACAGCGAGAGATGGACAGAGAGACAAACAGGAGAGAGAGACAGAGAGAGGGACAGACAGGAGAGAGACAGACAGACAGAGAGACAGACAGAGAGATGGACAGCAGAGACATGTCGGCCCGCTCTGCTTCAGGGCCGGCCAAAGACATTTTGGGGCCCTGAGCATTTTCACTTGAGGCCCCCTTGTCCCAACATGTCGGCACCAGATGCTCCGTCCTTCCTGAGCTACTTTACCAGTATGTGTGTAAAATACTGGTTAGCTTTAGCATCATTTGTAATTAGCCTCCATCATACTGGTGTTGCCATGGTTATTGATTTTAACCTGACAGGAGCAGCAAACAAAAAAATATAATTTGAATTTTGAGTGGTATTTTAGTGTGCCTTATTATTTTTAACTACTTAAAAGTAGCCCAGTGGCGCAGCTGGTAGAGCTGTTGCCTTGCAGCAAGAAGGTTCTGGGTTCGATTCCCGGCCCCGGTCTTTCTGCATGGAGTTTGCATGTTCTCCCTGTGCATGGTGGGTTCTCTCCGGGTACTCCGGCTTCCTCCCACAGTCCAAAAACATGACTGTCAGGTTAATTGGCCTCTCTAAATTCTCCCTAGGTGTGAGTGTGTGTGTGCATGGTTGTTTGTCCTGTCTGTCTCTGTTGCCCTGCGACAGACTGGCGACCTGTCCAGGGTGACCCCGTCTCTCGCCCGAAACGATAGCTGGAGATAGGCACCAGCACCTTCTGACCCCAGTAAGGGCCAAGGGTGTAGGAAAATGGATGGATGATTAAAAGTAACATCAGCAGAAAAGCACTGAATTAATAGCAAACAAGTTAAAAAGTTTAATATCTTATATTTTAGAGAGTTTAGTTGGGTTTTACTGGATTTTGTTTAGAGGTGTCATATTAACAGGGGCTGGAATCACATGCCTAGTAAACTTTTAATTCTTTTATTTAGATGCAAGCCATAATGCCCGGGTTTATGTTGACTTATATAAAAACTGTGAAAGACTCGATGGAAAAGAAGCTGATCCAGTTTCATCTCAAGAAAACGAACAAATTAATTAAAAATCAGATTTTAATATGACATCAATGGAATGATTAACAGAATAAAACATAAATCCAGCAGAAACAGGTTAAAACAATTTAAAATAGTCTAAATTCTTAGAGTTCTGAGCCCGCTGCCTGGAACCCGTGCAGCAGATCCAGAACCAGCTCTGCCTTGCGGCGGCGCAGCATCAGACGGGCATGCTCCGCGCCGCAGCAGAACTGCGGCAGCGCAGGCAGGCAGTCCAGAGCCTGCTGGGAGGCCAGGAGTTTGGCCAGGGCCTGCGTCTGGATCTGACCCACCTGGATCGGATCCACAGCCTGGTTCTGACCCAAACGGGCCAGGAGGGAGCGGAGGTGTCGATGCAGCAGCAGCACCCACTGCAGCGGCTCGGCCCAAAGGTTCAGCTCGCCCTTCTCAAACAGGAAGTCCTCTCCATCCTGGTCACAGCAGAACGGACCAGAGTTACCGAACCGGACTTCAGAACCAGATTACAGATTTAATTCACTGCCTGGTTTAACGACGAGGATCAGAGCCTGGCTGAGAACATTCAGGATAAAACTGTACAACAAAAATAAGTCATATTACCAGAATAAAGTCATCAACAAAACAAGGTCGTAATAATACGAGAAACATGTGGACAAGAAAAAAAATCGGAATATTTTGAGAATAAAGTTGCAGTAATCAGAGAAAAACTTGCAATAAGACAAAAAATATGTAACATTACAAGACTACAGACATAATATCCAAAATAGTGTCATAAAATTACCAGAATAAGTTTGTAATAATACAAGAATAAAGTTCTAATAGTACCAGGCAATAAAATCGCCATATTAGAAGAATAAGGTCAGACAAGTCATAATATTAACCAGAGAAAAACAGTTGTATTATCTTAGCTTGGCTTTAGATGTTTTTCAGTTGTGAATAATCTTTCTGAGGAACGACTGATTCAAATAACTTGGAAAAGGCCATACAATCATCCCAGATTGGTGCAACAAATTGCTCTGAGTTTATTATGTTGCATTAATACAAACCTGAGATCTGGTCCAGCTTTTATAGAAATGATCACACTGACAAGTATCTACACTTATTTTATTTTAGCTAGGTAAATAATAAGTGTAGAAACTTTTGGTTAAATTTAGATTTTAGGATCTCGAAAAAAAAAAAACCAACTCAGATAATCTTTATTATGTCCTCTTATGTAAAACCTTAAAATGGAAACAAGGTGTACTTTCTTTTTATTATGATTGTTTTTGACCTCGGCGTTTATCTTTGTGAAAAGCCCAAATAAGCAGCAGTTTGCTGTTCATGAAGAAACCTTGGTGACTAACAACACCGAGACTGTTTAGTCTGCCAACATGAGCAGAACAAGAGCAACAAGCTAGAAAACTTTGATTTTCTCCTTTTTAAACATATTAAGCCAACAAGCTTCAGTTCACGTCAACAGAAAACCACATCTGATGGAACCAGATATTATTGCCTGGATAATAAAAACGAGACAGAAACATGTTGTGATAAACATGGCTTATCACAACATAAGCATTTCATATTAGTCAATATCGATAATTATTGATTAGATTTTTGTTTAAAATATCTAAAAAACTACCAAACTGGTGGTGTGACGTTTCCTGTTTTATATAGTCTTCACTCCATGTCCTTGTTTTTTATTTTTTAGCAGTTATGAGGCAAAACATGAAACCTCTGCTGCACAAGTTACTCAACAGGTTGTTGCTAGGTAACCGTAGAATGAGTGAGTTGCTAGGCAACAAAAGAACAAATGAGTTATCCGATTCCACCAGCCAGCTGTGAGAGGTTGAGCAGTTAAAGTTCATTAAATATTCTATTTTTTTATATAAAAAATTCTATAATATGTATTATTTATTGATGTTGATCACATGTTTATCACAATATATATTGTTGATTTATTGTTCAAACAAACTTTTTGTTGTTGTCAAAAAACCAGAAAGATCGCCATCAAATCAAAAGTCTCACCAGACAGGAAGCTTCCTCTGCCTCGTCTTCATCGCTGCCATCGTCTTCTCCCATCAGCCACCGGGTGAGAGCGAGGAATCCGGCTCCCAGCTGCCCCCACAGATCAAACATCCCACACAGGAGCCCCACGCCCAGGTCCAAGGCTGCTGGCGGACACACGGACACGCCGGCAACATCTGAGGACAAAACAAACGGGTTTACAGCACCTCAGACGAAGCTGTGAAATTAGAAAATGTTGGTCTTTACCAACTCAAAATCATTTATTGGTTGTTTTTGCTTGAAAGAGAAAAGGCCAACAAGCCCCAAAGCTTGGTGAATGGTTGAGTTCTGGTATCTTTCCACCAGAATCAGTATTAACATCTAACATCTGAGTTCAGAGTAAACCAACATGGCCGACTAGAGAAGAAGCAATGGCGGTAATTTGTGGAGTAACTTTCTGACGCACAATGGCTTCTCCTCTGTGTTACTCTGATTGGCTAGAAACCATCCTGACAGTCAATGTTCATCACTTCACCTGTTAGCCAAATTCCTACATTTGGCTACATCGTGTCGACCGAACAGCAGATAGAAAATCTTAAGAAAAGCAAACATTTTCTAGATCTTTGCTTTCCATTTCCAATCCCAGACATACTTTTTCTCTGCGTATTGTTCCACTTGCACCTTATTTAGTTTAGAGTGTGGTTGTGCGGCTCATTCAGATGATTGAGTTAAATCCTCAGCAGGCCATCAAGTTCAGCACCAGCCTGTTAATGATCCATTCATATGAATCAGGCGAGTTTTAAGTGGAGAAACATGTAAAACACGCAGAGCGGCGGGTTCCGAGAACCAGGACATGGAAACCCAGTTCTAATGTTTGCTGGTTAATAAATAAACTGTAATTAGAACGTCTGGGGGACGTTGACAGAAACCTGCAGGGAAACAAAGAGCAGCCGGCGTAATGAGTCCAATCTGAACCTAACGAGACTAAATGCACCTCTACATCTCTGCAAGGCAGCCATTGCACTCCAATGGACGGAGTAGAAGACGAGGCATAAACCTGGGACTTGTTCTGACTGTGAGTCAAGCAGGGCTGACTCTGCGATCCAAACGTGGTGTTAATGTGCATGCGTGTTTTCTTTAGGGCTTGGACAGCCTTCCGAGAAACAGAACTATAACTCATATAACCAGCCATCATGAGGAGTGTGTGTGACGCGAGTCAAAAATACTCTGCAGCGGCGTGCAGGTCATCTCCAGGATTGAGGCTTCGCTTACAAGTTTATGAAAACGCTTTCTTACGGATTCATGATGAGTTGTCACAAATGTTTCAGGTCATCAAACCGACCCTGCTCTGTCTGATCAAGTAATTTACCTCTAAATGTCCAGTTGAGCCATCAACCATTTGCTGTAACTGGGAATGAGTCTTGCGGCCAACTCTTCTTCAGACATTTCAGCATTTTTCAGAATAAAACGCCTGATTAAAGTGTTTTATTTAGATTCTTACTAGTTTGATGAACTCTGACCTTGAAAAGGGGAAGTGAGACTTGCAAAGATTGAGGATGTTTTCACACCTGATAGTTCAGTAAAGTCGGTTCAATTGGGGAACAAATTGCAACATTTGCTGCATTTCCAGCTGCTGTAGTTCTCTTTCTCACTGCATTGTGTCAAACAGTCCAAACTAATTGAAAAACCTGTTCCCCTCATCACCTGTGGTGGCGCTGCACCAAGAACTATTGAAGGAAACAACTTAAAAATCTCTGAAGAAGACACTGAGCGCCACTTCCTTCACGAAATGTAAACAAAAAATGGAGTGGCGTCGGATTTTAGCGGTTGCATATTTATTTTTTTCTTTGGTAAAACACAAAAAACCGTTAATCCGGCTAGCATTAAACTCACGCATTTGTTTTGGTTGCATTTACCCAGAATACCATGCACTATAGTTCACTTTCTGCTTTTGGAGCGTTCTCTGGTCCACATGCCAGAGTTCACTTCAACCGAACCAAGATCCTTGGACTCTACAATCCGAAGTAATCACAGTGATTATTTTTCAGACCTTACCTCAAGAAATGCTTGATGAATTAGCTTAAATTGACAAAATGTGTTGAAGGTGACCTATTATGCTTCCTTGGACAGTTATTGTAGGTCTATGGGCGACACAACACATGTTCATTACATTTTTGTACAAAATTATTCTTAGATAATGAGATTTTAGTCTGATCAGGTCTATCTATAGGCTGTTTTAGACAAATCTTGTCACTTTAAATCCAAATAAGCTGCTGCTGGCCACGCCCCCAAACTCAACATTTGCACTGGCACGTGAACACGGCTGCAAACAGACGCAATTATACGGCTGTGCATCTTTGAATGGCAGAAATAGAGCTTCTTGCACAACCAACAAGAACACAGCAAGTGGTTTCAGGATGGTAAGACAACAAAACACTTGTGTTTTCCAGCAGCCATTATACAGCGCATACAGCAGTAAAACCAGCTGACCAGCTCCGCTTTTGTTGCTATGCAGCAGATGAATGTGGATTAACAATCGGGAGATTTTTGAAACAGCTCGTTTTCCAGACACCAAAAAATGCCAACTTATTGCCAAAAAATTGCTAAGTGTCTTTTTTAAAAGTCCTTCAGCTGTTTTTAGAAGCACCTGAGATCCAAATGGAAATATAAAAACATACAAAATGTGAATTTTGCATAATAGATGAGCTTTAAATGAAAAGGCTTCTAAAGACTGAACAGTCATATGGATACATACAGTATGCAAGGAGAGGAAACAGAAGCAGGAAGAGAAACAAAGCGGCTCGCCCATACGTGTGTGTGTGCGTGTGTGTTTTGTTCTCCTGCCACAGCCTTTCTCACCACAGCTGTCACCCTGATAACACCACAGACTTCAAAAGGCTTTGGGAGCCACTAGCCAAAACATTAGCACTGTGGGAATTGGGGTAAGGTGGAGGTGTACGATCCTCCGCCCTCGCCACTGGCACACTAATGGCTAAAAACACACAAATAGGCCCGGGGCGGCGAACCCAGGGAGCTTTTCATCTCCGCAGAGGGGGTGTAAAATCAGAGCAGAGCCTGAAGTCTAAGGGAAAGCCGCGCAACAGCTCGTTGATTGTAGAGTATTAGAGGAGATTTAAGAGTTTAGGAGTCTGAGTGACAAATTCCTTTCTTTCCCCAGAAGGCCTGCCTCTGAAGTTCGGCCTCAGCGCTCCCCGCCTTCCCCAACGTTCAGGGATAAAACAGGAAATTTTAGCTGTGTGCCGTTTATCATCGTCCCGACAAAGGTTTCACACATCGCTTGACTTGATTCTCCCTCCTGCAGCTTCTGCAGCCAAACGCCTCCTTTCTCAAGGGGATAGTCTTTCCCTCGGCTGGCAGCGTGGGTGTGTGCATGCGTGTGTGTGTATGTGAACCAGGTTTTTATATCCTTATGGGAACCTATTTCTGTCTACAATGGGTTATGGGGACATTTGCTCCTTGTGGGGACATTTTCACATGAGGGAAATTGTTTTTGGGTTAGTGGTTAGGTCTGTGATGGTTAGGGTTAGGGTAAAGGTTAAGGTAAGGGTTAGGCTGTATAAATTAATGGAAGTCAATCTGAAGTCCCCACAAGTGATGAAAACACGAATGTGTGTCTGTTGGAGATTCTGCTTCCATCAGATCAGCTGGTGGATGAATGGAGGGATTCTGGGTGAGGTTGAGTCACCGACTGGTTGAGGTTTAATGAGGTTTTTACAGTTTTGCCATTTCCTTAATGCTGACCTCCAGGTGGTTTGTGGATTAATGTGTCCATATTTAAAATGTGAAGCTTAGATCAGATTATAATCAGAAACGGTCACAAAACAGAAGTACAGATTATTATCTTAGAGGATTTACACCATATTTAACGTACTAATATCAAACTGCATGGGTGGATGGATGGATGGAATATTAATAAAATGGTAAAAATGTCTGTTTATAAGTTGAATAATCTACCAGTTAAATCGATACTAAGGAATCATTTACTTAAAACAAGCTCTTAAATATTGATGAAAAGTTACTTATTATTTAGTTTTGTCCAGTCTACTAAAATTTTTATTCTAGAACTAGACCAAATACTAGGCAATATCTTGTGTTTTTGGAGATTAAATGAGGAACTATCAGTTATTATAAGCTTCAACGGCAGTAAAACCAGAAGGGAACAGATCGACAGCTCTTGGCAGGCAACATTGCTCAGAAAACAAGTAATCTGATGAGTTGTTTCAATTCATTTCCTTCCTGTTGTAGCTCAAAAAGTACTTCAAGAAATAATGAGAAAAAGCAACCAAATGGGTCACAAGTGGATCTTTGGTGTCTATTGATAAGGAACATTTTAGTTATTTTCTGTTTTTTCTGAATAATCTTTAAATTAGCGTCGCCTGAGTGAATGAAAACCAGATCTTTGCTGTTTGGTAATCAGCTCTGAGTCTCTGCAGCTGGGTGGAGAGTCAGGTGTCCCACTGGGAGCAGGAAGTGGGGAACTGGAGGGTTTACTGGTGGCCAGTCCGGACAGTGAAATCAGAGAAACACTTCCTGCGTTTCCATGTTCCTTTGGGAACTTCATTCCTCCGGCTGCGTTTGTTTTCACCTCCTTAAAACCATCAACCAGATCCCTGCAGGTCTGAACCGATCTACTCACCAGGATCTACAGACCATTAATTCATGCAACATTTTGTCTTGATAAAAACTCACACTTTATTGTTTTTCATTGAGAAAACAATGAAGACGCATCCCAGAGGTATAAACAAACTTTTTGCACTGGGTCAGACCCAAATGTTTGCATCGCGTTTTTTAACGTCACTGTTTCTTAAATCACTGTCAAATGAAGGTAACATTGAATTTAAAATGATTAATCTAGTAGTAAAGTTCTTTATCTGAAGCAGAATTGCTGAGGATCAATGAGCTGAGATTTAAACATCTTAAATAAAATAATAGAAAATCTAATTTAGAAGAGGGTTCGAAGGTCAAACTGAATATTTCATGAAGTTGGAGCTGAACACAAAAACAGACAGTCACTGTTTCAGTCGACATTTCTGTGACAGAAGAAATGAAAATGAACAAAGTTCCTGAACTTTATAGAAGTTTTAACAAGTTTTAACTTTTTTATATGCGAGATATTTTTGTGTTCAGTTTCCCTCTAAAAACAAGATTCTTAGTTTTACACATAAAGTTTGATTTCTTAAAAAAAAGAATGGAGGGGGAAATAGTTTAATGTTTTGTTCAGAAAAACAGGAAATGTTGACCTCTATTACTTCGTTACATTCTTTTTAATAATTATTTACCTTTTGAGTTATTAAATAAGATTAGAATAAAATTCAAAAAACTAGAAATGGGAAAAAGTGGAATTTGGAAATAATAAAATGGATTTCATAGGGCCTTAATTAAGCTGTCATTTATGTCAACATACTCTCTGATTAGCATTCCTCAGCATGATTCTGCCACCACCATGTTTCTCCCTGTGCAATAAAATAAATATTATAATTGCAACTTTACCAGATGTGCCAAAATTCTAGGATTATGCATAATTTTTATGCATAATGCTGAATTTTCCAACAATTTAATTGGTATTCAGCCAGTTCAAAATTCACCTGGATACTGTAGGATACAAGCATACACTGCAAAAACACACAAAAAAGTATTTTTGGTTGAGATATTTTACATGCAAATATGTTAAGACACTTGAAATAAGACAAAACTAACTTACAAGTAACTATTCAGTATCATACAGGAACTTATTTTAGGTAAATAATTCCTTAATATTGATGAAAAATATTTTCACTACCAGATTATTTCACTTATAACATCTTATAAGTGAACATATAAAATGTTATAGGCTGCCAATTTTTCATCAATATTCAAGAGTTATTTACCTAAAATAAGCTCCCTTGTTGCTGAAGAGTTACTTCCAAGTTAGTTTTGTTGTATTATTTCAAATGTCTTAAGATATTTGCACAAGAAACTCGATTAAAAATAGTAGTTTTTGTGTTTTGCAGAGCAGAACAAACTGTGCTTTCGCCTCTCGACACAGAAACACACGGCATTGTCTCCTCCTACAGAAAAGGTGAGAGCAGCAGTCTTTCTTCTTCAAACGGCCCTCAGCCCTCAGCGCGCGCTGCAGATGCTGAGCTGGAGCCGAGACTCCAGGAAACAGAGGTGTGAGATAGAGAAAGAGGTGTGAAATAAAAACACGCACTTTACAACCCCGACTTCCTCTGTTAGATGGCGGGGGAGGACGGAGCGGGCCAGAGACCAAGGGCAACAACAGCAACAGGAAACATGGCAACACAAAGTGCGAAAGCTGCTGGAGCGGCGAGCATTAGCACAAAAGTGACAGTCTGGGAATATCCTGCAGGCTCCTGATTTGCAGCGTTTAAGCATCAATCTCAGCCTGAGGTGAAAGGATCACATGAAAGTAAAAGGCCGAGTCAGCAGGAGGCCGATGGCCTGCAGATCG
This sequence comes from Phalloptychus januarius, assembly GCA_902982915.1. NCBI lineage: Eukaryota > Metazoa > Chordata > Actinopteri > Cyprinodontiformes > Poeciliidae > Phalloptychus > Phalloptychus januarius. Next base: position 4,368,687 of record CADWAE010000242.1, on the reverse strand, counting down.
AAAACTCACCAGGATCTGCAGTTGTTCACCGCTAACTGAGACGATTTACACATCAAGGATCCGGTTCTGGGAACCTGAAGTTACATCTTCTGTACTAGGAGCTTAAACTGAATAAATGATGGAAGGAAAGAGTTGAAAGAATCAGTGAATAAAATTATATTTGTAGCTTAACGGGGTTTATCAAACTCCTGATAAAAGACCAAACTAACTTACAAGGAACTTTTCAGTTTGTTTTAAATCAGTAATTCCCTAATAGTGATTAAAAAGTTCTAGTTCCACTGGTAGATTATTTTACTCTTAAGACATTTTCCCATGTAATACAGGAGCAAGTGATTTTTCATCAACATTAAGGATTTTTTTATGTAAACAAGCTCCTATATCTTGGGTACTTGTATGTTTTTTTTTTGTCTTATTTCAAGCGTACCAAGATATTTTCACTATAAACCAGACAAAAATACTTGGCAAGTATTGTGTTGTGTTTTTGCAGTGTTTATAACATTTTAATAACATAAACACCACAACACAACATTTGTGTGTGTTTTTCCTAAAAGTGAGAAAAAAATCCTAATTTGCAATTGAAATAATTTTTTCCCATCACGAGTCACACGACCAACAACTTGATGTTGCTTGACTACTGGCGGAAACCACAAAGAAGAAGACAACAGGAAGTAGCTGGAGGATGATGGTGTTTGATGATTTTTAACGTTTTATCTTGTGAACAAACTTATCCATGTGTGATTTTAATTGTGCTTCTTATTTAACGAAAACACTGCAATTATTTTTTTTTTTTACATTGAAGACAACATTTTGTGGACATTTGTCACAGAAACTCAGCTACTTCCAGGGTTAAACAAACACTGCAACAAACCAGTCATTACTCTCCCAGACATGTGACTTTATTTCAGCAGAGAAATTAAAATCTCATTGGCTTTAACAAGTGAAACATGGTGCGATTCGCCACTTCTCTGTGCGCCTCACATTACAGTTGATTTGATCCAAATGTAAAGCCTGAGGCCACAAATCTCTGCTCTCTGTGTCGTTGTTTCTTAACCCTGCTCAGATGACATAAGCTGCAGTTTAGCGGCTGAGAGAACGTCGTGTTAATAAAAGGCTGGCTCTGTTTAATGAGCAGCCCTCAGTTGTGTCAGGTTAATAATCTGTGTCATCAAGATTAAATGAATGTTGCGGGAAGAAAAGCATGAATGGCACTTTGTGCTTCACTGTTACGGTAATCAGTCGCTCTCTTTGAGGGTTTGTTTGTTCACGGCTCACTGCAGCTGGTTGGTCAGAACAATGCATGGACACCAGAGATGACTGTCGTGCAAACACTAAGCTGATTCTAGGAGAAAAGAACTAAAGCTGTAGTAGATAACTTTTATTTAAAAAAATATTTTAATATGTTTGTTAAAACTGTCTCTATGTCACGACAGTTTCTTATAATCTATGAATGATAATCCTATTTCTACTATAACCGACTGGAGAAATGCACCAAGAACAACCAGAGCCAGGAGGCGGGTCTTAGCACTGTCAATCAACTTTGTGACCTGTGTATGCGCTGCTAAATGTGCTAATGATGCAAAAACAACTTACCATTGCAGGAAAACTGTTTACACTGCAAAAAACACAAAATCTTACCAAGAATTTTGGTTTAGTTTCTAGTTCAGATATAAGAAAAACAAACCTAAAAGTACCTTTTTAGTAAAATATAGAAACTTGTTTTAAGTAAATAGTTCCTTAATATTGATGAAAAAAACCTAGTTCCACTGGTAGATTATTTAACTCATAAGATATTTTCCTCATGTTGTAAGTTAATTTATCTGCCAATAGAACAAGCACATTTTCATCTGTTTACTATTTACTTAAAAACAAGCCTCTATATTTTGAGTAACAATACCTTTAAGTTAGTTTTGTCTTATTTCAAGTGTATTAAGATATTTGGACTAGAAACTAAACCCAAATTACTTGGTAAGATTTTGTGTTTTTTCAGTGTTCCTGGTTTTAGTCAGAACTCCAGCAGCAGCAGCGTTCTGGATCAGCTGCAGCCAGAGGATTGAGTTTTTAGTCAGACACTTTTGCAGTAATCAAAGCGACTAAAGGTAGTCAAATAGATTTTTTGGTGAATTTAACGCAGAAGAACCAGTCGGTGTCTTCCAAAAACTGGAATTGGCGATCGGCTAAAACAATCAGTAAACTGCTATTTTCTCATGGGTTAATCCTGCTGGTGGAGCTTCAGTTCAGACGTAATTAGTCTGAAGGTATTGATGCTAAAGAATGCGGTGGGTGAAGGGAACCTTAAGGGGTTAAATTAGATTTCCTCTTCCTGTCCAGAACAAAACATCTGCTGCACAAAAACTGGTCAAAAGAAAGTTTTACATGTCTGCAATCTTTGTTTTTTTGGGGGTTAAAATCCAAACTATTTAACTTCTCTTCTTTATAACCATTTCTGTATAATTGTTTTAACTTTTATTTTGTATCTTCTGAGCTTGTTTGTGGATTAATTCACGCTGCTGAACAGGTTTTGCTTAACCACAGCTTTCCCAGTCCTCCATATCAAAGGACCAGGCTTTGCCACCTCCATCTGAAGCAGCTAACGCCTCGGATACTTGACTCAGCAACGGTCGGGTCATAAACCCGACACACACACTGCCTTCCCAGTAAAGCTACACTGCTTCGCCTGAGGGGGAAAAACAGACGACTTCAGTATTACAGTCATAAAACATAATAGCGCTATTTTTCCCTTTAGTTCTTCACTGTAGAGCTCCAAGGAGGAACAGCATGATCAAAACGTAGATTCAGTTTTCTTCCCCATAATGTAACGTGAAACTTTGCCTCCCACAAAGAAATAAAAGTGTTTTCTAAAGGAGCCGTGAATATGAACGGATGGACGAGCCGCTCTGTAATTATGGCCATTGTGTTTCCTTCCTGTCGTAGAGAAAGGAAACGTTTCCATTGGTGCTGAACTCGGTTCCTACCTGATTTCCAGCTGATAATGGCTTATCTTCACCCTGTCTGGTCTCATTCATGTAGCACACACTCTATGCACAACGTGAGAAAAACACTTCCAGAAACATTAAACAGCATTCCTGATGGAAGCAGGCTCTGGTTTTAAGGTAAAAACAACATTTATTCCTTAATTTAAAACTAACATTTCATTTAATAAACAATATATAAGAAGTAAAAATAATGATTCACTTCTAAATTCACAAAACCAAAAAAAGTCTCTAATTTATTGTAAAACACCAGCAGCTCTGAATTTTATCGTAAAAATAGAGCCAAATTCTGTACCACAAAGTTGAAAAATACTGGAAATTTACTGTAAATTAGAGACTTTATTTTTACAGTGAAGGTCACTCTGGACTTTTTTGTTGTCAGTCATTTTGACTGACTGCGTCAAAAAAGACAAAAATCCCACCATAATCTATTTTTACTGGTAAACTTTTAAAATGATAATAATAAAATATCCAGTTGCAATTAATATTTGTTCAGTTTAATTATTATTATAACAAACTGAGAATCCACATCAGAATCAAACATCAAGAAGACGAATATGTGAACCTTTTTCTCCGCAGAGACAAAAACCATTGACTGCAGCCACAATAACTAAATACTAACAATAAAATTAAACAATTGCAATTAAATGATGAATGATTCCCCTCCTGTGGACTGAATGGACCTGGATTGCAAACACGCTTGTGTCTAATCCAATATCTCAGGGTTCTGGAGGATGAATCTGCACTCTGCTGCCCCTTCAGCCAAAGTTTGGAAATCGGGGAACATTGCCAAGAATCTCTAAGCAAAGAGTTTTCTGTTTTTGCAAATCCTTAATTCAGAGGAAATGTGGCAACAGCTGCACCAGCGGCTCCAAGCATCCTGTCCAAAACTCCTCAACGTGTCGTCAGCAACCAGATAACGAAATTAATTCAGTTCAAACACACACACACAAGCACATGCACACTCACACAGTTAATGATTGCATATCTGAGCAGTTTGTAACAGATTTTTCAAGTTAGATTTGAAAAATTTACAAGAAATTCTCAAAAACATGCAGTCAGAGGCCCCATAAAATCATTCTATGGGCCACAAATGGCCCCTGCACCACACTTTGGGTCCCTCTGATTAACTGTAAATCTATATTTAAATAGGATGCAAACAGGAAATTCATGACACCTGGAGAGCAAAAAACAACAAATACTCTATTTCTAACAGGCCTTTGTGATAATAACCCTGCAGCTATTTTTTATTTTGCAGCTTCATGGTATGCTAAGTGATAACATCTAGTGGTGCAAAGACTCAAAGACGGTGTGATTCTGCAGGTTCCCTGCAGAAGTGAAGGAAAGCAGCCAAATGAGAAGCACGAAGCATAAGCAGCATGAAGGCTGTTTATGAGTCTGAACAGCAGTCAGGGTGTCAGTCCCCTCATGGAGCATCTGAGAGGTTAAAACTGACATTAATGTGTCTGTCAGCGAGCTCCACTGGGTCACATTATACAGTTCTTCAGTAAACAGGCCTCATACGTTCCAAACAGAGTGACACATAACCACACAAACACACACTCTCACTTCCAAACTGCTAAACCAGAATTAGCGCCCTTCCTTCCAGGAATGCGCCCCAACCCTGAGCAGGAAATGATGTCAAACTTTTTAACACCAGGATATATTTATGTCTGTTTACACAGATGAGTGTTTTTACATTGGAGGCGTTGGGTTATTGTTGTTGTGTTCACATTGTTGGGATGGAATAAAGTCACAGTTAACTACCGATGCAGATTGAACGTGATGATAGGATCAGTGATGTTTGAACTCAGATTATGTTCCTACGTGGATCTAATGTCACAATTTCATGACTCAAACCAGAGATTAAAGATTTTCTGCAGATAAAAACCTTTCAAACGCCGAACAGACAGACGGATAAATGAAAAGATGATTGGTTCAAATTTTGGACATAAGGGACAGCGATGGTTGGATGAATTCATGAATGGTTGGATAAATACACAGATGTATGGATGAATTGACAGGGAGTTGGATGAATAGATAAGTGGATTGATGTATAGAAGGAGGTTGGATGTTAAATGAATGGTTGGATGTATAAATGAACGGTTGGATGTGTAGATGAATAGTTGGATGTCTAGATCAATGGTTGGATGTCTATATAAGTGGTTGGATGAATAAAGCTCCATGCTTATGTTTAAACTTGGTGATGATGTCATGCATTCATTTGCATATCATGATGTCATCAGGCTGTACTATATTTATAACTCTAAGCTATATTTTATTACATTGAAAATTTTCTTCCATAAACCGTATTTTCAGTCGACAAAAAGCAAAAAGTTTTTTAAATTTCCCAGTTTGTAAAACTGAATCTCTTGAGACAGGAAGTCTTATTTTGAAGTTGGGGCCGGCAGCCGGGTTTACCTGAGCTGAGCAGGTGAGCTGGCAGACAGCAAGTGAAGTCAGAGGCAGCGTCTCTCACATCCTGGTCTTCGTCCTGCAGCAGCGTGAACAGACTGCTCCACAGCGACACGGTAACAGCAAAACCTAACAGGAAACCCAAACAATGTGAAGTTCTGGACCCGGAAGCAAGAACCAGGTTCTGTTCTGCTGCTCTGGCCCAGACTCACCCAGCGGCAGCTGAGGGTTGGTCATCAGCGTGGATGAACAGGTGACCAGCACCTTGGCGACCATCAGCTTCACCTCCACCGGCTGCTCTTCAGCACAGCAGGAGCCAACCAGAGCCCCCCACTGGGCGAAACACGTCACTGCACCCAGATCCTACATTTTAAATAAACATGAATAAGGAACCAAGAAAAACAACCTGGCTGTTGAGTTTAACAAATAAATTCAGTTAAATGTTGAAGACGAATGGTTGGATGAAAAGAGGAATGGTTGGATGAATAGGCAGGGGGTAAATAAATGCAGCCGTTAAATATCACATGTTTAGGAATGACATCTGTCAGTTTTTACCTGTTGATCAGAGCTCACCAGCGCCACCACCAGCTGGGAGGCCAGCATTACTGCAGCACAGAGGAGCTCCACACTGAAACAGAACATCAAACATCTCGTATAATCATTAACTCTCAGCTCTGCTGCTTCATTTTTATTCATTTTAATCAGATACTTTCATTTTTACACACCAAACTGAACTGAACTCAGTGGTGGCCAAACTTTGGACCAAATTTACCAAGATCAAAATACTTTGTAGACCTAAGTTTTGTTTTGTTTTTTCCCAATTAAATAAACTAAAATAATTGTTTTTTCCATCATGTATTTTTTTTTTACCTTGGACCATTTTCCTTACATCATTAGTGGTAGGATTTTTATAAGCAATAGACTTAAAATCAAATGAGTCGACTTGTAAACATATTTCAAAGTCAGAACCTTTGACTAAATATACTACAATATTTACACTTTTATGATTTTTTTTTATGTCTGCACCAGTAGCAATTGTATAGATGCATATGTATTTTTAGTCACACTTCTAGTTTCTCAGTATTTTTTTCTGTGTGCTCTGGTAACCAAGCAACAACATTTTGCTGCCAAATTCATTGCTGTGTCTTTGTGCAATGACAATAAAGTAAGAGTGAGAAATGGAGTTCCACAGGGTTTTGTACTCGTTACCCTTTTTCTTTTTACATAATTTCACTCTGTAAAACATTTAAAAAGGGTTTGTTGTTATGCTGATGATAATGTGATGTATTTCTCCGCTGATCTTACATTAATGAATCAAGTAACAGAATATAAATATGTCATAATGAATCACTCTGTAGTGCATTGTTTTCTCTGAACAGCTTAGTTCTAATTAAAACATGATGGTAGTAATAGTTAAGAAATAACATTCACAAATAAAAGGTCACAGAGTCCAAAGGTCACAGTTCCCTGCCATCCTTCACACACTAATACCTCCACTTTTTTGCCTGACTGTACACAAAAGAAGTGTGCTGGTACTCACCACGACATTTTGAGTCACAATACCCCGAGTGCCATTTAATCACATGGCAGACAAGGACAACCTGCAACCCAATCCCATCCCTCCTGAGCTCTAATCATAACCCAGGGGCCGCGCTGAAGGGAAAGTGGATCCCTGTGTGCAGAGATTGTGGCCAGGACAAGGCTTCACAAGGCTTTGTAATCCAATCCTTATTCAAGCCTGTATTCTCTTGTCCGGGGTGAGAAAAGTACAGCCGTGGCTTGTCAAGAAAAGGTGTGTGCGTGTGTGTCTACCAGTGGATGTCCAAGGGCTTACCGTCTGAGCACAGACACATGAACTGGAACACCAAGTGCCAAATGAGTTTGCGGTAAAAGACAGAGGACTCATGACTCATGACTCTTTCATAAACTGACGAAAGCACTGCCTCATGCCAGGCAGGTGTGATTAGTCTTACAGCAGGACAATGGTGCAGATGAAGGCCTTTGAGAGCATAAATATCAGCTTTCATCCACAGAAATATTTCCACGCTTTGGATTTTATTTTGAAAATGCCCCCTCTGTGGCTGGAGGGACAGCAGAATAACCACAGAGCTGCTGCCAAGCAAGCACAAAAATCCCTCAGAGGGAAGAGAAGTGGTGCCCAGGTGCAGCCAGTGACCCAGTGTGTCCCCTCCTGCATGGATTCTCACACTGAAAGCCCAACAGGTACCGGCAGAAAAGCTAAAAGCTGAGAATGGGCAGCTTTGATGCTGTTTGGACAGTAACTTACACTAAAATAAGGAAAGGACCTGCTGCTGTGTCCCATGTTTCTCCTTAGCGTCATGCTAAACAACAATACACAATATGCAACAACATGCAATAACCAGTAAAACTCTGTGAGATAGAAAATAATATTCAACAAATATTAACACTGGTTACATCACTGACCATTACAATGGACTTCAGTGCATGTTTTGCTATAATATATTCAGTTAAGTGCAGCGCTGGTCAAGGGTGTTGATGTGTATTTGCCCAACAATGTGCTTGTTCTGTTTAGCAAGCAAAGCGCTAAGGACTTGCTCTTAGATAAAACCACCGTATCAGAGACTCTAGCCTGGGAGAAGCTGGCTGCAGCGGTTATGGACCTACTGCACACTCCTATCTCATGGCTTCAGATACACAAAGACCAGAATTTCACCACTTTTCACTGGCTGCCTGAATGTTGCGCCTTATCCCTCTTGATGCGTCATTTCGTGTATTTTAGTTTATTTTATTACTTTAGAACAACATTTAGCTTTATACTTTCAATATCGGAGCAAGACCTAGAGAAACTCCTGTTAGTTTATCCATCCATCCATTTTCTAACATCCTTGTCCCTTTGTGGGGTCAGGAGGTGCTGGTATCCCCAGCTAACGTTCTGGGCAAGAAGCGGGGTCACCTGGACAGGTCGCCAGTCTGTCGCAGGGCCAGTCTGCACACACACACTCACACCTAGGGAGAATTTGGAGAGGCCAATCAACCGGACAGTCATGTTTTTGGACTGTGGGAAGAAGCCGGGGTACCCGGAGAGAACCCACCATTCACAGGGAGAACATGCATTGCACGACCTTCTTGCTGCAAGGCAACAGCTCTACCAACTGCACCACTGTGCAGCCTCCTCTTAGTTTATAAATTGTGGATTACTTAGCAACAACCCAGAACAAGAATCGGAGAACCAACACTTAGCTTTATATTTACAATTCTAGAACAAACATAGACAGTACCATCTACTTAGCAACCCAGAACAACTGGAACCGAGAAATGGAGTTCCACAGGGTTCTGTGCTTAGGGTTACCCTTTAATTAATTTCACTCCATAAAACTTTTAGAAGTTTCTGTTATGCAGATGATATTGTGATACATTTATTTATCCATTAAGCTTAAATGATTGTCTTTGGTATTTCATAAGCTTCAAGTTTCTTTGCTCACCTGCAGCTCATGTTGTTTACACTGCAGAGATTTATTAAAATCTCTTTTCTCACAGAGAGACACTTAAAAGATGAGCAGGATAAATGCAGGTAAATGTGTTTTCTCCATTTCACAGATCAGTTTAAAGCTTCTGAATTTAGTAGATTAGTAATAAACTTTGGATTGTAACAGAAGACAACAAATTCAGACACTCTTATGGTCAGAATAGAGGATCTTTTACCAACCTGTGAGTAAAGTCATCAGCCAGAGTAAGTAGGTGGATCAGAACCTCCTTCTGGGACAAAGTCTTTGCTCCGTCCTTCCACAAGAGCTCACCGCTGGAGCCCAACACACACAACACCTGCAGGACCTGAGAAGAGCAGAGGGAGGAAGAGAAGTCAGCTAGTTGTCCTTTTTTCCAGCCCTAGATATTTTAGTTTTCCTCTTTCTGCTGAGCTAACATTCCTGCAGCCTTCTGGAGTGCAGACCTGGAAAGAGTGTCCAGGTTAACTCACGGTGGAAGTATTTGCAGGTCATTTAACATTAAATGAGCTAAAAAGCAAACCTACAAAGTGAAGTATTGTTTCCATCCATGTTTTTATGTGTATTTTGAAGTGTCACTTTAGAAAATGTTGATGGAAATGGAAAAATTCTAATAATTTCCTCAATTTCATGCTTGCCTAAGGCGGGTTTTGGCTCTTCTGAGAAAGAGGAAATGTTAAAGAGGAGCTGGAAACACATTCTGCAGAATAAATTCCAACATAGCAAACTTTCCCATCCAATAGTGGGTCCAAACCTCCATCAGGGAGGGGAGCTGTCACTCCCCAGAGTGGCCTGGGAGAAGCACTCTAGGTTGGGATGGGAGTGTTTGAACGCCCCCATCCACTAGTGGGTCTGTGCCTTACCAGAGGCATAAAAGTTTGGAGGTTTCTCTTAAAAGTGTGGGTCCATTTTCAATCTCTACTTCATTATTAGGATTAGGAGACTGAACAACATGGCTGAAAGACAAATCACAATATGGCCGAAAAACGTATCACAGTACAAAAGTTTCATATTAAAAAATATTGATTAATTTTCTGTAATACCACCAACCTGATGACACGACTCTTCCTCTTTAGTCCAGTTTTATCGCCATGCCATAATTTTTTTTATTTTTAAGCTAGGTTATGAGCCATAGTAGCAAAACCTTAAACTGCTGCTGCGCCAGTTACTCAACAGGCTGTTGCTAGGTAACTGAAGAGTGAATGAGTTGCTAGGTAACCAGCTAGGTTGTTGCCACTTATAAATTCTGGATTTAGCCACCCAAGCCCAGTGAAATTATTGAATATTCTCTCAAATCTATTAATATTGATCACATGTCTATCATTGATTTATTGTCCAGCCATAAGACACATGAAAATCTGACATGCCTAATTTGTATTTTTCTTTTTTGAGACATTTTAAAAGTTCGCCCAAAATTCAAATGACAGATGAATGGAAACGTGGCTACAGACACATGAGAAACACATTAGTGCTTTTGTGTGATTGTGTGTGTCTCACCTTTGCTAAACACTGCTGGTGTCGCTCATGAACGGCCATGTTGGTCAGGTTGGACGCGGCGGTGTCACTGAGCCACAGAGGCTTCCTCTTGGCTCCGTCCCTCTCATCTTCATGTAGCTTCCTCAGGATAGTCTCCAATGCTAGCTCCCTCACCTCGTAATGCGGGCTACGCAGCAGACGGTCCAGAAGTTGCTGTCTCTGCTCGACGCCTCTCCACAGGTCAGGACAGTCCACACTCGCACTGAGGCCCACCTGGGCGAGGCTGAGCAGGTACTGCGTGCTGCCAGGGCCAAGTGGAGCCGAGGAAGAGTCGGAGGTCAACAGTTCTGAGGCCATGAGGATGGAAAGTGTTGTCTGACGAAGAGCGCTGACCTCTGAATCTGAGAACCACGTAAAGGTCGACATTAGCCAACAATGAGGGTGACAGCTTTGGAATAAATTTACAGCAGTAGGTAAATGTACTTGTGACAAGTGAGGAAGATAAAACATCGGTTTTATCTTCCTTTAGATGAGCTTTATAACGATACGAAGGTATAAAGAGTTATTTTTTTACCTATCTTAGGATTTGACTTAAGGGATTTCCGCTAGCAGCTGGACTAGCACCTATAGGCTGCTGCTGCAAAACATAAAGATCAATTTTCCCCTCTCTATTTGATTTGGCTACCATCCATTAAAAAATCATTTTCAATAAACTCAATTAACAGAGGTCTCTCTTTGTTCTTCATTGCTGGAAAGTGAACACCTCACCCATTAGTGTCTTTGAATTTGAAGACTATATTTATATTCTTTCTTTCAATCGTGTCTCTTTCAAAGACATTTAGGTGTTATTACTGGTTTTATGTTTGTGAACTTCAAGGTTTTCGTCCAGTAGAAAGTATAAGCGGTTCAGTTCCTGTTCAGTTTCATATTTTATGAACAGTCACTTACGGTGTCACCACTTGTATAATGTTGGTAAACTATTCATGTGTTCTTGCTGTTAAAAGTATACCTTGTTCAGGCTTTTTCAACTTTTGCTTTGTTATGGACAGTCATTTATGTTGTTACTTTGTGAAGTCTTCATGGTTGTTGTAGAAAGTACTCCTCGTTCAGTGCTTCTTTCATGTGTGTATTTTGGTGTTATCTGTATTAACTATGTTTTTTACCATGGAAAGTACTCTTATGGACAGTCTTTGGGAAGTCTTGAGTGTTTTTTTTGACACAGAAACGCACCATTCTGTTTCTTTTTACAGCTAAATCACTTTTGTAGACACAGTCATTCATGGTGTTACTACTGATATTATCTTTGTGAACTCTTCTGTGTTTTTTTTTTACCATGGAAAGTGCCCCTAACTCTTTGGTTATTAACCACGTCTTTTTCCTAGACATAGACATGGATACAATTTTACTCCTTTTTGCATTCATCCGTTTATCGTCATATTTTGCAATTGTACTTAAAAAATTGGCCAAACCTGAAGTATAAACACTGAAAATTTCCTTCACTGGATTTTGCAGACAGATGATATTTATTTAAATTTGATCCAATATTTTTGACCAAAGAAAACAACAAAATCACAAAGTAAAACAAGTTTGTGAGGTAAACCACAGACGCACTCAAGAGAGTCTTCTGCTCCTTTCTATTTGTTTATAGGAAAGGTCCAGAGTTGTTCCAACCCTGCCACCTGTGACCGCACACTCAAGATGCCCACACACCCACTTGAGTGTGCACTTCCATTAAGTATATCCAGCTAAGGAGAAACTTAATGCCGAACTAAAGCTTCACCCCACCCTGCAGAATGTCTTCAGAGACCCGGGTTTAACAGCCAACTCAATTAGTTTAAACACACACACACACACCCCCACACACACACAGCTTATGAAATCTAGTGCAACTCTATCTGCCCCACTCAAAATGGACCCTGACAAAAGAGCGGGAAACTCCGCTCCTCCGGAGACGTTCTGCGTTACCGTGGAGACGGGCAGAGTTACTGTAGAACCTGATCCTCAAAGCGGATTTGGGGGCCAAATAAGCAAAGCTTAATGATGATAATAGAGGTTTAAGGGCACGATAATGGCAGCCGCGACGAAGGGAGGATGATGACTGAGGGAAAGGTGAGTTAGAGAGAAACCAGCTGCACAGAAGAACGCTAATGCTGTTAGCTTGACACAACTTTGGGGCTAATGTCTCGATTAGTTCCATTCACCCAACAACCGACAGAAAACCCCATATCAACGAAATCTACTTATTAATAATTGGTAATTAAGCTGAAGATGAATTAGTATGTGACAGAAAAGTTCCTCAGAGTAAGAAACTATTTTTAAAAAATGCCTAGTCACTAGTTGCTATGGTGATTCCCGCCATTTTTAAGCCTCAGGGGGAAAAGCAGAATTTAAATAATCCTATCATATTATATATTTGAACAGCTAAGACTTTCTTTCTTTCAGCTAGGCCATTATAGTATGTTTTTAGCCACGTCTAATATTTTATGAAGGAAATGTTTTTTTCTTTGTTTTTTTAAAAGGATTTTTTGGCTCTAGTGGCTTTTATTTGAAAGTAGCTAGACAGGAAATGGGGAAACCAGGCCGGGAATCGAACCTGCGACCGCCGGCATGAGGACTAAGACCTCCATATGTGGGTTGTGCTTTGCCCCTTGAAGGAAATGTTAAAAAACAAATTTCAGTTTCAGTTTTGCAAACAATAATCTGAGCTGATTGGACAGGAAACCTTTGCTCTGATAGCAACTGGTGAAAAAAGCTTAAAATTTAACGCACATATTTTACATGCGAAGAATAAACCTAACATTTCACAGGGTCAAAAATGTAGGGGAGACGATGCCACGATCTCAAACTTTCCAACCTGAAGAGACGTTTTTGCCTCCTGTCTGTCCACATAAAACTATTTTAGAGCCACTAATGTTGCATGACCTTTTGAGAAAAGTCAACTTATAACCGCTGACAAGAATCTACTACAGGAAATTTGGTGATTTCTGTTTTTAGTTTTAATATAAATAAAATCATAAAATTGCAAAAGGACAAATGGACACATTGATGTAAATTAATGTAAAAAACACTAATAAGAAAAATAGATCTAAAGAAATACCACTGGTGCTTTTAGTATCACTTGTTGTGGAAATTCAATGTAATTATTCCATGAATACATTTTTAAAAAGCAGCTACATTATCTGGTTGTCTGTGGTTTTTAACCAAACATATTTAGAGGCATAAAGAGCCACAGGTTGAAGCACTAAACTTAACATTCAGTGTTAACATCTCAAGATTTATGAAAAACGTAAACAGTGAGTGAAAGTAGGGATAAATACCTAAAAGATTATGTATAAATTGTTTAAACTATGTGTTTAATTCAGTGTTATGTGCTGAAAGCTCAAGATATTTGAAAATATTTGATCTATATTGGTAAAATTTTACAAGATACCAAAATATGAGATCAGTTAAAGAAAGTCGAACATCTTGTAACCCATTTAAGCTTGAAATAGTTCTTTGGTTGTAAAACTAAGCTGTGGCTCCAAACAGGGATCTCCCTTATTTGACCAAAATCCCATTACAGCTTAATGTGGCATATTTCATGAACACTATGTGACTCATCTCTATTAAACGAACTCGCAAATAATTACTGATTAACATAAAATCTTTGTTTTATTTTATTTTTTGGATGTGTTTACAGAGTTGGATCCAAAACTGCGAAGAAGAAAAAGATATGAGCCAAACAGCAATCAGCAGACTCTGGCATCCTCATTCAATTTAAGACCATAAATGCTCCTCTTTATGAAACCAAAAGCAAAATAAAAATAAGAACTGAAACTATAAAACTTAATAAAATTCATAATAAAACGGTAAAGTTGTTTTTATGATGTCTTTGTTAAGGAGGACAGTAGAGGAGGGAGGAATTACTTTCTTCGCTAATGAAATGCGTTGCAGTGAACTCGTGCACCGTTTTTCATCCGGGTTCATAAACAGTCATTGTTCTCCCACAGCTGCGTCTGTTTAAATCCATGTACAGGTGAAAAACTGCAGCTGCTCCAAACCCGCACTCAAATAAACCAGGAGTTGATATTTTTGGATTTTCTGTTGAGAGCATGTGAAGAATGCAAAGCTATTAAACGTGATGAACGCGGACAAGAGGGAATTATTCAGTATTAGACTTTAACACACTGCGATAAAGATATACATGCAGGATTTGTTATGTAAAATGCTACAAGATTTGCCTTTATTAAGTGATAAAAGTGGCTGTATGATTTTAATAATGCGTTACCTGGTAGTTTTGAGACAGACATACCTTTCTCTGGTGTTAAGATTGTAGGATGAATTAATTTTTGGCAGAGATGAGCAAAAAGTAAAAAGTAGCCTAAAACTTTACTCAAGTAAGAGTGAAAAAGTATGTTAAAAAATCTACTCAAATACTGATCAAATCATTTAATGTTTAAAAATGACATCACATGGACCAAAATATAAAGTTAAGTGAAAATTTTGGTACTCCCACTTAACTTTGGAAATACCAACATTTCCAGAGTTAAGATTTTAAGGGACAAGGTTTTCTAACGCCTTGTCCCTTACCGGGGTCGGTAGGGTTGCTGGTGCCTCTCCAGCTAACATTCTGGGCGAGAGGCAGGTACACCCTGGACAGGTCGCCAGTCTGTCGCAGGGCAACACAGAGACACACAGGACAAACAAACATGCACACACACACTCACACCTAGGGACAATTTAGAGAGACCAATTAACCTGACAGTCATGTTTTTGGACTGTGAGAGGAAGCCGGAGTACCCGGAGAGAACCCACCATGCACAGGGAGAACATGCAAACTCCATGCAGAAAGACCGGGGCCGGGAATCGAACCCAGAACCTTCTTGCTGCAAGGCAACAGCTCTACCAGCTGCACCACTGGGCAGCCTGCTGATCAAATCACAATTTTAAAACTGCATATGTAACAGAGAGAAAAGTGTATGTTTGTGTGAAGTTTGACCAAGATGATTGTAATGATAACTGTATGTATTTTTGAGATTTTATGATTGAAACATATGTTTGGAATCACCTAGTGGTATGATGAGTAACTGCATGCTACGGGTCCTTCAGGCACTCACAGCTTTCCCACCAGAATCCTGAGTGCTGGTGGAGGTCGGTGTGAGAGAGGCAGCTCTACATTACTTCTTTTTACTTAGGGTCATATTTTTCTGGTTCAACAATTAACGGAATACTGTGAGAATATATGTAACTTTACAAATTATATAATTTGTAAAGTTTTCTCGAGGTTAGGCTGGAAAAATGTGACCCTATGAGTGGGAGCTGCGTCGGTTGGTGTTTGTGGCTGACCACTCAGTCACAACACTAACCGTGTCTTTTGTTTTTCAGCCTTTGGACCACTTCCATGTAGTCAGATTCACATTATGAAGAGTTTTTACCATTCTGTGTTGTACTAGGTGGGTTCAAGATAAAAATTTATGAATATATATATATATATATATATATATATATATATATACATATGTGTGTGTGTGTATTTTGCAAATGTTATAACTGTTAACTGGTGTGGCAGTTATCTGTTATTTTACTGTTTTTTTTCTGTTGTTGGAAGTTGTTTTTTTAATGACTCATAGAATAAGAATGTTTTGTATTGTTTTGAGGATTGCATAATTGTTTAAACTATACAATCACAACTAAAATAAAATAAAATAAAGAACTCTGAGGACTGCTGGTGGAGCCTTTGGACCATTTGCGTGCAGATTCACATTATGAAGAGTTTTTACCATTCTGTGTCGTACTAGGTGACAAGCAATCAAGAGAGGTTACACATATGTATTTAATCAAGTGACCTTTGTCTGATCTCACACATTTAGGTGTCAAAGAAGCAAAAACAGATCTGAATGGGGGGAAATGCATTACATCCTGCATTGGGCTAAGAACGCATGGTGGATTTTTACAGCAGGTTCCAACAGGACCTGAACAGATAATTGCAGCATCTCAAGTGAAACACGGTTTTTGGGAAGTTTTTTTTTTTTCTTTTAGCTCTGCAAAAAGCAGAGAAACGTTTGTAGAGAAACTGCAATTTAACACTTTTCCCTCGAGGAGGAACACCCAAACTGTTCGCCTCTGCTTTTTTGTTGAACCTAATCATGAAAATAACGATGAAAACGGAGAACACAGCCAAGCCAGCCGTTAATAACAGCCTGTGGTTATGTTGATTTCCCCTGTGCATCTAGTTTGCAGCATGAAACTCAAAGCTTGAAAGAGGCAAACCGTGTTTGAAATTCTCTGAGAATGCGAGCAGAACGACTCTGGCAGCAAAGGAACATAACAAATGCACAAATCCGACATTAAGGAAATGAAACTATTTCCCATGAAGAACCGTTTTTCGGAAGCAGAAAAAAAACTGTGGGTCATCTTTGATGGTCCGCTGAGGCACAGGTCAAACTAAATGTAAACCCAACATCTGGTTTAGATAAAGTTTTCTGGTGATCTCAAGAGAAATTGTTACTCGTCATCATCTGTTTGGATGGAGAGAAGAAGAACCTGTTACGCAACTCACAGCCGAATGTGATGAAGGTATTAGTGAGGAAAGCAAAGGAAAAACAGGCCGCACCACAAACCCTAATAAGTGCGCTACGTCTTTATTAACGCTGTCGACAAGCAGCAAAAAGCTGGGACACGTTGCTGTGAGGTTGAACTTCTCACACGCAACCAAGCAGCTGGATTTCCCATCAACTCCCATCGTCATCAGCCAAACTGTGAAAAACAAATCCCAGACACGCTGAGCACGCATCTACATGAACTACATAATGCCAGAGTTTTACAGACCACTGGTGAAAAACTTTATAATGACACATTTTCTCACTTTCCTCTGCTACTGTCCATTGATGCATTATTTGAGTTGTTGCTACCACTAAGTGCTTAAGTTTCGCTTCTTGATAGAAAGTACTTCTGGCTTCAGAATCTGCATTTCCATTACAAATGTGATCAAATTTTTGTATTCAATATTCTGCTACTGTGGAAAAACTCCCTCACAATTTTGTAATTTCAGTGTTTCCATTAAATAAAACATAAATATGAATAAGCTTGTTCACACAATAAGTTATTAAAAATCATGGCAGCGCCTGAAGTAAACAGTTACATGACGTTATCTTCATAATTCAGCCAATCCGAGGAGAAGTTAGCGTCTTATTCAAGCGTTGGAGGCAATTTGTGGAAATTGTAGTCGGCCATTTTACATTCTAACACGTTTGAATGACACACAACGTTTTATGAATTATGTGATGCTGTGAAGGTCCTGGTGAAAAATAACTAAAAAGTAATAACAATAATTAAAAAAAACATCCTCCTCCTCCCACTTCCTGTCGTCTTCTTCTGCGTTTCTGCCAGTAGCAACATCCGGTTGTTGATCATGTGACTCGTGATGCACAAAAAGGGTTTTGATACGAATGAAAAACAACTTCATCCACAAAAACGTTTTATCAATAACTGAGAATTATTTTTAGTTCTGTTTCCATTGAGCAAGTTTGTTTTCGTAATTTCAAATTGAAAAGCAGCTGTTGTTACCAATTTTGCGCACACTTCATATATTGTTTTTGTATAGAAAGTGTCGCTGTGTTTAGCTGGATACAGCCGATGATTACAGTTATGTGCTCTTCATTTCCCAGAGAAACAGTTAAATACTAAACTTCCTCCCAAGACGAAGGTACAGAAGATGCTACTGCTTCAGTTTTCTTCCCTGTAGAAAGTACAAATTGATGGAAATATTAATTTCTTTAACTTTCCAGCCTCTGGTTTCTTTCCATCTACAAGTGCAGCTGGTCTGATGCATCTCTGTTTAGCCGTGTCTCTTTTCTTGCTGTAGCTGTTATTGAAATTCTTTGTGTTTTTAACTGTAAAGTAACTTCTGGTTCTGGGCTGTGGTGTTTAAAGTTATTAAAACTATCGCTACCATTAAAACTTTGTTCGCTCGTCCTTTGTGTTGCTACAGGAAGTAAACTTGGCCGAGTGATAAAGTGTTTAACAGGGTCTTCTTGGAGAAAGTGACTGGTCCGTTTAACATCATGTTCTCCTTGTTTTACTTTTTATAAAATGTATTGCTGGCTCATGTGTCTGAGTTTAGCTGCATCTTGTCCTTGTTAGAGAAAAACCTTTTTAATACAATCTGTTTTTATTTTCCTCTACAGAAAATATTCTGTTTCGTTCTCCTGGAGGTTTCTTTTTGTTAAAATAAAGTTGTTCCCTTACTGTTTTGGCTCAAAATGATCAAATTAGTGCATAGTTTTTTGCCAACTGTATCTTAAAATTACATAGAACAGAACGTAACTAGATCTGCATCAGACTGTATGACGGTATTTGAATGAATTGCACTGATTTTAATTGAAACAGGACCAAACTGGATTCCATTTCTTTTCATTTGAGCCAGACTTGTTTGTCTTACAAAGCGTTGTGTTGTTAATTATCACTGCAGACGTAAACGCTGCTCCCAGAGGGTGCAACCTGCAGACTTGGGAATACATTTATCCATCTTGACGGAGGATTCCAGCGGTCTGAGCGTAATCCCTCTTGAAAGAAGAAGTACGTCTTAATTTGAAATGGGTGCAAGCATCCACATTTGGATCTAGATGGCTTACCAAGCTGTCAGGAAGGAACATCAATCGTACTCTAATGTTACTGGAAGACTAATTATGGAAAAGTGAAGTTGAAAGCTGTCTTTGGATACTTTTTTTATTTTTTCCTCCAGGGCTGTTTGGATAAAACTCACATGTTGCAGACTCACAGTGACGGGAAAAGGTCTTAGGGTTTCATTCAGAGTGTTATTAGCTAATGCAGATGGAAAAGCACCGTGGGGTAATTGATTCTGGATGCCTATTATATGTTAAATGTGGAAACTAATGGCACCCTTAATCCAGGACGTGGCTGGCACTGCTTTAATCTCTTTCTCAGAGTTATTTGCTTTTCGAATAGTTGCAACAATTTACCACCAACAGAAGAGTCTACAATGAAGCAGTCTTCATTTATTGACACGGTTTTGAAATGATAAATTTCAGCCAACTTGCTCGAGTTTTTATATGCTTTTTTTTTTGCCCCAATTCCTCCAAACCTTTCAGCTTATTTTACTGGTTTGTCTGGAAAGCAAAGAAAGGACGGATTGGCAGAAGTTGAGATGAAGCAATAGACGGCAGGGGATTTTTTTTTCTTAAATGAGTCTGCATGGATCAAAGAGCAGCGCACAGAGACCTGTGTTCAGACTCCAGAAGAACTGGCTGTTAAATGCAAAGTTCCTGCTTTAACACAAGGAGCCAGTTAGAGGGGGAATAAAAAGAAGTCATATTGAAAAAGAGGATTGTTCACCTCTCCGACCTCGGTGCCAGGCACTCCTAAGATCCTGCTGCTTTTATATGAACTTCCCCAGCTGCTCCCAGACTCTGGAACAATCCGTCTTTTACATATTAAATCCCACTCCGCCGCTGGTAATTTAGATTTAAGGACTCGCTTCTGTCAAGTTCACCTTTATCTCTTTAAACCGGCTGTTCTTGCAGATTGATGGAATTTATCTACATTTCTAATATTTTAGAGTTAGTTCCAGATTGTTTTTTTAAACTAAAATACAGCTAATACAACATCTCTAATACTGGAGTACTTGGGTTGCCGATATTGTGAAAACAGTGCAATAAAAAGATTTGTGATTTATGCAGTTATCTGTATAAATCACAGACTTCGCTGTTTTAAATTAAACCAAATCTTCATTTTAGGTTTTAAGAAGGAATGTAGCTATCAGTCTCGAAAGATATTACCAAACAATTTTAGCTCCATTAATCTAGAGAGAAAGATTGCTTACAATGCAAAATGTTAAAGACAGTCTCCAATCTTTCCAGGAGTGGATCTTCCAGCAAATTTACCCCAGGATCAGAAAAAACCTAAGACGTTCAACTCTGTATAGCTCTGTATAGCATAAAGGTATAGCTCCGGGTTTTTTAAGTTGTTTTCTGATTAAATCTAACATGTATATGTTTATATGCAGGCAAAAAGGGACATTAAATGTTGTTGAAACTCATATTGTTCAAGATTTTTCAAAAAGTTGATGCAGATAATGCTGGATGTCCTGTAGAAGTCTGCATTCCACAGGCTCTGAAGAAGCCTCTGACTGAAGACACTTGTAGTGACAGACTCATGAAGAAGACGTGCATCATTGTCCATAATTTTGTTTTTATATTTTGCTATGAAATGTTCTTTGAACAATAATTTCCAAAAGTTCCAGAGCTGAACCTTTAAGGATGTTCTCACACCTGTTCAACACATTTGTTACATTTTCAGTTGATGTGTTTTGTTCTTTTTCCACACGGCAATGGGCTAAATGAACCAACTTGTCTGAAAAACTTGTTCCCCTCCTCACCTGTGGAGGCGCTGCACCAAGAACTACAGGAGGAAAAAACACTAAATCCTCTGAAGATGTCAAAACATTTTCTGTCTTTACAAAATGTAAGAAAAAGGAATGGCGTCAGAATTTAGAGTAATTTCTCATGATAGCTTAATGCTAACGTTTGTGGAAAAGCTATATAGATGCTAATGGCTAGCAATTTCAAAAGGACAAAAGATATAAAACTTAATTTTATTCATACACAACAGAAGATAAACTCACCAAGTTGTAAAACAAACACAAACATCCATATAATGCAGAGTAATAAAACTGTTACTGTTTCTAGAGTCAAATATTTGCCCAAAGTTCAGAAAACTGACAAAAATAAGGTAATTGGTGGGAAAATTTATCCTAAACAAAGCAGCAAATCTAAAACAAAAATAGATTTAGCTTCATGTGCGTAAAGAGAAAAATAACAACAGATGAAACCTCTAAAGACTGCTTTGGGATATTTAAGAGGCATCAGAGGAATCCAGGTCCCATTGGGTTTCTCTTATGTAAGGAGCAGAACCAAACGAGCCAGGAAGAGTTTTCATCCTCATTTCCAGAATTCCTCTCTCCTTAGACTGTCAAGTCGGAACATGTGCTCGGCACATGGCCGACCAAAAAACACGAGCCTCCCTCCCCTGCGCCGTACCCGTACAGCAGTCCTCCATAAACTGGGTCATAAGCCCAAACCCACCATCTGTCAGACGATACGCTCGCCTTTGGTTTCACATTCCTTCGCAGCAGGGACCCCCAGCGTTTGGCCAGCGCACACAGCCGGACACACAGGCGCAGACCTGAGGCTTCTCTGGATTACCCAACCCATTGGGAAGGTTTTGGCTCTCAATAAGGAGGAAGCAGCAAATTTAGACTGAAATTCAGGGCGAATGGAGAGATCACAGAGCGTAAATGATCAGGTTAAATACCGCTCAGGAACAGAAATAACTTTCTTCTCAGTCAATCCTAAAAGAGTGGAAACTACCTTAAACCCAGCTCTTGCGCTTCGTTGAACAGGTTAGGATTGGTCTGTGGGCTATAAAACAGGTTCATTACTTATTTTGCACAAAATCATTCATAGATCATGAGAGTTTAGTCTGTATTTTGAGCTCTTTTCAGAATGAGCTGTTTTAAATCTTGCTGCCACGCCACCCAACTCAACACTGACACCTTAAAATGGCTGCAAACAGACGTGCAATTTCACAACCTTCTTTGAACATTACAAACATCTTTTCTGAAAGGTAAGTCAATAACTAAACCCTTGGCTTTTCCAGCATTCCTTATGCAGGCATTTAGCGGTACAACCAGCTGCCCAAACATTCAGGAACTCAGCCTGGGTTGCTTGGTAACAGGGCTGGGCTCGACTGGGGTTGCTAGGTAACGGTGCAGTGCCTGCTGATTTGTTACATTCTGGAAGATTTTGAAACGACTCATTTTCATCATTCCCCCCAAAAAAGTCGTGGGCTCTTTCTAGAAGCAAATGGAAGTATAAAAACGTGTAAACTGCACATTTTTGCATCATAGATCCTCTTGAAATATTTTGCTTTTTTAGGTACTGAAAAGGATTTCTTTTCTTTCTCTGACTCTACAGTCTTTACACAGCTAAAACAAATAAAGAAACAACATGAAAGCACATCAAATTTCAATTGCGGGGGCAAAAAAAAACAAAAACAGAAAATCAAAAACGTGAAAAGGAAATGGTGAATCAGCCAATCACGCTGAAGGATCTCAATGTATTTACGCATTGGTAGACATGGCTGTTGGAGTTTAACAGACGAGAAACTGCTTGTTTCTAGTTTACAAGGCAAGATTATTATGACAATTTTCCTGATATTCTTAGATGAAATTCCTGCCATGTGTAAGAATGATCTGGTTCTCTCGGATGGATATTGGGGCCGCTCCGATCTAAAATCCGGGATATTGTAATGTGTGCAGCCTGTTGAATGAATCAGAAAGCTAAGTGACGTAAACACTGAGGACACCTGCCATGGCGCACCTGAAAGTCCAGCAGACATTGTAGACGTCTTTGTTTACGTTTTCATTGCTAAATATAGTCCTCTAACTACTGCCACTGTTTCTTCCTCGTTGGCCATATTTGTTTACTCTGACATCACGTTTAGTCTCAAGAGGCTTTGCGAGATTTCCCATCTGAACTCTGAGGGTTGGTGAGTGAAATCGTTTTGTGTGTGGTGTGTTGTCTTTGCCGCATGGCTCGGCAACACCACTGCATGACCAAACCTGTTGCACCCAGGATGTTTTATTGCCTCTCACACTTTGAAAATTGGCCAACAGTTTTGTGAACGAGGCTTTATTCACAACCTTAATTCCTTGAATCAAAGCAACGGATTCTGAGGGAGCAGAACCAAGATGAGTTGCATCTGGATAATGTGTTTGTACCAAAGCACGACTTACCTTCCAGAAGGCTGACCTTTGACCCACAAAGACACATCAGCACGTCTAAAAAGGCTCCTCTGGTCACCAAACAGGAATTCAGCCTGAAAATGAGACAAACACACAGCTCTGCATTTGATCTGCCAATAAAAAGTTGATGAAAATCAGCTTTGAGAGACTGAATGGGCTTTTGAACGTGTTGGGAGGAAAAACACAAACTGTTTTGGATGAAGGATCTCTTTTATTACGGAGAAGACTGCCTGAGTGTTCCAGACCCAACTATTGATTCAGACAGATAATAATGCAGCCTCCGGCCTCGATCATCTGGTTTGCATTAAGATCATAGATGAAGATTTTCTCCTGGAAAAGGCTCACATCTCATGGCCAACTACTGAACTGGGTCACTGTACGTTTGCTACTCTATAAATCTTTTAAATGTTGAGACTCCTGAGCGTCCAGTATTTTTGGTGCCTGTGTTGGATAAGATCATTAATAAGTGATGTTTCATTACTTTTTCTTTTTTTAAAATGAACAAAAATCTGTAGAAATCACTGATGAGTCGCTCCAGGATTTTGTGATCGTTTTTGTGTTTTTTTGCAATCAAAGTCACAGATTTTGTGGCGCCGCTTTAGAAATATTTGAGCTAATGCGACTTTTTATTATTATCTGTATCAGTCACAGACTATAACTTGGCACCAAGTGAGGCTGAGGCAAAACCCAACATTTTTGACCAATTTTGAAAAAAATGTGCAGCAAAATCATTGAGTGAATTTTCTGGATTTGTGAAAAACTGGAGGGACTTATTGATGTAGTCTAGAGGGCCACATAAAAAGCTACGGCGGACCAGATTTGGCCCCTGAGCCTTGAGTTTGACACATTCACCCTCAGATGACCGCTGTCTCATTTGTCCTTATTTCTCTTCCATCCCCGATTAAATAAAGAAATAAAACGAACAAAGCGCCTGAAATTGACAAGTATTTTCCAAACATCCTCATCTTGAAATGGAAACAGTGATAATCTCATGTTGGCTCTTCTTGGTCATAATCGGGTTATTTAAGTGCAGTGACCCGGACAAAAAAGTTACTGTTGTCACTGGGTCCAAAGATTTCAGGATAAGAGACGGAAAGGGACGAAGACGGATTTTTATTTCTGTTTAAACCTTAAGGGTAAAAGAGTCTGAGTGTCCCATGAGCCGCCCCAAGCAGATCCAGGACTAAATCCATCTTTTTTCCATTAAATCACTAAATGACCCCCTCACTGCAAAGCCTATTGAGTTCCACTTACAACTAACCTAAAACCCTGATGTATATTTTCATTGTTAGTGTGCAGAGAGTTCAGAGCGGATCTTCAGGAATGAGACCAGATCGCTCGGCTACAAAGAATACAGTGTGTCAGCTTGACGTCATGATGTCATCACCCGGATATTAATACCACGCCGTCGCCTGCATGCTTCACACACAACACGAGACGAAACAGACAGCATGAGGTCAGGGAGGAAGTTCATACTGAAGGTCAGATTCATTTTGAAGTATCGGCAATCAGCAATGATGAAGCATAAAGCTTTTAAAAGATGTTGGGCAGAACGTGGAGCTGTGAGGACAAAGCTTGCAGCATGATCTGTTTCCACCCAGTTCTTATGCAAACTGTGAGCAAACAGTATTGTAAAAAAAAAAGAAAAGTGAATTAGGCATTTTTCCACCCACTGGTTTGACGTGAATCCAACTGGTTCGCTCTGACAGAGTTTACATGGGAAATGTGTTTCCATTTCTTCTTCAGACACTTTTTCAGAAAAGCCAGAAACCACCTGAGGCCAGGTGTTAAAAAGTTAAAACTTTTGTGCAAAATTGAGGAACTATTTCCGATGCGATTTTTCTAAATGCTAATTAAAATATGTTGGTTGAAACCTGGTCAGTGTGTTTTAAAGATGGCAGCTGAACCACAATCTCACAAATGAAAACAAATGGAGCTCCTGGATTGGCTGGTTTGAAAAATGCCAACCAATAGATAATTGTGTCCAGGCGTTTCAATGCATTTTGTCCAAATGTCTTAGACATAATCTAAAGATAATCCATGAATAGGAGGTGGTCTGGATCTCCTACTTTAATGAATCAATCAAGTTCAATTGTAAAGCGCATTTCAGCAACAGTCAAAGTATTTTACAGCATGAAAAAATAAAAACAGTAAAACACCAATTGAGAAAAAAATCAAGAATCAAAATCATCAATAAACATTGAATATGTTGGTCAATGTTCCAGTTATTATGTTTCGAACGATAATCACTTGGGTTTTAATCTCGATTTAAAGTAAATGCGTCAAACTCCTAGGCCCGGGGGCCAAATCTGGCCCACCGCAGCTTTTTTGTGGCCCTCTAGACTCAAAACTACGACTTATAAGATGGAAGAAATGTCTTATTATGAGTTAAATATTCTATCAATGGAACAAGAACCTTTTCACCAACATCAGGAAATGACATTAGCTTCTAGATTATGTGTCAAACTCAAGGCACGAGGGCCAAATCTGGCCCGCCACAGCTTTTTATGTGGCCCTGTAAACTCCAAATTACATCAATAAGTCCCTCCAGTTTTTCCACACAAAATCAACAAATCCTCACATTTTTTTTCTGATTTTAGTGCAAATGTCTCAAAATTGGTCAAAAAGATTGGGTTTAAGTGACTGCTGCCTCAGTTTTATAGTCTGTGATCGATTAATAAACAGACACATTAAACATCACACATTAGCACAACATCCCTTACAAATATCTACAAATTAGCACCATAAACTCTGTGATTTTGATTGGAAAAAACACAAAAACAATCAAGGGACTGATCAGTAATTATTTAATTTGAAGAAACACTTATTGAATGCTGAAACAAACATCTATTCATTAATATTTTAACAATTTAATGGGTTTTATCAATACATTCTGGCACAACCAGCCCTTTAAGAATATTTTTGATAAAAAAAATTAAAACGAGTTTCTGATTTAAAGAAACTTTTGCAGTTTTCTAGAAGTTTGTTTTAGATTAGTGGTGCATAGAAGCCGAATGCTGCTTCTACATGTTTGTTTCTGGGTTTTAACCCAATCAGTATCAGTGTTATTGACACTGGCAGTTGAAAAGGCTCCAGTTGCTGTTTCACAATGATGCATAAAGTAAACGCTCCGGAGGGCTGAATCGTCAGACTGAAATCCAAACACTCAGATGCTTAAATACGAAAGTCGCCACAGGATGACAACATCCTGGAGGCAGAGAAACCTCCAACCTGACACAAGCCTGTGACGGTGAGCCCAGAACTGACTCAGACCAGACCAACTATGCTTTCTGGAAGGCGGCCTTCCTCAAATTAGTGGTGCTCTAGACCAGTTGGGACGTGTTTCTTTTTCCAAAACCAGAGATCCTTTGACCTGCGACGTCCTCAGACCCGATCAAACGGGCCGGCGCCTTTGCAGCAGGAATCCACCTCGTCATCTTAATAAAGCCTCATCAGAGAAACCAAGTGGAGCTAGCAGGGCTGAGCGTGTTATCTACTGGAGACCTGGGCCTGACCTCAGCCGGGCCGACCGTGGCCCACAATGAGAGGCTCTTTGGTGGAGGGGCAGCCGGGTGGAAAGGTCTGCAGTCGGGTCAGCGGGCGGCTGCTTTGAAATAGAAACCTCAGCAGGACATGAGGCAGACGCGGCCGACCAGGGGATGTACGACACACAAGGACCTTTTTCTTCTGGAGGAGGGGAGTGGATGCTTATCGCTGCGTCTTTTCAGGCACGTGTGCATGCGTGTGTCTCGGGTTACCCAGAAGCCAGCCACATGCGCTGATGGAGGGGCTCTCCGATGCCACTTCCTGCTGGCAGGGGTCTGTGCGAGTCGGCCTGGAAGGAGCGCAGCAGAAACAGCACCTGCACACACAGACAAGCACACATTCACTCTCACAACACGAGGACGGGTCAGCAGAAGGATCAGAACAGAAACTGACCCCTAAAGCTCACAGACCAAACTGAGCTGAGCGATGGATCCTGCTGTAATAACAGCAGTACAACTCGATCAGAGAAACTATAAGGTTGGGGTGATCATATCGTTCGATTTGATGTTTTAAGTGTTTGATGTATATATGAGTAAAGGAGATGAAAATAAGTTCCCTGAGGGAGAATCCAAAAATGACTAACTAACTAACTAACTAACTAACTAACTAACTAACTATCTATCTATCTATCTATCTATCTATCTATCTATCTATCTATCTATCTATCTATCTATCTATCTATCTATCTATCTATCTATCTATCTATCTATCTATCTATCTCTGGACGATACGGCTGAAAAACCTATCACAATATAAACGTTTCATGTCGATATCAATAATTGTTGATTAGTCTTTTATTTTAAATGCCACCAGGCTGTTGGCGAGCCGCTTCCCTCTTATCTACACGTCCATCTTGGCCTGCAGATAAAAGCTTCATCAGCTAATTTTGGTAGTTTGTCAATATAATATATTTATCGTAGTATTACACAGAGTTCTCATAAATTGTAATCATCAACTGGTTTTAACCCGATGCGCTTATGTTATAAGGAAGAGGTGTGAGCTAGTTCTAAGCTTGTGACTTGTTTATCGTTGTCATAGCAACGCCCTAGCAACTGCCGTGACAGTTGGTTACAGCACCTACCAAGATGGCTGTCAATTCTGGGACTTTTGGCACATAACGTTTTGGATTTTTAATCACTGAATAATTTTGATAAGCGCGTCAGAGGAGGAAGTTCTGGTCTCAGCGTCCTGCGGAGTTCAGTTCGTCTCCCGAACTCAAAACCTTCCTGGTCTCAATCGACTGACTGGGCACCGCTGAGCTACTGCTGTTCTCTCTCTCAACAAATGTGTTTCTGCAGTGAACAAAGTCCCCTCAGCTTACAGAAGTCCCCTGTAAGGCTGTGGATAGAAGGAGAAAACCACTTGTGCTTTAAAGGAAATGCTTCCCACTTCAACCAGCGCAGTGAAACAGAAACTGCACCAGTCTGCAGCAGGTGGACCGGTGGTTGGGAGTGTTCAGAGGAAAGGACACAAGCTGGCTGGCTGGCCGGCCTGCTGGGGTGTGTATTCTGGGCCTTGGTAAGTATACTCTTTAAGTTGGGGCCACGGCCACAGACCAGTAGGAAGCCATTCATTACGCCGTGCAGGGAAGGCAACGTGGGGAAAAACCAGGCCGACCACGTAGCACCAAGCATGGCCTCCGAGTCCTGGCCCGCCCCGTCCCCTCTCCACGCCCAGACAACACCCACTGGCTCGCACCGAAAGCTTTCACACCCCCACCTAGAGGCGCTCGCTTCCTCTCACTGTCACTCAGGGAGGAGGCTTTCATTTTTTTTCCCGAAAACCGAACATTTCTAAGCAACTCTACTGTCAGGAAGTTTAACTCAAGATGATCTATGGGAAACAAATTCAGTCCAGGAAAAACTAAGAAGTTGAAGCAATGTCCAAAAATGATCAGTGATGTATAAATCTTGTTTAATGCAGAACAGGTCAAGTTTTTTTTGGACTTTTTGACACCAAACATGAATCAGGACAGGAAGTTCTGTTTGCAGAGGCATTCCTTCCCATGAAACGGTTTGATTCATCCTCCCGTGTCCATGCTCTCCCTCGCTGCCCTCCGCAGCTACACCTCATCCCCAGAGCTGGGAAGTCCCTGCATCCGAGGCTCAACCGGCTCAATCCAGTCCGGCATGGTGAAAAACGAAATATTTATAGAAAGCGATGCCTCCCTGTTCTTCCTCCTCCTCCCAAGGATGGAGAGGAGAATAACACCCCATGTGGGTGGGGATGCTGGGTTGAATCAAGCTGAAATAAATCAGGGACAATGAAACAGCAGCAGAGAAATGCTGTAGAAGAAAATAACTAATTTTTCAATTATTTTTGCCATAAAAATGTTTGTTTTGTCATCAAACCCATGCATCTCCAAGTAAATAGCAGCTAATGCTAATTATTCCAAGCAAAGCCTGACTTTTTCCAATACTTGCTGCTTAATTAATTAGGTTAAAAGAAAGTGACCTAATTTGTAGAAAGTTGTTTCTTTCTACAACTTTAGGATTTTATTTAACCTGAACTAATGGTTTCCATTATTATTTGTTTAAAAAAAGGGTTGAACAACCAAACAATCTGACATATATCAACTTCCACTTCTTATATTTTATATACCCACTTGTGAATAATTTAACAATTTGGACCACTAGTGATATTCAGTAAAATTTGAAAATGTGTTCAAATGAAGTTTGTTTTTCAGATTAAAAGCTCCTACTTGATGTGAATCTTTAAGCAATTATTAAACTTACTTTTCATTAAGTCCATAATTATGTGTTAAAAATGTATTTTTGATTGGCTTTATGTATTATTCTAATTTTAAATGTCTTGTTTTTATTAAAAATCATCATCATTAACACAAATAACAGCTTTAAACAATATGACATGTTTACTAAAATAAATTAATTTACCAATTATATTATTACTTATTGAATATAACTGTAAGCATTGGTACGTATCACTATAATATTAATATCAATGACTTTCGTACAAGAAAGAATAACTTGCTGAGTCATGTCAGAACCACAGATTAAAAAACTTCTTGGACACTGGTTGCCATGGTGATTCCAAACGTTGCTAGGGTAGAAAAGGGGAGGGGTTTAAAAAACTTTTTATTAAAGAGACAGGCAAGAATTTAGGTCTCAAACAAACAGCTGCTGAATAATACTGTAAAATATCCACTATGTAAATTTGTTAAAGTTAAAAATACTACCTTAGCTTTCCTTCTTTATATACTCACTTAAACTAGACTTCTCACCACAATAACTCTAACTTTTTTCTTATTCATAAGAAATAAATATATACATTTTTCCACATCAAAAATGAATCTTTCCTCCTCTACCTTTACTACTTTTGCACCAAAATGGAATAAAAAATAAAAGTCCACCTTCTTGAATACAATCTAAAATTAGCCCGTTGTTTGAATAATTTTGGCCTTTAAACGTACATACGCCAAAAAAACAACAAAAACAAAAAAACCAAGGCTGCTTAAATAGCAGCCTCCAGTTCATCTGCACTGCAGTAAAGCAGGAACTGGTACTTTTACTCCCGAATTTCCCCTTTGTGGGACAATAAATGCTGTTTCTATTCTATTTTAGCACTGTGGACAGGAAGTACTAGAGAGACAGCAGCAGATGACATGGCTCCTGAAATCCCCATAAGGTTTGTCATGTCATAATATTTCTTTATTGGTTTGATTTAATATCTTAGTCTTCTAAGCTTTTGACTTTTATTTAGCTGAAAGCAATAATCATCCAAACAGCAGAGGTCAAACCTTAAAATACGTATGTCATTGTTTGTGCAATCAGATTGGATAATAGGAGTTTTACAGTTTGAATTCAATAAACCCACATTTTTACAAGAATCTTTTGATTTTATAAAGAGAAATTACCTGCAAATACATTTAAAACAGAAGACAAATACATTGTCTTCTGTCTGTCAGAAGACAAAAGACTACCAAGTTATTTTCCAGTTTAAATATCTCAGTACATTTGATCTAAGACAAAATTAATCCACAAATAACTTCTCAGTACGATATAAGAGCTTGTTTAAGGTCAATAATTCCTTAATATTAAAAGAAAAATGCTAGTTCCAATGTCAGATTATTCCACTTATAACATGGGAATAACGTCTTGCTATTGTTAGCATGTCTTCTCTCTTTTGTTAATATGACTCCTTGATGATATTAATCTTGGCAAGTTAATCACAAGTCAAAAGAATATTAATATTAATAGAGAAACAAAAAGTGTTCCCCTGCTTTAAAAACATGCACTGCAAAAACAAAACTTTACTAAATATTGTTGGTCCAGTTTCTTTTGCAAACATCTTAGTACATTTGAAATAAGAAAACTAACTTTCAATAAGCTGTCAGGAGATATTGGGGCTTGTTTTAAATAAATAATTCCTTAATATTGATGGAAAAAGTTCTAGATCCACTGTTAGATTCAAGATATTCTCAGTGAAATAATTAAGTTTTTATTGATATAAAGGAACCAATGATTAAAAATTAACTCCTTTTGCTGAAAACTATTGCAAGTTTTGCCTTATTTCAAGTCCTAAGATACTTGCAATAGAAACTAAACCAAACATACTTAGTATTTTTTGTGTTTTGCAGTGTACCACTCCTTCATTCTTATTTAAGTTTGTATATTTTTACATCTGTACGCTGTGAATACTTGAAACAGAAGTCATGTGATTCATATACAATGATTTAAATCTATGTACACATTTCAACATTGGAGGGTGTTATGATAAAATGGTGTCTGAGTTTTCATTTAATTGAATATTTACCTAATTTAGCTTCTTGTTGTTAATTATTATATCTTATAATAGTGGCTAAAAACACCTGCTACTGTTATAGCTTCGGTTTGCATCATTTTTGTGTTGAACCGGAAACCCCAGCCACCGCAGTGCTAAATATGACAAGAATCAAGACATTCTGTACGCCTTGTTTCATAACGAAGCATCTAACTACTTTTGCATGAGAGAGGGTTTTTTTCCTTGTGTGTGTTGCAGCAGGCCTTCCTCTCTGCTTTTGGGACCAGCAAAAATAGTGGTGGTGGATGTGAGGTCCATTCAGACTCTGTTATCAGCCTGCCCTGCCGTCCCTCCCACTGCCGCAACCACAGACTGACCACACACTGCAGCGAGAGTGCGCCCTTTATACGGCACGCTCACACACCGCCGGAGCAAGTGCAAATAATTGCACTGCAATCCAGAACGCCGTCCAGTAAAACACATGCACAAAGAGACGCATGAATCGACATTAAAAGCAGACACGGAGACGCAAATTGCAGACGCGCCCAATTATGCAAAAATGGATCCCAATAAAGATGAGCTAAATATAAAAGGAAATAAAGCGCCTCTTGCTGAATGCAGACACGTTCTGACACAAAGCTGAGTTTGTCCTCGAGACACCACGTCATGCTGCTTTACATCTGCATATGGACATGGGTGTAAACGCAGCGTCGAAGCTAGCTTTAAAGCCGCAGCCGGTCATTTTCAAGAGGAAGGGTGAAACTAAACCGTCTGGGGAAATAAACCTGTGAAGATACATCCTGCTTTATTTTGCTGCTGGGTATAAGGTACATTTTAATTTTGGTTAATTAATTACACTGATTTTAACGTGTTAAGAATCTGAACACAATTAATTGGCTTTAACATACGAAAGTCGCGAGCCGGATCCTTCGTATGAGTGTTTCTGGTACATCTGTAATTCTGATGCAAACACCAGCAAAAGCCTCTTCTTTTGGCCCAATGGTGGCTCATTTCTGATTCAAAAAACAATCTGATTGGACGCTGGAAAAGACTGTTGCTGTGTGGAAGTTGTGCTAAAAGGAGTTAGCCGATCAGCAAAGCCTAAAAACACAAAATCCTGCCAACGGTGTTTAATTTCTAGTGCAAATATCTTAGTACACTTGAAATAAGACAAAACTAGTTTACAAGTAACTTTTCAGCAAGATAGAAATGCTTGTTTTAAGTAAATAACTCCTTGATTTTGATGATAAAGTTCTAGTTCTGTGACATTTTTACATTTTTCCCATGATATAAGTTAAATAATCTGCCAGTGCAACTAGAACTTCTTCATAAATATTAATGAATTATTTACTTAAAACAAACTCCTATAACTTACTGAAAAATTATTTGCAAGTCAATTTTGTCTTATTTCAAGGGTACTAAGAAACTAGACCACAAATACTTGGTAGGATTTTGTGTTTTTTTAGTGAGCATTATAAGCCTGGCGGGCCACCAGGCTTTACTTTTGCCCCTGACAGGCTAAGAGTTTTATGTTTATTTAAAATAGGAATAATTTAATAGTGATAGCAAAGACGGGTTAAAAAGTCTCTATGTTGAGAAGCACAATAGTTACATAGTACGGTAATTATGTGATCTTTTCTTTATTCATTGGTCACAACTAAAGCCTGCATTTACGGCTCTGCATGCTAAAACATCAGTGACAGGTAAAGGACACTTTAATTAGAGTGAAACAACTGAAGTGAAAAAAAAAATATTTATGTTAATGTTAATATCGTCCAACAACATAATTATGTTGAGATATTTTCAAAATTTCTGTCAACTTCAAACATTTTTTTTAACTCAAAAACTCGGTGGCTGCCCTGCTCTGGGCTTAGCTAAGAAACTCTGAGCATCTCAATGCTAAACATGTTGCAGGAATTAGCAATTAGCTTTGCTAATTTCAACGTCCAGAGTCCACATTTATAAAGAAGGATTTTTACAAAGAAGTTACATGAATGATCAGGTATTCAGCTGAATCCCAATCTCCCTACAGTTACCTAAAAATTAAGAATTAAACGTCATTCTTATTATTCATCCATCCATCCATTTCCTACACTCCTTTTTCCCTAAGTGGGGTCGGGAGGTGCTGGTGCCTATCCCCAGCTAACGTTCCGGGCGAGAGGCGGGGTCACCCTGGACAGGTCGCCAGTCTGTCGCAGGGCAACACAGAGACACACAGGACAAACAACCATCACACACTCACTCACACCTAGGGACAATTTAGAGAGACCAATTAACCTGACAGTCATGTTTTTGGACTGTGGGAGGAAGCCGGAGTACCCAGAGAGAACCCACCATGCACAGGAAGAACATGCAAACTCCATGCAGAAAGACCGGGGCCGGGAATCGAACAAAAAACCTTCTTGCTGCAAGGCAGCAGCTCCACCAACTGCGCCACTGTGCAGCCCTTCTTATTATTTATTTCGGTAATACCACAAAGTATTGTATTGAAATTTAAAGTTGATCCCTTATGTAGAAGAACCAGCAGAAACCTGGGATCCGAGGGAAACCCAGACTGTAACCATGGTGACGCGTTTTCCAGCCGATTCATAAAGTGTGTGTGAAAGTCAGCAGGGAGGTAAGGCGCGGCGCAGTAGCTGTGATGGTTCCCAGATTCCCACTTGGCCCACTAACAGTTGTTCTCTGACAATAACAGAGGAAGTCATTTCTCCCCCCGACCAAAAACATCTGCTACCTGTTACACAAAAACACACACGGCAAACCGTGGTGCCCCGCGCTAGACGGGCCCCCAGGCTAAACACCGCATCCTCACACACACACACACACACTGCAAACATCCAGCAGAGTAACAATGCAGGTCGCTATCTGCCGGATCGGGGGCTGTGTGTGTGAGATGCTCCTCTCCACACGTACTCCAGACTTCTATCTGCCTGCTGCTAATTTCAATCGCTTCTCCAGCAGCTGCTGCTGGAACAGAGGCTGCATATCAAACACAAACATCTCTTCAGCCTCCATACCTGCAGACCTGATGGTCTGGATATGCATCAGTCGACAGATAGAGCTGAGCTAGCTCGTTTTCATCCTTGTTGTTTAGCATCTTCAGTCAGGCGACACTCGTTACACTGCAAAAACAAAATCTTATCAAGTTTTTTGTGGTCTAGTTTCTGGTGCAAAAGTCTTAGTAGATTTGAAGTAAGACAAAACTAACTTACAAGTAGCTTTTCAGCAATGTGTAGGGGCTTTTTTAAGGAAAAAAATCCCTTAATATTAATTAGAAAATGGACCAGCTCAACTGGCAGATTATTTAACCTGTAAAAAGACATTTTCCCATGTTATAAGTGACATAAACTGCCAAGAAAACTAGAACTTTTTCATCAATATCAAGGAATTATTGACTGAAAACATGTGTCCTGCTGGAAAGTTACTTGTAAGTTAGCTCTGTCTTATTTCAAATTACTAAGATATTTGCACTAGAAACTAGAACAGAAAATGCTTGTTAAGATTTTAAGTTTTTGTAGTGTGTGAATAGCACCGGCATGAGAAAGCTGCCAAGCTCAAGGCGCACAGTGTTGTGTCTACACTGAACAGTTTTTCCAAGAGCAATGTGACTCCCAAAGACACAGAAGCAACAAATACCCGTGGATTTGTGAATTTCCCTTTGGGATTAATAAAGTATACTCATTCATTTAGAAAAATGAGCCGCTTCAAAAGCTTCCGGAATGTAACGTTACAAATCAGCAGGCACTGCCCGTTACCTAGCAACCCCAGTGAAGTGCAGCCAGTTACCTAGCAACCCAAGCAGAGCTCCAGCACATTTGATCAGCTAGTTTTGCCGCTGTATGCGCTTTCAGAAAAGACAAGTGTTTTATTGTTGACTTCCCATCCAGAAGCAACTTGCTGCTTTCTTTTTAGTTGTGCAGGAAGCTCTACTAATGCTTTTCAAAGATGTATGCAGAATAATTGCTCATGTGCAGCCATTTTCATGTGTGAACATAAATGTCTAGTTGGGGGCTGTGGCCAGCTGCAGCTTAAGCGAATTTAAAGTGACAGGAGGCCCTAAAACAACTCAAAATAGGCAGAACTGATCTAAGACTAAAATCTCATTATCTAAGAATGATTTTGTACAAAAATGTCTAGACATATCCTAACCTGTTCAAGGAAACACAAAAGGTCAGAGGTTTTGAAACTGTACCCCTGGTAAAAATGGGGGTGGCAGGATCATGCTTGCTGCCAAAGCTTTGCATCCAGTGAAATCAGAGTAAACAGCCAGTGTTTTTCAAAGGCTGGGCTGCAATACCTGGAGGGGCCACAAGGGGTTGTCTTTCTGCACAACAGAGAAAGATGAGGAGACTGTATGAGATGTATAAATAGTCTAGTGAGCTTTGGTGGCAGGAAAAAGGAAATGAATGTCTACACATGGCTGACAGGCATCAGAATCACTACATCTTATAAGTTTATGTCCTTACAGACGGAGAGAAGATGAATCCCAGTGAATCTCTGATACGACTGACAAGAGGACCACTTTACTGACACTGAAGTTCAATGATTGTTTTAACTAATAAAAAAGACACAAAGACGAGTCCAAACGTGTCTCATAACTGAAATACTGTGGAGAACGTCAAATAAATAAACGTGACTCTGCAATGGTAGTTTTAGACATAAAGAAAAGAACAATTTGATTTTAATTTTCGTTAAAAATGACCAGTGGATAATTACAGCGCGGTTCAAACGAGCACAAAGCTCCTGTTTCATCTTATAACTGGAAAACAGGTGACTGGTGTCACGGCTCACCTGTAACAAACCCTGAACACGGCGAAGACGAGACGCGGGAAAGGACAAAGGACAAAGTCTCCTGCTTCCTCAGCTCCTCTTCCAGGAGACGATTATGTCCAGGAGAGACATGATCCCTGCCTTTCAGAGCGCAAAGACGTGGAACCGATATGAGGAAAACGGACAAAAGAGGAAGGTGTGAACATTCCCATCACAGTTGGGAACAGTGTTTACCAGTTGCCACGGCGATTCCCGCTTTATTACGTCACACATAAACAGCACAATTGAAGCAGCAGCAGGTAAAACTCACTTCTCAAACATTGGTGAGAAACTTTTCCCGTCAAATATGATGTATAACATTGCTAAGCTATTGCGGGACTTTAAGAGCTGGATGGATTTTTATTCCTATTCAGTCTCTTTATGCAACTTGACACAAGAGTTTGAGTTTGACAGCAGCGCTGCTGTGAGTCTGGTCGCATCGCAACATGAATTTAAACATTTTCCACACACAGCTTCAGCTGTTACAGCTAAAAACTAGAGATGAGGCCCGAAATATGGCTGAGTCAAACCTTAACCTTCATTGCTACATAAAGACGATTTCAAAAGTCGGCCTTCTATCACCTGAAGATAAAAAGACTGATGTCACAGCAAGAGCAGGTGTCAAACTCAGGACCTGGGGGCCAAATCTGGTCCGTTAGAGGTTTGTAAGTGGCCCTCTAAACTCTAAATTACATCAATAAGTCCCTCCACATTTTTACAAATCTGCAAAATCCACACAAAATCAACAAATCCCCACATTTTCTCTGATTTTAGTGCACATTTTTCTCAAAATTGGTCAAAAACATTGGGTTTAAGCGACTGCTGCCTCAGCCTTTCTTGATGTCAAGTTATAATCTGTGATCGATTCGGCGACTAATGAAAAGTCACATTTAACATCGTGCATTAGCGCAAATATCGCATAAATTCCTTTCACATTTTTCAAAATTAGTGTCACAAAACCACTGATTGCAAAAAAACAGAAAAACAATCAGAATCCTGGAGGGACTGAACAGTGATTATTTGATTTTAAGAAACATTTACTGACTGCTGAAACAAACAGCTTTTCATTAATGTTTTAACAGCTTGTAATGGGTTTTATCAGTACATCCTTGTACATGTGCATCATATTTATACCCCAGAGAACCAGGAAGTGATAGAGCACAAATTATAAGTTCCTAACTGGGAGCCATGTGACTCACTAATAGAGCAGGTCACCATCATTATTATTATTACTATTATTGTACACATTGTTTGTTTTCTGTTTAAAGATAATCCATGTGGAAGATTTATTGATGCTTGGTTAAATTTTAGCTAGCTAGCTAGCAAACTGGGTATATTAACAGCTAGTTAGCGGTAGCCTCAACCACCTTGAAACATTCTGACAGTTTCTCAATAAAAAATAAAACATACACATATTTAAGACTTGCATTTAAGACCAAATTACATTATTTTAGAGAAATGTAAAACATTTTAAGGCCTTAGTTTTAGATAGATGAATTTAAGACTTAAGGATTTTTCTGTAACCCTGATTATTGAGGCTCGAGGAAAATGGTTATCATTATATTGTAACACATGTGCAGTAAGACATTTATCCGAATAAATGATCAACAACACGAGAAAGAAGAACATCAATCAGAAATCCCCGTTGGAGAAACAGACGGCGATGAACCGGGGAGGACGAGATCGGGAGACATCTGGGGAGCGTCCACACGTGGCAGCCATGACAGCAACACAAACTAAAAACCACTCTCCCCCTGAAACCTCGTCTAGGCTTTTATGAGGCAACCCCTCCATCCCACAGCGGACCTCCCCGGAGTCCTGACCGCCAGCGAGCGACGCGCACTCCGTCTCATCCTGCAGAAACCGCTGCAGATTGCATTCTCCGCGTCGACCCCTGTGTACGGGTCCACACCGCGCCGCGCCCACCGGCCCCCATCAGTCGCGTTCAATAAAAGGCTCCGGGAATCCCCCTCTGCCCCTTTTCTTCTGGCAGTGTTGATGTTACAGGCAGACTGTTTGGTTGTGCTTGGTCAGGGTGCAATGACAGAGCTAAACACGGGTATTTACCCTGAGATAACCGCCCAGTCTGGATAAGCTCTGTGCAGATTCTGGCCCAGTAGAACCAGCAGACATCCTGTCCTTAAAGGGATTTGATTTAAAAGGTTATGAGCAGTCAGTATCTTACCTGGGGTAGGAAACTGTTTTGACGTTTCTGTCAGGTGATAATTCAGATTGGTAAAAGCAAAAATGGGGTGAAAACCAAGTAAATTTTGAATAGTTTAAATCACTTGAACCAAAATAATCAAGTCAAAAATATTTGGGAGGCCAGAAAAATCTATATATATATATATATGTCTTTTATGAAATATTTTGTTTTTTAGTTAGTTTGTTTAGGTTTATTTGCCCTCTAAACAATAAAACTGAGCAACATTCTTATTAAATATAACCTATTATGCTTCATTAAACACGTTAGGATAAGTCTGTAAGCTATATAAAATATTTTTATTTTATTTTTTTACATTTTTCTTTTAGAAAACAAGATTTTAGTTTGCTCAGTTCTGACCTTTTTAAGCCGTTTTAAGACATCTTGACATTTAAGTCCAATTTAGGAATGCAAAAGTGTATTCGAGGTGCAGAAAAAAATAATTTCTGTACAGAATCGCAAATTATATCAATTTTGAATCAATTCTAAATGCTCAAAAACTGATTTTAGTTTGCTAATTTTTTTGTAAAATTATTATTCTTTTTTTATTTAAAATGATCTCAGGCAGCAAAGCAAACCCAATACTGCTGATTTAATTTAAAGATTTTTATCCACAAACTTATATTGGTTTAAATATAATTTGGAATAGCATGGAAACTAATAAAGCAGCTTTAAATAAATGTTATATTTTTGTTTGCATTGTCTTTTCTTCTTCTCAGTCACATAATTTAAACAATCTGTAGAGCGATTCAATAGAAAAATTGGTTTCTGTATTAAAAATTATTTCTGACTCAAATTGTGACCCTAAAAATTGGAAACGCTAGAACCGAAAGACTCACATCTCTAAAATATTTATGCACAGTTTTGGCTTAATTTGGCCTTTTTTGACTCCAGTTAGCAAATAACCCAGCTAATGATTAATTGATTGCTAAATTAGTTGACAATCATTTCAATAATCGATTAATCTGATTAATCGTTTCAGACCTAAACCCCAACACTCATCAAAAAATATCTCATTTAATGTTTGTATTTTCTGATATTCTCTCACC
Organism: Phalloptychus januarius; assembly: GCA_902982915.1. NCBI lineage: Eukaryota > Metazoa > Chordata > Actinopteri > Cyprinodontiformes > Poeciliidae > Phalloptychus > Phalloptychus januarius. Next base: position 4,329,172 of record CADWAE010000242.1, on the reverse strand, counting down.
CAGATCTATTTCCATGTTAAAGTTATCGATTCCGCTAAGAAATCTTCCTTTCCATCACTATCTACAATAACTCTCTGAAGAATCTCACATTTAGTTTTTCAATAAGGTATTTCTGAGTTGAATTTGAGGATAAATACCCCACAGGCTGAAGTTTGAGTCCCTGTCGGCGCTGACCTAACTCTGACTCATAAACTGAAACACAGAGCTCTGACAGGCGCATGATTGAAGTTTTGATTTCAGCTCTAATTGAGAAGCTGCGGTTGTTTAAACAACCTGTGATTACAGTGAGTGATGTATATTCCCAGTATGAGTGAACTGGTTTGTGTTGATGTGGGTGTGTGGGAGCAGACCTGCAGCAGAGCGCCATGGATGTGGTTTTGTTGGATGTTGGGTCCTGGTCCTGGAGGGAGATCCTGCAGTAAGGCCTGGACGGTGGACGGGATCTGGGTGACGAGTGTGAACGGGACGAGAGCGCGGGACGCCATCTCTCTGGTCCGATACACGGCCGACCGGCTGCATCTGCACAACAAACATGGAGAGTAAGGAAATCTGTGGAACACAGACAGATTTCACAAAAGATCCGAAACTTGAGGTAAATTTTGTAGTTGCACTGCAAAAACACAAAATCTTAGCAATGATTTTTTGTCTAGTTTCTAATGCAAATAATTTCTTAAAGTTGAAATAAGACAACACAAACTAGAGGCTTGTTTTAAGTAAGTAATCCCTGATTATTGATGAAAAAGTTCTTGTTCTGTTGACAGATAAATTAACTTATAACATGGGGAAAATGTCTTATAAGTTAAATAATCTGCCAATGGAACAAGAACTTTTTTATCAATTTTAAGAAATTTACTTAAAACAAGCCTCCAGATGACATGTATCAAACTCAAGGCCCGTGGGCCAAATCTGGCCCGCCGTATCTTTTTATGTGGCCCCCTAGACTCCAAATTACATCAATAAGTCTCTCCAGTTTTTCACAAATCTGCAAAATTCACACAAAATTAACAAATCCCCACATTTTTCAGATTTGACTGCAGTTTCTTTCTCACAATTGGTCAAAAACATTGGGTTTAAGTGGCTGCTGCCTCAGCCTTAATGAATGTTTCAGTCCGTGATCAATACAGCGACTAATACAAAGTCACATTTGACATCATACATTAGCGCAAATATCATAAAATTTCCTTACAAATATTTCTAAATTAGCACCACAAAATCTGTGACTTTGACTGCAAGAAAACACAAAAACAATCACAAAATGCTGCAGGAACTGATCAGTGACTGTTTAATTTTAAAATACAAGCAGCTATTTATTGACATTTTAACAGTTTTATGGGTTTTATCAACACATTCTGGCACAACTGGCCCTTTAAGAACATTCAGATGTTTGATTTGGCCCAAAATAAAACTGAGTTTGATGTCCCTGATTTAGATTTTACTAAAAAGTTACTTGTTAGTTTTGTCTTAGTTCAAGTCTGGACCAGTTTTCAGTAGAAACTTGGTAGGATTTAGTGTTTTTGCAGTGTATTAATCAGTTAAAGACAGGTGGAAAAGCAGCTAAAGACAGTACTTGAGGTTCCTCAAGGCTCCACTCTTGGGACACTTTTATTCAACACCCTGTGACACAATTAGTGTCACTGATTACGGAGCAACGTTTCTCACCATATCTATGCTCAAAATGTGACTCAATGCTCAAAACTACAACTCTGCCTTGTAGTTTACGGCAGAGTTTAGGACTCAACTCGACTCAATTACTATCAACAACGCTCATCCGAAATGCTCCGCTTGTAAAATATTCATAATAAATGATGTTGATCTATAAAGTTCTGATAGTCTTGAATCAAAATGCCTTCACGTCGTCAGGAATCCCTCAGGATTTTACCGTTTTCAGTACGTGGTTAATAAATTCACCACTTATTTGATTTGGCTTCTCTTTTTGCTTATATCTTACATAACCTTGCTTTCAGTCCCTCGCCCAGTTCCTCGACTTATTGCTAACTTTACAAAATCAACATCTCCTGGACCTGCAGATGAACGATAAACCCGAATTCAAATATTTTCGAGTCATTAGCTGACCGGCAGGAAATAGTAAGCGACGTTTTGTTATTGCCCACCCGCAGACATTTCCCTCCCACGGTCGCTTGCAGCGCTCAGCGGTAATGCTGAGTATGGCCTGTCACCCTGAGAGTAAAGCTAAAATTAACCTTGTTTACAAGCCGGTAGAGTTTCCTTCTCCGGTGTCATAACAGAGCCGAAGCCGACACGGGGGGGAAGGACACGACCAGAACATGAATGAGATAAGACAGACTGGAAGGGGCAGAGCAGGACTTACTGGAGGAAGAAGGTAATTTCAGAAGGCCTTTGTTTATTCTTTAGCTAAAACAGCCACTTGGAATAAAATAAGCAACAAGCCTAATTCAGAAATTCACACAAAACACAGAAAATTTGGCATCTTTTCATCTTTGGCACCAAAATACAGCTTGAAAACTTTTTGGTTTTCTGTTTACATTGTTACTAAATGCATGTTAATCTCTAACTAACAAACAAACAAACAAACAGACTTTATTTCCGTTTTTTTTATCACTTGAACAAAAAACTGAGAGTTAATTGAAACAAATCTACCAGACGAATCGGATCTACTTGAAATCTGCATCGTCTTGGTTTATCTAAGGATGCAACATACGATTATTTTAGTAATCGATTATTCTATGGATTATGTTGATGAATAATCTGACACATTCTGCAGATTTCTCATTTCACCACTTAATGCTGCGTTCACCCCAAACACGTGTGACGCACTTTGTAGTCAGATGCTTGACCAAATTCTCTCTCTCCGCGGGTTGGTTCAAGTCGTTGTTTTCCGTTGCTGGTCTCCTTATATTATGAAACTGAGAGCGTGGTGCCCAAATATTAGGTAGTGAAAGCTTCTGCAATCGTAACGGAGGCTCAAATGTCTTTGCTGAGCGTTTTGTGTTCAGTTTCTTTTGAACAAACAGCTGACAATGACGCGTCGGAGCCTTTCTTTCCTCTCCTGGTTACTTAGAACAATGGCGGATGAAATAATGAGAGTGCCTTGGTATTACCGTATTTTCCGGACTCTAGAGCGCACCTCATTATAAGCCGCACCCACAAAGTTAAAATAAAACCGGAAATGTACATATATATTATTTATTTTACATTGGCTAATTGCTCTGACTGAACAAGTTAAAGTTGTTTTTACATATTTGACCATATTTAAATGTGCTGTACTGGTGCACATTTATTAAATAAATGAGTAGTTCAGTACATTTATGTCTGTGTTTAAAAAAAAGAAACATTTTTTAGTGAAGGCAGCACTGTTTCTCGACCGATATTAAACTCCAGATATGTATTTCAAAAGTGAAAAAAAAACGGGTCGGTGCATCTTAAGGCTACAGGAAACCAGACTGTTTATATTTTATGTCATTATACTGTTTGGGACACTCAGGAAAACCAACTTAAGTTTAATATTTTTAAACAAAAACAAACCTGGTGGTAATAAACTGGCTCAGCCTTCACTTTCTACCACTGCTCTTCTCCTATTGTGGCCCACATGTTAGCTATCTGTGCTAATTTGTCCCAATGAAGCTGTTTTGTAAAAGGAAATGACAGTTTGGAAGGGTGTAATTTTAGAAATAGCAGCGTCCCCCATGGGACCCGTAGCCAGACTGTTGACTGGTAACATCCAGGCTCATCTGGGCCTCATTTTGCAGAGCCGAGAAAACAAATTACTCCACTGAAACTGTGAAACGAGCCCGGACATCAAGGTTTCTCTAAGGTGAGAAAAGAAGTGAGTCTTTAACTGTAGCAAAACCAACGGCTTACTTTACTAGTTAAACCATTTTTTTAGTTGTTGCATGACTTTAAAGGGGCAGAATTATGTGTTTTCAAGTAACTGTGTTAACTTTAGTTGTTATAAAAATGCTATGTGTACATCAAATATGTCTTCAAGGAAATTTCACGCTTTAAAATTGGGCCTCTGTCTCTTTAAAAAGCCCTGCTCTTCTTGAAACTCCGACTTCAGGAAATCAACACAACATTGCCCCTCTATCAAGACCTTAACAACATTTTTACCAGCATTGTAAAAACATTTAGCAGTAAATGTTTGCTAATTGCTGCTGGCTAGTCTGTAGGAGTGTCATTAGGAAGGCAGAATCTCTGAAACTTGGAAACGGCAGATCCAGCTGTGCCTTAAGCACAAAAACGTTGGTTTTACAAAATACCGTCCCTTTAACTTGCAAGAATAAAATAAAATAAAAACATTTATGCTCATAGAGTTTTACTAACTTTAAGTAGTGCATAACTATGAGCTTTCCTACATCTGGGGAGTTCCTCTCCATTATCTGAAAATGTAACATCTGTAATGACCCGATTTTCAGTTTTTACAAAATTCCCACTCAGGTTTAGGTTGGGACTTTGATTAGGCCATTCTAACCTATGAATATGTTTTGATTTAAACCAGCCTGCATGTTTTGAGTCTCCTGTTTGCATTCCCAGCTGTACGACAGATGGGATCTACTTGTGTGTGTGTTCTTCTGAAGCTGATTTATTGCACTGGAGTGTCAGAGTAATGGGGGGTTGAATTGAAATGGATGCTTTTTAGAGTTTAAGTTGGAATAGGTTGAAAACTGGATCGTTTTCCATCCATTTCACAGCTTTGGATCACTTTATGTTGCCTCATCACTTTAAAATCCCCATAAAACAGGCTGAAGTTTGTGGTTTCACTGGAAAAAATGAGAAAAATTAAGGGGTTTGAAAACTTTTACAAAGCGCTACATCGTCGCTTCTAATGTTGAAGTGAGTTGACTTTCTAAATAAAAAAAAAACTGGCTAAAATTTGATCCTAGGGTTATTTAAATAGCAGAAAAAAATATAATTCAGCCAAATAAAACAGGCAGCGATAAATCTTAAAACATGCACCGCTGCAGATGTTGGCTACGGAGAAATAAAATCGCTTCACATCAGTGAAAAGCTTCTCAATGGTCCTGATGGGAACACAATCCCACACGACGTGTCCTGCAGAGCTTTTTCCCTGCTGGTGATGAGAGCAGATTCCTCCCGGCGCTCGTTTCACTTTCCGCCCGATGAGAAGACAAACACCGGGACGTCATCAGCTCCGACGGCGGTCCGCTCGTTAACGCGCAGCCTTTAACGAAGCGCCGAGTCGGGAGCGAGCCAGGTGAGCAAATCGGAGACGGTAAATCACCATGGCAACAGCAGCTGCAATAAACATGTCTGCTCCAGGTCGTCGTGAAATGCAATGACACCAGGAAAATAGTAAATATCAGAGCTGGAAACGAAAGAGGAGGCAAAATAAAAAGATCCGATCTCTGCACATCAACTTTTATCACAGTGAAATTCAAGCACTTTTCAAGGAAAGTTTTCAAACTTTTCCAGCATCAGATAAAAACTAAAGGAATGAATCAAAGAAAAGAGTTTTAATTCACTATTATATGAGGTAATTTATTAATGTTGTTAACGTTTGTATATTCTACTTTGACAGTATCAGGGCCACATGAATAAAAAATAAAAAATTAAATTACGGGAACAAATTAAATTAGAAGAATAAAATCATAAAGTTACGAGAATATAGTTGTATGAGAATAAAGTTGCAATAATATGAGAATAAAGTTCAGAAAATTAAGCAATAATATTATGAGAATAAAGTCATAATATTATGACACTTTATGAAGTTATTCTTATATTATGACTATTTTTGTATTATTTTCACTTTATTCTCATAATATTATTATTTTTATTTTATTCGATGTATTACACACCAGGAACATTTTAAACTAAAATATAGTCAAATTTTATGTTTTGAAATGTCACATATAGATCTGACTAATCTGAGAACAAAACTCTAATCTAGCAAAAAAAACAAAAAACATTTTTAATAACATTGTTTAACGTATAAAATATAAGATGATCAATATTTATTACACTGAAACAATCCAAACAAATCACGTGAAGCTAAATTACTTTTCTAAAAAAATAATCTCCAAGTTTTCTGGCTTTCAGCAAATAAAAATAATTTTAGTATTTCTAACTAACCTAAAACAAGAAAAGTTTAGTCTGTGTCTGAAAATATCTGTTTTTCAACTGTAAATAACGTTTGAATATCAAGAACCTTCCAGTACTTAGTACAGAAAATCCAAGCACTTTCCAAACCTGGAAAACAGCTAAACGAAACTCCAGCCTTCTCAAGGATATCCTGCAGTGAACTGGTTGATAAAGGAACCAACCAGATCAGACACGATTGCGTGATCGCATGATCTCACATGATCACATGATCGTGTGACGGGCTGAAGGTGAAAAACGACTCGAGCCAGAAAAGTTGAAGCTGATCCATATTTGACTTTTCAAACACGTGAGCTTCGTTTTGGCGAGATGAGCTGCATTCCCGGCCCGACAGCCACAGAACAGGCCAAAAACCAATTTAGGTCTCTGCAAAACATGAGGCTTTAAAAAGAAACGACTCAAAGACTAATCTGCTGAAAGGCGATGGCAGATTATTGCCTCCGATGTAAGTAAGTGAGTGAAGAGAAAGCCTGGATATTCGTTCAGGTAGATGTGAATCAGAGTCTTACTCCTCCACCGTGTTAGAGCACATATTTAATGGACTGCAAGACCACCAGCAAGAGGTCTGGCGAGAAGGTAGCAGCTGTTTCTGATTATTGTGAAATGGAAAAATAAAGTAAAACCATTCGAAGGACAGATCTCCCCCTCACCAGGGTGACGCATAAAACATCTCGCCAATAAACGTTTCTCCGTCAAACTCCGACTCATATTTTACTGGGATTCAAGTTTAAGGGCTGGACAATCAATCGATAATATATAAATCAATAGATAAATAGCCGCACTGCATTCTGGGGGATGTAGGCAGAAGAGTAAAGGGAAAGTTGGTGGAATCAATTGACTCACTCACTCTTCGGTTGCCTAGCAACTCACTCATTCTGCGGTTGCCTAGCAACGACCTGTAGAGTAACTGCCGCCGCTGCAATTTAAAGCTAAAAATCAACGGCAGTTACTCTACAGGTTATTGTGACAGTCTGGCAGAATTTCTGATATTTAAAAGTGAAAACTAAAATAATTATTTATTGTTTTTATATTTAAATTTTACTTTTTGGTTGAACAAAACGTCCAAAATCTGATGTTAATGTCAAATAAATATTAAAGTAAGTCAAAGTCTGTGTTGGGTAAGAAAAGAAACCTATGGAGTAATATGATGTATATCCATCACTGGATTAATGAAGTGATATTAGAAATATTTACTTCATCCTCCTACACAAGTCGACGATACACAATCCCATCCATTCCGTCTGTAAATCTGAATATCAATGCAAAGTTTAATTATATCAATAATTTGACCAAAAAACTCATTAAATACATAGGAAAAGTGGAATTTTTTGTTGTTATTTTAATAAGCTGCAAAACACTTCATTTTTTTCTGAGGCTGAAACTAATTATTTTAGTAAGTGATTATTCTGAAGGTTAATCGGATCAAAAATTGGCACATTCTACACATTTTTCACTTAACCACTTTTAAAAATGTATTAAAATTTGCAAATGATCAAATAATTAAATTCCTTTTTTTAAAAATAAGAAAATAAACATTGTATTGCCTAAAATGCAATAACATAGCATTCCTTTAGTGAATTTGAATTGGGTGAAGCTAAAACTATACCAATTGAGGAGTTTTGGCTAAAACATAATTATATACATTATCTTTATCTTAAATGCAAAGGGTATATATATATTTTGGCTTAATTGCTGCTCTGAATATGTTAGTTGTTTGTTTTTTTCCATCAAATGGCCTGTTATTGAGTCTGTATACTCCAACTGGAATTAGTTTCAGTTGGAAACACGATTAATCTAATTAGGTGTCATTAGATTAATCGCGATTAATCGTTTCATGCCTACTTTTTTTCCCACGTTGCCATCAAAACAGGGCATTTGCGTGTAATATTTGGAGTGAATACTTTCCGGACGCGCTGTATTTCACCGTAAAATAGGGTAAAATTCACTTTAATCACCAGCATGGGCAACGCACAAATAAACAAGAAGTAAATATTAGACTAATTTCGACATAATATAAATGCGTTTCCCAAAAGCAAATAACGCCGTGTTGAACTGAAAACCAAAACATGAGGAGGACCATTTTTTCACTCTTCTTCGACATGTCGTCTATCTACAAAGGACAACCAGCTGTTTCTTACTGAAACTGCAGATTACGTTGGAGGGAGCACAAGATGCCAACCTTTCAACTGAGTTTTCCAGCGAAAGCCAATTAGACTCCTCCCAAATGCTTTCCATAAGTATTTTCCCTCATCTCCAATCCGAAGGGGAAAAAATGAAGGCTGTAACCATAGTTTCCCATTTGTCTGGTTGGTTCACAACAAAAGAAACAAAACAGAACTAAACAGGTCAAACAACCACAGAAGTGCAAGACATCACATGAACACAAGCCAGATTAGACAGCTGCGAAGTCTCAGCAGACGAAAACAGAAAGAAAACAGAAAGCTTATCTCGTTTCCACTCATAATAAACATTAAAACGAACAAACTGAGGGATTTACAAGATGCATCTGTGAAAATAACAAAAATACTTTAGAAAAAGGTCATTTGGGCAGTTGTGTTGCTGATACCTTCTGTGATTATTACTTAATTACCTTCATATAAACTGAACAAGCAGCTGAAATAAGCAACAACCAACAGAGAAAGGAGGAGCTGCTGCTCATGTCTATGTTTTACAGCAAACTGGTCAGAAACAACACGCCGCCATATCTAAGAAATACAAAATACTAACATTTATGATCGTGTAATTAGAACAAAAGCTCCCAGTATGATGCACCAATCCTCTTTTCTCTCTTTCAATACCAATACCTGAGGTTCAGTATTAACAGATACCGATCTAATATTAATAGTATTGGACCGATACAGATATTGATATTCAATTGGTGAATCTCTAATTGGGACCATGTTGATTCCATGCCTGATAAGAAATCTGCCCTAAACAATTCACTGCAGTCAAAGTAAAGGCTAAATTGTTCTACTTTTCAGTATTTCTTCATAAGATTTAATTTCAACACGACAAAAATGGTCTAATGCTTTAGTAGGAACATTTCAGGTTGGGTTTGAAATCAGAAATTCTGGGTTTAAAATGAGAAGCTCCTCACCAAACACAAACTAAAAAAACTCCAAAATGGCCGCCGTTTATATGCTAAAGAGAGATCAGCTATAAGTAACTGTTTATTTTTGTTTTTGATCATTTTTAATCATAATACAGAGATACTTTGTAACTGGTTGTATTGCTAGTAGATGTTAGTTTGATTACTTAGCAACAAATTCCCACATGGGGTTTAGCCTTTGATACGATGGAGCACAGCAGGATTACTCCTACCTTATGATGAGGGGCCTGAAAGGAGCGAGTCCCAGAGGAGAGGACGACCCGTCCATGGGGGACGGGTAGAGCCGACTGAGCACCAGCAGCAGCAAGAACAGGCTGGGGTGGAGCGTCACATGACCGCTATCACTAAACACAAACACACAAATAACCAGATGTTAGCAGAGATGCTTAGCTGTTAGCTGGCAGCTGCAAAAGCGAGAATATTTTATATTTCTTGGTATGTATCAAGAAATGATACTAATATAGTTAGCATCATTTAGCTTGTTATGAGAACAGAAAATTTGAATCTGTTGGATGCAAACAAACTGTAACAACTCATTTATGACTTTATAGTTACACAGAACAGCTAACAGGATTAGCATTGTCAAAGCTAGATTATGACGTTTGCAGATGATGTTGTGATGTGCCCAAAGTCAAGCTACATAAAACTTATTTAAATGCTACATGACCATTTGAAAAAACTCAGCTCATGATTTCAGGTAAATATCTGAAGAATCATCATTTTGTTTTGGGTTTCAGGTTATAAAATAAACCAAAAAATCTTAAAGAAAATTTGGAATCATTTTATTTTATATTTGAATAAAAAATATTTTTAAGTTATGGGTTACTGATTGTAAAGCAGTAGTTTATTTAGTCTGCCATCAAATAAAAAATGTGGCTTTCAAAGTCATATTTTCACATTTGTATAACATGTAAATATCGGGACTGCAACCAATGGTTATTTTAGTTACAATTTATTCCACTGATTATTCTGATAATTAATAAATTAGTTGGATAAGAAATTGGCACAGCCCTAACCCTACCCGTGTGCTTTTAATTTAACCACTCAAGTTTATTTTACACAATATTAAAAATACATAAACACACAAAGAAGCAAATAATTTGATTAATTTTTTAAGTAAGATAAGAAAACAAACATTTTATTGCCTAAATGCAAATTCCAACCAATAAAATTAGTTGACAATTATTCCAATTATCAAGATTGATTCCATTAATAATTTCAGCCATAGAAAATATGAAATAACTTAAAAACATCAAAATATGTCATTATAGAACAACAAAAAGTTTACATTTTTAAACGTCAGTTCGAAAACACAATATTTAGCTTGAATTAGATTAAATATTGAGCTACAAATACAAAATATTAGAAAATAAAATATCTATCATAGATGCTGATTACTGACACCTTAATGTCATCGTATTGTGGAAATTTTATTTTATTCATCATGTCATTATTTTTCTAAATTACAGACGTTTTTGTAAGTTGTGATTAAAAAGCTGCATCATAACCTCATACAGAAACTGCGCGTCATAAACGTTCTTTTATTGCACATTCCGACACGGTCGACTCTTCATCCGTCCTTGGACTGAGCTTTTCATCTCCATCTTTTCAAATCTCATCCCTTCCAGCTGAGTCACAGTGGAACGTTTCCATCTCTGCCAAAATGTTCAAAGTTTTCGCTCTGACTCAGTGGCGCTTCAGAAACACAAGGGGAAATTACATTTTTACTCCACAAGCGTTTCTTCTCTTCCTGTTATGTTAAAAATGGAGATCAGAAAGAAAGGATAAAATGTCTTTGTTTATAGAGTAGGGAGGGCCGGCAGCTGCGCTTTGTGAAGGTCAGTAAACATGAACGTTTTGCTTATGTTAGCAAATGTGTGCGAACGCAGCGTCCTTCACAGAAACCTCCCCGCGACGACGCCGTGTGCTTTTCGTTATTTCATTCAGCAAATGCACATAGAGCGACTTCATGGGAAACGTAATCGCAGCCAGTTTGGAGGCAGTCAAATCAGAGGGGCAGGAAGTGAGGTCACACATCCAGCAGGAAAAGAAAATGTCCTCCCAAAACTAATTTTTACAGAGGGGAGAAAAAAATTGTTGGTTTGTGTTAGCAAGTTAGCAAATCACAAATGTCGATTTAAAATTTCAAATATTTACAACGTGTCTATACATTCTTTCTTGTTTGGTGCAAAAAAACTGATTTAAAATCAATTTATTAACCCTTAATGGGAGGGGTGTCAAACTCATTTTAATTTTTTGGGCCAAATCAAAAATCTGAATGTTCTTAAAGAGCCGGTTGTGCCAGAATGTGCTAATTAAAACACATTAAACTGTTAAAATATTAATAAATAGATGTTTGCTTCAGCATTCAACAAGTGTTCCCTAAAAATTAAATAATCACAGATCAGACCCCTCAGGATTTCATGATTGTTTTTTGCAAACAACATCACAGATTAACAGATAATTAATTATCGATGAAAGTTAAAGGTCAAAAGGTCAACCAGCCACCACACTTTCACTAAATCAAAATGACCTTTACACTTTCATTAATATCTTTAAAGCAGCACAAACAAAAATGTTTGCTGCACAAACGTAGTCAAGATTAAAGAAAGCAGAGGAGGGCTGGTTGACCTTCGAATGACCTCTGGAAATATTTCTTAATAGCTTTAAAATAACAAACAAAAACTTTGCTGCAGAAAAGTTTGACCCTATTTTTGTCTGATTTGAAGAAGGCGGGGGGGCCAACTTCACTCAAGTACTTTACAAAATCCTTATATTACAGCAGAATTAAATTACGCCGAATAAACTGACCAGCACATTATCGCAAGACAACACAAAATTTTGCAAGAGAATGCAGAAAAAAGGAAAAACATCCTCTGTCCTTTAAACATCTCCAACAATCTCAGGACATCGTTTTTTTCTTTTTTAAATCTGGCTTTTAGAGAGAGGAAACACAACACTTTGACCTTAAGATCCTGAAATCTCCACTTAGACTGAAGGGACATGGTAGCAGAGACGTAAACAAAAGAATATCTAAAGTAAACCGAAGCCTAAGCTTTCCATTTATTTTGCCCTCAGACAAATAAATCATCAGCTCCGTTTCAAAAACCGCTGGAATATGATACGCTGTTTTCCTGGGAAGGGAAGGGAGCTGAAGATAAGACGGAGCGCTGCAACTAATCACTTTAAAAACTCAGAGACTGACCTGGAAAAGTTTCCAAGATAAAACCTGGGACAGCCAGACAGAAATGATCGCCGCACCGAGATAATGAAGTCAACAAATAAATCTGGAGCCTCAAACTCTAAGCTACATTTAAAATATATATATATAGCTGTTTTGAGCATTAAAAAAATAAATACAATATTTTTTTTAAAAAAGTAACAAGACTAAAATCAAATATTACAATAAAATCATAGCATTACAGGACTAAATTCATAATATTACAATTTTATTCTTGAAATATTATAACTTAATTCTTGTATGATTATTACTGAAATATGACTTTCTCTAACAAACTTGCTCTTGTAATATAACCTCATTTTATTTTTTATTTTATTTTACTTTTTTAGTGTGGCCCTAATTGTTGAAATTAAACTAAATTTATTTCAATAAAAAATATTTTATTTATCCCAAAGGGAAATTAAATGTCGTAACTCATGTCATCATGAATGGTGATGCTGCAGGAAGGAAGGATCTGCAGTAGCAGTCAGTCTTGCAACGAATCTGAAAAGACCTCTGACTGAAGACTGTTACATTATGATGCTCTCATGACTGCACTGACATGCTAATAGCTAAATAATACAGACGATATTTCACAGTGACCAACAGCTGTTGGCAAGCGCTTCTAATCCACCTCATCTGCTTTTGTTGCTTTTTTTAAAATCTCTGTCTGGCTGTTTGGTCGTCGTTCAGGTGCTATCTGTGCTTTGTGATGCTAATCACCTGCTTACAGTTGTAAAAACAATGCCTTGTCACCATGGTTACGCATCATAACAACTCAAGGACGGTAAATAAATAAAAGTGAAAGCTGCACAGCATCCAAACCCAGAGGAAACAGTGGTCCAAATAACTGCACACATATAAAATCAAACTATTTTCACAATTCAAATACTTACTTTAACTTTTGGTGACTAAAGTCCCAAGAACTAAAGTTGGAAAGGAATCTTTTCAGTTTCTTCACCAACTTCTTGGAACCAGATGGGGAAAAACATCAACTTGCCACTAAATGCTTTTAAGGCTGTTCTTATTCATTTGGGGAAGAAATCATTTGTCTGTGAATGATTTAACTGAGGAATCTTTTTTATTAGTTTATTTATGATGGTGTTAACAGTCTCTGTTTTGCTGTGAATGTTTTGAAAACTTTGTGCTGCTGCCAGGCTTGGCCAGGATTTTCTTGTAAAAGAGATTTTCAATCTCAGTGGGACCTTCCTGGTGAAATAAAGGTTAATAATAAAGATAAAAAATTTTAACTACTCAACAAAGTTTGGAAAAAATCAAAATGTGCCGAGACTGTGACTTTGAACTGGAGAAATGAGCCGTGATTTTAGGGTTTTCCCGACTATTTACTCATTAAAAGTGAAAAAATCCCAACAGAAAAAACATCCATATCTTTGAAATGTAGCAGGCATCAACAAATCTGCAGGAAAATCAAACCTCAATGCATCCGGCTGGGATTGAATTCCCGACCTTTTTACCTTGGATCTATATTCATTAGATAAACTGGTAATTTATCTCGCAGAATTTTCAATAAGTTCACTGAACTCCAATCCAAAACTGCACAGCATTCTGGGAAATATAGGCAGAGGAAAAGGCTTTAGCAGCTCAACCTCTCACAGCCAGCTAAGCAAGTTTGGTGGAATCAATTAACTCGCTTGCTGTTTGGTTGCCTAGCAACACACTCATTCTTTGGTTACCTAGCAGCGACCTGCTGAGTAACTGGTGCAGCAGCAGTTCAAGTTTTTGCCTCATAGCTGCTTAAAAACAACATAAAAAATAAGATTGTGAAGTGAAAACTGTGGATAAAACAGGAAAGGTCATGTCACCAGTTTGGGAGTATCTTAGAAAAAACTAGTCAATAAGTATCGTTTGAGTGAAATGAAATGTTTATATTGCGACAAGTTTTTCAGCCATATTGTCCGGCCTTCCTCTGGTCCAAATAAAAACCTCGGTCTTCGTTCGGTTGAAGTGAACTCTTGTGCGCTTTGAATCAATATGTGAAGGCCAAGCGGACTGGAGGTCGCTCCAGAGGCAGGAAGTGGACTACAACGCAGGGCATTCTGGGTAAATACAATCAAAGCAAAAGCGCTAGTTTAGCGCTAGCAGGAGAGATGACTCGTTCTATTTTTACCAAAAACAAAGGAGAAATCCTGAAACTGCTCAAATCTGACACCACTCCATTTTTGTTCATTTTGCAAATAAGGAGGTTGTGCTAACTGTCTTCTTCAGATGTTTTCATGTTGTTTCCTTCAGTGGTTCTTGGTGCAGCGCCCCCACAGGCGAGGAGAGGAATAGGTGTTTCAAAGAGTTTGGTTCGTTTAGCATAATGCAGTGTGGAAGTGAAACGCAAAAGCTGAAAATGTAACAAATGTTGCAATTTTCAACAAATGTCCTTGAACACAGCAGAGAGCAGGTTTGCTTTACCCTCAATTTACTTTCTGGTATACGTTTCGTTGTTTGGTTCATAATTACATCCTATATTCTCTCTGGATCTCGATTTTTGTTTGGCCCAATTTACAAAACACTAAATGTGTGCATGTGCACAAAAAAGACAAGTCTGTCATCTATTTTGGAGTTCAGTTGGAAACCACAAACAGCTGCTCTGCTGCCTCCTGTCCCGCTGTGTTCCTATAGCATGACGCGGTCGGGTCTGTTTGGGTGGCGAAAACGAGAAGTCAGACGGCCGAGGTCTGGATCCGTGGGAAATTTGCAAATGATTCAACAAGGGTCGAAGGGAGAGTAGAAGAGCTGGTCTGAAAGAGCTTTCAATTAATTGGATCCATATTAAGATAAGGCGGGTTGGGGAGCTGCTGGCCAGCTACAAGGCTTTCACAGAGAGGGGGAGCTGGCGGCGATAAGGCCAATGAACCTCAGAGGACTCAACCCTCCACTGCAAAAAAACAGAACGAAACCCAAGAAAGACATTTACTTTATTCGGCCGTAAAGCCCAGTGCTTTGAGCAAATAATCAGTCAACTGAGCAAGTGATAAGAAAAAGGCTGTGAGAACAAAATACAGAGCGTTGGAATTTAATCTGCAGAAAATAAATAGTTTAGAGTTTGTTTTTCCCTCTGGAGAAAATAAAAAGCAAAACACCTTTAACATCAAGAGTGATGAAGGTTTTAGCCTGAGTTGCCTCACCTTTCCACAGTGGCTGCAGCTTCCTCCAGCTGGCTCAGGAGGAACGGATAAAGAGCGGGGAACCGAGTGAAAAACTCCCGACCCGTCATCCTGTGGGCAGAGGAAGAGAAGAAGGTACGATGATTAATAATAACAGCAGGAAATAATCCATGACCTCATATTTGGTCATAATCCTGTTGTCCTGTGTAACTGGTCCGAATGTGTAAAACATACATTTTAAAGGGACAGTATTATGCATTTTACATCCACATAGAGTCATTTTATAGTACAATCAAGTATCTATGTTGACTTCAGTTGTTATAAAATATCTCAAACATGACTTAAAGGTGATCTATTGTACTTCCTTGAACAGGTTAGGATAGGTCTATGGGTGGTGCAAAATATGTTCATTACATTTTTTGCCACTAAAAGAATAAGATATCACTCTGTTCAGTTCTGTCAATGAGCTGGTTTAGGGCGTCTTGTTGCTTTAAATCCAAACAATCTGCTGCTGGACACGACCCCCAACATGAAAATGGATGCAAACAGTTATACAACATCTCACATCTTGAAAAGTAGAAGTGGAGCCTCGCCCACAATCAACAAGAATCCAGGAAGAGGTTTCTGAATAGTAAGTCAACATCAAAACACTTAACTTTTCCAGCAGCCATTGAACAATGCATTAAATGCCACTTAGTGCCATTTATCACCCAATTTCGTTATAACCCATGTCATTTTATTGCACGGTTTCAATGATGATACTGAAGTTTATTATTGTTATCACACAGCGGTAAAACCAGCTGACCAAATGTGCTGGAGCTCAGCTTTGGTTGCTAGGTAATGGCGGAACTCTGCTGAGGTTGCTAGGTAACGGGCAGAACTCTGTTGATTTGTGATCCAGAGATTTTTTGAAGCAACTCATTTTCCAAAAATCATAAACTTACTGCCAAAAACCGGTATGGTGTTTCTTTAAGTGCTTAAGTTGTTTTTAGAAGCAGAAAAGACCTAAATGGAAGTGCAAAAACTTCCAAGAAAATGTGAATTTTTCATAATACGTCCTCTCTAAAAGAGGTCTATTTTTGATGATAACATTATCCCATGACCTAATGCTCAAAAAAGTTGATTTTACATAACACCCTTCCTCCTTAAAAATGCATGTTTGAATTTCTGTTTATCTACACATCCACAAAGAAACAGAAACCAATAGAAATAAATTTCATCCCAGTTTTTCTGAATAAATAAACTTGATTGATTGATTTATGCTTTTAAAGGAAAAAAGTAGCATACCATTTAGACCAAATTCTGCATTCCAGTAATAAATGTGATAATTAGATGGACTTTCTCTGCCAACCTTTATATTTATTCTGGTAACCAAGATGCTAAAGCTCGTAAAGACATGGCGTTGTGGACATTGTGATCAAGGAAAAGCAAACAAAGAGTCAGCAATCCCTAACAATAAGGACATAATAACCTAACAATTTAACACCGTTATTTTGTTGTGTACTATTATGAGTGTTATTGTTATTACCACTGATTGAAGCAGTTTCATTCAATCACATGTTGACCGTCTCTCCAACAGACACAAACGTCTTCTGTGTAACATTATGTCTCTTAGGGATAAGTTAAAATCTGCAGTCCAAACACAACAAGCACGCAGCATTCAGACTGTTGTGTTTTTACAAGCAGATAAGACACTCCAGGCTGTTTTCTCCAGCTTTAAAATCACACACTCACCAACTATTTACAGCATAATGTGCTCACTGTTTACCATCTACCCTCAGAGCCTCATTAATGCTTTACACCACAGATTCAACAAGGTGTCTGGAACATCCCAAAAGGATGAAATAACATCACGCAATCACTGATGACCCAGTTTCCTAGTCCTACTACATTCAGTGTTGCCCTCTTAGATCAGGATCTGGACGAATAAATGAGTTCATTTACCTCATCGTCATGTTCAAACCAGTTTTAGATGATTTGTGAATCTTCTGCTAAACTCGTCTGACAACGCATGTTTCCAACCAACAGTTTGGAGCCAATCAACCAGGCTGCACAAAGAGGTTGTTGTGACGTTATGCTAAGTTAGCATGGACTACAGGAAAAAAGGAAAAAAAGAGAGAGGTTTTCAGGAATGTCTTGTATCGGCGATGTTTCATGGTGTTCAGTAAGAAATTCAATTCTAAGGTAAATGTTTGGCAAATGTGTTTCCATCTCCTGTTTAGCGCCTTAATTCTTCTTCAGAAAAGAAAAAAACAAGCGTAAAAACTTCTAATGTTGAAGTTTCCATTCAAACTGGACAATAAATCAATTATATATATTATGATAGACACGTGATCAATGTCAAAAGATAATACATCTGATACAAAATGTAATAATTTCACTTAACTTGGTGCTGTCAACTAACTCAATCAGTCTTTGGTTGCCTAGCAACAACCTGTTGAGTAACTTGCGTAGAAGCAGTTTACGGTTTTACCTCAAAATCGCTTAAAAACATAAAATGTCGTGGAACGACAAACCACCAGTAAAACCGTAAAACCACCAGTTTGGCAGTATGTAAGACATTTGAATCAAAAAACTTATCAATAATTAGCGATACTGACTGATATCGGTTTTTCCAGCCGAATCGTCCAGCCCAAGTTTCCATCAATATTTTCTAATGTAATACTTCAAAATGTGCATAAAAATACGTTGATCGAAACTCTGCTTGGCATTGCAGCCGAATCCACATGATTCTCATCTCACTTCACAGACATTCTGGCCTTTCTCCCATTGACTTGATTTGTCTCCGGTAGATTTTTATTTTTTTTTACCAAGCCAATCAGTGAACAGAAGGAGAATTTGTGAACAATTATGTAAATTTTCTGCCCTGTTTTTGAACTGTGTTCTGACTAGTGTTAGCAATGGCAGCGGAGGAAGTGAACAAAGCCATTCAGTCTGTGTTGGCCATTCTTCCAAATATTGAATTAACAGACATCTTGTTCGGATTAGCACTTCTCTCTTTGCAGAGGAGGACCGATGATTACAGCACAGGAAATTTACGGTAAGCTTTGTGGCGTTGAACTTCTGCGTTACTTACGTTAGCAATTGGGGAAATGCCAAACTTCCAGGAAGCAATTGTTTCTCATATAGCTGAGGGTCCAGAATCTTTGAATGAAGCAAACCTACCATTGTCCTATAAACCTACAAGGAAGAAAGTAGAGTGAGGTATCGGTTGGTTGAATGGATTGCTTTTATAACAAAAACAGACAAAACAGCATAGCAAACCACACCGACCCTAACAGTGCCACTAAAAAAATATTACCCACACAAAGACACAATGACTACCAGCGTAAACTGTAATTTTGCTTTTAATGAGTTCCTGGAAAATGCTCCTGTGGAAGAAATCTGCCTTTTGTTTCAAATATCCCCACATAGCGTGTAAAACTGATAACTAGAACAACATTAGACCAAAACAGTAAAAGAATCTACGCAAGAGAGCCAAAAAAACAGCATCATAGTGATACAAGGCAGCGATAAAGATTTCAGAACATAGTCTATGCCTGATGTTATGACGAGCCGATAGGTTTTTGCTCCAAATCCTGTCAAGCTAAACAACTCCAGCCTTCATCTTTGTTTATCCTGCCAGAGCCAGAAATAAACCCTCCCATTCTTGTGTGAGCAGCACCAACCGGCACATGTTTGGGCCTATGCATTCGCTCAAACACATATGTGACTGTCAATAAAATTACAAACTTTATATTTAACTCTGGCGGTCTTAAACCACCATTCAGCCTGAGGGCCAATAAAGTTTTTATTTGACTCTGTCTGTCTAAATCAAGTCCCAACAGGAGGGAAGAGGTTTGCTCTGCCCAACTCTTGATCACCAGACTGAGGAGACACTTTCAGAACGACGGGGAAAACCAGCTAAAACACATCCAGCACAACAAATCTGTCCAAAGGCCTTTGTCAGCATGGAGGCAACACTTCACAGAGAAATGCTGATCAATGTCTGGCAACTGAATGCAGAACCTGCATGAGAAACATTTGTTTGAGTGCGCAAGTATTCCTAATGAGAGTCTGTTTGCCGGACAAGTCTGCGCTCCTGGAGGTCAAAGGTCACAGGCAGCGTCGGCGCACATTACACGGAGAGGGAGAAGGGTCAAACAGGAGGTTAGTGAAGCGTTTACATCCACTCTTCTTAAGAAATGTTGTCATATTCCTTTACTGATTTATTTGAACTGTTCTCAGATGAAACACAGCTGCAGTTATTTGAAGTTTGTTGTGGAAACGTTAAGATGAAAGCCATCAGAAGGACGAAGTTTGGGCTTTTTGGCAACGCTCGCTGCATTGACCATAACAGAAAAGACGCAAAGATAAATTCGCTTAATGGAAACACACCAATTTTGATCAAACGTTTTTGCGAAAACATGAGGTGTCTTTTTATCCAGCAGTAATAAAATTTGCGGATTTTGAAAATCTCTGAACTGGCAGAAAATCATAATAAATTAAAATATGTGCACTAAATAGGAAAAAAAAACAGTTTTTGATGTATAATCATTTCACTGCTGGAAAAGTAGACCTCCACTAAATTCTTAAAAAGGTATAAAATGCTAAATTAAAGTTTTTTGTAACTTCCATTTGGGTTTCTACTGCTTCTAATTAGAACAATTCTGCTGATTTTCGGCAACAAGTTGATGTTCTTGGGTGTTTGGACAATGAGCCATTTCAAAAACCTTCCAAAAGTAACTGCTAGCAACCCCCGGAAAGCCCAGCCCCTTACCTAGCAACCCCAACAGAATTCCGTCCGCCACTTAGCAACCCCAGCAGAATTCTGCCCATCACCTAGCAACCCAAGCGGAACTCTAGCACATTTGGTTAGCTGGTGTTCCCACTTTGTGGAAAAGACAAGCGTTTTGCTGTTGACTTACCACCTGCTGCACTCTTGTTGGCTGAACAGGAGGAAGTACTTCTGGTTTTCAAAAGTGTGCGGTTGTATGATTGCAGCCATTTTCACGTGTGAGTGAAAACGTTGAGCTGGGAACTGATCAGACTAAAATCTCATTATCTAAGGTTCATTTTGTGTCATAAATTAAATGTAATGTTTTGGCTAGCTCATAAAATCTATCCTAGCCTGTTCAAGGAGGCGAAATAGGTCGCCCTTAAAAGTTTAATATTAACATTTAGTTTATAGGTTTTGCATTTGTTTCAGGATTAGTTTGTGATTGTGATCTTTAATCATACTGTGGGTAGTCAGAATGCATTAAAAGCATTTTAGATGTGTATTTTTCTCCATGGGGAGTCTGTCAAATTCCTGTAAATGCATCTGTATTCCGTGAAATTTGTACACACTTGCATGACACCCGGGCCTTTAGGAATACTTTCTCCTCTGCTGAAAAGGGAGTAACCTTCCAGAGGAGCTTGGCAAAGAAACATTTACGGCAACGCTCAAAAGCCCCTCTGCGGCATTAAACTGGACGTTTTTATATGTATGGACTGCAAAGTGAGGAGTCGAGGCAGAGTTGAGATAAAGCCGGCGGGGGCCTTGGCTGGAATGCAGTGAGCAATCTTCGCTCTGTCAGCTTTGTTTACAGTTGCATTTATCTCCACCATGATATCTCATCGACATCCATCCGTGGTCACGCAGCGTAGCGAGCCATCGGTCTGCGCTGTAGTTGGACGACGATCCCCAAGCAAACAATATAACTGGATACAAGTTATTTCAGAAAATACACATGTGGCATTCCCACAGACAACATCAAATCCAGGCTTCCCAAACACTCAAATACACATAATTGTGTTTGTGTGAGCAGGAAATGTGTTTATTCTCCAGCTCCAGTGAACCAAGAGGACGCTGCACACACAGAGAGCCAAATATTAGAGTGGACAAGCTGTCACAATACGTTTTCTGCTGCCATAGATCACAACCACAAAGGCACGGTAATAACAGAGACCAGATGCACAACAGACTGCGGAAAAGATAAACTCCCACAGATACAATTATAGGAATAAGTTGCAAAACACTCCAATTCTCTGATATTGGAGGCAAATTTGACAATTACGCTAATAAAAGAGAAACAAACCAAAGGAAAAAAAAATCACTATGACGTAAAGAGATTATTAAAGAGATAATAATAGTATTTTTCCTTTGTTACGAAAAAAATTCTCTCACAAGCACATAAAAATAACTTCATGCTCTAATAAGAGGAGCATTACACATTAGAAAGCCGTACAAGGTGTTGGACAGAAGACTAAAACCACATGTGAAAATGTAGAAGATAAACAGAAGCGAACTCAGCTGGGGTAACAGCTTTCAGAGGCTTTGAGCCAGTAAAAATACAACATAAGGAACCAGACAAAGGGCTCTGGAGCAGAAAACCCTGAGAAAGTTAGGCCTGGATTACCCAACGACTTCAAAATCACGTTGGAGCAGAAAGTCATACAAAATTTCTGTAGGTCATACTGCAAACCTTATGGCAACTGGAAACTAACATTTAATTTGATCAATCAATACTCACAAATGTTTTTCAAGGACAAATGTATGGTCTATGTTAATAAAAATCAACAAAAAATAGATTTAAAAATATCAGCTAAGCTAAAAGTTACATAAAAATTGGAAACCCCATTTCTGTATGTTGCAAAAAAACTATTTACAAGGTCTCTTTTAATAACTTCTCTGCGAGGCTTCATTCTACCAATAGCTAGCATGCTAACTGTGACGAAGAAATATGCTAAAGGTTGTATAGACACTTAATAAAATCCGCTTTACAAATGTACAAGCCCATTAAAAAGAGCATATATTAAATATAAATGAAATATCAGAACAAAAATATTATCCAAGCTAACTTTTTTATGAGCCTTCATTTACCCATAGCTAGCATGCTAAAGTGGCAAAGAAGTATGCTAAAGGTTATACAGAAACTTAGTAAAACATGCTTTACAATTGTACAAGGCCACAATACACAGAAATGAGACAACATATCAAAATATCATCCAAGCTAAGTTCTCTGAGAGGCTTCATTTTACCAATAGCTAGCATGCTAACTGTGACAAAGGAATATGCTAAAGTTTATAGAGAAGTTTTAATAAAACTTCAACTTAATATTCTACAATGCTAAAGTTTCTAAATCAAAATTACATGACAGATCAAAAATGTCATTTAAGCTAGCTTCTCTAAGAGGCTTAATTTTGGAAATAGCTAGCATGTTAGGTGTGACAAAGCATTTAGATAATGTTAAACAGAAAACTAATGTTGTAATAGTATAATTTATAATGACTGTTGCTAAGAAGAACTAGAGTCATTTTAATAAAAACGAGGCAACGTAAAGCTCAGTTTTACCACCAGTTAGCATGCTAACTGTGATAAAGCTAAAATAAAGCTAAAGTTAAATGCTAGATCAATCATTCTTATTGACCTAAAGATGATTAGAAAAGCAGGTCGACTGTTTAAAACAGGGTTTTACGATGGAGACCAATCTGTTGTAGGTTAGCGTTGTTCCCTCACTGCGATTCTCCACAGAAGATCAGAGTAAGACATTGGGCATTTCTCTGAGAAAACTCTCTGACTGTGGAAAACACAATCGGGTCGTTTCCGTTTTATAGAACCTGTTAAAAACCAGCTGTAACTCCAGTTTTGGTCCAGCACTGGAACCACTTTGATAAAACGACCTTATTAGCGAATAACTTGGGTTAACAATGTGGTGTGTGCTGTTTAATGTGATGGTAAAATGCTAAAGGTTGGTGTTAATGTTGCTAAGCATCACAGCTCTTCAGCATCTCCATATTAATATAAAAACATGACAATATTACCCTAATCTTTAATATTTGCACAAGACTTTATAGATCTTATTTTAAGCAGATTTAATGACACTGTAGTTTACAGCAGTAAACCTGACAGTGATTATGAACTGTGAAAATTTTTATTTAATTCAAAAACACTTAAATAATAACACAAAATAAATTAAGTTGTAAGAAGCAGTTGTGATTTAAACTCATTGTAATATTTAAAGAGACAGTGGGAGCAGGAGAAACTTTGAGCTTCTATTATTTTAAGTTTTACTTAAATTAAATCCTCAGGTTTTTTGTTTTGATGCAGATTACAACTTGAACCGACACCCACGAGTAAATTGCAACTTTTTGCTGATTTTAATGAGCACCTTTTCAGTTTTGTCCAACTGAATTAAATCAAACTTTTTTGTATTTTTTAAAATAAATCTCTCTCACAATTTTAATCTTTTTTAGTTGATTTTTTTCAGCGTGTAAAACAAAAAGGAGAAGATAAAATTTGCCTCAAACTGAATCATGTTGCTTCAGCTCAGCTTCGTGACAATTATAAAAATTTTTTGGTTTTCATGTGGGAAAAGCACTTGAAGCCGAGCCTGCCGTCTATTTCAATTTGCTTTTCTCCAAACACTTGAGCTGTTGTTTGACAAGGTGCTGCGAGGCAGGACTCTTCCGAAAACCTTAAAAAGCAATCCGCAATCTTTCAAACAATTCTCCATAGCAGAGCCGATATGGATTCAACCAAAACAACGAGGGTTAAACTCATAAACAAGATGACTGTTTACACATGGAAACTCATTTTGAGCGTGTGACTCTTATAGACGGTGATGTAAACATTGCAGCCACGGCTAACTGTGCCATCTCGTGTTTTTGACAGCAAGTTTTAACATTAGTGTATGCTCATATTTAAAAGAAAAAAGAAAAACTAAATCCACAAGCATTTTTTTATGATTTACAAACTTTTTGGCCAAAATCATCAACTCAAATGTTTCTTTTTGAAAACCAAAATCACCAAATTTTGTTTTTTACCTACTCAACAATAAAATAAGTAATAACTATTTCAATTAAACAAACAATCAGACATTTTTATAGGAATGAGGTTGTAGAGCCAAAACTTCAAATGTTTTTGAATGTTTTCCTTGTTAAACAAATTGTAACCCAGTTTGTTGATAACTTTGGGCTCAATTAAAGAAAACATTTCGTCTGTTCTCAGCAATAAAAGCAGGATCTGGGTCACTCTTTATCTGAAAGCACTTGCTCAGTGCTCAGCCAAGTTCTAATACAGGAAATAAAAGCAGATTTGGGCGTTACTTTACTTTAGAGTACAAGACGATGAGTGTAGGTGGTCCTAGTTACCATGACAACAGAAGGAAACTAGGAAGCTTTGACGAGATGATCACTTTGTGTTTCATTTTTTGAGTAGATTTTGGTTTAAAAGTCTTAAGTTTTATTTTTTTCTTGAGTTGTTGTTAGGGGGCCACAAAAAAATTGGTCCATGGGCCACAAATGGCCCGCAGACCCCACTTTGAAAGACACTCAGTCTAGAAGACAGTCCAATTATTGAAAAATGTAGAATAAAAGTGACATGTACATCATCATGTTCAGACTGGATGATATTAATCTAAAGAGTAATCACGGCTTTGAGAGAAACTTTCGTTTTTCTGCTTCGTCATTCCTGCAGCAAACCTGAAATCTGAATCTGTGCAAAGGCCAGTACTCAGTCAGGGCGGCGTTACAACAGTGCCGCTCAGTGGCCATACTTTTTCTGCAACCAACCTACCATTGAATTTTTAAAAAATATTTTCAAAGTTGAACTGATTTATCAGATTTTTTTTTTCCATTCATGCTGGTAAAGTCCTGAAAATTATTCTTTCCCCATTTTCCCATTGGATGTCTGCAGAATGCCTCAAACCTAAAACCCAGTAGAGAACTAAAGAGAAGCAGCAGACCTGTTCTTCTTTGAGTGTTCGTCTTTCCCTCTCTTCACGCCAAAGATCCTCGTGATCAGAGTGCTGAAGAGGAGAGTGGAGGAGTTCCTCACCTGGAAAACAGAAGAAGAGAGAGGCTGGGAAACACAAACTAGGAATATTTTTTAAAAGAAGCATTCCTGAACTTAATAGAATAGAAATAATTCAATTAAAAAATAGTTTGTTGATCGCAAAGGGGAAAGTAAATGTTGCTTATAAATTCAAAATTCTTCAAAGAGATACTGCAGGTAGTGATGAAATTACCTCCTGTAGCAGTCTGTACTACAACGTATTTGAAGAAGCTTCTGACTGAAGACACTGTTTTTCTAAGATGTACAGCCTTCAGTGAGCATCTTGCATAAAAGGTTCACACAAAAAAAGTTTTTAAGACAAGATTAACAATAAGAGCAACAATAATAACTGCCTGTATCTTTTATTAGGATAAATTTCTTGTCTTGATGAGAATTTTCATTTATCATTTTAATGGTAAATGAAAATTGAATGATTTTTAAAACCTCCCAAAATTATCCGTACTATTTTCTACACCGTTTGTTCAATGAGAGCATTAATAAATACCAATAAATTTGAAAAATGTAAACATTTATTGACAACTGCTGGGGGGAAGGATCTCCTCCAACGCTCCTTTGTGCATTTAGGATGCAGCAGTCTGTGGGTAATTTGACGTTAATGTTGCTTTTTCTGAAGTAAAATCTTCGGATTTAGACTTACCGCCCACACAGGAGATGTGAATCCCAGCACCGCAGCTTGCATCCCGTCTGAGACAAAGGGAATGATGTTTTCCCCCAGACGAGTGTCTCTGTACAGAGCTCTGAGGATGTTCAGGGCATGTACCTGTGGAGAGGGGAACCATGTTTAGAAACCACATCAGAAGAGTTTAAATCTGTGAGTGAGAGAGTCCAACCTGAGGCACGGTGGAGGCGTCGGTGCTCCTGTTAGCCGCCGGCGAGGCCAGAGCGATGAGCTGCCTCATGGTCGTCTTCAACAGGCTGCAGCTGGACGCCTTCGGCTCCGAGGAGAGCAGCGCCTGCAGGGGAACATGAAGGTAATGGAGGGATCGTTTAAAAAACATATAATGACACGTTTTTATGATCCATTCTTAGAGTCAATGTGTCACATATTTCTGTTCCATTGCTTGGTTCCTTTTGTGCACTGTACAATGGCTCCTGGAAAGCACAAGAGTTTTGTTGTTAACAATTTAAAATCCATAAACCACTTGCTGGATTCTTCTTGGTTGTGCAGGAGGCTCAACTTCTGCTTTTCAAAGATGCACAGTTGTATAATTGTGCATCTGTTTGCAGCCATTCTTGCGTGGCTAGCAACAGATTATTTGAATTTAGAGTGACAAGACGTCCTAAAACCGGCTAAAATCTCATTATCTAAGAATGATTTCATGAATAAAATGTAATGAACATGTTTTGAATAGACCGTAGAGTAACCCGTTCAAGGAAGCACCGTTTTCTCCAAACGTGTTAAAACTGCTTGTTTCTCTTCTTTTTTATGTTTCCTTCTTGACAGTGTTGGCTGTTTTTCAGCTGAATTAAATGTGGAAAAAGTTGTGAAATCCTGAATCACTGCAGCGAGAAGCAAAGGAGCGAGAGCTGTTTCCCATCCAGCCAGTGACAGTAGGAATGACCTCGATGCCTGAGAATCCTCACTGGTGCAAAACAAGCCTGTTTGTTTTATGGCTCTGATCTCAACTCCAGCTGCGCTTCGTTCACATGAAGAGGCAGAGCCGCTCCGATAGTCTGACTGGATTACATCATTTCTGATGGAAGCAGTGAGTTATCTCACAGAGACGGGAGCCGGCTGGGCCGGGCCGCAAACACACTGAAACATGTTAACAAGAACATTATTCTGGATTCCAGTGGAAACGTCTCAGAACACCAGCAAGAAATAAGAGCTTATTAAAGTAAACGATTAATAACTAATGTTGATGAAAAAGTTCTAGATCCACTGGCAGATAATTTCAGTAGGAAGGAAGGAAGGAATAAAGAGAGGAAGGAAGGAAGGAAATGAGGAAGGAAGGACATAAAAAAGGAAGGAAGTGAAGGAAGGAAAGAAGGACAGAAAGAAGAAAGGAAGGAAGAAGTCAAGAAGGGAGAAAGAAGGAATTACACTCTGAGTCAGAGATAATACACTGTCAGAGGTCATAGAGGTCAGCCAGAGGTCACTGTGTTTCAACCCAGTTGGTGTATAAAGGCAGAGTGAGAAAACAAAGATTTAATCTGGAGTCCATCAGCTGCTGAAATGATTTAAACCTAAACAGAAGTGAACAGAAACACAGAACAAATTATTCCAGTCAACATGAAAATTAAGCTGAAACGATTAATCACGATTAATCGATTAACTGGATTCTAAAAAAAACATTCAGAGCAGAAATTAAGTAAAGGCTGTTAAAAAATACAGCCATTTTGCATTTAAGATAAAAAATATGTTTATATTTTATTGTCTTTTTTTGAGTCTGTATCCATATAACGATTAATGATTACAAAATTAGTTCACGATTACTCAATTAATCAATTTGTCACAATTAATCCAATTAATCATTTCAGTCTTATTGGAAACTAAGCAGTTCTTTAGCATATATACTGAAATATCAACATTTCATGAAAGAAAATGCAAAAGTTTAAACTTTATATTAATTGTAGAATGTAAAAATAGAAATAAAATGGTGCTTCTTGAAAACATCAACAAATTCCCCATGGTAGAGATTTATCAATATCAAAACTTGACATTTTTTTAAAAAAGGTTTGCAATATTTGTGTCTTTAAGTGTGTTTTATTCAGGCAACTTTGATCTAAGAGAAGGTTCTGATTTAATAAACCTCCAGAGATCTTTATAGTAGAAGAAAACGCTCTTCAAATTAAAAAATATTTAAATCAATCTAGAAGTTCAGATTATTTTTATTATGTACACATGTGCAAAATGCTAAAAAGGAAAAGATGGATGTACTTTATCTTCATCTAAACAATGCTAACCAAAGTCCTTGTTTCAAGCTTTGGCAGGAAGGATGATTTCGTTATGACAACAGAGTCGCTGTGTTGAATTTCAGGAATGTTCTGTTCACCTGCTGGTTCTGAGTCTCACTGCGCTCTCGATGGGTTTATTTCTAGAGCAGAAACCTCTTTCAAACCATCAGCGTGACTCCCCAGGATCTCAAACACCCTTCAGACTCTCTGAGCGTTTCGTAACGTCTACCTGGATGTAGAAAGGTATTCCCGCGCTTCGCCGTGTGGCACACAGCTTCGACGTCGGGTCGCTGGATTTGACCTCTTCCAGAACCTCGGAAAGCCAGCGGGACGGAAGCTGCTGCAGGTTCCGACTGCCGCTCCTCAAAACACAAAAACAGGAGAAAAATGAGCCACAATTCCTTAATTTACTGCTTTAAAATAAACAACATGTAGTGAAAACCGAGGATAAAAAAAGAACACCAGATATTTTTTTAAATAATTTTAGCTATTTATTAGCAATTTATCGTACATTTGTATGTTATCTTCACCTATACATTTAATTGTTTTGTAGTATTTTATTCACCAATTAGTGTATGTAAAACAAACATTACAGACTCAGAAAAAGAGGTATTAAGATACAAAATAAATAACCGGATAAAAGAATAATAGCGACAGAAAGGAAACAAAAGAAAAACAAAGAGGTAAATGGATACCTCCTTTACTACCAATTTATCAAATATCTGTATTTTATCTGTACCTACACATTTATTAAAGATTTTTTTTTTCAGTTTAATATTTTTTAAATAATTTTGTCATTTTTTTTACCAAGTAGTGGACATAAAAACATTACAGACAAACAAAAAGAGGTATTAATCAAATACAAAATAAATAAGACAATGAATAACAGCAACAAAAATCAATCAAAACAAACAAAAAACTATATGGAAAAAAAAAAACAAGGAGCGAAATAAACAATAAAGTGGAGACATTCAGGACAAAAACAAAACAGAACATAACTAAATGATGTCACAACTTAATTTCCCTTTAATCAATTTAATACATTTAAATCTAATTAATTTAATTATTTAATAATTATTGATATCCATTATCGGCTGATATTAAATGCTTACCATACCAGATTATAAGGCGCACTTAATGAATCGTCTATTTTCGGTCTTTTTTCACATATAAAACGCACTGGACTATAAGGCGCATTGAGCGAAACAAAACAGTCAGATAAGTCAGTCAGTCAAAGTGTAGCAGAGTTTTATTTCAACAATATTATAGAAGTGAAGTCTGTCAAAGTTTATTTATTCGTTGAATTTACTTTGTTTAGTCAAGTTGTTTCTCCAGACATTTATTCGTGTTTTAAGTTCTGTTGTGCTGCTCTTGGCAGTTGGTGGTTACCTTAGCAACCAGTAACCCACAGCTCCTCCCCCTTTTTCTGTTGCCGTCGGTAACTGTGGCATGTGTTAGAATCAGCTCTGTGTTTTCTTAAGAAATATTATATTTTAACATATATTTGAGACAAATTCAGTCAGTGTTTCATGAGTAATTTTGCCATGTTTTTTATGGGCTTTTAACTGTTGTTATTATTAATATTGTCCATTTTAGCTATGTTTAATTTAACATAGCTAACTGTTCACTGGGGGCTGTTGCTGTGTAGTTTGTTTTGGGTTATTTATTGTGTTTTATTGATGTACTACAATAAATACAATGAACCTGAATGCATCAGTCATGGAGTCAACCTACTGGACCTGAGACGAACATGGAAAGGTTACAAAAGCAAAACTACTGTACGTATTCCTCCACAACGCTCCTGACTAGCCATAATGTAACGTAACTAAAACATTTTGACCGTGAGCCACACAAATTTGTGTCGAGGTCAGTAAGCACAGCCAGAATTAATCCATATTAATTAACTAAAGGGGCAGTTTTACTGTCGTTTTTTGATTGAAATTAAAGTGTGCCTTATATTCCAGAAAATACGGTACATTTTTCAGCCATATTGTCCAAATCAACACAAGGAACAAAAGTGGCATCTCTGTAAAAGTTTTTATTTGGAGGCGGTTCGAGCGCAACAATTTGGCAATCTGCTGCAGCTAAAAGTGCAAAAAAAAGGAGAAAGTGAATAAGGACAGAAGAAGAGGGAAGGACAGAGACGCAGCAAAGAGGGAGTGAAAACACAGAGGAACGCAGCAAAAGCAAAGCATCAAAGGCCTGCGGTCAGGCACCCCGCAATCAACACCCTGTAACGCAGCACACGGTCTGCATACCATCCACACAGAGCAGAGCAAACACACACTCCCAGCATCCTTCACAACCACCAGAATGTCGCCCTCGTTATAAAACACAGAGAGAAGCAGGGAGGGTTTCCGCAGAGCAAAAAAACAGGAGGACGCTTTGCTGAGCACTGGTGGTTCAAAGCGAGCAGCGCTGCAGCGGCTTGTCACCTGCTGCAGCGTCGGCTTGGAGCGCTTCCACAGAAAAACAGGAACGCTGACCGTCCTTCACGCTAATACAGGAATTACTCCTGCAGCGTCCGCCATGCTTGTTGGTACACCGCCTCGTAATAAACCCAGGTTTTATTGCAGCAGCATAACCTCACACTGAGACATTTCAGACAAACCCAACCTTTAATTTCAGTCCTTTTATTTAGTTGGGGAAAAACCCGACATTAAGAAAAAAAAGAATTGGTTTTATAAAATCCGAATGTGACATGGTTAAGTTAATCAGAGTACAGAAAAGAATAGAGTAGAATAAACTTGATTACTAAGTTGAAATTGCTTATTTCCTGACGAGCGGCTCCATCCAAAGTGCTAAATATTGGTAAATAGACTGTAAAATCTCAAAATCTCATCAATTATTTTTTATCTACTTTATAGTTCAAATGTTTTAGTATACTTGAAGTAAGACAAAACTAACTAGGAGCTTGTTGTCAGTAAATAATTCCTTAATACTGATGATTTTTTCACTTAAAAAAATGATATTTTGCCCTTGTAATAATCTGCCAGTGGATGTCAGTTTTTTCTGGTCTAAACAACCAGTATAAAGTGTGTCAATACTTACACACAATCAGGATGAGGACATTAAAGGTAAAAGTCTTAGGATACCCAGCAGGTCTCCATAGCAACCATCAGACACCATCAGCAGGTTTGAGAATAAATATGAAACCACCAGAATTGTGGTGTTTTCGGAATGCTGTAGTGACTTATGCATATATATTTACAGATATAGATAAATGAGTTGAGTCTGAGTTTTAACATCAGGGGGAAAAAAAGTAGGATATAAGCTGTGCAAGCACTTCTGATGTAATTTTGGTTGAGAATCGCTAATTACTGCCCACAGCTGCTCAGCAGTGTTACCTTTCAGTCTCTGTTTGGCCTGAGTACAACAAACACACACACCCACACACCTGCAGAGCATGTCGGTGAGCCGTATGAAGCCCACATACGCCAGTTCAAAGGCGCCTCGATGCCGGGATTGCAGGAGCTGCTGGCGGAAGTACAAACCGACTCCTTCCACCTGGACGAGACAAAACCTGGTTATTCCTGTCACAATAACCAATCAATTCATCACATGATAAAGTAAAACTAACTCTGTAATTTTGCCTGATTTAAATATGAGTGTGTGCAGGCGTGTGGGTGTGTGTGTGTATGAGAGCCAGGTTTTTATATCCTTATGGGAACCTATTTCTACAATGTGGGGTTATGGGGACCATTGCTCCTTGTGGGGACATTTTCTTGGTCCCCATGAGGGAAATTGTTGTTTTTGGGTTAGTGGTTAGGTCTTTGATGGTTAAGCTTAGGGTGAAGGTTAAGGTAAGGTTTAGGTTGTAGAAATTAATGGAAGTCAATGTAAAGTCCCCACAAGTGATGAAAACACGACTATGTGTGCGTGTAAGTGATCTGGTGATCTGAATGACATCAACAGTAGGTGGAGCAATTAAAAAATAATCGGGTAATAATAATAATAGCAATGCTAATAATAATAATTCAATAGAAGAAGAAGGTGAGTAAAGACATGATTAAATACTGGAGTTTATCAATTATTTCTACCAAGTTGAGTTTGTTGAGTTGCACACAGAAACTATATGAAATGAGAAGAACAAAGCAGAAAAAAGGAAAAAGAAAAAAAAAGATGCCCTAATTTCAGTGATTAACTGATTTATTGTTTCGCTGCAGCTTTACACATCATTCTTCATGCTGAACTGAACCTCCTCTGCTTCTCCGCTGCTGATCTATCTGAGTCAAGGTTTCTCTGCTCAGCCCGGTCAAAACGCTGCGGTGGAAACACTCCTGAAAGAGCAGCGGTCCAAAATTCCTCCGCAGCGACCAGAGAGTGACCGCCACGCTGAGGAACAAAGCGACTGACGAAAGTCGAGTCCTGATAAATGCTTTCTGTTTACCCCAATTGTACTTTAGAGGTGTCTAACCAGAACTAAAAGGGTAATTACATGTATGTAACCCAGAGACCAGAATAAAACCTCATAAAACAGAGCGGACGCACTTGATGTGGATGTGGGTCAGCTTACGACAAACAGGTGCTCCGAGACTGAAATGTCCCCAAATGTTGTCACCGCACTCCAATCATCGGTCACAAATTCAACGATTTACAACAAATAAGTGATGTTAACGATAAAAAAATCTGTTTTATACCTCCTTTGTGGCCTTAGCACATCGAGCTGTGAGAGTGGCATGTCAGTAGCGTGACAAGTGTGCTGAAATAAGGACGCTGAGACATCCGCATAATGGCCACTGTCAGTAAAACCATCCAGTTAGTAATAGTGTTACCGACGGCGTTCTAACTATACACACGCAGAGACGCGCCGGGCCGTTTCTGTGGCAGTGTGTAAACTGGTGAGCGAGCTGCAGGTGAGGCGGCAGGGCGAGGCGGACGCAGCGCTCCGGCTCCCTGTCATTAAGGCTGTGGTATCACCACCACCGGAGCAGCAGCCAGGCCCCGGCTTAGTCAGGGGTGGCATGGAGGGCACGGGGAGGGGTGGCACAGTCCGGAGGCGCAAACAGCGCCCAACACGGACTACAGGGCTCTTTTCCCACAGTAAGACTCCAGGAGTTTCTGGTTTTCCGAAATTTCAAGCATCACACTTTGGAGATTAAAACGGTAAGAATGAACTATTTCTGAAGGGATAAGGCTTTATGCTTTGGAACACTAATTAAACAAAAACCTTATAAATTATAAGGCAACCTTTAGTTCAGTAAGTCATTGAGCCATTCGGAATAACAAATCTGATTTACATTAAAACAATGCAAACAAATCGTGTTAAAGGTGACCTTTTATGCTTCCTTGAATAGGTCAGGATAGATCTATGGTTTATATAAAACCTGTTCATTACATTCATTCTTAGATAGTGAGATCTTAGTCTGGTCAGTTTAATGGGTGCTGACCATGCCATCCAACTCATCCTTTACACTCAGACATGAAAATGGCTGTAAACAGAAGCGCAATTATACAACCCTACGTCTTTGAAAAGCAGAAGTGGAGCCTCCTGCACAAGCAACAAGAATGCAGCAAGTGGTTTCTGGATGGTAAGTCAGCAACAAAACACTTGTCTTTTCCAGCAGCCAATGTACAGTGCATACAATGGTAAAACCAGCTGACCAAATGTGCTGGAGCTCAGCTTGGGTTGCTAGGTAACTGGCGGAACTCTGCTGGGGTTGCCAGGTAACCCCAGCAGTGACGCTACATTAAGAAAGATTTACTGCCAAAAAACAGTTGGGCGGATTTTTTAAAGCACTTGTGCTGGTTTTAGAAGCAGCAAAGACCCAAACAGAAGTACAAAAACGTGTGAATTTTGCACAATAGGTCCAGTTTAAGGTGAATGATTTTCAAATGAAATGCTTAAACACAATAAACAAAAAGATGTCTGAAATAATGTTCTCGCTAACTTTTCTGGCTTTTAGCAAATAGAAATAATTTTGGTAACTCTTATTAACCTAAAATAAGAAAAATTTAGTCTGATTCAACTTCAGATGGTGAAAAAAAAACATGTCGATGTATTTTTATCAGGTGTATGAAAGTAGCTAGTTTCGACTGTAAATAATGTATTTTTTCCCCAAAATTTAGACTTTTAATCAAACATTAGACTGCACTTTATTACTAAACTTTGCTGTTTGAATGTCAAGCCTTTTCCAAACCTTGAAAACACCTAATTGAAAGGATTTCAAGCATCTGTGTGTGTAAAACCAGAACAGGAAACACAAAAATCCTTTTTAATCATAAAACATCTGAAGATGAAGCAGCAGATGAAACCGAGAATCCTCAGGAGGAGAAAATACGTAGGGCTTAGACAGCCTTTGTCTGATCTTTTAATCTGTCTTACGACGGGTCAGTAAACCCGGCTGACCCTCAACCGGACAGAGCAGACCGCAGCAGAACCAAGCCCCAATGACTTATCACGACGGACTCCAGGACAGGACTGACCTCACCGGGGGTAAAAATGGCAGCGACAGTCACCGTTAGATGGCTGGCGGCCGCCAGAGCCCAGACCGCTGCGGTGCTGAGCCGGGCCGAGCCTATTTAAAGCCTTCCCCCTCCGAAGGTTCCCGTCTGTGTAACCGTTAAAACGGGCCGGGTAGGCTTCCTGTGCAGGGCGTGGGGGGCAGGAGGAAGGGAACAGCGAGGGCTTTATTTAGACATCAACTTCCTGTTTCAAATGTTTCCCAGAAAAAAAAATCCATGTGTGGAGAGAGAGAGAGAGTGAGAGAAAGAGAGGCAAAGAGTGAGAGAGAGAGACAGAGAGAGAGGCAGAAAGAGAGACAGAGAGAGAGACAGAGAGAGAGGCAGAGAGAGAGAGATGCTTCCCTGAGTCTTATTGCACGTACGGCTCGGAGCGCTGGCAGAAACCTAAATAGCAAACTTCCTCTGTTACTAAAACATCTGAAGATTTTGCTACAGAAGAAACGGTTCTGGTCATTTTTTACCATAATTCAATATTTTTTAATTTAAAGAAAATATTTTATAAATGTATTGCCTTTTTGTTTTTATTCAATCAACAGTCCGCCAAATGCATGGTCAGGATGAGGGATTGCTGCAAAGTTAATGAGGCAAATAAGCCAACTGTCCACTGTCGCCACGTGCATGTTAGGAAGGAGAGATTGCTGCAAAGGCAACAACTTGTAATTAGCTTGATTTTCTTAGATAGAAACCATTTCAACAAGCAACAAAATCAGCTGAAAAAATGAAATCAAAGTGGAATGTATGTCTCTGTTTAGATGCTTTGAATAAATCAGTTTTGAGTGTTTGTCTTATAAACAGTCTTTGACTTTTAGTGTGAATTGGTGCCAAAAAAATGAACTGAACTGACTAATGCTGTAAAAGAAACAAATGTTTTTCCTTTTGTAAATTAAGTTGCTCAATATTTTGAAGCTCAGTTAAGAAGAGACGACCAGAAAGCAGGAAAGAAGCTGACAGGTGGGAAAGGGAAACTACGAGGAGTTGATTTACTGAAGGTGGATGAAATCACAAGAGGTGAAGAAGAGAGCGGAGCCGGGCAGAGTGGATGAAAATAACTGCAAGAGTGAAAAGAAAAGTAAAGATTTTAACCAAACTAAAAGTATTCCTCTCCACCAGAACCAGATGAATCACAATGTTGGTGGTCTGCTGCACACAAGGACACACAAACTGAGCCCAGCGCAGGTCAAGAAATGGACCATGCATGAATGAAAAAGGTCAATAAATGAACCACAAATGCTAAACTAAACAACATGTGAATCAGCCTGAAAACCAGCATTTCTTTTTCATTTTAGTTTATGCTGCTGCGGCTTTACTCCAGTCCAGAGGAGACGACTCAACGGACAGGACATTTTAGAAAATGGAGATATTTTTGAACGAAAAGCAAAAACAGAGCTGGCGCCTCCATCAAATGCTCTGTCGGTTTATTTATTGTTTGAGAAATTTAAGAAAATGAGGAGCATCTTTGGAAAACTATAGGTTGGAACTGCAATGCCTCAATTCTGAATAATTAATTACAAAGACTTTAACAGTTTGTACCACATTTAATCGCTTATTTATTTTACGTCTGCTTGTTTCTGGTACAAACAGAAACAACAAACAAGGTTGGACAACAAAGTTGCTTTTCTTGGCTCACTGAGGGTTAATTTTTGGTTTAACAAAAGATCTTATTGGACGCTGGAAAAGACTATTTTTGTGTTTAAATTGGGCTAAAAGGAGTTAGTGAAGTATTACTGAAGCCTAAAATAGCATCTCAATGCTAAACATCGCATTAGCAAAACATCCCCATTGCTAATGTTAGCGCCCACAGTTCACGTTTTTTAAAATACGTCAAATAAATAACGAATGTCTGTTTTATTTTAGTGTACAGCATTTGGGCAAACAGTGTTATTTTAAACGGCTTTATGAATAAAACTCTGTTGTGTTGGAAGATGCACTTTGCCCCAATCTGATGGTTGAATAACCTAAAAAACAGATTTAAAAGACAGAGTCAGCATACTCCTATTAACAATTAATTGATTATTAAATTAGTTGACGACTACTTTGATAATCAATTAATCACAATTAATTCGATTAATTGTTTCAGCCAAACAAAACGCCCTCAAAACTTAGGGTGAGGTTTTGCCAAAAACCTTAAAAATAAATATATTATCATTGAATTAAAAGATTTGGTGGTGGTGGTTAAAAGACAAATCTGCAGAATGTGCCACTTATTTATACAATTAATCAATGAATTAATTACTAAAATAGTCAAAAGTTGAAGCTCTAAGTCAGACTTAAAACACAGAGAAGCACAAATCAGGCTTCTACTGGCTGGTTATCAACTTGAACTCTACCAACGTTTGGCATCCAACTAGAAAATCAGACATTCAC
Source organism: Phalloptychus januarius (assembly GCA_902982915.1). Taxonomy (NCBI): domain Eukaryota; kingdom Metazoa; phylum Chordata; class Actinopteri; order Cyprinodontiformes; family Poeciliidae; genus Phalloptychus; species Phalloptychus januarius. The sequence continues at coordinate 4,292,087 of CADWAE010000242.1, read as the reverse complement.
CACATTATTTGATCAGTTTGCTTGTTTGTCACTTTTTGTGTGGGTTAATAAACATTTTTTGGAGTTGATTTTGCTGAAAATGAACACAAACATTTTAATTCTTCCTGTTTTCTCTTCAGATCCAGGAGAAAACACAAACATGTAGCCTTCACCCCCCACGCAGACAAACAGGCAACGTCTGGGTCTCATGTTATTATGGACATGCTGAACCGCTCAGACAACTATTCCTGTGTGAGTTGTGTGTGTGTGTGTCGGTGCTTTCCTGCTGGTGTTGGAAGTGATTTGGAAAGAATGCAGTGGAAAAGGGAGGTGCATCGCGGCCTTTAAACCAGCAGGGTTGCGCCCCAAATGAAAGCGCGCCACTAACGAGAGCGGATGCTAATTGAAGAGCCTCCCAGTGTGGGGTCACAAACGCACAGACACTCGATTTCCAACGCGGCTGAGGAGGCTGCGGCTCGACAGCTGCTCCGGTTTCTACAACATTTTTAGATTCAGCTAAAAGGAACCAGTAACAGCATCATTATTAAGCTAGTCAGAGAGAAAACGACGGTCATTAGTAGCACTTTATCATCCCCACTGATCTATAAACACATTAATATCAACGTCTTAATGCCTGAATTTATATCGTTACTGCTGTTCTGTTGTGTTAATTAGAGATTATTAATTTGAACATTACAATTGTAAGTAATTACAATTGTAATTACACACATCAGGCCCTTGAGGAATGAAACAGACTTTCCATTTTATTGATGTTGCTAAAACTCAAACAAGAATATTAAATTAAGTAAAAATATGTTTGTTTTACCATCATTGCTTCTGATATGCAGCTAAATAGCATAAAATTAGAAACTTTGTTTTACCATATGGTCCAAGAAACCTTTACAGTGTTTTACAACATATAAATAATGTATTAGGGTATGTACTGATATTAATTACTTATTATTTTCATCATTATTTATGTATACATTTGTGCTTTGACATGACTCCCAATGGAAAATGGTCTTGTGTTTCATTAATTTTATATTCTAAAATGCTTTTTAAAAGCAGCTCAAAAAATCCTCCTGTTGCCATGTTCAATTTTCAACAGGAAGTTGTGAATCAATCTGATTGGCTGATAGGTTTAAGACTTGTGCCTCACTGCCCCCTATTGGTTCGGCATGTTTACTACAACGCTCAGAGACAAATTTGAGTGGATTCATGTGGATAAAAACTTTTCTGAAACTCATCCCGTGTCTATTATATTATTTTTAAAGATGTAGTAGAGATATGTGTTTTTATAAAGACTTAGCTACGAGTGTATAAGGACACCTGAGAGGTGGGGGAGAGAGAAGTTAATCTTTTTCTATATTAATTTGCTTTGCATGTTTTTATTTGAATATTTTACTATGGCTGCGACAGACTGGCGACCTGTTCAAGGTGACCCCGCCTCAGGCCCGAAGCGTTCGCTGGAAATAGGCACCAGCACCTCCCGACCCCATTAAGGGGCCAGGGAGTTTAAAAAATGGTGGATATTTTACTATTATTACAATAATTATGATTATTTCTCACTAGCCTAATTTATTTGTAGTGAATAATGTACGCGGCTTTTAAGAGCTGTAGTTGTTTGTGTAACTATTAATGTAACATGGCAGCCACTTCCTTAATGACTTAATAAAAGCTTCTGACTGTAACTCTATTTGTAGTATTAGCAGTAAATATTGCTCTGGTATCAGTTACTATAAACCCAGACTTCCCGTCCGCCCTGGTGCTTCTCGTATTTATGGGTATTGTGAAGATCTCCGGGGACGACGAGGTTAGCATACCTGCTCCTCTGTGATTAGCCCCGGGTGCGTCGGCTCGTTTTCATTGCTGTAGCACAGAGGCAGAGTCTGACAGAGCTGGCCGAGCAGCATGGCCACTTCCTTCATGCTCCGCCAGCAACATACCAGCACCATCTGAGCCGTCACCCGGTAGCCCTCTCCGTCTGAAACACACACAGACACAGAGTGAGGCGGGAAGGAAGACATCTGTGGTTCCAAATACGGACTTTCTGTTATTATTTACTCTTATTCTTTGGAAATGTCACACCGATTTGTTTGGATGAGTAAACTGTAAAAACTACAGGAATTAATTACAAAAGTTGCAAACATGTCAAGCTTCAGCTCCCAGACCAATCAGGTCTTCTGGTTCTGGTCTACTCTGAACCAGAACCAGAACCAAACATGGAGAAGTAGAATTCAGTTTTCTAGCTCCACAAATCTGGAACAAACTTCCAGAAAACTGCAAAACTGCCAAAACACTGAGTTCCTTTAAATCAAGGCTAAAAACCCATCTGTTTAGAGCTGCCTTTGATTTATAGTAACTGGAGTATTAATCAATATTTTTGATGTATATTTGCTTGATGATGGGATTTGACAAAATGTAATGTTTTTATAAAAAGGTACCTTGTTGCTGAAATGTGCTGCACAAATAAACTTTAACAAGTAAATAAACAACATAAAAAAGATGAAACACTTCCCCCCTTTGGACATCCCAGGTACTGCAAGAGAAAGAGTTTCAACAAACTAAAATCATGATAAAAAAGACAACGTAACCTCTTTCAAGTCTAGCAATTTTGTTATTTTAATGTTAATATTGACAAAAAGAAAGCTGTGTGTGAAAACTGTCAAAACTTTCTGCTTTCTTAAGGGATGAGATGGGGAAAAAAGCAGCCAGGTGTTCCTAATCAAATGTACCTACATAATTGTCATCATCAGTAAAATTGGCTCTATAAAAGCAGGAATCTAGACAGTTTGAAGCTCTGGAGCACACAGGTGTGTTACAACAACGCCAAACCAAACACAAAAAACAACCCATCGGAAGTAACCTTTCAAATCACCGGCCTACCATTTAGGAAAGGTTACAATAACCTTCATCCAACAGATTGATGTCAATCGTTCCACAGAAAGAGAGAAGTGTGTTGGGTTTCAGCTGGAAAGGTGAAACCCAACGTGTGTCGAGCCACGAGAGAGAAACAAGAAAAAAAAACATAAGGACAGAAAAGTCCCGAACACGACAATATCGGAGATTAAATCCTCCTTTCATTATCAAATTTAAGACATGTAATTTATGTATTTAGGAACAGAATTCATTTATTTTTAAGAAGTGAAGACATTTTAAGGGCTTAATTTTAAATACATGAATGTAAGACATCGGATAGTCTGGTAGAATCGGTTGGATTAGGGGCCAAAATTGCAACATTTCTTACATTTTCAGCTGCTGCGGTTCGATTTCGCACAGCAGTGAGTCAAACAAACCAAACTAATTGAAAAACCTGTTCCCCTCCTCACCTGAGGGGGTGCTGTAACAAGAACTACTGAAGAAAACAGCATAAAAACCTCAGAGGAAGACACTAATTTAACAACTGTAGGATTTGTCTTTTATCTTTGGTAAATTAACCTTTTCTCCCGCTAGCACTAAACTAGCACGTTTGTTTAGGTTGTGTTTACCCAGAATGCCCTGCGCTGTAGTGCACTCCCTGCATTTGGAGCAGATTCCTATCCACTTGCATTCACGCATGCATTCGAACCTGATGCTAATTTGCATTTTTACACAGATGAAATAGAAACTTTTAGATTGATAGGACTCGTCTCATTTAGTGCTTTTAAATCCAAACTAAAAGCTCTTGAGGCCGTTTTTATAGCATGACTTTTTCTTTTAACGGTTGAATTAGTTAAGTTCAGGCAGGGAGTTTTTTTCTGTTTTATCCACAGTTTTCTCTCCACTATGACCTGCCTCTTGGCCAGGTCTTCTTTGGGAAAGATGTTTTTAAGCTTAATGGTAAAATAAAAATAAATAAATAAATAAAACTGTGCCAAAGTTCACTTCAACCGAGCTGAGACCTGATAAAGCATTTTGCACTATCTTGTTGCTGAAATGTGGTATACAAATAAACTTTAACTGACAAACATTTAAATAAACAAACATAAAAAAGGTGAAACACCTGCCCCTTTTGGACATATCAGGTACTACAAGAGAAAGAAAGATTCAGCAAACTATAGTTATGGTAAAAAAAAAAAAAGACAATGTAAAGTCTAGCAATTTATCAGAAAATAGTTAAAATTTTTATTAGTTTAAGTTTGGTATTGTAATAAAGTTTAAATAAACAAAAAGAAAAAGCTGGATCAAACAAACAAACCAGAGTTTCCAAGCAAAAACACAAGAATGTGAATGAACCCTACAAGTTATCTCTACTTCATTTTTCCACACATAGGTTGACCATTTTGTATTTTAATTTCCCGTACCTGCGCTTGCCGGCGGCGGTTGCGTCTGGGCGTGACTTCGATCATCTTCTTCGGGTTTCTCCAGCTCTCTGGCGCTGTTGAAGAAGTCGTTGGAGTCTCTGGGCTGAATCTCCTGCAGGATCTTCTGCAGACCTCCAGACGTCTCTGTGTAAAAACACACATCATTATTAACACACTTCACCAGACGAAGGAGGACAGGAAAACTAAAGGCAATCGCTGTATTTAATTCAGAAAACAACACTCATTTTTAGTAAGTGATTTTGACTTTGTTGATGAAAAGTCTCCCCACCTTACTCTACTTGATTTCTGTGATGAAGCACTTTCATCTGAGTTGGAAAATACTTAACTCAATACTGCATGTATGTGTACTTTAGTTGTAGCTGCTTACTGAAAACAAACAATGTTCACTTACGTGCTAATCTTAAGCTTCCTTTCCTTACCAGAGTCGGTGTCCATGGGGATGAGTCCCTCTGGGGACGAGCTCTGGACCACCGGGGACACCACGTCGGACATCCGATAGCACACAGCGATCAGCTCCGACGCCAGGCGCGTCCACTGCTCCGTCTGACTCAAACACCTCAGAGACGAGACGCACAGATCAGATTTAAACCGCAGGTTTCACCAACTCAAACGTAACACTGTTTAAGATCTTTATTAATTAAATCTAAGACTTGTATCAATGGCTGCCCCAGTGGCGCAGCTGGTAGAGCTGTTGCCTTGCAGCAAGAAGGTTCTGGGTTCGATTCCCGGCCCCGGTCTTTCTACATGGAGTCTGCATGTTCTCCCTGTGCATGGTGGGTTCTCTCCGGGTACTCCGGCTTCCTCCCACAGTCCAAAAACATGACTGTCAGGTTGATTGGCTTCTCTAAATTGTCCCTAGGTGTGAGTGTGTGTGTGCATGTTTGTTTGTCTGTCCTTTATGTCTCTGTGTTGCCCTGTGACAGACTGGCGACCTGTCCAGGGTGACCCCGCCTCTCGCCCGAAATGACAGCTGGAGATAGGCACCAGCAACCCTCCCGACCCCAGTAAGGGAAAAGGGTGCAGAAAAATGGATGGATGAAATGGACTTGTATCAATGTAGAAATGTACACAGCAAAATCTCTTCTTTTATATAGTGAGATGATTATCACAGAATGACAGAACAGGTTGGTGACGGAAATGAGCCAGTGGCGAGGACAAACGTCTTGCCCATAATTTAAACATGAACTACATGATTGAGAGGGATTCTGATGTCTTTGTCAGAGCAGAACTAAAAAATACAGCCTTGCTATTTATTTAATGCTCATGTGGGATCAATAAAGTCCTTTTGAATTTAAATACGGCTGGGCGAGACGGCTGAAAAATCAATTCATATGAGTCGATATGCACTGCAGAAACACAAATCTTACCAATATTTATAAATGTAAGTGATATTTCTATTGGTAAATAAATTAACTTACAACATGGGAAAAACGTCTTCATTATAAGCGAAATAATCTGCCAAACAAGCACTTTTTCATCACAAGTAAGGAATTATTGACTTAAAACAAGCTCCTATATCTTTCTTTAAAGTTACTTGTAAGTTAGTCTTATTTCAAGTGTGCTAAGATATTCGCACAAGAAACTAGACCAAAAATACCTGGTAAGACTTTGTGTTTTTGCAGTGTAGATAATTTATTTATTTTTGTTGTTTTAAATATCTGAAATACTTTCAAACTGATGGGATAATCTTTTCTGTTGTATTTACATTTTTATTTGTATTTTTAATCAGTTATGAGCCATAATGGCAGAACTTTAAAACTGCCAGTAACTCAAAAGGTCGTTGCTAGGTAACCAAAGAATACGTGAGTTGCTAGGTAACCATGTTAGATGATTCCACTGACAGAGTTTAACTGGAGAGGTTGAGCAGTTAAAGCCTTTTCAACTGCCTACATCTCCCAGAATACTGTGCGGTTCTGGACCGGAGTACAGTGAAAATTCGATATGTTGAATATTGAAAATTACGTGCTGTTATTTATCTGATATATATTGATTGACTGTCCAACCTTACTTACCAATGACAGATTGTAGCTAGCAGGGGTTTATTAGCAGCTAGTTAGCAGTAGCCTCAACTTCAAGATGTCTCAAACCGTTTATATATCAAAACATAAACAACATAAATGATTCAACATTAAATATTCCTGCCACAACTAAATTTAGACCTGCAATCAACATACTTAAGGCCAACTTATGTATTTTCTGACATTTTAATGCCTAAATTTAAGATAAGAAGCGATTGTTATGCTCACTCTGTGTTCAGACGCTGCAGGACGGCCGTGATGCAGTGTGCTCTGCCATAGAGCGGAAACGAAGCGGCCGCCTGCAGGAGTGACGCCTCGGCTGCAGACAGCTCCGCCTGCAGGCGGCGCAGCAGCAACCGAACCACTGGGGCGAGAGAAACGGTCAGACATGCAGATACTGACCGCTTCAAAAATAAAGAAGCAAAGTCCTTTCACACATGAGCGTCGAGGAAAACTGATCTGCATTAAACCAGTGCATTGATTCTCAGTCAGTCATAAACAAGACATATCACAGGTAGTTTTCACACTCTCCCTTTTTGTGTGGCAGGACAAACATCAACAATAAGTAAAATAAAGACAGGAAAAAAACAACTGTACTCAGGACTCACACTCTCTACTGAAGTAGAATTACAGACACTTGTATGGAAAAATATTTTAGTAAAAGTAAAGTACAAGTTTTGAAATCTACTTAAATACAAAAAGTAAAAAGTAATTTCCACTTTCAGGATACAAAACGACTTTCGAAGAGTAAAATACTTAAAAAGTTCTGCTTTTTGTGCGATCAGTAGATTTTTTTCCATTTGATTTTGTTTTTTTCATCATGGACGTAAAGAGCCATAAGTGAAAATGTAAGGAGTAGAACACGTGTCAAACTCGAGGCTCGCGGGCCAAATCAGACCCCCCATAACCTTCTTATATGGCCCCAGGGTGTTTACATATTATTTTATCAATCAAATTAAAGCATTTTTTAAATCTATTTTCTGCCAGATTAAAATCAGTCTCTCCAGTTTCTTGTGAATTATCGTGGAAATTAACGCGAAATCAACAATTGTTGAGCATTTTTCACAGAATGGTCAAAACATTATAGTAATGCTAACAGATGCCTCATCCTTAATTGATGTCAGATTATATGAGGCGTAATGAAAACTTGCTTTTATTGTCATAAATAAGCATAAATATCACAAATATTTCTAAATTAGCATCACGACAACTTTTTTTATTGCAAAAACAATTACAAAATCCTGAAGGGACTGAAAAGATGTTCAATACTGTTTGAATTTGTACATTTATTAATATCTTAACGGCTTTTATCAATACATTCTGGCGCAACCGGCCGCCTTTATGATCTTAATTTGGCCCAAAACAAAAATGATGAGTTTGACATCCTGCAGGAGAGAACGTAAAAGTAAAAAGATAAATACTCCAGTATGGTATAGATACCTGAAAAATCTACTTCAGTAGATTAATAAATTACTTTTACTTTGTTACGGTTTTTACCAGCCAACGCATTGAGCTCCAGGATGAGCGACCGGGTCGCTTCAGGCCAGACCTGGAGGTCCAGACCCGGATCCCATCGCTGCAGAACCGAGATCAGGTCCGGCTGCTGCAGCAGCAGGTGCAGCAGGTGGGCGGCGGTGACGCTGTCGTAGGGTTTGGTGCTGGTGCTGAGGTCCAGAGCTGCCCGGAGGACAGAGAGCATCGTCTCCGGAACCTGGAAAGAAAAAAAACCGACAAATCAGAGAAAAACTGCAGGAGAAATGAAAAGAAGGAGATAGAAAACCAGAGTTTAAGGAAGGAAGGAAACGAGCCCCTCATCGTTTCTCCAGAAGTCAGGCTGTTTATTATCTCTGTACACCTGGATAAAACTAACCTGGAGTCCAACGGCGGATGGAGGAAGCTGACTCAGCAACGACGTGGCGAGCTGCTTGACTTCCAGGAAGTTGCTGGCCACGCAGTGCAGGACGTTCTGAGCATGTGCTGGGGTCACGACCTCACCGAGGGCAAACAGGCCGGGCTCTGGGAAACAAAGTGAGGAGGAGGCGGTTAGAGACAGATGGATCAAAACGTAAGCTCTGACTGTAACCATGGTTACCAGCAGTGAAGGAGAAGAGCTGACTCAGCAGGTTCAGCAGGCTGAGGGACAGGAGGCATTTGGAGAAGGAGGCTCCAGGAAGCAAAACCTCCAGCAAGTTCCCACACAGCCAGCGAAGAAACGCCTGAAACCCAAAAATTCACGAAAATTAGAGTTTCGGTTCAGCTCAGATCGTCACGGCAGCGACTCTTTGCTCACCCTGTACTGATCCAGGGAGCGCTGGTCTTCAGCCCGGCACTCCTGGACAAGTCTCTTCTGCAGAAGCTGGCTGCTGTCCTTCACTCTGCAGAGCAACTGTGAATCGCAGGAGGAGATTCATTAGGAACCGACAGCCGTCGATACGCTGGATTGGACCGATTAGCCGCTACCGATTATCCGCTACCGCTAGCGACGCGCATTGAGTCAAACTGTTCTGATGCGGCATGAGCAGGAATCAGTCACAAAAATGATCACATCGCCATACTTTGTTATCCAATTTTTATAAAATGTGGCTGAAATGATGGCGTTATTGTAGCGTTAAGTGAACTGGAAAACACACCATAGCATGTTGCAGCTGTCAAAGCTTGTATAACTGACCAATTTCTCACTTTCTCAATATTTTAAAAATAAAATGAATTGTTTACTGGTCTCTTGGACCTTGTGAGCTAGATATTGCAGTGTTGATAATTAATACCAAAACATGGCATCACTTTATCCGGTCATTTCTGACGAATGGCATCCAATCAGGTCTCACCTTCTTCATCAGGCTGACGGTTTGCTGCCTGATGCCTGGTGATTGGCTGTTCAGATTGGGAGGGAGGAAGTGGCGGATGAGATCCATCTCCTGTGAGGTCAGAACCTCGGTGCTGCGGTGGCTCTCACACACCAAACCCAGAGCGTCCATCCTCACCTGCAGGAACCGGAGAACCAACTCTGTGATTTACTGGGATATTTAGGGATTCACCAACAGAAAGTAGTGGATGCGCAAAGAATTAATCGACGTACAATTAATAGTCAAGTAATGATTTATTAGATTAAAAATGTGTTAACTATTAGCGTCCCTTAGACGTTATAGTTTAGCCGCCATTCAACAGAGGGGGTTGATGTTCATCCTTCAGTGGAACAAGGAGAGAAACAAAGATGGCAGCTATCCCAGAACAGCCAGGAAGAGAAACCATCCAACAGTGTCCAACGTGGGAAGAAAATGCTCTTTCTCTGGTTCAGTTTTGAAATATAAACATTCGACCAACTTAACCGGATTTATTCAGTCGAGCTTCCTGACAGAGCAGCATCACTTTCTCATTCAAAAGTTAATGAAGTGCTATTAAGGCGCTGCCCAGTTGTTCCCTAGTTGGTGATGGGTTAGGGTTGTGACCTGGAAAGGTGGGAGAGCGCACCTGATCGTGTTTGTGGATGAGTGCTTGTTTGAGCAGCGAGAGCGGGATCAATCCGCCCCACAGACTCTCCTCTGAGGCTGCGGCGACTCCCTGGGCTCTGGCTGCCCGCAGGCAGGTCATCAAGGCTCCCAGAGCTCCTCTGCTGGATGAAGGACCTGATCATTCAGGAACACATTGGAATTAGGGATGCTAATCAATGAATTATCATTCAGTGGCATATTAGATTAAAACTAGCTCCGATTGATTAACTAAAAACACCTTATTGTTGCAGTTTAGCCTCCACCCAGCAGCGAGCGCTGGTGCTCATCTAGCTTAAACTGATAAAAAATGGCGGCACAGAATAGGAAAGAGAAATGGTCCAAACAGTCTGGTTTGGAATGAAAAATCCACTTCATGCAGTTCTGTTTTGAAATATAAACATTCTAAAGTTATTTTTAAGATTAAGTTATAACCTGAATTCAGCCGGAGCGTCAACTTCTCAACCAAAAAAAAGCTGATTTGCTACGAAGGCAAGGATGTCGTGTCAGAAATAATTAGTAAATGGGAAAGGCGAAGGTGATTTAATTTTTAAGATAATTTTTGTAAGAAGGCAGAAACTCTGAAGCTTTGCAGCTCAGGGGAGGAGCTTCACCTCGGAGGCGGGGCTAAGGCCACCCAGGCGTTTTGTACACCTGAATGGTTGCCATGGAGATTAAAGGATTTCTCAAACATGCATGGAAGAATCAAAGCAGCTCTCCAGGTGTGTTTCTGGTGAGGAAATATTATAGCATAATGTAACGCTTAAAAAAGTCGATTTTAAATAATACTGTCCCTTTAAGAAAATGGCCGCTCAGTTCAGACAATGTTAGATTAACTCATTAATTGATAACTTGCATCTGTAGTTGCAATTCTTTGTTTTTGAGGCAGATTAACAGTGACTGGTCACTGCTGGGTTAGTTCTGTACCTGTCCTGCAGGGCGGCGCCTCCTGCAGAGCGCGCACCATGTGCGCCAGACTGGAGGGGCTACACCGCAGCAGCTTGGGCAGGAAGTAGTCCAGTATGTAGGTGGTCTGGTCCGGCCTGGTGTGGCACAGAACGTCCAGCAGGGGGTTCACCCAGGTCCGGTGCCACAGCTCTATCCAGTCCGACTCCCGTCCCACCAGCTGCGCCTGGTGGCTGACGAAGAGCCTCTCCAGCAGGTCGCTGGCGTACGGAGCCAGCGTTTGATCGCCCATCAGGTCCAGAAGGAGAGAGGGCAGACGGGGCTGGACGCCCAGCAGGTGCTCCGCCCCGTACAGCTCCACCAGGCAGCCCAGAGAACCGTACTTGCCCCTCATGTGCCACTCCAGGCCCAGCAGGCTGTGGGTCAGCTCCGCCACGTACGGGTCGGAAGCCGGGTCCGAGTTCGCCGGCTTTGTGCACCGGTGCAGGAGGAGGAGGTTGCGGAACAGAAGCGGGTTTGGTGGCGGACGCCGTCCAGAGGATGCTCCCAGTGGGAGTAGATGTGCTCCAGCATGTGGCGCTGCAGCTTAGAGCCACCGCAGAGCGCCACCTGGAGGCTGGGAGTACAGGGGGCCGTTTCCTCCTGCAGGCAGTCCAGAGCGGCGCCGCTCCAGAGGGTCAACACCCGAGCCACCACCATGGCTGTGCTGGACTCCTTTACACTGCATGAAAAAGAAAAACACCTTAAAGGTGACCTATTATGCTTCCTTGAACAATTGGAGTCGGTTTACAGTCTATACAAAACATGTCCAGCACATTTTTTGCACAAAATCATTCTAAGATAATGAGACTTTAGTCTGGTCAGCTGGTTTAGGGGCTCTTGGCACTTTAAATCCAAATAAGCTAAGCTGCTGACCACGCCATCCAACTCATCCTTTACACTCAGGCATGAAAATGGCTGCAAACAGAAGCACAATTATTCAACCGTATATCCTTGAAAAGCAGAAGTGGAGCCTCCTGCACAACCAACAAGAACGCAGCAAGTGGTTTCTGGATGGAAAGTCAACAACAAACCGCTCGTCTTTTCCAGCAGCCATTGTACAGCGCATACAGCGGTTAAACCAGCTGACTAAACAGGCTGGAGCTCAGCTTGGGTTGCTAGGTAACAGCCGGAATTCTGCTGGGGTTGCTAGGTAACAGAGCAGTGCCACTTCAAGGTCGGCAGGTTTTTGAAACCGTTCATTTTCCAGTCACCAAAAAAACATTAACTTATAGCCAAAAAGCACTTGGGTGGTTTTATTAAGCAGTTGGACTGTTTTTAGAAGCAGTAGAGACCAAGAAGAAAATATAAAAATTGTGCAAAATGGGAATTTTGCATAATAGGTCCCCTTAAATGAAATAAGTTTCTTTTTAAAAATCACCAGATTTTTTTTTAAATCTGCAACTAGAACCAGGGATTGTACACTTTTCCCACAGTAAAACTGAAGCCTTTTCGAACGGCGTACCTGACGTCCAGGGCCAGCAGCGTCTCTGGGACCAGCAGCAGCAGCTCCTCCCAATGCAACCCGGGCAGAGAGCCTTTCCAGCCCAACATGGCCAGAGCGCCGTGGCTCAGATACAGAGCCACACCCGGAGGCCGTCCGCTCGCACACAGAGCCTCACACCCCAGCCGGAGCCACGGCGGGGCCGAGTCCAAACCCGGAGTAGAGCCACGCAGCAAACTGCTCACCTGATGAAATCATCAGACACACAGAATGACTCAAATACTGATGAAATGTTTCTGGTTTCTTTAGAAAATCATATAACTACCATGAAGAAAACGTTCATCCCATTTCTGATCAGTTCTTTCTGTCTTTTTCTCCACAGGCCTTCAGGTGTTTTTGCACCTGATAGTCGGTCCAGTAAGATATAAGAGCTTGTTTTCAGTCAAAACTCTTGAACACTGATAAGCTAGTAATATTGGATTTTTAATTTATAACAAGACATTTTGTGGAGCTACTACTTTCTCATCAATATTAAGAAATCATTTACTTGAAATAAGCTCCAATATCTTGCTGTAAAGTGTTAAGTGTCCTAAGACATTTGCACTAAAAACTAGATCATAAATCATAACTTATTTATTTCTTTTTGACGTCAGAACATCCATGTTTTGTTTTGTTTATTTAATCCAAATAATTAATCTAGAGATTTCTACAGAAATGTATTTCCCTGTGTGTGCATCAATTTATTTCTTTTTCTGTTTCTTTCTCTCCGTCATAGATGACTTTATTTTTATTTTTTTGCTTCTATTCCTGCTTAAATATTGACGACCAGAATCATTTCTTGGAATTAAATTATTCTAAAATCTGTTTTAGATCCTAATATTAGTATTTATTTTCTCTGAGAGGGTTGCACTGTCTTTTTCCAGACGTCAGGACTCACCACTGAAGCGACTTCGTCTCCGGCGCCCATGACGGACCTGATGAGCAGAACTACGGCCATGCCTGCTGTGCTCTGAACCGACTGGATGAACTCTTCTGCAGACGGAGAGAAAAACAGAAGAATCCAGTTAGATTCAAGTTTGATTTGACTTTTGATTTATTTCAAACAAGATTTCAATCAATTTGATTAAATATATTACTTATCAACACACTAATTATTATTAAAATTTGTAATTAAAACCATGTTATAATATCCATGTGCTAAAGAGCCAACAAATAAATTCAATTACATAGATTAACATGACTACAGAATAACTCATGACAAGAAAATCTACGTATAATAACAATATAAACAGTAGTTTCTGTGTGTTTCTGACCGTCTGTGAGGATGTGGATGTAGCAGCTGAGGAGGCCGGCCAGCGGATCCGGCGCCGCCGCCCCGACGGCGCCCTGACATCTCTGGAGAACCAGCATGGATGTTTTCACTGCAGCCAGGCAGGACTGCATGAGCTGACCCTGAGCGATGTGACGCCCTGCAAGACCGCTGAGTGACCAGCAGGGGGCGACAGACGCAGGCAAATGAAAGAACTGCTCTTTATCCAGGATACAGGAATGTTGTAAAATACAGGAATTGTCTGCAGAAGTTTTGATTTTTTACGGTTTTTAATAATCCACACAAGCCTGGTTATTCAGTTTGAGTTACTGTAACCATTTAAGCATTGATTATTTTTTGGATTTACTGATTAATAATTTGATAACAAAAGAAGCTTATTAGGAGATTTCGTTTTAGAGATTTTCATCCAGTTGAATCTAAACTTGAGATCTGTGTAAGACGTATTTACAGAATTTATTTTTGTCTTAAATGCTAAATGTTTTGTATTATTTGTACAGTTTTAGCTTAAACACTGCCTTTTTCAGACTGTGTACTCCAGTTAATGATTAATAGATTACTCCATTAGTAGATGATTATTATTTCAATAATCAAGTAATCCAATTAATCATTTCAATATTCATTTATATTGGAGTGCTGAAGTTAAACAAATTGAAGGTAGTTGTTATTTGTGTTATTAAACCAACAACACACTAGTACGAATGCCAGTGGAAAAGCTCCACACCATGATGCTGCCACTACCATGCTTGATTGTTGGTATAGTTTTCAATCTTATGTGGATTAAAAAACACAAACTTCCAATTGTTGTTTTTGAACTCCACTCTGGAATTAGTTCACATAAATCATTAATGGATTAAAAGTTATTTTAATCAATGAGCTGAAAAACGCAGAGTTCGTCTTCATACCTGTTCTGCTGAAGGTATTCATGTAAAACCTGGCAGATGAATTTTAACACTATCAAAACAAAACAAAGAGAGACTTTGATGAAATGTAGTCTGCAAAGAGAAAACTCTTCAAACTTTTTAAACTGGGTAGAAACAAACCTTGAAGCAGCAGCTTGTTAATGCATCTTTCACCTGGAAAAAAATAAAAAGATAAACTCATTGCTTCCTATTCAAGTGATTTAACAGGCAGAAGTGATTTTTTTTTTCTTACTTACCAAGATGGAAGCCATCCAGGCAGGCGGCGATGGTGTCTATGGTGTGTGGATGCTGTTCTGAGCATGGACTGGACAGACAGTCGGACAAACAGGAGGACAGAATGTCCACAGCCTGTCCCTGAAAACACTGAGGCACTGAACTCAAAGCACTGAGGAAAGACATAAGAAGGTCAGGAAAGGTCATTTTGTTTTTATTGAACATTTTCAGCAACAAGGAAATTCAATGGAAATACAAGCAAAATAACAAACCAAAGGAAAGAGCAAAAGAAGAAAAAGAATCTAATACAGCCTAAACATTTAATTTAATCTGAGAAAAACATTGAAAACCACTTTTGTACTACTTTGTGTTGTTATTCCCAAAAAACCTCCATGAGAAAATCTGAAAATGTTCAAGAAATGTGAAACCGAAAGCAAGTTCTACCTGGCTGCAGCCCGTCTCTGGGGGTTCTTTGCCTGCACAGAGGTGTAGATCACCGATAGGGCAACCAGACAAGCATCCAGTGGTTCACCAGCGTCTTCTTCACTCAGAGCCTCCAAATGGGACCCAGTCTGATGGAGCATGGACAAAAACACATCACAACATCCATCTGATACGCTTAAAGGGCTGGAATTGTGTTTTCCAGGCACAGAGTGTCATTTTGTAGCACAATCAAGTAACTATGTTACCTTCAGTTGTTATAAAAATGCTATATATATTAAGTATGAATTAAAATACATTTTACTTTGTAATTTAACACCTAGAAATTGGGCCGCTGTGTCTTTAAAAACTCCTGCTGTTTCTGAAACTCCGCATTCACGAAGTGATGGCACCATGGCTCCTCTACTAAA
Source organism: Phalloptychus januarius (assembly GCA_902982915.1). Lineage (NCBI taxonomy): Eukaryota > Metazoa > Chordata > Actinopteri > Cyprinodontiformes > Poeciliidae > Phalloptychus > Phalloptychus januarius. Next base: position 4,276,598 of record CADWAE010000242.1, on the reverse strand, counting down.
TCCTTTGACATCGTTTTTAGCAGTGTTTCACTGAGAAGTAGCTCCTATAATGAAATGCGCAGTTCCACCAGATGTTTGCTAATTGCTGCTGGCTAGTCTGAAGGAGCTGAGTGGAAGAGGGTTGCTCTGTGAGGCAGAAGCTCTGAAGCTTGGAGACTGCAGCTCAGAAGAGGAGCTGCGCCTCAAAGGCGGAGCTACGTCCCCCCAGGCGTTTTGCACAACTGAATGGAGATTAAAGGATTTCTCAAACATGATGTAAAGCTCAAAGAGTCGGTTTTACATAGCATTGCATCATAATTCACGGACCTTTTTAATCATCTGGATCTGCTGTACGGCGTCAGTCATTTGTAAGCAGGTCTGCAGGGTCTGGGCAAGATGTTTGACTCCATCTGCGCCTCCGTCCACAGAGAGGGACGCTTGGTGGGGCAAGAAAATAAGACAAATGAGCGGATTTTAGGAAAAACTCAAAACTGGAGCATGAAGATTGCAGAAATCTTACCTATCAGCTGACATAACTTCTCCTCATCCAATGCCACCGCCTCCACTTTAGCAGTTTTCTTCTTCACCACCATGATTTAACACTATAATATTCCGTCACATAGTCACATGTTTTAACTGTATGCTATTAGACATGTTATATATTTTAAAAATCACATAACTATTTCTACACAAGAACAGAAAGAAACCAAGCTTTGTTGCTAAAGTTCGCCAACTTTAACAAGGAGCCTGAAAATAATTCAAAGTCTACATTTAAAAGGCTTCATAGACAAATGCAGCTGCAAAACTGCGACATAATGACGGCAGCAACTCATAAAATGAGGTTTGATGAAAGAATAAAAGACATTTACCTTAGTTCTTTCTGCATGTGGTCTACAGCCTTGCTACAGCCGGTGTCTGTACCGGATGAAAATAAAAACAGCTTCCGGTAGATTTTCGCAGTAAAAGATTGGCAAACAGCCTAGCTCATAGGAAAATTAGCCATACGACCTTTGTGAATGTTTATCTTCCTAAATTAAACCCGAAATGGCAAAAAATGAAAGCAATTTGGCTGAAACTAATTGTAAAGTAAGTGTGCGAAATTAAACGATTTTATTTTGAAGTTCGATTATTTTTTACCCCCACATTGACTTCAGAGGAATGAGGCGGCACGTAAAACGACCGCCATATTGGAAGGGTAAACAGCGACCACTGAGCAGGTTTGTCTTTATCTTTTTTTAAAAATACATATATTTTCATGTGGGCTTTTATTGTGCACGGTGTGTGAAATTATTGCTCATCTAAAGTGACCCTCAAGTTGTTCCTTAAACAATAAACTATAAAATAACACTTCAGGAAATGAGATATTATAGTTTAAATATGACTGAATAGTCAATAACTTTTAATATCGGTAATTAATGTCAATTTATTTCTCAATTTATTTAGTAAAACACATCTTACAGAATATTTACATATATTTTGTTGTTTTAAAGCAATTATTTCTGTTATATACATGAAAATTATCATTTTCCGCTTACAGCTTATGAAAGTACAACATTTAAGATTTCCATATTATATCTCACCAATAAGTGCCTAATGAAAAATATGATTAGAAGTTAACTGAAGGTTGTTGTTATTTTCAAAAGATTTTCTAAATGTTATAATCGACTCTAGATATAATCCATATTTTAATTTACCAAATATGTAGATCATAATAAATTTTAAATGAAAAGCCTTCGGCATCTGCTTTGAAAATGCTTATTTCTGTTAATTTTGGTTTATGTTTAAAATGATGGAGACAACATTAAATTTTTTTTATGAAATTTGAATATTACATTAGATCAATAAAACGTATTTTGATGCACACTGTCAGAATTACTATTATTATTTTATTATTATAATAATAATAATAGTAGTAGTAGTAGAAGTAGTAGTAGTTAGTATAACGGTTCTTAGACATTTGCAAATCTACGTCTCTGCGCTCCGTGTTTTGATTGGTGGATAATCCTATCAATCGTTGCGATTGTAGAATGATGGTGCCTTCAGAGAAACCTCGGAAGTCTGAACTCTAATCATAGAAACCATGTAACACGTGTCTCGTTCCGACTTGGTGGAGTTTGTTGCCTGGGGGGAAAAAAGTAAATTAATAGCAGTAGGAAAGTAAGCGTACGATTTATTTAAAACGACAAATCATACTTCCGGCAGACAAAGTGGATTTTACCGTTTGAAAATCTAAAAAAAAAAAAAATCTACATTCAAGTAAACTTTTCAACTTGGAAATTGGAAAATCCGACTTCCAAGTGCAACCGGAATGCAGCATGCAGATCCCACAGCTTGGATAAGCGCCTACCGAGCCTCTGATTGGACGTTTTTCATAAACGCCCCACCCTCCTTAATAAAAAAAAATCAACCAGTTTCCAACTTTTTCCTGTGAGCTGAAATGAAAACCTCCCGGAAAAGACAGAATCCCCCTTATTTTTCCTCATAATTTAGGATTTTAACATTAATATGGCCGGACTGATCATGGAGTGAAGACGCTCTGAAAACGCACCCATTACAGTTTTACAGCAGGTAAGTTGGAAAAAATAGATAAAAATATTTGGGAGTTTTTATTACAAAGGGGACGCGGGGCTCAGTTTTTGAGCTCTATTTTACACCAACTCAATACTTTCATATTTATCTATGGGAATACTTAAAGTTTTCTATGTTTGGTCATTATCATTTTTATGTTTTGGGTTTTTCCTGTTTCACAAAATAAGTTAATATTAGAATGTGTTCAATAATCACTCCATCTGAGTTAATTCTGGTGGGTTTTTACACTCAAAATGAAATTATTCTAGAAAGTTAAAGAGTTTCAACGTTTTACAGCATCATCTTCACATTGTCACTGAGGCACAGAGTAAATTTATTTTGATTTGTGACCGCAGTAAATATTGCTTTTGGAAACTGAAGGGTTGATTTTCACTGACTTGCTAAGTATTCATACTACTTTAACTTTTTAAAAAAACACATCATCAGTGTAATTCATTGGGTTTTATGTGAAAGACCATCTCAAAATTGTGTTTAACTAAGACGTTGTTGTCTGTTTGTAAGACATAAAAATCAAAAAATGATGCATTTGATTACCAGCCCTTCTTTAATTTGATTTCCCTTTTGAGATCAATATTTAATTTCCCTTTCAGTAAAGTATTTTTGAATCTGAATTTGAATTAAGTTAGTAGTTGTAAAACTGTCTCTTGCAGCAGTTCGAACTGCTTTGCATATTTTCAATCCAAATGTTAATTTTCCATCCAAAAATTGTATCCTCGGCCATTATGAAGCTGGAGTAGGGGACTTGATCCTCGCCCATTATGAAGCTGGAGTAGGGAACATGATTTTCGCTCCTTATGAAGCTGGAGTAGGGGACTTGATCCTCGCCCATTATGAAGCTGGAGTAGGGAACATGATCCTCGCTCCTTATGAAGCTGGAGTAGGGGACTTGATCCTCGTCCATTATGAAGCTGGAGTAGGGGCTTTGATCCTCGGCCATTATGAAGCTGGAGTAGGAGACTTGATCCTGGCCCATTATGATCAATGGAAGATGGTTTGAACTTCCTCCTTCTCTCTCTGCTTTGTATCCATGAAGCCTCCTTTTAAACTCTTCTGACATTTGGTGTTCTTCCACATGCCAGAAATTTCTTCCCTATTCTTCTTTGCAAGCAAGTTAATTAGCTTGTCTGAACATCAATTTTCAAGACTTCAGGTTAGATTCAGGTCTGAACTTTAACTAGATCATTCTAATACAGGTATGCGGTTTAAGTTAAGCCGTTTCATTGTAGCTCTGGCTCTGGTATAAGGTTGTTGAATCTCCGCCTCAGTCAGGATCTAGGGTTGCCACGTTTTTAGCTCTGTCAATCTTCCCACCAACTCCAACCAAAGAAAAACGTTCCCACACCATGATCCGGCCACCACCGTTAGTTCCGCCCTTCATCTGATGTTCTCTAAAGTCTCAGCTCCAAACGCAGGAGTTGATTTGTTTTTGTTCACTTCATCTTGGTGAGGTACAGTATGTTGTGTTAAACTCCTTCCTCTCTCAGCTTGTTTTTGTTTTTCTCACACAACGGCTCTTCCATTTCTTGTCTCTGTCTGTGTTTACCGCGGCCGAGCAGCAGCAGAAATAGGTTAGTGGAAAAATCGGTTTTATGGCCTTTATCCACACATGTTTCTCTGTGAGACGGAGCTCAGGCTGGTAATGAGAGGTTACAGTTGGAGGAGACAGAAAGTCATCATCTCCGTCAGAGATCCTGCTGCATCTCCGCCGCCCTCCTTCCTGCACTCCATGCCTGTTTTTCCCAAAGTTTGCAGTGGAAAATGTGACAGCAGTTCGTCCTATAGGGTTTTGGTCAACGTGTTTTGGTCCTGCAAAGTGATGCAAGCCGGATGCCCACAGTGGACACAGACCTGGAAAAGAAATTTAATGAATTTTCCACCTGCACTACAAAAACACAGAATCTTAACAAGTATTTGTAGTCTGGTTTCTAATGAAAATATCTTAGTAAACTTTAAATAAGGCTTAACCAACTTACAAGTGACCTTTCAGCAAGATATAGAGGTTTGTTTTAAATAAATAATTCTTTAATATTGATAAAACAAAGTATTATCTCCACTGGCAGATTATTTCATGTATAACAAGACATTTAATCATGTTTTAAGTTAATTTTTCTTCCAATGGAACTAGTACTTTTTCATCAATATTAAGGAATTATTTACTTAAAACAAGCATTTCTGTCATGCTGAAAAGTTACTAAGTTACTTTTGTCTTATTTCAAGTTTACTAAGATATTTGCACTAGAAACTAGACAAAAGAGATTGTGTGTTTTTTTTGCATTGTGTTTAAATTAACTTTCCTGATCAACTAACAATAGTGGGTCTATATTTTTTGTTTTTTGTATCATTCCTGAAGCAAAAAAAGGGTTAATCTGTTCTCTTTATTACAATATTCAATCTGACTTTAACATATTCCATCCTAAAATTAGATTCTAATCCCAGACAGTCTACATAATGTCATTGTCATTTTTTTCTTAATTTAGTGCCCTTAAAGGTGACTTATTACTCTTCCTTGAACAGGTCACCTTTTCAAGGAATATATAAAACATTTTTCTGCACAAAATCATTCCTACAGCAGCAGAATTAGGACCTTTTCCACAACCAGAGGGGGTTCAGCCATTGTACAGCACATAAAGCAGCCAAACTAGCTAACCAAACGTGCTGGAACTCTATTTGGGTTGCTAGGTAACAGGGCTGGGCTTGCGTGGGGTTGCTAGGTAACTGCCCAATGCTCGTAGAATGTGGCTTACCAATCGGGATGTTTTAGAAATGACTTGTTTTCCAGACAATAAAAATTGCTAAATTAATTTATTGCTTATTTTTTAAGCAGTTGAGTTGTTTGTGAAAAATAGTCAACAGATGAACTCTCCACTGTATTGATGAAGCTTTTAACATGTTTTTGAAGTATTTTTTTTCACCTTTTCTACAACAGATCAAACGTTCACCAAAGGAATGCTTTGTTTTTAATATTTTAGGGGTAGTCCGAGGACAGCCATGAAACGCTCGGCCAAGAGGAATAATAAGACTTTGTTCATGCGTCTCTGTTTCTCACTGCTGCTTCTGCCTGTCTGTGTGTGTTGCTGGAAAGGTTCGGCACCATGGCAGAGGGTGAGGAGGCGATGAGCCAGGAAGACTGGAAGGAGAGGTGTACGGTTCTGGAGACGTTGCTCGTGAAGTTCAGGGTCCAGATCGTCAAGATCCGGGAGCTCACCGCAGACAAGGTTGGTCCAGGGCAAAACCACGCCTGATGAATACGTTGATGAATCTCTGATGGCTCTTCCTGTGGTGAATGAGGGAGTTTCCACAATCACAGAAGGTTAATTTTGAATTTCTCTGCTGATTTAGTCTTAGGTTTTTAATCATTATCCTGCACAGAGACCCAATGGTGACTAATTTGTTCCCTCTTGTGGCTGAAACCATTAGATTTTACTTTAAAAAATCCTGGCATACAAAAGACTTCAGGATGCCACATATCCAGAGTCTTTGAAAAACTGCAAAAATACAATATCCTACCAAGTATTTTTGGTCTTACTACACTTGAAGTAAGACAAACTAACTAAAAAGTAACTTTTGAGTAAGATATACAGGCTAAATAATTTCTCAACATTGATGGAAAAGTGTTACTTCCAATGGCAGATTATTTCACTTATATAGGGAAATTTTTCCCATGTTGTCAGTGAAATAATCTTCCATTGGAACTAGTACTTTGTTTTATTGATATTTGATACTTTTGGCCACTTTTTATATTTCTTTTGTGCTTTTATCTGGTTCTATGTTGGCTTTTCATTTTAGCTAAAAAGTGACTCAATTCATGCATGTATTGTTTGATGATCTTTGGGAAGGTTTAGCCCGCTGTACTTATGGCCTCTCATGGCTACACGAAGGGATCTAAATTCAGCCGGGGAGCTGGTGGTGAGTCTGCTGGGCACAGACGGGCCTCTGAGGCCCGGCCCAAACCGCTCCGTGGCCTAGATCTGAAGCCGCTCTCTGGGGATGCTGATTAGAGCTCTAATGTAAACATCAGTCTGACCGCGGGACATCATGCATTGCATGATGGGATTGACCCAGCTCCAGATTCCTGCTGGTGCCCCACTGGACAGCAAAACAAACTCCCACTGAGACTTGGAAAACTAGGCTTTGGTGGTTTGTTCAGCATTTCTCTGCTTCTGCTACCCCAATCATCTAATATGAACAAGTTTGAGGTATAAAGCAATTTATTTTATGGAAATTTTTCTCTTTGATTTTGTTTATTTTATATCTTTAAAGAGCAATTTAGCTTTATAAAGTATGAAGCGATGTTGGATAGAGAAATTGTTGCTCAAGAGAAAGGAAAAATTTAAAGAAGATCAGTAATCCTTCAGTCTCTCCTGCAAATGGGAGATGACTGATTTAACTTCCCAGCTCTAGAGTTCAGTCAGAGTTCAGCAGAACAACTTAAAAAAAAAAACACATGGGAATCCACAAATGAGCCTTTCAGAAATATACACACCTCTGAAATTTCGTCCTGTTACAACCCAAAATTTAAGCACAAAGTAGATAATAACTGCAAAGTGAAAAGAAATCTGTCCTAAAGAAATCTGTTTTAGGACAGGCTGTGGTTTTAATGTGGAAACATTTTGTCAAAGGGTGCAGACATTTTTCAAGGTACTGTCACATTATTAAAGACCTTTTGTGCAAAGTTCACATTTTGGACGTTGTTGTTCTTCATTTGCGTCTCAAATGCAGCACAAGCGCTTAAAAAACCCACTCAGCAATTTTTTGGTAATAAGTACATTTTTTTGTTGTCTGGAAAAGTAGCTGTTTCAAAAACCTCCTGATTATTAAGTCACAGGCACTGCGCCGTTACCTAGGAACCCCAGCTATGCCAAGACCCGTTACCTAGCAACACAAGTGGAACGCCAGCACATTTGGTGAGCTGGTCTCATGATGACTGCTGGAACACAGAACTGTTTTGTTGCTAACTTACCGTCCAGAAACCACTTGCTGCATTCTTGTTGGTTGGTTGTGCAGGAGGCTCCACTTCTGCTTTTCAAAGATGTACGATTGTATAATTGCGCTTCTGTTTGAAGCCACTTTTAGGTGTGAGGTGTAAAGTTGAGTTTGGGGGCGTAGCCAGCAACAGCTGATTTGGATTTAATATGACAAGACGCTTTAAAACAGCTCATAGGCGGAGCTGATCAGACTAAATTCTCTTTATCAAGGAATGCTATTGTGGAAATAATGCAATGAACACGTTTTGCATAGGCCATACACCTATTCTAACCTGTTAGCATAATTGGGCAACTTTAAGGGGTTTGTTAGCTGTTAGAGTATATGATTCCTGGGTTTCAACATATTCCTAATAACCACCCAAGTTTTTTTAATAGATTTAGCAGTTATACTTAAAGTTAAAGGTTTTAACTCAACATTTAAGATTTATTTCTGCAAAACAGTCACCTCATGTAATCTGCTGAGAAGGTTTTAGAAACAAGTCAGGTAAGAAAAGTAGAGAAAGGAGCCTTGTGTGAAGAGTGATCATTCCAGAGGAGGAAATACCCGCTTTAGTAAATATTATCTGAATGTGTGTGATATTCAGGAAGTGAATTTTCAGGCTGAGGCACTCAGTTATTCTGGGAGACACGTGTACGCTTGCTGGTCAGTTTATTTCTGAATGGTTTTAATGCTGTTTTTTTGCACAAAAATCTTAAATTGCGTTGTGCAAGGGCGGGTTGCAGCTGTTTGGGAGGGATGTTGGTTTTGGCCGACGGGAGGCGAAGCAGGAGTTAAAGGCCACACATGTTCCTAAAGAGACAAGAGAACTTGTATGTCACTTTCACTGGGAGTTAGTTTCACTACTAACAACATAACTCAGAGTTTTAGATGGTCTTTCATTTTTTTTTCCCCTTTTTTAAGGCACTTAAAACTGGCCTTTGAATGAACCAGTGCAACATGTTTCAGAACCAGCTATTAATTAGGGCTCCAGTTAATCTTTTTTATTATTCAGTTACTTTCTGCAAAAAAAGTTTACATTCTGCAGATTTTTTTATTTAACCACTTAAACTTATTTTATACAATATTAGCAATGCATAAAAAAATGTTTTCAAAAATCAATAGCAGCATTACTTTAGTGAACGCGTGATAATTTGTCTATTAATTCACAAATTTTTGGATTAACCAATAAACTGGATTGAAAAAAATGTGAAATAGGAAATTTAGATTTTTACAGAATTTGAAGCTAAAGCTGTGCCTTTTAGGAATTCTGAGAAGAAAATATTTCCAAAAATTTTTTTTAATCTTTTTTTTTCCCCGTTGTTTTTCTATTTTTAATCAGATCTGAGGTGAAACCTCAGTAACTTGCTTCTGTGTAAGTTACTCAGCAAGTTGTTGCTAGGTAACCACAAGTTTCTCAGCAGGTTGTTGCTAGGTAACCACAGAGCCAGTGAGTTAGTTGATTCCACCAAACTTGCTGGGTATGAAAGATTCAATAGTTAAAATCTTTCCTTTCTACATTACCCAGAATTCTGTGTGATTCTTTGAATTATTGAATAAGCTAAGGGGATGTATTACTATGGAGCTAAATTGGGGACATAAATTTTGTTCAAAAGAAAAAAATGTTGAAACTTAACAAAAAAGTTTGAAACTAAAAAATAAGAAATGCTTTCAAACTAAAAATTACAAACAGAAAATGAAGATCCATCCATTTTCCTGCACCCTTTTCCCTTACTGGGGTCGGGAGGGTTGCTGGTGCCTATCTCCAGCTGTCATTTCGGGTGAGAGGCGGGGTCACCCTGGACAGGTCGCCAGTCTGGCACAGGGCAACACAAAGACACACAGGACAAACAAACATGCACACACACACTCACACCTAGGGACAATTTAGAGAGACCAATTAACCTGACAGTCATGTTTTTGGACTGTGGGAGGAAGCCGGAGTACCCGGAGAGAACCCACGCATGCACAGGGAGAACATGCAAACTCCATGCAGAAAGACCGGGGCCGGGAATCGAACCCAGAACCTTCTTGCTGCAAGGCAACAGCTCTACCAGCTGCGCCACTGGGCAGCCTTAGAAAATGAAGATTTTAAACTGAAAAAAAAAAAAAATTCTGATTCTAATCTTTTTTTTTTTGTAGTTTTTTTTCCATTTGAAACTTTCTCTTCATATATTGTCTATTGATAATGATCACCTCTATATCCCAACATATACTGTGATTGATTTATTGTCCATCCCGAGCACTGATTGAACATTAGTGACCTGAGAACTCATCCTTGCAGTACTATTTATACAACAATCAGTTCCCAAGAATTAAAATTTCAAGAAGACACATAAAGTGCTGTATCATACACTAACATTTCAGTTTGTTTTCTTCTTGCTAACATCTGGTTGCATTTTTATCAGCTTCCCAATTAGCTCAACACAGACACATCTTGTTAGTGTACCTGTTTACAGCCGTCAGCACAAACATTACGTTCCTGCATCTGTCCTGATCTTTTACTTCCTGGTTTTAGGCGACTGAGCATCATAGTGAGGGGTTGTGAGGCTGTTCTTGGTGGATGTTTAACATGCGCAGCAGCGTGTGGGTCGCAGCCTACAGAAGGAGGCTTTGTGAGCTGGCTGCCTGCAGGGTGTAGTTCAGGGAGAGGTTGACCACACTGCGGCAGCTCAGGAATCTCAGGAATGAAACTGGATTTTGGGTCTGAAGGGAGAAATTGACTGTAGGTGAGCCCAGTGGAGGCAGACGGGGAGGAAAGATATTATTCTGGGTGGATGAACGTGAGCTTAACATGTCTGAAATCCAGTTTAAACTTCTTCACCTTCTTCTTAGCCTGAAGCTTAAGGGGCTCACTTACAAACAGCCAGAAAATAACCATATCCCCCATGTCTGTTCGCTGTTTTTCGTTGTTTGTGTCCGGTGATGTGTGGGGGACCCAGCTGTAGTCTCCAGTACACTTGGCCTGTAATTGGTCTGCTGTTTTGGTGCCAGATGCTAAATGTGTTTTGAAGAGAGGCACATGTGGTTTTGCCGTTTGTGGTGCAGCGGCAGATCTAAATGCAGAAACAGCGATTCAGTTTGGGTGTCACGGCGGGTTCGTCTGCTTTTACTCAACTGTTTAGACTGTAAAAGAAAATGTTTATGTATTTTTTTAGTTGTCGTTTGGTTTGAATAGATTCGCGGTTAGCGGCAACACCCAGTAGCGGTTTCTGGTAATAATAATAAGAAAAGACCGCTTCAACTTTTACTTTCGCCGTTCTCTGCTTTGCGCCGTCATGGTTGCTAGGCAACATGCTGGAAAGCTAGCTGAAGGCTAGCCGTGTCCGGAGTCACAGCTTTTCTCTTTCGCTTGTCGATATTCGCGGCTTTCGAAGGACCCGTCCAAGTGGACCGCGTTCTTCGAATAATGCAGACCCTGAATTCGGACACGGCTATTATAGAAAAAATCATGTTGTGTAACTTATGTGTAATATAGCAAAATAATTTGCCGCGCTTCACCGCCATTGCTACTTTGCCTGAACGGCCGGTTTAGACCCGCAATGAATTATGGGATACGGTGGGCCCATGAGGATACGCCGGTCCCATCCTTCACATCTGGGGAAAAGGACTCATAATTTTTTTTGTGAATAAGATAATATACATTTGTTTCCTAAAATGTATAGGTTTTTTGTACAGTTTTTTTTTGTTTATTTGTTGTTGGGTTTTTTTTTTCAGAAAACTTGTAATTTTGAGCTTAGTATTACAATTAACCGTTTCATGCATGAATCATGATCCTTTGTGTCAGGAGTTTTTTCAGTTTAAACAAACTTCAAATTTGTTTATTTTTTTAAGGCATAAAAACAAGGTAAGAAAAAAAAATTTGTACAAAAAATTTTTTTATTAACATTTTTTTAGGTTATCAATTGTCATTTTTTCCAAATACAAAGTTGTTATTTGAAAAATACATTAGTAGTATTGTTATTTAGGGGTTATCTGATGTCACAATATTTTTTTTTACCTACAAGGGTCGTCTGCAGAAGGAGGGTCAGGGTCGATTGGCATGTTTTTTTGTCTGTCGGCCATATTGGATTTCACAAAAATAATTTCTTGCATTTGCAGCTGATGGAAAGTAATTGATAACGTATTTTATGATGCATTAGTGTCCACTTCAGTGATCTGAGTGCATTTATAACATAAAAATTCACAAGAAGAACACAAGAAAATGACTTTTATATAGCTGTCCACTGTAGTGACCACTATGAATGAAAGGGTTAATCAATTACTTAATTAGTTAACAATCCATTCAATTAATCAATTCATCACGATTATTCTTATTAATCGTTTCAGCCCTATTTTCCAGTTTGGCTTCATCTTTGTGTGATAAATAATAAAACAATGAATCTGTTGTGATTTTTTTGTACACTATGTTGGGTGGAAATAATTTCAGAACCTGGTAAAAAATCAGATCATTTATGTTCTTTTATTAGTGCTGGTGCCTTGTGCTCTTCCTGTTATGAGCAACAGAGGACTTTGCATTCATGGTAACTGGGTGGAAACCGTTGGGACGCTGTTTTTAGCCTCAAGGTGTGTGCAGGCAGAGGAGAATGGGATGGCGCTGATCCAGTTTTCCTTTTGGTTCTGCTGACTTCCAGAGACCCGGTCAGGCCAGAGGCGGACACGCCCGGCCAGAAGACCACACTGTTTCCACTGCATGACCTTTAACCCGGCCTTTCACTCTTATTTTAGGCACTTCAGGGTGCTTGAAACCCTTTAATGTCAATTAGATTAAATTGATTTCAAGGCTTGGAAAGTGATTCAGTATCAAGTCCTTGAAATTGCACAATCTGTCAGGATGAAATGCGTGTAAAATCCCCCTGTAATCTTTTCGGACTTCATGTATATTTCCACATAAGGCAGAAAATCCAAACTGTAAATTTCCCTGCACATTCCTGTGTTTTTCACCATTTATGAAAGGACACTGGGAATATTCTGCTGCTTCCACTGCTTTGAGCCGAAGAATGCCAGAGGAATGCAGCACATGAAGTCATGACTCCTTAACTCCAGAGCCGCCCCGTTAGCCCTGAATGGGTCTGTGTACACTGCAAAAAAACAAATAAAAATCTTACCAAGAAATCTGCCTTCTACTGCAAATACCTTAGTGTACTTGAAATAAGACAAAACTAGTAACTTTTTAGCGAGATAGAGGAGCTTTTAATATTAATTCCTTAATATTTGTGAAAAGTACGAGTTTCATTGGCAGATTAGTTCACTAAATTACTCTTTATAAGTGCCAATGGAACTAGTACTGTTTTTGTCAATATTCAGGAATTATAAACTAAAAACAAGTCTGATATCTTGCTGAAAAGCTTCTTGTAAATTAGTTTTGCCTTATTTCAAGGAATGATAAATGAGCAGTGTTTCATATCGGTTGATATTGATACTTGTCAAAATTGATCATTATTATTATTATTATATTTTTTTTGTTTTAAACATCTGAAGTGCTGCCAGACTGGTGGTGTGACCATTTCTTTTTTATCCACACTTTCATTCCATGCCGTTTTTTTTTTTATTTTTAAGCAGTTAGGAGTCACAGTTGAAACTTTCAAACTGCTGCACCAGTTACTCAACATGTCGGTGCTAGGTAACCAAAGAATAAGTTGCTAGGTAACCAAAGAATGAGTTGCTAGGTAACCAACGAGTGAGTCAGTTGATTCCACCAAACTTGCTGAGCTCACTGTGAGAGTTTGAACGGATAAAGCTTTTCCTTTGCCTACATCTCCCAGAATGCTGTGTGGTTCTGATGTATTATCCATTGATGTTGATCATGTGTCTATTACAATATATATTGTTATTGACTTGTTTTCTTATTGTTACGACCCGTCTAGGGGGATTATCTTTTTATCTTTTTCTAAACTTATCACAACAAAAGGGTTTCATATCAATTTATATAAAATGAAAATAATTCATTAAGTTTCTTTCAGAGAAGAAGATTGGTTGATTATTGTGGCATCACTTCGTTATTGGGAAAACATTGAGGATTAAAGATCTGCTGTATTGTTTTGCAGATCCAGCAGCTGGAGATGCAAGTGATCGATGCGGAGAAGCGAGCGTTTGCTGCAAACCAGCAGGTGAGTTAAAAACCCTCTTCCTGTTTGTGGCGAGAGCTTGCCGTCTTCACATGCAGTTATGTGCTGCGATCCCAGGTGAAGTGGATGGAGGAGAAGCTGAAGGCAGCAGACGGCCATCTTGGAGACTCTGAGAGGCGTTTGTTTCAGCAGTGCCAGGAGCTGCAGGCCTCAGTGCAGGAGAAGGAGGAGGTGATCACTCAGCTGGAGCAGCAGCTGGAGGAGCAGGTAGAAACCCAGATCTTCACTCTATGTTCACTCTATGATCTTCACTCTAGTTTGTTTTCACTCTATGTTAAAGTTGCAGCATGTAACTTTTATAAAAATAATATGTTTTTAAAGTTTATTATTTAATGTGTTAAATAATATAATACGAGACAGATAATCTGAGTTCCTCTATTTTCTTCCTGAGTTACTATTGCCGTCTGGAGACATGCACCGCTCCCGACCAAAAACGACCAGTTAGAGGCAGGAGGCGGGTCTTAGTGCTGTTAATCTCATGTTCTCATTGCTAAATGTGCTGATGGCAGAGAAACAGCGTTTATCCGCCGTTATGCTAGCTGTAGCGTAGCAGAGAGCAGAGGGAGTCATGACTGATAGTCCTAAGACCCGCCTCCTACCTCTGATTGGTTGTTTCTAGCTGGCAGTACTTTTTTTACCCCCACAGATTATTGGTCTCATACTATACTGTTTTAACAAATATGGAAAATAATATTTTTATCGAAGTTTCATGCTGCAGCTTTAATTTCAACAGAAACAGACTCGGCTCCAGGATGCCAAGTCAGTGGAGGAGAAAGCAGCTAAGATCAAGGAGTGGGTGATGCTCAGGTTGTCCGAGGTAAGAATGAGATAAAGCAGTGATAACACTTCATGCTTCAGAGTGAATAATGTGTTTTACTTTAGTTCGAGGTGGAGAACGCAGCATTAAGAGAAACCAACAAGAAGCAGGAAGCTCAGATCTTAGAGCTGCAGAAACAAGTGCAGGGTGAGATGCACCGACTCCTCACTGCCACTGCATGTCTGCCTGCTGCAGGTTTTCCTCCTTTTATCTGTGTTTGTGCTTGCAGCCTTTGAGCAGAGGTGCAAACCCGGGGAGGCGCAGCGTCTCAGCAGCCTCACGTTTGGATGCTTCCAGGTTAGGGGTAAAAACCCCCAGGTCCTAACCGGGCCGGTGCCATGTCAGCGGACCCTCAGCGCACAGGAAGAGATGGATACAACGCGTAAGTCTCTGTGTAGCGGAAACTCTTAATTCTTAATTTATCTTAACAAGCAGGAAGACTAGCTAAATATTTAGGTATCAAGATAATTAAAACTAACAAACTAGTGACTGTCTGCTGGACAATTGTCAAGTCTTCTCAATGTTTACGTAAGTCGTAGCATTTCTGTATTGAAATTTGATTTTATTGGTGAAATATAGACAATTTTTAAAGATCATCAGACATGAAATGTAGCATTTGTCTGTAATTAATCTATAAAATGTTTATTTGTTTAACTGAACTATGGAGACAGAGTTGTGCCACTGGGACCCAAATCTGCTTTGTCAGGAAAATATTATTTCTCTAGTGTTTTATTGCTTTTCAGTTAAAGTTTCTGTCTGTTTTGGCAGAAACAGTCGGAGACGTCCACGAACAGAACCAAAGTGGACTTGGGATTTCTCCACAGGAGGCCAACAGGGCACCAAAGAAAAGTTCTGAAAATGTTTCAGACGGGGAGGAAGTGTGTGAGGTCAAAGGTCGCGTCTCGGGGTTCAGCCGGCCTTGCAGCGAAAACTACCTGACGGCTTCAGACGACAGCAGCTCTCTGTTTGACGAAGACATGCAGCGCGCCGAGCGACCCGTTTTCGGCCTGGTCCAGCTGTCAGACGCAGCGCTGGCAGATGGTTTGAGCGGGGCGGAGGCTAAGCCGGAAGACTGCGCCTCCGAGGAACTCAACCAACGATTTCAATCCCAGAGACTCGACTCCTCGTCGTCCTCCAGCGAGCCGACCACGCCCAGCCCCATCCTCACGCCAGCCCTGACGCCGAAGCGACCCAACGCCCCTCGGGACCCGACGGACAATCCGGCTTCCCCCAAACAGCCGCGTCTCAGGACGCCTGTCCCTCTGCTGAAGAAACATCTGAGCCAGCCGCCTGTCGGCAGCGAGGCGGCGCACGGTCAAACACGCAACGCGCTCAGCATGCTCCGCCCCCTGCGGCCGCAGGAAACGGACCTGGACCTGGAGAAGAGAAGGGAGACGCCTCCGAGCTCACCGACATCCAACCAAACGTCATCCGAGTCCAATTCTGAGAGGCCAGATGGTGACGCCTCAGGGCCCTGCCAACCCCCCACGCCTCCCCTGCACAGACTCCCGTCTTGGGTACGACTGCAAAAACTTCTTACCAAGTGTTTCTGGTCCAGTTTCTAGGGCTAATTTTAGTACACTTGCAGCGAGACTAAACTAGATTATTAGTAACTTTTCAGCAAGATTTAGGAGCTTGTTTTAAGGTGACCTATTATGCTTCCTTGTTAGGGAACTGCTAATATCTGTGAAAACACATATAGCTCCCTATTTTAACAGTTCAAACGCCAAATATGTCTTAAAGGTGACCTATTGAGCAGCTCATTATATTTTATGCGCATTATGGGGGTTTATTGAATTATTGATTATTTATAGTGAAAATGTATTATAAAAATGTCCATTTATTGATGTGTTAAAACATGAAATGGTATTTTTGCTCCTATATCTTGCCGAAACGTTTGTGTCATATTTCAAGTGTACTCAGGTATTTGTACTAGAAACTGGACAAAGAATACTTGGTAAGATTTTGTGAGTTTACAGGGCTGTAAAAGTCTAATCCTTCATAAAGCTTGTTAACGTTTTCTGCTCTAAAAGTTGCTCATGTCCCTCACAGGAAAGTCGTATCTATGCTGTTGCCAAGTCCGGGATCAGACTGTCTGACACATCTTGTTCGGGTCATCACAGCAGAGGTAGGAACCTTTCAGAGAAATCGTTTCCTGTCTAAACTGGAACTGGGAACATCATTTATTTAAACGTACATTCTTCAGCCATTTTGTCCAGCTCTAAGAAATGATTAAAGCTAATTTAATCTGTTATCTGGATTAGAAAAGTGCCAATATGTTGGGATTATGAGGCTAATGATTGAAAACGTTGACAGACTGAGGTGTCGTCCCTTCAGATCCCTCTCTGCAGGCGTCCTACCCCGCCTTCGTGATGTACACATCGCTCATCTATAAAAACATGACGGCTCCGGTCTACACCACGCTGAAGGGGGTGAGTGCAGCCGGCTCTGTGCTGATGGGCGGCGGAGCAGAGCGGACTCTAACCAGCTGCTTCGCCCGCAGAAAGCCACCCTGCTGAGCAGCAGCCCATTCTCCGACGACTCGTCCAGCTCAGACGATTCCTCCAGTTCAGGAGAGGAGGACGGCTCCGTCTGCAGCTCCCACAATTCCTCTGGGTCCAGGAAGGACGGCAGCCCAGGAAGCCCACGCTGCCTCAAGAGAGGTACAGGGGGGGAGGGGTCAGAGGTCAAAGCTGCTGCCTGAAAGGAGCATCCATCCATCCATCCATCAGTTCATCCATCCATCCATCCATCCATCCATCCATCCATCCATCAGTTTATCCATCCATCCATCTATCTGTTGGTCCATCTATCCATCTTTTTATCCATCTTTCTGTAGCTTTATCCATCCATTCTTGGTTTTTGTAGATTCCATATTTAAAATTTTGATCCAATATCTGTCATGAAACATTATAAATTTGTATTCAAGGATTCAGAACTTGCTTCAGTTTAAAAAATTATCTCAAACAATAAAAATGAAATTATTTGTTTTTCGTTTGTTCATCGTTCCCTCACTTGTAATTCTTCTGGATGTCCTGCAGCCGTATCCGTGGCGTCTATGACGTCAGAGAGCGACTATGCCATCCCTCCTGATGCCTATTCCACAGACACAGAGTTCTCCGAACCCGAACACAAACTCCCCAAGACCTGCAGCTCAGCCAGCGACAACGGCAAGAGTGTGAGCCGCACTTTTCAGCACATAGCCTTAAATTGTATTTAGTGGAGGAAAGATTTACTGCACAATCTAACGCTGAATTCTTGTAGTTCAATAAGATTTTTGCAGAATGTAGCTGTTTAAACTGTCGTGTGATTCAGGAGCCAATGGAGAAGTCAGGCTATCTGCTGAAAATGGTTAAAACGTGGAAGAAAACCTGGAAGAGACGCTGGTTCGTCCTCAAAGATGGAGAACTGCTCTACTATAAGTCACCAGTACGTTTGAACCTCAATATTAATATTTTTAAAACATATGTTCTTTTGCTAGATGTTTATGGACAAACTAGTTTAACTAAGAAATTCCCTTTAATTTCTTTATTTGAGAAAAACAAGAGAGCACGCTAACAGGATGAACACCAAACAAAAAAAACAGAAACAGAAATGTTTAAAAGCAGCAAAAAGTTATCCTACTTAAAGTCTACTAAAATAGGCATTTATAGTCACTTTTAAAGGGGTCTCAAATATTTTAGTTGACTAGCCTGCTGTACATCAACTTCAATCTCCAAAGCCTATTTGGAAGAGTCTTATTCTGTAATAATTGTGGTTAGGACAATTATTGTATTTATTTATTTTGAAGCAGATCTATGAGCTTTTTTTTGAAAGTCTAAGGTAAATCCAATTTTATATTTTTGGAGCCTTTCAGTGAATTTACACTCTATTATGTTCTATTTTTTTATGGTTGAAACTTGTTGAGTTTTAGCAAGCAGAGACTCAGAAAAAGCTTTGTCACTGGTTGCTATGGTGGTCACTGGTTGCTATGGTGATTCCTGCTTTTGGCGGGAAAGCTGGAAGTTCATCAGACAGACAAGCAAGAATTTAAGACTGGGACAGTCAATGTGTGACAGCTATAAGTAATAGTGGAAAAAGTCTTGACTCTTAAGAGGCACAGCCGTCTGAGCGCCAGACAGAGACATTTTTATGTCTCTACATTGTTATATTTAGCAGAAATGACCAGTTAAAATATAGAAATGAATGAGGAATTAAACCTATGATTTAGTTAGGAAAATTAACAAGGAATTCAGCTTCAAAAACATCTTGTTATTGTTATAATTACCTTAAATGTCTAAAGTTTTCTCTTTCTCCAACAGAGTGACGTGATCAGAAAGCCTCAGGGTCAAATCGAAGTGAACGCGAGCAGCAGCATCACCCGCGGAGACGGCAAGCAAGTTCTTCAGGTATCTGAGTTTAAATAAAATGTTTTAACTTCAGTTCCCAGCCAATCCATGTGTTAATGTTTCTCTGTTTTTCATACTTTAGATTATGACGGGGAAGCATGTGTGTTATCTGAAAGCGGACTCTCCCAACCTGCTGGAGGAGTGGCTGCGTGTCCTGCAGAGCGTCCTGAGGCTGAAAGCCGCCAGTCCTCTGTTCACTCAGCCAGACATCCGTCCCATCATGAAGGACTTCATCAGGTCCACACATTCCATGCTCCTGCATGAAAAAATGAGGATAAGATCTCATGCCTTTTCACTTTATGTTATCAAGTACATCATCTACAACCTGTCATTTTTTTGTTTTTCTGACTTAGTAACATCCAAATTGCTTCATGTGACTCAAGTGAATGGAAAAAGTGTTTGACTAATTACAATTTTGTCAAAAAAACCCAGCATCTCTTCTGATATGGCCAATTAAAACACCTCATCCTATCTCCAAAACTTTTATCAAAAAACAATTTCTTTCTCAATTCACATGTTTCTATTAAAGCCAAAATCTTAAATTGATGACCTACAATAAAAGGAGACCCAAATGGAAGTAATTTTGCATAATGGGTCCGCTTTAAATTTATGTCTGTAATGTAAGACAATGTTAATAAGTTAATGGGATATTAATGCTAATGTGCAAACAAACTTACAAGATTAGTTGTTTTCTTTGTGTTAGATTTTGACGTAGGTCTCGTAAATCTTCTATTCAAGGTAAAGCACGGCTACTCGAAGCGGGTCTGGTGCGCTCTGATCGGCAAGACGTTATACTACTTCCGCACCCAAGAGGACAAGGTTTGCTTCTCCATCACTCGAGACCAGAGGCGTACACAGACATTTTGGGGGCCTGAGGTTCAAACGGAAAAAAGGGCACCTTGTAGAGAACAGGGAACCACCAGCTTAAACATATATATTCGTCTCAGGTTCAGACATCAGACACATTCAGATTCGCTGTATTTATTCTAATAAGAGAGAGAATCAAGTTGGTGGTAACAGTCAACCGATGGCAACAGAAAGAAGGATTAAATATCTTAGTACGCCTGAAAAAAGACAAATCAAACTTACAGGCAAATTTTCCTCAAGAGAGATGAGTTTATAATGAGTAAATAATTTCTTAATATAGATTTTTTTTAAAGTATTGGTTCCACTTACAGCGTATTTCACTTATAACAAGATATTTTTCTAATGCTATATGTGAAATAATCTGAAATAATAATCTATACCAAGAAATTATTGACTTAAAACAGGCTGATATATTATGCTGAAAAGTTATTTTAAGTTAGTTTTGTCTTGTTTTCAGTGAACTAAGATATTTGTATTAGAGATTAGACCAAAAATACTTGGTAAGATTTTGTTTTTGCAGTGTATCTGACATAAAAATGATGAAATGTATGTTTGTTGTCTGGTGGTCTAACCCAAACTGCGCCTGCTTCCAGTTCCCTCTGGGTCAGATTAAGCTGTGGGAGGCCCGGGTGGAGGAGGTGGACGGGTCAAAGAAGTCAGATGATGATCTGAAAGCATGTGGGCGGAGCTTAGAGGCGGCTCCGTTTACCATCGCCGTCCACCCTCAGGAGCAAAGCCCGACATACTTGCTAATTGAGTCCCGCCATGAAAAGGTCAGCGTCTGAAAATCCTCAAAATTTAAATTGTCTAGAAAAATTTGTGAGCTTATATTCTTCTGATGTTAATATGTGTTGTTGTTTTTTTTAGGATTCATGGCTGTACCATCTCTCTGTGGCAGCAGGCACCACTGTGGGAAAAGTTGGCACTGAGTTTGAACAACTGGTGGGAAAACTCTTCCAACTGGACGGAGATGCAAGTGAGCGACTTTCATTAAATGGATTTAAAAGTTGCAACAGTTGCAACATCCACTCATCATGGGCCTGAATGTTGTTCAAATTATGCGCTTTATTTTATTTTAAAAGGAACCTATTGCATGTTTTTATACTTCCATTCGAATCTCTATTCCTTCTGAAAACAGTCAAACCTCTTAATAAAACCACCCAGCCGTCTTTTGTCTATAAGCTAATGTTTTTTTATGTCTGGAAAAGGAACGGTTTCAAAAACCTCCCAACAGTTGAGGCAGACTGCTCTATTACTTAGCAACCCCAGCAGAATTCCGTCCGTTACCTAGCAATCCAAGCTGAGCATATTTGGTCAACTGGTTTTACTGCTTTATGTGCTGTACAATGGCTGCTGGTAAAGACTAATGTTTTGTTGTTGACTTACCATCCAGAAACCACCTGCTGCAAACATGAAGGAGACTCTACTTCTGCTTTTCAAGGTTGCACATTTCTCTGTTTGCAGCTGTTTTCACATATTAATGTAAATGTGAAAAGAGACCAAAAGCAGAAGGTGAAGTACAGCACAGGGGATTCTGGGTAAAAACAACCAAAACAAACATCTTGCGCTACTGGGAGAAATGATTCGTGTTCTTTTGTAGGAAGGAAGTTGCGCTCAACATCTTCTTCAGATGCATTTGTGTTTTTTCCTTCTGTAGTTCTTGGTGCAGCGCCACCACAGGTGAGGAGGGGAACAGATTTTTTAAAAGCTTGGTTTATTTCACACAGTGCAATGTGAAAACAAACCTCACCAACTGAAAATGTAAATAATTGTTGCAATTTTCTCTGTTTGCTCCTCAGATTCTCAGATCTGGAGAAATCCCACACTGTGCTTCAGGAAGGAGGCTCTCTCTTCTCCTCTCACCACTCTGCCATCACAAGCCCTGCAGACAGAGGCCGTCAAACTCTTCAAGGTACGCCACACACTGCAGAAACACAATATCCTGCTGAGTAATTTTTGTTTCGTTTGTCGTTTGTAGTGCAAATATCTTAAGACACTTGAAACAAGACAGAACTTACATGTAGATGTAGGAACTTGTTCTAAGGCAATAATTTCTTAATATTGATGGAAAAAGTGCTAGATTCATTGGCAGATTATTTCCCTTATAACAAGACATTTTCCCCATGTTATAAGTGAAATATTCTGCCAATGAAACTAGCACTTTTTCTTCAATATTAAGAAATGATTGCCTTAGAACAAGCTCCTATATCTGGCTGAAAAGCTACATGTAATTTAGTTTGACCTTATTTCAAGTTTACTCAGATACTTGCTAAGATTTTGTGGTTTCGCTGTGAAAAAAAGAAAACTAATTATTACAGTTGTGCACAAACACTTGGAAGTTAACGATTTACACATTTCTGTTCAGGCTTCACCACCATAAATCTTTGTTTCCAAACATGCTCCCAGACTTGTCAGCTTTTCATCAACGTCACCATCGATTCCCCGGCCATCGACTATCACGTGTCTCTGGCTCAGAGCGCTCTGCAGGTCTGCCTGGCCCACCCGGAGCTTCAGAATGAGTTCTTCTGCCAGCTCATGAAACAAACCCGCATGAAGCAGCCGCAAAGCCACGCAGGACCTCTGCAGGTTGGAGCTTTTGCCACAAGATGGCGCTAGTACTCTACAAGAGAGGGAGATGAAGGAAGCAAATTAAAGCTTTTCAGATTGTGTCTGTTCAACTGGAACTAAGAAAGTTTAACTTTTTTGCAGAAAACTTTGAATTTTGCTAGGGTTTTTCACCACTAGAATCTCCCCTGGTGAGCTTCTTATCAGTCATCTGAAGGGGGCAGAAGTCACAGAAACCTTTGGTGTGTTTCAGATTAGATTCCAAAGTACGATAGTGGCTCACAGCTGAACAATAAAAACTCACAAGCAGAATGAATCATCTCCTTTGTGCACATATAGAACCGGTTAGGTCACACCTACAGTTAGAGTTTTGTTCTTATTTCACAAACAAATCCTACGACTTGGTCATGTGACCCTGCTGAAGGCCTCTGTGTTGGTGTGTCGCCCTGCAGGGTTGGCAGTTTCTGGCTCTCTGCGTCGGATTGTTTCTGCCGCGGCATCCATTCCTCTGGCTGCTCCAGGTTCACCTGAACAGACACGGAGACTCCAGGTGGGAAAACAACCGAGACTCTGACACAGAGGCGTGAAAAACCTCAAACCGAAGACAAAACACACAAGACTGCAGAATGATTTTTTTACAGATCCCAACGCAAAGCAAAAACATGGAGGATGCAAACTCCAAAACACAAAAATGCAAATACAACAGAAAAACACAGCAAACAAAACATGTTGCCAACACAGAAAATAGAAGCACAGAATCAATTAATGACTTAAACAGATGATAAATTGAAATTCAATATTTTCTAGTTTATTAAATGACTGTAATCATTGCGCCCTGGGACAGAGCCATTGCGAATGTTCGCCCTGTAGTATTATAGTGTTGAGGAAGTTACATATTGAAGCAAAGTTCCTCATGAAGTCAAACATTATAAGTTCTGCTGCCGTCATCTGTGCTTGGCTTCCATTTCTTGCACTTCCTTTTAATGGCCAACTAACAAAACCAAACGATAATTAGGTTTTAAATGGTTCCCTTCTCATTCTTAACTGTTTATTCACTCCGGTGTAAAACGTTTTGGACTCCTTTTCCCATTCAAATGCCTGCAAAATGTACAAATTGGGGGAATAAATGGAGCAACCCAAAAGTGGATGTCAGAACTGTCAAAAGGCATAATAAGGTTGTTTCATTCATTCTTTAAGCTTCTTCTATCAAGCTAGTTTAGTATTCCATCAACTAGTTCAACGTACAGCAAACAAAAAAGTCCCAGATTATAGGATAGAATAGAAATATTCTTTTATTGTCCCTGATTGGGGAAATTCACCTGTAGAGTAACAGGCAGGGTGAAGCATGCAGTTACATAAATGTAAAAAATGAAACAATAATACAGTAAGCTCAAATTTGCAACATAAAAATAATGCTGCACAGTTATTAAAAATGACATACACATATTCAAAGAAATGTGCAACCGACTTGAACCAAAGAAAGTAATTAAAAATTTTTTTCGTAATATTATGACTTCTCAAAGTATTATGATTTAATCTCATATTATTAAGACTTTATTCTCCATTATTTCATTCTCGTAATATTATGACTTTACTCTTGCGCTTTTATGACTTTAGTCTTATAGTTTTATTTGTTTGTTTTTATCTTTTCTTAGTATGATCCTATAATATTTGGTTCTCTATTAGTGCTTAAAAAACAAAAGACTATTTACAAGAAGTGTAAAAACGGCAACAAAAACTACAAAGATTTAAGTAACTTATTGAGTTTGTTGGGAGTTTAGCAGCTGCCTGAAGGAAGGGTCTACAGTGATGCATTTTGTCGCTTCGTTTCTATTAACCATTAAATTGGGTAAATTTAAATTATTGAAAATGAATTTGCTTAATGCAAACACGTACATTTTTTGCTAAAGGTTTTTGCGCCAGGATGGGGCAGATTATCATCCCTATCAAAATGGATTAATTCCTTAATGCAATTGAAACACATTTCGCAGTACATGAGTCACGTGATCAACAACCTGCCTTGACTATAGACGGAAATGACGAAGAAGACGGGAGGAAGTGGAAGCGGGTTGATGGTTTGTTTTTGTTTTTTCGGACAATTTGCAGCTCACAGCTTCGCATAGTTTATAAAACGTTGTGCGTGTCATGTTGAATCCATAACTTTTCTTTTACTGTGAAATCGGCGATTACAATTTACCCAGAATGCCGCATACGTAGCGCTCCAACGGCTGAAGTCGACGTCTCCTCTGATTGGCTGGTAGATGAGCGCTAGCGGCATAGCTAAATTACGAATGTAACTGTTGTTTACGTGGTAACGGCTAACCACGTGAACAAGCTTTTTCACCTGTGATTTTTAAAATTTCTTATTAATATCATCGTAATATTGTGACGGGTTTTTCAACAGTTGTAGAATATAGACAACGATTTCTGCACATTTGTAGTGGAAGTGCAGCTAAGCTAGCGATGTCACTTTAGCCAGAGTCCTTATGTCTCCTACAAACTGCGCCTAGTCAAAGGAACATCCTAGCTCAGATTTTACCTTCCTGTTGAGCGTATTTAATATGTAGCCGCTTCCTCCCAGCTGTAGATATGCTACCAATTCACAATCAGAGAAGTTCTTGCAACAAAATTTCAGCCATTTTTGAAAGTTTTCACTTCAACACAGAATTGGCTCTTTCCTGCTTTGGTCTACCAGAACAAAACTCTCCTTTTAAACAGTCTTCATGTTTCATCAAATGCGTTTTTGTCAGCTCTGGCTCTCTCTTAAAAAGACATTAATAAATCAGATAATTGTATGATAAATTAAAACAAGCCTGACTATTATAATTTGTTTATCTCTTGTCCTTTTCTACCAAAGACTGGATGACAGAGAGCTTCAGTCGGGGGGACAAAACTGGCAAATTTAAACTGCTGGCTGGCCACAAAATTTATAAAATTAAAAATGGTTTCTTATTAAATCTGTCTATGATTAAAGATTCAAAATCTAAAAATCGCTTTGGACTGTTGCCTTATTTAAAGAAAAGCTATTTCCTAATTTTTTGGGTCATCGGTTGAAGGGCCAGACAAAATCATGCCAAGGGCCACAAATGGCCCCCGGCTCATACTCTTACTTTACGGGGACTTCAGTATCCATTTTATTTGTTGTTTTGTCTATTTATTTTGGATTTTTGCTGTGTTAAATGTTCATTAGAAATGAAAGTTTACTGATATTTGAGAGGGTTAAATATGCCTTTCCCATTATAAGGTACTGCCTGAAAATTGTTTCAAAAGGACAACATTATCGTTTACCGCAGTGAATATTGGGTCAATTTATCGTCCACTAAGGGTCAGAGTTTTTTTAAGAAGGACTTGTGTCCCTTCTAGGACCGAGGTGGGAAAGTATGCCATCTACTGCCAGCGCTCTTTGGAGCGGACCCAGCAGAAGGGCGAACGGCAGGCCCGGCCGTCCCGAATGGAGATTCTGTCCATCCTGCTGAGGAATCCGTATCACCATTCTCTGCCTTTCAGCGTCCCCGTCCACTTCCTCAACAACACCTACCAGGTAAGAGCACCAGAGTGTCACTTTCTGGGCTCAACGGCTGGCTAGCAGCAACCGGAGCAAATCAAGGTTTCACTTGGATGTGAGCAGGTTTCACTAGATATAAACCTGGTGAGTAACATAAGCTCACTAGCTCTTTGTTTATCCCACTTGGTTTTCCATTGACCTTATAATTCTAGTATATTGACAATGGAAGTGAAACTTACATATAACATAATTTATAGTATGTGAAAAAGCTTAAGTTCATAAGTTAATTTCCTGAGACGAGAATCGTTTCCAAAGTTAAGGAACCAACGTCTCTCTGTTTTTCTAACCTCTTTTTTTTATCTTGTCGTTCTTCTTTCTTCTTGTCTGTTTAGGTGGTGAGCTTTGATGCTTCAACAACTGTGGACGAGTTCCAGAGCCGCCTCAACCAGGACACTGGGATGAGGAAAACCGGACTTTCCGGCTTCAGCCTGTACACGGACGATCCCACTGGACGAGAACTGGAGCACTGCCTGTCAGGAGGCATCAAGGTGCATCTTTCAATTGCACGACGAGTCTGGCTTCCTCCAGTTTAGCACCGCAATGCATTAAAGATCTGCTGTTGTTGTATCAAACTTCCAGAAAACAGTGGAAACACTGAGATCCTTTAAATCAAAACTGAAAACCCAGCTCCTTAGAGTTGGTTTGAAACATAAGAAATGAAACATTGACCAACATTTTTGATGTGTATTGATGATTTTAATGGTGGCACTCATCAAAATGTTATGTTTACTGTTTTTCTCAATTGTTGACTGTGCAATTCGTTTTCTGATTTTGTATTTTTGTGTTTTTATGATGTAAAGCGCCTTGAACTGATTGTTGCTGAAAATGCTATCCAAATAAATTTGATTGACTGATTAAACATGCTAAACACTGGGCTGTATGGGATTGTTGTTGGCAGATTTGTGACATTCTCTCCAAATGGGAGCAGGCGTCTAAAGAGCAGCACTCTGGGAAGTCAGAAAACACCAGAACCGTCCGCCTTACCTACAAGAACAGGTGCTCTGTTTTGTTCCTCAGTTTTTCTTTGTTGTGGTGTGAAAAATGAAGAATGAATATTAGTAATTTCCTCATCTTTCTGCATTGTCCCTCGCCAGGCTGTACTTCTCTCACCAGATGAGAGGCGAGTCGGAGAGGGAGAGGCTGCTGCTCGCTTACCAGACTAATGAGGCGATCGTAGCCGGACACTTTCCCGTCAACAAGGAACTGGCTCTGGAAATGGCAGCGCTGCTCGCCCAGGTCCGATAAAAAGCTCTCTGTTTGGTTTTAAACTCAGAACTTCACCATATCTCATGAAGCACCAATGTACCAAAAAAACATGTGGCAAAAACATTTATTTCTTGTGCAGGGGTATCCAAACGTTTTGTCAAATGGGCCCAAATCATTGAGTCAAAAGGACTCTATGGTAAAAAATAAATAATAAAAAAAAATATTATTATATTTATTTTTTTTCTTACCAACTCAGCAATAAACTAAGCATGCAGTACTTCAATTAAACAAAAAAGTATTTAGATTTGTTGCTGAAAAAGGATGAGTAAATTATTCTACATCCAAAACTTAAAATTGGGTTCTGCAATTAAAAATAATTTTGCTAATTTTCTAGGTATCAGTCGGAAAAAATAGAAGATAATTTAATCAATTCTGAATAATCAAATCAGGATTTATTTCAGTCTTACTTTGAAAATTCTTGCTGCATTTAGCCAAATCTATTATATTTATTATAAGCAAGATTGCTTTTGAATAAAAGTCACTGGTTCTTTTAACAGACTGAAAAAAGCAAATCCTTTCTATATTGCTGTTTTGTATTTTTTCATGCAATAATTTTTTTTATTGTGAAAAGGAATTATTTTGTTTATTTAAATATTTTAAAGTACTTCTAATATTGTATAAAAATAGATCTAAGTGGTAAAATGAAAAGATTTGCCTGTTTTTATAGGATTAATCAATTAATTGTCAGAATAATCGATAGAATAAATAAAATGATCATTAGCTTCAGCAGGTTGACTTTCTACAAACATTTAGCCTAAAGTCCAAAAAAGTAAAATTCACTTTTGTTTATTTTGTAGAAACTGTAATTTATGCTAAAAAATTTACAAAAATGTATTTTGTTAAAGACAAATACTTCTTTCTTTTTTTCAAATAAGCATCGTCAAATAAAAAGTTTAAATTGTCTGACATTCTGCTCATGCAGTAAAACATTTAAGACTTTTATGCCTTGATCTTGTCATTAAGGGCCTGAAAGTGTAAAAACCTGCAGTGTTTGTTCTCGTTTTCAGGTGGAGTTTGGAGATTTTGAACGGTCCTTGTTTGCCTCCGGATCGGCCCAAAGTAAATCCAATCAGACCTTAAAACAAGCGTTGGACAGATTCTACCCTAAACACTACCGCAGAACCTC
Source organism: Phalloptychus januarius (assembly GCA_902982915.1). Lineage (NCBI taxonomy): Eukaryota > Metazoa > Chordata > Actinopteri > Cyprinodontiformes > Poeciliidae > Phalloptychus > Phalloptychus januarius. Next base: position 4,248,346 of record CADWAE010000242.1, on the reverse strand, counting down.
ATCTGAGGATCAACAAAGGTAAAAACACTAAAACAGTTCACTTTTCGTCCTTGTATGCGCTCTCAGATCTGATTTTTATGCCTTATTATGACATTTGTGCTGTTTTCAGACAACTGATGCAGCGTCTGTCCGCCCGCTGGGCCTCCCTCAAGGGGCGCGGTTCATCCGAGTGCGTCCGGATCTACCTGACTGTCGCCAGGAAATGGCCGTTTTTTGGTGCTAAGCTGTTCCAGGCAGAGGTGAGGGAAGCTGTCTGAAAGCTTTTCCAATTCTGGGTCAAGATTGAGCTGTCAGGCTTCACATTTGGCTCTAGAATGGAAGCCAATCTGGATGCAGAGCGTGAAAAACAAGCCCGCATCATCGCCCCTCCTCCACTGCGGTTGACAGTTGGTATGAGGTTTTTGTGCTCACACGCAATGGTTGGCTTGACTCCAAACATGGTGCTGTGCATTATAGGTCTGAAACGATTAATCCAATTAATCAGATCAATCACGATTAATCGATTTTTGAACTAATTGTCAACTAATTTAGCAATCGATTAATCATTAACTGGAGTATACAGACTCTAAAAATGGCCGTTTGCTGAAAGAACAACATATTTGGAGCAGTAATTAAGCCAAAACTGTACAAAAATATTTATAACATTTGCATTTAAGATGGAAAACCTTCGCTATCTGTAAATATGTTCTACCCTAAACTCTTCAAGTGGCATTTTTAGATTCACTGGGTTCAAATTCGACAAAAAACGTACTGTTAAGCACCTTTTGCTAACCAATTATTAATCAGTTAATCCAAAAAATAATCAACTGATCAAAAGTGTGTATATACGATTAAATTAATCATTACTTGTATACACACACATTTGTAAATATTTCCATTTTCAGACTAGCACTCCGTCCCCTGAGTCGGGTCAGAGTGTTTGGCTGGCGGTGCATGAAGATGGGATCAGCGTTCTGGAGCACAACTTGATTGTAAGCTGGAACAGACATTTACAGCCTGTTCATTGCCTCCATTGTCCCATCATTAAAAACATAAAACCTTTATGTGCTCTGACGTCCGCTCAGAGACCGGTGTCGGTAACGGTTTAACATGTGTGCCAGAAACTGCTGGTGACCCATCCCTACAAGAATCTGATGACGTTTGGAGGCTGCAAGGAGGACTTCATGCTGGTGGTGGGCCAAAACATCGGCAAGGACAAACCTTCCGAGAAGCATCTGTTTGCGATGGACGCCTCCAAAGTGAGCAATAATTTATTGGAATGATTTTACCACAGGAGGAAAATTTGCCTATCAGCTTATATTCCTCTAAAATATTTGAAAGAAAATGGAGCTTGTAAAGCTGAAATACCTTGACACAATGCTGTTTAGCGTTAGCAAAGCAGCCAATCCTGGAGCGCCATTCATTTTCCTTGGTGCTGATTGGCTGTAACCTCCAAGAGCGGGCATGAAGACTGTAGAAGACAGTTTCCACTGCGGGTATTAATGCATATTACACAAAATTCACAGTTTGCACATTTTTGTACTTCCATTTGGGTCTTAATTGCTTGTAAAAACACCCAGACATGTTTTTGGTGTCAGAAAAATTAGCTGTTTCTATAGCCTCTCAATGGTTAAGCCACATTCCATTAGCACTGCACTGTTACCTAGCAACCCAGCTGATCCCAGCCCCGTTACCTAGCAACCCAAGCAGAGGTCTAGCTCATTTGGTTAGCTGGTTCTACCTCTGTATGTTTTGTTGTTGAACTACTCTTCAGAAGCCACTTGCTGCATTCTTGTTGGTTGTGCTGGAGCCTCCATTTCTGCTTTTCAAATTTGTACCATTGTATAATTATACAACTGTGTAATTATATAATTATACAATGGTACTTAGTCAAGGACTAAAGAGAAATTCTACAACCTGTAAAATCTGATCCCACTCCATTTTTGTTTACATTTTATGAAGAAGGAAGTCATATTCACGTTTTCATCAAAAGTTTTTGTATAATTTTTCTTCAGTGGTTCTTGGTGCAGCGCCACCACAGGTGTGGAGATGAACTGCTTTTTTAAAGAGTTCGTTTTTTTCACAATGTAGTGTGAAAGTGAATCACAGCAACTGAAAATGCACCAAATGTTGCAACTTTGGTTCCCAATCCAACCAAGTTTACCGGTGAAAATGCACTTAAAGTCGTGGCCATAGTGAATGTGTTGCACTCACAAAACAGACAAGACTCCTTCAGTTTCGGCAACTGTATTTGCCCCACGCTGTGTGTATTTTTTTTTGATTTGTTCTCCTCGGAAGCAGCCGGGCACAGACACACAGGAAACCGCTACAATGTTTGCCGCTGACCAACTGACACTTCCGCAACCACGTCAGCTCAGCTTCTGCAATGCTTCCGCGGCTGAACAAAAACAACTGGGCAAACATATTAAATAAATGAATAGAGTGTTAATTTAAATAAAATACTTCTAGGATGCAACAAATGCATGTAAGCATTTGCTTGGAAATGTCGTCTGAAAAGTTGCATTTAAGTTAAGTGACGCGAAAATGGCAAACAGATAAAGTGAGATGTGTTAGATCTTAGCTAACAGCCCATTCACCCTGCTTTGTCTTTGTGTCTGTTTTGCTTCGTGGGACAGATCAGGGAAATCACCCTCCTCATCTCCAGTTACATCAACAGCGCTCATCAGCAGAAGGCCGCCGCCCACCACCTGTCCGCCCCGGCGCTGATGGTGGCCCAGCCCGTCAGCCTCAAGAGCAAAGAGCTCAGGAGCAAATCCCCACCGGCGCTCGGACGCCCGAGCAAAGCCCCCACGTTGCTCTGACGCACGCCGAGCTTCAGCTACAAAAACGAGCTCCGACTCCATTCGTCTCAGTTATTCCTGCAAACAGAATGTCACTTCAGTTCATGCTGAAACAGTGATCTGTTTGGTATATTTTCATATTAAAAAGTGGAAACCAGACCTCTTTTGGCTATCAGAGGTTCTAGCATCTATTCTAAGTACATGTTTGCTTGTGATGAGGATGGTAATGCTATTTATTATTAACATTGTTCCTAAACCGCTCATCAGTCTCTAGGTGTTTGGTTTATTTCCTTCAATGAAATTTTATTTAAAGTGTGTTTTTGCTATTTTTATTTTTATTATTTGTTTTGAATACAGGTAAGAAAGATGCAACCATTGCAGCTAGAATTAAATATAAGCATTAAAAACCCATCTGTCTACCAATCAATAAAGATTTGTATCCTATTTTTTATCCAGAGAGCTGTTTTCACATACTTTAAATGAGAAAATATTTACGTTAATACTTTGTCACCAACACTTTGCAAGAATTTCTAAAATCACGTTGCTCATGACGGCAACATGTTGGAGTAGCTTTGCTACATGACGGTTGCACCAAGGCATTGTTTTTACAACCGAGAGCAGTTGATTAAAGCTAATTAGATGTGAAAATTAGGTTTTATGGATGAAGAGCTGGACCAAAGAGCAGAAGAAGGAAGTTCAAACCATCTCATCCCCTACTCCAACATCTCACTGACCAGACCTGCCACAGCATCATCATCCACGACTCCAAACTCAATACATGGATGATGTGAGTTTATGAGTTTGGATAAATAAAATTTATTTTTATTATTGAATTGAAGAACAGAGAATTTTTTTCTAAAATCCAGAGCAAAGTACTTTCTGGGAAGGACATTTCAATAGTTATTAGTGCAGAATATTACTGTGAAAATCTTTCAAGTGTAGATACAAGCTCAACAATTTGGATGCTTAACGCTTGCATTGTGTGTTTTTCATATTTCCCAACAACCACTTAAATTTGGCCAATTCTCAAGATGGCCACCATTTTTGAGCCTTTTAAACCAATTATCAATGCCATAAAATGGTACCGATTTTCATGATCATGTGACAGAATTCCTTATTTATTTAATTTAAGTTGAAGATTGTTCTGTTTTACTGTAGAAATAATTGAACGAGCTTTAAGCGTGGCAATAATCATGTAGTTGCAGCAGTTCGCCATCAGAGGGCGTATCGAACTCTGAGCGCTCCAGCGGAAATTCGGCGCGCTAACGGCTGGTGATTAGCGGGGAGTTGCTGTCATATCTGTCTGCTAACAGGTAAATACAAATTATTAATTCAGTTATTGTAATGTATAAGTATTGTAGAAGTCTATATTGATGCAGGAAAAGTTGGCCGTTTGTCGCAGAGTGAGTAATGGTTACATATTATTAATTTGAGTAAGTTAGCTAGTAGCTTATGATTGAACCGCTACAGTTGATGTTGGGATGTTCAGAATAGTGCAGATGTAAATGTTTGGGTGCTAGGAGAAGTGAACTAAGGTGGAATAATTTATTTGAACTATAGTTGTTAATAATTTGGTTTTTAAGCTAGATTGTAAATATTTATTTACCCGAAGCAGCCCAAAAGAAAATCAGCGATGTGACGAAGAAAGCCTCAAAAACATACTGATCTATTATAAAGCGTAATGCTATTCAGACAAATGTAAATTAATAATGTCTAGCTAAATCAGAAACTGAAAAGGACTGCTGTTTGTGATTCTCAAACCAACTTTTATGAGGTGAAAAAGTGTGAAATGGACTCAGAAGCAGTCCATTTCACATGGTTAGCATTAGCTTCTGCAAATCTTTAATGTCTTTAGCATTTTGGAGTTAGCTCATGCAATTTTTTAAACGTTTTTAACAATGTAGCATTAGTTTAAGTTTTTTACATGTTTAGCATTAGGAGAGCTACAATTTAGCGGTTTAGCATTCGCTTCTGCAATTTTTGTTATATGTTTAGTAGTTTAGCATTCTTGTTTAGTGTATTAGCAATTAGTGGACCTAACGTTTTGGTTAGCTGTGCTCACTTCTGGTAATAACTACTGCCAGTTTTATGGAAGACATATTTTTAATTACAACATTGTCAGCCATTTTGAAAAATGTCACAAGAAACATATATATGTTTTCTTTAGTTAAAAATATGACACCAAACACATTAGTCTAATTGGTGATTTTAGTGCAAAAAATTGTTTTACTTACATCCATGTTGGCCGGCTTGAAAAATCTTGAATTTTTCAGTTGTTAACTTTTTTTTAACCAGCCAATGAGATACAATCTTGTGTCTTCATGTGAAAATGTTTTGCTAAAATAATCAGTTATCTGCTGCAGCTTCTGCTCAGAATGTGCTTCAGGAACAACAGAATGGTCATTTTGTTCAGAGTTAAAGTTAGAAAACTCCTTTGCTTTGCCTTTAACTTTTCCTCTTGGTCCTGTTGTGTTATTCAAAAAGTGATAATCAGAAAACAGATTCAACACTTAGGGGTTTGATATGAGCTATAGGGTTCAGGAGTGGCAGGAAGTGAAACCAAACAAGAGCGATCAGAAATAAAAAGCAGACAGGACGTGCTCTACATAAGTAGGACATAAGTAGGATGTGGTTGTTTTCTAAACCATAAGAGATTCAGGTTTACTGAGCTGGTGAAGTAGGTTTTGTTTTGTGCTCCTAGTTACTGAACAGCCAGGAACGCGGTACACTTTAATCCCCTACGGCCTTTCCGAGAAAGAGAATAACTGGAATCGCTTGTCTCACTCTGTGCCACAGCCTTTTATGGGCGCGTCTTACTGTCTTTAGGTTTCACAGAAAATTAAACATAAAGCTCAAATTAGCTTTTTCAAAGTGAGATTATTACAGTTGGTATAGATGGGCCTGAAATACCACAGGTCCAGTTTAACCTGAATTCAAAGATCCCCTGCACAGAGTCAAAAGGTGCTTTCTGATTTGTAAAAACTAAACATGGCAAATATGATATTACTCATAATTTGGACATTAATGAGTGTGGAACCAGTTTCAATTTTACATAGATTATCAATAGTCCAAACAACACGTTCTTTATTTTGTTAACATTTTCCATCAATTTGAGCTTAGATCAGTTTGGATGAAGTCAAATTTTTGTTGACATTTGTTCATAAATATTTTTGATTGAGACATTGGTTTTTGATCAATTAAGAGACAAAACTAGAAACTAAGTGCAAATTCTGGTATTTTAAAAACTAAAATGTGAAAACTCTTAAATATATAACAATTACAAAGTAACTAAACGACAATGTCCCTTTATACCAAGAGAGTGTGAAATGGGACATTTATTAGTGGAGAAAGGGATAAACACGTAACTGGTTTCTGTAAATGTGAGTCACACAAAGCCTATGGAAAGCTAAGTAAAGCCACAGAAACCATAACATTCAGTCATTTTCCTGCCTCCTCCTCCTCATTGGTGCAGAGGGAGCCGTCATGCCGATACCTGCAACAGGTGTTGACAGCGATAGGCCCGCCCTCATTCCTGTAACACAGAGAGCCGGTGGGGGAAGGGAGATAAAAGCCGCCATGACCTGCATCAACATGTTACGAAACCTGCTTTTGTAGCCAAGTTGCCATCGAGACGAACGGTGGGTGGAAGAAGACAAACTGGGTGAGGCAGGAAGCGTCAGAAACTATGATACTTCGTTCAGTTTTTGTTTGCGCTCTTTTGTTGCGAAGTTTTAATTTTGCTTCGATGGAAAGTTTTGCTCCTGCCGCTTCAGAACCTTTTTTTTTCCACAACTCTAGAGCTTGAATTTCACATTTCTGTCTTATAAACGCCTGGCGTGTCAACGTAAGCAACCGGACCGACTGGAAAGACTGCAAAAGTTCTGTTGATAAAGACAGGGAATTCCCAGTAAAGGGTTTACTGTGGAAAAGTAAACCTACTACGTAATTTAGTAAATTAAAAGACAACACTAAGTTAAAACTGCTTTAGAAAACTTTACAGCAGTTTTCAAAGTCAAGCAACATTAGGGATGGAAAACAAAGCGTCCAGAGGCGCCACACCCAGGTGACCTTCACCTGAGCTAAAAGTCCTCCACTGAAACTGCAAGTAAACATGTCAGGCAAATTCATTGGAGTCTTTAAAAGATCAAAATGGTTTATGCTACACAAGGAAGAAATTTTCACTTAAAATGTATTTTACTTTGCCAGTTAGAACAACAACAAAAAAAAACATTTAAACTCAATACCTTTTAAAAGCATTTTTATTAAAAAGTCAAACATCATAAGAAACTGTACAATCTATGATAAATTTCCAGCCTTTGAACAGATTCTAACATTAAAATGCATTACATCAACCACATTTTCAAAAAAATAAAGAGATCAGATACATGTTGTGCCAAGAGTTTCCACATGTTATAAATAAACGAGCAACCATAAGAGGAAAAATAAAAAATAAAAAATTGTTTTTTGGAAACAAATCTCAGTTTCTTAGAAGAAATAGAAAAAAAAGAGATTAAAACAAAATGGCACTCTTCCTCTCAGGATGACTGCCCATAGGTTTCCTGCTGCTTTCTGTCCCGTCCCTTCACTCCCTTTGCTGGATTTTTAGGAGAAGAGGAAAAAAAAGGCAGGTTAAGCAACAACACCCAAGGCAGAACAACTGGCTTTACAGCGACAGTGTACAGGAAGTTGCTTTTACCTGAGTCTTGCTGTAGCGCTGCTGCCGTCTCCGATTAATGATGAACTGCACCGGGAAAGAAAGCTCGATTAGAGATCCATGCAGACTTGTGCAGGAGATTTAGGCGTTTTCACCTTGAAGTGGGCACTCACCAGGGCCACTAAGCCAAAGACCACAACCAGCACCACGACCACGATGACAGCGATGATTCCACCAGTCAGGTACTGCATGGTGATAGTTGGACGCTCCTCATCTACGTAGTACACCACAATCTTATTCAGGTCCAGCTTCTGGCTGCCCCCATTGAGCTGGACCTTGGTCTGGTCCACGAACAGAGGGGAGACCTTCAGCTGCAAGAGGAGAGAAAGTCAGTGAGGGTCCCGTCAAAACAACTCAACTGTATCAGAGACTTTCAGAAACTTACATCTTTCTCCATGTAGTAGGCCATGTTGCCAAGGTTAGTGGCACGTTCTCCCTTCGGCTTCTCTATGTCTATCACAATGTAGCGACCATCAGGGTCATACTAAAAATACAAAAAAGGTTTTATTAGGAGGATCAGTTTTCATGATTGTAACTTCTGGCAAAGCAAACTGCTCCAGTCATTGGCTGGGAGTTCTCACCTGAATTTTTTCAACCAGATTCCCATCGACCTGGTAACGGGTTTGAAGGAGGTTTTTTACGTCACTATAGGATGGAGAGGTTTTCATTAGGAAGTTTAGTCATAAACAATGTCTGAGTAAGAGTGGAGGCATTATATAAACTTACTTCTTCAGAGCTTCTGGATTCACCTTATTGCCGGACGCAAGTTCTTTGTGCGTCAGCTCAAGACGAATCTTGCTGGAGGAAAAAAAAATCAAAACTTAAAAATGTCACCCAACATTCACCTGGAGCCAGAACAGCAGGAGTTTTACTCACTAGGTCTCCACCAGCTTGGAGCAGTTCATGTTCATATCGCCCTTGTCGGTTCTGCGAACACCGGCGCTGTTGACGCACCAGCACTCCTCTGTTTTGTTGCACTGCTTGGCCTTGAATTTACCGTCAGACTCGCAGTCTGGGTCGTAGATACCGTCGTTGTCGATAATGGCGTCTTCATGTGGCTTTCCACCGATGCCGCGGACGTCTTGGCCAGTTCTTCTTCTGAACATCTCAGCCTTCATCAAATAGCACTTTGAGACCACTAAAGGTGGACGATAAAAAACACCATGAGAACACAACCAACACATGCAGCACGCAGCGCCACAACATGTGTAGTTTACTCACATTTGTCACAGTCGATGGGGGGTCTGCTAGACTCATCAAGGGTGATTTTACAGTCACATGGGGCTGCAGCACCCTCACAGTTGACCCATTTCATTGTTCTACATTGAGAACCTGAGCAAAGAAACAAGACAAATTTGTATTTAATTAAAGGTGAACACCACAACCTGTGCTTATTGTACCCCTGCTATATAGAAAATAACTAGTCGTTAGGGCCAACAGGTACACTGCGGGGTTTGCTTAACACCTGGGCGTTGGTTTCCGCAAACTGACAAAGTCCCCAGATGGAGTTGGAGCTCCCATCCCCCACCTTCACCAATCTGAACGTTTTCAATCGTTTTCATGCATTAATAAACATAAAATAACTCGAAATGTAAAATTAAATAAAATTAATTAAAAAAAGAGAGTAAATAAGTGTCGGTAAACCTAATCTACTTACAAGCAGAGTCCACGCTTTGCAAAGCTGCAAAAACAGCCAGAGCCAGAAGAATGAAACCCTTCATAGCGATCGTTTCCAAAAGAATAAACTTTCTTCTTCTTTAAAAATAAAAAGCGTCTCTCCAAGCGTCCGTCGTCCGCAGAGGTCACACAAAGAATGAAGAAGGCGCTCGACAGTACTTCCTTTTACCTCCTGACGCAGGTGTGTCAACCGGACGAACCTGTTTGGAGAGAAACTTCACCGGGAGCGCGCACGCACAAAAAGAGCAAAGTCACGAGCACGGCTCAGGTGTGGTAACGAGCAGAGTTCCTGTTGATTGTAATCCGTGGAGTTTGTTGTCGCCCTCAACTGACAAAAACAGTCGCTGCAGAGTAGATTTATAAGAGAAGCCGCACGTTACGTCACTAATTTGCATAAGTGGTGATGGAGAGGGAGAGAGGGAGTGGAAGGAACGGTGACGCTCACCTGCTTCCGGTCTGACCATATTTGTTGTCTATTTCGGTCTCTGTTGACATATTTTCTGCTTTCGGCTGGTAAACATTCCTAAAGTCTTATTTTCTTTCGGTCTCAGTTTTGTCCTTATGTGTTTTAGCAACACTTTGTAAAATATGTTTATATCAAACCAAGTTAAATTTAAAACAGCATCTAAAGAAGTCTCACATTATGTGCACAATGTGAGCCAAAGTGCTAGAAACCAGTTTTGGTGCCCCACCCACGCAAGTTTCTCTTTAAAATAAAATGTAAATAGAAATTATTCTTTACTTTTAAAACAGTGCCAGCTCAAGGCATAAGTGAACCAAGGAGCTGTTAAGAGCCCACTGACTTTCATAAACTTTAGAATTTTACCACAGAGCTAGCATTTTAACATTTGTTTATTGAGAATGTGAATACTATTAAATACTGTACTATTAAATTTTATTCCATGAGTTTAAGCTTGATTATCTGGAACAAACGTTCAGAAAACTGCAAACTGTCAAAACCGAATTCATTTAAGACAAGATTTTAAAAACACCTGTTTAGAGTTGCCTTTCATTAATAACAACTGGAACACTGATTAACATATTTAATGTTATTTTAATGTTTAATGTTATTTAACGTGTATTTGCTTGATGATCTTTGATTATGGCTTTTGACAAAATGTAATGTTTATATATGTTTCATAACATTATGTTTTTATGGTGTGAAGTACTTTGAACTTATTAAAAACATAGTTCATTATATGATTAGTGATTAGTGTACTGATTTAACAATTTTGCTAAGCTAATAGTTAATGGGAATAAGTTGACTAAAAATGTAAATGTATTAATGAATTTACCTCAAAGCTTGTGCACAAACAAGAAGCTTCACTGAACTCAGACTGAAGGTGTGTCTGCAGCTCAGGCATATTTAGTTTGTTCTGCATTCAGTAAAGTTTCTCACAGTACGTACAATATAGAAACTTTACTAAAATAGGAGTAGCGATACTTTATAAAAAATATTACTCAAGGAAAAGTAAAAAGTATAGTGACATAAAAATATTCCTGAGTAATTATTTTCCCAGAAAGTTGTTTATGTAAAAGCAACTCATAGTTACAAAACTCTGCTTAAATGCCAGTTGAGGAATACAAAACTAATAATGGATCAAATATATATATACATATATATTCCTTATATTTCTGAATTATGTACACTTTGTAATTGTCCATCACATAAAACCCTAATAAAAACATTAAAATATGTGGTTGTGATGGAATAAAATGTGAGAAATGGTCTGATGTAACTATTGAAGCTCATTATATATATTATTTTTTGTTTTTAGAGGAAAGACTGCAATATACATTTATTTCCTCAACTATTATTCCGTTTTCTAATGCAATTTAATCCTATTTTTTGATATAATGCCAAAAACTTCCTTTCGGATGTACTAAAACCAGCGTCCTGTTTGTTTATCTGTTATCATTTCATTCTCTGTGACAGGATAACATCATCATCTGTCCAGGCGGGAACCATAGCAGAAACTGGAGGCTGGAAACAAACAACTCAGCTGTTGTGAGTCACGTTCTGACAGCAGAGACGGTTGAGTCACAGCCTCGGGTCTCGATCCAGGTGAAGGAACATTCTCAGGAGTTTTGAGCCAGGTACCTTGGAGCTGACTCATGAGTTTTTGTCATTAATTCAGTGGAGGGAAAATATTTGATTAGAAATAACGCTGTGAGAGTTATTGGTATGAAGCAACCGAAGCACAAATTTACATAAAAAGCTTCCAGGAGAGCAGAACACAATACAGGAGGAACAAAGTCTGGCAGTCATTTCCTGGAGTCGCCCACACCTCTACACTGCAAAACATTTGAGTTTATCTTCTACAGTTTAAGTCAAATAAATTCAGCAAGTTTTAGATTTTGAACCTAAATGTGAGTTTGTGAAAGATAAACTTACAAGAGTAAGTCGTGTTAACGTTTTATTAATTTTGTCAAACCAACAGTTTTTAGGTTAGCACTTCAAAAACTTGAAAGAAGAAAAAGACAGGAGTGGGAACTATTACCCAGAATGCTTAGCAGCATGTTTTGCATCCTGAGATGGAACATTGAGTTACATTGATCTGACTGCTGTTATTAAGGCAAATGTTTATTTTAATGTCCTCTTCACACTAAAAGTTTCTGAGCTGAAGTCATTGTGATGCTTAATAAAATTAATCATCAGAACAGAACGTTTCTTCATGCAGTTTGTAACAAGAATTTAAATTATTCTAATAAGTAGCTATTTTAACTTACTAAGTTAAAATAGCTACTTAATACACAGGAATTTGTGCTCTTTAACAGGTGAGGGAGGCATTTTCTGCATATTGCAAAATAATTATTTGGTTTAAATTCCAGTATTAAGTTACAACTCACAATTCAAGCTTAACAAACGTAAAAAACTATTTTCAGACACTTGTCTCTTGTTAAATCAACATCATGAACTTTAATTTCTGTGTTAAAACCAGAACAATTTTCTTGTTGACTTTATCAAGTTAAGCCACCTTCAAATGTTTTACAGCGCACCTCTCCAGGCTGTTTCTCCTGCAGGAAGCTGTCACATCACAAATACATGAGCTAATAAGCCCAAAGGCTGTTGTGTCAGCAGTAATCAGTCTTGCAACATACATTTATGTTCATAATTATCAATTCTACGTAAAATTATCTTTATTTTTTGTCATGTAAGCCTCAATCGGGCCAGATGGCAGCTTTTCCTGGGACTTGATAATCTCAGCTGCACACTGCAAAAATACAAAGCCGTATTATCTTTGGTCTAGTTTTTAGTGGAAATAAATAAATTTATAACATAGAAAAAATGTCTTGTTATGGGTTAATTTACCTACCAATGGGTAAATACTTTTTCATCAATATTAAGAAATTATTTACTCACAATAAGCTCCTATATCAGACTAAAAAGTTACTTTTAAAATAGTTTTGTCTTATTTCAAGTTTACAAAGATTTTTGCACTCGACCAAAAATACTTGGTAAGATTTTGTGTTTTTGCAGTGAAACCATAAAAAAATAATATTTAAAAAGCATGTGAATTAAACCAGATAACAACATGAGTCATAATGCGACAGATGATTATGTGACCCACTGAACAAATGTTTCCAGCATCATGTTTCCCGTAACCCTAAAACCTGCTTGGTCTGTTCTCGTTTCTCCCAAAAGGCTTTAACGTTAATCATGATGCATATTAAACCTGATGACAGCAGGGATTTCTCCCAAAGTCACGTGGTTGGGAATTAACAATTAAAATGTTCAAAAAAGCTTTTTATTTTTACTTTTACCAAATGGTTTTAAGGTGTAAGCTGTGAAGAACATCGTTTCCACACATCGTCCCCACACAGTGTTGGATAGGTTTTCAGTAGATCCAGTTTGTCTGGGACGATGTGGGACATGTCGCCGGTTCTCAGAAACAAGTCTGGGAAAAGTTTTACTTGTAAACCACATTTCAGCAACAAGTCGGTTCAAGGTGAGGCACATAGTGAAAACATGAAACAACAAACGAAAAGGAAACTCTCGAATGTCACCATCAAAATCATCACCTTGAAAAACTGGAAGAAAGACGAAAATTAACAAGACTCCCGCAGGAAGTTCACAGTACTTTACATAACAGTAACAAGCCGAAAAACAAACAGCAAACATGGCATTTAGTCAAATACCATCACTAAAATGATTAAGTTTGGAGTTACCAATCAAAAGCCTTGATTTAAAGGAACTCAGTGTTTCGGTTGTTTTGCAGTTTGTTCCAGATTTGTGGTGCGTAGAAGCTGAATGCTGCTTCTCTGTGTTTGGTTCTGGTTCTGACTCAGAGCAGACCAGAACCAGAAGACCTGAGAGGTCTGGAAGGTTGATCTTTAATATATAATGCATAAGCCATTTGGTGATTTATAAACAGTATTTTAAAGTCTGTTCTCTGAGCTGCCGGGAGCCGGTGTCAGGACTGTAGAACTGGGTGGTGGGCTCCATCTTCCTGGTTTTAGTCAGAACACCAGCAGCAGCTTTCTGGGTCAGTTCCGGCTGGAGGATTATGTTTTTTCATGCAGACTCTGTGAATCAGTTCAGCTAGAGATAAAAGCACGGATGAGTTTCTCTAGATCTTGTGGAGACATTTTTTCTTTAATCCTTGGAAAGTTGCTCAGGTGTCAGAAGACTGAATTTGTAACTGTTTTTATGTGACTCTGAAGGTTCGTGTCTGAGTCCGTCGCCACACCCAGATTTCAGGCCTGATCTCTAGTTTCTAGCTGTAATAACTGAAGCTGTGTGCTCACTCTGGTTCGGTACTTTCTAGGTCCAAAGGTAGTTCAGTTTTTCTTGGTTTAATCTCTAGTCTCTAATCTCTAGTCCTTGAGGGCTTGATTCGTGATGTTACAACCAAAACACCAAGGAATGAGAAACTGTTTCTGCTTTTGCTTTAGCTCACCTCAAAGAGTTTCTAGATAATTTATACCTGAGGACTGAAACGTCCACGAAAACGGATTGATTTTGTGTCTTGTGAACTGTTTTTGTGTTTTCTTCCTAAACATTAGATGGTTACTTTGTTGATTGACCCTTTAAGGGAGAAGTTTTAGTCTTATGGTGGAGGCCATCACATTTTTAAAAAATGCATTGTTGTATTTCAGAGATTATGATGTTGTGATGGGAAAAAGATTAAAGAAAAATGTAAGAAAAAATGTAGAAAAAAAAGAAGCTGTGACGGGAAAAAGGAAACAAGACAAAAACAAGAAAAATTTTGGAAAAAAAGAAAAATCTAAAAAGAAAGGTAATAAAAATCACTTTCCTTTCAAACAACCAGATGGCATGTATCTGGTGAACTGTGGAGAGATTTTTGTCCACTCTTAACATCCTGTCCTCAAAACCAGCTCCAGTTTGTCTCCCACGTTGTTTGACACCATTCCAGTTCTGCTGAAATCATTCCTCTGTCTAACAGCAGATGGTACGCAAGTTCAGATAAGTGTTTCCTGACTCGACCTACATCTGCTTTACTCGCATGTCTTTTCTGAAAATTGTCAGAGATTAATTAACTTTTGTGTCGCTCCTTCCTTAAAACCCAAGGAATCATAAAGCATTGAACATTAACAAAATGCTTTTAAAAAGTTTCCGATGTGATATAATGTGACTGCAATTAATAACTTTTTAATTTTGAGGCTTTTTGCTCATTTTTACCAGGGAAACCCATCAATAACGCAGCATTGCTGCCAGTTTATGATCAAGTTGTTGCACAAAGTTGCACAAAGTTTGTGTGTTAGATGCTTTGAGTGGGAGTAGATTTTTAATAGGATAAAATAGAAACCAGCTGACACATGCATGAGCTTCTTCTGCATCTGTAATTCAGGCATTTTGTTCAGGCATTGCTTCCCGAAAACACAATGCAATCAAATGCTAAAATCTGTTGTTTAATAACAGCTTCCTAATGCTTCTTAGAGGGAAAGAATGCAACTTCCTCATAGTGTCACAAAAATGTTCAAAGAAAGCATTTCACGCTGTGGTTTGTCTGCATGCATTGCTTCAAATGTAACTTTCATGCTTCTTTGGCGAGTCAGTGCCTATTTAAAATGTTGCATCTGAGTTCCTCCATTACTGCAGGGATGTGAGTGACACATTCAGTTTACAACAGGAGACTGAGAACTCATTTATGATGACATATTTTACAGCCAATATTACTCAATCTTGCGTATAAAACCTTTAACGTCCTTGTCAGAGATTTTAAATTATGAGATCAAGCTTGCATGGAGTCGTCACATTATGCCATAAAAACACTAAAGAGGACTCCGGTCTGCAGGGACAATTTTAGGAAATAACTTCGCTGACTTGACCCTGAAAAAGCTGATTTTAGCACAAACTCATTAGCATAGATGTTGTCCTAAACATTTATACAGCAGTCACCTTAGTTGAGACTTTCCCAACTAATTGCCACCGCAATAAAAGCTTCTGCTATGTACAGGATTTTTTCCTCAATCCTGTCACTTTCTGCGTAATTTGCCTGTGGAATATATACATGGGAAGTTTCTGCACCTGCACTATCAATTTCAGTCTTATTGTGCAACAGGAAACACCACCAGAGTTTTCATTGGCAGCATGGAAACCTTTAAGACGAAAAGGTTTTCTATGCAGAATCCGGTAAAGCACATCTTTATAGACATGTTTTGTATACAACTGTACAAAAAAGTACTGTTGTATAGAACTGTACTGTTCTATACCAGACCGTCACAGGGAAATGTAAAATATATGTACATCCTCTTCTGCTTTGACAAGCAGAAGAGGAGCCTTCTGCACAATCAACAAGGATACAAGTGAAAAGTTAAAAAAATGAAATCAGAGGCTGCAGCCAAGCCATCCTGTATCGTGAATGGTTGAAAAATAGTTTGGCCTTTCAATGCCGCTGCTGATTTGTTTACATCAGTTTATGTTAAATGTTGGACGACTCATGGCAGCCAGGAATGTGCCGACTTGGATTACATTGAAATCTCTTCCAGAAAAATCGAAACCCATCTCTTCTGTAACGAACAGGCGAATAAAAGTAAATTGGCTGATTATCGTCGACATACAGTAAGAAGGACAAATGGTGTCCTCAGGTTGCTGGAACGTTTATTGTGTATGAGTTGACACATAACCAGAGGAACATGGGTGTTCCTCTTCCCAGAGGTTTAAGATGTCAGGGCTGAGGGTGCTGTGGCGGAGAGGGGCATTGTCCCAGATTGGGTGGAGGAAACTAAAAATAAAAAGGAGAAGAAGCTCCTGGAGGACAAAGGTGTGCAGCAAAAGACAAGGAGAGGGACGGAGATCTCTCAGTCATGGCAGACACAAACGGGACCATCAGACTGGGAATTATGAGGTGAGTTAAAATCTCTGTTTTCTCTTTCTTTGGTTGTAGTCAAAGTAATTAATCCAGGTTTTTAAGTCTCCCATGAGGCAAACATTCATGTTTTTATTCATCTGTTTTTGTATGTTTGAGGAAGAAAATAGTAGTTAGTGTCATAAATTTACTTTGTGTAGTGCTAAATTTAATTGACCAGTTGGGTATTTATTTAAGCTTTTATGAACTATTCAGAAGAACATAATATTTCAAAAGGTAATCGGGATGAAAGAAAGAAATTAATTGATTGAAGTCTGTGTGGAAAGCAGAAAAAATAAGTAAATCATTCAGTATAAATCCATCCATCTGTTTTCTAACACCCTGGACCCCAGTGGGGTCAGGAGGTGACCCCAGCGAGAGGTGGGGTCACCCTGGACGGGTCACCAGACTGTCACAGGGAAATGTACAATATAATATAATATAAATTATTACACCACCTGAAATTACAGGCTACATGTTACACAGTTTAAATCTGTCTTAATCCAGATTTAGATCTGGACCGCCTCAGTAAAGTCGTTTTGAACTAAAGTTACAGATTATCTCAGCTACTCTTAGCCCAGTTTACATTTTAAACACCTGCACATCTAAACTCAACTCTGTCTCACAAAAGGTTTCACTTTGCAGCAGGTTATTAATTCAGAATAAAAATTATATTCTCCTCAATTTCTGTCAGTTTTATCACCGATAGAATTCAGATCTATGATCTGGCTCTAATGTTTCATTCAACATAAATACTGATGTTCAATCATTTTAGGTGAGGTTCTGTTGAAACATTATAGCCATTTGACTTTTTAATGCAAAAATGTTTCCTAATGCTTTAATATTCATTAGGGATAATAATAAAAAGGTGGAGTTTGATTTTTTTTAAGGATATTTTTAAGGGCTTTTTACACCTGGATGGAAAACATAATTATAGACTTTAAATGATTAAATGACTGAAATCTTCACTCTGAACTTAAAAGCAAGACATATTATTAGTAGAAAAAGATTTTTTTTAAAGTCTGCAGAATTAACGTAATTAATAATATTCAGCTAATAATTAAGATTATTAGCTGAATTTAAGCTAAACATAGAAAAGTACAACAATAATAAAATTTATATCTTTTTATTTGTCGCTAGCTAGCTAGCTAGCTTGCTAACTAGCTGCCTATCAATCTGCATATCTATATTTGTAAATGCTCTTTTAATCCAACACCTATTTGACTCATTCTGGACGTAGATGAAGGCCACAGTCCACACTACCTATAAATGATCTACTCCAGCTGTAAATACACTATCTTTGGCTGTAATTTATCAGTCATATCATAGTTTATATATATCTACATTTCTTCAGCATCTACCTTTAGGAATCCATACATGTCCTCTGAAATATTCCATATAAATAACCAATATGATAAATATCAAGCCTTGTTTCGTGTTATGCAGTATTTTAAATATTATATTGAGTCATGCTCAATCGTATATACAGCTATTACATTACCCAACAACCAACAGCTACATTAATGTACTTTGTGGTATTTTTTTTTATCATTTATTTTACATTTTTTATATTCGTACTTTTTTCAAGTTCTTCTCCCCGCTGTTTCACAAATTTACACCACAGACCAACATGCACAAATGCCTTAATGTCGTCTGTTTTTCTTATATTAAACTTTCTGCACATTATTTGACTTCTTTTGAATTAGACTATGTCAACTTCTTCTGTCTGATCTTAAACATAATTAATTGACAATCACTGTGTTTCAGGTAAAGACTTTAAATACTGATTTTCATTCTCTCACCATGAGGCTACCAATTTCTTTAAGAATAAAAGTACACATTAAACAATGTTTTAGCCTTTAGTTATAATAAAAACATTAAAAAGTAAAAAAAAAAAAAAAAGAAACAGAAAAAACTTTAATAAAAAAATTAAATGCTGCTTAAATAGTATTGGCTGTGACCTGTGTTGGTGCCATAATGGCAAATTTCACTTTTAACCCTCAGTGCTGTCCTAGTTGCAGAACCTCAGGGGCGGTAGGTGTTCCTCCATGTATGTAACTGGAGTCTCTCCTGCCGTCCATCCAAAGCCTCCGTCCAAGGCAGACAATAGCCCTGCATGCCCTGAGGGGTGCTTTAACATTTAGACTGAAACCTAATAAGAGCAAACAAGAGATTATTGTCTCTACTGTTCAGATTTATGTCAATCGCTTCTTTGAGTCATTTCCTGTAAAAGTAATTCAAAGAGGGACAAAGCATTGTGGCCTGGGAATATTTACATCAATTTGACTTGAAAATGTTTGATAACAACTTGAATGAATCATCTAGCACACGTGTCAAACTCAAGGTCCTGGGGCCAAATCTGTTCTGCCGTAGCTTTTTGTGTGGCCCTCTAGACTCCAAATTACATCAATAAGTCCCTCCAGTTTTTCACAAATCTACTATTTGCACAGAATCAAAAGATCCCAGGTTTAACAGTTTAATGGGTATTATTAATACATTCCTGCACAACCAGCCCTTTAAGAACGATCAGATTTTTGATATGACCCAAAATGAAACTGAGTTTGGTACCAATTGGAACTCAGTATGCATTTATTTGTCAAATTATCAAGGTCAACTAATATTTTCAAAATATCAAAGCCAGAGACTGAGAAACTAGGCACCCAAAAATGCATCATTTGGCCTGAAGATTGCTTTAGCTAATAAAGTGAAATCTGTCTGTGAAATGTTTTTTTTCCCCCCTTTAGGTTTTCTATCTTGTGGCTGTTTTCTGTCTTTGCCCTTCTGGTTTGCTGCTTAGCAGGTTAGTGCAGTTTATGTGCAATAATGAATTGAGTGATTGATATTTCTTAAAATTTAAAATGGTTTGGTTTTTCAACCTCTTGTTTTCCCTTCTTTTCTTTTTTTTTAGCTGTCGTCGACAAGAGTGAATGTGAGGCAGAAGGCATTAAGTGCCATGCTGAAGCCGACTGCCTGAAGATTAGCAACAACTTCACCTGTGTCTGCCGCGTGGGCTACCAGGGTGGAGGCCTGCAGTGCAGCGACATCAATGAGTGTCTGAGTGGCATTCAAAGTTGTCACTCAAAGGCCCGCTGCACAAACTCCCCAGGCAGCTATTCATGTGTCTGTCTTGATGGATATGTTGGTGATGGTAAAACCTGCCAGGACATCAATGAGTGTCAAACGAACAATGGGGGCTGCCACCCTACTGCAGTCTGCTTCAATTTTGATGGTGGGAGAAGGTGTCAGTGTAGTTCAGGATTCACAGGTGACGGCTTCCAGTGCACAGACATCAATGAATGCACACGGGAACGAGTCTGCCATTGGAATGCCACCTGCACCAATAACCCTGGTTCTTTTGTGTGCACTTGTAATGCAGGCTATAAAGGAAATGGAATCTACTTGTGCATGGACATAGATGAGTGTTCAGAGACTCGTGTATGTTCTACTTTATTAGGTTTCAAAGGCTGTGTAAACACACCTGGTTCCTATCGTTGTATGTGCGACAGTGGTTTTCAAGCCACTGGACAGAACTGTATTGACATTGATGAGTGTGCAAACAACATTTGCAGCCCTAATGCAGTTTGCCAAAACTCTGTTGGCTCATACCAGTGTACCTGCAAAAGTGGGTTTGCGGGAGATGGGTTGACATGTGCTGATATAAATGAATGCATTGCAGGCAATGAATGCGACTCGAAGGCTATTTGCATCAACAGGTTGGGCAGTTATGAGTGTGTGTGTCTGGAAGGCTTTGTTGGAGATGGACGACGCTGTGAAGATGTTAATGAGTGTGCAAAGCCAAACATATGCCCATCTTCCACTACCTGTGTGAACAATCCTGGGTCCTACAAATGTGACTGTGGCAGTGGATTAATATTCAATGGCTCCAAGTGCAATGACATTGATGAATGCAAAGCAGGGCAATGCAGCCCTTTTGCAAACTGCACTAATTCAGTTGGTTCCTTTTTTTGTGAGTGCTTGTCAGGCTACAGGGGAAATGGTTTTACCTGTGAGGATATAAATGAATGCTCTTTGAATTCCATATGCCACTCGAAGGCCGTTTGCAAAAACTTACCTGGTTCTTACAACTGTACATGTATAACAGGCTACTCTGGGGATGGGCTTCAGTGCAATGACATCAACGAGTGCCTGGTGAATAATGGAGGTTGTAAAAACAAAGCAACATGTGTCAATAACCAAGGGTCTTTTGCTTGCCAGTGCCAGTCAGGTTTCATCTTGATTAATAAGACAATTTGCCAAGACATCAATGAGTGTGTGGAAAAGAGCAATCCGTGTGCAGTCAATGAAGAGTGCAAAAATATTGATGGGTCTTATGAATGTCCTTGCCAGGCTGGGTACAACCGCCCTGCTAGCAACATGCCCTGCATCGATATGGACGAGTGTCAAGACCAACCGTGCCATATCAATGCCACATGTCTCAACAGCATTGGGTCTTACACCTGCACCTGTAAGAAAGGCTTTACAGGGAATGGCTCTCATTGTTTGGACAAAGATGAGTGTGCTCAGGGGCAAATATGCCACACAAGGGCTGCATGCACTAACACTATAGGGGACTTCTTCTGCACTTGTCAACAAGGTTTCATAGGTGATGGATTTTTCTGCGAGGATGTGAACGAGTGTTCCCACTCCAATACCACCTGCCCTCCTTTCTCACAATGTGTCAACTCTCCTGGTTCTTATGTTTGCTCATGTTTGAATGGTACGGTGGCCTCTAATGACTCCTGTGTGCCACCAGTTTTTCTGTGTGATCCTCCCTGCCATGGTAAAGGTTTGTGCCACCTTTCGCCTTCCGGATATCAGTGTGTTTGTGACATGGGCTTTGATGGCAACGGAGTGACCTGCACAGACATTGATGAATGCCAGATGGACAATATTTGCCCTGACAATGAAACTGAATGTTTGAATACCCCTGGATCATTTTCTTGTGTCTGCAAACAAGGCTACACTCTCAACGAGACTCAATGTGTTGGTAAGGATTTTTTTTATTTGTTATTTAAAACAATGAATGTCTAGAGCCAGGTTCAGCCTCAATATTAGGGTATGTGATATTAAAGCTGAAAGACAGAATTTTTACAGAGCTGGGAAAAATTATATCCTCTCTAATTATTTCATACACAGATTACTGCAAGTAGAAGATGCCGTTTTCAAATTACTAATTAATTCATTAATGAAAGACAATGGACCCAAACCAATATGACCTTATGCAAAAATGTAAACACCTCCTTTTTAAATCATAAATATATTTTTGCTGCAGTTTTTCCAGCCACACCAAATACCTTAACAGTCTATCTTCTGATCAGGCATAACATTATGAACAACACTGATTAGCTTCATTGTGGCACCTGACTGGTTTTTGTTTTGACTGGCTCCCATTGGCTAATTCATTAATCTGATGACTATATTTGAACTAGATCTGCTTTTAGTTTATTCTGATTGCTAAATTATTTTCCTTTCATTGCTTCTCTCCTATCACACCATTTATTCATGACTTTTCCAGATGTGAATGAATGTGATACAGGGCAGCAAGAGTGCAGTGAGTTTGCCCAGTGCAACAACACAGTGGGCAGCTACTCCTGCTTTTGTCGAAGTGGTTACACAGGAGACGGGAAGAACTGCTCTGGTACGTATCACATCCTTACCATGTACAAGCTGTTGATTTTGCTTCTGTAAGTGGACACTCTTGTGAGTTTCTTTTAGCACATTTTGGGGCTGTTTCCCTGACACTGTCCCATTTTGGATAAATTATAGACATTGATGAATGCCAAGGCCAAAATGGAGGATGCCACCCATTTGCCAACTGCACTAACATGCCCGGATCTTTCTCCTGTGTCTGCCCGATGGGCATGGAGGGGGATGGCTTTTACTGCAAGGATGTGGACGAATGTGAGCAGAACTCTACCCTGCCAAACAACTGCAGCTCGCAGGCTGTGTGCCTCAACACCAATGGTTCCTACCTCTGCCGGTGCAGTTATGGATACCAAGGGGATGGCTTTATTTGTAGTGATGTTGATGAATGTGAGTTGGCCACAGCTTGCAGCAAGAATATGACATGCACCAACTTTCCTGGCTCCTACAGCTGCTCTTGTATATTGGGAAACATATACAATGAGGGAACATGTATTAGTGAAGATACCTGCCTAAATGCTACTAATTACTGCCACCCGCTTGCCAAGTGTAACACATACCAAGGTTCTTCCTACTGTCAATGCGCAGATGGATATGAAGGAAGTGGGATTGACTGCTGGGACGTAAATGAATGCAACCAGTTACAAGACAAAGTCTGCCCTCCCTTCTCACACTGCCGAAACACGAACGGTTCTTACATCTGCGAGTGTTGGAAAGGTTTTCAAGACAACGGTACACACTGTCAGGACATAGATGAATGTGAGATGGGAAATTTCACCTGCCCTGACTACAGTACCTGTAATAATACAGAAGGGAGTTACAACTGCACCTGTGACCCAGGATTCTCAGGCAATGATTCCTTGTGTTTGGACATTGATGAGTGCTCCCTTGGCCTGATCCAGTGTCCTGATTTTTCCAACTGCCTAAACACGATTGGATCTTCCATCTGTGGGTGTTGGAATGGTTTTCGAGACAACGGTACACACTGTTGGGATATAGACGAATGTG
This sequence comes from Phalloptychus januarius, assembly GCA_902982915.1. Taxonomy (NCBI): domain Eukaryota; kingdom Metazoa; phylum Chordata; class Actinopteri; order Cyprinodontiformes; family Poeciliidae; genus Phalloptychus; species Phalloptychus januarius. Next base: position 4,225,211 of record CADWAE010000242.1, on the reverse strand, counting down.
AGATGGGAAACTTCACCTGCCCTGACAATAGTACTTGTTATAACACAGAAGGGAGTTACAACTGCACTTGTGACCCAGGATTCTCAGGCAATGACTCCATGTGTTTGGACATTGATGAGTGCTTCCTTGGCCTTATCCAGTGTCCTAATTTTTCCAACTGCCTTAACACGATTGGATCTTCCATCTGTGAGTGCTGGGAAGGCTACCAAAGCAATGACACAGAGTGTGAGGATATTGACGAATGCCTGGACAATTCTACCTGCCCTGATCATAGCACATGTGTAAACACCAAAGGAGGCCACCAGTGTCTTTGTGATACTGGGTTTTCCAATAGCACTGACTTATGTATAGACATTGATGAATGCAGTGAAAACAACAGGCAAGAGCTTTGCACAAATGGGACATGCATGAATGCTCTTGGTTCTTATTACTGCGATTGTTTTAATGGATTCTCAAGCAATGGTACAGAATGTGTGGATGTGGATGAATGCTCAGAGCTTCTCAACTCCTCAGTGTGCCAGCCTTTCTCCACATGTGTTAACACTCTAGGTTCATACCTCTGTCCCTGTAATGTAGGTTTCATTTTGAATGGTATCAAATGTCTGGATGTGGATGAATGTCTTGACCCAAATGGTAGCCCATGTCCAAAAAACTCTCTATGTAACAATACAGAAGGGTCTTTCCTCTGTCACTGCTCCCCTGGATACCAACCCATAGACTCTTACTGTGAGGATATTGATGAATGTAAGAGCAGCAACACCTGTCGCTCTGATCAGGTGTGCACAAATCTACCGGGAGCATACAATTGCTCTTGCCCTCTTGGTTACCATGAGGAGAATGAGGCATGTGTCGACAACAATGAATGTGAGAATTCACCATGTCATCCTTTGGCGTACTGTTGGAATACACCTGGCTCCTTCTCCTGTCACTGTCACAGAGGCTTCACTGGGAATGGCTCCTGGTGCAAAGATGTGGATGAATGTGTTGCCTTTACCAACGCTTGTCACTCCCTCGCTCAATGTCATAACACCCCAGGATCATTTGTTTGTGTCTGTATGCCAGGCTTCCTCAGTATTGGGCCTCTATGTGTTGACATTAATGAATGCCAGCAAGAAAATGGGCACTGTCACTCAGCTGCTACCTGCATCAATTATGTAGGAGGATTCAAATGCTCTTGCAACCAAGGCTGGGAATCTACCAAGGATAACGGTCTTGGAAAAGAAGGCTGTGTAGACTTGAATGAGTGTGTGTCTCCCAACCTGTGTCCTCATCAGACATCCTGTACCAACCTACCAGGGAGCTACGCCTGTTCCTGCCCAGCAAACAACCCAGTTTGCAATACCTTAGCCAACATGGGTTAGCTATGCATTTGTTTTTTATTAAATTTTTATAACCAATTCTTTATACTGCACATTTTGTTGATTGGTAACAACCAAATTAACAAAAACACAACTCAAGTCTATAAGAAACTAATCTACTTCCAGTCAAGTATGTAGTTAATCCCAAAGTTATTGTTATACCTGACAGATTTAGATCGAAAATGATTTTTAATTTAACTAAGAAAATTCTATCTGAGACAGACATTTCTAAAATGCTAATGTAAAACATTTTTTTGGCGTGGTCCTTCACACTTCCAAATATGTGCGACCTCTGGGATCGTCAGTGTGAACTTCAAAAGAGCTGAAAGTATCTCGCATGCGCAGTAGAGGGCGCAAGGCAAAAAAACCTATCGTAATTGGGTCACTTTGGGCTTTGACAGCTTAGGTTGCAGCCTTATGTTGACAGCTAACAAACCAAACTTGACTAACTGCCTGTTCTCCACACAGAGAGCTCTCTGTACCCATACGGAGCAGAGGCTGGAGATAGAGAAGTGAAAATAGAAACAGAAGATGGAAATTCTCCGTACATTGCGCCATCAGCAGGGTTTCCTTTCTTGGGAAAACTGTACGACAGAGTATATGTGAGTCTGACTTGTCCTTCTTGCACAATCTCTCTGCATCATATTCACTTTTCCTCAGCTCACTTCACGGGTTTCCTGTAGGTTTGTAGGACTGAGATCACCATGAATGAAGGCTGATTTCTGTGTGGATTTGATTTTATGTTTTAAATCGATTCTCCGTTTTCAGTTTTCTGGGAGAGTGCATCAGATTTCCATTTAAAGTCTCCTGATGTTTTAAAGTGTTGAAGATTTTCAAACCCTTCTCTGCAAAAACACAAAATCTTACCAAGGATTTTTATTTTTGGGTCTAGTTCTTACTGCATATAAGACAAAATTAAATTTCCAATAAGATATAGGAGCTTTTTAAGTCAATAATTCCTTAATATTGCTAAAAAATGTACTACTTTCACTGGCAGATTCTTTGTTATATGAGAAATAACCTGCTGATGTAACTAGTACTTTTGATCAATATTAAATAATTACTTAAAACAAGCTCCTATTATATCTTGCTGAAAAGTTGCTTATAAGTTAGTTTTGTCTTAATTCAAATTAGGATATACACTGTAAGATATTTACACTAGAAACTAGACAAAAATACTTGGTAAAATTCACCATTATCTAGAAATCATAAAAAAATCACTTTCAAAGTTTGAATCTTTTAGTCAGATTTTCCTCTAATCAGAACTGTTATGCTCCTACATTGTATTTTACATACTTTGTCTATTTGATGCCATTTAACTTCTTAAAGCTGCTGTATTTTCTCAAGAAAAACACAGAAAAAATGCAAATGATAAATGATGATGTGCATATATATTTGGTATTCAAGGCTTATCCAGACCATTTTGTTTTGTAATAATATATGTAATACCTTTGCAATAATGCAAGAAAATGTAACAAAGGGACTCATTAACTCTTAAAACAACAGATTTTGTTATGAAACTATGTTGTTTGAATGGTCGTCATATGTCTGCAGTGCCTGTGTAACTTGTTATTAGAAATAATCTGGCAGTATTCATGGAAAACAATGATACTATCATCAACACTGGGAAACATGTTGATGATAATAAATGAAGACATTAGTTCCTGGGATCTCCACAGGCTTAAACTAATAAAACTATAAATTACTGAAATTTTTCTGAAATCTTGTTTTCCTCTAAAATCTTTCCATTTGAGATTATTCTATTTTAATAGATGAATTTGTTTTATGCACATTTTCACCAGAAGCGCCAATAGAGGGCGCTGTGTGGCTAAAAATATGACCAAAGTAACAACCTGAGGAGTTCAGGAGTTTTTCTCAGCAGAACAATTAACAAAAAGTTCTGAGATTAGTAATTTTCAGTAATAACAATGTTTAGGCTTAATATTTACATCACAATATGTGGTTATTCACAGTTTTATTCACAGTTAACATAGTAATAAACTCAACAGGAAGGAAAGCTTTGATGGCTGAACATTGTACTGATTGTGATTTAGTTTCAGTAAAGGGCCTGACTGGGTCTTTATTTAATTTTCTCAGTTTTCCGATAACGGCCTGGTCCAGTTTCAGTCGTTGGCGGAGAACGAACAATACCTGCTCCCATCTCCCTCTGCTGGCGGTTTCCCTGGCGACACGAAAGTGCCATTGCTGGCTGTCTTTTGGGATGATAGTGACCTCACCAAAGGCAACGGGAAGCTGTACTATAAGGTACAGAAGATCAGCGCTTGGAAAAATACGTTTTTCTAATTGGGTTTAATTTAAACCAATCAAACCTACTTAATCTTTGCAATAGTTGCATCGTTGTTGTTTGGTTCTTTTAGGAATATTCAGGACTGGATGCGTCAGATGTTTACTCCCAGATGGTGTTCAACCGCACCGCAGATGAAGTGACTAAGTTTGAGGGTTTGAAACGGAGGCCTTCGTTTTCCCCCACGTGGATCCTGAAGATCACCTGGGAAAACATGATGCCCGTCTCCTTTCAGAAGGTCAACCTGTCAGAGGTCAGGTCACCTTTAAAACCCTGACACAGAAACAATAAGTACAAACATGAAATATATTAAACTCCTCACTAAATATATCCTCTCTGATCACTAGAATTAGTATTCAAGCATATTGAGCATTTAAAATGTGTTTTTTTATCTGACCTGCCTGAATCTTGACTCATAAAGATGTGAAGGAGCAGGGAGTGTTGTTGTTTGGTTGTCCTACTTTAAATGTTATTGTGCAATGTGAGATTTTTAAGGTGCAGTGGTTTCCAGTTTGGTATCTGGTGCCACCTGGTGGCTTCTTAAGGGGATTTGTTTTTGTCCAATCAGCTGTCTGTGTAGATAGAAAAACGAAGTAAACTTTTGCCAAAACAAATTCTCAAAAAAAGAACACTTTTGATCTTTAAAAGTCCAGGATCTGCTTGAAAAAAAAAACAAACCACAGACACTTTTAGAATAATCTCAGAAATCTTCTAGAAAAAAACCCACAAACATTTCTGAGTTGCAAAAGCAACAAAAAAAAAACACTAGAAAAAAACTTTTTCTAGAAAATTTCTGCTATGAATTTCTGACTTTTTACTTGCAAATTTTTGACTGTTGAAACTCAGAAATTTAAAAAAATATATATTTGAATAGAAAATTTCTGCAACAAAACTCAGGTTTTCTCTAGCACATTTTTTCACTATCAAATAAAAAACATATCCAGTTTTTTTTCCAAAATAAAAATCCTAAAATTAATCTCAAAATGTTTTAGTTTTTTTCTAGCAAATGTTTGACTTTTGGAGCTCAGAAATTTCCAAGTTTCTTCTAGAAGATTTCTCGGGTTTTTTGGTGGAAATTTACTCCTGTTTTTTCCCCTATCTTCAGTCGGCCTGCTACGCCTTTGCAGTGAAGTCTTACCTGTTCTATCACAGTCGTTTATTGTATTGGATCTAATTTGGTAACCTTTGCAGCATTTGGTGAGTTTAAATGGTTTTCCTTTGCAGACCAACACCTTCCAGTGTATCTTGACGACAGATGGAGAGCGGTCCTTCGCCCTCCTGCGATTCGGGGAGATGAAATGGGGGCCTGGGCTGAGGAAGCATCACGACGCTCTGATCGGCTACACAGACGGAAAAACCTCATTTAAGGAGACCACCGAACCTCCAGGAAACCTCTTTGGTCACGCAGGCAGATACAGACCGAATGAAGTTACGGGAACACTGGGGAATCTCGGCCAGCTGGTGTATGATTTAACTGGACCAGTAGGGACGGATGCTGATGCAGGTCTTAAATGCCAGGCTTGGTCGAAGAAGGAGCCGGACCCGGCCGTGTGGACGGTGGGGCTGTCCTCCTGTCCCTGCACCCGCATGCAGGCTCTGGAGGACCTGGCGCTCCTGCTGGACCTCTCCAACCCGGGTGAGACAGTCCAGAAGCTGAGGGCTCAGCGGTGGGCGGGCGCCTCTGTGCAGGTCTTTAGGTCGCTGCTGTCCAACCAGTATGGTGCTGGGAAGAGGTGCGTGTATGAGCCGGAAGGCGCCTTGCTGGCTGGATACAACGAGCGCTACTTCTTCGGAGACAGCACTCAGAAACACATTGGTAAGACTCTCAGGTTGTTTCCTGGTGAAAAAGTGGATTGCAGATAATGGATGGATGGTTTGTTGTTCCACTGGTAAATTTCACCATAAAGTAAATTCATATTTTATTGCAGGAACATAATTAAACAGAGAAATTTAACCTTTAATTTAGCACATTCATTCAGTGGGGAAAAATCCAACATTAATTGGGTTTTTGTTTTGCAGCTTTCACTTCCATTTGGGTTTCTGCTGCTAGAAACAATCTCAGCCCTTAAAAAAAAACATCCAACCGTTTTCTGTGACTAAGTTCATGTTTTTTGGTGTCTGGAAAACGAACCTTTCCAAAAACCTTCTAATTATTAAGTCACAATTGGCAGGCGGTGCCCCGTTTTTACAGAGCTCTGTAAAAAAAACAAAGAAACAACTAAATGTATTTTTGGTTAAAATCTGCAATGCTTTAATACGAACCATCTCTTCTGATCATCCAGCTGAAGCTGAGCATTTATAAGAGACATCATTTCACCAAATGTTTCCTTGCAGACGGGGATCTCCTCCCATTTCAGTGGTGTTGCATCGACTCTCCCCAGTGCCATCTCTACCTCAGAAAGAGACCTTTGGATCGTTGTCAAGGTTACGGCTCCAGCATTCGCAGCGGGGCAGCGCGGGGCACCGGTGAGGAATCCCCCCAAAAATGTTTAAAACAAGCAAATGATCTTGTTTTTAGTCTTATTTCAAAAATGAAAAACAATATTTCCCTACAGCATTAGTGTACGGCGGTCTGCATTTCATCACCTTCGATGGGGCAGAGTACTCCTTTAAGGCCCTGGGGGAGTTTGTGATATTACGTCTCTCAGCCCCACGCGGCTCTAATATCTTCACCCTACAAGGACAGATTGAAAAGCTGCAGACAGTCGCAGGAGGGATCATTGACGTCCCAGTGGTGGTGCGCATGGCTGCCTTCCACCAAGGCATCGGCAAGGTCAGCATGGGAACGACAGCAAGTTTGGAAAAGTCATGTTGACCGCTGAGAATAATCAGATTATTGGAGTGCAGGGAATGTTTTATGTGTTTCATTGGGATGTTGTGAGATAGACCAACACAAACCAGTGCATAATTGACAAGTGAAATAAAAACAATGCATGATTTTCACATAATTTGGACCAATAAAATGTGACAGTTTGTTCAGCCAAAAACTTTTGCTGAATTTATACCGTTAAACCATTGGCAGATTATTTTACTTTCATCATGTTTTCTCTTGTTGTAAGTGAAAAAATCTGCCAGTTTTCATCAACATTAAAGAATCATTTTCTTAAAACAACCTCCTGTTTCTTGCTGAAAAGTTACTTATAAGTTAGTTTTGTCTTATTTCAATTGTGCCGAGATATTTACAGCAGAAACTAGACGAAAATATGTTGTAAGATTTAGTTTTTTTGCAGTCTGAGGGAGATTATGAGGTCTGTATCCAGAGTTACTAAAGGAAATACAGTATTGCAGAATTTTTAACCTTTTATACTAGTTTTAATAAAGCAAAACAACTTGTATCTGCATCTTTAACTACTTTTAATCTTTATCGAATCAGATTGAGTGGAGATGCTCTGCCAAAGAGAGCGGGCTGCAGATTTTTGTGGATGATGCTGAATTCTCAGTCACAATCGGTAACATGCATCACACACATTTGATGTGCATGACTAACATATAATGTACAGATCTTAAGGAGAGCATCTACCTGTCCCTCCAGGTGTCATGTATGAGAACAAGCAGAGCCTTTCTGTGCGCTGCCTCTCGGAGAATCGCTGTGCAGCGGTCTATGCCAGCGGTCTCAGGGTGGTCGTCTGGCGAAGCGAAGGCTACCGTCAGCTGGCGGCCATGGTGGAAGTCCCAGAGACCTTCTACAGACGCACCGTGGGTCTGATGGGGCTCTGGAACGCCAACCGGTCCGATGACTTCCTCATGTCCGACGGGAAGGTCGTCCCCTCCCAGCATCTCAACCCGCCTGAGGAGGAGCAGCTCAAGCTGTTCTGCATGTCCTGTGAGTGGAACAGACTCAGTTTTCTGACAAAGCATTCCCAGCCCAATCTCAACCCAAACGGGAAGTTAGTTTCCAGTCTGAATTAATTTGCCAACACATTCAATGAGCTGCAGTGTTTCTGCTTACCAGTGACTTAACAAAACTACGACTGCAGAAAGACATTTTAGGGTCTCATTGCAGTTTTCTGGCAGATCCCCGATTACCGATCTTTAAGAAGCCGCACTCCAAAAACACAAAACTCTTGCCAAGTATTTTTGGTCTAGTTTTTGGTGCAAATATCTTGGCAAACTTGAAATAAGACAAAACTAATTTGCAAGTTATTTTTTAGAAATATATAGGAGCTTGTTTTAAGTAAATAATTCCTTAATATTGATGAAAAAGTTCTAGTTCCTCTAGCAGATAACAGTGTCTTAAAAATTATTTTTGCTGCTCACCAGCTACATTTGCTGGGGCTGAGCCCCCCTTGTCCTTAAGCCCTAGTGACGCCCCTGCTGCTCACCTCTCACGTTTTCCAGGGGCGGTCCCGAACCCAGAGAACCTGCTGGGATCTCAAAACGCTCCCCGGGCTTTGGACTCCACCACGCCGCTGCTGGAACGCCTCAGTCCTGCTGAGCTGGAAACGCAGATGAGACTTTGCAAAAACAGCGTTGAGTGCATTCAGGACAGCCTGGCGTCCGGCATCCCCAACCTGGGCCAGCGGACTCTGGAGGCCCAGATTCAGTTCAGGAGCCTGGCTCTCCTCTTCGGTACACTTATCTAGCATTTCCAGAACTTGAAGTGCTTCTGTCTCAGCCTGAGCCTAACGCTGTGCGACATGTTTGTGATCCGGCAGGCAACATGCCGCCTGCAGTGACAGAGCCCACTGTGATACACACAAAGGTCAACTCTCAGGTCAGCGCTCAAATTGTCGCTCAGGACCCAAACGGTGACCCCATCACCTACTCTTTGCTGCTGCGCTCAGAGGCTCATGTTGGCAGTGGTGAGACATGCACACACACACACACCCTCTGCCTCCATCCATCACCGTTAGTGATGGGATCACTGCTGACATTTGTTCGCGGGACGGAGAGGCCGCTGCTGCTGAGTCACACAGACAGAGAGCCTCTTCCTACTATGATAACCGCGATGCATAATTGGTATGTGTGTGATTTTCTTCTTCCCTTCCAGTGAACGGCTACCTGACATGGACACCGCGCAGCACTCAGCCTTACCAGCTGACTGTCAGGGTCAGTGACGGGCAGACTAGCTCCTTGTTCAGCCCCGTCCTGCGAGTCTGCAACTGTCTGAACGGAGGAACCTGCCTGTATGACAGCGTGGCTGAAAATCACCTGCAGGGAAAGTTTCAGGTACTGCATTCCTGGATTTATCTGGGGTTGTTTTCCTAAAAAAAAAATCAAAGTTAAATTTTGAAAGCGGAGGTTGTGGAGCTGATAACCGTTTTAATGCTTAATTCCAGTTTCTTGGTGAAATCTGATTTGTTTTCACTTCGTCGACGACCACAAATTTAACAGGATGATAAATTGCACCAGTAGTTATTGCGATAAACGATAATATTGTTGTTTTGGGAGTAATACAAAGGTAATGGCATCTTCTCAAAGGCCTTCTGGAAGACGCTTTCAATATCCAAAATAAACAAAACAATTAATGATGAAGATTGTGTAAACAAAATTGTAATTCCGCTAATGTGCTAATAGAAATGTTTCTTTTTTGTTTTTGCAAGTCATTGTAATTATAAAAATAGAGCAGTGACAACCCTGAATATTAAACATACAGCAGAATCATAAAAATCTACTGTTGCCATGGTGATTCCCGCCCTTTTCGTGGCATGGAAAAGTGGGCGTGTCCAAATTCTGTTGGAATTATTTGTGTCCTGTCGCCTAGCAGCCGTGGCAGCACTCAACACCAGCTATAGTAAACATGGAGCTTGAAATCTTGCTGAGTTTACTTATGCAATCCTTTTTAATTTATTCAATTAAATTTAGACAAAATGTATATTCAAAAAATTATTTTGAAAATGACATAAACCTAAAAACACAACCAGCTTCAGCTTCTAACTTTTTTTTTCTGTGGCGAAAGCAAAAATAACCCATTTAGCCTCAATTAATCTGTTGTTTGGAGGTTTGTTTATTATTCTGTGTTGCTTAGAAACAACAATGAAATTGTTTCTGTTCTACTTCCATTTCATGACTCTAGGTTGTTTAGAGACCCGATTTCTTGTGCCAAGTTGTGCTTTAGTTTAACTATCTTCCTTATGTCCACTCATCCATTAGTTTTAGATCTATTTCCCAGTCCACTGCGTACTCTCCCTCGCCCCCTGGTGTTTTTGCTCTGCTCTGGCTCCCTGTGGTCTCCTTTAGTTTTTCTAAGTTCTGATAATCATTTTTTCAGTGAAACACTCTTCATCTACAAGCTGCTTTTTGGGTCCTCCATCAGTTCATGGCAGAATCTTGGGATATTTTGGTCTGTGAAGGAATTTAACAGTGTGGCAATGACAAAACGCATCAAATAACATTAAGTGTGTTCATTACTGTCCCAATAGGACACCAAGTCGTTTTGTCTTTGAGAATGACACTAGAAACAATTTAAGCTTAGAATCGTCACAATTTCCTAATTTGAAAAAAAAACATCCAGTGGTGTAAAAAAAGTGTCTGTTTTTAAAATTTGTCGCACCTTAATCTTTATCTTTTTCATCTTTCTTTAATTTGCAGGTAGTTGGGTGCCTGTGCCCGACGGGATACAGCGGGACGTTCTGTGGAAACACAACCAACGCATGTCGGGGCAAGCCGTGTTTCAGAGGGGTGCAGTGCGACCCAAAGTCCGGCCCAGACCAGTTCAGCTGTGGAGACTGTCCTGACAACACCGTCTCCAACGGCAAACAGGGATACAAATGCTTCGAGTATGGTCTGTAGAACATGACATGTCATTTTTAAATCTCACAACCTGAGACCCGATTCCTGTCCTTACCCTGGTTTCCTGCTGTTCCTCCTCAGACATGTGCAGCCCTCCTTTCAGCTTCCCGTGCCACCAGGATGCAGAATGCCTGTCCACCAAGCTCAGCTACTCCTGCACATGCAAATCTGGCTTCAGTGGAGACGGATACAACTGCACAGGTGCTTAATGTCGACCCTTTGTAAAAGTATTTATAGTCAGTTTACTCCATCGCTTTGCAACTGCTAGCCTTTCTTTGTCGTCTGATTTGGAAGTGGAAAAACAGTTTTGGTCATTTCTTATACAGCTTTTCACTTTCCAGAGGCTGAAAACTGCAAAAACACAAAAGTATTTTTAGTTAGTTTCTATGAAAATATCTTAATACACTTTTAGTAAGACAAAACTAACTTACAGCTAACTTAAATCGGAGCTTGTTTTAAGTCAATAGTTCTTTAATGTTGATGAAAAGCTATTGGCAGATTATTTTGCCAATAAGACATTTTTCCATCTTATATCTTGCTGAAAATTCTTTGCAAGTTAGTTTTGTCTTATTTCCAGTGTTCTAAGACATTTTCATAGAAACTGAACTAAAATGCTTGGTAAGATTTTGTGTTTTTGGGAGTTTGGGAGGATCTGCTGCAGCAGTCTGGATTACAGTGAATTGGAAGAAGCCTCTGACTGAAGACACGCTGCTGTTGGTTAACAGTCTGAAGGAGAGCATAACTAGAGTTTCTCACTTTATGAAGAATCCTTAGAAGGAATTTCTTCTCCACAGAAAACCTGCATTTATTCTGAAATTAGATCACTCTTTATTGGACTCTATTTATTTGTTAATGAACTTGTGAAGGTGATTTGTTTTTATATTTTGGTTGATCAAAGTGAAAGAGGCTGACTCTTCTATCTGAGCTGATTTATCACAAAAACTCCCTCTAACGATCAAACATTTGCAGTTGTAATGTGATGAGACTAACAACGTGTGTTAGTGCTTCTGCGAGGTTTAGCATTTACATGTAGCGGGGGGGATTTTTTTGCGTCATTGTTGGTCTTTGTGTTGCAGATGTGGATGAATGTGCGAAGCTCATGCCATGTAAAAATGCCAAGTATGAGTGTGTGAACAACCGCGGATCTTACGACTGCAAATGCAAATATGAAGACGGATGTGGTATGTACACTGATGCTAACGGTAAATTACCAGCAAAAAAAGATTGATTAAAATAGACAGCAGTGATCATTGGAGAGGATCAGAGATAAAAAAAAGTCAGAACTAAACCTTTGGAACGTTGTATTTCTGTTTATGGAACAATCTGAAAAAAAAGGTAAATAATTCTGATTGTAGTTTCTCCAAAATTAAGATGAATTCAAAACCATTAATTAATAAAGGGGAATTTTTTTTTTTTGCATAGTTTTTTTAAGATGTTATTTAACTGTAAAAAAAATCCCATAGAAAAATGAGCTGGCAATGCTTGCTGGCCAGATTTGCTCAATTCTTGAATTAAGGTCAAAGGGCCAAAAATGGCCCCCAAGCCGCACTTTGGACACCACTGGCGTCGACTATATAAGATTTTTGTCTTCAAACTACTGATTTTCATTAAAATAATTTTGTTTGACAAGAACAATTTAGACTCCAGAATGAAATAAATACTTATTCAGCAGTTTTTCACAATTCAGAGAAAATAGTTCAGAATCGGAACCGACTCTGATTTTTGTTTTGTTTTGTTCTTTTATGCAGGTAACACTGCGAATCCTCCAGGTTTGGGCTCCAACCAGCAGTTTCATTTCTGTAGCTCCGTCTGCCTTACAGAGACGCTTGTAAGTTTCTCTACATTTGTATCTGTTCAGGGTACAACATGTTCAACCTGTCCCTGCACTGGACAAACGAGAGAACGGACGGACTCAAACAGGTGTGTGGTTCGGGCGGGCGCTCCGATTTCTGATTTCTGCTTGGTGGCAAAGTGATGCTTTCATATTTTCCTCAGCTGGATGACATTCTGGCCAAAGGTTTCACAAACAAGTTCTACAACATCAGTAAGAAAGAAGCATCCAGCCCTGGCATGGAGGAGTACCGGCTGGCCGTGTCCAGCGACACGCCCCACTGGTACGTCCGGGACTACCTGGCCAGAGTCAGCAGATACTACGGCATCAACTCAGTGGACGTTTATGGTAAAACACATAGGAAACAATAGAGCAGAGCTGGGAGTACTACTTACATTTATTCATTTACTTTTTTTGGGGGGTGAAAAAAGGAGTAAAAGTGCATTTTACTTTTACTCAAGTATCTTTTTACTTTATACTCTTACTTCATACAAGTAAGAGTATTTCTGCTCTTACTTGAGTTAAATTTATGGATTTTCTACCAACTGAATGAAAAACAAACGTTTTAAACAAAAAGACACAAAACTTGTAGTTTTTCTTAACTTCAAAAACTACAAGTTTGTTAACTTTTTGTGTTAACAAAACAGTTAAACCTGTTTATAACAGGTTTAAAGTTCAAAATTGTTAAAACTTTATAACAATTTTAACAGTTTTAAACAGTTAAAACTGTTAAACAGTTTTAACAATTTGAAAGAAATTGATTTGGAAACAATTTTTTTTGGCTGATTTTGTTATTTTTTATTACTTGTATGAATTATTGTCAATTTGGTCTTTAAAATACATAAATTTCCTCTTTACTTTATGTTGTGGTCCGTTTTCTCATGTAATTGTTAAATATTAAATGATTGATAGTTTGATCAGTTACTCAGTATTTGAGTCGACTTTTTACCAAATACTTTTTACTTTTACTTGAGCAGAAATATGTTGAAGTACTGATTCTCTTACTGGAGAATAATCTTTGGGTTCTCTGCCCACGTCATAAAAAGCAAACCATAAAGTTTGTTTTTACAAAAACATGAAACATTATCAGGTATTTTTGGTCTAGTTTATGGTGAAATATCTTAGTTTTGTCTTATTTCATCTGTTCTAAGGTATTTTAGAGAAAAATAGGGGGAAAAAAACTTAATCAGATTTTGATTTTGCTGCTCATTTTGATTCTGTGAACAGATTTAGATGAGTGCAAGGCCAAGGAGGCGGGGTGTGTCTCACCTGCTTTGTGCACCAACACCTACGGAGGCTACATGTGTGTTTGCAACGGCACAGCTGTGGTGGATGGAAGCCAGTCCTGTATAACTGGTGAGTAAACTGGAAAACATATGTAGAAATGAAAAAGCAAAGCAAAACCCGACGACATCTCAGTAAAAATATCACCAAAAGGTTTGTTTATGTCAGTAATTCAACTCTCATTATCCTGGTGGGCAGGATAATGGAGGAGCATCGTTGTGATGACGGGCTGAAGGCGGAGAGAGTAGGAGCTTCTTAAAGAGACAGAGGCCCAATTTCAAATAGAAAAGACTCTTTTGAGTCATCTTTGATATATGCAGCATTTTTTATAATATCTGAAGGAGACATAGTTTCTTAATTGTGTTATAAAATGGCACTATGTGCCTAAAAATACACATTAGCCTATCTGCCTAAAAAAAACCCTAATTTATGCAATAATTCATGCAAAAGGAACCCTGACCATGGAATTCTTCGTACGTCAACATTTCTGTATTAAAAACCTTTTTTTGTTGGGATGCTGTGGTGGCGCAGGGGAAAAGCACAACCCACATATGGAGGCCTTAGTCCTCAAGCTGGCAGTTGCAGGTTTGATTCCCGGCCTGGTGACATTTGCCACATGTCTTCCCCATCTCTTGTTTCCCATTTCCTGTCAAGCTACTTTCAAATAAAGGCCACTAGAGCCAAAAAAATCCTAAAAGAAAAAAACTGTTTAAAAGCCTTTTTTTGTTGGACAATTTACACCTGACCTAAATGTATTTTAAATCATTGATTGGTCTACTTTAATTGGCGCCTCAAATTTTCTAAGAATTTTGTCATCAGCTGCAAAATCATCCAAGTAAAGATTCTCTATAATATGACTATACTATGAGTTTGAATTTAATTAACTTTGCATTGCTGTTCTGATTTATTAGGCTGCACAGGCATTTCACCAGTGACAGATTTAACATAATAACTGTATGGTTTTACCATGTAACACATTGCTTTCTGTTTCTCCATCAACCAGCCGAGAGATCAGCGGAGTCTGCATCGAACGTGGACCTCATTCTGGGCTTGGTTCTGGGCATCGGGATTCCTCTGCTCCTGCTGCTGCTCCTGGCTGTTCTGCTCTGCCTCTGCTGCTGCAAGAAGACCGTTACTGGAGAGTGAGTAGCATCAGCAGGACACACACGTTGCAGCTTTTAATTAGGACACGGCATTCAAAGCAGACCAGGAAGTAAAATGGTTGCTAAGGTGCTTTTTTTTTTTTAAAGGTTTTATTGGCTCTAGTGGCCTTTATTTAACAGTGAATGGACATGAAAGAGGGGGAAGACATGCAGCAAAGGTCGCCAGGCTGGGAATCAAACCTGGGATGGCCGTGTCGAGGACATGTGCTGGACCCCTGAGCCACCACAGCACCCCGCTAAGGTGCTTTTAATATAGACGAGGATTAGGGCTGCTGGAAACAATAATTTCAGAATTTGGACTTTAGGGTTCTAGAAAAAAAGGCAAAATTCTGAAAAAAAAGTGAGAAAATCCTGAGGAAAAAAAATTATATTCTTAGAAACAAAGTTAGAATTCTGAGAAAAAAAATCAAAATTTTGAGGAAAAAAAGTGACATTTCTAACATTTTTTTTCTCAGTGGCCTTTATCGTCTTCTGTATTTTAATGATCATGCAGATAAAAAAAGGCCAGTTTGACTCCCAATGTGGAATGTGGAACAATCCCTTCTAGTTCTCATTATGCAGACAATAAGAGCAGCAGATTCAGGCGGTTCCGTCTGCGTTCAGCTGAGTCGCTTCCAAACCTGCATACCGGCAAACATCCTGCAGCCTGATTGGCCCAGAAAGCTGGCCGTAACTGAGCTCTGAATGCCAAGCGACTGG
The DNA here is from genome assembly GCA_902982915.1 of Phalloptychus januarius. Lineage (NCBI taxonomy): Eukaryota > Metazoa > Chordata > Actinopteri > Cyprinodontiformes > Poeciliidae > Phalloptychus > Phalloptychus januarius. The sequence continues at coordinate 4,209,839 of CADWAE010000242.1, read as the reverse complement.
GATATACAGCATGGTTTTGGGTGGGTCAGCAGATCCTCTGGGTGGGGGGGCGATGAGCTTCATGCAGGGGGTTGGAGAATAAACTGCCGTAAAGTCACACAAATTCACTACTTATTTCAAGGTACGGTAGTCAAATTGGCCTGGCTGGGAACAGTCCTTCTTCCCAGAAACTAGAGGTTGTAAATCCCAGCTGCCGCTGCAGCTCCAGCCTCCTCCCATTTAATTTCTGAGTCGGAGGACAAACTGCCCACTCTATTACTATATTAAACAAAACACTTCCTACTAACAGCCTTTGTGCGAGTTATGAAACTTTACTTTTATACCACACAAGATCATTTGAGGAGGCATTGCTTGGTAAAACAGAGCAATAAGATGGAGGGGTGGGGGGGGGGGCATTATTATTTATCTGTTGTAGCTTAGTTGAAATGTTTAGCTTAGCTTTAGCTTAGCATGGTGCAGCTTATTTTGACTTCTTACTTTCTTATCTGATTTTATTTCAGCCTGTTCTTTCATTTAGTAGCTTTGGTTTTTAGTAAAAGCTGCCATTTGTTTGATCTTAGCTGAACTTTCTGTTATATCTTAGCCTGATTATTTCTATTAATTTAAGATTAGCTTAGCTAAGTAGCTAAGTGCAGTTTGTGTCATAGCCTGGAGAAAATGTACCTTATTAGCATATTTTCTCTGCACTCTAAAAATTTAGATCCATTTTTAGAACATTTTCTTGCCTAACTAATTAAACTAGTTTTTTGATCTTTTCCTAAGAAAAACTTTGATTAATTATTTGATCTGGACTTAAATTAAACCTAGCTCGTGTTTTTCTTACAGAGTCTGTTTCAGCTTAGCTTTTCTTTCATTTGGTTTAGTTTGGTTTGTTTGGCTAAACTAACTTAAACAAAGCTTAATGACAGTTTGGATTAACATCTTATTGTTGGTGTCACTTATCAGTATAGCTTGTTATCTCACGTTGCTTTAGTTAATTAATCTAATCTACATTAATCTTAGCATAATTTAATGTTTTATTTTGTTTATATATGCCAATCTTAAGTTATCATAAGTTTTAATTGAAATCTTAACATATAAGTGAACTTTTATTTATAATTGGACATAAATTGTGAGTTAGTGAGTAGAGGTTGTGATTATTCTGAGTATTTACCTTGTTCAGTTTAAGGCTCTGCTGCAAAGCCTCCTGTGTTTTTCCAGATAACGATGTGTTTTGTAACGTGTCCTTAGCAGTAAAGTGCGCTGCAGGATGTGTGCAGATGCACGGCATCTGGACCAGGTGCTAGTGGGCCGCAGAGACGCCTAATCCCCCTGATGACTGGCCTCCTTTTTCTGCTTTCACTCAAACACACTCTGAGTCCAACAATGCCGTCTGCGGCAGCGTTGTCGGATCACCTAAGATTAGTGGGCAGGAAAATAAAACCCACAGAAATACTAATTCTGTTTTGCTTTGAAAAAAAAAGCAACAACTTGGGTTCGCTCACATTTTCTGAGAAAGCCGTGACTAAGAAGCAAAGAATCTGATGATGCCTCTGCAAACACAGTATGAAATCACTTCACAAGTTGTGTTGTCTTTGTTTTTAGTTTATGGTGGGATGATTAAGCAGCACAGTCTGACTGCGCCTCGTTATCCAGAGGGACATTCTGCACATATTTACACAGAGAGCAGTGCTAATAATGCAATTTATCTGCAAATAAGGAGCATTCAGATGTGAGCTCCATGTTTTTAATCAGCTTTAGCCACAGATCTCAGTATCTTTCAACTCTCTGGGTTTCTAGGCTAGAAGAGGCATGAATATGCATGAGTCACTGTTGCTCATCCGAACATTTCCATAAACCACCATAATAATATTATCTGTTGTATGAGAAACAGCAGTAAACACAACCAGCACATGGAAATATAAGACGTATTATTCAACGGAGTAGACAGACGACCACAATACAAACAAAACCTTTTTAGCCCAAATTGCAGATATTATTCCCTTAAATTATTCCTGAACTCCTTGGCAAATCCTTTAAAATGTGATGTTTATGTGGTTTAAAGGAAATTACACCATGATAAATTATTTAAAAATTCTTATTTTTCCCTGCACAATTCAACTAACCCATCACACAAAAGAAAAACGTGCATAAACTTAAAGTATTGCTTATATAAAGATAATTCTGATTTGATTCCAGGTTTTATTCTTCTTGAGAATCCAACCAGCATCAGTTCTAGTTAATCTGAACCAACAGAAACAAATGACGGCGCTCGTTTTACGATTTTCCTGCCATTTAGACTCTTAGATCCTTCAACTGAACATGGAAACTGTTCAATGGTATCAGTCAGAAGAAGGGTACAAAAAAATCCACACAGCACAGAATAAAATGTAACAGTTTTTCTGTAGCTTGGCTTGTTCTGCGTCTTCCAGTCCAGATCGAGGTATATATGTTTTTGTCCTCTTTATGATGTTTTTCGCGATGTGTAGTCCAGGAAATACGGTAAATCCAGTTGACATCCAGGCTTGTCCAAAGTCTCCCAAAATCAGTTATGATCCGGTTAAGTCAAACTTTCAAAATGTATTTTATCACACAGCAACAAACAACAAAACCACAATACCCGGAGTGAAACCAGGAGGTGGCAGTATCATGCTGTGGGGATTACTGTTGCTCAGATGGAACTTTGTATTAGTTAGTGTGGAAGAAAATGGAAACAAGTTCAAATACTAATCAGCTTTGATTTAAGCAAATCGTCTGTCAACTAGAAAGCTGAACACAAGGAAAGTTTTAATTCTTCATCATTTGTTCTGAGTAATGAGACATTCAGAACAGCAGAACCTGGAGAAAATCTTAAAAAGCAGAATAACGCCTTAGCACTTCAGTCACCAGCGGACAACAGATTTTGAAATATTTTCCAAAATGGAGTAAATAAATTTACCCAAAGCAACATGTGGCAAAAAGACTTAAAGCTGCAGTATGTAACTTTTTTCATATTTATTAAAACTGTGATCAGACTGCGATCTCCTCCACCTCTTCTCTGAGCTGTTGGTGCCATCTGAAGACATGCACAAAAACAACCAATCAGAGCCAGTAGGCGGATCTTAGTGCAGTCAATCAACCGTGTGTACTCACTGCTAAATGTGCTAATGGCAGAGAAACAACTCACCATTACAGGAAAACTGTTTATCCACCATCATCTGTGATCATGCTAACTAACTTTAGCATTTGGGACGAGTATATTGTGGTGTACTAGTGGTAGCTGGGAAGGGTTGGAGGAGAGGGGTAAGCAGTGCCAAAATCAGGGGTGATTGACAGCACTGCTTGACTCTGATTGGTTGTTTCTAGTTAGCGCTGGGAGAAGACAGGAGAGCTGCAAACTGTGATAACATAGTGACATTTTCAACAAAAAAGTTGTAACAGTTACTGTAGCTTTTAAGCTAAAATTTAATAAAAAGATGCTTCAGACATTATTGTCCACACTTATTTACACTTACCAAACTGCATTATTACAGCGTTGTTGTTTTTTTATATATCTTTCATCGTTTGTAATTTAGCTAAATTGACTGGGATATGTGGCACATTAAAGAAATTGTTTTTTTAGATCCACTGCAGGCGGTAACGTTTCCTCCTGGTTCCTGTTCTCTTGCAGCCTCCCCCACCTGATGCCAGACCACATCCAGCAGCAGTACAACCCCCCACCCTTCAACTACGCTGACCCGGCCCTGCAGTACATGAGCCACTGCAGCCCTCGGGTCTTAGACGACGTCACGCCCCGGCAGCGCCCACGATAGCGACACCCGCGGCTTAATAACGGCAACACAAGCACTTTCCCTGACATAGTACCACATAATAATGCTGGAGTGAATGTTATTTATATTTACTTGAACACCCAGATGAATCTGCAAAGCTGAATTATTTTCTTTTTCTGATCAACGGTTTTCAATTTGTCTGACCCAGCAAACCGCCGATGTCTTGGCAGGAAGTGTTGATTAAAAGTAAAACACTGCAGTGCTCTTTATCTTCCAGTTAGTGGCTAGCCAGCAGTAGCATTTGTCAGAGTACCAGGTGTCAAATTCACATAGAATATATGATTTTAATCTACTGGGATCATTATTCCAATACACCAGTCCATAAAAAGGTGCTACCGTTTTCTGAAAACCATTCACGCAAAGTTGAGTTTCAAACTCTTGAATTACTGTTAATTGTATCCTAGTTCATTTTCCATATCAGGATGTTAGCTTGAAGCTGCTCTGCAAGTAAAAAAACATGTAAATATCTTGTAAAATATTAATAAAAAATGTTCCATTCAAGAAAATGTAGCTGTGGAAATCATTTCAAAAACAAACTGCTGATGCTGCGATGAATTAAAGCTGAAAATTAATTCAATATTCATGCTAGGAGAAAAGTTTCTTCCTGGAAGCTATGAGCTGCAAAGAGCTTATGCTAAATATTTATCAGCCTTAATAATCTTTAAATCATCATGTAAATACATTTGTTCACATTAAAAATAAGTCATAAATTTGAAGAACTCAAAGATATAAAAAATCCAAGATGTTGTGAGGCCTATTAAACATAAAACTCGCTTATTTCATGCAAAACGTGCACACAAATGTGATGGTATTCTGAGTGTAAGCCTTAATTATGCATACCGCTACAGTGACCTTCATAATTATTCATATCCTCCTTGTAAAATGTATGAAAAGTCTTAAAATAAATAATTTTTTTATTGTAGTACTATAATCTCAAACTAAAAATTTTATAAAAATCTGATCAATTATCTGCCATCAACAGTTTTTTGTTTTGTTTTTGTTTTGCTAGGCTTCAGACTAAAGATGGTCCTGGAAGAAAGTTGATTTTGTGATGAATTGTTTCAGTGTGGATTTGTTAACATGTCCTGGGCGTTTTTGCTGAAAGACCCATGAAAACCCCATTTTCATCTCTTCCTGGTTGTTTTTATATTGAAAACATCTTGGTAATTACAAAAACAATTCATAACATTCCTTTGGAACATAAACAGTCCCCCAGCATCACAGATTCTCCACTGTACTTTATTTAAGTCAGGACTGGAGTTGTATCCGTTAGGTAGCCAGATTCTGTTAGCTAACCTAGCTAACGGCCACTTTACAATCTGTTCCGGAAGCACAATCCGTGATTCTCTTTAAATCGCAATAATATATTTACAGTAACTTAGAAAATAAATTTAAAAAATACTCTCCTTGGAAGTATTTCTTTAGCACATGCGCTTATTAGATAACGGTGCCTCCGAAACAGATTGTGACAGCCGCTAACCGTTAGCTAGGTTAGCTAACCTAAACCTAGCTAGGCGTAGCTAACGGTTATGTTAGTTACGGTTAGCTAAGGTTAGCAAGAATTCATAGATTCCTAGTTGATAGAGTCTGATCAGAATATTCCATTTAAAATGTTCGGCAGGACTTATTTGTGACAATAGCTGAAAATGGTAAACTGCTTGTGATGTACACATTTTGTACACTTTGAGAAAGTATTACTAATTGCCATAAATTGCTCTTTTTTTATCCTCAACACCACTGTTTCCAGGTCTGCTCCAGCTCCCTGCAGTTCCTTCTCTGGTCAGCAGGTGTCACCGCTGAGTCGCTCCCTTGAGGAAGATCAATTAGACTTGTTTATGAGTGGGGTTTCAGCTGAGACGCAGCACTCTCGCAGCCTCCGGCCCCACGAGCAAGCGAACACAACTGACGAGGCACCTGCTCTCGCTGCAGCCTTGATCTGAAGTGGCCACAGCATGCGGCGAGCCTGCTGACCCCTGCAGAATGAGATCATCCGAGAGGGGCGCGGGGAGCGCGGCGGCCCTGCAGGTCCCTGCCTCTGCAGAGACAGACGCTCCGGCTGAGGTCAAGGACTGGAGAGCTGGATCTATCGTTCTTTTACTGTTGCTTACTAAATTGTGCATTTTGCACACAAGTAGCATGACCCTTCCTCTACTTTTGTTGCTGTAGTTAAAGCTGCAGCATGTAGCTTTTATACAAAAAAATGCTATTTTTAGAAAATTGTTAAAATTGTCCCCATGTCATGACAGATAGGCAGATAATCTGTGCTGCTATTGACATCTGAAAAAATGCACAGCTCAACTAAAAAACAACCAATGAGAGCCAGAAGGAGGGTCTTAGCGCTGTCAATCATGCCTCTGATTAGCAGGCATGATCTGTTAAGATACAGCTTCTTGTCCTGAATGCTAAAGCTAGTTAGCATGGTCACCGATGACGACAGATAAATGTTTTTTCTGTAAGGCACTGTAAAAACACAAAAACTTATCTAGTAATTATGATCTAGTTTCTAGTACAGATATCTTAGCACACTTGGAAAAAGACAAAGCTGTCTTACAAGTAACTTTTCAGCAACATTATGTAGCTTGTTTTAAGTCAATAATTCCTTAAGATTAATGAAAAAGTACTAGTTGCATTGGGAGTTTGTCACTTGTGATACCACATTTATTCATAAGTGAAATAATTTGACCAATTGAACTTATACTTTTTCACCAATATTTAGAAATTATTGACTTAAAACAAGCTCATTTGTCTTGCTAAAAAGTTACTTGTTATTTAATTTTGTCTTATGTCAAATGTACTAAGATAATTGCACTGGAAACTGGACCAAAAATTCTTAGTAAGAGTTTGTGTTTTTGTAGTGAGGAGAGTTGTTTCTCCACCATTAGCACATTTAGCAGCATGTTTACAAGCTAAACATATGCCGTCATTGGTGGATATGCTAGCTAGCCATAGCATTCAGGACAGGCTCTGTTGATAGAGTGAAGCTGTATCATAGCAGAGAGATCATGCGTTGTCAGTCATGCATGAACAAACATGATTGACAGCGCTAAGACCCGCCTCCTGGCTCTGATTGGTTGTCCTTAATTTGCACTGGGAGCTTGATTTTTTTCCCCACAGATTATCTGTCTCATTCGACATAATGACAGTTTCTACAAACATGTTTTTGGAAAAATGACATACTGACGTACACTTTAAGGAGTGTTTGTGCAAACGAGAAAGTTTCTGGTGACACCTGTGAGTCCTTTGGTGTCCGGCGAGGATGAAGTCACTGTCAGATTTCTGGAAGCTTCCTAGAAGCAGCTGAAGGCTGCAGTGTTTGAACTCCTGCTCCTCTCTGACTGCAGCAGACAAGCTGGAGGCAAGCCAATGAGGGAAAGGGAGAGCAGGCAAGAAGGACAGTGTTGGATAGTTGGAGAGAGCGACAGGAAGAGAGAGCAAGAGAGAGAGGGAGAAGTGAAAAGAGGGAAAGCAAAGAGCAACAGCAGGGATTCTGTTTGTTTTTTTTTCAGACAGAAATAATAGAGACACGTGCAGGTTTAGCAACACTTGATGACTTTCTGGCAGACCCAGCAAACAGAAACACATTTGTTAGAAAGGAATGCTCAGCAGTATATCCATTTCGTCATAACATAATTGAACGGGGCTGGGAACTGCAGCAGACGAAAATCCTCTTATCTGATTTAAAGCCATTAATCTTTTCTTAATTTTGGAATTCAAGTTATTTTCATGGGACAGTTAGGCCAGTCATATCCTGCTGTTGGACTCTGTATGGCTGATGGTCTTATTGCACGCTGTAAAAGAGCCTTCCTGCTGACTGGGTACGGTTTGCTGCAGGTCATAAAGTTTTTCCATTGGCCAGGACGTAATGCTGCTTGTTCTGAACTGCTGTCATTATCTGGTCAGGGTGAGGAAGTAAGTATTAAAACACTTTGTTTTCTTGGTACACACAACCTAATTTGCACATAAGCACAAACATTCAGTTGTGAAATAAAGTGGAACGCCACAGGGAACAACTATTGAACACCTTTATGGAGATTTGTTCAAGTAATAGTCGTAATAGTCCACACAAGTCTGAACCCAAAGAGATACGTGCAATCTTAGTAGGCAAGCACAGCGCAATGCAACGCAGACCCATGGCTTCAAGACCAACAAAAATAAAATATGTGGAAACTCTTGACCAATGTGCGAGAGAAAGATACATAAACAAAATGGCTGGTATATGAGACAGAGAAGGAAAAGCTGCCTCCGATCGCTGAATAGTGATTACAACATGGAGGAGCTTCACCTGAAATCCAATGTTTAAACTGGTTTCTAAACTCTTTACACGAACAACACGTTTCTGGTGATTGGCAGAGTAAGTAAGTACATGTAGTAACAAACACGTAAGCTACATGTCCGTTTTAGCTAGCAGATAAAAGCTACGTTAGCTAAGCTAATTTTGCTAATTCGGCCGCTCATATTTATCTTAGTATTACATAGAGGTGGGTGAAGTACTCAAAAATTGTGATCAAGTAATAGTTGTAATGTACTTATATTGTTTATAAGTTACGTAAGAACAAGGCAAGATTTAGTTATAAGCTTGTGGCTTATTCGTTGTTGTCATAGCAACTCAATAGCAACTGCCTGCCAAGATGGATGTCAGTTAGAAACTTCACGGAAGTGTGAAGTCACATGAAAACTATGTACATTTTATTTGTGAAGAAAACTTCAAGACACCTCTTGCATCAGATCGGTCAGTTTGAAAACAATGTTTTCAAATCTAAGGATTCTGGGAATCTTTCATCCACTTGCCAACATGCCAAAGGTAATTCAGCCTTTTACTTCAGGTTGGAGCAGGAAAGCATCCAAAACGTTGCTGGAGAGTGAAACTCAAAGACTACATTGGCCTTTCTATAAAGAAAGAAGAGATTTTTCCTGGGTTTTCTTTTAGATTCTCCATCAATCCAACCTCTCATCAGTTACAGCAGAATGATGCTTCCACCACCAAACTTCCCTGTTGGTATTTTGTTTTATGGTTAGTGTGCAGTGCAATTTTTATCCCATGCTTGTGTAACCTAACTAAATTCTCTCAGTATTTAATTGGTTCATCCAAATGTTCTTCAGGAGACTTTAAACATGTTCAAATATGCTTTTCCTTCAGCAGTGGAGTCTTGTGCAGTGAGTGCCTTTGTGTTGGTTCGACTGCCATGACTCAATGTTTTCATGGAACAAACTATTCCAGGTACCTGAATTTCTTAACTTCTCTGTCAGAATGTTTGAGAGAAACACCTGTTAATTATTGGTTTATGTTAAAATAATGCTATTTCTTGCCTTCTAAATCAGTGCTCAGTATTGTTTAAAAATAAATCTGTAATTAATGATATTAACCTGCTTCTTGTACCACACCTAGATGCTAATGATCATTGTTGCACCTAATATTTATGTTTTTTCTTCATGTTTTCCTTTCTTGTTCACTGTCATTACACTTTACTACAGAATTTACACTTGTAGAGCAAATTGTTTTGATTTCTTCCTCAGCAGGGATTTCCTCACATCTCACTACCCTGATTAGTAGCATATTTACTGGAAAAAGCAATGCAATGACATGTTCAATACCTATTTTTATGTGGATGAGCACAGCTCCTCCCCTCAGATCAATCAAACACGTCCTGGAAAGCAAACACATGCAGGGCTCCATGTGCGCGCTGAAACAATGCAAAGGTCTTTTCACTTCTAGCCTGACATGCCCAGGGAAACAAGCAGCAGCCATTGTCTCCCGTGAAAACCAATCCCCTCACCAGGCAGGTGCATTACAAACCCCTCATTCATTAGTAACGCTGACTCTGTATTTCAGTTACACAGGGAAACTTCTTCTCATATTTGTCACCAGGACTTCATCTCTCCAGGCAAACACAAACCTTTACATTTTTGCTTGTAATCTGCTTTATTTCCACTTGAAATTGTGGAATAACATAACATCCATATTCTGTTCTATGCTGCAGAAAATTACCTGACCTTTTCATTTCCTGTGAAGGAAACAATGCCAGATATGGGAGTTATTCCTTCCCGCTGTTGCCATGTGCTTGGTAAGAAGGAGGAATTGCTGCCAAGTTAGTTACTCAATGCAGGCGTTTCGGCTTACTTGCACTACAAAAACACAAAGTTTACCAGGTAATTTAGGTCTATTACAGTAGTACACTTGAAATAACACAAAACTAATTTATAAATAGGGATTGCAGCAAATTAGCATATGCTATAATCTGGTGTAACACATCAAATGGTTGTTTTAAACAAAGTTTATTACAATTAGATAACTTTTAAGCAAGATAAAGGAGCTTGTTTTAAGTCAATAATTCCTTAATATTGATAAAAAGGCAGATTATTTCACTTATGTCTTGTTATGAGTGAAATAATTTGTCAAAGGAACTAGTCATTTCTCATCAATGTTAAGGAATTGTTGACTCCTTTTATCTTACTGAAAAGTTACTTGTAAGTTAATTTTGTCTTATTTCAAGTGTACTAAAATATTTGCACTAGAAACTAAACCAAACAATACTAAAATGTGTTCTTGTACCGTTTAATCTTGAGTTTGACTGCATTTCATTGTAACGGATTGAATTGGGACACATCTGAATCTACCTTTGTGGTTGGTTTGATTTTATTATACATTTCTGCCTCCAGATCATTTTTTATTTTTTTGTAAATTGGCCCTGTCTAGAAGAAAAGGAAATAAAAAGTGGAAATCCAGGAAGTAACTTCAACCTTGCCTCTGTTAAACTAAAGTGACCTTTGAACCCTGCGGCACAGAAATTAAAACTGCCGATTATAACTGCGGTCTGGGCTGGGCGCCACCCGATAAGCATGCATGATGTGGGACAGCTAATATTCACAGAGCTGATAAGAAGGAAATACAGCAGAGGTGTACACAAATCAATGCAAGAATTGATTATTACATTGGCATAAAATAACACCCAACATTAACAATACAAACACTTCAAAGTAATAAATGCTTTACTAGACATTACATCACGCATATTGGGTTTGAGTTTTATTGACAATTATGTAATGACTCATAAGTTTCCCTTTGGACCGATTTGTATTGACACTGAAGATAAAACACCCTCTTTCACTTTTTTAACTTTTTTTTTTTTAAACCGGGATCTAAAAATATTTCAATCTTTAAAAGCAAAAACAAAGTTTAAATGCTGATTTTATTTGGTTAAATTGAGGAACTAAAAGTTTGGTTTTCAGGAGCACTTTGATTTGAGTTCATCAAATCTGGAACAAACTTCCAGAAAACTGCAAAGCAACTGAAACACTGAGTTCCTTTCAGTAAGACTAAAAACCCACCTGGTTAGAGTTGCTTTTGAACCATAATTAATGAAACATTGACCAATACATGTGATGTTGACACTTGCCAAATGTAATGTTTTCTCGTTTATTGTGTGGTGTTTTCTATGACTTTGTATGTTTGTGGTTTTATGATGTTTGAATGCCGTGTTGCTGAAATACAAGGCAAACAAATAAAATTGAGTAAATGTGATATCAAAATGAACCAATGGGGATCATCAGTATAGGAAAGGATGTAAGACAATTTTGACTTGTTCTGAAGATTATAACCAAGAGGAAAACATGGATGTCCAAGCAAATTCACCCCAAAGTCAGATTGTGAGACAGTCAGAGAAATATTAAATAACGTGAACATGTTTGAATTGCTTGCAAAGGTTCGATCAATCAATCAAGTTTATCTGTTTAACACATTTCAGTAATGAGGAGGTTCAAAGTGCCTGGCATCATAAAAACACAAAAGTAAGGTCATAAAAACATCATACAGTCACCAATTGAGAAATCAGTAACTAACATTACATTTTGTCAAGTGCCAAATTATCAATACACATCAAATATGTTGGCCAATATTTCTGTGATTATTGGTCTATACCAACTCTAAACAGCTGGGTTTTTAGCCTTGAGTTAAAGAAACTCAATCTTTCAGCAGTTTTGCAGTTTTCTGGAAGTTTGTTCGAGATTTGTAGTCCTGGAGAAGGAAATTTTTATCTAAAGACAAACACCAGAACAGCTTGGATTTGAGTAGACCATAAAAACACCAACGTACTTTTGGTCAAATAAGAGCAAATGCTTCATACCAACTATCAAACATGGTGGTGGAGTGGTTGTGATATGGGGTTGTTTTACAGTCATTAAATTGACCATAAATCGCCCAATGTGGGTTTTCTAAGACTAAAGGCTTCACAAAAAAAGAATCAAAATGTTGTAATGGCATAGTCAAAGTCCAGACCTGATTGAAATGGTCAACATTGGACCAAAAGTCCTCCTCTACAACGTGATTGACAAAAATATGTGGATTAACTGTTGTATATTATGAAACTTTTCCTGTATTTTAGTGTTTCTGGGGTATTTTTAGGGGTCTAAAGGTGAATTCACACACCTCCAGGTACAGTCATTTGCACATGCAACAGCTTATCTGGTCCTTGTGACAGATTTAGGTTTTTGTGCCGCCACCTCAGGAGTTACATAATTTGTATACTGACATAAATCCCTACAGCACCAAAACAAATTTAAAAGAAAAACGGGAATCTAATTTGCTCCAGATTTTGACAGAAATCACTTTCGGTAGATAGACAGATTTCATATCTGCGTATAAACTATGGGCTTTAGCACATGTTCTGCACCTTGTATTTGATTTAAAATAACTTCATATCCTTTTGCATCCCTGTGGATATCAGATCCCATCCACATGGAGCTGCAAAATTAGGCCCAGAGATCTACTGCAACACCTGTAAAAGTTGCTGTTGCTCATAAAAAATAATGCACAACACAAGCAATCAAAAACCGGAAACTCTTCAGCTTTGACACTGCACAAGTTTTGAAGTGATTAAAAAGTTTTTTCAGAACTCTGTCAGTAACTTTACAAAGACATTATAAGCATAAAAACGAGACAAATATAGAGACTACAATTAGAAAGCTGTAATAGATGACAATTAAAAGTGGAAAAAGAAAGCTACTGGTGCTAAGACAGGAAAATCTTCCTGAGGCTGAAAAACTATGCAACAAGCTTGTCTGGTGCGCCCCTATGGCACTGACTGGATGTCTGTAGACAAGATGCAGCGGCAGCGCAGACCATGGGAGTGACGCATTGCAGGTACAAACGGACCAATCAGAGAGCGCGATTTCTTTCCGCTACGTTTCGTGCCTAACCACTTACTAGCAGAAAGTATTCATGCACTGATACTTAGTGCACCGCCGAAACGCGCGGTGGCGTCGGGTATGTAGTAGTTACTGCAGTACTTTTCTCCAGAAACAGTATTTTTATAATTAAGGTGTGTTTTAATTTACCTTTGAATAAAACCTTTTTTGTAAAATGTGATTTTCTAATAATGGAGCAACTGAAGGTAGAGGAAGTTGGCGGAGTGATACGGAGGAGAAGGAGGGGTTTAGGACAGCCGTTAAAGGCGAGTCCAGTAGTCTCCCTCTCAGTGTGCTCGCAGGGCTGCTCGTTTCTGGTAACAGCGGGTTGCGGAGATCCTTTTAGGTTTTTTTTAAAGCGGAGTTTGTGGTGAAGTCGCTGCTGCACCGACGCTGAGATGGTAAGAACAATTACTTTATGCGTTTCATTTTCGCTATAGCACTTAATGTAACGTTTACACAACGTTCTTAAGCTGAAACATAGCGTTATTACGTTTTTTTTTTTACTTTAACGCATCTTCCTTATAACAGGCGTGCAGTGCTGTTAAATAATTAGTTGAATGTAACTAGTTTTATAAGCCTATCCATTGGTTAAAACGCAAGATTGCAATGTTTGAGCATCATGGGCGTTGTTTGCTTCTCAATGCTGCTCAAGTCTAAACTGTATCTCTCAAACGCTCATGTTGTTCGATTTAACGACTAAGAAAAAAAAAAATCATCCGCACTTCTACTTGTATTCTGTCCCCTTTTTATATGAATTTAGTATTTTATTTCGTCGTTTGAACCAGATCTGCGGCTGAGCCGGCACATAACGGTTGCTAGCAGGTTTTAGCTCTTCCTAGCTAGCATTTACCGCCAAATAATTACCCGTTTATTGTCTGGCGTGAATCAATGGCCAAAGCCCCTCCAACATCTGGGGTAATGTGCCGAGCAACGTTTCCCATTAGTGCCGCTTCCTGTTATATAATTATCGAAAAGAATGAAGGGGGAACTGCTTCCCTTTTGAGCAGGGTTTTTTGTTACAGCAGCCTGCGTAGCGAGCTACACCCACCATCTTTAGAGCTTTATGGGATGTTATTGGCATCACTGATTTTATAATGAATTATTTGTAGTTTAACTCTGCATGGCTTTGACATTATGCAGCTCTTAAATTAAGAGCTAATGGCTACATTGAATCAGTCCTGGTTAAAATCTAAATTGATTAGTGATCAGCGTTGAGAAAACGTTAATTGATGTCATAAATGCATTGAAACAGCCTCTTTTTTTTCCCCCCTCTTAACTAAGCTTTTTATTATTTGGAATGGTTGTGATTTTTACCTGTGTAAGTAATGCATAATTCAGATATTGGTGCAAGCGCTTTAAATGCATTTTTAGCATTAAAAGTTTTAAACTATTGCAAATGGCAGAAAAACCCGCCAACATTTAAAAAAAAATACAGGAATCTTGCATTTAAACTGCATATTTAGATATGTTGGCTATTGGATAATCTAATTTGGGTCATCTTGTGTGGCATTTAAAGTGATCTTAGTTTTGTTTCTAAATGCATAAGCATAATAAAGGCTTCATTAATCTAAGTAGTTTAGATTTTGCTCTGGAGTTGCACATCCTGGAAGCTAAAAAGCCTTTTCTCATTGTGTTTCTGGCTCAGCCGGTTGATATTGTGTTAATGGTTTCATTTTTGTTTTTCTAGGCTGACCAACTTACAGAAGAGCAAATTGCTGGTAAGACATGGCCTCATTGATCTCCCTTCCTTCCTCATAACCGGCCTCCGTTAAGGACTCGTCGTCTCGTGTGGTGGATTTACACTTTTGCCTTTTAAGGCATTCCACAAGGCAGTGTGCCGGTCATAAAACTGGAATGAAAGAAACTGCTGTTGCTTGCTGTCAGTGGATTGCTCAAGGACTCCCTTGCTGAGAACTTTGCATTTTAATGGCTGCTGTGTTGTATATGATGTAATCTGGAGGAGCTGTGAGGTGTTGTCACTCAGCGTTACATGCTGGGTACTTTACCCTGGGTGTGCTGGCCTTTATGAATGCAGCATTTAGGTTTTATTGTATGTGTGATATGCTGACCTGAGACTTGAATGCTGTAAATTATGCTTGGGACATCTTCCTGCAACTGCTTGCATTTATTCAGTGAGTCATAATTTTAATGATCTGCATTCTGTTGGACGGACTGCATAAAAGTTTAGTGTTGGCTGTTGTAACCAGCAGCAATACTTTGAAGCTCTCTGTTATCAGTAAACATGATTTTATTGTTTCGCTTGTAGCTTCTGACTCCAGGCGTTTATTTCCCGTTGGCCTCATCTTAAAGCGTGTCGTTGTTTCTCGTCCCCCATGGCTCGGTACCGTCAGTGGTAGCCTGACGGTACCCTGATGCTGGCTCTCGTGGTTGCTGTTTTAACCAGAAACTCCTCCAGTTGGAAGTATAAACATCAGCGCCCTGACGGTTCGCTCACGACTTGACCTCATAGCGTTCACAGTCACTGCTGCTGTGAGGCTGAAAGGTTTCCCTCACCCAAGGTGTTTCCTTTCCTGTCACCAGAGTTCAAGGAGGCCTTCTCGCTCTTCGACAAGGATGGAGACGGCACCATCACCACTAAAGAACTGGGCACCGTTATGCGCTCTCTGGGCCAGAACCCCACGGAGGCCGAGCTGCAGGACATGATCAATGAAGTCGACGCAGACGGTGAGAATTGCCTTTTTTCTTAAAAACAAAGTTTCAAGCGTTATCAGCTGTTCCTGTAACTATAACTGTTTTCTGTCTGCGGTTCAGGAAATGGAACGATAGACTTTCCAGAATTTCTCACCATGATGGCCAGGAAGATGAAGGACACAGACAGCGAGGAGGAGATCCGAGAAGCATTCCGTGTCTTTGATAAGGTCTGTGTTTTGAGACCATTTCCATGTAATGTAATGAGAGTTTACCCTCATTTCACACTGGAACTGTAAGACATTTTAAATATCCAAAATAAAACAAACAACAAAATTAGTTATGAAGTCTCTAAACAAAATTATCCTTCAAGAAAGCTAGTTGAGAGACCAGTCTGAAGTCTTTTATCAAGTTTCTGGCATAAAGAGAAGTGATAAATTATGGAAGTGATTTTCGTTTTGACTAATTGCGGCGGGGCTAGTTGATTTAAAGAGGGAAAAAAAAAAACGAAGCTCTTTCTACCTGACCTGATTTCCAGGATGGAAATGGCTACATTAGTGCTGCTGAGCTGCGCCACGTGATGACAAACCTGGGAGAGAAGCTAACCGACGAGGAAGTGGACGAGATGATCAGAGAAGCAGACATCGACGGAGACGGTCAGGTCAACTATGAAGGTTGGTAGTTAGAATACCAATCAACCTTTTCCTGTCTTCCAGTGAAACGGTATGACGAGCTACAACTCTCCTCTTCCTCCCACAGAGTTCGTACAAATGATGACGGCGAAGTGAAGGCCTTGTACAGATTTCTATATAAATTTGCCTTTTTTTCTTTGTGTAATTTATCTGTAAAATCTTAATAGCCCCAATTCGTCCCTGCCCCCTACTGCTGTCCAAAGGAACTGCATGTAAACTGCATAGGCTCTTGTCCCCATGTCCCTTTCTTTTGCTGTAATGGTGTTTTGGAGTGATGGAATGGCGCCCCCTGGAGGCCTCTGGGAGCCAGAGAACTTAGGATCTTCTGTCTAGTAGACTCAGGGCCCCTCCATACCTGGCGACGTTGGAAACCTGTCACCTGGTTGTCGCTTGGCAACACTGTTGGCATGGAAGCAATGTAGAGGAGTCTAAACTCTGCATGGACTATGGACAAAGTATATAAGGAAATCTCTCAGCATTGCACTACTGCAAAAAAATGACACGGGTGTATCTCCTGGGTACTCGTACAAACTCTTTTGTATCTGCTGTTCTATATTGGGAAATGACTCATCTTAACATGCTTTTTAATGTTTTACTCACTACTTTTACTTTCCTTTATTTTCTTTTTCTTTATTTTTCTTTGTGTGGCCGCTGGTCATGCCTCAAACAATCCATTCCAAGTTGTATATTTTTGTTTTCCAATAAAATTTACAACCTACCCATATTTGAAACCTGTCTTGTTTTTGCAGTTTAAAAATGAAACATTGAGTTTGTTTACCCTGTAATTGCTGTTTTTGTATGAGGGCAGAACACTCCAATTTCTAAGATTTTACTTAATTTTGTTCTTTTATAAAATGTTTAAACCCTCCCCTGTTAATCTAAAAATCACTTAGGAGCATCAGCCAATGCCTCTTAATGTATTGAGCTCAAATTGGATTTGTTTTGAAATTTCAGGACCTTGGTGTTTGCTTGGTGCGGTCACAAGTCCGCCAGCCGAGTCCCTGCTCCTCCTGGTACTGTGTCAAAGATGGCCGCCTTATGTCTATCTTGACCTTTGCCCCAGTTTGAGGTGCAGGTGAGGAGTGCACATCAGAAAACAATGTAAATAGAGCTGTTCCTGTTGGCTTTTCTTTTTTTTCTGAGTTTGTTACAGTAGCTTGCAGAGATACTGAAGTTGTTTGAATGATGAAATAAAGCTCTATTGTAGACCTCTCTTCTGTCTGGTTTTTCTTTCAGCTTTATTTTTATCAGGATGTCTGCACAAACTTAAAGTCTTTAAAAAAATTTTACTTTTGTGTGCATGTATTTTTTTTACATATTTTAGACGGGTTATGTCTTCAGTTTGGTGTGAAAAATCCGAGCTCTGTTTTCTCCAGGTAATTTCTAGAAGCAACCAATCAGAACCAGGAGGTGGGGCTGTCACAATGTTACAGCTAACATAACCTGTTATGAATGCCAAAGAAAGATAGCATGCAGATCAGTAAGTTGTTTTTCTGCCATTAGCACAATTTGCAGGGTGTACATGAATTTGACAATGCAAAGACCTGCCACCTGGAGCTAATTGGTTGTTTTTGGTCGGGAGCCGTACATTTATTCACATGACAATGGTAGCTCAGTAAGGACATGGAGACCGATCATTTTACAGATTTTTGATTATTACCTCCCTCGAAATGATTTGGACAGCAATATCTCACAGGCTGAGAGCAGCTTTTTGGGAAACGATATTTCTTCTTTTCCCAAGGAAGAAACTGTCCCAGACTGTTTGTTGCCAGCAAATATGATGGTTCCTCCTGCCCCTCCAGGCACTGCCACTCGTCCTGCAACTTGTCCTGCCCCTCCAGCCACTCGTCCTGCCCCTCCTGCCATTCGTTTTTTTAGGAAGGGCACTTATCCCTCCTGAAGCAAAAATGACTTAAAATGACTTTTCCTCAAATTACTTCAGTTTTTATTTTAATTAGATCACAGAGCCTGTCTAAAAATTAAGTCCTTCCCGTTGGTTAAAAGACTAAGATTTGCTTGAAATAATATTTTACAACAAAGAACACTTTTGTCCTCAAAATATATCCCCATTTCTCCAAGTTTCCAATTATTTTGAAGTCTAAGTGACTTCCACTGACAGTGTATCCTCCTGGCCTCCTATTGTGTCTTAGTCTAAGTTAAAACAGTCAAGGAATCTAAATTTAGCCCTGCACCAGGCCAGCTTGTTGAAAAATTAATCTATGGCTGAGCTGCTGCTATAGTAACAGTCTCAGTCATAATGGCGGTCAGGTATCAGTGGATGTCACTAAAGTGTTGTCTGAACTCACTGTGAATGTAATGCCATGTGCGGGAGTGTAAGGAGCTGATAAGTGAAAGTCTGAACTTGGTTAGTTAGGCAATGTGTCCACATTTTACATGCCAAGTGCATTTGAAGTGTTTGCCTCGCCAACAGTTACACATAAGACGGCGTATAAGGGTCATTGTAGGTAAAATAGTTTAATCTCAGATGTTTTCTAGAAAAAACTTGACGTTTTAAAAATTAAAACATTTTGACTTTTGAATCAGAAAATTTCCAAAGGCTGAACATTTTTGGCTCTTGAAACTGAAAAGTTTTATCTAGAAAATTTCTGAAATGAATTTCCAAATTTCTGAGTTCTTGGAAGAAGCAAACTAATTATTTAGTTTGCAAACTAAATATTTAGCTCTGACTGGACCATCTAGTTTAAATAAATATTTGGTTCCAAAGTAAATATTTATTTTTCAAACTAAATATTGAATGTGGGCCTACAACATTAGCTTGCTAACTAAATATTAAATATTAGCCAGCAGCCTCAATATTTAGTGAACTTCCAATATTATTCCATAATTAATATGTTACTTTAAAATGGTCTAAAAAAAACAAACAATATTATCGTTTATCGCAATGGTTACTGGGAGAATAGATTGTCCAGTAAGGACGTTCTAGAAACCGAAGCCTGGCGTTGTAACGTGGTAGCCAAAACAGACAGAGCTGCAGCTTAAACTACGCATGCTATATATAAATATACATATTATTTCAACAACATTATAGATGTGAAGTTTGTCAAAATTTGTTTATCTCTTCTTTGAATGTATTTTGTTTAATCAAGCTGTTTCTCCAGACATTTATTGGTGTTTTAAGTTCTGTTCTGCTGCTCTTGGCAGTTGGTGGTTACCATAGCAACCAATAACCGACAGCTCCTCCCCCTTTTTCTGTTGCCATTGGTAACTGTGGCATGCATTAGAATCTGCTACGCCTCTTCTTTACAAGTATTTTAACATGTTTTAGACAAATTTAATAAAATAGTTTTTCGTGAGTAATGTTGCTGTTTGCTTTGCTTTACGTTTTTAACTGTTATCATTGGTAATGTTGACCATTTTAGCTATGTTTAATTTAACAACTGTTAACTGCTGCCAACATCTCGTTGGGAGCTACTGCTTTGTATTTAGTTTTGGGCTATTTATTGTATTTTATTTATGTGGGGCAGAAGCTGCTGGACTGATGTTAACCAACAACTTGATTTCCTTTGTTCTTAGAATAAATACGATGAACCTGCATGTTTATTGTTAATAAACAAGGAGTAAACTCTTGTTTATCTTTATTCCTTGCGTCGCCACATCAACACTTCGCCATGTGAGAGCAGTGAAGCTTTCCAGCACGTAAAGCGTCTCTTTAACTCTCAGTCAGCTCATGAATCATGGCTTGATCGCTGAACCCTTCCCTCTCGTCTTCAACATGGAGGAGTAATCACCAACCTGCTCTCTTTCTACCTTCCTCTCTCCTCCCGTTGTTGAGCTTTTCCTTTCTCTGTCCTTTTCTTGTGCAGCGACCTGTGCAGCAGATCAGCTTTCTCCCTTTACAGCATCTGGTCACCGAGATCGGTTATTAAGACCATTCAGTCTGTCCATCCCTCAGGAAAAGCCTTCATTACAATCTACTTTCTGTAGGTTTTGATTACAAGCTATGACCTAACGTGGATCTGCCATGCATCCGAGCAGGTTATGACAACCGCAGGGGTCAGAGAAAACCGATCCTACTGGCTGGCTGATTGTATCGCTTCCCCACTTGAGGGCCTATTATGGCGCTGTGCTGGTTGACCAGTCAGCTTTGGCTCGTGTTGCAGCCTTAGCCTGGTGTCTAAGCTGGTAGCCGATGGATATCTGAGCTGCGCTGGCAGCTGCTGAGTGTTGAGAGAGAAGGAAGGGTGCTAAGAAACCCCGAGGGTGCTATTACTGCAGAGCTGAGAGCAGTTTTCTCTTTAGCTGCGTCGTTGAAACATGAGGGATTTAGTTTTTTTGGTCAGAGGTTAAGCAGCCAAACAAATCCCACAGTGTGGTTAAGTGAAAGTGTTGCTAATTGACACTTTGGCTAAGGTGTTTAATAGCTTCTGCTCAGAAAAGCAGCTGAAATGTTCCACCACATTTCAGCTGCTTCCACAGGACAAATCTGATTAATGGGTAACTAAAATACAAATTAATAACAATTGTTTGTACCTGGCAAAAACGGAAAATCTTACCAAGTTTTGGTCTAATACCTAATGCAAATATCTTAGTTAACTTGAGATAAAACAAAGCTAACTTAAAAGTAACTTTTCAGCAAGATATAGAGGCTTGTTTTAAGTAAATAATTCCTAGATATTGATGAATAAGTACTAGTTCCATTGGCAGAGAATTTAATTTATATTTAACAGACATTTTCCCCATGTAACAATTGATCTGAGAATAGCACTATTACTTTTTCATCAATGTTGAGGAAATATCTTGCTAAAAAGTTACTTTTAAGTAACTAAACCACAATTACTTGGTAAAATTTTGTGTATTTGGGGCGAATTTTCATTCCTTCTACCATTTTCCTTCAAGTCTCTTAAATAGAGCATTATCTGATAATTGTATACTTTCGCATGCGGCTATGTAGCTACTTTAATATGCTATTCATTAGCTTCTTTAGCATGATAAGTTGTATACGTTAGCAAGCTGACAAGCCATTGTAAAATGCTGATAATTAGCTACATTAGCATGCTGGTAGGTAGCTTCTTTAGCATGCTGATAGGTAGCTTCTTTAGCATGCTGATAGGTAGCTTCTTTAGCATGCTGGTAGGTAGCTTCTTTAGCATGCTGGTAATTAGCTATTTTAGCATGCTAATAAGCTAAAGTGAAATGCAAAAATACTCAACCTTTTGTTAATTACATGTTACTGTTACTTAAACTTAAAAATAAGGATCTAGCAAACAAAATACAAATCAAAGTTCAAAAAGCTCAGACAGAAGGAGCTTGTTCCAGCTACCCGTCCCACTCAGGAGAACATTCCCACATGCTGTCCCACAGTGGAAAATGAGGCCAGGTGCTTCGGCCTGAGCACACTGTCAAACAGGCTCAAGGATTTTACCACCAACTCCCCTGAAGCCACCTGCTTCATCACCTGTGCAGGTGGGACAGGTGTGGCAGGAGCTGGTAGCTGGGATCAAATGGCACATAGCGGTACCAGTCGACCCTCTGAGCGACAGTGCAGAGGAAGAAAAACACAAGCCTGTCTCTTTCGGTTAAACTCAGAGAACAACTGGAAATGAAAAGCTGGTCTTGTGTTCAGGGACAGAGGAGGAGGGCGGAGGAGGGGCAGTGCTATTTCTGCCTGGCCCACCGCTGGTGATGACCAGTATGTGTGTTAGTGGGTGAGAGGAAAGGAGAAGTGAAAGACAAAGACAGAGATGGAGAGAGACTTTTGAAAGGCCTATAGCAACACACCTGCTAGCCAAAACAGTGAAACACGAGCTTAAAAAGTAAAAAAAATACAACTTCTACACTGTGTGTTGTATGCCAGGTTTGGATTTCTTCAAACACATTTATGTGTTTGAAGAACTGTCAGGGCCTTGTTTTTTAGTTTAGGTACCAGTAACATGTAATTAACAAATAACTGGATATTTTCACATTCCATATCAACTTATCAGCATGCTAAGGTGATTTGCAGCATTCGTTAGAAAAAGAACGAATGCGGTTGGTCATAACGCCATCATGCTACTTCTTTTGTGTTAGCAGAAATCTAACCTAAAAATCTTTGGTAAAACTGAAAAAGTTACTGGTAAGAAACGCTTTCCATCGAGTCAGATTGGTTTCCATCCGATCAAGCTGGATCATGATTACATTTTTTACCTGAAGGCTGGCTGGACATCATGCATGTCACGTTTTTCACTTTTGGTCCACATTTTATCTCTTCTATTATTTACTCTTCAACACTTTGCTCTACTTCTTGTCAGTCAATCATCTAAAATCCCAACAAACTAGATTGAAACTTGCAGTTGTAGCATGAGTTCAAGGGTTATGAATACTTTAGGCATTGAGTAGATGGAGGTGGAAGGATGAAAGAAAGGATCAAACAACCTGGAGCTTTTTCCTGCATGGCAAAAACAACGATCTGTGATGGTTAGGGAGAGGGTAAAGGTTAAGGTAAGGGTTATGGTTAGGCTGCAGAAATTAATGGAAGTCAATGTGAAGTCCCCACAAGTGATGAAAACACAACTGTGTGTGTGTGTGTTTGGCACCAGCCAAACTGTCCTGTAAGGCAGCGATCCCACCCTGTAGTCTGATTTCACACAAGTGTAATCCCAGATCACCAGCTCTTTTCATGCATTCTGCTGCTAACTGAATGCATAAAAAGAGGGAAGAGCCTTTTATTACTTGGTCCAGGGTTTATCAACACGCTCGCGAGGGATTTTGTGGTTTGCCACCAACATAATCAGCTGCATTCGTTGTGCACAAATTGCTTCAGTGACGCCAGCCAGGGAAGCAGAAGGATCTTATCTGGTACAAAGGGTACATCATTCCACTTAGCTGCATGTTCTTGGTAATGGTCCCTTCCCTCTCCGGCTTTCCCTCTTTGTTGGCAGCCAGGTCGTTCTGCCTTCCTACTATCTCGGCCCCGCTATGCACTCAGGAGGAGGAATGCTGTTCAGCCATGCATCACATGCACATAGCTTAACGCGGCATGCTGCTGCACCCTCAGATAACACATTCAGCATGAGGAGGTCACAGCAGTGGCACACAATAAAACAGCTATTCTTATCGCTACCTACTTCACATGCCTAACACTTTGTGGCGATGAAAGAAAATCAGGGTGGACAACAATTCCGGAAAGAACAGATTGGAATCACCGCCGTACGATCAGGGACAAATGAAACATTTCCTGTCATTAGAGTCGAGCGTTTATTCAGTGAGCAGGCCTGCTTCATCCTCTCAGCTAGCACAGCGACGCCCAAGAGCAGAAGAATTTCGTGTTGTGGCCAATTTGACAGTTGTTGAGGGAGTGGAGGGTTATATTCATCCCTCCTCTGTCTGCCTGGACTATCAGATCGTATCCAAGGATTAAAGCCCACTCCATCAGGCTTTACTTGAGTGCTTTATTGATTATAGAGGATAAAACAATAACGCCTCTGGTAATAAAGCAATGGCTTTTTGTCTTTTTTTCAATAAATGTTATTAACAGATAACAGGTTCTGCAACAGAAAATGAGTGGAATGAGGAGATTTTAGGCCTCATTTAGATTTGTTGCACCTGTAGTGTGTAACACTTTAAAGCTGCAGTACTTAACTTATTTTAAAAAAAAAAATGTTTTTACACATTTGCTGAAATCATCATGTCATGTGACAAAACCGACCTCCTGTAGCTACGCTACAAAGCTAGTTCACCACAACATAGTGTAATGCTGATGCTAGTTAGCATGACCACGAATGAATGGTTTTCCTGGAACATTAAGTTGTTTCTCCACCATTAGCACATTTAGCAGCATTGATTTACAGCACCAACCTCAGGATTGGCTGTCTTGAAAACATCAGCCAATAGTGTGTCAAGTAGCATAGCGCCTTTGTATTTTAGCTTCCCAAGCTGCATTTTGTTTAGGAAATTTTAGATATGAATAGGTGAATTTTCTGTAAATTATTTGGAATTACGATTGACATAAAAATCTGCAAGTAGGCAAATATAAATGGACGTTGATCCAATGTAATTTGTTTACATTCTCTTTAGCGTTAATATTTATGTCTTTCCATGCTAGTTTTACACAAATATATGGAATCAAAGCAATAATATACAACCATATCAACTTAATTTCACAATAATTTATGGACATTATGCTTACATACACCTATGTGGCTAAGATATAGTCAGAAATACATTTTGCTGAAATGTCCTTTTACATTTATATTGTGTATTTTGGTCAGTGAGCAAATGGCAAAAGGTTTGTTGTGATATCTAATCAAATCCTTGTTTAATCAGAAAATATTTAGATTAAAAAATATTCTACAAAAATTTCCCCCGAACTGCTCAGTGACAAAACGCAATTAAATCTGTTCTTTGGTTTGAGGCACACTACGAAAAAACTAAATATTACAAAGTATTTTTCTAATTTATAGTGCAAATATCTTTTAACACTTTAGAAATAACTTTTCAGCAAGATATAGGACCTTGTTTCAAGTAAATAATTCCTTAATATTAATGCAAAAGTACTAGTTCCACAGGTAGATTATTTCACTTGCAATATGGAAGATATGTCTTATTTTAAGTTAAATAATTTCCCAGTGGAACAATTACTTTAAAAAAAATCTATATTCAATAATTATTTACTTAAAGCAATCTCCTATATCTTACTGAAAAGTAACTTGTAAGTTTGGTTTGTCTTATTTCAAGTGTACTGAGATATTTGCACTAGGAACCAGACCAACAAGTAAGATTTGCAGATTTTGCAGTGCAGCCAACGTAGTTAGGATTTTTCATTCATTTGTCATTCGAACTTGAACTGCATGAAACTACCTTAACTTTCAGTGAAGAGCGGTTTTCCCTAAATTGACTAAACAGTTACATTCTCTTAATTTCCGTAGTTGCTAACACGTTGAAGCTCATAAATGCTCAACAAGACGCTGTGAAGCAGATTCAGATGTTAGTTTGCGGTTGTGTTGAAAGCAAAACGCTCCCAGTTCCCTCAATGTGTCTCAGTCTTCGGTCAGAGCTCTGATTCCCTCCACAGGCCGGCCCTGATCTGGGATGCCGAGGACTTAACACCGCGCGCCTCTCCTCGGGCCAACCCCACCCCTCTTGTTCTCTGTTAAGCTCCCCTTTGTAGGTGCGCATGGTTTCAAATATCCACACCACAAATATTATTTGTTTTTGATTTAAATTACTCAAAATTCACCTTTTGCACGTCTTTGTGCTTCTATTTGGGTCTCAACTACTTCTGAGAATAAATGTTTTTGGTGTTTTTAAAACTGAGCTGTTTCAAAAACCTGCAGGTTGTGAAGTCACATTCCACGGGGGCTATGTTGTTGCCTAGCAACGCCAGCCAAGTCCAGCCCCGTAACCTAGCAACCCCCAGCGGAACTCCACCAGCATGCTTGGCAGCTGGATTCTCCACATTTTTAGTCACATTTATTTGAAGCTATTTTTGATACATGCAGCATTTTTACAACAGATTCAGATTCACGATCAGTAACCAGCTGTTTAAAATACAAAAAGATAGAAAAAGACAAATGGAAGGAAAAAAGGGAAGGCAGAATAAAAATAATAAGTGAAAACTTCTGCAACTTTTAAAAACAGCAAGTCATAATTTTAATTGACTGTGCTATAAAATGGCACAAAGAGCCTGGAAAACACAGAATACCCACTTTTTAAAGCAAAGCACTGAAAAAGATCAATAATCAAATGCCTTCAGGAAATAAATACAAGACCCTAACACTGCACCACTACAGCACCCCATACATTTTTAAAACTATGTTTTCAATGATTTTTGAACTCTGGTGTTTCTGCCAACTTTTCCTGTTGCCATTTTATTGGTCAACAGTAATTCCCCCCTGGAAGATTACGATGTACAGTAATTTGCCGACAGCTGACGTAAACTGTGCTTTGGGAAAAAAGACTAATAAAAAGATTCATAAACATGAAAACAGAGAATGTTATATTGATAAATTCAGTATGTTTTAGTCAGGTTTATAAACACACAACATAGTTCCAGTAAGTTCTAGTTTTCTTCCTGTTAATTACTATTTTTATTAATTTCAGTAAATCAGCTTTACTTGATTTACTTAACTATGCTAACCTTAGTAGCATCTAAATTTTCCAGCTTGGACCATGGACAGAACTTCCTAAAGCTTCTACCTCAAGCCAACTGAAAACGTCTGAATTATTTTCAAAAAAAGAGCTAACTAATTAGTTAGCGCTTCTAATTAGCAATTAGTTTTATTAATTTAAGGAATTCATTTAAATGAACTACATTCTCCCAGGACAACTGGTCCAGTTTTGGTTGGTGCTCAGCCAAAAGCTTGTTGATGTTTTCAGTTGTTGTGGTGAGTTTATGATGTCATCATATCCAAACTAAAGCTTTAGTACAAAACCTGGAAAGCGTCGCTGCTCATCTCCACAGACCAACTGTGAGGGTGATGACAAGCTGGCTGAGGAGTTTAGCTGTAGTGAGGCTAGCGGTGTGACAAGGTGTCTCTTTACTCCTCCAGCCGACGACAGACCCACTGCAACAACATTCCACTTCTAATAAATGACATTTAAAAGTTTAATCAGCTCCAGAGGCGCCTGTTAGCGAACAACAGGGTCATTGTCTGGGTGGCTAATGGTGCTGGCAGCACGGCAGAGTGAGTGTGGATGGAAACCAAGAAAGCTGGAGGCGATCAGGTGAGCCTGGAGTGACTGTGGAGGCCAAGCTGCTGGTTACCACAGGCGCTTGTGGGTAAACACCAGAATACATCAAACGTTTACCTGGAAATTTGTTACGTCTTATGTTATGAAGCCCTACAGGTGATTCCACCTGGTTTTTGTTAGGGTTAGAGCTACTTCAGACTTCATTTAAATCCATCCATACATCCATTTTCCTGCACCCTTTTCCCTTACTGGGGTCGGGAGGGTTGCTGGTGCCGATCTCCAGCTAACGTTTCGGGCGAGAGGCAGGTACACCCTGGACAGGTCACCAGTCTGTCGCAGGGCAACACAGAGACATACAGGACAAACAACCATGCACACACACTCACACCTAGGGACAATTTAGAGAAGCCAATTAACCTAACAGTCATGTTTTTGGACTGTGGGAGGAAGCCGGAGTACCCGGAGAGAACCCACGCATGCCCAGGGAGAACATGCAAACTCCATGCAGAAAGACCGGGGCCGGGAATCGAACCCAGAACCTTCTTGCCGCAAGGCAACAGTGCCACCAACTGCGCCACTGGGCAGCTCACTTCATTTAAATGTTGTTGCAAATTAAAAATATGTGGATTTTAAAAAGGCTTAACTTCTGTTTAAAACAAAGGTATCAAGGTTCTTGGGGGCCAGATTTGGCCCGTGGGCCTTGAGTTGGATGTTACCACCAACTCTTCCAAAAGTAGTTAATGGTTCAGAAAGCAGCTCACTCTGACATGATGGACGTCGAAGCAACTGTGTTAAAGGTTATCTAAAAATTATAATGTTGTACTAAGGCTATTTTAGATTTTTTTTAAATTACAGGAGGAATACATTTCCACCAAAAAACTGAGATTAATCTCTGAAATTTTGTAGAAAATTTTTTTTTGAGATCCAGAAAAAAAAACTCTTGAGACTTGAGGTTAATTTAAGAAATTTCCTAGAAAAAACTAGGAAATTTCTGAATTTTAAGTCAAATTTAGAAGTTTTGAAATTAATCTAAAATAAAATTCTTGAAAAAATTTGGACATTTTTATTTTTCAAAAGTTGAAAATTTTCTACTTTTAAATTGAAAGTTGAAAATATAGCAAACTTTTTCAAAATGTGAAAATTTTCTAAAGGCGAACATTTTAGACTTGATATTTAGAAAATGTCAGAAAAAAAACAAACTTGATTGTTGAAGCACAGAAATTTCCACTTTTTTACTATGAAATATTTTAGTTTTTTCTAGCAATTTTTTTACTTTTGAATTTTTTTCTAGAAGATTTCTATTTTTCAAATTTCCTATTTTAAAAATCAAAAGATGTTACTAGAAGATTTCAGATTAATTCCAAATTTTCAAATGTTTTTCTTGCAAATTTTAAACGAAAAAACAACAAACTACTAGGTATTCCATTAGACTTACTTGATAGCAATTAAAAGTCACATTTTTACCAGTCATTTTGTGATGTTTTACTGTTTAATTTGCCAATGCTAAGAGTTAGCCTGAGCAGAGTTAGCCTGAGCAGAGTTAGCCTGAGCAGAGCTAGCGCAGTGGCATATTGTGTATTATATGGGCTGAACATGTCAGATCTGGCAACCTTCAACATGTTTCCAGAAGCTGTGAAAACTATCATCAAACAAAACTTGTGACTGTTCCAGTTGTTTCAGTCTTAACATTTTCTTAAAGAGCGATCTCTGGATTACGGTACCAGATTGAATTTGGCTAAAATTCAGAGGTTTAGACACCAGGAAAACTATACCGAATGCTTTTATGAATGCATATGGGAACATAGATGTGAGTATGTTTAAAGGCCATTACTATGCAGTAATGCTGCAATCATCACAACCTCTTCCACGTTGGGGATAAACTATGCATGTGGCCGCTCTCATTTCATTTCTAAATGAGATTACGGGACACATTTGATCCTCATAACCTCTCTCACACCCCTCAGCCATCTCTGACTCCATGGCAGCGTTTTGACAGCCACGGTTTAGTATTTCTTTATTGGCGTCCTGCGCCAACTTTAACCTGCCTGTGCCCTCTCTGCCCCTTCCTGTTTGTAAAGTTACACAAAAATCCACAGAAATATTTGGGTTTATCATACAGAAAGAAATATGAATGTTCATTTTTAGTCATATTTTCACCATTTTATTCATACATTTCCAAACTAAATATTAAATTTTCAAGCTAAATATTAATTTGCACATTAAACATTTACCTAAAAAGAAAATATTATTTTTTTATAACAAGCATTTGATTTTAAAACTAAATATTTAGCATGGACCTACATATTTAGTTTGCTAACTAAGTATATAGATAGCAATTTGAATATTTAGTTAGTAGGCGGGGAAGGCAACTGAATATTTAGATAGCTTACCAACTATATAGTTTGGAAGCTATTGTTTGTAAAGAAAATTTTATTTTTCCAATTAAATGCTTTAGCTTGGACCTAAATGCTTTGTTTGCTAACTAAATATTTAGCTAACTATTTAATTTGTTTAGCTAACAAGTTAAATAGTTAGTTAGCAGGCTAGCTTGCTAAGTAAATATATTTAGTTTGCAAAGTAAATATTTAGCTTACTAAGTTTTTAACTTGCAAGCTAAAAGCTTGCAAACCAGATATTAATTTCCAAATTAAATATAAATTTTTTTAAACTAAACATTTCATTTCCAAACTAAATATTTATCCATCCATTTTCTAACACCCTTGTCCCTTACTGGGGTTCAGGAGGTGCTGGTGCCTCTCCAGCTAACGTTCCGGGCGAGAGGCGGGGTCACCTGGACAGGTTGCCAGTTTGTCGCAGGGCAACACAGAGACAGACAAACATGCACACACACTCACACCTAGGGACAATTTAGAGAAGCCAATTAACCTGACAGTCATGCTTTTGGACTGTGGGAGGAAGCCGGAGTACCCAGAGAGAACCCACGCATGCCCAGGGAGAACATGCAAACTCCATGCAGAAAGACCGGGGCCGGGAATCGAACCCAGAACCTTCTTGCTGCAAGGCAACAGCTCTACCAGTTGCGCCACTGGGCAGCCGACTAAATATGGACCCAAATATTGAGGTTGCTGGCTAAATATTTAGTGAGCTTTAAATCCCTTACAAGGTTCTTCTTCCCAAAGACTCAGGAAGCATATTCTGTCTCATTTTACTCTCCAACAGTCAGTACCAACAAATTATGTTTTTTAAAAGTTTTTTCCTTCTGTTTGTATTTTATATCTATGTTACCTTAAATTTCAGGGTGTAAAGACGATATCCATACGTCCAAACGTATTAGGAAACATATTAGGGAGTCAGTCTTGTGTGTCTCTGGGGTTTTATAAATCCAGGATTTTAACATTTAAACATACTGTTGTATAAGAAATAGGGAAAAAATAAAATAAATGTATGAATGCTCTGACATCACAATGACGCAAACACAAAGAGTGCAGTCTGAAGAGTGTAAGCGTGCGTGTGCGTGTAAATAAATCTTCATCTGCAGGCTGTCAATCCCCAGTTAATCTGTCCTGACTGCATTTCAGCATGAGCACAACATGTTGAATGGTGCCCTGTAATGCAGCACATTTTAACCCTTTATACGTACTAAACACGTTTAGAAAGTGTCCTGTTGTACATCTACATGAGAAAATCTGCAATTTGACCAAATTATTGAAGGACCCCGATTCTTTTGATTACCTGCACAGTATTTTATGATGTAATTGTGTTAGTAATGCTGCAGAGTGTAAATGTTATGAAAATAATTTAAAAAAAAATATTTCTTATGTACCAAATTACCAATCAGTTAGGAGGGTTTCAGCGCTATCAAACATCCTCATGTACTTGTTGCTAAATGTACTAATGACAGAGAAACACAGAAGAACCATTTATTACTAGTAGTTTTGCTGGTTTATTTTGAATATTTAAAATGGAGTTCCAGCATGAAACGTTCATTAAAATGTTAGGTTTATTGAATTTTGGGAATGCGTTCTTGCATTATTATTATACCATTACTATTTTGTTACTTTAAAATGGTTTCAAAACAACATTATAATTTATTGTGATAACTTCCAGCAAAATCTGTCATCATGGCAGATCTTACTCGATTTCCCAGTACGCAACTGGAGTTTATTTTTAAAGGGTAACAAGAGTCAACTCCAAATGCACATTTCCAGATTTGTAACCTTGCAGATTAATTATTCTGCTTCACAGTTATGCACAACAATGAAGAATGTTTTAGAAATGCAGAATATTGAGCTGAGTCAATTCTGACATTCTCATTTTTTTGGTGACAAGTGTCTCCAAATTTGTCAACAGGAGTTTGCAGGCCGGCCCCTTCCCTCTGCCACTGTGTGTATATTTGTGCACGTGTGAGCACACAGTGTAATATTTCACTCTCTCCCCTCTGGGATTAGACCATTCATCTCTCGAAGCCCCGGCGTAGGTGTCTCACATAGTGCTAATGAGGAGAGGATGGAACAAGAGAGAGTCTGAGAGTCAGGAGGGAAGGAAGTAAAAATAGATTTTTTTCTCTCTCTCTCTTTTTGGACAGCAGAGACTGCAATCAATTACAAAAAAAGCAAAAAGTATTGATGAATGATGAAGTTTTATTCCTGGAGTAATGGGTGCAGTTTATTTTATTTTTCCCTTTGCATAAAATAAATTAATTTGCAACCAGACATTGATTACAGCCGACATCCAGCAGACCCAAAGTCTGCAGCGCTGCATGACGGCGGCGTTATTGGCCTCCTCTGCCTGTATGCGTGTTGTTGAGCAGAGCGGATATCTCCCTGCTTTCCCCAGTTACTCAAACAAGAGGCTGGTTGCTAGGTAACCAGGCCACATCACATCACATCAGCGAGCGACGCAGACCAACAGAGAGGTGGAGGCAGAAGATTGTGCTCACAGGATTACATAAGTCAGCAGCCCGAGTCCCTTCGCTAGTCAGAGGCGACAAGGCGGGAGAAGACGAAGCGTTTATTAAAAAAAACAAACAAGTGATGAAGCGTTTGATTATGTTTGGTTCCTATGTGAACTCAAGTCACTTTGGAAATATTAAAGCAATGGTTTAAATACTTAAAATAAACTTTTTCCTCACTTTAGATAAATCAAACTGAACTTTTTACCCATTTAGACGAGACAGAACGACTGTCTAGCTCTGAGTTTGGAGCATCTTTATTTACATTTTCAATAAATGTACATAAAACAGCTGAAAAAGTGTCTTGTTTTATTAAATTGATCAGAAAAAGCGAGTTTTTACATGCAGGAATCAAAACAAGCATCAAATAAGAAACCTTTTAAAAATAATGCTAATTATTTATGACCAGAAATATGATCTGTTTAGAGGTAACTACATATGAGATGCAAAACATCAGAACATTTATTTCCTTGAGGTCCTTTATTTGCATAAATCCTCCATTTCACATGTTTTAGAAATAACCAACAATGATATCCAATGTTCTTGATCAATGATAAGAAAAAAAGATAATTTATCACAAATAGTGCAAAGAATGCTCAGATGTTGATTTGGAAAAAAGAAAATCAATCTGTAGGAAAAAGACAGAGTTATAAACACTTTGCAGATATAAATAAATACACTTCTCTTCCAAAGATGTTACTTTCAACACGAGGCTGTAGTTTTGATCTTGTGTGACCAAAGAGCTTTGTAAATGTTTTGCAACTCAATGCTTTACATAAATCTGCTGAAATACAGCTGTAGTTCAACAAATAATATCCAAAAGCACAAGGCCAGCCATTTTTGTGATTTGATCTGAAATATTGCAAAAATATCTCTAGTTTTCTAAAAAATCTTGCTAAAATGTTGCTCTGTCAGGTTTTGTGAGCTGGAGTATTATTTAATAAATAATAAATCTATGTTGAAAAGGATTACTGAAACTGAAATTATGCTGCTGATTGTAAAAATAATAATTTAACTTTGATTCTTAAGCTAACAAATCATAAAAAGTAATTCAAAGTTACACCTGGCTGAAAGTTAGCTTAGCTTAACATGAAGCTAGACAACAGAAACAAAAACAAATATTTTTTAAATGTCTTATATCTGATTAAACTACCAAGAAAAAACTCAAAATATAAATATCTTGAGTTTTGCAGTTTTTATGCATCAATCTAGCCATATATAAATGATAGCTTATATTCAGGATATCCATCCATCCATCCATTTTCCTGCATCCTTTTCCCTTACTGGGGTCAGGAGGGTTGCTGGTGCCTCTCCTGCTGTCATTTCGGGCGAGAGGCGGGGTCACCCTGGACAGGTCGCCAGTCTGTCGCAGGGCAACACAGAGACACACAGGACAAACAAACATGCACACACACACTCACACCTAGGGACAATTTAGAGAGGCCAATTAACCTGACAGTCATGTTTTTGGACTGTGGGAGGAAGCCGGAGTACCCGGAGGGAACCCACGCATGCACAGGTAGAACATGCAAACTCCATCCAGAAAGACCCAGGAATTGAACCCAGAACCTTCTTGCTGCAAGGCAACAGCTCTACCAGCTGCACCACTGGGCAGCCTATTCAGGATATGTGCAACAAAATAAATAGTTTTTCATATTTTGCTTTGCAAGAGCAAACAAACTTCTCCAAAACAAACTTAAAATTTGAATCAGGAGACCATTTAAAGCAAAAGAGGCAGCATTATGTGTTTTCCAGGCACATAGTGCCATTTTATAGCGTAATCAAGTAAAAGTTACTTTCAGTTGTTATGAAAATGCTACATAGATCAAATATAACTTAAGATGCCTTGAAATTGGGCTTGTGTCTCTTTAAGAAGCTCCTGCTCTTTCTGAAACTCCGCCTACAGGAAGTCATCACAACATGACTCCTCTATTAATTAACCCTTTAACGTTTTTACCAGCGATGCTCTGAGAAATAGTTCCTATGATGAGAAGCGCAGTTCCACCAGGCGTTTACTAATTGCTGCTGGCTAGTCAGAAGGAGTTGAGTGGAAAAGTCGGAGGGGAGGGCTGCTTGGAAACCGCAGCTCTAAGGAGGAGCTTGGTCATCAAGGCGGGGCTCCGTCCAAACGGGGGTTTTGCAGACTGCAAAAACACAAAATCTTAACCAAGTATTTTTGGTCGTGCAAATATCTTAGTATAGTTGAAATGAGACAAACCTAATTTACAAGTATCTTTTCAGCAAGATATAGGCTCTTGTTTTAAGTAAATCATTTCTTAATATTGGTGGAAAAGCTGTAGTTCCATTGGCAGATAAATTTACTTAAGACATTTTCCCTAGGTTACAAGTGAAATAATCTGCCAGTGGAACTTAAACTTTTTAATCAATATCAAGGAATCATTTACCTAAAACAAGCTCCTGTACATTGCTGATAATTCAAGTTTACTAATTAAAGTAACTTAAGAGAAAACTAATATTTGCACTAGAAACTAGACAAAAATACTTGGTAGTATTTTGTGTTTCTGCAGTGCACCGCTGAATGGTTGCCATGGAGATTAAAGGATTAAAGGACTCATGAAAGAGTCAAAGCAACGCTCCAGGTATGTTTTGGTGAAGAAACAATGACATAACATGATGTCAAGCTAAAAACAGTTGATTTTACTGTCCCTTTAAGAAAAGGTCAAATTTGTTGCCCTGGGTCGTCAGAGCTCTCTGGGAATGATGGTGAAGGGTCGGATGGGACTGGATGCCTCCAGCTCCAGCGCCGTCAGGAAGCAGTCCGGCGCCTGGCTGGAGTCTCGAGCCTGCAGCGCTTCGCCCAGGCCGCTCCACGCCTCGTGGGACGTACTGTGGAGCTGAACGGCGTCACGCAGCAACTTCTCTCCTAGGTGGACACGACCCGTTTTCACCAGCAGGCGACCCTGAGCAGCACACAGGGCAGACACAGAAAATATGACACGTTCGCTACAAATTAACTCCTAAAAATCATAGGACAAATATATATTAGTTTATTTAGAAATGAGAATAATTGAATTTCATTTGAACAAAAATGTATGATGGAGTATTGAGGCCATGCTAAGAAAATTAGAAAAAATGTAATTACAAAAATAAATTCATAATATTCAGAGAATAAAGTCAAAATATCTAAAAAATAAAATAAATATGAGAATATAGTCAATATTTAAAAAATAGTGGTACAAGAATAAAGCTGAAATAATACTGAATATAATCATAATATTTAAAAAATGAAGTAAATATTACGATAATAAAGTTTAAATAAAAGAATAGATGCATAATATACAAAAAAACAAGTAAATATTATGAGAATATAAAGTCATTTCAGAAATAAAGTCGTAAAAGAATAAAGTTGAAAAAAATACAAGAATAAAGTTGAAATAGTAAGAGAACAATGTTAAAATATTTCAAAAACAAAATAAATATTATTCCTCACCATAAATGCCCTTTTTTAAACTATTGTATATTTTCTTTGCTTCAGTTTTAAATCTTTGCTTTTGTAACCAGAATTGTTAAAATTTGAATAAACACAAAAGCTGCAGTAGGTTGTCCTATTCTTTTCACATCCATTAAATAAATATTAAAAGACAAAAGTGGTACCTAATGTTGAGTTTAATCCTCAAACGCAGTGAGCATCACTTTACCACCTAGCCTTTAATACTCTAGTATATTTCTATTCCAAATATCTGACATTAAAACGTTTTATTGCATAAAAACCTCAAGTCAGCAGATGGTGGCTTTTTAAAATGCATATAAAAAAATCATAAATCTTGGATTATGATGTTGCTCTTTTGTAGGAGTTTAGTTGTTTAGGATAAAAAAAATGAAAACAAAAGCTAAACGGCAGCAACGAGAGTCACATTCAGCTGGGATTGACCATCTAAACGTAGAAAATCCACAAATGATGAGATTAAGAGGAAACCTCGGCAGAGACGATGCACATTGTTAAACACAAACACACAGCAGTGCTGCAAAATTGGTTCTGATTTAGTACAAAATCATCTTTACCATTTAACGTCCTGCAACTATCTGCCATTTCTTTTCTAACAGCTACATCCAGGGAGTTAAAATATAAACTCTGACCACTTTTCTATGGAATCCCACAAGGCTGTGGTGAAGACCCACTGATGTTTTCTTTACACATCTGTTCAATTGCTTGTTAAAAGTAGCTAAAATAATAACTTGTTATGATCAAGATATGCAGAATACTGACTTTGAATATAAAACACATTAATCCGTAAAGCAGATTGGTACAGCTGGGATGAAAATAATTATAGTAATCAATCAATTAATTGGTTAAAGATATTGTAGATCTTTCATTTAAGCTTATTTTATGCAATATGAGAATAATATGAGAAATACATCTAAACACAAATTAAATAATTTGATTACATTTTTATTTAACGATATTTTTAGAATTACATTTGAAGAGGCACATAAACAATTAATTAAATTCCTTTTTAAATAAGAAGATAAACATTTCACTGACTAAAATGCAATAATATAGTTTCCCTTTAGTGAAGCTAAAACTGCCACTAGAGTAGTTTTGGGTAAAACATTTACAGAAAAGGTGTTCTTAAAAAAGGAAAAACTATATATATCTTGTACAGTTGTGGCTTATTTACTGCTGTGAATATGTCTTTTTTTTATAACAAATTACAGTTTTGTGTTTGTAAACTCAGCTAATAAATTGTTGACAATTATTTCAATAGTTGATTAATCATAATTAATCATTTTAGCCCTAGTATAAACTATATAGCATGTATGTTATTGTCAGTATTTGTGTGCAAACAATGAATATATCTGAAATCAAAATGTCTAATTTTTGCAGCCACCCTCCTAAAGGTCAGGAGTGCTTTTGGGCGTCTCAGAGACAAAATGTTCAACGCTCTCTCACATTAAAGCTATAGATGCTGTGTTGCATACACATAGAGGATGACAACAGGCAGCTGTTCCTCCACAATATCGCACACACAAACACACACAAACACACTGAGCTGGCCTCAGGTCAGACAGACAAGTCTCGTTATGCAGTCTCTGCTCACAAGTTCCAGATTAATTGGGCTGAACTTCACATAGCTGTCTTCAGGCTCTGATGCAACTTTCAATAACAACACACACACACACAGTCGTGTTTTCGTGATTTGTGGGGACCTTACATTGACTTCCATCCATTTTCTACAGCCTAGCCCTTTCCTTACCCCTAACCATCACATACATAACCCCTGACTAACTAAAGTCAGTTCATACCTTAGACCTAAACCTAACCCAAAAACAGCAGTTCCCCTCATGGGGACCAAGAAATGTCCCCACAAAAAGCAGAGGTCCCCACAACCCCACATTGTAGACAGGAATAGGTCCCCACAAAGATATAAAAACCTACCACACACACTCACACCTACCCCCACACCCATGCACACCCACACAATCTTCCTCTTTTCTTGCTGATTCTGTGAGGAAAACACAGGAACAACAAAACTCCTGAGTAAAAAGGGTGTCAGTTTACAGAATAATTAACATTTACGGCATCAATTCACCTACCCCACATATTTTTCAACAATTTATCCCTTTTTTTATCTGCATCTAAACTCTGAGTGACCCCAGTCAAAGATGTTGTAATACCTATGCTGCTCCAGCAGGTGGCGATACTTCGAATACAGAGTGCATGAGCATTAAAAAAAAGCATAAGATCAATTTGAAATAATATACTTTTTATTGTTGGTTTTAGCTAATGATGGGATTCAATTAAAACTTTTTATTCAAGTTAATTGTATAAATTGAATAAATACACGTGAGCTCAACAACATTTATTGTTTTTAGGGGTTAGAGCAAAGTCCAAATATACTCATTCAGCTTTCAAGTGTTTCACTTCTGACCATTCATGCAACGTCTTTGAA
This sequence comes from Phalloptychus januarius, assembly GCA_902982915.1. Classification (NCBI taxonomy): domain Eukaryota; kingdom Metazoa; phylum Chordata; class Actinopteri; order Cyprinodontiformes; family Poeciliidae; genus Phalloptychus; species Phalloptychus januarius. The sequence goes on along the minus strand of CADWAE010000242.1, from coordinate 4,172,074 downwards.
AAAATTATTTTTTAGAAATGTGGACACTACCATTAGCATTGGGAACGTAAGTGCTAGCTGATACATGTTTAGCATATTCTGGATTAAATAGCATCCATAATAGCCTATGGCTAGTTGAACACAACAACAGTCTTTTCCAGCGACCCACAAGATTGTATTTTTGAAACAAAATTTAACTCCCAGTGAGCCACGAGAGGCAAGTTTGTCGTCCATCACTGTGGTTTGTTTATTTAAATCAGTGCACAATAATGAATGTACAATGCTGTCGGGTGTTTATTTTAAGTAAATAATCCCTTAACGATGAAAAAGTACAAGTTCCATTGGCAGACTATTTCATTTATAAAAAGAAATTTTTCCCATGTGATAAGTTAAGTAATCTGCGAATGGAACTTAATATTTACTTTGAATAAGCTCCTATTTCTTGCTGAATAGTAACTTATAAGTTAGTTTGTTTTATTCCAAACGTACTAAGATATTTGAACTAGAAACTAGGCATAAAATGTAGTTGGTAAGATTGTGTGTTTTAGCGGGGACAATAAATCTGTTTTACAGGTTACGAATCAATGTCAGAAGTTTAAGATAATTTTAAAGTCAGCATTGCTTAATAAGAAAAGAACAGCTTCTTCCGTTTCTTTTCTTGTTCAGTCCAACCATCTGTCTCGTGTTTTACCTTAGCTGACCCTCGTCGGTTTGGCCCTGCAGTTTTTATCTTGTGTTGTGGGCAGCGGCGCATTCAAGCCAAAATTAGATAAACTCCAGGGGAACTTCAAACGGTCCAAAACATCTAATTAAGTATGTTTAGCGAGAGAAGGATCAAAGAGATTCCTCTCGCATAAAAAAGGAGAAAGAAACCTTCAAATATCCCAGCAGAAACCTGATTATGGCATCCAGAGTAGGGATGTTTGGCGTCAGCTGATGCTATTTATGTGATTCAGTGCAACAACTAAAATACCAAGTTAGAGGTGTTTTAGGTTAATTTAATCACTTTTACTCAGGTAAAATAAATGCCAAACAAGTAAGGATGCATTAAAGCCTTAGATTATCCTTCTTCTCATTGCAGATTTATGGATTATTTAAAAGGAGGAATGCAAGAAAGGAAGACAGAAGGAGCTAAAGGAGGAAGGAGATAACAACTGACAAAAATTAAGAAATAATTTAACTCAGAGGAGCCAAACATAGCAACAGTCGACTCCCGGTTGTTTCCCAGTTTGCCCCCTTCCAGTTTTTCCATCCTCCTCAGCCTTCTTCCCTCCCTCCGTCTATTCATAGTTATCAGAGGTTTTGCTCAGTAGAATATATTTCCCTGGTTGCTAGGCAATCCCATAAAGCGAAGAGAACGACCAAAGTGTTATAAATAATGTATTTGCATTATCTAATCAGCTGACAACCGCCCCCACCCACACAGCCAGAGAGAGGGAGAGACGGGGAGCGATGGGTGAGCATTTGATAATTGGAACGCGATTAATTCAATGAGCACAAGTCCTCGTCCTGAGAGCGTTCGTGCATATGCAAGGCTGCGTGCGAATACGCGTCTGCCGGAGAGGAGTAGAGGAGGAAGCGTGTGCGGCCGCGAGTCCGACTGACTCACAGCCGGCTCCACTACAGAGGGGAAAGGGACGAGGCGAGGAAGATGCAGGGAAAGGGTCCGATTCATGCACACCTGCTGGGAGCAAGGCTGGGGTTCTGGGCTGGATCGGATCCAACGAGTCTGGTACCAGAAACTACAAGCGCAGATCGCATTTAATTACTCAAATAAATTTTAAATGTTAGTATTTATTCTCATTGTATAATATATAACACATTTACGAGAGTGGGATTAGGCCCACTGGACAAAAAAAAATTTTTTTCTCAGATTTCCAACTTTTGGATAACAATTAGGTTTTTAGGCGGACCAAATTTGACTTTTTAGGCAAATAAAGTAGAGTTTGATTAAAGTGGATTAAACAGAGGTGGTGTAAATGAAATGAATTAAAAACGGTCAAGAGAACCAATACTTAAAGTTTACATGGTAAGAAAAGTACCAGCGTAACTGTTAATGTTTGCTTAAGTGAAAATGAGTGAAAAGTATTGTTAACTGAGAAACCTTTTAATCGGCCGGTATAAAAACGCCAACGGCAGCCATCTTCCCATTTCATAGACCCAACAAATTTCACAATTAAAATCAGAACGACTGAATGAAAATAAGAGGACATTGCTGTCATTTCCTGAGGGAGTGTGTCTTTCATTTGTTGCCAAGTCAATAAAAAAGCTTGAAAGCATCTAAAAGACAGTCAGTCAAAGTACAGTATGTACTTTTGCAGAATAATAGCTCAAGAGTAAAAATATCAACCAAGAATATCATCAGAATTCCCCTTAAGGCAGAGCAGAATAAATGGGCCACTGGCACACAATGTGTCCACAGCAGAACCAGAATAAAAATAAATGGCTCCACCGTCGAGGAGCAGAGACTGGAGGCTGTATTCTACAGCCAGGCTTCAAATAAAATGAGCCGCACTGTGTTTTCACTGCAAAAACACAAAATCTTACCAAGTAATTTTACTCTATTTCTAGCAAATATATGAGGACACTTTAATTAAGACAAAACTAACTTAAAAGTATCTTTTCAGCAAGAAATCTGAGCTTCTTTTAGGTAAATAATTCCTTAATACTGTTGGAAAAATATTTGTTCCATTGTCAGATAAATTTACTTATAACAAGACATTTTTCCCATGTTATAAGCTAAATAATCTGCCAATGAAACTAGAACTTTTTCACCAATATTAAGGAATTACTTACTAAAGACAAGCTCCTATATGTTGCTGATGAGTTAGTATTGTCTTAATTTAAAATATTTGCACTAGAAACTAGACAAGAATACTTGGTAAGATTTTGTATTTTTGCAGTGTTCATTTCTCTAATGTCCTCCTTCCCCTCAGCCTTTTCACTGCAAAAACATAAAACCTTATCAAGTATTTTTTGTCAAGTTTATAGTGCAAATATCGTAGTAACCTTAAAATAAGAGCAACTTAAAAGTAACTCTCCAACAAGATATAAATGCTTAATATCTAAATACTGATGAAAAAGTTCTGGTTGTGTTGGCGGAAAAAATAACTTATAAGATGGGAAAAATGTCTTACTACAAGTTAAATATTCTCCCAATGAAACTAGAACCTTTTCATCAATATTAAGGAATTAGTAATTGGTAAGATTTCATGTTTTTGCAGTGTTTCTCTCTCTAATGTTTCTCTTTCCTTAAACTTTTGGTGTTTTCATTCTGAATTTTTGCCCAAATTGAATTGTATACATTTAGTTCGCTCAAAAAAGAAGAAAAAAAGGCACAAGAAGTCCATATTTGAATCAAATCCATGGAGGAATGCTGGCATGCACAAACAAACACAACACACACACACACATACGCAGCAACGTCACGCTGAGAGCACATCTGTCCTGTAAGAGACCCAGAGCGGGACTCGGCCAGCTGGCTTTGCTTCAACTTTTCACCCGCTGGGATTGGTTCTCCCACAGGCCAAATAAGGAAGAGATGCGAACCTTCGTCCACCTCTGGGACTACACACACACACACACACACCCACACACAAATCCATCCAAAAGAGCACAGTAGGAGCAAAACCCATTAGCCTTATGTGGTCACAAGATGGCAAGAGCTGGAGTCAAAATATCAAGCAGTAGCAGCGGTACATCTACTGTAACCATGGAAACCAAAACAGTGGATGTTTGTGACAGCCCTTGTTTTTTTCCTTGGGGGGGATATCCCTGTCTAAGAGCCATTCACCATGACAACAGAGGAAGTTCAGAGGTCAGACTAGCTGTGGATAATCCAGTGGATCATCTGGAAGACAGACTGAGTGGGAGGAAGTGGACAACGAGAGAAAATAGGAGCCGGGATGAAATAAGGAGGGAAACGGACCGACTGCAAGCTTCATCTCTCATTAGTGGGTTACAGTTTATGGGAAGGAGACTTGGAGTTCAAGCTTTATAATGATAAAAGTGGTGAAAATAATTGATTATTACTTCTTTTTCAGTAACTTTCGGTACGGCTCCACAAACACAAATACTGCTCTTGAAAAAACGTCACTGCAAAAACACAAAATTTTACCAAGTAACATTAGTCCAGTTTCTATTGCAAACATCTTAGTACACTTGGAATAAGACAAAACCAACTTACAAGTAACGTTTTATTAAGATATAGGAACTTATTTTACGTAAATAATTAATTAGTATGGATGAAAAAGTTTCATTGGCAGATAAATTTACTTATAATAAGATATTTTCCTCATGTTATAAATATGTGTAAGTTGTGCTACTTTTACTCGAGTGTAATTTCTGCTTACACTGTTAGCACAACATGTCAGAGTTAATTTAACAGCCTTGAATAAAACAATCTATTAGTGTATTTATGCCTGAGTAACTCTTCATGTTCACTCAATACTGTTTATGCACAAGACACAGAACAGAGCAACGTTTTAATTCAGTTTCAAAGCCTCTTAAATCCTCTGCAGTCACTCACCATGTGCACCAGTATTTGCTCTCCAGTGGGATGGATGGCCAGGGCCTCGTCGTACAGCGTCTTGGCTTCGTCCAGCTGGCCCCTGAGCTCGGCCAGGCGGCCCCGCTGCAGGAGAACCGAGTAGGATTTGGGGCACAGAGTACTGGCCTCGGTGATGCAGAACTGGGCCTCCTTGAGCCGTCCGTCCATCATGAACAGCTCCCCTACAGGAAGAGTCAGAGGAGGGACGGGAGACGGGTCAGAACAAAACGGAGCGAGGATAGAGAGATGAGGAGGACGACAAAAAGAGAGAGAGATTCCATTCTTTCTAAGAAACTTTAAGGAGTCAAAACCAAAGTTCAGTTTAAATTCATGACATGATGACAGATGTTAAAAAATACTGGCAGGAAGAAACTGTATGGATGGACGAATGGACAGATGGATAGATGGATGGTTGGATGGAGGAATGGACAAACAAATGGACAGACAGACGGTTGGTTGGTTGGATGAATGTATGGTTAGATGGACAGACAGACGGTTGGTTGGATGGATGGACGGCGTTGGGGATGTAGGGATTGAGTTGGATGGATGGTTGTTGGGGACGATGATCTGGTGGTTATTGTTGATGATTGGTTGGATGGATGGTTTTGGAGATGTTGGTTGGATAGGGGTTTAGATGATCCAACTGATTGTTGGTTCATTAGTTGGATGATTGGTTGGATGGATGGTTGGACAAATGATTGGTTGGACGGATGATTGTTGGTTCATTTGTTGGACGGATGGACGGTTGATGGATGGTTGGAAGGGCCTCACGGTTCCTGCTGTTCGATGATGACGAAGAAGAGATGAAGAAGAAGAAAGTCCAGGAGAAAATTCGTCAGATTTTTTTGTCTCTTTGGAGTCGATCAAACAGACCAGAGAATAAAACCTGCGGCTCTCAGAAACTCGACACAAACTCTATGGCTCATGAAGGAAACGGAGGCTGGTGCAGTGCAACGAAGCTCCTGCCTCAATATGGCCATCCATATGATAGCTGAGGGCCTCCCTGCCCTCAAACCCCAGACACACAACACTCAGTCAACCAACCACATGCTCTTCCCTCGCAAACGAGGGCCGACGGGTCGGCCCCGCAGAGGACCAGCAGGGCGACGAGCTGCCAGGCGGCAGAGAGACTGGACATCGGCCCACACCCAGAGGAACCCTGATGTGGAGACTGTGTGGAGTAAATCCTGACGGCACCGTCTGCCGTGTGTTGTTTGTTTACCTGTGCCTCACAGATGCACAGATGGGAAACACTCAATGCATGCTACCTCTGTGGGATGTCTGCTCCCAGCCTCGGGGTTCCTGTGCGTAACGTCGGGATGATTTGGTTATGCAAGGTATTTTCCCGCTCCTCACCTGAGCTCTTTAAATTAAAAAAAGCTACCGGATCAGTGCTTGCACAAGCATTTTTCTTCCTAACGTGTCTCATGTGGAGACCATTTTGATAGTGTGCCTGATTTTAAAACAGTCGGACATGATAAAAAAATCTTCGGTATAACAACAGTTGGGTAGTAATTATATTACTTGAGTAACCTTTTTTTTTTAAATGTACTTTTATGAGTATTTGTATGTTTGATTTTTACTTGAGTAACATTATGAAGTATTTCTATTCTTGAGTACAATGTCTGGGTTTTCTACCCACTGAATGAAAACCAAACATGTTTTGCAGACACACACCTGCAGGTTTTCTTAAAGCTTCATCAGTTTATTATTAAAAGAAACTGATTTGGAAGAATTTATTGTCATTTCTTTTTACTTTAATTATTGTCAATCTGGTCCTTAGAACACTAAAATGTCCACTTTATATTTTATTTTGGCTCATCTGATGAATTTTTAAATATTAAATGATTGATAATTTGATCAGTTAGTACTCGAGTAGACTTTTCTTGATGGCTTCTTTTTACTTTTATTTGAAGAAAAATATGTTTAAGTATCGCTACGTTTACTTTTTTGGCTACTCTGTTGAACCTCCAAATGCTTCCCACTCATAAAATTCACTCTATTTGATTACATTTTGCCATATTCATGTATTCACAACAAAGATTTTCCCAGAAATGGACGAAGTCTTTGTGTTGGGGCCTAGAAAACCTTCTTTCTGTCTGAAACCATTCAGAGTTTCTCTTTTCAGGCAGATGAAAAGCAAACTGTGCAGCTGTAGCAGTGAAAGCTGTGCAGCCTCAGAGTCTTACACAACTTACTGACCTGTTTATATGCTCAATTTAATTTCAGCCTCTCAGGGGAGCAGGACATTGTTTATGCACTTGATGCAACGTGAGTACACTTTTTTTTGCTGCTGTGAGCACTGCAGCATCAAAAATTCACTCAGACGACTTGTTTGTTTTTTGAGAAAAGCCAGAGAACATCTAGAGTTGGAGAAATCCTGCACCCAGAACGAGGCGTAATCTAGTTTATGTTCAACATTATGTAACATAGTAATGATATAAATGATCTTATGATTTAATAGGATTACTAGAATCGTTTAGTTTTGCATCTGATGGTTTTTGGCCTTATTTCAGTGCCACACAGTGAAGCCTCTGTGCGCATTTATCTGTTTAATTCAGAAAGCAATTCCTTAAAAAACATCTTCCAACGCACCGTTGTTTAAAACAGGGATGTCCAAAGTGTGGCCCGCGGGCCATTTGCGTGCAGCTGCTAGATCAGGTGGTCGATGCAGATGGTGACTTTTTGTTTTTAATTAGAAATTGAATGATAAATATGAATTATCTTTCAACAACTATACATTTTGCTTTTTCTTTAATTTGATTAACTGACGTCTGAACCTAAAGATGCCTGAATAATTTATTAAACCTAAAGAAATAGTGACCCAAATCTTGTTTGGACTGCTTTAGCACATCTCAATAAATCAGAATGTTCTTCGGTGCTTTTTTCAATTTCCAAATGAAAAGCAAAATTGTGTCTAAGCTTCTTTGGACCACTAAGCGACAGTCCAGTTGTTTTTCTCCTGGTTCATGACCTGAAGCGGCTGTAATCCACTGTAAACGTGTGAAACTTTGGGATCAGCGACTGTCACAGCGCGACCTTTGGGCTTTCCCTCTTCAGCGGAGCTGGGAAAGGGGACAGTGAGAATCAGGGGTCAACACACCAGGCCTGGCTCACGACCCGGGCCAAAGAACGGCACTGGATGTTTAGCTCCTTTCTCCTGTCTGGAGCTAAAGTTAGATATTAGCAAATTAAGCATGGAAACCCTGAGCTCAGACATTATTAAACTATTGATTCCATTAAAAATCCTCTTATCAATCTCAGTTCCATTCTGAAGTTCTCTTTCAGTAATTTCTTATGTTTGTTTCTAATTTCTTTTGCTTATTTACTTAATGATTAAAATATAAGAGCAGTACAGGCTCTTATACGGGGCTGCACAGTGGCTCAGTTGGTAGAGCTGTTGCCTTGCAGCAAGAAGGTTCTGGGTTCGATTCCCGGTCTTTCTGATGGATTTGCATGTTTTCCCTGTGCATGGTGGTTCTCTCCGGGTACTCCGGCTTCCTCCCACAGTCCAAAAACATGACTGTCAGGTTAATTGGCCTCTAAATTCTCCCTAGGTGTGAGTGTGTGTGTGCATGTTTGTTTGTCCTGTGTGTCTCTGTGTTGCCCTGAGACAGACTGGTGACCTGTCCAGGTGACCCCGCCTCTCACCCGGGACGTTAGCTGGAAAGGCACCAGCACCTCCCGACCCCAGTAAGGGACAAGGGTGTTAGAAAATGGATGGATGGATGAACACCAATACAATAACAGATTACATAACTAGTTACAATATGATCATTCAAGTTCAACTGCAGTGAGTCCAGAAAAAAAACATTTTTATAATAGTAACAGATATTTTTCAAAATCATTAATTTATATTAAAAAAGTATGCAAAATAAAAAGAAATATAATGAATTCTGATTACAAATGCGATGGTTCAGTGACGGTCGACCTTTTGACACTGCAAAAACACAAAACAAGTCATTTTTGTTTAATTTCTTATAAATAAATAACTTATATGCAACTTTTCAGGAAGATACAGGAGTTTGTTTAAAGTCAATAATTCCTTAGTGTTTGATAAAAAAAGTACGAGTTCAATTGGAAAATTTACTTAAAAGAAGAGAAAATGTCTTGTTATAAATGAAATAATCTACCTGTTGAACTGGTACTTTCTACTGAATTACAATTACTTGGTAGTGCCTTTGCAGTGCACATGAATCTACTTTTTGACATTACTAAAATAAGTTTCTTGGTTCTATTCTTATTAATTTCAAACTACCTGTATTTAACTGTCTGATTTCATAATGTTGTTACCATGGATGGGGAAAAAAAAGTGTAATCTAATAGCTGGGAGTTCGTATTTAAATAAACTCTTAATAGTCAGTTTATTCTTAACTTTCTGGTATTTCGGCTCACCAGAAATTGAGCTCATGTGTTTTCTGAATGGTGCTTGTTCGGGTGGGACGGCGCATATCGTTCTGGGAAATTTGAAAATCAAATTTTCCAGGAAATCCCAGAGTGTAAAAACGTTGTCATGTGCTGTGAAGTCCTACCAGCCTGCAGCCAGATGCGCTCCAGAGTGGCCCAGATGTAAATGGGGCCGTGGCGCCGGATGGAGCTCACGTCCGATACCTCGGACAGCGCCGCCTCCAGACGGGACATCGCCACCGACGGAGAGCTGAGGGATCCTAGAAGAGGAGGGAGAGAAACTGTTGTTTATGAGGAAAATCAGGCGAAGCTTTAATACCGATCGGTGGATGGTTAGTACTGAAGGATAGTTAAAGATCCTTAGTCACTTTTATTTAAATTCAATTCAGAAATACTTTATTAATATGTACTCTCTCTCTATATATATATGGCGCCGCATATTTTTTTGTGCGCACACTTTATGCATGAGGCCTCAGAGCCTTTCGAAACTTTAGATTAAAGTTTTGAAAGACTCTGTAAAGGTTCGTTCGAGGAGGGCTTCTCCGAACCTTTGGTTTGGGAACGTTCCCGTCGGTTTTACCACATGTGTGTGCATGGTTGGGTGTTTTTGTGTTGTCCTGACAGATTGGCGACCTGTCCAGGTGACCCCGCCTCTCGCCCAGAACTTTAGCTGGGGATACTAGCACCTCCTGACCCCATTAAGGGACAAGGGTGTATAGAAAATGGATGGATGGATAATAATATATATGGTATCTTATTATTATTACAGTACACGACTTTTACAAATATATATTTTTTTACAAATTTGCCACCATGTTGTGACAGTTGGAGGTAATTTGTGAAAAAATTTGATCTCCTCTCTGAGCTCTATTTGCCGACTGAAGAAACGGATTCATCACTTTTATTTAAACAGAGTTTTAAACTAAAATCTAGGATTTCAAATCAGGTTTTGAGTGAGGAAAGCAGACCAGACCTGTGGAGGTGTCCTGGAAGTCCGGGAGGCTGAGGTTGAGGTGGATGGAGGGCTTCCTGACAACAGGGCTGACCTCTGACCTCTCACCCACCGGTATGCTGCTGCTGTCGTCCGTCTCACTGTCAAATGTAACAAACAAGTCTGAATTAAAAGGAGATCCATCATGAAAACATCCAGCCGGTTACTAATTGTACCCAAACATTCAACAAAAAGTGCCAAAAATCTCCCTCATTTTTAAATCCAAAACGTAACAGTTATACTTTAAATAATCCACGTGAGTTGAACTATTAAAGTCTTCATATGACAAATAGATACAAAGTGACACCTGTGAAAAATGATTTATCATCACATCAAGTGAATCACAGAGTGGGCAGTAAAGTAACAGTGATGATCGGTGGAGTGTGGGAAATCCTCAGGAACAATTAAAGTTATCATTCAATAAAACAAGCTGGATCAAGGCAGCAGCGACAGCAGCCATTATGTCTGGGTCCAAACTGCTGCTGGAGACTCTGCAGTGATCTGGAAGAGACGCTTCGTTTCCTCTTTGCCCTAAAACACCCGAGTGTCGTGTGATAAGCAAAGCAGCAGAGGCTCAAATCTGCACGTTTACCTGGAGCGGCTGCCGTCATACTGGCTCTGCCAGCGCTGCAGCATGTCCTCGCAGGTCTGCAGGGCTGCAGCGGGCCCCAGCATGGCCTCTTCGAGCTTCACCTTCGTCAGCAGCAAACTAAACCGCAACATGCATCTCAATTAGTTTGAATTCAAACTCGTGTTTTTATGCTTCATTGTGGCCCTCACTTGTTCCATTGGCAGATTATTTCACTTATAATAATTGACTTGTTATAAGTTAAATAATAAAGCAAGCCTCTATCTCTTTCTGAAAAGTTACTTCTAAGTTAGTTTTGTCTCATTTCAAGCGTCTAGAGAAACTAGACCAAAAATACTTGGTAAGATTTTGTTTTTGCAGTTCAAGCTCTGCAAAATACATAACATAATATAAATTACTTACAGTATTGCTTTCATAACTTCTATTTTTACAAAAAATGTTTTTCTCTAATGTTGCTATTTAGTAATAATGTTTTTGTCTTTTTCTTTAAAATACCAGAATTTGCTCAGAACTTTCTATTTTTAACAAAATTTTTCAGACTCCCTTGAAAAATAGGTTTTATAATCTTTAAGGGTTTTTAACCTGGTAAAATTATTTTTAAATATTACATCATACTAGTTACTCAATATTTGAATCACTGTTTTACAAAATATATTTGTTAAATTAATTTATCTCTTGGATTCTTATTTTTACTGTGAAACATGGTGGTGGCAGCATTATGCTGTGGGTTTGCTTGAAACTAAAGTAATAATAAAAATGTTGTGAAAATTACCAAATGAAAATGAAACATTGCTTTCAAAAAGTGGTTGCAAAATAGTTATAAAAAAAATAACAAAACAGACTGACAGAAATGTATTTCTCTTTGGCAAGGAGGTCAAAGTTCAAAGGAAAATACAAGGAGCAGGGAATTTTAATTTATTTTTTAAAAACTATATATTGATATAGTGACAATTTTAACAAATACGCACAAAACATTTTTTAAAAATAAAAGTCACTGCAGCTTCAGTGATTTTGACAAAATGTGAAAACTTTTAAAGGGTGCGATTACTTTTACAAGGTTTGTATCGGCAGTCATGACTGCTTTTACTATTGTTGGCAAATGCAATGATAAAATGATTTCAAAACAACCGAAAACCAGATGGATTTCCAAGAAATGAGGATAATCATCTCATGAGACGCAGCAGAAAAGCTCCGGCCACATTAAGAGCTCGTGAATCATTGCCAATATCTGGATCAATGAAACCAAATGGAAGAGGAAGCTGGTCAGCAGCGAGCTTTGAAAGGGTTTTTGACGTGTGTGTGTCGAGAAGCAGCGGAGTGTTTCCTCTTTGCCCTTTTAGCTGAAGACAACTGGTTAAGTGATGTGGGAGTCTCTGATGTGAACTTCGCTGAGTGTGTGGGGGGTAATTGTCAGAAGGGAATCTCAGAGGACGCAGCCTGTCATGGACATCAATCACCCATAAGACTGAAAGACGGGGATCAGTGATGGAGAAACTGGTTTTGGTACCAACTGGTGAAAAATAAAAAAAGGATTAAAAGACGGAGGGATTTCTGTGCAGAAGAGGTGTAAAGTGTGTGTGTGTGGGAGGAAGGAGGCTGGCTCTACTGGCACACAGATGACAAGTGGTGCAGAGGGAGGCTGTGTTAAGGATACGGCTGCCAGCAGGAGTTCACCGGAGCGGGCGTCTGTGTGATGGTGGGTGTCTCGGTGCGACGGAGCTTTAGCAGCATGGCGGCGGCTCATCCAGGTGACAGGAGCTACGGATGCAGCCGCATTTCTTGAGCACAATAAAACCGATTCTCTCTTTGTCGCCTCGGCGTACGACATGAAAAATCCTCCTAAGCTCAGATTAGTACTAGTTGGTAAAAAAAAAACAAAAAAAACAAGAGTATAGCTTATGCTTGAGTTATTTAATGATGTATCTGAACTGAACTCAGTGGATTTCAAAAGCAAGAATTTGGTGAATGAGTTCAAAGAGCTACAACCTGACTTGGATTCTTATTTTTACTGTGAAACATGGTGGTGGCAGCATTATACTGCCACCATTTTCCTGCCTCCTGGGACGGAGCCGGTAGTGTGCAGAGCGCAGTGTTTGAGAAGTAATCGTTGGCATGCTTGATTTATATGAAGTGACATTTGTAAAGGTGCACTGACAAACAATAACACCTATTATTTGTGGTATTTAGCATTTCATAAAAGAAAAAATGTGAAAATAAAAATTGTTTTATTTTCACCATGTTATTCATTCATAAATGTCACAGTGCTAAGCACAATCTAAACATTTAGCAACAAGCAAAATATTTAACTGGCTAACAAAATCGCTAAACCAAACATTTAGCTTGCCAAACAAATTATTGCTTGCTAGCTAAATATTTAGCTACAAACTAAACATTTAGCTTGCTAATTAAATGTGTAGCCACTAGCTAAATTTGTTAGCTTGCTAGCAAAATACAAAATGCTTAGCTAGCTAACCAAATGCTTGCTAATTAAATAATTAGCTACAAACTACATTTTTTGCTATGTTTAGGAGGAAGGCCTGATTTACAAACATTCAGAGCAAAAAATGTTTGAAATAAACACAATGTGGGCAGCAAAGTTTGCAGTGCTGCTGCAAGAAGGTTGTGGGTTTGAATCCTAGAGTCTTTCTGCATGCATTGGTTGTCTCTTTTTCACATGTTGGGTTAATTACTTTCTGCAAATTGTCCTTGGGTGTGTGCCTGGCTGTTGTATCTCTCTGTTGCTCTGAGGTGACCTGGCAACCTGTGACCCTGCAAGCATAAGCTGGAATAAACAGCTGACGGATTTATTCAGAAAAACACTTATTTTCTATGAAATTACTGATAATAGGGTAGAAACGATTGCACCTTGCTCTTCTGTGCCTCAGTACAATCTGTGTTTTCCCAGGCAGCATCAGAAAAGATAGATTTCACCAAGATTACAACATTTGAAACTACTCAGCGGATTACACAGCCCGTCATTTTCCTGCCTCCCGGGACGGAGCCGGCCGTGTGCAGAGCGCAGTGTTTGAGAAGTGCAGTCAGTGCGCGGCGCAGCTCTGAGTAAACGCTCGGTGTCGGAGTGCTGAGAGTGGTGAGTGCCAGCGTAAACTCCACACATAAAAATAGCTAATGATGTTCCCTCCTGAAAAAAAAAGTAGTACATCTACTATATTACTCATTCCACACTCCCACAGATCAGAGAGCGTAGTCTCTGGAAGCACATGAGGCGTGAACGCAAAACTGCAGATGTACGACAAGCGTAAATATATGCACACGCACATGAACGCACACATGCATGTATAACACACACACACACACTTAGCCTGTGCAGATATGGTTTCAGTTTGCAACCTGATGTACAGTAAGCCATGCAATGTCTAAATGAATGCTGGTTGCTGCGTCTCCCTGTTTATCTTTAGTGTAAACTGAGACTCACTCAAATGAATGCTTGTTTACTCTGTGATTATAATTTCAAAGAAAAGGAAGGAATTAAAGGAGAGAGAGAGGGAGATAAAGTGTGTGCAAGGAGGGTGAGAAAACAAACCGGAGAGCGATTGGATGCAGCGCATACAGAAGAAGGCAGAAGCCGGGGGTTGAGGATGTGGGAGAAAAGAGGAAGCAGAAATTTGGTATGCTACAGCGAGCTGACAGTTCGCTGTGGTGCAGAGAGCCAGTGGCTAACAAGAGTCACACACATCCATGTGCTCGCACACACAACACACACAACAGGCATGTGCAAGATTGGACAAATGTTCGCGTACTCGCACCCACACAAACACACAAGTGCAAGCATGGACATATGAAACACACACCAGTCAGAGTCGACTTTGATCTCTCACACATCCAGAGCCGATGATATTCTATGGGCCTCCTGCTGAGAAAACGCGTCCTTTCATCGTCTCCCTCCGTCTTTGTCGGGAGTCTTGTATTCCGACTTTGAGCTCTGCAGCCGGGCCTGGGCTCAGCGGGCCACAGCGGTGAGGTTTGAGTATGAAATCAAAAATGCTTCACTGAATAGATGCTCAGTGTTTCATCACTCTAATTTAAACAGTGCACTGGATTTTTATTGAGGCAGGACACTGTCTGAGAAGATCAGGTTTCAAGGCCCGACATTGATTCTCTGTAGGATTTTAAAGCTGCTATATGTGATTTTTATAAGATATTCATATTTTTTTTTACATATTTGATAAAACTGACAGAAAGATATGAGACAAATCTCCTCCATTTCCTCTGTGAGGTATTACTACCGTCTGAAGAAACGTCGCGCTCCTGACCAACAACAGCCAATTAGAGTCAGGAGGTGGGTCTTAGTGCTGTCAATCATCCTCATGCAGTCGCTGTTAAATGAGCTAATGGCAAAGAAACATCTTGCTGTTAAAGGAAAAGTCATTGGTGGCTTGTGCTAACTATTGTTAGCATTCACGATAGGAACTGCTGATAGGGAAAAACTGCAGCGGTAGCAGAGAGTAAAGAGTGAGGACAGAGGGGATGAGCAGTATCACGAGATTGTGATCAACAGCGATAAGACCCGCCTCCTGCATCTGATTGGTTTATTGTTAGCATTGGGAGAAGGAAGAGGAAATCAATTTCTTCACGGATTATCAGGAAACCGCTACAAAAGCGGTTTCCTGTAGTCCACTTCCTTGCGTTGTAGAAAGTGGACTACAATGCAAGGCATTCTGGGAAATGACAACCAAGACAAATGTGCTAGTCTCTTGCTTTGGTGTTTTTCCAAAGGGAGAGATCCTACAATTGCGAAAAAAAAGGACGCCACTCTATTTTTGTTAGCTTTTTATGAAGGAGGAAGTTGCGCTCAAAGTTTTTGTGTCGCTAAGTTCAGTGGTTCTTGGTGCAGTGCCACCACATGCGAGGAGGGGAACTGGTTTTTCTAATTGTGTTGGATCATTTGACACAATGCGGTGTGAAACAACAGCTGCTGTGTATGTAATGTAACCCGAATCGACCGAACCATCAGGTGTGAAAACTCCCAGAATTTAACTGAGCTTCTGTTCAAGTTTTAAGTAGCTTTATTCTGGGATTGTCCTGCATTTCACACCCTCTCCCCATCAGCTCCGATCATGCTTCCCACAGCATGATGGTATCACCACTTTGTTTCATCGTGTGTTCAGGGTGAGTATTACTTCTCAATGAATATTTCTCCCAACCTGTGATCCTGAGATTAAGCAGTGAACAGGTATCATAGCACTAACCGTGTCACCGATTTATGACAATAAAAACCATCAAATACTTTTCTACATCAGATGCTACTTATTTACATGGGAATACCCATGTTAGAGCCAAATTGTCAAACATTTAAATGTCTTATTGTCCATCTGCTTTACAATAATGTGCACTTTGTGCAAGTCTGTCTCCAGTAAAACACATTTACGTGATAAAACCAAGTATGCATGAAGGAACAAAACACTCTGTTCAATATTTGTGGGAATCTTCAGGAATGCAGAACGGTAATTCTGCTGCAGCTGTGCAGGTTATAACTTGTCGGCTGACGACAGTTGGTATATTTTTTGTCAAACAGCTGGAAACAGATATTTTCATAGATCTAATAAAAAGACAAGTTGTTGTTTTTTCTTAAATCAGACCAAAGTTCTCTTGGTTTAGGTTAGTAAGAATTACTAAAATGATGTATGTTTGGTAAATGACAGAAACTTTGTGAGAAACTACTTATCAGTGTTCAGTGAATAAGCATTTATTGTCCTTTTGACCAATTTTTAGGTGGAACGGTCTCAGAATAAAATGTTGGCTGTAACATAACACAATCATGCTCCTCTTCCAAGTTGGTAAATGACTGAGATTTCCAATCATCAATTATTGGGATTATGGGATCTGTTGACTTTATGTGAATTTCCACAGAATCACAGAAAACTGGAGGGACTGATTGACTTATTTTAGCTTTAGCATATGAAGTCTACAGGGCCAGATAAACAGCTATGGCGGGCCACGTTTGGCCCCCGGGCCTCGAGTTTGATGAATGTGATCCAGTGAGTTTACGGTGTTTTTTATTTAGGTTAATTTATAACCTTATACGTGAAACAAGTCATGAAACAAAACATTTCAAGTCAGACATCGACTCTGAACTCCGTTATGTCACTGTCCCTGCTTCCTCTGACTCAACATCTTTTTTTTTTGTCAGAACCGTAACAACGGGTTGACGCGACAACCGCTGCCTGCTCTACCAGCGTGACCTCACGGTTACCGGGGCAATGGGGGATTCCTGCCACAGCGAGTGACGTGATTGGCCGAGCCCGGCAGAGAGCTCTTAAATGGGTCAAAGAAGTCAAGTGTCTCCACTGAGGAGGTGTAAAATGTGTGCGTCTCCGAGTGTGTGACTGTGCATCCAGGCAGACTGCGAACAGACTTCATCGTCCGACTGTACATGCAGCGAAAAGCATCGGCTTGTGCGGTTATAAAAGCGCCCACCCACTCCCTTCCTCTCCAACGCTTCCTGTCAGGCTCTGATGTCCTTCGTTATTTCATCAATTTTCTTGTTTTTCTGCTCCCTCCACCAATCTCTCTCCCACTTGCATGTTTGACAATCACCCATCTGTTTGTGCCAGGGCCGTGGAGGACAACACTGACCCCAAATGGCCGGGATACAAAATGCTTTTCAGCGCTCTGAAAACACATCAGAGGAATGATGCAACATGCTGCCATATTAGTGTGAAAGGATCGGCTTTGGCAGGTTTTATTGCACACGTCCGTCGTCCTCAGGTAATGAGCACATTCCTGGTATTATTGCAGCTCTACGATACACCAGAGACAGATACTGTCGTAATGCTGCAAAATTTACAACATTTATTGAGAACGCCCTCAGATTTTGTAATTATTTTACTTATTAAATCATTTATAGTTGCAAATGTTGCAATAAACTAACATATGCACAGGATAGATGGATGTACGACTGAAACAATTAATCAGATTAATCGATTATGCAAATTTAGTGATCGATTAATCGTTAACTGGACTATAAAGACTGATGAAAATGTAATTTGTTGACAAAACTGTACAAAAATACATACATTTTGCATTTAAGATAAAAATAAACTTCTTTATCTATAAATATGTTCTACCGCGAGTTTCTCTAGTGGCTGAGTAATAAACACAAAAAATAAACTAAAACGACAAAATAACAACAAATGAACAATTAAGAAATAATCGCAACAGAAAATACATCAGAATATGACAAAACAGCAAAACAAAATTGTGGCTAGGAAGTTTCTGTTTTGAGGAACAATTACCACAGAATATCTGATAAATGTAAAATAATTACTGGATTTTGTCAGATTTCAACCTTATTTTACTTCTACACAAAATCTTCTAAGACTTTTATTAGTCTGAAACGATTAATTGATTAATCATCAACTAATTTTGTAACCGATTAATCGTTAACTGGAGTATATCAATGCATAAAAAGGCAGCTTGCTGTTCCAATGTACTTAGAGCAGTAATTAAACCAAAACTGTACAAAACTCATTCGGTGACAATTTTAGCTTCAAATTCTGTAAAAATATATTTTTTAAAAGGCACTTTTTACTAGGAAAGGATTAGAATTCATTATTATTTAAACTTTTGCACAAAATCTTATAAAAGTTTATTAGCCTGAAAGGATTAATCGTGATGAATCAATTAATCGACAACTAATTTAGCAACCGATTAATCGTTAACTGGAATAAAGACTCATAAAAAGACAGTTTGCTGAAAGAACAACACTCACAGCAGTAATTAAATCTAAATTAAAGCTATGCAAACAAGTTGCATAGGTTTAGCTTCAAGTTCAAATTCTGTGAAAATATGCCCTGTTAAGTCACCTTTTGCTATCCAGCTATTAATCGATTAATCCAAAAATAAATCAACAGATCAGCCGTAAACTGTGTTGATGTAAAGTTGATACATCGTTTGCTACAAATGAAGTTATTGGACTTTAAACAAAAAAATGTAGATTTTCTTATTTTAAAGAGGAACTGAATTGCTTATTTTAAATGTATTATTTCTGATATTGTATAAAAAAAAGACTTTAGTGACTAAATGCAGAATGCAGAATGTGACCTTTTTTTATCTGGTAAATTGATTAATCGTTAGTATTACTAAATAATCGATGCCTGCAATGCAAGGCGACACGTCGCACTGGAGTAGCTGTGGGATTGTTGTCAGATCTGCAGCGGTGAAAGGGTGAGGGTGCATGAGGGGCATCGGTGCTGCAATGCAGGCTTCCCACTCTGGCACGTCTAAATAAGGCGTCAAGACGGCGCCTGTGTTTGTGCGCTTGGTTTCCACCATAGTGCAGCCAAGACACCCAATCCCCACAGAGAGCGCTGGTGTCAGGACAGGCCCTCTGTGCGCCGCGCTCTGGAGCTGCTTCCCATCACAAACACTCGTAAAAACAAAACAAAAAGTTCTTCTCCACGGTTTTCCAATGATACTTCTTCCTGTTTGATGTCTGATTTGGTGGGTGAGTTTGTCTTACTTGAAGTTGTCTGGATGCTGGCTGAGGGCCAGTGTGAGGGTGTCCATGGCGTGGCGGTGATGCTTCTGGGAGCTCAGCAGCAGGATCAGCAGGTGGAGGGACAGCAGGTCGTCGGCGCGCAGAGACAAAGCCGTTTGTAGCGACTCCATGGCTGCAGACACCTGGGAAAGCAAAACGCTTTTCAGGCAAGCGATTAAAAAAATCATGGCAGCAAAATAGAAACAAAAGCAAACAATCATCCTCCTGCCACTTCCTGTTGTCTTCTTCTTCGTGGTTTGCACCAGTAGTAACACCCACTTGTTGATCATGTGACGTGCGATAAGAAAAAAAGTATTTCCTGTGCAGTTTTGCAAAATATCCAATTTTGATACGGTTGAAAAACTACCTCATGTTAGCTGCAAAACCTTTTATTGAAAACTTTCGATTTGCGCAGAGTTATGGTCAACAGCTAGTAGCAGTGACTCCACTGACCAAATAATTTCTCAATTTGACATTTTGAAAATAAAATCAATGGAATCACGACAATTTAAAAAACAAAGTCTTGTTTGTTGATAAAAAGTTTTGCCATTTGGTTTTTGGCCAGCTGCAAAACTGCAATATAAAGTTTTTCCGCATCACACAATCAACAAGCGGATGTTGCTACTGGCAGAAACGCTGAAGGAGACAACAGGAAGTGGTAGGAGGAGGATGGCGCAGAATACTGTTTTGTTTTTCCATTAATGTTTTCCAGCATTAATGGAATGTTGAAAACGTTTTGCCCACATTTGTAATGAAAATGCAGCAATGTGACGTTGCTTAAAAGTATGCTTGTACCTTGCGTACAAGGGCCAGCTGGAGAGCCAGGTACATGGAAATCTGAGCATCCTGGGGGTCTAATGAATTGGCTCTGTGGAGGAAAGGCAGAGTTTTTATATTCTACAAAAACATCAGCTCCTGAAATCACCTGGTTTCTATAAATCACATTGAGAATGTTTTAATTTATTGCGATTAATTGATTTATTGCTTATTGTGACAAATAAATAATAGGGCATGAAAACATGCAACACATACTTGTTTAATGCCTGCAGGGCTTTTTTGTTTAACTCATTCCGATCAGCTGACAGAGTGGCTGAAGACGAAAAACAAAAACAAATCAAGGTTAGCGAGTCACATAAAAGGTTAGAATCTCCAGATCTAAATATACAACCGAGGCGAGACTTTACCCTCAGAGGCCTGAAGACTGAAGCTGAGTCCCAGCGCCAGGTAGGCCCTGGGGAGGAACTCCCTCGCCTCCTCTCCCATCGATGCCACGCGCATCGACAGGTTCTCCGCCTCCTTGAACTTCACATGAACACAGACGCACTTAGCCTTCGATAGATGCACTTTTTAATTACTTTGTATCCAATTATTCTGACAATTAATCGGATTCTGCACATTTTTAAATGCAATCCAATTTTGATAATACAAGAAAATGCTAATGAATAATTCAAATCCTTTTTAGATAAGAAAATCAACATTTTATTGCCTAAAATGCAACCAAAGCAGTCTTTTTCTAGCGCTTGATCCTTTTTAGCAAAGGATGCATCTGCAGCTAAAGAATCATAACGTGAAAAGCTCAGGTCTTTCTGCTTGACATCAATCTGTTGATTTATTTTTGAAATAATCAAGTCAAAGCCGGATAGCACAAGGATTTTTCAAGTTTTGCGATTGAATGAAAGTGTTTTATTTCCACATAGACGGACAATAGAGTTTCATCTTATCATATTAGCTTCAGGTTTTGCTCCAAGTTGTCAATTACGCCTGTCGATAAACTATGATATTGTTGTTTTGAGACCATTTTCATCCTCAAATAAACAAACAAAACAACAAATAAAATGAATTATGAAGTCTCTGTAAACAAAATTGCTCTTCCTAGTTGAGACAAAACACCAGATTGACGACTTTTGTCATCCAGTTTTTGGAAGAAAGAGAGAAAAGAGAAAAACAATAAATTATGCAAATGTAAATTATTGATTTCTCTTTAATTTATCATCAGATTAGCTGATTTGTTGGATACCTAATCGCAATAACTTCTGCTATAATTTGGCATCAGGTAAATTTCCTTACATGACAGGCCCAGTGTGCATTCAATTCAATTTGTGCAGCACAGTTTAAATAGCTTGGAATCACCTTGGGTACGAAAGGTGCGACACAAATAAAGTTCCTCCGCTGTGCAGCAAATGGTGCAGCAGGGAATGAAGTATTGATGGGCTGGGCCTGCTGGGAGTTTAGTGTGGGGATACTCTGAACAGATTCAGCTGAAGGACAGCGCAGAGTTTGTTGAAGGACACACGCACACTCGCCCACACACAGGCAGCAGCGGCAACAGACTGCAGGCGAGGGAGAAAGTGTGCCACATGATGTGAGAGCTGCGCCTGGTGGCCGACAGGCAGGTGGGGAAGGTGGGTGTAAGGGGGTAATGCTAACGCTAATGACGTGCTTCCCTTCATCCTTTTTGGTCTGCGTTTCTCTGAATCCTGCATTTCACTGCACAGCCTGAACATCTTAGGAGGATTACGCTGCTGTTGTTTTTTTTCTCTTGACTGATGTGAAGATCTGCAGAGCTGCTCTTCAGGAATTTAGAAAAGCAGCTTTGCCTCCAGACCATCAGTCCTGCTGCAGATATCACGGAGATGCAGAGAAACCTGAGCAATGTTCAGAAAGCTTCACGTGGGCTGGCTTAAGGAGCATAATGTCGCTGGACAGATTACAGCCCAGACTGTCCGGTGGCGCTGACAGTGGAGAGCGGTGGCCCATTTCTGTAATGCCGCTCTGCACTGTGGCCATAGTGTCCCATTGTGATTAAAACTGTAAGCTCCTTAGTGTCTCTGGCCTGCCATGATCTCCAGCCACTAACAGATGCGCCGTCTCCATTCGCCTGTTGGTTCCTCTGTTCTAATCTGGCCTCACTTTCTCTTCCCAACTCATTTTGTCTCTGCATTCATTGATCCCACTCTTTATTGATGGCTGAGGTTTTTTTTAGGGAGAGAAGGGAGGAAGCCAACCCAAACACATCAACTTTTCTGCTCTGGATGAACGATGAAACATGGCAGAAAACCTCTGGCCAATCACACAACACGTCACACAAAGCTGAAATATTTTGACCCAAGTTTACGTCAACGAGAGTCGATTTCGGTACTTCAGGTGAATCATGTGTGAGCCTTCACTGTGAAGCATGATGATGCGATACGTTATCCCAGAAATAAACGATAATATTGTTGTTTTCAGACCATTTCCAATTAATATAAACATAATACCAGAACACATTCTCAAAGATTAAGCGGTTAATGGGATACAAAAATTGTCACATTCTTAATGTAATATTAGAAATGTATAAGAAAATGCAAATAAACAAATTCCCTTTTTAAATAAAAAAAATATATATATAAATCAACATTTTGTTGCCTAAGATGCAATAGCAACATTCCTTTACTGAAAGCTTGATCATTTGGAGCAAAGCAGGGTTTTTTAGGAGGGCATATTATAAGTCTGGCGGGCCACCAGGCTTAACTTGACCCCCCAACAGGTGTTGTTTATTTTAATGAAGCAGTGACAGCGAAAAGGGTTAAGACATGTTTATATATAAATAAACAGCAATAATCTTTAGCAGACTATTATCTATTTTAAAAAGATAACATTTGATTCTACATACAAAACCTACAGAAATGCCGGTTTTATTTAGAACACGGCTATATTTTCTTTGTTGCTGATGTTTTACTTTCAGAATTTCCTATTAACTTTTTGCATTTTTTAAACACAAAAAGCACAGAAGGGCAACTGGTGGACTTCCCAAGCACCAGGCTTAGCTACTTTTCTGGGGGAAACCTTGAAAAGGATGCATCAAAACTAACTTACAAGTAACTTTTCAGCAAAATATAGGAGCTTGTTGTAAATCAATAATTCCTTAAAATTGGGAAAGAAGTTCTTGATTATTTCTCTTATAACAAGACCATGTTGCCTTGTTATAAGTGAAACAGTGGAACTAGGATTTTTCCTCAATATTAAGGATTTACTTACTTAAAACAAGCTCCTATATCTTGCTGAGAAGTTATTTATACATTTTTGTTTTATTTCAAGTGATCTAAGATAATTGCAGTAGAAACTAGACCAGAAAAACTTGCTAGGATTTTGTGTTTTGCAGTGAATCTGAGTCAGGTTTATGTGTTAACATGCAGGTGTTAGGATGCATTCACCCATTGCAGTTGACTGATGCAGACTTTAGCAGCCAGCAGGGGCAGCGAAGGGTCGTCTGGTCTCATCCTGGCACATTCTTTCAACACAGACACAGCGCCGACCCACTGCGAAACACACACACCAGAACGAATGACAAACTGTGAGCATTAAACACACATCAACTGTCCTTGCACAGCCCTAATAGACCCTTTTAGACACACAGTCACTTAATACATGTAGGTCGATCATTAATGGACCAAACACACACACCCACACGCAGCAAGGCAAGCCCGGGATAAAAGCGGATCTGACGACACCGAGGCGGCCCCCCTCTCCTTTTAGGGGGCAGACTATTTCTAGAAATCCCCATTGATCAGAGGTGTCGCTTTATCGCTCAGCAAGGATCAATTTTTCTGCTGCACCAAAACAAGCCAACACGCACACACCCCGTCGTGTTTTCATCAATTGTGGGGACGTCACATTGACTTCCATTAATTTCTACAGCCTAACCATTACCTTAACCTTTACCCAACCCTAACCATCACAGACCTAACCACTAACCCAAAAACAACAATTTCCATCATGGGGACCAGGAAAATGTCCCCAGAAGGAGCAATGGTCCCCATAACCCTATGTAGACAGAAGTAGGTTTCCATAAGGATATAAAAACCTGGTTCAAACACCCCCCACACACACACACACACACCCCGACATGAGGGGAGGCAACTGAAGTCATTCTACTAACAGCATTGCAATGTTTCAGATTGCATTTACACGGCAAAACACAAAATATTACCAAGTAATTCTGGCTTAGTTTCGAGCGCAAATATCTTATTACACCTGGAATAAGACAAAACTAACTTAAAAGTTCATTTTCAGCAAGAAATAGAGGCTTATTTTAAGTAAATGATTCCTTAAAATAGATAAAAAAAAAAAGTTCTGGTTCTATTGCCAAATAGAAAGATTTTGTAAATTAAATAATCTGCCATTAGAACCCAAACTTTTTCATCAATATTAAGGATGTACTTACTTAAAACAAGCCTCTATTTCTCACTAAAAAGTTAGTTTTGTCTTATTTCAAGTGCAGTAAGATAAATGCTCTAGAAACTTAACCAAAAATACTTGGTAAGATTTTGTGTTTTTGCAGTGTTGGCGGCTTCAACTAACTCGCATTTTGGTTAATTAAATAGATAAAATAGCCAACCTGATGGGCAACAAGCAACTTTATATGTCAGGATTCAGCACCAAACATGTAGAACAGAACATTCAGTTTGTTACAGTTTTCGGCTTGATTGATTTTGGCTTCGGTAGATTAGCTGCTATTAGCTAAGCTGGCACAGCCGTGGTTGATTAGCTAATTTAAACGCCTGCTTTACCGATGGCCCTTCAGTTTGTAGGTCGCCTTTTTTTAAGCTGAACCAAAACACACCGTATTCCACAGCAGATCTATATGTTAAGTTTGTCAAAGTCAAGCATAACTGACCTACTTCCCCTCGCTATTTTTAAAGTTAAAAATGATTTCTGACCTTGTTATCTAGTCATAGTGTAGACAGTTCATAGCAAAACACTGCATCACTTTTCATATGAGCTTACATTTAAATCTAACAGAGAAATGGGGGCAGGAACTTGCATGGGTGACATCACGCTACAAGGGATCTATAGCTTAAAATAACATTGGAGCTCTGTTAATAATACCGTGATATATATCGTCTATCGTGAAAAAGCAAAAATATATCAGGATATCAGATTTCCCTCATATTCCCCAGCCCTAATTTCCAGTGTACTAAAATGTCTGCAGTAGAAACTGGACCAAAGAAATACTTGGTAAGATTTCGTGTTTTTGCAGTGCATGCAGTATAAAATGCCCACTAAGCTATTCGCTGCACGTGCAGGACATGATGGTTGGCCGGTGGGACAGGAGGCGAATGTCTCCTCTGGTGTGGAGGGTTGATGTATAAGGAGAAATGAGCTCACCTTTCCGGCCGCCATGAGTGACAGGCCCAGCTGGTGCCAAAGGTGGAACTCGTCGTATGAGAACTTCATGGCTCGCTCCAGACACTGCGAGCAAACACACAGACAGGCTGCAGCTTTCACAACGCAGGATGTTCAGAAACTTTAGAAGTACAAATAAACAGATAAACGTCTACTCTTATCCTTTGATAGAAACTTTTTTAACTCCTTTGAATAATTAACTGAGCACACTGTACTGTTTGATAACTGAGACCAATTAGCTGGACCAAAGAAATACTTGGTAAGATTTTATCTTGTAAACGACATCTGTTGTAAATTGACACTATAGAGATAAATTAAACTGAATTAGCTAAAGTAAAAGTCCCACATTAATATTATTACGAGAGTAAAAGTAAATAAGTATCTCCTCTTAAAAATACTTTACGTAATGAAAGTGAAATAAATATTTTACTGGAACTATAACTTTTTTTAAAATCAATATTAAGGAATTATTGACCTAATCAGACTCCATATACAATGAAAAGTTACTTGTAAATTATTTTTGTTTTATTTAAAGTGTAATAACATATTTTCACTAACTGCTAAACACAAAATACTAGGTCAAATTTTGTGTTTTTGCAGGGAAGGAAGCACAAACCTAAAACAGTTGGAAGTTTTGACACAAATCTACATTACATCAGACGCAGTGCCTTCAAAGTATATGAAAGAAAGTAATTTAATGTGTGAAATAATTTATTTTTTTTTAAATAAATTTGTTGAATGTATTCCCTAATATCTACAACAGGTGGTGTCCAAAATGTACAGATTTGCTGCACAATGGCTGCTGGAAAAGAGAAATGTTTTGTTGCTGACTTCTCATTTGGAAACCATTTGCTGCATTATTGTTGGCTGTGCAGGGGGCTCCACTTCTGCTTTTCAAAGATGGTATGACTGTATAATTGCGTATATGTTTGCAGCCATTTTCACCAGAGAGTGGAAATGTAGAGTTGGGGGCGGGGGCTCGCAGCTTATTTGCATTTAAAGTGACAGTGACCTGCAACAGCTGACCAGTCTAAAATCTCTTTATCCAAGAATGATTTTGTGCAAAAAATGTAATGAACATGTTTTCCATCACCCATAGTTCATCCTAACCTGTTCAAGGAAATGTAATAGTTCATCTTTAAGTTTGGAACAAATGCATTAAAAATGTATTTAACTGCAGTAACAAAGTATTTGTACTTTTCTGCATCCCACCTCTGATCAGAGGACATTCCTTTTAGAGGGTTTGAATACGTCATGTTCTTCCTGAAGTAAATTAGCCTGAAAGTGCCTGTCAGTCAGCGCTCAGCGCCCACTCTGTGCCGCTTCGCTGCACAATGATGTGATTGACATGTGTGGGGTTTCGCTCAGTCAGAGGTTGCCAGTCAGGCAGGAAATGAGGTCCGCCTGATGTTATGACTAAATATTATGCTCTAAATGGAAAAGACATGAGCCCTGCTCCCCTCCCCCACCTAATTCTGGTATCCACTTACAGTGTGGGGTAGGTGCTCCCCCCAATCCAGGTTTCCACACTGCAAAAATCACTAAACGGTCTAGTTTCTGGTGCAAATATCTAAAGAAGACAAAACTAACTTACAAGTAACTTTTCAGCAAGAAACAGAGGCTTGTTTAGTGTCAATAATTCCTTAAAATTAATGAAAAAGTTCTGGGTCCCCTGGCAGATTATTTCACTTTAGACTTTTTCCCATTTTATGGAACCAATAATATCTAAGTATTATAAAAATAAAAATCTCCTATATCATAAGTTTTGAATTATTTCAGGTGAACAGAGATGCTTCTATTAGAAAGGAGACAAAAATACTTGGATTATTTGACATTTAAATTCCATTTGGGAGAAGAAAGTATTTGTTTTAAACAGATAAAAACTGAATTGATTTGATTGATAACATTCTTAAGCATACTTACTGTTTAGCCTAGAATCTAGAGTCACATAAAAAGCTACATTGGGCCAGATTTGGCCCACGGGCCTCGAGTTTGACACGTGTATCCTAAACAATTTGGTTTGGTCTGAGGTGACTGTTTTGTGTCAGGGGATTGACATTTGGACACAACTAATCTCTTTTTTTTTGGTTATGGTTGCTGCTTCCATTGTATCTCTGTCTGTTGGTGTGTTTTATTTTTCTGGAAAGTGTTTGCAGAAACGCTGCTCCTGGAAAAGATGTTGTCAGAAATAAATGATCAATGCTTCCATCAATCAGCCTTGCCAGAGGCAAACGCGTGAAATAACAGAGCCTGGATTTTGTTCTCGTTTTTAAAGAACAGGCCGGAAAAAAATTATTTTTGTTTCAACAACTGGCATAGATATGCAGAAAAACTGGAGAACGGATCCATCTGCCTATCGATAAAGTTACGACTTGCATCATATTTCTTTTTGTTTTGTTCTGTTAAACTTAAACTGATGAAGGCTATTTTATGTATATTTCTTCTAAATTTACTTTAAGAAATTGTAATTTCATGCAATAAATTTCCTCCAGTTCAACTTTCTTTGGTGCACTTTGCATGTACTCTATGGGATGTAATGTAAGTTGGTGTCAAAACCTCAACTATTTCAGGTTTGAGTTTCCTACACTGCAAAAACACAAAATCTGACCAAATATTTTGGTTTAGCTTCTGGTGCAAATATATTAATACCCTTTAATAAGACAGAACTAACTTACAAGTTCAATTTCATGAACATACATTAGCTTGTTTATGTCGGTAATTCTTTACTATTGATAAAAAAGTACTAGTCCCAGTAACTAACTTTTTCACTTATAACTTATATTTTTCCCCATTTTACAGGTGAAAAGAATCTGCTAGTGTAAGTAGCATTTTTTAATAATAAATATTAAGGAATTGTTTACTTAGAACAAGCTCCTGCATCTTAATAAAAAGTTACTTGTAAGTTATTGTTTTATTTCAAATTTTCTAAGATATTTTCACAAGAAACTAGACAAAACTTCTTGGTCATATTTTGTGTTTTTACAGTGCAATGAGAAGAGAATATGAACTTTCCAGTTTGATATCAGAGCTTGCAGCCACACCGATCTCATAGATTCATCGTTGCTGCACAGAACATGCAAATTATCCATTATTTTATTAACAGAAACTTAACCGAAACCTAACCTGAGAATTTCCCTGCAGTGGGATTACAAAGAAGCAGAAGCATCTGAAAACAGAAACCTCTGACCTCCAGTGTATGAATGTATCCCCTCACCTCAGAGAGCATGGCGTACTGCCCCCTCCTGGCCATGCCGATGGACAGCAGGTCGTAGACGGAGGTGGCATCCTGCAGGCTAGTCTGGCGAGCCTCGGCCTGGTCCGGCAGTCGGCTGATTACCGCTTCCCCGCTCGCCTGTTGGGACAAAAACACAGAAATCAGACGGGGACAGAGACTGTTGGACGTTGTCCCTGCTGCTGTAGCTGGACCATGCAGTGTGTGTGTCTCCGTGTCTCACCATTGATTCTGTGATGAGCAGCAGCAACACAGCCTCCTCCACCACGTCCTGTGGACAGAAGCAGCTGCCAAGACAAAAAAAATAAACAGGAAAAGCTCCAAATCAGGAAGTTTATCGCTCACACAAACACAAACAAAGACGGAGCGACGGCGGATTAGCGACAGTGTCTGGTTTCTGCTTCACCTGTGTGGCTGCAACACAATACGGACCACCGCGGATGTATCACCGCACAGCATCATCTCAGATGTCTCACACACTCATGTCCTACTGAAGGACACAATCCGCAGACATCATCACAACCTTTTATGAAACAACTACGTGACGATAAAAAGCAATCATCAACGCTGACACACGGCTGTTCCTCCGGGGGGAATTCGGCTCCTCCACGCCGGCTAATCTCAGACATGGATTTAGATCTTCACTTATGATAGTGTGGGCAGGATTAGTCATGTGGCGGTGACTAAGTATGGCTCACGGGGGCCTGAGCAATGTTTGCAGGATCCCTGCAACGAGCGAAACGCAGAAATGAAGCAGACAATGAGGTGACGCAGTTTGATGTGCGGATCGGATAACAAGACTGTAGTTTTAAGATGGATAAAAATGTCTGTTTTGATCCTGCACTGCAAAAACACAAACTCTTAGCAAGTATGTTTGGTCTAGTTTTCAGTGCAAATATCTTAGTACAGTTGAAACAAGACAAAACTAACTTCTGAGTAACTTCTCAGCCACAGAAAGGAGCCAATCATTTCTTAGTGTTGATGAAAAAGTACTTCTTCATCAATATAAGTGTTTATTAACTTTAAAAAGCTCCTTTATCTTGCTGAAAAGTTACTTAGAAGTTAGTTTTGTCTTATTTAAATTCCCACAAACACTCAGTAAGTTTGGACCAGTGTTTGTTAAAGTGGAGCCACAGAAAACTTAAAGGAAAATGAGGGGAAAAATAAATAAATACATAAAAATGTCTGCAATAACTTTTAATCAGAAAATGTTAATAATATCATAAAATAAAAATTTTTATTATAATTTTGTATGATAAAATAAAATAATTTTATTGTTTCATTACGATAAAGTATATTTTATTTTAAAATAATTTTATGAATAAAAAAATTATATTAGTAATTTTGTTATTTTAATTTCAATATTAAAATAAATATTATAACTAAAAAATTTATTAAAATAAGAATAAAATAATTATTGAAGAATAATTTTTATTATTGAGTTATCTGTCTCCTGTTGGGAAATAAATACTCAACAAAAGAGACAATAAAAAAAAAAAATTTTCAATTATTGTTCAGCAATCAACTGATTCTGGCATTTTATCCCAACTTTTACAGCGTAAGAATCGCCAGGAGGATTATGGAGCGCCATAATTGACATAACTGGCTGTGTAGGGAAAAACTCAAAACAATTTCAGATCAGTTAAAATAGCCAATAAATAGACGCATAAACAAGAAAACAAAGGATATTACACCCATAACTCCAGTAGGTTTCAGTTAGTTTTATAAACACACAGTATAGGTCCAGTAAGTTACAGTTTTCCATCATTAATTACAACTTTTATTTGTTTCAGTTAACAGAAATGTTTTCTCACTTTAATTTTTTTTGTTTTAACTTTAGTTAACTGTAATGACGTTGCATCAGTGAAGTATGAAAACCCAGACACTGAGGCCTCTGTAGGTCCTCAGATCAGATTCAGACTCCCGGGAAATGAAGGTGAGGCGTACCCGTCTGTGCCGTAGCGTTGCGGCGGTTTGAAGGTGGGGTACATGGAGTCTTTGGAGGCGGCGGCTCCCTCTCTCTGCAGCCAGACAGCGGGCGGGGGGCCCAGCGGGGGCCAGTAGCTGTCCTCGCTCACGGAGCTCAGCAGCACCTGCGCTAGCTTCATGGCTGCACACTGGCATGCAAAAAGCAATCACGTTTTTAATGCTGCAACAAATTCAGTCAGAAATCTAGATACAGCTGGCAAACCTATAACAATATAAGCATCACATATCAGTCGATTCCGATAATTATTGATTAGATTTTTTTTGTTTATTTTAAATGTGTGAGATACATTTATTCAGTTTTTACTTCTTGCCATTGTGTTTTTTTATTTTTATGCCGTTAAGAGGCAGGGAAGTAAAACCTTAAACCGATGCTGTGCCAGTAACTTAGCAAGCTGTTGCTAGGTAACCAGAGTTGTGGGGTTACCAAGGTTAGCCTTGTTACCCAGCAGGCTGCTGTGAAGTTATTTCACTAACCAAAATGTGAGTTAGTTGATGCCACCAATACTGCAAAAGCACAACATCTTACCAAGTAAAAGTTGAAATAAGACAAAAGTAACTTACAAGCCACTTTTTTAACAAGATAGAGTCTTGTTTTAAGTAAATAATTCCTTAATATTGATGAAAAACTGCTTGTTCCACTGGCAGATTATTTTGTTTATAACAAGACATTTTCCCCATTTTATAAGTTAATTTATCTGCCAATAAAAAAAGTACTTTTTCACCAATATTAAGGAATTATTTACTTAAAACAAGACTCTATATCTAGCTGAAAAAGTACTTTCACGTTACTTTGTCTTATTTCAAGGGGTTTAAATAAAACCCCTTGAAACTTCTTGATTAGCCAAAAACTGACATGTGGCATGAACATTGGGATTCAGAGCATGAAAAAATATTAAAACCTCTAAAATATCTAGCACTACTCCAAAAAGAGCAGGCGCAATATAAAATGTTGCACATCATTTACAAAAAAAAAATAATAATAGAAAGTGACAGGAGGTATGCCTCTACATTGGAGAAAGGAGTCAGTTCAACGCCAGTTTGGTTGGTGGACTGATACTGGAGACTTCAAGGTATTTTGATATTTGCTTTAGAAACGAGACCAAAATTATTGGTTTGATTTTGTGTTTTTGCAGTGAACCTTTCTGATCTGGCTATTAGCTGCCTACATCTCCCAGAAGGCTGTGTGTTCTTGATTGTTGTTCAGTAAATATGCTATATATTAGTTAGTATTATCTACTGTTATTGATCACGTTTCTGTCGTGAGAAATATCGTTACTGTTTTACCGTCCAGCCCTGCAGAATCGCAGCAGATTCTTGTTTTAAACTTTCTTCTAATTGTAATGATTCTAGCATGAGACGTTTGCTGCGTTCCTCACCTTCCTGAAGCTCTGAGACCCTCGCGACTCCACCACCCTGAGTACCCTCCGCAGCTGGTGGGCACCCTGCGCAAGATGACTAACACACACACGTTTTTACAGATTGACTAAAAACAAATGAACACGCAACAGTTTTCAGATAACATAAAACAGCAGCAAACTGTTTCCCATTAACGCATGGAGAATCAAATGAAAACTATTGACAGTTAATCCTAACCAGGCCTTCATTACAGCTGATAGTTATTTTTGTTCTAATTCAACACTGACACCTGCTGGTTCAAAACTAGAGTTGCATTATTTTCTCTCTTCAAGTTTCAAGTCAACACAGATTGAAAGAGCAAACAGATTTTTACAAATGTGCTGCAAGTTTACATTAATAATTTATGAAGCTGCATATAAAAGAATCTTCCAAAAAAATCCTTGTTAATATTTTTGAAATTAAATAAATTAAGATTGTGATAAATACTTTTCAACTTCTTTCTGACATATTTCCTGCACAAAAACAAACAAGAATCAGGTCTGAGCAAAAATACAGCGTACACTCCTTTAAAATACTAATACTATGAATGCTAAAATTAAACAATAAAAAAGGTTAAACAGCTAGGTTTAATTCCCAAGTAGGGCTGAAATGATTAATCGTGATTAATCTATTATTGAAATAATCATCAACTAATTTAGTAATTGAGTGCACACACTCAAAAAAGGCAGAAGCCGTAATTAAGCCAAAACAGTGCATAAAATAAATACAATTTGCATTTAAGAAAGAAAAGAAAAGTTTGTGTACAAATATGTACTACTGAGATTTTCAAATGTCGATCTGACGTACATTAAAGGAATTATGTCATTGCATTTCAGGCAATAAAATCCATATATAGAAAGGGAATTGAATTACTTGTTTACTTGCATATTTTAATATGTTTCCATTGTTGTATAATATATTAAGTGTTTAAGCGAAAAGTCTGAAGAAAAGAACATTTCTCCAATTGAAGCGATCAGAAGTCAGGAAGACACTGAATGAGGAGGTTCCTGATTCCCTAATCAATTACTTAATTAGTTGACCATTATCTAATTGATCATTCAACAAGATTGATACAATTAATCACTTCAGCCCTAGCAGAAAGTGAGACTGCAAACTTTAATCTGTGAAAACTTTTCCAGACAGTGCAAGAAGGTTGAATTGATTTCTGGTGCACTCACCCCCTCTGCAGCAGACAGAGGTAAGCGCTCTGCAGGGCTGCCTGCAGGAAGAAGCCCAGGTCAACGTCAACAGGTGCAGAGAAGAGGCTGCCTTTGCCCATCTTGTTGTGTGGAGTGGTTATCATCTGAAAGCATAAACTCTTCAGTAAACATGCGAGCACATCATGCGAAGCGTGAAGGCTCACCTTATCGAGCTCCTGCAGGTAGGACAGAGCTGCGTCACACGCCTTCAGGAAGCAGGACAGACTCTCCTCCTCTCTCTCCGAAAGGCGGATGCGAGACACGGCAGAAAGTGTCTGGTGGTCCAGAGAAAGACCTGAAACATGGTTGATTAAACAGTTAGAGAAAGTAAAATGAACAGAAAATAATCATTTTTAGGAAAATGTAAAGCGTTTTTCTCTTCGGAAGTCGGTCATCTGCCTCCATCTCACCACATACAGCCACGTCCTGCCACATGAGGCCTTTTTGAATATGCTGACGGAGCGAGTAGTTAATCATCACCAGTTTATAAATTAACTTGAGTGTTTATATTTCAAAACAGAACCACACAAACAGCATTTTTCATCCAACACAGTACTCTGTTTGGACCGTTTGTCGTTCCCGTTATGGGATACCCGCCATCTTGTCGTCTTCTTCTACTTCTTCTTCTATTTTTACGACGGTTGGCAAACCACTAAAGGCACGTTAGTGCAACCTTCCAGATTGGACTGTGGGTCAGATGTTTTATTTACTACATTCTTCCCAAAATACTTGTTCTTCTTAAAAAAAAAGACTTCTTTGAAATATTAGCCGCATTCTTTTATCAACTGCTCCGCTTTAGAATAACCCTGCGGCGCCCTCTGCTGGATGGCAGCCAAACTACAACACTTACAGAAGGTCAAACGGACGTTATTGGTTAATCGATTGGAGCTAATTTTGATCTAATGTATTAATCGACAATTAATTGTCTTCATAAACATAAACCCAATGTATGGTCTTCATTCTTTTCTCTTATTACGCTTTTATGTACAAAAAGGAACAAAAAGTCAAATGCTCTGAGTAACCAATGGAAACATGCATGCACATTTTGCATGTTCTGTTCTGTTTTCCTGATTGTTTGGGTTTTAGTTTTTGGAACATTTGAATTTTGGCTCCATACTCCTTCCTGTTTTCTTCTATTTCTGTTGGTTGGTTGTATCAACAAGTGAAAATAAATTTGCCTCTATTTTGATTTCCTCAACTCACAAGTAAAGGCAAGAACTGACAGACATAGAAAACAGAAATGTACTGTAAATGTAACCTCAGGTCTACAAAGCCGAATTCGAAAGCTGAGAGTGAAAGCAATCAGTATTAATTCACAGGTTCAACAATATGGCATTCAGGATGCGTCACTTGATGGACAAAAACTATTCAATCGTAACAGTAAAAGAGGTGGGTCAAAAAGTTAAAATAAGGGAAAAGGGAGATAATAAAAGAAAAAGAAAGAAGGATAAAGAGAAGACAAGATTAGCACCCAAGAAGTTTACTTCTATACCTGCAAAAAGACAGAAAAGCAAAAGAAAACCACAGCTACAAACATGTGCTGACATGACAAAAAATCACTGTAAAGTGCACAACACTAATTAAAAATGGGTTTTGTTTATCTTAAATGCAAAATATATTTATTTTTGGTACAGTTTTGGCTTAATTACTGCTTAAACTGTCTGGTACTTTCACTAACTGGCATTTTTTAAAGTAATCAATTACTTAAATAATCGATTAATCATGATTGATTTGATTAATTGTTTCAGTAATAAACACAACAGGCTTTTATTAGCATCCTAATTTACTTTTTGACGTTCATTATTTCTTCTGTGTGTGTGTTTGCAGACCTCCACACAGTGGATACACAAACAGAGAGGAAACTGACGTCCCTGGAAGACCAGATACCCAAACAGGACTGATTATTACAAATATTCAAGGAGTTCAAGAACTTTCCAAGACGGGAAGAGGCCAGAGGCGCTGAGCAGCCTTGGGCTCGACGTCTGGCCAAATCAAATAAGCAGACAGCTGCCAGCCGTCAGACATCATCCATGTCTGACTTGATTCCCACAGCAGCTGGCTTCATATCCCACAGACAGGCCTGAGAAGGAGCCAACGGTAAATATAAATCAGGGGGAATCAAAACAAGCAGAGGAAATCTAAATCTGACAGTTATTGCTGTAATATTCCTTAATGTTTCATGAGCATGAGGTCATGTCCGACTGTCAGGAAACGGAGAGGGGGCTGGTAACGACATAATGATGATGAGTGAAACGTGATTACACCGAGTCCGGGTGTTGTGCTCTGTGAATCTGATCTATGGCGATTGGACTGTAGCGACGAATCTGCCTGGAAAAACACCAAAATACTTCACGACTTTACCCCAAAACTGTCACATTTCACTCTCTGATGCGACGTCAGAGCAAGAAAAATATGTTTTCTTTAACAGTGACCAGCTCAGGTCAGGATTCTGCTCTTGGAAAAACACACAGTGCTCCTTGACCCGACTATCTACCCGATCAAGCTGATGGTTTCCAGCCGTGTCCCATCTGCCTTGTAAAAGACTCGCCATGCAACTTAGATCCACATACAAGGTCAATTTGATTTTACTCCTCCCATAACTACCAGGAAAGAAGCCCGAAGTTTGGATTTGCTTGTTCTTTTATTTATAGCTTGGCTTGAAACTTGACGGATGAACGATACAGTATATAAACCAGGTGACACTTACAGGCTTTCTTCATTTTAGCACAATTTTATACAGATTTTGAACCAGTGAAGCTAAATCTATGCCAGTTGAGGAGTTCTGGGTGGAATATATCTACAGACAGGATTTGTCAGTGCATTGCATTCTGGGTAAATACAACTAAAACAAATGGAGAAATGACTCGTGGTATTTTACCAAAGAGAAAAGAAAAATCCTACAGCCGCTAAAATCTGACACTACTCAAGTTTTGATTACATTTTGTGAAGAAGGAAGCTTTGCTCGGTGTCGTATCCCTCAGTGGTTCTTGGTGCAGCGCCCCCACAGGCGAGGAGGAGAACAGGTTTTCAGTTAGTTTGGTTTGTTTTACACAGTGCGGTGAGAACTGCAGCAGCTGAAAATGTAACAAATGTTGCCACTTCTAGTCCCAAATCGAACCACATCTACTGGAATGTCAGGTGTCAAAACACAAGCTAAATGGATCTTTAGTCTGCAAAGGTTGCAGACTCCTGGTTTAGTGGATGGACAAAATGTTGGCAGAACAAAGTGCTCAAGCAACAGGGATAACTGCAGCCTCAAAAGGATTTTGAAGCAAAGCCTTATTAAAGAGTTTGGAGTAGATTTCATATGCATGAAAGCTCTGAAGAACAAACCAGTGAATTGTGAGGTACCTTTAATGACGAAGGCCTCAGCCAGTAGGCGAAAGTGGTAGACGGGTTGGTCGTCCTGGGTCAGCTCCTCCAAACCAACCCTGGCACACATTCCCTGGGCGTCCCGGTACCGGCCCTGGACGTAGTGCACTTTGGCCATCAGCAGCAGAGCCTCATTCAAGTATCTGGGCTGCAGGGAAACCAGAAATACATAATTGCACCAACGATGGCATGACAAACGGTTTTGGTTCCCTGTCAAAATGTGTCCAGTTTGTTATTTCCAAATGATTGGAAAAGACCTGAAGATTAGACCTACTGTGAGGCGGCCTCGGCTCAGGATGGTGTTCAGGTAACCTTTGGCTTTGCAGAGTCTGGCCTGAGTCTTGTCCACTAAAGGTGTGGAGCTCCGTAAAAGATCCATGTTTTCCAGCAGGCACTCCTCCAGCATCGCCTCGGCCATCAGCAGCGTGCCGTAATCATCTGCAGCGTCGGTTTTAAGAAAGTTAAAAGCAATGGAGCAAGCATGAACTGGGGGTCAGAGGTCATCTGTAGCCAAAGAAATCCTTTTGTCAGTTTATCAAAACCAGAACTCAAAGCACAGAAGAAGCATTTCTGAAACTAGGACTGGAACTAATGATTATTTTAGTTATCAATTAATCTGATTAATCATCAAATTAACTGATTACACTGACTAGTAATTCGATTAATGATTAAAATTAATCCGATTTTTCATTTCATTTAAGTCTTTTTAGCAATGTTATAAATAGATAAAAAGCTGCAAAGAAGTAACTGATCTAATTATTTTTTAAATAAAAAATAAAATTTTGTTTAAGTGCAATAACATAGCATTTCTTTATCATTTGTAGCAAAGGATGCATCTGCAACAAAACAAATCTTTCTGACATCAACATGTCAAAAGCTCAGACTTGACATCAAAGTAAAGGAATGAGCTGTAGATTATTTTTAGCTTTGTAAATTAAGAACTGGATTAAAAAAAGGCTAAGCATATGGCACTTGAATTAGAGTTTTTCTTTGTGCAATTTTGGCTTAATTACTGCTTTGAGTGTGTTGTTCTTTTAGCAGATGGCGTTTTTGATTCTATATAAGATTAATCAATTACTAAAATTAGTTTACGATTACTTTAATAATCGATTAATCACTATTAATCCGATTAATCGTTTTAGTCCTAGTGATTTCTCTTCAGTACAGTTTCCATTTGAATCCTGGACATGCAGTAAAAATTCATCTCACTCATGATATTAAGGTTTACAAAGAGGCCAAAACAACCGTTCTCTGATCCAACCTGTCTGTAAACACACACGAACATACACTCTAGTAAAGATTTCCTGTTTAGCTCCCGCAGCCCGAGTGTGTTCTGATGCTAGCTCTTTGAGCCGTATTTATGCTCAGATATACTTGACATTTTTGCTGGTTCGTTTATCAGCACAGCCGAGGAGAAACCTATTTCTGAGGAGAAGGTAGATAAACACCAGGAGATGTTTTCCTCTAAAGCCACAGCGAGAAACACAGAGTTCACCCGTTTACCGAAACAAATG
This sequence comes from Phalloptychus januarius, assembly GCA_902982915.1. Taxonomy (NCBI): domain Eukaryota; kingdom Metazoa; phylum Chordata; class Actinopteri; order Cyprinodontiformes; family Poeciliidae; genus Phalloptychus; species Phalloptychus januarius. The sequence continues at coordinate 4,134,193 of CADWAE010000242.1, read as the reverse complement.
GTGATTTACTCTTCAATTTGTTGCTACCGGCTACCATACGTTAGTTTTCTACCTTTAGTTTGTATTTATCATGTTTTCTTCTCAAATTCCAATTTCCACATTGCTCTATTGCCTAATTTTAGCAAAAAATATGAGTTTTTTTTATATTTAAGCCACATACTGTGACGCTTATCAAGCTTTTTTATACAAATCCTGCAAAAACCAACATTTGGTCTAGAAAAGCACAGAGAAATCACTTCTTCTTTTCCTAAGTCTGATTTTGCCTATGAGTAGCATGTGTGGTTCTGACACCAAACAACATGGCTGCTTTTTATTGCTGACAGAGTTGGGCGAAGGTTTAATATATGGCCCCCTTAACTACCATGAAGTTGCTCTATCTGACGCCAACTCCTCCTAGCGCACCTTGCACACTCGCTGCTGGTTCAGCGAATGAAAACCATGCAAGCGCACAGTAATACCATTAATTTAACACCTGAGTGAACCATCAGACCGTTGTAAGCACAGCAACAGACGCCTGTAGTCAGCACACTCGAACCCATATTTACTCTGTGTAGCAGACAGGTGGAGGCAGGTGCATTAGTGAAATGCCTCAGCCTTGTTTTATGAGGTGCAGAAAGAAAAGTGTGTTTGCTTTTCTTTTGTGAAATGATTTCGAGTGTAAAGGTGGAAAATTAGCAGGCTGGTGGATAAATCTGGTTTAACATTAAAGTGAGCGACAGAGAGATTTCTGCTTCTCTTCTTGTGTTTACTGTAAACTTCCAGGGAGAGGTTTTCTTTACAGGGCTGGCTGTGATGCACGATTCTCACTGGCTTTATCTATATTATGTGAGGAAGAGATCTGTTTAGCAGACCTTCGACTAATCTTGTTTGGAGTCCAAGGTCCAACTGGTGTACAGTGTGATAGTATATGCTCACTAAAAAAAATACACAGACAGCAGGAAATTCTTCATTTTTCTTTTAAAATTAGTTAATTTATAAAATCTTTCTGCTTTAATTAGTAGACTTCAGTGTCTGTTTTATCTGAAATCTACCCAATAAATTAAAATGAAAAGACCAGGTTATTTTTCTCTAATATTTAACAGCGAGCTGATCGTATTTGTGTTAATAGAGCAACCAGGAAGTGACGGGACATGCGTGCAGCGGCTTCCCAGCCTCCAGGTGCGACCCGCGGCCACTCACCGTCCTCATGGATCCGCGCAGCGTGCATCTGCTCCACCAGCGCCAGGATTTTGCCCCACTGGCACTCGGCCCGGTATCGCTCCAGCTCCGCTTCCAGCCGGACCTGGGTGAAGGAGAGCCGGGACGCCATGGCCGCTCTGTCCCGGTGGTGACCGTAGTCCCCGGACACGATGGGAGTAACTGCGGACTAACCAGGAGATGTTTGAGTGCGCAGGGTTGGGTGGGGTGAGGTGTCGGTCATTACTGCGGGAAATAACGAACTAAGTCCAGATTATTATTGTTTATTTATAAACTTTTAACGTAAACTTATTCGAACGAAAACAAAATCCACTTCAACGTATTAAAAATATTGATAGGAGTTTTATTTATTTTAGCAAATCAATTCAAAAAGTGAAACTCAGATTGAAATACTCCGGGTTTCTTTTTTTATTTATTTTTAAAGTTTATGTCTAAAACTACAAAGAAATTGCATTAAACAATAAAAAAATGTTTACTGTTACTCTCCACAAGAGAAGACCCGCTTATTGCTAAAGACGTTGTGGTTTTCTTAATGGAAAGTTGGGTGGATGGAAAACAAGCAATATGATGGAATAATAAAGCAAAATCCATTTAAGTTTGAAGCCAACATAAACTACTCAGATATTTCAGATTTTTGGGTTTCTTTTATTTTTTTAAGTGAAGTTCCACGAATTTGAGGAAACTTTTAAATTCACCTCTCAAAACAGCAGATAAAAATGTTCATATTTATTTATTATTTCCTATCTCAATTAAAGAAGCCTTATTAAATATGTATTTATTTATATTAAAAAACAATACATAAAGTGATTGATTTACAGGCTTCCTGTAAACGTGACACGTTGATTTGTCTGATCATTGTGTGGATGGAGTCATAAGCTTTGCATGTGTTTAATTAATATAATCAATAGTATTATTATTATGATTATTATATATTTAATGTGTTCATCTACATTTTCTCATTATTCCAAATTTATTAGGTTTTTTTATTTATTTAAGCTTGATTCTTTTGTTTTTGTTATTGAAATTTCTGTAATTTTACTGGTTGAATTTTAGGAATTTAACTTTATTTTTCGACAGTCATAATTTATTTTATTTGGGTGAAATAAGAACTTCCTCATAAATAAATAATCTCAAAAAGTATTTTAACTTTTCAGTTTTATATTGGCTCCTCCTTTACTCCTGCATGGAAACACTTTACACTGGAACAGCTGAGTTACCTAAACTGTAATTTATTTACTTTCCTTTTTTTTAATAGTGCAAGCCGGCTGAGATGACTGTCTCACAGACAATTTAAGGGATTCATTGCTGCCTAATTCTTCAAACATATTATCTTTAATGCAAAATGTAGCAGAAATTAATAAGGCTGGGTTAGCAAATCATTAAACTTTGGGCAGTCCCTGCCTGGGAGAGCTTGATTTGTAGCAGTGAAGGCAAATAAGAGCCAAGTCTCTAATCTTTTTCCCGTTAACACTTTAACTGGATCAGGCAGGGCTTAAGAAACAGCAAATCAAAACTGTGGCTCCACACAAGCAACAGAATGTGTTGTAAAATGTCTGTAAAATAATATTGCTTATGGATGAAGGTAAAAAAATGTTTGTCTGGCTCTCTGATCTGGGTTCTGCCTCCCTGGCAGGCTGACACCAGCTTTCCTCCCTTGGCTCAGAAACAAGTGAATACATCTGTTACTCTCTGCTCCATGACATGTACTTGAACTTTATGAAGCATTAGAAAGTGCAGCCCTGTTAATACTGCTGGTACTATTAAAAACTAATAATAGAGGGGAAAACTCTGTGGGTAAATTGAAGGGAAATGACTGAATCTAGTTTGAATAAAATGGACCACAACACTGAGGGAAAACACAAGTGAGAATTGTAATTGACTACAGAGTCTAAGTCAGCTACTGTGAGACATTAACAGAAACCTCAAGCATCTTGAAGAGAGATTTAGAGGCGTCATTTTCTCTTGGTAAAGTTGACATTTGCGCGACATGAAAAGCGCCTGTCCGTCTCCTCAGCGGGCGTCCAACCGCAGCATGATTAATCTGGATCTCAACACTCAGCGGCGGGTTTGCGCCCCCTGCTGACTGGAGAGCGTCACTGCGCCCTCAAAGTTTTCTGTCCGGCAAAGATGTTTCACTACCTACAGGAAAAGTGGCACGTCGTTTGTAGGCTTTCCTGATGTAGTGAAGTGTGTTTTAGGCACCTGCTGCACTAGGTGGAGATTTAACCACTTTAATTATGAATAGGACTTTTTGGTAACCTCTGGTTTTTCTAGTTAATTAGAGAGGAAATATAAACAGTCAAATAAACTGCTTTACTTTGAGGAAACAACTAAGAAGCAGGCTTTTACGGTGGCCCAGAATGGTCAGCAATATGCAAAAGCCCCAGCTCAACAACAAATGCTACAACGCAACAACAAAAATTACAAGGCAACAACATCTACAGCACAACGAACACAGCACAAGCACATAGAGCACATTGCATCAGGAAAATTCACAATGAAACCTCAAAAATCACAATACAACAACAAAAAAAGTATTTTATATTAATGCACTGTACATGTTCACTGACAATAAGTTACCATTGAGTATATCTATGTAACTGGCAGCAGTTCTTTGGGCTGGTTCTTAAGACTAAGCTGTTAAATTAATATTAGAGTTAGATGTCTAAGTTTGGGTAAAGAAAAAAAACATAAGAAAAATCAACATTTGTTCATTTTTAAGCTTGGAATTGAGATGTTGTAATATTACAACACTGGGTCTTAGAATATTGACCCTAATTTTCATGTCCCTGCATTCCCAGAGATTTCCCAAGCAAAACACTCCACAATAAAAATACAATAGAGAGAGATGTAATATGGGGATATGAGAGGGAAAATCTGTTTTCAAAACTACTCTTTCACAATTTGCTAAAACTATTCACAATGCTTAAACTACTTTTATTAAATACGGAAAGAGCGTCATAGTTTATATCCTGAGTTTTTTGTTTGCTTGTTAGCTTAACAATTAAGCTAAAAAGTTGCTGAACAGAGACAAACGTGAAGATAAAACATTTCAACTTCAAAATCTTTTTTGTGAAATGTTGCCTCTGAGGTTTATTTAAAAGCTTTAAAAACTGAACTCACTTTGAATCATTTCAGTAGCAGCAGCTTCCCCTAACAATATGGCGGAGACGTTGACGTGTCTTTCAGACGGTTATTTAGCAATTCTGATGTTTTTAGTTAAAATAGAAACATAAAATCCCTTGATATCAGGGCAGTCCCTAGTTATTTTACTTGATTTCTTAAATTGCTAAAACTCTTCGGTTAAATATTTACTAGTACATTTAACGTTTTACAGTTTGAAACGTTGCAAGAGTTGACCGTTAGAAGAGGGAAAGCGTCTTGCTTTCGTTGCGCAATCTTCGATCGCTGTTGACCAATCAAAAATGAGCTGTCGTGTCCATAACGCGGTACGGGAAGCTGCTTGGTCCATTATAGTTCTAAGCGCTTACCGTCGCTAACAGGAAAGCGAGGAAACAACACCTTAGCGGTTCGCAGCGGCCACACCGATTACCTGAAAGTGAGGATTTGTGTTGGTTGCTTTTATTCACTGTGGCTGAGTAGATGCTGATTTTGTTTGGCGGGATTTTTTGGTCTGGAAATAAGTCATTTGGCTAGCAAATGTGCGCGTTAGCTAACGGTAATGTTTGTTTACCCTTCCGTTGGGCATTTTGCTGTAAACAGGACGGAGATGAAGTCCGTTTTTGTTTATGTTTATCATTATGATGAGAAGTTATTATCCTATATTTTTGTCAACAGGAGAAAAAACGGGTTTATCTAGATTAATTTACAGAGGAATATCTCTTTCTTTCCCTTGCAGAATGAAGCGCCGTGTACAATGGGGACGTCTGATCCTCTTCCTGTCCTGCTCTTTCCTGTGTTCTCACTCCCAGTTGTCGCCACAGCAGCAGCAGCAGCCTCCTCCTGTAGCGGGAGGCTCAGCGCAGATAACTCGCCTTGACAAAAACATGGTGCAAGACAAAGAGTGAGCAACACCAGACACATCACCCAGGTCACTGTCATGGGCCAGTTAATGACTTTTGTCTTTCCTCTGCTCTCAGCCACATCATGGAGCACCTGGAGGGGGTCATCGACAAACCTGAGAAAGACATGACGCCCCAGGAGCTTCAGCTGCATTATTTTAAGATGCACGACTATGATGGGAACAACCTGCTGGACGGCCTGGAGTTGGCCACTGCTATTACACATGTACACAAAGAGGTAAGAGTATAAATACCTTAGGGACTGAACAAAACAAAGCTACTATAATTTTATACATTTGTGTGACTAGGAATAAACTGTGCAGAGGATGTTCATAAATGATTCATGCAGTTAATGCATTCAAGTTGGTTTAAAGTTGCAGTGTGGACTATTAGGTTTTAATTAAAAATATTTAGTAAAACATGGTTTTATGTTTTGTAATTTAATTCTTTATTGATTCCCAAGGAAGCCAATTTTACAAAACACAAAATGCGTACAAGTAACATTTCTGCAAGATATAAACTTAACATTTGTTAAAAAGTACTGGTTCCACTGGCAGATTATTTAATACATTTAATATAAAAACACCTTTGTCTGGATCTGAACACTTAAGAAGTTTTTTTACCAAAACTTTTCAAGTGGCATAGTTTTAACTTCCTCTGGTTCATATTGGTTAAAGGAATGCTGTGGTGTTGTTCTTTTATGTAATAAACAGTTTATTTTCTTAAAAATAGGAATTAAATTATTTATTTGCATCTTGTATTCCTAGTATTCCATTAAAAAGGCTTAAATGGTTCGATAGCAAATGTTTAGAATGCGCTGTTTTCAAAAATCTGATTAATAATCAAAAGATTTATCAGTTAGGAGTTTGACCCCGTAGTCATAACGTCGTATCTCAGCCCATCTGTCTGATGACTGAAGCTTCATCGGTTCTTTAAAGGAAAGTCGGCTGAAATTTCTCCAGAATGATGCAAGATTTAAACAATTTTAGATTCTGTATCGAGCACTTAACTTTTCTGCCCTGATATTAGAAAATTAAATACATTTTCCTGTTTTCGTGTTCTGAATTGCAGGAGAGAGGGGAGAACAGCCAGCCAATGAAGGAGGAGGAGCTCATCGCGCTGATCGACGACGTCCTGAGGGACGACGACAAAAACAACGACGGCTACATCGACTACGCAGAGTTCGCCAAATCGCTGGAGTAGATTGCCTCGCTGTTTCTTCGTTTCCAATCCTGAAGGAGAATCCTGAATGAGAGGCAACAAGCTGCTCCATCTTTCACGGAAAGCTAATCATCTTTGTAATTTACAAAGCTTGTGACAGTTCTTTCATACCAGATGGAATGTAATTCCACTGAATTACAAACAGTAGCCTTTGTACCCGGTTTTTGTAGATTGTGCCATTTTTAAAGGGTCAGTTTAACCTAATTATTTTTTTATTCAGACTTTAGTGGTCTCTATACTTTGTGTTTTCTACCAAAGTACGCCAGGCAGCCAGCCACAGTACTGCAGTAAACAAACCGATGAAGTAGTTTGGTTGAACTGACCCAACGGACCAGTTAATTTCAAACTCATACGCACTATTTTAAAATAAAATTCAACACACCAGCTGTTTGAGTCTCTACATTTAGGACCAAATGATTCCTTGTGATGATAATTGGGCAAATATGTTGTTCCCACGGCAACAGATTAGATCATTAGATCATCAGAGGAAGAAGGGTAAACCTTGTTTAAATGATGAGCAAGTTAGCTGCGCCCCCTTCTGGTCAGCCGGAGGACACACGGCTCTTAATCAGTCGCAATAGGAATGTAAAGCAGAGCTGCACAGATTCTGCGACACTGAATAAGCTTGACTGGAAGCACACTGGCAGACTCTTCTGCAGGCTGGAGTTTCAGGAAAGCACTTGAATGCAACACGATTCATTCAGATGTTAGCTGCCTTTTTTAAAACGCTCAGTTCAAATGCATCAGGACAGGTTTGTTCAGTCCATCTCCGTTTGCTTCATATGGATGAACTCTTTTTTTTTTTTTGTTCGTTTGTTTGTTTTTGCCGACCAGTGTTGATTCTTCAATCGGCTCTGATTGTGGAGAGAAATTATGTAAAGGTCAGGAAATGTAACTCTGGAATGTGAAAAGAAAACGATTCTCTCTGTTACTTTTATTGTAAATTATGTTTGGTTCTGGTCGATTAAAGTCGTGAAATCAAATTTATTCTCTGGTCTGTTTGTTTTAGGGCTACTTAGGATTTCCTAAGGAAAACAAGCGTGCACACACCTCCAAACTGCACATAAGTCGAGCTGTGCTTGTTGCTATTTAATTGCAACTTCATCTACCAAAGAAAAACTTTTGTTACATTTATTTTGGCAAAATGTAACAAAATCAACCCTCTCACCTTAAGTCTGCTGCGCAAAAAATGATTATCTTGCACAGAGGAATGTCAGATTTACTGTAACATGGCAGACGCTGAAACTCGACCGACAACACCTCAATAACAGAAAATTAAATGCTAAAATGAAATAAAAAGGAAAAAAGTCTGTATTTTAGATCAGGCAGATCTCAAAATGACCACTAGATGGCAGTAGCTTCTCCAGACATTTAGAACTTATGAATCAGAAAATCTTGTTTTCAAATAAAGATGTATTTAGTTTTTATTCTGGCTTTATTTAGGAAGAATTGACATGTACAACATGTGGGCTTCTTCGGAGCAAAATTGGGGCCATAAAGTTTGTCCAAAAGAAAAAAAACATTTCAAATTGAAAAATTATTTTGAAATTAGAAATAGTTTTGATTTTTTTTGTCAGTTTCACATCCTTTTTTTTTCACTTTATTTTTCTTCTTTCCAACTGGACAATTATTTTGAAACTGAAAGAAAAAGCATTTGAGTCTGAAAAAAAATAATTTGTTTAATTTTCACATCCTTGTTTTCAGTTTTAAAACTCTATTTCAGTTTTGAAATCATTTTTCAGTTTCCAATAATTTTTACTTTCAATGTATTTTTCCAAACTGAAAATATTTTTTTTAAAAATTTGAAATGGAAACTCTTTTGTGAACAGAAAGAAACTGGAAAGAACTCTGAATCTGAAAAATAGTTTTGAACATTCTTTCAGCTTCTCATACTTTTTTCAGTTTTTGCTTTTTATTTCTTTTAAGTTAAAAAAATTCAGTACCAAAATAATTTTTCAGTTTAAACTATTTTGCTTTTAAATGTAACAATTATTTAGAAACTGAAAAATATAAAACAAAAAAAAATATATTTTTTTGTCCTCAATTTTGAAACTTTTTTCAGCTTCAAAGTTTCAGACCTTTTTATTTTGAGTTTCAAAATAAATTTTAATTTAAATTTTTTTTGAACCATCTTTAAGGCCCCAATGTAGCTCCATAGGTCTCCGCTGCCCTTCTTAGCTCCATGGGGAGGCCGTGTCCAGAGGCTGCATGGAGCCCAGGGGGAACACGGGTGACGGGAGGTTGGTCCTCAGCGAGCCGTACCAGTCGTCGTGCTGCCGCTGAGGCGCTGGCTGTGGCGGGCTGCTGGGACACGGACAGCGGCTGACTTGGGTTTGGTGGGGGCCCCGGGCGGGGGGATGGAGGACAGGTGCGGGATGTGGGCCAACGGCTGGGGGTAGTACTGTCGAGGCATGCCGCCCATCAGCGTCCGGTGGCCCGTCATCACACCCACCGGGAAGACTTTCTGCGAAGCTCGCTCATGTTTGCGCTGTTTGGCTCTTCTGTTCTGGAACCACACCTGCCGAGAAACAAATTAGCTTAATGGAAACAGCCAATTTTGAAATAACGCGTCACATTAGTCATGTGATCAACAGCCGGATGTTACTGCTGGGAAAAGGAAGTAGTAAGAGGGCGATGGTTTGTTTTTATTTTCAGACAGTTCACAGCCTTTAACAGTTAATAATCGTAATAATAATAAAAAATCGCATATTACAATTTCCCCAAAACGACGCATTTGTAGCCGCTCCCAAGTATAAGGGAGTATAACCTAATATGTGATTTTAATTCAATTTCTTATTTAGTGGAAACATCGCAATTGCAAAATTGTGTTTTTCGACATTACTGACACTAGACAAAGATTTCCAGACATTTATAGTGAAAATGCATCTCTGATTTGACATTTTGAAAGTAATTCTGCCTAATGAAAACACGGCCATCTTGAAAAATCTTGTTTTTTCAAGTTTAGGATGCTAAACTTGTTTTAAACTTGCTAAAACAAGTTTAGAATGAGGTGTTTTTTCGTAAAACTGCAAAGGAAACACTGTTATTCCGCGTCAAACGAGTCATGTGTTCAACGATTGGATGCCGGAAAAGACGAAGAAGATGACAGGAAGTAGGAGGAGGAAGATGGCGCCAAGTGTTTTGTAATGACTTATCGCATGAACAGACTTATTCATATGTAATTTAAGAGGCTTTTGTCCCACCTGTATGCGAGCCTCGTTGAGTTTGGTGACGCGCGCCAGCTCCTCCCTGCAGTAGATGTCCGGGTACTGGTTCTGCTGGAAAGCCAGCTCCAGCTGTTCCAGCTGCTTGTGGCTGAAGGTGGTGCGGTGGCGCCTCCTGGCGGGAGACGGGTAGGCTTTGCCTCCCTGGCCGATGCCGGCGGCCCCGGAGGTCTCCGATGTGGCTGCTTTCCTCCCGGGCTCACCTATATCTGCTTTCAGAAGCAACAGAGACTGAGGCTTTGCCTGGAAAAGACCTTCATTTTTACTGGAGACAATTCTCCAGCTCCTATTTCTTGACTTCCTTGGCGTATGAGGAACAAAAAAAACAACAACCTTCAGTTGCATGAGTGCAAATCACCAAAAAGGAGGGATTAGAGTGACTCGGCAACCTGAGAGCCGCAGAGATTTGGGCGCCTAAAGACAAGCTCGTGAGAAAAAGATACCAGAAACTGGAGGATTTGACCAAGATTATGTCCACAATCACTGATGAAGGGGCCAATCTGTGGAAATGGGGGAGTGAGGCGTCCATTCACATCACTGCTTCTGCTGTTCAGTCTAACATTTAGGTTGTTTTCCCAAAATATATTCACTAACTTTCATTTTTAACAAAAAATCCAACACAAAAGAAGGAGAAAGTTACATATTTTCATTATTTTTATTATCCGAGTCTAAGAGTTAATAAAAACTCTTATTCTTCCAACCCAGAAAAGGAATTAGACCAGAGGAGACTTACTTATACTTATCTAACAACCCTGAATAGGAGCATCTAGTTTATTTACTTTGGAACAATATTATTGGCTTTTTCTTCTTTTGCTTTTTCCTTTGGTTTGTTATTTTGTTTGTATTTCCTTTTAATAAATCATTTTGTATTGCTGAAAATGTGCTATATAAATAAAATTACCTTTACCCTTAATAAATGCTGAAGATAAGATGGTGGATCAGAGTTTATATATGCATCCAAAGATGTCAGTCTTGTTTCCTAAAATAAGCTTCCCCCATCCAAAAATAGTGGACGACTGATTGGAAATAAAATATTCTTTCAAGCATTAAAGGTTAGAATATCATACAACTTACTCTTAATCCTTAGTTTTTAATTGGAGAGCAGTAGAAAACTACTGGCAACACCAAAATTAGATTTATGTATTTCTGGAAAAAAGTGTCAATAAACGACAGTATTTCTGTTAAAGTAACTGATGGAATTAAGACCTAAAATAACTGAAAACATTAATAATTTCTACAAATAAATGAGTCACGGCCAAGAGTTTACACTCTAATTTAGCTGAATGCTCACAAACTAATGAGTTATTTCCACAAAATGGCCACGGTGAACCAACTTTGACATTTAGGGTCAAATCAGTTGTTAGAAGCACATTTCTGTGCTTTTTTTTGACCAACCTGCGCTGGAGCTGACTGTAGCCATGTCAGAGTAAAGTTCTGCAAAGTCCTGGTGGCTCCTTGGTGTTGCACCTGCTGCCTTTACCTGGGCCATCGCTGCAGCTCTGCATCCCAGCAGAGACGCTCAGTCAAAATTAAAGTCCTGCGTCCCTCCCATCTCGCTTCCTGCACTCAGCCTTTGGCAGCCAATAGGAAGTGGAAACCACACATTTGTGCTTATTTCATTTCATCATCACTGGAGTGGAAGTGAGAAAAAATACATTATTCTGGGAGTAGTTTTACTTTATTGTACTTTTCTTCTTGAGCAACATTACTCTGAAGTAACACTTCAGAATAAAACTCAGAGAATTTTTAACCAAACAGAAAATCTTACCAAATAGTTTTATAATAGTTTCTAGTACACTTTAAAAAAAAACTCACTTACAAGTAACTTTTCAGCAGGACGTAGAAGCTTGTTTTAAGTAAATAATTGCTTAATGAAAAAGTTCTCATTTTACTGGCAGTCTGGTTTTACTTATTTTATTTATAAACGGGGAAAATGTCTTGTTTACAGTGGAACTTGTACTTTAAAAAATAATAACATTGATTTAAATCAAGCTCCTATATCTTGGTGAAAAGTATCTTGTAGGTTAGCTTTGTCTTATTTCAAGTGTACTAAAGTATTTCCACTAGCATCTACGTTTATAAAAGCTGAATCGATGTTGTGTTTTTGCAGAGTAGATAGTGTTGGATCTATCGAGTTTTTCTATACTTGTGGATAAAATTGACTTATTTTAGAACCCGATGAAGAGAGGTTTGTTTTTACAATGACTGAAATCACTGGGTTTAAACTCATACTGTCAACATAATGAATATATGGTCATTGCAGTTTATGTTATATGTTGAGTATAACATAAAAAGATCGTCTTTTTTAAGAACTTAAAACATTTAAAACATTTGATTTAAGGTAAGTCAGATTCTTACATTTGAAAGCTTTAGAGGAGCAGCTGAAAGAAGAAGATACCCTGTGTGACCACCAGGTGGCACTGTTTGGTCAGCTTGTGGCTACCAAATGAAAAGGCACATCTAGGAAATGTGTACAATCCATTATTTTGGAAGAGGATGTGAGGCAGTGAGTGTGAAGAGTTATGACAGGGCTGCAGAGCGGCAGCTGGTGCTCAGCATGAAACATTTCGCCATGCAATGCTCTGGCAGCACAAACTTTTCCACGTGTGCGGCCCTTTAAATTGTTTTTGTTTTTGCTTTCTAGTCACCTGAATGTTTTCATATCAAATAATCTGAATAGCAAAAATAACCAGAGTAAATACTGGAAGTAGTTTTTATGTTGTGATTAGGGATGAAACGATTAATCGGATTAATTTTGATTAATCAATTATTGAAATAATCATCAACTAATAACACTTCAAAAACAAAAATCTAATTTTTTTACTTGTTCCTAGAGCAAATGTTTTAGTACACTTGAAAAAAACAAGTAGTATTTCAGCAAAATATAAAGACTTGTTTTAAGAAAATAATTTCTTAATATTGATGAAAAAGTAATTCCAAATGTGAAATAATCTTCCAGTGGCATTCTTTCATCAATATTAAAGAATTATTTATTTTTAAAAATCTCCTACATCTTGCTGAAAAGTTACTTGTAAGTTAGTTTTGTCTTATTTCAACTGTACTAAGATACAATGTTTGACAAACTAGATCAAAATTACTTGGTAAGATTTTGTGTTTTTACAGTGCACCAATTGATTAATTGATTATCTACTAAATAAATGCTTCTTGCCATTGGTTTAATTAGAGCAGGAATTAAAGCAAAACTGCACAACATGTTGCATTTAAGATAAAAATATGTCTAACCAAAACTACTCAAGTGGTAACTTCATCTTGTTCAAATTTACTAAAAGAATGTGATATTTTTTGCATTTTAGTTAATAAGATGTATTTTTTAAATTTAAAACGGGAATGGGATTATTTGTTTATTTGCATATTTTAATGTTCTATTATATTTTATAGAAATGTCTTAAGTGGTTGAATGAACAATATGTTGAATGTGCTTTTTTAGACGATTAATCGATTAATTGTAAAAAAACTGATTAATCGATTACTAAAACAATCAATTTATTTGCAGTTTTAATATATTTTTAATATTGTATAAAAATGCTTATGTGATTTAATAAAAAATCTGTTGAATATGTAATTTTGAAAATACAATGAATCAATTAATGCCTCGAAAAAGGCTTATATGGCTTAATTTAAAATTTGTTCACTGTACCATTTTTAAAATACAATTAATTGTTAGAATAACCGAAAGATTAATCAACCACTAAAATAATCGTTAGTTGCAGCTAAACTCCTGCTTCCTCTTTGGTTTTTCGTCAGACTCCAGAGGTTCGTCTGACTCACTGGGAGCAGAAATCAGACTCGAAACGTAGACAGGAAACGTGTCAGACAGCAGATTGCAGCTCTCCCTCGGACCAGAATCCTCGCCAGGGAAGTGAAACAGACAATACTCAGCGACTGAATGACCTATTGAGGTAGCGGGCCCGCAGGAACGTCTGTTACATATTAATAATCCGGTTGAAACGACAAATGACCCTTGAGACTGAACAAACGTCTTGAGAAAGTCCCTGCCTTGTTTTCTGGTCCTTTGCGGGTGAACATCTAATTTGATTCCTTGTGACAGCCTGTGAGGGCCAAGTCCTGTGTGTGTCGTCAAAGAGCCTCCGTCCTGCTTGGACTGTGAGTAATTGTGCACACGCTGCTGCCAAGCTCGCTACGCGTCTTACATTCTGCTCACATGTTTCCTGTCCCAGACATCGACTCAACCACAATCCCCCAAACCCCTCAGACAACAAAAGACCGAGAAAACGGCATGATGATGGTTCTGTTTAGACTTCTGAATTAAAGCTGCAAAAAGCACACAGATAAATCAAACTTTTGAAGGTTTGAATTATACATAAAGGAATAAAATCATGTATGTTTTTCATCTTTGCACATTAAAAATCCAAAACGTGTAGCGTGTGAATATGCAACCCCAATTCCAATAAAGCTGAGTCATTGTGTAAAACATAAATAAAAACAGACTGTCATCATTTGCTAATCTTTTCCCACTTATATTCAATTGAATTCACTACAATGATAAGACATTTAATGCTCAAACGGAATGCAACGTCACAAATCAGCAGAAACTGCCCGTTACCTAGCAACTGCAGCAAAGCCCAGCCCGTTACCTAGCAACCCAGGCTGAGTTCCAGCACTTTGGTCAGCTGGTTTTACCGCTGCGTGTGCGGTACAATGGCTGCTGGAAAATAGTGTTTTGTTGATAACTTACCATCCAGAAGCCACTTCCTGCATTCTTGTTGGTTGTGCAGGAGGCTCCATTTCTGCTTTCAAAGATGTACAGTTGTATAATTTTCCAGGTGAGAGTGTAAATGTTGAGTTTGTGGGCATGGTCAGCTGTAGCTTATTTGAATTTAAAGGCCCTAAAACTGTTCATTGTAGGCCAAACGACCCGACTAGAATCTCATTATCTATGAATGATTTTGTGCAAAAGATGTAGTGTGTGTGTGTTTTATATAGACCATATGACCTATCCCAACAAAGGTCACCTTTAAAAAAAACCAAAGGGAAATTATATGCTGTCCTAACTCATATCATCCAAGTATCTTCAAAGAGTCGTTGTAGACGGTGATGCTCTGGGGAGGGAGAATCTCCAGCAGCAGTCAGTCGAGCAACTGATCTATAAAGGCCTCTGGCTGAAGACTGTCGACGTCATGATATGCTAACAGCTCAATTTTCAGGCAGGAGAGACAATATTTTACAGTCACATGTCCTAGATGACACCATCAGGGGTTTCCAAGCACTGCTAATCCACCTCTTTTGCTGTTGTCTCTTTAAATCTCTCTCTGGAAGTGTAGTTAGAAAGCTCAGCAGAGAGATGTTGGAGTAGGGGATATATCTATCTTGGAAGAGATGGTCAGAACTTCTTCCTTCTCTCTCAGCTTGTCATGGTTATTACATCTCAACAATTATCGTAAAAAATAAGAGTAAAAATCCTTCCAAAATAGGTGCCAGTGCAACAAAAGCCCCTCTGGCCAGCAGGATGGGTTATTCATTGATGTCTGTTAGGAAAGAGGAGCAAACATGCAGTGAAACATGCAGACTTTATGACAGTTCAGCATAAGATGTATCACACAGATCTACTTCCTGTCATATTACCACGACCTGCGATGCAGAAACTGGTCAAATATGAAAAATGTGACTCAGTGAGCATGTGTACACACAAACACTGAGCAGAACCCAACGCCTGTTACAGTGTAAGGAAATAACATGCAAGTCATATTATCCTGGGTGCTCAGTTTCAGGGGTTGTGCATGCACAAATGCCCCGGTGCACACAGGCCTCTGAGTGGCTCTGGCTGGGCCCAGTATGGACACAGAGGAAATTCTTCCCTCCCATTTTCCCGGGACTGAACTGGGAGTGACCTGGTTGGCAGACAGACAGCCCCAATGGAAGGAATGTAACCCAACTCCCCCCACCAGCTCACCCTCCGCGCCCCATCCAGCCAGTAAGCTGGGCCAGCTGTGAGGGAAACATCCAGCATGTGGGGTGAAGAGAGGCTTTTTCATCAGCGTTAGATCAAAATGTAATTCTTGGGGGGGGAAACATGTCTGTGTTGTTTGTTGGATTTTAGTCAGATCTTTATGTGAAGAGCTGTCATGTTACAAAAAAAAGAAAAAAAAGGAATTGAATCTGAGTTTGAGAAATGTCAAAGACTAGCGCTGAAACGATTAATCAGATTAGTCACGATTAAGCTGATAAATCACAAATAATCAATTATTGAAATAATCGTCAACTAATTAATTTTTAACTGGAGCCCTTTTGACCCCTTGCATGTGACGTCACGGCCGTCAGAAATCCACCCACAGCCAAAGTTTTGACGAACGTCTAAACAACCAATACTTTGCTGTCAAAAGCAGACATCTGTAACCTAATATCGCTTTTATTTAGTTTATTTCACTTTAAAAATGGTCACAGGGTGCTGCGCAGTCGGCTGCACAGACTGACAAGAATGCAGTTAAATCATTTAATCATTTAAGATTAAAACACATTTTTCTGTGAACATGTTTTAGCCAAAGCTCATCAAGCTTTATAGTTTCAGCTAAGGAATGCTGCAATATATTTTAGGCAATAAAATGTTTATTTTCTTATTTTAAAAAGTTATTTAAGTATGTGCTATTTGCATATTGTAATGTATTTCTCACATTGCATAAAAAAACTTAAATATTTAAATGATAAATCTGTAGAAAGTGCCAATTTTTATACAATAAACCAATTAATCAACAGAACAATGGATAACTAAACAATAACTAAAAACAATTGTTTGTTGCAGTCCTTATATACATTTTGCATTTAAGATTAAAACACCTTTGTCGGTAAACAGGTTTTAAGCAGAACTTCTCAATCTGGTTCAGATCTAGTGTGATATATTCAATAAAATGTTTATTTTCTCTTTTGTTTATTTGTAATCTCAAAATGTCTGAGTTGTTTTGGTGTAAATGCTCTATCTACAATGGACAGATGTTATACATAGCAAATCAAGCAAAAACGACAAAATAATGCTTTTAAAGAAAATCTGGATTTTTTATTCTGAAGTTTAAGTTATCATTGTGTCTCTGTCCTGTTTTATCATCATTTCGACCATTAAAAGCATTATTTGTACGTTTTTGTCGGTTTGCTTCGAACTGCTCGTCACCTGCTGCTCAGGTGTTTTACAACCTGAACCAAGGTGGGAATCTTCCCGCCTGTCCTGCAGAGTTTGTGGCTGGATGAAGTGGGAACCATTATGACTCAGCAGCTCCGCCCTGCCTGGTACTCTGTGTTCTTTCCTGATGAAATCCAACGCATCTCAAAGGCGATATTACCGCGCACGCTGGGAATCTCATCTTCCCCAGCTAAAGATACAAAGCCAACGCAGACAGGCTGGAGCTGGACAGGTCATCCCCTGGTGCTGCACATGCAAAGGCGATAAAAATAAAGCAGCAAAACGCACCGTCTCTTTGTGTGTTCCACTTTAATTTAAGCATGTCAGCTGCGTTATTGAGTGATTGAGATCACGGTGGCGTGTGGAAGCTTGCCCTGACTGCGGTCTGTGAGATTTGACTGTCTGGCGAGGCGGATTTCTAAGAGCTGTCCTCCTCCAGACTCCGCTTGACGGTGTCCGCTTTCCCCCTCGGCAGCATTTTGCTGGCTCCGCCGGCCTGCTGTGGTCCTCCAGGGCGCTCCTAGACGTGATAGCTGGAAGATTATCCACTGTTACACAGGGACGACCTGGAGGAGGGAGGGAGCGGAGCAAAGGTATAATTATCGTCTTTCTACATCTCTCTCCACACCTTGGTTTCCTAACTAAGACTCTCATGATCCCTGCGTGACTCAACCACGCAACCCGAGCAGGGTTGGAGTGCTGAGCATTGTTGGAAAAGTGTCTCCTCTTTCCACAGAATTCAACGTGTTTTACTGGGGTTTTACACAACAGATCAGTGCAAAGTTGTGAGTGATAGCTCCACAACTTTGCTCCACTAGCAGGTTATTTAACTTCTAACAACACATTTTGCATATAAGTCAAACTAGTACTTTTTCACCAATATTAAGGTATTACTAATACCTTAAAACTGCAAAAACACCAAATCAAGTGTTTTTGATTTATTTTCTGGTGCAAATATCTTAAAGAAACCAAAATAAGACGAAACTAACTTAACAGTAACTTTCCAGCAAGATATGAGAGCGAGTAAAGTCCTTAATTTTGATTTAGAAAATCACTAGTTCCAGATTTTTTCACTTCTAAGAAGACATAAATGAATTAATTCTATAGTAAAACTTTAGGATTAGTTTACCAGAGACTTTTTCTCTCAGAGGAGCCTGTTTTAAGTAAATCTATTCTTAACATTGCTTAAAAGTAATAGTTCCATTGGCAGTGGTCATGTTATAAGTGAAATAATTTGCCAGTAGAACTAGAACTGGGTTGCTAGGAGACGGGCTGGGCTTGGCTGGCGTTACTAGGTAACAATTTTGAAATAAGTTAAATAATCTGCCAGAGGAACTAGAACTTTTTCATCAATATTAAGAAATTGTTGACTTAAAACAAGCTTCTATATTTTTCTGGAAAGTTATTTATAAGTAAGTTTGTCTTATTTCAAGCGTAGTAAGATACAAGAAAAAAAATACTTGGTGAATTTTTAGTTAAAACATGTCTGTTTTTTATTCAGTAGGTAGAAAAAACTGAAGTTTAAGAGTAAGAGTAGACATACTTTATAATAAAGTTATCCAAGCAAAATTTAAAAGTACAAAAAATACTCCAAAAAGTATTTTTTTTTTCAAAAAGGTAACTAAAGTAAATGTAGCTGAGTAAATGTAACTAGTTACTACCAATCTCTGCTCCTGGGTCTGTAGAGGAATCTGTGTAGTCTCAAGTTCCTTTTAAACACTGTGGTTTGTTATTCAACCAGATAGATTCCTTCAGCCAGATTGTGAAGGTTCTGAAAAAAGTGAGTATTTACATTTTTGCGTAGAGACGGGGCGTCTCGTATGGGGAACATCATGAGTTTGGTAGGCAGAGCAGAAAGCCTCTCAGTGTTTGAGTCTGCTTGTGGTCGGGTCTTTTTTGCAGCAGGAAGTGACCGAACTCGACACAGAGGCTAAAAATAATGCCCGTTGTTAAGGAAGGACAGAGCCAGAGAAACAGCAGAGTCCAGAAAATATTATTTCAATAAAAACCACAAGCCCCAAAACCGCCCTCCTCTTTTTCAGATGAAAGCCCAGCCTGGAGCGAGGAGGAGGGGGCGTAAAGCTTGGTTGTTGGTGAGAGGGTTTAAACAGAGCTGGTGGCTCTTTTTTACCCCCGTCCTCTGAAGTCACTCTGTTACCAGAGAAAAAGGCGTGGCCATTTGGATCAGGGCTGCCTGGCTGCTCCACACTGCAAAACACAAAGTCTGACCAAGAGCTTTTGGTCTGGATTCTTGTGCAAATATCTTACTACACTTGAATTAAGACAAAACTAATTACAAGTAACTTTAGAAGAAGCTTGTTTTAAGTCAATAATTCTTGAATACAGATGCAAACAAGACATTTTCACCAACTGCAAGAGTAACTTGTGATAATTAGCTTAAAACAAGCTCCTATATTTTGCTGTAAAGTTACTTGTAAGTTGATCTTGTCTTACTTCAAGGTATTTGCACAAGATACTAGACAAAAGAAATCCTTAATATTCATGAAAAAATTCTGATTCCTTTGGCAAATTATTTCACTTATAACATGGGGAAAAATTAAATGAAAATGAAATGATCTGTTAGAGAAACTAGTACCTTATCCTCAATATTAAGGACTTATTTACTCACAACAAGGTACTATATTTTCCTAAAAACTACATGTAAGTAGAGCTGCAACGACCGATTATTTAGTAATCAACTCAATAAATTATGGCTAAACATATTTGCATATCTAAATATGGCAGCATCTTAAGAAGGGAGGCCCAGACTTCCCTCTCTCCAGCCACTTGTTCCAGCTCCTCCGGGGGAATCCCAAGATGTTCCCAGGCCAGCCGAGAAACATAGTCCCTCCAGCGTGTCCTGGGTCTTCCCGGGGGCCTCCCCTATTACTAAATTAGTCTATGATTATTTTAATAATCGATTAATCATGATTACGGCGATTAATCGTTTCAGTGCTAGTCGTAAGTTAGGTTCAGGTTCTCGAGGACATTAGCAGAGGAAGCTGGACCAGCAGTTCTTGGTCAGACTTTGTGTTGCTGCAGTGCACCCCTCCTGTCGTTGCATAACCTTCGCACTGCCAGGCTCCACGTACCCCTGGCACTCAGCGGCGCCCGGGCTAAGAATGGAGCGCTGCTCCAACTCACGCGATGCGGTGCGGCAGAAATTTCCTGCAGTAAAATCAGTGATTGGGAAGATCCGAATGAAACCTGCGTGGAAGAAGAAGAAGAGGAGGAAGAGGAAGCTGGGTGGGGAGCGGGACGCCCCCCCAGTTGACCCTGGCTAACCTGCAACCCCCTCCCCGTTATAAAAACACGTTTTGGCCTCGCCTGTGTTCTCTCACACTCTGTGCTTCAACCTCGCCCCCGTTTTCTTGTTTTTTTTTTTTCCTTTCTCTGAATCCTGTTTTCATTTAGCACATGGCAGCGCTCCATCCAACTCCTCAGTTTCCCAAACCAAAAAGTTATTTCCTGATTCCCTCCCTCATTCATGTAATTATTCTGCTGGACTCGGGATCCTGGTGCTGCTTTCCTATTCCCAGCTCAGCCTTTTCTGAACCGAGGTGACATCACAGGCTCAGTGGGGCAAAGGTCACTGGAATCAGGTCAAAGGTCAGGACTGATTCTACTCATATACAGTCAAGAAATTAGAATGTGGGTCTCGTTTGTCAAATTAAAAGTACTTTCATGCAGCTGTTAAACATCCTTTTCATAAAGCCCACATTTCTCTATTCAAAATAGCTTGTTTTTTATTATTGATTTGATTCTAATATTAAATGTCATGTTCACTGGAAAAACAAAATCTTACAAAGTGTTTTTGTTCTGGTTTTTAGTGCAAATATCTTGGTACACTTGAACTAAGACAAAACTATCTTACAAGTAACATTACAGGAAGATAAAGTAGATTGTTTTAAGTAAATTAATTAATATTGATGAAAAAGTGCTTGTTCCACTGACAGATTATTTACTTTTATAGGAAATAATCTGCCAGAGGAACTAGGACTTTTCTTAAGAAATGATTTACCTAAAACAAGCTCCTATATCATACTGAAAAGTTGCTTGTAAGTTTGTTTTGTGTTATTGGAAATGTAACATTTGCACTAAAACTAGATAAAATACTTGGTAAGATTTTGTGCTCTTGCAGTGTATATTAAGATATTAAAATACTTTTTATAATAATGTAAGAGTTCTAGTTCCACTGACAAATTGTTTTTTATTATACAAGTGAGATAATTTGCCATTGGAACAAATAATTTTTCATCAATATGAAGAAATTATTGATTTAAGGAAGCTCCTGAATCTTCCTGTAAAGTTACTTCTAAGTTAGTAAACTTGAAATGTGACAAAAATAAGATATTTGCACTAGAAACTAGACAAAAATTTATTTTTGCATTGTAACAATTATTTGGTTACTAAATTAGTTGATGTTTATTTCAACAATGGATTAATTGTGATTAATCATTTCTGTTGTAGTTGACTCGTATCATCTCTAACAAACTATTTTCCTCTGAGAAATTTTATGCCAGCACAAGTTGACTACAAAAAGTAAAACCTCAAATATAAACGACAAACTTAAAAAAAATACGTAAAAATTTATGAGTGGTAAAAAATGAAGTTCATTTAAAGCATCAGTGCTACTCACCATTATGTTTTTTCTGCTAATGTATCACCCAAAATGCAGGTAAAATACTTTGAATGTCTGTGGTTTTAACCAAACAGAAGGTGTAGCAGTTCAATAGATGTGAAAACATTTGCAAAGCTCCACATTCAGACCGATCACATTTAGATTCTCAGTATTTCAGGTTAAAATCATGTGGTCAAAGGTCGAGAACATGAGCTTAGCACGCAATGATTCACTGCTCTGTTACATGTTAACAGTCACATGGTTAATGTGTTGAAGGCTGTTGGTGAAGACTGTGATGATCACTCCATAAATGACCACATTGTTCCCACACACACACACACACACACACACCCCCACACACCGGAGTGTGTGCGTGTTTTCATCACTTATGGGGACTTCACATTAACTTCCATTAATTTCTACAGTCTAACACTTACCTTAACCTTTACCCTAACCATAACCATTACAGACTTAACCACTAACCCAAAAACAACAATTTCCCTCATGGGGACCAAGAAAATGTCCCCATAAGGAGCAATGGTCCCCATAACCCTATGTAGACAGAAATAGGTTCCCATAAGGATATAAAAACCTGGTTCCTACACACACACACACACACCCACACCCCCCTACCCACGCACACACCCACACACTCGCACACACACAGATTTAACTGTTTATACAATGCTGATTCCAAAACTCTCTGGTAAAAGAGCAACTTGTTTGTTTTCGGGGCTCGTTTTAGCAGCGTTTACGTTTTGGTCTTTTCGTCATCTGCTAATGTTCACAGTTTTAAGCTGTGATAAAAACGGTCAGCATGTGCTTTTTTGTCCCCATAAAACAAAACAAGTTTAATTAATTCACAAACTGCTGCAGAGCAACGACACAAACCTCACCGCTGGTAGATCATTAAACCTAAAATCATGTCTAAAACTTTAAGATTAAAAAGAAGAGTAGCAATACTTCATCAAGTAAAAGTAAAAAGTAGCTGTCCAAGAAATTACTCAAAAGTAAAAAAATATTTGATAAAAATGCAACTCAAATATTGATAACTCAAAACATCGCATTAGGCCGTCAGATGGACTAAAATATAAAGATATGTGGAGGTTTTGGTATTTTAAAAGTCAAAATGAAAAAAATTCATACAAATAAAATAAAAACATGTTTCCAAATCAATTTCAATAAACATTTTAAAAAACTGCATGTGTCTATTTGTGTTTAGTGATTTTTTTTGTGGTTAAAATAAGTTTGTTCTTCATTCGGTGAAGTTACTCACGGTAGCTAGAGTATCCAGAAATTTTACACGAGTAATAAATGTAAGTAAAAGTAAAAATACTCCTGAAAGTAAATTTTTCCCAAAAAAGTTACTCAAGTTAATGAAACTAGTTACTGTCTAACTCTGGTATTCAGGAAGAAAAGCATCCACCAGCTGCTGTTTGCAAATCAGCTTGTGCATTAGATTTATGGTTATACCAGAAATGAATGAATACAAAGGTTCCACCCAGAACTTTGGTATGCAAAAAAAAAAAAAATCTTTTCAATTGATTAATCAAAATTAACATGTTAAATTAAAGCTAAGTAACTAAAAGAGTGATGCTGTTAGTAAAATAAATTACTCCTCTCTGTCTTATAACTTAGAATATGAAGAGATGTTACCACTTTGGACATGCAAAAATATTTTATGTGACTAATTATATCACATAAAATATGTGATACAATTATATAACAAACATTATTTTTAGCTTTCATAACTATTTGTCCAGGCTATTTTTTAAATTACAGTATATATTTGTAAAAATTGCAGCCATTTTTAAGTAAGTAATACCAAATATTATCAAGATGAATTGAGGAGTGTTGCTTTAGCAATCTGATAAGATTTGTGTTGCGTTTCTGATAGTATGCATGTTTATTGGGTTTCTGTTCAAAATGCTGGAAGGAACTGGGTGGGTAAAAACATCACTTTGTCTCATCGTTAACAGGAATAAAAATAAACTGGTAGACTGAGGGATATCCTCAGTGATCTTTACCAATACTTACTTTTCTTATCTTGAGTTTGCAGTCAGTAGCAGACAAAGCAAAGACTTTTGTTACCTTCTTCTGGAAAAACTGGTTAGATAGGAGTGAAGTGGCTGGGCTGAGATCAGCGGATGCCCCTGAGCTAGTCCTCCGACACTGAGGAGTTACTCAATGGCCTGCGGTTTTCCTGGGCAACTCCCATGCAGGATGTGAAGCCGAGCTTTGTTGAGAAACGAGCAGAGAGTGCCAAGGACCTTTTTTTCTCTTCCACTGAAAGAAAGATAACAAGAAACAGCAGCTAAATTTACTCTCTGCAAAATTCCAGAAAAGTATGCATAACAGTACCGGTTCTGAGTGAAGCAAAGGGAGGATAAGAGGCCCAAAAAGTATTTGGTAAAAAGTCTACTTTTTACCAAATACTGATTGATGATTACATCAATCATTCAATATTTAAAGATTACATCATCAGATAGACCAAAATATAAAATAAAGTGGAAATTCTGGTATTTTAGGGATGAAAATTACAATAATTCATGTAAATAACAAAAATAAAATCAGGCAAAAGAAAAATTTTCCAAATCAGTTTCTTTCAATAAAAAACTTTAAAAAAACTTGAACAGAAACTGGTGGTCTGTTTTTCTTCTGTCTGGTGAGTTTCTGGTTAAAACATGTTTGTTTTTCATTCAGTGGGTAGAAAATCCAGAAATTTTACTCAAGTAAAAAAAAAAAAAAGACAAAAAACCACCAAACATGAAAACTAAAACAAGCCCAAAAAGTTGATCGTAAAGACTGATAAGTTTGAAGTTCTGTGGTAAGTAACCCGACCACATTGTTTCCTTTACAGCTTCAATAGTTTTCGTCCAAACCAGAGCATGGTGCAAGCGTCTCGATATATTACTCAAGTAAGAGTAGAGATACTTCATAATAAAACTACTCAAGTAACAGTAAAAAGTTCAAATAGTCCTAAAAGTAAATTTTTTTTCAAAAAACATTACTGAAGTAAATGTAACTAGTTACTACCCAGCTCTGCTGTTGTGTTTAGGTTGGTGGTGCAGACTCTGCTAGACATAAGAAAACATGTCAGCTGCATGTAAACAGCATATGTGGACTGAGCGAGTGGATATGCCAGGGAAAATATACATCAACACGTTAACAGGCCGGCTGGGCGGGTCGTCCTCGTGCAGCAGCAGCTGTGAGTCAGCAGGGAACCCAACAGAAAGGGGCTGCTGTGACAGTGGAGGGTTGGTTCAACGTGAGCCCCCGTTCTCAGTCCCAGTTATCCTGGAAGAGGCCCTGGGGCCCAGATAAAGAGCCTTCAGGCTCCTCTGTGGTCGCCCTTAGCTGATTTACACTTCTGGGAAAGCTGAGTCAAAAGAGAAACCACAGAGGAGGTCTCCTTCCTGTGCCTTCCTTTCCCTTTTGTTTCACACACTGAGCTGAAGGAGCGTTAGTAAGGCTGCATTCACATCGCAGGCCTTAATGCTCAATAACAACTTTTATTTGTGAAATCAGAATTTTTTTTTTTTGGCATGGTTGTTCACTTGGACATGATCTCCAATGTGAACTGCAAAACAATGTGAAATGCATGCGCAGTAGAGGGCGCAGTACCGTCACACGTCGCGAGCGTCCTCTGTGTTTTCCCAACCGCCACAAAGGAGAAGAAGAAGGAGAAATTCTCAGAGTCTGCATAAGTAAACATGGATGTTAATGGTGGAACATATCTTAGATTTTGAAGTTGTTGTCCGACCGGAACACATTAACAACTTAATCCTCATTACCACCCGCCATGGTTGTTGTTTTTCTTCTTGAATGCGTGCATCAGGACACAGAATAGTGACGTTTGTTGAGTATCGATGACGTTCAGGTCAGATAAATGCAGCCTGGATGTTCAGACTCAAGTTGCATTTGACAAGATAGGATTCATATCGGCTATCCAAGAGATCTGGATCGCATTTGACAAAAATCCGACCTGTATTGATAAGACTGTCATGAAAAGATCAGATGCAGGTCGCATGACGGCAAAAAAATTGGATTTGGGTAACTTCAGGCTGCAGTGTGAATGCAGCCTGAAGGGGACTGCAGAACTCTGCTGTCCCCTAATAACCTAACTTGAGCTCCAGGACATTTGGTCAGCTGGTTTTACTGCTGTCTGCTCTGTTCAATGGCTGCTAGAAAGGACAGGTGTTTTGTTGTCGACTTACCATGTAGAAACCACTTGCTGCATTCTTGTTGGTTGTGCAGGATGCTCTACTAATGCTTTTCAAAGATGTGTGTTCGTATAATTGTGCATCTTCTTGCAGCCATTTTTAAGTGCGAGTGTAAATTTTGAGTTGGGGGCGTGGCCAGAAGCAGCTTATTTTGATTTAAAGTGACAAGACACCCTAAAACAGCTCATTCCAGGCAGAACTATGCAGATTAAAATCTCATTATCTCATTTTATTGCGTAAAAATGTAATGAGCATGTTTTTATAGACCATAGACCTATCCTACCATGTCACCTGGCATAACAGGTCACCTTCAGCTAACAAGAATGCAGTGTGAGCAACTGTTCCACTGTGCATCTTGTGGTGAAAACCCCCATTTCTAAATTCAATTAATTACAGAGTGACCAGTACTTCCAGCACCAGTGACCCTGGCATTTCCCTACTGTAAGAAAATACAGCCATGCCCCAAATCCCATAGGTCTACCACAAGACTTATGTGAAGCCATCACTTGCCCGTCCCGCTGCCTCCATAATGGTGCACCAGCCACCGCAGAGGCCATGGCTCTATCTCCGGGCCCCATAACTCCTCCACCGCACTGCCTCTGGCTGCACGGGGAATGAGGAATTAAATATAATGCTCTCACATCAAGTCCACGATGCGAGCGAGGGAACGAAGAGGAAGGAATTTGTCAGAACCCCGTAAACACATCCGTGGATTTGTCTCCTGGTGCCAGTTCCCTGAGCGACGAGGGGTGAGAATACTCAGCCCGGGGTTTACCTCGAGGCCAGCCAAGCAACAATGATACACTGCTCTGGAGGAAAGAGCAGGGAGAGAAGCCATGGAAATGTATAAGATGTAAAGCCTCACTGCAAAAACACAAAATCTTACCAAGTGTTTTTGGTCTAGGTTCAAGTGCAAATACCTTAGTCCACTTAAGTAAGAAAGCAACTTGCACATAACTTTGCAGGTAGATGTAGGAACTTGTTTTATAAGTCTGTGGGCTATGCAAAACATGCTCATTACATTTTTTGCACAAAATCATTCTTAGATAGTGAGATTTTAGTCATTTTGGTCAGTTCTGCCTATTTTGAGCTGTTTCAGGATGTTTTGTCACTTTAAATCCAAATTAGCTGCCACTGGCCACGCCCCCCAAACTCAACATTTACACTCACATGTGAAAATGGCTGCAAACAGATGTGCTCTTATACAGCCGTACATCTTTGAAAAGCAGAAGTGGAGCCTCCTGCATAACCAACAAGAATGCAGCAAGAGGTTTCCGGATGTTAAGTCAACAACAGTATTTTCCAGCAGCCATTGAATAATTCTACATTATAGGTCTTCTTCAAGTAAAATATTCCTTGATAATGATGAAAAAGCACTAGTTCCACTGGCAGATCTTTTTCAACACATCAATATTAAGGAGAATGTGCAATTAAAATAAGCTCCTACATCATGCTGAAAAGTTATTAGCAAGTTAGTTTCTCTTATTTCAAGTGCACTAATATGTTTGCAGTAGAAACTAAACAAAAACACTTGGTAAGATTTTGTGTTTTTGCTGTGCTGCACTGGATCTGCTCAGAGCTGCTGTACCTTACCAGTGAGACGGGAGCTGGGGGGAGAAAGAAAGAGAGCAGGAAAAGACAGAGGAATTAACAAGTCATGCCCTCTGAAATTTTCCACCGGCTCTGCCAAAGAACCCCAAAAAGGAAAAAGAAAACAGGCCGTTCACATGTGGGCCAAGTTCTTGGGCGTTGGGGTCTCCAAAGAGGAGAGGAGTCTGAGAGAAACTGCAGTTTGGTTTTAATCAGATTAAACCTGGACATCATTTGGCCTGCAGATGTTGAGCAACTATCCAGGAGGTCTGGGAATGTACGGAGGGAAAAGGTCAGCTGCTAAAACTACTGATGAATACAACCTGCTCTCCAAGGCTTGGCAGTAAAAGTTTCCGTTCTGTCACACGCAGAACAAAGTCGGTTCTATTCAACAAATAGGAGGCAGAAACGGAGCAGGAGCTGCTGCAGCTTCTCTTCGCTGAATGATTGGGAGCTTGGCCTTGACTTGAAAGCTGCTGGAGCGGGCTGCGGGCCCGGTGCTCCTCCTGCCAGGTCAGCCCCTGGAAGGTGAGCCCCACAGTGGGTGTAAAATACTGCTGGGCAGATATGTTTCGCCTATGAAATATGGATGCAGGCCTTGTGTGCGGCTGTGCGTGCGTCTCAGTGGAAGGTTAACTGGAGGGCACGGCTTATTTTGCTACCACAGACCTGGCCGTGCTCCAGACCCGGGACAGAAGCAGCAGCAGAAGTGTCACTCAATATGGCAACCCAAATGTGTATTTAATTGATAAAATAAGTCAGCATTCTTGTCAAACAGTTTATGGCCATGCTGTACACAGAGTAACTTGATGACATGTTTAAATTCTGATTCTTTACCTTTATTACAAATAGTCAACATTTTGAGTACAAGACAACCTACTACATTTATACTGATCCAATAACACCCATATCTAAAGGGGCGGTATCATGTATTTTCTAGGCCCTTAGTGGCATTTTATAGCACAATCAAGTAACTATGTGACCTTCAGTGGTTATGAAAATGCTATAGAGTACTTAAGGCGCCTTGAAATTGAGCCTCTGTCTCTTTAAGAAACTCCAGCCCTTTCTGAAACTTCGTCAACATGGCTCCGCTATTAACCCTTTAACAACGTTTTTACCAGCGCTGCGATTGAAAAGTTGCTTGTATAATAAGATGCGCAGTTCCATCAGGTGTTTGCTAATTGCTGCTGGCTAGTCTGAAGGAGCTGAAGGCTGGTCTGTGAGGCAGAAACTCTGAGGCTTTGAAACTGCAGCTCCGTAGAGGCGCTTCGTCCGCTCAGGCGTTTTGCACAGCTGAGTGGTTGCCATGGAGATTAAATTATTTCTCAAACATGCATGAAATAATCAAAACACTCCATTTATGTTTCTGATGAGGGAATGACATTATACCATGATTTAAAGCACAAAAAAGTCAGTTTTACATAATACTGCCCCTTTAAGAGTTACTGAACTAGCTTACAAACCTTTTGACGAATTATATCCCAGTTTGGTTAAACAACTAATGTACAAAACAATTTTGTAGCTGTAAAGTTTGTGGTAGTTATTAGGGTTAGGTAAGATACAAAGCATTTTTCACATTTTATAAGTGAAATAATCTAACTTTTTCATCAACATAAAGGAATTATTTACACAAAACAAGCTGCTCAAAAGTTACTTATAAGTTAGTTTTCTCTTATTTAAAATGTACCAAGATATTTGCACTAGAAACTAGAGAAAAATTACTTGGTAACATTGTGTAATATTTCTTCAAATGTTTTCAGGTTGAATGTTTTCGACTAGCTGCACTTTTTATTTGCACTTGTAAACTACTAGTATTGGTTAGCTAGTAGCATTTAGAAAACTAGCTAGTAGAGGTTTGATGTCAAGGTTGTTGAATAAATACACAAACAGCCTGCCGTACCCCAATCGGACATCCTGCTGCGTCCTGTGGCTCTTCTTCTGGCTGGTGTTGCTGCAGCTTGGTGCAGTTAGCTTGCGAACAGCCATGTGACGTGTATCTTTGTTGAGCTTTGGGCTTAGCAGCTTGTGTGGCCGAGAGACGTGAAGGAAATGAAAAGCCTGAGCGATTCACAACTGGACCAGGAAATCAGTCCAAGAGACATACTTGATGATGATCCCATGAAACAGCAACGAAAACCAGATTTATTAGCTAGTTAATCAAAAGGTAAACTCATCTTACAACCAAACCTGCTGAGACAGACTGTAAATCTGCACAAGCTGAAACATTTAGAGTCGTTTCTGAACTGGTTTCCAGCATCTTTTTGGTTTTATTGCTTTGAGACGTTAGCAGCTGCCCGGAGGTTTCAGTCGGAGGAAATATTTCTCAACAATGCAGCAGCAGCTTCATGGTAACTTGTGGCTTAAAAAGCTGAAGCCAAACCAGGAAACATGGAACCGAGATACAGATTCGTACGGCGGCATATTGGGGTCATTGCAGATGGAAAAAAAGGAGTAAATTTCCACCAAAAACTCAGAAAGTTTGAGGATTCATCTCAGAATTTTTCTAGAAACAAAATGGGGAAAATTGAATTTCAAGTCAAGTCAAAAATGTTAGACTTTTGAAAAGCTCAAATTTACAACATGTACATAACTTGAGTATGTACAAATATTAAGAACATTTTCAATATGTTGTTAAAATTGAGTTAAAATTCTGGACTTAAAAGTCAGAATGCTTTTTCTTGTTTTCATAGTGACCCTTACCCGCTGTAAATCTCACTCCATGTGGTTCTGAGCCTTGATTTTAACAGTGCAGCCAGAGCAGTTTAAACGTTAGTCAGAGCAGGGAGATGAAATCTGAAGCGCCGACCTGCCGATAAACGAACTTCATCTTCATCAGTGACCCACATCCAGCTCTGCAGTCTAACTTCTTGCTGCCTGGTTTCTATTTTAGCCGTGCCCGAGGTTTGAACTGGAGGAAGCGCTGAGGTTATTGAGCGGCGCTCGAGTTTAGCCGTTTTCTCTCTCTCTCTCCTTCCGGGGGCAAGCGTTAATTACTCATAAGCCCTGGGTAGCAAACTTGAAACCGATAACCCACTTGCTATTTATACTTCATTTCGAATAAACAAATAGTTAACGGTGAAGTTCCAGGAGGCTCTGTCTGCATAGCTGCTGGTGGGCACCGTTTGCGGGGTGAGAGGTCAGGACGGGTGGAACATCAGAGATGATGAATCCACACTGGAGAACCAAGACGATCTCAGAAATCCACCATTTTAAATTTTTTTTTAAAGGGGAAGTATGTGTTTTCCAGGCACATATCTCCAATTTATAGTACAGTCAAGCCTTCAGGTGATATAGAAATGCTACACATATTAAATATGACTTGATTTAACGCCTTAAAATTCGACTTCTGTCTTTTTAAGAAGCTTCTGCTCTTTCTGAAACTCCACCTACAGGAAGTCATCACAACATGGCTCCTCTATTAAACCTTTTAGCAACATTTTGCCAGCGATGCACTGAGAAGAAGCTCATATAATGAGATGTGTATTTCCACCAGATGTTTGGTAATTGCTGCTGCCTGGGGGAGGAGCTACGTCTCAAAGGCGGGGCTAGGTCCACCCAGCCATTTTGTACAGCTCTGTGGTTGCCATTGAGATTAAAGGATTTCTTAAACATCCATGAAAGAAGCTACAAAAAAAGTTGATTTTACATGACACTGCCCCTTTAAGATAATCTTTTCACTTTGCACACCTGATCATCCAGTAGACTCGGTTCGATAAGGGGATAAAGTTACATTTTCAGCTGCTGCGGTTTTCTTTCACACTGGACTGCATCAAACGAACCAAACTAATTAAAAAGTTCCCCTCCTCGCCTGTGGTGGCGCTGCACCAAGAACCACTAAAGGAAATTACAGAAAAACCTCAGAGGAAAACACTGAGTGCAAATACAAACAAAAATGGAGTAGCGTCAGATTTTTGCGGTTATAGGATTTCTCTTTTCTCTTTGGTAAAAAACGAAAAAAGAAAAAACAAGTCATTTTTCCTGCTAGCTGTAGACTAGCATATTTGTTTTTGTTGTATTTACCCAGAATGCCCTGTGTTGTAGTCTTTTTTCCAAAACAGAATAATTTTAGAAAAACATTGAGTCTTTTTCTGCCTTCAGTTCAGCTAAATAAAACTTTATAGCCAATGATCTGTTGGGGGGCAGTGGGGGGAGAGTCATCATTTTGATAAACATCCACTACCGGAAATGTGTTGACATTCTTGAAAACAATAAAGAAAACAATAAAACTTTTACAAGAGGATGAAAAGATTTGTTTTTTTTCTTAAGTTGGATGTTGTGGATATTTTGAGGAAAAAGTTAGAAACCAAAGGAATTACACTAAAAATACACCAACAATATGTTTTTAGTTATATTCTTCTTCTTGTGTTTGTTGGATCTGAGATTTAAAGAAATTATTCCCCTACAAAAACTGCATTTGTTGTCTTTATATTTAAAAATATTAGCTTTTATCCATGTTAAGAGCCACTGGGAAGGTCAAAACAACCACTTGTGGCTCCTGAGCCGCAGGTTGAAAACCCAACATAGAAAATCTTTAAGTTATTTTAAAGAACCAACAATGTAATATCAGTAGGCCGTTTCGAAATGTATATTTTTAGAATTTTATGTAATTTTAAATGTGTTACAAACTTTAATTCTTAAAAATGTGCCTCATATGATGTAGGATTTACTTTTTGATTAAGATTAATGATATTTAATGATTTATTTACTCCAGTCAAGTCACTAAATTTATAGATTTCAGGTAATCCCAATCTACTAAATTGCGCTCAGTATCGTTTAAATGTAGACAGAAACTACAAGTTAAATAACCAAACTACTGAGCAGATTCTTACCAGAGAGATGTGAAAATGTCCAGTTAAATTGAGAAAAAAGTTTATAATTGAATGATTATTTTAGTAATCAGTTATTTTGATGACTAATCGATTAAAAAAAATAAAAATTGCCACATTCGGTAGGTGTTTCTTTTTACCACTTAATACAATATTAGAAATACATCAAATATTTTTTAGATAAGAAAATAAAACATTTTCTTACCTTAAATGCAATAAAGTAGCATTCCTTTAGCCAACGCTTGCAGCAAAGGATGCATCAGCTAAAAAAAAAAGATCAACTTAACTTTACTTAATACTGCGTGGAGCTAATCGGTTTATTATTTTTGGGATAAACCGATTAAAAGATATTTACAAAGGGTTCCTCTCCCCCATCTTAAATGCAAAATGTATAAATATTCTAACAATTTTACTTAATATCTGCCCCAACTGTGTTCTTGCAGCAAATGGTTTTTTGAGTCTTGACGATTAATTGATTACTAAATTAGTTGACGACTATTTTAATAATCGATTAATCAGGCCTCGTCATACTAATGCTATAAACAGCAGGAGCTTTGTTTAACTCACTTGTTAATCAACAATAAACGCATAATGACACAAAAACACACAGAGATTTGTATCTCTTGGGCCAGTGTGGATTACACTTAACAGTTTTATTTGGAATATTAAGACAATGAAGCATAAGCCAAGCACCAAGAGTGACAGCTACAAGTGTCGCTTCGTACGGCTCTTATTAAAAATGAACGGATTAAAAAACGACAGGAATCTTTTTATTCTTTCTTAACTTGTCTTGAATGGTTAAACGGATAAACACAGAACGGACACTGAAATGTGAAACTAATAATGCCATTTACACGCTCCACATCCTATCAGACAGCAGAAGAAAAAAATAGGAAACAAACAGTGAGGGGAGAAAAAAGCAGAAGAAACGAGCGCGGCGGATTTCGTCTGCCTGCGACGGCTCCTGGGTTTGAACGAACGAGCGACAACCATTAACTCCCATCATCATCAAGTCCTGCATCCACACTGCAGCTACTGTGCATATGCAGCATTAAAGTGACAGAGGATTGCAACCATTGTTAAACTACACTCCATTGCATATCAGGGAGAAGGAAAATAGCTTTCATACATATTTTTTTCTTTTTCTGTTTGCATATAACCAAGCTGTTTTTATTTTTACAATATATCTTTGTGGGAAGATACGAAACAGGAAACAGAAGACGTGCTGTTGCTTTGTGGCCGGTGGGGCTATTGCTGTCGCTTTCAAGCTCAAATAATGCGACAAAATTGTGTCATAACAGCAAAAAAAGTGGGAAACAAAAACACACAGAAGGACCTTTTATTTTGTTTGTGTTGCTGGTTCAATGTGTTTTATACGATGGGGTTGTGTGTAAGAAGACAAGCAGGTGAGGATAAACTTCTTTTCTGTAAAACTTTCTGCTAACGCTACAGGCTAAACGGCGAACGTGTGCTACGGTTAATGTCGGACATTTCCCATGGGGAAAACTGGGCCTGAGGAGGAAACAACGGAGAGCAGAGAGGTTCACAGGGGTCACAGAGGTCACCCCTCACCATCCATACGCCACACACACACACACACAAATATTTCTGGACCCCTGCCTGTTTTATGCTCACTGCAAAAGCACCGAACCGTACCAACTCTGTTTAGTCTCGCTTCTACTGCGAATATCTTTTTAGACTTGAAACAAAACTTACAAGTGACTTTTCAGCAAGATGTAGGAGCTGGTTTAAGGTAAATACTTCCTTAATATTCATCAAAAAGTTCTGTTTCCCCAAGTACTTTGTCAGATAAATGTACTTATCAGAGTTCCTCCATGTGTTAAGTGAAATAATCTGCCAATGGAGCATTTTTTTTATCAATATTAAGAAAACATTTACTTAAAATAGATAAAACCTGCTAAAATATCAATGAATTCTGTAAATTAAGTATTATTGATTTATATGATTTTTTTGCAATAAAAATCAGTGTTTGTGGCACTAATTTGGAAATATTATTGATATTTATGACATTAAATGCAACTTTTTATTACTCTCTGTATAGATCATGCACTATAATCTGACATCAATTAAGGCTGAGGCGGTTTACTCCAAGTAAGCAAGTTTTTGACAATTTTTGAGAAAAATCTGCAATAAACTCCCAATTATTGGTTCAGAAAAATGCGGGGATTTGTTGATTTTGCATAAATTTCCATGATAATTCTCTGCAAACCAGAGGGACTGATTGATATAATTTGGCAGTAAACATAAAAACTTAACTGATTTGATTGACAACATATTTAAGCTCCCTTAGTGTTTAGTCTAGAATCTAGAGGGCCACGTAAGAAGCTACGGTGGGCCAGATTTGGCCCAGAGGCCTCGAGTTGGACACATGTGACTTAAAACAGGCCTGCTGATAAAGTTACTTTTAAGCTAGTTTAGTCTTAATTCAAGTGTAATGAGATATTTGCATTACAAACAAGATAAATACTTGGTAGGGTTGTGTGTTTTTGCAGTGCTAACACTTGTAGGTTTCAGCACACGGATCTGGTCAGCACAACGTTTTCGCCGCCTTGTTTGCTCTCTGCAGAATATTGGCTCCGTAAACTGAGGAAATGATGGTAAAATCTTCATTTTTTTCCAGATGAGTTCAAGTCCAGTATTCTGGAGAACAGGGCAAACAAATTGACTGACCGAACACTTTCAGACACAAATACACGATTAAAGTGCTATTTACTCGAAGGAATCTTTTGCCTTCTCTACGGCCCCATAAATCCCTACGATACTACACACACTCTTTTGCTTTTTGACTGAGGTTTAGGACCTAACTGCTTTTTTTATTTTTTGTAAATAAGCAAATTTAGGTGAAGCAATTTTAAGAACATGGCAAAGTACCAACAGGATGCAAAAACCTGCAGAACAAGAAGGCTTCATGTTCCGACGCCGCAGTCACATCTGCCTCCCTGTTGAACAACAACTAAGATTTTTTTTACTTATAGTTATAAAAATAAGTTGCAATATCAGAAGAAAGTTGTGAGATTACAAGAAAAATTTGTTTTATGAGAATAAAGTTTTATCGTCATCAAGTCCCTGTGTTTTTTTATCTGAAAAGGAATCGTTTCAAAGTTCGGCCACTGATGATTGGAAGCTGATGTTTTTAAAGATTAAGGAAAAATTGACGTCACAAAATGATCAGCATTCCTCATTTTAATGCTTTTGCTGTAGAAGTTCCCTTAGTATTATTACTTTATCATGGCATTATTATGACTATTACAATTTACAGCTTTATTTTCTTCCAATACTACAAATTCATTTGCGTAGTATTCAAACTTCATTCTTGTACATTTATGCTTGTAAAAGTCTGACTATTCCTGTATCCCAACTTGCCTAATTATTGTAATATTGCAGCTATTGTAAGACTTTATTCTCAAACAACTTCATTTTCGAACATTTTATTCTTGTAAAATTTCTACTTTATTCTTGTAATATTTAAATGTTACTCTTGTAATAATGCAACTTGATTATTACTTAACTTTATTCTTGTTCAACTTTATCCTCATGATTTCAAAAATGGGATCTCAGGAGCGCCATGAAAAAGAGAGCGGAGAACGTTGAAGTGTCAGACATTAAAAAAGTCACAACAGCCTTGAACATGAGGAAGTGTGAACATGCAGCCTGAGGTCCAGATTTGAGTCTGAGGAAACGAAAACGTCCTGCAGCTGAAAACTCGTTCTGTCCGGTTCGGCCTTTGCATGACATATTACTTTATCTTTAATTAAAAACATAATAAAATGTTACAAATCTGCTGAATAATTTAATTCTATGCAACTTTCTTATTTCCATTCATCAGCTGACTGATTGGGGTCAAGACAAACATTTGATCTGAATCTAATAATCAAACTACTTGGGTAACACTAACGTTTGGTCGCAGACATTTTCTCTAAAGGAAAATCTTAAAGCGCATGTGAGATGTTGACTACATCAGGACAGACGGTGTTTTCCAGACTTGTTTTAAACAGATTGCATGTTCACACCTTCCAGGAAGTTTCACTTTTGCATTTTCTTGAACAGTTAGGGGAACCGACACCATTTCCTCATGCAGCTCAGGGTTTTACTGGGAAAACACAGGGAATTCAAAACAGTCCTGCTGCTGTATTGTCTTTAATACTGGTTGGGTTTTAGATTATTCGGTTAAAAACGCCGTGGAGGATAAACTGCGTTTGTTATTCCAGCTGCAGACCAGAACCTGTCAGACATCGATGCCTACAGCAGAACAGCAACCTACTGACCCACTAACAATCTAACACTATGAGACAAAAGACTAATGCATGCATTAGTGAGTGACAACAGTAACAAACTAACCTAATTTAACGATCAGCTCCTAATTAGACGTAGCACCACTAAACTGCAATCTTTAATGTGCAAGAAAGTTAGTGAGCTTAAAGCTCGTGCACCTCTTCTCGGTTATTCGCCCGGTCTCATCTGAGCGGACCGAGTTAAAGCACCTATCGCTCCAGGTTGAGACTATCAAGCAACGAGACCGATGGCTACTGAAAGGCACAAAGGTAACACTTATCTACAGGAGTGACAGGGCAGCCAGCAGCGCTTGCAGGCCAAGTTACACCTGAAATGTTTGAGGATATGCTAAAAAAAAAAGAAAGAAAATCTTTAGGTTTGGACTCAGATCTATACTTCGATTTGCAAAAGTACGTTTTCCAACATTTTGTATGAAAAGACTAATTTAAAAGAGCAGAACAAAAGTGGAGAGAAGGGATATCGATGAAGCCTGAAAAGTGTGGCGTGTATTTGTTTCCAGCCTTCTTTTATTCTGATATCTCAAAATAAAAAAGTTCTTCCATGAGAGAAGTTGTGTTGCACCTCGTTCTCAAAACTGTTTTTTTTGTACTATCAAACCACATCATGGTGAAAATATATTAAATATTAAGTTAAATGCAGGCAGCTATACAAATAATTTCCTAATTGAAAACTTGTTTCAAGACTTTTTTCAAAAAAGAAAATATAGTTTTAGATAAAATCTACTAGCCACTATATTTATCTGAAAGATAAACATCAAATTTAGCAAAAAGAGATTTTTTGTGAGGAGTGGAAAATTATGTAAAAAAACTCATTTAAATAATTTCTGGTACAAATTCAATGCAGACATTGCAGAAAAAAACCTAATAACCTGCATTTCTTATTGGATGTGTATTTAAATCATTAGTTAGGTCTTTATAATTTTTAACCAAAGTTATAAGGAGCCATTGTGGAAGGTACAAAGAGCCACTCGCAGCTTTGAAATCGCAGGTTGCCAACCTGTGGTCTAGTCAAAGTCCAGAGCTAGAACCTAACGAGAAGTTGAGGCACAAGTTAAACGCCGTTTATAGACGTTCCCTGTCTGATTTGCATGAAGAACAGAAAAATAACGGGGGGGAGGGGCAAATACATGCCACACTTTTCAGATTTGTATCGTTTAAAAAAACAACAAAAACAATCTATCCCTCCATAACTCTGAGCTGCTTTCTGCTTTCCTGTCATACAAAATCCTACAAGAATACTGAGGTTAGTGGCCGTCAGGAGACAAAATGAAGAAAAAGTTGAAAGGTGTGTTCATGACGCCGGTTAGCCACAACGCTAAACGCTCTCGCAGAAATGGACAAGAACGCGTGAAATGGATGATGTTACAACCCAAAGCTGCAGCGGTTAACTTCCCAGAGCCACACGACAACCTCAGGACAAACACCGCTTAGGGTCAAAGGTGAGATTTTCTCTTTGAATGACGGTGGGTGTTTCTGATATCATGGCCGACTGGCGTTGTGTTAACTTGGCATGAGTGGGCGAGATTTTTGGGTCAAGTAAGCGGGAAGAAAGGCTACGCAACAGCTAAAGTCGAGAGCCTAAGGTAGCAAATATAACACTGCAGAGCTGACGGCAGCAGAGTTCCTGACTGTTGGATGAACACGGATAGTGAAGATATGAAGAGAAGTTCAGGAATAAATCAGTTTACCGATCTGAATCCCTATGCCTAGGTTTAAAGGGGACCTATTTCGCAAAATTCAAATTTTGAAAGTTTTTTGTACTCTGAAAACAACCCAGCACTTTAAAAAAAAAAGTTTTATGGTGTGTGGAAAAGGAGCCATTTCAAAAAATCTTCCAGATTGTTCAGTCACGTTCCACAAGCACTGTGCCGCTACCTAGCAACCCCATCCCCGTTGCCTAGCAACCCAAGCAGCGCTCCACCGCTGTATGTTTTGTTGTTTTACTATGCAGGAACTACTCGCCGCGTTCTTTTTGACTTCTGCTTTTCAAATATGCTCAGTTGTATAATTGTGCTTCTGTTTGCAAACATTTTCACGTGCGAGTGTAAACCGTGAGCGGGGGGGGGGGGGGGCAGATTGACGGTAAACAGCAGCTGGTTTAGATTTAATGTAACAAGATGGCCTAAAGCAGCTCATTCTGAGCATGCTAACATCTCATTATCCAAAAATGATTTTGTTCAAAAAAAGAAAGAATGGAAAAGATTTATCCTAACCTTTTGAAGGAAGCATAATAGGTCACCTTTAAAATGGCTTAGCTGATCTTATGCATGCAAACAGGAGGCAATGAGTGCATCGTAAATAACACGAGGTGCCTGCCGATGCCCTCTCCGCTCTAGTAAGGTGCTCTACGAAGTGTTTCTGAAGGTAAATAGGGACGCACGAGGTGAACCGTACATCTTGAAATAGTAATTTGGTATGAAGAGAGAGGTGGGGGCATGCAGGCAGGTGTACGAGCGGGTTGGTGGTCGTGGTGGGGGTTCAGCACAGACGTTCAGCACAAAAATAGGAACCTGTTCAGCTTAAAAACGTGCTCGACAGACAGCGTTACACTGAATATAATCATGTATTCTCAGTGATGTAAGTTAATACCAAAAACAGAGATTAGGATGAACTTTAGCTTGTTATACTTGATTCTATTCTCCAATAGAAAGGAAGCCAAGTGAACGGGCGAAGAAGTTCTGTAATCAGCCCGTCTTATTTCACCTTGAGTGGCGGCTCCCTCTCTAGCCAGCGGACTCGTACTTTCTGTTTATAGTGATACTCCTTGAGGAAGTCCTGCAGGGCAGGGGGCAAAGGCAAGGAGCCAATCCCGTCGTAAGTGGTCCATCGGCAGATGGCGGCGCGGGCCAGGTGCTGCAGGGTGAAGGGGAAGGTCCGGTTGAGAGGCACCGTGAGAGTGGGGCCTTGTAGTGCTCCAGCAGTCCGGTGACGGTGGAAGAGTGGAAGACGCACGGGTCGTGGGCGTCGAAGCTGAAGTTGTGGTTCCACTGCTCGATGCGGGCGTGCAGCGATCGGTTGTAGCGGCGGAAGCTGACGGAGAAAAGGTAGTCCTCCTGGGCCGAGTCGCGCAGCAGGAAGGTCCCCTCCGGCCGGCCGTCCAGCAGCGCCTCGGCCTCGTAGCGGTCCATCACGCCCCAGTAGCAGGGCAGGGCGGTGATCTGCAGCAGGTCCGGCACCAGGCAGTGGATGTAGTCTATCTGGGTGTGGACCTTCCAGGGCCCGGGCTGCTGCCGGCTCTGGTGGCCGTCTCCGGAGGCGTGCCGCTGCTTCGGCCTGCGGGCTTGAAGACATAAGGTGGTGGAGTCCTCCTCAGAGTCGCAGTCCTGGGATGCCGCCGTAGCCCCCAACATCAACCCGCACGCCCCTGACGACGCAGCACCCGCTGAGCCGGACGCTCCGCCGGTGCGTGCTTCCCCGGAGACCTCGCCGATGCCGGGAGCCATCTTTGGTCCGAGTTTGTAGAGAGAGGGGCCCGGCACTGAGGCCTCCAGGGTGTGAATCTGTGCATTGGGAGGCGGGTCGACGCCTTCCTCGATGCTGAGCCTGCGGCGCTCACGCAGGCGCTCTTCTTCGTCCTCTGGCGATGGGTGGGCCGGGTCGAAGGCATCCAGCAGCGTGGTGGAGGAATGAGGACTGACCGGCGCTGTGTGCTGCTTGATCAAGTGCCACTTGTGTGCAAGGTCAGAGCCCGGCGGGAAGGGGCAGGTCTCCAGCATGAGCTCGGTCAGGTGGATTTTCCGTTTGGAGTTGATGGGGTTCTTAGGGTGCGAGCGCCGCCGAGCTGGTAGGGGCAAGCACAGCCCAACCGTGTCGCTCAGCCGCTGGCGCAGCGAGCGAGCGTTCAGGCTCCGCCCTCCGGTTCCAGAGTCGTTGATCTCCTGGATGGAGCTGATTCCATAACGCCGGTCACGGCGGTTCCCACAGCCTCTCAGCCGCCCGGAACGCCGGTCCGCCTCCAGAGAGCTCTGGGTTTTCGTTGAGCACGAGTGCTTCTTCTTGCCCCCCCACGGAGCGTGTCGGGAGTAAGAGTCCCTCCGTGCCATCGGGACACCACCAGATATTCCTCTGGCATCCTCCGACTCCTTATCGATGGAGATCTCTACGATCTGAGGGATATCCGACACGCAGTTATGATGGCGGCGTCCTGTGGCGACCACCGGCACTGGCATGAGGCTCCATGACGGGCCGGGGGAGGCAGGGCCCCGGGCCTCGACCGCGTTGCCTGCCTCACGTAAGTCCACCACACACTGGACTGTTTCTACCTCTACTCTGCTTTCAGCCGATCCCGTGCTGTGGAAGAGAGTCTGGCATCTGTTCTTCAGGCTGCTCCACATGTTGCCCACTGTCGTCAGGAAAAGGAGCCCCTCGGACCTGAGAACAACAGGAGACGAGGCGGATTAACTCACAAATTTATCCTAAACAGCAGCATGAAGGTGAATTCACCTCAACGCGGTTTAGTCCGCTTTAATCTATGTGCCTAAAAAGTTTGGGCATTCGTTTGGGAATGCGTAATCGAAGTCTGATGCAGACCACAAAAAGTGAACTCTGGTCTGCCGCCAAACCTCTGTGTCGATTCGGTTGAAGTGAACTCTGGTATTTTTTTGAATGCTTACGTGAATGGCAAGCGGACCAAAGACCGCTCTAGAACCAGGAAGCAAACTGTAGCGTAGGGGCGGCTGTCACAATAACAAATTTTGCTTGATGATAAATTGTCTTAAAGGTTATTGTGATAATATTGTTGTTTTGAGACCATTTTCAACTAATATAAGAGTTTTAAACTAGAAAAAATTATTTATTGACCCACAATAGGGAAATTTCTGTGCAACAGCAGAAAAAGTGAAAGGCAGTCAAAGCATATAGATGCATCTAAAGATATAATATGAATAGATTTTTAAAAAACTAAATAAAGAATAAAAATACTGTACAGTATTGGCATAATAATTCAAGTACACCCTCTTAAAGATAAACTCTCATTTTAATAAACATTAACATTGGAACCGGAACACATTTTAAAACAACTAAAACAACAAATAAAGTGGATACTGAAGTCTTTATACAAAGCTGCCCTTCAAGAAAGGCTGGGTTGAAACAAATGCACCAGATTAAAGACTTATCATGCCGTCTAGCAGAAACAGAAACACAAAAAACAGTCACGCAAATGGAAGTTATTGGGCTTGTTTAAATTGATCAAACCATTAATTAATTTATTCCTTTGTGCGACAGGCTTAACTGCATGGTACTCTGGGTAAACGCAACCAAAACAAACACAGGGGTCAATCGTTAGAGGAAGAAATGACTCATCGTCTACAAAGGCTAAAATCTGACGCTACTCCATATTTATTTACATTTCCTGAAGAAGAAAGTTAAAGTGTCTTCTTCAGAAGCTTTTGTGTCGTTTCCTTCTTGGTGCGGTGCCCCCACAGGCAAGGCGGGGAACAGGTTTTTCAAAGGCTTTGGCAGTTTGAAAAAGAAAGAAGATGTTGCAACTTTTGCCCGTCCCAGTCAAATCATGTCCAATAGGTGTGAAAACAGCCTTAAACTGTTCAGAAGATCCAGAGAGGAATCTCCTGCGTTTCATTCCCCAGGCTACTGTGTATGCAGTAATTAAGACATGGTTGGAGTGTAACAGGGCCAGCGCGTCTGAGAAGTGGGGGAGCGGTGGTGGTTATAACAGCAGCAGATTTAGGAGTTGCCAGGCAGACGTGAAGAGACACAAGGCCACGGCTATAAATGAACCTGGGATCTGCTCACAGCTGATCTGCTGGTATGTACTGTATTACAGAGCCAGTCTAGACCTGACCCGAAACTTTCCCTGCAACAGCAGCAGCAGACAGCCGGGGCACAATCGCATGCTTTCTCTCCGTTTCCCCCCTCCCTTTCTCGCACACTTACTGCTGATTTATGACATTCAACGCCAATAAGGTTTGACAGGGATTTGGAGGGAATGAGACGAGACTTTTCTGGGAGCGGCTCTTCTAACACTTTTCCTCATGAAGTGAATTTAGTTCATGGGACTTCTTAGAAAGGCATTCAAAAACAGTGATTTATTTCATTGAAAGTTAATTTAAAGTAGCAAATCATAGAAAAGGATGTATATTACCAACTATGAACTATTTTTTCCATGAATCAAACAATTAGTGCATGACTGTAAAGTGGAAAGATAATAATGCACGATCTTCAACATGTTACAGACTCTAAAGTGTTAATTTAAACCTTTTAACACAATCACATTTTGTTTTATTTTTATTTTCCAAACAAATAAAGTTAAGTTTCAAATTAAGTTTGATAATCATTAATCATGTCAGGTTTTGTGTTTACTAAAACATGCTTTAAATGTAAAGTTAAAAAAAACAGAATAGTAGAGCTGAAAGCAACACTAATATAATATAATATAATTTAATATAATTTAACTCTTTTTTTTAATAATATAATTTATAAATGAAAGAACATGGGAAAGATTGAATCTCTGCTGCAGTCGGTGGGAGAACCGGGGAAAAGATCTGAATATCTTTGATAAAAGATAAAACTGATGGTTAAGAATTAAAAACAGAGTAGCATAGTGGTGCATCCAAATACAGAAATTCAAAACTCGGAGTTTGACTCCAAAAGATAATTTTTTTATCAAAGCACTACAATGAAAAATTTAGAATAGGACAAAATAAGGACCTCCCAAAAAATGGCATCAAGTCATGCAACATTCTCACACAAATACAAAAAATTCATCCAAGTTATGGGGAGTATCTATGCTTATACATTTCAATATTGATTAAAGTTGACCAACTTATTTTTTGCACAACAAAAAAAGCAACATGGATCATCTATCAATTTTCTTCCAGGTTGCTTTGGGTTACTGCCGATCCAAATAGATAAAGGATGAGAGTTGGAGCTTTTCAGATGGAAAATATATTTTTAACTAGGTATTTTCAATAATTAATTAATAAAAGCTGAGTTTAGATTAATATTTGAGAGAGGGTGTGGAAAATCTGCTTTTTTACAGATTCCAAAAATTATACAATAATTTTTGGAATTGCACAGGAAAGCTGCAAAGTTTTGAAAAAACATGCAATTCCAGGAACGTTGTTAACATCCATCAGTAAAAACTCTGAGCCGTTTTCACATTAAAACTTTATCCAGCTGCTCGATGTAGCTGCAAGCAGAAAATTAATGAGTTTAAATCTAAACATACTAAACCTTAAATTACTATTACACACTTTTTTAATGGGAAACAAAAAGCAAAATATGTATTTAACATAAACAGAAAAAAAGTACTTTGAGTCATGTTAAAACTGATTTTTTTTTCTAATGTTGATGAGATAAAGTTTTAGTTCTATAAAACAGAACATTTTGGAAATGCTTTTAAACATCTATTGAAAATGTTTAGTGTTCTCTTGAACCACTCATGATATTAAATGTGAAACTTTAGCTATAATTCAGTCCATAATTACATCAATTCTGGGTTGTTAAATCTGGTTAGAATGGAAAATAAAAACAGAAAAAGTCACATTTGGAAAATAAGAAAGTGGAGTCTGCAGAACCCAGACATAAACCCCATTGAAAATTGTTTGCATAGATTTGGAGAAGAAATCTGCACAGCTGGTACGACTCTTGGATCATCTATGCAAGACTGCCGTTAAAAATTAATTCAAATCTGGATGGAAATCAACTTTCATGCAGCTTAACGATTAAAGCCACAGTGAATGTGTGCTTTGATCAAATGCATCCAGTAAAATCTGAGGCTGTCACTTATTTTTTGGACAAAGAGCACAATCTCCTTATAATTAGCGATGGCTCAGTCTGCTACACTCGCTATGATGAGAGCATGGTAATCAGATTAAGGGTCAGACATTATTGACAGAAGAATGCTACTAACTAAACTGACTGAAATCCCCTCTGCTGCTGCAGAACAGCGTCACTCTCAGGCCAGCTCAATGAATCAGTTTGATCTTCTTCATGATTTTGTGATTTTTACAATTGAATTAGCAAGATTAACTGGTGACGTCTCCAGCAGAAATCAGATATAATCAAATTCAGAACAATAATTCAGTGTTTAAGTCGCAAGACGATGCGATGAACTGGCTGCTGAAACGACAGGAGCCAATAACAAGTACCAATAATCTACTGATATTAATGAACGTAGCCTAAAAGGCAATAGAAACTACACCCCAGTTATAGCTTCCAGGTACAGCTGCAGCTTCCATGTTGCTAACTGAACTT
Source organism: Phalloptychus januarius (assembly GCA_902982915.1). NCBI lineage: Eukaryota > Metazoa > Chordata > Actinopteri > Cyprinodontiformes > Poeciliidae > Phalloptychus > Phalloptychus januarius. The sequence continues at coordinate 4,089,592 of CADWAE010000242.1, read as the reverse complement.
TATTTTAATATGTCTGCAGTTTCAAAGAACAAATAAAATGAAAATCAATTTAATGATGAGTCACTAGTCACGGATTTTTCCGTAGAGCAAATCTAAAATATTAAAAAGAAAATGTATAAATACCTAGCAGCAATGCTACTTGACACATTATGAGCTGTGGTTTGCAAAGCAACCAATCGGGGAGCAGCATTAGTTTTCCTAGCAGCTGATTGGCTGAAGTCCCCAAGAACAAACATGAGACAGAAAATGTTGGCTTTGACAGTTTTCTGTGCGTATTGATGCATATTAGGATATATTTGCTTTGACTCATTAACAGATACTATAAATGCTATAATAGACCTTCATGGTCAGGGCTGAAAGAAAACTACAAGTCTGTTTTGGTGAGAAACAGCCTGATTGATTAAAGGTCTATTAAAAAAAGAAAAGAAAAAGGTGCTTTTGTGAGGAAAATGACCATGAATCCAAAAGTGTCAAAATGATAACGCTTCAAAATCTCTCAATAAACTAGAAATGATTTGATTATCTAAATAGGAAAAACATAAATAGGAGGGTTTAAGCGAAATCTTCACATTAATCAAACTATTTGTAGTAATTTATTTTTTACTCCAGCTATGATACCAACAGATTTACTCCCATTAAAAACACACATTTCCATAAACTACAAAATGCACTACAGATTTCTCCGACTGGTAGAAAAGGATGGTTTCATTCTTTATAATTAGGGATGGTGATTAGTTTTAAGAGGCTTTGGCAGCAACAAACTGAGGTCAGCACCACGTTGACGTGAAGCAGGAAGGATTTATGGCGGATGATCCAACCTAATCGAAGGCCAGAAAAAGACGATTTTTCAGCATCGAATCTTGAACTCTTCCTTGGCGTTCAGATGAGAAGTGGATCTTCTAGTCGGATGTTTGAGCTCTAAAATGTGCAATTATTCTCATCCAGGAGACAGTCACCAATTAGACACAAATCAAATTGGTCCAAATGTCCCTTTTAGTAATGACTGACTTTTGATAGGAAGGTCAAATAAAGTCAGATTTTCTCTCCTGACCAGCCACAATTATCTTAATATTGGAAGATAAGTGATCGGCCAATAATTACTTGTGAAGCCGATCTTATCTACTGGGGAAGTTTGGCTGACAGGCCGCTTGTCTGCACATTTGCAATTAGTAATGGTCATCCCACTGTCGCCAACTCAGCAACTTTCTTGCTGTATTTAGCAACATTTCAGACAAAAAGAAAAAGTGCATCAGCAAAAATTGGAATCGGCAGGTGAGGCTATTGAAGATCTGTAATGGCGACCGGCCAGAAAACAGCAATTGTTGCACCGCTAAGAAGCATTAAATGCAACAAAAATGAAAATCAGATTTTTGAGTCTGTACAGAAAACAACAAATAGTTTTCATTTTATTTCTGTCTGCCTTTCTTTTTTTTTTTTTTTGCTAAAACTGGCAAATTTTAACTAATGGTGGGCCACAAGCTTCATTAAATAAACAAAGCAAAACTTTTTTCTTTTTTTTTTTTAAAGTTTTACCTGCTTAACAATAGGCCTGTCATGATACATTTTATATTGGTTCAGAAGTTATTGCAATGAGAGATAAAGTTGTTGTGCAAATGGGAATTATTGAGTTTGCTTTAATTTATTATGTGATTAATTTATTTATTGCTTATTGTGAGAGACCTACTTAACTATAAGCATAAAATATTTTAAATGTAGATATCATTGAAGATACAAAACATAAAGGCTTTGTCCTGTAGAAATAAAAACAAAAAATTTCCACATTTTTTGTGCCATCAATTGCTTTCTATTTTTTTGGCCAAATTTGTTACCATTTTGATTTGTGTTCAGGGGCGAACAAAATAATTTCAAGCATTGGACACCCTGCTTTAATGACCAATTATATGATGCTCTTAGTTTTTGCCAAATTCATGACTACAACCGAGGAACTCTGTGGTCAACAATCCGTCGTCCTCTTGGCGTTTAAGACAACTTTATGAATGAAGTATGATCTATAGCAACCATGAAAATGTTTCTGTCAACGTTATCTACGCTCAGAGAATCGTTCGATTCCTCCTAAACAACCGTGACGGTCACCAACAGTCGCAGAACTGGTTGCCCGATCCGGTCCACATCCATTTTGAGCCATCCTGAAACTGAACCAGGCTACTTTTGTTCTCCAGCAGCCCATCACGCCCTGGGCGAAAAGACGAGATTCAGGGAGAGAAAACGCCTTCCCCGCTCACACCAGAGTTAATGAGAGCTCTGCGGATGCCTAACATTATTATTTTTTAACAAATACGCGAGATGGAAGAAAAACATCCGGAATAAACCATGTAGTTTTTATTTTGTGAGTCATGGAAATCTCATCCAGCAGTAGTCGCCTTAATAAATTCAGATTTCATTTAAACTATTTAAATTGATTTAAATGTTGAGAATAGCAAAAGTTTTAATGCGTTTGCTTGATAATAACCAAAAACTCTTTAAACATGTTAAAACATTTTATTAAACTTCAACGTTTCATTTGATCTCATCTCTTTGGAGACACAATCAGATCTTTAAGCATGGAGCTGGAAACGTTCTACTTTTCCAGCTCCAGTCTAAGTTTAAAGTGTGCTTTATGCTGCAGGTGGACATGTGAACAATTTTCTCCCCGCCCGTGTATTAATGTATTGTTAGAAAATACTTCCAATAAACAACGTTCCGTTTTGTTCATCCTTGGAAAAAAAAAAAATACATGTGCGAAAATAGTGTAGCATTTAATAAAATATAAATATTAGGATATTTCTGTAGTCTTTTTGGCAGCCAATGAGTTGAAGTAATATATTAATATCCAAAAAAAGTCCACTGTAGAGAAATAGCTTGTAATATTTCAATGCATAGTTTTATTTTAGTTAAGATTCCTAAAAGTAAAACACAATTTAATTGAAACTACAATGCAAATTTGAGCCTAAAACATGTCTGGTGGACATGATGGACATTCTTAATTATTGAGTATAAACAGCAAATAACTTTGTTTGGAGACACTAGTTAGCTCGCTAGTCCGGTCATTGCCTTCCGATGCAAGTTCCCTGGATTCTCATCTCCTTTCAGTACTCAGTCTGGGATTTCTCCCATTAATCTCGATTTCTCCTTTTCATGCTGGGTCAATCAGTCAACAGAAGGAGAAGTTGTGAATGATGATGCCCATTTTCTGGGCCGTTTTTTAATCGTTTACTAGTATACAGTTGTAGTTTGGTAATGATAGCGGAGGAAGTGAACAAAGTTATTTGCAGCGATGGCAATTTTATTGAGCTGCCACATTACACTATGTCAGGGTCAAACATTAGCGACTGAATAAAATCAGATCCAAGTCCACACCTTCAGCAAGCAATCGTTTCTCAATAACCCGGGGTTCAGATGCTCTGTATGAAGCAAAACGTAGAACAAGAGGCTGGTTTTTACCAAGCTAGGAGATAAGTGACCCCAAAACGAGCCTGGTGCTTCTAATCGTCTCTTTGCAGTCGTAACTAATGGCCGAAGTTGAATCTGATGGAGTTAAAAAGGAAGTTTTGTTTTCCATTCCAAGTTTCGAAAGAAAGAGAAAAAAAGTTCTATTAGTTCCCCCAATGGAGGCAACAACTTTCAATCAAATTAAGAAATAACCACATTAGCAACACCGACAGAGTTCATGTCCCTAAAATAAATATTTTCTTCTGTTTTTTAGTAGTAAAAATATTCTAAAGGAAGGAATTGTTCCTTTTGCTTCAGAAAAAGGGAATATTACAGTTGTTACACACATTACACAGCTGTGCATTTAAACACACAAAAAAAAATCAATGGAGTTCTTAGTTTATCAACAAGAAAAAACAATTATTGACCTGCTGATCATCAGAGCTGATTAAAGAGGCACCAAAAAATAATTTGACTGGAATTCAAAGATTTTACACCCAATCTACCCTGATCAATGATCAAAAACAAACAATCACTCTTAGGTATGGAAAATGCAACACTGGATAAAAAAAAACCCTCAATTCTCAATTTTCCATAACAGTTTCAATCAGAAAGTCAAAGGAAGCATAAAAGCGCGTCTGGCTGTTTGAGCACAAATAAAACTGCAGTGATTTGTTGACATAATCAGTGAAGTTGGCTACAATAATCCACTGACACAAATGTTCTTAGTTTAATACATTTAAACTGTTTTTCTTTAAAGTTTTAAGTTTTTCACTGTGGTATCCTGCGTCACTGAAACACAAATGTTCTCAGAAAAATAAAATAAAAATCCAAGAAGTCCAGAACAGAACAAAACTCCAGAGATTTTGTTTTGGGGGAGGATTTAGGGAACAAAAGGTACTTAGAGAAGAGGTGCTGTTCTCTAAGTCTTATCAGCAAACGATAAACTGGATGATTAAAAATACATGACGACCACATAATGTCAAAGAGTCGCATCAGAAACAGGGAGAAACGCAAGCTAGCCCTCAAACATTCAACTGACTCAGTAAAACGATTTACTTAGAAAAAAAAAAAGTCAAGTTTTTGTATTTTTATGAGATGCATTTTGGTGCAGAGTTAAACTAATGACATTAAAACAAATGAGGTCCTTTGATTTGCACACAATTAATCATGTTCTACAGCAAGAAATAGTAACTGTTTTGCAAAATCGCAACATTTGTGGTTCAGTGATTAGTAAAAGTTAAGCAATAAAAAGGTAGAAATCCTTGACAGTTGATTTGTTGACTTATTTTCTGATTACTTCATAATGACACACTATTGGGATTAACAAATGTAAGAAAAATGGAAAAAGTGGAATTAAGGAAAATTTAACTGAAGAAAAACAACCAGCTGAATATGGGAAGAAGAAAAAAAACATGTTCCTACAAGTGTATGTTCACCTGGGCAGAGCAGGTGAACATACACTGGTAAGCAATTTACACTTAACCGGTGTAAAGTGCTTTGAGAGGCCAGTATGACTGGAAAAGTGGTACATAAATCCAGCTAATTTACATTTAACAAAAATTTGAGCTTACTCTAAATTGCTATGTGTGAAGAGAGTCCACTGGTGTTTATACGAGTGCATTTATAAATGTTTGTCCCAAAGTTTTCAAAGGAAAAAATTGTCCTAAAACATGGAAATACCTCAAAATAAGAGTGTGTGGATATCCTGCAAGGTTTTGTTATTAACTGCCATGTATGAGCAGCTAACCAATCACCAACTGGAGTAAGGCAAGTTTTTTATGTGTGCGAGTTATGTGTTAACATGCAGTTTGGGCAGAAATCCAAATGGATTTTATGCAGTAGAAGGTTTATTGACTTCAAATTAAATCACATTTAAACCAGTCAAAATCTACATATGGCTAATAAAAAGTAGGAACAGTCAATCTTTGAGATTCTGTATTGGTGGATTTTTCTGCAACTCCAAATTATTTGCAGAAAATAAGCTAAGTCAATTTTTTTTTCCATAAAGTGCATCTAAAATATTTTAAAGAAAATAGTTTAGTAAGTAGAAATACCTTTCACAGCCAGCCAATGCAGGAGTGCCATTAATTTCTATTGGCACTGATTGGCAGAAAAAATGAAGACTTTAGATGTTAGCTTCTGTGCTAAGACTGTTTCTATTGTGTGTATTAATGAATATTTGATGTTTGAATTGTTAAAATATCCAGTTACAATCATGTTTAAAGGTGGATCTTAACTATTTGTGAAGAGTTGTGATTACCAAACCTTGGAAATATTATACAATCATTATATTTGGATGTTAAAATTTCCAATATCACATTTCATGTAAAAGATGCATTTAAAACATTTTATGTTTTTACTTGGAATTGCACTCTCAACCGATATAAAGACAGATGACCACTCTGAATGTTCAAGATATCTTAAGTTGAAAGTGCAGGAATAATTAGGGCTTCATTTTATGTATGCCGGTGCACATAACTTGAGGTTTAAAGCATACAATTGCGGAATGCAAAATTGCATTTGCAAACAAAAGTAAAATGCCCTTTTTTGTGCCTCAAACGGGTCAAAAGACAAGCTGTAAAAACTTGTAGATGCAGCAGTTGGAGCATTTAAAAAACATCAACCTATCCTTAGAGTATGATTTAAAAAAAAAGAAAAATGCATTATCTGTTAAAATCTGCATTTGCAAGTCTGAGCTTTACAAAAAAAAATGGTGCCTGGAATCCCACTTTCTTGCCGGATTGACTGCTGCACTCTACTTTTTGCTGATGTAATATATTTGAATATGAATCCAATAGTATTGCACTGGAATCATTTTAACTAAATCAAACGAATTTGGACCGAACTAGACTGCATTGCATGTAACTAGGTATGCATTTAAGTTTGTCGCATAAAGTAACAGGATATCACTCATGTTGTGAATTGGTGCTTTAAAAAGAACCCGATTGTCAGTAAAAACTTCTATAAAAGACATTATGCGATCATAGCGGGTGTGCGGAAACCATAGGGAGGCCTTCGGGTTTCTGGAGGCCCCATTTTTCCCTTGTCACTGCCAAATTAGCGGAGCTGCTAACCCGTCAACGACCGACAGCAGTCCCAGCACACCACTAAATGTAGCTACAGACCTAAGATAACATTATCGGCGCTCACATTCGCCAAACTTGCCTGATCGGTTCAGACAAACGCTTAGAAACCTCCCCGTTAAAGGCCCAAACAGGCTTTAAACTTAGCAGCTAACCGTTAGCATTTCCAGAATAGAAATTTCCTAACATTTTAGTTAGCTTTAGCTAGCGAGGTTAGCATGCTAGCTTGTGACAATTATCGACAGAAAAATGTAGAAATAAAACCAGGCGGTGTAGAGTGGTTTTAGGTTGTCAAGGAAACAAAGGTGACACGTTAGACAGGTGAGTTGCTTCTTGAATTAGTGACTTACCCGTCTCTTTCTGGAAGCCCTACTCAACGGCTCTCTTTGTCTGTAAAAAAATGGCTATGAAGAAAAGTCGGGCACATATCCCCCCAGAGGACCACGACGTGGGACGAAAGCGCAGAACGAACACTGATTCTTGATGGTATCATCCCGAATATTTAAAAAAATAATAATAATAAATCCCTAAAAACACGGGTCAGAGGGATCTGAACGCTCAACTGATCTTTAACCGCCGCGACAGCCCATTCCTCATCGTGGTGGGGCTCCTCTTCTGTGCCTGGAGCAACCAATATGACGGCTGTCTGAGCAGACACGGAGCCGGGGAGGAGGACGGGGCTCAACGTGAGGCTGCCTCGACTGACAGCGGCTCGGGCCAATGGAGGCCCGCGCTGGGGTGACTACTTCCTCAGGAGCGCAAGGATAGGGAATGCCCCAGCACCGGCTGGACTCTGATAGGCGTGCCCGGCCACCAATGGATGTGAGGGGGGGAAGGAAGCTCTCCGCTGGCTGCTACTTGGAAACGTGGAGCGGTGAAAGGGATGCTGGATCCTGAATATCCAGGCCAGGCCGACGGCGATGCCAACTGGGGCGGTCCAGGGCACTTTGACCAGGGACCCCAGGGTGCGCCCAGGATTTTCTGTTCTGTTTTTATTTATTTATACATTTTTTATTTTATTTTTCAATTAATTTTATGGGGGGCACAAAACAAAAGAATCAATATTAACTTTTAAAAAGTCAATATTTAAAATGAGCATTTTGATATAATCCTCTTAAAACATGTTTTTCCAACTCTATACATCCTTTTTATTTGTTATTTTTGTGTCCTCTTTTATTTTTATATATGAAATTAGGGGTTCTCCGATCCGATTTATTGGCCAGACTATTTAGGGTGATCGGTGATCAGCCAATCTGCCTAAATTTGATATTTTGTAATCATGTTATTTTATTATTTAAAATAATTTCACCACAACAGTTTTAATGTTGATAGTAACAAAATTCTTTTGTTGACAACCCTTTTTTTCACGATAATGAGAGAAAATTACAAAAATTACTACATGTATCATTGAGTTATTAATGACTAAGACATTTCGAGACAAGATGTCTCTGAGTTTTTGTTGACGAGACGAAACTGGACAAACATTTTATTGGATGTTCTATTAGACAGATAAAATGTATGACATTTCAGGAGAATATAACTATAATTTTCAGGCAGTGCAGGCTAACTGGTTGACATAGTCAGTTATGGCGAAAAGCAAAGTCAGAAAAATAAACATTTGAGAAAAGTTAAATCAGTTTTTTAATGTATACATATTTGGACAGTAATAATTGTAATTATACTCCTGTGAATGTGACCACATCTACATAAAAAAAAGTTGTATTTTGTTTAAATTACTTTCAATGTTTACAACATTTGTTTGTGAAACTAAAGGACTGGCAGTATTGCATCTTTATTCTGCAAATATTATGACATTATTGCCGTAGTTTAAAAAAAAGTCTTAGTCTGGCCTTCATTTCAAATCTGTATGTGAAGTTCTACAGCACTTCTGCAAAACCATCTTAATGACCAGAAAATAAGAGATAATGGTTAATAAAATCTGAACATTTCAGTCTGCCAGGGGTCCCTAAACAAATGAGTGAATAAAAAACATTCAGTGTGTTTTATTCTTACTGGATTTTTCTGAAATGTTTGCAACATTTTGCTGCAATAAGAATTTGGTTAAAGACCTATGAGAAATGCAAATAGGTGTCACAAAACGCTGATCAGCTACCTTGTGGGATGTCACCAGAGGCATAGAAGATGGTTGATCTTATATCAGTCTTATTTTGAGATTAATCTCAAAAATTTTCTAGAAAAAACATGGAAATATCAGAATTTGAGAAGCTGAACATTTTCTAGAGAAAGGATGGAAATTCAAAAGTCTAAAATTTTCCACTATTGAAACTGAACAATTCAAAGTTTTTTTGCAGAAATGTACTCATTTTTTCTATCTTTAACGGTCCTAATACAACATCATAAAGAACAATCCAAATCTACAAAGGTAGAAATACTATATTATTTTGTAGTTGAGTGGAGCCGAGTTGGCGAGCAGGAAAAACCTCCAGTGGTCAGAACAAATCAGCTTCTACATCTCACTAATACTGATCTGATTTGTGCGAATGAAAGAAAAGAAAAAGGAAATTGGATTAGCACTAATTTCTCCATCAGAAGTAATTTACACTATTTTAGTCTCAATGCAGATCTCTCTGGAAATGCTGTTTCATTTCCAAATCATCCATCATAAAAGAATAAGTCACCCAGGCAATGCTAGCAGCATTAGGGTCTCACACTGTATTTATTTTTAAACTTTAATTGAGAAATGCATCTCTAAATGTCCAATCATAAAACAACTTATGCTTCCAAGACACCTTAAATGACCCTGACTCTCAGAAGGAGCAATCTAATAAACTTTAATCTATTACAGCAAGCATCTAATCAACCTTCAAATAAATAAATTTAAAATAATTAGTGCTGTCAGCTAACATTTCTCCTTCTGTATTCACTTAGCATGAAATACATCTGGATGCAGATCAGACGCGATTTGGATTAAAGGCCTAAAACGCGCTCTAGGTTCTGTGTATATGCAACATGATTTTATTTTAGCAATATTACAGATGTGAAGTTGTCAAAATTGGCTTATTTATTCTTTAAATCAGTTTTGTTCGGCCATAGAGTTAGTTTCTCCTGACGTTGCTGCTCTTGACGGTTGGTGGTTGCCATAGCAACCAGTAACTGAACGCTCGTCCGCATTTTTCTGTCGGTCGTAACTGCGTTTTATTTACAGGTATTATATTATAACACGTATTTTAGACAGATTTGTTTACACACAGAATTTCGTGTGTAATCTTGCCATGTTTTGTATATGTTTTTAACTGTTAACATCATTAATGCGGTGAGTTTTAGCCGTGTTTAATTTTACGACTGTTAGCTGCCGGTAGCCGATGTTAACCAACAACTTGGTTTTCTCCCTTGACGGAGTAAACAGTGAACCTGAGCGTGTTTGTTGTGAAGTTAACCTACTGGACCTGAGACGAACAAAGAAGGGTTACATTTAGATGTAAATATCGGAAATAAATCTAATTGAAGCAAAAACACCATAACTTTCATTATTCTTTCACAAACACCATTAGAAACAACTTGATGATAGTTTGTTGACGCAGAGCTCTCAGAGTTATACGCTGGTGTAATAAAGGTGCTGTCGCCATCTTGTGGCTCAAGGGTGGAAACACCCATCCATCCATCCATTTTTCTACACCCTTTTCCCTTATTGGGTCGGGACGGTTGCTGGTGCCTCTCCTCCAGCTATCGTTTCGGGCGAGAGGCGGGGTACATCCTGGACAGGTCGCCAGTCTGTCGCAGAGGGTGGAAACATTTTCAGGTAAATTTTAATAGGTAAAAGGAAATGCATTATACTGCAAAACTGGTTTGGGACTTTACAAATACAAAAAAAGGATTGACTTTGGACAAAAATCAAGAAAATAGTGCACTTACTTGAATAAACCAAAGCGCGCCCAGGCATATCTGTTGTTACAGAGGATGTTTCAGCAAGCATTTTGAAATCAGTAAGGGTCTTAAAGTCCAGCAGAACCGCTTAATACAAAAGTGATGTGATGTAAAGCTACTATGGATGTTCTCATTATATTGTACTCTGTGACCTTATCTCCTGTCACAGGGGAGTTGAATATTTACAGTCCTCTTACTGCAGCCGTCAGGGATTATTACAACAGGAAAGTCTCAAGGTGCTCCGTGGCAATATGTAGAAAAGCAATTACCCTCTAAATCAAATTACTTGTTGTGTCTCCCTTGGCAGCAACAACTGCCATCAAGCATTTGCTATATGCTGCCAATAAGTTTCTAAACCTCACTGGGGAATTTTAGCTCAGAGAAACATTTTTTTACTTCAGCCACATTAGAGGTTTTCAAGCAGGAAAGTTTAGTGTAAGGTCAGACTGTGTGAACTCGATTTGATTTTAAGTTTACACTGCAAAATCTTATGAAAAAGTACTTTTTCAATTGGCAGATTATTTAACTTCTAACAAGACATTTTCCCATGTTACAGCTTAAGTTATCTCTCAATGGAATAAGTATTTTTCATCAAAACTAAATAATTATTAACTTTATATCTGCAAAAACTTTACTTTTAAGTTAGTTTGTCTTATTTCAAATGTACTAAGATATTTGCACATGAAACTAGACCAAAATACTTGGTAAGATTTTACGTTTTTGCAGTGTAGACTTTGACTAGACCACTCTAAAAGCTTCCCGTTGGACAGTGCATATGCATAACATTTCTGTAAATGTGCCAGTTAGCCACATTTCATCTGCTTACACTGAAAAAAAGAAAATGGAGCTCCATCTGTAAATTTGCTGCATGTAAATTTTACTTAATAAAATCAAGATATTTACTTGGATAAACTTTATTTGATTACTTGTAACAAAACAACTCAACATTTTAAGTTGGATCACTTATTTTTTGTTTTTTTTTCAGTGTAGATGGAGGGATTAACAGTAAAACTACATAAGCAAAATAAAGGATTGTTTTCAAGTGCCTGGAAATTTAGGTTTTTTTAAGGACAAAAAGGCAATTTTCATATAAATACCAAAAAATAACAAAATGAGGCAAAAGTAAATTTTTCAAAATCTGTTTCTTTCATTAAAGACACTTATGAAACTTTAACACAAACTGCAGGTGTGCGTCTGGATCTGGTGAGTTTTTGGTTCAAAAATCCAGAAGTAGGAATACTTCATAATAATATTACTCAAGTAAAAGAAAAAAATACAGCACAGTGAAAAACTGCTAAATAAATTTTTTTCATTAACACCTATACCCAATTTTGCTGCAGGGGTCATACGTAGCTGCATACAGTGCTTGTACCTTGGGTCAGCTCTGGTTGAAAGGACAGAAGTAAACACACCAAAACACAAAAACACAAAGTCGTGAGTGCTTCCTATTGGTCAGTGATTTAAACTTTCCAAATAGTAGATTTTGACCATTTTGCTTTTGCAATAATCATTTGAGCTCTATATAGAGAGACATTACTTTGACCTTCAAACTGCAAAAAACAAAAATGCAAATTAATCTGAGGAGTTGACAATGACCTTCTTTAAATTGAAAACATTTAAGGTGCAAATGCAGGAAATGTTTTTATTAGTTTCCTCTGTTGCTTTTCACAACCATAAAACTGGCTCTCACTTCTGCACGATACATGCAGGAATGCGGTCTCTAAAATTATGTTCACAGACACTCTGACATGGTACATGAGAGAACTGAGGTCAAAGTAATTACACTCCATCGTCTGAGCTCCAGTTATCTCATAAAGCCCACCTGTTAGGCTATAATTATCATTATTATAGTAAACATGTGAACCTATTTTAGAGATCCTGCAAAAGAGTAATAATAAACAGATCGCCATCAGTAATGTTTGACACAACCGAGCTGATGATAAGGTCGTTTAAAATCTAAAAACAGGTGTGAAGCTTGAGTGTGTGGGTTGTAAAGACGGCTCTGGCACTGAAACATCATATGCATGGGCTGATACATGCACTCTGCCACAGCGTATCACTCTTACATATCAATGTAGGAAGTGCTTAGGCAGATGGTGAAAGCAAGAATTTCGAAAGAGGAGGCAAAGCGCTAACTGCTCACTGTCAGAGAAATGATGAAACTGCACTTATCACAGGAACCTCAAGAACATCCACTTTTAAATTTGAGATGCATGCTCTGCAATAACACCTACTCTTAACGAGTACTTTTGTCTGTTTTCTAGAGCAAATATCTTAAAAGCCCTGAAATGAGAGGATACTGACTTACAAGTAGCTTTTCATTAAGACATAGGAGCTTGTTTTAAGTCAATAATTCATTAATACTGATAAATAAACGTACTAGTCTGAATGGCAGAGTTTTTTCACCTTTGTTTTAAGAGAAAGTAATACTTTTGTCTTTATCTAAAGTTGCATTTCCATTGACCAATTGGTCAATAGAAACAAATTCACTTTATGGAAATACACCAATTTTGAAAAAGCTCACGTTTTTTGATAGAATGTTTTTGCAGAAGGATGAGGCAGGTTTTAAGGCTAGTATTACACTATTTACAAATTACACTTTAATTTAGTGTAACATACGAAACTATTGTAATTTGTAAAAGTGCAAATGAAAAACCTTTTTGCATCACATAAGTCACGTGATCAACGATCGGATGTTGCTACTGGCAAAAACGACAAACAAAGCGACAGGAAGTGGCAGGAAGACGATGTCGCTGGATGTTTTTTAACTTATTGTGTGAACAGTTATTTATGTGCGATTTTAATTGTGTTTCTTATTTAATAGAAACATAGAAAATGCAAAATTGTGTTTTTTCAACATTAGTGTAATATCAACAAATTTTGTGCACATTTGTAATGGACATACAGGTAATGTTAAGGAATTGTTGACTTAAAACAAACATATATTGTGCTAAAAAGTTACTTGGAAATTAGTTTTGTCTTATTTGAAGTAAATTAAGATATATGCACCAAAAAGTAGACAAAAATATATGTTTTTGCCTAGATTTTGTGTTTTTGCACAAAATTAGTGGCCAGTTAACTAAAGCAAAATCAATGCACACATTGAAAAACATGCAAACTTCACTTGTAGATGTAGTAGCCTGGATTTTAACATTTTTATCTGTAAAGCACCAATTAGCTGCTGCACAGAAATCTGCGCTTCCAGGAATCATCACAATAAAAGTTATAGTCACTCTTATTTCCTGCAGCTGATCGATCTTTTGCAGAATCAACCAAACTCAAAGCCAGACTGGTAACACAGGAAACATGTTTATTGAGAAAAGAGGAGCATCAATGGGAGAATGCATTGCTGGCTGTGGCACTTCGGTCCTTGATCCTGAGGAGGAGAGGGGGGACCTTCGCATGACAAAAGCGAGCAAAACTGTCCGAGAGGCTCGGCCGCTCCTCTTGCAGTGATCAGCGCTGAGGCCAGGACCGTTAAGCAACACAGGCTGGACAGAGAGAAGAAGCACCTTCAACGTTAAAGCTTTAATTAATCGTATGAAACAAAACAACAGGAAGAATTGGCACCTTTGAGAAATGTCTTTAAAAATGCTAGAAAAATTAAATGTATTTTAAACACAAAGGGACACACGTTTTGATATTTGGCTGGCCAAGAAAAAAAACCTTAAAGTTTCCACTAAAACTTGTTTCTGCCTAAATTCTGTTGAATTGACTTTCCTAAATCGGATAGCACCAGCTATTCTTTTAAAGCATTGGTTTTCGATTACTATTTAAAACTTGTGGCTTACAATTACACCAATAAAAAGCAAAAACCAAACTGTGTACAACTGACAAAATCAAAATAGGATAACTGCTGTTGGAGAGTCTTTTCAAATCAAAAACATAAAAATCAACGCGTTTTCTGGTAACTTGAATTCATTGAGGCATGGATTTTATTCTCCAATGTTCTTTTGCAGCAGCTGATTAATCAGCTTTTCCCATTTAAAGCAAATGTTTCCATGGTTGGTGGCTGATGCATCGGGATCCTGATCAATGAGTTCATCGCCACCAAGCCTTCTTTAGACTGATGGAATGAGAAAAGTGGCCAAATTTATGGAAATGTGTGTTATTTTCTTTGTGCAGTTGTCTTTACATGTTTTATGGTGATGGTACCAAACAATTAATGGTTTCCTCAAGATTTGCCACTGAAATCTATTTCTATTTGGTCTGATTCTTTTTAGCCTACTGGAATACTGGATTATTTTTGCCCAAAAGTCAGGAACAGTTCCAGTTAGGCTCCTGCTCTAAATACGTTTTAAAACCAGAACCTTTTTGTATCCTTGTTGGCCGACAAGCTGAGCTTAACAAACTGCAACTGGACAAAGGAAATTAAGACAGGATAGTGTCAATGACCGGTTGCAAATGTGTAAAATCTCTTTCGTGTGAGAAGAATAAGTTTACTCCACATGTAAAATCCAGAACATGACTCTCATGCCCAATCTATTTCCTATTTCTATGCTACCATTTCAGAAACTCTAGCATTAGGAAGGATCCTCACAATTTGCTAACCTTTTCTATATTTTTGAGAGATTTCTGCTCTTCCACCAACAGTTTCAATCTTGATGTGAGAGAGGAAACGTTTATATACGCAATTTGGAGGTGTTTGTGCATCTCCCCAACTAGGAGAGCATATAATCTCCATGTGCAAAGGAGGACAACACGTGTTGTTTGCTTCAGTTGATTCATAAGAAGATGTTTTTTTAGCAAGAGCAATGCCATGATACTATGTGAAGAGGAGCTGTGGCTACTTGTTGCCGTTTCAGACTGGTGTGGGCGTTATAAGGCCACTGCACAAGTCTGGACAGCCATTCTTTATTTAATCTAGTAGATCTAGTCAAGTTTGAGAATATTCTACAAAGTAAAACTAAAGATAGACCATCCAAGACTGATGTTTGTCTTTTTGCCAGAAACAACTGTAAAACAAAGAAAGCATTTTTCCAAAGCAAAGTGCTAGCCAGTACTTATGCTAACCCTTATCTTTTAGCTTCTCTTGGTTATCATTGTTAATGTGATATTATGTGTTGAAATATATCTTCATTTTATAGAGGTTTTTGACCTCATAACTTTATCAGCTACATTTTAAAATATACTGCAAATTAAAATGAGTTGGCATTGATTAGCTAGCTAGCTATCCTTTGGCGCTAACACAGATAACGTTAGCTTTGTCAGTTGTTCCAGTTAGCTAAGGCTTGGAGCTAAATGCCACCAACTAATATAGGTTTTTAGGTAAATACTAGTGAATTCCTGATATTCATCCAAAAATGGTGATTGTTTATCTTTTTGCTAGTGGTAAAATATACAAACAACCTATAAAAACAAGAAAAGTGTTTTTCAAGGCGAAGTGCTAAATGCTAAATGCTAAACCATACTTT
The DNA here is from genome assembly GCA_902982915.1 of Phalloptychus januarius. NCBI lineage: Eukaryota > Metazoa > Chordata > Actinopteri > Cyprinodontiformes > Poeciliidae > Phalloptychus > Phalloptychus januarius. The sequence goes on along the minus strand of CADWAE010000242.1, from coordinate 4,073,778 downwards.
TTAACTTTTCTTGGTTATTGTTTTTGTAATATTTGGTGTTTAAATATATTTTAATTTTATAAATGTGTTTTAGAATCATTTGACATAACTTTGAACGCTACATTTTAAAACATACGGTGAATTATGCTTGCATTGATTAGCTAGCTAGCTAACTAGCAGTAGGCGCTAACACAGCGAACATTAGCTTTGATAGTTGTTTCAGTTAACTAAGGCTAAACAGGACCAACTAATGTAAATATTTTGGTAAATACCAGTGAAGAACTGATGCCTGTAGCAAAAGCTAACTAAATAATATGATATGATAAATGTTATTTTATTTATAGGTTTCTAAATGTTTAGACTGTAACTTATCAGCTTTTAAGGCAACCAAATTTCATTTTATTTGACATAGAACTGTTTTAATTAGTGTCTTTACTGTATTTGGTGACATTTGAGATCTACAAGAGAATCTTGTTGCAGAATTTAGTGAACCTCTGATTGTTCTTGCTGACATGGTGTGCTGTTCCTGCTGTGCCTGACAGAACCATGTGCATCTTGTGTGCTTCAGGCAGCTGTTCCTGGGACAATGGGTATGTTGGAAAGCACAGGGAATGTGCATTGTTGTGCTGGGAAAAGGAGCAGCAGCAGCTGTGCTTCATTGATGTGCCGTAAACAGTATTGGGTCATAGTAGCCAGATGATTTTAAAAGGCATATATTATCAAATTTTGGGGCAGAAAACCTAAAAATGATGAAAGAATGAAACAGAAATAAATCACAATCAGCATTCTGATGTTTTCTAAAGTGGATTAGTGATGTTGAAACAATTTTCCCAGAGAAAAATATTTTTTTGAGCAAACTAAAATTGGGAAATACTAAAGAGAGGAGGACTTTAGCATTCAAGGTCATCTATGCAGTAACGTGGAAGTAAATAAGTAAAGAGAACAGATTGCTCCTCACCCGCAAAAACGGTCGTTCTATCAGAAAACTTTTCACACTGTGCTTCTAAAACTAATTAAATCTTAAATTTAAAGGATGATCCAAAGTTCATGCTTTTGGCTAGGGCAACTAGCTATATTTTGACTTTATTCAACTTTATTTTCATTTTATTTCAACTTTATTCCTGCACAACTTTATTCTCATTGTTAAGACTTTATTCTACTAATACTGAGTTTTTCATGTAATATTGACTTTATTCTAGTACGAGTTTGTTGTAATAAATATATTACTTTATTCTTGTGCATTTTTAACATTTTTTTGTATGGCCCTAAAACTGTTGAATCACAAAACCTTCACAAATGTCTACAGACTGCGTAAATCTAAGATTTTATATCTATAAACAATCTTTCTGGATATTAGCTTTGTTAGCCATTAACAATTGTTTTTTTAATTTATTTTTGTCTGAGATAAATGGAAAACAATGTTTCCTTAAAGCTGTAGTCCTCTCATATGTCAGTATTCTACCTTTTCTATCTTCAGTCATTGGTGTAGCATTAGCTTGAAGTGACATTTTAGGGCAAAAAAATACAGTGTTATAGGAAAACTTAACTACAGAAAGGTCTATGAAGTCTGAATGGCATGAGAGACCTCAGAGTAACATTTTGACAGAGTGATTATATGGGGAAAAGTGAGGCTTTCCTTAACCACGGTCTCACACAGTTGTTGGGAGAATCATTCTTATGCGAACAATAACAATGCAGATCTGAATCAGAGCAGAAATTATGGCTTTCTGAATGCTGAGTTATTGGCACAAGCAGAAATCTGAAACAGGATTAAATTACAGGCGGACTTAGCTTGAGACGGGTCTCTTAAATCCATTTGTAGGGTGCCGGTTTGCTAAGTACTCAAGTTGCAGTTTCTCTAAATTCCTTCTCCTGACTGGATAAATCAACCGATAAATCTTAATTTGTTTAACTCAACCTTGAGCTCAAGACTTTGCCATTCCAATTATCATATGCTCACCTTTATCGTATGCTTCTAAGCACAATTCTTGATCAAGAAGTAAAAATGTTCAAAAAACATTTTAAAAAACAATATGTAAAAATGACGATATATGCCTTTTAATGAAAGGTGTGCATTCTTTGGGAAATTCTTCTCTACAATTTCTCTCTTTAAATTGATAAAAACATAGAAGTTACTGCATGATAACAAAAAGTTATTTATCAGCTGATAAAATATGATCTCGATGATATTTGATTTAGTGATACAATCTTATAAACTCTAGATAATATAGTTTCTAAAAATGGATAATAAATGTTTTCATTTTCTTGTGAACTCCTCAGTTTCATTCCACCTTGGAGTATTTTGGCATGCCACACTACAAAACAACCTTAAAAATAACGTTGCTCAAATCACAATTTGTCATTTGAGCAAAACTGCGCCATCAGTGGGTCCGAATTTAAAGTTTTGAAATTAAAAATGCAAAACTGAGTCTCCCATGACAAAATTTCAAAGCTAAAAACTTATTTTCTTCCATCAATTTGGAGATAAACTTAAAAAGTTATTTCCAAAAACAATAGAGATATTTATGAATGAAGCATTCATTAAAGCTGAAATGTCTTTTTGTCTTTCCTGTGACAGCATACAGCGACAGAAACAAACAAAAAAGGATTAAAATGGTTATAAAAGAAGGAACTTTTGAGGCAAAAGTCTTGTAAAAGAAGAGATGATGGGTTTGGAGCTCCTTTGGTAGAAACGGGATTCTCAGCTCAAGAGAGACTTTAAAGAGTCTCACAGCTAGCTCTCGTTTTGTCCGTCAATCCTCCTGGTGTTTGTCTCTGCATTTCCCCCATCTTTTGCTGTCAGTCCATGTTTGGTTTGTGGTCTTTCACTAGAGGGATCCGGAGGAGCCACCGCATCACGTGATCAAGCAGCAGTTGATGCAGCGGGGCCCCAGTCTTCTCTTCATGGATCCCTTCTTCCTCTTCGGAGCCAGAATGGCGATGATGGCCTCATCAAACACCGTCTTAAGGCCCTTCTGGGTCAGCGCTGAGCACTCCACATAGCAACACGCCCCAATCTGACATGGAAAACAGGAGAAACCGTCACAACTTCACCATTTTTTAACAAATAGGAGCCAACTCCACAGGTTAAACTGTAATAAAGGTAACGCAGGAGTGTTCAAAGTGCGGCCCGAGGGCCATTTGTGGCCTGTGGACGGATTTTTTATGGCCTCCAACTGCAGATGGAGGTTTTTTATTTGTAATCAGGGTAAAATTATTACAACATAATTTTTGGCATGGAAAACATTAAGTTTAACACAAAGTATTTGTGTTTATATAACCAAATGCAGAGTTTCTTTTTAAGACTTTTTAAGGCTCTCTAAGACAATTTGGAATGGAATTTAAGAACTACAGAAATGTATAGACTTCATTCAGCCAACTGTGATAAAGTTGCTTTTACCCATTATTTATACAGAAAGCTAGCTAACCAGGGTACATTAGCAGCTAGTTAGCGGGAGAGTCAGCCATCTTGAGTCATAAAATGCACTTCCACCAGGATTTTTTGCCTGGCAGAAAAGCCCTGTGAGAAATAAACACACATATAAAGCGTACAAGAGTAAATAGTTCTGTCAAGGCCAAATTTAAGACCAGTAGTAATGTATTTAAGGCCAATTTACACTTTAAAATTCAAATTAAGACATTTTAAGGCCTTAATTTTAGATACATTAATTTAAGACTTTTTAAGGCTGTGCCAACACCGTGTAATATTCAGAGACTTTTACTGAACAGCTGCCTTGCTGCACTCAAATCAGCTTTTAATTTACTTTACTTGGCTAAATATAGCAAAAGTTTTGAAAGAATGTGACCTAAATCCTATTTTTATGACCCAGATTTGATCTGATCAATGGAGCCTGAAAGAATTTTAAAACTGGATGTCAATCTTTTCGTGCAGCAAATGTGCAAAATCCTTTTAACGTTTTCGGATTTGTGACTTCATTTGTTTGATTTTCTTTGCTTATTTTTTAGACTCACAAGTACCTTGACTTGATAAAAGTCCTTGTTTTGACACCTCTGACCTAAGATATGCAGCAGTCAGGAGTGATTTAGTTTTTTTCTGTGGCTTTTGAAGGGGAAATATTATGCAAAATTTACTTTTTGCATATTTTTATAATTCCATTGCTGAATTTAAAAAATTGTTTATTTTTTTTTAAAAAGGAAGTGAATTATATATTTTTAATATTGTGTAAATAAGTGGTTAAATAATAACGTGTCAATTTTTTATCACTTTAAACTTCAGAATAAACAATAAAATAATTGTTAGTTGCTGCTTTAAGGTTAACATAGATAAGCTCCCTTTTCCATTTTTAATGTTTAATAACATGGCATCCAGAAAAGCATCCAGAAATGCATGGCATTTGAAAGAAGCTTCATAATAATTATCTCTTTTTTTTATTTATAAGTGGGTAATTCTTTGCAGACCACATTTAGGATTTATATCTTGCAGCGCTGAACTCTGCTGGACCTCCACATTGACCAGGAATGTTTTCCTGGATTCATTTTACAGTAAAGAATGCTCAAAAGTCACACTCCAGAAATTTAACTCTTATGTTAACATTCCTGCATCAAATCCACACGCAGGAATCTAACGGAGGCCATCAGCTCCGTTCTGCAACAGTAAAACTGGACATAGATGCTTCAACATACGAACCTCCTTGGCCAGTTTCTGTCCCTGCTCCGTGGCGATTGGCTTCTCCTTCATGTTGTTCAGTTTTGCAATCGTCTTAGGGTCATCACGAAGGTCAATCTGGTCAAAGGTCAATATTAAAGTGATTGTATTTTACTACTTTAGAATTTGAGAAATAATCAAAACCAAAATTACAAATATGAAGATTAAAAATAAATAAATTAATTTAATTAAATTGCATAATTACTAGTTTTCATTTATCCTTATTGCAATTATGGCAAAAAATAAAAAGCAAATCTGAAAGTGCTAAAAAGCTACTTAAAATTAGGGCTGAAACAATTAATCGTGATTAATCTCTTACTGAAATGATCGTCAACAAATTAGTTATCAATTAATTGTTAACTGCCAGACTCTAAAAAGGCTGTTTGGTGAAAGAACAATAAATTAAGAGCAGTAATTTAGCCAAATTGTACAAAAATTTGCATACATTTTTCATGTAAGTTAAAAATTAAAAACTTTTATCTGTAAATATGTTCTACCCAGAAGTCCTCTAGTAGCATAATTTAAGCTTCACTCCATTCTTTGAAAAACATTAAATCTGGTATATATATATATATATATATATATATATATATATATATATAAATATATATTAGCGACCCTTTGAGTGCGTCAACAAAACAGGACGTGATTCAGTTTTCAAATTCTGCAAAATAAAAAAATACAAAAAATTAACTAGATCTCCTATAAAGTATCTTTTGCTGTCTAATTATTAATCTGTTAACTTAAAAAAATATTAAACAGATCAGGCGTACACTGTATGGACGTTAAATCAAGCAGAAACAGCTGAACTTCTCACATGTTGATGTTAGAAACTGTTTTGTTGTAACCAATAGGAAAATTCAACTGCAGTACCAGCAGTTCAACCTAAAGAGGGCAGCACTGAGGCGGTTTAAGAATTAAATGAATTTACACAAAAATGTCAGAGAAACATAAAGAGATCACCTTTAAAGGCCAATTTAAACAGTTTATCTGCAAGAAAAAAACTGATTTGGGGTTTACTCTTTAAGTTGATTAATAATATGTTTAATTATTAATTTTACCACTAACCCCTGTTTGTTTTTCTAATAATCTTCAGCTGAAATGCAATAAAAGAATTACTAGATTATTCTTCTTAAATGGTGTAACAGACATCTGTCGATGCGAATTAAAATAATTGATCCTCCAGATTGATTCTGTCAGCTCGAGAGTGATTGGTTTATAATCTGAGTCTAATTTGATGCAGCAGACTCGGGTTTATGTACATTTTGCAGAGTCAGAAAGCTTAACCGAGATTTCTCAACTTCAAACATAATTATGCTCAGCTTCACTTCCTGATTTTGTGCAACACTATTTCAGAGCCAGCCACGCAGTTCCTCTGTGTGTTTTAATCCACTGCAGCGCTGCCTTCACCTCCTCACCAGCGACAACAACCGTCTCCAATCAAAGCCTCCATCTGCTTTTCTTTTCTCCATCGTAAATGTCGTAGCAGCCTGCGCACACAGCTGCAGAGCAGCAACCGAGTCATGATGGGGACTGATAAAAGAGCGCACAACATCAGCTGACACAACATAAATCAGACACCCACTAGGTCCTCCTCATCTCCGCTGCACCGGCATTTGGTTGCCGGGGAACACTGACCAACACACCGGCCATCGATTGTTTAACTTTATAGAAAAATAAATCAAACATCGTGGTTTTGTAAAACGTCAAAAAAGATCAATGAAACCACATGGTTGTAATTTACAGCAAGAAAAACTGCAGTGTTAGTGTAATCTGCATTTCCACAACAAACACATGCACAACTATTGATGAGCGCAAACCCTCCTTATGCAATTTATGCACAAAGCCTTTGATGTGGGGGTTTGGAGTCAATCAGTCTTTGTAGAGGATTTCAACACAACAAAGGCAGAACAAAATGTGTTACATAAAACAAAAAAAAAAAAAACAGAGGTGATAAAAAAACAACTTAAAAAACAGAGCTGAGAGTGAAATATGTAGAAATTTAAAATTAACTTCAGTCTGAAGGACTGAATAAGCCAAACTGTGTTGATGGCAGTGATAGAGAGACTAAAATCTAGAAATTAAAAACATGGATTATGAAATGCCAAAAAGTGTGTTAATGCAAAAATACAACTAGTAAAAAACAAAAATAAGCAAAAATTGCATAAATTGCTAATTACAACAAAGATAAATGAAAATTGTGGTAAAAGTCAATCTAAAAGTGCTAAAATTTAATAAAAATTTCACCTGAAACGTTTAAATTAATTAATCATGATTAATCGCGATTAATCGACTTTTGAAACAATCGCCAACTTAATTAGTAATTAATTGTTAACTGGAGTCAGTCAAATGTCATTTGCTGAAAGAATAACACACTAAGAGCAGTAATTAGGCCAAAACTGTACAAAATAAATACATGCATATTTCATTTAAAATAAAAAACCTTCTTTGTCTACAGGTCTGTGTAGACTCTACTCTACACAGACCTCCTCAAGGGTCATTTTTAGCTTCACCTGGTTCAAATTCTGTAAAAAATCTCCTATTATCCACCTTTTGCCATCAAGTTATTAATTTTAAAAAACCAGACAGCGTGTTTTTATCTGCAGATTCATCATTTGCTGCACCTGATCAATATTCATTAAAGGACTGCTATATTATTGCATTTTAGGCAATCACATTTTTATTTTCATATTTAAAAAGTGAATTATTTGCATCTTTCTAATGCATTTCTAATATTGCATAAAAAGTCTTAAGTGGTTGAATTCAAAATCTGCAGAATGTGGCAATTCTTTTATCTGATTAATCGATTAATTTTTACTAAAATAACCGTTAAATTCATTTATTTTAATAGGACTTGAAGTGAAACACTGACCTGGGTGCCAATCAGCAGGTAAGGAACGCTGGGTGCGTACTCCTGCAGCTCCGGCACCCATTCCTCACGCACGTTTTGGAAACTGGCCGGGTTGACAACGGAGAAGCAGATGAGGAAGACATCTGTCATGGGATAGGACAAGGGCCTCAGGCGGTCGTAGTCCTCCTGCAAACACACACAAACGCAATGTCACCCTTCAAGGACCAGCAACGTTTTGGTAGTTCATGTCAGTTCCTGAACATCAGAGGAATTATTAGTCTTCAGATAATAAACTATTTCAGCAGCACCATGAGAAAGTGACTAAAAGCCACACCGACAAATTTTCCATTTCCACCCTGAAACTGTCAGATGCCAGAAAGCTGCTGTGTGTCAGAGCAGATGCTCTCCTGTCCTCACTGAGAACTAAAAGTCTTTTTGCACATCTTAGTTCTGTAGACTCGGTTTGATTGGGAATCAAAATTACAACATTTGTTACGTTTTCAGCTGTGGTTCCTTTTCCCATGGCACTGAGTCTAACAAACCAAACTCTTTAAAAAACCTGTTTCCCTCCTCACCTGTGGGGGCGCTGCACCCAGAACCAATGAAGGAAACGACACTGACGGTAACTTCCTTCCACCAATCTCGCCTCCGACTTTGCATTCAAACAGAAGTTGCAGTTAATGCTCGACTAGAAATTAGCCTTTGGAGAAAACGGCTGGGTTTGACATGGTGGAGAAAGACTCTGGTCCTCAGCTAAAAAAACTGACAAAGGCCAAAAGACGACGTATATGTCATGAAGGTTCTTCTGACCCAAGACGAAACACTCCAAAGGAAGATCACAGACATTGTGTCGGCCGTTTCCAATGGAACGGACAGGATTTCTGTGCCGACGTCCAATCCTGGTGCTTCTAGGCACCCAACTGTTGCATTGGCGCTGATGATGAATCTATGATAGCACATGCCATCCTGGCAGCCCAAACGGCAGATGAGTCAACTTCGCATCAGTGGATGTGGGATGATGAGGAGAAATGATTCAGAAACGTAGGAGCTGCCTCTCCAATTACCTCCCAATGAAAGCAGCAGGAGTTTTTCAGAGAACCGGCTCAGCGACGGCCTTCAGAGAGCTTCCAGGCGATGAGATGAGAGTTCGCACATCTCCAGTGACCGACGGGTCTGACATGATGAGGATGTGGAAGACATTTGTTTGGTATCTGAACCAAACACAGCTACTCTTTAAACTCAGAGGCTTAACATCTACTTTGATGGATTGATGAGCCTAAAGATGCAGAATCAGTCTGGTTTGGATTGGTCTGATTCTTATATAGAGGCAAGAAAAATGCTAAAATATACACAATATTTACATTTTATTTAGCATATTTTTAAACATCTTTACCATGAGCACCAACAAATGTTGAATATGTGTGTAAAAAACAGCTAAATACTTAAATTTTATTTTTGATACCTCATAAGAACGCTGGATAAAACAAATATTAGCAGTTACCATAAACTCTAAACTTTGATATCTGACAGGATCTAGTTTATTCAGAGTGACTCAAAATAGACAAATAGATTTTCTTCACCTTAAGAGCAGCAACACTTGCTTACAGAAACAAAAGAAGTTTTAGTCAAGCAATGAAGCTTAACATCGAAAACTCAATGTAAACAACCAAGGTAATTAAACTGATCTGGGAAAAACAGCCAAGTTCGCTACTTTTCTAAAACCCAATCAGCCTGTTTTTCCTTCTCCATGTCCAGTAGCATCAGATATCTGCATTAAATCTCGCTCTTCCTGTCTCTCCATACATGGTACCTGCTACTCGGGATGATGAAATGCTCCGTGTCCTTTCTTGTTCTTATCCTTCTCTGAGCTGCAGACTCTGTAAGCCACTCAGCGGTTTACTGTAAACAGAACTGGAACTTGTCTGTTTCGGCTCCGATTCCTCAGTAAACCTCCAACTCGTTACCAAACACAGTAAAGGCCTCCGCATCCTCCCGGCAGGCCTCAGTTTAATCGGTGCTTCCCCCGCAGATATGTTTACACTCCTGCCGAGACGCTAAGGATGAAAGTTTCCACCAGAAATAAGTCACAGAGTTTTATTAGCTCAGGGTAAGAGTTCATGAAGAGACGCGGTGTGTCTGTTAGAAGTGTGCAAAATCAGAGAAAACATGGTCGACCAGCATAAATACAACATGGCTTTACATTATCGCAACAATTTAAAAGATAGAATGAGTTAATGCTCCAATTTCTTTTTAAAACGTGCAGATGTTGTCACACCTGATAGTCCGGTAGACTCGGTTTGATTGGGGACCAAAATTGCAAAATTTGTTCCATTTTCAGCTGCGGTTTGTTTCAAGCAAACTAAACTCTTTGGAAAACCTGTTCTCCTCCTCGCCTGTGGGGGCGCTGCACCAAGAACCACTGAAGGAAACATCATGAAACCTCTGAAGAAGACACTGAGTGCAACTTATGAAATGTAAACAAAAATGGAGCTTAGCTGTTGTAAGATTTCTCTTTTGTCTTTGGGAAAAGGCCACAAAGTATTTGTTTTGTTTCTTTGTACCCAGAAAAGTGCCCTCTTTCAGCCAGCTGACCTGCAGTGAGTTACCTCATCATACAGCTGGAGAAAATGTCACTTTCTTCACCAACCTCTTTAAAAGGGCGACAAACCAGAGACAATCATCAGGTTTGAAACAGTTTAAATTCCTGGTTTATGATCAGGGCTGCAACGAACCATTATTTTACTTATCGATTAATCGGATAAAATAATTTATACATTCTGCACATTTTTTTTCTTTTTTTTTAAGGATTTTTTGGCTCTAGTGGCCTTTATTGAAATCGAACCTGCGACTGCCGGCATGAGGATTAAGGACTCTAATGTGGGTTGTGCTTTGCCCCTGCGCCACCACAGCACCTAAACCTCTTTTTAACACAATATTAGAAACACATTTATAAACAAATAATTACATTGATGTTATGAATAAGAAAATAACTTTTTATTGCCTAAAATGCAACAACATTACAGCACTGCTGTAGTGAAAGCTTGACCATTTGCAGCAAAGAATAAATCTGCAGCTAAAAAATTACTTCTGACATCAACAGGAGGAAAAAGGTCAGAACTTTCTGCTTGACTGAACATCAATACAGTGCAGGGATGACCTGTGGATTATTTTTAGATTAATAAATGTATAGCAAAATGTGCTTAATGGGAGATTTTATTATAAAATTTGGAAACCTGGTGAAGCTAAAAATACCACGTTTTTACTTTTTTTAAATATCTTAAATGCAACATATTTATATTTTCTGTGCAATTTTAGCTTAATTACTGCTTTTTTTTGTCTACATGCTCCAGTTAACGATTAATCAGTTGCTAAGTTTGTTTGTGACTACTTCAATAATCCGATTAATCACAATTAATCACGATTAATTCGATTAATTTGTTGCACTTGTAACTTAACAACTTAACAGAGGATCTTTTTTCAGATCAAGTGGAAGGAAAATATGAAATCCTTTAAGTTTTAATTGTAAAACAAATACCTGCACACATCCAACTGAGCAAATGTGAAACAGCAGCTGTTGCTCTGTTCGCTGGAGTCTCAGAAATGAGCTTGAAACCTTTTTCAGTTGCTCTGTTTCTCATTCGTTGTTGAATTTCTTTTGCTCTTTAGATATTCTACCCTACTTCCTGTTGTCAGACAGGTTTGTGTTTCAGGCCTGGCAGTAATAAGCGCATTCATTTGTCCACTGTTTGAGCTTTGTGACATCGACTCAGTGACACACAGTGCAATGACATCAGTGAGTCACTCCCTCCTCCTCCTCATCCTCTCCCTTTCCCAGCTTCTCCCACTCTCTCCTCTTCATCCTCGCCTCCTCGGGGCCCAGTAAACCGCCTACAGTAAATCATCAGATTCAGAGACGCCTGAGACGGCTGAGAAGGCAAGCCCCGACTCAGCCCCAGCTGCACTTCTGCTCCTCTGATGTGCAAATCTGCACATTTTAGGCAGTTGGATCCAAATGCAAGAATAAAAGTGATGGAGATTAATGATGAATAGTTACAATGCATTCTGCCTGAGCATGCCTGCCTGCATGGTGAGAACATCCCATCAGTTCAACACAAAAACACAATTTAACTTTTAAGAGCAAGAAAAGAGCCACACTCTGCCTGGGAAAACTGCTTGGTTATTTTATTCGTGCCTCTGGTGGAGCTTCGCCAAATTTCTCACTACAAAAACACAAAATCCACAAAACCAAGTAGTTTCTAGTGGAAATACCAAGTAAACTTACAATGAGAAATAAAGAAACTTTTCAGCAACATATAGGAGTTTTGTTTCAGGCCAGTAATTTCTTAATTTCAATTAAAAAGTACTAGTTCCTCATGCGATAAGTGAAGTAATCTACCAGCGGAACTAGAACTGGGTTGCTAGGTGACGGGCTGGGCTTGGTTGCTAGGTAACGATTGTGAAGTAAGTGAAATAATCTGCAAGTGGTAGTAGAACTTTTTTGGATCAGTATTAAGTAATTATTGACTTAAAACAAGCTACTATATCTTGCTGAACAGTTACTTAAGCTTTTGCTTAAATTTCAAGTGAACTAAGATGTTTGGATAACAAACTAGACAAAAATATTTGGTAAGATTTTGTATTTTTGCAGTGCAAGTTTACAAAGCAGAACACTTTTTTCTATATTTGTTTCTCCTCTTTATGAACTTGAATGTGAAGAGCCATGTCATCAAGGAGTCATATTAACAAGAGAGAGGAGACATGCTAACATTAGCATTTTAGCTAAGCTTAAGTCAATAACTCCTTACTATTAATAAAAAATGTACTTGTTCCACATGTAGATTTTCTTCATTTTTCCTATAAATACAATAATCTGCCAGTGAATCTTGACATTTTTAATCAATTTTGAGGAATTATTTACTTAAAATAAAATAACTTGTAAGTCAGTTTAGTCTTATTTTAAGTCTGCTAGAACTAGAAATACTTTAGATTTTTGCAGTGCTGATGACTTCATCACACGTTTCGTCATATTTACGATGAAGAGTTGCAATTTATTTAAACATGGAGCTTTGTAAACCCTCATTTTTTAACACTAAGAACTAGAAAACAGAAATAATCCTAAACAGCTTGCCTGCTGCCCCAACAGACGTTAAAAGCACAAAAACGTCTGTTTTTGTGGTTTTACCGTCGCCCTGACCAGATCCAAATGTGAGCAATCCTGCAGCTGCAAAACCCCAAACTCCCCCCAAAAAACATATGAACGGATTCAAGTCTGGACTGCTGATTGGAGGAAGAAAGGCAGAATGGCAGGACTGCAGCAGAAAGTTTGAATTAATGCTAGAAAGACGGGAACCGCCATGGAGGGCCGGCATGACGACCGCGCCGGCCGAAAGAGGATTCAGTATTTCTGGATCTGGACCAACGCTGCGTAATAAATGGGGTCAAATTTTTGCTCCGACTTGAGCGATCGGATGTTGCTTTGACTGGAGGGAGACATTAACTATTATTACTGTTAGCTTGTAAGAATATTTCATATTCAGTCAAAATTTACGAAATGCCATCTAGTTGCAGATTTGTTGCAGGTTCATTTAATGCCACAGTTTGACATTTTCTCTGGATTTGTGCTGAGATTAAATGACATTTTATGAACAGGACCAATAATCCCCTGGAGGACCGACTGGTTGCCAAGCAGCCGGTTGGTGGGAGGCTGGTTTGTCAATGTGACGGACAAGACGACAGTTTCCTCTGAGCAAATTATTCAACCCTTCAAAAGGCACTTCATTTAAATACTGGTCAGCTGTATAAGAGCAAAAAGGAGACGGTTTGCAGCCCTGCAGAGTAAAACTGCGTGTAAAACCTTGATGTCAAGACAAAAAGACAGCAGCAAAGGTCAAAGGGCTCAATGCACAGAAAATGTTTCCATCTGCGCTACTGCAGGTCGGTCCTAATGTTATTATTTCGTTTACTAAAAATAACGAAATAATGAAACCTGAAATTGAGATAACATTTTAGTTAACTGACTTACATAAAAATGAGAATTAATGGGGAAAATTATAACTAACTGGGTCTATATAGGACACTGTGGAAGAGTTTTGACTTGCACAACTTTTGCACTTTGGTGATAAAATAAATTGCATTTTGCACAAAGTTTTCTGCAACATTTAATTTGAAGGGCTGAGTTAGATAATGACTTCCAGTGCAAAGTTGCATTAAAAATTGCTTTAACTGTCAATCTTGCCTTATTTTCTTGCAAGATTTCAACTTTCAGAACTCTGAAATTTTCTTTTTTTCTCAAAACATTTTGAAGTGAATCAAACAATTTCAGAGTTTTTCTGTCTTTTATTTTTGGGCTCAGAAATTTACTTGTTTTTTTCTAGAAAATCTTTGAGGTTAACCTAAAAATTTCTGACTCTTTCACAAAAAAATATATATTTTTAGAAAATGTAAATAATGTCATCGTTAAATAATGTCATCTTAATGCAAACTTGCATTAAAAGTGTCAACTTTGCGATATTTTCTCAAAAATGTTTTGCTTTTGGAACGCTGAAACTAAAATTTTTTTTCTGGAAAAGTTCTGAGATTAATCTGATCATTTCAGAGTTTTTTTTCTTGCAAATATTTTTAACTTCTGAATTTCTGAAAATTCAGAAATTTTCTACAAAATTTCTTAAATTAATCTCAAAATTTCTGAGTAGAACAAAGACATTTTAAGGCAAAGCTGCATTAAAATCAACACCAAACGACACTTCATGACAACAGTGTCATGTCCGCCTCCTTCAAATAAAGTGCCGTCCAGTTTTCCAACCAGGAAAAGTCCGTCATGTCCTAAATTCAGATGCAGATGCTTCATTGCCGTGTTTTGTCTCATCAGTGGAGACCGGCTCCAACCTCCACCTCCATCCTGACCTGCTACCCTGCAGGAGGATTGAGGCTCTAGGCCAGAAAATCCTCCATCAGGCAGAGCAGCGCGGCTGTTTGGGGATTTGGATTAATGGGTGAAGTGAAGTGGCAAAGGTGATTACAGGATGTGCAGCTGAGTGTGAGAGCATCTGACGAGCTGAGCAAATGAGGAACAGGCCAAAAACAAAGTGTGGGTTAATAGGGCAACGGGATACGGGTCACGGCACCTGAGTTTCTGTCCCCGAGGCGTTTCCAGGGGAACCGCAGCACTAAGCATCCAGTTCCTGCTCCTCATCAGGCGGGCAGCAGAGCTAGACGCGGCTGAGTGCAGCGGCAGCAGGAAGGGGAGCGGATGAATAAGTAAAGACTTTCCCCTCTGCTCCCCCTGCTGTGTTCAGAACGGATCGGGTCAATAAGCAGAGCGGGACTCTGGATCAGAACCTCTCAACGAGTCCACACACGATGATGGTACACGCAACAAAACCCCATCATTCAGCCGATACCTTAGAGGATGGCAAAGCATTGTGGGAAATCCGCCCGTCTGGAGAATATAAATGTTACAGAGTATGAGATGAAGATGAGGAGCACTGACTCAGACGTGGAGATGATGAAGATGTTTCACAACTTTTTCACATCTCATCGTGTGTCACTTCGCTTCACAGCCGTATGGATGGCCTAATTTAGACATTTTCACCCCCAAAAAATAATAAAAAATCAGATTTGAGTCACTTCCATGTGTGGATCTAATTTTTTTAAATTATTGTAATTATTTTTTAATTATTTTTAAAGCGTCTGCAGTCATTTTCTCTAACTTTTGCATTATAAACATGCGTCACATTTCTGCACCAAAAGAAGCCATTGTATGAAAAAAAAACATAATTATGAAGTTATGAAAAAAGTCTGTATCAGTAGCCGCATTTTTATTACTAATGTCTGCAAAACTTTGTCAAAATTCTGCTGCTTTTGTTTTTTTTGTGTGCAAATTTTGACTTTTGGCGCACATTACTTTTTTTGTAAAAAATAAAAATTGTGAGGTTTCAACTCAAATTTTCAAACTCAGAAATTTAAAAGTTCTTTCTTGAAATTTTCTGTGATTAATCTAAGAATTTATGAGTTTTTTCTTGCAAACTTTCGCCTTTTTGAGCTCTGAAATCTTGTTTTTTATATAAAAGTTCTGAAAATAATCTACAAAAATTCAGAGGTTTTTTTTCCTGCAGAGGTTTGACTTTTGGAGCTCAGAAATTCCCCTGTTCTTCTAGAAAATTTTGGAAACTCACTCCTCCATTTGCTTGTATCTTTAATGTCTGGTGCGCCGCTGTAGTGATGTGACAAACTTAAAAGGACGTACGAATACGTTTCAAAAAGCCGTCACAAAATTTATGAGTGCAATTAAAAGGAAAATGAAACTGAAAGAGCTGAATGTAGCCACTTCAGAGTGATTCCTTCTCTTCTCATTCCTCCCCCCGACCAAATCCGTCTCTCTCTCTTCCTCTTTCTGCCTCCGTCTCGCTTTCTTCTCCTCCTCCTCTTCCTCTCTTTGGGGCTCCGGGTCTTTGATCAGACTCTGAAGCTATAAACATTACCATCTGGCCTTTCGCTCCACATGAGGAGGTCAGCCGAGTCGGAGGCGCAGGACGGACGGTGGGGGAGCGGTAACTCTACTCTCTGCGAGCGGCGGCATCCGAGGCAGACATCTGGGAGAACTTCTCCATTTCAGAGACACTCTCTGATTCAGCTAAAAACAAACCGTCCTCCAAACACACTCACTATGAAACACGCTAGAGCAGACAATAAGGTGGTGTTCTGCTTTTTCCACAGCCAGTTGTAACACTTCTGCTGTCTGTTTTCTTCAGGAAAACGGTAAAAACAAAGCTACTAGTTAGCATGCTATCTAAGCATGCTAACTAGCCATGTAGCTTCGTAATGACCATTGTGCCTCAAACAAAGTCGAAGTTTTGAAGCTCGTCAGTTTTGAGATAAACATTGTCTTAAGTGTAAGCGGTTCAGTTCGGCATATGCAGATTTAAACTGCTGGGGGAGGCAAAAGGGCAAAGGTCACACCGGCTGAGCTGCCTCTGGTAAATTCTGCCTGCATACATTTAATGTTTCTCACCAAAACTCGCAGCGCCTTTAGGCCCAAAAATGCTGAATCTACTTCCTTCCTCATGCTCAGTCTCAAAGCTGATTTTATTCCTCTTGAAAAAGAAAAAGTAAAAAAGAAGTGCTGGCCTGCATTCTTCTTCTGCGTCGTAAACAGCGCAGTGCTACTTTCTTATTTTAGCTAGCAGCAGCAGGAGGAAACTCCGAAACAAAGCAGAACATCTGAGAGAAAAAGCTGCAAATCTCTGCATTTATTAATATAATAATGTAAGAGAAACATCCTTTATTGAAGTTCAGGTGTACCAGCAGCAAACAGACATAAGAATATAAAAAGAGAAGTAAAATTATGCAACTGTCCAGTAAGAGCAACTTCACAGTGTTGGAAAATACTATGCAGTTATTAAAAATAGCAAAGTTCAATGGACCAAATCGTGCAACTGAGTAGAATAACTTAAAAACGTTCATATATTGGAGCATAAGACACAATAAGCTGTGAAATAAGAAGTGAAAAGAAATGTGCAAACAGGGGGGTTGCAAGTAATATCAGGAATGTTATTTGAAAGTAAATGAACAGCAGGAAGGATCTATAATAACGCTCCTTTGTCCACCTGGGACGCAGAAGTTTAAGAGTGCAAAGAAGGATCAAAATCTGCATTTTTTCACTTTTAAATTCATCTTTGTTTACTGAAACACCAACACGTTACTTGTGTCACACATTTATACTCATGCATTATGAGTCAATACTATGTTGCAATAACAGCTGCATGTTGTTTGTGGTGTGGCTCCAGCAGCTTTGCACATAAACAGATTGAAACTCGATAATTTCCATTTGCATGATTGTTTCTCTTTCTACCAAACTGGGTGACAAAGTCTTCAGTCTGAAGCTTCTAAACTCTTTGTTAGTTTTTTGTCATTTTATTTACTGCTTGATTGCTTTGTTCATTTATTTTGGTTATTTAAAATGTTTTCCAGTCCCAGTATTAAATGTTACAGGTTAAAGTGTATTTATTTATTTATTTTTAACTCCTGCCAATAAATTCACAATCGGATTTGGGTTCATGACTTTGACTAGACCATTCTAACACTTGAATAAGCTACTTTTTGATGCTCTGACTGTTGGTCACAGTTCTGCTGGAAGGTCAACTTCATCCCCAGTCATTCATCTTCTGAGCGCCACACTGCTGGACAAGATAATCAGCATGATGCTGCCACCACCATGTTTCACTATGAATAGTGTGCTCAAGCTAACAGTGTTTAGCATGTCGACCAAAAAGTTCAGTTTGGGTGTCGTTTGTTGACAAGTCCTCATTTATACTGGCTTGTAAAACCTAAACGTCTACACTGCAAAAACACCAAATCCTACAAAGTATTCTTAGTCTATTTTCTAGTCCAAACATCTTAATACACATTAAACTGGATAAAACTAACTAAAAAGTAACTTTTCAGCAATACACAATAATTTGTTTTAAGTAAATAAATCCTTAATTTTGATTCAACTAATTACTTCAATTATGGGAAAGATGTTTTAAGTGAAATAATCTGCTGGTGGAACTAGGACTTTTTCTTCAATATTAAGAAATTACTAAACTTACTAAAAAGTTACTTATAAATTAGTTTTGTCTTATTTCAGATTTACTAATATATTTGGACTAGAAACTAGACCAAAACTACTTGGTAAGATTTTGTGTTTTTGCAGTGCAATCAGCCAAGTTCTCAACAATCCTGTTTTTATCGTAAAGAAAAGCCAGCGAATATCGCAAACGCCTCGCAGCGAATAAACCAGCGCTTGTCTCCTTCTGTCTGTGTGTGGACTGGCTGTGCTGCTCAGGGGGAAACATTACTGTGTGTGTGTGTGTGTGGGTGTGTGTGGAGCAGCTTTCAGTACAGTCTCAACTCCTGCACACCCACTGAATGACACATTGTGGAGAGAAAGCCCAAGCATTAGGCAGCAAAATCTGTGACATCACTACCGGACATAGGAGCCCTGTTCTCTGCATAATAGAAGTACTGAAGCCCCTCGCTACCATCGCTGTGCACCGCACACCAGAGTCTGGCAGCAAACCCATGTGTGAAAACCATCACCTGTTGCAGCTTAGAGTCTGGGAGCCCCGTGGGCGTTTTGGAGGCCCTCTTGGATAACTTTTGGCCCATGCAAGAGCACACGGGAAAAGTGCTAGACAGACGGAAACCACGCAGTGCTGGGAAAAATCATTTACCCTCTAATATGCAGCTCTGGATCCTAAAATGATCAGCTTGTCTGATTTTACTCTTTATAGGTTTATGTTTGAGTAAAATGAACATTGTTCTTTTATTCTATGAACTACTGACAGCATGTCTCTGAATTTCCAAGCAAAAATTTAGTATTGATTAGCAGAAAATGACAAATGGTCAAAATAACGAAAAAGATGTGAAGAAACAAGTTCATATTCCTTTAGAAACAACAAAACTAAAGTTTTAATTCAGGAATGATTTCCTGATTTCTGGAAATCAGGAAATATTTAATGGAATAACCAGGAGGTTTTCAATGCGGTTCACTGCAAAAACACAAAATCTTACCAAGTGTTTTTGTTTCAAATATCTTACAACACTTGAGATAAGACAAACTAACTTACAAGTAACTTTTTTTAAAAAAAGGTTTTATTGGCTCTAGTGGCCTTTATTTAACAGTTAATGGACAGGAAAGAGGGAAATGAGAGAGGGGGAAGACATGCGGCAAATGTCACCAGGCCGGGAATCAAACCTGGGACGGCCGCGTCGAGGACTAAGGCCTCCGTATGTGGGTGTGCTAAACCACTGCACCACCACAGCACCCTACAAGTAACTTTTTAGCAAGAAGTAAATCATTTCTTAATATTAGTGAATAAGTTCTAGTTCCATTGGCAGAAGACATTTCTTCCGTTTTATGGGTTAATTTATCTGCCAAAGAACAAGAACTTCATCAATATTAAAGATTAATTTATTTAAAACACGCCTCTATGTCTTATTTCAAGTGCAATAAGACATTTGCACTAGAAAATAGACCAAAATTACTTGGTAAGATTTGGAGTTTTTGCAGTGCTCTTAGATATTTCAGGCAGTAAAACTTGTTCCGATTCGAGTTCAATTGTGTTTTCCCACACAAAAGTATTTGTGGATTCATTCCACAAATTAATCCAACTGTCTAGACAAATGAACTGAACACAGCTGCTCCCTGAAATCAGAGTTTTTCATCGCTGTCTGATTGGACCAGTATTGATCTTTTTTCCCCCCAAAAAATCAAATTTGTCCCACTTGAAACCAGCAACAAACATCATATTTTATTAAATGCAATCATCAAAACGTCCAGCAAATGTGGAATATTGATCACATCAAATACGGTGATCAATATTCCAGCTGTTATGAATCGCAAGCAACTATAAACGGATGGGCTTTTGGTCTTGATTAAAGGAACTCGGTGTCTCAGCATCTTTGTAGTTTTCTGGAAGTTTACTCCAGATTTGTGGTGCATAGAAGCTGAATGCTTCTTCTCTGAGAAGGTCTGGAAGGCTGATAAGGTGCAAAGTTAAGAAAGGAGAAAAGTGGCATAACCCTTTGCAAATTTTTAATTTAACCACATAAACCTTTTTGTAGAATCTTAGCAATAAATTAAAATAAATAATAATATTTTTAAATGCGAAAATAAAATTTATTTTGCTTAATATGCATTGACAGCATTTCTTTAGTGACCATTTGATCCTTTGTAGCAAAGGACGCATCCACATCTAAAACAAACCAACAACATGTGAAAAATTTGACTTAACATCAATAAAGTGAAGAGCTGATCAGTTACTTTTGATTAACCGATTAATAACTGGATAGCAAAAAGAGTTTTGTTTTCACAGTATTTGAACCAGGTGAAACCAAAACCGGAACTGGAAAGAAGGATTTTTAGCTCAAATTAAAAATGTGTGGATTCTTTGCAGTTTTATTTTAATTACTGCTCTAATTCATGTTTTTAGTCTGTGTACTGCAGTTAATTAATAATCAGTTACTAAATTAGTTAACGATTATTTGAGTAATTGATTAATCACGATTAATCCGATTAATCTTTT
The DNA here is from genome assembly GCA_902982915.1 of Phalloptychus januarius. Taxonomy (NCBI): domain Eukaryota; kingdom Metazoa; phylum Chordata; class Actinopteri; order Cyprinodontiformes; family Poeciliidae; genus Phalloptychus; species Phalloptychus januarius. The sequence continues at coordinate 4,053,215 of CADWAE010000242.1, read as the reverse complement.
CAGCCCTACGGCATTTTCCATTTACTCAGAGTATCTTTAATGAGCTAAAATACTTAAAAACATGCCCACAACAAGCCTGTCACAATAATAAATATTGCTGGCCGATCTATTGTTCCAGGAGTTATTGCGATAAACGATAATATTGTTATTTTGAGATGGTAAAGGCATAATAATGCAAGTATACATTCTGAAAGATCAATAAACTTTAAATTCTGATGGGCATTAAACACTGGAGCTGGAAAACATTTGAAATATTCAAGATAAATAAACAAAACAACAGAAACAATAAATGAATGAATTATTTGGTCTCTAAAAACAAAACTGTCCTTCACAAAATGGGCTAGTTGAGGCCAAAGCACCAGACTGCAGACTTTAGTCATCCAGTTTTTGGTAGAAAGAGAGAAACGATAAATCATGCAAATGTACATCAGAGTTTAATTATTTTATGTGATGAATTGATTTATTGCATATTGTGACATGCATAGCCCACAAAACAAACAAAATGCAAAAACCCTTTTTTCCACAGCACCTTATGTGACAGAGTGAAACTGGAAACATACCTGACCAGCTGTGTCATACAGTCCCAACAAGTACTGCTTCCCTCCGACGTTGACGCTCACTGCAAGACAAATGACAAGAGCAGTTGAAAGGTGAGGCTGGCTGCTGGACTCAGGGACTTCCAGCCCCGCTGAGGCAACGGGAAGCCGAACAAGTGGTTCTGATTACAGCAACAGATGCAATGCAGTTGCAGAAAGAGTGGCAGAGAAGTCAGGGGGGATTCAATCACGCCTCTCTTCCCCGCTTATTGCATTTCAAGCTGGGAAATTAACCCCAAACAAAGAGAAAGGAGCAGTTCAGTAAGTCGTGATGTCATAGTTAGGAGAAAGAAATGTGACCCCACCTGCGTAATGATCAAACACCGTGGGCACATACTCCTCTGGAAAGGCGTCGTTGGCATAGCTCATCAGGAGACACGTTTTACCCACTGCGCCGTCTCCAACCACGACGCATTTCAGCATGATAGAACCGGTTCCGTTAGCCATGATCCCGGCCGAACCACCATCATCTCCCCGACGCCCTGTTGTTCCGACCTGCTGCCGCTGCAGCTGGGTGGGGATCCCCGCACCGCGGCGGGCATCACCAGCCTCGGAGGCGGACTGCGCGGTGCACCGTGTCGGGCTGGAGCAGCATCCCTCCTGCCCGCCACTGGCTACAGATCCGACCCGGAGTTTGTTCCGATGTTTCCACCGGATCGCTCAGCTTGAGGAGATGTGTGGGGGTGTTTTCCCCTGGAAGGCGAGGAGGGATTGTGTTTTGTGATCCGGCGTGTCCGCTGCCGTCCGCGGCGTGTCCTGCTGCCTGACGCTCCCCGGCGCACTGAGCCGCCGCCGCCGCCGCCGCCGCTGCTAGACAAGCTGGGTGGAGAGGCGGAGCCTGGCTCTAAAGCCTAGAAACCAGCCTGCAGTCCGCCTGCTGGGGGATCCGGGGTTACAGGACCAGGAGAAATTACATCACTAGTAACACATCCGAGGAAAAGAAGATGGAAAAGCAGGGCCGTTTCTAGATTTGTCGGGGACCTGGGGAGATGATGTTTGGGCCCCCTTAGTTTAACAAACTACAGCAGAGAGATTCTTAAAGGGGCAGAATGTAACTTTTTTTTTTAATATAAAAAATAAACAACCAAAAACAGATTTCTGAAGAAACAAAAGTCAGAATTGAACATGAAAACCTGCTGTGTGAACTCAGCCTAACTCTTTAATTTTGGGGTCATATCAAGAATATGAATGTATTAATAAAATCCATTAACAAAAATTAATATTAAATAAATATTTATTTTTAAATAAATCTTTAAATTAAATAATATTGAATAATATTGAATCCCTCCAGGATTTTGTGGTTAAAAAAATCTTTGCAATCAAAATCCCTGATACCTTATATATCTATATATCTATATCTATATATATGTGTGTGTGTGTGTGTGTGTGTGTATATATATAGATATTATAAAATTACAATATTTGTGCTTATGTATGATGGTAAATGTGACTTTTTTTCTTACTTACCACATAGATCACAGACTTGACATTAAGGCCAAGACATTAGTGACGTACAAGTGAGAAACACCGCCCCCTATAGGTGGGAGTTAGCATCACTTAAACCCAACGTTTTCTACCATCTTTGAGGAAAAATTGCAATAAACAAATTTATGAATTAGAACAACAAAATCTGTAGAGCTTGCATTAATTTTTGGAGTCTGGAGCCTTGAGGGCCACATAGAAGTTTCTGAAATGAAACCCCAGAATGTAAAAAACACATTTGGGGATTAAACTTCAGTAACCTGCTGTCTCCATTTTTTAATGACTTTGTGTTTTTGATGGGTAGATGAGTCATCGTCGCTGCGTTGGTCTTTGTTTCTGTGTGATGGATGGGATGTGTGGGCTGGGAGCACAGAGCTGCAGATGGAGACGCCACAGGAGGAGGTGTGAGATCCTGAGACAAGGAGAAAGAGCTCTGACCTCTGCAGCGCAGTGTGGGCTGTCATATTAGCCCTCATTGCTGCCTTAATAAAGCACGTAGGCTTACAGAGTAAAAAAACAAACGAAAAAAAGGAAACAGCTTGCATGGGTAGATATGCGCGCAATTTAAGGCGAACGAAACCATAACCACAAAATAATCAGCGAAGTCACAGGAAGCTTCATCTCGTCAGTATCTGAGTGTGAGTCTGATAATGTGTTAAAATAAAACAACTCAGCTGCTGGAGTTCAAAATGAGACATTAAAACACCTCCAAGATGCATTTCTAAAGAAACCAAGTGGATTTCCTCATCCGCATGTCGCTGATTTCTTCACTCTGTCTTACACCAACGCAGCAGTGGCTCATTGTGAGGCGGATGCTAAAATAATATCACGTTTCCACATTCCTTTAAGAATAGACATCTGAAAAGTGTGGCGTGCATTTGTACGTAACCATGACTAAAAGTCAGTCAACAGAATGACTAAATAAGGCCAACATGAGAACATCAGCAAACAAAAAACGTCATGAAGGCAGGAAGAAACATTTCGATGTAAACACCAGCTGGACAGGATTCAGAAAACAATGAAGGAGAATTTTTTATTTTTTTACCAGTCAGACGAAAGCAAAACATTGAACACACTGCAGCAGGAAACTTTTACAGCAAAACCAATGAAAACAAATCCAAACATAAAGATAAAGTTTAGTTACTAAGTGATAGAAATGCTTCTGTGAAAAGATATAAAACTGTGATAAAGTGAAACTGAATTGAATGAACTGGTTGAGTCTTATTCTGAAAATTGTCTTTAGATGACATTTGTTACAAACTGGTAACTGAACTGAATTCAGTTCAGTTTAAACTAAATGAACTGAGTTAAATAGAACAGATTAAAATGTTATTTATTAACTAATTATATGGAAATGAATTCAATTTAACTGAAGCGAATTCAACTAATCTCAAATGAACTGAATTTAAATGAACTGAAATAAACATAATACATTTTTTACAGATTAAAACTGAGATAAATTCAACTGAATTGAATTGAATTGAAGTGAACTGACTTGAATAACTGATTCAAATTATATTAAATTGAACTGAATTGAACTGAACTACATTGAATTTAACTGAACTGAACTGAATTTACTTTAATCAAACTTCACTGAAGCTTTTATTGAACAGAAAGTGGAGAGAGTAGTAAAATTGAAATTTATTGTGGCAACAATAAATCTGAATTCTTATTATGATATGTAATTTATCACAATAAATGATACAATAAATGTACATTGACATAATTGTGATATTACGTTGATTATCTGCTGTTTTCTAGTGATATTTGTGTATTTACAGAGAACTGAAGTCCGACCTGCTGAAACTTTGCCCGTCTATTTTAGGAAAGGCAAACAAATCCTCGAAGCCTTCCCTTTCACATTTCCTATCGGTTAGCCAGATGCTATCTCCCAGATCGAAATGCAAGAGCGCATGCAGGAACTCACACATAAACACACACTTCCTGTCTGCCATAGGCCGAGATCAATCACGGCGTGGGAGTGCAAACTGAGGTTGAGGCCGAACACAGGGGGAAAGTGGCGCAGTGCAATCGTGACGAGCTCCTGAATTAGAGCGGCGGCCGTGGGCTCCATGGGAGGGTTTGGTCAAATTACAGGCCGTATTTTTAGAGAGGCTTCGCCCCAGAAGCAGCTGAGGACCATCACTCACAGTATGTCTTCTGCAGGCATTGAGAAAGGAACTGGCGTAACTGGGGAACTTCCTTCTTCAAAACTCAAAGTTGTACTTCAGGATGGACCAGTATTGATTCAGTGCATCTCCTGGTAGGAAGTTGTTTAACCCAATCATGCTGTCTATCTTATACGCTGCACAGGAAACAATGAAATCAGATGTCAACAAGACAAAGCTCTGCTGGGGTCAGAGAGTCTGCCAGTCCTTGATCATACAGTCCTTGATCCTTGGACTGACTTGATTTCAGTCCAAAACCTTTTCCAGGACTGCAGCAGCAGCAAGATCCCTGTGGTTTTTGGGACCAAGGCAGAGAAGCAAGTTGACAGCAGCCTGCAGCGCGTTTCCTGTTTCTGATACTGCCTCCAAGTGGCAGGAACACGTTATTGCTTTATTTTTATTTCTGCTGAGGCAGGGTTTTTTTTTAATACAAACATTTTTAAAAATCATGTTTTTGTGCTTCCATTTGGGTCTTAGTTGCTTCAAAAAGACAACCCACGCACTTAAAAACCTCACCCAGACGTTTTGGAAACAGGTTAAAATTTTTTTGGTGCCTGGAAAATAAGCCTTTCAAAAGAATTGCTCATAACATTTGAGGGTTATACCGTTACCTAGCAACCTCAGCCCAGCACAAGCATGTTACTTAGCAACCAAAGCAGAACGCAGCCACATTTGGTCAGCTGGTTTTCCCTCTCAATATGAGGAATTAAAGTGAGGTCATAAAGTTTAAGAAAAAAAATGAAACTGATAAAAAAAGATTTGAAACAAAAAAATAATCTGAATCTGAAAAGTAGTTTTGATTTTTCTTCCGTTCAGTTTCACGTCAAGTTTCAATTTCAGTTCAAAACTTTTGTTCCTGTTTGAAACTTTTCTTTATCATTTTCAGAAGTATTTTTCCCCTTTGAACAAACTTTAAGGCCCCAATTTAGCTCCATATAAATTCACTGTACAATGGCTGCTGGGAAAGACAAGTGTTTTGTTGTTGACTTACAATTCAGAAAAGTTTTACAATTTTTGTATAATTGCGCATCTGTTTGCAGCCAATTTCACTTGTGAATGTAAATATTTAGTTGGGGCCGTGGCCAGCAGCAGCCACGCCCCCAACATCTTGTTACTGTGGATTTAAAGTGACAAGACGCCCTAAATTCAAAATAAAATTAAAAAATCAATTTCTCTTGTTCTTGCATCTCTAAACGTGTTGTTTTCAAAATAAATTTTTATCTTCTATCTTCATCTTTAAGGATTTTTGCTCTTACCTTTTATGATGCGTAACCATGGTAACAAGGTATTGTTTTTTTTTTATATTGGACCAAAAAATTAGCATCCCAAAAGCTCAACAGATACCTGAACTATGACAATAAATTGAAGAGAAGTGGAAAGAGAGGCTTCATGGATGCAGAAAGGAGAAAGACGGAGGAACGTCAAAGCATCTCACATCCCCTACTCCAACATCTCATTTAAAGAAGAGCGGCTAAAGCAAATAAGCTGGATTCGCAGTGTTCGCCAACAACTAAAAGTGTCATCCAGAACATTTTACTGTTCAATATTGTCCCTGTTTCCCAGATTTTGAGCTGTTAGCATGTCATGCTACATTCTTAAGTCAGAAGCCTCTGCAGATTTGTTGAAAGACTGACTGTTACAGGACATTCTTCCATTCCAAACAACAAAAACAGTTTGAAGACATTTGGATGATATGAATTTCAACATTTAATTGAAATAATCATCTTATAGATTACCCAAAGTTACAATTGTAACATTTCTAAAACATTTTTTACTTTTTAACCTCTAACTCTGAACATGTCTTGGCTTACAGACGGCTTTGTTTAAAAATGCAGCTGTCATAAGCTGTTTATGCCTCACGTTCTGGTCAACACCTGCTGGAGACAGTCTCCAGCGTTTCCTCTGCTGATCTATCTTTAGTGCATCCAATAAGTCATGTTGCTTCTCATGTCTAAGCCTATTGTATGTCTTCTGCAGGCACTGAGAAAGGAACTTGCATCAAACACCAACATGAGGCCGACACCCTTCCTCCCAACACGAGTATTCAGGCTAGAGGTCAGAACAAGCTTCAGGCCCAACATCCTGTTTATTTTATGTTCACGGTTCATTAGGGGAGGAAGCATGCTTTATTATGACAGGTGAGACAGGATGAAAAAGATTTATTCTTTATTTTGTGGATAAAATAAAGAAGCATCATGAAATGCATGTTTAGGCAGATAAACACTTCACTCAAGCTGAGGTTTGAACCAGATGAAACTACAGCAGGAAATGCAGATTTTTACATTTATTTTTTTATAACAAAAAATTATTAGAAATTTATTTTGTTTGCTTAAAAGTTTGTTTTAAATTGTGGCAGGCAGGATAAGATGAAAGGCTAACCGAGGACCTCTAGTGGTATAAAGCAGGAACACAAAAAACAAAAGAAATTATGCAAAAGAAAAATCTAACAAGCAGAAAAATATTAAATCACACAAATTAAATAAAGCTAAAAAAAATGATATCTAGCTGCAGCTTATATTTAGCTCTTTAGATAAGGACAGCTTGTGTGACTTTCAGACTTTCTTCCTCACCTCAGAGTTCAGTCTGCTGACCAAGCGCCGTCCCATCTCTGGGTTTCTGAAAGGCATTCAGTCAATTTCTCCACTGCTGACCGAGACAGATGAACTGCACACGTGCAAAAACACCCTGATAAGCATTCCTGAGCCTGTTGGTCTTGGGTTCTTACAGATAAAGAGTCAAATAGAGTAAAGACCATTTCTGTGACAGATGTGGTGGGAATACCAGTGGCCATGCAACTGTAAACCTAACAGCAGGAACAATAATCCTCAGGATTCTCATCATTTCAAGTGATTACACAAAGTTAAGGATTTGACTCAAAAGAGAAAGACAAACTGAACACACGATGTGGGTAATGTTTACCTCAAGAACCATTTCTGTCTTTTGTTGCCTATAAAATGCATCAGATTTGGAAATAATCAGCATCTGTGTTGTATTTTTCTGTGCAGCCACAAATAACTTTTTGTTGCACCCGTTGCAGAAACGACTGCAAATACTTCTCCCCCTGCATGATAGCAGAGCTGTCGAATATCAATGACAAAGGAATTTTTTCTGATAACGTATCAGAGCCAAAAATGTGGTTATACATTAACACTGAGAACATTTTTGAATGAAGAAAGAGAACTTAAGAGTCGCATAAATTTTACAAAGTGCATAATATCATGGATGTGAAAAATATTCTCTAGAATATGTGACTAGAGACAAAAAAATAGATTCAGTCACAGTTGTAGTGGATAATAGACTTCTAAGATAACAGGGTTGTGACTATATGGTATTTTATGTGTAATAAATTAAGTGTATTAATAAATAAATAATTTATTTATCATTTTGCTCATTCTTATTTATATGGTGACCAGTTTGTTCTATTTGCACTTATAAGCCGGAGTCTTGTGTCAAAAAAACAGAATTTGTGTCACAGCATCAAATTTGAAAGTCAGCATTTCCTGTCTGGTTGTTGCTTTTTACCCCAATTAGCTGCAACACATAAAATAGGTTGTTAAAGTTGCAGCACTAAAATGTCTTCTTGGGGTTTTTAGGGTTTATATTTTCTTAAACAGTCCCATAAAGAAATGCCATATTGGGACCATGTTGCTCAAGAGTGTGGATGCCAGAATTGAATAAAAATACTCCCACATGTAATGTTAATTATAGCTACTTATTTTGGTCCCCGACCACATCATTTAGAAAATCGCACTGATTTCCTGACTGGAGGCCAGCATGTTCTGCTTTCTGATGTAAATTGGATGCATACAGTTTCTAATGATGACTACGTAGAGAAAAGCTAACAACATCACAAAACGTAAATAAACTCTAATACTCCAGCAAAGGGCCAAGAGTTCGGCTAACAGAAACTGAAAGTTGAGCTAAAACTCAACTTAAACAAAAAAAAAAAAAACACCTACCTTAGGCTAATGCTATTAGCTTGACTTTACTCAGATTGCAGCTAGCAGTTACTCTGAGTCAAACTATCAGATACTTGGCTAACAGCTAACAGAGGTAAGCTAACAGCTCCTCAGAACCCGGCTAACAGCTAACAGTGATAAGCTAAGTCACATGTGTCAAACTCAAGGCCCGCGGGCCACATGTGGCCCGCCACGTCATTTTATGTGGCCCCCCTAGCATTTTGTAGGCCCATTATTGACTTAAAATAGGTTTTGAGCATGAATTTACTACCAACTACATCTCCCATAATGCATTCCTATTGTTACCAGCCAACATTACGGCTTCTCGCCACTAGAGTGCAGCAGAGTCACCTCGCGCTGATTATTGAATTTCCCAGTGAAGAAAACTGAGACATCGACAAGCTAACATCAAAACGTCCAAGAAGAGAAAAATCAGATGTTTTCAATAATGAATTTAAACAAGACCAAGCACAGATCGCACATTACTGACGAAAACCTACACGCCGTTTTACGGATTGGCACAAAAACTAAAACCAGACATCGACGAACTGACCAGGGGGAACCGGCGCCAGACATCAGAAAACATCGGTAAGCACGAACAAACTGAATTAAAATGGAATTAATGTAAAACCAAGACCAAGTATATTAGAATATGCATATCATTTATTGATTTTGCTCGTGTTTTGTGTTTATTTACAGAACATGACCTGTGAATGAGGATGTGTGTGAGCTGCTGTCAGGGTGAAGACGGATCAGCTGTTCAAGGCAACATCAACTAATTGTTTTGCTGTTATGTGAAATTCATGCTGGTTGTGTAATAAACAACAAAAAACAGTTTTGTGAATGAAGTTGAGAGTTAATATCATAACTTGTTTTTATTCTTTGCTTACCTTTAAACACTGATTTAAGTATTGTAATTTTTAAACTGAGCAGCCATTTTACATCCATGCCAACTCTAATGTAATATTTAAAACTTGAAAACATAAAATCAGTTATTTAACAATATGATGTGTTGTTTATTAATTTGTAGCATTGCATTTTCATACATTTATGCTAGGGGTGCCCAAGTCCAGTGTTCCAGAGCGACCACTCTGCAACTTTAGATGCGTTCCTTCTCAAACACTTGGATCATTGACTCATCACTAGGCCTCTACAGAACTGAGTTGCTGCTAATGAAGGAAGTCAGCCTTTTGTCTGTGGTGTGTTTTAGCAGGGATGCATCTAAAAGTTGCAGTCTGGAGGACTGGGCACTCCTGATTATACAGTCAATGTGGCCCATTGAGGGTGGCCAATATGCTGAAGTGGCCCTCGGTGAAATTAAGTTTGACACCCCTGAGCTAAGTGATACAGAAAGTCGAACCAACAGCTACTCTGAGTCCAACTGACACTTTTTCACAGCTCTGCTAGTAGCTACTCAGAACTAGCCAACAACTACACTGTGTCAAACTGATAGCGACTCAGAATCAAGCTTTGCTTAGCCGAGCTAACAACTACTCACAGTTTAGTTAATTGCTACATAGTGAACTTAGCTACTCAGAATCCAGCCAATAATGAAAATCTTTATTTTGAGACAAAAAAGTAGTTTATACCACATATGAAAATCAAAATAAGAATAAATAAATAAAATAAATTGCCAAGTACATAGAGCCAAGCTAAAATGTCCTCAAAATCAATAAATGTGCTACTTAGAGTCATGTACGACTCAAACTTATGGTGACTCAAACTCGAGCTAACAGCTATTCCAAATCTGGCTAGCAGCTAGCATGAGTCTAGCTAACAGTGACTCAAAAATGAGCCACCAACTAATCAGAGCTGAGCTAATAGAAATGCTGTTTGTCAGCTGAAGCAGCGCTAAGTCTACTCACAATAGTTCAAGCAAATGCTATTTTAACCATTTATCCACACCATTAATTTTGCCTGAAACATTAAATATTTTTTCTGTTTCTGTGCTAACAGAAAGTCTCTTAGATGTTTTGCTGTAGATCCTAAAAAGTCCCAGAGGCAACTGGTAAGTAAATTATTGGGTGGTAACACTTAATAGATGAAACAGCACCTTTCCCTTGGAAGAACAAATATTGCGCGATAATGAAACGACAAAAAGTTTACTTTAGATTGCATATCAATTATGTTCAATGACAGTGAGGCGCTGAATGCTGAATAACCTCTGACCCTGACTGTCCCTGCATCGAACTATATTAATTTAAATAAGGATAATTATTACTTACTTTAGGAATAAAACACACAACGTCAGTTGATTTGCATTTTCTTCACTGCTCAACAGATTAGTTGTGTAGATGTCATTTAAACCAAGTTGTTGTTTTTCAGATTGACCAAAGAAAAGAAAACAATGTTAATTTTTAGAAATACAGATTTATTAGTATTATTAGTATAATTACTTAAAGATAAACATGTGGAAATCATCAGCCACGCTATTTAAATATTGGGTAGATTAATAAATACAGCAGCCCAAAGCTGGAGTGATATTGTGTTAAAAAACAAAATTTAAATTAAAAAACATTTTCATTCATTTCCACCATTAAACCTGAGTTCTTTAAAGCTGCAGCATCTGACTTTACAAAGAATATTTGTCAAAACTGGCACCAAGTTTAAGCCTGAAGAACTGCAGCTTTCTCAACCAATCAGAACCAGGAGGCGGGTCTTAGCCCTGGTAATCAGCCTCATGTACGCGATGCTAAATGTGCTAATGGCAGAGAAACAGCTACCATTACAGAAAAACCTTCAGCGGTGGTCATGCTAACTAGCCTGCGCTTTATGCATTCTCTGTTAGCTGCAGAAAGCAAAGGGGTGAGTGGAAAGGGTGACTGACAGCCCTAAGACCCGCCTCCTGCCTCTCATTGGTTGATTCTAGTTAGCATTGGGAGAGAAGCTCAACTTTTCCAAAGATGATCTGTCTCATATAAAGTGACATTTTCATTAAGTTAAAATATAACTTAATGAATATGCAGTATGTAACTTTTAAAAAATACGTATATTTTTTAAAAGTTACATACTGCAGCTATAAATACATGTGCAAATCTAAACTAATCCAGCATCAACAGGCAGCTGCTTTTCTTTAGAACCCTCCAGTTTGTCCTTCCAACCAGTTTTCGCTTAACTCCTCCAGGATTTCCTCCAGGGACAGAAGAGGCAGCGGGTCTTGCTGGGCCGGCCTTGCTTGCTGCGGCTCGCTGCTCTCCTCCAGAACCATCTCCATCCAAGACTTCTCCAGCTGAGGGAACAGGCCTCCCAGCTGAGGGCTATTCCTGGTGTTGGTGTCCCAGAACCCAGAGTCCGGCGTGGCTGGAGTGGAGGAGTGGGAGTTGGAGGAGCTGCTGTACATCTGCTGCTCCGGGTACGAGACGTTTGACCCGTTAGGGGCGAAGCTCATCATATCCACCGTTTTGCCCCACAGAGGGGGGGCAGCAGGGGTTTGAGTGCTGGGCTGGGGCCACATGCCCCACATGGTCGGACTGGACATTCTGCTGCTACTCTGCAGCCCAAATAAGCTGTAATGTCCAGGGGGGGAGTAAGCATGAGGATATTGGCTGTAGTAGGTGGCTTCTTCCATTTCCTTTTTGGCCGAGTAGGCGGGCGGGGGCCCCATGGGCCTCAGCGGCGCTGATGACCCGCTGCCGGCGACACTCGGAGGTGAAGGGAAAATATCATGATGGGGACTGCTGGTCTGCCACAGAGATTTTTTTGCTACTTTGCTTTTCAGGGTGCGAGCTCTACGGTTCTGGAACCAAACCTGGACAGGAAATAAAAGAAAAAGGTCAGAGTCTAATATTGGAATATTGGAATTATTTCAAAATTTTAAAGAAATAAGCAAAATATAAGAAGAAAAGTGTAAAGAAATATATTTATACATACATTATGAACAACTAAGTAAGTAAATAAATAAAAACAAATGTTTGTCTAGGAATCTAACATAGTTGATCCTGTTTATGGATTTTATTTTTCCATTTTACAAAGTGTATTTTGGTTCTTATTTTTTCTCTCTTCTCATGCATTTTCTCTTTGCTGATCTGCTAATGGAAATGTTGCATGTTGAAGTCAAACCTAGACACATTTGATTGTTCTAACTCATAATTTCTGCTGGTTTTTACCTGGATGCGTGACTCTGGTAAGCCAGTGGTCTGGGACAGGTTCTCCCGGAGGCTGATACCGGGGTACGGGTCGGTTTCGAAGGTGGCGCGCAGAAGCTCGACGTGTTCTTTGGAGAAGCTGGTCCTCTTCCTGCGGCTGGCGCTGCGAGACGAGCCACAGCCGGAGGCCGCAGGCCGCTCTTCGTCTGGGGAAAGACAGGGCAGAGTAAATACACCAAGGTACTAAAATACTGTTTAAGTTCCCATTTTCTACAAGAAACAGCTGGCTTTAGAGTACCATGCAGATTACTATAGCACAAGAGCAAATACCACCGGTTTAAAAGGTTTTTCTACTATAAACGAAATGTCAATAAGCTTAAAATAACAAAAGAGCAGTAACAGATAAATGGCAGCTTCTACTGAGCAAGATGCATGTTTTCCTCTGTCTCTAAAAGTTTTGCCTCTGTCTGTTTCAACAAAACGGAAATCTGGAGAAAACAGTTAATTTTTAGCTTTCAAAAATTTCTACTTTATTCTTAAAATAGTTTATTTTTAGCTTTAAAAAATTGGTTTTAGCTTAAAAAAGCAACAGTTTTGTTTCTAAAATAGCTTTAAAAAGTGACATTTTTCTTAAAACAGCAAGTTTTTTTTATAGTGAATAAAAACCTATTTCTTTTTTTTTTTAATTATTTTAGCTTAAGGAAGTCTACTTTAATCATAGAATAGCTGATCTTTAGCTGTGTAAGTTTATCCAGTAGAAAATCTCTCACCCTGACTGGAGTCCTTCCACATCGCAGCAACTGGCCTGAACTGGTTTCTGGATGTTGTTGCTGGAACTGAAGTCGGTGTCTGTCTGCCGTGTTGTCGTGTCAGAGCACCTTTTATATTGATCACCTGAGAACCCTAAGCTATCTCACAGTGGCCGGGGGCGGGGTTTATTTAATGCTTGATAGTGGTACTCTGACCCCACAGCATCCCCCATCTCCTCACCCAGTTCACATCATCAACCATCGCCTCTTCAGATCTGTGACGCCGCCGATGAGAACAACAAACGACTAGTTAAGAGAAACTCGTCGACACCACTTTACTATTTGAGTCACATGATGCTAAATATGCAAGACAACGTACAAAGAAAGAAAAACCCTTCCTGCATATTTTATGTTTTATATTTCAGAGTATATTATTTAAACATTTTTACTGAAACTGTCACCTTGTTGGGACAGTTTAGCCTCCTCCCAGTACTAACTAGAGACATAGCTGTGCTAGCTGTGCATGCTACAGCTTATTGCTTATTGTAACTTATTGTTAGGGAAACCTTTTAATCAATCTAACATCTGACTAGCTTTAACATTCACTACAGGCTGTGCAAACTTGTAGCATGCACAGCTAGCATAGCTATGTCTCTAGTTAGTACTGGGAGGAGGCTAAACTGTCCCAACAAGGTGACAGTTTCAGTAAAAATGTTTAAATAATATCCTCTGACAGCGTTAGGACCTGCCTCGTTGTTTTTGGTTTATTTTTGCAATAGCTTACAGAAAAAGTGGAAGAAATCCATCTTTTCTCTGATTATCTGTCTCATATTACACTATCATGACATGGAGACAGTTTTAACAAATATGGAAAAATAAACAACATATTTTTAAAAATAGAAGTTACACACTGCAGCTTAACTTCACACCAAATGGAAACATTTGATATTTGGTCTGAGATCAATCTGAGGTCAGATTCATCTTTATCAAACAAAAGCAGGGATGCTAATGACTTTGCATTAATCAACAAACCACAATACTTAGGTATCTGTCTTAGAAAAAGTGCAATGTGGAGCAATGAGCTGAAGCCAATCAGTGGTATTCATATGCAAAGCAGCTCTGTGGGAAAACAAAGGACAGCTCACGCATTGAGTGATTGGACTTTGACCTTTTACCTCAAAGCAGCTTCAAACTTCGTCTTCTGCTTTAACCCTATAATGCCAAACGTATCATATTTGATACATGACTTTTTGAGACCTCCAAATGAGCAGTGTGACATTTTTTTCCCTAAAAAACCCGATGTATACAATTAGACACATGTAGTGCACTGATAATCCAACAGGGGGTAGTAACTTTCTCACCAGAGGCCTTTCCACTGATACTAGCTCTGCCAAGGCAAAGGACTGGGACACATGCGGTTTCAGCAGGAAAACTTTGCCAATTTTAGAAGGTTAAGGTAAGAAAAAACATTTTGTTGTGGGGTGAACTATCAAAAGGAACACTTACTGAGTTGATGCAATGTAAAATTATTTAGTATTTTATCATAATTTTTTTTGTAAAACCATGTTGAAAAGTGATGTATCAAATTTGATACAGTGGGTCAGTTAACTCGAAAAATCAGTCAATTGTCTTTTTTATTGTACTTCATGTATTTTACATCACGTCAAGCAATGTATAGTCTTTTTTCATATAAACTAATGACATGTTTGCATGTTCATATTTTGGTTCATTTATAGCTTAAAAATAGATATGCAACTTGCACCTTTTGCTTATTTTCATTGAAAACTGACCAATTCAAAGATAAAATAAACACTCTGTTTTTTGTGCCTGTTTTTAGGTGGCAAAGACATACACTGTTGAAGATATTCTGAATATGATTATGGATGGGAATTCAAGTGACATCGAGCAGCTAGGGCAGGATGAGGATGAGGAATGGACTCCTGCAAGGCTTGAGGGACAACTTCTGGGTATGTATATGCACATGGGGTTAGTACAGATGCCCAACGTACAAGCTTACTGGGAGACGGAGACAAGGTACCCCCCAGTTTGTGATGTGATGTCAAGGGGTCGATTCCTGAATTTGCTGACAGTGATTCACTTTCAGAATAACCTCAATGTGTCTGAGGATGCAAAACAAGATAAAGTGTGGAAACTCAGGCCATGGTTGGAGAAACTACACCAACGCTTTCTTTGCATACCAACTGAAGAATGTCATGCTGTTGACGAAATCATGGTGCCTTTCAAAGGAAAATCACATCTATGGTGCTACATGCCAGGAAAACCTCACAAGTGGGGGTTCAAAATGTGGAGACGTGGTGGGCAAAGTGGCTAATATGATGTGTGCCAATCATATTGATGACTGGCACACATCAATATGACTTTGATGTGTGCCAGGGGTTGAAATGTTATGTTCTCGAGACTGCTACCCTGCCAGTTCCATTGGTGGACTTGTTATTGCTGCATTGTTGTAGCACTTTTTATGTTTGGAATTAACAATTTATCTGAGTTATTTGTGTTGTATTATGTTTTTGTTTGTTCAAGAAAAAATAATCTTTGAGCATTGTGACCCGATGTATCAAATATGATACAAAATAAAACTCATATATGGAAAATTATATTTGAAATTTTTTTTTGGTTTGTTCAAAGGGACCAATAAAGGCTCCAGTTTCAAAGAATTGGAATTTTCTGCCAGTTATTTCATGGTGTGGGCTTTACAGGGTTAATATGTCCAGACCTCCAGCAGATCTCTGAATAATAAGAGAAAAACACCCATGCTTTTTGAACATTTGGCCTTTACACATTAAGTCCAATACTCTCATTAGTTCTGGACTTGGAGGTTTGAAATCTGAAACATAAATCTGCTGGAGGACGACGTTTGGACACTCAGGGCCGGCAGGAGCCTTTTTGGGGCCCTAAGCAGGTTTTCATCTGAGCACCTGCTACTCTGTGTTTACCATACCTAATATCATTAGCGTAATGTACACCAATACGCTACGATGCTGAGGGCCAAAATAACGCTACATCATTAGCGTTATTATGGCAAATAAAATTAAATAAAATGTGATTTTGAAAGGCAGAGTGGTATTTAGGTGCCATATTATTTTTACTATTTGAAAGTAACATTAGCTGATAAACATTAAATGTATAATATGTGTTATATTTCCACAACAATGGCAGCAGCCAACAGCTGGAAGAGATTTGTCAACTATAAAAATAATAGAGATAGTTTTTTCATGCAATATTATTTAGCTTGTATCATTCACTTGGAATATGATAATTACACGTTTTGTAATCATTTTAGGATGAAATTTCCATGGGAAGGTTGAAAATGTACCACACACAATTATTCTGTTCTTTTGTTGTTTTATTTTTATTTCATAAAAAAGTTACGCCACAAATATCCAACAACGTTTTACTCAGAAATACACTTTCAAAGGGAATTTCTCATTTTTGTTGTTGTAAATAAGCAAAAAATATTTTATAGATCAAACAAAATGAAACATATTTGGGTCAAAAAGTTAAATAACTGTAAGGAAAATATCATATTACTGTTGGTTGCATTAAACTGAAACTTATTCAATTTATTGTTGTGCATTTAAATGAGAGAAAAAAAAATCACAATAATATTACTTTTGTGGTTTTGATTGGAGAGAAAAATTAATTTCGGCCAATAAGTTTTTTTGAATTGGGGATGTTGCACCACTACAGTAAAGCCTGCACAGTTTGAGGCTATAAACAGGAATTATTATATTTTTCTTTCAAAAATGAATTTCTCTTCTCATGTTTTGTTTCCAATTTTATGTAGGTGTTTAAGAGTTTATCCCTTTCCTTAGTAGCAAATAATTCTGAATTATTTGCTACTTTTTGTTGTTCCATAACATCCCAACCTGTTGAACTTTGTGTTTGAAAAAGCAATATAACTATCTGGACCTTCTTGGTTGCAGTGGGGGCTTCAGCTTCAATTGAAATGCACTGATAATGTAAACACTACACGTCAATACTGAGCAAAGTCCAGGAGTAGATTTACAGTTCTGCAAGTATAAAAGAAGACAATCCCGTCGTGAGTTATCAGAGGCGAACACAGCAAGCTCCACTGTTTTATCTTTTATCTGCAAAAGGAGGGAAATCAATGTCTGCAGCGTTCTCACTCTGTGCTTCAGCTAAATCCCATCAGACACCCTCAGCATTTTTTTTTTTTTTTTACAAACTTACGTAACTCATGCAAGAGCTGCATATTTTAAATAACACATGAAACTCAAAATATTAATGAACTTTAAGTTGTGTAAATAGTATCAGAGATATTTCAGATGAATTTCTGAAAAAGGGGAAATGTTTTCTATCACTGAACCGTCTGATGAGATTAGTTCTTATGCTCCAGGTTAACATACAATGATTGAGTGATTAAAGATAACCAAAAACGGTTGCAGCCAGCAGGCTGTCCAGCTAATGCGAAATCACTACAAAGAGCTGCACTTGGCTCAGACCTGCCTGCACAGAGATATGTGTATATTTTTCTTTTAAAAACGCAAATATCTAATCAACTTGTCGCTTTAAAACCAAAGTAGTAAAACATCGATGATCTTTTTCAATTTGAGTCAGGATGGATGTTACCTTCAGGAATAAGAAAGCACATATATTGTGTTTTATTGTAATTAAAACTTAGAGCAGAACTCCCACTTTTAAGAAAATAATATATATTCTATAAAGGTATAATGATGCATATTGATTCAGTAGAGATACATGATTGTTCTCTGTTGGCATTTTTTTGTTTTATATTATAATAAATTATTTTTGTAAGAAAAGGATTTAATAAAACTCATATTTATTAACATTCTCTTCATGTCAACATGCAATATGTTAATTTAAACTATAAATGAATGAAATAAACAAACAAATAAATAACCTTTAAGAACAGGGGTGGGCAATCCTGGTCCTTGAGGGCCGGCGTCCTGCAGCTCTTCGATGTCTCCCTGGTCCAACACACTTGAATCAAATAAGTGAATCACCTCCTAAGTGCAGTCAGGTTCTCCAGAGTCCTGCTAAACACCTCATTATTTGATTCAGGTGTGTTGGACCAGGGAGGCATCTAAACGTTGCAGGACACCGGCTCTCGAGGCCTGGAGTTGCCCACCCCTGTTTAAGAAGGAAGCTGCCAATATTCACAGGCCTGGACATTCTAGCAAATTCACCACAAAAGTAAGATTGTGAATTGGCTGAAAAAACTCACAAGTTCCACCTCAGCTTGTGACTAA
Organism: Phalloptychus januarius; assembly: GCA_902982915.1. Taxonomy (NCBI): domain Eukaryota; kingdom Metazoa; phylum Chordata; class Actinopteri; order Cyprinodontiformes; family Poeciliidae; genus Phalloptychus; species Phalloptychus januarius. The sequence continues at coordinate 4,034,924 of CADWAE010000242.1, read as the reverse complement.
CTAGAGATGTTTGGAGGGAACAAAACATATCAGCACAGACACGGCACACCAGTGGATTATGAATGATTTGGGCATTGGCTGAACTATGAACTCCTCTGTACACTGAATTATTGTAGAGTAAAATATGTAGTTTGGTTAGCCCAAACTACATCACAAACAGCTAAATGATCCCAAAAGAATGACAGAAAAACCAAAGACTCAAGGTGGAGCAACAACTGAAGCAACATGGAAAGAAAAGTGGGTTAAAACTTATTTGTAAGAACATGAGATTGATGCAGCTGCTGCTGCTGTTAAATGTGGCTCAGCAGGTTTTTTGGGTGCGTTTTGTTTTTTCTTTGAAAAGAAAAGCTACATAAGTCCTGCAGTTTTGGCCTGTTGTGTTGCAGAAACAAAACCAACAACTGAAACAACAGAAACACAATTATTTTTGACCAAACACTCAACACTCTGTCTAAGAGCTCCACTTTTTACATGAAGCAGAGGACGAAGCAACCCGCAGTAAAAGCAAACCCGGACAGATAAAAATACAATGAGACGCTATCTGCCATGGATTGGCCTCTCCAGGTCATAAATGTCAGCATTATTGGAGTGTGACATCCTCTTAGCAAACAAAAAACCTTCAAAATAAGTCGACCAGCCTCCAAACAAGAGACTCTAGAACAGGGGTGGGCAACTCCAGACCTCGAGAGCCGGTGTCCTGCAACTCTTGGATGTCTCCTGGTCCAACACACTTCAATCAAACAGCTGAATCACCTCTTAAGTGCAGTCAGGTTCTCCAGAGTCCTGCTAAAGGCCTCATTATTTGATTCAGGTGTGTTGGACCAGGGAGGCATCTAAACGTTGCAGGACACCGGCTCTCGAGGCCTGGAGTTGCCCACCCCTGCTCTAGAAGGATTGGGAACGAGAGAAGGCAGCTGTTCAAGCTAAAATAAAAATATCATGTCAATTATTGGCATAACTTGAAACAAATAAATTCTTTAATATATTATCAAACATCAAGAAATTTGAACTTTTTTGACTTTTGACATTTTCCAAAAGTCACATTTTTTCAAATTTTGAAACCCAAAAATGTCCAAGTTCTTTTTTTCTAGAAATTTTCTGAGATTAATCTCAACATTTCTGAGTTTTTGGTTTTTTTTAGATTGATTTTAAAAATTATGCATCCTTTGTTGGGAATGTACTTTTTTTTTCTTTTTTACATTGGCTTTGAAATTTTGTAGTTGAACAAATAGTTGTGTTATACAACTCTTCCTATTTTCAATCAGACGCTTTAACAGCACCAAATGAGATTTCCAAAACCTGCTATATTGTTTCCAAACTATTCCGCAACTTCATCCTTGACCTTTCAACTGTGTTCCTTCATCTTCACTCTGAAGCCTTCACAGAACATACTATTTAAACTCGCAGTAAAACACAGATGTCATACAATTACTACAGAATTATTATTATTTATATACGAGTTATTGACCGACATTTTTAAAAAACAACAAAAACGCCTCCTCTGTGGTTGACATGTGGGTGTTGTTTCGAGTCGGTCGTATTTGACGGCGGCACCACCACCGTAGAACAACGTTGAACGGCAGCAATGGCTCCAAGCGGTTATTTTAAACGGACCAGACTCTTTTGGATCGTTACTATAACTGTCTCATTTGCGTACTTTTCTGTAAGTATCTCCGTCTGAACAGAACCAGAACAAATATTAAGTGACCCTAACAAACTGTTGTTAAGTATTTTGCTCCGTTGGGGTTACCTATTATATCCTCCCCCGGGTTTATTTAAATTATTTAAACAACGTCCGCTGCTGTAGTTCAGTTTAATATTCTTCTTCGACGCCATTTAATGTACCCTATTTAATTACAAACTGTCAATGCGGCTATCGCGTTGATAGCTAATCTTATCAGTGCTAATAAAGTCCTCAAGTGAGTTAGACAGACTTTACGCTAAGTTAGTTTTCCATTGACTGGAGCTGGTGGACTGACGCCCCAAACAGCAGCCAGTTCATGTTGAAGCAACAAAAAGCTTCCTTGCTCTCCGTCAAAATGTCCGAATTTATGAACGTTATTGTCATGTTATGTATGCTGCCCTTGCAGATTAGGCAAAAACATCGCGGTGGGTCAGGTTGCCCCGCAGTGTCAGTTGCAGATTTGCTCTACAGCATTGGAAAACAAAAACGTCCCCCTGTTCTGATGCCCTTAGAAGAGATTAAACATTTCCAACATGCCAAAGTGTATTTTTTTAAGAATATTTCCTAACAATGCTGTTCAGTTTTGACCAGTGTCAGTTTTTTGGTTTGTTTTCTTTTAAATTAAACCTGATCTATTGCATTCACAACCACCTGCAAATAGGTAAAATGCATATGGCTCCCTCTAAAGACGCTGATAACAGTCTATTTTAATATTTTAAAACACCAAGTATGCATTAATATGCATTAATACACAAAGTGGAAGCTAATATCTACAGTTTTCCTCATTTTTGCTCTTCTGGGAACCAAGGAAAAGGTTTGATTTGTTTACATTTTCTATTTTTAAAGCTGTTGTTATGAAACGTGTAGAATAAATAAAATAAATCATGTATTACCTTTATTGAAACACTGAAATCTGTGTTGAAAACATAAGCTCAGTGACATGAAGCTAAAAAAGTTAACATTTTCCTTAAGTACATGTTTATTTATTGATTAATATTAGAAGCTTGTGTTTTATATCCAGTTCCTGGTTAACTTTTACTTTTTATTTACCATTTTTATTGTTACTCCAGCTTTTCTTTTCAGGAAGAAGCTTGCTAGCTTGCCTGTATTTTATTAATTGGTGGACTGCAGATGAAAACTAGCCTTTTTGGCTAACTTTAGCATATTTTTAATATGCATTATCTCTTTTAAAAATAAAAAATAACAACCAATGCAGACACAAAGATTACAGAAGATTGAAGCAGAGTTTAATTCTGTATTTATGACGTTTTAAATGCCAAGGAATCAGATGATTCCTCCTTAGCTTGTGGTGAAATAATCCGAATAAAATTTTAAACCCATCCTGACTGTAAGATAATAAAAGGATATTCATTCAGATTCATTTCCTCCAGATATTTTCTGTTCATCCAACTTCATGTGACTCTAGCTGTGCAGAACTGATGAGTTAAAAGTAAAATCGATTTGGTTTGGTCTCTTGAGGAGCCACATTTTGTTGGTCAGAATGGAAATTGAAGCAAAGACTCGTTTATTGGAGTTTCACACTTTGTTAGCATCTCTCTGTAGCTTATTGTTGAACTGAACGCCGATGGCCTCCTGGACTTCAAAACATTCATAAATACGACCACAGAGTTGAGTTTAAATGATGCAAAGCAACAACAACCACAGCAGAAGAGAAAAGTTTACATTTAGGGACCTAAAAAGGCTCAACAAGCTGATAAAGAAGGCAGGTTTTATTCTGAGAACGGCTGAATTTCACATAAAATTAATAAAGTTATGGACAACCCTGAGCAACCTCTTCAGTCAGAGATATTCAGAATTAAACTCTGCTTCAGATTCCCTGTAGCACAGACTGCTACAGGAGATACTTCCTGTCTGCAGCCATAACAACCTACAATAATGCTTTGCAAAATTCAATTTCTCCTTAGAATGAATAAAGTATTTTTGAATTTGAATGAAATAAAAAACATAAATAATCAGGGAGATGTAGCATATATGAAATTAACCCTCCAATTTTTTAACTTGTTTTTATTAATTTATATAATAATAAATACTTATTCTTATAATTATTTCAAAATATATACTCAATTTAACACATTTTTTAGTCATTTTTAAAACATTTTTAAAATATTTTAATTGATGTATTTTCCGTTTATGACTACAATTGTTTTTTTTTTTTTTGCCAAAACAAATAAAAACGGGTACAAATCATTCTTATGGTAAAATGCATAGTTCTTGGTAGCTTTGATTATGTTTTGTCAAAATTTATAAACTAAAAACAAAAGGTCATGAACTGTATAAACTGTTTGTTTTTGGTGTTTTATATCTAAACTTTGCACTGTTATTTTGCAGCTGATGGTGTTTGCACCGGATGCCATCCCGTATGATTGCCTCGGTCCATTTGGCAGCTTGTGCAAATACCTGGTGTATTACTATGCTGACCTGATGTACAACGGGTAAGAGATTAGGAGCAACCACAGCGACATGTGACCAATGACAGCTAAAAAAAAACTAAAGTTTGCGTACAAAATACGCAAAAATGTTACACTATTTACACACAAGGTAAAGTCAAACACAGATTCAAAACTGTATTGGGGAGAAATCACAGTGAAAGTGACTGTGAATCTCTCGAGGGCTGTCATACTCCAATTTAACACCAGAGGGCACTGAAACTAGTCTACTGAAACTAGTAGACTAGTTTCAGCTGAAAACGGCTTTCTGTGATGTCTAAAATCATCCTTAATCAACTCGATCCATGGAAACGCGGCCGTTGACACGTACTCTGATCTTAAATGTAATCGCGTCGAAGGAGAGCTTGAATACCTGGTGTCATCATCAACAACAGCCTTAATGGTTTGTTAATAGGCCATTAAAGTCATGTGACTGCAGCAGTTTCTGCAGAACATTAGGAGAAACTCAAGTCATGTGACAAGCATCACAAGTCACAAAATCAACAACCAGAAGTTTCCACTGGGACAGGAGACGACAGAAAATAGTTGGAGGAAGACGGTTTAAAGATTTATTGCGTGACCAAACTAATTAACGTGTGATTTTAATTAGATTTTTTTATCAGTGAAAATACCAGAATTACAAAGTAGTTTAACTACTACTCAATATTATCAGCAGAATATTGACAAAGTTTTCTGCACGTTTCTTATACAAACGCAGCTCCTGACTCCTGACTGACTGGTGGTTGTTGCTCGTTATTTCACCTAATTATTTTGTACCTTCCTGATTTATAATCAATATTTTGGAAAGATTTCTATATTCTACCCATTATCAGCTGCAAGGAAATGAAGTTTTAATTGGCTGAAGCAGGTTGTAGCTCTGTTGCCCTGCAGGAAGAAGGTTTTTTTTTTTTGCTTTTTACTGCACACAGTTTGCATGTTTTTCCTCTGTCTGTGAATTCTCCTAATTATTCACACAAACTTTAGAGGACCTCATTTCCATATCAGTCAATTTTCTTTGCAAAGTAAAGTAGTTTTGGTACATTTTGAATTTAAATAGTCATAAAGATGCTGAAATTTCACATGCATTTGATGTTTAAGTGTTCATACAAGTTTTAGCTTATTTACTGTAATTTTGTTCACTGGTACAAGATGTAACTGTGGTGTTATCTGTCTTTAAAGAAAAGGTAAAAATGAACACAAATAACATATTTTATTCAGATATATGCTTCAAAACAAATGTTTTAATCACACTAAATGTCCAAGTGTTTCATTCTCCAGCTAAAAAGATGAAAAACATTGGAAAGAGATGCATATGGTGACATCACTTGTGAGTCATTTTAATGGGACCGAGCCCCGTCCCAGAGGAACGCCATTTTCCAACCTCTCCAAATTTCATTAAGAAAAAAAACAGGAGAAAATTAGTTTGACATTCATTTCAACTTTTTATTTTTCTCCTGGGATTTTCACTGCTGTACAGAACAATTGTTTTTTTTTATTCTTCTAACAGTTTAGAAGCAATAGACAACTGAGCTTTCCATAAACAATAAAACAAAACCTGCTCTTATCAGCTGCAAAACAAAACCGAAAGTGATTTTAAGAACCGTCCATCATCTGAACCTGCAGGCTGTTGGCTCCAAAACTGTTAGAAAATAACCAAAATTTGATATTTAACATAATTAACTCAGAATGTTTTCTGTATTACACTGTTTCTGCTTTTTAGTGCTTGTTTAAAACCGTTCATTTTGGAAAGTGAAACTTTTTGTCTCTAAAGTTGTTTTCGTTGCAACGTTTCTAAAGTGTAAAGCAGAACTGGAGTTCATGTCCTGGTTTGTCACCAGGTTGAAGAAGGACAGAGGGGAATGCTCTGCAAAAACACAAAGACCTACAGAGTGTTTTTGCTCCAGTTTCTAATGCAAATATATTAGTAAATTTGAAACAAGACAAAACTAACTTATAAGAAACCTTTCAGCAAAATATAGAAGCTTATTTTTGGTAAATAATTTCTTAATATTGATGAAAAAGTACTGGAAGATTATTTCACTTATAATATGAAAAAAAATCTTGTGAAATAATCTGCCAGTGGAACTAGTAGTCATTTTTTTTAATCAATATTAAGGAATTATTGGCTTAAATCAAGCTCCTACATCTTGCTAATAATTTGGTCCTAAGTTAGTTTTGTCTTATTTCAAGGTTGGAGTTTTGTGTTTTTGCAGTGCGGCAGTCTGAACCGACCCGGAGCCGACGTCAAGGCGTCTGTCTGCACTGATCAAACAAATCCAGTGATTTGCGTAGATAAAGTGTCCCCATGCCTTGTGATCCTCTCCAGAAACCCAGATTGCAGCAGGAGGGTCAAAAGTTCACTGGAAGATTTGTTTACGACAAATCAGGTGGCTCTGTGGCTGCCTCGGGTTTCATAGAACCAGGTGCAAAACGGACTCAAACTCCAGTCCTGGTGTCCCAGTTTGTAGTGATAAAATTAATAAAACTGTGTAAAAGCAGGATAAAGAGTTTTTAGAGGGACAAACGAGACAAAATGATGTTTAATGAAGTTCTCTTTAGGTGACTCAGTGGGTTTTTCCTGTCTGTTTCAGGTGGTGTGTAGCCGTCGTTATTCATGTCTTTGAAGCCCTTTACGCGTTCAAGCTGTGCAGGTAAGACTGCAGGGAGCCAACCGTCCACTAGGGGTGGTAGAGCTCAGGCTGCTTGTTTGACTATCATATAATCATAATGAGCAGGAATGTAACAGAAGAACAAGAGTTTGAATTTGCTGTGGATTTTTTCTAAACTACAAAAAACTTAAATTAATAAATATCTTATACACTAATGTTTGGATAAGCATTTCAAGGTTCCTGTATTAAGTCCTTGAAATTCAAGCTGCACAGTTTTGTAATAAAATGTAATTAATGTTTAGTTAAAACATTAGATCACACTGTGGAAAACATTTTTTTTAATTTAATACATCTTTTAATAAGAAATAGAAACATTTTTTTCTCGCTGTCTGAAATTAGATCAGACTAAAACTTTCTTGTTTTAGGTCAGTTAGAGTTACTAAAATTATTTATATTTGCTGAAAACTCAGCGAGAACATTTCTGGAGATTTCTTGTTGTAATGTTTATTATTTCTAGTGGCTCAATTACTTACTGATGTTTAATTTATTATATTTTATACTTGAAACAATTATATTGAAATTGTTAAAGTGGAGTTTTGTTATCAGACCAGACATAAAATTTATTTATATTTTAGTTTGCCTTGTCTGTCCTGTAGAATGTAGAAAACTATCACAAGTTAGTAATTACAGTAATAAAGTGTCATATAATCGTCTTTTTTAGTAGAGCTGCACCAATCCGATATTAATATCTGCATCGATCCTGATATTTAAAAAAAATCTAGATTGGATATCGGTCACAATGTGTGTGATCGAAGAGTGCAGATCTACTCAGTCCAATTCTATGCTTTAAATATTTGATGCTCAGTGTTAAATTTGAGAAGTGAAAATACACAGAATTCACACAGGTTTACAGCGACGTCATGCTTTAATATGTGTTTCACATTCTATCTGGAATCCAAACTGAAATTTCTGAACAATTTAAACATTTTTTGTTGCTGTTTATTTTTATTTTACATATTTGATAAAAGTAGTCAATCTATTACTTTTGTCAGTTTTAGTTTAATTACTATATATTTTTACATTGTCTAATTGCGCCGACTGAACAAATTAAAGTTGTTTCTGCATGTCTGACCAAGCTTGTGAACTTATTTGTGTATTTAATGTGCAGTTATTAAATAAATCTGCAATTCAGTGCATTTATGTTTCTTTTTTTTTTTTTAAAAAAAAGAGAATTTTTAAGTTGATTTTGTTTGTCTGTATAGGATCAGTATGAGCTGATAAAACTCAGATATCGGAAGATTTTTTAAATTAATTTGTATTAGTTTTTTTTCAGTGTTGGGCTGGAAAAGTTTGAAAACTTACCTTGAAAATACTTGAATTTCAAGCATGCAAACACCAAAAGAACAGGATCACATCTAAAAGCCGTCACCAACGCTTTTTTATTCATTCATTTTTGTTTCCTCACAGCGAAAAGGGCATCAACAACACTGGCACTCGCTTTCGGTGGGTCATCCAGACGTTGCTGTTCGGCTACGCCTCCCTCGGCCTGCTGGTTAAATACAACCCGCCAAAGCGCCAAAAGAGGTACTGACCGCGGCCGGCGGAGCCTTCAGAGCGAAACAGCTGAACATTCCTGGTGCCTTTTCCCTCTAGGATGAGGGAAAACTGATGACATAAACACTAGAAATTGAATTAATGTCTCTGTTGTAAACTTTAATTCACTGCTGCATACATTTTAACTGCATTTCGTTTATTTTCTATGAAAAAAAGCTGGAGAAAATGTTAGAATCGATGTTAAATTAATAATATTGTTGATAGGAGTTGTTTAATTAATTAGCTTCCAGATAGATTTTATGTGCAATACAACAGGAGTCCTGAATCAATTACTTTGTGCTCTAATGATGTTTACAACAAGCCTGCAAGGTTGCAATAGAGATTCCTCAACTGCTGCTGAGTCGTAACGTCAGGCACAGGTACGCTGCTGTCGGCTTGAGAGAAGATTTTTAAATAAAAAAGATATTTTCATCTTTACCTCTGTCACTCTGCGGCGCTTTCGCTTCCTGTCGAGGATGCTGAAAGTCTTCAATAAAGAGAATAATTTGCAAACTTGTTTCTGTTTCAGTTACGTTGTTTATCTGGCTTTTCTCTGGAAAAATTTGTGGAACTGGATATAATTACAAAAACATTTATTTTATTGTTTATTTATACCCTCTAAAAGTCTTTAAATTTGGCCTCAAAGAGTAAAAATAAACGGCATTCACACAGATGTATAGATATTTGTTCACAGGTCTCTTAAAGTCCCACTGCAGACTTTTAGGTTGATTTTGGACTTTGGATGGAAAATTACAGAACCTTAAAGGGACAGTATCATGTATTTTCCAGGCATATACTGCCTTTTTAAATCACAATTAAGTAACTATTATTGAGAGGATAAATATTAAAACCTTTAGCTCGTTGTCAATACCATGTTACAGCTTCAGCTGTTATTAAAAATTATATATATATATTGAGTATGACTTAAAAGAAATTTCTTCCTTGAAATTAGGTCTCTGTCTCTTTCAGAAGCTCCTGGTCTTTCTGAAACTTTGCTGAGCTCATTGACAGAGCAGATCATGAAAACTTTAGTAATGAACTCTTTATTTTGCACTTTTCACAGATTGTAAACATGTTTTTTTAGTGTTTAAATGCATCAAATCTGATTAAATATTTGGAACTAGCTTGAAGTGCTAATAATTGTTAGCTTGGTCACAAGAAGTTGAAAAATCACTCTTGATTTCTGATTAAAGTTTTAAGCTAGTCATTAAAAAAATAATTTAATGTTGCCACATTACTGAATGAAAACCAAGGGTGGGGGGACTCCTAGATTTACATCTCTCTACAGTTCCTGTGTTTAATATTTGGAAATTTACATAAATTTACAACAGAGTATCAGGGTCATATGAGAATAAAGTTGAAATAATACATGGATAAAGTCATAATATTGTGAAAATAACGTTTCAATAACATGACTTTATTCTTGTAATTGTTTTTATTTTATTTTCTTAGCATGGTCATATAAATGCAATGTTTTATGTAGGAATAGATTTTTCTTTAGTGTTCAAATGCTGAAAAATGAGCATTTACATTTTCTTTATTTTGTCTTTGTTGGTGCTGAATGTCATACTTCTGGTAGTTTTGCTACCATAACTCATAATGGAGTAAATTGGTGTTTATTGACTTTACTACCTGTCATAAAATCCCAGATTCTGTCACCGTTTAAAAATAAACAACAGAAAATCAAATAATCCTTTTGAAATTGTTTGGATATTCACCATAGTTTTATTTTAGCTTCGTCAGCAGAACAGTACATTGCTCAACCTCAGGTTTTACATCTCAAAGGTTTCCACATCCACAGACATTTCCACACAATGTCTGCTTAGAGACATTAAGAGCTTTAGCTCATCTTCAGCAGCCCAGGCATCTTCAGACACAACTCACCCCGCCAGGCTCACTCACTTTTACTCTTAATTACACAACAAATGCATTCCTGCCCCTTTTTCATAAAATCTGCACAGAAACAAAAACATGTGTTCGCTTTTGTTGTCTCTCTCTGACATTTCTACAGCAGGGTGTATAAATACAGAAATGTACAGCTTCTTAAAAATATATATATATATATATATATATATATATATACTCTGAAAATATTTACTTTTATTTAAGGGGATGCACCAATTTATCTGCGCCGATTTCCTTCATATTTACACATGAAGATGATCTGACAGCTCAGTAAAGGTCTAAAATCAACGGCTGTCCAGGCCGTTTGCAACTGCGTCACTCAATCATTCCATGTTGGACGTCGGAAATGAGGGACGGGAGTGTAAAACAGAGTGACGGAAAATGTTTCTGCCAGTTTATTCATGGCTTCTACTTGTACGAGTCGAGCTAATTTGTTTGTGAACGTAACACGCCTGGTTGTGGCTCACAGGCGGCGGTACTCACAGAGGTTTGAAATTTCTAGAAACCTAGAAACAGCTAGGTTTCTACACGTGATCAGCTAGGTTTCTACACGTGATCAACACGGATCACGTGTTGATCACGTGTTGAAACCTAGAAACAGCTAGGTTTCTACACGTGATCAACACGGATCACGTGTTGATCACGTGACCCACACGTGACCCACACGTGACCCACACGTGTTGATCACGGGTTATCACGTGTTGATCACGGGTTGATCAACACGTGATCAACCCGTCTCACGTGTTGATCACATGACCGACTGTACCTGAATTCACGGCACATGATTTATATCACTATGTCATAAACAGTTTCCCTTTTACACCGGAGCAGCATTAAAAACGTACAAAAGACGAGACGCTAACCAGTTTTCTTCCCACACATGCTAGGCTACATGACGGGGCGGCATTGTCTCCATGGTTACGGTTAAACCTTCGCCATAATGCAATGATTTATATATTTCTAATTATACTTACAAAGTATAAGAACGTTGATGTAATTACCTTGTAAAAAATTACTTCCAGGGTAATTTGCAGCGGTTTGTTCGGGGCTGATAATCATGATTAACAGCTGACAGTCGTTATGACTGACGGCTGCTTATCTTTCCTCGTTAAAAGTTACGTAATAAAATGACATGTTTGGTTTCCATCCTTGTCTGTTTGTGCAGCACCCTTTAGTTAAATCAACTAAATAGAAGATATATTAAGCTACCACATGTTTATTATTTTAGCTTTAAAGGAGTTGATTTTTTTTTTTTGACGTCCAACATAACGGGTGGAGTTTTGAACAGCGTGACGTCACGAGCAAGGTGTCAACATTTAGCGACATTTCAGACAAAAGAAGCCTGGTATGTCGGCAGGTCTGGCTTTTTAAAGAAACTGCAATCTGTGCACCCCTACTTTTAATCTTTTCTTGCGTTTGTATAATGTTAGTGGGAAATTAGCTTGAAACTAACCACACCAGAACCAACCTGCAGCTAATTCAGAGTGTTATATTCTGATAAAGAGCTAGATCCAGTCCACTCCTCACAGAACAACAGTGGAAGAAGTAATTCAAATTAGTAATTTCTCTATAATCTCCCAGCCTCTCTGTGTGTGAGCGTTTCATTTGTTTGGTTATTGTCCTACTAAAGGATGTGTTGGGAATCCCTTCCAGGTTTATTTACACTCCCCCTTCTTTCCTCTGGTTTTGTTTCGATCACCGGTCCAGCCAGCATATCGAAGGGTAGCGCTCGTTCAGCATCTTGCGCAGCTTAGCGCTTTGCGTCTTATCCCTGGTTTCCACCACGCACTCCACCTGTCAACACAACAAACACGTACGCTGCAGAGTTAGGGGGCCCCCTGCTAATCAGAACAGACCTTTCACCTTTTGAGAAGCCGGTTGGCAAACAACACACAGCAGTTAGTCTGGGCTGAAGGGGCAACAATGACAAGCCCAGAGATTAAGAGACTATTCAGCTTGTTTCTAATCAGAATTAGGGAGAGGGTCTGAGGATTTGCTATGGAACTTTATGCGGAGTGACTGGTGATGCTAATCAGTCTGCATGACCTGTTAGAACATGCTAGATTCTGGGACATTAGTAAATTTGGTAAAACTTTATTTCAGGGGTGTCCAAAGTATGGCACGCAGGCTCTTTGTGGCCCTTAAAGTGATTTGAGGGCAGCAGTTTCAAAGCAGCAGTTTGACACAAATTTGGCCAATAGACGTAGATGGATAATTTTCTTACGTATTATTTATCTTTTCAAAATAAATTCTTTTAACGTGCCAATTTAAAAAAAGAACAACTCACATTTTTTGATAAAATGTTTTTTGCGATAGCATCAGGTGGTTTTTCAGCTGTATCAAAATTTGTTTATTTCACAAAACTGCGATGGAAACAATCGAATGTTACTACTGGCGAAAACCATGAAGAAGACGAGGACAGGAAGTGCGAGGAGGACTACCTCCTACATATTGACTTATCACATAAACAGAAATATTCACATGATTTTAATTGCATATTTTATTTTATCAAAACACCTCAATTGTCAAATTGAGTGTTTTTTGCCAGTAGAGGAATATTGATAAAGTTTTACACACATTTGTAATGGAAACAGTAAAATCACGTTTATCCAGAGACTTTTCCTGAAAAGCCACATTTGCTGCACTCAAATCAGCTTTTATTTTTTATTAAACTTGGGTAAATCTAGCAAGCATTTTGAAAGAAAGTGACCTAAATTCTATCGTTATTACTGAGAATAAAGTTATTCGATTTATTGTTGTCAATTAATAATGTTTAAACGCAACAAAGCTGTCTGAATTTGTTGTTTTTACTATTTTCTCCACTGTTTGTTCAATTAAAGTACGAATAAATATTAATTTAAATTCTTGCTGTGTACAGATTAGTGATACAAATCACACTTCACATTACAAATGGGAATGTTTTTCAATAAACGTATTTGTGTTTTCTGTAAAAATCATCCAGTTACCTGAAAAAGTACTAATAAATAGTTTTGTCATCATATTAGCGCCACAAAATACTTTGGTAAAACTTCAAGTCTGTTTCACCAACCTGTACGAATTGATGAAAAAATTTAATTTGTTAAGATTGTTTCATTTTATTTTGGTAAAATGATGGATGAATGTTTCCTCATTATTCACAACTCAATTCTGAAATACTTTATTAATCCCAGTGGGAAATTAAGTGGTTTTTTTAACTTATATCTTTCAATTTTCCTCTAAGAGTTGAAGGATCTCCGGTAGTGATCAGTATTAAAGCTACGTCTGTCGCAGTAACCAATAAATCAATTAATTACATGATAAATTAAAATGAGATCAATAATTTCCATTTGCATGCTTTATTGTTTTTCTCTGTTTTACCAAAAACTGGATGATAAAAGTCTTCAGCCTGGTGCTTTGGTCTCAACTGGCCCCTTTTTTAAGGACATCATAATTAATTTGATTTGTTATTTTTGTTTATTTACTTTGTATATTTAAAAGGTTCCAGTATTAAATGTTCATTAGAATTTGAAGTTTGTTGACCTTTGAGAATGTGTCCTCAACTATTATGTTAAGTGAAAATGGTCTTAAAACAACAATCGTTTATGCAAAATTTGGCCTAATTGCAGCGTCTCTGAAGAAGCCTCTGACTGAAGACTCCATTACTAATGAAGTCATGAAAAAGGACAGAAAAGGACAAATTATCCGCCTACCTTTGCTTTGAAGACGTCGGACTTGTCACTGTGTCTGCGATGGCAGACGTCCAGCAGTCTGGGAGGAGAACGAAAATACGCGGAGTTAAAGAAAGTCTGGCACCAGAATGGGAACGGATTAAGTCTGAACCTGTCCTTACCTGACGTCCTCTCTGGACAGGACGTCCAGCAGTTTGGCCATGTCTCCTGGCCATTCGCCCAGCTGCACAGAGAATTTGCTGACCCGGTCGTCCAGCACCAGAGCCCGGTCCACACACTGCCTCAGCAGGTCCGGCTCCATGTTGGCGCTGCTCACCACAACCACCACCCTGCAGCAGAAACGGTTGGCAAACTGCACTCAAGTAACGGCAGCTCCACTTCAACATAGTTTTACTGAAGGAAATGTAAAAAGTCGCAAGAAATTACTCAAGTAAGAGTAAAAAGTATTTGGTAGAAAATCTACGAATTATCAATGATTTAATATTTAATAATTATATCATCAGATGGACCAGAATATAGGGTTAAGTGGCAATTTTGGTATTTTAATTTATTGTCATAAATTAAATGACAATAATTTATATAAATAACAAAACATAATAACATCAGGCACAAGAACATTTTCCCAAATCAGTTTATTTCAATGAAAACCTTTAACAAAACTGCAGGTGTGTGTCTGTTTCTGGTGAATGTTTGGATAAAACATGTTTGTTTTTCATTCAGTGGGTAGAAAATACAGAAATTACACTCAAGTAAGAGCAAAAATACTTCAAAATAAAATTACTTAAATAAAAGTAAAAAGTACAAATACTGCTAAAAGTAAATTCTTTCAAAAACATTACTGAAGTAAATGTAATCGAGTAAATGTAACCCAGCTGTGAGAATGTGAACCGATCAGGGTGGCAACTGGGTCAAACCTCAGAGTTTAGACTGAAACCAGCTGCTGAGCTACGACAACGTTAAAATATCTGACCCACTTTTTCCCTCTCAGCTCTGGAAGTTGCCCTGCCAATATGGCAGCCAGTCCCAGGGCTCCCACTGTGTCCACTGTGGAGTGCTCCACCTCCTGAAATCGCAGCATCGCCACCAGGGAGTCTTCCTCACTAAAAACACAAACAGGAATCAAAATCACACGCTGAGTTCACCAAGTGGGGGATTAAAGATCACACTGGTGAGATTATTCTGGAGATACAACTTTGTCCGTCTCACTTCTTCAGTAACAGTTTTTTTGGTCTCACGGTGTGGATTTGTTGTGGAGCTGCAGTACCTGACAGGAATAACTTTGGTTACCAGCTTCTTGGACAGATGGAAGGTATTTGCACCAAGCGAATGCTCGTTAAAATCTGAAAAGAGAAATAATATCATAGAAACTCGTCAGAAAATACATTTATTTATTTATTTTTTCTATCGTCGTGTGAAAAGAAAGTTAACTATTTCATCAACATCGCCGTGACTACCTGCATAAATAATGGTTTAGGGTGCAGCTTAAGTTACACACAGTCAAACATTAACAGAAATAATTTAATATTTAACACAATATTTCAATATTTGTTTATCTAAAAGAAAATATTAAGTTTTAGTATCAGAAATATTCAGTTAGAAGCTAAATATTTATCTTGCTAACTAAATATTTTATTTGGAGTAAAACATTCAGTTTGTAACACACCATGGGTACAAACTGAATGTTTGTAACTTTCTGGTTTCAAACTAATACTTTCAAACTAAGTATTTAGTTTTAAGCTAAATACTTAGTTTATATCTAACAATGTGGTCTTAAACTAAATATTTATCTTGCAAACTAAATATTTTATTTGGAGCAAAATATTTAATTTTGAGCTTAATATTTATTTAGTTAAATAAACACTAAATATTTATTTAGTTACCAAGCAAATAAAATAAATATTTAGTTTTAAGTAAATGAATAAACAACATGGTGAATTGCGAGTTTGAAAAATGAACCAATTTTTTTCTCCTGACTAAATAATCCAAACTAATGCTGCTAGTGTAACTTTATGAACGGCGCTTTAAAGTTTGATGGGTTTTGCATGAAAGCACAAAGCTAGAAAGAAAAGACATTTTTAAGAACCGCTTGCTTCTCACCTCCATACAGCTTCTTATTCGGGTTGCTGTGCAGGTTTTTGACCGGGCCATCTGTTTTCAGAGATTGTAGCAGCAGAGGGAAACCTTCTGGCTCAACTCCCTGGAAAAGAAAGTTCAGCTGTTAATATTTTAAATGTACATGAGTATTTAAAGGGAATGTGTTTTATTATTTAATAAGTGGTTTTCACATTAATGTTTCCATTACAGCCAGTGTGAAAGCTTCACTATTTACAAATTGAGTTTTCTTCTCTAATTTAGAGCTTTGCATTGTGAATAACTGGCTAATTATGGATGTTTATAAAAGCTACAGTTTTTTGTGTTTATGTTCAGAGAAAGAGACATGCAAAAGGTACTGGAGGTAAAGTTTAACTTCTGCGAAAATAAACCATATTTTCTAAGAAACCTGTAAAAGTTCAGAAAAGTTTAATCTGGAAAGTAATTTTCATGCTCTGGAAAGGAAATTGTACAAAAATCTTACTTTATTTTTGTCTCGTTTCTCGTGCAAATATCTCATAACACCTAAAACAGGACAAAACTGACTTTAAGGTAATGTTTTAGCAAGAAAAAAAACGTCATACTAACGTTTTAGTATGACGTTGTTTTAAGTCAATAATTTAGTCATTTTGATGAAAAAGTTCTCGTTCTATTTCCCAATTTACCTTTTCATCATTACTAAAGAATTACTAAAATGAGTTCCTATATCTTACTGAAAAGTTATTGTTCTATTTTAGTGCATATTTTCACTAAAAACTGAACCAAAATACTTTGCAAGATTTTGCTTTGATTAATTAAACTGTACAGCAAACAGCAAATGTGCAAAATATTCTTTTTAAATTGTGGGTATGTGATGATTTGTTAATTATGTTGTTTGTTAATCATTTTGTTGAAAAAATTCACTACTTTCTTTGCTTTATTTTATTTTTGGCCTACAGATATTTTTGACTTGACAGTTTTGGCCGTTGTGACCAAAAGTTTGGACACCCCTGATCTGGAAAATAACCTGAAAATATTTGTCACATTATGAACCATTGGTAACGTCTCAATATAACATAGGCAGACTTCGTGTAAATCAGCACAAAAAGAAGCTTTATTGTCATCATTTGGTGCTGTTTATGTTCACTTACTATGACGAGAATCTGGGAGTTGAGGTATTTCAGGGCTGCAGCGGTGCTGGCCAGAAGTCCATACTGTCCTGCTGCAGGAATAAGCACTGCATCCACTTTGGGAATCTGGTCAAAGATCTCCATGCCCACAGTTCCCAGTCCTGCTAGGTACGCTGCACTCTCATCTCTGGAAACAAGGAGAGGCTGAGATGTACGGCTGCAACTAGTGATTATTTTAGTAATCTGATGATTAATCCAGTAATTGCACTTCAGAAAACTGCCACATTCTGCATATTTTTCAGTTAAACACTTACGTTATTTTGTACAATATTATAAATACACATAAACAAATAATTCAATTCCGTTCTTAAGTAATAAAAATAAATTTTACTGCCTAATTAGCACGACATTCCTTTAGTGAACTGTTGATTATTGTAGCAAGGATGAAATTCAGCCATTTCTGCCTAACTTAACATTATTACAGTTTAGGATTGATCTGTTGATTATTTTATTTTATTATTTTCTAGAATATTTGAACAGCAAAAGTTGCTTAATATGCGATTATTTATCTTTATTACAGAATTGGAACCAATTGAAGCTAAAGCTGCCACTTGAGGAGTTTTTGGTAAAACGTATCATTAGGTGTTCTTTTAATCTTAAGTAAAAAAATTTATATATTTTTTGCACAGTTTTGACTTAATTATTGCTCTTAGTGTATTGTTCTTTCAGAAAGTGGCATTTTTAGTCTATATCCTCCAGTTAATGATTAATTGATTATTAATTTTGATGTGCATTGATGATTAAATTTTAAATGGAAAGTTTAATTCTTGTTTCACAATTGATTGTATTATATTTTTATGACGTAAAGCACTTTGAACTGCCTTGTTGCTGTTATTCAAAGAAACTTGAATTTGATTTAGTTAATGATTATTTCAGAAATCAATTAATCATGATTAATCCGATCGTCAGCCCTCATATCTAAACATATTAAAACAGAAACACAGTTTGGTGCTGCCATCACCATGCTGTGCAGTTTGTTAAACTGTTTACTCCAGCAAACAATTAATCGATTACAAAATTAGTTGACGATAATTTCAGTGATCTGATTAGTCTTTTCAGCCCTGTTGCTTTACCAGCATATCTGAAATCTGATGTTACAAGTTTTAAAGTGAGACTGACTCTTCCAGGTAGAGGTATCCGTTCTCTTTGGCCAGATGGCGGGCGTGGTTCTGGGAGTCGTGGCTGGTGCCGCCGTACGAGATGACCATGGCGCCGTAGTCTCTGTAGGTCCGCAGGCGTGGAGAAGAGCAGCTTGATGGCATGATGGCAAACACCGGGATCTTCAGCTCGGCCGCATGGTGAGCCACGGCCATGGAGAAGTTACAGTCGGTGGCCACGATCACGCCTTTCCTCTGCTGCTCCTGGGAGGAGACAAGCTCACGGTTAACATCGTCACCCTGATGACACAGAAAGAGTTCCCGTTTTTACCTGTGTGAGGGAGGTGAGCAGGTACAGCACTCCTCTCTCCTTCACAGAGCCGGTGTAGTGAAGATGCTCCTTCTTCAGGAAGATCTCCATCCCGTACTGTTTGGACAGTCTGGAATACTGCGCATATACAAGCAGCAGCATCTGTTTGATGCTCAGTAGCAGCTGTTTTCTGTTCAAGCTACGTATAACAGGGGACCTGTTATGGAAAATTCACATCTTCCATTTGCTTCTAAAATAAAGACCAAGCACTTAAAAAGAAAAGAAAAACACACACAGACATTTTTGGGCAAACAATTCATGTTTTTTGGTGTCTGGAAAATGTGCCACTTCAAAAACCTTCCAAATTTAACATCACAAGTCAGCACCTGTTGCCTAGCGACCCCAGCAGAGTTCTGTCCGTTACCTAGCAACCCAACCAGCTGGTTTTACTGCTGTACAATGGCTGCTGGAAAAGACAAGTGTTTTGTTGTTGACTTACAACCCAGAAACCATTTGCTGCATTCTTTTTAGTTGTGCAGGAGGCTCTACTATTGCTTTTCAAAGATGTACGGTTGTATAATTGCACATGTGAATGAAGCTATTTCACGTACAAGTGTAAATGTTGAGTTGGGGGCATTGCTAGCATCAGCTTATTTGGATTTAAGGTGATAAGATACAATAAAACAGCTCAAAACAGAACTGAACAGACTGAAATCTCATTATCTAAGAAGGATTTTGTGCACAAGATTTAATGAGCATGTTTTGTTTCGTTCACAAACCAATCCTAACCTGTTCCACGAAGCATAAAAGGACACCTTTAATCTGATTAAAAAATACTTCATTTGTTCCAAAAGGAAATAGGATACCGTCGACAAAGCCATGAGGGGAACTAAGTACACCCCTTGATTCAGCAGCTTGTAGAACCAAATTTATGAGCAAGAACTCAGTAGTTGTACTTTACAGTTTTTTTACATCTTAGTGGATAAACTTTGACCAACTCTTCATTCCAACACTGCTTTAATTCATTTCTAGTTGCTCGATTCTCATCTCCCTTCTCTGTTCTGTCTTGGATTTCTCTGGCAGAATTTCAACCGAATTAGCTACCTAAAAGCTAAAGACGCAACACTCTCTGTTTCCCTCATGGACTCACACAACCAGCATACCGTGCAGGGTGTCTTCTGTATCGCTGACTGGATCGTGAAGGCCGCCGCGCTGATGTCCTCAAATCGGAGGAACTGAGCCGGAGGTTTGGGGGTGATCCTGAACTCACTCAGTCTTCTGGTTTTGGGCGGCTCGATGAGCTTCATCTCAGGGGTTCCAGCCACGCTGGTTTGGTGGTAGTTGACATCTCCATTGAGAAGTTCCTCCTCACCAAAGTCCTTGAGACGCTCAGGTTCAATTAGAGTCGGCCGGCGGCCCACGGCGCCGTTACAGACGGGTTTGTAGGAGCCTCCTGGTAGACCGGGGCCAGGACGCAGTTCCTCCCTGAAATAAACAAATGAAGGATAGAGAATAACGTTCAGGTGCTAATGTCAGGAGGTACTAAACTCATTGGAACCTCGACTAGAGATTCATAAACAAATCTAAATCTCTTAAGATTGTTCAAAGACAATCCCCAGACCTGTGATTTGGCCATAAGTTTTGGTTTGAACCAATTTCAGATTTCTAATAGATGGTATCAGGGTTGGGAAATAAATTAATCTTATCAATGATTTCACTTCTTTTGTATTTTTTAGATTTAATTTATGAAAAATATGGATAATTTTCCACTAATGCACTCCTTCGGTTTCCATAGTTCAGAGTGATGTCATCACATCCACGGCGGCCATTTTGCTTGACAAAATGAATGCATCTATTTTTTGGACAGATGCTGTCCAAAAAACAGCATCTGCTTTTTGGACTTTGAATTCAGGTAAACTCTATGACTGAACTAAGCTATGAATAATTTGTTCAGTTGTGAGAACAAAGTGAAAGTATTACTAGAATACAATTATACTAAAACTACAATAGTCATATAACAACAACGTCAAAATAATAAAGTTTTAATATTATAAAGTTGTAGTATTAGAGGAATAAAGTGGTAATTTTATGAGAATCCCAACAAAAAATAACAGAAAATTTTTTATAATATTTTTTTCTCATGTTTTTAAAATGTTTTTCTTAAAAAAAACACATCTTTTGTAAAGAACGGAATTGAATTATTTGCATCTTATTATTTTATGCTAATAAGAGTAAAATCTTATTAGCATATTATTCTGCTAATAAGAGGATTTTTCTCTGAGAATTAAAGCTTGGCTTTAACTCTCAGTCCTGCAACTTTTTTAGAATATAAACCAAGAAGAAAAAAAAATTAGTAAAGTTATTTAATCACTGCACCGTCCTCCTCATAGCACTTCCTGCCTTGTTCTTCATCTTTTCTGCCAGTAGCAACATCCTACATGCATCATGTCCACATGATGCATGTAGGATGTTTATGTAGGATGTTGATGCATGTGACGTGAAGTGTTCCCATTGCAGTTTTGTGACTAATTTCGATACAACTCATCAAAACCACCTCAGATAAACGTTTTCAGATAACATTTATCTGAAAACGTTATGAAAAGTTTCATAACATTTCATCTCTAAACTGGCATTCAAGATGGCCGCACATTTACTTCTGTTTGATGCTTGTACCTTCTTAATAAAGCCCTTTTAACACAGTAAACACTTTTAAAATGACAGTTTCTGGTATTTCCAGGTTTATAAGAGACAGAACTGGCCTCAGTAAGTGTAGAGAAATATAATAAATCCTTCAAGTCTGAGCTGAACCAATCCATCCTTCACATCTATCCAGCATTAACTGGCTGTGACTGATTACATCAGTAAGTCTACTTATGATTTATTGGTTCGTTTGGTTGCTCTTTTAAGGGAGATGTAAATGAAGTGGCAATTTAGAGCTGAAGGGAGGATAGTTTGATTTATAACAGCTTAGTAAATGGACACAATTAATCTGAATTGTTTAATTTTGCTCCATATATACTCTCATTTATCAAAGGACACCAAACAAACCTAGTTTGGACTTTTTTTATGCATACTCTAAAGCGTATGTTACACAGCAGGCCTTCTGCAACATAAAGGATTACCCATAATGCATTAAGTAATGTGCTTAGGCACTAAAACAAATCAAAATGGATTTATCGGTTTTATTTTGATAGATGGCCACCAGGGGGAGCTGCTCTCTCGGATAAACCTCGCTTTGCAGACACCCTGCTCTATTTCTTTCACCCTGATCTATTATAAGCAGCACATTCACCTTTCACCTGGTCTTACGAATCCATTACCGCTCTCTGCCCCATTTTATCCATTATATTTAGTTCACTGAAAACCGAGTGCCCTTATTATTGTGAATGAGAAAAAGAGAAAAGTCCAAAGCTGCACCTGCTTTAGAGGTGCTTTGAATCAAGGGCAGCGTTCAATAATAATCAAAGAGAGGAAAAGAAAAACATGGCAACCTTGAAGAACCTCTTCAAAGAAGAAGAAGAGGGAATGAAGTGGTAAGCAGGAGCTTATTCTGCTCCAAATGGTCCCAAAAAATAACCAGTGAGGATTAAGCAAAGCGGGTCAAGGAGGCATTTAACCCAGCAGGCTTTTATCATTTTAACAGGTCTTCCTCAAAGAGTTCATTTGGATGAATGGTGGAGCTTTTTCTGAAGCTGCGTCATTTAATGTTCACTGCAAAAACACAAAATCTTACCAGGTATTTATTTGGCCCAGTTTCTCATGCAAATATCTTGTTAAAGTCATTTTTAACAAGATACAAAAATTTGTTTTAAGTGAATAATTTATTACTTTTGATGAAAAAGTTATAATTCCATTGGCAGATTATTTAATTTATAAAAAGACATGTTTTCCATGTTATAAGATAATTTACCTGCTAATTGAACAAGTATTTTTTGAATCAATATTAAGGAACTATTTACTTTAAACAAGCCTCCATATCTTGACATTTCCACCAGAAATAAGACTAGTAAGACTTTGTGTTTTTGAAGTGTACCAAGCATGTTTTGTGGTCTAGTTTTTCATGTAAATGTCAAAATAAGACAAAACTATCTTACAAATAACTTTTCAGCAAGATATAGGAGCTTGATTTAAGTCAATGGTACCTGAAAATCAAGGAAATGCCATAATTTACCAGTAAAACCAGAACCTTTTCATCAATATTAACTTTACTTATTTACTTAAATTACTTTACTTTTTAATTTGCTTAAAGCAAGCCTCGTTGTCTTGCTGAAAAGTTACTTTTTCTCTTATTTCAAGTGCTGTAAGATATTTGCACTGAAATCTAGACAGAAATACTTGGTCAGGTCTTGTGTTTTTGCAGTGTTGACGTATTAATTGAATTTCCTGGCTGGCTTTAGTTCTGCAGCACTGAACTAAAAGTTCATTTTGCTTTTCTGGCAAAGTGAACAGAAAACCAAACAGAGAATTTTGCGGGAATTGGACGGACCAACCGAGAAGGTAAACATGAGAGAAACCCTGTCTGGAAACCAAATTAAGGATATGGAAGACCAGTAACTGTGTTTCCATTACAAATGCTGTCGATATTCCGCTAATGGGGAAAAAACACAATTTTGCAATTGCTGTGTTTCCATTAAATAAAAAATAAAATTCAAATCACAAGTAAATAAGCTTTTTCACGCAATAAATAATTAAAAATCATAGTTGTGACGGATGTAAACAGTTCCAGGAGATATATTCATAATTTAGTCGTAGTGCTAGCGCTCATCATCTATCAGCCATGAGAGGAGACGACGAACCCCTAATGTTTGGGACGTTCTGGGAAAATTATATTCGCAGTCAGATTTTACAGGAGAGCTATGGATTCAACACGTTCAAGCGACAAACAACTTTTTATGAACTGTGTCATGCTATGAGGGTTCTAGCGAAAAGAAAAAACGTCATCATCCTACCACTTCCTGTCATCTTCTTTATTTATTTATTTTTATTTCAAACAGATTAAAAAAACCCAACAGAACAAGTAATCAGTGGGACAGAGCAAAACATGTGCATTCATAACCAAGAGCAAAATTATTAATTTACCACCACTTTTCTGTTTAAAAATAAGTAGGAAGAAGTGAGCAGGTATTTAATAATACCCCTCATCTTCTTTGCAGTTTTCGCCAGTAGTAACATCCAGTTATTGAAAAACCGAACTTGTTCAAAATTGGCTTGTTTCTGTTATGTTCTGTAATGTATTTTTCGTACTGTCAAAATGAGCAATTTTGTAGCTAATAAAAACGCAGCGACTAAGACTGGCTCGCATTTGTAATGGAAATGTTGCAGTCGGAGCTACATTGGTTGCTAGCTTGGAGCAGCTCGGGGGTCTGGGTCTCTACTGGGTCTCTACTGGGTCTCTATTGGGTCTCTACTGGGTCTCTACTGTTTGCTACGGCCCACCTCGCCCAGAACGGGTCATTCTCCTCGCTGTCTTTAATTGCAGGCCTCGGTGCAAACAAACGCTCCAGTCGCTCGCTCAGGTAGCTGGAGTAGAATAACTGGGCCGCAAAGTTCATCCTGAAAGCGAATCCCCCTGCTGCTCGGGCTGCTGCGTGTCCGAGGGATAACAGGACACCGACTGGAGCTTCTGCCCAACCCGAGCTGCCTGCTGCAGGTATTTAAGAGCGGATTACCTGCAGACACATGGCGGCTGTGGAGAGCCTCTGCTGTGGCTCTATTCCTGGGCGCGGATTACTTCCCCTTTCTGTGACGCGGTGCTAATCAGACGGTCTAAGGAGATAGATGGAGAATTAGGGTTTATCTGGAGGCAGGTGAACTGGAAGCTACACCACACACAGGAAACAACCATGCAGTGAGAATGAAAAGTGAGTTTTAGGGGGAAAAACCTTTTTTTTATTCAGTTTGGGAAACTTTAATAACAACACACAAAGAGTTTAGTTTATTTGGTGGATTTCAGGAGATGTATACTGCAAAACACAAAATCTTACTAAGTATGTTTGGTCTAGTTTCTACTGCAAATATCTTAGTACACTTGAAATAAAACATGCTAATTTATTTTAGCAAGATAGGAGTTTGTTTTAACTCAATAAGTCCTTAATATTGATGAAGAAGTACTAGTTCTACTGGCAGATGATTTCATGTATAACACAGAAGTTGTTACCTAACAACATCCTGCTAAATAATACAAAATAAAGTATAATTAAAAATGCAACCATTTTTTGATGTTTCTATTTGACATGGCAAGTATTTTTGATCCATTTCTAGTGGAAATATCTTGGTACATTTGAAATAATGTAAAATTTACTTGGAAGTAACTTTTCAGAAAGATAAAGGAGATTGCTTTAAATAAAAAAATTTTTAATGGAGGAAAAATATCTTGTTATGAGTGAAATAATCTGCCAGTGGTAATAATCCTTTTCCATTAACTCCTGTAGCTCTTATAAAAGTTTCTTATAAGTTAATTAGCTTTATTTCAAGTGTAGTAAAATAATTGCAGTAGAAATTAGACCACAGATACTTGGCAAGATATTGTGTTTTTTGCAGTGTAAAACATGGGGGAAATGACTTGTTCCAAGTTAAATAATCTACCAGTGGAACTAGTATTTTTTCATCAATAATAATAATGAGTTATTTGCAACCACCAGCATGATATTTATTGCTGAAAGTAACTTGCAAGTTAGTTTTTTATTTAAGTGTACTAAGATATTTGCACTAGAAACTAGACCAAAATTACTTGTTATGATTTGGTGTTTTTGCAGTGCAATCAGGACAGAATAAAATAGATGAAACTGGCTCTAGCTAAATCACAGCAGGCGGTACAGATCCTGTTTAACTCAGGTGTCCAATGTGATCCTCAAATCTGTATTTAGCTGCAACCGTAGATGCCAAGAATTACTGGAAAGAGCTCCTGAA
The DNA here is from genome assembly GCA_902982915.1 of Phalloptychus januarius. Classification (NCBI taxonomy): domain Eukaryota; kingdom Metazoa; phylum Chordata; class Actinopteri; order Cyprinodontiformes; family Poeciliidae; genus Phalloptychus; species Phalloptychus januarius. The sequence goes on along the minus strand of CADWAE010000242.1, from coordinate 4,009,442 downwards.
GGTATTTTGCTCCCAAAATGTAAGATACGTGAAAGGAAATAAACTAAAATAAAAAAATAAAAAAACATTCTGGCTGAGGCGTTCTGTTGGCTCACAAAGTTTCTGAACTCAATGCGTCAGCACCGAGGCGCACTTTTAACTATTTACAGCTAGAAATGTTCCTTTCTCATCATAGGTTTTGGTTCTCTTCCTAACAATGTTGGAAAAACATACAAAATGCGTTCTAGGGCATCTGTTATGCTTTATTTTAAAGAAGTCATGGCAGGTTTATCTATTATCTGGGAATGATTTTGTCACTTTAACTCACTCCTTAATATTTCCAAAAACACTCACCTTTTACATGCTAGTAAATTCGTCACTATAATAATTCCCAGAGTTCATACATCAGGTCATTTCATTTTGCTAACCTTTATCAACAAAGTAAAAACCATAATATATGATCAATGTAACAACTGAACTATCAAACTGTTGATTTATTATGTGTACATAGTATGTTTGAGTTCCATTTGGGTTGCTAGGTAACGAGCCTGACCTTGGCTGAGGTTGCTAGGTAACGGGGCAGTGCCCACCAATTGTGACTAAAAAATGAGTTTTTTTTAAACGGCTCATTTTCAAGACAACAAAAAAACCTTAAGTTATTGCAGGAAAACAGATGGGTGTTTTTTTTAAGTGCTTGATCTGTTTTCAGAGACCAAGTACAAAAACGTTTCCCTGTTAAAATGTGCAGTTTGACAGGGAAAAGGCTGGATTTCCACTCACTGAATAAACACACAGCAAAAGCACAAAATCTTAACAATGTTTTGGTCTATGTTTCAGTGCAAATATCATATACAATCATATAATATATATATAATAAAATAATTTCTTAATATAGATGGAAAGAAGATGTATAGCATATTTAGAGTCACTACAAACTCCACAGAAAAGAAAGAGCATCTACGTTTAAGGGTTTTCTTGGATTTTTCAGGTGCGACCAAAATATAAAGCTCCAGTCAGGATTAAAATATCCATATAATTTTGATCACTTCGCAGCACTTACACTGTGAAACTGTATTATGATCACTTCAAAATCAGAGGAAGCTTGTAATATTCACAGATAGTTAATAAAAAAGGCTTAAACCACCAACTAAAAGCAGCAACAACCCCTAAACAGTAAACAGACGTGGATTAAACATTTTTGGCAGATGATGAGCTTTAGCGGCTTATAAACTGATATTACTGAACTATAAATATATTTAGCTCAAAACTAACTAAATATTTAGCTAGCCCAGAGCTAAATATGTAGTTGGGGGCTTACTCACTAAATATTTATGGGGATAAAAATTAGCTTGCTAGCTAAATATTGAGTGTGGAGGTAAATATTCAGTTCATAAGCTAAATAAATATTTTACTTGCTAGCTAAATATTTGGCTTCAAACTGAATATTTAGCATGTCGAGCCAAATATTTAATTGGTAACTAAAATATTTATCTTGATAATTAAATATTTAGTTGATATTCAAATGAATGAATAATATGGTGAAAGGGACTAAACACACATTTCTTTCTCTTATGAAACAAAAACATAAGTTTTTACATGTTGCTGTTAATTTTGACTATAATTTTGCTACTAGCACCCCATACTCTCCATGACTTAGTAAAGACTTGTGCTGCTCAATGAAAAGCCAACAACACTTTTAGAGAGGAGCAAATTGATATGCGCTCTGTTCCGGCGGCCATTTTGGGCCCTCTGCCCCTTTAGTAAACAAATCAAAACAGCCGAAGCACTGAATGATGACGCTCCCCGAGGAGCATCCAGGTAAATCCAAAGACAAAGGAGCTGCTATTTGGACGTAGGATCGTCTTGATCCCCACTGGCTTTAATACGGACTCAGCATAGCGCATAACAGAGCTTAGCTGGCAAGCTTTGAGGTCTAATCACTCAGTTTTATTATTTTTATTCCAGCATAACAAAAATATGACAAACACCAACTGTTTATAATAATATAATTTTTATGCATAAAGCAGTTTGGGGGTCTGTGTTGTAAGGGATCTATAGAATAAGCAGTAAATGACCCTGAGGAGTAATAATTTACTACCTTCCCCCTTTTATCTCTTTAGTCAAGCTGTTGATAGCCTCCGTAAGTACAGGAAAGCCACAATAGGATTAGAAGAGGACAAAGTCAAGGAAAATCAAGTGCAAGTAATGACTTCACACGCCCCGCCGCGCACCGCATTCAGATTACAGTCAGCATCTCTCAAATGGCAGGAAGGCGGTGCTCTGGCAGAACTGAAGTTGAATAAATATAAGATACATGGACGGCAGGAAGAGGAGGGGAGGACAGGAATAGACAGAGAAAAGGTGACCCTGCCTCCAGGAATCCGTCACACCACGGATCAGCGTGGCACCGGCCAACCGTCATGTGATCCTCTGGTTCTGTGCGCCCTGAAGACCTTTTGTTCTTTACATTGTGTCTGCTGGCTGATCCTGAGTCGACATTCGCAAGATGGCTGGAGGATCAGAAGGACAAACAAACTAAAATCTACAACTCTCTTAGATCTCTGGATGAAATCTCCATTTCAGTTATTTCAGTTCCTCAGCTGTGTTTGATGAACAGATGCTCTAAAGTCTGAACCAGTGGGGCCCAGAGTCGGTCCCGGAGGCCCGGCATCCTGCATGTTTTAGTTCTCTCCCTGGTTTAACGCACCTGGATCCAATGATGGCTCCTTAGAAGGCCTAAGAAGAACACTGACCTGCTGAAAAGGTTGTTACTACCACCAAGAAGAGAACTAAAACATGCAGGCCCTCCAGGACCAACGATGGGCTAAACATTCCGTGGTGTACCTCAAGGGTCTATACTTGGACCTGTCTTTTTTTACACACAGAGAGTCTGTATATCTCTATAAACTTTTCAAAATGAAAGTAAGAAAGTAAAAAAAATATATTTTAAAGGTTAGAAAAATGTTTTAGAAAACCAAAAACACCTAAACAAAGAGGGTTTTGGCCACAGAAACTTTTAAAACATTTTCCTCACTTTCATTCAATATTTAATAATTATTACATTTATTTAGTATAAATACTGAATTTTACCTTCTGATGTCAGTCGGCCAGGAGCCATTTTTTATTTTTTTTTCATCAAAATCTTTTTCCAATTTGCTCTCGCTATGCTAGCTTAAGGAGCAAAGATCCACATACACATTTTTTTATATGTAGCAAGACATTTATGCCATAAGTGAAATAATCTGCCACTACTTTTTTGTTAAGGATTTTTTATTAAACATCCTGTATCCTGCTGATCCAATTCGAAACATTAATATTACATATAGCCAGAAGAAACAACAGTACTGTTAAACCTAAATCTGCTGTGTTTATTAATAAATTGGTTCATATCTGTATTTCAAAGAGAAAACGACATTTTGATTTGCTGAATTCCCACAATTTAAATATTCATAACCCCCACACAAAGTTTAAAAACGAATTACATCAGAGAGAGCCCATGTTTTAAAATCTGTGAGCTTTTTCTTTCACGTCACTCTTCTCCGTTCGAGGATGATATCGGAAATGTGACATTTAGCCGTTTCTTATCTTGACACGTCTTTGACCTCTGTCCCTGGGTTTTTATCTGTTTGCAGTCAGACGTGCCTCCCAACCCCGTCCTGTCATAAAACCCCCCTGATCCCTTCACTCGTTTGCCCCCCAGTTTTGTTCGCCGCCGTGCTTAAACCGTAGATCTACTTAAGCGGCCAGACGAGTGCGCCAGAGGAGGAGGAGGCTGAAGACGGTCTGGCTTAACGAAGATAGCCGTGTTTACGATGCAACAGTCGTATCGGCCTGTGTGTGGGGAGGCGAGTGAGTCAGACAGACAGAGAGCGAGAGAGAGACGGGTCAGTTCAGTAGGAGGTACAGGAACTAATCAATGCAATTATATATATAAAAGACGGTCAGATTTTCCCAGAAGGAGGAAAGCAGCTTTAATCCTGGTGTCCTGGTGTGTAATGAGGCATTTCAAATATTAAATCGAGAATAATTAGAAGGTTGTTCTGGTTTAAAATGAGAAATATTTGATGCACTGCAGTCTGGTGATGCAAGTCGGTGTAAGACAGTACTGATTTATTTCAAGTGCTGTGTTTCCAAGACGTGCTCTGCAAAAACACCAAATCCTACCAAGTATTTTCGTCTATTCCAGAGCAAAGATCTGAACTTACAAGTAACTTTTCAGGCACATGCAGAAGATTTTTACGTCAACAATTCCTTAGCAATGAAGAAAAAGTACTACTTCCACTGGCAGATTATTTCACTTCAACATTTTATATGAGAAATAATCTGTCAATGGAACTACTACTTCTACATCGATATTAAGGGAGCAGTATTAGGTATTTTTCACCCACATCGTGTCAGTTCATATCACAATCAAGTAACTATGTTACCTTCAACTGGTATAAAAATGATATTTACAGCTCTGGAAAAAATAAGAGACCTCTTAAAATGATCAGTTTCTCTGATTTGACTTTTTATAGGTTTATGTTTGAGTAAAATGGACATTGTTTGAGTAAAATGGACATTGTTCTTTTATTCTGTGAACTACTGACCACATGTCTCTGAGATCACATGCAAAAATGTTGTATTTATTTGCATAAAGTGAGAAATGGTCAAAATAACACAAAAGATGCAGAGCTTTTAGACCTCAGATAATGCAAAGAAAACAAGTTCATATTCATTTAGGAACAACAAATGTTTTAACTCTGGAACAGTTCAGAAATCAATATTTGGTGGAATAACCTGGAGGTTTTCAATAGGGCTTAGTGCAGTCTTCATTGTTATATATCAAATATAACTTATAACAAAATTATTTTGTACTTTAACGCTTTGTATTTGGTCCCTTTTTGACACTCTGCCTTCAGGATGTCAATACAACATTGCTCCTTTATTGACCTTTTAGCTACGTTTTTTTTTCCAGTGTTTCACTGAGAAGAAGCTCGGATAATGAGCTCGGCTGATGTGCACTTCAGCCAGGTGTTTGCTAATTGCTGCTGGCTAGTTTGAAGGAGCTGAATAGAGGAGCCACGGGAAAGGTGTTGGGTTCAAACCCCAAACATTTTTAACACACACGCTGCAAAGAGACAACAGAGACAAGAGAATTAGTTTCAAACTCGCGAGGAGAGGAGTTCGGAGATGTGTTTCAGTTACATGCCCCAAACTACTCTGAAAACATCTCCGCTCTCAACGCTTTTTATTAAGAATAGGGACGCCCTAGTAACATGACACGGTCAACTGCTAAAGGGTGGGGCATAAATAAAACAATAACCCATTATAATCAGTACACCCTGCTTCAGTACATCCATATCATGTTCCGGCGCCACGGCCTGCCTTGTGAGACTAGAGGCAGGGACTAGAGGGAGACTAGAGGGAGGAAGCGGAGGCTTCCTCCCTCTAGTCTCACAATCTCTCATAAGCGAGCAGAAGGTCACATAGCATTATACAACAGTAAAACAGAAAAGAGAATAACACATGCATCAATTCAATGGCATAATATTTACATTTTTCTCTAACAAAAGGGCTGCTTGGAAACTGCAGAGGTGGAGCTGCGCCTCGAAGGCGGAGCTAAGTCCCATCGAGGTGTTTTACACAGCTGAATGGTTGCCACGGAGATGAAAGGATTCCTCAAACATTCATGAAAGAATCAAGGCAACGCTCCAGGTATGTTTAGACGAGGGAATAAAGCTGAAAGAAGTCAATTTTACTTGTTACTGCCTCTTAATTTGTGGGACTATTATTCATGTTGTTTATGTTATTTAGGGGAGATAGAATCAAACTCTGGGCAAAAAAAAAAGTTTGTGACATTATATGACCTGAAAGTCTTTATCTGATTGACATGTTTTTCAGTCTTAAAGCCACGAAGACATTGTGTTGTGTTTTATTTGTTTTACCCAAAGAAAAACATGAAAAATAATTAAAAACAGGCAGACTGGTTAGTAAATATAATCCAGGTTTTCTGTCAGTTTCCAGCTGAAATGAGAACTGAGTCCCCTCCCCTTTGAACATCCCACTCCTTCCAAATAACCGAGACTTTATGCTCTGAATTTAATATCTTTGGTAGGAAACTGGGAACAACAGAGTCGAGCAGGAAAGGATTGCAGATAAAGTAAGTTAATGCTTACTAGAAGTCACTTAGAGCTTCTGAATTAATATCTATGCTTTGTTTCTTCTGTTCATTTTTATTCACACACTCTTCAGTTATCATTAGCTGCATGCAGGTTCTCCTCCATACCATGACCCGTCCTTCCTGCTCATCTGTCGGACTCCTGCTTGTCCTGATTGGCTATGCAGCAGCAGGTAAGGGATGTGAGCCACATGCAGTGGAAAACAGATTCTGCATATATGATGCAAACAGAGCATGAGTCTGAATGCAGTCAGATGACTCCTGCAGAGCTGCACCGTATGACAACCCCAACTACCGTCCCACCTACACCATCATTGAGAACGGGTAATGCTGAGCTAATTAAGTCTTTTACGATCCAGGAAGCTACTCAAAAAGTTTTGGCTATTTCTCTCATATTTTACATCATGACAAGACAAAGACGTATCCTAAGTCACATTTTGCTTCTCTTTAACTATAATCAATCTGCCTACACATTTAAGACAATGCACCTTAAGATTTTATTTTGCAAATCATTTTTGGAAAGGAATTTTATTTTTAGCATTTTTATTTTCAGTTAATTTCAAAGTATATATAAGTGGACTTATTATTCCTGAATGTGTCAATAAAAATACTTAGTTCATTGTTTTTGCTTTTTACTGGACGAATCCTGACATACAAACTTCAAACGGTTCTATCTCCTCAACCCTTCAACATGCAGTTATTATGTAAAATAATAACCACAGGAATCCTCTGCTGGGCACAGAGTCACTGATAGTGTGAATTACTTGTAATTATAGATATGTAAACACAGCTTGAAAGCTTGGAAACTGCAGCTGTGAGGAAGGGGAGGAGCTGTGCCTCGGAGGCGGAGCCAAGTCCCCCCCAGGTGTTTTGAACAGGTTGCTATGGAGATTAAATGATTTCTCAAACATGCATGAAAGAATCAGGGAAATACTCCACGTATGTTTTGATGAGGGAATAACATTATGTTTATGTAAAAGAGTTATACATATAACTGCCTCTAACATTTTGTGGGGCTGTTATTTACATTATTTAACTTATCTAGGGGGAAATAGAATCAAACATCTTTAAATAGACATTGTCTGACCTGGACGTTTTAAGTCTCAGTCTGATGTTTGACATATTTTTCAGTCTGGAAGTTACCAAGAGAAACCCCATCATGTCATGTTTTCCTTTGGGTAAAGATGATTTGCATGAATATCATAAGGAAAAACAGAAACGGGATAATAAATATAATCCAGGTTCCCTGCAGCTGGGAGGGGAACTGAGTCCCCTCCCACAAACTGCACAAACTGAGACTTTTTGCTCTGCATTTAATGTTTTCATTAGCAAACTGGGAGCAACAGAGTCGAGCAGGAAACGATTTGTGGAAGTTACTTAGTGCTCCTGAAAACTCTGCTTCTGGATTTTGTTTTTTTTTTTTATCTTTACACTTTGCTCCTTCTGTTCATTTTTGTTCACACACTCTTCAGTTTTTATCACCAGCTGCATCCTGATTCTCCTCCATACCATGACCCGTCCCTTCTGCTCATCTGTCGGACTCCTGCTTCTTCTGATTGGCTGCGCAGCAGCAGGTAAGGGATGGGAGTCACATGCAGTGGAAAACAATTTCCATGGATTCAGATCCAGCCTGAATCTGAAACCAAACACAGGAATCTTGAATTTTGCCAGCACATCTGTTTCTGATTAAGCTGCAGTTGTTGCTTCACTTCTTCTGATTCACTGGCAGCAAAGTTTCTAGCAGATACTTCAATAAACCGTTTTGTTTCTTACTGATATTTAATGAAAATTTACCGAAACGAAGACCAGTCCCGAAGAGAATTAGAATCAGGCTAAACAACCCAATAATACTAAAACAGAAACATTTTTTTATCTCATGAACTATATATTTTTTAACTTACTATTGATAAATCTTACTAAGTCGTGAGTCAAACTGGACAAAACAGCATAATTTCAAGGTGACATCATGCTGAAAGCAGGAAAACCGTGAATGCTGACAGCAGCGGAACGGCGTCCAGCCGCTGGGCTCCTCCAGAGGTTCAGCTTCAGCCTGAAGGATACGGCTGCAACAACTGAAACAACTGCTGCACGATGCGTAATGGCCTGCAGCTGGAGAGCAAGCAAACCTACAGTAGTGTTTTATTACTCCTAATCATAAGCAGTTGTTTTTAACGCTGCAAATTATGTTGTCATATTCCTAAAATGCAAAAGCTATCAAAATCTTCTTTTACCACTATGAAGCCTTAAGGTTTTTTATTGTGATTTTGCGAGAAAGGCCAATCCTAAGTTATACAGATTTGTAATTTGGAAGAAAAGACATTGTTTTTAACATAAATATCTGAAAAGTGTGGTGTGTAATTTGTATTAAGCCCCACTTAGTCAGTGCACATTTTACCTTAAATCTTTTGGACTTTGTCTCTACCAGTTTTGACTGGAATATTTGCTTATTCCTCACAGGTTCAGACAGATTGAATGGAAAAAGCATTTGTTTTCTCAGTTGGACTTTGACTGAACCGTTCTAACACATAAATATGCTTCGATCTAACACACTTAAGCTTTGGATGCGTTTGTGGTCATTGCTCTGCTGCAGGGTGAACCTTTTTCATCAATATGCAAAAATTATTGACTTAAAACAAGATTCTGTAACTTAAAGAAAAGTTACTTCTAAGTTAGTTTTGTGAAGTAACATATTTGCACTAGAAACTAGATAAAAAATAAGTGGTAAAATGTTGTGTTTTTGCAACGGAGGAAACTCTTGAAGTGTTTTGGTGGGATTTGTTTCCATTCAGCTGACGCTGTTTTCTGTGGAAGGAAAAGGAAAAAATGCTTGCATGAGCTGGAAGAGGGGAAAACTCTCCCCAACTGAGCCCCATGTAGCTTTCTTCTCGATGCGCCACTTTCTCCCCACATGCAGTTTTATGGTACACACAGTCCTGGTACGAGGCATTCATCATGACGCTCTCGGCTGGAAACTCTGCGCCGCTCTGGCTCTCAGATGGGAGCACAGCTGTGGCTTGGATGGATTTAAGAACCTCTTCTCCATTTTATTTATCTCCTTCCTGATTGGAAAACCAGCATAGCACTGTGGCTCTCATGGCCTGCACAGGAAATAACGCAGAGACGCGTTTACATCCGGCTGTTTTCACCGTCTTTCATGATTAGTCTGTCACCTTTCAATGAAAGGAGGAATCATGGGATGCCAAGTTATCACATGCCTGAGCGAGTTCAGCAAAACCTCCCACTGTGGAGCGCAGGTTAGGGCAGACAGCTGCTGTGTGTCCACGCTCACACAGAGTTCATCCTGCTGTTTACACTGCAAAAACACTAAATCACACCAAGTATTTTTAGTCTGTATTCCAGCACAAATATCTTTGTGCTTTGAATTGAGACAAAACTAGCTTACAAGTAACTTTTCAGAAAGATATAGGAGTTTGTTTGAAGGTGATCTATTATGCCAGGATAGGTCAACACTAAACATGTTCATTACATGTTCAAAATCATTTTTAGATAAGATTTTTGTCTGATCCTTTAAGAACAATCTGTTTTAGGGCCTCCTATCTTATCCTATGGGAGCCACAACCTCCTAACTCAACGATTACACTCGCACATGAAAATGGCTGCAAACAGATGCGAAATTACACGATTGTACATCTTTGAAAAGCACAACTTGGGCCTCCTGTACAACTAAAGGAGATTGCAGCAAGTGATTTCTGGATGGTAAGTCAACAACTAGAAAATTCCTGCAGAAATTTAAATGGGGCCTGCCAAAGTGTGCCCGTCGGTTTCTGATGCTAAAAGTTAGCATCAATGCTAAGCTTAGCTACAGTATAGTCAACAGCATGTGCAGAAGCAAAAGCATGTTGACTAACATGGACTTGTGCAAATCTGTATGTTGAAATTGGTGTATAAGCTAAAATGCTAATGTTAGCATAAATGGTGTCACTGTAATGTGAGGTATCACTAGCATGATGTGTCTATTTGACTTACTATAGTCAGTATACTAAACATGGCAAATAAGCAAGAAAAACAGGGGAAAGCTTTTAAAGGGAAGAGGCTAATGCTAATGCACTGTCTTGCTGCGCAAGACAGTGCACTAACCTGAGATCAAACGATAGTAAGGGCTAATATTATTTGCACCGCCTGCGGCGGTGCACTGACCTTAGGGCAACAGATAATAAAGGATAATATTATGTGCACCGCCTGCGGCGGTGCATTAATCTCAGAGAGATATTTAGGCTTTTATTTTGAAATGTTCATTTAGCTTCGTATGAAATGGCCACACTAATCCAATATCTAACAATGGTTGGGCTAAACCAGTTGTAATAAGTTCAAAAGAGCAATTACTTGATGTGAAAAATGTAAAGGCTTTTATTTTGAAATGTCCAATGACCTTTATTTTAAATAACCAAACTAATCCCATCTGTAACAGTGATTTTGTTAATCCAGCTATATAATGCAAACATCAGCAAGTAGTTCTAAATGCGAGCTCAGTCCTCCTCTGTAGTAACAGAAAGTTCCGCCATGTTTTAGTTCAAACCTTCATTCATTGTAGTTCTAAAGAGCAGCTCAACTGTCATTTGAGTCAGAGTCAGACAGAGGGAGAGACAGAAATCTAAGTGCTTGAAGCAGTTAGTTTTGTTATAAATGGTGACACTAATCCTATGAGTAGCTGTGGTTCAGCCGTCATTTTAGTTCTTAACTTCCAGCTCATCTCTCCTCTCTGTAGTAACAGTTCTGCCATTTTTGTAGTAACAGTTCCTGTATTCTAAATGCCAGCTCAATCCTCTGTATTAACTGAAAGTTCCACCATGTTGTAGTTCTAACCTGTTTAAAGCAGTTAGTTTTTCTAACTGCTTCACACTAACCTGAGAGAAAAAGATAATAAAGGCCCGAGAGGAATATTCAAGCTTTTATTTTAATAACATTTTGTTATAAATGGCTACACTAATCTTATGAGTAACTCTGGTTGGGTTAAAACACTTATATGGTGCCCAAAACATTCTAGTTGTTACATTGTGATCAGCTGAGCTGTGTAGTAAGAGACAGTTCTGACATTCTGCTCAGAACTAAAGTGATGACGTTTCTGTAGTTCAAACCAGCTGCTCTGCCGGCCTCTGTGTTCCGTTGCTATGGTGATTAGTCCTCTGTCAACTGACAGAGAGAAAGTGGAGAAAATTCTATCAACCTGAGCTTTGATGAAAAAATCAGCACTAACAGATGCTTCTCTTTCAGGATCGGTAAAGCCGATCTGAAAACCGTTTGAAGCGTGTGGGAGATCGATTTATCGTCTCCGATACTACCGCGATTCATATCTGTTGCACAAACACAGAAATTACAGCGACGAGAGAAAAATGGCTGCGCTGACCTCTGAAACTTTTCAGAAAAGTCTCAAAATGAATGGCTTAGAGCCTGAGTAAACCTGTCACTTGTTTTGGCTCTGAAGCACCTTGACGGCCCCAACTAACACAGCATATACAACTGTAAAAGCAACTGAACAAATGTGCTGGAACTCAGCTCTGGTTGCCAGGCACCCGGCGGAACTCTGCTGGGGTTGCTAGGCAACAAGGTATCGCAGGGGTTGCGATTCAGGAGGTTTTTGAAACGGCTCATTTTCCAGACACCAAAAAACATGAACTCACTGCCAAAAAACATTTTTTTTAAGCGCTTGTGTTATTTTTAGAAGTAGTTAACATTATGGAGTCTGGAAGATGTTTCCAAAGGAAGTTATTGTGAAATAAAGGCAGTCCTCCCCTTGGGGAAGTGGGTTTTGAGGGACTAGCTCACTTCTGGTGATCCGTATAACTAAAATCAAGGCAGCTGCAAAGAACAACAACAGCGTATACTTTCTGGAGTTTTTCCAACACTTGTCTCCAAAGAGCAACTAGGAGGTCTGAGATCATGGAACAAATGACATCACTCTAGTTTAAAACTGAAAATCTATCTGAATCTAAGCGTAAAAAAAAAGAAAAAGCACAACAGAAAACCAGCTGCAAGGAGTAAACAGAGGAAGCTTTACCCGATTGAATGAGAACAAACAGTACAAACACTTTAGCTCAATAATGATGTAATTCCCAAATTACTTTGAGACCACAGCGCGAGCGTCAGTAAACGGAGTTTCCAATGTGGAAAAACAGTCCAATACACACTAGACAATGCTGTCCACTTCTTAGGAAGGACATATCACTTTTAGATCAAACTTTCAGCAGCTCAACATACGTCTTACTAAAAACAAATAAAAATTAAAAAATTACAAGATACAACAAAATCATGAGGAAAAACATTATGACAATAAAGTTGAAATATTTCAATAATAATAGACAATAAATAGAACAGAATATAAACAGTTCCTCTTGTTCCACTTTAATTTAACTCTAGTTTGTTTGCCTTGAAAGTCCGGTTCGTTGGGGAGGCGTGAACGGGGAATCGAACCAAAAACCCGGCTCTGCCTACAAACCTCGGTCTCGGTTCAGTTGAAGTGAACTCTGCAGCGGTTCGAATACACATATAAACGGCAAGTGGACCGGCGATCGCTCTAAAAGCAGGAAGTGGACTACAGCACACGGCCTTCTGGGTAAATACAAGCAAAAACAAACACTTGACTCTATCGCTAGCAGAGAGAAATCCGCTGAAATCTGACACTACTCCATCTTTGTTTACATTTCATAAAGAAGGAAGTTGCGCTCAGTGTCTTTTTCAGAGGTTTTCATGTTGTTTCCTTCAGTAGTTCTTGCTGCAGCGCCACCACAGGCGAAAAGGGGAACAGACTTTTTGAAGGTTTTAGTTACCTCACCAGCTGTAAATGTAACAAATGTTGCAATTAACCAAATCTACCAGACTATGAGGTGTGAAAACAGCCTTAGAAAGATGACTTTGTCCTTAGTCCTGGCTAGCTGTAGGATTTTCTCTTATTATAAGTGTGTTACAGAATAATGTTGGCGCAGAGTATTTTTTACAGCTGATTTTACAAATGAAGTAATAAAACACAATATTTCTGTTGCATTTTTCTCAGGAAGAAGAATCACCTGACAGCTTTTTGTCCCTATAAGGAGTTTGTTTGTATCCATGACAACCACATCTCTCTGCTTTAACTGCTGTTGAATAATAAATTAAAAAACAGGAAGAAGAGTCATTATTTTGGGTTTCTTTTTTATTTAATTATGCATGAAAGCATTAAAGCCCCAGCCAGGAGAGAGTTGAACCAATTTTATGTTTAAGTAAGGTGCTAACAGATCTGTGTGATGTAGCAAACATAACATCCTTATTTTTTAGAGCAACCTGGTTTCAGCCATATTTAGGCTAAAAAAAGGGCAGCTTACTTTCAGGAGGAACCTTAAAAAGTACCTGAATTATGCTCTAATCTACAGGAAGTATCACTGTAGCGTCACAATTTTATCGGATTTGCTTCACCAGGCAGGATTTTCTCGATTTGTTGTGAAAAAGTCAGCGTAAAGCTACACAAAACGGCCTTTACTGGGTTAACAATTTGCTGCTTGTTAAAACAGCAGCTTCCTGGTATCGACATGATCAGCAGCACGCCGTCAGACAGCCTGAGATTCTCATCGGTGGGAGCAACAGCTGCGGTAGAAGGTGAAATAATCTGAAGTTCAGATGTTTAAAAAGTTCACATGCGGTTTCACATTTCAGTCGAAGATGTTGGAAAACAGAAGCAGCTTCCTGCGAATGAATGCAGACTTCCTTTAGCATCTTGGCTTCAAAGAGAACTGGATAATTGGGAGCAGAGCAGAGAGGAGTAAACAGCTGGAACAATGCATGAAGCCCTTCCCACCCTGCAGGAGAGAGATCACACTTCGGTTCGCACATCACACCACCAAGGCTGAAAGAGGTTTAAGAGGACACGCTGCAAAAACACAAAACCTTACCAAGTATTTTCGGGCTGGTTTCTGCAGCAAATATCTTAGTACACTTGAACTAAAAAATTATAACTTATAAGTAACTTTTCACCAAGATATTGACCCTTTGCAACTACATCACTTAATCATTCCAAGGCGCCATGATGGAAGTGAGAGTCAGTAGTATTGAAGAGAGCAACTGAAATTGTTTTTGCCAGTTTATTCATGACTTCTACTTGTTTGAGTCGAGCTAACACACCTGGTTGGGCTCACAGATGGCGGTATTTACTAAAGTAGGAAGCAGCTAGCTTAAAAACCAACTCATTCCTCCTCCCTCCTGACGTGTTGATCAAATTAACGACTTTGCCTGAATTCACACCACATTATTTATGCCACTATGTCATAAACAGCGTTTCCCCTTTACACCGGCGCAAGTTTAAAAACGTACAAAAGACGGTAGCCTAGCATGTACTGCCGTGTACATGCTAGGCTACAAGACAGTGCGGTACTGTCTCCATGGTTACTAACGGTTAGACGTCTACTTTCTCTATAATGCGATATTTTATACCTTTCTAATCATACTTATAAAGTATATAAACGTTAATCTTCTTACCTTTTAAAAAGAGTTCGCTGCAAATCCGCCATTATACCGGAAGGCTGACAGTCATTATGATTGACAGCTGATATCCATCACTGCCGCATCTTTCCTCATTAAAAGTTATTAAATACGTTTGTCTGTCTGTTTGTGCAGCCGACCGCGCAGCATCCTGTGACCATTTTTAAAGTGAAATGACTAAATAAAAGCGATATTAGGTTATAGATGTTTTAGACTAGCTTTAGAGGAATCTTTGGTTGTTATCTCTTCCGTCATGGCGGAGTGGGCGGAGTTCTGGACATTGTGACGTCACGCACAAAGGGTCTAGGAAATTGTTTTAATTCCTAAACATTGATGAAAAAATCTTTGTTCCATCGGCAGATCTTTTCACCTACAACATGACATTTTCCCCATGTTATACATGACCAATATGCCATTGGAACTAGAACTTTTTTCATAAATATCAAGGAATTATTTACCCTAAATAAGCTTCTATGTCTTGTTGAAAAGTTACTTGCAAGTTAATTTTGTATTTAGCGTAATGCAAAATATCAAGAGATATTTGCACTAGAAACAACACTACTGTGTAAGATTTTGTGTTTTCGTAGTGAATTTAAGTGTGTCATTATTTAACTGTTTAGAAGGAACAACAAATGATAAACACTAAATTTTTACTGTACGCAAGTTGACAAGTTTGATAGTAAATTCCCCCAACAAAGGCAGCAGAAATCAACATGGTGATATAACCATTATTTGTGTATAAAGGTAATTAATTGTTTTTCCATGTGTATTAAGTTCGTATTATTTAATATAGTTTTGAGAATATGTTTATGTTTTAATTTGTAGCTTAGTGCTCTTGGGGTCCCCCTGGTGGTGTAGAGGTCTTAAGCAACCACTTCACTCGCATTAATGTTGACCCTAAGACAATCCACAATGACTCCAAGCCAGTTGCAGGTTTTCTTTTAATCTCAGTTCTTTGTTAAGGTCTCAGGAAAGTTTCTGTTTCGTTTGCAGGACTGAAGTCCGACCGGCGACCTCGGGCGGCGCAGTCAAGCATCTGTCGGGAACACACCAACCTTCACAACCGTCTGGACGCGGTGGAGAAGGTGCTACACCCAAAAATAACATCACCTTTATCCAACATTACAGAATCCAACATATTTTCTTGGTTACACCAGTTTTCAGTCTGTCTAGAAAGCTGACTCACCACCTTCTTTCTGTGAAAACAGACGAATCACAATGCTCTCTCTTTTTTAGGTCTGCTTGCATTATTCATGAGTTTCAATTATCTATAATAGAACATAATAATGTATTATTCACTTGTCAGCTATACTCGCATAAGATATGCCTCCTGTTTCCTGCAGAGGGTGGAGAACACGGTCATGAAGCTGGAGGGGGAGCTGGCTGCTCTAATGGAGGCCATCGAAGCGCCGCAGTGGCGCCCTCTGCTGGACACATCTGGAAAGACAGCTGTGGACATCCTGGAGGATCCAGCCCCATCGCGCCAGTCGTGAATGGAGAATAAACCCCACGTCACGATGACACGGAGTCTCCACATAGACAGTTCTGCGCAAAGGTTTCAAGTCTTTTGGTTTAGAGAAAAAAAGAGCGCGCACTGCAAAAACACAAAATCTCACCAAGAATTTTTGTCCAGCTACTAGTGCAAACATCTTACAAAACTAATTTGAAAATAACTTTTCAGCAAGATATGGGAGGTGGTTTTAATTCAACCCAGATAAAAAAAAAGTTCTAATTCCACTGACAGATTTTGTTTACTTAAAGTAGGAAAAATATTTTGTTATAAGTGAATAAAAAATCTGCGAATATATTTTGAAATCTATTTTCAAGATTTATTGACTTAAAACAAACAAATATATCTTGCTGAGAAGCAATTTTTAAGTTAGGTTTGTTTAATTTCATGTTTGTTTGCACCAGAACGGGACAGAGAAGCAGCATTCAGCTTCTATGCACCTTAAATCTGGAACAAACTTCCAGAAAACTGCAAAACAGCTGGAATAGAGTTCCTTTAAATCTAGACTGAAATGTCTGAGTTGTTTTTGAACCACAACAAATGTAACATTAACCAACATATATGATGTGCATTGGTGATTTTAACAATGGCATTTGACAAAATATAATGTTATTTACAGCTGTTGCCCACATGATGCGTTTATGGTTGTTTTCTTATGCATTTTGAACTGCCACGTTCATGAAATGTGTTACAGAAATAAATTTGATTTATTGAACTTCAGAAACTAGACAAAAATACTTTCTACAGGTTTGTTTTTGCAGTGTAGATGATGCAGCTGTTTACTAAAATGCCGTTTCATTTCTTTATTTTTTGAGTCAAATTGGTGTGAAATGTCTCAGTTTATCCTCATAATGATCAGCTGGGTAACAACCTCCAGACGACCTGAGCAGCAAGTGAGTGAATAAACTTTTTGTGACATAAAAACCTAAATCCATGATATCACTTCTTTTAAAACAAAAATCACCTTTAATGTGAAACTAAAACAGATCTTATGCAATTCAGAGAAAAAAGTTAAGAAGGAAAACTTAGAAAGCTGCAATCAGCTGATTGCCAAGGTGTACAGAACCTCTGTCTTGCAGAAATCCTTTAAATCTATCAGATTGGGAAAAGATCTATATTCAAAAGTATTCATGGGCCAAGAATGTATCATTTTTACAAACTGAAATCAGTAAATAAGTTGTGATTGAGTTTTTACCAACTGAACAATAAACTAAGCATAAACTAATCAAGTCATCATTTTAAGTTTATCCAAGTAAAATATTACGCTTGTTAGGTTGTCAAATTAAACAAATTAAAAAAATAATTAAGTTGGAGTTATGTCTCGTCTTTTCATCAATTTTTGAGAATTTGTCTAGTATTCTTCCATATTTACTTTAACCATATGATTGCATATAAATTTGACTGATGCATTTTGTTTATCTCTCTGCAAACTGTGATTCGAGCCAAACGAATTAAATGCCAGAAAATCCTTCTGGGACAGCTGAAATTTATTTCAGATTAATCAGATTCACTGACAGCAGGTGGAATTGAATAAAAAATTAGCATTAATGGCGTGCACACTCATGCAACCAGGTTATGCTTTAATCTGTGCTTTTCCTCTCCAGTATGGTTGAAAAATGACATCCACTTTGTTTGACTGAGCATGTCTAGAGAAAGGACTGTGTTCTGCAGAAAATAAGCAACATTCTCTGCATTATTTACTCTGTAATCCTGAGACAGCCTCATCTCCCCCCCCCCACCCCAAGTCTGCGATTCAGTCCCAGATTCATCTTCCTGCAGTTGGTTTTGGCAAAGCGCGTGTGTGCTCTGCTATTTAGAGAGGAAGGGTCTCACCCACTCCAAATAAATCCAGAAAAAATGACACACAGACACTGAATCATTGGAAGATTTATTTCTTTATCAAAGCGATCGAAGCAGCATCATATTTTTGAACACAGAGCAGTTTTTAGTTGGTACAGGAGCAAGACTTTGTTTTCCTTTTTCCACCCAGTTGATAGTAGAAATCCTGAAGTACAAGAATGTTACGTGACGGAACGAGCGGTATGGGTCTTCCACCGAGGTTCAAACTGAATCCACAGGGCAAAGACGAAGCACAGACCAGGATGTCTCGACAACATCACGGAAAAACGTTTGAGTTAAGAGACTTGCTGCTAAATGGCAGCCAGAACATAAAGAAACACACGACCAGTTAGAAATGGTACGCAAATATCAGAATAAGTTCATTTACAAATGATTAACGGATGATTACATCGACACCTAAGGAATATGTTGAATGTGATGGAACAAAGTCTGAAAACCTTCTGATCCACAAACCAGAACTTTTCATGAATCACTATTTTTAAAAAAATCCAGCAAATTCTTCATACAGATCAGGGAATAATTCTAGATACTCATTTAATTGGTGCATAAATAAAACAGATCATCACGCACGCACACAACGGCGGACATCGTGTCGCTCACATGCATCTAGGCCTGGGCGATATGGCTTATAAATAAAAAGTCAGATTTATTTCATACCAGATTTGATTTTTCTTTCCTGAAAAAGAAACCACTACAGAGTGTCTTCAAATGTAAGACTTTAAAAGATCATGATGAATGAAATTTAAACAGAAATGTATAACAAAAACTACATATTTTGTATACATATTTGTAAGAATGGAAACTACTGAGGAAGAAATGGCACTCCTTGTGTAGCTGACTATGAGATGTCATCAGAATTTTAGTTAAGTTTATTGGTTTAAAAAAAAAAATTGTTTTAATGCACGAAACATCTTACAGCTTCGCCACAGATGATGACAAAACATCGTCCTGCCAACCGCCATGATGGACGCAGTAAAGTTACGTAGCTAGCTGGCAAGGGATATATTAGCAGCTTCAAAAAGTGGCTTTTATTTTAGTGATTCCTTCTGTAAGTGGTACAACAGCGTATTAGGGACAGGCTACGAGAATTTCTGTATAAATACAAGAATAAAGTTATAATAAGAGCAAAATAAAGACGCATTTTTACTGAAGAACAAATTAAAACTATGAGGAAAACGTTGTTTTCATGAGAAAAAAGCTTATATAATTAACTATGTAATTTTTTATGTTGGAGTTCTCATAAATTGACTTCATTTTTCTATTACAACTTGTATGTTTTATAATATGCTTATGTAATATTCTCGTATTATTTAGACTTTATTTTCATTTAAAAAATCTAAATCTTAGCCTTAGTCTTACATGTTGTTGTACAGATTAACTGAATTCATCTTGTTTCCTGAAACAAGATGGCCGCCTAAGGCGTGCTGACATCACTCTAAACTTTGGAGAAAAAAAAATCCAGATTTTCCAATAATTTAATCTTCAAAAACCAAAAATTGGATAAAATCGATTTATCGCCCAGGCCTAACTGCATCCCTGAACAACAAAAACGAAGGCCACCAAGAGGATGCCGAGAGGTACTCCATATCATCCAAGGTAACATGCTGTCCACGTAACACGGGGATTATATCGTTTTTATACAACGCATGTGTTCACAAATCTCACTGCCTCGCAATCCAGCTTCACTCAGTCAGTAATGAGGTGAGCGACGAGGTATGAGGAAAAGCTTCTGCATGCATAAGATCAGCCGGTCAGGCTCAAGCTCCAGGCTTTGGCTAAATCAGGCTTATGTTGTAAAGATACATGCAAAAACTCAACAAAACAGCAAAAATAAATAAAAATAAAAACCGGGTTCAAAACGACTATTTATGTCATCACAGGCAGACTTTAAGGATGCCTTTTTATATCCCTGTAACAAACAAAGCTCCTACATCTAGTTGTCATGTGGGGACAAAGGGAGTAATTACAGATTTTGGGAAATATTTGCCTCATTCTGGGAATGATTTGAGAAGGTTCACACCAGTCTCATCTCTGTGCATCGACTCTACAGCTGGAGATGCTGAGGGTCCATCTCTAAAATTTAAACACTAAAGGGACATTCTAACTAGTTTATGTTGGTCAGGACGGCTGGTTTAATCAGCAACAACATCTGCAGATTTAAAAAATGCAGATGGTTGGCGTATACACTGCAAAAACACAAAATCTAACCAAGTATTCTTGGTTTAGTTTCTAGTGGAAACATCTTAGCACATGTAAAATAAGGCAAAACTAACTTCCAAGTAACTTTTCAGCAAGATATAACAACTTGTTTAAGCTAATAATTCCTTAATATTGATGAAAAAGTTCCAGTCCTAATGGGAAATTATTTCACTTATAACAAGACATTTTTCCCGTGTTACAAGTAAAATAATCTGCCAGTTGAACTAGTATTTCATATCAATTTCAAGAAATTATTGACTAAACAATAATTTAGTTGCTGAAAAGTTACTTGTAAATTGGTTTTGTCTAATTTGAAGTGTGCTAAGATGTTTCCACTAGAAACTAAACCCAAAATACTTGGTAAGATTGTTTTTGCAGTGAAAGAGTTTCCCACACAGACATAAAAATGGCGTCAATCTTCTTTTCCATTCCTAAGACACCAAAAATTGCAAGTTGTTTCACCAGAAATTCAAGACAACACTCCACCTGAAATAAGCACATTACTGTCCTATAAACACTATTAAACAGAGCAAACCTGGGGTTCTACAAAATAAGAAAGTAAAACATACATTCAGACATTTAAAGTTCCTTAGAAATGGTTATGCAAATGGTAGAAAAGCTTTGGCATATTTTGCCTACAAGTTGTGCCTGCACACTTGGAGAGAAGAGTGGAGTGAAGCGATAGGAAGGGGCGGGGCTTCACTAAGCTCTTCCCTCAGTTTACACCTTAGCAGTCCCACATAAAACTGTGGAGAGTTTAATTACCTACACTACATGCTATTTACACTGCTTTTTATTCATTATCAGGCCCAGGGGGGTTATTTAAGGTAGTCCTTTGCTACACGACCACCTTAAATGTGCGAGCATCGCTGTGCGAGCTCATCTATACAGTCTGAAGAACCAACAGCTACACATTTAGGCCCCAAACTAAGCCCTATGGGGAGATGATCTTTGTCCTAACTGAGCACTTAATAGGATGATGCCTAGTAAAGCAGCTTTGAAATAGATTCTTAAAGGCTGACAATGCTGTAATCTATCCTTAGAGCTTATTCTGGCCTTTTTCCAGTCATTAGTACTGATTTCCCATGAATTAAGTTACCTTAATATCTTAAAAAAAAAAAGGCTTCAAACGAACTTGGTTCACACTTAGAGAGGAAAAACCACACTAATATCTTATAATGCATCTGTGGGTGCAACAAGGTTAACAGATACTGATTATCATAGACAGGCACAACTTTAAACAGGTTTAAGAACATGAAACCAACCAACACTTACTGGAAACTGTGACTCAGGAAGCTGCTGCAACCGGAAATCGAACACTTCAGCCGAATTCGGGCAACCTAGCACTGCAAAAACACCAAATATAATATTTTTGGTCTAGTTTCTAGTTTAAATATCTAAGTGCAAGTTCTACTTGCGCCGTTACCTAGCAACGCCAGCCAAACCCAGCCTGTCACCTAGCAACCTAGATCTAGTTCCACTGGCAGATTATTTCACTTAAAACACGGGTTACAAGTTTATTGTTCTGCTGCATTTACATTACGAGTGTCTGCAAAACTTTGTCGATATTCCACTAATGTCACAAAAACCTACAATTTCACTATTTAATGTTTCTGCTAAATAAGAAACACAATTAAAATCAAATGTAAATCAATTTGTTCATGCAACTTTCAAAAACTTGCTGCCACTTCCTGTTCATCTTCTTCTTCAAGGTGTTTCCGTTCCAGTTTTACAAAATAAACCAATTTTGATACGGGTGAAAAACCACCTCATTTCAGCGCCAAAACTTTTTATTGGAAACCTTTTTTTCGGAAAATAGTGTAGCAAATTTATTTTCAAAGAGTCAAATTGATATGGTCAATGAAAACACAGCTACTGAAGTAATCTGCCACATGAACTAGAACTTTTTCATCAATATCAATATTAATAATTTACTTAAAACAAGCTATATCTTGCTTAAGTTTTGTGTTACTTGGAATAACACAAAACTAAGATATTTTCACAAGAAACTAGACAGAAAAATACTTGGTAAGATTTTGCGTTTTTGCATAAAACACATAATCATGGTAAAGAAGAGAGAACACCCACTTTAATTTTAGGGATCAGGACATAACATGTATTATCTTGTCTTTACCAGGCAGAACGGTTATATTTTAATCTCATCTCAAGCCTTAAAATCAGGCCATAAAGTAAGAGTTGTACATGGAAATACACCCTAACTGCTTCTGTATATTTTCAGAAAAACGAGCAGCCATTTTGCTGCTCTGGAGCATTTTGATGCTTTTTAACACAATGCCAGGATGGAAAAGCATCAGCAATAATCTTGGAGTCGTGCCCACCAACCTGTGAAGGGTTTTAAGGCAATTCCCTTCAATCTGAGGTTAATTATTGTAAGGCAAGGGAGATAGAAAACATTTGGACCGTTGAATAGTAAAATATATATTCGTGGAGCTGGAAGGAGGCGTTCTCTCTCCCCACCATGATTGTACGAGAGGTTGAGCAAAGCCGAAACGCAGACGATAACAAACCGAGTGGCTTCTGAGTCGACCCGATCAGATTTGGCACAGAGACTTTGAGAAAAACCAGAGGTGCCTCAACCAAACCAAGCAACTTAAGCTTGTAACTTTTACAAGAAATGTTTCTTTTTACGTATTTGTTGAAACCATTTCGTGACATTAATGTGAAACAGTTAATCTGTGAAAGAATCTGCCTTCTCCCAGTGCTAACCAGGTTATAATAGCAACAAAATGACAAAAACTGAAACTGAGAAAACATTTTTCATTAACTAAAATAAATAAAAATGGTAATTAATGAGGAAAAATTTACCTAACTAACTGGAGCTATCTTCATTTGTAAAGCAAAAAAAAAAAGACACTGAACTTATACATGCAATATGCTTTGTTTTCTTCTTTATATATCTCTTTATTAGAATTTCAAACTGATGGATTATTTTTCCACTCAATCCGTTTACGTCAGTTGTGGACAAATTAGTTTGCAGAATGGCGACAGCAAAAGTTAATCAATAATTGTATTTTATTTTTTTAAATCTTCTGTTAAACAGTCATTGTCCAATCAATGTCTACATAATCTCAAAGTAATACTTTAACCGTTTTGAATTAACCAGATTATGAAAAAAAAAACTACAACTAATAAAAACTAAACTAAAACTAATATTTAGCTAATGGTAACTAACTAACACACTCTAGACTTTCTGAGTTAGACAAACAAAAGGTCACAACAACATAAAACTCAACCAAAAACTATCGTAACCCTGGTGGAAACTAAAAACAACCAATCGGATCCAGGAGGTGGATCTTAGTGCTGTCAATCATAACCTTGTGTGGCGCTGCAGAGACTGTAGTGAATCCTCAGGCTAGTTAGCTTAGCTACTGATGAAACTTGATAAATGGCTTTCCTGTAATGGTAAGTTGTTTCTCCACCATTGTTACATTCAGCAGCCAGTACATGAGCTTGATTCACGGCATTAAGACCTGCCTCTTAGCTCTGATTGATTGTTTTTGTGCATTTTTTCAGACGGCAGTAGTAGCTCAAGGAAGAGATGGAGGAGATTGATTTTTTCACAGATTATCTGTCTCATATTACGCCATCACAACATGGTGACAGTTTTACCAAATATATATTATTTTTTAAAATAAAAGTAACATACTGCTGTGGGTTGCTGTTACTCCGGTGTCACCGTGGTTACGACCCAGACCTCCCAGTGAGTGAAAACCTTATTTATCATGCTATAATGTTACATTGCATAGAAGTTAGAGCTTACTCTATGAGCACAGAGAGTCTCTGGATCTGCTTCATTCATGCCTTACCAGAAAGATGCTACGGAAAGTAAAAGAGACGGGATACTGGGGCAGCCATTTCGGGTCATTTCGCCTCCCCTGGCCTCCTCTTTCATTTGCGTTTCCTCGGCGACAGAGGAAAGAGGTGGCGGGGGGGGGGGGGGATCTATTGGCACGGCACAGACAGATCCGTCGTTGTGTGGGCTAGCAGCTGCCGGGGGACGAGCACACAGAGCCGCACATGCTCAGTTTGGAGGAGGACTCTGGCTCCGGGTCGGGGTCCGGCTCCGGGTCTGGATCCTGCGCGTTGTCGTCGGCGACCCCAGTTTCCGCCTCGTCGTCCCTGTCAGCGCTGGCGTCGTCGCCCCCGGCCTCCGACTGGCCCTCCTCCTGGCGCCTTTTCAACCTCACAGGTAGAAAATAAATAACTGGTATCAGAGTTTCTCCTGTGCTAATCACTCTGCTGCATGTGGCGGCAAAAAAACAGAAACCGCAGTAATGAGAGTGGAGTGTAATTACAGGACTTGACTGAATTAGACCGTGTATGGCTCTTCACTGCTGCGCATAATTCTAGATTCATTATAAATACCAGTAGATTGTCATTAATTAGAGCAATAGGATATAATAAGACACTTGCACAGAGAGGGAGTTCAGTAGGACTGTGGTGGCAGGACTTGGTCAAAAATAAATGAGGCAATAATTGAGTGCAGCACAGAACCAATATCCTTCCCTGCACCTCACAAAGAGGAATACCTTACTATAATTTATGCCACTTTTACTCATAATTAACTTTGCATATTCTATAGGAAAGCTTTGAGGCACAGTTTTAAATCAATGCTGGATAGCAGATAGCAGCGTGTCAAAAGAAATGATTCACACGAGATTCTACTGAGGCTTATCAGGGCTTTCAGTAGATAGAAAAAAGGAAGAGTAAATGTCTACGATCATCTCAGAAATTTGCAAGAAGAAACAAGAAAGTTTGTAGCTTTGAAAAGCTGAAAATTTGCTAGAAAAGCTCAGACAATTGTAGATTAATTTCACAGGTTTTAGGGAAAAAACTTGAACATTTTCCTAAAAATGTTACAATTACCTAATTTTTCCTAGAAAAGTTCTTAGGTAAAAATGTACTATTTCTTTTTTCTGTCAACAATGGTCATTGGCAAAAAAAAATCTGAGAAATGTTCTAGAAAAACAAGAACATTTCTCAGCCTGAAAAGCTGAAAATTTGCTAGAAAAAAACAGGAAATTTTAGACGAATTTCAGAAATTTTAGGGGTCTGAAAATTTGTGGGAAAATTGTTAATTGGGGGAAATTTGCTCTAAATAATATATGCTGCCAATTAAACATCTGAACTTTTTCTGAAAAACAAGTAAATTTCTGAGTGTAAAAATTTGAGAATTTGCTTGAAAAAACTCTGAAATATTGAGATTAATCAAAAAAGCATCGTACATTTCTGAGTTTTAAAAGTCAAAACTTTTCAACTTTTCAAAATAACAGTGTGAAGTAAAACTGTAAATAAAATAGGAAAGGCCCTGTTTGACAGTATTTCAGACATTTAAAGCAAAGAAAAAACACAAATCAATAATGATCAATATTGGCTGATATGAAACGTTTATATTACATGTTTTTCAGCCAAGACAAGAATTATTGGTGCTTTAAGTTTCACTTTTTGTGGACATTCCACACAAATATTGAAGGGAAGAATTTTTAAATTGCATTTGTTTAAAACATTTGCTGTTTTTTTCATTGTTTTGATCTCGGAGCCGTTTATTAGGCGGTAAAAAAGGGCCACTTGCGGCCTCCCATTGACAGATCCCCTCTGTGTTCGACTTCCTGCTGCGTTTTCCTCCTCTTACCTCTCCCGGTTGAAGATCATGAACTCTTGCTGCACCACTTCAAGGCACTCCTGTAGGTAGTCGTTCTCCTGCAGGCGGACGCACAGGAGACACAAAGTATTCAGCGTCATGAATCAACGCTCGCTAACCTTTTCCGTCATTTCAGAAAAGCCTGAATCGGCCGGCTCCCCTTCTCATGACGCGGCGTTTCGTCATTTCCAACCTTCGCGGTTGCTTTTAGGACGACTCGTGAATTGCCTGTGAGCCGTCCTCAGATTGGATGTTTGGCTTGGGACAAAAATAGAAGCTCATATTTCCAAAAGCACCCCGGGCCATGACAACGGCACGGAAAGGCTTCATAATTTAATAATCTTAGTAATAATGCAGCATCAGCGCGCGCACACACGCACAACAACTCCCATAAGGCTGCTGTTGTACATGCAGATCAGCCTTGATAACAAGTGACAAAACCGCCACACACACACGCGCACACACTGATGGTAATAACACCGTCCTGTTTGATGAGAACAGGCTGGCTCTTTGATACAGAGAGGAAACCTCTGGTCTGCGGTAAAAAAAAAACATCACAGCTCCGGTCTTAGGATGAACAGTTTGCAGCGAATAAACCCACAGATCCTCCTGAATTCAGTCTCCAGCGGAGATTTGTCGCTGTTATCCATGTGGAACTTAATATTCCAGTGTAAGCCTTTTAATTAGGAGAACATCTTACAGCAATAATCTTACAATGATCGCTAAATGTTCGAGGAGTAAATGCCATCAGCGCCGGCTATTCCCACTGTTGTGTAATAAGCTGAAAAATGTTTCAATTAACTGATTAATCTTTTAGAAAACGGTCCAATAATGGCTTCGGATTCAAACAATTCTGGCTGACGGTTAATGGGGGGAAATTAAACTGAAAATGAGAAACGCACACACAAAAGTTAACACCTGTGAATCTTAATTAAATTTCATAATAAGGCTCATTATGGAGAAGAACTAAGCAGAATAAAACTTTATTTATTTATTCTAATTTATGTTTTACAAAAGCAGAAGGTTTGTCAATTAAACTAAGGAGCGTTGAGTCAAATCTGATTTATTTTTCCGTTTTGCTGCAAGCTGAAATATGGCGTCCTGACTTTGGCCGCACAACATGGAATATTTGTCGTATAGAGATGCTAGTCATAAGCTTTATGTTAATTCATCACTGAACTGCCACTGCTGGGCTAAAACGATTAATCAAATTAATCACTGAACAATGAAACAATTACTGAAATTATTGTCAACTAATTTAGTGATCAATTAATCGTCAACTGGAGTATACAGACTCTAAAGAACAACATATGCAAAGCAGTAAATACACCAAAAAAATAATAGCTGTTACAGGAAAACCATTTCTCTCCAGTTAGCGTTGGCTATGCTAACTAACTTTAGCAATTATGACAGGCTACGCTAACTGCAACGAAGCAAAGAGCAAGTTGAGTAAAGGGGAATGAGCAGCGCCACATGGAGAGTGATTGACAACATTAAGGCCCTCCTCTTGGCTCTGATTGGTTATTGTTAGTTAGCACTGCACTGTAAAAAAGACAGAATTTTACCAAATAAATACGGTAAAAAAAAATATACAGCCAGAATTTTACATTTTAAATGTATAAATTTACATTTTACCATATTTATATGGCAAAATTCTGGCAGCTACTAGTATTTTACCATTAATTACTATACTTACTGTAAATTAATATAAAACAAGTTTTGTTTGACAGTGTGGGAGAACTGGGAAGATGCGGAGAAGCTAAATTTTTTCACAGATTATCTATCTCATACTGTAACGTTAAACTTAAAAACCAAACATTTTATCTTATCAAAAAAAATATTATTTTTTTCAAAAATCAGCTTAAAGAACCCCATAAAACCAGTGTATAAATGTAAAATGTACAAATTGTTGTTTTCACCAATTAATTTATCTATTCCAACCTTGCATTAAATCAACAGGTTTAAATAGTTTCTTTTTCTGTCACAATTTTACCATTTATTACGGTTAAATATACAGATATTTTTTATAGTGTGCATCTTTACTGGAAAAAATTAGACTGATTTGATGTGAATCAAAATTGTATCTGTTTCGTAAAATGTCTCGAGACAACATCTGATGTGAAAATAAACTGAAGCTGCGCTGAATCACGCAGGCTTTTGAAACTGAACGTATAATCCAGAATAAAAGCGGGTCAGTCATGCAGAACGCTGCACAGTGTCAGCAGGTTATGCACTTCAACAATAAGTATCTCTTCATGCTCTCTACTGGAGCGCTCTTTTATTCATTTTGTTTGCAGAGCGGAGAATAGAAGCAATTCATATCAGCTGGGGGAAAAAAATGGAGGTTGGCTCACCGCCAAACTGAAAATATGCAGTTTTGACAGGAAGTGCCTTACAGGAGACCTGAGCTGCATTATTATTATCCCAGACAAGCACAGACTCTTGGAGTGTACTCTTCATTTCAGCAAGACTCCTGCAGCAGTTACTGATCCCCTGCTTACAAAAGTCATTAAAAATGGGAAATTACACAAACAAAATATGCTAAATCTGGTCAGTTTTAATAACAAAAAGTGTTTATTAATGTGAAAAGAAACATGAGGCTAAAAATGCAAGATTTGTTTTAGGGAATGACAACAGACGCGGTAACATCTTGAATCCCGTCTTCGTCCTCACGGCTCCCAAATCCTCCTACTTAGCAGAACATGCTGCAGTTATTCCTGAGCTAAAAACCCTCACAGAGGATCATCTCAAACATCTACTGACGAAGAATCAGACCAGCAGTGTTGGGCCAAATCTAGATCATGGACGCTCTTAAAGGGCCGGTTGTGCCGGAATGTGTTGATAAAACCCCTCAACAAACTTCATCCATCAATCCATTTTCCTACACCCTTGTCCCTTACTGAGGTCGGGAGGGTTGCTGGTGCCTCTCCAGCTATCGTTTCAGGCGAGAGGCGGGGTACATCCTGAGCAGGTCGCCAGTCTGCACACACACACTCACACCTAGGGAGAATTTAGAGAGGCCAATTAACCATGTTTTTGGACTGTGGAAGGAAGCCGGAGTACCCGGAGAGAACCCACCATGCACAGGGAGAACATGCAAACTCCATGCAGAAAGACCGGGGCCGGGAATCGAACCCAGAACCTTCTTGCTGCAAGGCAACAGCTCTACCAGCTGCACCACTGTGCAGCCCCCTCAACAAACTTTTAAAACATTATTTAA
Source organism: Phalloptychus januarius (assembly GCA_902982915.1). Classification (NCBI taxonomy): domain Eukaryota; kingdom Metazoa; phylum Chordata; class Actinopteri; order Cyprinodontiformes; family Poeciliidae; genus Phalloptychus; species Phalloptychus januarius. The sequence continues at coordinate 3,980,386 of CADWAE010000242.1, read as the reverse complement.
TTCTTAAAATTACATTATAATGACCATCTTTTCACATTGGTCAGTCCCTCCAGGGTTTTGCGACTGGTTTTGTGATTATTTGCAATAAAAATCAAACGTTTATTGTACTAATTTACAAACATTTGTGATTACGGTAAATGCAACATTTCATTCCTCATCATATGGGCCCTGGACTATAATTTGACATCAATTATCTGAGGCAGCTGTTTAGTTAAGTAAAAAAGCTAGCACCACTTGAACCTGATGATTTTCATCATATTTGCCAAAAAATCTGCAAAAAACACAATTATGCATTAGCGCATGAAAAAAGTGCAGGAATTTGTTGATTTTGCAAGAATTTCCACAGAAATTCACAAGAAATTAACTGAAAGTAGATAAAACTGCTTTGATTTGACTGATAAAATAATATTTAAGGACACTGCTTCTTGACGGTTCGATTTATTCATCCCTCTAAAAACTAGAGGGCCACATAAAAAAACTGTGACGGGCCGGATTTGGCCCCTGGGCCTCAAGTTTGACACCAATGGATTAGGCCGAACAATCACACCGAGTCGTAATCCTTCAACTTGGCGTCAATTTTAACCTAAATGTTCTTTAAAGTATGTTTTCCTTTATCTTAATGGATACTTTTTGCTTTTTGTTCCACTAATTTTATTCTCAATTTGTTTCCATTCAATATAAAGACGCACCGATCAACATTTTTTAGATATTTGAGGCATCGTACAATATAATAGAGAAAAACAGTTCTGAATTGACCTGAAATGGTTTTGTTTTAAATGCAGACTTAAATCTTTGCGACTTATTAATTTATTTTATAACTCTGCTCCAGTCCAGCACAATTAAATACAACAACAGTTTCACAAATTTGGCCAAGCCTGTAAAAGCAACTTTAATTTGTTCAGTCTGTGCAATTAGGAGAATAAAATAAACAATAAAGAAACTGGATAAAAACAATAGATTGAAAACATTTAAAGAATAAACTGAAACAAACCTCCAAAGCATAGAATTAGATTGAATAGATCTGCCCTTATGGATCGGACATTATGTCTCTGAACTGATATTGGTATTAATATCAGATCAGTGCATCTGTAATTAAATATTTAGTTCTAGTCTCTATTCTAGAAAATGTGTTGCCAACAGTGAAACTTTTTGCTTTGCGTCTTACTTTCTGAATGCAGTTGAAACGTGTTTTAAATTAAAACAGGAATAAATAAGAGACACCAGACTGCTGTGACCCGGCAGGAAAAACCAGAAATAGACTCTGGATGGATGAAAAACATTAATATTTTAAAAGGATCTGATTGTATTGTAATTTGGATAAAATTACTGGACCTGATTCTGATTAGACTTTATAATTAGATTGTATAAAATGGGCTCTATTTAAGCCACATTAGCTTTTAATGTGAACCAGATCTCTTTTTCTCAGTTACTATGGCTTGGCAATGTATAAATGAAACTAGCTGGAGTAGAAACAAGCTATGATGAACACATTCACTCACAACTTTCACAATTTAAAAATCTTAGCAGAAATGTTTGAGTTAAAACGTCGCCATCATTTTTCTCAGCTTTGTGTGCAGGACTGACTGACTTACAGACTGTGAATCCTTGCTGTTGTCTCGAGAGCGGTTCTTAGCCAGCCTCTTCTTCTTCTTGTGGAGGGGTCGCGACTCCAGGATCATCTCCTCCAGCTCAAAGGTGGGGTCGCAGTGGAGCCGACCTTTCTGTGGGAGGGAGACGGACACCATGTAATCAGAGAGACAGCAGGAGGAACTGCAGACCAGAACTACACAGGAAGCAAAACATGGAGTGTACAATAAATGCTCACTGTACAGGAGTCCTTAATCACATTTAACTATCACATTTAAGACTATTGTGAGGAACAAAGAACAAAAATTGCTTATTTTATATAATAGTGACGAGTTTTTTAAGCACAGAATGCATGTAGCATTGTATGGGTTAGCAACAGAAGTGGCTGAAGGCGATTAGCAATGATAGCTGCAAGCCAGCTAGCAAGCCAGCTAGCAACGCCTTATTAGCAGCTAGTTAATGAAGACATTTGCATGCGATTCAAACGTTAGCCTGATAAAAACATCCTGTGAGAAAAACAACATATAAGCAGTTAAATAGTCCTGCCATGACAAAATTTAAGACATGTGATTAACGTATTTCAAGCTAACTTACAACATTATTTTTGGTCCAGTTTCTTATGCAGATGACACATCATCGACATTTTTACACTTTTGCAAAAACACAAAATCTTACCAAGTAATTTTGGTCCAGTTTCTTGCGCAGACATCTTAGTACCTTAAATAAAACAAAGCCGACCTGCAGGTAACGTTTCAGCAAGATATTGTTTGTTTTAAGTAAGTAATTCCTTACTGGCCAGTTCAAAAAGTCGTGAACTGGCTGTCACTAATGTTGGTGAAAAAGTGACAGCTCCAGTGGCAGATTATAAACAGACATTTTCCCCAAGTTATAAGTGAAATAATCTGCCAGAGCTGAGAAGTTACTTGTACGTTGGTGTTGTCGTAATTTAAGTGAACTAAGATATGTGTATCAGAAACTGGACCAAAAAGTCTTTGTAAGATTTTTGTGTTTTTGCAGAGTATTTTCTCTGCTGCTTTTAAAACGGCCCAGTTATTTAAAAAATACAAAGCAAATGTCATAAATTGGCAGGCACTGCAACCTACAAAGCCAAGCCCGTTACCTAGCAACCCCCATGGAACTCCACCGTCTCCTAGCAACCCAAGCGAATCTCCAGCACGTTTGGTCAGCTATTTTATCACTGAACAATAGCTGCTGGAAATGAGAAGTGTTTTGTTGTTGACTTAACACCAAGAAACCACTCCCTGGTTTCTTATTGGTTTTGCAGGAGGCTCTACTTTTGCTTTTCAAGAGGCCCTAAAACGGCAGGACCGTAAAATAGGCAGAAAGGGCCAAACTAAAATCTCCTTTTCTAAGAATAATTTTGTGCAAAAAATATGTAATGAACCTAATCAAGGAAGCATAAAAGGTCACCTTTGATTTGAGACACATGAGTTTGAGGCTCTGTGATAATATATTGTTTTAAAACATTTCATACATTAGGAACGAATCCAGGTTCCATCTTCTTCTCATACACAGCGTCCCAGTTGACAGCGGCGAGGTACGGAGACGTCTGCATATCAGACAGACTGGAAAACCGATGCTCTGGGTTCACAGTCAGCAGCTGGAAGGAAGGACACACACAGAGTCAGTAACATCGCCTTGCCAGTTCAAATATCACTTTCACAACTTCCCTCCAAACTCACAGCCAGACACTCCAGTCTGAGTGGTGAAATACATCGCAGGTGTAAAATAAAATGGGAAAAGAACAAAAAGTCGTGAACTGGCTGAGCTCTCAGTTCAGGATCCAACAGAAACGGTTTGTTTCTAATTCTTCATTTCTTCCCTGATTACCTTCATAGAAACACGTAACTTTGGTATCTATGAGCTAAATATCGATCAACTTCAAACTCCTGGAAATCTTTGCTCAAAGTTCCTTATTTTGTTGCTTTTCTTACTCCAGTGATCCATATTCAGATAAACTAGAAGCAGCTGAATAAAAATAAAACATACAGATAAAACTGTTACGTAGATCATGAATGTTTTTTCAAACTAGACCCACAGCCATAGATTATTACATCAATTATTCTGACGACTAATCTGATATTTCTACATTCTGCATATCTTTCATTTGACTACTTAAGCCTTTTTATACAATATTAGAAATACACTAAGATTTAATAATTGGATCGCAAAAGATTCTTGAGGCCAAAGCTGCCACATGTTGAGTTCCTGGTAGAACATATTTAAAACAATGAGTTTTTCCTTATCTTAATGCAAAAATATGTATATTTTTTGTGCAGTTTTGGTTCTGATTGCATTGTTCATTCAGCAAAATTACCTTTTTTGGGTCTTTGTGCTCTAGTTAATGATTAACCGATAACTAAATGAGTTAATGATTATTTCAATAACTGATTAATCACGATTAATATTCATTAAACCAAATATATCCTGTTCAAATAATTTAAAAATTATTTTTATTTCCTAATTGACAGCAAAAATGTGCGTTTAAATTGCAAGTTTGCACATTTTTACTTATTGTTTGTCATAATTTCCTTTTAAACAGATTTATTTGTGATTTGCAAACACACCTTTTCAGTTCTACCTTCGATATTTTGTGAGACAAATAACAAAACAAAGGAAAAAACAACATTTTGTTTAACGTAAGAAGAGACCGACAGACTCGGGTTTAGCAGATGAAAACTGTGACTCCATCTCAATACGGCTGAAGTGCAAAAATGTATTTTGAATTAAATGTTAAAACTGAAGGTAGAACAGGAAATTGTTGGGATTGGTTATGGCTTTATGGTTTCTGTGCCAGCTCATATCGATACAGAAACCTGATATATTATCTCTTCGGCACGTGGCTTGAATATGACGTCATTTCCAGATCAAACATTCAAATGTCCCTCAGAAAACATTTGTGCCACTGATGCTCCCTGGAGGAAAACTGCTGCAGTGTTGGCACATGAAAACAGAGTAGCTTTTCTTCCCAGAGAGCCTAAAAGCCAATAAATATGCTGTTTGTATTTTAATAGCGTGCATCATGTTTCATCCTTCACCTGGGGCTAAATGCAGGAAGTGATAATGGGAAGTGGCTTTGGTTGTCATGCTAACTCTCTTCCTGTGCTTTATTTTCTTTCTTCTTCCTTCGGTCGCAGGATGATTCACTTTTTCTCCTGGAGGGCCAGTTAGGTCTATCTGGGTGGAATCCAGACACGGTAATCGATCAGCAGCCGAGCGGAAGAGACCGTCTCTCCGTCCAGAGCACTTCGTCATCCAGACACGGAGCGCATGGACGCACTGAAGCTCGCGTTGTAAAACATCCTCTGGCATTTATGTCCTATGCGTTTACTGGAAGGCTGTTATTGAAACCAGCAAAAAGACGGATAAATGCCTGCATGATTCCAGATTATCTGTTTCGTTTTGACACAAAGTGAATAATCTACAGTTGCTATTCTATATCTCTTACAGGGTTTCTGCAGATTTTAACATATTTTAAAACCCTTATGAATTAAATTTATACAACAAAGCATTAGGGTCATGCTTAGGAAGTAAAATAGTAATAAAATTACGAGGATAAAGTCATAATATCACGTGGCTAAAGTTGCATTCAGAGAGTATAAAAAAATACTAGAATAAAGTCTGAATATTTTGAGAATAGTCATAAAATTACAACTTTGTTCTTGTAATATTATGACTTCATTCCTGCATTATTACCACTTTATTGCTGTACAACTTTATTGTCATAATGCCATGACTTTATCATTGTAATTATATATATATTTTTTTTTGTTTGGCCCTAATGCTTGGTTGTAAATTTAAGACCTGTATGGAAACAGAAATTATTTTATTATTATTATTATTATTTTTTAAGAAATAGCAAGATCTCTGAGTAACACTAAAACAAAATCTTATTTAAACAAAAATAAAATATCTATCTATCTATATACAGTTATCTAACAAATAACTGTATATCTATATATATATAGATATATATTCTTTCCTATCATTTAATTTTAGTTGTGTTGAAGATCTTTATATGTACAGTTATTTGTTCTAAATAAAGTAAATTTAAAAAAATAAATTCAAACTTTCTCCTGTCAGAAAAGCCCTGCGACAAAAAACTACACAAAATACAGGAGATTAAATATTCCTGTTACAACTTTTAAAGGCAAATAACTTTTTTTTAAAAACAAATTTAAGACATTTTAATGCCTTAATTTTAGTTACAATAATTTAAGACGTTTAAGGACAGCCTGTTTTGAAGCATTAATGTTCAGTTGGCTGTACTCCTCGGTGTGCTGATTATTAACACATAGCTGTGTGCAGAAGAGGAAAGAGGTGACTTTTCCTCTCATGCATGTTTTTCTTCCCATCTGTCGCTTTTTTCCTTGGATGCCCTGGAGGTCTCGACTCTTCCTGTTTCCCTCCAGCGATGTTCCCCCTCTGAACACAAATCCTCTCCTCCCTCTTAACTCACTTTGCATCCCGGTGCATCACCTCCAAGTCCGCCCTTTCTGAGAAAGACTCAACAACTTAGGATGTGATGAAAATTCTATTAGTACTCTTTAATACTTTAATTGATTCCCTGTTTAATAAGTAGTGTAATTAGCTGGAGCAAAGATCCATCGCTCATTAAATTTTGGAGATACGATGCAAACGGTGAGTCCCCTTGAGGTTGGGAAGTTGTTTCCCAGAGTGAGGTTTCTGTAACGTCAGCGATGCAGAGGAAGCTCAACTCCACAACAGCTAACCCAACAATTCAAGGTTAATTACTGACAGATAATACGCCGCGCTGCAGGGGGTGTTGGCTAGTTTTTTCTGAGAAGACAAAAGGTCAGCGCTGACTAAAAATAAGATGATGAAATCTCCACTGACATTTCCATGTAACTGTGAACTCTGCTACACTTACTGCGAGGAAAGCTGTTTATTTTGTACATAAACCGATAATATGCTAAAAAATGTTTCAGAATTTTGCTTTTTAAAATAATATAATATTTAAAAAACAGCAAAATGATGGTTTTGCAGAAAAAATTACTTTACCATAAAATCTTCCTGTGTTGCTATAATTTGGCAAATGCTTCTTTCCTGGAGGCTAGAATTTAGCAAACAGCTTGAGGTCCCACATCAAATCTTTATGTTTAAAAGAAAGACAAACGGATGGATGAATCTGTTAAAGAGCCAGATTGAAGAGAGAGGTAGGGGACTTTACAGCTACTCATAAAATGTAGTTTACAGAGTGATTTTGTGAAGCCATTTTTGTTTTTTTAGGAAAATATTGGAAAATAAATTCCAACCTCTTGCCAAGCATTGGATTCAGGTGAGGCAGTGTGGTTGTTGAGGGGAAGATCCAGCTCATGTTCAGTTGAACTGGTGAAGGTTTATGACGATCCTGTGGGATTACTGGGACCCAGCGAAGGTTTAGTGTTCATCTGGCACTGGACTGGGGAAGTCCCAGTCCTCAAATACTGTTCTCCATTTGCTGAATACAGCGTCCCAGTATAGTTTAGATTGGAAGTCTATTGACATTGTGTCTGAGTCCAAACCACCAAATTACTTGAGGCCCAAGCCTGAGGTAAACCCGACAGACCTCTGACTTTTCTCTCTGATGGTTGGATGTGTGTTTAGATGGATGGTTGGTTGGATGCTCTGGGTAACTCACCTTCCTCAGCAGCGCCACCAGGTCTTTGGGCCAGGCTGGGCTGTACTGGACGCTCACCGTGCTGAAGAGCTGAATCAGAGACTCCACGGAGTTGCTGGCGTGGATATCGTACGGCCGCTGGGTTCAGAACCAACAGAACAAACAGAAAGAAAAGAACGAACAAATAAAACAAACAGAACGAACAAAACAAATAAAATGAACAAAACGAACAAAACAAACAGAACGAACAAAATGAACAAAACGAACAAAATGAGCAAAACAAATAAAATGAACAAAATGAACAAACAAACAAAACAGAACCTCCTTAAAGACAACTTGTTCAGTATCTGCCAAGCTGAAACTCAAAGAGTCTCACCCATCCTCGCAGCACCTCAAAGGCCGTCACCCCCAACGACCACCAGTCAACTTCAAAAGCGTAGCCTGTTCCTCCGCTGACAAACGACTGGAAGATCTCTGGAGCTGAAAGAAAAGGAGAAAAATCAAGTCTGGAGCAGAAGAAAATCTGGTTTTACTCACCATAATAACACAAATGTAGAACAAACAGCCTTTACTTCCTTTTGCACCTTCAACAAAGAATCCAATTTATTACATTCAAACGAAACATCAGCAGCTGACACATTTCGTCCTGTTGATTCGTTCCAAACCAGTAGATGTAACCACGCCAAATTCGCATTTTCTTTTTTACAATATTTTAAAAATTCAATCAAAATTTGCTTGACGATTGGATGTAAGCATAGCTACAGTCTATCAGGGTTCTGGATGAGAACTCACCACATATTCTTAAGATTTACTTTCCTGATAATACAACAAGACTACATTTTCCAGTTCAACAAAAGGATCTGTCACAGCAAAATCCAATGCTGTGAAGTTTGCAAAACACATTTGTTTACTAAAAACAACTCCAGGAAAATAAAAGAAATGATAAAATCCACATAGTTAGATGCCAATTATTCCATTTAAAGACTTTTTTCATCCTGGTTATATCACTTTTAGAAACAAACCTCAATCTGTGTTCAAAGCGGCATGAAGCCAGTTTTCCTGTTCGTAGCTTATAAAGGCGACTCTTTTCTCAGAGCGCAGCTGCTGTTGCAGAGGAGGAGCAGCTATTTAAAGGACACAATGGCGGATCAATGTTACCCATGTAGGGCTTGGTTCCAGCCAGCGCTGTGGCTCTCTCTCCGTCCTTTATGATGGTCGCAATGTTGAAATCTGTCAGGTGAGCGTGACCTGAGAAACAGAAACAAAGCACAATGTCATTAATATATCTACTTCTTGTTAATGCCAGGACTTTAATGTGTTGATTTGGATCGATTGATTACATACCGCATCACTACTTTATATATATTTATATTTAAAGAGAGTAAATGGATTTAAATTCCTTGTTTATGTGCACAAACTGGGAGAATAAAGCTGATTCAGAAATATTCTGCACCAACGTTTCACAGGAAAACATAGGAAAAAAAACCCAATAATTTTTTTTACTGTTACTCCAGCATGTAAACAAAATAAAAAAAGGTGATGTTTCAGTGAACCGGATCAGTGTGAACTCATTATTTTGGATTTCAGTTAAATCTTTTTGTATCATCTCTGTTGTGACTCATGAGTAAGAAGCACATTGGTTAAAGTAATGGTGGATTTTTCTGCAGCTGAAAATGTGTTCCTCTGGATTAAACACCAAAGGACTGGATTACGTAAAAGAATAAAAGAGGCATTGAATGAGTAAAGTAACAGTTCATGCTTGAGTTTAAAGCCTTTTCTACTCAGGATTACTATATAAAAATATAAATGAAAAAGTTTGAAGCAAACAGACAGCTCAGGGTCGCTTGTTGCTATAAAATCAAGGTTTTTCAGTTTTCAGCAACGTTTATCGACAACAAAATAGAAGTTTTTACAAAAAAGATGCACAAATTTTAACCCCTAAATTTTGTTTTGTTAATTTTTTCAATGTAGCAGAGTGAAGCTTCTGCAGCTTTTTCGTGATGAAGGCTTTGACTAGGCCATTACGACACCTTGATTATTGGCTTTTTCAGCTAATCTGCTGTACATTTGGTGCTGTTTTTGACCCAAAATATCAAGGTGATAGTAATCCAGGAATCCCAGCGTTTTATTGTTTTTAAATAAAATTTAAAACATGTTTTTTTGTCATTTTTACTTCAATTTTGACAAAACAATATTACAAATTTTCAACGGAACAACAGAACACTTTTTTTTGTGCATGAAAAAACAGGAACACCATTTTCCAATCTCCTTGTTTATTTAGTTAAGTTTAACTTTTTTCAATGTGAATTCAATTAAAAGCAAAAAAGATGAGAAAAGATTTTAATTCCTCTGGATTCTGTTTTAGACGCCTCATATCAGTGAAACATTTTAAAATCAATCTGCATCAAATCCCTGAGCCAGAAAAACTAAATTATGCCATCCTTGAATTCTGTTTGAGGTCCGCAAATGGCCCCCAAACCACACTTTTGACACCTTTGGTCTAAAACATACAAAAGAAAATAGTTTTGGGTTCATAAAGTAGTTTAGAGTGAATGTCAGAATATTTTTCAATTAAAAAAAAAAATTCTTGCAGAGAAAGTAAATATTAGTGAGCTATTGCAAAGCTTTAAATGTGAATTGTTGCAAACTTTGAATTATTGCAAGTTAAAAATGATTGAACAGGAAACAACAGAAGCATCCCAGAATTGTATCTTGCAGAACAAATCAGCCACTTTCTTACCTTGTTCATCTAAAAGAATATTGTCCGGCTTCACGTCTCTGAAAGAAAAAAGAAGAAGAAACACAAAACATAGATGTGATTGAATCACCTTAACATTAAGACACAGTTAAATGAAGTTTATAAAGCCTCTTCAAAGTACAACCAGAGCGGTAAAGGTTGGGTTTCATGCTCATTACATTAACTAAACGTGTTTGGTCTGCTCTGCAGCCAACGCATTCTGAAACCGTGCTGCAAGATGTCATCACATGTGGGAAAGCCTGGGATTAGATATATACAGTATGTGTGGATGTGAAAATCTGTAGGAGGTGTGTTGGAGGCTGATGCATGTGTGAATTACGTGTTGGTGCAACATTGTGTCAGTAGGAGCAAAAGAGGGAGGAGATTCTTTCATTTCGAATGCTGCCGGAGGGACTTTAGGTGCAACAATATCTGCAGGTTCCCTCAAAACAAGAGAGTTACAGAGGGGCTGCTCAATGCATGACTCTCGGCAGCCGCTTCAGAGCGAACACGCTTGTTGTATTTAATCACGGTTCACGTCACACTGCAGCAGAGACACAGGCAGCTTCCACAGAGCGTCTGACAAAGATGTTGAAGTAAAAGCCTGGAAGGAGAGAGAGGAGGAGGAGAAGCGGAGACTCATCCAACATGCCGCTGGATCTTAGTGATCTCAGCGCAAATTCAGTGTTTAATTTAAAAGTTAGGCTATTATATAGATTAACTACACATCCGAGTTTTAAAATCCCTACACTGGCTCCCTGTAGACTCTAAAATACTTTATTTAGTTTATAAATCACTTCACATTAAAGATCTGCTGTTGTCGTTTCAACCTTCCAGACCTCTCAGGTCTTCTGGTCCTGGTCTGCTTTACACCAGAACCAGAACCAAACATGGAGAAGCAGCGTTCAGCTTCTTTGCACCACAAACCTGGAACAAACTTCCAGAAAACTGCAAAACAGCCGAAACACTGAGTTCCTTGAAATCGAAGCTAAAACCCTACCTGTGTAGCGCTACCTTTGATTAAGTGGCGGTTTCTGATATGGGCAACCTCCCAGGGTGGCATCTTGTGGGGGATGGCATGAGCTAACTAGAAACAACTAATCAGAGCCAGGAGGTGGGACTTAATGCTGTTAATTATTTCTGCAGCTTCAAATGTTAACACTAGTTAGCAGGACGACAGATGGAACAGTAAGTCGTTTCTCCTCTATTAGCACATTTAACAAGGATGATTGGCAGCGCTAAGACACTCCTCCTGGCTCTGGCTGGTTGTTTTTGGTCAGTGTCTTCAGATGGCAGTAATAGTTCAGGCAGGAGGTGGAAGAGATTGTTTTTTTTCACAGATTATCTGTTTCATATGAAATGTTGACAATTTTAACGAAAACGTAAAAGAACATTTAGTTTGATAAAAGTTGCAAACCGCAGCTTTAAATCCAGAGGAGATTTATTGAAATCAGTGAAATACGAGGAAAAAGCAACGCGAGAAATTCTCTGGTTCCTCCCTTCCTATAATAAGACTAATTTTACCTCCTTGGGCACGGTGACAGCCGACTGTTGCTAGGAGACCAGAGACCCTTCTTCATTAAGTTGGTGCAAAAAACAAAAAAAAAAATGGTGTATTGTATCCTACTGTTGGAAACTTAAACGCTGCAGCCGCACAGGCCACGGATCTCCGGCAATGGGATTAAGGCTCCTATCCAGCAGAGACAGGCTTGTAAACATCAAAGCGTCGCTCACTTATCATATTAACACTTTCTGAATGAGAATCCAACAACAGGAAAAGCAAACAGGAACACAGAGGGTCCTTGGAAATGCAGCTGTACTGTGAAATGCAGAGGACATTCCCCACATTTACGTGGAGATGAAGCTGGAAGCAGAGCGTCGCCTATTAGATGATAACGGACTGCTGGGCGCTGCAGGGGTGGCTATATTTTTATATACCTCTGTCTGAGCACCTAAAAATAGCTGCAGATACACATCGGCAGGGGTGCATTCAATCATGTGTTAAGAGGCGGGCGGCAGCTCCTGAGCCTGATTTACAGAAAAGGGGTTTATTTCCAGGTCCGTGTGTCTAAAGCTGGAATCTGGAGGATCTGATTGTAAAGAATGGGAAGCAGTTCTACTGAAACTGTCTCTAATTTGCCTCTTTCTGCACATAAAATCCCGGTTTCAGGTAAACATTCGACCTCCCGAGGAATCAGCTGCAGACAAGGAAATGTGAGATTGAAAGCTGGAGGCAGATTGAAGAAAAAAAGGAGTCAATGGACGTGTTGAGAAGCGAAACCCACTCGACGTGTGAAAAGCTCGTCTGTTCCACGCTGACGGCTCGACTAGCCATTAAAAGCGGCGCTGGAAGAACTCCCTCTTGAGTCACGAAGGAGGAGGAAACAAGGAGAAATCCCAAGAGCAGCCATTGATTCTACACATTACAGTGAAGCTGATGCGAGTCTTGATTCCTGCACATCATGTGAACGCTGCAAAAAAACTAAATATCAGCAAGTATTTTTGTTCTAGTTTTTAGCAGAAACATCTTAGCTCACTTGAAATAATAAAAATTTACTTTCAAGGACATAGGCGCTTGTCCAGTACTTTTAAAAAAATCAATATTAAGGAATTAAAAATTGCTGAAAAGATTCTTGTTTTGTTTAATTTCAAGATATTTGTACTATAAACTAGACCAAAACTATTCGGTATCCGAAGTGAGCTTGTGGTTTTGCAGTAAACGTCTCATACACTGCAAAAACATAAAATCTTAAGTATTTTTGCTCTAGTCTTTAGTGGAAACACCTCCACTCACTTGAAATAAAGAAAATCTACCTTTGGAAGATATAGCAGCTTATTTTAACTAGATACTTTCTTAATAATTATCAAGAAATAAAAAAATCACTGAAAAGTTACTTGTAAGTTAGTACAGTTGAAAAAAGACAAAACTAAGATATTTTCACAATAAATTAGTTCAAAATTACTTGGTATGAGTCTCTGCTTCTGCAGTGAACTTTTTGTACAATTTTACTAATTATTTGTATCCAGTTTCTAACATCTTATTAGCTTGAAATAAGACAAAATCAAGGTACATTAACATTCAGTAAGTTATTTATCTTGATGAAAAGTGTATATAAGTGAAAAGTTATTTTCAGCAAGATAAATAAACTTGTTTTAATTAAATAATTATTGAATATTGATCAAAAATACCAGTTTCACAGTCAGTTTGTTCCAGTAATAACATGACATTTTTCCCGTGTTATGAATGAAACAATCTGCAGTGAAACCTATTAATCAATATTCAAGAATTAGTGACTTGTTTATGTCGCTGAGAACTTATCTGTACCTTGGTTTTGTTTCACTTGAAATGTAAAAAGATATTTGCACTAGAAACTAGACAAAACACTTGGCAAGATTTCTGTTTTCGCAGCGTTTTAGTTATTTTAGAGCTTCTTGTAACTTTTATGCAAATTAGCTGCTGGCACCAACTTAATATTTACACTGTATCTATATATCTATATATATATATATATTTATATGTGTATGGAAATGAAATCAAACAGATGCACACTTTGCACAATTTGCAAGAATGCAGCAACTGGTGTCTGGTTGGTAACTTGGGTTGCTAGGTGATGCGGAACTCTGCTGGGGTTGCTAGGCAACGACTTAATAATCGAGAGTTTTTTTTCAAACTGCTTGATCTCCAGACACCAAAAGACGTTAAGTTATTGCCAGAAAATGGCCGGATGTGTTTCTTTAGCACATTGAACTGTTTCTAGAAGCAGTTGAGACCCAAATGGAAGTTCAAAAACGCACAAAATGCGAATTTTTGAATAATGGGTTTTCTTTAAGTGGCCATGTCTGTGGCTGGAGCAAATCAGATGTTTCTTGATGTGTTTTCAGCAAAAAAAACATCAATCATAATTTTTTTGTAGCATTTGACACAAAAATGCCCCAAAAATAAACTCAAATTTAACTTCCTAGAGTTTTCAAACGGGTCAGAGACATAGTGAAGACTGAGAGACTTTTCCATTTTGACAAAGAGAACGGCAGATTTGTTCTGCACTTTGTGGAATTTATGCTAATTTGTACAGTATTGTATTAGCATCTTATCTTTTTTCATAAAAGAACAAACCTTCACATACACATTTCACTAGAAAACCTTCCTCTGCAGAACAGCGTCGTTTCATCCTCATTGTTAGTAGCAAGAGAACCAAAGTCTGCTTGTAAGACAGATCCAGGAGAAACACACATACAGATCTCTCTCCATCACTTCAGAGGAAATAAAACCGAAACTCCTCACAACATTAATAATGCAGGGGCACATGCGCACACACCCCCAAGTTGTTTGAAGGTAAAAATGTGGCCCAGACAAGGTTTGGAACAGCATTCAAACAACTTTTCAGCCATCTGTGGGACTAGATCAGCAGTCTGCTGGGATCTTTGCTCTTTTGCTCACCAAACTGCAGACACACTCACTGTAATGCTGCACTCAGCATTTCTGTGCAGAATAATCTAAATACTGGAGGCTGAACTGATTAAAGATGATACATGGCCGCATTTACAAAGAAGAAGCTGTTATTCATTTAGGAAAGTAGAACCTCACCGTCTGGCCAGGACCCACATGGCCAATAAGAGAAACTCAATAACTAAATATGGTTTTATATTCTGAAAAGCTTCAATGTAATCTGCTTCCCCTCTCTGCACTCTTTATTATAGAAACACTATAACCCCTCAACAATATGAATACAATTTCAAATGGCTTTTAATTTATCATGCTGATCTCAACAGCTTTACTCCTTTAATAAATAAAACGTCAACCAGAAAACTGCATATCTCCGCCTCCCTAAAATAAGTTATTTTTGCCAAACAGTTGTTTTTTTTTGCCTAAAACATCTTTTGAAAAGAAAGAGCAGGTGATTTTATTTGTTGACAATATTAAAAACAGTTTGATTGTATGACGCAAAGGTGATAAAAATGAAAACCAGAAAAGTGGCAGATACTTTTCCATTGTACTTCAGCTTTGATTTTACTAAATATGACATTAACATAATATTCCCATCTACATTTCCAAAACGGGTCAAAATAAAAAACTACTGAAAATTTGACCTATTTTTAAAAGTTAGTTCGAAAGGATCTTTAAAAAAGGAAGCACCACTCAGATCTTCTGGAAAAATGTTCTTTTGATTTGTTGCTCTTACAGTACGACTGAAGGCAAATAAAGGAGGGATTACCAGTAGCAGTCAGTCTTGCAACAAAACTGGAGAGGCCTCTGACTGAAGACTGTTGCTATTTGACACTTTCATTAGATGCCAGCAGCTCAATCTCCAGACAGCAGAGAGAATATTTCACAGAAATACGTTTGAGTGATGCTAGCACTGCTAATCAACCTCATTTGCTTTTGCTGCTCCTTTTTAAATCTCTGAGACGGTGGAGTCAAGAGATCAGAGCCTTGCCCGTCAATATCTGGTTTGAACTTTTAGGTATTATTTGAGCTTTTGAGATGCTAATAATCTGCTCCCAGTAGTAACAAAAACAATACCTTGTTGCCATGGTTACACATCGTGGCAGCTGTTGCAAAAGTAAAAAAAGAAAAAGTGAGAGCAGAAAGCCTCCTGGCTGCACAGCCTGCAAAACCAGAAGGAGTAATCGTCTAAATATGCAAAACGTCAACCAAACATTTCCAAACAAAAATAAGAATAGATAGGAGGACGCTTACGCTGTACCTGAAATTAATTACTCCAGTTGTGCAAAAACACACAACAGGAAATAGTAGCGGCATCTAACAGGAAGAGAGCTCAGACTGGATGAAGGTGCGAAACATCCAGATCGTGTTTCTGTCGTAGAAATGCCTGCAGCACAGCTCATAAAGGAGAGTCGACTCCAGATAAACTAACTACAGGAAAAACAGATTTTCCTCCATCTGCACTCAGTCTTAAAATGTAATCCATCCTGTTTCTGCTGAAGACGGCGGAGCAGAGCAAGGTGAAACATCAATAATGTTAGCGCAAGCTGCTGGTGCTGAGTACAATGACACAAAGCCTCTTGAATGCTAAAGCTGCCAGATGTAACCTTGACTGTATTGTTTCAAGTATTTTTTTTTTTATAGATCTGCAGTTTCTGCTGAGGCTGATTTAACAACTTAACTTAGTTTTATGTTATAATTGGACAGTTCTATAGGTAGAAACTGAGGATGTTGGATAAAAACGTAATTAATCAATTTAATTGGGATTAATTGATTCTTGAAATAAAAGTCAATTAATTTAGTGACTGATTAATCGTTAACTGGCGTTTACAGACTCCTCTTACAAAAATAACTTAGTTGCAGCCATAGTGCTTACCCTGAAAACAAAAGATATAATAATAATCAGATGCATGAATAAGTCACAACTTTTGCTTTAACTTAAAGTTGCTCATAAATGGCAGTTTTCCGTTTTAGTTACATAAAGCCGCCAAAATCAGCTAAAACAGAGTCAGTAAAATGTAGCTGCTAGTAGAAGCCATGCCTTTTCAAGCAACAGAAACCCTCAAAAAACCAAAAGAGCAGATAAAAGGTGAGTCTGCACCTGTGGATGATGTGCTGGCTCTGCAGGTAGTCCAGGGCCAGAGTCATCTCACACAGGTACAGCTTGACGGCGTCTTCGCTGAACTGGACGTTCTGCTGCAGGTGGTAGCGCAGGTCTCCTCCCAGCAGGAGGTCGACCACCATGAACATGTCCTCCTCATCCTGGAAGGAGTACCTGGGAGCAAACACAGCGCTCAGTGACGCGGTGGCGAAGGGAACACAGTGCAGCAGCAGCAGCACAAACACAGCCGACGGAAAGCAGGGCCTGCATGCAAGAACAATGCAGAACACACACCTAAAGCTGTTAACAAGCATCCCGAGGGGCTAGAAGCAAAAACTATCAGATCGATCGCCTTCAACTTAAAAGCTGCATCATATGAGTTCGAATAAATTTAACCTGCTGCTAGCATGAGCTTGTTCTAAATGTAAACGAAAATGAGCGCTTTCTTCTTTGATTTCCAATTTTGACCTCCAATGATTCACTTCCTGCTAGAGAGCCCCCTGGTGGTTGAAGAAAAATACACAGAAAAGCCGCACCGGGATATAAGCAGCATGGCTCAAAGCGTAGGGAAAAACGTAACGGCTTATACTCCGAAAAATACGGTAATTTATCTTAGTGCAGTTGAAATAAGACAAAGGTAACTTAAAAGTAACATCTTAGCAACAATAATTCCTTAATATTGATTAAAATACTAGTTCCGTTGGTAGATTATTTCATTATAACAAGGCATATAATCTACTAGTAAAACTAGTCATTTTTCATTTATATTAAGGGATTATTGTCTATATCTTGCTGAAAATTTATTAATAAGTTAGTTTTATTATATTTCAGGTGCATTAGAAACTAGACATAAAAAATACTTGGTAACATGTTGTGTTTTTGCAGTGTATGAAGACCGTCCTCATCTTCTCTCCAGGGTTGGGCAATAAATCAATTTTATTGATTAATCAAATTTCTGGTTTTTGAAGATTTAACATTTGGAAAATCTTTTTTTTCCCCCATTGATGCACTCATTGAGTTTCCATAGTTAAATAATGTCATCACCATCGAGCCACCATTTTGTTTTAGAAGGTTGTTTTACAGCTTCTATTGTTTTACACTTTGAATATTTGCATTTTGGGTCTGGCTAAAATTATTTTATTCTGTTTTTTTTCCCCAGGAAAATAAAGACATAATGTTAAAAGAATAAAGTCAAAGTAATACAACAATAAAGTCCAGAATAAAATAATACTATTAGGACTCCAACACAAAATAATTTTTAAGATATTATCCAGGCTTTTTGTTTATTTATGTTGTTTTTCTGATGTCTGAAATAAATGCTAACGGCTAAATGTCCCTTACACAGATATGCTCTTTTAATAGTTAACTATCATCAGCATAACACAGCATAACAGCAGATGTTCATCTGTGGTACTAGGCACAAACTAGTCACTATTTGACATTTGTAATTAACTCGGCCAGATTCAAGTTTTAAAAAATTAACATCAAATTAATCTGGGCAAAGAAAAGCCTCCCTCCATGTTGGGTGGGTTTTTTTCTGGAAATATTTGTGGTTCCATCACAGCTGAAAGTGAAAGCGAGTTTGCTTTACACGGAGTTTTATTCTGTATGCATCATTCAAGCTGTCGAGACATTTCTGCTGCTCATCAATAACCCCAGAGCCACGTCTGAAGCAATTGTTTTCTCGTTTCAGTGATTGATTCTATGTTTGCATCGTTCTTGGCTGCAGTTTAGAGCAACGCTGCTTCTTTTGTCAACGCAACAATAACATACCATGCTGGAGACCGTGGCCATTCCTGCAGCTGGTGATGTTTATCTGGCCTCCATTTTTCCACAGTCAAATCTCAGTTGCAGTGTTTATTCTTTTTGTATGTGCATCCAGATACACAATGTATCAGACAAAGACACAAATTATTTCATATATTAGTGTATTGTGTTCTATGGCCTTTTGTTAAACTGTATAAAGTCCTATTGCCAGGCTTGAAATAATGCTACACATCCATCATGGTCACATTCCAGTTACGAGCAGAAGTTCTGCTTCCTAGAGATGGGCTGTCCAAAGTGTGGTGCAAGGACCCTTTTGTGGCACTTAGACTGATTTTGTGCGGCCGTCAAATGCAATTAAAGAAGGCAGGTGGAGATTTTTTTATTGGGAATCAGGCTAAAATTGTTATCAACCATTTTCTTATAAGGGAAAATGTTAAGATTAACACAAAGTATTAATCTTTTTATAATCAAGTTTTTATAATAAGCAGAATTACGTGCATCTAGAAACTCCAAATTAGCTCTCATCTATTTTATGAAATTGGCCCCAAACAAGGCAAATGCTTTGGAAGGAAGTGACCCAAATCTTAAACCAATCGAGCCAAAATCTTTTTTTAACTAAATGCTGTTTTTAACACATTAAATGTCCAAAACCATTTTCAAAGGTGACCTATTATGTTAGGATTTGTTTATGAACTATACCAAACATCCTCAATATTTACACTTCCACGTGAAGATGGCAGTAAAAACAGCTGATCAAACATCCTGGAGGTCATCTTGGGTTGATATTATGTATCTCAATCGAAAAGGTACACATTGTTTTATTTGACCAAGTCATGCGTACATTTAACTTTTTTTTAAAACTTTATTTATTGAAATTGGTTATTCTTTATTATTACTACAATACTATGATATTTGTCTTTGTGTTAAAGATCCTCTGTACATTAATGTTATTTGTTTTAAAAAAAAAATCTGGGGTTGCTATGTGATGGGTGGAACTCTGCTGAGGTTGCTAGGCGACAGGCTGGGCTACTAGGGTTGCTAGGTGACGGGCAGTGCCTGCTGGTTTGTGACGTTACATTTGGAAGATTTTTGAAACGTATCATTTTCCAGACACCAGAAAATATTTCTAAAAAATGTCTGGATGTTTTTGGGGTAGTTTTTAGATAATTCATCCCTCTACGTTTTGGATGTACAATGAATAACATCACTTTACTACAACATAAAAGGCTTATTTGCTTAATGTTAGTTTTTTTTAATGTTTTTATTATTTTAAGTACTTCTAACTCAACAACTTTGTCCCACATGCAAAAGTATTTGAATTGTCTTAGAGTTTCTGAAAGCAGAAGTGAGACCTTTCCTTTGTCAGGCTGCTTTTTTACGGACTCAGCTCTCAGTTTTTGTTCATTAGTCAGACTCCCTGTCCACTGGCGCCATGAACTCCATCTCCATCCTTTTTACTTTACATAGAATCTACATTACAAATTTACCTGGAGACCAATTTAAAGCTCTCTGAGAACACTTACAAATCATGCAAGTCAAATTAAAACGCAGCCCGCTCAGTGACTATTCAGATTCACTCCGAACAAAACACCAAACCACAAAAGTGAACAATTAAAGCAGAACAGATGCTGATTACTCAGCCAAGTCGAATAAAGAGAGATTAATAACTTAATATCCCCCAGGTGGGAAAATAATCCAAGCCTCTGTGATTTCTTTTATCAAACTGGGCTTCGTGTGATTGCGAGCGAGCCAGTTCTTTATTTTCTCATCAAAGCTCTTCTACTACGGTGATATTACTTCTATTTATAGCAGCAGGTTTCCTCCATATCCTCAAGTCTGGCCATGAACGCACACAAGGGCGTTCTGATTGCTCATATTTAGATGTGATTTCCAGCCAAAGGGGTGGATGTTTGCAACGGAGCAAAGCAGAACATTATTTTTTGGCTTCAGAAGAGAAGAAAACACAATAATTTCACAGAACAGACTTTATCCACCTGCATAAAATACACAGCAGTGTATTATAGATAGAAAAAAACAAGAGGAGTAAATTTCCACCAAGAAAAAAGGACATTTCTGAGCATGAAAAGTAAAAGATTTGCTCAAAAAAACCTCAAACATTTTCAGATTAATCTCATAAAATTTCTAGAAAAACAATGTCTGAATTTTAAAACTTTGAAATTTTGACAACTTCCAAAGTGTGAAAATTTTTGACTTTTTAAAATTTCATGTTTCTTTTATTTTTTTTTTTTATTTCTGAGATTAATCTCAACATTTCTGACTTCTTTTCCTCAAAATTTTTCAAACTTTTCATACTCAGAAATTTCCAGGCTTTTTTTCCTATACGATTTCTGAGATGAATCTCGAAATTTACATTTTAAAATTTTGCTATTTTTTTATTTTTGTTTTTTGAAAAAATTAATACATATTTAGATTCATCTCAGAAAACTTCCAGAAAAAAACAAGGACATTTCAGAATTTAAAAAGTTTAAAATTTGCTAAAAAAACAAACAAAAAAAAAAGTCATCAATGAAAAAACTTTTGAATTGTGAGATTAATGGAGCAAATTTTCAACGTTTCAAACGTGGAAATTTATTTGATTGTTTCTAGAAAATTTTTAGGGGAAATTTAGTCCTTTTTTTGGCCCTAATATACCATCGTAATAATGAGATTTACTATATAATTGGTAGAAGTTGGCTTGCAAAGTCAGTTTTTGATTCTGAAAACGGTTTTAAACCCTGATCTTCATTGTCAGGAGGACATGGCTCTTCAGCCACCTGCATCAGTCACAGTTATCCCTCCTGGCCTGACCTTTTAGAGATCAGATTCAGTTTTGAAACTGACGGCCGGCTGCTGCTTGCCGTTGGCTCGGCCACCTTTTTAACGCCTCATTGTCAGACTCTGCTTCCTGCCGTCCTGATGAGCTCCCTCTAAGACAAAAGCCCTCGCTAAAAACAAGCTACCCGGCCTGTAGACTGCGGCGTCTCTCTCTCTCTCTCTCTCCGGCTGTCACTTCCTCCCTCGCTGCGTCTGAGGTGGCAGGGAGATATCGGATAACGGCCAACAACTGGAGCATATAAAAGAGCCGGTGATGACAAGCAGTGACACTTTCAGGGCTCTTCCAGTGGAGAAGTAGAGAGAGGAAGCGCAATTTAATCCCCCCATCTTTGGCATATCTTACCTTCAAATCAGCACAATTAAATTCCTAAAATGTGTCGGTTCTGAGAATGTCAGGAGGCGACTCTCCGGTTATTGCAAAAAGCCGAACTTAGAAAAATGTGGGATGTGTGGATGAAGAGGCTTATCTGAAAATAGTATATAAAGACGTTTAGTTCAGTGTTGCTCTGATTGGGAGCAGGAAAAGGGGCAGATTACACTGCAAAAACATCAAATCTTTTATGGTTTCTACTGCAAATATCTTAGTATACTTGAATTTAGAAAACACTAACTTACAAGTGACGATAGGTGCTTGTTTTAAATCAATATTTCCTTAAAAGCGACTGATGTTTGTCTTGTTAAAAGTACAACAATCTGTCAGAGGAATTAGTTCTTTTTCTTATCGGTATTAAGGAGTTATTGACTTACAAGCTCTCATTTTGCTGAAAAGTTATTCGCAAGTAAGTTTTGTCTTATTTCAAGTGATTTACAACAGAAAATACTTGGTAAGTTTTTGTGTTTTTGCAGTGTGGGTCTTTCAAACGCGAAATCCACACAGAAACAGTTTACAAAACAAAAATAATCAACCCTCTTCCATGGCTGACTCCCTCTGCAGAAGCTGGAACATGCAGATATTTGGAAAAAACAGATTTGGTGCTTCATAATGAGCACAAACGAATATGAATGAACACCTCTCTGGTCAGGTTACCCACCCAGAACCACAAGGAGACCGAGCGGAAAGTCCGATCCAGGGCTGAGCTGGAACAGTCACAAAGAGAGGAGCAACACAAGACAGAGGCTGAAATAATCAGGCCACAATGACAAATGAGTTCTGGGAGGCAGAGAGGGAAATAGGAGGACACCAGAAGAGCAGAAACAGTTTTGAAGGAAAAAGAAACGAGAGCCTGTGGTTCTGTTGGGCCATCTGCAAAGTTTCAGTGGCCTATATAAAGCTCAGGCCTGGCTGCATGACTCGATCACGAGACGCCGGCGTTGTCCTCTGAGGATTCCTCCAACAATGATCTGACTGAGCGCTGCCTCTCCGCTCTGAAGCTCCAGAGTCACCTTCAAACATCGACCCGATTTCACAAAGTGAAACTTTAAGAGTCCTACAAAATGTCCCGGTTTGAAAAGAGAAGCTGCGAAAGTTCGGGACGTTCATTAGAAACTCTTCTGCTGCATAGCAGGAATAATCCCAAAACTACCAAACAAGACAAGCTGGATCAAATCAGGCTCAGGGAGAAAAGCTGAAACCAGTAACTATCAGAAAATGGGAGGAAATTGTGTTTGTGTCAAACTGCCTAATCATCCCAGCTATTCTTTTATTATCTTTAGAAGGGGCTTTTCCTCCCCACATGATCAATTAGTCCAGATCCAGAGAGAAACTGCTGATTGTTGCATCACCCATATCCAGTACTCTGCTAATGAAGCAATAGGGCTGAAACGATTAATCAGATAAATGGTGATTATTGAAATAATCATTAACTAATTAGTAATCAATTAATTGTTGACTAATTAATTTTCTGAAAAATCAACATAGTCAGAGCAGTAATTAAGCCCAAACTGAAAAATATATTTTGCATTTAATGTATTAATGTATTTCTGCAGAATGTGCCACGTTTAATCAGACTAATCATCAAAAATAATTGACAGATTAATCAATTACTGAAATAATCAGTAGTTAGCCCTAAATAGCACATGGCCTTTTTACTAGAATAAACGTCAAAACATTTAGCATCTTAAAATTTGCCACAAATACAAATCTGTAAAATGTGTTACACTTTATAGTTTAGCTGAAAATCAGATGAGAAATTGAACAATTTGCCTTATTTTGCGTCTTTACACTCCGGTTAACAATTAATCAATTATTGAACTAGTTGAATTTAAATATTCGATTAATCGCGATTAACCCGGTTAATCGTTTCAGCCCTAAACCTAATTTGCTGTGAACTTCACCCCACCTTTCTCCTGGTCGTGTCCGCTGTCCTCTTCATAATGCTATTTATAATTACAACCTTCAGTCTGTCTCTAAATCGGGTTGCTGACATCTGCAGGGCGACCTCGCGACCCGACCACACAGAAACGGACGAAGCGTTCCCCCAGCGATCCATCAACGCTGTCTGATGTGCATATGGGGCGTGCTCTGTCTGGTCGCTAACAGCTCTCACTACCACCGCTTATGCTGCAGTATGTTATTTCATTAGGGTGTCCAGCTGATTTTGTTAGCGAACCAAGAAGAATCTCACACAAGGTCAAAACTTGCCATGACTGGAGGACGGGTGATGCACATTTCATGGATTTCACAGCTCATGATAAACATTATTAATGGTCTTTATCTCTGCCTTTCTCCACACTCCACATCTACTCTCATTGGTATTCTTGTCTCAAATTTCTCCTGTTACCTACTTTACTTATTGCCTTCATATCTCTACTTCTGCTTAAACCTTGCAATTGCTAATATGTACTATAAAACATTTGAGCTCCATTTAGTTGTGTCTGCTGACATTTACTATTCAGTTGCGAACTTAAATTTGTGAGATTGTGAAAGATAAACTTGCAGTAGTAAGTTGAGTTAACAAGGGTTTTTATGTAAGAAATTAAAGGTGACCTGTTATGCTTCTTTGAGCAGGTTAGGATAGCAAAACATGTTCATTACATTTTCTGCACAGAATTATTCTTAGATAATTAAATGCTAGTCTCCTCAGTTCTGCCTATTTTCAGCTTCTTCCAGAATGAGCTGTTTTAGGGCTAAGTCACTTTAAATTCAAATAAGCTGCTGTGGACCACACACCCTGACCCCCAACTCAACGATTACACTCACACATGAAAACAGATGTGCATTTTCACAACCGTGCATTTCTGAAAAGCAGAACTGGAGCCTTCTGCACAACCAACAAGAACGCAGCAAGTTGTTTCTGCATGGTAAGTCAACAACAAAACACTTGTCTTTTCCAGCAGTCGTTGGACAGCGCATACAGCGGTAGAACCAGCTGACCAAATGTGATGGAGCTCAGCTTGGGTTGCTAAGTAACCTGCTGAAGCTCTGCTTGGGTTGCTAGGTAACGGTGCAGTGCCTGTAGAATGTGACTTAGCAATTGGGAGGTTTTGAAACGTATCATTTTCCAGACACCAAAAAACTTGAACTTACTGTCAAAAAACAGCTGGGTGGCTTTTTGAAGCAGCACAAAAACATGCAGAATGTTTTTGTGAAGTGAAATTGACCTGCCCATGTTTTTGAAGCAAATACTCATTTCCAAGCAACTGTCAATTTGCATTGGTTGAGGACGTTTTCTCAAATTGAGTGACGGTTAATTATCAAATCAGATATTTTATTGACGCGAGTTAAATCAAGAATTTTACATAAATAATTTCAACATAGAATCTGTAGTTATTTTAAATTGATAATGTGAGTGAAAATAAAACAGAAATGTGTTTTTGGTCAACCAGAAGACAGTTTTGTTTTGTTGCATATTGTGAAATAACTTTTTGATTTAAATTAGTGCATTGCATTGAAACAAATCACAATTTATGATTAATGAGGCTTAAAAACAATGTTTTGACAACTTGTCTCTTGTCAAATCAATTTGACAACAATTTTCTAGTTGACGTTGCTTCCATTTTCAAGGAAAGTCGGCAAATTTGTCCCTGGACACTCAGAAAAAAGCTTCTAAATACAAACATATTATTATTATTATTATTATCTGTGTGACCAAACATGTCCTGAAGTGCGTTCTCGGTTATTCTGTGTTTCCTGCTACCTGTGATCATCTTCTGTCTCAATCTGCTGTAAATATCTCCTGTGACCATCCCCTCTGCCCACAGCCAAATACAGGCCTCGGTGAAACCGCTGACTCGGCTGTTCCATATTCTACGCAGGCTTCGCCTCTTCCAGGCCTGAAATCAATATTGTAATAGGAACAGGATGGAGCATCCTCACCGGCAGCCGCCCTCGTTTTCTGAATCTACTGCAGAGGAGGCCCAAACACACCGCCAAACAGCTGATGTGTCAAACTGAAGGCCCGGGGGCCAAACCTGGCCCACCTTAGCTTTTTATGTGGCCCTCTACACTCCAAATTACATCAATAAGTCAAATAAATCAAGCGTACTGAGATATTTGCAAGACCAGTAGTTTTTGGTAAGCTTTTGTGTTTTTATAATAACTTTTCTTGTTTTTTAATCTAAAAGGATTTTTTAGCTTTTTGGTGAAAATTTGCTCTTATTTTTCCACCATAATATTATGTTTTTATGGTGTAAAGCACTTTGAATTGTCTTGTTGCTGAAATGTGAAGACAGTTCAGCCTTAAGATGAAGCGTTTTGTGTCATGATCTCAAACAAAAACACATTAATTAAACTTTTTTAAATACAAGTACGGAAACTGATCGTCTTTCGTTGATATTTTCATGCACCTTCGCTGTTTTCTAGAGGAAGAGATGAAAGAAGTGACCTCTGCTCTTAAGGTTTTCACACATTATAAAGGAATCAGTGTCTCCTCATGTGTTGCAAATCCTTTCAGGGATTTGTGAGGATTTGGTGTGCAGCAGGTGATGATTAATTTTTTTTCCCTCTTCTGAAGTAATCCATTCGGCGCACCCTCAACTCCTACACATGGTTTCTGTGAAGTTCAGGAATGGCTGCAGCAATTACGGCGGTCTGCGGAGTTAAGGCAGGCTGGAGGCAGCCTTGGCCCCGCTGATGGGATTCAGACTGGGCTTTATTGAGGCTGCATCCAGACGCTTTTCTTCTGAAGCCGCCTCTTCACAAGCACAGCAGCAGAACTCGGGATGACTCAATAAAAGCCAGAGCCCATTTCCAAACACAGTGTGTGCAGGTATGAGCTGCGGGATATCTTACAAATCCTCTTAGTCTGCACATTTCTTTGTCGACAAAACAAATCAATGCCAAATGCTTTCTGCAGACTGTCGTGCATCTCTCCGTTTTGGTTCCCGATCCCCCCCTTTTCGACCCGTTATTCCCAGTTATTGCGGGAATCATTACCTCGACTGACAGCAGTTTTGTGTGTTCGCCTCTCCGGCTCCCTCGCGGCACCGTATCAATAAAAGCACTCCTGTGAAGCTTTATCAAAGCTGCCGTTTTCTCATGAGATGCACTTTTTTTTTTTATTTGCTTTTTGAGAATTGGCAGTTCCCAAAAACCCCAGCTGGTCTGTCGCACATACATTAATAATGAACTGAAAGCCCAAATGCCAAGTGCCAGAAATCGTAATGTTCTGTGTGAGGAGCCAAATGGATAAGGCAACTGTCAGATCTCCCAGGGTATGGAGGAAAACACACACACACACGCAGACAGACAGTGCATGCCCACGCAGTGAACCAATTATTTTCCTGGTTGTTATACAGTAAGAGAGACAATAGGAGCAGGAAGCAGAGTTCTCATCGGTCCCATCTCATTACCTGCCTTGCTGAGATGCATGTCTCAAGCACCAGCTAAATGGAGCAGACAGTCAATGTGATGCACAAATAACAAGGCAGCTAGCATTACGCTCAGAGGCTTCCTACAAACGAAGGGAAGGAATAAAATCATAGCATTTTCCAGAATGAGACATCAGAGACACTGCTGAGTGTTTTAAGAGCAAAACATGAAAAATAAACTCAATGGATGGATGGATGGAATCATGCATTGGTTGGATGGACAGATGGATGGATGGACAAATCAGAAATGATATAATTTTAATGTGAAATCTCCTTCTGCCACCAGAAGAATCATTACGTAATCTCTCATAATCTTAATTTCCTCTGTTTTCCTCGCAGCCGGTCAGTTCAATCCTGTTTTTCCCCTCTGACGTCAGAAGCACAAGCCTCTCGATATCCGAGGCTAAACAGCTGCGACCCGAAACCTCAACACAGCTGGTTTCACCTGACAGCCCTCACTCACGGCGCGCCGGAGAAGAAGAAGGACACACCGATTTGACAAGCCGCCATGTTCTTATGCATCGCTGACGCTCTGAGGTGAAACACACAAAGGCTTTTTTCTAGCGTTTTTCAAATACCGTATTTTCTGGACTACAAGGCGCACTTTAAAGCCTTTTGCTAGCCTGCTCGGTCCTTGGACCGTGGTCATTAGACACAGGGGGAGATCTTCCTCCAGGGCCGAAGCCTTTGTGGTTTATGTTCACGCCTCTTGAACATAAACCACGCGGTGGCACGGAGGTAGTTGGAGGTTAACTTTAATAGCTCCAGCTAGCAGCTAATAGCCGCTGCTCCGGTCATTTCCACACTTCCGGCTCTCACTCGCTCCTCAAGCACGCGGGTTTCAGCACGCAGCGCCCCTTCCGGCCGGAGGACATACACACCACTCACTGAGCTAATCATCACATTCAGTGGAGGCGCAACACTTTAAGTTAAACGACAGTGCGCCTTATATATCAATCTGAATTAAACCTCTACTGAATTAATATGGATTATTTCTGGTTGTGCTTACTTGCCTCGGAGTGGCTCACGTCAAAATGTTTTAGTTACGGCACATTACGGCTGCCGTAGTCAGCAGCGTCGCGGAGTAATACATACTGTGCTTTGACTGATTTATGATTGTTTTGCTTCGCTTTATGCGCCGTATAATGCGGTGCGTTTTATGAAAAAAGATCGATAAAAAGACCAGTCATGAACAGTGCTCCCTCTAGTGAGGAAAATATGCTATTCTGGGTCGATT
Source organism: Phalloptychus januarius (assembly GCA_902982915.1). Taxonomy (NCBI): domain Eukaryota; kingdom Metazoa; phylum Chordata; class Actinopteri; order Cyprinodontiformes; family Poeciliidae; genus Phalloptychus; species Phalloptychus januarius. The sequence goes on along the minus strand of CADWAE010000242.1, from coordinate 3,952,289 downwards.
ACACTGCAAAAATACAAAATCTTACCAAGTGTTTTTAGTTTAGTTTTTAGTGCAAATATCTTTGGAAACTTTAAATTAAAAAAAGTCACTTAAAAGTTACAGCAAGATATAAGAGGTTGTTTTAAGTAAATAATTCCTTAATATTGACTTTAAAAATTTACTAGTTACATTTGCAGGTAAATTAACCTACAACAAACCCATTTTTCCCATAATCTACCGTATCATTATTAAGGAGTTATTGAAATAAAAAAAAGCTGCTATATCTTGCTGAAATGTTGCTTCTGTGTTACTTTGTCTTATTTCAAGTGGACAAATATATTTGCACTAAAAGCTAGAAAAGATACTTGGCTTTATTTTCCATTTTTCAGTGGTAATATATAAGATAAAAACATCTAAAAACATCACAATCCGCTTATAGAGAAAAGCCCTGCTGCAACAGAGTCATGCTGGTGTTAAAAGACAAAAAATGTTCAACCATCGACTTAAACAACCTAATTATCTTAGAAAAAGTTATTTTTCTTTTCTTAGTACCTCTGTTTGTTTGCTTGTTTAATTGTTTTTCAACCCACTCAGTCAATCGAAGCTACCTTTTTCTACTTGCCTTAACATAATTTTCATCTACCTCTTTTGTTTTCTTGCTCCGTAGGATAATGCTACTTATCTCCTGCACTGAAAGTCAGTCATTGTCTCAGGCTTTTTCTTTACACCGCCCACTCCACTCAGTCAACCAACCTTCTTCCCCTCCGCCAACATCGACTTCCTTCCAGCTGACACTCAGCATCAGCTTCATCACTTTTCACCACCCACACCGCTGTCTTCCTCAGTCTTTTTCAGCCCGTTGGCCCAGTTTGATCGGGAAATTTAAATAGGTTGAACATTTAATGGAAGGATCTTTGTTTGGTAAGCTGGCTGAACATCTATTCTAGAAGATGAGCAAAAAAGACCAAAACAGAGATGGATCCTCTCAGGTTTTATTTGCCAAATTTTTCTTATGATTTCGCAAAACCAAGCTTTCAAGAAAGTCAAATGTTTATCTTTCATTGTTCAAGAAACAAGAAAATAGAAATAATTTTGTTAATATGATCTAAAATAGGAAAAGTTTAGCCTGATTTAATGTGAAATATTGAACAAAAAAGGTCCTTAGTCCTTTTGTACTCATATAAGCGGCTGGTGTCCATCGCTAACTAAAACATTTGTTGTGCTAACCATAAACATTAATTCTGCTAATGCTAAAGCACTATGCTAACATTAGCAGAGGCTAATGCTAAAACGCTAAATTCAAATTAAATTATATCTGCCATTGAGAGATTAAAACCCAATTTAATTTTGTCATTACAATTTACTTTAGATATTGTATTTATTTGTGTTTTTTTGTTACTGTTTCTCGTTTGAAATAAAGTTAATAGAGGGGAAAACAGAGAACAAACACGAGAAGAGGAAACGCAGCTGGGTCTTCATCTACTTCAAAATAAGAGCATGGACATAAGACTATTTGACGAATTTGATAACCAAAACTTTGAGACAGAAAAACGAAAGCTAAGTGTGCTAAATGTTTTCAAAGTCAGCTAAAGCGCTAAAGGAAAAATTAGCTCTGATATTAGCGCATTAGCGGCAGTTTGACCAACACTGCTGGCTTTAAAGTGCACATATTTAATCCAACATGAATTTGACATAAAAACATTGCATGAATTTACAGTTAAAGGCCATAAAAGGTGCTTTAAAGCAAAAGAATGTCTCCCACCAGTGTTTTTCTTTTACACAACAAATCATCTTGTCTTATCTTAAATGAACTTTTCTGTTTAGGCATAAATACAAAATCAGGGAATATTTTTTTTTAAACTGCATTGACATTTTTGTCACTATTTCACCACGAAAGCCAATAAACGTAGGAAATGCTGACTGTGTGCTGCCAGCCTGCGTACAAACCCTGAGACAAAATGTCTGTTTCTGGCTGCACTGCCAAGCGCTAAAAGGTACCAGCTAAGGGGAAAACAAACTGCTGAGCACGGCACCGTGGTGGGAGGGAAGCCGAGACGCGGCCGCTATGTTCCCCCAGTGAGATGGACAGCGACTTTTTGGAGAGTCTCATGAGCAGGGAGAGGAGGTGTGAAACTTCTAATTCCCACATAGTTGCAAAGACAGTGTGTTTGTCGCTAATGGGCACTCAAAATAGTGCTGGATGCAGACTATGAGAGGGAGAGTGGAGCAGCACGGCACATTGAAAACTAGAACACAGAAGGTTCTGGCAGCCGCAAACTCCTACAGGGAATTATATAAAAAAATATACACACAGAGCCACTTCTGTATGCTCATTAAAATGCCCTTAGTTTCTCCAAGCAGAGGAGAATCTCAAACAGGGAAAACATCCAATGCATCAAACTTAAATCAGAACTTTACAGGGCTGCAAGTCCAAAACATTAATTTGTTTGGTTTGCTTATTATCATCACAGGATGTGTCAGATACAAAATTTACTGGCAGGCGTTGCTCTGAAACATGCAACTATTCTCCCAATTACAGAGGAGTACAGTGCTTTGTCTAATACGCAGCGAATGCCAGCTTTACAATTACATTTAGAAATGAGTCCCGCCTGAGAACGAGAGCGTTGAATAATGAAGTCAGCCTCCGTTCACCCACATATCAGGCTCCAGGGAGAAGTAAGGTCATTTCAAAGTGTGGTAATTATCAAATGTGCGCTTCATGGACTCAGAGTCAAAACTAATATGCAAAAAATATCTCTCCCGTGTAAATTGTTTCTCAACTTAATAGCAGTTTGTTTCTGGAGAAAAGAAAACTAGATTAAAGAAATGCATGCATGCAAAACCCACAGGAAGCAGATCTGGGGAGGAGCATGCACTGCAGAAAACGCACAGACAGATAAAGCAAGCAACAGCAGACCACACTGAAAGTGTAAAAACATCGGATAGTCACCAGAGATTTACTAAAAATACATGTTCAATTTCCTGTAGGATCTCAAGCTCTCTAAAGACGTTTCGGACCTCATCTCTCTCTATGCACTGCTGTTTGTTCATGTACTTCATGGCGTACATCTTCTCTGTGTCCCTCTTTTGCACAATGCATACCTGCAGGGGGAACAAAGAGGGGGGGAAGACAAGAAGAACAAACATGTTAGGAGAAGATAAACAGGTTTCACTGGTTTAAAGACACAAATTAAACATCATTCAGCTGCTCATTAATGCAGCAGAAGGAAAATACCAGAAATACCAGATGGATGAAATTTGGATGGATGGATGGATGGATGGATGGATGGATGGATGGATGGATGGATGGATGATGGATGGATGAACAGATGGTTGGATGGATGGATGGATGGATGTCAGATGGATGGACAGACGGATGGAGGAGGTAACATCAGGTCTCCTAGGAAACGCTGCCTGCTCGGCTCTCTTCCTGAACACGGGTTTCCAAAGCCTCCAAACAAATCGCCTCATCATTTATTCATCCCAGTTGTGTTGTTTTTGTCAGGAAGTGTCTGAAAAGTCAGCTGCAGGACGAGACTCCAGAGGGATGAAACTCATTACAGTAACAGCACTGGAGGCAGCCATTACGCCGGTCATGTGACCGCTGCCTGCGCTGCCCTGCACACATGACTGCAGTCTTCAGGCCTGATTGTCAATCTGCCCTCATTCCTTGAATTCAACTCTTGCTACTTGTCCTGCTGCTAAACATACGAAGGGGCAACACAAAAAACAGAAAGACATATAAATGCTAATTAGCACAAGCTAACGGGTCACTTTGGGGAACCGCAGTATGTGAGCAAGAAGCTTGATATCCAATTACAGTGCATTTAGCTTTCTAAGAGCGCTTATTTTGTGATTGAAAACTGTTTTGACTCTTGATTTTTATCCATCAGGACATAGAAATGATATGTTCTTCAAAAAAATCCACACTTTTCTTATATAATCAAGAGGTACAATGATAACACCATGATCAAAAGAGTTATCAGGTAATTTCCCAACAATGTGAAGTTAATCGCCCCACACCTGATAGTCCAGTAGAATCAGTTCAATTGGGGACCAAAATTGCAACATTTATTACATTTTCAGCTGCTGCGTTTCAACCAGTTCAAGCCCTTTGAGAAACCTGTTCCTCTCCTCACCTGTGGTGGCGCTGCCCCAAAAACCACTGAAAAAAAACAACATCAAAATCTCTGAACGCAACTTCCTTCTTCAAGAAATGTAAACAAAAATGGAGTGCTGTCTGATTTAGGTAGATGCAGAATTTCTGTTTTACCACTACCACAAGTTGCACACGATTGTTTTTGCATTTACCCAGAATGCCCTGCGTTACGGTCCACTTCCTGCTTTTGGAGCGGTCTCTGGACATTTGCAGTCAAACTGCATATGTTCAGCCAAACCAAGACAGAGGTTTATAGGTGAACTAGAGTTCATACCTCCCCAAACAAACCGGACTTTCTAGTCAAACGGACTGAAGTTAGATTGAATCTGACTAAATATGGCTGATTGCTTATTGTTTAGCAGGTAAAACTAAAATAAATTTTTGAAATGTCAAACTTGTTTTTGCATTTTTCTTTTTTATGAATTTTGTGGCCCAAAATTTGCAAGCTTTGCCTCATTTTTGGAAGCCGCTGGTCCAGACTTACCCCCGTTCTTTTTCCCAAATCTTAAATGCATTACTGTACCAGAAGAGATTAAGGAAAATGGTTCTAGATTATGCTCATGCCAGTGGAAATAGAGAGCGATGCTCTGCACCATTTAGAGTGACAGAAAACAAATATTTGCAGTTGTAAATTGCGGTTTCATGGGAACTTTAATGGTGCGTTGAAAAATCCCCCCAAAGGACTTAAAGGCTTAATTTGAGTTGTAAATAAAGACTCCACCTTTAATCTAGTCAGTAAAACGCTTCCCAAAGCCAGAGGGAAAACAAAAACACTGATTTGAACAACTGCGAAAATGGGATTAACAGAACGCTGCAAGGTTTTAGCTTTTATGGAAACAGCTACTTTGGGTGTGTGAAATGAGTTTGTTTGGGTTTTTTCAGCAGAGCATCTCCACAGCAAGGACTTTTAAAAATTAGTTTCTGAATGTCACCATGATGGCAGAGTCAGGTTTAATTGAATTGATTGTTTTAGTTGATTGGATTTCTCTCTGCATGCTGTGGTTGTTAAAGAGAAACCTTGAGAAAAAAAGGAAATCGCTGAAATATTCATGCATCAAATTCTGAAAAAAACAAAACCTAAAACGTTGCTCTGAACCCAAAACCTCTTTTTAATTTAGGGACTATCGCTAAGGCATAACAGACGCTGCTCCAAACAGATATTTGACTGCAAAAATATTTATTTTACTTTGTTATTTTCTGCCTTCCTTAATTACAAAATTGGCCAAAGGAAAGTGAATATTCATTTGAAATGAAAGTCGGAGGAAATGCACAACCTGACCTACTGGATTTCATAAAAATCATGATTCAAGTTGCAATTCTGAATGTGCAAACCGATTGCTTCTACAGTGCAAAAAACGCAAACACTTACCAAGTATTGTTGGTTTAGTCTTTAGTCTTTAGTTTAGTCTTTTATCTTAATACACTTGAAATAAGACGAAACTGACTTACAGGCAACTCTTCAGCAAGACAGAGGCTTGTTTTAAGTAAATAACTGTAATATTGATGAAAAAGTTCATATTCCATTTGCAGATTATTTCACCTGTAACGCATGAAAACATCTCATTATTATAAGTTAATAATCTGCCAATTACTTCATCAATATTAAGTAATTATTGAAGCTATTTGTAAGTTAGTTTGTCTAGACAAGGTATTTGCACTGGAAAATAGACAAAAAACAAGATTTTGTGTTTTTTGTAGTGTAAACTGTCCTTTAGCCTTTTCTCAATGAGAAGAAAATGTCTTTATTTTGAGAGAAGACATTTTGTTCTGTGCATCTCATTTCCTTTTTCTACGTTGGACTTTTTGCAAAAACCGGAGAGTCGGCTGCTGACATTCTGAGAAAAGCTTTTCACTGTGCTGATCTGAAGGTAAGACTTGATTCCTCTCTACATTATGCATGCATTATTCTCTCTACTACTGAGCTCTTATATCTTGCTGAAAAGTTACTTGTAATTTAGTTTTGTCTTATTCAAAGTTATTTGCACTAGAAACTAGACCAAAATACTTTGTAAGATTTTGTGTTTTTGCAAGATAGCCATTATTTGAATGTCTGCTGGAGTCATTGAAGAGTCATTATAAAACTGTGCTCAGTTTCCCCTGAAGCACAGAACCCACGTTTGTCTTGGTGCCTTGTCAAATTTGCTCATTTGGGATCTTTAGGTTCAGATTTCTCCACTTCTGTCACTTTATGAAGTCTCTGAGGCCTTCAGGATCTTCCAGAGGACAGGTGACAAACCAGGTTTCCAAACAGTATTTTTAAACCATCACATGTTTACGTTTGTGATGGTAGGACAGAAAAAGAAAAACTTACTGGCATTCCTAACAAATAACCAGCTCGCATGCATACAGCATGTAACTGTTGCTATGGAAACAGGTAAGCAGATATTTTATTATAGCCATCAAAGATCTATTTCATATAAGTGACATGTTCTTGTGTGTTTCCTATTTTGAAGAGTAGCACATTATCGTTATAGCTCGTGGGAAATTAAGTAATTACAATGTGATATTGTAATAAAAAATATAATTTCTAACTGAGTGTTTTCAGCAACTGGAATTGGAAGATTTATTTGAGGCTGTTAACACATCTTTACCAGATGGAGGATGTTGTCTGTGGGTTGTCATGGAAACTATTAATTACACTGGTCAACAGCCAAAAACTTGTCATGTGGTTTTCAGCTGTTTTAGGGTCATATTAAGGCGCTGACTCCAGAAATCAGGTCAAGTTTCTGAGCTATGGATGCAACATGAGCATCGAAAAGCTCACCTTGTTCTCATATATGAATCAGTTTAAAATGTTAATTTTATATGTATTTACCCTGAAAAGTGCTTATTATTCAATTTACAGAAATCTAAGTTTGCAACATTTAATAAAAAAATTTTTTTTTTCCTTTCTGGGGTGAGAAATATACATATAGTAGACAAAAATGTGATCAGTTTAGTCAGAAGATTGGATTTCCTAATTGATTGAGAACAACAAATTACATTTTTGATGCAAAATATTCCTAATTTACAGCTTCCTTTGTAATCCAGTGTAATACAATGAGCAGAAAATCTTTTTCTGCAAAACAACGTTGAGAATTTTAAAATGTTATTTCATATTCCTCATACGTGTGATATTTAAACTTCTAGCATCTTATGTGAAAGTCTTTTCCAGCCTTGCAGATATTTGCCACTGGGCTCACATTATGAGCAATCCTCATGAATCGGTCAGCTGAGTAAAACGATGAAAACAAGGATTTATTCATGTATTCATGGAGGATATTAGCAATTTCAATGCATCAGAGCAGGTTTGTAAAGAGGTGAAAAAAGTAACGATTTAGAGGCGAAAGCAGTGAGGCGGAAGGTTTGGAGAGCTATTTGCATATGAATGTAGATATTTTCAGCTCCAGTCAGCTGAGATGGAAGACTCAAAAGATCTCTCCGATGTGAGAAAAGTACAGAGAAGTGATGAGTCCTAAAATCTACCGAAGTAATTTTGCAGAATTACCTACAAGAATGCTACAGTTTTAGTTTAGGAGCGCATCCCTGGATGCTGCTCAGAGACAAAGTTGTGTTTGTTGTCAGACAGGAAGCCTGAAGCCAGCTCCATTCACCAGCTGGCTCTGCGTCTCGGCACGTCGACCAGATCAAACTCTGGATTTGGCGAACTCCAGCCAGCACAGACTGTCCAGCCAGGAGTCCACTGGACTGGATGAAACCACCGAATGTCATAAAAATGCATCTGTGGCCATAAAACTGCGACACGTTGATTCATTTCTGTGCAGAGTCATTTTGTTACAGCAGATCTGTTAACAGGGAATGTTTTTAAAGCAAAAAAAAGCACATTTTATTATAAGTAAAGGTGAAACAACTGCAAAAATAAACTATAAAATGTTTCCTCCCTTCAGATAAACAGCTTGTGATGGAAACCAAGTGGAAAATGCATGACTGGAAAACCAAATGAAAAAACTATCATCCACTAAATCTGTCACTATTTCTAATGATTAATTAATCCTCTGATATGCAGCTTCACTATATTGTGATTTCACTATCATTATAAGCAATATGCAAACTACCTCCACTGCAATAACTCTTAGTTAATTAAATACTTATCATTCAGGCTCCCTATGCCTCTAGACTTATTATTTATTGCTGCATAACAGATTTTAATCCATAAAATCATTAATGTAGTGAATCTCCAATCTGATCTGAGGTAATCATGATGATTTATATGAAAGGATTTGGGCTAAAGTGACATAATTAGGACTATTATGTCACTTTTAATTTGTATTTCTTAAAGATCAATTTCATTCACAAAAGAATATTCACATGTTGATATTTTGTGATAAAAATTTGTATTTTAAGCTTTAGTTCTCCACACCAAATCAATGCAAGAAAAGCTGCTAATGATGAAGCATAGGAAGTCTGAAAACCCGCCTGGAAAATACATTTATGGCAAGCCCACAGTCACACTATTGTGCAAATATGACAAGCAGTTTGCATATTTGTTCTATTTATCTGTGTTTCCATTAAGCACATTTATTTTTGTAATTCCAATTTGTGCTGTTGTAGGGTGAATGGAAATACAGTAAGAACAATATATTATTAGAAACATTAATCTGAATGTTTTTAAAGGGACGGTTGTGTATTGACAAAACCCATTAAACTGTTAAAATATCAATAATGGATGTTTGTTTCAGCATTCAATAAGTATTTTGTAAAATTAATTGATTACTCATGAGTCAATCCAGGATTTTGTGATTGTTTTTGTGGTTTTTTCCAATCAAAATTGCAGATTTTGTGGTATAATTTAGAAATGTTTGTAATGAATTTTTACGATATTTGCGCTTATTGTAAAAATTAAGTGCAAACTTGTAATTTAGCAGTACTGTATGATGTTAAATGTAACTTTTTATTAATCGCACTATCGATCACGGTCTACAACTTCACATCAAGTAAGGCTGAGGCATCAGGCTCTTAAACCCAAAGTTTTTAACCAATTTTAAGAAAAATTTGCAGTAAATCAGAAAGTTTTGTCGACTTTGTGAAAAACTGGAGGAACATATTGATGTAATTTGGAGACTAGAGGGCCACATAAAAAGCTACGGCTACATAAATAATTAAGAACATGCTGCACCATCATCCTCCAACCACTTCCTGTCGTCTTCTTCGTCTTGTCTGCCAGTCGTAACATCCAGTTGTGATGCTTTGCAGTTTTGTCTCATGCAAAAAGGTTTTTATCTAGAAACGTGAGTGGTTTTTATTGAGGAAATGTATTTTTGTAATTCCAATTTGCACTTTTATATGGAAAAAGGAAATGCAGCAAGTGCTCTGGTTAAGGAAAATATAATTAAAGGGGAAGATAAAAGGTCAATCACACAAGCTGAGTCCAGGGTTTGTGCTCAGCTGGAAGGAAGACCGTTCCTGTTTGGTTCAGATTCTGTCTGGCAGCTGTAATCTCTCCCCAACAGCAGGACACAGCATCAGTTTATCTGAAAAAGAGCCTTTTCGAGGTGGTCAGTCAATTTACATTAAGGTTCTCTGCAGACAGTGTGAAAGACAGCAGAGCCTTTTCATGCGGTGGTTTGAAAGGAGAGGAGGATGCAAGCGAAACGCCGAGGGCCCACCTGTCTTACTCATCCTCAAAGGCAGCCGCCGCTCTCACTTTTAGCAGCCTGAGCTCTGAAGCATGGCATTAACTTTGTTTTTGTTGTTTTCTTACAGCAGCCCATTCATTATTTAATCGGCTGTGAGATGGGAGAATGGCATAACGAGGAGCTTCACGGTCCGTTTCATGGAGTTGATCTCGATAGGGTCACCCAGATGCGCCTTGCAGCAGGGAGGGAATGTCTCCAAAAATATCAACCAGTGTACATCAGTGGAAATGTAGCAAGAGCTTTAATTTTCTTGAATATTGTCATGCAAAAGGGAAAGACATGGATAAACTTCAATTTATGCAGAATAAAGATGATTTAAATATCATGCATTCAAATCTTGACTGGCGAAAAGTTTCACTACTTTTAATTCTCGACATTAAAAATGTTTACAACCTAAAGTTCAAAGGTGTTTCAATTAAATATTCTTTTACAATCACAAAACCTTTAAAAAACAGGCATTTTAAAGGGGATTCCTCCTAGTTTGTGTAATCTCATTCTAAGTAAACAGATTTTGTGACACAACATTCGTCTTTAACATCATTTGTCAGAAAAATCCCTCATGGGGTCCAGCGTGACCCATCTTTTTTTGTTTGTTTGCTTTTTTTGGGGGTTTTTTTTGGATGACCCATCTGCAGATGAGACTAATTTAAAATCCCGTTGAGATTCTGTGTCTAGAAAAAGCTCCAGTCTTCCTGGCTGGAAGCCTGGATGGTTATGTACTGTGTCATTAATTAAAGAAATCTTCAGCAAGACGCAGAATCATCCTGATTTAATTGGGGTATGAGAATAATGTTCTAAAGTGTCTCCTGTGTTTTACCAGCCTCCCATTTAAAGGGGACCTATTATGCAAATTTCGCATTTTGTAAGATTTTATACTTCAATTTTATCTCAAACAGCCCAAGTGCTTCAACAAACCATGGACTCGGTTATTTGCAATAATTCATGTTTTTTTTTTTATGTTTGGAAAACGAGCCGTTTCAAAAACTTCCCAACAGACAGGAATTGCACCGTTACCTAGCAACCCCGGTGGAGATCTGCCCGTCACCTAGCAACCCAAGCTGAGTTCCAGCACGTTTGGTCAGCTGATTTACTACTTGCTGGATTCTTGTTGGTTGTGCAGGGGGCTCCACTATTGCTTTTCAAAGATGTACGATTGTGCATCTTTTTGCAGTCATTTTCACGTGAAAGTGAAAACGTTGAGTTGGGGGGGCCTGGCCAGCAGTGACTTATTTGGATTTATAGTGACAAGAGGCCCTAAAAAAGATCACAGTAGGGAGAACTGACCAGACTGAAATCTTATCTGAGAATAATTTTGCGCAAAAGATAAAAAATTAATAATCTTACCAAATGTTTTTGGCCTAGTTTCTAGTGAAAATATCTTAGTACACTTAAAAGAATAAAAACAAACAGTTTAAACTAGAGGCCCAAAAAGCCTTAACAAAACAAATCCTGACTGAAATTAGCATTAAGAGTTATGAGTTATGACAGGCGCCTAGAAACCTGCTTAAAAAACTTCTGCTCTATCCACTGACGATGCGTTTCATCCATCACGGCGGCCATATTGGATCCCAGCAAGTGCCACTTCAATCTTACTCATGGCTTTCATGACACAGAAGCCGGTGACAAAGGCGAGCGTTGAGTCTCGCTGAAGGACACTTGACAAAAGGCAGCAATTGAATTTAAGGTATTGCCGAGGTTGTAAACCGTGGCAGTACACCCTCAAGGGCTTTGAGCATTTAAAACCTGATTTATGGCCTCCAATAACGTAGGATTGTGGTATATCAATATATTACTGTCATATGGGACGGCAGCATGGAGCTGGGTGTGTTTTTGTCACTCCATATTGTATTTTTATGTTGTTCTTTTCTTAAATGGAGCATAAAACAAAATGAAAGTTCAACTCACTTGTATTTTTTATAACTGCTACTCCCATCACCACAGATGCTGATTCTCATTTCTTACTTTTATTGTTGTTTTTAAAGGCAGGGCATTTGGACAGCCTTTTTTTTGCATATTTTGCTGCATCTTTAAATAAAATAATACAAAAGGTTTTTGTGCACTAGTTGCTTTTATTTAGGGAATTTAGACAGGAAATTGGCAGAGACAGAAACCTGCAGTACATGCAAACCCTGGATAGCTGCATGGAGGACTAATCGCGTCCGTATATGGGGCGCCTGCACCTTGTGGTATCATTTTGTACTCGATTTATAAAGCAGGTCATCTAAAATACATAGAGATGCAAATGCCATTGAAGACTAATGCATGCAGGTTTGCTTGAGGCTGCAGCTGCAACCAAAACAGCAACTTGACTAAAGCAGGAACACAAAAATGCGACACAAGGAAAAAGTTTTAGTTTAGTTTATAATGCAATAGAGGGGAGTGGATCGACCCAAAATATCAATAACTTTGATTTCCCAGAATGCTTACCGGCATGTTTTTGTACCGCTAAAAACGATAGTTTGTACCTTTGTTACATCACACTTTGAATGTAACAAAGTGTGTTACATTCATCCTACTCTGGTGTTTTCTTAAGGCAAATGTTTAATTTTATGTCCTGTTTTCACTAAATGCTTTTGAGCAAAATTTATTGTGATGTTTAATAAAATTCATTATGAGATCAGAAATTTTATTCATGCAATTTGAAACAAGAATTTTAATTAATCTAAAGTAAAATAAGTTGTTATTTTAACTTGATATTGTGAGTGAAATAATAAAGAAATCTGGCTCTTTAACTAGGCGAGGTCAGTTTTTTCTTGCATATTGTGAAATAATTATTTGGTTTAAATTGCTGCCTTAACTTAAAACTCACAATTCAAGATTTAATGAACTTTAAAAAAGTTTAGACAACTTGATTCTTGTTAAATGAACTTCATAAACTTTAATTTCTGAGTTAAAACCAAAGTTTAGAATTTAATTACATTTTTAAGGCAGCAGGTCGGCATTCGTTTTAAAGTAAAACCACCTTCAGATGTTTTACAGTGTAGTTTGCACGTTTGCACTGCTTTAATAAAATGTGCTGAAGCGTTTTTTACTGCAAAAACTGGTGTTTTTGGACTACTTCTGAGTAGTCCAAAAATATCTTAGTACACTTTATACAAGACAAAACTAACTTTTCTGAAAAATAGGAGGTTATTTTAAATCAATAATTATTTAATATGGATAAAAATGCTGGTTATAAGTGAAATAATCTGCCTGTGGAACAAGATATTTAGCTTATAATGTGGGAAAGTTACTCGAATTAAGAAAAAAATTGTTTACAAATGTATTAAGACATTTGCACAAAATACTAGACCAAAAATACTTTGTGTCTCTACAGAGCACAAAATGGGAAAAAGTATGGATAGTTTTCCTCTCAGCTTCCAGTTTATCTAAAGCCTGAAGTAAAAAATTTAAACCTCTTTGACCAAAGCAAGTCTTTAATATCTGTGTAACTCCTTCCCTCTCTCTGCCTGCAGCGCACCCGAATCTCCTGCTGGTTATCTCCGTGTTGCATGCTCTTTAAACACATGCACTTATTAAAACACTCATTTGCTAAATATATCACTCGGTTTGTAAAAGAGAAAAAGTGGGTTTGAAATGGTAAATCACTGCTAAATCCCAGTGATGTTGTTTACTTCTCCAGTCAGCCACACTGCCTCTCCCCTCACCGCTCTCTGCTATAGATAGCCGCCCTATCAATTGTTGTCAGGGGGTCTAAAGCTCCTGAGACGTCAAGACAGTGAGGAGGAGTAAAAAGGTTGGTTTTTTAAAAAGTATTCATTTATGAAGCTGCAGATTTAAAGGTGTTTTTTTAGGCCAGGTATCTGCCAAGTGGGCCAAACGCCTCTTGAGTAGCAACATGGACAGGCAGAAGACTGCTGCCTGAAGGGATGAGGCAGAGGAGCTTGGATCTTTCTCCTGCACTTCATAAAAAATATAGTTATTCTATCTTCCCATAAGCTTGACCTGTGTTTCGCAGTGGAGTGACTGAATAAGCTGTTGGCTCTGAAAAACCTATAGCAAGTGGCGTTTTGACAAAGGGAGTCAAAATGTTTGTGCATCAAAACTTAATTTTCTGAATCTCCTGTCTGTCACGACCGCAGAGATTTATTCACTTTTCTTGAACAAAGTAAAGGTTGGTGGGTTTTCCTCCCAGAGATATTTCTGAGATATTTCTGTGATCTGAGAAGAACACTGTAAATGCAAAATGGTATTTATTTGGAAATAGTAATCAGTTTTCATCAAACACTCACTTTTAGTAAGTTACTTGGAATTAGTGGCTGAAATGTCTCTAAAACTTGTAAAATACTTTGGCTCAATACTGCATGCATCCACATAAAGATGCCTTATTTGAGGGTTTTTTCTTTTCTGCAGTCAGTAATTTATCTAATCATGACAAAGAGATAGTCCATGTGTTTCCATGAACGCATTCACATAAGTCTCCATGTGTCATTTTGTCTTAAGCTACCCGAATGTTAGCATTTAGCAACAACTCTACTTCCAATTTTCAAGTTCGGTTAGGGGGGATTTTATTAATTGATGATAATGTCCAGGTTTTTATTATTTTTCGAGGGATCAATAAACATCCTTAAAATGACTAATGCGATACCTGGAGTACGGCAGCTTTTCTCCTCCAGGAGCTGCTGCCTGGTGGTGGTGAAGAGCGCGGCGGGTGTATTTGGACAGGTGAACGGACAGACTGCAAAACAGCCGACGGTTGTGCTGTTGATGATTAACGTAAGTGTAGCTTTACAAGCGAACCAGGAAATAAGTTTTATATCATCCCGGTCTCAACAAATGGGTGGCGGAGCACATGATGGTGGTATGTAGCTGGTAGATGTGTTTCTGTGTGTGACGAACGAAGGAGCCCAATCCCGTCGCTAATATGGGCACAAAAGCTATAAATGGCTGGGAAAGGTGAGAGTTCACTTGGACTGAAGAAGAATAAATAAACTAAAAACTGGTTTAGAGACATTTTTTAGAAGCGTATTTATGAACCTGCCTTTTATTATTAAATTGAATGTCATTTCGGATTTTTGTTGATTTTTTGTCCAGGTTAACTTAAAAAGTGAGCTATTATTGTAGCAGGTTAATTTTCTAAACTGTAGAAAAGTAACTGTAGGGATGCATAAATATAAACATTTGAGTTTATTGTTGAGCAGTGAAAAAAAAATACTGTAAGTATATTTTGTTGGCCCAGCTGTAATTCTGACTTGACTTTGGACAACACTGCCAAAATGAGACACCTGGTCGCCAAACATACAGTAACTCCTGAATTTAGCGGTAGTTTTTGGGTAAATTGGGTTTAATTTCTTCGGGTGTCCAACACAGCCACATCCGTTTAGCGTCTGTGCTGCCGTTTCTAAGCTCCTGCTGCCATGTGGTCGGTGAAAACGCTCAGGATGGGAGCAAGTATCAAACTAATGCCCATTTGACTGCCAGGATGCAGGTTTCCCCATTGTGTTGTAACAAGATATGCAATGTTACTCCCTGCACCTGTCAGTGGTCATAATTTTATGGCTGATTGGTGCATAAATACAGAATAGAATGAAAACACACACAGCCTTCTTGTCAAAAGCTGCATTTTGGAAACAGTGTTTTGAGAGAGGCAAGCGAAGCAAACGCAATTTCAGGGTCTGATAAACATGTCATCCTGGGAGAAGGAATAATTTCCACTTTCATTTGGTTCATTCCTCTGGATGTCTTCTGGTCTGCAGCGGCTGCTGTCAGCCCACTGGAAATGCAAGTCTTTACTGAGCTCAGCAACCCATTTGCTCGACTCCAGGTTTCACTGCTACTGCAGGCATCGCCATAAATCAGTGCAGCCACAGATTGGGCTTCTGAGACTGAAATGGGGAAAAATGGGACTTTTACCAAATAGAACTGTGTGCATCATTTTGAATGCAATTAACCTGATAATATATTGACACCAGCACCAGAAACACACCAGCCTCACACACTCACACGTTGTTATGGCTGCTTAGCAACACTTCATATCAGATTAAGTTTGCCCTGCGGTCAGCAGGAGCGCTGAGGTCATTAAAACGCAGCTGGATCACCCCTAAAAGTGCAATTACCCACAATGCCGTTCTGCTTTCAGTACTCTCCAGGTATTTTCACCACAGGTTTGAAACTAGACCAGAAAGTTTCTGCGTTATGAAGCTGTTATCTCTTTCTGTTACAAATGTGGGCAAAACTTTGTCGGAAAAACAATAATGTCGCAATTGTGGTGTTTCCACTAAATAAGAAACACAATTAAAATCACATGTGAATAAGTAGTTGTTTAATAACTAGTTACATTTACTAAATAATTGAGTCATTTTATTATTATTATAAAGTGTTTCTACTCTTACTTGACTAAAATTTCTACATTTTCTACCCACTGAATGAAAAACAAACATGTTTTAACTTAAATGTCACTACACAGAGACACACCTACAGTTTTTGTTAAAGTTTCATAAGTATTTTGATCAAAAGAAACATTTTATTTTACCTGATTTTGTTATTTATATGAATTATTGTCATTAAAATACCATAATTTGCACTTGAATTATATTTTGGTCCATCTGATGATGTAACCTTTAGTATTAAATGATTGATAATTTGATAAGTTTCTCTGTACTTGAGTTGCCTTCTTACCAAAATATTTCTTTATCCTTACTTGAGTAATTTCTAGGACGGCTACGTTTTACTTTTATTTGAGTAAAAATATGTTGAAGTAGTGCTACTCTTAGTTTACAGTATAATTGTAAGACTCTGCCCACGTGTGCGAATAAGTTTGTGATAAATTATTTAAAAACATGATTTATACTTGATCTAACTACTTCCTGTGTAACAGGAAGTAGTTCTTTGTGGTTTTCGCCAGTAGTAACATACTGTTGTTGATCATAAGTGTTTCTATTTCAGTTTTGTGAAATAAACCAATTTCAATTCCACCAAAAAACATATTTGTGAGGCTATAATCTCTCTGTCACACAGTCAGAGCCATGCAGTTAACTAAAAAAGTATTAATAAATAGTTCTTATTGTCACTTTTAACATTTACCACAAAATATCGTGATGAAACTTTGAATCCATCGTGCCAAACTCTGTCTCTGAGCTCAACATGCTGCAAACAAAAAGTAAACAAACCTGATTTTTTGAAAGTTTTAAGCTGCTGGGATTTTAGTGGAAATACTGCATTTGTAAAACTAAAGCCAATCCTTAAATAAATCTTAGCTTTAGAAAAACAAACTGGAGAAAAAATATGCTCTCAGTTGATTTAATTAAGAAATTATGTCTGGGATCTGTTTCCGCAGTTACTAATAAAATAATGAAAGAAGGGCTTTGAAGCCACTCTTTGATAATAATCATAATTATACAGATGGAGAGCATTAAGAAGATTGCATGGCTTTCAGACTTTCAGCAAAAATAAAGATGCACAAAGCAGAACTGAAGGCTTATCTCCTGCATGTTCTGTTCAGATGTGCTGAAAGTGTCAGAGGTGGAGCTGAGTATTTCATTAGCGTTGAAACGACTCATACATATTCATCAGAAGACACCGACATCTTCCAGATTCTCCAGCTGAAAATATGTATCTTTCAGAAAACTAATGGTGCCATAACCTCACAGAAACTTTACATCGTGCCTCCAGCTTCTATGGCAGGATAAATAAAAGTGAGAGTGGTAGAGAGTGACATCCAGCCACTGATGCGCGACTTGTTAACGGCAGAGATGTGAACAGTTCAGCGGTTGGTTCTGACAGCTTGCAGCTCAGTTCCTCTGAGGTTTTCTCTCCTCACACATCCAGGTGGGACCGGCCACAAAGCTAGCAGCTTTTCACCAACTCACCATCTCTGAGAGGGCAGGGTTATGTGTTTTACAGGCATTAAGCAAATTTTTTTTTCACAATTCCAGTTTGATCAATTTTGCAGTCAATGGAAATGGAGCTACTGCCACCAACTTTACAACTGGACTACAAAGTTTTTGACCACAGAATTAAAGCTATTATAAACAAAAATATGCACACATTGGTAATGTCCTCTTGGCTTTGCAAAAGCACAAACCAATTCATAACATGCATATTTTTTTCCCATTTGTAATTAAAAACCTCAGAGTTTAGAGCAGGATGTTTGTCACCTATGCATTAAAGGGACAGTATTATGTAAATTCTTTTTTTTTTTTTTTGTGCTTTACATCATATTGTAATGTTGTTCCCTCATCAAAAACATATCTGAAGTGTAGCCTTGATTTTTTTCATGCATGTTTGAGAAATAATTTAATCTCCATGGCAACCATTCAACTTTGCAAAACATCTGTGTGGATCTAATAAGCCAATAATCAATAATCATCTCTTCTTTAGATCGCTGCTTGACAAAAAGGGATTCGTACTTAAAAAATGTCATATTTTCAAAACCTTCAAAGGCCGTAAAGATATGAACCTCTGAAGGTTTCTCATCTTCCCCAAAGTCCAGGCTGAGGCAGAAGCACTGATCATGAAAGGACGTTTAGTCGACTGAATTCTTATCTGAACTTTTAAAGCATAATAACCTTTTTTATCCCAGAACCAAATCGGATTTTAAAAAGGCAGAATATGTAATTTTATCCTGAAGGGGGAGAAAAAGTAGCTGGCTTCTGTCACAACTTTGCAATTAATTCTCCACGCGGCGCCACAGATATGAAATATGTGGAGGTGGAACAAAACTGATCCTGGCGTGGACAAGCAGCCATTTATTTTATTTATTTTTTATAAGTCCTGATACTTGAAGGAGTCTCTCAGAGGAAAATGGTTGGGATGTTAATGAATACAAAAAGAATTTAACCTCTTATTACAACACTCACAGAATATCTAATTAAAGAGTTTTTCTACATCTACAACCCAGTTTACCAAACCTAGATGGCAGAATGAAGGATTTAGATTTCACAATAGCTCTGTGAACTAATGTAAAGTTTTATTTTTCTCTTAGAAGGATCATTCTCTGTAAATAAATAAATAGATGTGAAAAAAAATATTCTCACCAAATACAGTCACAAAAAAGGAAAGTCACATCTTATAGTTGATCATGTTGTTTTTCAAGTCTTATTTCTTTTGTTCCTCCTATTATTGATGGAGATATATAGATATTATTTATAATGTATAAAGCTATTGTTTGTGTCACCTAATTAGCTCCACATCCTGAAGAAAATGAAAAAATATGGTGTTTTAGTAGATAGTTTATCTTTTACATTGAAAGTAATGGTAAAATTAATAGTAAATAATAAAGACTTTGGTATTCTCGTTTAGTAATTATATTAGTTGTGCTGCCACCCCCACGCCACTAGAGGCAGTAGCAGACCCGAAAAGATGCGATTTACACAGAAAGCTACGGAATTTGTTAAAAACTGTGAGCTGCGCTGAAGCAAATTAAAGAGAGATGTTCAAGTACAAGCTGAGATTGAAACTCCTTCCTAAAGATGAAGATATATCACAGATTTCAAAAGAAAATAAAAACGGGAGACCGCGGATACAACAGGAAATATCGCCCCCTTCACTTCCGGAGTGAGATTGACGGCGGTCCGTCCCCGCCCCTTTCTGTTTGCTGCAGCGACGTCCTCCTCCGTTCCTGCCTCGGTTGTCTTATCATCCCAGCTTGTAATATTCAGTGGCAAACATTTTCCCGGTTCAGATTTTAAAACAAAGCTATTTCCGGATTAAAGCACGCCGGGAGGGAGTCACGTGATGACGTCATCGCGACGTATTGAGTGTCCAATTGAATATTGCTTTTGGACAAGGGTTTATGTTATGATTATTTTGTTTTGTATACTTTGATAAGAGTTCACTTGAGTTGGAAGTAATTGTTAAGCTTTTTTTTTTATGTTTTCTTGTCTTTTTTCTTGCTTTGTTTTCCTGTTTGTGGAGCCTGTGACTATAACTAGGGAGTCAATCTGAGTTCAGACTCCCAAGAGGTCACAATGAAGGTACGGCTGTTTTTAATCTGCTAAAAAAAAATCACCAGAGTATGAGCACAATAAACAACATCTGAAGTGAACTACGGCATTGTTTGTCCAAGTCATAACAGATCCCCACCACATCTATTATTATTAAGATTTTAATAATTTTATAACTTGGAACAGAAGTACAAGTTGTACTTTTTTATTTTTACCATGTAGAGAAGCAGTGATGTAGTTAAAAACAAACTGATAAATAAGTAAAGATGCAGATTTCGGGTTCCTGGAGCGATTTCCTCCATATGGCCCCTGAATCCCGTGCAGCTTAGCAGCAGAGCTCCAGTGAAACCTAAAGAGGCACGAAGGGGATGGAGGAGCTGAGTTTCTAGGTTAAAAGGCAGCTGAAGGCTACGGTGGAAAACTGCATTCTGAAAAACAAATTCCCGTCTTCACACTGTCAGCTAAGGAAGACGGACGGCGTTTTTGTGAGCAATATCTGCCTTACAGGCAGGTGGACACAGAGTGGGCTGACTAAAGGGAGCAAATGCTAAAAAAAGGCTTCATCATCTCATGACCTTTCCTGCTGCATGTCTCCCATATGAGCTCGCCACAGTTTCCTCTCGCTGCCCGTTTTTTCCCCCCTTCGTCTCTCTTCTGCTCCCACTCACTGCCAGCGCCTGTTTCTGTCTCCGTCCATCCGTCTGTCTCTCCACCTCCATCACTCGGGCGCCTAACAAGGGGTTATTTGTAGAAGTGTCTGCATGGCACAGGACATGAAGACGTGGAAACCACCAGCTGAGTTCTTCCGCTACTCCTGACCTTCCGTGTCTGTCTCCATCCCTTCTGTCTCTTCCTCTCTCTCTGCGTTTCGATGTTAATCCGACTGCTGGCGTTAGGGAGCTGTCACTAAACTGCTGTCAGATCCGATGACTGTCACCCTCCAGCATGTGGTAGCACAGGTTTTAATGAGCCCCGCGGTCGACACGGCGGTTTCTGGACGGGTTGGTGGGGGGCAAAGGGTGATACTCCTGGGAGAAGAGGTGGGGTGTAGGGGGTCGGAGGGTGAGGCAATTATATCGACTCTGAGAAAGTGTGTGGAGCTTTGTGAGCTGTTACAAATGAGCTACGCTGACGAATGAATCACATCCCTCCTCACTCCATCTGCCAGAGTACAGATGCTTGAAAACATCAGAGGGAGAAAGCTGGAGGAGACTGCAGGAATTCACACGGTAGCACCAACACACTTCAGTTTTCAGGATGATGTATTCCTTTAGCGACAGAGGCAGGTAGCCAAGTCGGGTGGATTCACACTAGAGATGCACCGATACCGATATCAGTATCGGTATCGGTCCTGATATTTAAGAAAACTCTGGATCGGGTATCGATAATATTCCCGATCCGTAAAGGTAGATCTATTCAGTCTATTCTATGTTTTGTGCTCTGAGCTACATCAGGATTTATAATGTATTTTACTTTATATTTAATATAAATAATAGCTTATTTCAAATAAGTCATTTATATTCAAAATTATTTTAAAAAGCATATTTAAAATAAATTATTTTATTATATAGATATGTATTGTATTTATAATATCAGTTTATATATTTATATTT
The DNA here is from genome assembly GCA_902982915.1 of Phalloptychus januarius. Taxonomy (NCBI): domain Eukaryota; kingdom Metazoa; phylum Chordata; class Actinopteri; order Cyprinodontiformes; family Poeciliidae; genus Phalloptychus; species Phalloptychus januarius. The sequence goes on along the minus strand of CADWAE010000242.1, from coordinate 3,931,018 downwards.
ATAGCATATAAATAAATGAATAAATAAGTAAATATATTATAAATAAAATAATGTATTTATTATATTAAATTATACTTAACATTTCACAATGATAAATATTTTCTGAATTAGATAAAGAAAAGTCAGCAGAGTTTTTTTATTCAATAAATATCAGAGTAATAGTTGCAGAACTAATAATCAATATATTAGTAATTAGCAGACATGGTGGCTGTCTACTCTTGGAAATTCAATGCATGCTGCAGAAGCACACCGAATATTTCATCAAGCATAGATAAACAAACTCTTACAGTTACGTCAATTGACTGTTAGCAATCTGAACATTGTTGTGTTGTAAAAGAAATACATTTTTCTGCAGAATGAGCTCAAACGTCATGGATCTGAGAAGCAGAGTGAAGTCGTAAACTGTTCACAGAGTTTGTAAATGCCTCTTGGAAGAAGAGAGTTCCTCTGCATGGTTCTTGGCATTCCCCCTCCTACCGCTCACGACTCCCTGCTATGCAAGAATGAGTCCCACAGCACTTATTTTCACTTCTTCACATGCAAACACAAACATCAAACAACAGCTACTACTACTCAAGGCCTTTAAAATCGTATTTTTTTTTCTTGGAGCACCTACACAAGCTATGGACCACAGATTGTGTTTCTTTGCACTACATAAGGTCTTTAGCGTGTTACAGAAGCTGAATCTGTTCTTCATGACGCAAGAATAACAGCTTTGCAGGTTTAATATTCGTCTGGAAACATAATGACTTTCCACATCATTGTTTGCCTCAAACATCTAATTTATTTCAAACTGCATCTTCTCTTCCTTAAATGCGTTTTATAGGAAACTAAAGAGTGATGCTGTTAGGTGCCCAGACGCAGCAGGAGCACAGCGTGTGGCCGCAAAACATCAAATTAGATCACCTCCAGCAAGGGCGACAGCACGGACTGAAAAAGACGGAAACGCCGGTGAAAACTTTCCACCAAATACTTCAAACTGACAGATTTTTACCATTATCTTCCTACAGATCAGGAAGCATTCTGCTGCAGTTAATTGGATTCATTGCATGAATATTACAGGGCACCAGAGTGCAACTAATTTGCTCTCAAATGTGACTAAAAGTCTCTGGAGTGCAACCTTCTTTTTCCCCAGTTGCACTGGTGTACCCAACATTACAGCTGGTTGGTTCCTTCTGGATTTATCTTGCTTTGTCACATTTAAATGTTTCAGATCAAGTAAATAATATAGTAAGCAACCAGAAAAGGGCAAATACAAAAGACAGTTTTCCAATCATTCCACTTAGTCCCAATTCTGATCTTTTCAACCCCAAAAATGTGACTTTTCCACTTCCGTATGTGGAGATAAATCTAATATTTAATATAAAGTTTTCAAAATGTCTGCTGTCAGAACAATGATGCTGCATTTTGTCCAAATTCTACAGTTATGCTGTGAGAAACACACAATAATTTTGCACCAAAAGGCCATTGCTATCAGTTGTGCTTTCTTTTTATTAGATTCCTTCTTGTTGTCATCGATGGATAAACTTTAAAATCAATCCATAAATGGCTCCATCCATTGCTACTTTTGTAAGCAGTGCACTGCATGTATTTCAGCCCATTTGGGTCCGAAACGGTTGACACAGAAGTCTGATTCACATTTGATTACGACGAATTACGAATTTCATTTGAATTGAGAATCATATATTAGGGCTACTGTAGATAGAAAAAATAGGAGTAATTTTCCATTAAAAAACTCATAAATGTTTGAATTAATCTCAAAAAAATTTTTAGAAAAAAATGAACATTTCTAAGCTTGAAAAGTCAAAAATTTAAAATTTTGAAACTTCTAAATTTTTTCCAAAAAAGTTTTGGATTAATCACAAAATTTCTGAGTTTTTTCTCACAAATGTGCAGCTGTCATTTGGATGACAAAGACTCTTAACTCTACATAATCCATGGCAGACGGAGGGTAAAAGCTGAAAACTTTATACTTTCTTTAATATGTTTGCAGAAGCTCTTTGGTTCTCCACCATGGAAAACTTCATTGCTGTTTAAGTTACTGGCTTCATTATGCCTCTAAATAATATTTATATTCAGTACTCTGGGCAGAAGTTTAGAAAACATCGCCTACTCTCGCGTATCCTTGCAGGGTTGTGAGGAACACCCTGGACAGGTCACCAGTGGGTCCAATAAAATATATAATTTTCATATTTAAACATATTCTTCATCCGTTTTTGCTGCAGATTCCCCTCTGCGCAGTGAAGGAGGAGAAACCAGCTTGCAGGGAACAAAGCAATAAGTATAAATTTACATAAATTCACATGTTAATGTCTTCATCATATCCAGGGGACATGTTTTCAGAAGAGAACGAGAATACCACAAACAAATGAATAATGAACAAATATTAGCTGAGATGTCTGGGATTTAAAATTAGAATAAACTATTCAGATCTCCAGAGTCCAATTGTGTGCTGATGAAAACGCATTAAAGCCTGCAACACACACACACGACTAATGTTGATCAAAAATGTCATGTTTTAGTCCACCGATGGCGACAGGAACACCTGCGGCTGCTGCTGGGAGTGAGAATGCCCACAACTAGCGGAGAGACGCCACGTTTCTCCCTGCAGCCAGGTCCAACCCAGCAGATGAAGACAAACGCAGCCGCGGCGCTGCACTGCTCGGTAATTAAACTGAGACGCTGGGTCAGGACTCCCAGAAGCCACCGGAGTGAGATGGAAAAGTACATTTTACTCTCTTCAAATTGAGTTTAAGGAAATAATCACATTGAAACAGAAAAATGAGCCTTTTATGCACCACAATGTCATTTACCGTCCAGGAAGAGGGATAATGAACATGGTGGGTAAAAGGTGAGACTTTAAAAAACCTGCGTTACCTTTCCAAAGCTCCCTTTTCCGATCGCCCGCAAAATCTGGAAGTGGTCAAAGTTTACTGTAAGGAAACAGAGACAGAACCAGAGTCAGGAAACACTGAGCAATTAGAGAATGAGGTTTGGTTGCAACATGATATTTGACATTTTAACAGCAGTAGCAACGTCAAACTAAAAATAAAATGTAGAAATACTGAAGCAGCATTAAAGCTGGGGCAGCAATAGACCTTAAATAGGAGGTATTAAATATTCCATAGGCACATTGTGTCATTTTATAGCACAATCAAGTAACTGTGTCACTTTCAGATGGTATAAAAATTATATATATATAAAACAACTAAATAAATTTCACTTTGCAATTTGGTGCCTTGAAATTGGGCTTCTGTCTCTTTAAGAAGCTCCTGCTCATCACAAGAGCATTTCTCCATTTATTGTTTTGCAAACATTTTTCAGAAGTAGCCTGTATGGTGATGCTAATTGCTGCTGCTAGTCTGCAGGAGCTGCAAGATTTTTCACAGCTGGCTTTGAGCGTACTGCTGATTAAGCACAAAGTGGCTTCCGGTCTTGGTCTTATCAAACATCTACAGTCTGAAAAGGTGTGTGTGATAATTTTCCCCGTCTCCCGGTGCATGGAAAGCTTTTGAAACGCTGATGAAAGTCAGAGAAATCAGCCACTCTGCACAGATGATGCACACTTCCACTCGCCGGCCCCCTCCTGGCTCCTGATTGAGATTTGCCACTGATCCTGCGGTGCAAGTCTGCAAGTGCAGCCGCGGTCCGGGCAGATGTGGCCACAGCAGGGCGGACAGCAACTCCAGCGGCGTCAGGATGGAATTTCTACAGGATCTTAAGCTCTTTTTCAGGAAGCAATCAGGAGGGAAAAGACAAAAACGAGCACGCCCGGTTACTCTGAGCAGACCGACAGCCTGTAGGTAGAGCTTCCGGTTGCTGTGATGTTTCTGTGTTGTCTGGAAATCAGGATAATCCGCTGTGGATTCTCCTATTTCAGACTTCTGTGCGCAGCTAATCCGTCCATAAGGCTCGGCTCTGATTTCCCCCTCGTTCTGACTCTGTGAGACAGAACCATGAACGCAGCGTTTTGTGTGGTATTAGAAAAGGGATTAAGAGAAGAGTGAGAAAATGTAAATACAGCCAGCCGGGTTCACACACTCAGCACTTTCTTTTTTAAAGGATTCAGTTTTTCCCTCTGAGTCAGAGACGTGATGAAGGCAGGAATTCACCGGACGGGATAGAGACGCCGGAGCGACATTTAGCAGCGCCGACAGTGGCAATATTTATAATCCTCCAAGAAATCTGAGCCTGAACTCTTTATTTAACGAATATTTAATGATTTCATCTGAAAGAAGAAAAGAGACAAAACCAGAGGAGAAAATGTCAAAACTGTTTACAGACGAGAAATTTAAAAGCTTCAGTTCATACAGTAATCAATTAATCAATTCATTAATCAAACTGAGAGATTTATGGATTAACCTGAGAAATCCATCCATCCATCATCCATCCATCCATCCATCCATCCATCCATCCATCCATCCATCCATCCATCCATCCATCCATCCATCCATCCATCCATCCATCCATCCATCCATCCCTCCATCCATCCATCCATCCATCCATCCATCCATCATCCATCCATCCATCCATCCATCCATCCATCCATCCATCCATCCAGTTATATATTTTAAATCTACTCATCACCTTTGAAATCAGTAAAATGTTCATCTCTGTTGTTCTTAATGCTGAGTTTCTGTTGCCATGGAGACTCAGCCGTCTAATGATTTAAACAAACTAAACCTGACTCTGTCGCCACTATGAACCGCTCCGCCTCTCACACATGCAGATGTGACGCTGAGCATGACCTTTTGAAATAAAAGTCAGAAAATGTTACCAACAGGAGAAATCTATTGAGCAACCAATCACATTGAGTTTTTTTCCTTCTAACCATTGAACCATGATTGCTTCTCTTGCACAAAGTATGAGTCGACGACTAAATGTGAAGCAAAACAAAAGGGAACCCTGGTAAGCTCCAGCCAAAGAGTCACCATTTCTCTCACAGAACCACGAGACCCGACTTCTACGCAGGAACATCCCCAGCGAATACCAAAAACCTTCAGAACCTGAGACTCTGATGTGAAAATTACCGCAATCAACGAAGCTTCGCTGAACATATTTGTAAGCTGCAACGTTTCATGGTCAAGTGGCGCTTTTGGAGGAGAAAACAACAGTTAGACAGTGGTGAGCGAGGCCTAGGAGGAAACCAGCATCTTTACGGTGCAGCATGCTGGCGCCATCAAGCACTCTCAGGTTTCTCTGGACACACAGCCAAATGCATCCCAAGCCTCGGCGGAAAGCCCGCGTCTTTACTTTATCACCGTGTAATGGGAGAACGACAACCTTCTTTTTTCTGTCTGGGTGCTACAATCTGCTGACCCAGCAGGACTCGGCGCTGAGCAGACACGGAGAACCTCGGCGATGGGTGTTTGTCTCCTGTAGGGAAGCTGCTGTTGGCAGAAAGCCGCGGTGCACAGCGGCGTGCAAGGAGCCCAAACAGGAAGAGCTGAGAAGCTGCTGCTCCTGTCTGTCCTTCAGATTACTCAATTAGGACAGAAACGATTCATATAGTAATCAATTAAACATTACATGGAGTACACAGATTCTAAAAATGGCCACTTTCCACTCAGAGTAGAAAAACTGTATAAAAAATGTTTACATTTAAGATGAAGAATCTTTATGTTCCATATGTTCAACTGGTTCAAAATATCTCATAGTGCACTGCAAAAACACAAAGTCTGACCAAGTATCTTTCATTTTCTGGTGTAAAAATCACAAATCTGAAATAAAACAAAACAAATTTCAGTAATAAGTCCTGCTTTCAAGCTAAAAATATAAGCAAAAGTATTAAAGTTTAGAGAACAAACGACATTAAATGCCGCTTTCAGACTGAAAATCTCGAATTATGACACAAAGATTTCCCCTTATCTTTGCTCTGTCTCATGCTACTTTATACTTTTAGCAGATTCCTGCTAAATACACCAAGTTAGCATCAAATACTTGTAAAAAATAAAGTTACTTTCTATAAAAACTGATCGGTTTTCATTTTAATTCCAAAGTAGGTAAATATTATAAGCAATCAGAAAACTCTGATGTTTTAAAGTCAACATTAGCATGATTTCAACATCTGAGCCAGAGTTTTACCACCGAGCTCGTCTTATTAAAGATTTCTGATTATTTCTTACCTCTTGTGTTGGTGGTTGCATTGGACGTTTTAATCAAAATCTCAGATACGATAATTAAAGTCTGCAGGAAACATATTTTTATGCAGAGAATGATTAAAGAGATAAAAGGTGAGAGGAGGTGAAGCACAAAGAGGACCCCTTCAGACGACGCAATAACATCAAATCATCTGGAAAACAAATGACAGCACAGAGAGGAAGAACACGTTTCTACAGAAACGAATACAAACGTAGGCTCTGTAGTCATATTTTGATATTAATTATGAATCCTGAGATAATGCAATTTTCATGAGACATTTTTTATTAATCATCGTCACAGTGGCTGCTCCCTGCACAAAGAGCGAATGAGGGAGGAAGAGGAGGAGGAGGAGCGGCCATCGATCAGCAGAAACAACTTCAACTCTCCGGCAATCCTCTTCTGTTTGGAGAACCACAAATCAGGACGACTCGCTTCAGCCCAATACCTGCTCTGACGTCACCAAGTTTATAAGATTGGAAAGGGACAATATATGTGACGTATCCATAAAATGCATATTTAGAGAAAACCCAAAATAAACACTCAATAATTTCACAATAATTTAGACGTGTGTGAAACAGAAAGAAAACACAACCAGTGAAACCAGTTTTAGATTTCAGAACAGTAATAGATGTTTTCTTAATACTTACAAAAGTGTAGCAAAAACTTGCCTAGTCATCAAAACAGACAAATATGACCCAAATTATTCATACACCTGAATAATTTTCAGATTAAATGTTTCCTCTGAATGTTTTGAATGGTCCAGTCAAAGTCAGGTTTGAATAAATATCTGACTGCATTCACGCAGCAAGAAAACGCAAGTCCGAATTATTTTTGCCCAAATAAGGCAAAAAACTGGTCAACAATTATACAATAAAAGCTTCGATATAATTCTAAGAAATATTATTCAGAATAATATACATAATTTTCAACATCCCAATCATAATAATGTGAAAAAACACAGGTGAAATATATATTTTAAAGTTTAATTTTACTTTTATTGAATTTTTAGAAATCCCTTGCTCATTTCTAACCAGAAAAAACAAAATGAAAATCATTTTAAATTTAAATCTTTGGCTCTAACTGCACTCCTTCAATGCTTTCTGGATTATCTATGCCATTCATCAGGATTTCTGCTTCCAGTTTTAAAAGGATAAGTTGCAAATACAAAAAAAAACCAAATGGCCACAAAATGTAAGATGCCTCAGTTTTTTAATGCAATGCAAATCAAGATGGAAAAATTCTAAAAATTGAAAATTGTTTTACAATCAGTTTCGTTCACCTCTATCTTTACTCATATTTGTAGTCCAGATTTCTATAGGACTACAACTCTAGCTGTGTGTCTTAAAGGTTCTTGATTGATAATAATGCAAAGAAAATCCACAGCCTCAGTATTCAGTAAGTGGTCATCTCTAAAAATATCTCTGGGTGAAACATAAAACCACCAGGAATGAGGAAAATTAGGAAATGCATTCCTCTTTAAATCAAAACAACAACAACAATGACTCATTTCTGCTTTCAAGTTCACCCTGGATTCCCCCCAAGAAGATAATCTGCAGAAAATCCCCCACTAAGATCAATAAACCGGACCGATTATACTGCTGGGCTGTCACCTGAACTGAATGCATGGAGCCTCGCAGAGCGCTGCTGCTGCGCTGGGGCAGCGCGCAGAATGCAAAGCACTTATCTAATGGGGAGGCAACCTAATGCCTTTGATGTCAATAGGGCTTGACGTATTGATCGCTGCAATACCACTTAATGCCATGGAGCCAAGGTTCACTGTGAAGATTCACTGCACGCCTCAGAGTTCAGCTGGGAGGACAGAGACTAAAACTGAGGGGAAAAAAGACTCATTTGGTGGCATTTAAACAACTCAAAGTGGTACCAAGATAATGCACAGCTACTAAGACTTCACTAAAGATTTAACTGTGTTCAGTTATTTTAAGTGATACTGCCTTATCTGGATGTCCTGTGAATTATTTACGCTTCCGAACTAGCATTGATGCATGTGGGAAAAAAACTAAAACTGCAGCAGAGCAAATATGGATAAAAACTCGGGAACATCAACTTCCACACCTTCAATTGGCTAACATAATCACAGCGGCGCCTGATTCTTTCTAAGATTGGGAAATGATGGCTTCTCATTAGCTATAGCATCTTAAAAAGTTGTATAAACTGTTGGCGTTTTAGCTAGCATTAGCATTTTTGCTAAATGTAGCTTATAAAGTGGTGCTAGTATGGTAGATGTATGCTAGCAGTAAGCTAATGTCAGCTCATTTGACAGTCTCAAAGGGCTTAGCTGATGTAAAGTCCAGCATAAGTTCAGTTGCCTGGCAACCATGATGGTGCCAAACATAAGTTGGTAAAAAAGGTCTCAAAATCTTGCAGTTTTATTTTATATATAATTTATTAAACCCCTTTTAATAATTAAATTAATGGATTATCAACCAATTTTTTTTTCTACAAATGACTAAAGCATTTTAACAACTGAATTAAGCTTTTTATTTTTGTTCTGCCAGTTTTTAACTTACTGATAACCTGCTCTATATGCTGCGTTGAAAATAAATCTCTCCTAATCCGGAGAGATTAGAACACATTTATGTGTTTAATCTGACAAATAAATGTGATTCATTTCAAGCTGTAATTGGTCAACAAATCTGGACTTTGAAGGATGAAGCTCCTAGATATGATCACTCCCAATGTTACTCTTCATACTAGCAATAGCACTCATGCTAATGTTAGCGTTGAAGTTAATTTTAGCTTATAAACAATTATTTTTATACCATTAACATGTATAAAGTTAACATCCTAATGTTAGCATTTGCATTTTTTGAGTGATTTCAACTTGTGAAGGTGAATGCTAACAAACTGAGTGAAGTGATTTAATGGTAGTCAAAATGTTATATTTTAGCATTTTAGCTAGCGCTATTATTTTAGCTTGTTGAAGGTGGAGAGAAATTCACCTCAAGTCAGACACACGGTTCATCGAAACCAAATTAACTAATATGTAATTTAATTCAACATTGATCAAGTTTTTAAACTAGCTTATAGTGCATAAATTTTGTATTTGACTGTTTATTTAACACTAAATGTATTATTTTTGGTATGCATATTTAATTAACTTCTTTAACAAAGTGGATTCTTCTCTCCAAAAACTGCTGAACTTATCTAAATGTTGAAACATCAAAAGTGAAAAGATGGCTGCAAAATACTTTTTTTTTTTTTGGGAAATAGTTACTTGAACTAACCTGTAAACCCATCATAACTCAGGATCAATTCTGTTCTCTACCATAAGATTCTGATGGTTTTTGGGCAAACAGGAACAATAATCGTAATGCCTAAAACAAAATGAAGGCTTTTGAGATTCCTAGTCAAAGTCCTGACTTTGATCAGATTGAGATCCTGTGGGAAAACATTAAAAAGCAGAAATATTTTAATCTAAGGCAAGTAAATTCTGACAAAATATGTAAAATCAGAAGAAATCTGTGGAGGCCATAAAAGGTGCAACAGGCACTGGAGGAACGAGACAGAAACAGAGGAAAGCTTTCACTTGAAAATTACAACTGGATAGTTATGATTACCAAAACAAACTTCTCTCCTTTTACTTCTGCTGAAGTTTCTCCCAGAACCAAACCTGCAGCCACACAAACATGAATTAGGTGGATAAAAGAATCTGCGCCGTCATCGGCTGCTTTCTTTCATCTCTCTCCTGATTATCTCAGTCTGTCAGAATATATCATTCATATAATGCTCAAGCTTCAGTCCACATGACTGAGTTTCAATGTTTTCCCCCTGAAACAGCTCCAGATTCCGCCAAGGTTCTGTCACACGGGGCTCTTTCTGCAGCGGCTGTAATCTGAATATCAAATTAAAAGGGAGACGGGAGAGCGAGTATGAAAGCAAAGCTTTGTCCTTTGAGAAATGAGAAAAGCTGAAAATGTTAATACGAAGCACATCTGAGAGTCAGCGTGACGAGCACATCGTCTTGGACAGAATCAATGGGGTCAGCCATCAATCATTTCTCGTTTTATCTCATGAAGATACTCCATCTTCTCATCCAAACCGTCTGCTTTGATTTTGCTGACAGCCTTCCATTTGCATAAACGCCAAAATCAACAACCTGGAAGCTGTACAGCATCTGCAAGAAGGTATTGTTTTAAAATATGAGGACGACATGCTTGAGTGCTCGCTACATCACTTCAATATCCACACAGGCAATGGCAGAAGTATACGACTGAGTGCTTGTGAAGCCAGGATCATTAAAGGCCCTGAATTAAAGAAGCAGTTTGCTTTGCAGCAGCTTCCCCTCCCACGTGATTACTGAATATTTCAGGCTTCTCGTAAGCCACATTTCATGGTGTGTAGTAGTCAGCAGCACCAGAGAAACCGACTGTAGCATTTATCCTAATTTCATTCTGGCATTTTTCTGAGACCGTGTTTATCTTACTGATATTCTTTGACAGTCTCACCATGACACATGTTCTTTTGATCAGCGAAGGGACGGCCATGAGCCTTGGACGGCGATGAAGGGGAAAGGTCCGGCTGGACGCGGAGCGTTAAAGGAGCTTGTTTCATCTCCAGCAGCGCAACTTTACGATGATGCTGATTTTCGTGAAAATCAAAGTAGATTTGAGTGTTTGGGAATCGTGAGGGATGTGACTATTTAGAAAAGAAGTCAGACAAAAGTAAGAGTGATTTGACATCTGATGGTCCGGTCAATTCGGTTTGACAGGGGATTAAAAAAAACATTTTTCTTTATGTTTTCAGCTGTTGAGGTTCATTTCACACTGCTGAGTCAGCGTTTTAGGGCCATTAACATACAACACAAAGAGAAGAATTTTCCAGGAAACAACTTGGAGATTTCAGAATTTCCAAAGTTGAAAATTTGCTAGAGAAAAACTCAGAAATTTTAAGATTAATCTCAGAAAATTTCTGAGGAAAAAAGTTGGAAATTTCATGATTTTGAGTTGAAAATTTTAAGTTGAAATTTCATTTAAAAAACCCTGAAATTTTTAGATAAATTTTTGAACTTTTAGATTCTTTCCTGCGGATAACAACTTGGAAATTTCAGAATTTGAAAATCAAAAATTTGTTAGAAAAAAATCAAAAATCTTCAGAAATAAGTTGGAAATGTCAAAAGTGGAAAATTTCCTTTTTTTTTGTTTAGTCTACCCCTTCTCTCAAAAATTAATTAAACAAATCATCAAACCATTAACAGTTTATACACAATGTGTGTATAAAGATATAAAATCCTAGATTTACTTCACAATAATCAGATGGTTGAAACTTTAGGGAACCAAAACTGGAATTGGCTGGAAGCTGTGTTGGCAGGAAGCAGCTTTACAAAAATGGCAGATTGGAAATTGGCCATAAAATCCCTGATAGGTGGATCCTCAGTTTTCCACTCAGTGGGAAATTAGCATGTTGCTAATCCCTCCTGTAGACACAACCTGGTTAAGAGGCTGAAGCTGACAGGTCCAGCAAGGACACAAGTTGTTCACAATTATCTCATTTAGAAAGAAAAATGGCATGTATTCAGATTTAATCTCTTTGATTGGTAATTTTAAACATTGTGTTTTATTATTTTCTTTCAGGAATCAAAATTAAGAGCAAAACGAGTCACAAAATAATCAATGTTGACTCTGAGGCTCTTTTTTTTACTTCTACATCATTACAAGAACTAATTTTGACTATTTCATAAAAAAATTAATGTAAATGCGAGTTTTAGTTTAATTATGAAAATAGTCAAAATGATACCAAATAGTGACACAATTTTACTAGTAAAACGTTAAAATTACAAGAAAAACGTTAGCATGACCTATTATGACCTCCCTAATTCATGTGGTTCTTTCTTCTAAATAGTTACAGTTGTTTGTAAAATTGTTTCAGCGTTCCTGTTTTGTTATTTTTTGGTGTTGGAGCTCCAAGAATACAACGTTCTTTCTCTGAATATTGTAAAATTTATCCTCGTAATTAAAAAGCTTCGCCCCAATAATCAATCTTAGATTTGAATTCAAAGTCCAAGTAAGTAGAAGCTTGTCAAACAAGCTTGGAAATCCAAAAGGTTCATTTGAAAAATAAAAAATAAAAATCCAGATATTCCAAAAATTATATTTTCAAAATATTTGATTAATCAAATTTATTGGTTAATCAAATTAAGCAATTATTCAAATTAAATGATTAAACGATTAATCGAATTAAGCGATTAATTGAGAAACCAATTAAGCAATTAATTGATTACTTTTTGATTAATCACCCAGCCCAATCTGTAAGCCATAAAAGTAAAAATTTAACTACATCACTCTGTGAATCCAGAGGTATCTGAAGAGAAATCGAAGAGGTTTTGAATTGAATTACTTCTTTCCAACCAGAGGAAAGGATTAAACTCGTTCTCCTGAAGCAAACCTTTTATTTTTATCTGATGCCTCACACATTACAGGCGTCATGTCAGCCTTACCGTAAGTAAAGTGGATCACTGAACCAAACTCCCACATTTATCAAAGAAACAGCAAACTGCTGCCTCTGTAAGAGATTTGCATGTGAAAGACGTTTCCTGCGAAACCGGTGGGAAAACAAGAGAAAACAAAAAAATCCTGCCATCTCAAACTCCTCAGTGCCTGTGCAGTTAGCTGAAGGCTACATTTGATTAATTTGTTTACTTAAATCTTTAGCATCACAGAGCATCATTATTTTCTCCTTGCATGCTCCAGGGCTAATGTGGTCTAAATGGGGCCTCTCCAAACAGAGCATTGCATGAATATTCATCAGAAGCACAGGGTCCTTTAAGGCTTTGCAGTTCGGCTGAGGTTGATAATTGGCCACAGAGAGGAAGCTTTGGATACGCGGAGGATGTGAGGATGTGCCGGTGCAACTTTACACCAAATTCCAGCGGTGAGTCATGTGGTCGTACCATCTTGAGTCTTCCTGCACGCACATTAATTACCCTCAGTTCTGTTTTTTTTCTCCGATTCTCCATCTGGTGGGCAGCTTTTAGCGCAACACAAAGGAGCCATCATGCTGAAAAATTAAAGCGGCCATTAAGGCTTTTGTTTTTGCACTAATGTGGCGGCCATCTTTTGAAAACAAAAACAAAACCAGACTTGGAGAAGAATGCCACTCCTACGCTACACCTTGTTGCTACGGTTAAACTAAATTGAACTCGACTGAAGAAGAGCACAGATCAGGGATGTGAATATCAACTGGAAACAGTTTTGCTCCCTCAGGACTCGTGCCTTTTCTGTCCTACCATCACAAACGTAAATATGTAGAGTTTGCAAAGTTCTCCTGCCAAGCAAGACGGAGAATCTATTTAGGGCTGAAACGATTAATCAAATTAATTGTGATTAATCGAATTAATTGTGATTAAGCAATTATTGAAATAACTAATGACTAATTTAGCAATTGATTAATCGCTATAAAGACTCTAAAAATAGCAATTTGCTGAAAGAACAACACATTCAGAACAGTAATTAAACCCAAAATGTACAAAAAATATAAACATTTTGCATTTAGGGTGAAAACCTATTTTGAAAACTTAAAAGGTTTTGGCAATGTGACGCGGTGGTTTTTTGGCCGTATGGAAATTGGTTTATTTTGCAAAACTGCAATTACACAAGTCACATGATCGACAACCGGATGTTAACACTGGTGGAAACCACGAAGAAGAAGAAGACAGGAAGTAGTTGGAGGACCATGGAGTCATAGTTTTTAATGACTCATTGTGTTAACACGCTTGTTTTATTTGCTTTTATATTTAATGGAGAGAACATTTTTGGGCGCATTTGTAATGGAAACGCAGCAGAAAACACCTGGATTCTTTTCCGCATAGAAAATCCTTTAAGTGTCGCTCTTCTAGTTTCCATTGTTTTCTCATCACTCCTTTTTCACCATTTATTTACTTCATCAAACTCAGACACAAGCAAGCATCTAAGCGCGGACAGAAGACCGAAACAGTGTGACGTGGAAAAAAGCAGCTCAAATGATGGCAATCAATCATCACAAACGTGGAGCCGCGCCGCTGAGAGATGTGAAATTGGACCTCTGCACGCAGGGAAATCACCACAGGGGCCCGAGTCGTACATCTAAAGATTGACTAGATGAAGAGGGGAGCGAGACGAGAGGAGGACGCTTCAGAGGACAATTCTGCACTGCAGTATGGGAACTCTCAGATGCACGGCACTGTCACAACGAAACATCATCTGGACCGTGTGAAAACTTCTGACGTTGCCGTGGCGACGGGCTCCTTTGTGCATGCGTGTGTGTGCGTGTGTGTGAAAGGAGATCATTCTGCTGTGTTACAGGGCTGCAGCATCATCAGGTCCCAGTATTGGCATAATTTAGTCACTGTGATTCACGACTCCTGGGCCTGAATCGGCACATTGTGTGTTCAAACGTCTCGGCACAGGAAGCGTGCAGGAATACGTTCTCTGACCCGATTATTTATTATCATTATTATTATTGTTATTATTATTATTGAAAGTCACAGGTAACATAGTGTGGAGTTATTCCTGCAGTGAAACTACGCTACATGTGATGAACTCTTCAAACGTTCATCACGTTGCTTCTTCTGTTTGACGAAAAGGAAATTAGATTTAAAACAAAAAAAATACCAGCTAGATTTAAAGAGGTACACTGAGGAGGTCAAAGGTCATTTAGCATTCAAGAACCAGGTTTAAATTAAACAAGTTGTTTGAATAAATTGTAGTCAGTTGAGCCAAACATTTCCACTGGACAGCAGCACAACATGAAACAGATACTTTCAAAATGAGGAGCAAAGGAGGAGGTGGTGAAGAACACGCTTCAGGAATTAATTTTCTTCATTTCAGGCTGTAATGAATCAACCGTCACGCCGCCTTTAATACTGCTTTTGGTCCTGAATGCTGAAAAGCTTTACTGTAATTAAGACACTTGTACAAGAAGGGATAGAAGTGCAGAAAAGCATGTTTTCACAGAACAGAGACAAAAAGTTGAACCACATAATATGGCTCATACTTTCCAGAACTTAGACAAATCTGTTCAGTGTTTTTAATGCGACTTTCCTTTAATGTACCGGGAACCTTTCAAAGCCTTAGAGAAAATAAGTGGCTACTTTCCAACTTTCCTGGAATTTGCTGGTCAGTATCTGTTAATCTACCTGTTACTTTCATGAGACTTAGTGGTTACTTTCCTGTAACTTTACTAGAACCGTCACAGAACTTAAAGGTTACTTCCTCAGAACTTTTGTGAAATTTTCTGGTTACATTTCTAACTATCCCCAGACTTAATGGTGACTTACTGGAACTTTAAAACAGTAGGTAACTTTTATTAAAATGTATATTTAGATATTTGTTGAAACTGTGATTAAGTCTACTATAAAACAGATGTTTTGTGGAAAAGAAATTGAGCCCTTTTGGATCCTTCCAGTCGTTCTATTGCCAATTACAAGACTACACCAGTCTGAGTTAAAAACAACCAATCAGACCCAGGAGAAAGGTCTTAATAGTATCAATCAAGCTCCTGTACCCGCTGCTCACACCCTTTCTACGGTTCAGCATGTACCACTGTTCAAAATGATTGTTGCTGGTTTGCTGCAGCTGCAGCTGGTTTGCTGCTATTGGTGGGAAAACAACCAAACGTTACAATTTCTTGAGTTCTGCAGTGACGGAGGAACCTGCACGGTGTGTTTGTCCAATTTTCAGACAGACAGCAGTTTTCTCAGAACTACCTACTGCAGTTTTATTGTATCATGTGTTGGCTGGGAAGTTTCCCCAAATTCACAAAGTGTTCTGCAGAATATACTTTTCAGTACCTGCCAGGTGAAAAGTACAGTAAGATGTCAAGTGCAAGAAACCAAGGTTCTCAGTTTAAAGATGACAGAGTCTGGATTGCAACAACTCACCAGTTAGTTTGGATTTATTAATCAAGGCTCTTCTAATGTCGACTGCAATAAGAGTATTTGGAGCAAAGCTGTTCTTAGTTGGGGTTGAAAGCAAATAAACCTTCAGCGTCTTGACGCTGTAGCTGCTTTTAGAACCAACACAACTTGCAGAAGTCATATCCTGTGTGTTTTTATTCCTCTCTCTCATTACTGCCAGGTAATTTTTGATCAGTGTCGGCATTTCTGGAAGAAAATATAACAAGAAGTTTGTCAGCACAAAGTTTCAAAAACATCTAACCGGAGAATTGAACCTCAACACCAAACACAACTGACATGTCTTGACGCATTTCCTGTGGGACCTGGTTTCACAAACCACTGAGCTGTGACCCGTCCTAAAGTAATAGACCATGCTCCACGGCTAAAACGCCATACTAACCTTTCGACTGTTCGCAGAGGGACACATTAGGGCTCTATTTAAAGCATGGTGTGAGGTGGAAAGGGAATGTAGCAGAGGCAGTAACAAATTGGCTGCATAAGAAAAGCGAAATAGTGGGGCTGCACCAGACCTGTCAGGAAATGGCACCATTTATTTCCAGCCAAAAGTGCAAAATACACAGAAAGGTGAAATATGCACCCATTCCTCCAAACATGGATGGAAAGTTAATTTCTGAACTGTTACAAAGGTATATCTGTCTTGGATGTGTGCATTAATTAGAACAACTAATGTATCTATCATTATAGCTTTGTGGATGATTGGCACAATGCAATTCAGGCATCAATCATGTAAGAAAAGGAGAAAAAAAAGCTTTATTCTGCAATAACAGGAGAGATGTCCCAATTAAAAAATGTAAAAACACTGCTGCTGCGGAGCACAATATGCATAGTGCTGCATTTAAGTGTACATTTAAGGTGAGGGGGAAAGGACACTGTGGCCTAGTTCTTTTCCCTCTTAGCAGCTCTGCCTTGAGGAAAGTGCAGGACACATCATGTTCTGGCCCAGATACACCTGACTTCTGTTTGTTCTTGCAGGTATTTAGGACAGAAGAGTATCTTCAGTTCCTGAGTCACATCCACATTCACACGATGCATCAACTCCAATCATCTTTTTTTTTTCCCAACAGATTTCTGACTAGAAATTGAATTTGACGCGTCTCTTTCAACACCTGTAAGCAGCAGTGGGAGGATGTGTTAATAGACTTTTGCTTTATGACTCGAAGCAGGCTTGTTTGCATACAGACTCCAGCCCCCTCGTGGGAAAACTATCAATACAGGCGCAGCTGGAAGGGAGGAGTTTCTGTCAGGTTTAATAGGGATGCCTTTTACTGGACATTCAGTCTGGAATAGAACGGGGGCTGCCCAGTGGTGCAGCTGGTAGAGCTGTTGCATTGCAGCAAGAAGGTTCTGGGTTCGATTCCCGGCCCCGGTCTTTCTGCATGGAGTTTGCATGCTCTCCCTGTGCATGGTGGGTTCTCTCCGGGTACTCCGGCTTCCTCCCACAGTCCAACAACATGACTGTCAGGTTAATTGGCCTCTCTAAATTGTCCCTATGTGTGAGTGTGTGTGTGCATGGTTGCGTGTCTCTGTGTTGTCCTGCGACAGACTGACCCCACCTCTCGTTGGCTGGAGAGGCACCAGCACCTCCCGACCCACTAAGGGACAAGGGTGTTATAAAATGGATGGATGTTGAAAGAATGACAATAAGAATCTCAATGCAGCAGGTTGGTCAGCATGCTGATGCGTCCCTTAACACTGCCTTCAAACCACAGTGAAAAACACAACAGGTTCTCTGAGAAATCGGCGACCAATGGAGCATTCTCGGATTATTTCAAGCATGCAAATGTCTTCCACATTGACAAGATTGTGGTTCATCATTGCTTTGGCAACGGTGTAGCATTAATCAGAGTGAGCGTTTTCAAGATGTGTAGACCACAAGCTCAAGGCGCTGCAACAAAAAAAGCTCGCAAGTAGCTGGATTACACAATCAATATAAATCAATAAAGGTGCACTCACACTTTAATCCACATTACTTCACTTTAATCTTAGTCTAGTTTGTTTGCCTAGAAAGTTCGGTTCGTTTGAGGAGACATGAATGGACAATCAAAATCTGATGTGGACCAACATAGAGGTTCTGGTTCTGGTTCAGTTGAAGAAAACGCTGATGCAGTTTGAATGTAGATTAAATGCCAAGTGGACTGGAAACCACTCCGAAAGCAGGAAGTAGACTACAGCGCAAGGCATTCTGGGTAAATATAACCAAAACAAATACACAAGCCCAGTGCTAGCAGGAGAAATAGCTCTTGTTTTTGTTATTTTATCAAAGACAAAAGAGAAATATTACAACCACAAAAATCTAGCACCACTCCATTTTCTTTACACTTTGTGAAGAAGGACCATGCACTCCATGTCTTCTTCATAGGTTTTCATATTGTTTCCTTCAGTGGTTCTTGGTGCAGCGCCCTCACAGGCGAGGAGGGGAACGGGTTTTTCAAAAGGTTTGGTTAGTTTGACACAGTGCAGCGTGAAAATGAATCAAACCAACTGAAAATGTGACAAATGTTGCACCTTTGGTCCCCAATCGAACCGAGTCTATCAGACTGTCAGGTGTGAAAACACCAGAATGCCTTGATCGGTATTACCCAGCAGTGGGTTCCAAACAATTCCGTTTTAGTCCCAACAATAACAATGAAAGACTCTTGTGACCCTGAATATTGGTTGAAAACACTACAAATCCAATTAATTGAAGATGATGTTAGCTGCAATGCCAAGACAGTTTCCAGTGTGTGCATTGATGCGTATTAATGTATATTTGCTGTTTGAACTATTAAAATAGGCAGCTATAGGAATTTTATCAGTATGTGTGAGCCTTAATAAAACCACTTGGCTTGGAAGATTCAAGTCCAGAAAGTTGCCTGTTTGTGCTGCTGAATGACAGTGATGATAATAATGTGAAGTGCTGCATCTTATTATTGACATTAATTAGATCTAATTAGCCTTTGGTTTAAAAAACAACCATGAGTAAGAAAGACATCTGATTTCTGACCAGCAGCATGTAAACTTGGGTTTAGGCGCTTCTCCCTCGCCCTGATCTCTCTGATTAGCCATGTTAGTGTTGCGTGCATGTGAAAAATAGCAAGTGACAAACCCTCTGGCTGCTCAAGATATCTCAGAGCATCGCGTGAGGGGGGTGGCATTCGTACATCAAAGTGGCTGACCGTCCTGTCATGTCCACTTGCAGTCACACAGAGAGCAGTTGCTGGTCTATTGCGTTTCGGTTCTGCACGGTCGGGAAACTTTAGCATGAGAGCAGCTCTAAATCTGTTACTTATACTCTGAGCTCTGACTGCAACACATTAAGATGAATACAAATCATGGCACAGCAGAGGGAAGTGCTGAGTCAAACCGTGTCAAAGCAGCTAACTAGGTTGTGAATCAGGCACAAAAGCTCATGCATCAGACCGTTCTTCAAAGCGCTCTGTGAAAAATAACAACTCTCCCTCCTCCAGCTGCTTGTCTGAGCTGATCCAGTCTGATAAGACAGGCGTAATGACATTTTCTACAAGTTCTGTTGGTTGGATTTATTTGGTTTTCTGCAGATTGCAACATCAAATGTCAAATCAAGAATGACGGATGCTTCAGAATGAGAGGCTGAACTTTAGTATCCATGTCTTCACTTTAAGCAGCTCGAGTTCAGTCATGGAGAACATCAGTGCACATTCACTTTGTCTTGCTAGATCTGGACTTGCAGCACCTCTCCTTTTACTCTAGACCAGCGGTGTCAACCTCATTTTCGTTTTGGGCCAAATCTAAATCATGAATGTTCTAAAAGGGCCGTTGTTCCAGGATGCATTGATAAAATCTGTGCACAAACTGTTAAAATATCAATATCATTGAAGATCTTTTAGTCCCTCCAGGACTTCACAACTGTTTTGTGATTCTGGCAATAAAAATCAAAGTGTGTGTGGTTCTACTTTGGAAACATTTGCGCTTTGTAAATACAACTTTTTTATTACTTTCTGTATCGATTATGGACTACAATCTGGCATCAATTAAGGCAGCTGTTTAGTACAAGTAAAAATGTTTTTGACAATTTCCGAGAAAAATTTGCAATAAACCCCGAATTATTAGTTTAAAAAAAAGTGTGGGGATTTGTTGATTTTCCATGAATTTCCATGATAATTTGCAAGAAACTAGAGGGAAGATTAATATTTCCGTCTGTCCTTTTAGTTAATATCCCCAGTTTTTATGTCTGTGGACTGTATTTGTTTGAAATTAAAAACTCAAGAGGCAGAGCAGCAATAAAAGAAGAAGTCTAGTTAACGGGGATTAATCAGATTCTGTGCAGAAACGGAAAGAGTGCTGTTCTCTATTAACACGCTGGAATAATTCTGCTATTAAAACAACCCAGAGATAGAGAGGTTTTCTGCCAAGAGCTTTTAATTGGTTTCTATGGGACATGATGTCTTAGTGGGGTGTTAAAGTGGGGGAATCCAGGGTTTTGTCTACCATCAGCGTAGAGGCCTCCCCACTCCTCCACTTCCTCATCGAGGCAGACCCGGCGACATGAACTGGATTCCAAACTACAGAGAGTTTCCCATCAGTCAGCCTGTCGCGCGGCTCTGGCTGTCTTTGTAATCTGCGATCCTGCTCGTTTGCTGCGGGGATGCCGGAGTCTGAGCGCAGTGAAGATGTACTTCCAGTCTCATTCAGGTTCTCCCACAGGAGCAGGGCTGAGGAAAACCGCCGTCACGAACTGGCTCCAAATACGAAGCAGAGGGAGTCGAGCTGGAAGAGGCGATATGTTGCTCCATCAACTGAATGTCAAACTAGCTGCTGCTGCAAGGTTTTGTTTTCACAGTCACAAAAAGAAGCACGTTCTTTGATTTAGTTTTATTTCCTATCGGCATGTCAGAAAAGAGCCAATGCACCGTCCAACACAGCAAAACAGGAAATGCATTCCCTCTGCAGCAAAGGTTCTATAGCTTTGCTGCTTTAATTTTCAATTTTATATTAGTTTTAATAATTTTTTTTTTAATGTTTCATTTTAGTTTTGTTTCTACTAGTTTCAGTTATAGTTTTAGTCTTTGTTCTTGTAATGCGAATTACATGGGTAAGTTATAAAAATTGTTTTTTATGCAACTATTGTAAAAACTGACACAATTTGTTTTTATTTAATTTAGTGTAAATAAATGATCACACACCAGGCTGCAAATCTTGTGCAGGCTTTTAAAGTTTTAACCAAGTTTAGTTTTTTTTTATGTTTAGTTTTTATTAGTTTTACTTATTGTTTTAGTCTTTTTTGTAATAACAGTTACATGCCAGAATCAAGGCAGAAAACAAATTATAGACACAGTTTTTGTTGAACAAAAGCTCAAAAAATTGGCACAATTTTCAGTAATCACAATAGCATCTTGTGCAAGTTTTTCAAATGTTGACCAATTGCTAGTTTATATTTTAAAATATTTTGTTTCAGTTTTTATTAGTTTCAGGTATTGATTTAGTCTTTTTGTTCATGCCAGATACATACCAGGGGCAAGACGGGAAACAAATTCACAGAAAACTGTCACACTTTTCAAGAAAATGTCTTAACTTAGCGTAAATGAACGACTATACATACCAGACAAGTGCAAAAGATATATGGCAGAGTAACTTTCAAAAATATAACAAACACAATAACTTGACCTGCAAAGCAGGGCTTGTGTTAGCTTTTCAATTTAACTTTAAGGTTTGTGTAATTTTTCCACTATAATGATTTGCTGTGTCTTATTCCACTGCAGGACATTTGGTTTTATCTAAAACACAGTTATATTAATTGGACTGTGATGCTTTCTCTTGATTTCTCAACCATAAACTGGACCACGGAGCAAAACCTCCGTATGTTTTCTCTATAACTTCAGTTTATTTTAGTTATCTTTGTGATCATTTCAGGTAAATTTCCTTTTTTTGCAAAGTGTTATTTTTATTTTTCATTATCTCGTTCGTTTTCACTGATGATAATAGCCTTGCTCTGAATGGACACACCTTTCCTCCAACCTGCATCACGCTGAGCTCATCGCTTTGAAGACTCCTTCGCTGCTACAGCTGCCAGCGCCTGAAGCAAACTGGGTTACATAACCCCGGAGAGGTGGACAAAGCCGGCACGTGTGGCTACGGGCAAAGCTTTTATGAGACAACATAAGAAGCAGCGTAGGAACTTTGGTCGGGACTGAAGAAGAGGGACCAAAGGAGAGAAAAGAGAACCTCACCACAGATAAAAAGCACACGTTTCTGTAAAACATTGTTCCAGGAGAACGCAGCCATTGTAGTGACAAGTTAAAATGGGTGCTGTCAGCAGGAACAGCAGGTGCAGTCAGGCAGTAGGAAAAAAAAACAACAACACAGTATGAGACTCATAGCCAGTCCGTCAATCCGAGCAGACAAGAAACCAATAGGACAGCAGCTAAAGCAGAAAACCAAGCTCCGGTTCTCTGAGTTTATGTTTTTCCGTAGGATCTATTACTCTGTTATTGAAGGTTTAGTGTTTGAAATGTATATCCCTCTGCTGGTTGACAGCAGGTAGATTTTCTTTGCCACCATAAACAGGATTAAATTGATAGCGGTTATTGCAGAATTGTAGATTTACTCAAAGTGGGGAAGTATTTTGGTCCCATTTGTAAATACCTGCAGGTCTCAGTATGTATCCCAAAGTGCAAGTAAGTATTTTTGGTCTAGTTTCTAGTGTAAATATCTTGGTATGCTTGAAATTAAACAAAACTAGCTGAAAAGTAGCAATCAAGTCAGGAACAGGAGCATGATTTAAGTTAATATTAATGAAAGAGTTCTAGTTCCACTGGCTGCCGTTACCTAGCAACAGCAGCCAAGCCCAGCCCGTCACCTAGCAACCCAGTTCTGGTTCCACTGGGAGATTACTTTACTTATACAGTGGAAAAAATGTAACTACAAGTGAAATAATCCTCCAGTGGAAGTAACACTTTATCATCGATATGAAAGAATTATTTTCTTAAAATATGTTGCTGAAAAGTTACCAGTAGGTTAGTTTTTTTTGTTTCAACAGCACAATATTTGCACTAGAAACTAAATCAACTTAATTGGTAAGACAGATAAAGTTGAACAAAAATTAGTTTCACTGATTTCACACATTTGTAAATTGATCTTAAGAACAAGAAGATAAACTAATTTAAATGAAATCCATAGATTCTGTTGTTTATAATTGGGACAAATTTTCCTGGACGATAAATTGTCCCAGAAGTTATTGCAATAAACAATAATGTTATTTTGAGACCATTGTAATGGTAGAATTATGAAAAAACATATTCTCAAAGATCAATAAATGTTTTATTCTAATGAACATTCAATGTTGTAACTAGAAAAACCATGAATCATGCAAATAGAATTACATTTAACTACTGCATTTAATTGATTTATTGCTAATTGTGACCAGTATAACCAGGAGTTTGGATCAGTTAAATGTAATTGCCTTGAGAGTCATTCTCGGTTGGTAACACCCAGACACTACAATATGGGATC
The DNA here is from genome assembly GCA_902982915.1 of Phalloptychus januarius. NCBI lineage: Eukaryota > Metazoa > Chordata > Actinopteri > Cyprinodontiformes > Poeciliidae > Phalloptychus > Phalloptychus januarius. The sequence continues at coordinate 3,907,500 of CADWAE010000242.1, read as the reverse complement.
AAAATGTTGCCAGGACAGTTTTCCTCCATCCTGGGTTACAGCAGCTCTGAGGGTGATGGCAGGAAGCTGCGCTGAATCAAGAAACAGTGACAAAGCAAAGGGAGTGCCTGAGCAGCAATAAGTCATGCATCTCTGCGTCTATCTTTATCCTCAACCAAATCTGCTTTCAGTGGCTCAGACTTTCAATTGCTGATGGAAGAAGCAGCAAGGCACACATTCAGACATCCAGGCACTCGCACCATCAAACGCCTACACACGGAATAAGAAGTTTACTGTCCACAGAAGTGCAAATTTGCCTTTGGCTCGACATGAATGATCAAACGGATACAGAGAGATAATAGAAAACACAGAGCACACAAACGCCGGCGTCAAGCATCCACTTAGAATTTCCTCAGATCAGAAATAACAAGTTTAAGCTCATTTTCAATTAAAGTCGACATTTGTCGATTCTTCACACTCCCCTGAGAACTGCACATCGTGTGTGCTGATTTCAAATAAGGCAGGAGGAGAGTAGATGTCCTTGGTCACTGGGTAATCATGAGTCTAATAGCTAAACTCAGCTGCCGGTCGCATCACCCCAGACATTTATCACTTCCTCCACAGGTGGAATTCTGCTCACTAACAGTGTGGATTGAAGATGAGGATGGATGGAGGAGATGGATGATGATGGATGGATGGATGATGATGGATGGATGGATGATAGATTGATGGATGGATGGATGGATGGATGGATGGATGGATGGATTGATGATGATGGATGGATGGATGGATGGATGGATGGATGATAGATTGAAGGATGATGGATGTATGAACAGAAACAGTTTTTCTGATTATGTGATCTATCTTCCCAATCTGAGCTCTAGTCTTCCAGCTGGAATCTCTCCAATCATTAGAACCCAACCGACCCAATACAGCCCACAGCTGCAGGTTCTGGTCCACACAACCAGAACCTGCAGCTGGGTTGGTGCCGCCACCTTTCCTCTGCTGTTCACCGCCATCAGCCCGGAGGAGGCAGGAAGCCTGGCAGCTGACCCGGACATCAACCTGACCAAATATCACTGTGCCAAGAAGCCAGCCATCCGGGTGGGGTTAGCCGGGGTGCTGCTTCTAAGAGACGTGACATCCAGTGTGGGTAAGTCGGCCCGGTTCGCTCCAGCTCTTATCAGCTACCAGCAGCTCTTTGAACAGCGAGCGGGGTGAAAGCGAAGCGAGGCGGTAAACCGTGCTCAAGGTGTTCACTCTCACACACATTAGACTCACAGAGTGGCTGAGCAGGGGACAGTTTTCATTGTTGCACACGCTGTAGGCCACATTCCAGCAGCATAATTACATCCAGCGCACTTTTGCACCATGGAGCAGTTCCAAGCTCAATCTATATGCATAATGGTAGTGATTACAGCAACAGCAGTGATTAAGATAATAATGGAACTTGTGATTCATGAGTGGCACCAGCCTGAGTAATGTTTGAAAATAAACCTAACCTCCTTGTTTCCTCGAGATTTCTGAGCTTTACATCATGCTATAATGTTATTCACTCATCAAAAACTTACCTGGAGTGTTGCTTTAATGAGAAATCATTTAATCTCCGTGGTAACCATTCAGGTGTGTAATGCACCTGTTTGGACTTAGCCCCACCTGCGAGGCACAGCACTTTCTCATAGCTGCAGCAACCTGGTGCTCAAGGTGATCACATTGAGCTAATGAGATAATATGAGCTACTTCTCAGTGAAACGCTGATAAAAACGTTGCTAGAAGGTGAGTAGAGGAGCCATGTTGTGATGACTTCCTGAAGGCGGAGTTTCAGAAAGAGTAGGAGTTTTTAAAGAGACAGAAGCCCAATTTAAAGACAATTAAATTACAATATGAATTTTATAGCACAATCAAGTATCTGTGTTAACTTCAGTTGTTATAAAAATGGTGTACATATCAAATACAACTTAAAAGAAATTTGACTTCATAATTTAATGCCTTGAAATTGTTTCTTTAAAAGCTCCTGCTGTTTTTGAAACTCCGCCTTCAGGAAGTTATCATAATATGGCTCCACTACTAGCCCTTCAACAACATTTTTACCAGCGTTGCACTGAGAAGTAGCTCCTATAATGAGCTCAGCAGATGTGCAGTTCTACCAGGTGCTTGCTAATTGCTGTTGGCTAGTCTGAAGGAACTGAGTGGGGAAGTTGCAGGGTAGGATCTGTGAGCTGGAAGCTCTGAAGCATCAAAACTGCAGCTAGAAGGTGGACCGAGGATCTATCCGACCTTTTAGACAGGTGAATGGTTGCCATGGAGATTAAATAATTTCTCAAACATGCATGAAAGAATAAAATGCAACCCTCCCGGTATGTCTTTGAGTATGGAAAAACATAATAACATGATGTAAAGCTCAAAAAAGTTGATTTTACATAATCCTGCCCCTTTAATTCATGTTTGATATATGCAGTATTTTAATACCAACTGAAGTTGCTTGATTTTGGTATAAAATGGCGCTTTGCTGCTCCTCTAATCATCCAGAATCATAAAGATCCCAGATTCAGCTTTGATCAGCTGCTGCATGGAGGAGAGCACTTAAAGCTGGAGGGCCACTCCTTCCTGCCTCCCCTCTCTGCTCTCTCCATGTCTACTTGCCTTGACAGCAGCCTGCCTGACCCGCGGAGCTGGACAATTTCCCTTCAAGGCCGCTGACAGAACTGCTGTAGACCTAATTGGGTTATCCTTGCACGAGGGTGCACAGAGACACAAACATATGACCGGATCCCTGCTGCGATGCGACCTCATTTATCCGAGTTTTTGCCTCTGCAGCCATGGCTTTTTTTTTTTTTGGGTTCATCTCAGAGATACAGCAAAGTTGAGCTTATTGGGTGCACAGCTGAGCCTGTCGCAATAAGAAATGAATCAATTAATCACACGGTAAATGAAAATGAGTTTGGTCATTTTAATTTTGATGATTAATATTTTTGTTTACAGAGACTCCGTGATCCACTTTGTTTGTTTCGGTTGGTTGTTATTTTAGATTGTTAAAATACTTTCCAGTTTCAGTGTTTGGGGTACATTATGATGCCCTTCATTATTCATTACCTTAAAATGGCTTCAAACAACAATATTAACATTTATCACAATCAAGTTTGTTATCATTACAGGCCTATTTGATACCAGTATGAAGTAGTTTGTACTCTTTTTTTTTCTTTGCTTCCTTACAAAAGCCACTTTTGCCTGTTTTTCCTGTCTATGTTGAATGATTATTGTTATATTATAACATATATTATTGTTAAATTACAATATTGTCATCTATTGTAATAATTTCTGGGGCAATATAACTCTGTTATCTTCTGTTAGGTCTGGACGATTCATCAATTTTATTAATTAATCAAAGTCTTTTTTGTTTTGAAGATTTGATTTTTGGAAAATCTGGATTTTCTTTTTTTACCAATACATTCCTTGTGTTTCCAAAGTTAAGAGTGACGTCGGTCCACCCAGAGCCGCCATCTTGTTTTCCAAAGTCTTGGACTTTGAATTCAAATAGACACCGAGTAGGGGTAATTGAAATAAAAGCAAGTTTTGGAAAATATTTACTGTCATTTATCTTTTTTTACAATAAATTTTTTGATTGTCTTTTAAAGCCATAACGCCAAGGCCTACCTTTTATTGCTAGATGCAGTATATATAAAACATAGTTTAAAACAAATTTGACTTTGCATCATCGCCATATCTGATGCCTTGAAATTGGCCTCTGTCTCTTTAAAAAGCTCCTCCTCTTTCCAATGCAGCTCCACGACATGCAGTTCCACCAGGTGTTTGCTAACTGCTGCTGCCGCTAGTCTGGAGGAGCTGAATGGGAAACGGATGATGTTCTGTGCAGCAGAGACTCCAAGGCGGAGCTTTGTGAGACAAAACATTATGGTTGCCCCAGAGACTAAAGGATTTCTCAAATATTCATAAAAGAATCAAAACAATGCTCCAGGGAATAGCATTATAACATGATTTGAAGTCAATTTTACATTATACCGCACTGGACCATTTTAAAGATGCACTGATCTGCCTTTTACTGGCCATCAAATACATTAGAGGCTTCTTTAAATGCAAATATTGGTTTTATTTTACAATTAAATGCAACAAATGTTGACTATAAAATGAAAAAATTGTCCAACATGTTGCTGGACAGAGGTAGACGCTTGGAGTCTATGTAGTAAAGCATTAATCTTTAAAATAAATCTAAGTTTTATTAAGTTTTCATTATTTTTTTAAAAGCAAGAAATGCATTAATTATGCTTTTACTAAACTGAAACCAATTTCCAATTGAGGTTTTCTATAACACAGGCAAGCTTTAAAAGCAGGTAAAAGCCAAAACCTTTGACTGCAAGAAAGTAAAGATAAAAAAATGTACTGCTCATGGTTTGTTAGAGGTGCAATGTAAATTAAAATTAAAATGCATCTGGGAGGGACAATGCTCACTAATGAACATTTCTGTAAATGCACCAGAATTAGGAAAAATATTATTTTTCATCAATTGTCTCTGGACAATGAGATCAAAACAAACAAAGGCTAAAATGACACACATGTTGTCAATCAATGCTATAAGTCCAATCAGGATAAACAAAGAAAGCAACAACATACTTATCAAGTGAATTTTGGGTTTATACTTGAACTTCTTAGAGTTAAATAGTGACATAAGCTTGGATCCATAAGACGGGTTAATGTAATTTCATCATTTTCCAATGGATTCTGTCTACCTCCATCACATAGCACTTTTATTTTTTCCAAATCAGAATTGTTCACTCTTTGAATCTGCAGATCAGACTTTCTGTGCAGATCACAGAGAAAAACAGAAATCGGTGCCGGAAACAAAAAGCCTGACTGGTGCATCTATCCAGAGTTAAGTTAGATCAGGGATTCTGGTACTGCTAATTTAAAAATCCTAATCCAACCTCTGCTGATTAATATCTCAGATTGTTTTTATGCTATTTGTGGTGATGTATGTAACAGGTTTATATTGTAACTGAGATTAATTATGTGCAAATAAATGATTAGTAGTAATTACATTTCCTGGTTAAAAGAAGCACTTAAATCTTGGTACATGTTTAACATTTCTTGCACATGCACTCAAACCGCTGTTTTACTTCCTTTATCCAACATTAGGAGTCTTATTCTGGCCTAATGGATTTGCTTAGTGTCTTCTCTGATTGGAAAAGCTGCATGACAACGATGCTTTAAGAAACTTCCTATTCCCATAAAGTGATCAAACTAGAAAAGTAATGTTACTTCCCGTTTACAATGGCTTATATAACAGGTAGGCATATAAAAGGAAGCTGGACTTTTCGCCTCCATCAGTTTTACCAACACACAGAAAAAAGTCCAACAGCAAATGTGCTCAGTTTTTAACACTTACTCACAGCTCAGGTTGGGCTTTACATGCATCTTCAGTTAATTATGTAAACGAATCTTTCAACTTAATCAATGTTTTTACTTTTCCCAGCGCTTACCATCTTCCTTTTCGTCGAACACTGGTCTCTTTGAAGAACTGTTGGCTCCCATCCTCTTCTTCCACTTGCCCCAGTGAAACATTGATGCTCAGATTGCATTCCTCGCCTCTTGGAGAGAAACTACAGCTCAGCGTTGGACACCCTCCTCCTTAAAAAAAAAAAAAACAGGCAGGCTGCCGTGCATTTCACCAGACTCCGTTTGGTTTGGGGGATGTTTTCTTTTTATCTGCCCGTGTCCCCCTTTTTTCAGCCGATAATCTGAAGCAGCGCGAGTAAATGAGGATGGTGATGGTAAAAGTAATTTCGGGTGAGATGGCAGGAAGTGAAGCGAGCGGGTTTTGTGGACGTGTTGGGATCTGACAGTGTTCTGTAAGTTGGAGCTGGATGTTCAAACAGTGACTCGATGTTTGTAGCGCTCAGCTGTCTTCCGCAGACAGACCAATACGCTTCCAGCTCATCGATGCTGCCGCGAGTGGAAGCTGCGTTAAGCTGCAAATAGAGACCGGAAGCGGAGACAATGTGGTTAAGAAAATAAAAGTCGCTGCGACAGGAACGGTTTTAGATCTTTTTCTTTGGAAAACAATCCATCCATCCGTCCATCCAGCCGTCCGTCCATCCAGCCGTCCGTCCATCCATCTGTGCAGCCATCCATCCATCCATCCATCCATCCATCCATCCATCCATCCATCCATCCATCCATCCATCCATTTTCTGTACACCCTTGACAAGGCAACAACTAAAGTGTATTTTGTTAAACTTTAGTTATTTCCTAAAGTGTATAATTTATTGTATAATTTTGAATTTGTAATTTAATATGATTATTTCTAGGAGGGTTATTGATACCATTAGTAGTGACTAAATATTACTATTATTTTAAACTGTTGTGCTTATTGCTGAGGTTTTGTTGCAGTGATTATTACATTATTCATATTATTATTGCCACTACTACTATAATTTTGTATAATTGTATTACACTTAGATTTCAATAAATTTTATAATTATAATTTATGTTAATTATTTTTATTTTATTAATATTAATTTATTTTAGTGGAGGGGAACTTCAAAATGTATTATTTACCATTTGTTTACATTGCACTTGCCATTGTTGACATTATTATTATTAATAATATTTGCTTAATTTAAAATGTTTATTTCCTTCTTCTGGGACAACTAAAACTTTTTTTTAAAGCTTTTTTTATTTGATGGTGTTAAACTTATTTTAAACTTAAGCACACATTTTTATTATTCGTTCATTTATTTTTAGCATAGCTTTATTCTATTGTCTATTTATTAAAATGGTTTCAATTTTTTGTTATTAACAATTTCACTGTATTGCATTTGTTATTATTATTATTACTAGTAATAATAATAATAATTTGTGAGCAATCAAATCCCTCATTTAAAGTTAACCGGAAGTCACATATTACTATTCTGGTTAACTTGACCATCATTTTCCACCGCTGGTTTAGTTACTGGGTGTGCACCATTCACACGCCAGAGTGCTACTCTAGGCAGATTCAGCTACGACAAAGGGGAACGCCCACTTAATAATGACATTCATTACTTTTATTATTGTTACCTAATTCTAATTCAGGTAAGTGGTTTGGTATAATTTCAAACGCCACATTTGATGCATTAATGAAGCACAATATGTTATGCTGTTTAGTTTTTATTTACAGATTTTGTACATTTTTTGTCCCACTGATCATCAGTGCAGGTACAACAGTGAATATATATTATTTTGTATAGAAACAAATAATTTTAATTAGTTTATGATAAAATTTGGTGTTTCTCATATTTAGAAAATCCAGTTATGTTTTTTTATTGCTTTATTTTGCTTTCCAATGCTAACCTGCCACTCACAATATGGCGGACTGGTTCATATTTCATTTCTAACAGCCAAATTATCGTCTGTTCTTTTGTCCTTCCTGTCCCTGATCTCAGGCTCTCAAGTTAAGCTCCTTCCATGTCGGACTGTTACTATTTACTGCAGTTTATTCCACCGGCTGACTGTGAAGGAACGCACCCATGAGAAGTCGGTGTGCCTGCCACACGTAGCACATAAAACAACCCTCTGTTTAAAGCCATGTGCAGCCTCTGGATCCCTAGGAACAAAGACAGAGTGCAGAGGTGGGCTTTAACGCGATGTAAGGTGTTAACTGGCGCTGGCCTTCATCAGAGCAGTGAATTAATATTTGACAATCCGATTAGAATATGGATGGGTGGAGCCGGAGTACTGAAAAAAAAGACGAGAAGGTTATTAATTTACACTTTGCTCTCCAAATAATGTCACATTCCATTTTAGAGGAAATTAACTGGATCAGTTATAAAACTGGATCAGTTTTATTTGTTCTATATATTCAAAGTATAATGTGGATTTAAATTGGGTTTTCATTTAGAAATGTCTATTGGAACCTTTCAAGAAGGAAAAGTACAGTTGTTAAATTTGCGATAATTAAATACAATTGTTAAGCAATGTCTTAATAAATGTAGCAACAGGGATTTTAATATTAATAAACATTATTAAATAAATAAATACGAGTGGAACAATTAACATTTAAGTAGCAGGGTTTCCCCAGTGTATTATAAGCCTGGCGGGCCATCAAGCTTTACTTACGCCCCCACCAGGCTAAGCATTGTTTAGTTAGTTAGTTTTTTTTTTTTAATGATTCATTAAAAAGGAAAAAACATAGCTGGGGTTTAGGTATTATCTTCCAGTCTTCCAAAAACACGTAACTATCAAGTGATATTTTCAAATTTCCTGTCAACCTTAAGCATTTTTTAATTCAAAAACAATGTGGACCAAGAAAGGTTGCTTTCTTCTTGAAAGTAACCTTTCAGGAAGATATCGGAGCTTGTTTTATGTAAGTAAATCCTTAATATTGATGATAATGTGGCTGATGCACTGTGTGTGTTTCACAATAGAATGTAGTCTTTTATTGTGAAGGGGAGAAGGTTGGGTTGGAGGACACCAACTGTTATGTTCGTTCTATTTTTTTGGTTTTTAAGTTGGAAGACTCGGAGAATAAAGTAGGACTCAAATCACTTATTCGTACTTCCTTGCTTCCACAATGAAATACTATTTCCATTAACAGATTAACTTATTTTACAAGTCAAAACTACCAATGAAAGAAGTACTTGATTCCCAATTTTAAGAAATAGTTTACTTAAAACAAGCTCTTACAGCTTGCTGAAAGGTTATTTGTAAATTAATTTAGTCTTTTTTCGAGTGCACTTAGAAACTAGTAAAGAAATATCTGGTAAGATTTTCTGTTTTTGCGGTGTTTTATTTGGCCCTTTTAGGCTTCCATAGAACTCAGAGTGGCCGCAGTTGTTGTTGCTCTTGTTGCTATGGTTACAGTTTGAATCTTGGGAGATGCCGTCAAAAGTTAGCTTACTTTTAAAATACGTATAAAACGTTTTGGTTTAAAGGTATTTGTTTTTTTTATGTGGTTGCAGTTCAGTAACTGGGAAAGCAGAAGACGCTTCATGACATTTATTCGGCCGGTAGTTGTCCAGTTTTAGCTAAAGCGGATACAGTTAGCTTCTTACGTAAAATCACTACTCATGGGTTAAATGCCGCAAGAAAAAATGATGTTCGAAACCGGGTTGGTCCAGAATGACCTCGACTGGACTTCTTCAATGGGTGTCTTTGACAAAGACACACAGGGACGCTTTGTCTTCGGAGACACTGAGGTGAACTTAGAGAGGAAATTCAGCCTGTCTGAGAAGACCGAGCCAGAGGATGAGCCCACTCCCACAGACACGCTCTCCCTGAAGGGAACCAACCTCACCCATGTTCCTGACAGTGTGCTGGAAAACAGCCTGCTCACGGTCAGTCCAGTACACAGCAGCAGGTGAATGCTCGGCTCCATGTTGCCTCTTTATTTAACAGGATTCCCGTTGTTCCTCAGCGTCTGTGCCTGCAAGAAAATCTGATTTCCAGCATTTCTGGATCGTTGTTCTCCAGTTTGCCCGAGCTGCAGTGGCTGGACCTCAGAAAGAACCTCATTAAGTCTCTCCCTACTGAAATTGGCTCACACAGGTTAGGTCTTTTGTAAAAGTATTATACACTGCACATCTGGTCGCCTTATAACACATGCCCATCAGAAAGTAAATTAGTTCTCCCATTTATCGATGGAGGATGTTTGGTTGGGGTTCAGAATTAAAATCAGAGTTTTTGTTTTTAGAAATCACTGCATCTGTATGTTGTTTAATCCACAGGCTTTTCTGCTTGTAAGCCAGTGGATAATTCCGATAATACATGTAAAATTATTTCATAACTACATAAGCGTGACATAATTATATGCGTCTTTAAAGTGGCATTTTACAATTGAATTTCATATTTAAAAGATTAAATTTATTAAAGTATGTTCCAGAGTGTCTTTAGTCAGAGGCTTATTCAAATTTACCGTAATACAGACAGCTACAGCTCTTTGAATTAATATGAGTTACTACAACATTTAATTTTCCTTTGGGATCAATCCAATATTTTTGCATGAATTGAATTGAATAAGTTCCACTAGACTACCCAGCCAGCATACCTAGGTGGGCCCCATATGGGGAAAAGGAGGGCAGACAATATGGGTCCCAAATGGGTTTGTCCGCGGTTTCCATGGTGGCCCCACACGGGTTTGCCCATGTAGGGCCACTGCCATGTAGGGCCCATGTAGGCGGTGCCCCTACCTGGGCAAACCCGTGTGGGGCCACCATGGAAACCGCGGACAAACCCATTTGGGACCCATATTGTCTGCCCTCCTTTTCCCCATATGGGGCCCACCTAGGTATGCTGGCTGGGTATTTGTCGCATCTATTGTCAGGTCGTCCATGTTGATGGTATGATTTGGTGACATATTAAGATGTATTAAAGTAAAGCACATCTCAACAACAAGGCAGTAAAAGTGGTTTAGTCCATTTAAACATACAGAAAGAAAGAAGCAATAAACATTACATTTAGTCAAATCCCATCATCGAGAAGATAGGCATCAAATATGTTGATCAGTGTTCCTTTTATTATTAATAAGAGGCAACTCTAAACAGGTAGCTTGGATTTAAATGATCTCAGTCTTACACTGTTTTGCTGTTTTCTGGAAGTTTGTTCCAGATTAGAATAGCATAAAAAAAATGAATGCTAATTCTCCATGTTTGGTTCTGGTTCTGGTGCAGAGTAGAACCAGAAGACCTGAGTGTTTGAAACAACAGCAGATCTTTAATGTATTTTGGTGCTGAGTCGTTCAGTGATTTGTGAACTAACAACAGTATTTTATAGTCTGTTCTCTGAGCTACAGGGAGCCAGTGTAAGAACTTTAAATTGGGCCCCTGTGCTCTAACTTCCTGATCCAGGGCAGCGTTCTGGATCAGCTGCAGCTGGAGGATTGATTTTTTTAGGCAGACCTGTAAAAACAGGATGAATGGATGAATTTCTCTTTTTGCATTAGTCCTTTAATCCTGGAAATGTTCTTCAGATAAAAGGCTGACTTTGTAACTTTCTTTATGTGTTCCTGAAGGTTGAGATCTGAGTCCGTCACCACACCCAGATTTCAGACATAGTCACTAATTTCTATCTGTAATAACTGAAGCTGTGTGCTGACTCTACATTGTTCCTCTTAAGATCCAAAAATAATTACTTACAGCTTGACAATTGTTTTTGATACCAGCTATGTGGAGAAGTTTGATTACAAAATAAACTCAAATGAACGTCACTATGTTGAGTAGAGGAGAGTCATTGTGCTTTCAGGCATCCCTGTCATTCTGATCATGCAGGTCTCTAACTCATCTTCTACTTGAGGCCAATCCCATCACGGAGCTTCCAGCAGAACTAGGTGAGCTCAGTTCACTCACATGAATTAGTGAGCGATGTTTCACTCTTTGAGACGCAAGGTTTCTCCTTTGTTTCATCACTGCCTCAGTGAACAGATAGTGGCAACATGAAAAATAACAAAAGGTTAAAATGAGGAATGCTGACCATCTTCTGAAGTTTACAGTTAAGGAAATACTTAATGTTTTAACACCTGAGCATCACATTATCATCAGTAGCAGGACTGAAATGATTGACCAAGTGAAAAACACACAGACTCATCTGCTCATGTCAGATCTTGATATCTCTAAAAAGCTTTTTTTTCCTCTTTAAAATAACTTTTTCTTATAAAATTAGAGCATTTTTCTGGTGCAATTATGTCTTTATTCTGCTGATATAATGTTATTTTTGTAGTTAAACAGGAAATGTCTATCGCTTGGCCCTGCCTCTCTGTTGTGCATCTCAGAAAAGAGATAATTGAAATGAAAGCGGCTTTTTGAAAATATTTTTGTTTGTGATGCCTTTTTCAGACATTTGATTTAAAAGAGAAAAAAAATGTGATGATGTTTTTTAAGCCATACTAAGAAATAAAAGCTACATTTGAAAACATTTCCTGCTTGTAAGTACTTTTTCAGAAAAAGAAAATTGATTAAAATCAGAAATCGGATCTCATATGAAAAAAATAAATATTTTATTTTTAAACCATATAGAGAAATAATAGCCACTATTTGAAAATTTTTCCTGTTTGTAGGTATTTTTTCAGATAAAAAGAATTGAGAAAAAAAACACCATTGAAATTGGATCTGGTCTGAAAATAATTGTAGATTTTATTTTTAAGCCGTATCGCCCAGCCCTAACACCCGACTTGTTGTACCACTGAAAGCTGTTACAGCAAACATCTCTTCCTTTGTTTTGTAGGCAATGTGATTACACTGAGAGGCCTGTGCCTGAGGGACTGCCCCATTCATTTTCCTCCAAAAGAGGTTTTGCAGCGGGGATGCTCCGCCATCTTACAGCACCTGAGGACCGTTCTGGTGGAGAGGGAAGTCAGTGAGAGGAGGAGCCTTGCAGGTGAATCAAAGGCACCTTAACGGCGATCGTTCTTCCTTACCATCTGCTCTTTGTCAAAGATAGGACGGCTGGGCACAAAAATAGCTCCTTGCCCTGGTACCACTTCGCTGGCGTGACTTGTGTTCCCTTGGAGACAGCTCGTGCCACTCGCCTCACTCCCTCTCCTGTTTTTTTTTTTGTTCTCCTCACTGCTCCAGCTTCCAGCTCTGTAATATTTTTAGCCGGGTGGAAAATGATCGATTACCAGTGGGCTCTAAACAGGAGCTCTCTGCTGTCTGGAGGTAATCACCGTCAGAAGCCCTAGACAGCCCTCCACAGGAGATGCAGCTGATGCGCAGTGAGCAAAGCCAGAGTCCTCATCCGATCATTCCTCTCCCCGTTTACAAGGTTATTAACGGAGGCAGAGCTACGGTCTTCAGAGAGAAAGCTCTGTTTATTAACTGTTGCAGTCTCACAGTGTGAGTCTATAAACATCGCAGCCTTTATTTACACACTCTTCAACCTTTTTTCAGTGTCACAAACCCTGTTTAAAGAAGCATTTATTCAGTATAGGAATGCAAGTTATCATTAATGAGTTAATCTAAAGTAATTTGATAATATAAGCAGCCATTTTCTACTTCTTGAATCAATGAGGTCATAACCTTTTCATACCAAAGTCTTATATTTATCATAAAATGCTAAATTTAAAAAGAAAATTCTCCAAGAAGTCCTACATCAGGTCTGTGAGACTATTTGCAGAAAACTGAGAAATCAACCCAAGTCTTTCGCAGCAGAGGAAGAAGGAGAGGCACAAAGTCTCATTGGATATGAGTGTGAAAGCTGTTAGGCGCATTTTGTATGTGCAAAATAGGTGAGTAATGACTTAAATAATACAAGCTTGTGAAAATCTGCCTTCCAGAAAATGCTTAAAAGTAAATGTGAGCATAAAGAGGTGCTGTAAATGTAAATACCGCAGTTATTGCAGCACATGTTCATGCTGCCAGAGAACAACAACTGAAATTTACACACATAAATCGAGCGTAACGACCTTCACTTATTGATCTTTGATTTGACTGTCAATAAGTGTTGTTATGACAAAAATGGGATGTTTACAACCAGTTTACTTCATACAGACGAACATGTTTAAGTTGCTGTCGATCAGTTTCATTCAGTTAGACATGAGGTCTGCTGCAGGCCCTGATCCGTCTCTGGCATTATTCCAGGCTCTGTTTGGGTTTTGGAAATGTAATAAATTGTATCCCACCCTCTGCATGCTCTGGGTAACGGCTGTTGGGATTCCATGTTCATAATCCATGATTTCTGGTTATTAGGCCCGAGCAGCGAAGCGCTGGCGAAGGCCTATTGTAATCGTAAGATTTCTTAGTTATTGTTTTTCTTATTTTTCCAATCGTAAGATTTCTTCACCAAACTTGACCCAAAATTGTCCCCCTAGGAAAATTTTCAGAATCTGGTGGAACCCCAACTGGGCGTGGCCAAACGGCTCTACGGCGCCCCCTAGAGTGAGTTGGGGGAAACCGTAGGTCGTAGAGATCTGAAACTCGGTACGTAGGTAGATCTCCGCGAATCAAGAAAAAAAGTCTCTTGGAGGTACCCTCTAAAATGCACAGGGAGGCGGCCATTTTGGTTCAAAGGTCAAATTTTGGCCATTTTTCACTTTTACTCACGTCAAACTTTTACGAACTCCTCCTAGAGATTTCGACCTATCGGCTTCATTCTTGGTCAGAGTGCAGTAAAGGCATAGGGCTTTAAAAGTTATCAAAAAATTGACTTTTCACATATGTTCAGGGGGCGTGGCAGAGCCGTGAACTTGGCGTACTCGCCGCAACAAACGATACGCTATAACTCTCACATAAAAAGCTCAATTTGCACCAAACTTGGCATGAGTGAACTTGGTGGGATCCCTAACGATCCTATGTCATCACATTCTGACGTAATCTAAGCCCCGCCCCTCAGAACAGGAAGTGACTTTTTAATTGTAAAGGTCCATCTCTGGCTTTCTTGACGTAATCAAGATAATCTTGTGTCAGATGACAGATAACAAGTTGGTCTCATTTGCTTTAAAGCACCAAAGGTTTTCAGTGGAGGCGTGGCCGTGGCGCACGGCGAACTGACTGCTGATGGCGCTGCCTTACGTTTGGCTCCTGATTCCACATGTTTCGGCCCAGATGCACCAAACTCACAGAGATCCTTCCTTACCCACCCCAGACAGGAATATAGTGTAATATTTTGTGGGCGTGGCCTAATCCCTCCACAGCGCCCCTAGAATACTTTGAAAACTCAGCCCCAAGCCATGCTTTATCCCACAATTATGAAACTTGGTACACATGTGTATCTTGTCAGGACCTACAAAAAAGTCTCTTGGAGCCATGGTCCAAACCCAACCGGAAGTCGGCCATTTTGGATCAAAGCCGCCACCATGTCCATTTTATTGACGCGTATCTGATCGAACTCCTCCTACAGCGTTTGACCCACAGACTTCAAAGTCGCTCAGCACGCACTTGAGACATAGTAGGTCAAAAGTTATCAAAGACTTTTTTGTACGTGAAAGCATTTGGGCGTGGCAAAGTGTCAAACTTTGGCTATTTGCCGTGAAACATCAAAGCGCAATAACTTCCACAGACAAGGTCTGAACTGCATCAAACTTTCCATGCCTCATTATAGATCAGTGCTCATCACATTAACATGGTAAATTGATGACATTGCTTAAGCCACGCCCCCCTCCAACAGGAAGTCAGCTGTTTTTTCTGCTGGATCTCTTACTTTTACTCTGAGATCGTATGCGGTGGCGAGACAGTAGGCGGTGGCGAGCTGGTAGGCGGTGGCGAGCTAGTAGGCGGTGGCCGGACCTTAGGCGGGGCGTCGCTTCGCTGCTCGGGCCTCCAACGCCGCTCGCTTATTATTATTTTTCCGTCACTTCGCGGCGCTGCTTGGGGCCTTTACCAGGCACGAAAACTCACCAAACTTGACCCAAAATTGTCCCCCTAGGAAAATTTTCGGAATCTGGTGGAATCCCAACTGGGCGTGGCCAAACGGCTCTACGGCGCCCCCTAGAGTGAGTTGGGGGAAACCGTAGGTCGTAGAGATCTGAAACTCGGACGTAGGTAGATCCCCCGAATCAAGAAAAGTCTCTTGGAGGTACCCCTAAAATGCACAGGGAGGCGGCCATTTTGGTTCAAAGGTCAAATTTTGGCCATTTTTCACTTTACTCACGTCGAACTTTTACGAACTCCTCCTAGAGATTTCGACCTATCGGCTTCATTCTTGGTCAGAGTGCAGTAAAGGCATAGGGCTTTAAAAGTTATCAAAAAAATTGACTTTTCACATATGTTCAGGGGGCGTGGCAGAGCCGCGAACTTGGCGTACTCGCCGCAACAAACGATACGCTATAACTTTAACATAAAAAGCTCAATTGGCACCAAACTTGGCATGAGTGAACTTGGTGGGATCCCTAACCATCCTATGACATCACATTCTGACGTCATATAAGCCACGCCCTCTCAGAACAGGAAGTGACTTTTTTTAATTGTAAAGGTCCATCTCTGGCTTTCTTGATCTAATCAAGATAATCTTGTGTCAGATGACAGATAACAAGTTGGTCTCATTTGCTTTAAAGCACCAAAGGTCTTCAGTGGAGGGCGTGGCCGTGGCGGCGAACTGACTGCTGATGGCGCTGCCTTACGTTTGGCTCCTGCTTCCACATGTTTCAGCCCAGATGCACCAAACTCACAGAGATCCTTCCTTACCCACCCCCAGACAGGAATATAGTGTAATATTTTGTGGGCGTGGCCTAATCCTCCACAGCGCCCCTAGAATACTTTAAAAGCATAGCCCCAAGCCATGCTTTATCCCAGATTTATGAAACTTGGTACACATGTGTATCTTGTCAGGACCTACAAAAAAGTCTCTTGGAGCCATGGTCCAAACCCAACCGGAAGTCGACCATTTTGGATCAAAGCCGCCACCATGTCCATTTTATTGACGTCGTATCTGATCGAACTCCTCCTACAGCGTTTGACCTACAGACGTCAAAATCGCTCAGCACGCACTTGAGACATCATAGGTCAAAAGTTATCAAAGACTTTTTTGTACGTGAAAGCATTTGGGCGTGGCTAAGTGTCAAACTTTGGCTATTTGCCGTGAAACATCAAGGCGCAATAACTTCCACAGAAAAGGTCGGAACTGCATCAGACTTTCCATGTCTCATTATAGATCAGTGTTCATCACATTGACATGGTCAATTGATGACATTGCTTAAGCCACGCCCCCCTTCAACAGGAAGTCAGCTGTTTTTTCTGCTGGATCTCTTGCTTTTAGTCTGAGATCTTATGCGGTGGCGAGCCGGTAGGCGGTGGCGAGCTGGTAGGCGGTGGCGAGCTAGTAGGCGGTGGCCGGACCTTAGGCGGGGCGTCGCTTCGCTGCTCGGGCCTCCAACGCCGCTCGCGGCTTTAATTGTTGTTGTTGTTGTTGTTGTTGTTGTTTTTCTTATTTTTCCGTCACTTCGCGGCGCTGCTTGGGGCCTTTAACGGGCACGAAAACTCACCAAACTTGACCCAAAATTGTCCCCCTAGGAAAATTTTCGGAATCTGGTGGAATCGCAACTGGGCGTGGCCAAACGGCTCTACGGCGCCCCCTAGAGTGAGTTGGGGGAAACCGTAGGTCGTAGAGATCTGAAACTCGGTACGTAGGTAGATCTCCGCGAATCAAGAAAAAAAGTCTCTTGGAGGTACCCCTTAAAATGCACAGGGAGGCGGCCATTTTGGTTCAAAGGTCAAATTTTGGCCATTTTCACTTTTTCTCACGTCGAACTTTTACTATCTCCTCCTAGAGATCTTCGACCTCTCGGCTTCATTCTTGGTCAGAGTGCAGTAAAGGCATAGGGCTTTAAAAGTTATCAAAAAAATTGACTTTTCTCATCTGTTCAGGGGGCGTGGTAGAGCCGTGAACTTTGGCGTACTTGCGCAACTTAAACGATACGCTATAACTCTCACATAAAAAGCTCAATTGGCACCAAACTTGGCATGAGTGAACTTGGTGGGATCCCTAACGATCCTATGTCATCACATTCTGACGTAATCTAAGCCCCGCCCCCTCAGAACAGGAAGTGACTTTTTAATTGTAAAGGTCCATCTCTGGCATTCTTGACCTAATCAAGATAATCTTGTGTAAGATGACAGATAACAAGTTGGTCTCATTTGCTTTAAAGCACCAAAGGTTTTCAGTGGAGGGCGTGGCCGTGGCGGCACGGCGAACTGACTGCTGATGGCGCTGCCATACGTTTGCCTCCTGATTCCACATGTTTCAGCCCAGATGCACCAAACTCACAGAAATCCTTCCTTACCCACCCCCAGACAAGAATATAGTGTAATATTTTGTGGGCGTGGCCTAATCCCTCCACAGCGCCCCCTAGAATACTTTAAAAGCATAGCCCCAAGCCATGCTTTATCCCACATTTATGAAACTTGGTACACATGTGTATCTTGTCAGGACCTACAAAAAAGTCTCTTGGAGCCATGGTCCAAACCCAACCGGAAGTCGGCCATTTTGGATCAAAGCCGCCACCATGTCCATTTTATTGACGTCGTATCTGATCGAACTCCTCCTACAGCGTTTGACCTACAGACGTCAAAATCGCTCAGCACGCACTTGAGACATAGCAGGTCAAAAGTTATCAAAGACTTTTTTGTACGTGAAAGCATTTGGGCGTGGCTAAGTGTCAAACTTTGGCTATTTGCCGTGAAACATCAAGGCGCAATAACTTCCACAGAAAAGGTCGGAACTGCATCAAACTTTCCATGTCTCATTATAGATCAGTGCTCATCACATTGACATGGTCAATTGATGACATTGCTTAAGCCACGCCCCCTCCAACAGGAAGTCAGCTGTTTTTTCTGCTGGATCTCTTACTTTTACTCTGAGATCGTATGCGGTGGCGAGACAGTAGGCGGTGGCGAGCTGGTAGGCGGTGGCGAGCTAGTAGGCGGTGGCCGGACCTTAGGCGGGGCGTCGCTTCGCTGCTCGGGCCTCCAACGCCGCTCGCGGCTTTAATTTTCCTTGAAACCTCAATGACCGCAGTATGTTAGCAATGTTAGCAGAAGTTCAGTTCCTCCAAATAAGAGCTGTGAACTTCCAGACAAATCGCGACCACCGATTGGTCAGATGCTGGCAAACCCTCTAGAATGACGGGCAGGTGGTGTCATATATCAGCTGGTCCCGCTTCAGGATGACCAGCGGGGCCCTCTGCTGGATGGCGGCAAAACTAAAACATGAGAAGAAGGTCTAAGTGGGTTTTAGTTAAAATATTGGAGCTAATTTTAATCTAATAAACCATTCATTGTGTGCAACCCTAATTCAATATAACCTGCCTGTTGTGTTGTTCCCTGCTGTCACTAGAAGTGTTTTGAACTGTTGGAGCCATTATGTGCTCCGAGAACACACTCGTAGCTGCCATGTTTATTTCTTTGCCAGCTGAGAACCAGCTCCAGTTGGTGAAGCTGCCGGACTCCAGCGCGGACGCATCAGCAGACGAGGACGGGCTGCTCAGGTTCTGGGAGCTCAAAGATGAGTTGACGTTGCTGGAAAAAGCAGAGATGTCCTTGATACCGTACGGCGGCCGGAGGTCTGTGCTTCGTCCTTTGGCCGACAGGTGGGCTGAAGTGTACGGATGGGATCAGATAGGAAGTAAATGGACATTCAGCATGTCATATATGTATTAATACCCCATAAATGTTTTATAATGTCATGTTTCATCAATGAAGTGATCCAGGTTATGTCTCTTAGAGGTATTCAGGAATGCAGTGGCTTATTGATGCTCCATCTTTGGGTTTTGGATTAGTTCTGCTGTGCAACAATAGTATGAGGTGCTTCATTCTGAAAGATACAATCTTTCTGTCTCTGCAGAAGAGATTTTAAGATTTTAGACCAATTGTGTCCACACATATTGCCCTGAGGGCCACAAGATTTGTTCAATTGAAAGTGCAAAAAACTATATAACACTAAGGAGCCAAAACATTAAAAGGGTTCTTGATTTGTTGCCTTGTTAAAAATACAGACAATTTCCTAGTTTTTGGGGTCGTCAATTTTCTATTCCGTTTGTCAAATTTGAACAATTCTTGAGTTGTGGTCCTAGGCCAAACAAAAATGCTATATTTAGCAATATTAACAGAAATATCTGCAAAGTTTTGCACACATTTGAAGTGAAACATAGCTAATGAGACATATGAATAGAACAGTAACTACAGCAAAAGCAAAATATTTGCAGAAATAAAAGTGATCTTCAAAATCGCAACAAATCTACAATAGCTGAAGAAAAACAGAATCAAGGTTTTGAAATCCCCAAGTCACCCAGGCTGAAACACTTAAGCTAAAAGGAGACATATTGTTCCAGCTTCTTTTGTGTTCAGCAGGTCCGCAAGTCCACACATTCAGCAAATAGCCAGAAATCATTTAAACTTTCCACATACTTGCCTTCTAACACAGCACTTGTGTTATTTGTTATGCAGTCACAGCGTGGAGCAGCTGAATCTGTTGTTACTGCAGAAAACTGTAATTCTGAAGGACTGCATGTGGGAAGGAGATATCTAGCCACTTCTTTTCAGTGACATTCTCCGCAGAATGTCAAGTAGAAATAATGCTGTTTTCTCACCGAGGCTCTGAAGAGTGATGGGAAGTAAAAGCATTTTGTTTTGTTTTTTCAGGAAAGCTTCTACCAAGGCCGTTCCCGAGCTTCATGTTTCCGGCTCTCAGTACGGCGGGAAGGAAGAAGAAGCTGCGCGGAGAGAGAAGGAGAGAAGGTGGGCTGATTTTTAGCTTCTGCTCACTCACAGGTCCTGTAGACTTTATATTTAAACGTTTGCATTTCGCAGAGAAACTGGAGTAAAATCATTAAAACGTTGCTTTCTTCTGACTCTGCTGCAGAGAGGCTTCTCTAAAGGTCTACAAACAAGCCAAAGGAAAAGCAAAACAGAAAAAGGGACAGGTATATATGGGACACAACTACTCTATTTTCACCTGACAACCACCAGAGGGCGCTGGTCGTCCATCTATATCACAGTGAATGTTTAATGCAGTAAGCCAACTAGACTTTATGCAGATACAGAATGACGCAGACATGTTCTAGCAGTTAAAAATGATTTCTTACATTTTTAAATTTTAATATCAGATGAAAATATTCTCTGTAAATAGAAAATACAGTTTTTAAAAGATGATTTCCTCTGTTAAGGGAAAGAAACAACGTAGAAAGCAGGTACCTCCCGTAAAGTAGGGCTGGCAGTTTAATCAAATTTTCAGTTTTTCAAGATTTAATTTTTTGAAAATCTGGATTTTTTTTCTCACCAATTCATCCCTTTGGTTTCTATAGTTCAGAGTGAAGTGAGCCAGGAGATACCATGTTGTTGTCATAAAGTAGAGAGCAGAATTCATGTTTCTATAGAATACTTCAGGTTTTCCTGGTCTGATGATACAACATCGCACTACTACCACCATGTTTTAACATTTTGGAATCTAAAAGCACTTTTAGATTCTGTTCAGGGTCGTTTTCTGACTGCCTGGATGAATTGTTGATACAGTTTTGGAGTAATTCAGACTCTTCTATAACTAAACTGTATTTTCAGACTCGAATAGCCGCTGTAACACAGACAGCTACAGGAGATCCTTTCCTCCCACTTTTGTAATCCTTTCTAAACCGATAGATGTACGTGAATTTCTGTTGATCTGGGCCTGATGAGATCTTTGGACCTACTTCATGCTGTCAGACAGGTTCTGTTAGAGTAACTTCCTTATCCTAAAGGACTGGATTTAACTCATAAAATTGAACTCGGTCTTCAAAGAAAGCGGAAAACTGCACTTTGAATTTACTCAGGTGTGATACTAAAATGCATTTGATAATGAGAAACCTATAAACATGACAAAAAAATCGGTCAGAGTGTGTAGCTTATTCACAACAGCGTACTTGGATGGTTTTCAGCCGTATTTCAGTGCTTACTACAGAAAATTGACTCTTATTATTTGGTAAATTGTCAAACACACCTAAAAAGAAATGAGAACTAAAAAGGCAGAAATGAATTTGGATTATTTATCGCAGTAAGTCATGTTGCTGCTTTTAGGCTGCAACTTCGTAGGGTGTCCTGCAATAGCTCTTTTATGCAATCAAACTCAAAATGATGTGCTGTAAGACACAAAGATCTTCTCGCTATGTTACAGGAAGTGGAATCAAAGTGCCATCTAGAGGGACCTTCACAGGAGACGACATTGTGCTTGTCCACAGAGAGGGAAGAGAACAGGTAAAGTGGAGAAAAGTAGCACAGATCCCCAAGAGATATTAGGAAAGGAGCCAAAACTAAATATTTTGATTTAGTATTAAATCAAAATATTCATCATAATTTAGTGTGACTGTGCTGATCACTATGCTGCACATAAAGAAGTTGATAAAGAGGTTGTTCATTGGTTAGAATTTCATAGCTGGGTCTTTATAAAACTAATGTCCCCGTCACATTGTTGAAAAATAATATTGTACCAAAAGGATCTGTTTCAGAAACGTTTTAATCCAACTCCGTCCCTGCATCTTGTTTTACCAATAGGGGGCAGTGTGGTGCAAAGCTAAAACCTCCGTCAGCCAATCAGATTGCTTCAAAACGACCTCGACTTCCTGTTAGGAATTAAACATGGCGTCAGGAAATTAATTTGCGTGGACAGATACACAGTTTGAACTGCTTTTAAATTGTGTTTTGCAATATTTAAAAAAATTAAACACAAGACGATTTTGAATGGGAATCATGTCAAAGCAAGCAAGCAGATTTATTGGTGCTTTTTTTGTTGCAGACTGTAATACCTGGGACTCTAACTCTCAATTTTCCCATGTCCACACGCAAACACAATTACAGAATCTTCTCAAATCTCCACTTTGGTCAGAGTTTTTGTAAATAATTGTTATATTAGTTTATCACAAATATATTCATAACTCAAATACTATATATTTGGATAATGATTTGTTTGAAACTGTGGTAGATGCTACACCCTTTCTTTTATGTCTTTACACACTATTCTGTATTTAGAGAATAGAAAAAAATATATGAAATAAAATAAAAGATGTAAAATAGAACAACTTCTTCCACAAGAGAGAGATGACACACCAAAAACTGTTTCTTTCAAACATATATCCACCAAAAACAGTCAGCATCCATCCATCCTCCATCATATTAACCATTAAAAATGTCTTTATTATATCTTATTTTGAATCTAGTGAATTTTTTACATTGTTTTTAGTGATATTAAGCAGAGTTTTCATGTGGATTAGATGTCAAAATGCTTAAAAATGCATTTGTTTTCCCAGATATGCAGCTACATGTGAACTAGGCCTACTTCTCTGAAAAGCAGCTGTTTTTTTCTGTTTTCTGTGAAAGAATCAGTCAGAGTTTCTGCACTTTCACTCTGCTGTCCACCATCTCTAGTGAAAAACCTCTGAAGCATTAAAATACTGTCTTCTGACAACCAGTTCTGACCTTTTTGGCACCTTTAGATCAGCTCGGGAGCTCGAGCGCAGCATCCGTACTCGTGTTAAGAGGCTGCAGGAGAAACACAAGAGTACCAGGAGCACTGTGAACCAGGAGATGTCAGTGACCACGGAGGATGTGGAAGAGGTCAGCACCGAGAACCTGCAGAAACCCATAGATGTCATTGATTTCATCTTTTTTTAAACTTTTTTTTCCCGTCTGACCAACAGATCAGGAGGTTACAAAGGCGACTTCTTGAAAGGAAAAATCAGCGAAGGAATTATTTTGAAAACCCTTTCAGTCCAGGTTCCTGGCCGAGATTCCTCTTCAAGTGACTCGGACCGCTGACCGTTTGCACCATGTTTTGAGTTTTAGAAATCAAAACATCCTCCAGATGACTTGAAAAGTCGTTTCCATCATTAGTGGCCAAAATGCAGACATTTTAAAAATAAACTTATGAAGTTTAATTGTTTTTTTTATATTAGATGTTTGCAACACAATTTCTCCATTTTACACTTTAGGTATGGTTATGGTTTAGGTATGATCTGTTCAAAATCAATTCCAAAAGGGAAAGTTATCTAGGTCAAGCATTTTAATGGGGCAGTATAATGTAAAATTTACTTTTTCAAGCATTACATCAGCTTATAATGTTATTCCCTTGTCAAAACCATACCTGGAATGTTGCCTTGATTCTTTCATGCATGTTTGAGAAATCATTTAATCTCCATGGCAACCATTTGGAGCTGTGCAAAACAACTGGGTGGACCTAGCGCCGCCTTCAAGAAGCTAGTTTTATCTGCAGTTTCCAAGCGTCTGCCTCACAGAGCACCCATAGCCTGCAACTCCCCCACTCAGCTCCTTCAGACTAGCCAGCAGCAATTAGCAAACATCCGGTGGAACTGGGGATCTGCTGAGGTCATTATTCAAGCTACTTCTCAATCAAATGCTGGCAAAAACGTTGTTAAAGGGTTAGTAGAGGAGCCATGTTGGGATGACTTTCTGAAGGCAGAGTTTCAGAAAGAGCAGGAGTTTTTAAAGAGACCCAATTTCAAGATTAAATTAGGATGTCAAATTTATCTTGAGTTATACTTGATATATATATATGTTAACTTAAGATAAAATTGTTACTTGATTAAGCTATAAAATGGGACTATGTGTCTGGAAAACACATAATATTACCCCTTTAAAGACATTCAGATATTTGCTCAATACCGATGTTATGCTTTTCCAGACTTTTGTAGACTCTTAAATTGGGGACTGGTGAGACAAAAGTGGAGCTTTTTATATGTCCCATTACATGTGACATTAAAATACACAATCAGATCAGGAAAAGAGAATCATACCAGCAGTCAAACACAGTGGTGGTTGAGGCATGGTCTGGGAATGATGGGATTTTTCAGGACCTGAACAACAACTCACAACTGCACCAGTAACACTTTTTTAGTGTATTTATTGTCACAGTTACAGTTTTTCTGTGTGGAGCCAAAAATCTACATTTCATTGCCAAAACCACTTATGTGTCCAAGAAAATCAAGTCATCAGTTTATGATCACTTCATGAGTCAGCACACTTGGGTTTATGCAACAGGTTACTATCAAGTTAACCTCTGATTAACTCAAAAAAAGAAGAAAAAAAAGTGTAGGAGTGACCAGCCAATGTCTGGACCTAAATCTGACTGAGATGCTAGAACATGACCTTAAAAGGACCCAGAAAATGTCCTGCAGCACAGAAATAAATAACCCAAAAAAATATAAAAATAAAACAGGTCACACACTAATATTTTGTTTGACTTTGATTATAACACACATTTGCAGTGGCATTATTTCAATAAGCTTCTGAAAAGTCACACTGCTTATTTTCATCCTGTGTTGCATTACTTTTACACCCAGATAGGTGAAGGTGGGAGAGTTTAACCTTTGTGTAAATGATAAATCAGAAATGACCTTTACTCACCCTAACATATTGCAAGTCTTGTGTTAACCTTGTAACATGTGAAACTGGTATGTGAAACCGGTTTTACATGATGTGGTTTCATGTGAAACCAGATCACATGACTTTCTTATATTGCTCTAAAATCTAATCTTTCCACTCCTTAGCAAGTTGTAGTCTTTATCTCCAGGTAGCCTGTCTGATCTGTGGTTTTCTTATGACTGTTCAATCTGATTACTTTCAGTTCCTTTTTTTTGAAAATGCTCTCCTTTCATTTTATTCTGTTTGATTTTCTTTGACTTGATCTCATCAACCATGATCATTCAGGGATCATGGTTGATCTCATCAACCATGATCATTCAGGGATCATGGTTGATGAAATCAACCATGATTCAGGGATTCACATTCAGGGATTTTTCCCCTCAAAACAATGGTTTCCTACTATCCTCCCAGTTTTTAATAATGCATTAAACAGTTCTCAGCCCAAGTTTTTCTGTAATCTTCTTGGATGCCAATGATTTGACTCTTTTTAAACAGAGTAAATTTTTTTCCACAGGATGTGTCTTTCCACATGGGTGTTTAATGAAATGAGAAGCTGCTGATTACATCATCTGGGGTTAAATAACTTGTTGCCAGCCGAAAGATAATAAATCATGCAGTAATTATCCATACCTATTTGCTAAGTTAAATTACTTTGTTTTGTTTTTTTGGCCAGTGTATAACATTAGAACACCACAACAGGTTTTTAATTACATGTTATATTTAATTAAACTGAATTAAAGATAATAAGTTTTACTTCTCCCTTTCAAAGAGATTAGTGCTTATTATTACATTCTCGGTTATGCATGCATGTTTTCTCCTGTCCTACTAGCTATTTGTTTCTTTTGTTCTTTAAACTTTTAAATAATTAAAAATAAACATATTTCACTAGCTATTTAAGGGAGATATTTTTTACAAGCTTTGCGGAATCAAAAAATAAAGAAAATATTTTTTTTTATTGTACTTTTGTTTTCCTCTGCACTTCTCCACTGTAAAACTTGCAATATGTTAGGGTAAGTAAAGGTCATTTTAGAAAGTTGATAAAAGCTAACCTTCGGATTGCAACCTAAGATGGACATATTTATCATTTATTTGATTTGCACTATAAATATTCTATAGATTTAAAAATCCTGAAGCTGTTTTTAGAAAACAACACATACAGTTCCATTGAGAAAGCGTAAATATTTTAAATGAATTGTTTATTCGTTGTACATTTCTTACTAGCGCCACATTTTATGGATATTTCTTGATCTACTTGCAAAGTCGCCATTATTCTCTCAGCATGGACAGCAGGGTGAGGTGAGCGGTAATGAACGGCATCAAACAGTGAGGCAGAGAAAAAGGCCAGGCCTCGTCTCAGGGAGATTTTTTTGCTCCTGTAGCACACAGAGCGTGATGTCAGCGGTGGCAGCGCTGTTGTAATGGACTTGGTGGGGGTGATGGCGTCATTTTCTGCCCTAGCGTAGCCTCCTGCTCTCGATAGCGAAGGGGGAGACGGATCTTAGGCCGACGAGACCGTGGCTCCCTTGGCCGGGATCGAGTACCGCGGAGCCGGACAGAGCACCCCGGGAAACATGGAGGCTGCGGACGAGGAGCTGCGGGCCGGCTCTCGGGTACCTGTCACTATCGATCATGTTGTTAACGACACGCTGGTGGTGACGCTGACCTACCGAGAAAGGAGCTACACGGGGATATTACTCGATTCCAACAAAAAGTGAGTAATTTTATGGACTTTCTAATTTTTCCCAGAAATTATTCTCTGCCATAGCGTGCTAACGGCTATCTGGAATGCTAGCTCCTTAGCTTTGTAGCAGCTAACTGGGCCCTCAGAAAAAAGACATGGGTTATTGTAGCTGACAGGGGAGCTAACGGCTAACTTTGGTGGCTAATCATAAACTGACATTCCACTTTACGTTATAAAACGGCAGAATATCAGTTTTTCCGTTGTGGAAACATTTATTTCATTTCATAAGATTAGGGAATGCAGTGATTGATAACTTGTATTGTGCTGATACTGTTTCTGAATTCATCAATAGCTTATTGTTAGCCTTATCAAATGCTGAAGAAGCTCAAAGAAACTGAATAAAAGCAGGTCGGTTAATCAGACAGTGATGTGATTATCCACACAAATTGATTAAAGTGACTTTTCTGCTGTGCTGTTTAAAATAATCAAAAGTATTTGTGTTAATTTGAGGTACAGCTCTGTTATACCCAGGGACCTCTAGTTCATAAGAATCATGGAAAATTACAAATTTAATGAATCATTTGTCACGTTTGGCTGTTTGACTTCATCCAACTTGTAATAACCGGTGACCCTGGTTCTGTTTGGCATTGAAGGCCCTTCTCTGTGATTATAAGCAGAGTCCTGCTCAAGTATAAGAAAAATAAAGGGGTCAAGACTATTGTGACATTATTAATGTCTAATTATTTCATGCTTCTGTTTACCTCAACTGTCAGCTCTGTGTTGCGCACCTTAAAAGCCGATGGCTTACACTATTTATAGCCTAGCAGAATCAAAATCTGACCAGCTTTGGCCCTTCTTTATGCAACAGCTCAAGCTGCTCTGAGAACAAACTACTTAAATGAGGGAAAAAGAAGGCCTTGAAATAACCCGAAATAGACCTCTATTCCAGGCCTCGACAAAAACCAAATCTGACTCCTTCTTCCTTTTCAGCTTAGGGAAAATCACTTCCTCTCATTGTTTTTCTCTGCTTTTTAAAGATATCCTTGTGTATTCGTATCATTCAAACTAATCTCCACTATCTAGTTGCTGTACGCCAAGTGAAGTGCCAGCAGCTTTAGTGAATCACTGATCGTCATATTGTGCGTCCTTGTGCTATGTTTAACAAGTACGGCCTGTTCCCTGTAACAGGCAGCACCGTTCGTGCGCTGTCAGTCACAGTGGAGGCTAATATTTGGCAGCTTTGGGGCACGTATAGAAAGGCTAGAGAGGAACAAACATCGCCAGGAGACTACAATCCACCGAGCCATGCCAGCTCCTTCTCTCGGGGACGAAAATGGGCTCCCCAAATGTGTACTAATTAATAATCTCACCACACAGGAGCCCTGAGTAGACGTGGATGCAAAAACAAACTGAAATCTCCTGGTTGCATCTCTAAATCCCGAGTGATTCATGGGATTGTTTTTGTTCAGTCAGATGTTGGGAAGGCGAGGAGGGGGAGTGCCTGGGCATCCTGTAGACTCTTTGTTTGCTGTCTCCTGACTACAGCAGCTCAGCCATGTTACTTTTTTGCCTGCCAGCCACCTCTTGATGACTTCTCGGCCGTTTGGCCTTCATTAGACGTGTTTATCGATCCCAGGATATGAAAGAACATGCGTACAATCAAGCAGGGAAAGTGGGTGATACTATTGCTCTGCTGTTGTAGCCTGAGGCATAAGGAGAGATTACTGCATGGCTCGCTCAGCAGAACCCAACCCCCACTCTATAAGAACTTTGAGAACGCAGGTGACAAGCAGCGTGGTTCAGAACCGTTCACGTTTCTCTTCTTTTTTTCGTTCTTTTACCGCTTAATTTTTCTCTTGGACTATTTCAACATCTCTATTAATGCTTAATAGCACAATATATATTAACAATCTTAAAATAAATTAGTCTTTTATGGCAGCAGCTTTATCTCACATGGAAAAAATAGTCAAAGCCTTTCATTTGATTGCATTCATTGTTTTGGGGGAATACCCACAATACAAAAAGCACTGGTGCCACACCTTTATTTGTACTCAACAAATGCTACAAAGGGCTTAAGAAACATCCTATTTGACTTTTCTTTGTTTTAATTATCACAGTATCTCTAACCTTTTAATGATAAATTCATTATTTTTTGTATCTCTGAGATGAGATCATAAGACAAGACCAGAACCCTTCAAAACAAAACATGACATGGTTAGAATTGAGCGTCTAAAATTTGAAACAACTAGAGCAACTATCCTACTATCATGTACTTAAATCAGAATGGTAGAGGAGGTAACATCAAAACGATCTTCATAAGTTTTTTATTTTCTAGTGGCCTTAATCCTTTTCTCTAGTCTACACATACTCACCCAGGAATAGGAGCAGCTGTAAAGTCAATAACTAAATACATTTTTGCCAGTTGGTAATCTGCACCGGTCTAGAACTTTTGATCAAATTAACAAAATTGTAATCTATTTATGTTCAGGTTTACCTTGTTATGGATTTTTGTGTATGAATTAGACAAGGTTCTTATAAATACTGTACTGAATAAAATTTTGCTTCAGTCAGATGAGAAGAAAAACTCCAGGTGGCATAAAACACAGGACGAATATTTCACAAAGAACCTGATTGCCACTTTTCAGTATGGAGGAGGATTATTTATGCTGAGGGCTTGTTTACGTTTTAAATAAACGGGCGATACTTGTTAATACTCCATGGCATCATGAATTATTAGGTATAAGGGGTACCAAAAGTCTCCCAAAATCTATCAGCAATCAGCTAATTGCATGTGAAACCAATCTTTTCTACCTCCACAAACATCTGAAAATCAGCCTCTGTCCTCTTTTGCTCAGCTCACTAGATCCGCCCACAAGGTTACATTGGACGGTAGCACAGGGCATTCTGGGTAAATACAACCAAAACAAACGTGCGAGTCTAGTGCTAGCGGGTGAAAAGGTTTTTGGCCTTTTACCAAAGAAAAGAGAAATCCTACAGTAGCTAAAATCTGACATGAAATGAAATGTAATTTTTGTTTACATTTCATGTTGCGCTCAGTGTCTCCTTCATAGGTTTTTATGTTTCTTTCAGTGGTTGTTGGTGCAGCGCCACCACAGGCGAGGAGGGGAACTAGTTTATCAAAGGGTTTGGTTTATTTGACAGTGCAGTGTGAAAGTGAACCTCAGCAGCTAAAGATGCAACAAATGTTGCTACTTTGGTCCCCATTCTGAGTCTAACGGACGATCCGGAATGAAAAGCCTAAATCACATCTAGCTTATGCTACAGCCATAAAGTATTTATTTATTGTACTGCTTTTATGTCTGCCAAAATAAATACGTACATTTCTGACATGCAAGTAATTGTCTCTATTGTCTTTTTTTCTGGACTTTAGGACTGGACTCTTCTGTCTGCCAGATTTCTCATCTAAACTTGGTGACTGCCCCATTACAAAGCCAGACTGTGAAATCCCAGAAATCTTGAACGAGGAGCCGGTTGTTAAGTCTCCGAGCCAGGCCTCACATAGACCAAAGGATGAAAACTCGGTCCCTGAAAGCAGCGAACCGACAGCACCTCGGCCTCCACCCTGCCCCATCCCCACGCCCGTGCCAGCTGGGCAGACTCCTTTTCCTCCTTATTTTGAAGGAGCGCCGTTCCCTCCGCCTTTATGGGTGCGCCACACCTACAGCCAGTGGGTGCCTCAGCCCCCTCCGCGACCAATCAAGAGGAAGAAGAGGCGGTCACGAGAGCCGGGGCGTTTGACCATCAGCACCATTCGACTGCGGCCGCGGCAGGTTCTGTGTGAAAAGTGTAAAAACACGCTTAATAGCGACGAGGACAGCAAAGACGGCATTAGCAACACTAAGACTTCTAGAAAAGAGAATACGCTGCAGAGTGACGATGACGGGGATTATAAGGACAACCCGGCGAAGCTGTCGAGAAAAGAGGACGTCATCACAACGAAGGACACCAAAAGACGAGAAAACACCCCTGTCCTCGATGGCAAACGCTTCCGAAAGGACAAAAGGGGCGAGGCTGACGTTGGGAAATACGCAGCAAGTGATGTCATCCCTCACAGTCCCGTCATAAAGATTTCCTACAGCACTCCACAGGGGAAGGGGGAGGTCATGAAGATCCCATCCCGGGTGCATGGCTCAATCAAACCATTCTGCCCGACACAACTGGTGCAAAACGGCGTGGGAGGAAACAACAAGAGGTCTGCGGACGCCGCCAAAGACCAGCGGCACATTTTGGACGCCACTAGGTCTGGCCTCACTGTCTCTATTCCAAAACTCAAACTAACCCGGCCTTTCGCAACGGTGAACCAAGGTTCGTCCTGTCCAAAGATCCGATTGAGACCGCCGCAGAGTCAGGGAGAGGAGACCATGATGGAGTACGAGGCAGAACTGGTTGGGGGCAGCCGGAGACGGAGCCCCAGGGGGCCCGGATCCTGCATCCCTCACTCTGAAGACTCTGGGGAGGGGAAGAACTCGTTGGAGTTATGGTCAGGGAGTTCTGGGGAGGAGGCAGACCGCAGCCACAGCGACCTGACCCTCTTGATCAACTTCCGGAAGCGCAAAGCAGACTCATCCAGCCTGTCCGTGTGCAGCAGCGACAGCCTGGACGAGTCCAAGTCCTTCAGCTCCGAAGGGACGTCGCCAGAGCTTTGTGACCTGGCACCGGGCGAAGACCTGTCCGTCACCTCGTCCTCTGTGACGCCACGCGAGGATTGCAAGACGGTGCCGCCGCTCACGGTGCGCCTCCACACCCGCAGCATGACGAAGTGCGTAACGGAGGAGGGCCACGCCGTGGCGGTGGGCGACATCGTGTGGGGGAAGATCCACGGCTTCCCCTGGTGGCCGGCCCGCGTGCTCAGCATCAGCGGCACCCGGAAGCAGGAGTCCGACGGCTGCGAGGCCCAGTGGCCCCAGGCGAAGGTGGCGTGGTTCGGCTCGCCCACCACCTCCCAGCTGTCCGTAGCCAAGCTGTCGCCCTTCAGAGAGCTCTTCAGGTCCCGCTTCAACCGCAAGAAGAAAGGGATGTACCGGCGAGCCATCTTGGAGGCCGCCAAGGCCGTGGGTCACATGGGACCAGAGATTACATCACTGGTTTCCCACTGCGACATGTAGGTCAGTCCCAGTGAGTACTGGAGCAGTTAGCTCTGTTATTAAGATCTCACAGACAACACAACCGTATAAAATCAGCACCTTCGCTTTAAAGGGCATCTGCTTAAAGAAAATAAACTCCTCTGCCGAAGAAAAATAGCACCTCCTCCTAAAGAACAAAAAACAGCACCTCCTCTTAATAAAAAACCAACACTTCTGCCTTAAAAGCATCTCCAGTCAATAAATAAACAAAACCGTGTTCATACCAGCAGGGATTTGGACACTAGTGAGTTGTTGGGAGCAGTGATGGTTAAACGGTCTAAACAGAAAAGTCCCACTTTTTCCTGTCTGTGTGTATTTCTGTCCAATATTTGTTGTACTTAATCATGCAGTTCCAAAGTATTGAGGGCTAGAAAAACATACTTTGATTAGTTTAGTCTGCAGAAAAAGAATATTGTGAAGAAAAGGTTTTTTCAAAAGCAGTCATTTCTCTTTGAAACTCATAATTTAGACTTTCCAACCAGATATTTTAGTTCAGACGGTGCATTTAAAGGATCTTTATTCATCATTGGACGAGCCAGGCCAGATTTGACATCTTGAGTGGGACAGATTTGGAGACGGAGCTTATCTGCATTTGTCTACATGCCAAAAAAAAAAAGCTGTGAAAAAGCTCTTCAGCTAAGTTTAGCACAGTGTCGTCTGATGATCTGAGGAACATACAGATGATAAACCACAGCACAAGCATTTTCACAGGAAACATTTTCTGCTTAAATGGTACAAGAGCCTCAGAAACCAGAAGTTTTACATTTGGACATGGAAATTGTGTTTTATGTAAAAACATGTGACTTCAGTAAAAACCTGATCAGTTCTTCTCTAGTTAATTTGTTTTTAACTGATTCTAAGATGATCTAAATCTACTCAGCTGTTATATAACATTTTATTTTGTTATTACGTGCAACTTGTTTCAGTCTAATTCACAGCCACAGCTATTTTTGAGATTTATCACCTAAAGCAAAGGTGTTCAAGGTGAGGCTCGGGGACCGTTGGTGGCCCTGGACTGATTTTGTTCAGCCTCCTGACCACAATTCAATACATTAAATGGATTAGGATGAAACTACATTTAAATTAAAATCTACTTCAAAGATGTTAGATTTGACACAAAGTGATCATATTTTCCAAGCTCTCTAGTTTCTTTTTGTTGTCATGGTAACTTGGACCACATCCACATATTGACTTATACTGTGAAGTGCACCAAATCTGCTTTTATTTGCTGTATTTCAAATGTCGGCTGGCCTAGATCCTGTTTTTATTGCTGAGAACAGGCAAAATATTGTTTCTGTTTTCTTCAGTCGAGCCCAAAATAATCAGCAGACTGGATGCCTGTTACTGCTTCAAGGGTCAAAGAGTTTATCTGTCATTTCAGGACATGTTAAAATATGAGGTGGAGCAAAACTGATCCTAGTTTAAACCTCATGAGAAAAAGAAAAAAAGATATGAAATGGATAAAAAAATTTACTGAGTTAAAAATAAAATGAATAACTGGGATAAGTAGCAAAATTAGTTGGAAACTTGGATTCTCAGCTGGATTTAGCTCTGGACTTTGACTAGGCTGTTGTAAAATCACAATGCTTTAATGGCTGTTCTGTGTTGTACTGTTGGGCTGCAACTGAGGATTATTTTAGTAATTGATTAATAATATATCAACTTATTGTGATGATTAATCAGATAAAAAAAATTGGCACAGTCTACTGATTTTTCATTTAACCACTTAAGCTTTAATACCTTAGAAGACGTATGCAAACAAATAATTTACAAAGAAAATAAACATTTGACTGCCAGTTAACCGCCGCTTAAAATCCCAGTCAAACACTTTGAATAAGGTCTGCTTTTGCAAGGTATTCCCGATTTTTGGACCTATAATAAAGCAGAGTTATTGCGTCTTGCTATCGTTTAAGTACTTTTAAATCCAGAGAGCAGATTCAGCCAAGTTAAATCTGTTGAACTGCATTAGCATGTGGTTTCAGTTGTGTGTCAAATGCTCTTTGTCATGCGTCTGTGCTGAGCTCCTTCCTCTGGTTTTCTGGGGTTAGTGACCGAGAAAACGCAGCGAGCGCAGGTCTTTGACACGTGCTTCAACGTGAAATCCTGTCGTGTTTAAAGAGGCAGGCCTGCGTTTTCCAGCGCCTTTGTTCGCTCTGTTGTGAGGACAAACAGAGAAGGAATTGAGACTGGCCTCTATTAGCTGCTTTTTCCTCCAGTCTTCATACAGGAAGCGCTTCTCTTGCTCCTTCGGCCACATAAAGGTCCGAAGCGGTGGGAAAAGCTGCTGACGTTCACCTCAGACTTCCTCCATGTTAAAAATGTCATGATAGACCGACTTGCATACCCATTCTGGTTACTTTATATCCACAAACCTCAATCTATAAAAGGATTTCATGTAAAAGAGACACAAAGTGAATCCAGTCCATCTGAGTCTAATCTGACCTGAGTGTAAATCCAGATGTTCTCTGAAGGCCTCGGTTTCTAAATGAACAAACGGCGTCATGACGACCGAGGTGATGAAACTGGTGGCAGCATCATGCTGTGAGAGTTAATGTAAAGATGAATGGAGCTAATGCTTCACCTAATTATTGTTTTAGGATTATTTTGACGATTAAACTGATAAAAAAAATTCTGCACATTCAGTCGAGAAAATGAAAAATTTAAAATCATTTAATTTTTTATTTAAATGAAAAATTTAATGATTAATTTTTCATGTAATCTTAAACCTTTTTATACAATATTAGAAATACATTAAAACATGGAAGTAAACAAATAATCTCTGTTTTTAAATAATTAAAAGAACTTTTTAGCCAACATGCAATAACAGCATTTCTTTAGTGAACGTTTGATCATTTGTAGCAAAAGATAAAATAACTACTTCTAATGTCAACATGTGAAAAGCTTTTTTGTTTGATTTAACATCAGTACAGCGTGGAGGATAATCTGATTATTTTTTTGTAGTAACCGATTAATAGTTGAATAGCAAAAGTTGCTTATTTTCGATTTCCTTTTCAGAATTTGAAACGGGTGAAGCTAAAACTGTGCATGTTTACAGAAAAATGATTTTTTTACCATTAAAAAAATGTATACATTTATAGTATACAATATTTATGTTGTTTTTATCATAAATTTACATTTTATGAGTCCGTAAACTCCAGTTCACAATTGACTTCTAGAGGAGTTAACGATTATTTAAACAATCGATTGATTCGATTAATTATTTCAGCTATAGACGGAGCTGCATGCAAACCTTCAACAGGTGAAAATTGTGCGTTATTATGCATTATTTTATCTAATAAAAAAAACCATTAAAATACTTTCACCTGTGTGGTTGAAGCGTGATTAAAGGAGCGTGAACACTTCAGCGTTTCAGCGGAAACTGATTGGTTTTGTCTGTGTTTGTCCTGCAGAGGCTGAGGACCAAACAGACGTCTCCGAGGTTTCTCTGGATTCTCAGACTCGGTCATCAAGGCCCGGGAGTGGGAGGACGTGCCGTTGCCATGGCTACTATTTATATACCCTTTTTGTTTGTTGTTTTTTTTTCCACAAGGCTGTCAGAAGATGGATTATTATTATTGTTATTGAGACTGGATAAGGGAGCAAAAAATTAAAAAAAGAAACAAAAGACCAGAAATCTCATGGGTCTTCTATGAACTCTGAACTTTTTGTTATTTTCTAGGTTTTATCAGATTTCTATAGAGCCGGACAACAAACACTACATTGACCCAAATGTATTTATTCTCCTTCAGTCCTCCTCCTGATAGTTTTTTGGAAAACCCTTCTAGTTTGCTGCTGTTTTTCCACGTCTGAAAGTCTTACTCTTCACTTTTGAAAATGTGAACGCTCCATCCAGAGACGGCAACATTCGGAGGATGCGTTCGGACCGAACTCCAGAGTCACGCCGCGTCTGCTCCCGCACCAGCCCCGTTTCATTTCCTAACGTTTCAGATATCCTGAAAACCATCTTTACATTTAATTATTTGAAGTGACTCATTTTAAAGAAAAAAAGCACTTTATCGGTACCTTGGTGGCCTGCTGTGAGCTCGCTGTCTGAGACGCTATTGAGAGATACAACCTCGATAGTCGGCAGCGGAGCGCAGAAGTCTTTGTGGTTGACTATCTATGGCCTTGGAGATACAAAACTAAAACCCTATTTCTTTGTTTCTTATCTTATTTTAAAAGTTAAATCCATAAGAAAACCAGACACAATGTTTTTTTTGTTTTTCTTAACGGTCACTACAAAAACAAATCCACTGGTGAACATTTGTCAACAACGTACCCCCCAGCCCCCATGCATCTTCAGTTAAAGCTTTATGAGTTACTTTCTTTCAGAGAAAAAATACAAATGAATACAATGCTGTAAGAATACTGTGAATTCAGCTGCTGACTTGGACTGAAGGACAAAAAAAGCAAAAAGCTGGCTTGCAATTAGTCGCAGTATTTCGGGCGAAATGGCGACTGCAGCACTGACTTTTAGTGACTTTAGCGTTGTAAATCCAGTGCAGTGAGGCGGTCAGTATTTAAAAGTCAACCGAAGATTGCACAGGCACGACTCCTTTCTTCCAGCCCAGAACCGGAAAAGCAGGCTCAGTTTAGGTGACAGAATTATAATTATTATTATTATTATTGTTATTATTTTTCAAAAAGAGCTGCTCCCTTCTTCCTGTTTTGATAATCTTCGTTGTGAAGCTGTGGTCGGGCGCAGCTGGAGGGAACGCCTGAGAGGGGAGGCGGTCGTCTTCCCATGGATGAGCAACATGGCCATTTACTGCTGCCCACGTCAGTCAATGCTATTGACTACTTTTTGTTTCTTTTTTTTTTTTTTTTACCTGTACTGTACATAAAATAAAATATACAAGCAATATTGGTGCAGTTGTGTATAATTTGTGGCTATAAAAAGGTGTTAAAACATAAAAAAGAGCCTTTTAAAGTGATGCTTTACAAGTGTTTAGTTTTGATTATTAAGGTTAATATAATTTCAAATTAATATATTAAATTAGATTTTTTTTACTGTTGTCCAGCAGTATGACTGTGTATTGCAGCCACTATAAACAGAAAAAATAAGTAAATTTTTGGGAAAAAAACAAGAAAATTTCTGAATTTAAAAAGTAAAAATTTTACCTCAAGTTTTGGGATTAATTCCTAAAATTTACGAGAAAAAAACTGAAAATTTATGAGTTTAAAAATGTGAAAATGTTTGACTTTTGAAACTCAAATTTTGAAGTTTTTTAATAAAAATTCAGAGATTAATCCCAAACTTCATGAGTTTTTGGATAAATTGCAGAAGACTGTTGCTAATGAAGTTTAATGTTTTTATTGCTGTATCCAAATAATATTGGAAAGTTTAGTGGAAGAAAAAAGTGTGCTTGAAAAAGTTGAAGTCTGTGCCTTAAAAACACTGACTTCCTGACAGACTTATCCAGGAAGTGGACAGCAAATGTCACATTGTATTAAGTTTCAGCAGAACCACAAGCATGGACTAACAGATAAATACTTAAAATATGTTTTATAAGATAGATTAATATTTTTTCCTCAGTTTATTAAACAAGTTGCTTATTTGACTTTACGAAACCAGGCAAAAAATAAAACTCAGTGAAATGTAATTGAAACAACTAGAATTTTGACTTGTAATTTTAAAACACTATAATTTTAAACAACTGTTATTAAATTTGATGTATTATAATCTCCCTCTTTTTACTAAAATACTAAACTCAGTATGTATTGGTTAATCCCTCATCAGAATTATGTAGAACTTGCAAGCGTTTTGGAGAAAAGGGTTATAAAAAGGCTATTCTGTAATGTTTTTATGAAACTAAATATACTAAAAACAAAATGTGCAGCTTTGGCATCTGGACAATAAACTGCTCCCTTATTAGGCATTTATTAATCATGCGTAAGGCATGTAAACGTCATGGGTTGTTATTGTAAAGGGAAATATTTATTGGAGATAAAAGCCAGATGTTTCTCATGGGTGCATTCCTTGAATTAGATCAGCAAATACCTTGCTTAATGGCAAAATGTGTCTGATTATGATGAGTGGGCTGTTCGTTCAACCAACTAAAAAGATATTAATCTAATCCAGAACTCAAGAAGCACTCAGAAAATTGGAACAAATGTCCATTTGAAGTTAATATGTTCATGTTTGAATCTTCAGCCAACACACACTCAAATATTAATCTGCAGAGAGAGAGGAGATATAAAGATCTAAAGGTCTCCAAAACGACCAGAGTGACCTTAACGGTTCCATTTAACCGTTAGCAAACAGCCAATCAGGCAGCGCCATTGTTTTTTACTCTTAGCGCTGATTGGCTGTTTCCCCATCACCGGAAATATAGAAGACTGTAGCTGCTAGCTTCTGCGGCAGCGCTAAGAGCATTTGCCGGATTTTCCTGCGGGTGTTAATGAATATTAAGGTATATTTGGTGGTCGAACTATGAAAATAGGCAGATACAAGTGTTTTTAGATGGAGTCTGAAGTATTAGCGGATTTTAGCGGGCTGATAACTCTGCAAATAGCAGGGGGTCAGAAACGCTCCCCAGGGTTTTTTCTTGGTATTTTCGGTTAAGTTCCTTATTTGTCTTTTTTTAAGCACATTTTGAGTGCCGTACCGTATCGAGAGTGTCGTATTTTCTTCAAGTTGACTTTACTTAAGATTGAAGCTAAGAGGCTTTTTTATTGCTAGTGCTGTGAGTTGAAGTTAGCTTTGGACTTGGGCCTGTTATTTTTAATTTCTTGGTGGGTTTCAGATGCTTACACCAGGGCTGCAGCTTTGGCTTCTATTTCCATGTGGAAATCATTTCTAAAACATTGAAGGGTCAGATTTTCGCAGCGTCGCAGGTTATGACAGATTAGATAACCTCTGTTTTGTTTGTTGTTTCTCCCTTACTCCACACCCCTCAACACATCCAGAAAGCTGATCCGTGTCAGACGTGTTGTTTTGTTGTCTCCTTGCTTTAAATAGGACTGGTTCGGTATGTCTGTTGCATAACCAGTCTGTGGAGGACAGGATGGTCAAAGTGAAGTGATCCGTGCCTGGTGATGTCCAGGCCGGATCATTTCAGCTTTTGGTTCAATTCTTCCCCCACAAACCCACCTCACAGCTGCTCCTGTTTCCGACAAGAGGTGTTCTCATACCTTGATGGTTTTGGAGACTTTTTACAAGGTAAAATGGGCAAATATTGTCAAAATCAGGAATGCTAATGTACTCCTGAAGAAGGTAGAATCCTTCAACTGAACCAAACGTGATTCAATGATTTACAACATCCCCGTTTAGTCCACTTTAATTAATTAAACCCAATCTAGAAAGTCAGATATGTTTGGGTAGGTGTGAATTTGCAATCAGTGGACCAAAACAGTGAACTGTGGTCCGCCTACAAACTTCGGTCTCAGTTCGGGTGAAGTAAACTCTGGTGGGGTTTGAATGCATGTGTAAAAAGCAGGAAGTGTACTTTAGTGCAAGGCATTCTGGGTAAAAACAACCAAAACAAGAGAAAGTGTTGGTGGCCTTATACCAGTAAATCTGTATTTATCTTATGATTCCTCAAAATAAAGATTTTAAATATTAATCATCATTTTCTTCTGCAAAGCCTTTTAAAAAAAGGAGAGAAACAAATCATTTATTTTCAATAAATTGATGTATTTGCATTAAAGATGTCAGTGTTTTCAGTACAGCATGTCCTGACCACGCAGGAGAGAACAGGAGTCCCAGTGCTGACATGAAAACAAGCGCACCTTTGCACATGCTTGCACAACAAACACACTCTGCTTTGGGGTAATCTCTGAGTTTCCTGGAGTCGACATGGAGCCACATCTTTCATTCATTATAACATCTCAGTAAAACATTCCCTGTGTTCCTCTCATGGACAGATGTGCACTGGAAAATAAAGTTGCATCACTCCTTCCCCCAACATCTTCCTCCTTCATGGATCAGTGGAGCCTAAATCTGGAACAAAGACTGGGGGAAAAAAATACGAGGCACATGGCAGCGAGATGCTGTGTGCAATTACTGCTAATGATATGCCTCCATGCAAGCTGCGGCCTTAATTAACTTTGCAGGAAGCCAGGCCTGTATGAGCTCAGCATGAGGGGATGCAGACCTAGAACTCGAAGCCAAAGCTAAGAAAGCACACCTGTCCTTGACGTTGTTCAGACAAACACGCTTGTTATCCCAGATTAGACCTGCTGGGTGGTCCTGAGTGAGGAGTAACATGATACGGATATTGGCGGTTTTATCCTGCAGAACGGAGCTAAAACTGAGGCTCGCACAAGAAGTTCTGGTCGGGGTGAGGCTAACCGGTGGCAGAGGTGGATCTTAAAATGGAACAAGAGGAACAGGACAATTACAAGCTGCATTAGGTTTATAGATGTGTGCAAAACTTTGTATTCCAATAATATCAGCAATTTTGCAATATGGTGTTTCTACTAAATACAAAAAATAATTAAAATCACTCATGAATAAGTTTGTTCATGTGATACGTCATTAAAAAACATACCGCACCATCTTCCTCCTCCCACTTCCTGTTGTCTTCTTTGTCTTTTCCGCCAGTAGTAACATCCAGTTGTTGATCACATGATGCAAAAAAAATTGCAGTTTTGCGAAATACACAAAATACGATCAACGTCATCCTATCGGGAAACGTTTTGATGATGATTGATGATTTTTTTTCCAAAATTGCTGTTTCTATTCAGCAGATTAATTTTCATAATTTCACAATTAGCTGCAAACAGCTGCAAACACACACTCAAAATTACAATTCGTTGTTAAATGTGACAATAACCATCAAGTTTATCAAGATTAAGTTTATATTTCTCTTACATTTCATTGCATTATAACTGAGTTAAATTTACTTGAATAACTTTTTGGAAAAAATTAACTTTTACGAATAGCTTTAGTGCACTGTACTTTTAAGTCTTACTTAAGTTAAACATACGGTATATTTTACTGTTGTTTCAAGGCGAACCCCTCGCGATGTGCATTCTGTAAATTACTTCTTACAAAACACAAAAATAGAAAAACAGGAATGCAAATTGTAAGATATTTGATCAGATAGTTTTTCATGATTTGGAAATTGCTGCATCTGTTATTTTGGAGTCGTTGTCTATTTGTATTAGGTTTTTTTTTGTTTTTGTTTCATTTTAGTCTCCAGAATTCAATTATAATCTTCAAGTTTTTCCATCTGGTGACATTATTTTTAAGTATTAAATCAGATGTTCTGATCAGTTTCTCAGTACTCGAGTTGCCTTTTAATTT
Organism: Phalloptychus januarius; assembly: GCA_902982915.1. Classification (NCBI taxonomy): domain Eukaryota; kingdom Metazoa; phylum Chordata; class Actinopteri; order Cyprinodontiformes; family Poeciliidae; genus Phalloptychus; species Phalloptychus januarius. The sequence continues at coordinate 3,866,625 of CADWAE010000242.1, read as the reverse complement.
GATACATTTTGCTTTAAATGGGGTAAAAATATGTTGAGGTACTTTTACTTTAGTAGAACTTCTACCCTTCTCTTCCTTTCACTCTTTGACTAAATAAGATAAATATTCTGTCTTTTTTAACTATAATCTTTAAATTGAGCATTTCAGCTTGCTGGAAAAATTAAAATCATTGCAAAATCCATCAATCAAATTTATTTGTATAACACATTTCAGCAGCAAGTCAGTTCAAAGTGCTTTACTTCACAAAAACACAAAATGTTGGTTAATGTTTCATTTATTATGAAAGCAACTCTAAGCAGGTGGCTTTTTGACTGGATGCATAAATCATGACTTCATCCAGTTTCTGCCACCATCGTTTTCTTGTTTTCCTTTTCACTCACCACAGCAGATGCTGTTTGGCTTCTGAAAACTCACCACTATAACCTTTTAAGAGCATAAAAACAATAAAAACCATCCCGCCTGACGGGTTACAGTTTATTCAACGCATTCCACCTTTGGCTGAAGTTGCAAAACAAATGTTAGCGAAGCTACAGAAACACGGCGCTGACTCCCGTTCAGAGCCGTGCCCAGGAGAACTGTCACCTTCTTTGTCCTTGATGTCTCGCAGTCATTTCTCATTCCTGCCGTCTGAATCGACAGGCAATTTTTGCTGCCCGAGCTTTTTTAAACGAAGTCGTTTTTATTGATCCCGGTTAATCATTCGGGGATTGATTGCTGCACTCCTGGCAGATTTAGGATAGTATAGAGTTGGACAACATCCAGAGTGTGGCTTCCTGAACGACACACGTTACTGTAATGGTACAGCATGAAGTGCAGAATAATTACTTATTTATTCCTGTTCCATAAGAGAATACAGTGATTATGCCTTCAGATCAACATGGCAAAGGTTAGAGCTAATTAACTAATCCAAAGGTTTATTTGAATCAGAGTTTATATAAAGCAGATTCACTTCCAGTCAGCTCTGCTTCTGTTCATTTTTCCGTGGTGTTGCTTTACAGCACATGGTTTTAATACAACAGTTTCTTCTTTTACCAGTTTTCACAATCACTCTATGCCCCAGGCTTGTATTCAAACAAGTGGTTGGACTCAGTTAAAATTTTAATTGATTTAATTGCGGGGTCTGTAACTAATTTATTGCAATTAATTGTGTTTTAATAGAAAACTTAATGTGGACCAGATAAGCAAGATTTTCAACTCACAAACCCCATTGTTGCTAAATTATTGCAAAAAATAGACATATAAGCTCAACAACAAAGATATATTTTGTTTTTAGTTTATTTAGTTCATTCAACCATCAAATTGGTGCAAAGTGCTTTTATACCCATTCAGTTTTTAAGTGGATTATTTTGAGCAAATCCTCTAGAAATGTGGGATGTGGAAGCTGACGTTAGCATTGGGCTCCTGAAACATGTTTAGCATTCAGATGCTATTTTAGGTTCCTTTTCGCACAACCTTAATGCAACAACAGTCATTTCCGGCGTCCCATCAGATCGTTTTTTGAAGCAACAGTGAACTCTCAGCAGGCCAAGAGAAGTGGCTTTACAGTCCATCGCTGTTGTTTGTGGATGTCACTTGTGCGTCAGATTTATGGGCGTACCAGAAACAAGTACTGGCTGGAACCTTTGTAATAAAATAAGGATTACCCTTTAGGGGAGAGTTGAAAGAAGATGTCATTTGAATCATTTCTGTGTTGATTTAGCGTTTTGTTTCCTGAAAGACCTGTTGACCCTTCATACTTTGGGTTTATGTGCAAAAGCCTTCAGATTTCAAATTAAAATGTCCTGGATTCCCAGGACCGTAAGAAGAGAAAAAGGCCTGCAGCATTACAGATCCTCCACCATAATAAACAGCAGACATCAATTCACGCCAAACCCATCTGCAGTGTTTGTTGCTTCTAAGCTGGGCCCACATTAGACTATTTTTTCAGACAGGAGTCTTTAACTGTGTGAAGGGAACCAGCCCGACTCCAGTCACAATCAAACAAACATGTCTGAATGCTTTGAGGCAGTCGAATGTTTCCCAACAGCCCAATTTTCCGTCTCTGCTAAGCAAGGGAAAAGTACTGACAGGCGATTAGCAAACACTTGGTGGAAGTGTGTTTCTGCTGAGCTACATTTCAGTCAAAGGTTCCTAAGAACAGTTGTAAACGGCATAGTGGAGGAGCATTGTTTCAATGATGGAGTATCGGTGAGATCAAGAGCTTCTGAAAAAGACAGAGGCTCAATTTGTCAAGTCAAATGTCTTGAAATGTACAGCATATTGATAGCAACTGAAGGTGACATAGTTACCTGATAGAAACCACATAATACAGCCCCTTTAAAGCCTTAGTATACTGCTATAGGGTGAACATAACTTTGCAAATGATTAACGGTAGGAAAGCTTCTCCAACTCTAAAGACGGAGTTAAAAAAACTAAGACATTGCCATTGATGACTGTTTCATTGATGTGCAGTAATTTGCCAGATTTCTGTAATTGAAACACCTTTTTCAGTCAGCTAGGAAGCTATGAAGTAAATCGGTTACATTGTAGGAAGTTTATGGAGGGATCCAGATCTGTAATTCTTGGACATCCTACTCATGCTAGAACATCATAGCGGTTGCCGTTATTTCAAAGCGCTTTATTAAGCAGCTTTTTTGGGGTTTTCTTTCCGTTTGGTTTGAAATATTTCCAGTCCTTCCCAATTGTGACTCATCCAGTTCCAGGGAGAAACTCCATGAATGACCCAAGTATCTGGGTGTGGTTCCAGTTGACAGTTTACATGACAGCCTGTGGGTCAAAGCATGTGACCTGGATAATCACAATCCAGGCCTGACAGGAAGCAGCTGCCACTTATGATGGACTTTAAACCTGCTAAGCGCTCGGCGTGTTAGTGTCTCGCCCCCTCCCAACCACTCAGACACGTAGCACTCCTTCAAATATTGACACAACTGCATAGACTGAGTAAACATCGAGACTTCTTTGTGAAGGCCGTTTTTTATTTCAGGGCGATCCGCGCCGAGGCCGTGAGCATGCATGAGTTCTTCCCTGAGTCCTCCAGGATGCGGTAGTGGTTCTGGTTCTGCTGGGCCTCCCTGAGCAGCTGTCAATGGGCCCCAGGGACGAAGAGAGAGGCAGAGGCAGGGAGCCGCCCTGCCCCCATCTCTTACCAGCCTGCCTGCAGACACTGAAGGAGGGGGATGGGTTTTCATGCTCAGACATAAAAAGGGAGGAAATTATAAGCTGCTCCTCTGCATCTCCATGCAAAATTAATTTTAAACATGCAGATTTGTACAGACAACACAAAGCAACTGAATCTATTTGTCTTTTCCCTAATGCATTCATTACTTTGGCGTTTTCATTCCCAGTCTCCAGGTTTCTGTTTCCTCTATTGTCTTGAAATATCACAATTAGTCTAATGTTTAGTCTGCTTTAATTGAACTCTTGCTCAGGTTCGTTTTGGAGAGGCCTGATGTGGACCAGAAAAGCAAACTGGTTGACCCATGAAGCCGGGTTTCAGTTAGGGTTTGTTGGAAATTCATTGCCATAATATCAAAACCAGCCATGAGCCTTCTTAACTCAAAATATGGAGCAAATGTATTCTCAGATTGGCAGTTAAATGACACATTGAGCTCAGGAAACGAGACAAGAGATGCCCACAATAGTTTTTAGAAAACAAATAGGCCACATTATTTGTCTTCCTAAACGCAGTAAAGGTTTCACAATTCGTGTTTAAAGCATCTGGAATGAGTGTAGGATAATTCAGTGCATCTTTCATATCTGTAAATAGAGCAAACAGCATCCCATCTAAGATGCCCCTAATGCTAATGATATCTATAAAACGAGAAAAGCTTCTAACAAAATTTATATCTCTCTAAGTCCAAAATATCTCATCTTTTAAATAAGAAAGATTGCAACAGTAAAATATAATTTACTGTTTGCGTGAGAAGAGGGAGAGTCTTAGGGATCGTCTTTATCCTTATAATTAGTCGTAATCTGTCAGAGGAGCATATTTCTATATCTTCTTATTTGAAAAGTTACTTTTAATTTTAGGTGTAATAACATGTTTGCTTTAGAAACTAGACATAAATACTTTGTCAGATTGTGTGTTTTTGAAGTTTATAATCCCCTGAAACATTGGGGGAGAATGTATTGTGGTAACTGTTCAGATATATTTAGCTCAAAAACAAAACAACACTAGACGTCACCAAAAGACAACTGTAAAACAAGGTGGTAGCATCATGATCTGGGCTACTTTTCTTCAGATGGAACTGGATAATGAGAGGGCAACCCCCCCAACTGATTGAAAAAAGCTTTGAATTACACACGAGAAAGTAGAAATCATTCAGTTACGAAATGTATTTTTATTTTGACCTGATTGTGTTCACTTTCACTCAGGAAATCTTAAAGCCTTAATGTATCTCCTGCTTACTGGATGCTCTGCCTTCCTGCGTCTCTGTCTGTTGTCTTATCTTTCAGACCCTGCTCTCTGGCTGCTTCAGGCAGACTTTATCTGTCGATTATTGATTGGTATTTCACAGTAAATTGATAATATAACAACTTCACTTGCATCCAAAACAAGATTTTTTATTGCATAGATTTTATTTTGTTTTGGCTTTTCTCTAATCTGTACCGGGTCGACGGTTTTCATTTAGGTTTAAGTAAATACAAACACGGCTGATTACATTTCTTTCAATCTCAGGCCACGTCTGCATGGGAATGTTTTGCTCTAAAAAGGAAAGGTCTTTATTTTTTTGATCCCTTAATTGTGACAGACACTGTGTTTTAGGGGACCCAGAGCGAATATTTCAATTGGATGGCAAAAACGCTGACGTATTGGCCAACCTTAGCCTGGCTTCGTGTGCCAGATTCTCATCTTCCTTCAGTGCTTCTTCTGGGATTTCTCCCATTCAGCTGAATTCTTTGAATTTCAACCAGACCAATTAGCAAACAAAAGGAGAAGTTTTGAATGATGACGTTGATTTTCTGCGTTGTTTTAGAATGGTAGTCTGGCTGCAGTTTCACGCCCATAATCACCCATCGCAGTGCATAATTTACAGTTTTGCTTTATGTAAGAAAACACCGCTTTCAACTGTTCAGTTTATAGCTGCAGTCACTACATGCAACATTCATTTTAAATGCACTGTTATGTGCATGTCTTGTAAAATAAACACGTTTCCACCACATATTACTGGAGGAGGAGCGGCCATATTGAAACGCGAAGTCAGCCTTATGAGTCGCAACTGGAGACAGTCGGAGTTGTTGCCAGTTTCCCAGTGGGAAATCCGACTTCAGAGTTGATTTTTCCGACTCTGGCCCAATTCCGAGTACAAGTGCATTTGTCCGTAATTCATATGGTGAGTAACAAAAATGCAGTTATTTAAAGAATAAAAATATTCTCATCCTTTTCCTTCTATATGTAGCTTTTGGAAGGGGTTGGATGTCCCTTTTATGTGCATGTGAATGTTTGCCTGCAGCTATGCGGATCCCATCTGTGAACCCTGCCTCTTCACAGCTTGATCCCACCAACACATCTATTGTTTGACTAATCCAGACCATTACCATTGCTGCACCACAACAGGCGCTCCGGATGGCTCCTGAAACTCTCTCCTCTAAACGGGCAGCAATCTAATTAAGTCAGAACGGGCCAGGGCGGGTGGAAGCGTGCTGCTAGCCGGTACATGTGTTTGTGCATGACGTTTGCAGAATCCAGAGGATTAGTGGCATTTTGGTAATGGGGTGAGGCCAACCAGCCACACGTGGTGATATGAAAACGACTGCAGTTATTAGAATTGATCACATTATTATACATATTATTAGATTGTGTGCTGTGGAGCAGCACAAAGTACTGCAAGATTGTGAAGTGGAAGAAAATGACAACATTTTTACACTGCAAAAACAAAATCTTACCACTATTTCCCAGTGCAAATATCGTAGTACATTTGAATTTAGACAAAACTAACTTGCAAGTAACTTTTCAGCATAGTAGATTGTTTTAAGTCACTAATTCCTTCGTATTGATGAGGAAATATTAGGTTTCCTATATTTTCCCATAATGTAGGGGAAATTTGTAGATATTTCGACTTATATCGTCACCTTCCTAAAATAATGGCCTTAAGCCTTTTCTTGCCAAAAGATATTTTAGGCAAAAAGCAAAAAAACGTTTTGCAAAACTGCTTTCAGACATTATTTTAGGAAGGTGACAATATAAGAAAATGTTTGGTTTAATTTAAAAGGGCTCTGTGTTTGAGCTTATTTGCAGTTTTCTTGACATTTGTTCCAGATTTGTGTTTTCAGGAGTTATTGGCTGAAAACAATGTCGTACTTTGTGCTGAAACGCTGCTCGCAAGTTAGTTTTGTCTTATTTCAAGTGTATAAGGATATTTACACCAGAAACTTGACAAAAAAAAAACTCGGTAAAATGTATCTTCTAATAACTACAAAATTAAGTTGAATGCAGATGCCTGGTTAAAACATTTGTTGTTGTTTTTTTGTATATTTTTTCGGATATTATTTGTCCATGAAAGTCTTCATTTCATAAAAAATAATGTAAAAGGGCCAGAAGGCGCCCCGCGCCGCCCTTTAGACACCCCCTACCTACACTTCAAATGAACGAAGTTGTGATTCTAGTTTTGCTCAGGCAGTTTTATTGATTCCTTCAGCTTAAGTTTGCAAGGCATTTCTCTTCCTGGTAAAGGTCAGAAGCGATGTCCACTCTGCTGAGTATTTCTTCTGAAAATACATCATTTCTGCTTTCAGTTGTACTTTTCTAAATGTGAACACACACACACACACACACGCAGATCCTTTCCTCCATCCTCCCCAGCCTTTCTGTCAGTTCTCAGCAGTTTTGCTATAAACGGCTTTCTGCAAATGCCTGGAGGCTTGTGGGGCAACCAAAGACCTGGACGCGCACATGAATAGTTCATGCAGATAAAAATCACGTATTAAGACAAGGTGTGGGCACTCATATGTTTACCTCCAGGGCCTTTGCTAGCTGACCTAGCTCAGCTCTCTGCTGGAAAAGAAACTGGATCTATGTTCTCGTTGCGGTTAATCCGACTGAAAGTCAGAGGAGCTGAGTTTGCAAAGCGTCCAACTCTTCAGCCCTAGGAACTGTTGATTCTTCACTATTCCTGCTGCTGTGTGTTTTTGCACGCTCAGATATGTGAATGCTGAGCTTTGCTTTGACATAATCTCCAAACTGGGTGCTCTAATTGCATGCATCCACTGAATCCTGAGATTCAAAAGCCGTAGAGGTTTCTTTGTAAACAGGCCGCCCTTCCCCCTGCGTTTGACATTCTTTAGCCTTGTAAGGCAGATCGGCCTCAGATGTTGCTCCAGAAGAGAATAACCACAACTCCCTGTGTCTACTGTGCACCACCGCCCAGTCCACAGAGGATGAAAGACTCTTGCTTCATTTTCAGTCCAACATCTGGAGAAATGCACCCTCTTTATTCCGTACCGATGAGCAAACTGCTTTAGGCCTTCAAACAGGATTGAATTCACAGAGGAAGGAAATGCCAGTCTGCACATTCATACCCAAAGCTGTTCCGTCATTATCTCTGACTGCCCATGTGAATCACACAGACCTCTTTTAAAGGTGACCTATTATGCTTCCTTGAACAGGTTAGGGTAGGTCTATGAGCTATTCAAAACATGTTCATTACATTTTTGGCCCCCAAATCATTCGCAGATAATGAGATTTTAGTCTGGTAAGTTTTGTCTATGAGCTGTTTTGGGCGTCTCGTCACTTCAAATCCAAATAAGAGGCTGCTGGCCACAACTCAACGTTTACACTCACACATAAAAATGTCTGCAAACACCTGCACAATTATACATCCATACATCTTTGAAAAGCAGAAGTAGAACCTCCTACATAACCAACAGGAATGCAGCAAGTGCTTTCTGGCTGGTCAGTCAATAACAAAATACCTGCATGTTCCAGTAGCCATTGTACAGACCATAAAACCAGCTAACTAAATATGCTAGAGCTCAGCTTGGGTTGCTAGGTGATGGGTGGGACTCTGCTGGGGTTGCTAGGTGAGGGGCATTCCAGAGGTTTTTGAAAGGGCTCATTTTCCAGACATAAAAAAAGCATTAAGTTATTGCCATAAATCAATTTGGTAGGTTTTTTTAATGTACTTTGGCTGTTTTTAGAAGCAGTAGAAACCCAAATGCAAGTACAAAATGTGAGTTTTACACAACTGGTCACCTTTATTGGACTCTCTCGCTCCAGTGAAACATCAGCATGATTCCAGGCGAAGGGAAAGCAAAGGATAGCTCTCTGGCAGCGAGCTGGAAGTTGGAGCTTGTAATGGTTGCTTTGTGCCTCGGGGCTTCACAGCAAGTTAAGCTTGTGGTTTCGTCTCTCTGGTGAATACTTGGAAATGTTTACAGTCATCTGGATGAAAATCAGATATGAAATGACACAGATGATTGAGCTGTTTAGAAAAACCAAACAATTTCCTTTGTTATTAATACTGAAACTAAGTTGGCTTTAAATGTATCATTGTTTGTGTAGCTAAATGCGAAACTCTGGTGGATTTTTAACTGGATGGATGTTAAAATTTGACTATTTAAGCAACATTTTTTAACCCATGCCTGTGTTTCCTCCCACATTTTTCCATTGTGTTTCTGTCTGCTGCACCGCGCCGCTCCTCCCCCACCTGGTCCGAGTACTTACCTGTCACGCCGGAGCTAATGAGCTCCCTCTGGTTTGTCTACCCCAAGCCATTTTATGCACATAATATGGGAAATTAGTTTTCTATAGAAGGTGATCAAACTTGCAAAAACACAACATAATGGACACAAATTTTGTCTGTGCAAACCTTTGTGCAGAAGATGTTTATTCTCTCAATGCATGCATTGATTTTCTTCACACAGTCTAAACAAAAAGGCCCACTTTGCGCTCGGTCAAACTACATAAAAGCTACATAATCTTTTGAAAAAAAGGCAACTTAAATTTTTGGAAAAAATTTCACTGTTTTTGTTTTTTTAGGTTTTAAAATAAAGAAAGTATACAAATCTACAGAATGTGACTCAAGAGGTCTTTTTTGCAGAGAATATCACATTTATTTGGGAGCTCAGACATCGAGACGTAATGCTACTTGGCTCGCATTTGCAAAGCTGCTAATCCAAGACCAACACTTATTTTCCTTGATGGAAATAAGACAAACTGTAGATGTTTGTGCAGGAAAGCCAAAATGATTTCTACTATGTATTAATGTGTAATAAAGCACATTTTGTGTTTGAACTATGTAGCTAAAAGCGTTTTTAGAGGGAGTTTCAAGCTAATTCTCCCAATAATCAGTGGTATTTCTTAAGCCTTTTTACTCATCTTCACCAGGGCAGCTAGTGAAGCTGATAAACTTTGCTTTTCCAGCTGTTTTTTTTTGACTATTTTAAAACTATTTTAGCATGAATGCCAATGTATCTGTGGAAAGATACAACCTGAGAAATTACCAAATCTGTAAATTGCATGTGTGTACTGTCTATTCTGCAATGCAGTAAACATGTGCACAAGCAAATCTGACCTCAAAATTCATATAGTGAGGCTCCTGTAGAAGAAAGTAGACAGAACGTATATAAATGAGGCTCTTTCATCATTGCTGGCAGCAGGATGGTGTTGAAGTTGAGCAGAGATGCAACACATCTCTCTCCCACAAATCCCTGCGGATACCTAACAGCCACCTCACAGGTTTCCCACTCTTCTCATCAAGCTTCAGCCCACTACACACACACACACACATGCAGGGTAATCAGCAGGGAGGAAATCAATGGCTGCCTCTGTGCTGAATCGCGGTTTAAGCCATCCCAGTTAGACTCTTTCAGCCGATCAGCGTTATCCTTCAAGTGTTTAAATGAACCCTCCCAACCAAAGGATGAATGTATCTTTGATTCGCCCTTAATCAGAGCAGCGATTACACACTCCCTAATTATATCTAGTGCAATCTGTATTTAATTTGATAGCAGACCTGAATTTGTTATCGCCAGTGTTTCCATCCACAGCTCAGGAGAAATGGAAAATCTTTACGCAACGCCCGCCGGTGCAAGACGTGGACATTCAACGAGGCTAACAGTCCATATCCCCGCCGCTTATGGCTGTAATATTAAAGTAAGTTGGGGTCTGGATTGCAGGGGTGGAAACGCAGCAGTGTGCTGCTCTGCAGAACAAATGCATTTGGGGAAGGAAAATTACTTCAAAGTCAAGACACATTAAAAAAATTAATAGTAATTTTTGGCATCGCACAATATTAAAAATCACAAATGAAACTGATAAACTGAGTTTTGATCTCTATAGTGTGATAATTAAACATGTTCTCAGTCCTGATTTTAAAGAACCAACTATTTCTGCACAGTTCAGGATTTCATTCAGTTTGTTCCAGAGCTGAGGAGAGTAAAAAGGAAATGTTCTCTCATCTGGAAACAACGAGTCCACTTGGTTTAGACATGATTCATATTTAGGTTCAAGAACATTCATTGCCTTTTACATCAAAAGCATTTTAAAATCCTCAAACTGAGAGCCAGTGCAGGGATTTGAGGACAGGCATGTATTTTTCTGATTTTGCAGGATGTGGTCCGGTAGACTCGGTTCGACTGGGGCAACAATTGAAACATGTGATATAGTTTCAGCTGCTGCGGTTCTCCTTCTCATTGCACTATGTCAAATGGACTAAAATTTAAAAACCTGTTCCCTTCCCCGCCTGTGGTGGCGCTGCATCAAGAACCACTAAAAGAAACAACACAAAACTTATGAAGAAGACAGTGAGAGTAAAATCCTTCTTCAGAAAATGTAAACTATAATAGAGAGGCGTCAGATTTTAGCAATTGTTGGTAAAAGACTGCAAGCCATTTCTTCCACTAGCACATTTGTTTTGGATTTATTTACCCAGAATGCTTTACACTGTAGCCCACTTCCTGCTTTTGAAGCGATCTCCGGACCACTTGGCATTCACATGTGCAACAGATTTCACTTTTTGGTCTGCATCAGAGTTCAACTATGCATTCGCACAAAATAGTTTGATTGGATGAATAAACATTTAGATGAGGAGCAAAACATGCATGAATGACCTTTTTTTTACTTAACAAAAGGAAACTATTATAATCTAATCTGGTGAATATTTAAGCATATTTTTAAAGCAAGTTTTTCTGGTGACTCAATTTGACCGGAACCTCTTTATTTCTGGCCAAGGTTTTAAAATCAGTGGACAGTCTTGGTAATATATGAGGATTTTGAAATCGTAGGTCTGAGTTTAAGCCCAGGTTTTTTTTTAGTTTTTTTTTTTACATTTATTAGCCCAGGGTTTTTTTTGTTGACTTTTGGGGCCTAAAACAAGGACTTTGATTACTCTCCAGTAATCTGCCCTGGGTGTGGCAAGCAAGATCAAACCAAAACATTCCCAGTAAATAAATGATTTAATCAATGGAGGTTTATGTTTCACACTGGGTCAGTTTGGTTTGGTTTGTATGGTTTTTTTTTTTATCTTAGCAGATAAAATTATCAATTGAAAAATGTATTTTTGATTAATGAGGCTATTTTGGTCTGATATTAGATTTTCAAGGATGATCTGTGACAAAGATGCAAACAAGTCAACACTGCATCAGGGAGCACTTCTTGTATAGACAATGTTTATACAAGTTACCATATTTTTAATACATTATGCATCACTGTAGTTAGCTATGCTAATTTTTAACATTTAGCAATAATTTTACTTTTAAAAAGTAATATGGTTGTTAATGTGAACTCATCTAAAGTCTGTCGCAATAAACTCACATCGTTTGCAGGAATCTTTTGCAGTGAAAATATCCTATTGAGCTGCTTAGCTTCCTCATGTAGCCATTTTCTATTTATCTTCTCAGGGAAAAATAAGGGCTTTAAACACGTTTATAGTGTGGTGAAAGTGAGTCATTGGTTAGATGTGAGGTTGGACTCAGCGCCCATTAAGTCATTTGAGGTTTGGTATTTTGTTGTAGGGAGACGATTATGAATCAACCAAAAGGATTTATTACCTTTGTTTAAATTACCGCCAACTTTACAGCTCAAAATGTGACTCAGCGAACAGTTGAAAGACAAAGTATTCTGTTTCAACCAGCAGTGTTTGCATTTCACCTCCAGAGGCATCTAAAAGGGCTTTGAAGGAAATAATCAAACCACTTTGCAATTAAAGCTTAAACCATTCTTGCATGAAGGAGGATGTTTAAAGAGAGCCTGCTAATACAGGAATGCATGTGCTTTGCTTTTTATGTGCCCATTAAAGCACTTCAAGGTATTGCACAAAATCCAAAACATCGTTTGACAAAAAGGTCAAGATGAACTTTTTGTTGAGGCAAATTAAACGTTGCCATAAAATTATCCATGCTCTCTGCAGGAAGCCTGATTTCTTTGAGTTTTAGATGTTTTATCTTACAGTAGAAAAGCTTCCTTAGGTTCTCTGAATGATTTCACAACCCTTTTCTTTCAAAATATCGAATTGCTCTGCTGACTAATGCAACCGGAAGCATGAGATGTACAACAGTGATGACTAAATGTTTGCCTTTTATGAGCAGTTGCAAATGACTCGGCATCAACTCATGACCTCCAACCACAAATTTATGGCCTCAGAGCCGAGCCTGGACGGCACCTGGAGATTCTTCATTGTTTCACAAGAAAAACGAGGATATGAGCATTAAAAAGACGCAGATGGTTTTCTGTAATATAAGCACTTTTTGTTAGCTGCTCTTCCTCTGTCCCTTTGAAAACATGCTGAAATATCTCATCCATTAGACTTTAAAGTGTAAAGGTTTTTAAAGATTTGTGAGCTTCCAGCTATTGCTAGCCTCATTTATTTGATAGCTAACGCTAAGCTAGCTAAGATCATGTTTACATGTTTGATAAAAAAAACTCTACAACTCTCAGGTAGTTTTATTGTTTAATATAGTAACTAAGTGACCGTTGTTTTGTGCTTAATGTTCAAGAAATATCCAACATATCTTTATATTTTACACATTGTTTATTTTACTGTTGTTCATGCTAGCTCTCAAATGTTAGCTAGCTAATTTTATGAGCTAACATTGTAATAGCAAAACAAAGAAAAACAATCTTAGTTTTGTTGTTTCAGTGTTTTGACTGAGTGTTGTATTTTAAATTTTTTTTAGGCTGATAACTGTCCTTATTGTCACGATTTCAGTCTATTTTCTTTAAAAATATTTAATTAGGTTCTCAAAATGACTTCCTAGTCCTGCATCCATGTTTACTCAAAACTTTAAAAATGTACTTTCCAAAAATACATTTCTCAGAAACTTGGCGTGGCTTTCAGAATAATTATATCCTTTATAATTATGCTGACAATATGCAATAAGGAAGCTGTAGAAGATTTTCTTTTATCTTTAACCCAGAAACTGAAACCATCAATGAGACAAAACCAGCTCAAGATGTCGACTACTTTTTGACATAAATGAAGCTGTTTTATTGACCAAATGAACTAAAGATCATAGCATTAAAATAAAAGGATGAGTGAAATAAACTATTATTGCAACAACTGGAAGAATAGCAACTAAACATTTACCACACTTAAGATATTATCTGACCAAAACAAGAAAACTAAGAGTTATGAATCAAAATTAACTCAAGATCTAGATTTCTTATGACATAATTAATCTCTTGTCATGACAAAATAAGTCGGAGATTTTTAAACTTATTGCAAAGATTGGAGCTCAGCCTTGACATGTTTAACTAACCTCTGTTTCTCCAGTATTTTTGAGATAATGAGATAAAACAGATTATGACAACATGAGTTTTAGATCTTACAGTTTCAGTCTAATGAAATAATGAAACTGCTATCACAACAATATAGGATCACTACCTAAAATGCTGATGGGTCTAAATATTTATAACAAATCAAGTTTAAGTGCTTGATTTCCCAACATAACATCAAAATGAACAACTATCATATTAAAACAGTCTTGAAATCTCAAGACATTGAGACAATGAAAATGATCTTATTTGCTGAGTTAATTTCACATTGTCACATTATTGTCATCATCAAATTCTCCTTCCAAGAAATTATTGCGCTTATCTTCCACAAATTTAGTAATAGCGCCTGCTATGTAATCTTTTGGTTTAATTGCTTCACCAGGCCTGCAGATTAATATTATTGCTTCATTATGGCGGTTTTTGACTGACTGAGTAAAACACCAAGTGTGTGCACACTCATAGCTTCATGTATATAACATGTAAACAGTAGAAATGACATTAAATCCAACCATGCTAAATGTTTTGTTGGTTGCTAAAATTGGCAGAACAAATAAACTGAGCTGCTTGGATCTGGAGGAGTCTGGCATGTGTTTTGTTTCTCTCGGTTGCCAGCTATGCTTTTTTCTGGTTTGTGGGTTTTTGTGTGTTTGGAGTTTGATTTCTGGTTTCTTGGGACGCTGTGATCTTTTGTTTTCTCCTCTTACAAAGGTCAATCTTGGTTTTAGTACTTTTACTTTTGCCTCTGTCATGTCGAGCTAGATGTGTCGTGTTTCTTCTTTACTTTGTTTTACTTTTAATGGAGACATTATATGAAAAAAATCATATTTGGCACATTTTTATACTTCCAGTTTGGTCTCTAAAGCTATGAAAACAGCCAAAACACTAAATAAATTTTGGCAATAAATTAATGCGTTTTGGTGTCTGGAAAATGAGCCGTTTCAAAAACTTCTGGAATATAAAATGCAACTGCAACCCCAACAGAGCTCTGTCTGTTGCCTAGCAACCCCAGCTGAGTTCTAGCAGGGGCTGGTCAGCTGGTTTTACAATGGCTGCTGGAAAAGACCATTGTTTTTATTGTTGATCTACCATTCACAAATCACTTGCTGCATTTTTGTTGGTTGTGCAGGAGGCTCTCTTTCTACTGTTCAAATATGTACAGTTGTATTATTTCAGCCATTTCCAGGTGTGAGTATAAATGTTGAGTTGGGGAGTGTGGCTAGCAGCAGCTTATTTGGATTTAAAGTGACAAGAGGCCCTAAAACATCAAAACTAAGCAGACAAAAAGACTCTGTCTAAGAATGATTGTGCGCAAAAACTGTGATGAACATAGTTTGTATAGTACATACACCTATCCTAACCTCTTCACGGAAGCACAACAGGTAACCTGCAATGGTCCAATACCTTTTGGATATTTAGCACACCTGTCCTCAAACTGGGATTCCCACACCTGTTGTTTGTTTCTTGTCACTCCCCTCAGAGTCTGCAGTCCTTTGCTTCCTTTGTTCCTCACCAGATCTTGTTTCCTTTTCCTCCTATGTGTCTGGTTTTCGCCGTTTTATAGTTTGGTTTAGCTTCTTTCACAGTTTTGTCCTCTGTATCTGCAGCCTCTTCAACTTATGAAATATATTAAATTCCAACCGTGAGATGAACACCGCTTTTCTGGTTCTCTCGCGGCCCTGACTGACTTTAGTTGGTGTTCTGAATTCGTCCTTCAAATTATTGACAAGTGTGAAGGTTTGGAAGGTCAGCAGGTTATGGTTAGAGGTAATGGTGTGGAAAGCTGTGCTGGAGGAGGTGGCTGAAGGTGCGAGGGGGGCCGTGACAGCTGTCACACAGTAACAAACGCCTCGCTCTGTGAATGGGTGCTTGGCGAGGAAAGGTGGGGGCGGGTGGAGGCTCCCTCACCCCCCAGCTGCTGCAGACTTGTCACTCAGATGTTATCACAGCAGCTCATCTGGACTGGATGCTGGCTGTCGGCTCCATTAGTATTAGCTGCACATCGTCACGGTGACTGTCTTACAGCAACACAGGAAGTGCGCAGTAATGGCCCTCTAGTGCTTTTCATGACGTAATGAACCAAAAATGTCTTAAACATTCTGGATTTGGTGACTGAATTAGGCAGAGAAGGATTTTCAGTTTTAGATCATCTTACACCAATGTTACATAAAGTAACACCAGGTTAAATGTCTCACAAAAGAAACCAACTAACGTAAGATTTATTAGTTAAATAAATCCAATGCTGCCACCTAGTGGCAATATAAGGGAGTATTAGGGCCAGTCAAAGAGATTCTATTAGTTTAAATTATGAGAATAAAGTATGGAAGGGGACTAGGGCCAATACAGATTGTTTTCTGAGATTAAAAGCAATTTTTTTACCACAATAAATAAGTCTAAACTTTCCGATAATTTTTGGTGGGACTTTTTTATTTAGTTAAGATCACGATGACTTTAAACAATTCTAGAAAGCCCAGTGGATGATATTGTAATCTTTTGTCAAGTTGATTGGAAATTTTGTTATTTTAAGGACCAAAATGACAATAATCCATGTAAGTAACAAAAAATAAGAGCATTTTCCCTTATCAGTTTCTTTCAATAGAAAACTTATGAAACTAGACAAAAACTGCAGCTGTGTGTCTGTCTGGTGAATTTTTGGTTAAAACATTCAGTGGGTAGAGAATCCAGAAATTTTACTCAACTAAGAGTAGCAATACTTCTTAATAAAATTACTCAAGTAAAAGTTAAAAGTGCAGCATAGTAAAATTACTCCTAAAAGGTCATTAATCAAGTAAATGTAATTAGCTGTTGCCCAACTCTGGCTATAAAGCAACACCTTGAACTCACTGCTTCCTTGTGTGACATTATGGACCACAAGTTGACCAACAGGTCAGTGGAGAACCTGCACAAGTCCAGCCCAGAGTCCGGATTTCAGTCGAGGTGCTTGTGCTCCCTCTAGTGGTGAACAGAGGTTTTATCACATTTGTACAGTAAGTGGCGCAGCGCAAGAGATAAACAGTAAAACATCTAAAAATCTATAGAGATATCCACTTTTCTACTGAATCACTTTTGATTTAACATTCAGAATGTTTAATTATATCACTGTATAAAAAAACAACAAAAATATCCTTTATTTAAAATGCTTTACTCTTCCACTAATAACAATAACTTTTTTATTCAGTTTGTGTAATGTCAAGCCGCAGCATCTCAGTCAGGGTTATACTAGACTTTGACTAGGCCACTCAAAAACCTTCATTTGTTAGTTTTGGACCATTATCACAAATGGTTGTTTGGAAATTGTCCTCTGAATTTCCAGGTTTTTAAACCCAGAAAAGGAGGTAAATGAGGAGGAAATAAAGAACAATAAATGGAAAACACTGACCTAGATGTAAACACACTCTCAGCTGAGTTCTAGGAATGAATTAATAAAAAGGATAAACAAGGAAATAATCAAAAGTAGAAATACAAACAACCTAAGACATAACAGGTATTTGTTTTTTTTTAGGTTTGGAGCAATTTACTCCAAAATACTTCCTTTCAAAGAATGATACAATGTTCAATTAACGTTTTGTCAGAATTAGATCCAGGCCAAGGTTAGTCAAATTTGCATCTAAACTGACTTATGAAAGAGCAACATGTCCAGGTTTGGAGCAAAAATGGGAAAAACAATGAAAAAAGAAAATCGTCCAACAGTTGCAGACCCGGTGGGTGAGCTGCTGGATTTCGTCTGCAGCAATGAAAACATTTATCCTGTTTGTTGCAGTGATGAAGAGTGTGAAGAGTGTTTAATCAACACTCAGTCCATCAACCGTCACAACCTGCGAAGCAAAATCACATCATACTGAGTATTCTTGCTGTAGTTTCTGGTGCAAATATCTCAGTAAACTTGAAATTGGACAAAACCTTTTCAACAAGATATATGAGCTCTTTAAATATTGATGAAAGAGCACCAGTGATTATTTCACTTCACGTCTTGTTAAAAGTAAATAAATCTGCCACTGTGTTGATTTCTACTGCCATCTTCTGGAAGAAAGCGAGAATATGTCCAATTTTCCTCATTTTCTTCCCCAAACGGTTTTCCTGAATCATCATCATCACAACCTCAGATTCTTTATTTCCACAGAAGATCCAATAAACCTTCCATCTTCTCCTGGTGGCGCCTGTGATGATATATCAATCTACATCACACTTTAAACCTTTATTCCTGCTAAATTGCTCTTTCACTTTAAATACAAACAAAAGCGTGTCTTAAAATCAAAATCTTGTGGTCAGAAGGTGGAAAATTCATTTGTTTAATCCAGGCAAAGCCTCCAGTTGATGCCAATTAAGCCCCAGTCTGCCGGGACATTTACATAAGGCTCTGGAAGCAGCACAGACCGCGGCTTGTTTCCCGATTTGGCAGCGGCTGTTTCCTAGATACACACAAGCCTGTTTTCAACACCTTCAGGAGCTTTGTGTTTGACAAGCAACAAAAGCACAAAAAATGGACCTAATCCCTGAGGTTTATACGTAGAACAGCTGTCTCATTACAGGAATCACCGGCTCGCTTGTGTTTCCAGTTATGCTTTCAGTTTTCAGGAGGAAAAGGTGATCTTTTTCACAAAATGACACGTTTTATGATTTATTTTACTGCTACAACTAAAATGTGTTTTTTATGGTATTGTGGAATAGGAGTAAACCATCTGCAAAAGCAAGTGGGTCAAAAAAGAAATGAGCAAACAGAAATGTGAGGATGTGAGCAATGAGCAGAATCCAGTTTATCCGACGGTGTCCCAGGCCTCCGATTAAGACATGAAATGAAAACTTTATTTAAAGCTCTGGAAAAATGATCAGTTTTTCAGATTTTACTTTTTATAGGTATATGTTTGAGTAAAATGAACATTTTTCTATGTTACTGTTTTATTCTGTGAGCTACTGACAACATGTCTCTGAAAATGTAGTATTTATTTCAAAATAACGAAGAAGATGCAGTTCTTTCACACATCAAATATTGCTGCTGTTTCTAAAAGAAAACAAGTTCATTTAGAAACAGCAATATTAATGTTTTAACTCAGAAATCAATATTTGGTGGAATAACCATGAGGTTCTCAACGGGGTTCAGTGCAGAGGGCTTTTAATTAAAAAAATTATAATTGTAAGAGGAAAACAAAACAAAAAAATAATAAACATTTACATAGATATAGTTGCT
The DNA here is from genome assembly GCA_902982915.1 of Phalloptychus januarius. Classification (NCBI taxonomy): domain Eukaryota; kingdom Metazoa; phylum Chordata; class Actinopteri; order Cyprinodontiformes; family Poeciliidae; genus Phalloptychus; species Phalloptychus januarius. The sequence goes on along the minus strand of CADWAE010000242.1, from coordinate 3,847,732 downwards.
GTATATAGGGCTGCCCAGTGGTGCAGTTGGTAGAGCTGTTGCCTTGCAGCAAGAAGGTTCTGGGTTCGATTCCCAGCCCTAGTCTTTCTGCATGGAGTTTGCATGTTCTCCCTGTGCATGGTGGGTTCTCTCCGGGTACTCCGGCTTCCTCCCACAGTCCAAAAACATCACTGTCAGGTTGATTGGCCTCTCCAAATTGTCCTACGTGTGAGTGTGTGTGTGCATGGTTGTGTGTCTCTTTGTTGCCCTGCGACAGACTGGCGACCTGTCCAGGTGACCCCACCTCTCGCCCAGAGCGTTAGCTGGAGGCACCAGCACCTCCTGACTCACTAAGGGACAAGGGTGTACAGAAATTGGATGGATGTTGTATAGTCCAAAACAAACAAATATAGTATTTCCACATAACATTCTTTCCTAGTGATGCGATCTATCTTATGAAGTGCACCAGTTCCTCCTGCTGCAAAACAGCCCCACAGCATGATGCTGCCACCACCATACGTCACCATTAGGATGATATAAGCATAATTGTTTTTCCTCCTCATTATGGCCAAACAGCTACACATTAGCTTCATCAGCCATATTTGGGAAACATTTTCTGGATAAATATCCTTCATTTTCCAAACCTGGCTGCAGGAGAGCAGCAAACTAGCAAAGCTCCTACAGATGTTTACCTTTCCTCTGAAAATGGTGTTAAGTTAGCCTCACCTTGCTGAGATTTCCTTTTTAAAGGATTTGGAGGCTTTATTTGTTCATAAAGTGATTACAGTGGGGCTGAAAACAATACAGTTACATTTTATTAGTCAACTGATCCAATCCCAATCCAGTGCAGTTTTGGTTTAACGTTTCTATTGCCGCTTCTTGTTGATTAAAACTTATATTTGGTCTCAAAATGTCTCCAGCTCATTGCTGCAGCAGGCAAGGTTGCATCAGTTTCTTTCTTTGCTAAAATAAAAATGATTCAGGCCATGCTTCTGGCCCCTTTCAGAAAATAACTGACCTCTCCTCCCAGCCGAGGATCATGTTCCAAATTAATTGTTCGGGGAAGGCTAAATTAGTAATGGAGCAATATTCTGAAGTCCCCACTGGGAGCTCAGAAATAGGTTTCCTCACAGTGGGATCCACTCTGGCCAAGAGAGGGAGATGGAGAAATATGCCAGAGATTTTAAGATCACAGTCCAGGCAGAACACAAAAAGCTAATTTTGTGCTGTGACCCAACTATAACGATACGACAGGATTGACTGAAGCTCCCAGATTATCACTGGGCAGCAGATGGACTAAATGCGCTGCTTAACTTATACATGCACTGCATCATGTTGTGATCCAGGCTGCCCAGTGGTGTAGCTGGCAGAGCTGTTGCCTTGCAGCAAGAAGGTTCTGGGTTCAATTCCTGGGTCTTTCTGCATGGAGTTTGCATGTTCTCCCTGTGCATGGTGGATTCTCTCCGGGTACTCCGGCTTCCTCCGACAGTCCAAAAACATGACTGTCAGGTTAATTGGCCTCTCCAAATTCTCTCTAGGTGTGTGTGTGTGCATGGTTGTTTGTCCTGTCTGGATGGATGGATGTTGTGATTTAACAAATCCAACACAAGTGTATTTTTTTGTGTGTTTTTTCTCATCAATAATGTGCAAATCAACATTCCGATATGTCAGAGCCAGTTACATAAAACATTTATTTTATCCTCATAAGTTTACACAATGGTCTGACTATCATGGTTGTGAGGAATGGGGGAACAAAAGAGGCAAGTTGAGTGACAGAAATGAAGGAAAATAAACACTGTCTCCATGGGAAAGAAGAAATAAAATGTCTTAAACTAGAGGATAAACAACTACTTGATGGAGCGAAACTGTTGAGTTAATTTGAGTTTTGTTTTTACAAGTTTTTCCTGTTTTGATTCCATGTTCATTAGCAATTCCTCTTTTTATATTTGTCATTAAACAGTCCTCCACTCGCTCCACTCACTGCTGTTATTCACCCCATTCAATAGCCTCACATTTTCCTGGCTCCTCTAATCATCTCCCCTGCATTTATTTTCCTGTCAGTTTCTGTTACTTGTTGGCAGATCCTCGCCTGCCAGGTCTGGAAAGGCCTCGCCGCTTGCCGCTGTGTTTGTGTACCTACCACTTTCCTCCATAAGTCTTATTTGCTTTACTTAGAAAACTTAAAAAAAAAAAATTCCAGTTAAACATGTTGACAACGGTTCTTAGTTTTACATCAAACCGATTTGAAAAAGCAGCAGGGTGGATCTGGAAGTGTTTTTTTACTTATTAAAAAAGAGGTCTGTTAATAATATACTGGGTCAGATTCATTGTAGCCGAATAACGGTTTGCATTTAACTGCTTCTGCTCTCTGGAATAAACATTTTACATTTAATTGGAAACAGACTCTGGATTAGATGCAAACATGAGAACAAACGATTTAAAGAAGTTTAGTTTGCCAGTCACTGGAAAAAGAAGATGGATGATTAACTGAGGTTGAAGTCAGTGGAGGAAAAAAGTTAAACAACGTGTTAGGGGCTTTATCTATTGAGGATGATGCGGTTTGCACGTCTGTTAATCAGTGCTGACGTAGCATTTATACGTCACCTGGAAATCTCTCAGTAACCACAGAAAGGGCCTTTTACTTGATAAAAACTTTCTTTAATCTGTTGAGATTGTTTCAACACAGAAAAATGGTTCAATGAGCTTTTATTTTTGCCACAAGCTATCTGGAATAGAGAAGTCAAGTTCACTTCTCTGAAAAACTTGTGTGAAACACTGCAGATAATTTCCATTAGCATTTTTCTGATGCACATTTTGAAGTATTTCATTAGAAAAGGTTGATGGAAACAGCAAAATTCAGTGTAACTTCCTCAGTTTAGCATAAACATTTTTGGCTTTTCTGAAAGAGTTCATGCCCCAAATGGGAAGTGGACACTTGCTGAATATGTGTCAGTTAAATACATTGACAAAGCTTTGATTAAAGTTTGGTTTCTTAGTTTTACATGAAACCAATTTGAAAAAGCAACTAGTTGGATCAAGATGTTGACATTTTGTCAGATGTCGCCATCAGTTTGCGTAGCCTGGTTGACTCCATCCAAACCACTTCCTTTTTTCTTTTGCGCAAAATTTTAAAAGTTCATTCAAAAACCCTTTGACTGATGGACTGAAACACAACTACTGTGGAAAAATTACAGGCAGACTTGTGCTTCGAACCCTTCTGTAAGGTACCGGTTTGATAGGTATTGAGGCTGTTGTTCTTAGTCAAAATTTCTTCTCTACTTCTAACTTCCAGTAGAGCATAACAGATTCTCGGATCCCTCACATTTGCGCTTTTTCACGCTTCAACATATTAATAAAGCTTCCATGACCAACATACCAGGGCTGCCCAGTGGTGTTGCTGGCAGAGCTGTTGCCTTGCAGCATGAAGGTTCTGGGTTCGATTCCCGGGTCTTTCTGCATAGAGTTTGCATGTTCTCCCTGTGCATGGTGGGTTCTCTCCGGGTACTCTGGCTTCCTCCAAAAACATGTTTGTTAGGTCATGTTTTTGGACTAGGGAGAATTTAGAGAAACCAAAAATAGGTGTGTGTGTGTGTGTGCATGGTTGTCTTGTGTGTCTCTGTGTTGCCCTGCGACAGACTGGCGGCCTGTCCAGGGTGACCCCGCCTCTCGCCCGAAACGATAGCTGGAGATAGGCACCAGCAACCCTTTTGACCCCAGTAAGGGACAAGGGTGTAGAAAAATGGATGGATGGACCTACATACTTGTAGAGAAAAGAGACTTTAAAACAGAATAAATAATGTCATCGTTTCCTAAATTACGTCTCACTAAGCAAAACTTATTCCAGCTGTCTTACAACAATCTAACAGTCCTGTTTGGTGGCAAATATTTCACTAAAGTGACAGGAATATTTATTTGAAGAAAGTAAAGTTTTGGTCCAACGACATTAAATTCCCAAGCTAGCAAAGCAAACGTCTCATGAGATCGACCGATCAGATCCACATGACTGATTCCCCGAGTTGCAGCTGGAGATAAAGCCTCACGTTGAACAAGTCTGGATACATCATCACGTGCTCCCGCGAAGACATGTGAGCGCCTGATAATTTTCCAGGTTTGTCTATTTTTAGATAACTGAATTTAAGCCTTAGAAAGATCGGGGTCAAAGTGCACATATTTGCTAGCAGTCTGGAATTCCAACACAATTTTTTCCATTACCCACAGCAGACGTGGGGGCTTTGTGGGCAGTGAGTAGAGCTTCTTTATCAGTGGACACACACACACACACCCCCACACACACGCACACACCCCCACTTACAAATGTTGTTACTCTTTCCTTGCGACTCCTATTTGGTATTTTCCATCTACAGAGAACAGTGTAACATTTACTGACCCATATGCACCATGTCAGGACTAATAACTCTACCGACCCGGATTTGTGCACATGTGTCTCACGTTACTTTGTTTTAAGACCAGATCCACTCAGTTTGACCAATAATAGGGAAAGTGGTGGCATACGATGTCCCATCCTTGGTTGTTTTGATTATTTGGTTCGAGTTTCATTATTATTCTGTGTTCTTTTGTCTCTTTCTAATTCTATTTTACTTTAGTTCAGTCCTTAGAGTTTCTGTTTATTCCTTGTTTAATTATGTTTATTCTTTAGTGTTAGATTCATTTCCTAGTCCTTTGTGCCATTTTTCTCTATCTCCCCTCACACCTGCATCCCGTTTTTAATCATTCAATAAAATTGATCAGTGACCGATTTCCCCCGTATAAATAAAACCCATCCTCAGTTCCTCCGTACTGGTTCCTCCCGTCCTGTTAAATCCCGTCGGAGCATGTTCCCTCGGTCATTGTGTTTGTTTGCTTCTGATGTTTTTTGTTCTCCTCTGGCTCCCTGTGGTTTTTGGAAGTTTTTGACTATAAACCTTTTCATTAAATAGTCTATGCTGCTCCTGCATTTCAGTTCATCATCAAACACACAGTCATGACACACCAGACCTTGCATGATGGATATATTCCCAGGAAATTTAAGTGGGAAAGGAATGGCATGCTCTTAGTTTCAGAACAAGGAAAATATTTCAGTTATTAGGGGGTCTTAATTAAGAAACAAATCTGAAGCATATATATCTCTGCAGAGCACTACTCTGACATATTTTCACTCCAGTAAAAGTGAAAAGTAAAAAGTTATTCAAGTAGGAGTAAAAAAAAGTCTTTGGTAAAAAAGATTTTCAAGTGCTGGGTAACTGATCAAAAAATCTAAGACATGAAGTGAAATCTTTTATTTCTAACAAGTTAAATGTAAGAGACAAATAAGATAAGAATGAACAAAACAAAAGAATATATATCATTATAGAAGATATAGAAAAACAAAACTTCACTATCCAGTTCAAAGTCATTAATTAATATTCAAAAATTGCATCATCAGTTGGAACAAAAAATAAAGTTATGTGAAAATTGTGCTTTTTTAAAGGTCAAAATGAAAATAATTTATATAAATAACAATTATTATGTCAGACAAATCAGACAAAAAAAAAAATTCCAAATTGGTTTCTTTAAATATACAACTTATAAAAATGTAAGAAAAACTGCAGGTGTGTCTTGGTGAATTTTTGGTTAAAACCGAACAGATCTGCATCCCCAGAACCAGAATCAAACATTCAGCTTCTATGCACCACAAATCTGGAACAAACTTCCAGAAAACTGCGAAAAAGCTGAAACACTGAGTTCCTTTAAATTAAGACTTAAAACACACCTATTTAGAATTGCCTAGTTTTTCACATGTAGCTTCTACATTTTATAATAATTCATTAAACGATAATGTTTCCATCAACTCAGGTTAAAGTATTTTAGAGCCTGGAGTAGACTAGATTATTTTTATCACATGCTGACAAATAAAACTCTGCAGCTGATTGTCGACATCGTAAATTTTTTTTAATTTGCTGTGCGTCGACTCATCCACTAAGATTTTGTTTTAGTTTTTTTGCAGTCTAATGAACACTTGTCTGAGAGTTGTTGGAAGTTGTGACAGCCGGCTGATTCTGTCCTAAGGTAATAAGATATTTTAAAATCTGCCAGCACTGTAGGAGAAAAAGAAAATCATAAAAATATGCAACCTCTAGTTAGTTGGAGATTAATTTAAATTCAAGAAAGCAAATCTAGAAACCAGTTGTTACTGGACATTTCATATCAAAATTGATATTGATATTCCATATGAGATACCAAATAACAAATTTAGTTCAAATTAGGTTTTGACTCGCCCCAGGTGCTGCACGGTCCAGTTCTGGTTCAGCTTTGAGAGATTGTCTCACATTTTTCTCAAACAACCGTTGGTGCACATTTATGTTGGTAAGATGACCAAGCATTCCCAAACCATGACACTTCCAAAAAAATGACTGTTTTTATGTTATCTCAGGCAAATTTGTATCAATCCTTCATGTTTTCAAAGATGTTCTCCTTACAAACTTCTCATGAAAGTTTACTTGTGAGAAGTTTGTACGTTTATCCACCATATCAAGAGCCTGCAGTTGGCCATACAATGATATTTTATGTGTTTTTTTTAGACTTCTCTTAGTATTTTGCTTCCGCTGTTTAGAGTAAACCTGCTTGACCAGACACAGGTCAGTTGATTTGAATGTCTTCCACTATAATCTGTCCCACCAAAGGGCTCAAATCAGGTTCTTTTGGGACCTAATTAAACCCTTTCCTGTCCCCAAAGCTGCTACAAACTTCTTTCTGACATGCAACCTCAGGTAAATCTTTCCATGTTGCCATGGTGTTCGTTTTCATCTCTCATGGGAACAAAACATTGCATTTTTTAAATTATGCCTCACAAAACATTTAAAAAGTATTCTCTTCAGTTTTTGTTTTCTGCTGAAAGTGTATATTATATGCATGTTCACAAATATTCAGAATGCACTACGATGTCCTCTAATAAATGTCTAATTTTTAAATGATGTTTGTTTGTGTAAGTTGGGTTTTTAATCCCTTTTAAACCAAACCTCTGATTTACAACAGACGAAGACGGTCTATGAAATGCCTAGCTCAGCTCATTGTAAGGTTTAAACAACTTGCAGATAATGCTTGGTAATGCTAAATTCAGTGCAGTAGGAGCTGAATGACAATCGGCTAAAGAAGAATCATCATGCTTGGATTGCTTTCAAAGCTGGTTTGAGCCCATTTTAATTAAAGCTCTCTATGTGTGCACACACACACACACACGGTAAAACACACACAGTAAAAAAAAAGAAAAAGAAAACACACACACACACACATTAGTAGTAGTATTAATTCCTGGCGTGTAAATCCTAACATTATGCTCTTCCAAAGCTGAGTCACTGATTACAGATATTCTGCTGCACATCGTTTCCATGCATAAAACCGTGTGTGTGATATACAGTAAGTAATCACACACATTCTCATACTTCCATGCAAACTGAGGTATTTATATTAACTTCCTTCATTTTAGTAATTCCCTCTAAGCCTAACTAATAGAGCAAAGACACAATCCACAAATGACCTCCCTCTGTTGGCGAAAATGGTGAAATATGTAGAACATGCAAGAAATAACACACAGATATTGTGTTTTTATATATTCACTGGAACTTTGCATTGACGTCCATTCATTTCCAAAAGTATGCACCTCAAAGAACCAAACAGACAGTATTCAGCATCTATGCACCACAAATCTGGAATAAACTTGCAGAAAACTGCAAAACGGCTGAAACACTGAATTCCTCTAACTCTAGACTAAATACCCACCTATTTATAGCTGCCTTTCATTAATAGTAACTGATCAGTATATTTGCTGGATGATTTCCATGATCAACAAAATTTTGTTTATTTCACATTTCATATGGTACTGTATTATGTTTTCATGCTGTGAAGCATGACTTGTCTTACCCTAAACCAACCGTTGCCAGTAAATGCCGTAAATGCAGTAAATGCACAACGCAGTATGTGCAAGGAAAATGGATAAATACAAGGCCCTGTACACACACACACACACACACACACACAAACGCATGCACGCACTCACATTGTGTCTCTCTCATGCCAGGCACAGCTGTGAGCATTTACATTTTGGTGATAATCTCTCGACTCTTCTCATAGACACGTGCTATCCATGACTTTAAGCCCCTCGGCCCCCAATAAAAACACATTAATGTTGTTAATTTAAGCAGTACAAGCCTTTCAGTGCGAGTCTGAGGGCCACTGTAATCTCTGCACAGCTGGATGTCACTACGTTCAGAGATATACGGTTCACCTCACACAGATGCTGCGTTAGCTTGGTGCAGCCATTTAATGTTTCTTTTTTATTTTTTTTTAAATAATGTTTTGCTCTCAAGGTAGTCATGATTGAACTGTGCAGTTAAGCTTGTTCTAAATTATTTATTCTTGCTTTATGAAACAAATACACATTGAGCAACTTCTTTTTTAACAGTTTTAAAATAATTTTTAAAATGTTTTGATCTTGAACTATCAGCACCTTTTACCAAGTATTTTTTTTACTCTGACTTGAGTATTTTTTTGGATGACTACATTTTTAGATTTACTTGAGTAAAAATATTTTGCACTTGATTACAGTTTTTTGGATTCTCTACCCACTTCTACAAAAGACAAAAGTTGTCCTGAAATCCTAATAACTGAACCTCATTGATTTCAAATGAAATGCCAACGGTATAAAAAGACGTTGCATGAATACAAACTGGGATAGCCCAATTCAATGGCGCGGTGTCCGATAATGGATGACGTCGAGGCGGCGGCTGAGGGGGATCCTGTGTTTATGGTGCGCGGGCCCTTTAAGAGAGTCCCGTGTTTCCATTGGCACGGTGACGTCAGAGCAGCGAAGCGCTTTCAGCCTATCCTCTGCTAACAGTGAAGGCTACGGTCCTGGCACGGCGTCCAGCTTCAGGAGGGGGAGTTTTTTTACACAGCTCAAAAAGGTTGGAAAGCCTTCCCAGCTGAAGCCATCCAGGCGCTCACCGTGGATTAAAACGGGAAACTTTTCACGATGGCCCTGAGCGTGGAAAAGTAGCGCAGAACACGGAGCCTCTGTCACCGCAAGCTGCAACTCCCGGTTAGATGCACGACCACCGCTGAGGAGAGAAGGGGGAAAAAAAATATGCTCCAGCCGAGCCTCCGCAGCAGCAACAATCCCGGCTTCAAGCGCAGGTTTTAACCGCTTTCCTGAACACCGCCGTCGACCCTCCTCCTGGTTCGTTTCAAGCGCCTCTTCGAGCCCACAAAGTCCGCCGTTAGAGTCTCCCCCGCCGAGCCTCCTGCAGCCGGAGAACCATGATGGCAAGGATAGCGGAGCACGGCGCGAAGATACTGCTGGTGACAGCCAACGTCGGATCCCTGTTCGAAGACGTGAGTGTCTGCTGATGAACATACTCGGTGGTTTTTGTTTGGTCCCCCACGCAGTCCACGCTGAGTCCGGGTTATGCTAAATAACGCGTGATGTTGTCACGACCCGGACCGTTATAGTATCACCTATATAGGCGTCGCCGGTTTCCCAGGACGCGCGTCCCGGGCATCCAGGCGATAAACACAAAGCTGCGACATATGAAGAAAAAAAGCACCTAAAAATCTACTTTAAATAAAAATCTTATAGCTTCAGTAGAATATATGTGCAGTAGCTGAATGTTTCTGCAAATAAGTAACTAACAGTTCAGATAAATCTGTGCAAATATATTCTCCTTCCTTTGAAGTGGAGTATGGATATCCAAAAGAAGACGTATATCTTATGAATTAGACCACATTTAATACAAATTTTAAGAAATACTCAAACATTTTTTTCCGTTTCTATACCCTGTCTTGCTTTTTTGAATGTTTTGCGGTATGGCGATAAGTTTTATCGCGATGTTTTGTGGTAGAATTGTGATAACGATAAAAGTGAGGACACAAACTTGGCTGTGACTGCATTCCAGCCACACAATAACAAATACTGCCCTTAAATAGCACAGCATTAGTGATTAGGATCCCCAAAATGCACACATTTAACCATATTCTCATATTTATTGAAACAACTTTATTGATCAACTAGTGGATAAAAATACTAAACATAACAAACCCGAGCATACTGGCAGTTTTAGGGATTTTTAAACATCATAAATCGGAACTTATTGTGACAACAATAAATCAGAATTTTATTAAATTTATCACGATAAATGGTAGACGATATGATTTTCGGCATATTGACAATATGGTGACATTGGTAAACTAATTTTGTACATTAAGATAATTTTAAAAGACACTGTCCTCACGGTGAAACATGGTGGTGGCAGCATAATGCTGCGGTGAGATAAAACGGGACAGATCTTTTTTTTTGTTTTGCAGCAAAAAGGTCCTGGGTTCGAATCCCGACCTGGGTGTTACTCATAAACAGTTTCAGACTTGTATCTAGAGAGATAATCATTACCACCCATATAGTTTATATATATATATATACAAGTATATCTCAGTTCCTCCATGGCGCTGTCTGTGAAGAGAATATGCACTTATAGTCCTAAAGTAATAAACTTTCACATTTATGTCATATTTAGAACCAATAACTCCCAATTTATTCTTTTGGGATTTTATGCAACATTATATAGTATATAAAAATCCCACATGTGACAAGAGCAACTTTCGGCTCCAGAGCCACACGCAACTTTTACAAAACCAAAAATGAAACGATGAAAAAGTTTAATACTTTTCCAAGACTCTGTATTTCCTATAACTATCCCATATTTTTTACGTCAGGAGCCACAAAATGAGTTCATTTAAAAATACAAAAATTAATTAAATTTTTTTTGTATTTTAGATTTATCTGCTCAAATATAAGCAAAAACTTTTATCAAATGTGTATATTTTTAACTATCCAATACATAGAAAGGGGTTCAAACCTTATTAAAAACAAACTCGCAAGATGTTCTTGCTTTGTCTTTTATTTTCTTATTTTTTACCACTCTTGTCTTATGGTGTGGGGACGAACAAAATCATTTTAAGGGCCACAAATGACCCCTGACCCACAGCTTAGACCAACCAGCTGCAGAGCCTTTTCACTTCAGAAATAAAAAATGTGCTCTGTATATTATCCGGCCTCCTGTGGAGAGTCTGAGCGACTTGTTGAGTTTTCTCTGAAGTTTGTCTCCTCGGTTCTGATCATTCTGCGTTAAGGATGCGAGGCAGAACTGGTTCAGCTTTCAGAACCAGCCTCCTCCTCCTCCTTGCTCCTCTCACTCATGTGAAGCGCCGATCCCAAACATAAGGGAAGAGCTGTCTCCAGCACTGGAGTAAGCCTATAAATAGCTCGCCTCTCACCAGCATCATGTTTTGGCTGCCGTTCTTTTCTTTTTTCCTTCTCTAGACTAATAAGCGACTTAGCCAAAAATGCACATTTGAACATGATTCCTGCGATGAGTGGGAGAGCTGCTCACACTTAAGGCAAACTGCAGTCTGATGCCCCTTGTGATGAATCTGTGGGCTGAATGAATTCTTTGTCTTTAAAAGCTGTTTCTATTATTAGCACTCTTATGCGCTGTGTGAAGCGGGACCGGTTGACCCTAATGTAAAAAAAAGGAAAATATTTTCCCTTTCACTTCTGCTCTCAGCCGCGTTTCCATCACATTAGAAAAGGTTGATGGAAAAAACATCTTTTGACAATATGGACAGTTTTCAGAGCTGGAATTGTTACTACAATAAGAAGTTTATCATGATAAATGCTCTCCTTCATGTGTTTTTTGGCTTTTCCCAAGAAGAGTTGGAAGCCGAAAACAATCAGATGTAACAAACACTAGTGGCTCTGTGCCTTACCAGATGCACAAAAGTCTCCATTTTGGATGGGGGATCCCTCCGTTTTTCCGATGCGTACGTTCGATTAGGGGTGGGCATTTATTGTTTATTGTGATACATTTCTAATCATAAGAATTTAGATTTATTGTTACAATAAATTCCAATTAATGATGCTTAGTTAGAACAAAACCGTCCCTGTTGTAAGTATTAATAGTTTTAGCATCAATACATTTAAAAATGCAGTCACAGTGTGCAGTTTGGTGACACAAATTACACTTTTTCATGTGGCTGATGTCCTAAAAAGCACATTATAAATGGGAATGCTTGACAAGAGCAGTATTTGTGTTTGTGGGACTACAATTGCTGTGACACACAGCCACCTTTATCGTCACAGAAATACCACAAAATATTGTGATAAACCTTTAAGTCCGTATCGTCCTCCCTTATGGCCCATGCTGGTTATCAACCCCGTCGTTCTGCAGTGTTTTTGACAGAGATGGTGGGTTCAAAACCAGAAGAAAATTAAGTTATTTCGAGATTATCCCCGTTTGTGATTTAAAAGTTTTTTCCCCCCCATCATAATTTTTTTTCCAGTTTGTTTCCAGGGTTATTTCTGGTGTCGCTGTCAGTATTCTTGTCATATTCAGTAATCAGAAGAGTCGAGGTTTGACTCGACAGCGTAAATTCAGCCCCACTGAATGCAAAGTCCTGTTGGTTCTTTCCTCCTGCTGCAAACGGCAGGTAAGACAGAGTCTGTCATTCGTCCTTTGGAGCAGATTAAAGCGTCCTGTATCGATGACGTCAAGATTAATTTCCTCACGATGAATCGATCAGCAGTGTTCTTCTTTACTTACATCGGTACCAGGTGTTGAGCTTTGCTCCATAAACCAGAGATGTCTCACACAGATAGCGCTCGATTCAGCATGCAGCTTTCCTCCTCTACCTGCATTGCAGTCGAATTATTCAAGCTGCTTCAAAATGCAATAATCCATCAATTACAACATATTACAGTGCAACAAATACAAAAATTAGATGGTTTGAAGTTTCTGTCTTTGATAGCTTCTCATCTTCTGTTTATTTTTGCTTTTGTATGACGCGAATCCTCTCCTCGCATTGTATCGACCAGAACAGTTTTGTGCTGCCTATTTATGGTAGATTGTGAGTTTCCAAGCAGCAGCGGAGGGAGATAGCTGCTCAAGAAGACAGCTGTGTCATTGCCTGTAGGAAGAAGTCGGCTGCAATGTGCTTATTTTAATGTGTTTCTGTTGATTAAACAACGTCTCGGTTTCCCTCAGGTAGCTGCTGATCTCAGAATGACACCAAACTGGTTTGTTTGGTATTTAGAACCGTCAAGATTTAACGTGTTAAATCTCATTTTTGCATTCACTTGCACATGAGATCTGTCACCTGTGCTCACAGTTTCACCTCTGGCTTCCTGTTCTGGTTGGTCTTGACCAGATCATAATTCAGGTGAACTACAGTTCTGTGGAAAAGTAGCTGCACCTCAACATCTAAATGTTTCCAGTCATCAAATTGGTTTTGAACCATGCCGCTCAACATGGCGACATGTTACGTTTGTTCAGATTTTTTATTTTCCTGGACATTTGTTAAGCATTTTGAGGCAATAAACAATTAATTGCACAATAAATTAAATGAGTGCAGTTTCCGTTGTGGTGATTAATATTTTTTTAAAGGAAAATTTTGTTTAAAGAAACTTCATGATCCGTTTTCTTAACAGCTTTGGTTGTAAGTGGCACTTATTTCTGTTTTATTTATTATTTTTTGTTGTTTTATTTTGGATATTTAAGATGTCTTCCAGTTCCAGTGTGAGGTATTTGTTACAAAATTAAAGTTTATCAGACTTTGAGAGGCATTATACAAAGAAAGAAATTAATATGTTATTAATATATGAGTTATGTTTGCTAATAGGAAACAGAAAATGCTACACACATTGCACATTGGTTTAGCTTCCTCTGAATTCGCCTTCTTACAGTAAAGCATCTTTTTCTGCATTGATGGATCATAGATGGAGCTTCTTAATGGAGCTGTCTGCCTGCTGGCTGATGGGCCTTACAGGGAAGACGAGTGGAAGAAGAACAAATCAGCAACTTCATAAGCGAAGGGTTGTGTTCTGACGTTAAACGACTGCAGGGCGGAGGGAGTAACCTGCAGAACAAAGTCAGGCTGAGCATCGTTTTAGTCTGACAACTTGAGTTCAGTGTTGGTTTGTTTGCACAGGTGGATCCGACTGTCGGTAAATTATAGATTTTTAAAGGAGATGTATATTTTGTCTTGCTGGAAACAAAACTATTTGGCAGGAGAAGTGGAAAGAGGGATGAAATCAAACATTTCCAGTTGTTAAAATAACAGAGAAAATATTACGACAAACAAACTTGTTCGGATTTGTCTAATTGCTTCACTCAAAGCAGCTAAAATTCAGTAGAAATTAAATCTGCAGCCAAACTGAAAGCCATAAACGTGTCATCTTATTTTATCCATGTGCATGTTGACTCTGTTTGAATCCATCCATTTATTCAAACTATTATAGATTAGACAATTCAGAGGAAATTGAGGTGTAGAAGCAGCATTTTCCCAGAAGTTATTGCGTTAAACAATCATGTTTTTTGAGGATTTTCAAGTCCAATAATGGAAATGGCATAATAATGTGAGAACACATCCTCTAAGATCAGTCAACTTTAGTATCTGACAAACGTTTAACACTGTTAAAGTTCCCAAATAAATAAACAAAACACCCAGAAAAACAAATATAATGGATACTGAAGTCTCTACAAACACAAACCCTTCAGAAGAAGGACCAGTTGAGACAAAAGCACCAGACTGAAGACTTTTATCATCAAGTTTTTGGTAGAAAGAGGAGAAAATGACTAATCGTGTAAATTATAGACCTCATTTTCATTTACCATGCGATTATTCATTTATTGTTTATTGCAACAGACTTAGGCAGAATTAGGCACACAAGATAAAACATTTAAAATATATAAAACAAATAATAGGTAAAAAGTTTCACTTAAACAAACTGTGCAGTTACCAGAAATAACTAAGACTTATGAAAACAGAATTGCACAGTGCAAACATGTATTTGAGTATTAAAGGTCAGCAGATTATTTACAATGTATGAAAACTAAAAACTGTGCAAACAGCGGCAGAAATGTTATTTAAGATGAGTAAAACTGTTCAAATAACAGCTGGGGTGTGAACACTTGGTTTGTTTGGAAAAGTGATAGTTATAGAGCAACAGCTGCTGGAAGGAAGGATCTATGATAATGCTGCCTTGTGAACTTAGGATGCAGCTCTTCAGTTCTGCAACAAATGTGCAGATTTTTCTGTAAAGCTTATCTAAAGTGTTCAAAACGAAACGCCAGGGGTGCACAGACTGCAGCCTTTGAAATGCCTGAGCTGTCGTTGCAATTTTCGCCGTCACCAGATTTAAATTTTTGTCTTACAAATGAGAAAAATAAATCTAGGGTTCGCTGTGCATCTCTGACTTCCATCTATTTTGCTTCTGATTGCAGTTTGTGACACTTGACACCATTGAAATATGACAGATTGTGACTTTTGGTGCAACCAGAGTAACTCTCAGCAGTCTCAGAAAACGGGGCCGAAAATGTGACGACTCTAGAAACAAGTTGGATAAATATGTGCGTGTGTATTAGTTTGAATGAAACGCCTTCTTTGTGAAACCTTTTGCTATTTGATGTGTTTCTATCTGTAAAAGAGAGGAAGTCTTTGTCCAGACGTAACCTTGTAGTTCCAGTCTTTTCTTTTTTATCTCTGCAGCAGCCATAAATCCTTCAGACTAAAAGCAGCTTTTAGTCACATGGCGGCTGGTGTTGGATGTCCTTATTGAATAATGTAACCGAGCATTCACGTTGCAACGCTTCAGTCCAGCGGCGCCATGTGGACTTTTGATCGAGAATTCACACAATCAAGGCAAACTCTGCTGCATGGACTCAAACTGTTTTTCCAGCGTGCCGCTGCAGGAGTGGAAAAGTTCACGAAAGAAATATCAGATGTTTCTATTTCTGTTGGCTGTGGCCTGCTTCCATTTTGTTGTAACGGCCAGCTAGGATTTTAAAAAGGAAGTAAATAGCTAAGTGCATCTGGACTGTGTGGTTCTGGATTGTGTGGTTCTGACGCAGCCTGTCTGTGTGACAGACAGGCTGCGTCACATCATCCTTTCCAAACACCTGAGCTGTGAATTAGAGGACGGTTCTAGTATCACAGTCAGTTCACAGCCCCACCCAGCACACTTTACGTGTAGCAAACATTCATTTTTGTAAAAGAAGGATGAATCAGAGTCTCACAGCCTCCGTCTTCACACCAGGTGGGGGTGAAAGGTGGAGGGGTTTTCTGAAAACAACTTTACGGCTGATTCTTTATTCCCAGAAGTTGTTTTTCTGTCACCACAGGATGCAGCTATAAACCTGAAACACTAAAGTTTATGGAAACCCAGATTATTGGCCTGAACTAGAAACACATTTTTTGCAGAAAGCTGTGAGGTTTCACATTTGATTGAACAAGGATGAGTGAAGAATTGGTGCATGCCTGGTGGAAATGAACTGATCTGTGAGCCAATTTTAGTCAAGCTTCAGCCGTCAGTTCAGATTTGACCCTTGTTTGCTTTGGTAATATTTAGATTTAATAGTCAACTCATTAAGCACAAATGATGTGGTTGAGTGGGTGCAAAACAAGCCCATATCATCACCCCTCCACCTCCATACTTGGTCTCATTTGTATGTAGGATTTTGTTCCAGCTGGCTCCTTTCTTCTGGCAGCTCTGTCTTTTTCCTAGTTCATCCAAAGTTAAGTGAATGATTCATTCATCAGGGTTGATCCTCTCCTGTGAATGAGCATCATCTGACTAATCTGAGATGGATCTCCTTGGTGGGTCGCTGTGTCCCATAATACGGCTGAAATTCTCCGAGGCGGCCAGGTGATCATCCCCGTCCCTCTGTGGGCGACCTGAGCTTTTATTTCCACCTGGAAAAGCAACAGGAACACTCAAGCAAATTATAAATGGTGTTTGATATGAGAAATAAATGAACTGCAATACACACTTTTAGTGCTGGATTTTTACGTTTTGAACTGAATTATGGAGATAAATTAGTTCAGTGATATAGTAAGCTATCAAGATGCAACAGTTGGAGAGCTTCTGATTTGACTTCATTATGTTTTTATGGTTTATTGGCTTACTGAAAATGATTAATTGTGGTTATTCGTGATTAATCATGATCAAACAATTATTGAAATAATTGTCAGCTAATTTAGTAATCGACTAATCGTTAACTGGACCCCAAAAAAAACGGCAAAATATTCAGCGATATCTAAACCAAAACACTGCATTAAATATATATACATTTGGTATTTGAGATATAAAAAACTTTGCATTTTTTAAATATTGAATTATTCAAATTCACTAAAGGAATTTGAACTTTATCATCTTATTTAACCAATAAAATATTTATTTTCTAATTTAAAACAGGAATTTTAATTATGTGTTTGCACCTTTTAATGTTTTTCTAATGTTGTACAAAAAGGACTTATGGCATTAAATGAAAAATCAGTATAATGTGCCACTTTTTTTACTTGATTAATTGTAAAAGAGTAATAGAGTACTATAGTAATCCACGCTTTGCTCTGAAAAGGAACTTCTAAAAGTGGCTTGTTAATGAATCTGTGTTTGAGGCCAACATGTGGGATGTTTCAGCTTAAATATTTTTACACTCTGTAACCCCCAGAATCGATTTATCGCCTCTTTTCTGTTTTGCCGTTGGCAAATGTAAAATATCTGGCCGAAGTAGTTTTGTTGCTTGTTTTAGCTTCATGTCATGAAGCTGTTTTTACATAGAGCTCAGTTTATGTTCTGTGCAGCTTGCTGCTGCTGTGTTTATTGGAAGAATTTGGCTCGGCTGCATCTTGTAAACCCAAACTGCGGCGCTTTAAGAGCCTCAGTCGTTCGCTGAGATGCACATCCACTTCACTTTCTCAGAAGTTTCTCTCTCTGTGTGTTTGTTAACAGTCAACACTCTCACACCTGCACATCTTCATGCTGCTCTCTGTCCTGCCGTGTTTTATCTCGGCAGCTGGCGAGGGGACGCGGCATAAGCTGAATGATTACAGGAGCGCTCATACCTCTTCTGTCACCACAGAAGCCAAATTTCTTCAGCAGCTGCCTCGTGCCGTGGCTGAAGCCGGACGTGAATTGAGGCTGTGGTCGCTACTCTGCTCCACATTGCCCGAAAATAAAGAAAGGAAAGCTTTACAACCAACTGCTGTAGGGGTTGATTTGATTAGACGAATGTGGATTAGATAGAAGAAAGCTTTGAAGTTTTGATTTTTAAGAGCCTTTGTCTTTCATTCAGCTAATAGAGAAATGGCAACAGGTAGATAATTATAGAAGTGTGACTGATTATTCTGTACTAATTCTTTGTGGAAATGTTACACTTATATTCCATAAAATGTCTGGAGAAATCTACATGTTAAGACTGTTATTAGTTCTTTAGCATTTTTTGGACAAAGTTTTTAAGAGCCACATTGTCATAACTCTGCAACTTTGATATAAAAACATACATTTTTTACATATTTGTTGAAAGTGTTACTTCGTCATGACAGTTTAATTTGTGAAAAAGCTCCTCTTCCTTCTACCAGTGCTCTCAGAGCCAGGAGGAGGGTCTTAGCGCTGCCAATCATCCCCATGTGCGCGCTGCTTGCCACCCCTAAAATTTGTTATTGTGACAGGCCAAAGTGGAAACTGTCTTCTTGCTACAACTCCTCTCCAACCAAACAGTATGAAGGAAAATTGATGATTTAAATTGTTGGATGATGGAAAAACCTTTTGCAACTGTTGACTCAATAACCTGAGAATGTTTTAGGATGAGAGAAGGCGACGTTCAGATGGCTAGAGATCTCCATCCTGATGTTTTATCTCCACATTTCTTCCAGTTCCAGAGAAGACTCTGTAGCTGCGTTGTTGTATTTCTGTTGTATCCTATTCACAGTCAATAAGTCATTCCCAGCTGGACGGGTGTTTATTTAACCTCAAGTCCTGGATGGGGGGAGTCTGTTTTCTCTGGTCCTTGTACAGTCACTAGTTGGGAATGGGGCTATTGTTTTGCTGCTTCTGTTTCCACCATGGCTTCAGCAGGAGAAGCACAGGCTGATCTGGCCAAGTCATTAGGCTAAGCCTTGTAAAGGCCGTCTTTATCCTGCGCTGTCGTCCTTTAGGACTTCCTGCTCCGGACTCCTACTGTGTCTCTGGGCACCGGGGGTTTCTCTGCTTCTATAAATACCAGGTATCACTGGGTCATGCCCATGCATTGAAATGTAAAAGAGAGCTCATGCATCTTGGACTTGCAGTGTTTAAATGTTGTTTATTTCCCCTGTCAGTCAGAGCTGAGTCTGGTTTCCCTTAAGAACTTTTCCCAACCAGCCAGGATCAGTATTTCACTGCCTCTGCTTCCCATTGAAGGCGAGCAAAGCTATATTTTATAACTGCATACACAAACTACTGCATACCTGCTCCTGGTATTCCATCTCTTAGGATGTAGCTCCATATTTTCCAATGGACTGAAATGATTAATCGTGATTAATTGGTTATTGAAATAACTGTCAACTGATTTAGTAATCGATTAATCGTTAGCTGGAGTATGCAGACTATAAAAAATGCTATTTGCTAATTAATTAGTTAAGCCAGAACTGTGCAAATGTCTGCAAATTTTGGCAACTTGCCAAAACTCGGCAAGTTGCAGTTTTAGTTTCACCTGATTCAATGTATGTAAATAAAATCTCCTACTAAGCACATTTTGATATCCACTTATGTAAAATCTAATTAGCAGGTCAGCCCTGACTTTAATGATAAGTAACTTTATACAATAAAATGCTCTTTTTCTTATTTAAAATAAGAATTGGATTATTTGTTTGCATTCTTAACGTATTTATGTTTTTATGTATCATATTAATCAATTAACTGTCGGTTAGATTAATCAATTACTTATATAATCAGTAGTTGCATTCATTTTAACTCTACGGAGAAAGAAAAATGTGCATTGCTCCCTAAAGTTATGCAAATACTGCATGTGGAGCATTAAAGATTTGTTTTGTGGCTGCTGCTCTTCTCGCCGGGTCGTGATGCATCCGTACGGCTCGTGTCGTTTCCTTCCCGCACATGCAAACGGAGGGTCAAAAGCCGCAGCGGGCGGCGGTGGCTCTGGGCGGCGGTGGCTCTGGGCGGCGGTGGCTCTGGGCGGCGGTGGCTCTGGGCGTTGCTCCCCGTCAAGCTGCTGCAGAGTTGGAGTTTGACGCCTGCTTTAATCTTGCCGTCATTAGTCTTCCCACTCTCAGCCACGCTTTGGGGGAAAATTACAGCCTAGAACAATTGAAAGCATCACAAACGGAGAAGATGGAGCAATTTGTTAACGGCGTGTAATAACACAGAAAAGCCTATTTATCCTGATTATTTACCAAAACAATGGAGATTAAGTGTTTTGTTTCAGTTGAAATTATGATGAGCAAAGAAAGTTAATTTCTTGGCTCCTGTTAGAGAATAACGTTGGGATTTAGAGAGATTTTAGTTTCACATTTATTCGTTTTTGCTCCAGCTAGAAACATTTAAAATAAACTGCAACTGTGTGGAAAGATGCATTCACTGAACTTTCCACACAATTACTGCCAATATTTTTCTAATCTAGCAGAATGCTCCTTTACAGATTGATTGAAGATAAAAAAAACAAAAAACAAACATGTTTTCTTTTAGCAGACTCTTTTGAGCTTTGTGCTTTTCTTGACTAATTAGAAATGGATAAATTATTTTTAATTTAGTTTTAACGTGGATGCTATTCACCTTTATGGAACTTTGCAGTCATGCAAAACTGTTTATCTTTAGTTGGTCTGTCAGTTTGCTGTTGAGAGATAAGCAAAGGTTCATTCCATCCTAAGGTAAATGTTTCAAAACTAACATGGATCTGTGGCACGCAAAACATATTTTTTACAGTGTAAACAAGGATCTGGTCCATATACTCAGCAGCAGCTCTGTCCCTTTTCTGGCTTGCTGGTTATTTTGCCGTACAATTTTCTTTTGTAACCACACCAACAGGTTGGTTACAACAAGTTTGTGTCGTTGCATCACTTCTTAGCGTCTGACTGAGCTGTTTGCAGAAGAACTTTGCAGCTGCTCATCTCGATGGAGCCGGTGCACCGGGGGGGGGCTCCGGGTTGTTCATCTCGGTGGAGCTGATATTTAAACGGATAGTTGCGTCTTATGTCGATCTGAAGTTTAGACCTTCACTGCCGCAGATACAAAGGCTTTACCGGCTGTTCTCAAACATCAGCGGCCCTGTGAAGCGCTGCTGATGTTTCCTCATGGTGAACCAGAGTGACCACTCCCCAAATGATTTCCGGCGTGTTTTGAAAGGACGCAGGGGCTTTCTGCCGTTTTTCATGCCTCTATTGTTGTTTGCGTGGTTCCTCTCACTGCCTTATCTCTGCCGGCCTTTTCCAAAGGTTATCTCTCGCTCTTCCACTGTGGACAGAGAAGTTTCCACTGCAGACAGCTCAAACAATGCAAACCCTCCCCACTTGTCTCCACCAATTCTGTAGCCCTTCTGGTGGCTATGTTTAGATCTCAGTCAGGAGCGCATATTTGTCCAGGACATCCTATTTTTTTCTATATTTATGTTGTTGCTAGAAAAGGTCCTGTGGTTACAAAGTGTTCTCTGAGATGTTTGCCACACTCAAAGCTTAAAAAAAGTGAAAAATGGATGACGTATTTCAGATCCCAGCTAGTGATTTGAGTTGAGATAATGCTGCCATCTAAGGAGTTTCTTTCATGTTTGGTTTTAAAGCTTAGAAACCACAGCTCTGGTCATAATTGTACAACATGCCATATTGATATTGAGCTCTTAATTGTGCATTTGAACGAGCCTACCTTGTTTCTTCCTGTATCATTTTGATGTGTTTTGGGGGTATTGCTCATTTCGATCACCCAGTTGTGCCCAAATTTTAATCCTTAGATGTAACAATTTGCTTAAAATGGCTAGAAACATTTCCAAAACCACCAAGATCCACTCTCTTAAGGTAGCCAAATGTCTCGACATCTAATTAGTGACGCACATGAATGGATGAGCGAGATTCCCACTGTCCCTCACTCCCATCCAGCGAAACCACAGCCAAAGGAACGGGCTTGCAGAATCAGTGGGGAAAGTAGATCTTGTTGAGTTTGACTCAGTAACACAATCAAGTAGAAGTGCACCGATAAATTCTTAATTTTGGGAAATCATAAAACCAATCTTATCCTCCGATCTTATCTGCTGCCGCAAAAGTCTGAGAATCAGCTACTGTCTCTTTTGGCTCTAAGTTTATCTGTACAGCATATTTCAGCAACAAAGCAATCATAAGTGCTTTACATCATAAAACACAATACAGTAACTCATTCTGAAGCAAGATCATCAAGCAAATACACCTCAAATATATCAATCAGTGTTGCAGTTGTTATGAATCAAAGGCAACTCTTTGGTTTTTAGCCTGGATCTACTCAGTGTGTCAGTATCTTTGGAGTTTTCTGGAAGTTTGTTCCAGATTCGAGGTGCATAGAAACTGAACACTCCATATTTGGTTCTGGGGATGCAGAGCAGAACCAGAACCCCAGAGAAGTCTGGAAGGTTGATGCAACAACAGTAGATCTGATGTATTTTGGTGCTAAGAGATTCAGTGATTTATAAACTAACACAAGTATTTTCAAGTCTTTATGTGGATGATTAGCAGTAGTCACTCCACTGTTGCCGACAACGAACTCTGCCTGGGCCAAAACTGGAATTGGCACGTCAGGTTTTTTAAGGATTGTTGATCGGTGGTTGGTCGTTCGAACACAACTGAGACTTTCAGCTACTGATATGGACCGTCCATGCCTTATGGAGAAACGTTTAATGGTCAGAGAAGATGCCTTCAGGGAACAGTCGCTAACACTGCACCAACTGTGTTGCATGGTGCTGGTTACTCCACACTGCATCTTTATATGTTATGTTATCAAAACTACCCTGGCAAACATTAAGAGTGCTTAAGTATTTCTATTTTCATCAATGTCTTTATTGAGACGCCATTAGATACTCCAGTTGGTGTTACTTTCAAAAGAAAGCTAGGGAAATCAGGAAGGTGAGGAGTCCCCGGATTGACAGAGAGAGGAAAGTATACTTCACACTCGGCCTGAGGCACACACTCGTTTGAAGAGCTCTCTTGGCGGTTTGCCTGCAGCCTGTCAACACGTGTCGACTAGCGTCGGTACATTTCCAGGACTCCACGGAGCCACATGCCCTCTGAGCTGATGGCACCATCTCCACCTCTCCTGCTCCGTGGCTTTTTATTACCCAATTTGGCTGGCGGGAAGCTTGTTGGAGACGAATACCTCCTGAAACAGGAGCACGTTTGTCTGCCTCTGTGTGCTTTTACATGTGTTTGCTTTGCCTGTGGGGCAGATGGAAGACTTCTTAATTTGTAAAAGAGAAATTTTCAGAAAGGCTTAATGCGTTGGTTTGTGAATTACACAGAGGTTCCAGTGATGGCGAAGAAAAGAAAGCAGCTGCTTGGGCTTTTTAAAGCTGTCCAGTACACATAAAAATGTCTGAAACCAAGCAGCGTGCACGTTTTACAAGGTTTGGCATTTGTTCTGTTGTTCTCTCCTGCAAAACGAGCAAATACTGATTGCTTGGCTGCCTGTGCAAGCTGCCTATCTTTATGGCCATCAAATCTAGACTTACAGAGAGACAAACTCATGGAAAATAGTTATATTTTTACAGGCGGCAATGGGCCGTGACTCTTACACCCTGACCTAGTTGAGCAGAAATGTTCTCTTCCTCCTTTATGCATGTAATAAACAGTAGAGTGTGCCAATAATAATCTCAGTTGGTTTTAAGTTTGAGAAGATAGAGACCTTACTCTGTTTACTTTTGTCTGAGTGGTGTGCTCATCTTAAGAGCAGCAGGCTGATATCTTCAGCTTGAAGTCTCCAGATGAAGCCTTCAAGCTTCTCTTGTTGGAGCAGGAAGTGAGTAGTGGACTGCTGTTTGCTCATTGGTGCTTTTTATTACCTGAAAACAAGCAAGGTGTAGCTATTGTCCATCTGTCCACCTACTGCAGACTATTCGCACATATGGAAGTTTGGTCTATGGTGTAAAAATTGGTTGAGTCTTCACCTTTATTGATTTAGTTATTTGGTAAAAATGTTTCTGAAGTACTTCGCGCAGCACACAGGGAAGTGGTCGACACTCTGAGTTTCTTATCTGATCAGCTACACGCAGTGAGAAAGTGATAAGGTACAAGGCAGTAAAATAAAAAAGGTGGCAGACGATGGAAGTCATGGTCATTAGCTTTCTTATTTCCCACTTCCTGTTTAGATAAACGTGCACTAATGTCTACATATCCAGTAATGAAAACAAAACTGAGGGTAGTATTTGTTTTCCTAGTCCTCCCCTCGTAGTTTTTCCGCTGATACCAAGAGTTGGACTGATATCTAATCTGCAGATTGGACCAAACTACGTCCAGATTGCAGCATTCTTTCTGTGGGATCAGCTGTTTTTGTTTGCGTGGACAAATTGTTCCCTCAGAGTTCGGGAGAGCCTGGAAAAATCTTGAAATTAAGTATTTTCCAGACCTCGAATTGAATGAATGGAAAAGTATTGTTAATGCTTGTTTTTTGCACAAAAAACTCTTGAATTCAGTAGATATTGGCTAATTACACATTGGTATTATTATTGCAGGCTGAATGCGATGTAGATGCTGGCCCTGTTCTGGGTTTAAGTCCCAGCTCCTCTGCATGCAGTTTGCATGTTTTTCCAATGCAAACCTTTTTTCTCTGAGGTTACTGCAGCTTCCTTTCAATGTCCATTCTAGTTTATTGGTTATCTTAAGTTATCCTGGGGTCTGTGAGTGTCTGTGTGTAACTGGTTGTCCAGGATGGGCTCAGTCCTGCATTGACCAGTGGAGACGGCCTCCTCTGGTGCACTGCAAGGATTAAACACACGTAGAAAATGGGTGGATTGTTACTGCCGTGCAAAGAAAATGTTTTTGGCTGCTTCAGCCAGATGCAAGTCCTTCAATAAAAGCAAGAATTTAGGAACAAAACGAATGTTTTCCAGCATTTGGATCATTATCTGAGTTTATCTTTACAATGGACTCAAAGCAGAAAGCTGTTAACACTTTAATAATTTCTACATTATCACATATGATGTTTTCTTGCTGTCTTGCAGCTCTGCTATAAACTCATGCATGAATATGGATTATTATGCACAGTGGAAACCATTTTAGCATCGGCTGTGCTTCTTTTTTCCGCTCTCTCTGGCTTGGTTCAGCCAATCGACGCCAATGAAAATGAATGGCGCTCCTGGATTGGCTGCTTGGAAACACCACCCAGTAGTAGGATAGCTACAAGGTATTTTAGCTACTTTTCTTTTGAGTATTTAAGTATCCTCTACAAAACAAACAAAAAAAATAAATGCAAAGGTCACGTTCCAATGAAAAAAATACACTTTAAAGGCAAGTTCCTTATGGAAATCCATTTTCAGGAAGTAGCCCACCAAACAGAGTTGGTTCTTGAAGGAGTTTTTCATTATTTAAGTAATTATCAGACATTTTTTCCAGCAGAAAGCAGGTCACTGTGTCTCCCAGTACTCAGCACCAAGGGAAACTTACTCCTCTCCACATGTATCTAAGAAGTAGCACAACTGACTGATTAGATGCATTTTATTTTTTAGTTTCTGGGAGTCCCGCCCCTTTCTAATGCCGCCCTGGAAAGCTCCCATATGGCAGTGGGAAGCAGCAGTGGTCACATTATTGCTGTTTTCTTTCTCTATCTGTTTGGTTGGATCTGCTGCTTCACACCTGTTATTTAACAGTTTTATAAAAACTGGATAGTGTTACCCTGAGTGATGTCTGAGTTATTTTACTCAAATGCCATCCATCCAAAGCGCAGCGTGCCAGTGACATCTTTGCATGTTATTGTTAGCTGAACCTGCTCTGAATGACTCAGATAATCCACCATGTTTTTTTTAGCACATTGAAACCATTTAGTCTCTCCTTAATTATCAGCATTTTGTGTTCTGGCCTGCTGAACATCGTCATATTAAAGCAAGTGGCTGGATTTATCCCCTTGGTGCCGTCAGTCCCTTGTTAGGGATCGTTGATGTGATTATTATGAACAAATCTGCTGATTGTCCGTGTTGTGAGGTTGAGATTGTTTTGTTTGTTGATGTGTAACTGAAGAAATGACCCTTAACTGCAGAGGCAACGTGTCACCTGATCTTTATGGGGCTCTGCTGATAATGTCTAAGCAATCTTGTGCGTATTTCATGAAAGAAATGGTGATTGTGGGAGGATTTATCAGCAGTCTGTCTCTGTTTTCAGGAAGATGAATTAAAGGTGTGTTGAGTTAGATGGCACGTGTCTTTCTCCTTCTTGCTGTGTGAGTGTTTTGCGCATCTTTAAAATGTCTTAAATTTATTTATTCAAAAATGAAGGCCTTAAAACATCTTATATTCATTAAAGAAAATGTAAATTAGCCTTAAATATGCTAATCAGAGGTCTTAAATTTTGAAGTGGTGGGACTAATTAATCTAATATATTCTATGAAGTTTTCTCTTGCAGGACTTTTCTAGGGAAATGTTTGAGTTGTGCAGATGTCTTCATTTACTGTATTTTGTGATTCAAGATGATTAAAGTTACCAGTAATAAGCTGCTAATAGTGCTAAAATTAGCCATTAGAAGCTAGCATATGGTTCAAAAGCTAAAAGCTGCTACCTAGAGCCACGAAAAGACAGTTTGGTCCTTGGCATTTCTTTTTTGCATCCTTGTCATGATATAGGTCTTAAATTGTATTAATAATGATCTTAAAAAGTCTTAAATGTGGGTTGGTGAAACTTGCATAGCGCAGAGAAATTACGTTTCACTTTGTCTCCCAGTTCCTGTTGATGTGTCTGCTGAGGGAACGGTTTTTGCTTCTCATCCTGTGTACGATGGTTTGACTTTGTGCTCACAAGTATTCATACCCCTTGAACAAACATCTGTGTATTTATTTGGATTTTAAGAGACGGACCAACGCAAAGTAAGAGGCCTGCAATTACAGCTGCAGGTGTTTTGGTGTTTCTACCAGCTCTGCACAGCAGCTCTAGCTTAGTCATTGATTCTCAGTTGAATTTAGGTCTGAACTTTGACTAGGCCATTGTATCTATGGCTGTATATTTAGAGCTGATCTTATAGTTTTTCTCCCAGGATTGTTCTGCGTTTAGCTCCATCCCTCTCCCATAAACACTGCACAACTTTACAGTTATTAAAAAAATAATACAAAAAAAATCATCCCCACAGAATAATGCTGCCACCACCGTGGGAATGGAGGTCTGAACAGAGCACTGTGTTCCACGTTTCGTTTTGTTGCTAGATGTGACCATGTCTTCTCGGGACTCTGATTGGTTCCTCTTATTCTTTTACTTCTGTTTAATGATGGTTTGCAAGTGATATAACGGAGATTTACCGCCACCAAAAGGTGTGGACTAATGGTCGCCAAAAATAAACAAACTAAACTGGTATCATTCAGATTACACTGTCTTAAATAGAATATGGCTTGAGTCTTAATGAAATCAATAAATCTAGTTTCGAATGTGATTGGTTGACACAGAAAACAACAAACAAATACCACCCCATTAATCAGTTGATATAAATTAATCAATCAGACAATCTAGACTGGATTAGCAAAGGTGTGATGATGATGAAAGGAAGTAAAATTGTATTAATTACCACACAGCATCACCATGCACACCCTGCTGTTGGCAGAGCTCTATCCATTTTACAGAGAATGTCTCTACTTTCCAGCGGTTGGTCCAACTTTTTTCCAGCTTTAAACGCTAAAATCCTGGGTGCTGTGGTGGCTCAGGGGTTTAGCACAACCCACATATGGAGGCCTTAGTCCTCGACGCGGCTGTCGCAGGTTCGATTCCCGGCCTGGTGACCTTTGTCGCATGTCTTCCCCTTCTCTCACGACCCCATTTCCTGTCAATTAACTATCAAATAAAGGCCACTAGAGCCAATAAAACCTTTAAAAAAACACTAAAATCCTCCTCATTACTCCTAAAATTGTGTCACAGTAGGAGTTCTCCTGTTGACTAGGATGATTCATAAATACCTTTTTTTTAATTTGGGTTTCTCTATAATTAATAATCTATCCAAGTGTGCTCTGCTTTTAAGGTGACTCTTGAATCCAATTAGTTTCATTTTAGGAGTTTATTTCAGGATATCGGAGTGAACGGGGCTGACTTTCTGGACTGTGAAAAAGCATTTATCTTTTGATTTCCCTGCTGCGGACTGCTTTTTTGTTATTTTAAAGTGTTTATAACGTGATAAAATGTTGTGAACACCTGAATATAATGGTTGATTCCTGACAGCCAGAATTAATTTTAAGCACACAAAGATCTCGTTTCTGACTTGGTTCCTGTCTAGACGACGTGTGAATCACTCAACTCAGGGACAAAGTCGCATTTTTCTTCACACATCTACCCTCTGTGCAAATGTTATTGACTCCACTATTGTTTAAAAACCCCGCATGACCAGCATGTTAATATTTTTGTGGTTAGAGAAGTTATTAGCGCCTCCTGAGATGCTTTCCAGCCGCATCACTTGCCCAACTGCCCCTCTGTGAGGTCGCTTTTCAAGAAAGTTGCAAAACCAAGTTGTGAAATTGCTCAAGAGTTATCATAAAACATATGAGGGAGCACTGCATGCCGTAAAAGGAAGGCGACAAAGAGGAGCGAGGTGTTGCGTACGCGGGGCTGTAACTCGCCGCAGCCTCGGGATGTCTGTGGGAGCAAACGGGAAAAACCTTAAAACAGCAAGAAGAGCAGAGGTCTTATTGAGGAAGGAGAGGTGGGGCAGGGAGAAGAATTCGAATGTGGGGCCAAATCCATGGGAAGTTTCTCATTAGCAGTCCAACACAAAGCTTTACACCCATGTTCTGCATCTGCTCTGGTCAGATGTCTTCCCTGGACGCTGTCCAGGGTGTTTCTGGCAGCCGGAGACCTTATGTGGTGAACCCGAGGTGCGACTCTTTCTCCCAGGGTTTTTCACGGCAGCACCTCTCTCTCTGTTTATTTTGGAGGCCTGGTTCTCTGTCCGGCTCAGGAGAGTGCTGCCGAGGGGAAAACATTGCAGTGAGGGACGATTTGGACCGTGCTTAGGGCTGCAGCTAACGATTATTTTAACTATTGATTCGATTAATCAATTAATTGGTTTTTATCCAATTAATCGGATAAAAAATTCCACATTCTGCAGTTTTTTCTTTTAATCACTTAAGCCTTTATATGCAATATTAGAGAGACATTAAAAACATAAACAAATGATTCAGTTCCTTTTAAAATAAAAACATTTTATTACATAAAAAGCAAGTTTAACATAATCATATGAAACACTCAGCTCTTTCTTGTTGAGTTAACCTCAGTGCACTTTAGTGCTGATCTGCTAACTAGTTTCTATATATATATTTTGAACAATTTTGTCTGAATTACTGCTCTGGCCGTTCTTAGTCTTTGTTCTTGACTTAGACAATCAATAACTAAATTAGTTGGTGATTATTTCAATAATGGATAATCATGACTAATTATTTCAGCCCTGGTCATGCCATAGGAGCAGCTTGTACTTTTCCAAATGAGTTAAATGATAGAAGTTCCCCATCGTGCATTTTAACGAGGCTCTGGTGGAAATGGAAACCAGTTACCCCCCACTCCCTCACCCACTTGTTACTCGCCCACTTTAAACTTTTTCTTTCTTTTAACTCCCCACTCACTAGCAGGAAGAACCCAATTACAGAGATATCAGGGCCACGCTGAAACCTGACAGCCTGTGAAATGTCTCCGGCGTCACACAGAGACGATGTTTGTCCTGCGGCAGCGCAAACAGGATGCTGCATGCAGACAACGCCATGAGATAACATGCTGCTCTACAAGGAGGAAAGACGGAAAAATAAAAAAAGAACAGCATGCAAGGAGGCGGGAGGACTGCTTGGACAAAGGGAGGAAAAAACAGCTGTGAGACTGATGATGCAGAGGTGATCTGATGACCTCATCAGGAGCTTCAGCGCCATTCTAGAGAGATCAAACCCTGCACAGGAAGAAGAGCTGTGTGCAGAGTAACCTGTTGTGTAGACATTGCCTTGTTTTCTCCTCCTACTCCTAACCATTTCCTGTTGGTTCCTGTCGAGAGTTCACTTGATTTAAGGCGGCAGCACAACCTGATGTGAGTGACGAGTCATAGTGAAGGTTCAGACAGAGACGTAGCTCTCCTCCCGTTCAGCCGCATGCTATCGTCACAAAGCAGCGGGCTGCAGGATGGCTTTCAAACACTTCCCCTTCCACTTGTCTTGCTTTTACTGCAGTGGTGCCATTATGGTGAAGACAAAGGAGGATTCTGTTAAGCTATAAATCTGTCACTTAGTTAATTAAAACCAGCTAAACAATCGACAGTTGCTTGATTTATTGCTTTTCTCTTTCTGCCAAAAACCGAAGCTGTTAAAAGTCTTCAGTCTGGCGCTTTGGTCTCAACTAGCCCATTTCTGTTGAAGGACAATTTTGATAACAGAAAATTAATAATTTGCGTTATTTTGTTTCTTTACTTTAGGTATTTAAAACATTTTATGGTTCCGGTGTTAAATGTTCATTAGAATGCAAAGTTTAACGATCTTTGATCATTTTTAAACTCTCGATTCAGGAGTGAACCAAGGTTTAAAACCTTTGAGAAAAACCAACAAAAAACCAAAACAAAGTGACGATGCAGAGGCGATCCGATGGCCTTATCTGGAGCAAATACAAAAATGTGCACAGCAATGTTGTATTCCAAATGCAGCAAAATTTAATTTGTATTGAAATCACAAGCATTTTTGCAATTTCTCACAGCTCTAAGAAATTACAGTCACATGTTTCTGAAATATCTCCGACTCTCTGTGTCCTTTTGCATGAATTTGCTGATAGCTCACCACAAGGAATGTGAACTGATTTCTGCCCAACCTTTTTTAACCTCTGCTTTATTTCCTTTTGAAGTCGAAAACAACCGGTCTGTCTGCTGCTGGTGCTTGTGAACTGTCTCCTGGTGTTACGGCCCTGGGCCTTGTAGGCTGGATTGCAGATGATTTGGTCTGTCTTTGTGCTCCTCCCCTTTGCAGGTGTTCCTGATCCAGTTCATTTGAAGCACTAAGTATTTAAGCCTGGCTGTCTCAGTCTTCCGGGTCGCCTTTGGCGTCCACTCTGCCGCTTGACGCTAGTGGTTATTTGTGGCCAGGCCTCACTCCCCTCCCATTGCACATTTGAGTTTGTCTTTGTATTTGCACCTCAACACTCCCATATGCACTCATACAACACATCCAAGCATTGGCATTACACCACTGATACTGACATCCGCAATACATAATTCGTTTTGTTAATAAATATATCCTTTTCCACACTTTAATCCCTGCATGGTCTCCCGTTTTTGTTATGACCTTGAGCCAGTCGTAACACATGGCGTGAGTTTCGATGAAAGAATCTAGAAATATTCAGAGTTAATTTCATTTTCTTTTAATTGCCACTCCCTGAAGTTGACATTTTCTTTTGCAATAACCCCCCCCCTCCACACACGCGGACCCATAGCTGCACTTGGAGATTGTAGTTTACAGTAACACAGGCTTGCTTGTGTTTCACTGTTGCAGCTCGGCACGATCAATGCCTCAATTCCTTCTCCTTTTGTTAGTTTTATTGAATCAATACTGCTAATGTGCCTGACAACAACACCCATCCGGCAGGATCAATTTTACAGTCCATGCTCGACTTTTAGCTGTTATGCACAAACATCCGGATGCAGTGGAGCAAAATGCTTCTCTATCCCTGTCGAGCGTTTCTTCACAGATGCCCTGAGAGACGGGAAGCTTCTGAGTGGCGTTTTAAAGTATGCCGCAGCCTAATTCTTGTGCTCTCCGTTCTGTTCCTAAATTATGCAGGGGTTTCTTAGGATTTTGAATTCGTGGAAGTGTTAGCAGAGCCATGTTGGGTGGTGTCCCTCAGGATGTGTTTTTAGGCCATCTGAGCACTTGAGTGGCTCACTAGTTGACACTTTCAGCTTCAGCAATCAGACTGGGTATTTCTAGGGTAACGAGATTTTTTACTGAGGTTATTCAGTGGTTTGCAGTCAAATCTTTCAAGTCATACTTAGAGGGGCACTATTACATATTTTCCATACATAATATTAGAGCCATTTTATAGAAAAATCAATTAACAAAGCTATAAAATTTGCTATAAAAATACTATATCAAATATGACTTCAAAGAACCATGACTTTGTAACTTAATGCTTCGAAATTGGGCCTTTGTTTCTTTTGAAGCTCCACCTTCAGGAAGTCATGATAACGTCTCTCCTCTATTAACACTTTATTAATGTTTTACCAGCTTTGCACTGAGAAGTAGCTTGGATAATAAGCTCAGCAGAAGCGAAGTTTCACCAGATGTTTGCTAATTGCTGCTGGCTAGTCTGAAGGAGCCGAGGCAGAAGCTTAAAAGCCTGGAAACTGCAGCTCTGAGGAGGATCTTCGCCTGGGTCCGCCCAGGTGCTTTGCACAGCTGAATGGTTGCAAAGTAGTGATAACGGATTTCTCAAAACATGCATGAAAGAATCAAAGCAACTCTACAGGTATGTTTTAGATTATAGCTCAAAAAAGTACATTTTTCATAACACTCCCCCTTTAAATTACATAATTATCTAATTAGTTTGTAACAGGAAGTTAGTGTTGACCGTATCGGAAAATCTCGATATCTCGCGCTCCAATCACCTTGTACTTTGCGGTTGCTGGGTGAGGTGCTGGAATTTGTTGGGGTTGCTAGGCAATGGGTTGGCTTCGCCGGAGTTGCTAGGTAACGGGCCTGCTGATTTGTGACGTTACATTCCAGATGTTTTTCAAACGGATCATTTGGCACCAAAAAACAAACTTGCTCCCAAAAACCCAGACAGGGTGGGTTATTTTTATTTTTTAGAAGCAGTAGAGACCCAAACCGAAGAACAAAAATATGGAAATGTGAATTTTGCGTAAGGGTTTCCTTCTTAGAGAGTCAGGCAGGGATAAATAAACTTTTAAGGCTCTTGTTTACGCAGTGCTCAGGTTCAAACAGATCTTTGGCCCTGTGAGTCATAAGACAACTCCAGGAAAGAAAAGAGTAATTGAAACAAACCTTTGCAGCATGTAACTGATCAACCAGTTGAACTTGTTGCCGTTTCTCCTCTGCCTTGAAGCCAGATCAAAAGTGACAGCTGCAGAAAAATTCGCATAAAGGTTTCATCCTGCCTAGAAAGAAAGATGCAGCAGGACTGGAAAGGTTGTCTCCTGTGGTCTTGGGACTGTCGGGGATTTCCTGCTCTTTGCCAAGTGATTCTGTTAGGACAAATAAATAATCCATGACCTTTCCTGGGTTTCCAGTGGGGCAGATTATTTGAGGTCATGGGACCAGTGGCGTTATGTATTTACTTGGGTTAGTGCGCAGTTTTAAACGGAACCCCCAAATATCCGTGGGAAAAGTTATTTTTGGGGAAAAGAAACTGAGGTTTCCTATAGTGTTAGATGGTGAAAAGCAGAGCAGCCATGCCAGCTCCCCCTGTGTAATGGCTCTGTTGGGAGCAAAGTAAACGTTAGGATTAACCTTCACAGAGTTGCATTTGTCAGGGTTTGTGTCTCAGATGGAGGAGAAACCGACTGAAACCTGCCAATTTAACCTGAACCTGAAACATATTCAGGCTTTTTTTGTGTTGAAGATGTTCTGCTTGCAGAGTCGGTAACCAGGCGTCTGCAGCATTTGTTTTTATTCTTTGACTTCTCTTAGTTACTGATCTTATGTGGAAAGTTGCTCGACTCTGCTGGGGAGTAATTGTTGCTCATTGCTGGAAAAAATAGAAACATTTTTCCAGTGTGATTTACTCCTTCAAAATCACTCAGCTGCTTTTAAAAAAGTTTTTATTAAGCCTTCAACTAAATTCCCAGATGGAAATTACACTATTGAAATCATGAGGATATGAATTTATTGAGTAATTTACTTAAAAATAATACTCTTATAGCACACAGTGATATATTTATATGATTATGGCTTATAGCTGACTTCCACAGCCATAAAATTACATTTTTAATGACGATTAATACATTTCACCTTACAAAATGTTACGGAAGATTACAAGACTTGACAGTTATGAAGCAGACAGTTGTTGCCACAAAAAGGTATTTGCTGAAGAAGCTTAAACTTGATAGTTTGCTCTACCCAAACCTATGTATGGAAAATTGAGTGGAAGGAAAAAGTGTTGCAAGGATAGACAAGTGCCTATCATGCATATTCATGCACTTGCTTTTCAGTTGGGTGATATTTTTGTTAAGGAGGAAAGCTAAAGAAAAGAGACAATTATATAATCCTCGTTTACCTTTTTCTGACACTTTTTCCTTCCTCTTAATTTTTTGTTGACATTATAAGCGTGTGGAGCTCACCTCTCATGAAGGATGTCATTAACATTAGTCTGTGTGATAAATCTACAGATGTATAACTTTTTACATGAATTAACGTCTAATGGTAATCTACTGAGTTGTACTTTTGTTTGACTCCTTGTTCCTGCAGTTCGAGTTGTTTTTTTAAATTGCCCTTCTGTTAATTAGGGGTTGTCTTGGATCGTAAAAGACAAAATGAAAGTATAAATAACTTTGTCTAACAGAGACGTTAGTGATTATAGTTTTTAGTCGCTGGTTCTAGAGAAACATAAGGAGGCTAAATCAGCTCAGAAATGTTAGGAAAAGTATAAATCTTATTGTTTTAGATAATCTGACCACAGGTTTTCCACCAGCAGCTCTGTAATTACAGCGTGTGAAACATCCTGCTTTGAGCTGCAAGCGCATCAGGCCTCGCCTCTAGTGATGATCTTTATCCTCCATGGTAATTAGACTCTGGCCTGAAACGCCCTGCATCCCTTGCATCGTCTGTCAGGGTGCTCTGTTGTTCCCCACTTTGACTTTTGTTCAACTTTTATAGCTTTTCTGGAAAATAGTTGGTCCCTTTTTTATGTTGGCGAGATTGTTGACTGCAAAGAAATCATTAAATGGAGTAAATTAAAACAGAAACTAGTTGCTACAGGATGAGGATGTAATAAATGTTTTTTATTTTTTTTTATTTTTTACAATTTGCTTCTTTATTTAAATTCAGCTCTTCTTTCTTTGTAAGTTCTCAGCTGAGTGTGGCTGAACGGAGATGAGATCCAACGGCTCGAAGTATTTACAGAAGGTCAAGAGTCTGATTTGAATAAAGGTATCAGTCTGGGGAAGAAAAACAGCAACAAATGCATCATTTTATAATGGATTCCCCACAACCTCCCACAAATAACTAAATTACACAAATACTCTAGAAGCTTTCATAGCTGCTTTTTTAACAGTTCAAATCCTAAATATACTTTAATATTTTGATTATGGATTATTGATGATTAATCAGATAAAAACACGGAACATTATGCCTATTTTTTTTTTAGCTTTTTTTAAATTCAATATTTAGAAAAGCATTAAAAGATAAAAAAATAAATGTTTCTTTTTTTAATAGAATGTATTTTTATTGCCTAAAATGCATTAGCAGCATTCCTTTAGTGAATGTTTAATCATTTGTAGCAAAGGATGCATCTGCAGCTTAAAAAAGACTTTGAACGATATTTATCAGCTCAGGCCTTTCTGCTCGACTGAACATCAATAAATGAATAATTCATAATATTTCTTGGATTAACTGATTTATAATTAGATAGGAAAAGATGCTCAAGATTTTTTTTTATTATTTTTTATGCAAAATCTGAACCAGGTGATTTTGCATTTTATGTTAAATGCAAAATATTTATAGTTTTTGTCTATTTTGACTTAATTTCTGCTTGGAGTATGTCGTTCTTTCCTGTATACTCCAGTTGTTGATAAATGGACTAAATTAGTTGAGGGTTATTTCAGTAATTGATTAATCTGATTAATTATTTCATACTGGATGACTCCCTAAACCCAAAAGGTGCCTCCATAAAATACTATTAAAAGGAAGTTAAAATTTATGCAACCAGGTTATTGACCTAATTACCCGTCTCCTCTGTCAAGCCCCATTTTGTTGATGCTTTTATCATCTGAAAATGCTGGACGGGCTCCGATTTTATTTATGCATTCACTTAAATTTACATCCTGTTGTTCAGTTTGGTTTCATGTACAAAATAAAATCAATAAACTCAACAGGAAATTGTCTCTTGCGTATCCAAATGCTTAGTCATGCAGAGCTGAAGTTGTCAATGATCTCATAATTGTAACTTTGTGCTGAGGAGACATTTGCATTATATTGTGGTGCTGAGTTTCCTGGTGTGTGTTGAGTAACACAAGGCAGAGGTGTGAGTGGGAGAACACACACTTCTTTTTTTTTTGTATGTTTGAGCTTTGTCAGAGGTCCCTTCAGGGCTGCGGTGGGTTGCACAATGCAGCATTTTTCACATCTTCGTCTCGTAGTAGAAAGCTGATTATGATGTAATGTAAAATATTCCTCCATTTGTGGAGATCAACAGTCTGGTTACAGCAATCTCCTCATCTTTCCTGATGGGTCCTGAACCACAGCGAGAGGCGGAGGAGCCCACACCCTCATGCTGCGAGGGGAAAAGGCTTTCTGCTCATGCAGCTGCGGTTTCTGAGTGCCGTAGTTTCCTGTCTGCTGGTGACACAAATCCCAGCTGAATGCAGTGTTGATTCGCTCTCCAGACTCCATGCAATAAAATATTATCATTCAAATGCATCCGAATAAATGAGAAAATTATATATTATCACAGACTCATTCAATGCAGGATGATATGTTTCTATTAAATTCAAAAATATATACATTTCTGTTTGCTGTTGTGATGAGCAATAAATCAATTTCTCTTTCTACCAGAAGTGCTTTGGTCTCAGCCAGCTCTTATTTTGAATTATTGTTTACAGACATGTTATAATTCATTTTATTTAAAGTTTTGTTTATTTATTTTGAATATTTAAAATATCTTCCAGTTTCAATGTTAAATGTTCATAAGAGTTTAAAATTTCCTCCTGCATTATTATACTGCTACAATTATGTCACTTGAAGATTGCCTTCCTTCAAGTTAATTCCTTAATATTGATTGAAAAAGTCCCAGCTATTAGGGAAATAATCTGCTGGTGAAATAATGCACATCAACGTGTAATATAGGAAAAATGTCTTGTAATTATATTAGGGAGTTATTGACTTAAAACAAGATCCTATATCTTGCTGAAATTTAGTTGTAAGTTAGTACACCTAAAATAAGACAAAACTAAGATATTTGCAGTAGAAACTAGACAAAAATGCTTGGTAGGATTTTGTGTTTTTGCAGTGCACAAATATGAGGAATGAAACTGTAACCAGTTTTTCTCCCGAAGCTCTGAAGTTTATGGGAAAGTCGAATCTCTGCAAAGGATTAACTGTAGTGAGTTTTCAAAAATGATAGGATTTCCAGTCAGGATGCGAACCTGCTGTAACTTCTCTTTCTGTTGCAGTTATAGTTTTTAGTTGTTTTTTTTTTCCAAAGGTCACCATCTAAACATGTTTACGCCTCCCATATTGACCATTACCGTATGCAGCGTTAAACTGATAGAAATGAGATGTTCTTTCTGCTGAGACAGTAGATTTCTGCTTTCGAATAACCATTTGCATGTCATTCTCATCACTCATTAATCAAAGCAGATCATATTTGGGTACCAAATAATTTCTAGACTGTTAGATTTTCCAGCTTTAGCAGCGAGTCAGTCGGTTTGTCACAGATGACTTTCATTAACTCCTGAACTTCAGGGATTTTTCAAGTTCACAAAAAACAACAAAAAAATTAAAAGTAAACAGCACAACTCTTTATACATTCAGAAATGATTTTCCCACGTCTTGGTTGAACCGACTGTTGTTTAAGGGGAAATGTATTAATTTCAATCTCTGAACTCTTCATTTGTAATGAATTGTTTTTAAAAAGTATTCCCAACCAGGCCCGTCAGAATAACACATTTTGCTTGGCGACAAATTGTTCCTGTTATTATTGATAGATGATAATGTTGTTTTGAGACCATTTTATCGATAATAAAATAATAACACAAGTTTCCCAATACGGTAAAAGAAGATGTAATGCTGGAACTGAAAGGTATTTTAATGGATCGTGAAATCTCTGAAAACAAAGTTGCCTTCCGAAAATTAATAATCAAAATGAAAATGATTGAGCTAATGTTAATCCATCACACGATTAATTGAATAATCGGTTATTGCGACAGGCTTTTATATTTGACAGCATCTTAAAAACCAGAGTATAAACAGAAAGGAGGAGATTAAAAGCCGCTGCAGTTAAGGATGTCAGATTCTTTCTTCAGTCAAATGAAACACTCAGAAAAATGTATTTTCTTGTTTTTTCCATTATCAAAATGTTTTTCTTCGCTGCAGCTTTTAAATAGGTTAATTTAATGCTTGTTTTTGTCAAAACTATTGCAAATCTAGTCTAAATTTGCAGAATAATTGCTCAGACAGGAAGTCCAGATTAAGTGCATCAAACTGAATGCATGAATTTTGCAACAGGAGACTTTGAAGTTTTGTGCAGGTGGGTGATCGTTCCTCGTTGCCTTTTCCTGTAAGATAATTCGTCTCATGGTGACATGAAGGTAACATGTGGGCAAAGAGCGCATGAAACGCTTCATTTGAAGCATACCTCCTCCATACTTCCACCTCTTCTCTCTTGATGGTTGAAGACCATCTCACAGGAGCCAGCCTCATCTAATTTAAGGTTTCAGCGCGGGTTTGCTCTAATTAATTCCTTAATGAGCCTCTTTGATGTGGAGTCGCATGAAACACAGAAGGGACCTTCCTCTGCGCCAGCCGGCCTCCGCAGAGCAACTCGGAGGAAGAGTTGTTTTCGGCTCTAACCTGTTGAAGGATTCTGGGTCAGCCTATTCTCCTTCATCGGACCCCCTCCCTCCTCTCCGGACCTCCAGCTCCATCCAGCCAGGGTATTTTTAGTCCGCTGCGTGCTGCCTTGAAAGCCAATAACCTCGTTTCAAACAACTTGTCAACACACAAACACACTCTAGTTTTTCATGCACCGGAAAACAAAACAAGAAGTGAAATACTTCTCGTTTCATCCTGAAGCCAAGGCTTTATTTTTACGTAGGAAGTGGTCGGGGTCCTGTTAGTAAGAGGAAAAGTATGCTAGCACATCAAAGCAGTGGGAAGATTAGGGTGGGAAAACAAGCTTTATGAGGTTTTTGTTTCCAGACACATTAATGTCGTAAAGCCAAGCTCAGATTTATTGCTGCATTTTTGCACCACGAATCAGATGTTCAGATCAGGTTATCATGTGTTGTGATGTAGTTTGATTTGGTGAAATGAAATCAACTTTTCTTCCATAATCTGGAAAAATGCTGCTCAACTTGCACAGAATGAAATGTACATGACATTATTTTCACCAATCGCTCTATTAACGGCAGGTTGAACCCAGTTCTGTCTGTCTTCTATAAATCAATTAATCGCATGATAAATTAAAACTGAGTTTGATTATTTCCGTCTGGTTGGTTGTTTTTCTCATCCCTCTCTTTTCTACCAAAGACTGGATGACAAAAGGTCTGGTGCATTAGTCTCAACTGAACCTTTTTTTTAATACAATACAGAGACTTCAGTATCCATTTTATTCCTTGTTTTGGTTGTTTGTTTTATGTATTTTTGAATTTTTAAAATGTTTTCCAGTTTCAGTGTTTGTCAAAAATGGAGAAAAAAATCTAAACAAGCACAAATATATTTACCCAGGCTTTCTTTACCCCAAAGGGAAGTTAAATGTCATAACTCATATCATCCAAGTACCTTCAAATAGTAGTTATTGATAGTAATGCTGTGGGCAGGAAGAACCTCCAGTAGCAGCCAGTCTTGCATCGAATCTGAAGCAGCCTCTGTTTGAAGACGGTTGCTGTAGGACAGTCTGACTCTGATGACATGCTAACATCTAAATTTCAGGGGCAGCATTCCACAGTAGCACGTCCTGGTTCACACCATAGGTTGTTACTAACCCACCTCATTTGCTTTTGCCATTCCTATTTAAATCTTTGAGTGGCCGTATTGTTAAAAAGTCACGCAGAGACTTTTCTCCTCTGGATTTCCAAAGTTCAGGTATTTATAGATGCTAATCAGCAGCTTCCAGAGGACTGTGCATCATAACAACTAAAAGCAAAACTTTGTCTGCTTTGTCTGGCTGCACAGAACCCAGTCTTTGTGGAAAAATGTGACTTTTGCCATCAATAACTTTCCCTAAAAATTGTAGTTGTCAAAATGTTTCGACAACCAGCAGACACAATCTATCACTGGTCAAATAAGTTTATATATATATATATATATATATATATATATATATATATATATATATATATATATATACACACACACACACACACACACACACACACACATTTTGGCTGCCTAATCTACCTCCATCTTCCTCGCTTATATAAATTCTGCAGACATCCGACTCTGCTGCTCAG
Source organism: Phalloptychus januarius (assembly GCA_902982915.1). Lineage (NCBI taxonomy): Eukaryota > Metazoa > Chordata > Actinopteri > Cyprinodontiformes > Poeciliidae > Phalloptychus > Phalloptychus januarius. Next base: position 3,807,403 of record CADWAE010000242.1, on the reverse strand, counting down.
TTTGTAAGGCAGACTGAGGTCAAACTCACCTGACCTCACAGTGACTGTGTTCGGTTTGTTAAGGCTGACGAGTCAAGCCGTTGTGTGGCAGTTTCTGGGTGTTTGTAATGGATTTATTTTAAAAATGCTCCCATGTGGGGTTAAATGTTTGATCTGTATTGTTACAAACATCTAATAAAAGATGCACAACCCAATTCCAGGTTGTATTCAAGCCTTCGTTGTTGTTTGGTTTGAAGGTTAGACCTGGCTGTTTCTTTTTTTCTGCGGTGGACTTGTGTGTCTGTGATTAGTGTCAGGTGTAACCAAGCAACTGGAGCTTTTTTAAGGCTGCTCATCTCCACTCTCTTATCAATTATAGAGTCTCTAAGCAGCAGACCTACTTCTTTTTTTATATTAGTATATTTACTACTTACCTAGGAGAGAAAGCAATTCCTTTTGGAGACTTTTTGATTACAATCATTTGGTGGCTTTAATGACTTATTTCACCTGCAGAGTTGACTAATTGCAAAACAAACAGATTCAGTTATTTTTAAAAGCAAGAATTTGGGACACAAGTCAGTTTTTCCTAATGGTACTTAGTAATATTTTAACATTTTGCTATGGGTCCAGTGAATATCCATCTTGTCGCCGTTTATGTTTCAGGAGGCAGAGGGGATTGAGTTGGTTATGTGACAATGATTGGGGTTTTTTTCCATTGAAATTATTGGTAAATATTGGTTATTGGCCCAAATTTTCCTTATCTGTGCATCTCCAGTTTGTTTAATTCTTCCAAAATTGAGACATCTGTTACATTTTTAGTTGCTGCGGTTTGATTTCACACTGCACTGAGTCAAACAAACCAACCCCTTTGAAAAATGTTCCCCTCCTCACCTGTGGTGGCGCTGCTGCAGGAACTACTGAAGGAAACGACACGAAAACCTTCAAGCTCCTTATTTAAGAAATGTAAACACCAATGGAGTTGGGTCAGAGTTTAGTGGTTGTAGGATTTCTTGTTTTGTCTTTGGTAAAAGCCCACCAGACATGGTTGTTTTGGTTGCATTTACCCAGAATGCTCTGCTCTAGTTCACTTCCTGCTTTTGGAGCGGTCTCCAGTCCGCTGGGCGTTCACATATGTTTTCTAATCACTTCAACCGAGCAGATACCAAGGTTTTTAGACAGACCAGAGTTCGCTGATTTGGTCCGCATCAGTTTGATTAGTTTTCACACCTCCCCAAACAAACCGGGTTTTCTAAGCAAACGGACTGGAGTTGGATTAAAGTGGCCTAAATGGGGTCGGTGTGAATACAGCCTACATTTTGGTGCTAAATGGATTGAGTTTCACTTTGAGTGCTTGGTGGATCAGGAAGAAGACCCTGTGTGTTCCCAGCAGATCACCATGGGGGGTTTATGAGTTAACTTCCCTCCAAACCGCCACTTTGGTTTGGAGGGGTTTGAGTTTATGCCGCCCTGCAGGCTGCAGGGGAATGCTAAAAACACCGACAGAGAAAGAATTTCTCACCGAAGACGTCCAGTGGAAAGAACAGCTTGTCTGCTTCAGATCACGACCTCTGAGTCTCTGAGGGTTATGACCTGGCTGTGTTTACTCACAGAAAAGCAGAAGGGAGTTTCCCCCTCTTCTCTCTTTCATGGTTGTTGTGAAACTTGTGTTTTGAATTAACTTTAGGATAGTTCTAATTATAGACATATAGGTTTTCAGCAGGAGTCCTGACTTTGTGTTTGCAGTACTGAAACTGAAAGTAAAAACTCCTCCTTTGCAAGTGGAGTTGAGAATATGAAACAAATCTTCTTTTAGTGAGTCATTCTGGGTGTGAAGGTGTTTCCACTCATTTAGTTTGAATAGCCTACTTAAAGGTCATCCCTTTGTGGCGGTTTTAATGGAAAAGCTCATTTTTTTTCCACAGCATGCTTGGCTTCAGTGACATTAGCGTGCAAGTGGCAAATATCTTGTCACAAGACAGTCATCCCTGCAGCCCAGAGAAAACACTCTGATGGTGGCCTGGTTCGGCTGATGCCTTTATGTTTAGTAAAACTAAAAATAAAAGAGGTAAAGAAATTAGTTCTCTGAAATTTTATTGCACTTTTTCATGTTTCAACCACAAACCTTAGTGGACTGGGATTCTTTCTAGTTAATCCATAGAAAGTAGAGCATTTATATATGAAGTCACATTTGTATCATACCACAAATTGTTTTCTTTTACAGACAATTCCAGTAAAAATATCTACTTTATGGGTCTAGAATGACAAAGCATAGCAAATTAAAAGAATCTAAATATTTTTTTAAGGTTTTTGTAGTAAAATGTTTTAGACTGTCTAGGATTTTGTTTTTGCCCTGTTTGGACAGGAAGGCAGTTCTGTTAGTCCTCTGGGTATCAAGAGGGTTGCAAATAATTATTATTTTAACAATTAATTATTCTATTGATTGTTCTGACGATTAATTTAACATTCTGCAATTTTTTTATTTAACCACATAAGCTTTTTTATACAATATAGAAATACATTAAAAGATGCAAAAAGCAATTTTTTTTTAAATGAGAAAATAAAAAATTTGATTGCCTGATACAAAATAGCATTTATTTATTGTAGGCTTAGTCATTTGAGGCAAAGGATGCATCTGCAGCTAAAACGTCTGCCTACTAATCTGATTATTTTCTTGATTAATAAATGGGCAGCAAAAGGTTCTTGATTGGATTTTTTTCTTCACAGAATTTACACCAAGTGAAGCTAAAAATACCACTTGACATTTTGGGCAGACAATGGGTAAATATGTGTAGAACATATTCGCAAACAAGATTTTTCATCTTAAATGCGAAATGTTAATATTTTTGTGCAGTTTTGGCTTAATTAGAGCTCTGGGTTTGTTGTTCTTAAAAGAAGTTGCCATTTTTACTTTCTGTGTACTCTGGTTACCGATTAATCAATTTCTAAATTAGTTAGTGATCATTTGAATAATCGATTAATTGCGATTAATCATGTAAGCCCCAGTCAACAGTACAAACATTTAAATCCCACCTTGTGTGAAGGCTTGACTTTAGGCCTGATTTGTTTGCAGCACAGCCTCCTCGTTCCTCAAAGGGTGTGAAATCTGGGCCATCCTCTCAGAAAACAGAGAAGAGACGGGAGGTGGAGACAAGTGAGCGAGTGAAAGTTCCTCTGAAGGATGAAGAGGAGCAGCGCAGGTTTTGGGTCTATTTATACCCCTCTGTCTGCGAATTAACTTGTGACGAGTCGAGGGCGGGCGGCTTGGATCCGAGGCTCCAGATATCAACGTCTCTTCTCTTATTAGCCCAATTTGTCGGGCCTCTGAGGGCCCCCGCCGGCGCTCCTCTGAAGCCGCCCCAGCAGGCTGACATCTGCTCCCCAGAACCGTCTTTGCTGCACATCAAAGCTACAACATCTGACTTATCTGGGATGGTGGAGAAAAGACCTCCAGGGTCTCCTGCAGCCAGCAGGCGGTGATGACATACTTAGACTTGTTTGAGAAACTATCACCGGGACGCGATTATTGTCTTGTGTTGTTATATTAAATGTAACAGAAACAAAGGAAAGAGGTGAAAACAGGCTGCTTGTTAGTTTCATCAGGTATTACAAAGTCAGAATCAAAACATAAGGGCATAACTCTAAAGCTGCAACTGGTGATTATTGTAGTTATTGACTATTCAACCAAATAATCAATTTAAAATAATAAAAAAAACATTCTACAGGTTTTTCATTTAATTACCAAATTTGCTTAACAGGAAATTGTTTTACAGAATTTGAACAAGGTGAACTAAAATTCAGAACTTTTGGCTATAATTAATATATTTAATAATATTTTATCTTAATTGCAAAAAAATATATATATCAGGGTTTCCCCCAGAAAACTTGCTAAGCCGGATGGTTGGGCGCAACGGCAGTCGTTCATCCAGTGGCCAGCCGTGTTTTTGAGTAAAATTTTAAATTATCGCTTAATAATTACTGGTGTTATTAAAAGATTGGAAGATTAATACCTAATCACCATTTATAAAGTCTTATAAAATGCAAACATTTTAAAAAGACTTAAAAACTAAGTCTTATTTTTAACATTGGAGGGTGGGCAGATAAGTAAAGCCTGGTGGCCCGCCAGGCTTATAATAAACCTAGTATAACCTGGTATATTTTGTAGACTTCCGGCTTAATTCCGGCTCTGTGTGTGTCGTTCTTCCAATAAATGGCCCTTTTTATGAGTCTGCATATTCCAGATAATGATTAATCTATTACTAAATTAGTTGACGGCTGCTTCAATAATCTATTCATCACTATTAATCTGATTAATCGTTTCAGTACAACATAACTCTGCTTGTTTGTGTCTCCATTACCATGGTGGTCCGGTAGCATCTGCAAGGTCGGAACCGGTCTGTACGTCTGCATCTGTCTCTCTCCGTCTCTTCCTCCATCCCTGTGACTAATGACATGCTCCGCCGCGCGTTTCCTTATATAGAGCCTCAGTCTGTCTGTCTGATCTGCCTCAGATCAGGGCCGGCACACACTCACTGAGTCCTGGAGCATTCAGGTGCCCTTCTCAGTCAACAGAAAGATTTGTAGGAAAAATGCTGCTTTTGTGACTTTATTATTTTTATTTCAAACAGAAAAATGTTCATTATTACTTCCTGATGCTAAATTTACTAGCAGTGCCATGAAAAGGTTCGTGCCTCCTGGTGTGCTGAGACTGTTTCTGCGGAACATGTTAATGCATTTTAAGGTATGGTACTTGGCTTATGGCCTGGTGCAGCTTTTCTGTGAACCACCAGGGGGCTCTCTAGCAGGAAGTGGATCATTGGAAGTCAGAATTGGAAATCAAAGAAGAAAGCGCTCACTGTCATTCAGCACATGCTAGCAGCAGCACGACGGATAAATGTTTTCAAACTCATCTCCCCTCATCATGGAAACCACATAGAATATATATTAATCTTAATAGATCCTATTAATCTATAGCCTGGTGAGGCTTATTTATTTTAAATGATGTGGGTGCAACTTATAGTGAGGTGCGCTCTATAGTATATTTGTTGTTTGAACTATTAAGAAAACAGTCATAAGTATTTCCAGAGGGGATCATTAACAGTTTGCAGTATTTGGGAGTAAAGCCCATTTGCTTATTTTAGTTTAAAGTAATTACCAGACAACTCATCGCATCGATGAGGTATTTGCTAAGCTTTGTGCCTGGTCGCCATCTTGGACCAAAGAGCCTACTTTTGTAATGTATTTGCTTTTTGTAACAAATGCCAACAAAGCCTGTGAATCCCCCAAGTGTTCTTATTATAGACTGGTCGAGTAAGGAGAGACTTTCTCTCTCTCTTGCCACACACACATGCAGACACACACACACACACACACACACACACACACGCATGGTCGATCATCAGACCTAGTTATCGACATTGGGAGATCTCTCCTTAAATGGTAGACTGCCCAGGGCCCTGTGTCTGTTTCCACCACGCAGACTAAATGAAGTCCAGGTCTGGGAATAGCCTTTTAAAGAGGAAGGGGAAGCTGGAGGGAAAGCAAAGAAAAAAAGAAGAGTTGTAGAGGGAAGATGATGGCGAGAGGCCCTGGAAAGGTTTTGACCTTTAAAGATAACGCAGGGGATCACATAGGGTGATTGTCTTAGTTGTCGATTAATTTATCGATTGTGCATCTCTCGTTCTGCATATTTTACATTTTAGTTCTTTTCATACAATATTAGAAATACATTAAAAGATGCAAAGAACCAATTCAGCTCCTTTTGTAAATCATAAAGTAAATATCTTGTTGCCTAAAATGCAAAACAGCGTTCCTTTACTATACGCTTTGTAGCAAAGGATGCATCTACAGCTAAATTGATTAATAATTGAATAGCAAAAGGTGCCTAATATAATTGTTTTTGCACTGGGTGAAGCTAAAACAATGGAGTGTTGGGTAGAACATATTTACTGGTGGCAGTAACAACTTTTTCATCATGTCAATGTTCTTCTTAGACCTTCTGATGAGCCGTCATTTGATCCAGGGAGAGAACTAAAACATTCAGGGTGCCGGCCCTCCAGGACCCACTTTGGGAACTACTGTCCTAATCTGAAAGATTTGGAGAAGATATCGATATTAAATGTTGTAATTTGACCAAAGGGTCTTAAATGGCGAATTAATGGTGTCAACACCGAGTTACCAGCGGTGAAATCATTGCAGCACGCGTGTTCTGTCTGGTTTCCTCGTAGCGGTCACTGCCACTGAGGTGTTGAACATTTTGGAAATGGAAATGGCATCTGAAGACTTTTTACAATTTCTTGTTTTAAAGAAAAATCCATTAATTGTATTTCTTTCCTTTTTCTTTCAGACTGACAATCTGCAGAGAGTATGGCTGAAAGAATTTTTCGAGGTAAGACGCAAACTCAAATATTCAGCTATGAAAATACTATAATAATAAAGAAAATACCCAGTCATTCATGAGAATGTTCTTCTTCTGTGGTACTGAGACAATGAGTGTGTCCTCCGCCTGCACCTTCAGCCTCAGCGCGCCTATATAACCACAAAGGCTGCAGATCACCAGAGCGATTTCCTTCTTGTTTCCCTGCTGTAGACGAGAGCTGAAGCACAGATGTGTTCTGGTGTTGGTGTAGCTGGGATCTTGTCACTTTCATGACCTAATTGCCTCTTTTTCTTTTTTCTTTTTCAAACGTTTGAGCTCAGTCATGTTTCAGATCGCAATGCTTCATCTGCTGAGTAACCCCCGACTAACCACAACTGTTTCCACTGGGTTGAGGGAAGCTGAACCTCCTGACTGCTGTCAGAAAGTGCTGCTGGAAGTGATAGAAAAGAGAGATTGAATGAGATAACGAAGCAAAAACAGTCAGTTTAGAAGTTATTTTTATGCACAAATGAAGCAGCTAAGAAATATGTTTACTTAGCTTTCGATCAGCTAAGAAAGCACATTTTTGCCTGGTCATAAAGTTAGATGTCAACATGGGGTCCACTGAGGCCAGTTAACCCTTTATTGCCTGGTTGGAGAAAGTGATGCATCAATAGAAAGCCACGCTGGCCGCAGGGGGAACATGCAAACTCCACACAAAGGTCTCAGCTAGAGATTAAGCGCCAAATAACTGAGCTGTTACTTTTTAAAACAATCTGGGTAAAGATCAAAATCTCTATTCTTTGTCTCTGATGATTCAGTAGATTTAAAAAGTCAGGTTTTTTTTCTTGTTCCTCTTTCAGGTTCTGAAGATTTTGCATTTAACAACTTTTGTATACAGAAATTAAACAAATAATTAAATTCCTTTTTATATTGGAAAATTAATTTTATAAAATTTAAAAAACATAGCATTCCTTTAGTGAATGCTTGATTGTAGCAAAGGATGCATCTGCAACTAAAAATACATCTAACGTCAACATAGATTAAGATCAGACTTTACTGCATGACTGAACATCAGTACAATATAGTGTTAATCTGTCGACCAATTAATAATTGGATAGAAAAAAGTGCTTAATATGAGTTTATTTTTCTTCAGGTGAAGCTAAAACTAGACCATTTAATCTGGTGCAACATTTTTACAGATTTTGTCCATTTTGGACCTAATTGTTCCTGCCTGTGTTGTAAAATTACTTTTTTAAAAGTCTGGATACTACAGTTAGCAAATTAATCAATAACGAAATTAATTGCAAATTTTTTACATAATCGATTAATCATAATTAATCCCTTTGATCGTTTCAGTCTTACATGAAACCAGAACTCAGTTTTTTGTAAAAACATTAACAAATGATGTCGTTTCTGACTAATAATTTTGTTTTGGCTTCATCCTGTCTGAGCGGCCTTTCAGTCCAGGTAGGACTCAGATCCCTGTTAATGATGATGTGGAGGTTCAAAGGTCGCCTCCTGATATCTTGCCTGATTTTTATTTTTTTTCTCATGATGTTACATTAGGAAGCTGCTTTGATATTAGAAACTGATCACAAAGAAGATTTTGTCCTTTTTTAGTTCAACATCCACTAGGGTTGCAAAGTAAAAGTTCAACCAACTAACCAAATATATCATTGGCAAACAGAGTTTGAATACATAACGTGTAAGATGTTGCATACTGCCGACATGCAGCCTTCGTTGCGGTTGCACAATTCGATGCGTTGTGCAGAAGAATCCCTCCAGCAGAGATGGAAGCAGCGGATCCAGAGCTAAATCATGCTCGCTCATCAGCAGTTGTGCAATTCTTGCGTCACTGATCAACACCCTGAGGCCAAAAATAATCGTGTGTAACATTAGCGTGTAAATGTGACAGCAGCCAGTCTGTCGACGAGAAAAGGGTTTGAAGTTTGAGTTAGTGATATTTTCTCAACAGGAAGTGGTTTGACCTAGAGAAATGTTCCATTTGCCGCCTTATTGTAGAAGAAAAGCTCAGAAGAATGGCTGTACATGAGGCAGAATTTCATTTTCTGCTCATGAATTAGAAGAATTATATCTAATCGCTGTTAATTGTTGGATATAATCGGGTTTTTTAAAAAATTACGTCCTTTCCAGTTCAACACAGTTTGCTGCAGCTGATTGTTTCTGCAAAAGTTAGTTGAATAATAACTCTCCAGTATTTGTTTTTGAAAGATGAGTTGTTTTTTTTTTTGCTTGCAGTGCAAAGCACCAAGCACTTTCTAAATAGATCGATTTATTTTCAGCCTTATGCAACCCAAACGTCACTTTCAAGTTGACGAATGTCGCCATGCCTTAAGCAAGCAGATGTCACAACCAACTCATCACAGAACAGCTTGAAGTTTCCATCCACTCACCAAACCTGATAATACTGAACTTTTATTGATTTGCTTGAATAGTTGCTGTTTGAGCCTTGCATGTGTGGATGTAAAATATGTGTTTAAATTGTTTTACAGGTTGGCAGGGGAGAAACAGTGAGAGTTTCTGAGGTCACACTGCATTCATAATGCAGTTTTTCTGAGGAACTGAGCTACTTTGAGTGCAGATTTTGCTCAATTTGTTGCTAACTTAGATACTTTTACTTTTGCTGCTGAGAAATTAATGAAGCTCTGTCATTAAATTAAAGTAAATTCAGTTCTAAAGTACTATATTTATCCCAAAGAGAAGTTACATGTTGTCATGTTAACCAGGTATGTTCAGAGAGTCGTTGTGGACGGTGATGCTTTGGTCAGGAAGGATCTCCAGTAGCAGTCAAATTTACAACAAAATGGAAGAGGCCTCTGACTGCAGACAGTTGCTTTGAAATGCTAACAGGTCAGCTTCCTGGCAGCAGAGACGATATTTCACAGTAATATGACCTGAATGAAACAAGCACTGCTAATCCACCCCATTTGCTTTTGCTGCGCGTCTTTAAATCTTTGACCAGCCGTGTTGCTAGGAGACCAGGCGGAGAGACGTTGGAGTAGGGGATATAATCCTTCTCTTTTACAATTGCTGGAAGAAATGGTTTGCACTTCCTCCTTCTCTCTGCTCTGCAGCTTTGAAGGCTCCTTTTCTACTCCTTTTGGGAGATTTAGGGTCAAAGGTCAAGTATTATTTGCGCTTTTGAAACGCTAACCTCAAACTGTGACGTTTTTTTTCTTTGGCGGTCCAGATCCGCCGTTTGAGGAAGAAAATATTCCAGTTTCTAGATGAACAAATATTTGCAATTTTCACATTTAAGTGGAAGGAAAAGGAAACAAATCCAAGCATTTTTCTACACCACAAAGTCGCGTTTTATGTAATAAAATTGGAACTGAATGCTTAGGAGAACTCTATCGCCTGGTTCCTTTCAGTGAGTGTTCACTTCCAGTGAGGGTTATCGGTAAATCATGGTCACATACCGGGCTAATAGATTAATGGATCTCCTCATATTAACTGAGAATGCATAAAAAAGATTGAGTATAATGCAGAACTAATAACCAACAAGTGAATACTGATATTCATGATTAGATTTCCTGCTATCTGCCGGAGCACTAAGAGCCTCTTAATGGCTTTTTTTTTTTTTCCAGATCAATAACGGGGATGTTGTCGAGTCTTATGACGTCCGAAACGGAAAAACACTGTTAGTTGATTCTCTTTAAATGAACTTTTATATCAAGAAACCGAAACCAGGACGCCAGTTTGCTTAAGTACTCGTACCCCATGGGTTTTATGCGATAGCTCACAGCAAAGTAGCAAGGATAAATGTTTTCTTTTAAAATGTTATTATAAATAGAAATCTGTAAAAGAGTGATGTGGCTTTTTAAACTGTACTGAGTAAAATTCACGTTTTTCTGCAACTACAGCTGCAAAATCTGTAAACATCAGGTTTGCAGTTCTTATTTTTATGTGATTCACAAAGCTGTTGGCTGCTAAAGCTTTAATGTATGAGTAATTTTTATGAACAATGTGCTTTTTGTTATTTTTCTGTGTAACAGTCAGTATAACATGAGTCAATTAATCTGTGAGAAAATGGATTTCCTCTGCCTCCTTGTGGTTCACATGCAGAAATGCACCTCTCTGTCATAAACAATCAGTCAGAGGAGGATCTTAAGGCTGCCAATCAAGCTCATGTATGCGCTGCTCACAGCCTTTCCCTTGCTATGCTACAGTTAGTTCCTCACATTGAGTCTGCTGGGAATGCTAAGACTGGTTAGCATTATCACTAATGACGGCTGAGCACTGCATGGACAAACTTGATTGACAGCGCTATGACCCTGCTCCTGACTGATTGGTTACATTTGACCTGGAGAGATGCATTTCTGAAGATGGAAGTAGCTGCACTTTCTCACAGATGATTTGTCTTGTGCTATACTGTCAAAACACAGTGTCAGGTTTAACAAATATGTAAAAAAATGTTTATAAAAGTTGCGTACTGCAGCCTTAAATAGAGGTACGCAGGAGAAAGTGAATGAAAATGTCGAAAACTGTGCATCCGTTCACAGTAACACACAACTTTGTGTTGGTCTGTCACATAAAATCCTAATAAAATCCATAAAGTCTTGTGGTTTCAGTGGAACAACATGTGGAGGTTCAGGGGTTATAAATGCTGTGTGTGTGCAGTGTGATGTAAGCAGAGCTGCTGCTGTGAACTCGGTCACCATTATTGGTCATCCAGCTATTCATTCAGTTATCCATTCAAAATGAATCCCCAGGAGTTTCATTTTGACATCACAACTTTGTTTACACTAACACAGGCAGACAAGCTGCGGATGTAAATACACAGAGGCTTTATTAATGCAGCATAAGTCCATTTCTTTTTGTGTTTTATGTGTCGTTCTATAGAGTCTATTCCTGCACATAAAGAAATAAAGTCGTTCTCGAAGCCGGAAGATTCGGATTCTGTTTTTATTGCCTCTCTGCAGAGTGGACTGTAATACGTCAGAAATGTCACGAGGGAGTGAGTGTGCAGAAAAACCCCCTCATCGCTCCAGTTTTCCCTGAACTTCCCTGCAGTTTCCATTGAACACACTTGAAGAGTGTTATAGTTGGACGCAGACTGGCTACAATAAACAGAGCTGCTCCCAGCAGAGCACATAAACAGGGGAGAGAAGACTTTGAACGGCTCACACCCAGCTGTGCAGCGCCTCGGATCGATGTGCCGCCTCCGCTGGCTGCATTCCTCCACCACCTGACGACGCCTTGCAGGGAGAGATGGCGTCTTCGTTTGTAGGGTTCAAATACTAATAATGACACCTGGATTAGGATTTAATAGGGTAGATCGACACAAAGCAGTGCATAATTGTGAAGTAGAATGAAAAGTTATATTAGTTTTTGGAGATTTTCTTTCTTTTTGCAAATAAAAATCTGAAAAGTGTGGCCTTCATTTGTGTTTAGCCTCCCTGAGTTGATACTCTGCCGGACATTTACATAAAAAAGGTGACATTTCTGCTTATTGTTCTTTGCAGAACAAGTCAGGATCAGTAAATTTCGACAAAGAAAACACTTAAAACTTCAGTTTTAAGCTTTGCTGCGATTAGATTAAGATCTGGACTTTGTGCAAAAGCATGAAGTCTTATCAAGTATTTCTGGTCTAGTTTCTAGTGCAAATATCTTGAAATAAGACAAAACTAACTTTCAAGTATCTTTTCCGCAAGATATAGGAGCTTCTTTTAAGTTAATAATTCCTTAATATTGATGAAAAAGTCCGAGCTCCACCGTTAGATTATGTAACTTATACCAGGCATTTTCCCCATGTTATAAGTAAAACAATCTGACAACGAGGCTAGTATTTCTTTCTGTGACTTTTTTTCTTGCAACTCTTCTGCAAAAGTCAGATTTAGGAAGTGCATGACTAATAGTTGCCATGGCAACATGCCCCGTGCTTAATATCAACCAGGTGAAGCTAAATCTGCAGACAAAGAAGTTTTGCATTGCACTTCTCTGTTGCCAATTATTTCCTTTCTTTCATTTACAATGGCCCAAACACGCCATCGGTTTCTTTGTGAATGCTGCAGGTTTCGTCACTAAGGGACCTGGTTTTAATTTACCAGCTTTTAATATTCTCTTAAATCCAATTAAAATCTGGTAAAAACTGCTTTACAACTGTAACTCCACCCCCAATTAGCAAACAAAGCTCTAGCTCTAGTATTAGCCTCTGTTTTGGCCCAAGCAGGCTGTTTACGGAGGGATTTCATTGCTCGTGTTTGTTTTACACTCAGGATATTGGATACATCACATTTCTGTGTGTGTGTGTGTGGGAATAATGCATGTCCTGGTTGCATCGGTAGACGGATTCTGTTTGCACTGGGCTGTAGAGTTGTGTGCTTTGGAGGAACGTGTCATGGTTGCTTCTCTCTCTCCCTCTCTCTGTGTGTGTGGAGGAGAAAGGAGGGCAAGGAAAGCATGCGGTGGGAGAGGTGTGCCCCTGAGTGAACCAGGCCTCATGCCTGCAGCTCCATGCCAGCTCCGTGTTGCTGCTTCTGAGCTGACGTCATGGAAAGAAGCATCCGGATCTGAACTCGGCTCTGCTATGAACAAGTTAGCCAGGATGCTAGGCTACTCATGCTAATGCAGGTGTTAGACTGCTGAATGACTCCTCTATGCTGCAATCAGAAACATCTCAGTAGGTAGAATAGAGAGTGGAGGCGGTGAAGTGAGTTATTTTGTGTTAAAATTGGTAATAAATTATTAATAAGCAGACCATCAAACATGGATGCGTTTAGGTTTTCTTGTAGTGAGTTTTTTATATGATGGATCTTGATACGAGTTGAAGGAAATGGCTTCACCAATAGGCACAGAATAACTTTCCAGCAGTAATTATTGCAGGAAATCATCACAGCAATGTTTCTTCTTTAGGTCTTTAATAAAATTTTTAGGATATTTTTTGGATTAAGAAGTAATTCAGCTCAGCAGATGTGCAGTTCCACCAGGTGTTTGGTGAATGGTGCTGCCACTAGTCTGGAGGAGCTGAGTGAGAGGAAGAATTTCTCAAATATGAAACAGTCAAACCAACCGTTTTCCACTTGGTTGCTTGTAAATGATCTTGTGCCCCCCCCAGGTAACAATTACCTCTCTTAGGTTATTACTGATGTTCTTCATTTCCTTTCAGTCCTGGAAAGACAGGAAGGGTGTACTTAGTTTTACAATGAGCAGCTTCTCCTTATTGGTTGCACCTTTGTTTTAATGAATAACTGCAATGCGCAAGCTGTTGTTTAGTTTTGTGGACCTTTGGGTAGCCTTAAGTCATCCTGGAACAAGCTGTAAACTAGCTGGTTATCTTTTTGTCTCGATAAAATTGAAGTGTTTCCAGCATCTCTGAGGATTAGAAAAATGCAAATAAATTAACTTAGAGACCAGACACATAAAAGAACAGCCTTTTTTTTTTTAAAAAAAATCCCCCCGGTAGTATACATTTCTGAGGATCCTTGACAGCCATGTAAAGCCTGTGTGAGCTCTTTGAACCTTTATATATTAGATTTCTCTCCTTTATCGGATCATATAAGCGAGGCACTTGCCAGTGAGTCCAATCAGATCTTGCATCGAGGCTCTGCTCTCGCTGTTTTGCAGTTTAAAAGCTTGCATACACATAAGCAAAGCAGGGTCATTTGCCTGCCCCACTTGTGCGCGACAGACTGGGAATCCACCACTGCAGCTGCCGCAGTTTGGGCACCACTTTGCATCGCGCCGCACTGAAATCAATGGCCGTCTGGCTGATTTCCATTGGAAACGTCTCTGGATGGAGACGAGCCGGAGACGGTGTCACATCCAGGCTTCTGATCAGACACGTGCAATATTATATGGAATCAGTTCCAGTTTGTAGAAACAAACAAATATGTAACATTTACAGGCAGTAAAGCCTAGAAATGTTGCATATTTATAGGCTTACAGCAGCTTGGAATGTATGTATTCCTGTACATACGTCCTGTTTTTAAAGTGGGAGGGTTTCTCATTTGGAATGCATTCACACCAGCCCTGTTTAGTTCACTTTAATCCAACTCTAGTTCACATGTGTTAAACTCAAGACCCAGGGTCAAATCTGACCCGCCGTAACTTTTTGTGTGGTTCTGAAAACTCGAGACGCTAAATTACATCCATAAGTCCAACCAGGTTTCTGCAGCTGATTGTGGAAATTGACGTAAAATCAACAGATTGCTGTATTTTTACTGATAATGACCACTAGCAGGATGGAGAAAAGTCTGCACCTGATGTTTGAGGAAGAAGGAAACAATCATTTATTTACATGTGCAGTTTTCAGATGAAATTAGTTCAGGCAGGGAGTCTGTCTGCAGACTGAGTTGCAAGAACATTTCATTTCATTTCATTTCACTCAAACCAACGTTTAATGGTTTCTGATCCTAGATTAATCAAATAAAACCCCAAATAAGATACAGAGATAAAATTTTTCTTGTACTTAGGAATCTTATACTAGCAGATAAAATGCCTGAGACGAGTTAAAGGCTGCCGAAACCCTGATAGATGAGTTATTTACACAAACGGGAGTCTCCTTGGAATGGCGCGTCCCCGAGAAGGAAGAGGCGGGGCGAGAGGACACGCCTGCATATCAAACACACTCGTGTGTGACATCCTCAGGAGGCTGAAAAGCGGCAGGTCTGTTAGCCACGTCAGGACGGGCTCCTCTCTGCGCTCACACGGAGCAGCTGTCCGCGCTGAGGCCTCGCTCTGCTGTTACGCATCAGTAGCTGCAGAATGCAGAGTCAATATGGCAGCCGCTGCTCAAACGTCAACAGTTTGTGTAAACTGCGCGCGTGTAATTGGATCCCAGTAAAAGGCCTTCTGTTTGTAGACGAAACGTAAGGCTGGTGATGAAATTACTTAGTGGTTCCTTACACACACGCATGCATGCATGTTTGTATTTACGCCCATATTAGGTTGACTTCCAGTCAGTAAAACTTTACTCCATGTTTACTTAAGTTTATTAGTAGTGGTCTAACTGTATATTTACTTAATTAAATACTATTCCTTTAGTGTACTCTGGATCATTTGTAAGTTAATTGATTAATTTTGGCATTAACTGATAAATAACCAGAAAGCAAAAGGTGCTTAATAGGAGATTTATTATTATATTTTATTTTTTTATTTTATTTTTTTTTACAGAATTTGAACTGGATAAAGCAAAAAAATTTGCCACTAGGGAATAGAAGATAAAGAGCATATTTACAGACAAATCTGCTTATATTTTATTTTTTATTTAATTTTATTATAATACAAAAATATATTTTTATTCTTTTTGGCTTAACCACTGCTATACATATGGTGTTCTTTCAACAAATTGCTTTTAAAAAAATCTGTTAAGTTAATTGATTACTAGTTTATCTGCACTCATTTATAGGTTAACATATTTGTTATTTATTTATAATCAGTCATATTGAATTACTTAGATCGCTTTTATATTTGTATTATTAATATTTAAAGCCTCGGATGGAGGGTTTGTCAACTAATAAGCAATCGATGAAGTCTATTCCATTCTATCCTACTCTATTGTGTTATACTAGCTTAGTTGATGAATATCTCAATTACTGATTAATCACAGTTAATCTTATTAATCGTTTAAGCCCTTACTCTAATCATATAAGTACCTTCATTGATGCCTACCCCTAATTTTAACCACTTTTTTCCAGTCCCTTAACTCAACCTAAACTTAGCCCCAGTCTCTTCCCGCCGCATTAAGACGGGGTTTTGGTTCCCATAAGGCCCATCCGTCGTCAGTGGGTTAATAAGTACAGCAGAACAGGCCCAACACAAACAAGAACACACAAACACACATCCTTCATATCACATCAGTTGCGAGCTGCTTGGGCTTGTGACCTTTCCGGTCGTTAGATTGATAGGACCTCAAATGGCTTCAACTTTGAGCCATTTGAGGTCGGCGCTTCTGGGTCATCCAGTTAAGTGACAAGCCATAGGTTGATGGAAAATCCATAGCAGCAGCGCCATACATTACCTTTAGATGATGGGGGGGTTCTCTGCCCGCGTCCGCAGGCCGGACCCGTGTGAGTGCCTGCGAGCGCTGTAAATCACTCCATGCTATTGATTTTCCATTAGAAGTCGGCGGCTCCGGGCCCCTCTGACACGCCGCTCACAAACACCTCGCTGAGTGGAAGCAACATGAGGTCATGTGACTCGGGGCGACACGCCGAAGGGAGAACCATGAATCTGTTCCATGGAGGAAAGCTTTACAGCGAGCAGGAAAACTGTTTTACAGCTGATCTTTTTCAAAACAAGGAGACGTTGTTGTTATTGCATGATGTTTCTCTTTGCTTTGATTTTTTATTAAATTATTATTTTTCACCTGGATTTATTTAAACTTGATGGTTTGGACTTATTAGTGGTAGACATTTAAAACAGTTTGATAATAAAGTGCAGTAGTTGCACTAGCAGCAATTGTTGCAAAATTCCAGTTGCATTATTTTTACTTTTTTGGTAGGATGGTGTGTATACTTAGTGGCTGGTATTGGGATAGATTGCAATGGTAAAGAGACCAAACTTTAAATCCGGTCCATCCAATTCTTTACAGAAGTGTAACGCTGGCCCGCTTTCCTTTGGTTTCTGAATCTAAACGGGATCAGACGTCCTTCTGTCAGGAGATTCATGGTTAGGTTTGTCACGATAACAAATTTTGCTGAGCAATTAATTGACTCAAAAAATTATTGCGATAAATGATAATATTTGAAGACCTTTTTACACTGATTTAATGTAAATGGCATAATAATGCAAGCGATATCCTGCCAAAAATAGATGCACATTATTTTTAAAAGAACATTTAACACTGGAACTGGTAAACAAAGAACCAAAAACAAAAATAAAATGAACTCTCAGTCTATAAATGCACTTGAACAAAAACTAAACATAAAACCAAAGTGGAAATAAAAACTACTTTGGTTTTTATTTCCATAATCTGCACTCATTAACCAAAGAGTGCAGATTATGAAGTCTGTATACTACATTGCCCTCCAATAATGATTAGATTTAAATAGAGAAGATGGGCATATCGACCACCTGGTGCAATAGTTCACTCCTCCTTTAAGCCCAGTTCACTTTACATGATTTATAACAATCTTAGAGCATTAAACGTTCTAACATTGTCGCTTGCGATTTTGTAACCGATTGTCCTGTAGTGCGTCGTGTGTCGAATGATCGGGTCCAGTCGGTAGAACCAGTCGGCCTACACCTAAGGAGAACTTAGAGACCAATTCATCTAACAGTCTTAATTCTTGTGACAGGAAGCCGGAGCACCCGGAGAGAACCTGCAAATTTAAAATATAAAATGTTGTCGATTATATTTGATATTCAAGAGATTGTCTGCCGCACATTTTCACGCCAGGGGAAAAGTGTGCGAATATTTATGCAAACTGATGCAAAGTTCATTTTTATAAATGCCAACTTGTGCATAAAATATGCCAACGCATATTTTTTTGTGCGCACGCTTTATGCATGAGGCCTCAGAGCCTTTCGAAACTTTAGATTAAAGTTTAGAAACTTTAGATTGAGTTTCAAAACTTTATACTAACGTTTCTAAGCTGTAATCTAAAGTTTTGAAAGACTCTGTAAAGGTTCGTTCGAGGACGGCTTCTCCGAACCTTTGGTTTGGGAACGTTCCCGTCGGTTTTACCTTGAGGATCAGTGGAGCACTGTTCACAGTTGCTCCACTGATCTCAGGGTTTCTTTGTTCCTCAGGAAGGTTTGGGACGTGGTGGTTATCAAATTATTGTCTCACAAACCTTCCCGTCCGGTCGGTTTTTACGTTTTGAACCGTTTCTCCAGCGGTCCTAGGGGCTCTCGCCACGTTTCGAGCCCGGTGTTGATTTCTCAAAGCAATCTCTTTACAAACCTTCCCGTCCGGGTGGGTTTTTCCTTTTTGATCCGTTTCTCTGGTGTCCCTCAAGGCTCTCACCACGTTTCGAGCTCGATGTTGAGTCCTCTCTTCAGAAACCTTCCCGTCCGGGTCGGCTCTTACTTTAATAGCATTTCCTCTGCTGGTCTGAAAGTCTCCACTCTTGGTCTGATCTCTGTCAGGTGGAGACCTGCCTTCATCAACATCAGACCAAGAAAAGTAATAGTTGAGGAGCTTCTTCGTTAAGTAACCGACTCCAAAACCAACTGCAAAAACTACAGCAGCTTGAATCTTTCCGAATCTTGAAGACATGGTGAAGTTCACTGTGTTCATCAACCAACTGCTCAGATCCGAACTGATGCTCTGAGAAACAAGCCTCACAGATCTTTCTTGGTCTATGATGTCATCTATGACCTCATCAATGAGCTCACTGTAACGCTGAGGCTAGGTCTTGCTTCTGGTCGTTGCTATGGAAACATCAGATCAGTTTTGCATGAATTAAACCATTGATCCTTTCACGGTCTCAGAACTCCGCCACTTCGATGACAACGTCAAAGCAACCAATGCCTCCTTTAAAGGTCGTCTAAAAGCAGACATCTGTCGCTTAACATCGCTTCCATTTGGTTGGTTGGTTAAACCAACCTGGCTAACTAGCAGAGAGGTTTAGCGGCTAAAGTTTCAGCTCTTCCTAAATCCCCCAGAATGCTGTGCAGCTCTGGATCGTATTTTATTGATATTATTGAACATTCTGTTTCATAAATGAAATACATATATTTATAAATATTCATATACTTATAAAATATTATAAATCAATTTAAAATACAAACAAGTAATGAAATTTGTGATTTTAATTTTAAAATGCAGAACTGATCTGATCGTTTCCATAGCAACTTCCAGAAGCGAGCTGGTAGAGTTGTTGTCTTGCAGCAAGAAGGTTCTGGGTTTGATTCCCGGCCCCGGTCTTTCTGCATGGAGTTTGCATGTTCTCCCTGTGCATGGTGGGTTCTCTCCGGGTACTCCGGCTTCCTCCCACAGTCCAAAAACATGACTGTCAGGTTGATTGGCCTCTCTAAATCGTCCCTAGATGTGAGTGTGTGTGTGCATGGTTGTCTGTCTCTGTGTTGCCCTGCAACAGACTGGCGACCTGTCCAGGTGACCCCGCCTCTCGCCCAGAACGTTGGCTGGGGAGGCACCAGCACCTCCCGACCCACAAAGGCACAAGGGAGTATAGAAAATGGATGGACGGATGGATTAATAAAGTATACTATGTATACTATATTGCCCTCCAATAATTATTAGATTTAAATAGAGAAGATGGGCATCGCGACAGGCCTATTCATAGTAAATAAAAAAGCATGTGGTTGAGTTCAGCAATAGTTTCCTGAAGTAAATTGTTTTCAATCCGTCTTGAGCAGCAAACTTTTTACTATCTCAGTACAGCTGGGTCATAAATTTTTATTTTCTCTGTTTAAAACCAAAAATAATTCTGCGCATTTAACAATAACAGTCAGGTTTACATTAAAAGGGATTATAAACCATTGTAGATCCAAAATATGAAAACAGTCTCACTTTTTTAAATGTAAGGTTTCCCGTTGTCCCATTTCCATGAAAAAAGGAATAAAGAACTGTGTCATACCAAACAACTTCATTTTTAAGAAGATTTAAAATAGTCTTGGAAAATAGTTACACTTTATAAAAACCATTCTTGCATTCTTGCATTAAAGTGGTGGGCCATGTAAAATCATTCCAAGGGCTGCGAATGGCCCCCGCTCCTCACTTTGGACATCCCTAGTATATTGCAAATCCATGAATCTCTTTATAAAATCATTGTCGGGTTTTACTGAATGGTTATTCATCCTTAAAAAAAGAAGTGCAGATAACTTGAAGCTGAAAGTGAATTTTATATCTTCTCTATTTGCTCGAGTCATCCTGGAAACACAGAGGCACTGCCGGCTTGTTGGTGACGTCTGACCTTCAGCCACGCCCTGCATGCATACACAGCTGCTGCAGCATCCCTGATGTTTGATCATTAAAAACAACGACTCAGCATGTTTCTGCCTTCACATGCCAAAAGAATAAAATGATGAAATGAAACCGTTCTGACTCATTTCTTCCTTTTTTTTCCTGTTTTCATTGCAGACAGTAAAGGCGCACAAGCCCCACTTCTTGGCCCTGCACTGCCAGGAGTGCGGTGGGAAGAGTTCGGAGTCAGGCGTGGCGGAGGTGAAGCGTTTCGTCAAGTAAGTGTCACTTATTATCCGCTCTAATTGATTTTACAGTGGCAGCTGGTAGAAACTGAGCGGACTGCTCCCCCCTCTGGCCACTTCACGTCACCTCTGGTTTGTTGTGTAAAATGGGATTTAATTGCTCCATCAGTTCATCGGTGTGTGAATGTGTGTGTCCGTCAGAGAGCTGATGGCCGCTCAGGAACTGAAGGAGTACAACAGAGCCCGCATCTACATCGACGAGTGCTTTGATGCCCCAGAGCATTTCACGGTGAGCACAACAATTTATTTAGCCCAAATCTGCTTGTTTCTATAAATTATGTTCAATACTTGCATGGATTATGTGTGTTGCTTGTTTAAAGTGCTCATCATTGGGCTAATTTGGGGCATTTTATTCATTTATTTAGCAGAATAATGCTGTGACTAATGACTGCTGCTTTGATTTTGTTTTTAAAATCAACACATATATACGTACACTTTGTTAGCAAGTTGAACCTGAACCAAATGCATTTTATAGGCATCAACTTGGTGAATATTTAGAATAAAGTAGAAGTTCCTTGGATTGAAACAGGCCACTTGCTAAAAGAACAATATAGTCAGAGCAACAATTAGGCCAAAATTGGACAAAAAAATATACATATTTTTAATTTAAATTGAAAAAAAACTTTTTTCCGTAAAAAGGTTTTACCCAAAGCTGCTCAAGCAGCATTGTTTTAGCTTCACTTGTAGAGGAATTCTCATATTAACACCTTTTACTGTCAAATTATTGATCAGTAATCCAAGGAATAATCAGCAGATCAGCCCTGCACTGTTTTGATGTGAAGTCAAGCAGAAAGAGCTGATATTAGAAATATTAGCAGTATTTTTTCACTGCATCTCTTGCTACACTATCTGCTATATTATTAGTTTTTATAGAATTTAATGTTTTTTTTATTTTATTTAAAAAGTACTTCTTTCTCTTCCAACCAGAGGTGTGTGGTAATTATTTACATTTTATTGAGTAACTTTTTGAAAAATATTTACTTTTAGTTATTGTACACTATACTTTGTACTTTTAAAGTATTGCTACTCTTGCATAAGTGATATGTCTGGATACTCTACCCACCTTGAATAACTTAAATAAATGAAGACAAACATGTTTTAGCCTAAAAACACCAAAAACATGCACAATTTATGTCAAAGTGAGAGTTTTTATTGTTCTAAGTTCTTGTGGTCACACAGCAAGCGACAAATATTGTCACAGTAAGTACTTCACCCTACTTTAACATTTACATCACCTTCCATAAATTTAGTTTTGGGAATTTTATTTTGGGAAAATCTGCTTAAAACTGCTGGGATTATAATTGTATGAATTTCCATTTCATCTATAAAACATGAGAATTTGAACATTATGTTAGATTTTTCTTTTGCCTGCTCTAATTTTTATTTTAAATCAGATGTTGATTAGTAGGCTTTTTATCAAATACTTTTTCACTCGAGTAATTTCTTGGACTGCTACTTTTTCTTTTATTTCAATAAAAATATGTTGAAATAGTGCTACTTTTATTTGATTACAATTTCTGGGTACTTTCGCCATTTCTTTCTATGATGTAAAACGAGATGAATAAATGAATGAATGAATGAATAATTGAGTAAATACTGCAGTTTACATCCAAATATGTGAAATGTGTGAAAGCAGTAGATGGAAAATATTTTATCCAAACTCTAAATTAATATATTATGAAATTTAACTGAGTTATTAAAATGTTTTGTGCTGATAAAAAGTGGCAGAGATCATCAATTATCGCTGATCCAAGTCAATTTATTAATTTCCAGTTCTCAGAACTTCTAAAGTTTTTATAAAAATGACTATAAAAGTACTTTAGATAGAGTCTGAAGGCAATATTTCCATCAGAACCATAGTTTAAACTGTTATTTATTTCTGCGTCGCCTGTTGCCTTGGTGATGACCCGAGGCTCAACTGTGCGCTTGCAGTGGCCGCAGATGGCCACCAGGGGGCAGCAGATATTCAGAAATAACGTGGCCAAAGGCTGAGAAAGCGACTGCTGTTCGAAATCAGGATGACATTTATACAGAGATGGACTCAGAATTAACTACAAATAAATGGAAATCTAAAAAGGAAAATGTATTAAAATATGCAGTTTGGGGATAAACTAATAAAGTAGTTCATAGCTAATTTATAAAGTGGAGTAAATGCTGGTTTTATCTCATGAATCCTGGTTAGCATCATGCAAAGCAAACTGACACTGACACCTCACTCGAGGTAAAGCATGGTGGTGGCAGCATCATGGTGAGAGGCTGCAGGTTTTGAAACTGGATCGAGGTTCTCCTTTCAGCAGGATGAGGGAAACATCCAGTCAAAAGCTACAAAAATGGTTTACATCAAAGCCCAATCATGTTTTAGAATGGTCTAGTCCAGTGGTTCCCAAAGTGTGGGCCGCGCCCCCTACGGGCGGAACAGTGCCATTGCAGCGGGGGCGCAATGAATGAGAAAACAAACAAAACAAAAAAACTTCTCGGGGAGCTGTTCATGTTTTAACCCCATTTTGCACAGAGGCTTTTTTTTTTAAATGCGCTGATGAAAGCAAAGTTGAACATTGTTACAAAATTAAAAAAAGAAATATGTTTGAAATAACAAAGAAAACTCTTCTACAGTGTAGAACTAAAAACACAAAAGTGTTTCACTGTAAAGATGGTTTGTAGTTTGTTTAGGTTTATGTCTGGTTGAACGATGTGTGTGCCCAGATGATTTTATTGTAATCCATAATACAGATTACAAGAAGAAAATCTTGGGGAACTACTGGTCTAGTCAAAGTCTATGATTAAATGCTAATGGGAATGAGAGGCAGAATGTAAAGCGGAAGATCACAGATACTTGCTGTTCACTCTGATTGAGGTTGAGCTATTTTTCAAAGAAGAATTAGTATTGTCCTTATTTTGCTTCACTTCAAAAAGTTTTTTTTCCTGCCACATAAAATCCCAATAAAAATCAGTCTTTGTTTTCTGGAGCCAAGCAGTTGAACTTAGAGGTATAATGCTTAAATGTTCAATCAATAAAGTAATTATCTGCGTATTCCTGAAGAGCCACAACAACAACATCTGTGTGTTTATGGACGGCAGCCTCTCCGCCATTTTCCCCCACGCTACGCTGCTTCCCCACAAACTCTCATTAATCAAAGCGCCGCAGAGTCACATTTGCTCTTTTCAGAAAAAAATTATTCCAAAACCTTGGCCTTTTCACAAACATAATTATCTGCCATTTGGTATAAGCTCCACCGCCGTTTGCTCAGTGCTGTTTGTCTGTACATTAACCTTTTTAGTCCTACTTTGATTCCCATCAAATAGAGAAAGCAGTTTGTGTGAATCGGTCGGCGGAAAGAGAAACATCGGACCTGCTTCCTGCGGCGCTGGTATTGAAATCCCAGTAACAGTAAATATGAAGAGACTCTCCAGTCGTTTCACACACAGGGCTTGCCATTTAGCTTTGATGACATCACCGTGTTTGTTTTCCCAATCTTCGATCTTTTCTCTTCCCCTCAAACACGCTCCTGGGATAATTGTTTGTTGCCCGGCCCGCTTGTCGTTTTTCAGATAGAATAAGCGGGAACACTTCTTTTTCTTTTTTCTCTTTCTCTGTGCTGTTGTGTATGAAGCAGCTTTTAAAGCAAAGGTTTTGGATGTGTGCAATGGAAACGCCCCTCGGAGCGTTTAGTGAGCGTGTTTTGATGGATGAGACGAACGCGCGTGTGTGACGCCCAGTAATGAGACTATTGATTTATCTCCTCACAAATCTGAAAAACGGTTTGATATTCTCATAAGAGAAAAAGTTTTCACTCTGAATGCACAGATTTGGGTTTTTTATTAAAACTGTTTAATAATTTATATTCAAAAGTGAATCCACTTCATAAGTTAAAGATGTTTAATCACTTAATTTTTGTTCATTTTGATCATTCTGGCTTAAATGAAACATATTTTTAATCGTGGAATGTGATGTTTTGGACAAATTGTTGGCTACTAAAGAAGCTGACTTGTTATTAATAAAAAAAGTTTGTTGGAAGGAAAAAGTGCAGCCTGGCTTCGAGGCAATAACATCTTTTCTGGGGCCGTTGGCTCATTTGCATGTGCAGATCTTGTCTCATGTGCCTCCACAGATTGAATGTTTTTGTTAGAAGGTCTTATTGAATCAAATGCAAAAGTTACTTTTAATTTAAAAGAGTCCTGTGAACCACTGAGTAACAACATCTTGAATGTGCTTCTTTTCACAATGCCTAAACAGGTTTAGTTTTTCCTGTTGCCTGTGCAAACGTTTCTTTCATTTTTTTTTTCCTTCCACTCAATTTTCCAACTTTTGATTCAGAAATTTGTGAAAAATCAGCTTTAATAATTTTTATTTGCTTTTAGGTAACATTCTGATTTCTTGAGAAACAAAAATAATTAGTTTTTTATTAGCTGCAAGGGGTAAACATTAAAATAAGCAGAAATAATTAAGTGAGTCTTTTTTGTACATGACTTCCACGTTTTGAACCAAATTACTGAATTACACGCCAGTTTTTATAATTAATTCTGTTTAGCTTGAGATTTATTTTGAATTTACATGGAGGAGCTAGTTATTTAAACCAAATTTTAGCTTTGAGATGCTTGAAAAGATTCAGATTAAGGAAAACAAAGCTTGTGTTTTCATAGAGTCCAGATCTCGGCGGGCAGCGCTAGGCTGCAGGAGCTTGACTGACACGGCCGGCTGTTTCACGGCTCTGTTAAAGTATACAGCAGGTAAAATGTCAATTAGGAAGACCCGCCCTGATAACTCAACTCCCAATCCACTCGTTCTCGCCATTAATATTTATCGGACCGATGTGAGGCGGCGTCACCGACTCCTGACATACAAACCGGAGCTGCGGCGTCCCTGCAGCTCGACGGCGGCGTCCGCCGCTGTCAAACAGTTCAATCAGGCCGCCGACACACACCGTGACACACACACATGCTGCATGCTCTGGTTTGAGTTGTTCCAGGGCATTTTAATGGGAAATTAAAGGCATCCCTTGCCTGTGTGTGTGTGTGTGTGTGTGTGTTTGGTCTGCAGGACAGGAATGAGATCAGTGACAGCAGATAAATCAGGATCTGTTCCTTGACAGGATGCCGCTGTCTCCGTTTACCCCGGGTTCATGCTCGCACATGAGTGCAGACGTAATGCCCCGACATGATGGAGTTCGCTGAAGGACTGAGTCCGGTTCCGTTTCCATCCTGGACTCAGGAATTTCACAGAAAGGCTCATCTGAGTGTGTTTAAATGGTTCTTACTGGTGCTGAAATGTGAACTGACACACTCTCAAGTCAAGTCAGGTTTATCTGAGGCCCATTGTAGCAACAAGGCTCTTCAAAGTGGTTCACACTATGAAAACACAACACAGCATTCAGTTCTGAAACAATTAGTGAACATTGTTTAATCAAAATTAGCATCAAATATGTTGATTAGTTTTCCATCTATTACTATTAAAAGGCAACTCTAAACAGGTTGAGTTTTAGCCTTGGTTTAATTGAACTGTGTTTCAGCAGTTTTACTGTTTTCTGGAAGTTTGTGGTGCATAGAAGCTGAATGCTGCTTCTCCAGGTTTGGTTCTGATTCTGATTCTAGGGATGCAAATCAGGCCAGAACCAGAAGCTGAGAGGTCTGGGGGGTTGGTGCAACAACAGCAGCTCTTTAATGTATTATGGTGCTAATTTATCCAGTGGTCTGTAAACTAAATGAAGTATTTTAAAGTCTATTCCCTGAGGTTCAAGGAGCCGGGCTTAAGATCTGCGTTCTGGATCAGCTCCAGCTGTTAGATAGTTTTATTTAGGCAGACCATTGAGGACATGGTGGTGGTAGAACCATGCTCACGCGACGCTTTTCTTTGTCATGCACAGACTTGATGGAGAGATTGATTGAGCTAAGCAGAAGTTATAGATCATTTTTGTTTTGGGCCAAATCAACATCATGGAGGCTCTTAAAGGGCCGGTTGTGCCAGAAAGTATTGATAAAACCTGTTCACAAACTGTTAAAGTTAAATATTATTGAACATCTTTTCAGGCCCTCCAGGATTTTGTGATTCTTTTTTTTTTTGACTTTTTGCAATAAAAATCCAACATTTAAAAGTGTTGGTGGTACTAATTTGGAAATATTTGCGCTTATTTATGGTGGTAAATGCAAATTTTATTTCTCGATTATGGACTGTAATCTCGCATCAATTAAAGCTGAGGCAACTGTTTAGTGCAAGTAAGAAAGTTTCTGACAACTTTTGAGAAAAATCTGCAATAAACTCCCAATTATTAGTGCACAAAGTGTGGGCTTTTGTTGAGTTTGTGTGAATTTCCACAATAATTCTCAAGAAACTAGAGGCATTGATTGATATACTTTGGCAGTAAACAGATAAAATTTGCATCGATTTGATTGATAACATAATATTTAAGTATACTTAGTGTTTAGTCTAGATAAAAAAACTTGTTCAAAAAGAGTCGGAGTCTCTTCCTGGCCAATTCCTCTTCTTTCTGATGAATCAAGGCTGCTCCAGGAGTTTTATTCTCTCCAGAGGAAGCAGGAACCCGTCGCTGTTCAAAAAGCTTCAACATAAAGAGGCTAAGATATTGAGAACTAAATCGGAGCCGGCTCTTATTTCAATACGGCGAGGCACGCGGCGCCGCCTGAGGCCACTCCAACGGAGTAAATGTCAGCTCAGTAATATCGCCCTGGGCATAACTCTCCTTCGCCATCAGTCATGCCAGGAGGGCAGCCATAAGCGCGAACACACACACACACACCGGATGACAAAGCCACACAGACACAACTGACAGCGTGTACGGCGGGAAACACACTGGTGCCGTGGAAACGAGGCTGAGCGGCGATCAATGAATCTGCCATGAGGCCTGAGTTATGGAGCTCAGAGTGTGGGCATTCCTTCTGTGAAAATATTTAGGCTTAAAATGTAGATGTAATTAATGGATTGTGTAAAAGAGGTGAAGGAATTGATGCGTTTCTGACAAGGAGTCAAATTCGAGGCTCTGGCCTGGGGGATTGTAGCTGGAACACGCAGAGGCAGCTCCTCGTCGTAAACGGAGCTGATAAAGTGTCTCCCTGTGAGTGTGCGTGTTTGCAGAGTAAATCAGTGGTGCAGGATGTTGTGTTGTGGGGGTGTCCGAGTGTCTCCGGCCTGTAGATAATGATGTGATTGCAGCAACGAGCCGGGCCGGGCGAACCATTATGATGTGCAGGACGCCCCCTCCACACGCGCCACCACCCCGCTCCGAACGCCGCCCTCAGGGGGCAAAGTGAAGGTGAGCCTGTCATATCGATCTTTTTAGTGCTAAAATATGAGCCACTTTACTTTGCTCCCCGGCGCAGTGATGTGAAAAATAATAACTCGGACCCAAATTAAAAATATTGATCGCTTAGAAGGTGTTGAGAGCAAATAAACACCCCCTGAAAGATTTTTATCCTCAGCTGTCCTGCGTCCAGCTTGTCCTGGCGGAAAGGAGGGTCAGGATGAGCCGCCATGTTGTCTGGAAAAAGTATTCACACCTTCTGAACCCGACCGCGTTTCCTCTTATTACGACCTAGTGGTGCGGTTTATATTGACTCGTTTATCATCTATGGAGATAAATTTCCTATCATTTTGATTTATTGATGTCACAATAAATTCTAATTAATGATGTTTAAAAAACCCTGAAATTTTCATGTTGTCAGAATTGTTAATTCTGGCATAAGCTTCGCTTTGTTCACTTTTTGATAAATGGAAAGAGCAATAAATTTGAAAATCTGCAGTTTAGTGGTACAAGCTACATTTTTATATGTTTCATATATTACATATACATATTGGTATGTATTTGCATATTTATTACTATCACAGTAGTACCACAAAATATAAAACTTTAAGTCCATGTGGCTTTGCTATATTACAATAACAAACTTTTATTTATTTTATAAGGATTTTATGTGATAAACAATTTTTTTCAGCTCAAAATTAGAAAAGTCTGGTGTGCATTTGTACATATTTGAACATTTTACCCATTGACATATGTGAAAAACTCATTTGGATTGGATGGGGGCTTTGACTAGACCAATTTAACACATGAAATGCTTTGATCTAAACCAGACAACTTTATCCAGATATGGACCAAAATGTGGATTTTGGACCAAATCCACATTTTATTTGTAATAAAATAATTAAATTTTATTAAAAATTTTATTTAGTTAATTAAAATTAACTAAATTTTAATGTAGTTAAATTTGAATTTAACAACATTTTAATTTAACTATTATCAAAATAATAATAGTTAAATTATTTAATTTAACTAAAATTAAAATTAAAAAACAAACAAACAAGCAAGCGGTGAGTTGGAACAGCAAATAAAAGTTGAATTATCAACAAGTTGTATGAAAACAGAGCAAAAGGTAGAAAATTTTAACTTTAGTAATTTCATTGCACTTTACTACTAGTTAAAATAAACAAGCACAACAAACCATGTAGGCATAAATCGACATTTAATTTGCTTAGACGTTTCAAAATAATTAATTACTCATAAATGGATGATTTGGACAGTTGATCTGATATAGGAAGTATTTTTAAACCTGACGTTTGAGAATGTCTGATCTAAGCCAACATGTGGCAGCTCTTTATGCTGCCACCACCGTGCTGCACCACAGGATAGTGCAGGTTTCCGTTGTCTGCTTTTTTGTTTAATTGGCCTCATCATCTTCTTCCACTAAAATGCTGTCTCCTAGATCTATGTACATATAATGTCTTTGCATGCCACTTTTTGGCACTTTCTTTACATTAACTTTCACAAACTTTCCCATTTCCTTCCCTTTCAGTTACAAAATAACTTGTGTTGCTCTGTCGCTTTAAATCCTAGTAAAATGCATCTAAATGAGCTTGCAACACAAAAAAGATTACATTTGCAAGGCAACTTTGTTGCTCTCTTGCCCAACTTCCATCTCTGCATTGTTCTCAAACACAAATCAACAAGCAACAGTCTTTTCAAATACTCTCTAACGCTGATTGATTGCATTTTGACTCTATAATCTGGCATTAGCTTCAAGGTCCAACCCTTCTCCAAGTCATCATTTTTATCCACATCCCAGCCTGACTTTTTTTTTTTTCTTTTTTATGCCTTTTCGCCTTAACAGATGAGCTGACACGAGGGCCATCAAACGGGTGGGAAAACAATTGCCACAAGGTTAATTTTATTGCTTGCTCCATGCATTTGTGAGCAGGCGGGAGGTGTCCTCTGCCCAGACCCTGATGGATGGCCGCGCCGAGCGGGCAGGAATGAAAATGAGAGGGGAGAGGCCAGCCGTGGGAAGGCAAAGTCTCGCTGCTCCCACCTGAAATTGAAATTTCTTCTGACACGCTCAGAATTGGTATTCTGAGATATAAGAGAGGAGATGTTTAATTTAGTTTGATGGTGAAAGCCGCCGGGTGTCCCCCTTGATTGTGTTTTACGACGCTCTCTTTAGCTCATATGTCTGGAGAAGGTTAATATCCGCACACCCCAAAAGGTGGATGTCACATTGTCCAGCCTGCGGGAAAATAAACTACTTAGTGTGTCTAAAACCTGGTTGCAGGTTTTATTGATTGCCCACCAGGGTGTTTTTTTGGGTGCCAGGACGGGTGGAGTAGGTATGTGAAGTAGCATCTCAGAGCCAGGCGTGGGGGACGATCACATGCTGCCTGTTGACATCAATGAGAGGAAGCACGACTGGTGATATCTCCTCTTCTGCACTTGAGCCGGCCTCCCTGCTGAAAGCTCACTTCTGTTTGCTGGCTTTAGGCCCTCTCTCTGTTTAGAGTGTGACTCTGCTTCTCAGTGCGGACACATGTCTGTGCAGCATTGCTGATATAGGGCTGCCTCCGGGCAGCGCTTTGTCTATACGTATTGATTCCCCCTCTGACACCAGCTGTAGTTGCTTCATTTGCATGGAATGGTTGACCCCAGTAGTCAGGGGTCATTATGTTCGTATTCACTTTGATTTGCATAAACACTCTTTCTGCGAGAGCCGAGAAGGCCCACTCCCCACATCCACTCCAAATATGTTATTCTGAAGAAATCTGCACAATAAGATCATAGATTCAGGCATCCTCACAATCATTGATTATAAATGTGGGTCCTGCTGAATTTCATCCATTTATTTGTTCAGTCCTCAATCCATCCAACCAACCAATTAATCAACCAACCGATCCTCAATCCATCCAACCAACCAATTATTCAACCAACCGATCCTCAATCCATCCAAACAACCAATTAATCAACCAACCGATCCTCAATCCATCCAACCAACCAATTATTCAACCAACCGATCCTCAAGCCATCCAACCAACCAATTATTCAACCAACCGATCCTCAATCCATCCAACCAACCAATTAATCAACCAACCGATCCTCAATTCACCCAACCGATCTTCAGCTCATCCAACCCACTGACCCTGAATTCATCTAATTGACCCATTTTCCATCCAACTGATTGACCCTTAATCCATCCAACTGAATAACTCATAATCCATCCAACCAACTCTGTTGCGGGTCGGTGTCCATTCAGCTTCTATTTAGTAAGCTGAATGGATGATCATGAAACCCACAAATTGTCACTTATAGATCTATAAAAGCAGACCTACACGCTTTTATAGATCTGTTTCTTTTGGTCATTGAGTTAATAAAGCTCTTTGCTTTGGAACAATTTCCTGTGGCTGAAAACAAATTCATCTAATCACCAAGACTTCGCCAGCTGTCCCAAACCCTCTTCATGGACAGAAGACGCATCTAGGCGGGCAGAATTGACCCTGATCACCCTCAGTGGAGTTCTCTAACGGCAATCGGTTACATTGATCAAAGAAAACCGAAAATCTCCCACCCTTGACGCCCCACACTCGCCTAAATAAGCTGATAATTAATACGAGCTGGCTCCTGCTAACACTAGTCAACGGACAGAGTGATGGATTGGACAGCTTGGATGATAACCAAGACCCTGCTGGGCCTTTTTTCCGGCCCTCTGGGTGTCCTTCATCCTGCCTGATCAGAGATGCACGATGGCACCCGCCCGCTAATTAAGGACTCTGGGGTTGCCTTTGTTTTTTCAGACCTGATCACTATTGGCATGTATTTAATAATTCATGGAGCAGAATGCCGATGACAGAGTTTTGGATTTGTGCTTTGATCTTGTTGATTGTTTCTCGGCTCACTCTTCTAACCCTAAACGTTGAATCACATAAAGGTGCGTTGTAATCATTAATGTCTTTCATCATTCATCTGCAGTGACTAGACTGTTTCCTAAGATGCTTTCACTGAAGTGGTTTGACAGTCGTGTCGCTGAACCACGGCATCTTATGACAGCTGTTTACTCTGAATGGTGACGGACGCTCCATGACTAATCCATGCCCCCGGGCTTCAGCCATCTTTTTAATCACTGCACTTCCTCTTGACTTGTCAACACGTGACTCGTTAGCTCCTAATTAAGAGACATAAGGTTCTCCTTCAGGGTGAAATTCTGTTAGCCGCTTCATTAAAGTGTCTTGAGTGCTTCAAGGGTTACTGTGATCATTGCCAGTGACACCTTGTGGGTTTCATGATCGTCTGGATAGATCTTGAGAACGTTGTGTTAGCCAAACTGCCTGCTTTTTAAGAATCACGGCTTATTTTCAAGTGCAGTTTGCACTTATTTTGTTGATCTAACAAATCTGGGCTCTCGCCAACATTAACTGACTTTACTAGCAGTGAATGCCTCATTGTATTACAAACATGCCCAGCCAGAGAGCAGCTGAAACACTAATCATTTATTTAAGAAATTTCAACTTTACAATTTCGCCTTTCATGGTGGAGTTATATTTGTTCTGATTTGTTGTCGTTTTAGATTTTATTCACATTTTTTTGTTTGTTTTTGGTTGCGATGTTGCACGCTTAGTTTTCTGTAATTTTCTTTGACTTTTTATGACTTTTGGACAGTTGTCATGATCAGTAACCATGGCAACCACCACAAACTTAAATTGAATTTTCTCAAGATTGTCAAACGAGACTAAGGCAAAACTGAATCTTTGAAAAATACTTTGATGACACGACTTCACAATTTAATTACCTTTTAGAATAAAGTATTTTTGAATTAAAGTTAATTAAATTATAATGTAAGTTATTGAAGCAGGGATTGCTGACCAAAAAGAACATAAATTCACATTTTCTGAAGATACTTTGAGGATCCCAAAGACTATTTGATTCTGCGAACTGATGAAGCAAATGTAAGAATCTCCTATTTGTGTGTGTTGTGTGACAACTTGAGTAAATCTAACATTGCATAAATTTTAAATATTTTAGTGGTGACTTCATGCTGCTGCTGAGCTTTTTCATCAAATACAGCAAGACTTCTCCGACTTGCTGTATTTAATGAAACCATTAAACGTAAATCCTGAAGGAGAAAGTCCAACAATCAGTCAGGTCATCTGTTTTATTTTATTTTGTTACATTTTCCAGTTAAATATTCCCTCTGGTGCAACGGCAGAAATGTTCCCTCCTTGAGTGTGATTGGGTTTTAATTGGCGAATTAGTAAAACTTCCGCAGCTGTCTGGTGTATAAACGTCCAAAACGTTATCATTTCATTTCCTCTTCACTTCCACATCACCTCACTTGAGACAGGACTCACACAGGTACAAGGTTAATGTTGGGTCTCATTTATTTCCCTCTAACAATGACTCCAAACAGCCTTTCAAAAGCAGAACGCGGGATTGAGATGAAAATAATCCAATCACGCAATTTCTGCTTGGCTTGATTCTATAGTTAAGTGCATTTTTATTGTGTAACGTTCCTTTTTTTTTTCTTTTGCACCCTCTCCCGCCCTCTCTATTTACCCTGCCTTCCCTCAGCAAGCGTTCTCTCCCTGCCACTTCTCATCTAATATGGCTGTAATTGGGTTTGGTTGCACAAATCAGATTTGAACAATTGGGTTATCGTCCTCTGAAATTGGAGAGGTCTCTGGGTGGAGAGTTGAGCTGCTTTTGTTAAGCTCTGTCTTTCTGGTCCCAACATCGTGCAGTTCGGGTTAAAGCGGTTTACCTGCCACTGTGGACACGGCTCATAATTTAGCCCCACCCCCAACCAAACTACCCGTGTGCGTGTGTGTGCGTCACACACACCGGCCCGCCCTTCGTCTCTCACCAGGCAAATAATGACATTTGAATCGAGCATTAACGGGCTTAATTGCTTTAAAATTGTCGTTTTAATTTACACTGATATAGTATTGATCACCCAAGCAGAGATTAAGGTCCTCAGTGGAGCGCTTGATGTGGAATTAAACAGGGCTGGGTCCTCCTGGGGCCCGCCTGGCCTGTCCTGCCGCAGCCAGAAGAGGAATGACATCCCTCCCCTAATGAACTGGCAGCATGCGCAGACATGAATTTCAGGCCCCGCCGGAGAAGCGGGGAAATAATGGGGTTTGGGGAGACATGGCGGGTTATTCATTCACTGCCATGCACCAATTCTCCTGTGATTCATCCCCAGGCCCCCTGGGCTGCCGCTGCCTGTTTGCCTGGCACATTCAGGCAGCCTGACCTTTCTCCTGCCTAAGTGTATATAGATGTCCCCCTCTCCCTCCTCTGGGAACACCTTGCAACACAGAAGGTGTCATGTAGAAAGGGAGCGAGGCGAAGGAGGGGCGTGAGATCTGTGATCGAAACATCCCCCACATCGGTGGAAGTGGCGGTTCGTGATTTTCCCCGTCATGGTAGCTCAGCGAGCTATCTGACGAAGATGCTTCCACCTCAGGGGAATTGATCTTCTCACATGAGCCCGGTGTCACGCACAGCTGCCTGATATCAGGGGGAAATCGTAACATTAAATCCTCGCAATTTCTCTGCGGTTTGAACAAATCCTGTGGCTCCTGGGGCCACAGGATTTGAGAACCAATTAAAGCAACATCTTGACTCTCTGGTGAATGCACTCAAACAATCACACACTGCATAAGTGCTTTAAATGACTCAGAATGAGGAGCCAATGAGAATCTTGTCTTTAGGTGAATTGGCTGACTGCATAAATAGCAGGTAATTCCTAGCTTTACATGGGAGCGAATTCCTGCAAAACACAAGATCTTAACAAGTGTTTTTGGTCTCGTTTCCAGTCCAAATATCTAGTAAGACAAACATAACTCATCATAAGTAGCTTTTCACCAAGGTACAGGAGCTTGTTATAAGCCAATAATTCTTGAATATTGGCAGATTATTTCACTTGTAACATGAGGAAAATGTCTTTTTGGTGTCACACAGCAACAATTGGGGACAGAAAAACGTCACTAGTGCCTGACGTTAGTCGCCACGCTCGTATGATGCAGTGTTATGCATTTGGGTTTAACCCCACCTGCCCAGTTAGAGTCCAACTGGCCATAAAATAGCACAGCGACCACCACCAAATGGAAACAAGTGATAAGTTTCCCCAGAAAGCCTGTTGAGGGGATTGATCTCAGATTCACTGCCTTTGTTTGTCCTTCCAATCATCAACAAACCTCTTTAATCGATCAATCAAGTTTATTTTATAGCAGATTTCAGCAACATGGCAGTTCATTACGGTCTCCATCATGAAAACGTCATAAACAATTGTGGAAACCAGTTACGTTTGCTGGAGTGAGACTCGTCTAAACTCCAGGTTTGCCCTTGAGCTCCTGGTGGCTCCTGGTGGCTCCGTTCGCCTGAAGCCCCAGCTCAGACTGACAGAAGAGGGGACTGTTTCTGAGGGCCCTAATTGATTGTATTACCTGCGCCCAGTTGTCGGGAGGTGGAAGCCATCCTGACGATGACGGCTAAACAGAACAACAGCTTCCCCTCTCTCCTGGCTGACTCGCCATGACGGATCTCCAGATGTCTCCAATACGCATAATGGACTTGGCACGGGTGGAGGGTGGCCGGGCTCGGGCCTTTCTACCCCACTCTGTCATCCAATCATCTTATTCTAATGCTATTGCATTGTTTAGTCAACCAGCCGTCCATTTACATCAAACCGTAACCACACGGCCACACCGCAGGAGCACTTAATAGTATTAGCAGGTATTGTGCAGCACATTTTAAACACATAGAGCGTTTTAGAGACACACACTCAGTCACTGCCTCCCACTTTAAGCTGGGTTTGTTGTCAGAGGAACGGCATCACAAGCTCTGCATGGACAAGCCGCCGTCATTAATCCACTCTCTCCCCACTGTGGACAGTTTATTCACCTCCTTAAATGTTCAGCCAATATTATTGCCGTGTTTATGTTATGTACTGCATATTAATAGCTCATAAAGCTCATTTGTTCCATTATTGAATCATTTTTCACTTGCTCTTTATTAGGAAACAGGAGGCCAAAGCTTTTAAGTGAAACAGCCGGTTCTTTTATTGGGCTCATAATTTCCCTAATCGGATTTTTTTGGGGGGGAGGGGGGGGGGGGGTGTTCGTCCGTCGGTTTATAAATAGAAAAGCAAAAATTAAACCGTCTCATGGCTTGGAAATTTGAAGTCATATGGCCCCTTGTTGCCCTTGACTGAAAGCATTATATTCCCGCTCAAACTCCGGCTTTATTCAGCTAATTGCTTTCATATGCTTCCGCCTCAGTTTTACCAGATTTTCTGATGTCTCTTAAACTGTTTCCAATAAAAGCAGCAATCTGCTGTCAGCGGGAAGGAGGGTCCGGCTCGCCGTCGTAAGGAGCGCCCTTCTCGCTGTCCTCTCCTTTGACCGATGTGTTTTTGTTTTGAAAATTAAAGCAGCGGCAGGGAGGTCCGGGTGGGGTCGGCGGTACGACGGGCTCCGGCTGACGGTGGGCGGCACAAACATAAAGACAATGATCCAGCTCCGGAACGCTGATGAATCCTGCGGTGAATGTGTTTGTGGGCGGAGCCTCAAGCCGCTCAGGATTTACAGTTTCTGCATCTTTGAAACACAAACCAAAATGTGTCTGCGACAGTTTTCCAAAGAAACGGACTCAGTGTTTTGTAAATACGGCTCATGTTGAATGTTTTGGCCTTTTTGGCTGCAAAAGATTGGAATTTGGTTATTTTCTCAAATCTGGAAGGAAGGAAAAGCAATTTGAGGGTGGAAAAAAAGATAAAAGTGGTTAGATTTTCTTTTGCATTCTTAGAAATATCCACCGTTTCACTCCTCCATCCGTTTCAATCAGTTAATCCTTTCGTTTGTCCATCTTCCTCTCTTCATCTGTTTTTCCTTCTTTTCTCTGTCTGTGTATCCTTCCTTGCTTTCAATTTTTCCTTTCGTTCTTCTGTACCTTCAAATTTTCCTTTTTTCTTCTTTCCATCCTTTCTTCTTTCCTTCCTTGTTTCCTTCCTCCTTTCTTTTTTCCTTGTTACTTTCCTTCCTTGCTTCATCAATTTTTCCTTGTTTTGTTCTGATTATCTATCTGTTCTTCCATTATATATTTCCTTCCTTCCTTGCTTCCTTAATTTTTCTTCTTTTATCCTGTTTATCTATCTGACCTTTCTTGCTTCATAATTTTTCACTCTTTTGTCTTTCCTTTGTTTCTTCCTTCCTTCCTTTTCTCCTTCCTTCCTTGTTTCTTTCCTTCCTTCCCTCCCTCCTCCTTTCCCTCCTTCTTTCCATCATTGCCTCCTTCCTTCCCTCCTTCCCCCTTTGCTTCCTTCCCTCCTTTGCCTCCTTACTTACTTCATATTTCCTTCTTTTATCCTCTTTATCTAGCTGTCCATCCATCCTTCCTTACTTTCTTCATCCATTTGTCCGTCTTTCGTTCATCCTTTCATTGTGACACTTAAACCATTAATGCCTGTAGACATTCAGTTGTTTGGTAAAAGTTACTCAGTCAACGGGATCAGCAGCGTTTGACCTCTGGGTGACCTCCAGATCATTCCCAAGCGATGTCTCATGAAGTTATAAAGTAAAACATAACCATATTCCAGGGAATAATGTCTGACAAGTGGGAACTAATCTAACACAAAGGGTGCCCCAGTCAGTGAGGGTTCCTGCTCAAGTTCAAGACACAATGGCACCCAGTGTGCGCTATGATGTGGCTAATTACCAGCTCATTAAAGGGCTCTCTAATCACATTAGATCTTATGCTCTTTCACTTAAATTCTAGCTCTTGATTTTAACAACCTAATTACATTTTCTGATGAAGAAAAAAAAACTTTTCAAAGCAAAGCCTGGCCTGGTGGAAATGAGGCGATTCTGCAACGTCAGAGAGGCCTGAATGTTTGTGGACTGACTGGTGGATTTGGGAAATGGGAGCAGATTTTGTAAAGTGAATGTATAGCAGATAATTGTGTAGATTATTAATGCTTAGGCTGCTTAGAGCTGATGATGAAAAATCTGTGTTCCTCTACAGAGACTTTTTATTGAGAAAAATAGGACTGATTAAAAAAAACCAACATTTTTAATAATAGTACTAATATTACTCTGTCTTATAGTCATTACATTATATTTTGCGTAGATTTACTTCAATAAATTTAATCCGGGTTTGCTCAATATCAGTAAAATGTGTAATTTTGACACTGCTGTTAAAACAAAGTCGGCCTTCTATCACCTGAAGAACTTCCACAGGATTAGAGGAAGTGTAAGTTTATCGCCATTTGGTTGTAAAATATGCATTTTTGTCTTCATACAGATCATTAACAGTGGCCTTAAAAAGTCTTAAATTTGATTTGGTGAAACCCTGATTGCAGTTTGATGTTTGTAAAACGTGGAAATGTTGAAGGTTTCTGATTAATGTTGTCTGTAAAGGCACCTGCACAGACTCAGACAAAGCAGGTCCACATTGTGGTGCGGTGATAAAGAATGAGGTGGCACCTGGTCAGGGGTGGAGCTCTCACCCATGCAACCTGCTGCAGACATGCCTGGATGGGCCCCCATCCAAATCCTCTTTTCCTCCCACATTTTATGCTTGTGGGATGTTTACAGCAAAGCAGACGTGGGTTTGCTGCCACTCTCCTCCTGGCACCAGGACCGGCAGTTTTTTTTTTTTAAAGCTGTCTTTTTAAAGCCCGGATGCAGAGATTGTACGGATAAAAAGAAACATCTGCGCGAGAAAAGTCCCTCTTTTTAATTTATTATTATAATAATACAATAAGACGAAAAAGGCATGACATAATTTCTTGTTATCTAAGAAGCTGAGGCTGCATTTACATTTGCTTTTTATGCAGCGTCCCTGCGCTCTCAGGGGCGATGCACTGGAGTATAACTAAGCTAGCATGGAGGATATCCAACCATTTAAATCAAGCCTCTGGGAATTTTACATAACACATCATTGGAGAGCATTGGTTTTTACATAAAGACAAAGAAGGCCACAAAGAGGCACCGGACGGCCGTCTTAGCCCGAGACGAGCCGCTGCATGTGTTCCTGCAGACTCGTCTAAAGCTTCACGCTCCCGTGCTCACTGTTGTGCTCGGAGAACGCCTCTGCTCATACCCAGACAGCACGCAGACAGAAAGCTGCTTATTTTTTTATACATCCCAGGGGGTAAAAAAGAAGGAAAAAATATTTTTCTGAACATGACCTCGAAACTGAACCCTCTCCTCTGGCGCGGTGGCCTGGACTCCACAGAGGCGCCATCGAATCTCTGTCCACAGCATTGGACGTTGTCGGGAAGCGGCCATATTTTATAGATGTTTCATGGCCATGATCTACTCGGGTTTTCGTCGTTTAGGAAGAGTTTTGTGCTTGCTGAGGAAAGAGGAGGCTCTAAATGTGGAGATAAGTTTGGATGGCATGTGATGAAGTAGCAAACAAATAGATTTCAGAGCTAAAGGGCGGCGACTCACTGAGCAGCCGAGGAGAAACGTTACTCACTACAACGCCTGTGGCGGCCAGCAGAGGGAGCCGAACGCTGCAGCCGAGCAGAAACAGAGATGCACGATGAGTCTGAAACCAGATACTTAACCCAGCACCGTCCATCCATCTAGTCATCCATCCATCCATCTCCAACCTATATGAGGCCAGGTGCATTTTGTCTTAAAATACTTTAAGCTGGGTGCTATGAGGGTTAAGTCGCTAGAAAGCGTAGCATGAGAAGCAACAAGCCGCTATCTCAAGCCACAGACAGACACAGAAATTCTGTTTTATTGTATTACAGCAGGATGCCCCAATCATTTCCCATATTCAAAGTGTTTTGGTCTGAAACTTCATACACAGTGGCATCAAAAAGGTCTTAAAAAGTCTTAAATTTGACTTGTTGAAACCTGTGGATGCTGTATAGCACTTATGACATAGACAGTTGCTGCCACCATCATCAGTAACAAACTTTTACTTCGGATCACATGTCACTAAAAAATCAGGAGTTTTTTAGTGGAAGCCCGCTAAAAAGAATGAATTAAAATAAATAAGTTTTACTTTCAGTCAACAAACTTTTTCAAACTTCTCTATCTGATTCCAGTAATCAGTTAAAATTATATTGCTTCCAGCCTCCCCGCAGCCTGTATAAACCTAATTTAATCAATTCCTTCACAAATGAGACCGCATGAATAGGCACGTTATTGAATCAGATAAAAATATAGATTGATGAACAGTCCATGACAACATTAGCAGCCTTTCCAAAACGGAGGAATGAAGAAAGAAAGAAAAAAAACGAAAAGAAGGAGGAGAAGAAAATCAATGAGCTCAAGGAGCTGTCGTTTCCATGGAGCCCCCTTCGCTAATGGGAATGCTTTTACAGATGGGAAATTACAAGTTGAAATATTCTTTTTGATTATTGGACATCCATAGCCAAATATGATTTACATTAATGAGCATAAGTATATTAAAGACTTTGTACCCCCGACATCTGAAACAATTGAATAATGGCTTTGGCGAGCAAGCGGTGGCAGAGAATGCAGGGAGGAGGTAATGTCATTTTAATTACTAATGGGCATCTCCGTTGTATAGACTTTGATTTTTCATCTTTAGCAGCAATCTAATAAGGCAAATATTCATCATCTTCATATCCCCTTTTAAAATGATGATTTTGTCGAGCCAAGACAGCATCGTCGTTTAGAGAAAGTGACTATTTATGCGAGCCCCCGAGATCAGCGGGTCATTTGAAGATTGCTTTTCGAAGACGCTCTTCCTGCGGGGAAGGAAGAAAGGTCTTTTCATGCCCACTCGCAGATGTCCGATACACTTAGTGCGGAGAAGTTGACCTTGTTAGGAAGCTAAATTTCTTCTCAGAAGCTTTAATTTTCTTCATATTTCTCTTTGCTGTTTTTAATGAATGGATGTTAAACGAAGTTTGGAGGTCGTGCATGCATCTTAATTTAATTGTGAGCCGCTCCGTTTTGACCTGCGCTTCATCAAGGATCTGAAGCGTCTTAATCGTGAGCTGGATAAACCAGGAGAGTTTAATAAAGCTCTCCGTTTTATTAAACTTCTCCACTTAATGGCAGCGATTTACAGCTGTGCAGTCAGTGACACTACACCATCATATAAGCCCAAAACTATTCATACCCAGAGTGATCTTTTCATACACATTTCTTAAGGGTGGAAGCAGCATTCTCGTTTTGGAGCGGCACAGTCAAAGCCCGGCCTTGAATCTGACTGTCTGTAAGGGGAACTAAAGATTAGGGTGATGGCAAGTAGGCCTATCAACCGTCAAAGACTAAAAGAAAGAGACATAAAAACCAGAAGACATGCAAAAATGTGTTATTTATTGCTTCCCCTTTTTGCATGATTTTATTAAAAATGAGATATTTATCTTTATCTTTATCTTTTCCTGGTGAAACAAAGGTACATTTAAAAAAAATTTATAAAAAACTGTATGATTTCTGTAATGCAATTATAGTTTATTGGAGAGGCGATAAATATTTTTTGACGTAATATTTACAAATAGAATTTTATAAAAACAATTTTTTTTTCAAAAATGCTTTACCAATATTAACAGTTTTAATGTTTTTATGCACAAAACAGAGCCTTTTAAATAAATTAGCTGATATTCACTGATGTGTTGGGTTTTCTCTGCCCATAAAGAAGCTTCATCCCTGGAGGTCCGAGGATTTGAATGAAATTCAACGGCAACATAAGTGCAAAAAAAACAAAATAAAATAATCAGTCGGGTTTTATTTCCAAGTCCCAACCTTCTATGAAGCCATATATTGATTGAACCCTGCAGCTCCACGGCTCAGTTACGGTTTTTCAGCTCGGTTGACTTTCAAGGCTTTTGGCGGAGCGTTTCCGGGCTTCCACTTCATTATTCTAAAATCTCCCAGAATGCAGAGCGACACGCGCTCGTGATTGATCTAAAAACCACTGATTTTATTTTCTTTTGAGGAAAATATTATGGATGGGTCTAAACAAGGCATAATTGGCCAAACCCACAGCAGCGCCTGACCTGCCAACAATCCAGACCGACTCCCAAGGTTGGCTGCCTCCCTGGGAAATATTGTGCATTAATTTCATTTAGTCTCCCCTCCAACATTCAATGGTAGAAGTTAATTAAATTGCTTGTCCATTGTGTTCATCCACTTACAAAGTTAATGATATTGTGCCGGGGAATTAAAGAGCGTTTTATAAAGCGCTCGGGATGGGAGCTGGCAGGCACTACATTGCCCAGTTGAACCCTGTCAGTCGGCGGGCTTCTGGACCCCCTAATTAGCAGTGAAATGGATGCTTCCATCTGCCAATTTCCTGCCACGCTCATCAGTCGTCCAGTCGCTCCTCTAACCTGCCCGGCAGAGGGGTCTAAAGCAATAAAACCATCACAGCAGCGGCATTCATCAAACAAAAAAAAGAAACAAAGTGAATACGAGTGTACATGATATGACTCAGACTTTAAAGCATCTTGGGTTTAATGCTGGCTTCTTTTTTTCTTCAGCTTAATTTTGATGGAAGACTTTGATAACTTTGTTAAATATCTTTGATACATACAGTAACGGCACCTCGTTTCTTTGTGAGGTAGGTTTGAATAGATGTCCTCCGCTGCGAGTTCTGATGTAATGCATGTTGGATATCCCTGCTAATCAACAGAAAAATAAAACGTCTGAACTCATTTACTTATTCTTTCATATAAAAAAGGCAGCTGTCTCCTAACTGCTGAGAATGATTTATGCCAATGTTCAATCCAGCCTCTTTGCTAAAGGGACAGTATTATGTAAAATCAACATTTTTTAGCTTTGCATCATATTATAATGTTGTTCCCTCATCAAAAACTTACCTAAAGTGTTGCCTTGGTTCTTATATGCATATTTGAGAAACCATTTAATCACCATGGCAACCACTCAGCTGTGAAAAACGCCTGGGTGGAGCTAGCAAAAAAATGTTTTCTTATTCTAAATCAACATTAATTCGAGTTTTCTATTTCATATATTTCTTTTTCTGGCTTAAGTAGCTTCTAGAGAACGGGACAATTGTTTATCTGATTACTCGATAAATTGTCAGAATAATTGATACCCAATTAGTGAAATAATCATGATAATCTGTTTATCTAACTGCATCATTTTATTGTGCTTGAGTTTTTAAATCATTCTTGCTTTATTTTTGTGGTTTATGTTCTCACTGATGTTCAGCACATTTTCAGGTTTGGCTGAACTATATAAATAAAGTTGATGAACTAAATTTGTTCAAACAAGAGTTTAGCTCATTCTTTGTGCTTAAAAACAAAGAAT
Source organism: Phalloptychus januarius (assembly GCA_902982915.1). Taxonomy (NCBI): domain Eukaryota; kingdom Metazoa; phylum Chordata; class Actinopteri; order Cyprinodontiformes; family Poeciliidae; genus Phalloptychus; species Phalloptychus januarius. The sequence continues at coordinate 3,764,393 of CADWAE010000242.1, read as the reverse complement.
GACTAGAATAGAAGATAGTAACTTATAATCAACTTTTCATAAAGATTCAGGAACTTTTACATTTATACAGGTGTAAAGGTTCATTGTGTTAGTTCTGCTGGCAGATTATTTTCTCTTTCAATAGAGAAAAATGTTGCTATAATTGAAAAAATCTGCCATTGTAACTAAAACTTATTACATTCAAGAAATTTTGACTTAAAACAAGCAAATTTATATTGCTTATAAGTTAGTTGTAAGTTAGTTTTGTCTATTTTCAGTGTTCTAAAATATTTGCTCAAAAAACTATAAAAAATACTTGATTTTGTGTTTTTGCAGTGTGGAAGAAATGTCAGCCTGTTGCAACTTTAAATTTAGAATACAAACTTTATTGTCAACTTCTGTAAAAATATTTTCAATTTGTTTCGACTTAATGTTCATGTTTGCATCTAGTGAGGAACTGGAGCTCTTAGTGTGCAAAACATGCAGCAGATTTGATAACTTATAACTTTATGAATTTTTAAAATCTTATTTTAAACCTTTTGCCTGATTACTTTCAGAACCATAAATATTTTTAATGTTTTTTTAGCGTTCTCATAGGTGCTTGTAATCTTAAAATGTTTTCAAGTTTTGGAAAGTGCTTGAATTCTGTATGAAGTGCTTGAGATTTAAACTGCACAGTTTTGTAATAAAGTGCAATCGAACCTTTGATTAAAAGCCTAAAGTTATTTATTTATCTACAGTTGAAATTAGATATTTAAATATAATATAAAGACACAGACACAATTTTTTCCACTATTTGAAGTTAAACCAGACGAAACTTTTCCTATTTTAGGTCAGTTAGAATTTCTAATTCTATTTCTAATTTTTTTTTCTATTTCTAATAACAGTAGTAAAAAATTACTTTGTGAAACACTGAAATGAAACTGTCTTTTTTTTTTTTTAACATTTATTTCTATTGTTTTTAGCTTCAACGTGTGATTCTCCAAAGTTTGGAAACTTAATAATAATACAATTTTATTTATAACACACCTTAAATGTAAATCTTAAAGTACTACAACATGGCAATAAAAGCATTAAAACCAATAAAAACTAATTTCAACTTACCTTGATAATGTTTGAATGTTCCAGTGAGAAAAGTGGGCGAACCCCACACCCTTTACATTATGCTCTAAGTTAATACTGTAGCATTTAGTTCAGAGGCCATAATGCACTGCTTTGGGTTAGTATTGATCAACAAGAGGTTAAAGTGGCTTGTATACCTGGTTTCATTAATTGCACAGGATCAGTTTAAGTCCAAACCAATTGTCTCTCAAGCTTTGCACATTATTTTTCTCATTGGAGAAGAAGGAGAGTCAATCTAATCTTAGTTGTAATTACCTTGTAATTAGGTAAATTCACATTAACTTGTTTCCTCTTTGTTGAGTGCAGTCCTTTCAGTTCTTACCTAGAGCCCCTGTTACCCCCCTGGTACCTTCCCACCCCCGAGACGAGCGTCTCTCCAGAACCCTGATGGATGCCTCCATCACTCCGGCTGCTTTCAAATCACAGGAAGTGACAGAAGAAGTTTTAATGAGAGTTTTGTCTGTGTATCCAGTCAGGCCTACCCAGCAGCCGATGAATAATAGACACTGTGGCTCAATACTCTGAATACTCAATCAATGGCACTGCAAAGGGGGGTTTGGCAAACACATATGGCAGTTTGGGATGGCTGCTGGGCTCTGGAGAGGCAAAAAATACTAAAGCTTCTCCATCTGTATCTCTGGACTGGGAGAAAAGAGCGAGCCATCTATTGATGCTGCACACGTTAGTGCCGTGGTGTTTTCCTTGCTGCGATGACAAACAGCCAGTTTGTGCAGAGAGGCTCCTGTGAAGGTGCTGTTTGGGGCCCGGATCCTGCATATCAATGGGGGCTTCAGCAGATCTTTGGGTTCTCAGCATTAGAAAGACGCAGCATTTGATCCATTTGGATGAATATAAATCTCTGGTGACTTTTTGTGGATTTGTGAATGAGAGCCGATTGGCCTTTCTAACATAACTTTTGTTATGGTGGCAGCATGAGCTGCATTTAGGGGCGCATTCACACCAGCCCCGTTTAGTCGAACTGTAGTTTGTTTGGCTAGGAAGTCCAGTTTGCAAAGCAGGACGTTGACTTCCGAACACGCTGAAATCGTCATTGTTCTAGCACTATGCTTGACAATTGTTGTGTTTGGTTTTCTCCAGACCAAAATCGTTTTCTTTTTAGAAAGGAGAGACTTTCTCCTTCAATCCTTCCAGACACACTTTAGCCTTTTTCTAATTGTTTTGTCATAAATTTAAACATTTATCATGCTGAGTAGAGTCTCTTGAGTTGTTGCGTTTTCTCAAAGCATTGCATGGTCAGAGCTTTGGATGTATTTAATGGGACAGCCACTCTTCAACCAATGCTTCTGTTATGTCAGTACCTGTGTTTCCATTAACCATAGACTTTCACAAATTGATATTATTAACATAATAATGGAAACATGTCAATTAAAAAAAAATCTTGTTTTTGCACTAGGTTGGGGTGTTTTTTCTTTTTGGATTTATCAAAGTAGATTTTGCAGAACTCCAATGGAAACTTTTTAACACCAGATCAGAAGCCAGATATTTCTACTGGGAAAAACGACAAAGACGATGACAGGAAGGAGAATGAGGATTTGTTTTTTTCAGATAAGCATTGTACAATTTATAAAAAATTGTGTGTTATTTGATCGTATCAAATCCACATCTTCTCTATAAAACCACCAGCTGCATTTTCCCCAAAATGCCACGTAGCCTCTCCAACGCCTGAATGAAACGCCTCAGATTGCTGATAGAGGAGTGCCAGCTTATGAACATATTTCATGTAACTGTTTACATCCATCACTGCTTTTAAAAACTTACCTTGTGAACAGTCTACTAACATATGATTTTATTTTCATTTCTTATTAAAAGGAAACATTGCAGTTGTGAAATGGTGTTTTTTCGACATATTTGCAATGGAAACGCATCTACTGATGACGTCTTTCTGATAACTCCTGTTTTTATAGACGTGATCTCACTGACAGTTGTTACTTTGCCTGTTAAATCCAAGACATTTTCCTGTTTAAACCTTTTTGGAGCCTCACCATCAGACCCACTAAGACTGAGCATCTGCAGGGGCGGCAGAGCATTACCCTCTGAAGTCTCACGGTGACACCGCCATGACACCGGAGTGTGTCGGCCCCCGGGGGACTGACCACTCTTCCCCGAGCGCAGATTGGAGGCGAGACCTTGAGGAAAAATTATTACTTTTATGTTTGCTTTATGGCTCATTTTTCACATTAAATGCAGAAAATCTATGCGGGGGTCACCGAACAGCTGCTTCTGCCGGCCGGCCCGCGGCGCTTTCTGCAACCTCTGGTATTGATGAAACATTCAGCGGAGCAAAGTATGCGGCTATGTACTGCTGCTTTCAAGTCTCTATTTTCCACCAGCAAGTCTATTGGGACTTGTTCAGATTGTATCTGCTGGGCTTTTGGAAATGTCAGCCACACACACACATGGACGCACACACGCACACAGCCAGGCTTGTGTCAGTGTGTCCTTATCTGTGAGCCGACATGACTTGTGATAAGAGATAGCATTGCCAGAACAGGTCATAAAATCCCAGCTTTTATGGCGCGGTTATTGTCTTTCTGTCTACAATTATAGTGATTACTCATTTCCCTCCCTCCTCCCCCCGCGGCCCTCACAGCGTACTTAATAGACTGCATTTTACTAATGGAAAATTAAGTAGGCGCCTTGGCAGTGAGGTTTATAAATATGTAAAATAATCTTTTAATTATTTCAAGTGAATCTGGCAGCTAATCAATAAAGAGGGACGTGACAAACATACGTTTGACACGGGCCATTGTAAAGCCACTGGTAAGAGATAAGCACGGCCTGTCAGCGCAGTCCGGCCCTAATGAATATTTTGAGGCTGTCATGTGAGGAGAGAAATGGATTAATTGTGGCCCCTGCTAATATAATGGCTCCTTCATGAAGAGTGCAGGAGGGAGGAAGAGGAGCAGGAGGAGGAAGGAGCGCGGCGGCTGCTGGGTTCAGAACCCCGGCGTCAAATGAATATTTATGAGGGTTGGGGTTAAGTAGATTTTTGCGATTACACGGGTAGCCACTTAGGCACGGCTGTTTATCATTTGTTTGATAATTGATTTAGCCGGTGTCATATTAATTTTGTTTATAGTCATCTGAACTGGGTCTCCTGCAGAAGCACCACCTTCCTCCGAAATCTGCACATTGAGGATTTTTTTATTTTAAAAATGCTTTAGGAAAAATTTTCTAGATCTTTGTATCGTTGTATCGTTTAATGACAATAAAGCACAGAATTGACAACCATTTTATTTAATCCTTCAGCCATTACTTACGCGTAAACAAAGTCCGTTTCTGATTGTACCGAGGTGTAAAAAGGCCCAAAGCTGCTGAAATTCTTACAAATAGCATTCCTATGGTTCAAATGCTGACTTTTATCTTGCTGCATCAGAGAGTACTGCTCCTCCCCCACCTGTTGCTGTGCACTGCTGGCCAGCTTTAATGCATTCTATACATTAAATACTGTCCAAACTGCTTTTTGTCCAAAGGCATTTTCAAGAGGCAACAAGGAAAGGAAACATTTCATATGGCGCCGGAGGAGCAGATTCTCATCAAACACCTGAAATCTTCATTTTACATATTTTTAAAAATATTTTTTGACATTGAGAAGTTGTATTTGCAAGAAAAAAAGGATACATTTTCATTGATAAAGGCCTACATTAAGATGTAAACAGTTAGATATTCTGTAAATTAGAATGTCACGCGTGAGAAAAAGCTCCTAAATTTACTGAGATTACAAATTTGGTTATTTTTCAACAAACAAATGCCAGAAGTTATTGGTAAACTAGTTAAGTCAGAATGATCTCTGAAGTTCTGCAGCATGTCTGCATCGAGTTTGGACTCGACTCAGGAAAAGAGTCCAGATCTTTCACTTCCACTCAGCAAAATGTCCAAATGTGGAACTTTTATATTTACATCTTTAATCTTTTGGCACTTTGTGCCTCAAATGTCTTTAAATGACTTTATAATACCAGGCAATATCTTAGTTTTAATATTAATAAATTTATGTCTTTAATCTGAAAAAGTTTCTTTTTCCTTGCAAATTTCCAACATTTCGACATCACAGAAATGGAAATGCATATTTTCATTTTGCATTGGAAATAATGCAAAATGACGGAAACATTTTTTAGAGTTTTTTGATAGGAATTAAATTCTTGTTGGCATTATTTTTTTCTTTGATCACAATAACCCTAATATTCTGTCGTATAAAACAGACCATAAAAAAAACCTTAATTATAAGATTTTTTTTATTATTATTTTAACCACAGTATTTCCTAATTTTCTTCAGCAGCAGGAAAAACTGTAAATGTCTCTGGTCTTTGCTTCAAGGTTAATAATATATCATGAGAGTCTCAAACATGTGAAGTCCATCCGTTTCCTGTCGATCAATTGTGTTTGGACCCGTCAAATAAATAGCAGAGTGCAGTTTAATTTGTTATTTACAAAGATATGCACCTTATGTCTCTTTATTTTTGCTTCACCAGCCTCTGAAAAATTCCCATAAACAACAGCACTTAGCATGGTGCCACCGCCTTGACAAATGGCACCCGTCTCCCTCCCTGCCTGTGTTTTCCTATTTATCTCCCAGTCTCGAGTTGGCACCTTTAAGGTGAAAGACAACATAAAGAGAAGCGAGCACAAATAAAGCCCAGCGGCCGCCTTCCTGGAAGCCGCTCTCCCTCCGCGGCGAAGCTCTGACCTTGAGTCTCGCCTTCCTCCATCACAGCTGGGAAGAGGGAATGACGAAGGGGAAGGGGAGGGCGGCGCGGCGGAGGTTCGGGTCACCAGCCGCAGTTCTCATCAATTAAATGCACGACGGTGTTTTGTGTCGGCTGAACTTATATGTCAAGGAGATGGGCAGGACCTCATGTTTGTGCTTTTGACAAATCAGCAAATGTTTAATCTCAAGATGTGCCGGCGAACATAAATAATGCAGAGGATCGCCGTCCCCTGCCCAGGAAAAGACGAGAAAAGATAAAACCCTGCTTCTGGCCTCGGGATGCTTTTCCTGTAGCTCTTCTCCCCGTATCTGCCTTAAGAAAGTATTTATGTCTTTTGTACCATTTCTGATTTTTGTTACGTTGCAAACTGAAGTTCTTTGGATTGTATGCAACAGACGATATGACTGAAAAACTGATCATGATTGAAGAAGTCAGTATTGATAATTTCTGATTAGTTTTAGTTTTAAATAGCCAAAATATTGCCAAACTGCCACAGTTTTCACTCCACGCCATTGTTTTTTTTTATTTTTAAGTAGTTATGAAGCACAGTGGTGCAACCTTAAACTGCTGCTGTGCCAGTTACTCAACAGGCGGTTGCTAGGCAACCAAAGAATGAGTGAGTTGCTAGGTAGCCAGAGAGAGTAAGTTAGTTGATTCCACCAACCTTGCTTAGCGGGCCAAGAGAGGTTGAGCAGCTAAAGCTCGTCCTCTGCCTACATCTCCCAGAATGCTGTGCTCTTCTGGGTCGTAGTTCAGTGAATAGTCTGTATTTTAATTCCCAGAAGTTATCCGCACCACTGAACCGCCACCTTGGCAGCACAAAGCACAGATGAACCATGACTTCAAGAACAGGAAAAAAATATGTCGGTAAAAAAAAGTTTAAGACTTTATAGTTGTTTGTAAGTTAAATAGGAACCAGGCAAGAGCTTGTTTTAAGCTTGTGGCTTGTCTACTGTTGCCATAGCAACTCCATAGCAACTGCCATGGCAGTTAGTTACGAAAGCCTACCAAAGTTGCTGCCAGACAAAAAGGATGCCAGTGAGGGGTCAGATGAAGATTATGTATTGAATACTCCATCAGGTGTATTAGTATCTGTTGTTATTGATCACGTGTCTAATGCAATAGATAGGGTGCGTAATTGTGAAATTAAAGATAAATTGAACATCATTTTCAAATTCCTGAAAAGTTGGGTGTGTGCATCTGGTTTTAGCGTTCTTCGGTCGATACTGTGTGGAATCTTATTTCCTGGAAACATCTTCATATTAGATCGAGATCATCTTTGAGAGTCATCAGCTTTGAAGTCTAGAATTGGACTTAGGTCTGGGCTTTGACTAGACCGTTCTAATTAGCTGTGCACCAATAAATTGATCTGAATTTTGACAGATACATGTGAAGCTTCTGCAACTTCTGTGAGGGAGAATAACTGATAGTTTTTGCTCTTTAAAAAATAATAGTCATCATAATTGAATGAATCAAGCTCATTTTGATTTATCGTTTCATTAATTGCTTATTGCAACAGGCTTATCTCTATATTCTTTCAATATTAGGACTGATTTAGTTAATATCAGACTGGTGCATCTCTACTCTGCAATTATTTGCTTTTTATTCACCAACATTTCCATGTATACATTTAACTGAGTTGTTTTTGTCCTCTGTTCTGTTTTTATTTTGTTGGATCAGCTCTTTCCAGTAGAACCGACTCACCAGCCTTCGCCTCTGTGTTTACTGGGGGTGTTGGTGGTGGCTGGGGGGGGCGGGGGGGGACAGAGACTTATCCCGAGCCAAAGGTCTGCTATCTCAAAGACACAGGGGATTGAGCTTGAGCTTAGCCTCCATTTGCCCTAAATGTAAAGAGGCCAACAGAAAGCAGTGTAGTGGAGTGTGAACCGCATCAAATCCCCCCCTTTGCCGCTCTCCCACTTCTTCCCACAGACTTTGATTGGCTCGTCCACCGACTGGGAAAGTTTCCTGATTGTTCGGAGGGAAAATTAAGATTTTAAGCCTATTGAAGTCGATCTTTGCTCATTGAAAAGTCCATCTGAATGTGTGCTCTGAAAGGGTAAATTGTTGCATTGGAGGAGTGCAGGGAAAAGGCGAAGTGTACTGTACTGGGAGGACGCTGCACCTGCCGCTGTGCAGCTGATGGTGTGTGGCGGTTCTGCTGGAGCGGGTTGGTCGGGCCACGCTGCCAACCTTATGAAGGCAGTCGTTTAATTAGAGAGACAGGCTGGAGGTTTTAAACTCGCCGTGAAGAGTGGCAGCTGTTTCAAACGTTTTAAACTTGAGCTAATTAATCACAATGATGCGGAGCAACAGTTGCTATGGTAACGACATTGCTGATGTCTTTTCAACCTGAGCAAGCTGGGGCAACATCCATCCACCCGTCCATCTATGTGTCCGTCCGTCCGCTCACTCACTCACTAAATAAAGATCTGTCCTGATTTCCTGCTGATGTTTTCGTGTTTATTCTAAATGTTTCAGTCGGCCCTTTAATTCCTCCTCTGCAGGATAAACCGTCTCACGTTGTTCTCTCTTCTCTCTCTGCAGGCTCTTGGAAGTTTATACTTTATCCACGATTCTCTGAAAAGCGTCTTCGAGTTTGATTTCGAAGGTGAGACCCCTCCACACACACACACACACACACACACACATATACATCACCAGGCCCTAGAAATGAATCCTCGCGCCGAACCCATTTACCGGCTATTCTTGCTTCCATCAGAACCAGTCAGCTAAGATTGGCTCTTCAGATAATACGGAGGTTCAGGACCGGATGGTAATGCTTATTAATATTAGGATTTAATTCATACAGTTTCGGGGCTGCCGGTAATGGCGTGCTGCAAGTTATTGGACAGTTACAGCGGTCTCATCAGCCCACCGTGTCAGAGGGCCCCGGGGTCCGGCGACTGCGCTAATTAAAGAAAGGATATAGATGTGGAGGCGCCTCACTTCCTATTATACACCAGATCAGCTTTAGCACCAGTGAAGGACAGAGCGGCGGCGTGGGGGAGGGGTCACACACATCTGCAGGCAGAAGAAGAACTTCACTCAGAAATGTTATATTTTGATCATTTTCTGCAGTGGAATTAAAAAGTTAAAATAATAACCATTTTACTCTGTTCTGCCTAATTTAACTCATATCTGGGTGTGTCGGTACTCTGTGCATTTTCTTGGATATTTGTTTCCATAGTAAAAGACAAATAAATTCTGATTAAAAGTAACATTAAATACATTTTCAACTTATAAAATATGTTCTGGGCTTTCTTTGTAAAGTTTCACTGCAGGCTGGAATGCAACACAATTACACCTTCCTAATATTTGTATGGGCTATACATGCATAAAAACATGTTTTAACAGCAATCAATTACTGATAAATCCTCACACATTGTTCATTAATCCTGAGAAAATACTTCAATGGTTATAAAAATAGCACTTATTTACCTGATTGTTTTTTACATGTTTTTGTGTGTTCAAACAATCATGTCTTACAATAAAATCACAAAATAGAAAAAACAAAAACAAATAAAAAACAGTACACTCACCTGGTTGCGTGAATTTTGTCACGTCAGCATCCCAGAAAAGTCTGAGTGACTTTTTTTTTGTCCACTCAGATTCTGACAACACGTCTTTTCCACAACCCTGGAGTCAGATTTGGTTGTGAAGATTTGCTGGACCATCCTGAAAAAAATGTATCTTCTGTTGAAGAAGTCAATATTTCATTGGATTTATATTTAGCATCGTGTTGTTGCTAAAAAATGAAAGTTTAACTTGGGATCAAAGTTGGCTTTGGGTGGAGGGGTGCAGGCTTGGACAATTGTTCCCTCTGGTTTTGGATGCTGCGCAGCTGGAAGAATTTTTTTGATTACATTTTTACTTTTGGATAGCTGACATAATGAATGCGTAACCTTGCCAACAAGGTATTGTTTTCGTATGTCAAAAATCTTCCTTCAGTTTAGTGGGGACACTGACTGCTACTGGAGATTTTTCGGACCCACAGCATCACCATCCAAAACTTTTCTCTGAAGATTCTTGGATGAGTTATGACTTTTAATTTCCATTTGGGGTAAACAAAGTATTTTTCAATTTTATTCACAAACTCTCATTACGCAACATTCTGTGCCATTCACCCTTTCATCACATGTTGCAGCTATCTTGCCCTGTTCTGAAACTGACATGTAATTTTGGTGTTATTTATTGAGAGAATCTGCATTTCTGAGAAAAATCTACGAGTAGCAATCTCATGTTCATCTTCAAGGTTACACTCCACAACCCCAAAGCTCTGGTTTGTGATGAATCTCGACGGTCGCAGTAAAACATTGCAGTGAACATTTAGCGCCGCTTTGAGATGACTCGCTCAATGGGCCAGGCAGCGTGAGAGCAGCTGTTTTAGTTACACCCCAGGTTGGAACCGTCACATTTTTTAAAGCATGCATGTGACGTCATTTACTGCCTGGATGCTGCACTCACCTGCTTCCAACTTCCACCTGTTGTTTTCCTCAAAATAACATCAAAAAACAACTTTGAAACAATAGATTGTTGATGCAGAATCATTCGTATCGGCAGCACATCAAAAATAGATTTTTTTAGTGGACCCACTACTAATTCTTTTGTGTTTTCATTTGGTATTCAAATATATACAAGTATAAATACAGAGTGATTAGGCCTGTCGCGATAAAGGATAAATCAATTAATCGGACGATTAAAAAAAAAGCTATTGAGTACGATCCAGAGCTGCATAGCATTCTGGGGGATTTAGGAAGAGCTGAAACTTTAGCCGCTAAACCTCTCTGCTAGTTAGCCAGGTTGGTGGAACCAACCAACCAAATGGAAGCGATGTTAAGCGACAGATGTCTGCTTTTAGACGACCTTTAAAGGAGGCATTGGTTGCTTTGACGTTGCCATGGCGAAGTGGGCGGAGTTCTGGAGACCGTGAAAAGGATCAATGGTTTAATTCATGCAAAACTGATCTGATCGTTTCCATAGCAACGACCAGAAGCAAGACCTAGCCTCAGCGTTACAGTGAGCTCATTGATGAGGTCATAGATGACATCATAGACCAAGAAAGATCTGTGAGGCTTGTTTCTCAGAGCATCAGTTCGGATCTGAGCAGTTGGTTGATGAACACAGTGAACTTCACCATGTCTTCAAGATTCGGAAAGATTCAAGCTGCTGTAGTTTTTGCAGTTGGTTTTGGAGTCGGTTACTTAACGAAGAAGCTCCTCAACTATTACTTTTCTTGGTCTGATGTTGATGAAGGCAGGTCTCCACCTGACAGAGATCAGACCAAGAGTGGAGACTTTCAGACCAGCAGAGGAAATGCTATTAAAGTAAGAGCCGACCCGGACGGGAAGGTTTCTGAAGAGAGGACTCAACGAGAAACGGTTCAAAACGTAAAAACCGAACCGGACGGGAAAGTTTGTGAGGACAATAATTTGATAACCACCACGTCTCCAAACCTTCCTGAGGAACAAAGAAACCCTGTGATCAGTGGAGCAACTGTGAACAGTTGCTCCACTGATCCTCAAGGTAAAACCGACGGGAACGTTCCCAAACCAAAGGTTCGGAGAAGCCGTCCTCGAACGAACCTTTACAGAGTCTTTCAAAACTTTAGATTACAGCTTAGAAACGTTAGTATAAAGTTTTGAAACTCAATCTAAAGTTTCTAAACTTTAATCTAAAGTTTCGAAAGGCTCTGAGGCCTCATGCATAAAGCGTGCGCACAAAAAAATATGCGGTGGCATATTTTATGCACAAGTTGGCATTTATAAAAATGAACTTTGCATCAGTTTGCATAAATATTCGCACACTTTTCCCCTGGCGTGAAAATGTGCGGCAGCCACACAAACTGTTTATATAGACAATAGCAAACTACAAAGCATCAAACTCACCTAAATACACTGAAATTTGACTACATTCAGTTACTTAGACCAAGAAGCATCGAGCCCAATGTTCTCTTCATGATTTTAATATTTTATTGTTTGAACATAAACTATGAAACTAAACCAATTAAGGCACACAAAATAAAGAAAACAAAAAAAAAAGGATGTGTAAACCTCACCAGAATGTAAGAAATACATTTGCTCAGTTTTTGTTTGAATATCAAATATAATCGACAACATTTTATATTTTAAATTTGCAGGTTCTCTCCGGGTGCTCCGGCTTCCTGTCACAAGAATTAAGACTGTTAGGTGAATTGGTCTCTAAGATCTCCTTAGGTGTAGGCCTGTTGCAATCAAGATAAATCAATTAATCGGACGATTAAAAAAAAAGCTATCGAGTAAGTTTAATGTATTTCTCCCTGCATTCTTCCATGACACTGGATGAGAAAGCTCAACTCCGGTGCTCTCCACGGACCCTCCTTTCCTCATTTCTTTAGCGTAATGCCCAGTTACACTACACTTTTAAAACCTGGTGGCATGTGGTGTCCAACAATGAGCACAAAATAATGGCTAAAATCCAGTTAACTAATTTTAAAACCAGGCATTAATCGACGTTTTACTACAGTCATGTGGATTGTGCATGTGGCTGGTGTCAGCGTAAAGTCCTGACTGAATGAATATCATTAGAACCTGTTTATGTCACGTTAACGATGAGCAGCTGGAAAGTTACCGGGTTTATCAACTGCAGTAGCAATTTGGCTCCAGCTCCTCTCCTGGTCATTTCTGTGGATATTCTTTGCACCAAATGTTGAATAAACATTAATGTTGTTTTCACATATAATCTCCGATGTCCGCTGCACTTTGGTTGCGCCGTCAGCTGTTTGGGAATCCCCTCCGTAATTTCCCCTCAGAAAGCGCGAGGTAAATCTGCGCTTTCTGATTGGCTACCTGTCACATTCAGGAGGCCGCGTTCTCGCTCCCTGCGGGGAAACCCCGTAGATCCGAGCGGCCACGAGGTTCTACCGACTGGACCCGATCATTCACGACACATTACAGGACGAAGTCGCAGGACAATGTTAGAACGTTTAATGGTCTAAGATTGTTATAAATCATGTAAAGTGAACTGGGCTTAAAGGAGGAGTGAACTATTGCATCAGGTGGTCGATATGCCCATCTTCTCTATTTAAATCTACCGTAATCATTATTGGAGGGCAATGTAGTATACAGACTTCATCATCTGCACTCTTTGGTTAATGTACTTTTTATTTCCACTTTGGTTTTATGTTTAGTTTTTGTTCAAGTGCATTTATAGACTGAGAGTTCATTTTATTTTTGTTTTTGGTTCTTTGTTTACCAGTTCCAGTGTTAAATGTTCTTTTAAAAATAACGTGCATCTATTTTTGGCAGGATATCGCTTGCATTATTATGCCATTTACATTAAATCAGTGTAAAAAGGTCTTCAAATATTATCATTTATCGCAATAATTTTTTGAGACAATTAATCGCTCAGTAAAATTTGTTATCGTGGCAAACCTAAGAGTGATATAAGTTAGTAACATTTTATTAGATCAGCTTAACTTTATTTCAGGTTAATTAGATTCCCTCTATTCCGTGGCAGGTGTGAGCTCTGACCGCTGAAATCGAATCAAAAGGTTGATTTGAGGTTTGAACATTTATGCAACCAGGTTAATGCTCTCCTTTGTGTTTCTTTTCCATCCGTGTTGAATTTTACAAGTTTTGATGCATGGAAAAAAGCTTCAGATTCACTGGGTGTGTGTTTTTATTCATTCTTACAGAATCCATACAAAAATAGTTTTGTTTTTCTTGATTTAAGAGAGTTGATGTGTTTTCATTTTTTCTTCATTTTATGAGATCAGTACAGCTGTTTTATTATATACAACACCACCTATAAAACTGTTTATCCTTCATTCACAGGCCATTAAAGATTATATTATTCACATTAAAACAAAAGTTGTATTCTTGTAGCTGCTCCTCATTTTAATTTTCTTCCTGAAGTTCTTCAGTCTGGCCAGCAGGCGGTGCAGTTGCCACTTCAGCAGCCTGAGCAGTTTGAAGATTCAGACTCACTCATGAAGTCTCCAAATATCAACCAATCTGTTTTTCTGACATTTCTCTCTTTTTTCCGTTTTTCTCCTTCACTTCTTCCTCTTTCTGTCCTTCTCTGTTTCACCTCCTCCTCTTCTTCCTCTTCAGATTGCACGTTTCAGAAGGTGACCGGGAAGGAAATCCGCACAATAAAGCAGCATTCGTCACACATGGTGCAGAAGGAGAAGTTCCCACCGGACTTCTTTCCACAGGTGGGAAGAAATAAAGTTCATAAGCACATGGTTACCTTTTTAACAACATTTTTCTTTGTTTTCCTTCATTTTAGATTTAAAGAAGTTATATATTTCATATGCATTTTCTGTTTGAACATGAAATACACCTAAAGAGAAAAAGGTGATGCTTCTCGCTGATGGCACGCGCAGTGCCGCTCGCATAGCGCGCAGGGCGACACACACACAGCGCCGTGCGCACGGCGCCGCAGTGCTGATGTAGTAATAAAGAGCACGGCGGCCCGTGTGTCATCCCTGCGCTCCCCGCTCATCCGTCAACCATGCTCCGACGGCCGCCTCCGCGAATATATGCAAAACAGATGGATACGGCCCCTTCACACACTTCCCCTCAATTTCCGTCTCTTTCACACACTTTAGGACCCCAAAAACACACATACACACACATGCTCCCCCACTACCTCATTGTACATCCTAGAGATCCACAGAAGCAGCTTCAGGATCTCCTGATCTAAAAACAATTAAGGAGTGGAAACATTAAAGACCCAAAAACAGCATGAGAAGGATGAGTGCGTGTGTGTGTGGGGCGAGCAGATGAGAAAAGTTTTGGCCCGTGATAGATGCCTCTTCCCCAGCCTGCGTATGAATCTGGGATGATGCTCCAGAGAGCACCACTCCACATAATGTTAGCCCATTTAAAAAGAGCAGATTTGTGTAGTCTATCAGGGTCGCAGAGTATTTCCCCCCCCTCCCTCGTTCCCTCCTCCTGCGACCCCTCCGTAGTGAGAAATTGGTTGTTATCATAGATCACAGATACTGCTCAAACCTCTTATGAAAGATGAATTAATTTCACTAATGCTTTAATGCAAAGCTCTCATGAGGGAGGCAGACTGGTGATAACCCCTGCCTCGTCCCCGCTTCCTCCACTGCTGATTTATGCCCTCTTTTAGTAGATGAAACTGCCTAGATTTGCCATCCATCTGCAGCTTTGAGGAATCCCATTACTCCAGAGGAGGGGCGTTTGGGGAGGGCTGTTGGATCGGAGGGGACGCCGTACGGAGTCCGAAACACATCGGTTTAGTTTTGGGGCTCAGATCTGTGGAGGAACTTTGGTGACAAACGTTAAAGGAGGAGCTGATTTCTACCTTCAAATGGTTCATTTGATGATTACAGAGTGACGCCTCAGGTGTTCACGTCTTACCTGTACAAGAAAACATCACAAGGTCTGTCACAATACCTCAGATGAGTGAATCTTTTTCAACAGTCTGTTATCATCAGCTGTGTATCCATTACAAATGAGGGCAAAACTCATCAGTATTCCACTAATGTCAAAAAAAATCACAATTTTGCAATTTCCATGTTTCCAATAAGAAATACAATTAAAATCACACACAAATAATTTTGTTCACGCAATAAGTCATTAAAAAACGCCCTGTCATCATCCTTCTACCACTTCCTGTCGTCTTCCTCGTTTTGAATCCAGTTACAACAACTGTTCTTTAAATCTCTGTTAAAGGAGCAAAAATCCTTCCAGCTGCAAAGCATCTAAAATAAAGGCATAATGGGAGAATAGCTGTCTAAACAAAATGTGTCTGCCAAATAAAAACCAAGCAACTCCAGCATGCATGCCACCACATTTCTAGAATTATGCATAAATATGACTTACATTTAATTTCATCCCACGTTCACAGAGTCATGGTATTCACACAAAATGTCCTAATAAAATATTCTGCACAATAAACTTGATTGCTTTACTTTAAAAATGAAAAGTCACAATTATTTCCACTCCTCAAAAAAGACTCAAAAACTTATATTATTTTTACTATATAATCATTTATGGGGTTAACGATCCATTCAGTTCATCATAACATTTGCATGAGTTGTTGGCAATATTTTAGATTTTTTTCTTTTATTTTTTCAAGACTATTCAGCAGTTTAGTTCTGGTTTCATCTGTTCATTTATTAAAGATTTTAAGCTGGTCTATTTCTAAGGCGTTCCTAGTGCCAAAAAGCACCAGAATGACTCCGATTAGTCTTTTCACAAAGACTCTTAAATGGTGCTTTAAAGAATCTCTATGTTCAGTAAAATGATTCAGTTCAGATTCACTTCTTCAGTTTTGAATTAGAGAATGAAACTGAGATCTGTCTGTTTAAAACCTCTTTAAGGAGCGGTGATGATCCAATCACATCTTCAAACAAAGCTTAAAATAATCACATAGCACAGCTGTATTTAAACACAATAAAATAATATTTTTAATCTGAGAATCTCATACCAAATAAACAATCAAGGTGTTTATGGTAAATTGAATTTAATTGGTGGAAAAAAGTTCATAAAGTTGGAAAAATGTAGCTAATTTCAAGCTCCATATGCTGACTATTGTTTCTGCTCACAACTGGCAACTGAGTCGCAGCCTCACGGCAATAAGAAAGAGAGAGAGGAGGACGTTTATTTGAAATGCTGAATAAGGAGGAATTGGCCCAAATCGCGGGGCGCATTTCTTTTGAAAGGCTTCTGTGATGGATTTGGACGTCTTGTCGTTCTCCGTTGTTCCGTCCATCTCCACCTTCCCCCGTGGGAGTGAATGTAAATACGCCTTTGCCACTACGTGCGTCCAAAAGCCACTGCATCATAAGGATTTGTCATTGCCTAATATAAATAAAGTATACGACCCAGACCTTAATGTGCCCTTGGTATTGATTGTTTTACGCAGGCGTGGAGGGGGGGAAAATAAGTGAGAGAAAGGAAGAAATGAACAGACAGGCTGTAGATCAACATCTATATAAGTTTGTTGTTTGGCACCATCAGGGCGTCCATAAAAGCACCAACTTTTCATACCCTTTTAGTGCCCCCTGTAGTAAGCTTCTGTTTCAGCACTTTGATTACTTTAAAGTTCAGGCCTCCATGGAAGTTAACTTCCTTCCTGTTTCCTCTCCTCCCTCCGCCGTGATTCATGTTTACGTTAAGGAGATGAAGTCATTTAAAGCGGCGTCGCTTGTAAAACGCTCGCCGCGTTTATCACCAGACAAGACACCTGTGACACGGATGCCGTCCTCCGTGACAGGCGTGATCCATGAGACGGCGAGGAGCTCTCAAATGAGGGGCTAATGTCGGGATGAAGGCTTGCCGAGCTCATTTTCGCAAATAGAAGGCGAGTAAACTCTGCTGCAGGGAGTCGCTTTGCGGCTGTAAACCCTGTGAGGGGCCCTTCTGTTATTTAGTGGGTCCCCTTGCAAGATGATGGAATAAGGATAGATGTGATCGTCTACCGAGGCTCAAATCAATCAGTGTTTGTGTGTATTACTTATTACTGGCCGTGCATTTCTGTCCCGCGCCACTAAGAACCCCTACCCCCTTCCAAACATCATCCTGCCATAATGTTATTTATGGGGGTCAGGCTTTCAGCTGGAATATACAAAAGGTCAAAGAATCAAAAGAGATGGACCAGGAAATAGTCGTAGGAGGGTGTTGTGAGGCTTTTATAATAAATCCTGACATTTAAAAAAAATGTTGTAGTCACAGTTGTGCAGTTTTTAAGTTGTGGGGTAAAGAGAATGCCTTCTAGCTGCTTCAGAATTAGACATACTAACCCAAAAATGATGAAAATCCCATTTTGGCACCCAAACACAAACCACAGATCCACATTGGATTTCTGTAAAAATAGAAGTACTCTCCACGATCCAAAGGCTTCCACTAGGTCTGAAATTAATTGGATTAATCGTGATTTATCGATTAGTCAAATAATCGTTAGGTAGTTTAGTAAAAGATTAATCATTAACTGTAATACACAAACTTTAAAAACGGCAATTGCTGAAAGAACAACATATTCAGGGCAGTGATTAAGACAAAACTGTACAAAATATATACGTTTTGCATTTAAGATAAAAAAAACTTTAGCAGCTGTATTAAAAGTTTTTCACTTGTGCATAGTCTTCAACAAAGCGCAGTGCTGAACTTCAGATAGTTTGGAAACAGTCCTGTGACCCTTCCCAGATTGATGGTCAATACTGATGTCTTTCAGGATCAATAAAAGTATTGATCCTGCTTTTATAGACAGTCTTTCCAGGATTTTTACTATTGTTATCTTTTTTGCTATCAAAATAAAAATTTTGTGCTGCGACTTTAGAAATATTTGCAAGAAAAATTACAAGATTTTTTTTCTAATGGAGAGACTAATATATAGTTGGGTTGAATCTGTTTTTCTTTACAGTTTAGGTCAGATTTCAATCGTTTTAGAACTGAAATGCTTTCTTTTCATTGTGACCATGAATGCTTCATTTTTCTTCCATCTTTTACCCCTCTGTGCGGGTCCGTGCTTGGCGGTCAGTCTGCGCATCGCCCAACGTCCTCCGGACGCGACCCGCTCTGCAGCCGCCGTTCATCACTGTCGCAGGCGGAGACGCCATCACTGACCTGTGGAAGCTGAGCCAATGTCACCCTGAGCCTCGTGGCCTTCCTGCATCCACCCATCAAACCCCCACCCACATCCTGGGATGACATTATTATTTGGACCCAACATGTCACTCGGTTTATTGTTTTTAGGACTGCATCTAAACACTTATTTCAGTTATTGATTAATCTATCGATTATTCTGACTATTAATAGACTATCCTTACCGATTAATTAATCGATTAATCAATTGTCCTGATTATTAATCGATTATTCTGACAATTAATCTGATAAAAATGGTACATTAGATTTGTCATTTAAGCCTTTTTGATATATCAATTATAATAAAATATGCAAATTAATTCCTTTTTAATATCAGGAAATAAACATTTTGTTCCCTCAAATGCGACAACGTATCATTAAATTAGTGTACGCTTAATTATATGTAACAAAGAATCCATATGGAGTTTAAAAAAATACTTCTAACATCAACATGTGAAAAGTTGAGCTGTTTCTACTCGACTAGCATAAATACAAAAGTTAAAAGTTAAATTTAGAAGTTAGAAGTTAAAACTTTGCCACCTATGGAGTTCTGGGTAAAACATATTTACAGAAAAAAAATTATTTCAATATAAATGCAAGATGTATAAGTCTTTTTCAACAGTTTTTGGTTTAATTGCTGCTCTGAGTGTGTTATTCTTTCATCAAAGAAAGTGACCTTTTTGAGTTTGTATACTCCAGTTAACGATTAATCGATATCTAAATTCGATCACGATTAATCCGATAAATCGTTTCAGCCCAATATATATATTTTTTTACTGGATTAATGGATTTAAATTCTGTCATTTTGGTTGTTTATGCATAGTGTACCAAATCATGACGTCTTCCTGTCAGCTGATGCAGCAAGACGCCGTCCCAAACTGGACTCTTGTCCTGAACCGGTTTCATTGCAGCAGTGACTTAGAACTGGCTTTCTGTTTTAAAGTGCGAGACTTTGCCTTTGTGTGTGTTGTTTGTGTGTGTTTGTGAGGAACTGGGGGGTCAATCAGTCATATGTGCACGAAATGGGGTAATCTGGGGCCAGGTGTCAGGAAAGTGATGGATTTTAATGCTGTGATCGTAGTTAATGGCTCTTTAAATTAAATCGAGATTAATCGTCTCTGGCGGCAGTCAGATCTCGTACGAATCCCCCACCGCCATCCCTAACCTTCATCTTTCCACCTCCTCATCCTCTCTGGCGGCTTCCCTTCCTTCCACAACTTTACAAGCTGAGGTATTTGTTCCTGCTGTAAAGCAATCGTACTGTTCTGAGGACATAAAGTCCATTATGCCTGTAGTTACTCAGCCTTTATTGTGCGTGTTTCTCCTTTTTATTCACTTCCTGAGTGTGTAAGGTCAATCTGTTTTTCCAGCACGGTGAAACTCATATCTAATTCCATTTGCTCTTTTCAAAACCACAACATTGGACGAGCGAGTTATAATTGGGCCCATGCATCCTGCAGAGGCAGTATGGATTAATTCAAGTATGCTAATGTAATTCAATTTGATACAGTTAATCTTGTACTAATGCAGATTGAAGGATGCAAGGCGCAATCAAATACCTCTTAGCCCTTTAATTTGCATCTGGGTTTTTTAAATAAAATTAGTCAATTTGTAATTATGCGACCTGGCCCATAATTAGTTTATTTATCACCGCAGTTAACTCTCGGAGAGGGAGAGAGATCGACTGGAAAAGAAAGAAAGAGGTTGTGGGAAATAGAGTTATTTATCTTATTCCGAATGAGAAGACTCACAGCATCAATTTGTCTCTCATTTAATAACCAGCTTCATGGTGAATCATGCGCTGTTTGATCATGTGCTGCTGGGGAACGAAGCAGCTGGTTTGAGCCCATCAGGACAAACCCGGTGAGGTCTGATCCAACACATCACACTGCTGTAGGTGTGACCTCTGACCTCGGTCTGGACTGGCTTCCTATTTAGACATAGGTCAAAAGTTATACTTTTTTTTGTTTTATTGAGGCCCAAGCCAAGTTTATTGTTATTTTATTGCAGTTTACAAGGAAAGAAATGATAATGCAAGTAAGCAAATCCAATAATTGAAGATATCATTGAAAAGGGAAACTTGTAATATGTTGACATTAAACACACTGATATATTTGATAATTTTAAAGACTGTATCGTACAACCAGTGGAAACTCAGAATTCAGCTTTTTCATAAAACTTAAAAATTCTATTTAAAACTATTTAAAAAAAACTAAATTATAAGGCAAACAGAAATGCTACGAAAGTTCAGTTACTTTCATAACAAGAAACTTTTCAAGAAATACGTTCACTTATCCAAGAATATAAGCAAAGTTACATCCAACAATATTAAAGGAAAGTTAAGTGAAAGGAAAAACGTTGGCAGATTGAAGAATTGGAATAATTTTGGGGTTTTTTATACGTCCTCATGTTATGTTCTTATGCTGTGTTAAACTAAATGTTGAGACTGTAGATAAGAAAACTGTGGATGCTAGCTTCTGCGGTCATGCTAAGATGGTTTTTACTGTACATATCAATACATCCTAAAGCATATTTGGTGTTTCAAATATTGAAGAAGGTAGTCATAGTTGTTTTTTAGTCCCTCTATCTCCAACGTCTTTGACTTTTACTTCAAATCAGCAGCTAGAAGGTAAAAACGTGGACGTAGTTGGATGTTCCAACAGGATATGGGTCATAAATGCATGTCAGAATTTATTTTTAAATGTTGAAAGTAGAGTGAGATTAACTTGTATCAACTCAACTGAACCAAGTGAGCAAATACCTTGCTCACTTTTCCTTATTATTAAAGTTTTCTTGATGTTTCCAGCATTGCATTTCAACAAACCACTTCTGAAATGAAACGTCTTCATCATCTAATAGCTTCCACTCATCTTTCTGTCAAACTTTGGCTGATAACAGGTTCTAAACCGAGTCTCTCTGTTCTGCAGGCCCAGTGGTCCCGAAAGGGATTCCTCAGAACTCGATGGGGCATTTCCAGCTGGTGAGTTTTATTAACAGCCGTCTAACAGCAACACGTCCCACCCACCTCATCACCGCTCAGCCTCGAGTCATTTCAGCTCTATCAGCACGATTAGGGCTGCAGATCCAGCCGTGTCAGTCGCATCTGACGTCTCCCAGGTTAGACGGGGAGAGCTCCGTACGTACCGTACCCTCTGTGGGCCCCGCGCCACCGTATTTGATTAGACGTAATCCCCTTAGTCAAGCAGCTGCATATGACAGATGACAGAAAACATTAGATGCAATTGAACCTGCACGGCATGAATAGAAACTCCCAGTGTGCAGAGGCGGCGGGGGGGACGGAGGGGATTGTAATCTAATAGAGGGATGACATGAGGACTAAAGAGCTGAAACGGTAAGCATTTAATAGGGGCATGACGTTTGACAGCAGCGGCAGGGAGAGGCCGACCGGTGAAGAATAGGAGATCAGATCTGGGACAGGATAAACACGTATTGTCTAAGCCTGGAATGTTGTCATTTGTTCAGGATGTCACTGCAGAATAAACCTTGAGATAAGATCAATTCCTCGGACTGATACAATCAGCAGGGAGGTGTTCATCGCAGCACATTGAGTCGTCTTACTCCCCCCTTGCAGGGCAAGGTGGAAGAAAGCCAATCAGGGGTTTAAAATGTCACACGGCTTTGCTAGTAAATATGCTGAAGTCTCTGTTTAAGCAATAATAATTAATAATCTGCTGTAAAAGTGATGTTTTGAAGGAAATGTCCCTCACAAAGTTTTTTTTTTATCCCTTCACAGTGACTTCGATCTGGTCAACATTCACCTCTTCCACGACGCTCATAACGTTGTGGCCTGGAGGGAAAGTCCTTCCCACTACGCCGGGATCAGGCAGAAGGCCATGAACTTTATTTTACAAAGGTAATGGACCAGCTGATAGCAGCAGATACCACTGAACAGACAGCCATTATTTTAACCAATAAAGAAACATTTTGAGTTGAAAAAACCCTTTTTGATGCTAAATTATTGAATAAATGAACACATGAGCTCAACAATAAGTATATTTATAACTTTTATTCTGTTATTTAGGTTATTCAACCATCAGATTGGTGCAAAATGCTGTTATATCCATTCAGGAGCTCCTGATGCTTCATTGTGCATCTTTGAACAAATACTTTTTTAGAAATGTGAACTAGCATTGGGGACGTCTCTGCTGCTCAATGCTAAAATGAGCATTGAGATGCAATTTTAGATTTAGCACCACTTGCAAACAATAATCTTTCCAAGTTTCCTACTAGATTGGTGTTTTTTAAGCAAAACGTAGCTCTCAGTGGGCGAAGAGAAGCAGCTGTGCCATCGCTGTGGTTTGCGGATGTTGCTTGTGCGTCAGATTTATGGACATGCCATACTCAGGTGGTTGCTAATTGCTGCTGGCTAGTCTGTAGGAGCTGAGTGAGGGAGTCAAGGGAGAAGCCTAAGCTAAGAAGCCTGGAAACTGAAGCTCAGAGAAGAAGCTTTGTCCATTCAAGAGTTTTGAGCACTGAATGGTTTATATTAAAGAACTTCCCAAACATACATGAAAGAATTAAAGCAACACTCCAGGTATGGAAAATTTTCGATGTGGGAGTAACATTATAACATGATGTAAAGCTCAGAAGCATTGATTCTACATGATGGTGTCCTTTTAATTTCTTTGCTCTTGGTGATGTTGTAATGACTCCTGTATTCAGCTCAGCCTCCATTCAAACAGGCCATCCTTTCCCCCTCCTGCTCCACGCTAATGTGATTTATGGTGTTTCCATTTGGAGCGGGGTGGGATGATGGAGTGCACGGTGCCACCCCTGCTCCCTACCTGGCCGTGCTAACTCAGAATAAAAGCCCGGTAGCCGGCTCCCAGCCGCTGACCTCCCATTCAAACGCTATAAGAATGCATGACACGGCTCCCCTCCACCTCCACTTTGAATAACTGCGTAGTATATGTATATATGGGTGGGATACACGGCCATTTCTGCCGGCCGCTGCGTTATGAGGCGCTTTCTAATCTCATAGAGGTGACATTTAGCCTGTACTTCTTTGTTGATTTAATGAATGAAAGCCTTTAATGGACAGCGAAGTGGGAGTGTTTACAGAATATTGCAGCTTTTGCCGATTTTATTACGTAGTATTTCACCTGACATGATGCGGTTTTTAAAAGGACCTCTGTTGTTGCTCTCCTTGAAGCGTTTTCCTTGGGTTTTTACAGCGTACGTCATGCTTTTTCTGTGTTTTCCCTTTTTAGTGCCCTAGTAAATCCGTCTGTAGGAGAAACACGAATGTTGAGCTTTGGAGGAAATTCCACTTTGATGTGGATGAAGAGAAAGTTAGTCTGAGACGGAGAGAGAGAATGTCTTCTATTCATAGGGTTCCTACATCCGTCCATCCATCCATCCATCCATCCATCCATCCCATATAATTTTCCACATGTGAAATGGATTATGCATTATGGGAGATAACAAATTTAAGTTTCTTTCATTTCCAACGAAAAATGCTCGTTTTCTTCCAGGACTGAATTTGTGAGGTAAAACCTGGAGTTTGTGCGTCCCACATTCTTCAAAAACGAAAAAAGCGAAGGTTGCACGACAAGCATCTTGCTGCTTTCTCCACACATCCCTGCAGGCTGCAGAGCAGAGCACTGCCTTTCTGATGAGACTCAATAGTGGCTAAACGCCTTTCCTCAGCATTATTCCCCAGAGGCCTTGAAGTACTTTGGAGATAAACACTGTTTAGCAGTTAAAAGGGCCACTGAGGAAAAGCCTTATCAGATGTGTTCTCAATGGGCTGTAAGCAGCATTATTAGGCCAGACACAGATAAGGTGCAGGCTGAAGCTTGGTCCAGGGCACTGACATGTGATCGCGGTGTGTACGCTGTACCCTCCCATCTCCAAGTGAGAGATTAAATCTTCAACTGGAGATAGAGAGAGAGAAGGTGGGGGGACTGGCTTTACGTATTCCCCCTGTCCCTTTTCCTGCTTTCCTTCAGGGGGTAGGAGTCAGAGTTAGGACAATGGCCAAAAAGATGGTTCCCAACCAGGCGTTGAATGGAAACACTGTTGGTGGTAGCGCCTCATTCAAAGCCCGGCCCTGGAACATTGTCCCCCCAGATCGGTGGAGTAGAATGGAGTTTGCTGGTGGCTGCCAAAAGGTTAGCAGCCTCTGTGAAAGGAGCGAGCCATTATTCACTGCCCTTTACAGAAGCCGAGCAGCCTTTGTGCTCCTCCTCCCCTTCCCTCTGAAAACCACCGGGCTTTTTCTCACTCCGGTGCTCCGGATCTGCGCACGACGGTTTCAGAGAAAGTGAACAGGCATGAAAAGTGCTGCACCCACTGTCTGTCCTCTGCAATACCGGGGACCATAGCATTCCATACATTTCCAGAATTATAAACCCATTTTCCCCCACTTTTAAATCCATCCATTTTCTTCCGTTTATCCGGTGCATGATAAATCGAAAGTGAAGAGCAGGCATCAGTATGAATGGATAAAAACTGTTGACTGTTAGTTGGTTTTCCATACTTATACAAATCTGGAAGTTCGAATTCTACAATTTTCCCATTTTATGCAACCATATTCCCAATATGCAACCATATTTAATTCAACATAAGGTGGCATATGGTTACAACACTCAATAACACAAAGCTAGTATTTTTTGTCTTGTTTCAGCACTATTTAGGAGGCTGTTCTAGTTCCTCTAGCAGATTATTTCACTTATCACATGGGAAAATGTCTTGTTATAAGTGAAATAATCTGCCAGTTGAACTAGTTCATTTTCTTCAATATTAAGGAATTATTTACTTATACAAGCTCATATTTCTGGCTGAAAAAGTAAGTTTATGTTAGTTTTGTCTTATTCATATTTCATATTCAAGTGTATATGAAAGTTATGTCATGCACTGACATGCAAAGAATTTGAGTAACACCAAAAATTGTGTACCCATATGTCCCATTAAAACGATCCCATATGTCCAGTAATATGGGGAAAAAACATGTTTCATAGAATACTTTGCAGTTTTTGCTATATTTACCTGTGCTTTTATGAATAAACATGGAACATGTGGCTATAGGTAGAAACATTATCACATCTGACCTTAACCGCATTTTCCAGCAAGAATAACTTCATGTAAAATCAGTTTTTTGTTTTTTGCTTCAGTGATGCGAAAAGTTTGCTTCAGACTTTTCTGTTTGATGAAAAACTTTGGCTGTTAAATGATAAAACCAACAGTTTTTCCCTGCGTCTTCCTTTAAAAAAATCTCTTTTGTGTGTTGAAGTTTGTTTCTTTTTCCTAGCACCATTCAGAGTGGCTGGTCCGGTTCAGGGGAGAACAGTTTTACATTACAACTGTGAAATCCGGGTATAAAGGCTTCCTTTGTGGTGCACCATTATTTTCACACAAATATAGTCCATTGTCACAGTGCTGAAGTTAATTTGATCAACATTGGGGACATTTAACTGTTTTGTTCGCTGAAAAGACTTGTTTCATGCTCATTTTCGGGGCCATTGAAAAGGAATGATTGGCAGAAAAATAATGTTGCCGTTAACAATTCAAAGCAATTAGTTTCCCATGGGGAGGCAGTGGGCTGCACTGGCCGCCACACAGCGATGCTTTGTCATTTTATGGAGGGTCATCAGTCAACTGTCACAGCGTCTCAAAGAGCCCTCCAATCTAAATGTTTCCCTTTAGGCTTTTCCCAGAACAACAGGCTGAAAGAGCCGAGAGAGGCCGGCTCGTCTCCAGCCAATAGACATGTTGAGCAGCAAGAGGGAGGAGAGGATAATCACAAGGAGGTCCTCCACCAAGCCACAGGGAACTTCTCAAGGTGTTCTGCAGACATTATGTTAATATTCCCAATGCTATTAACACCTTGTGATGTCTTAAGTCCAGATCAATAGCATTTTTCTGTAGATATTACCAACTTTTGCCAGAATATCCAGATGAAAATTCAGAGACGTTTGTGGAATTTCAGTCATTCAAGAAAAGTTTAACCAGAATAGATAAACCTCATGTAAAAATGTGCTTTACCATTTTTTGTGCTCCTTTTTAGACAATGTTATTACTTTGCAGTACGATAAGCAGATTATGTAAAATCAACATTTTGGAGCTTTATATCATGTTAAAAAGTTATTCCCTCATCAAAAACATACCTGAGTGTTTCTTTGATTCTTTGATGCATATTTGAGGAATCATTAAATCTCCCATGGCAACCATTCAGATGTGCTTAAACACTTGGTCTCACAAAGCTTTGCCTTCCTCACTCAGCTCCTTCAGACTAGCAGCAGCAGCAATTAGCAAACACCAGGTGGAACTGCATATTTGCTGACGTCATCATGCAAACTACTTCAGTCCAATGCTTCTAAGAACGATAGTAAACAGGTTAATGGAGGAGCGTTGTTGTGATGACTTGCTGATGGTCGGAAAGAATGGGAGCTTCTTAAAGAGACAGAAGCTCAATTTCAAGGCCATTGAAACACATTGATTCATTTATTTTTTTATCTATTTTGATGGGATCATTGTTATGTTAAAGACTCATTTTGGGTCAAAGTTTATTTGTCAGATGGCATCATATTTGATGCTAGTCCATAGTTAAGATGCCCATTTTCTTTGGCTGCATAAAAAGGCCCAATTCATCACCACTTCATCACCATGCTTGACACTTGGTTAGAGATCCTGATATGCTGCATAACTCCAAATTTATCATCTGTCTAAAGGACATTTCTCAAGTGTTGTGTTGCAGCAATGGAAACATGAGTGTTTCTGCCACTAGAGGAGAAGCCTTTCTAATCAAGTCAAGTTTATTTGTACAGAACATTTCAGGAAAACTGCAGTTCAAGTGGTTTACATCATCAAAACAGTACGGCCACCAATTATTAAACAATCAATTGATATCACATTTTGTCAAGCAAATATTATATTGGTCAGTGTTCCAGTTATTATGAGTCAACTTTAAACAGGTATATTTTTAGCCTTGATTTAAAGGAACACAGGGTTTCAGCTGCTTTGTAGTTTTCTGGGAGTTTTTTCTCCAGATTAGAGTAGCATAGAAAATGAATGCTGCTTCTCCATGTTTGGTTCTGGTTCCTCTTGAAATACTTCCAAAACCTCTTGGTGTTTTCGGAGGCCTAAGCCTTTAAAATGCTGGCCGAGAAGTATCTGAGCCAGAGCTCATTCACTGAGCATGCTCAGTATGGTCTTTAGGTGAATTTGCTGGGGCATCTGCAACTGGAATAAATGTTTACCACATGAAAATGATCTACTTGATCTTGTTTGGAAATTGCTTTATAGTCATCAGCAAAATTATGGGTGGCAACAATTGTATCTCTAAAATCATTGATTATTCCATTGTGGTAACACACTACACAACATTTGTGGAACATTTATTTGAACAGTCTGTGAACCTGTCTCCTGGTCTCTGACTCAATTGGACTGTCTCTTGAGTGGTCCCTAACCTCTGTGTGACCGCTGTCCACTTATGCGCCACCCCACACACCACATCTCTCCTGCGTGGTGTTCTTACTGGGGTGGGCGTTACTAAGGAGATGGGTGGCTAACTGCGGGGCAATGCCGTGGCTGTCCAGCGATGTCAAAGGTCCTGTCGGAGGCCAACCGGGATCCATTCAAAAAGACGTCACCGGCAAATTCTTCACAATGTTAACATTCTCCCAAAGTCTCGGCATTTACTTACAATGGATGACGGTGTTCAACTGGGCTGTTCTGTGCAAAGCAGAACCTGATTTGCCAACGTATGGTCAGGCAGCTTGTCAATGTAATCGGGTTCCACTCTGCACCCTCATAATCCTATAGAGACCTCCTGTTATTGCTCAGTATAGCTGTCAGTCATCAGCATATAATCTGACCAGCAGCCAGTGAGGGATTTGGGCCTGAGAACAGGGAATTGACCAGTTCAAGGAGATTTGTGTATCCTAAACAAGGGCACACAAAAGTCTGAAATTCTCATTTTTAAATGTTAAATGCATGTTTATTTATTTATTTTAATGATAGTTTGTTTGCATGTTAGAGAAGATTTGAATCAGAAAGAGAGAAGATTCACTGGTTGCTTTGTGGTGATGGTTAAAGGAGCCTGGGAGCAAGGTTCTGGGCCATGTCATAAATTAACGTCTGACCCTTATCTTTGTGTGGCCCTTCGGAAGGCCTGTCGGAGGCCCCAGCCAGGGCCCCAGTGAGAACGGGCCTCTGTGAAGAGGCTCTTTCATGGGTGACACTGTGCGATGAATTGGCCCAGAGAAAGCATGTTTATAGACTGAGCAAAGGAGTGTGTCTTTGTGGGGAAATGTCACTGACACTGGTACAGTTTGCCTCAATGGACTATGATGACGAGGCTAATGGAGGGGCCCCACCAAGGGTGAGGGTCAGCAAATTGGGAGGGGTGTTTGGAGGGGCGGCACCCCTTAGCTCTGGACCCCCCACCCTCAGGCTCCTTTCATGCCTAGTAGCTGTATCTAATGTTGCAATTCTTCGAACCTCCACAATGGCCAAGGAAAAAAGTCAACTTTCACAGCGGCGGGTCACCATGAGTGCTTTAGGAAACGATCGTGTAAACAGAGTGTTACCTTCTGACCTGTGGCTGAAACCTCGCAGCCGCAGACAAAACAGCCAGCCTGCGGGTATTAGACATGCCTGTTAGCGAGAGAAAGACCGCAAGCTGTGGAGAAACATTCACTTATGACCGTTTCCTTCCTTGACCCGTTTACTTATCAGCCTTTCGTTTTCCACTCCTGGTCTCAATAGACAGATCCAGACTTTTTGCTCTATTTTTAAAGGATCAGATAAAACTCTCTTCTCACCCGAGGCGTGTTTGAGTTCCCACGGTTATAAGAACGTCTTATTAGCTGTGTTACTTGGCTTGGCTGGATAAAGTGTTTCTATACAGCTCAGTCTCTTAGCACCAGCATGTCGTGTCGTAAATGACACCAGTCCGAGTTAATTAATGAGCTGCAGGACACACAAACACTCACAATCCCTCAGTATTACTGTGGTAATAGAGTATTCTGAGTCGGTGGGTTTTAATGCCGCGGCTGCAGAAAATGTTTTACCCTCTGGTGAATCATGAAGTTGTTGACTGTTAAATAACAACTAAAATATTTAGTCTATAAATACCACATTTGTGTTTAGTATTTTAATTATGACTTAAACTGATGTTTGGAATTATTTTTAAATTCAAAATAATCCTGATTTTGAAAGTTGAAGCAAAATGCTAATAAAAAACAACCCCATTATTTTCTAAAACAAAAACAATCAATATAATATCAGCTGGTAAAACTGTTACTTCAATTTTGTAAAAAAAATTGACCCCCCCTTTAAAATATTTAAACAGATGAAACTAAATTAGCTTCAAGAAATTATTAGTGTTGCAGATTTAAGTGTTGTAAAGTTTGTATCCAATAAGCTGTCTATTAAAATGCACATAATTTATAGAAGAAAAAAAAAGTGTCTATATCAATAAATAGGTAAAAAACCTGAAAAATTATGCATAATGTAAATAAATAAATATTTGAATAAATAAATGATTGAATGAATAGAAAAGTAAATGAATAAATTGAATTAAAGAAAGAATATGTAAATGAGGAAATTGCTAAAACAAATAGTGACTAGATAAATATCTAAAACAAACTAATAGAGATTCAATAAACTTCTTTATTTAACTGAATCTAAATGATCATATTGTTCATTAATTTGGTTTTATGTTTTTTCATAATTGGAGATAAATTAAGCTTTTTTGTCTTATAAAGTTTGATATGAAACTACAACAACCTAAACTGAATCAACAAAATTAAAATGCATTTAAAACAAAGTTACATCCAGAATGGACTGATTTGGTAAAGTTTTATTAAACTGATTAAAGGAAATAAAAAAGAAAACAAACCAGGTTCTGTTTAATCCGACGCAATATCAAACTGAGAGAGTTTTCTTTCTTTCTTTTTTCTGTGAGACCTTATCGCACCTCCTTGCGGCCCGTCACAGAAGAAGCAGCCGGGCTTTACAACAGCTGGCCAGACTGAGACCCACCGCCGTGAAAGGCTTTCTCCTCTCTTTACGGCCTCATAAATATATTGTTATCTGCGCCTGGGAAGTCGACGGCGAGATTTATTCGCACGATTAGCAGAGATAGTGAGCCAAGCATCCTGACTCATTAATTAAACAAGAGCGAGCACTACAGCCACCTTAATTTCCTATCTCTGCTCAGCAGAAGAGCCACTTTTAAGTAGGCGATGAGGCATAGGAGTTCATTATATGTCGCTTAGGTGCATTTTTAATTTTATTATGTATTTTTAAAGCGCTGGGATGCTGGCGCTCTGATGAAGTTGCATGGATCAGCAGGAAGATTTATGCACTGGGAATCTTCTGACGTTGTGCTCAGATATTAAAAAGAAATCTGTTTCTTTAAAATTTTATATAAATGATGTAATTGGAACACCAAGCTCTTGCAACAGTGTAATGCCCTGTGTTTGGCTTGAAACAGAAATGAGAATATAATATAGCAGAATCCCAAATGTAATGACCTTAAAGGCAGGGAAAACTTGATATGAAGATAATTCTTTGAAACTAAATTCCCAGCGTTTTTGTTTTTCCAAGCCGACCCGAACGGAGTCGTGTTAGTTCGTCATCCCTTTGATCAGCTCAGCAAAGTGAATTTTCTGCCATTCAAAGCAACCTATGGAGGATTATTAATTTAGTGTCAGCTGCTAATGAACTGTCCTGCGTGATCACTCAGATGCCTTGCATGGATGGGAAATCCACCGTAGACAAATCCCAGAGGATGAAGGAACTCGTTGCAGAACAAGAAGGCCCCTGAGCTGTTTCAGAACTAGATTATCTGAATAAAATTACACAGACGTGAGATTTAATCTCAATCTTAATGGGAGAATAATTAGTTTCTTTCCTCAAGATTTTGAGTTTTATGGGATAAATAATAAGTTTTGATTCTCATTCAGACAAAAAAAGAGCTGAAAACCTGCAGGAAATGACAAAAATATTGGGATTATCATATGTGGTTTCACTTTTAATAATGATTTATAAAGTGCTTTGGAATAAATGTTTTGTTTTTATTGCAGAAGCATAATCGCACATTACCACATCAAAAAATGTGAAAAAATTCTAACTTTGATTTTATTTATTCAATAAGTGCAGAAAAATGTCACATTCAGTTATAAGTAATTTATACTTATGCCACAGTTAAAGACCCCTCTTCTATTAGAACGTGTTCCCCTCTCGAGTCAGTATTTCACTCATTATATTTTCTGTAACATTTGGAAATGTTAGATTATTCAGGGATGAATTAGTTGTGGAGGAATATTAATTTCCTGTCTTTTTGACAATTTCTTTGCTGCATGGACAACCCGTTTCTGACAGAGGACATTAGGTTTTTGCAAAATATGTCCTCATATTTCAGATGGTACAGAATGCTGTGCAGGTTTTGAAACATAAAGAGGCCCACAGCATCATTGGTCCTCCGCCATGCTTTACAGTCTCCACATCAACCTGATCTGCTTGATTGGCACACATTTTTTAAAGAGTTTAGCTGTCTCTGTAACGTCGCTTATTAACAGCTAATTTGTCAGCTGGTTGCTATTGCGACCCCCAGGATGTTGTTCTTTGCTGCAGTGAGATTTAGGGATTTTCTTTACCTCCAGTAGTGCCCAGCTCCATTTCTCTTGCAACTCATCCCTTCTTCTTTATTTGATTCCGGTTTGTTGGAGAAGGGATGCATCTCAGTGTTGCAGGACGGTCGCTCTTTCGGACTGGAATCAGGCCCCTCTGGTTTGCCTTTTTTCCGTTTTATTGCCTGGGTTTCCCAGAAGTTTGTTAATGTTAATAATTTTCCTAACTGTAGATTTTGGCAGGTTGAGGTGATGAGCTATTTTCCTGCCATTTCTTCACGTCTGAAGATGTTTTCTTGTCTTTTCCACATTGAATGAATTAATCTGTTTATAAAAATAAAAAATAACTAAAGTTCATTAAAAATGGTTTGTGAATGGAAGGAGGTGACCATGGTTATTTTATAGCTTTTGGGAGAAATGGGAGAATAATGCCAAAAAAGGTGTTTTTAAAGTGATTTAAATAATTTTTTTAATTTTAAAGTGAAACATGAAATATGTAAAGTTTGCTTCTGTAAAGTTACTTTACTTTTATTATTATTTCTGCAAAAATCTTTATTTTTATGTTAAACATTGCTACATATTAATGTTTCTTCTGTTTTTTCCGATTATTTTCCTCAAACAGATGGAAACAACATGAAACATTTTTGGATGTTTTGCTCTGTCGATTTTCTTTTTTGGATTGATTTAAGCTGCTTCTGTTGTTGATTGTGTCTTTGCAACAAGTGGGAGCAGAATAAAAAATAAAAAAAATCACACTTCTAATTTTACTTGTGGTAGAAGTGATTCTATAAAAGGTCAAACAACTACATGATTTCTTCTTCACTAAATAACATCTCTCAAAGTCAAATTTTGAGTTTTTTTTTTTAGTTCTGATACTTTATTAAAGGATTTGTTTGTTTTTACAGAGCACCAATAGGAGAGCAGGACACTTACCATCACTGTCCTGTGATTTTTGTAGTAAGATGCCAAGCAGCAAATCTTTTTAAAGATTATAAGACATCTTTAGGATTAACGTATAAAAACAACACTAACCCCCTTAAAGGAAGTTGCTGAGTCCACCAGGTGGTGCTGTAAGCCTCATGATCCAAATCCCTCCAATTAAAAGTCTCCAACAATTAATACTGATGGCTGCGAAGTTGCTTTGCTTGTTCAGTTTTTGTCTAAGAGCATTTGTTTAGATTGATTTGTTGCTGGATTGTTTTGCAGGATCTCAGATGAGAAGCACAAGAAGCTGCCATTTTTCCTCTTCGGGGACTTTAACTTCAGGATGGACGCCAGGCCATTAATTGAGGTTAGTGTCCTTTTTGTGATACATGCGTGTTTTAACGGCAACAGCAAGCGCTGCCAACAGCTGCCGCTGTTGATGTAGAGCGTTTGCGTGTTTTAGAGGGCAACTGCAATATAGTAAAAGTGGTTTTAGTTGTGCGCGGTGGGCTCAGAGTTATGAGTCATTAAACGCCTCACTGTTGCAGCCACAGCTGTGTTTGCCAACTGAGTCTCCAAGTGTATTGTTATGTTATGGTACCATTTACTCGTCCTCCTGCTCTCCCTTCTCCTCTCCTGCAAATGAGGCCACCGAGAACTGAAGCAGTGCAGTTAGTCTGCATTGTCCATGAGTAGATGGTGGGGGGTAAGTCATAAAAGCCCACCGCAGACAACGATATGTACAATGATAACAGAGTGGGAGAGACGCTCTTTTCTGCCACAATGGTCCTGAAATCAGTGGTGGAGGTGAAGGTGTGGGCTTCAACTAGAACCCCCATTCAGAGGAGCAGGAAGCTCCTTCAATGGAGGAATCAAATGACTGAGGAAGCACTTCACTCAGAAGAGGAAGCTTTCTGTAGGTTGAGGCGTTCCTCGTTCACGTGTTTCCACTCCATCAGGGGGCATTGATTCATCGCCTCAGCGTTAGTGCAGAATATTTGATTTTGGGGTTGTAATCGGATTACATGGACCTGCTGGTCATATGAACGTGTGTTGCTTTGGAGATAATAAATGCAGGAACGCTCTCTGCTCCTGCAGATGGGAAAAACACTGAGGCCTTTCAGGAGCAGGAGTCTGCAGCTACATGTCACCTGGCACACATTTAAGTTGCCACATTATTACGTTGATATCTTATCAGGGCTCACTAGGATAAAGGATGCCGGGTTCAAAGCTTTAAAATCTACAACAGCAAACATTTTTATGGTTTCTGGATCGAGGTGCAGAAGAAAAATCTGTTCTATACAGAATCTCAATCTGCTTAATTTTTTGTAAAATTATGTTTTGAATAATATTTTTTTATTTTAGAAAAAGCCTGGCAAGTAAACTAACTTAGTGCTGGTAACTTAAGCTACAAGATTTTGTGCACAAACAAATTCTTATCACGTAATTCAACCCTATTAAAACCGTTTGAATAGAAAAATTTGCTTCTGAATTAAAAATCGTTTCTGAATCCCATCATGATCCTAATTAACCTAATTGAATTGCGAGACACTGAAAGATTTGCAGCTCTAGCCTGGATGAACTAAGCTAAACAGAAAGCATTATATTATCCTGAAAGCTTTCCTTCTCATTTTTTAAACTTCCATTACCAATTTAATAGGCATTTTGTTCTTCAGATTAGGATTTATTTAGCTTTGGTTAAGAAAGAATTCCAGGAAAAGTCGGATTAAAAGGAAACATGCACAAAAAACGAAGGTAGAAATATAATATTCTTTAGCTACTCTATTGTCCTTTTATTAAAAGGCTAAATGGGCATTTTAACAGGCTAATAGGCTTAAGCAATAGGAAAATCAGCGTCTGATTGAGCTTAGATGGTAGAACCTTGGAATGTTTTTGGTTCCTTACTTTGAAATGAAAAGCAGAGAATCGGAATAAAATTTACAGAATCGTGTGAGAATTGCCTACTAAGCTAAGAGAGGCAGGTATAAATCAGTCTCATAATCAGTCAGACATCAATTTGGCTGATTATGAGACGTCATGAACTAAAACTCAAGACACAAACCAAATCGCAAAAAGTTGATCAGACTTGTTCGGTCAAAACCTTTGCAACTCACCTGACTAGACAGATCACAACAGCTCACAGGCTGCTGATTTTTAACCAAGCAATGTATGAAACCTTAAATATTGAACTATTGTATACAGTTTGGTATTGTCTAGCTCCTCCTTTTACTGAAATATTTCATTTTTTAAAAAGTCAAAACACAAGAACTGTAACAAGGAAACACTGAGAACAAAGTTTGAGGTAAAGTGCCTTTGGACAGTCAGTTCTTCCCCTCTCATAAAACACTGGCAGTTGATTGGAGGACAACAGCTGATGATGTCATCTGGTCAGAAGCTTCATAAACCCACTCTGGGCTCGGCCCGTCTGGTCTGAACTGCAACCCGAGTGTTGGCGGCCAAGAGAGCGGTGATGTCACTGATAAACAAATGGGCTGGAACCTCTCTGCAGGATGTAACTCACAGCTCGCAGGCCGTTCTAAGCCCTTTAATGACAATTAATGTCAACAGGACAATTAGTGCACATCTACTGAAGTGCTTAGCTGTAGATGGGCTGCTGCTGGATCGATCCGCCATACTTATCTGCAGATTGATTCGGACACGGGGAGGTTGGCCTCTCTTGCTCAGTGTCGGGGAGTCCTTTTTTTATTGCTTTATTGTCTTTGTATCTCAGTCTGGAATCATTAAAAGACACTAAAACATAGCTGCATCTTACTCAGTTGGAAAATAATCAAAAAGTAAACATATTTCAGTAAATCAATTCAAGAAGTGAAGCTCATATAGACTAAATATATACAGAGTCACATAATTACAGCAGTTATGTCATATAACTGTTGATGATCGACATTTTATGGTAATAAAACCACAAATTATTTTACAGAAAATTAACAATGTTAATAATAAAAGTAATGTGTGTATAAATATTTGGTCAGTGTTTATTTTGAATGAATTGCTGCATCAATGCAGCAAGTACCAGGTACATTTGCTACATTTTCATCTGGTGCAGTTCGCTTTCACACTGCTCAGGTTGAACCACACAAACTCTGTGAGAACCAATTCCTCACCTCGCCTGTAGTGGCGCTGCACCAAGGACCACAGGAAACCACATAGAGCCCTCTGAACAAGACACTGAGCACAGCCCCCTTCTTTATGAAATGTAAACAAAAATGGAGTGCTTCGAGATTTTAGCGGTTCTAAGATTTCGCTTTTGTCTTTGGTAAAAAAAACTACAAGCCATTTTTCCCACTAGCACTATACTCTCACGTTTGTTTTGGTTCTATCTACCCAGAATGCCTTGCAAATTGTCTGCGGACCACTTGGTGTTCACATATGCATTCGAACCTCGCCAGAGTTGACTTCAACCGAACTGAGACCGAGGGTTTGAGGCGGACCAGAACCCGCTGTTTTGGCCTGCATCAGAGTTCGTTTACGTGTCTCCACAGAGGAACCGGACTTTCTAGGCATAAAATGCACCATAAAATGCCTTGACAGACCGTTGTGTTCACTGTGGGCAGGGATGTGTTTGTGTACCTTTTTAGTCAATTTTTTTCCTTCCACTCAACATTCCAGTGATGTGCTTGGATACAGGACTTTGTCAACAGCCCACTTCTTTATCAATTACCCTTTGTGGTTCTTCCTTCTTGTGAAAGGTGTCGGTGTCACGTGCACAGTTTTCCTCATGATTGTGTTGGCCATAGTTCTTTAATAAAAAAAAAAGTCTTTATGTTTTTTGAGAAGCTGAATGTTTTATTTGCATGAGCCATAGTCACCACAATTAACCTGACAGTCTGGTTGTGGGAGGAAGCCGGAGTACCTGGAGAGAACCCACGCATGTACAGGGAGAACATGCAAACTCAATGCAGAAAGACCGGGGCCGGGAATCAAACCCAGAACCTTCTTGCTGCAAGGCAACAGCTCTACCAGCTGCACCTTTGTGCATCTCTTCCCCACAAACCATACTTAAGTCTGTTTCTGTTATTCCATGAACTTTTACCTTTTGAGACTCAAATTAAAACTTGAAGACAAGCACACAGGTGTTATGTTATTGCTGCACATTGTAATCCCATTCCCAATGACTAGCAATTCAACCAATTCACCAGGAAAGTAGTCACTAGATTTATTTCTCAATGAATACTGCTTAGTAAAGAGAGACGCTTTAACATTTTGATGTGGAGTTTACAGGACAGAGTTAATGGCTCTAAAATTGATCAAACGGACAAATAAAGCTAAACCAGATTTTGAATATTGTATTTTCTTTTATAAAAGGACAAAATAACTCCATTTTGTAGAGAAAAGCAGCTATAAAAGAAATGAAAACTGTGGCTTCTGAGCAAATTAAGCTTAAAAAACAAAACAGAAACTAGTGAAACTCACAGCTTCAGAAATTATTTGTTTTTTAACGAGTCTTTTAAATGGAGGTTTAAGTACATCTCAGAACCCACATCCTTTGTGTTTGTCTTCATTTGTGCAAACATCTATAATAAGCAGTGGCTTATAAAGAACTACAATAAATAAAACCCGTATCAGAAACATCTGACTTCTTTTTGCTTACGTCTTTACTCCAGCAACAATAACTGGATTAAATTTGGCTGAAATGGGACAGTTTAATGAGACTTTGCAGCATGCACATGAGTAGCTGCTGTGCAGAGCATCCCAGATTCACACTATATGTTCAAAAGACATCCTTTGTGATTTCTTGTTTTAATCAGCAGCGATGCAGAGCGTGATCAAGCCGAGGCATGATAAGACCCATGGGAGAGGAAAGAGGAGGCCGGTGGGGCCTGGACCACCTCCAGGCTGCTCAACCCCAGCATTAGTCTCCACGTGGCTGTGTCTTTTGTCTGCCAGTCAAAGGCCTGCTGAATGGGGGTCAATTGAAACCAATTCCCTCTGTCGGACACAATTAATGGGGTTGCCTGGGCTGGGCGGGAGGGGGGCAGCGGCTGCAGGTCTGTGGTTACTGATCCCGACGCACAAGCATGTCGGGAATTTGCCACCTGGAATTTGTCTCCTGACAATAACAACCCCGCAGCCTTTCACATCCAGCTCCTTTTCAGTGATAGTCCCAAACATTTCCCTGAGCCATCCGTCCTCTCTTAGTGCAGGAGAGACGAGGACTGGATAATGGTTGTGCAAAGTGGAGCCATCCACAATGAACCAAAGGTAGAGAAGATTAGAAAGAGTATAATCATCCTTGCTGTTCAATTTTGCTGCTTTAGTATCCCCAGCATTGCTATATCACTAACCCAGCATTAGTGATGTTGGGTTGGTAGAGCTGTTGCCTTGCAGCAAGAAGGTTCTGGGTTCGATTCCTGGCCCCGGTCTTTCTGCATGGAGTTTGCATGTTCTCTCTCTGCATGGTGGGTTCTCTCCGGGTACTCCGGCTTCCTCCCACAGTCCAAAAGCATGACTGTCAGGTTAATTGGTTAATTGGGAAACTCAACTCAGCAAGTCAGAGCAAACACTTCAAATCAAATGTGACACATGGAAGAGAACTGCAAAAAACACAAAATCTTACCAAGTACTTTTGGTCTACTTTCTACTGCAAATATCTTAGTACACTTGCAATAAAACTAAACTAACTTAAATGTTACTGTTCTGCAAGATACATGAGATTATTTTAAGTCTTAACTTCTTAATGTTGAAGAAAAGGTTCTAGCACCACTGGCACATTAACTCATAAGAAATTGTCCCATGTTAAAAGTGAAATAATCTGCCAGTGGATCTTTTTTAAGTCAGTTTTGAGGAATTATTGATGTAAAATAAGTTCCTGTGTCTTCCTGAAAAGTTACTTGTAAGTTATTTCAAGTGCACTAAGATATTTGCACCAGAAATTAGACCAAAATACTTGTGGTTTGGGTTTGCTCTGCAGCCTTGCAGTCACTGAGATGAACATGCAGTTCTCTGTATTCTCAAGTTTTAAATGCTATTGCCTGCAAGCCTAAATGAAATGCAAATTTAAATCACAAGTTGCTTTGGACTCTCAGCCAGTAAACCAGATCTTATAACTGTTATTGACACATTTATACACAAATACACATTTTGTTCTTGGCTTTTTTAAGCTTCAGGCAAGAAATTACAGCTGTATGTGTTTCAGGGAGAGTGTTGGTATGTGCATGTACCCCCCTCCCTCGATGTGGCCATGAATCAGCCGCGTCGATGACAGACTCGAGGCCCCGTGCCCAAATTCCCAGTATATTTAAAATCCCTCCTAATTAAACTTAATAGAATGTAAATTTAATATCTGCAGAGATTGTGTGCTGCTGGCCGGCTTGCTCCAATATAAGGATTGATAGAGGCCAGCGGGAGGGGTTAATTGCCGACTTGATCTACTGTCGCCCGGACATGGCGCGGGGCTGTTTTAATTGAGGCTGATCTGTTGGGCAGATTTCATTAGGCTCAGCTGGCCTCTCACTTACTGGATTAGCGTCCCCCTGTCGGCATCGGCAGGAAGTGCAGGGGGAGGCCGGAGCGGGGAGAGGGGCCGGACCGGGCATCAATCTCCCTTCCTTTGTCCTGTGTCCTTTCTCTCGCTTGAGCAGCATGAAATTAAAGGTGGGGCACTCGACTATCCCTGCTGAAAATGAATGCTGTAAGATGCCTTGTAATGACAGACCACTGTGATAGATCATTCATTTTCTCACCGCGGAGCACACACACGCACACCCCCCCACGCACACACACACACACGACAATGTCAGGACAGATAAAAGCAAGCAGTTTTAGTGTAAGGATTAGATACGGGTTGGCATGAATGTCATGTTTCTGCTTAACTCGTTCATGCATTGCTTTTAACTGTTAAAAGCAGATTCAGTCTACATGATAGTAATTTACACCAAATGTAACATCAAGGGCCTTTAAGAGGAAACAGATCCAGTTAATTGACAGAACATGGAATCAAATCAATTTATCCATCAAGACAGATTCACATTTGTTTAATCACTTGAATTATGATCACAAGTTGCTATAATCTGCGAATTCTTGAGGCCGACTCTAAAATAGCCTAAAACTGCTAATTTAACAAATCAGACACCAACTGTGCCTTAATATTCATTAATACACACAGTGGAAACCATCTTAGCTTTACTGCAAAACTCATTTCTTCAGTCTTCCTTACTCCCACTCCAAGGAAAATGAGTGTTGCTCCTGGAGTGGCTGTTTTTCCCAATAGTGTGTCACGTAGCATTGCAACACAGTATTTCAGCTTCCTAGCTGCTTTTGCTTTGGGATATTGTAGATATATGAATAAATCTGCAAAGACTGAACTGTGAATAGTCAGGGTTTTCATTTTATATATGCTTCAGTTTGATCTTAGTGATTATACAGAGCAGTAAAATGCAGTTTAAGGTGGTAGTTGGTAAAATGCTGTCCATTTAAGGAAGTCCAGCTAGTTGCATTGAGTTATTGACTTTGCAGCAATCTCCCCTCCAGAGCAAGCATGTGACGACAGGGGAAGGAAGCCACAGCTCAGTAAAAGCAGCCTTCTGTCTCAAACAGCTGAGGTTTTGCTAATTAAACACAAACTGATGTTTTCTAGCCATTTCTTCTACTGGTTATGAGATTAGGGTGAATAATCTCATATATAGTGAATAAAAACTGGATGCTGAAGATTAAAATTTTACATAAAAAAATAATTTAGAGAGAAATGCTTCTGTGAATGAAAAACATGTTTGGTACCTGCTTCGATGTGATTTTCATCTGGCAAATATTAAATTCTTAAAAATGTTGTTTTGAGGATAGATTTTTAAGTATCTATTCATTAAAGTTGACATTTATGAAATTTTCACCATAACTGGGACCAGTGTGGTGTTAAAAGTTCCTGATCGGCTCTAAATGTCGCCACTGTAAAAACTCTCTCTCTTATTTATCTATCTCTTATTTAACTAACCTTAATCAAATGTCATTTGTTCGCTGGTTAGTTCAGTTGTGTGAATTACAGTTTGTTTATTTTTTATTTATTTTATAATACTGAAGTGCAGGTGGGGTAAAGGAAGTGAAATAAAGAAGATGATGTCATCACAGCCCAATAAACGCATCTCTACAGTGTGAAAATGTGAACAATTATTATTTAACATGGAGGGAAAAATCCTAAAGATAACTGGAAAACAAGGCTGAGTGAGGTTACCATAATTCCTGGATGAGGGGGTTAAAATAACCGATGGGAAATTTAACCCCATGCTTGTTACCTTCAGCCCCAAGCCGAAACCACCAGCAGTTCATCAGCTCGTCGGCGGCCGCTGTCCTGGCTGCTGAACCTAAACTTGCTAAATAAATTTGTAAATGCAAAACAATCCCTCCCCCTTCTTATTCAGGCCGACCGCGACTTGCATGTGTGTGCGCCGCCGGATCTGGCCGGCTATAAATCAAAAGGCAGTCGGTGTAATTAAGTGTACACTACATTAGTCAGGCTAATTAATTTTGGGGGCCATCCATCCATTAACCATTGGGCCAGCACTGATTGGGTCTCTGTACTCTGGAACCCCTGACACCGGGGACTCTCCCAGATACACTCGCGCAGATGTATATAAAGGAATAAATATGCCAACTTCCTTGTGATTTAGCTAAAAAAGGAAGCACATTTCAATAAATGGGACAGTTTTATGTATAAACACTTACTGGGGAATGCCTAGCAGGGCTGTATTTGAGTATTTCATTGCTCGGCCAAATTGTATTGACAAATCCTTTGCGTATAATGCCTGACCTACTAAATCAATATAGTTTGCTGTGAAACACAACCCTCCTAACATCGTCTTAATTGTGCTGGAGCATTACACCTCATCTGTTGGCGGCAGAATTATTAGCGCCTACCCATGCCTATTTATTAGCCTCCCAGGTGATGCCTATGGTGATATTTCCTCACTGTACAATACAGACATTTTATCTGGCAAGAGGAGTCCAATCTATCACAATGAGGACCTATTATCCCACTGATAACCCATCTGGATATAGAAGGAGACTATTCTCTCTAGACAACAGCCCCTGTTCTCTCTCTCTCTTCTCTCTGTTTGCTTACTCTGCTAATGAATACAGCTCTGGAGACACAGAGGAAAGAAAGAGTTCAGCAATGAGGGCGTAACTTGAGCGATGCGGCTTTGATGGAAGCGCTGTCCATATAATTAAAACGCTGGCAAATGAAGAACAAGCAGTGGCTTCTGTTGGCGCTGCTCATTAACAACAGCCCGTTTGAGCCCGGCGCCAGTCATGCTATTGCCATTGTGTGCCTGGAAGGGAGGGGGGCAACTGTGACTGGCAGCTAGGAACACCGTGCCAACGGTGGGACAGCGTGACAAACCAAGCCAAGGATGAGCGCAGACCCTGGCACCAGCGGGGTGAGGCAACGTTGGCCTCGCGGCTTGGTCCCGGTCAGGGACGTAACCCGAGTTACCCCTCAGTCTTTCACGGCTGCTGCAGATCCAGCTGGGTTTGCTTTTACTAGTGCTAGTAAACAAAACTGGAGTTATTGCCTTTGGGCCTAAACGATCCAGAGTCAGCACAAAACTACTGCAAACTACTGATCAGGCCTGAAATCTGGTTCACCTGTTGGATTCAGATCTGAACCTTC
This sequence comes from Phalloptychus januarius, assembly GCA_902982915.1. NCBI lineage: Eukaryota > Metazoa > Chordata > Actinopteri > Cyprinodontiformes > Poeciliidae > Phalloptychus > Phalloptychus januarius. Next base: position 3,721,819 of record CADWAE010000242.1, on the reverse strand, counting down.
AGAGTCACATAAAGACAGTTACTAAGTCGGCCTTCTGTCACCTGAAGAACATTTCCAGGACTAAAGGACTCATTTTCCTGTGAGATCTAGAGAAACGCATCCATGCATATATTTAGTTGCATTGATTGTTGCAACAGTTTCTTAACAAGTCTGCCTAAAAAAATCAACCAGACAACTGCAGCTGATCCAGAACGCTGCTGCTGGCGTTCTAGGAAGATAGAGCCCATCACCCAGTTCTACAGTCCAGCAGCTCAGAGAACAGATTTTAATATACTTCTGCTAGTTTAAAAATCACTGAACTATCACCAAAATATATTAAAGATCTGCTGTTGTTGTATCAACCTTTCGGACCTCTCAGGTCTTCTGGTTCTGGTCTCCACCAGAACCAAACAAGGAGAAACAGCATTCAGCTTCTATGCACCACAAATCTGGAAAAAACTTCCAGAAAGTTGTGTGCAAAAACAAACAGAAAATAAAATGCCTGTTGTAGATTACAGGTCTTATGTAATTTGAAAATCTTCACTTTTTTTCTGTGAAAACTAGTTATGGAAAAAAAAAGTTATTCTGTTATCGGTTAGAAACATTTTATTTGGTTCCTCATGTAAAAGGGGAAAAATATATAAATATCAATTTAAATGTATTTGCTTGCTTTGTTCTATCAGATGCATTGTTTAGTTACAGTATATTTGATTGACCAGTATAAATTCATATATTATATATTAAATCTCGTTATTGTAGCTTCTAAAAAGTTGCTAATTATGTCTTAGTTTCCTTTCAATTCAAAGCAATGGTGTTTATCAGTGTTGCAAAATATTCTTCAGACATTTGTTTGGAGGTCCAGACTTCCTGTCATTTAAAATTACACATATTTAATTCAGATTTGTGTTCTGCTGTCTGTAAAGTTAAATAAATGTGTTTTTGTACAAACAGTAATATCTCAAATCTAATCATGGAAAAAAAATCTGATCAGTACAAATTTGAAATAATCTTGTTTCTCTTTATTTTCTCAATAATATTTCCTCAACAAAGCAGGTTCTGCATTAATCATCGCATTTGTGTTTCTTTTGCTTTTTAATATTCAGGTTGACTCGATCTTTGAAGTGAGTGGGAAGGGCCGGCGTCAGCTAACAGTGACGCTCTTATTTACTGCAGATGAAATGTGGCATAAACTGTGAAGGATAGGGATGCCTTTGTGCCTGGTACATAGTGTCCGACTTGTATGATGTCAGTCTATTTTTGACTAATGCAGTCCTCAGCCTTTGTAGAGCAGAGCACAGTAATTGTTCTATTTTGAAGGATGGAGTGGCTGCTCGGATAACACACGTTATCCCCTGGGGGACGGTGGAGGTTCTGTGCACAAACATTCACTGCATGCATCATTAATTCTGGCATTTTAATCATCCAATCATTGTGATAATCTACAAGCAAAGTATCCAGTTTGTATACTTTGCAAACCCAAAATGCATTTAAACCCAGTGCATTTTGTTGCAACTAAACCTTGAAAGAACAACACAAAATACATTCAGCTGTGAATTGGAAAGAAGATGAATTGGGGAATTAAATTTCCTTTACAAACAAAAATCTCAAAAATGTGTCAATCATTTTATTTTATGCTGCATCTTGAAGCAGTTGCAGGCAATGCAGGAATCTGGTCTGCAGAAAACCATGTTAGCACATCAGCCTGAAGATATTTTCCTCATGGTGAGGCAAAGCGTTGGAAGTATCATGCTGTGGAGATCGGCAGAGTTGATCAGAAGATGGTATATCACTTCAAATCCAAATAAGCTACATTAAAGTTTATGGTTGCAATGTGACAAAATATAAAAAAGTTTAAAGATTGTAATTACTTTTGAGAAGCAGCGTATCAGGGCGTCTAAACGATGCAGAATCTCAGATACCACTAATTCAATTCAACTGCAGTCAGACTCCTGTGTGAACGGTTCACAATCCTGAAACGACCAGCATTCGCAGAAGAACATTGATGTCACACAGCAGTGCTCGGTTTCCAAAAATAATAACAGATGGAGTCATTAATGCATCAATTTTAAAGTTATTTAGCAATGAAAGACAACAATATTGTCACAAAATCATAACAAGATGAAGGAAACTAATAAAAACAAAGCACAATTAATATAAATTGCATTTTCACTGCAACCTTTGCAGAGACATCTGTTTTGATGGGTAGTCAGAGCCGAGAGTGGTGGGATTGTGATGCATTGACTGACACACACTTCTTCATAAGTTCATAATTGTAATTTTCAACCTTTGTTTACATGCAGATTTATAATCTCTGGCTTTTTCTGGTGCAGAGGTATGAAACATGTCTCACGTCAATGACGTGAAAGTCAGATGAAATGTGACAGTCATTCAGACTGTTTGAAACTATTTCACTACAAATCCAATTTAATTCCATAGATGGAAGTAGCACAGATCAGATCTTTTTGTTGGGAAAAGATCAAACACGGGTTGTTGAGAAAAGCTGGATTTGGGTCTCATAACCTTAATCTTCTTATTTATGAATGGATTTTTATTCTGCTTTGATTTTTTTTGGTTTGTTTGTTTTCTGTTGCTTTAAATAATTTCTAAGTTCAGGATCGGATAAGAAAAGTTACAGGTTCTGTTAAAGGAAGTTAGATTTAGACAGGAGTCCAAACAGTCGGCAGCAGAGTGATGTTCCTCCAGAATGCCTCATTGTAAACCCGCTGTTGGCATCGCTGCCTTTTAAACTCCTCTGCCCACTGACATTAACAGTCGCCAGGCCCCATTCACACTCGCGCCCAAATATCCCATCATATTTAAGAGGGCCTATTAAGGGCCGCCTTGAGAATTCATGGGTCTCATGGTGTGATTTATCTGCGCCGGCCACGCCGCCGGGCCCTTTCAGAAGGAGTGGCTGCGGGTTTTGTCTTAGAGGAGGCCTAAACAATGCCGAATGGGTTCATTTCTCCGAGAAGGCCTCCTCCTTTGGTGGGTGTGGGGGTGGCCAGTGTGAGCGGGGGCCGGCCCAACATCTGTTTGTGTCCAGAGCCAGGCGGGTCCGGAGCACACCGCGCCCTGGCTGCCCCCTTCTCCTCTCTGCGGGGGTCTTTGTTCCCGATTTCATGCTATCACAGCGGCAGCATGTTTTCCTGCGCGGAGCTGTCAGGGGCATAAAGGCCCCTGAGTGGGGTCACATCAAGAGGGATGGGCATGAAAAATTGGTAAAATGTATCACAAAGCCCACCCACTAGATGGTTGCCTAGCATCCTCCAACACTCTCCTGGGCTGAATCAGACCCCTGTCCCTCACCCTGGTGGACAAACAGCATTTGGATGAAATGGTGCAAACAAATTAAAGGCTGCTACTCAGAGTGAATCAATGTTCTCTGTGTGGAAGGAGGATCTCTGAGCTTCCCCTCCCCGAAAATGAAGTCTGTTATCTCTCCTGTACATCCTCAGGATTTAACAGGAAACAATAATTAAAAGAGAATCTTTTAATAACAATATCCTGTAACATAATAAGTCCTGCTATTTGCTCTGTGCCAACAAAGCTTTGTCTTTTTCAAGGCAAACAGAAATAAATGTATTGAATGCCAGCATAATGAACTCAGCATACTCCCATGCTTACTGGACCATCGCTAATCACAGATTGGCTCTTCGATGTTCTGTAATTGACTCAGCAGCAACAGATTGCCTCGCTTTACGTTTCCTTTAATTGATTCCCACTTAGAGGTGCAGCTGAAAAAGTAAATTAAATGAGTGTGCAGTGTTTTCAGGTGCTTAGCATGTGTTTATTTTATCATCAATGTCCCTGCTCTAGGCTATATTTAAATGTATTATATCATCATTTATAAAGCCTAAAGATAATTCAATTCACTTTTATGTCAGAAGTTAAGAAACATGTTTTAAAAAAGGCAGTAGAAAGTTGCCAAAAAGCAAAGTGTGACATTTGGATGATCAAACTGGTGAATTAGTGCATAACTCAATGATCATCCAGGCGGAAAATAGAGACAGCAAAGTCTCCAGCTCCAATTTGGCTTCATAAAGTGGAAGCTTTTGTTTGCTTTTTGTGTGTGTTATCCAGTGGGGATAAAGGCGTTTGGTAACCTAGCAAACTGATACCTTACAAAGCAACTTAAAAGCTCTTATTGGTGCTTATCAAACATTTTCTCCTTAATTTGGCTCAAACACAGAGAATAAAAAAGTCCTAACTGGAACTGAATCAAATCATCTTGGGTAAACAGTGGAAATTTATTAGTGAGTACCAGCAGATGTTTTGTGTTGACAAAGGGCACATTAAAAGTAAAGACAGTTTTTTACCTTATCTTATGCTCACGCTGTTGCTTCCCTTCAGTCTAACATTGGATTTGTTTCAGACTTTGGTAGAGATCCACTGACGGGGATCCAAATCATGACCCATTCCCACTACCTCTCAATTCCAATTTTTATTTTTCCTAAGGAGAATGATGAATAAAATAACAAAAATGTGCTGCAGATGCTTCACTAGGGGTATTAGTTCTGAATTTCTGGATTTTATTGAGCTCATAAAAGTACAGAAAAGTTTATGATTTTGGTCCAGCTTTGTAAACTGGAATTCTTCAGTTTAGCTGATTTTTTAACAATAAAAAAGTTGGACTTTTTGCAGAATTTGACCTCTTAATTACCAGAGCCAAACTCTGTCCTTCCCATCTGTCTTTGTTTTCATTGGGCTCAACCAAGTTTCTTGCAGAGAGGATTTTTGTTGCAAAATCCTCTGTGCAAAATCCTCCTGAAATCTATAATTACTTAACATCTCCTATAAAACCACCTATAACTGCAGAGCTTAATTGTTCAAACACCAAATATACTTTGATATGTATTAATACTCACTGTGGAAATTGACGTAGCACTGCCAGAAGACATCTATAAAGTTTTCCTGAACTCCTCTCCTACTGGTGCACCCAATCAGCACCCAGGAAAATGATTGGTGCTCCGGCTGGTTTGCAAGCACCAGTCAATAGTGTGTCAGGTAGGTATTTCATCTTCCCACGCTACATTTTCTTTTAAATATTTTAGATATATTTGACAAACAAGTCAGAACAAGTGAACCTCCAAATCCATGTGGAGGTTTTTCTGTGCTGCCAATAAGAAAACCACACGTCTTTTTAAAATATATTTTTTCCGCCAAGAAAGAAATCTGTTCTATTCAGCTTTCAGTCCCTAAAAGCCTATAAATTATTTATATTTCCTACTTTAGGTTTTCTAGCTCTAGATTGGGGGCAGTTTTGTCTGTGGATTTGTTTTCTCAGTTACTGGATAAAACCTGAGGAGTTAAAAAGAAAACAAGATTTACGCATTTTGAAACAAATGCAGCGAACATTTAACCATATGGCTGCTGGACAATATAAACCCGCCCGGCCTCATTGAGAGTTTAGGAAAAGCCTGTGTGTTAAACAGTCTAGCAGACATCTGCCGCGGTTGGTTTTCAAATTGCTGACTTAAAGTGGTTCGGGAGGTTTCTCAGATTAAATCTCTCATTAGATTTTCTTTGTACAGGTGGCAGTAATGTGTCAGGAACCTTGCCTGAGACAATGTCCTCTTCTTGCTTGGGACTAATATGCCTGAGGAGAGACAACCCTCTTTTTACTGCCACTGTTTTTACACAGAAGAACGGCCACAAAGAAGCATCTGGTGGCCTTTTTCCTGCAGAGAAAGCTTTCCCTTGGCCTTTGTGTCTGCTGCTTGTTGGGAGCATATGCAGGAGAACTGGAAGCAGAGATCAGGAGCTTTGGGGAATTTCTCTTCTTCAGGATGTCTTGTTTAAGTTGCTGCGGTTTTGTTTGTTGGAAACTTTACTGAGAATCATTGCAGAAAACGTCCAAATAGTTCTGTCTTAAGAGCTCAAATGGGTAGTTTGTGCTTGTGCGTGTGTAGCACCCTGAATAAAAGAAGGTCAGGGGGTCAAAGTGATGAATTTTTATAGGCCTGTTCTCTGTGTTTCAGGCCTGTCCCTTTCTCTGCGCGCTGCACTGCTTCTCAAAGACAACCATGCAGGGCAATTTGTCCTGCAGGGCTGTGCAGAATGGGCCAGCACAGGAGTTAAATGCCAGGGACACACACGCACACACACATTCAGGTTCCCTCACACACACATAGAAACCCTTGGTCCTGTTGTCCTGAATGATTTGTGGCCTGTCCATTATCCATTTCGAAGGGACAAATACTTTTGGTGGATTTCTGAAGGTAAAGGCAGAATGGCAGCCCTCAGTGCTCGCCTTTTGTTTTTAGAGAAGTTTCCCAGATGTTATAATGCACAAGATAAATAGGGCACATTATCGCTGCCACACACGCCCTCTTACCTCTTCGAGCTTGGTTTCGGCAAAGGCGTGGTGAGTTGGAAGACCTCCTACGATGTGGCACCGCCGTGAGCATCAGTTCCCACATCGCCGAGCGAGTTCATGGGAAGGGGCTAGCATAACTGAGGGTTTACTGGGGTCAGCTGCTGACCAGCAGGTCACACACAGACTAACTTTGCGGTTGATAATGTGTCCACTCTCACCTCTCCTCCATGCTAAATCCTCTCCGAGCTCCGTATGTGTCAATAATGAATCCGCTGTGCTTGGAGGCATTAAATTAGCTCGCCACAAGCAGAGAGGAGAGGATAACTCTGGCCGGAGTCCAGCCAGATGAGGTGGGAAGGGTCACAGCTGATTTACTGGCCATCCTCTGTAATAGCTTGTATGAAAGCAGGAGACCAAATTTGTTGTTACCTACTCAAGCTGCACTCTTTCACCCCATTCATGTTGATGATGAAGAACGGTAGCGAGTGGGGAAAAAAGTGATCGCAGTGCGAAGCTGGACGGAGCCGGCAAACCTTAAATCTTCTGGCAGCACTGCTTTGCATGTCAGCAGACAAATAATGGTGCATTCTGACAATGCCACTGCCCCTGCTGACACAGAGTCGCCCCTGTCCAAACTCTCTGGTAATGAAGAATGAATAGTTAGCTCATTCTCCACTCCTCTCTCTTGCTGCATACATACTCCTTGTCTCATACTTTTTCATGCTAACTGATATTAAGGGCACACTTGTAGTGCCCTTCTTCAACGCTGGACCCTTGGCTATTGAGAAATGATTGCTTGTTGGAAGCGTGGACTCGGTTGAAGCTTTAAATGATTGGTTGTGGTGTAGGTAATGTGCCAGCTTGACTGTGAAGGAAGCTACGCTATGAAGTTAACCAAGAATTGCGTCCATTGTAAACAACCATTTTCTTGCTCTGAATTTAATTGGTCAGTATTTGGAAGCATGTCCAACACAAACTAAGTGGCTTTTTTAACTTCTTAAGGTGTCTTTGCCAAGCTGCAACAATAGGCTGACTACAATTCAAAACAATGCAGAAACTCTGTCATCATTTACAACTCCTTCTGTTCGCTGATTGGCCAGGATCAAATGCATTGTGAGCAGTCGAGCTCAATAGGACAAATCCCAAAAGAAGAACTGAAGGGAGATGAGAATCAAGTGAAATTGCATTGGAAGGCCATGGCGAGGCTCGCAGTTCTCTAAAGTAGTCCACACCAAAGCAGTGCAAGAATGACTGACAACAATACACTGGAGCTTTCCCACTCAACTACTTGTCTTTTGAAGGATTTCTTTTATATGTCAGCAATGCCATGGAAGCAGTGTAAAACAGGCAACGCAATGGACAATGGCTGTGATCAATATGACCAACATGGACCCAATGGCTCCATTTACTTCCTCTTCTTCCATTGCTGTACTACAACTATTGCAGACTACAGTTCTTAGACAACGCAGATTTGCCTGGTTGAAATTCATCAAGAGCTCAACTACATGTTAGACGTAGGACACTGGTCCTTGAGACATCTGGACACCGTTGATCTGGATGAAGAAGACCTTTGGAACAACATTTTTTGAACAGATGAGACCAAAGTGGAAATGTTTGACCATAATGCATAGCACCATCTTTAGAAATTACCAACCACACATAAACCCAAAGACCCAAGCAAAGTGGTGGAGGATTAATGATTGGAGTCATACTCTTTCAAGTGTTTTTTTATTTTTCACTTAAGTATTATGAGTTTTTCTTCTTCTAACTGGTGACCTCAGACCTTTTTGTGAGTCCTTTTATGGCGTTATGTTAGGATTTCCTAAATGTTTCAGCTGGACACAGTGGATGGCCAGCAGTGCCATCCACATAGGCTTGAATTTGAGTACTGCAGGTCTGGATCTTGGTCTTTGAAGTGAGACAGATTGCTTTTAGCTTGTCCTCTTGGAATAGAGAGCTTCCTCCTTCCACAGTCAGGAGATTATCCTCCATCGATGGACAAAGCCAGTGCTGTCCTCAACAGCACCTCCAATCTGTGGCCCTCTACAAACACTCAGTGCTGACCTCTGACCCATAATGCTGAGTCACCCAGCCGTCTCCACCCCCACTGCTTGTTAATATTTTCCCATTGCCTGCCTTCTTGTCCCTCCTGCAAGCTAATAAGCAGGCATCAAACAAGGAGTCAATTGCAACCACACAAATTATGTTATTGGTCATAATGTCATTTAGGCTGATCAGCGTCTACATGTAATACGTTTAAGGAGCAGCAGCTTTGAAGGGAGCTGACTGTTCAGAGACTCTGCCAGAGCACCTGGACCGGCCGTGCAGCTGGTGGTACCAAGGACACATCAGTGCTCTGGTATGGCTTTAAGTGACAGCATGGGGTTCTCATTTTCCCCGTCTCCCTGGTTGGAGTTTGCTGGCCAGATCTTATGACAGGAACACCAGGGATGAGTCGAAGCTCCTGGAGGTTTAGCCCTTGCTTGAATGAGTCATTTGGGAGACTATAGGTTAGCTGTGATCAATTGTGTGCAATCACCCGCCTGAGGCTTCACTGATACACTGATTGTTCTGTCGTTGAACATATGGATGGATCAATCGTTTTAATGTGAGCTTGCAGGACTATGCAAATGTGCAAAACCGGGTAGCTAAAGGAGAGCCTGCATCAGTATTGATCCACCAAACTTTAATTTGTTAAAATATTTTCCTCATTAGGCTCTTGTGCATGTAAGATCCTCCTTCTCCTGCGTCTGTGTTGTTATTCCTACAGCACAGCTGGAATCATACATTACCCTGAAGCTGAAATAATTGAATTCAGCCAGGATTCCAAAGAGTAATCGTTCTTGGAAAAGACATTTTCCTACAAGAAAAGGAAGCATTAGCTAATTGTTGAACTGTCCTGGCCGAACTCTCCTGGCACAAGCTCAAGGCTCACATAAATACAAAATATATGGAGCTATCTTATTACTTGGACATCCATTATTACTGTTTTTACTCTGCAAATTATGTGCATGATCCGTGAGTTTACAGTAGCCTGGAAAAGTATGCATACCTCTTAAACCTTATCAAAATTTGTAAGTTCAACCACACAACCTCAATGTATTTTGCTAGAGTTAAAGTAGTATTGCACAACTGTGAGGAGGAAGCATGTATTTTATTTTTTTATTTTTTTATTAAAATCTGAAACTCTGGTCAACATTGTGCAGTTTTCTGTTGATTCTTCTTTCATACTGCGTTAGCTTTGATGGAAAGTGTTTGTGAACAAAAACATCCATAAAGGCTTATTAGTGGAGTAAAGTTATGAACTGGATTCATACCATATAAGTTACACACAGATGGCCTCTAATTAATCATCAGATAGTCCACTGCAACCAGTAGACTACTGGAGACTACTGGTTGCAGTGTATTTTATTTGGGGATATGAGCGCAAATTAGGGATGCACCAACCCACATGTTTCACTTCTAATACAAATATCTGAGGTTTAGTATCGGCTGATATTGATCTGATACAGAAGAACAGTGCTGAATTGACTCAAAGTGCTTTAAAAAAAAAACACAGACACTTATGCATACTTAAATACACAAATAGCTTCACAAATTTGGTCAAACATGTAAAAACAATACAACTTTAATTAGTGCAGTCAGTGCAATTAAGAGACAATCTAAAATAAAACATAAACTGAAACTGACCCAAACATCAGGTTGACCACCGAGTTCAAACATGTAAAAATAAACTGCAGCAAACCTTATATAACGTAAAATAAATAATAAAGCATGAATTACACATAGAGTTAGACTGAATAGATCTGCACTTATGGATCAGCCACATTGTCACTGATATCTGATCCGACTCAAATATTAATATATAATCTTTGTATCTCTGACTCAAATCTTTCCACACTTTTCAGTATTTAGAAAAATGTTAATAACTGCGCACAATTTTCCTTTCATGACCTTCTGTTGGTACGCCACATAAAATCCCAGTAAAATACAGTGAAGTATGTGGTTGTAAGTTGACAAAATGTGAAAAAGTTCAGTGCACCTGAAGGCGTTTGTACGGTGTTGTAAGCGGTCACTGGCGTTTTAAACGGGGTTTTTTTCCATGTGGAAACGGTGGAATTGTCAACATCTGGATTTGCTGGGAACTTAAAGATTTCTGGGGATTTCTAAAGAGGAAAGGATTGTTGTCAAATTAACAAGGTGCAATTAAGAAAGCAAGAAAAAAAGTCTTTTTTTTTCAAGGTGTTACATTTTTATGATTTCTATTAACTAAAATGCATTTGGTGTTGACAGTAAAGCCATCAGTGACAACAAAAAGGACTTTCTGTGATTGTCTTTGCTAAATGTGGCTACAATGAGTTTTTGACAGGGAAAGCATCTCTTGCCCTTCTCACTAGCTCCTTCTTTGGCCTATTCATTGCACAAAGCTGCTTAAGCACACTTAAGCGCATTAGCATTTGGCTGCCAGGGGACCATATTGACCCAGCATTTGGACGGCCTAAATGAGTGAAAGATGGAGCGATTTGTTGGGGCTTTAGAAATTTCCTTTTGGGAGCAAGGGGGGGTACGAAGGAAGCGTTGGAGCGGTGAAGGGTGGGGGGTCGTCTTCAAGGAGTTGTTCCACTTTCTCTCAGGGCACGGTGTTTGTTCTAATCTGGTGTGCCATTTCTTCGCGGCCGAAGCAGGTCTGATTTGTGACATTTCAGCCTACGGAGCCTTTTTCTGCCGGCTATATTGGCTTGACCCGATTATCTAATCTGTGCTTTGAATTTCAATCAGGTTCCCCTCAGCCGCTGCTGTGTGCTATGGGAACCTCTGGCTGAGGGATTTCCTTATTCAGCTTTCTTCAAACACAGATGGCCGAATGTTTAACTAATTGTTAAGAGAGTTGACAAAGCCGAATTTAACCCCGCACACGGTCCAGGGCCTCAGTACATAGACGGGATAAAGAGGAGGACAGTGAGGTGGGAGTTTGTGGGACGGTTCTTTAAAACAGGCATTTGAACGCAACACAGTGTTGAGGATAAATTAACTTGTGGTTAACAGTAAAACCTGCTCAATGTGTGCATCTTATTATGCTTCTATCTTTATATACACTTGTGACCAGCAGTTGCTATAATTAAAGTATAATTAATTCAAACTCTGGATTCTAGGATGGAGTGATGATGAAACATAACATTAATGATTTCAAACTGCTGTATTTAGATGTATAATTTTTAATTTCTTGTGTATTTGCTGGAAGAATCAAAATTATTATTAGAAGATCAAATATTTAGCTTCTGGCTTTTCCAGAGACCTCAACTTGTTTGAGAATTTGTTGACTACAATGAGAAGGAACAAAATAATAAACCAGGAAGCGTGGGGTTGACGTGAAACTTGCTAAGCAACTTAACATTAAATTAGTGGAGAAAATCTGCAATAAATCTTAACTTTTGGGCCCAAAGCTTCCAACCACAGAACTCTGTGTTTTTGTTTTCCATGTTTTCATGGTCGCTCTCTCTCTCTCTGTCTCTTCCAGCATCTCTGCTCCACCGGCACCCTGGAGCTCCTCGCAAACGCCGGCAGTGATGTGGACAGGCTAATATGCAGAGAGACTAATAACGACCGAAAGGTTAGTTCTCTCTCCCTCACCTGTGAAATGTCGATGATGCATCTGTAATTAGGTGTAAAACTGTTGTATTGGACAGTTCTGTGGTTCTACATTTGTTCTACCTGTCCCGCTTTAGTAAAGGTGAGATCCTGCCTCACCTCAGCAGTGGATAACACAGTCCTGCATTAATTAAGCCTCTAATTACTGAGTCCTCTCCTCATTATCATCGCCATTAATCAGAGCACATTTCCTCTCTTTCCTTTCATTTAGGTTATTCTTGAAGTTGAAAAAAAGACTTTCATTTACGCCGACCCGAACGTTTTCCGGGCAAACAACGGGACCTCGGTAAGCGCCGACCTTCAGATGCTCAGCTTCCCTCTCATCTTCTTTAGATTTACCCTGACAGCTTCATAGACTCTCCCTTATAACAGCAGCTGCTGTTTATAAGGATTTAAACTGATTATCTGTGAAATAGGAGATGAAAGAGGCTCAGTAGTTTGAATAGGTTTCAATGAGGCTAAAATAAGTGCATGCTGAATGAACGTGTCACCGACGAACGCCCTGCATACAGTTTCTTAGTCCTAACAAAGCAACCCATGTCTTATTACTTTGGTGTTATTGTTTTGATACCCTTAAGACCAGATCTTTGTTGGAAATCCAGTTCCAGGGTGCCACCAGGCTAACCGGAGCCGCCCTAGAACTGGATTTGCCAGCTCTGGAGGATCCGTTCTTGCAGTTCACCTTCATGGTCGGTGTTTGAACCCGCATGTCTTTGGAGTAACTTTGTGTGCACACAGGCTGAGTGTTAAGTATGTGCAGCTGAAAGCACCTTTTACATTCCTCTGCTTTTATATGGCTGTATATTACATTAAGTAGTTCAAAGTCGCAGCTTGTTAAATTCCCCAGGAGTTACACACACACACCCCCACACACCCCCCCCCCACACACACACCCACCCCCACACACACACCTTCACATCAACAGAATGAAGCATGAAGCCAGAGCTTATTAATGCTGTTTGACTCATAATATAAAAAGTTAATATAAGCCCCTGGGCAGTAAATCAGCAGTCATTTATGAACCCTGAAAGGTAAAATAGCTAAAAATCACCAGACATAAACAACATAAACAAATCTAAGCACAATCGTGGAGAAACAAAGTGATTAGAAAAGAACGTAACAGGAATGCTGTTTATTATCCAACACATAAATATGTTAAATGAGTTATTTCAAAATTACACACTTTACATTATTAGGAGGAATTCCTTCCACCTTAATCATTGTTTTATGGATGAAAACAGAAAGTCCTGGCTGAATTAAACGCAGGCAGCGGATGGCCCAGCATTTGTTTTCCTTCTGGTAACTAAGACCAGAAAGTATTTTATCACTTTTCACCTCTTTTGTAAAACCCAGATGCAGTTTTTCTTTATTTTTTATTCTTTTTGCTCTTCTCTCATCAGGATGGATTTTGATGTGAGTTTTTTCTGGAATAAGGTCACACACAAAGTCAAGTTTATTAGTAAAGCACATTTCAGCAACAGAGCAGTTCAAATTGCTTTACATAATAAAACATCAGAATGCAACCAATTATGAAACAAGCAATAAATATTACATTTTGTCAAAATTATCAAGCAAATATACAGCAAATATATTTATCAATGTTCCAGTTATTATAAATCAAGGCAGTGTTTCTGTGTTTGGGCTGTTTTGCAATTTTCTGGACGTTTGTTTCAGACCTGAAGACCTGAGTAGATTTAAAAGTTAATACAACAACAGCAGGTCTATAATATATAAGCAGTATGAGTTTCTGTAGAACATTAGTCATTTGATCCTGAAACGTTCTTCAGATGATAGAAGGCCAACTTTGTAATCATCTTTATGTGTTTCTGAAGGTTCAGGTCTGAGTACTGAACCTAAGGAAAGCTTAAAAGTTACCAGCTTTGGCAAAAAGATTAGGATTATTATTGAAAGTATGAATTTCCCAGAACTATCAGGTAAACACAACGTCCTGCATTGGTTTGTCAAACTCAACCTAAAATGAGGAGCTTGTAGTCGAGCCACTGCTTCTCCACACTGAGAGGCTAAAGAGGTTCTGGCATCTATTCAGGAAGCCCCCTAGTGTCTCCCCTGATCTGTGACAGTCAAGAAGATGAGTTCAAACAAAGAGATGGTACTAGATTGATGCTGAAGGCAGAAAACTCAGACAATTCCCTGTGGGAACTAAAACGGTCAACAGTGATGTTACTGATGTTTTTTTTTTGTGTGTGTTCATTAGAAATCAAGTTTAGCAATGTTGTAGTTTCCAACATAATCACCAATTGGATCTGCTAATTGACATCACTAAAAGCTAATAACAGGGTACTTGTTTCTTTATTATACTGTTGCAACATTTTCATTGAAGGATTATTAGTTCTGTGACATGTAAATCACCAAATGTGCAATTAAATCATTTTTATTGGTATTTTCATGAGTCTCAAATGGATCATGATGGATTTTGTGTGAAAGCCTTCCCCTTTCTAATATTGAAATGATTCCCAGATACCTGGATGGTTATTTTTCTAACTTCAAACTTGGAAATTTGAACTTTTGAGTCAAAGTGCTATATAAACTGCAGCTGCATCCTTTAGCCAATCATTCTTTAGATGCAGAAAATGTTTATTTTTTTTTACATTTTTTGTGTTTTCAGGATGTAAGAAGCTGAAAAGCTTCAGATTTAGTCGTACTGCTGTTTTAAAATGTCTGACTGGATGGTAGTACTTGTAAACCCTGGCATTCATTGAAGTGGTAGTATCACAGAATATGAGCCGGTTGGTGAAACAGTTGCTGCAGGAGGATGCCGCCCCCCCCTCCGCCTCCAGCTTCGCCTCCTCCCCCTCCTCCCTTCCCCTCTCTCCACCTCCTCAGCAAGCAAGACAAGATGGATGACATAATGGGGGCATCAGAGATAATCTGATGGTCATGGTCTAGTTAAACACACCGTGTTATGATCCTTATAAAACAAACTACCTTTCCAAAAGGATAAATGTCCCGCCTCCCGTTCCTCCACCGGGGTGGAGTAGAGGAAAAAAATCCATTGCATCCTTCATCAACTGCAAGACTTGTACCAGCTTGACAGAAATTTAATTCGAAGCAGCTCTTGAAAATAATTATTGTATTTTGAGAGGAGTAATCATTGGCCGGGACATGATTGAATGTGTCCATGCCTATTGACTTTTGCTATGATTAATAGGTTTGTTTAGTCGATATTCCCATCGAAATTGTATAATTAATTATCCCCGGCGCTGTCACGGCAGGACGATGGAGAGCCCTGATGAGTATTTGGGAAGATTAAATTTTCCAGGCGCTCGCAGCGTCAAGGGGCACCATGGGGCCTTGCTCCGTCGGAGGGATGGGAGGAGCGCGGCGCTAGCTTGTGTGTGGCCGCGCACACAGCTGCACTCCTGCAAATCAGTTTCCTCCTTGCAGCACACACCCACGGTGCACTCTCTCTCCCCATCCGCATTGATTTTGTTTCACTATCTCTTTATTGTAACTTTATCAGTGTGGTGTTGGCAGATGGGGGACCAGGATGTGTTTGTGTTGTGATGAACCTTCCTGTCCGGCGTGCCTCTGCTCGTCATGCTGTTGGCGTCGGCTCCCGGCATTACTCACAAACCACGAGATGTTTTAAACAAGAGGAGGAAACGCTCCTCCTGCCCAGAGTTCCCCCGTCGCTGCTCTAAGTGGCACTTCAGAATCGATGCTAAATAAAATCCAGCATTAAGGGATTTAAAGTGATCCTGCAGTAGTTCTGTCATTTAGTTTGGCTGGAAAATGTTTGTGTCGCTTCATCAGAATAGATGGCTCTTTAGCTTTACGTAAATCTCCCGGCAGAAATTAAATTTGGAAAACGTCATTTTACATTTTCAGTCCATTGTATCAGGAATCGCTTCACTAAAACACCAACAGACGTTAAATAGGTTGCAGATTTATTTTACCAGCACTAAAATTTTCACCAATTACCTTTTTTCCAAGCAAAAACTAAATAAATTCTCATTCATTTTAATGATGCCTGACATTTCAGTGAATAAATATTAGTATCGGTTCTGGGTCAGTTTGTCACTTCCAGTTTCTACCTATTTTACTTTATTTAGTCACTTTTTCCTCCTAATTCATATCTGTAAACTAAACTATTTACTTAAACTTATTTTTTATTGTAGTTGATTATTTTTCTATACATTATGAAAATATATATGGTTATAAAAATGGTCAGTTCTAACATAGTTTAGTTGAAAATGCTGTATTGCTAATTTATTGTGATTAACCCAAATCTAGCCGAACTAAGATGCAAGCAAATATTATTTAATGTGGATGTGTAATTGTTTTTACTTGCAGTAAAATTTTATTCATTTATTCTTTATTTAGCCAGACAAAAAACCCACTGAGCTTCAGATCTCTTTCACAAGAGTCACCTGGCCAAAAATGGCACAACATAAATTAACAATAATAACAAAACAGACAATCCTTTCAGTTGATTATACATATATGAAATGCAATCATAAAGAAAAAATAAAAACACATCTGCAAAGTATCAACGGACATTTAAATATAATATGTTATAAATAAAAATAAACTTTCTGACTGATAAATTTTATAAATTTGAAGGCGAAATTTTCAAAAAGAGACGCTATCCAGGAGAAAACCTGTAGCGTGACAGACAGCCTAACTTTTAACCAATTTCCATAAAGTTTATTTTTCTTAAGGAATGCAATTTATATAATGAATTACCAATTTGTTGCATTTAAATCCCTGGACGTATTGAGCGTTGTTTTCATCCTATCAAAAATACTGAACCCCATAATAACTGCACAAATACATTTTTTAGCATTATATCCTGATAGCTGTGATGCATATAAACTGTTTTAATTTGAGACTACAGCTCTCAGTACAAGATCTATATTTGCTTACAAATAAATAGAGGATATTTATTTTTAAATCATTTTCAAAAGAGAAAATCTAAATAAAGTTATAAACTGTAATGTGTTTCTGTGTTTTGCAAAATACCTTCTAAAAGGCACTTCTCCATATATTTTAGATGACTACATTTAAATATTGCAAATTGAATTAACTAAAACGGAAATGAAAGAGGATTAAAGTTTGACTCAATCTAAATGACATTTTCCTGCTGATGAAATGATTCCTGCTGCAGTTTTTCTGGGAGTGGCTCCTTCTATCCTCACTCCACTCTCCCGCCTCGCGCCAACGCCACTGACACCATTTTATCGCTTTTCCACACAAAATAATGAAGATACTATAAAAAGAAGTGGGAAAAATATGGCCGCCTCAATGAAAGCCAAGAGAGATGGGTAAAAATCAAATTAAATGACCTTTCACCCCAGCAGTTATTGATGGTCTTCAGTGGCAGCAGGTGTTGTCACAGGGAATATTTGACAATGCGTAAATCAAAGCACAATTACAGGTGGTGGACATGCTCAGAGACACTGCATTGCCCCATTTTTTATTTTTTTCTTGCCCGTCTCCTTAACCATCGGCATCGATCTGATTTAGGAGGGAGTCAGAAATTTGAGCCCATGACAGGGTAGTTTTTCCCTGACACTTCCTCATCTTTTTCTCCAACCGTGTTATTGCCGGAGCGACATTATCTCGCGCCGACCCTTCTCCACAACTCCCAAGGTCATTTCTGGTTGACAAACTACAGCCGGCTTTATAATGTCACAAGCCTTGAACCTGTATAAGCTGTGGGTTTTTTTTTTTTGTATTTTAAGCTGCCAGCCCAGTAGAGCAGCGGCGCATAATGCCTAATTGACCTGGGATGAAATGTAGTGTGAAATTTCCGGCCGCAGGGTTTTCCGTTCATCTGGATGAATAACTCAAGATTCACTTAAGGACCATGCTCACCATGTGCGTACACACAGCCATATGTTGCTCATCCTTTGACTCCACCGTATGTTATAGCATGAGCTGGTGTATCCTATAAAAACACAGTCAGCAGTAAACACATGTATAAACCAGTTCCAGGCCAGGATGTGATAACCTTGAGTAAAAATACCAAGTTTTCATCATGTTTTCAAAAAAATCTGAAGCTTAAGTGATTGAATGGCTTTTATTTAAAGCAGAAAAGCAACCATTATTTTTATTTAAATTGAAATGAACATGTGGAATTTTGTTTGTCTATAGATCAAAAATAAGAATTGGTAAAACATTTAGATGTAGTTTTTAGTTTAACTTGTTAAATTTGCTGAATACGGCACCTTGTTGCCATTCAGCTACAAATTGTTAGTGTTTGTTTTTTCCCTAAAGTAGCAAAATTAAAGAAGCTCTCTTTCAGCCAGCTTACTGGCAATGTGTAGCAGTATGCTGGTGAGAGATGGTGTTGAGTTATTTTATTGTGTTTGAAATCATCTCATTAATAGAACTTTAAATAAATACCAAAATAAATTCTAGCTGTTTGGAAACCTGGTAGAGGGAAGAAAAGATCTGCTTTTTTCTCTTACTGAATCATCCTCCTTCAATGTCCTCCACGTCCAGTAAACTACTCACACCTGCTGCTTGTGCCACTAATCACCATGTTTAAACGACCCCCAGGTTTTTCAGTCATTGTCAGATCCTCATATCTGTCAACATCAATTTAGCTGTTATCCAGTTGGGCCTCTTTGCACCGTTTTGGTTATTCTCCTGTACTTAAGGCAATGAAACAAACCCACAACATGGTACTGCCACCACTGTTCAGTAATTCTGGCTGAACATCTCCAGCTTTGTCTCCTCTGACCATAAAACCTTTCTCCAGGTATTGCGTCCATGTAAACAGCCGTAACTTTCAGTCATGCTCAAAGGGATCCAATGGGGAGCATCGTCTTGTGCCTTGCTCTGCTCCCTCTCAGTCCAGGCCTACATGAAACTGGCTTCACTGTGAGGCAATGACACTGGTGATCCAGCAGTTTCTAGATTATGATTTGACCTTAAAAAGGCAGTATTATGTATTTTCCAGGCAGGGCGCCAGTCAAGTAACTATGTTACCTTCAGATGTTATAATAATGCTGTCTGTCAAAAACAACTTAAAATAAATTTGTGGAAATAGGTGGAGCTTTGGGGGCTTTTAAAACCTGAATGGCTGCTGTGGGAGATTTAAAGATTCCTTAAACATGCACTGAAGCAGTGGTGCCCAAATTGGGTCCTCGAGGCCCGGCATCCTGGCCGGATGGTTTAGCACATCTGGATCCAATGATGACTCCTTAGAAGGCCTAAGAAGAACCTTGACATGCTGAGAAGGTTGTTATTACCACTAAACCAGACAGGATGCCGGGCCTCGAGGACCCACTTTGGGCATCCCTGGATTTAAGAATCCAAGCATCAATCCAGATGTGCTTTAGATGAGGGAATAACATTATAAGATGACATTAAGCTCAAAGAAGTTTATGTTATATAATCCCCCCCATATAAAAGTAACATCTCAGACCTTGACGAGATGAATTTACCTGCAATGAGTGAACATCTTTACTTGTGTAAAGTTCACTTCAGTGTGTCACTAACAGATATCCTAGGGTCATTTTCACTCATCTTGTATGGCTTAGATAATTTTTGTCAGATTGAGAACCAACATTTGCAACTCAGCATTGTTGTAATAGATTGGCTGAAATTCCAATATAGCAAAAAAAAAAATACCGGTTAAGCTTTTCGAACACATCCTCCAGCATGGTGATTTAGGGAGTACAGCAGAGCGTGGGGTTGCATCCTCTGCTCTGCCATCCCTCATCCACAGTGTGTGAGTCTCTCCCGTGACCCCCGACCCCCTTTTCCCCCCCATGGCGATGTGAGTTTGATGAATGCGGCACATCTGCCCTCCTGAACCGCTGAGACTCTGTCTGGGAGGCCGCCGCGGCTGAAAGTAATGGCTGCTGTTCTACACCGCTGCCACGTAATCACACCCGCGAGCGAAGGCTTGCACGGGAGTCGTTTATGAGCGTGCGCAAACAACGCAAAGGCGTGAATATGTCACTGCAGATTGGAGGCAGCCCTTACCTTCCGCCGGTGTAAGAATTCCCGGACGTCCTTCCAAACATCGGCCATGTGCGCCGCGTCGTCTCCGTTGATGTTTCATTATGTACCCATCAACATATTGTCAGGTTTAATGCAGCAACATGGTGTCATTAACGTCAGGCAACCGCTGTCAGACTCACGGCGGAGGATGTCCTCGTCAGGCCGTAATTGTTTCCCGATGTCGGAATTATTTTCGGCAGCGTAAATTACCGGCAAACCAACATGGCTGCCCTTCATCTGCACGTCTTCCTGTCCGAACGGGTAAGGGGGCGGGGCTGGAGCGAAGTCCGCAAGGGGTTGCTGGGAGACGCGGCTGTCAGTCTCACAGGGAGGCAGTCATGCAGGTGCCCTGACTACCTGTTCATCTCCCAGATAATTAATGTGTACAAGGAGCTGCTAATTGCACTTTTCACTAATGATTTATGGGTTTTGTGAAAGGTGGGAAACTGGGGGAAGTGTGTGTGTACACTCTGGTAAGTGAATACAGCTGGGTGAGGAGACATGATTGATGAAGAGTGTGTGGATGCTGTGTTGTTCTGGAGAGACACACCCCATTGTGTGACACACACACAGAGTTGGTCCACTGGTATCAATACCCTGCACCTCTTTCAGGTATGTAGGAGAAACTGAATGGGCACAAAGATGAGACGATCCAGTTTGACTCTTTCTCATCCTTCCTGAGACAATAAGGCCGGGTGATGAATGGTTATTGACTTCTTCGCTGAATTGGATAATGCTGTATGAATTCAAATAAACTCGACTCTGAGTTTGATAAAGTCTGGCACTGTTTCAGAAGGGAGCTGGTTCTGATATTCTTGGTAGAAATACCCGATTCCCAACTTTATTCCCTGTCCATCCAAATCAACTTCAAATCCAACCATCCATCTTTTCATTTGTCTTCCTGTGGTTTTTAGAGAAAAGGCTAATTTATTACTATAGCACCGTTTATTAACGCAGCAATCCAAAGTACTTCACAGAAACAGAGTAAAGATATTAATCTATCTATTTTTCCTGATAGAGTAATAAGACTTGGCTTCTGTAGGTCGGGGACCAGAATTGCACCATTTGTTACATTTTTGCTTTCACACTGACTGTGTCGAACAAACCTGTTCCCCTCCTTGCCTGTGGTGGCGCTACACCGAGAACCACTGATGGAAACCATACAAAACCGTTGAAACTTTCTTCTTCATGAAATAATCGGAGCAGCATCAGAGTTTAGTGGTCATAGGATTTCTCTGTTGTCTTCGGTAAATGATGATGAACCATTTCGTCCACTGGTGCCAGACTCTTGTGTTTGTTGACGTAGTCCACAATGGTCTCCAATCCACTCGCCGCACCAGAACTGAAGCCTCGGTTTGTAGGTGGACCAGAGTTTGCTTCACACACACCGGAGTTTGGTTATACAGTCACACCTCCTCAAACTAACCAAACCTTCTAGACAAACAATTAAAGTGGACTAAACTGTTTGATTTTAGGATGTAATGCACAAAAAACCTCTATCATTTTTTTCTGATTTATCGGTGGAATTAGTCAGATTCTTTGACCAAAGCCTCCAGTGAACAACAATGTTTTCAGGAACCAAAAGTTTCTGCACAGTTCAGGTTTTCAGACAGTTTATTTCTGAAACAGAAACAAAAATCCTGCCTCTGTTTGTTTAGTTTTGGCTCTTGGAGCTCTGGGTTAGCAGGTCTCTCGTTCATACTTGGCCAGTCAGTTAAACAGCAGCAGGGTGTATAGCCTCTCCAGTGTCAAACAAGGACTCACTGATTTCAGAACTGGTGTCATGTGATTCGTTTTCCTGGAAAATATTTATTACGAAAGTGTTTTTTTATACTACTAAACTGATTTTATTATCAAGTTTATGCGGTTGTTAAAAACTACGTCTGAGTTCAAAATGTCACAAAGATTTCTTGCGTTCTCAGTGACCTGAACTCTGTCCTTGAGTTTCCTTTCTGGTTACGTATTGAAAGCAAATATCTGCCTTTAAATCAGAGTGAAATTTTGTATTTGGGTGGAAATTGGAGTTTGTGTGAAAAAACATCCGACCCTGCTTCATATGGTCTCAATCAGTGATCACACATTAATTAATTCATTACCTGCTTATTCATGTTTCTCACTTTATTTCTGATTTTTTATTTTTTTTTTTTGCTTTCCCAGCTTTTACAGTTTGACAAAGAGCTGGAGGCGTTCAAGGATCGGCTGGATGAGATGGCGATCAATTTCCCACCCACGTAAGAACCACGGCTCTTTTTAGCACCTTTACATCCCAAACATGTTGGTATAGAAACAACTGTGATCCTCTTTGGTTTATTTAATAACCTTTTTACCATCTCAAAGTGAACACTAAAGGTTTAACATCTTTTCTATGTTAATATGTTTCTGTTTTGTTGAACATTTTATACTACAGGACATTTGAAGGTGTTTTAGCCTGTGTTACTTTTTTAAAATAAGTATGAAGGTTTAATATTTTATAGAATATAAAATATTCTATAAAAAAGACCTTAGTTTAAGAAAAGCTATACAGGAAACCAGATCACTGAACCAGACTACATCAAATCATGAGGAACCCATTCCTAAATAATGATTTACTAAATAAAAAAACCTTAGCTGTTTTCTTAATAGTTAAATACAAAGTTTGCATGAAACCAGTTTTTTATGTCACCATTAAAACCAGAACAACCAGAACACAGAAGGATTTTATGCTGTAAAATGCATCAAAACCCTACACTTTAATTTTTATTTGATCTTTTTCCAGATCTGTCTTATTTAAAATTGCATGTTTTCTTGTCTTTCTCATTTTCAAGAGTGGTTAAAATGTCACATGACCACAGACAGTCATGGATTAATAATTATACAGCCTTAAATGTTCTGATCATCTTAATGCAAAGTGTAAATTACAGAAAAATGTTTCAGTTATTTTCATTTTGTGAATATTAGTGGATTTGAGTAAAAACAGCAAAAAATCCTAAAACTTTCCTTTCCTACACTTTTTCAACATGAAATTATTTTACTGCAAAACAAAAAGATTAATTTATTTTACCAAGGATGAAATAAATGCAATCCCTGCAACATCATTTTTATAGTTTAAAAATGAATACTTTCAGTTTATTTGAACTATCCCTGATTTAAATTCAGATCAGCATATTCTGAGAAATCAGACCTACAGCAGTATTTTGCTGTAGTGAGCAGGCTTTACATGCTCTGAACACCAGAAGCAGACTCTGTCACTTTTCCACCAGGCGGTCCAATAAAAGCTCTTGAATTCTTGCTTTATGGGGATCAGTATGATTGCACATGTGCCCAAACGGCTCCCGCGTGGATTCGGGCGTGCGTGCCGCACCAAGCGCCACGGGCCGCATTGACAACGCCGTCTCAGTGGGACGTGGTGGAGACGGGAGCCGGCGGTCCTTCTCCTCCTCAAACAAATGCATTTGCAATTAGCCCTTTCAGAGGAGAGGGAGGGCAAACACGCGGCTGCTGCGGAAATATGTTTCGGGGAGCGTCGCGTTAATGGCGCTTGACCTTTGCCGTCGGTTGTGACTCAATCAGTGCAGATAATGAAACACTGTAATCAAACAATAATTACTTGATAAACTGCTCTGGTGGCAGGCACGGAGCGGCGGGGGATTTTATCTTGTCTGTGTGCGTATATGTGTGTGTGTGTGAGGAAGGACTTTAGAAACATAGGACGTTCCAAATGTGTGTGTGTGGGAATCGATTAGAGATTGCTCTGTCGCAGCGCTGCGAGTCCCTGTTTTTTAAATGACTCTGTGTCTTAATCAGGGACCCCATTTACATCACTTTGCATAAGTGACAGGTGGATTTATCGTCCTTTTACACCGCCCGACTCTTGCACCTTTCCACATAACACTGAATCATCTCTCCACAGGGAGGCATGAACGTGCTGCAGCAAAAGAATACAAATGATTTCCTCACACTTGAGGCGATGATGAATCAAACAGATGAAACGCGGGAGCGGCGTATGAAATCCGATTTGATCAACTCTTAGTCTGCGACAAAACACATCATTGTCAGGCTTGTAATGGGCAGCGGTGGCCTAGTTAAACTTAAACAACCCGTTGTGCCTCTCTGCTACCCTTCCCCCTGTCAAGCTTCACCGATTGCTCCCCATCTCATGCTCTGCTCAGGACTGTCCCCTCGCCATCTGTGAGGTTATTACTCTTTTCTTTTTTTTTAATGCCGGCCATCAGAGCGGAGCCTCACCGCTGCACACAGGCATGCACACACACGACTCACTTTGCTCCCAATCTATAAATCAATAATAGTCACAAACGTTTAATCTTTGAGGTAATTCTCTCCGTGGATTGGGTATCACAGTGAGATAGCCCTGCACAAATCAGCTGAGGATCTGACAGAAAAGTGGTAAAAATGGTGAAACTTGTAAACGACATAGATTCATTTCCAGCAGACTGATGGATTTCAAGTATTTTTTTTTATTATGGTTTACAACTAATGGACACTCAAAATTCTGTTTCTGATATAAATGTGGGATAAAATCATTAAAATTGATGCGTTCAAAACATTTAAGGGTTTTAGGATATATTTTTATTTTTGTTAGTAATTTTTTCAGCAGGACAGGAAACCAGCTCTGACAGACTTGAGCTGACCAAGCCAGATGTTAGCATTTCTGTGCCCAAAATCCTTTCTTCAATTCAATTAAAACATATTTTATTTTTCCCTGAGTTAAATTAAATGTTGTATATATTGGGCAGGAAGAATCTATGGTAGCAGTCAGTATTGCAACGAATTTGATGAGGCCTCTGACTGAAAGCTGCTGCTGTATAACATGGTAACAGCTTAATATTTCTCAGTAGCATGTCCTGCATGACACCATCAGTTGCAAGCACAGTTAATCATTATCATTTGCTTTTGCCGCTCCTCTTTCTCTGGCCGTATGATTAGAAAACTGGGCAGGAAGATGTTGGAGTAGGGGATACGATCCCTGCCTGTTATGATCGATGCAAGAGGTTGAACTTCCTCCGTCTCTCTGCTCTGCTTTAAATTACTCTGAGATTTGGGGTCAGAGTTCAGGTATTATTTGAGCTTCTGATAGGCTAATCAGCTGCTACTAATTGTAAAAACAATATCATAACAGCAGTTCAAAAGTTTAAAAGTAAGAGCAAAAATTAGACCATTAATTGCAACTAAATCCAATTCTTTTCTGTTTTTTTTGGGTCATGTCCAACTTTTTCATCGTAGTCTAAACGGCCCAATTTCTACCTTTCAACCTCCCCAATAACCAGCACAATTCTAGTATACCTATTACAAATACCAGTGGTGTCCAAAATGTGGCCTGAGGGCCATTTGCAGCCCCTGAGCTGATTTTATGCGGCCTACGGCTGCAAATGAAGAATAATAGAAATTTGCTCCTCCTTCCTCAGGTGGGTGATGCAGACGGAGCCTTTTTGTTTTTAATCTGGGTAAAATTATTTCAAACAAAGTAAAATTTCACAATAGAAAATCTCTATAGCACAAAGTATTCAGCATCCAGGCTTTTTAATATTCTCTTGTGTCAACAGGCTTTGATGCACCCAGATTTGCTTTTAATGAATTAGATGTGACTGTATTAAAAGTGACTAAAATCCTGTCAGTTAATCTTGTATTTATTGCTTAGAATTGACAAAAAAAAGTTTAATTCTCCGTCAAGACCTTTTAAAATTTACTATGTTTTTCTTTTAATAAGGCAAACTTGCAAAACTCTTTTTACATTTTGGATTTACAAAAATTAGCATATCCCGTCCCAACATAAAGAAATCTTTATTTAGCCAGAATAAAACTCCTCGAGAGAAAATATGCACAAGAGTTGACACAACACCATTAAAACAGTTTGTAACAAAAACACAGTACTTCATCAATTACTTGTTTTAATTAAAGTGTTGCAGCTTGGTCTATTGTTCAATACTTTAAAAAAAACTATGTTTTGTTTTCCTTTTTTTTATTCTTCATTTTTTTGGGCCAGCAAGTCACAGTTTGGCCAATATGACCAAACATTTGGACGCCTCTGACTTGTCTATATACTTATTGGTGGTTAGTCATTTTTTTATATTAAAATGGTCCTTTGACTTATTGAGATGCACCTGCTTGTGTCAAACCTTGAAAACAAGACAAAAAGGTGATGCATTTTCCCAATTTCTTTAAAGCAGGAAATTCCTTCCCTCTGCATCTTTCCAGAGGCCTTAAGTTTGAAAATATATATCCCTCCACTTTCAAGACGTCATCTGTCAAAGTCGGCGGTGACACATGAGTACTTGGGCACTGGGGTGAGGAATTTGCCCGGGCCTTGTGACAGTTGGACCTGGAGCCAGTCGGCTGGTGCGCTCCACCGGGCCGACGAAGCAACGCCGTCAGGGCGACGCAGACGGGATCGCATGTCCGCTCTGGGGGGAAAGATGAAACTATTACGCTTATCGTTTATTTAGAAACGGTTTCTCTATCAGCTGTAATACATGAAACTGCCAACCAACCATGAGGCCATGGACTGCAGCACAGCCATTATTAAAAGTAATGGTAAGTTTTACCGCAGATCATGGTACCTTTTATTTCATATTTTAATGGCATAACATAGGTAATATCCCCCTAAAAACATACAAAAGTACCAGTAACGTATTCATGTATTTTGATTGATTTAAGGGAAAGCTTTTAGTACTCCTCTGATCTGATTTCTCTTCTGTTTTTTTTGTACAAGATCGATGCAAAAATTGAATTGGTCCCAAGCTTCTGAAAAAAAGAAGTAAAATAAATGCAGAGGCTGATGAGCGGGTGGAGGGAGAATGTATTCGAGCCGTAACGTGGTTACTGCAGTGGCTTTGAGGGAGATTTTGAGTGACATCAGACCAGCAGCACAACTCCATCAGCGGCCGCATCATGAGTGATTTCAGAGCTGAAGACGATGTGGAAGAGGGGGGACACCTGACGGATTTCTGAGGGATTTTTAATTATTTTAAGTATGAAAGCAGCATTGGAGGTACCTAAAGCAGAAAATAAACGATTTACTGATTGCTAGTATTGATTCCCAAAGAAGTCAGACTGTAATCCATATTTAACCTCGGGATTTCTGATATTCAGCTTTCTTCCTGAATAAAAATTGTAATCTCTGAATTAGATTAAACTTAAACTGTTTGAGTTTACCTTCTAGTATTTGTTGTTTACTGCCTGAATTTATCATAATCCATTATTCCAACCCATTTGGTAGATAATTTATTGCAACTACTTTCACTTTTTTCTTCCCTGATTTATTATTATTTTTAAATAATTCAGAAAATCCTAACTAAGATTAAATAAACCAGCAAGCTTATTCTCCTCTGTGAGGCAACAAACACCAAGGGCTGATCACTAATAATTTGGATATTATCAATAGAAAATATGAATAATATTGGTATTGGATAGATTCTAGGGTTATAGGATCAATACTTTATTTTCAGATTCCTTCTTGAAATTGTATTTAATTTTTATCAACTCTACCCAAAAAATTATTTGCTCTCAAATTATATTTTTTGCACTTTTTTTGGGAAAACGATGCACAAAATATTTTGGGAAAAGTGAAAATAATATGAATGAAAGTACCAACATGCTAGTTTGTTTATTATTCTTGGAAAATAACTTGTAGGTTGCAGAAAAGTAACCTGGACGTTTTTGGAAATAAATCATAAGTTACAGAAAGTAATCCAGAATTTCTTGTAAAATAGCTTGAAACTTGGAGAAAATTACTTGTAAGTTATGGGTTGCATTATGTATTGCCACTGTAATATTTTAGTTTATCATATTATGTTCTTAATTTTACAACAATTTTAATTTTGAATTCTGCTTCATTTCAACACACTAAATGAAAAACATCTAAATCTGTTCCAAGCCGACATTTGCTGCTGCAACATTGACCTAAAGTATAATTAAAGCAGGGAATTATCCCTAATTTTTCCCATAATTCTCCTCTCCCAACCCGAACGTCTCTGTAGGCTCCTGTAGTAAAACTGGTGTCTCTATTGCTGCTGCATTGTTTGTCAAGTCTA
Source organism: Phalloptychus januarius (assembly GCA_902982915.1). NCBI lineage: Eukaryota > Metazoa > Chordata > Actinopteri > Cyprinodontiformes > Poeciliidae > Phalloptychus > Phalloptychus januarius. Next base: position 3,693,868 of record CADWAE010000242.1, on the reverse strand, counting down.
GACATGCGACGCAGCAGAGGAGCCCAACCTGACCTAAAGGTCGGGAGGTGAGGTGTGTTGTGAGGGTGAAACTGATAAACGCTTGTGTCCTCGCTGCACAGAAAGCGTCTCGTGCTTTCAAAGCTTCAGGATGTGACTGTGAGGCTAAATGTGATGAAACTTAATGTCAAGAGAAACATGAAGCTACCTGCTAGTTTCTCCACCTTATCTCTGAACTAAGCTCCTCCTTACCCTCTGCAGGCCTGTAGAAATGATCTCACCCTCTCTGCATGAGCATTTGATTGTGAAGACATTAGTTGAACAGCCCTTCTGTTTGCCCCACTTATGAAGGAAGCTGCTTGTTTTCTGCTCTCTGCCAGCTGTGCTGCTCCGTAGCAGCGGCACGTGACTCCGTTTAAGGAGCGCCACCGATACAGTGGAGCCACAGCGTTGTGTTAAAAGGCGCTGCGCTGTGAGTGTGTTGTTTGTGTTGGCTGCTCCCAGCGCTACGGCCTGATCTACTGAACAGGAACATTGTTTTACAAGCAGCAGCGCATCCATCATCCCAGCTACTGGAGAGCCAGTGGAGATGATGAGGGGCGGCTGTGGCGATTACAGCGGAAGATTCGCTGCTGTCACATATCGTCGCCTCTTGCCTGAGACGACGCTTCTTGTGATGAAGGCTTTGTTTAAAGCGATCTTGCTCAGAGAGGCTTAAATGGACGCCATCTGTGTCTTCCTGTCTTCATTTAGATCAGCTAAACGCAGAAGTTGTCATTGCTGAATTCCAGAAAATCTGCAAGGCAACTGATGGCGCTGCGCTCTGTTTGCTCTCTTCTGTGCCAACGTTGTGCCTGTGAGCCTCCCAGCGCCACACATTCAGATAGCATTTGGCTGATCTTCTTGAAGCTTTCTGTGCGTCGTGTTTTACCAGGCTTCCCCTGACAACCGCAAGCAAACATAGATGTAGAGAGGCTACGAGTCGTTTGAAAGCAACGGATTCCTACTTCCTGCCAATCCCATCGACGGTAACGCCCATGATATCATGTCTCGCATATGAAAACTCTTATCTTTGGCTTCCTGCCCTACCTACATCCTCAAGTTTATATTGCACTCATTAAATACTCAGTAAGTGAATAGTCCACTGTTTGGCCTGTCACTTTTCCACCATATAAGGCTTTTGCTTTGGAGATAAGAGTGTCTGCTCTTCGCTAAATGGGCTTTAAAATCAAGAAAAAGCTTCATTAAAATGCACTGGGTGTAGGCACATTAGGTATAATAGAGCAATGTATACCCAGGGCCTGTCTAAGGTTTCTATAGTACTTCAACTTTTGCATATTTTGTTTTATTGCAACCACAAACGTTTATGGACCCATTTTATCCCAATAAAATACTTTATAGGGATTTTATGTGACAAGAAAGTGATCTATGTTTTTTTCAGATTATTTTAAAGCAATATCCTATAAAGTGATAGGAGTCATTCATTTATTTATTCATTCATTTATTCGTAAAGCGCTTCAAAGGAGCAGTATTATGTGTTTTCCAGGCACATAGTGATATTTTATAGCACAATCAAGTAATTCTATTAATTTCAGTTGTTAAAAAATTATATATTTCTGTTCAGTTCACTTTATTTTGGTAAATTATCAACATTAAACACAGAAAAAAAACCCCAATACTAATTAGCAAACTCATAATTTACCAAGAAAGGAATAGGCTGAAGCCAAAGCTTATACTTGTCTTTCCTGTTCATATGCTTAGCAGCCTACTGTCATAAAAGAGGGTTCAAAAGACATTTTACTTTGTAATTTAATGCCCTGAAATGGGGCTCTGTCCCTTTAAGAAATTCCTGCTCTGTCTGAAACTCTGTCATCACAACATCGCTCCTCTATTAACCCTTTTGCAATATTTTTACCAGTACTGCACTGAGAAGTTGTTGTGCGCAGTTTCACCAGGTGTTTGCTAATTGCTGTTGGCTAGTCTGAAGGAGTTAGTGAGGTAGATGCAGCTCTGCATCTTGAAGGTGGGGCCAGGTTCACCCAGGCATTTTGCACTTCTAATGGTTGGCACAGGAGCTTAAAAGAATCTCCAGTCATGTTTTTGATGAGGAAATAACATTATAACATGATGTACAGCTTCAAAAGGTACATTTTATATGATACTGTCCCTTTAAAAATAAAAGGCGGCCAGACCACAAACATTTTCAAAACAGTTTGATGTAGTACCACATATCGGAGGTTTTGGGGCGAAAAGATCAGAAGTGAACCGTTCAGACTGCTGTGAGAAAGTTAGATATGGGCAAAAACTATTTGATTTGAAAGTAAATATTCACCAGACGCTGTTTGTCCAATCAGACATGAAAGAATGGGCAAAATATCAGCATCTGGGATAATAAAATCTACAAAGATCCAACTGCAAAACTTCAAAGTTTGTGGCTGCAATCTGGACAAAACATGGAAAAAGTTCAGGTGGTGTAAAAGCTTTTGCACTGTATATAAATATTGCCTCCCTGGTTGCTGGGTGAGGCCAGGTTTCACCCTGTAGGTCGGGGCTGTCCTCACCTTGCCAGATTTTTTTTCTACTGTTGCAAGACAAACAAGCTGACACCAGCAGCAACACATGTGAGTAATGTGCCAGCAGCCAAGTCAAACATTAAACCCTAAACCAAGCATGAATGAATGAGCTCTCCATGGCTGCCAGCGGGGTCCTGGTAGGAGACCGTGCACACATGTATCATCTGCAGAGTGGCCGGCTGCACAAAAGAATGGATTAACTGTACAGCCTCAACAACAAGCATCCATCAAAGGACATTTTTCAGCCTCAACTCGAACATGTTGAACCTGATGTGACTGGCGTTACATGCACAACTCTGGGAAATATTTCATTCATAATTGTGGGTGTTGGAGTCTTTTTTCCGTGTTTGATTTGTGTCTGAGAGGGTTTAGCTTTGCTGCCTCTTTCCAGCCACACAATACTAGAAGTTATCAGCTGTAGCTCATTAATTAGAGTAATTAGCCTGGCTGTAACCCACACACCCTCTCCGACAGTTTACCCTCCAAGATAAGTTTGAGCTTCCTTATCGGATGCATCAATCACTTTGTTTGCTGTTGCATTCATGCTGGACTCTGCAGGGTGCGGTAACAAAAAAAGCAAGTATACACCTGCAAATTTAGAGAATGGGAGTTTAATGGTTACAGCTGAGTGCTTTTAATAATTTTTTTTACAGCTAGCCGTCATCTTAAGTGGCCGAGTTGTTTTGTTCGGTGGAAGTTATCCAGCTGGAGTTCATTGTTTGAAGGAAGTAAAGAGGGAAACTTGATTTTCTCTCTATCTGTTTAACACCAAAATGACCCCAGTCTTGTTAGTCAATAAAGCTCCTAGACCAACCCTGATTGGTGGATTGTTCTCAGCTCAGGAAGCGGCGGCGTTCAGGCCACCCTGAAGTGGAGCGGCTCTCAAAGCTCTTTGAAGCCTTTTCCACCCTCACTTCTGTCTGATCCATCTTTATCCCCTCTCCTCTGCCTCCCGCTCTCTGTCTGTTTCACTCATCCTATTCTTCATGCTCTTTTTATCCAAGGATCACTCCTTCAGACCTTTGATTTGCATGTCAAAACCTCCATGCCTCCCACAGCCCCCCCTGGGTTTGAATGTTATTAATGCTAATTGGAGGCGGGGAAGTGCTTTAAGAAGTCAGCAGGTCTGTTTGTACACCTGGTGGGATGTGGGCTTGTGAGCCACAGGCTGGTTGAAGGTGCATCTCAGTAAATTAGAGTAGAACTGAAAAGTTACTTTATTTCAACTATGAGTGTTATAAACATTTGTTACACACAGTGTAATATATGACAAGTATTTAGATCTAAGTCTGTCGCAAAGTATTACAAAGTATTTTTGGTCTAGTTTCTAGTACAAATATCTTAGCACCTTTAAATAAGACAAACTAATTTACAAGTAACTTTTTAGCCTTGTAGAGGCTTATTGTAAGAAAATAATTTCTTAATATTGATGAAAAATTCCAGTTCCATTGGCAGATTATTTGAATTGTAAGAAGATATTATTTCCATGTTACAAATGAACTACCGTATTTTTCGGACTATAAGCAGCTACTTTTCCCCCCACGCTTTGAGCCGTGCTGCTTATGGCCCGGAGCGGCGTTTCTGTGGATCTTTCTTCAACCACCAGGGGGCTCTTTAGCAGGAAGTGAATCATTGGAAGCCAGAATTGGAAATCAAAGAAGAAAGCGCTAACTTTCATTTAGCACATGCTAGCAGCAGGCATGACGGAGAAATGTTTTCAAACTCATACCCCTCATCATGGAAACAACACCAAGTTCATATGATGCAGCTTTTATAGCCCAGTGTGGATTATACATGTAGGTTTCCAGTTTATTTAAAAACTTTGTGGGTGCAGCTTTTAGTGAGGTGCGCTCTATAGTCTGGAAAATACGGTAATCTACCAATGGAGCTGGTACTTTGTCATCAATATTACTTAAAACGAGCCTCTATATCTTTTAAGTTAGTTTGTCTTATTTCAAGTTTGCACTAGAAAGTAGACCAAAAATACTTGATAAGATTGATGTTTTTACAGTGATGAACCTGTTATATATTTAAATACAGTTTAATTTCAGCTTAAATAGGCCAGATAACATACTGTGGTCGAATAAAAACATAACAAATATTACAGAAAGGCTAAGTGTTGCCCTAATGGCCACAGAGAGGCTCGTTCTGTTTACATCCCAGCCTTTGTTGTGATAAAAGAACTAAAAAGAACCGCACTGAACAATACCATATTCTTCACTGCAATGTCCAATTAAGCTATCAAAGCCTGGCACGTGTGATGAATAAAACCCCCAGTGTTTGTGTGTGTTTATTTTACCATTAGGGTATCATTGTCCTCGGAGGAAAGTGGCTCGGTGTTATGCTACAGTTAGCGCGCCTGGCACTGAGGGAGCAAATTGGATTGGTATTACATTATGTAAGCCTGCTGTTACATCCTGATGAGCGCAGACAAACAAATTGGATTGGTGGCGTGTAAATCCGAAGCAGTTTGATGAGCCGGAGGTGCAAATTGAATTCTCAACAATGTAAATCTGCATCAGCTCCATGGCTTCCTTCCCGCCCGACTCCGCCACTTAAATCACGCGATTGTTCCCCCGCAAGGCGCAATCGCTCATGGCCATTTGCTGCGGCGCCTAATCTGTTTTTGATGACCGTGCTGGGGTGTCGCTGTACATATGGGCAACTGGATCTCCCTCTGGCCCGCTCTGCACAAATCACACTCTTTCTGTTTTACTTCAGCCTCCGACACACACACAACCTGTACATTTGGCAGAGAAGGATTGTTTGATAGAGCCGTCCTCGGGTGTTGACTCAAGTGATTACTCAGATGATTGGTCATATTAATGGACCTCCTGTTTTCTTGTGATCTCTATCTCTGGGATGACAGATGATATTTATTTCTCTTTTCCAACTCTGATTAATATGTTTAATGGTGCCTTCTGAGGAAATCATTACCAGGAGTGAATAGCTTTTCCTTTCTGTTTGTTGCTCTGATTGTTGTGTTTGTGTTTCTCTGCAGTTATCCGTACAGTGAGGACGTAAATCACGCCAAGGAGTACAACAACACCAGATGCCCCGCCTGGTGTGACCGGATCCTCATGTCAACTTCTGCTAAAACCCTGATTGCTAAGGTGAGCAACTGGCTTTTGGTTTTAAAAATTGCAGCCAACTTTGCTTTTGTATCTTTATCCAACTAATTTGGTCATTATAATCTCACAGTCACAAACTTTAAGCCAAATTTGTCTGCATAGCAGACTTCAACAGCACCATAAAATGTCAAATGCCATCATCAAGCAAATAAACTTCAAATACATCGGTCAATATTCCAATTTTTATGCATCAAACTCTAAAGAGGTGAGTTTTTAGCAAGCGTTTCGGCAGTTTTGCAGTTTTTCTGGAAATTTGCTTCAGATTAGAGTAGCATAAAAACTGAGTGCTGCTCCTCGATGTTTGGTTCTGGAAAGGCAGAATAGACCAAAACCAGAAGACTTGAGGTCTGGAAGACTGATATTCATTCATCGTGCCCCCCCTGTAATGGCACTGTGTCCCACCTAGGGGGCGCGCCCCACACTTTGGGAACCACTGATTTAGATCAAGGTCTATTGGTGTGTTAAAATGTCCTAGTCAAAGTCCAAAAGACTTTTTTTGGCTACTTTTGCAAAGCTGTTGAGAGAAAAAACCCAAAAAGCTTGTTGGTGTCATTGCAGTAAACGGTGTTTTCTCTCAGCTGCATTTGAATGAATGAAATGTTTCCTCCCTTTGTGGTGTTCCTGAATGTCCCTTTGACCCACCGAGCCGAGGAGCAGTGTTTATCCCAGCACTTATAGAGTTCTGCTTCGACCCATAAAGCCTCGTCTTCCTCGGAGAGTTGAACCCCTGTTTAACTTTGGATCCGCCTCAGAATTACAAACAGCAGCCAATCTGCCACCTTCCTGCTGCTCTGACGCTCCCACAGCCTCTGCTGCTGTCTGTTTCTCTCCTGACTCGCTAATTTGTTTGCTGGATTACAGAGTGATCCTGCGTGCAGCCGAGCAGCATTCGCATGCGTTTGATAAATACATCTTTAAACCCAAACCAGCCAGTAACCCAACGATAAAACATCAAATCTTGAGTGTTTTGGGCTTCTAAGCTTTAGTATTTTAGCCACTTGGCTCCTTTTGTGGAGGAAAAGCCCGGCTTTCATCTATAAATGTGTGTGTGGGAGAGGTGCAGCAGTGTGTTGTACAGTACCAGTCCACAGCAGGGGGGCTGCTCAGGAAGTTTGGCTTTCTTTTGTCTTCAACAAATGAGAAGAAATTCCTTCCTGATCTTTCTTCTCCAGTGACTGAAGCTTCAATGGAGATCTGCAGCCTTCCTAAACATCAAGGCTGATCTCTGGAACAAAAGGCTGAGAAAACAGCAACTTTAAAACACCTTAAAGTTTGAGATATCACAGCATAATAGAACTGGTGTTGAAATAATTTAGGTTTAACCTCAAGTGTGCAAAAAGTTTTTCAAAACGGTTATTGTATATAAAGCAAAGAAGAAACTGGAATTAACCTCTGTTTGCAGGAAAAGGTGCTCAGAAACATTACTAAACACACAACAGTTCTACCTCAGGCTTTACAAGAAACAAAACATGGCTGCTGACTGTCAAGCATGGTGATGGAGGAGTGGTTCAGTGGGCCAACATGAATCACTCCTGTTGTCTGTCTGACAGCTACAGCTTGACCTATAGGTCAAGGTCAGGATATGACAATGACGCCAACAGAAAATCTACTGGAGAACAGCTGGAAATGAAACAGGTGTTAAAATGGTCCAGTCAAAGTTCAGACTGAAATGCTGAAAAGCAGAAAATGGATATTTCCTTTTCTTTGTTTTTTTCCCCTCTTTTTAGCATTTCTTTCTTTCTTTGTATCTTTTGTTGTGTTTTTCTTTCCTTCTTTCATCCTTTTCTTTTTTCCTGTCTGCAAGCTTTAATTAAAGTGAAGTAAAGGCAGGTTGGCCAACATTCGAATGCAACACTGAGTGAGTCTGAAAACCCGAAACAGAAAACCTTTACTGACTTATTGCTGCTGCAGAGCTGCTGAAATGTAGGATTTATTTTGTTTTTCACATTTTGATTTAATAAATAGTGTTGGTTTTTATAATATTTGTAGAGCATAGTGGGATGAATGTGTTGGGTTTTCCAGTAGGAGGTTTGCCAGCTTTCCACTTGAATGAATAAGCCTGTTGGAATAAGTGATTCATCAATTAATCGCATGATAAATTAAAATGAATTCGATAATTTCCATTCTGATTTATATTTTTTGAAAGGCAGTTTTGTTTACAGACACATCATAATCCATTTTGTTTATGGCTTCAGTTGTGTATGTTTTTTATTTCTGTTTTATTTATTCTTTTTGGTTGTGATTTAAAATGTCTTCTTCCATTTTCAGTGTTTATTCTTCTTTGAGAAGGACGACTTGCATTACTGCCCCATTATCAATACATTACTTGAAAATGGAATCAAGAAAACAATACTGTCGTTTATCATAATTTGTAGTCCTGCAAAATGATGATATGCCTGGTAGTGAATAGTCTCTCTGCAAAATGATGGACTTGAAATGCTTTGAAAAAATCCTTGCAACTCTTCCTGGATTGGTGCTATTGGTGCTGTCTTTCCATCTTGCCATTATGTTGGCAGAAATTACTATGCAAATTGCACAAACTGCAACTTATGAGTGCAAAACATTGTCAATATTCTGCTAATGTCAAAAAAAACATAATCATGGAGTTTCCATTTAACAAGAAACGCAATTAAAATCATAAATGAGTAAGTTTGTTCACACTATGACATTAAAATCATGCTGCCCCTTGTTTCTCCAACTACTTCCTGTCCTCTTCTTCGTGGTTTGCGCCAGTAGTAACATTTTGTTGATCATGTGACGTGAAACAAGTGTTTCCATTGCAGTTTAGCAAAATAAACCAATTTCAATAAGGCCATAAAAACACCTCAAAAGACGATTATTTTCTTTATTAGGGTCTTTCCATTCAGCACATTTACTTTTAAAATATCCAATTGCGAAAATATATGATCAGCGGAAACGCTGATGATGATGATCGGGTATTATATTATGCAACTACTTTCCTTATGTCCTCATTAGTAAAACCCTGAAATAAAGAGGGTGCACTTTCTTTCCCCCGCCGCCGTAGGTACATCCGGTCTCCTTTATCAACTTAATTTATCAGAATTATGTTAAAGGTGGTTCTCCCTCACAGCTGGCTGCTTGTTTGCTTTCCTCGCCCTGAAGTGCCGGCTAATTGCTGGTAATGCAAGGCCGGAGTGGAACAGTTTAGTGCTTTCGCAGATTGGCTGATGATTCACCGAGCGCCCGCTCTCTGGCTCTGAGCGTTACAGATTGTTGAGACATGGGCCCGTAAACAGCCCGGCACGCGGCCTCATCTATCATGGCGCGGTCGGTTAACTCGCCATCATGTTATTTTCTGCTTGCCGAGCCCTAACACGCCAAAGGTTGGCCGCTGGCTGCGCGGCGCGGCGCGGCACCGGCTCCTGCAGCGGCGGTAATGAATGTGTAGCGGAGCGAGCGCTCCCTCCCTGCCAGCGGAGCCCCCGGGTAATTTGTTTATCTGTCTAAAGATTACGCAGCCCGAAAATCCACAATTTTATGCTGCCTTTGTAAATTACCAAGTGTGTGTTTGATGAATGAATCCCAGGCTTGCGGGAGAGGGGGGACGCCCGTCACTTGAATAGAGAGGTGGCGGCTCGCTTGGAGAGGTAGAGAGGTGGAGGCGGGCGGCGCGCTGACCCCGCGCCGCTGCCGGATCGCTCTCAAGTTAATTCTGAATTTGCTTTATCGCTCTTTCTCAAACTCCCTCAGAAACAGGACTGTGTGCGTGTGGCTGTTCAAAAACTCTTTAGTTCAACCAGACGCGCTATGATTTATTCTCCAGTCTGAAGATTCATGAGTGAATAGGCATCAGGCTGTTGGTGTGTGGAGAGGAATCCAGAAACACTGTCTCTCAAAGCGCTCAGATTACAGTGGGAATGAAGCAAATACACAATTTGGGAATCATTTCTGCTCTTTGCTCTTTCGCTCTGAAGGGTTTCAAATCATTTGGATCTAAAATAAAAAAGAAATTGTGATGTTTTCACAGAGTTAACTATTTTGCGACTTGTTTTAGAATTACACACTCAATCCAACTGATTGTTGTCTGTAAGACATTTGGTCTACATAACGTTTTATTTGACTTATTGAGTTTAAATATGTCTAACATCAAAACCGTACGGATTTGCAATGTGGCTTTTTGGTGCCACTAAAGGAAAGTTATTTCTCCATTGCAATTAACAGCACAATCATATATATCCTCTACATAAACCAGGGATTAAATACCAGCTGATTGTGGTAGGATTAATATGTTCCTTGAACAGTAGCTCCATGTTGTTCCCAAAAAAACCCTAACCATTACTATAACTTCATTATTTTCAAATACTTAAGTATTGTTTACATTCATAAAAATGCCCCAAATATTATTACAACTCAAATAAATAAATAGAAAAATAAATAGAAAAAAATCCAAATTAAAACTGCTTATTAATTCAAACACCAAATAATATCCATTAATAAACAGTGGAAACTAGCAGAATCTACAATGTTAATTATTTCCAGCCAATCAGAACCAAGAAAAGTTAATGTCACTCCTGGATTTGCTGCTTTACAAACATTGTTGCCTCTGTAACCCAAATGTGTTTGTGTTTCTGTTGGTTCTGCAGCACTAATGCATTTTATTTTTCTGTCTCTGCAGCCAGAAGATGAGAGAGAGGTGGGAGAGCAGGAAGATTATGAGAATGCAGTAGTGTATGATAACATTGGGCCAAATGTCTGCATGGGGGACCACAAGGTAACACCAGGGGCTCCAAACATTTTTCTCTTTGTTGTTGTAACTGAATCTCCTGAATCAACATTTTACTGCAAAACACGTTGGTGGCACCGTCATGCTGAGGGATTTTTTTTTGTCAATGTGATCTAAAGTTTTGATCTTGAGGAGTAGAGAGATTTTATTTTTCATCATTACGTTGAGTCCAAACATGCACTGAACCCAACAAAAATAACAATGAGAGAAAATTTATCCTGTTTTCCCATCTGATTGGGAACTAAAGTTGCGACATTTGTTACATTTTCAGTTGGTGCAGTTCGCTTTCACACTGACAAACAAACCGAACTGGTTGAAAAGGTTGTTCACCTCCTCGCCTGTGGTGGCGCTGCACCAAGAACCTTTGCATTAAACAACATGAAAACCTCTGGAGAAGAAGCATAACTTCCTCCTGTGCAAAATGTAAACAGATATGGCGGTGCTGTGGTGGCGCAGAGATTAACGCAACCCCCATATGGAGGACTTAGTCCTGGAAGCGGCTGTCGCAGGTTCGATTCCCGGCATAGTGACATTTGTCGCATGTCCTCCCCATTCTCTCATTTCCCACTTTTCTGTCAATTCACTATCAAATAAAGGCCACAAATAAAACCTTTTAAAAAAGTTACTAAATATGGAGTAGCATCAGTTGTAAGATTTCTCTTTTGTCTCTCGTTGTTAGCCATTTCTCCCACTGGAGCTGACTAGCGTGTTTGTTTTGAATGTATTTACCCAGAATGCCGTGCGCTTTAGTCTACTTCCTGCTTTTGGAAGAGTTCAATTCAACAGAACATAGCTCTATGTTTTTAAACGGACCATCGTTGCCTTTTTTCGTCCACCTAAGAGTTAAATTTTGCCAAATGAACTAAACTTTCTAGACAAACAAAGTAGAGTTGGATTGAAGCAGATTAAACAAGGCTGGTGTGAATGCATCCTTAGATTTGCAGTGGCCTAGTCAAAGGCCAGAACTAAATCTGAGTGGGCATTACTCTGTGGACAACAGATTTTCTCACAGTCTTAGGAGTTTGGAGAAATGTTGCATGACAGAGAACAAATATTATGGTTGTTTACACACATTTTTCCTTCAGTTGAATTTTACAGAAACACATTAAACGTGGACAGAGGTGCCTTAAGTTAAACCTGTTCTCATGCAAAGGCAGCCTGTAAACGAACAAAAAAAATAAACCTGCAGCAGCTTCCAAATCACACATCAGTGCTAAAATCTCGGCTGCCTCTGTTGAAGAAGTGTCCAGTGTCGTTGACACTCAGGCCCAAAAATGTGCGGTGCTGCTGTGTGAGTTTAACCTGCATGTTAAAGGTGCTCAGAGGTCAGAGGGCAGCAGCGAGTCCTCTTCCCACAGAGCAACAACTCACCGGTTTATTTTTCTTCCCCCTCGCCAGCCCGTCTTCCTGTCCTTCCGATTACCAGCGGGGAAAGGTAATCCTTATGCATGTACCTGCAGATGTTGTGTGGTGCAGTGATTTCGTGGTAAATATCATTTTTCTTTCCATTATTAACATTCTTCCCCATTGTTGCAACTGTTTGCTTTGATTTGCTTGTGTTTTCTCTCCCATTATCTCACACCAAAGTTCTTGTAAGAGCAAAAGTTTCCTGTCTGAAGAGTTTTTATCCAGAGATAAAACTTCAACTGTTGAGAACTTAAAATGCCTCGGCCATTTTAAGTTGCTTTCTTACAAGCTACATTTCAGTTTTTTTATTCTAACCCGTGAGCGAATGTCCTGTAGGTCAAGTAGTGGAAAAGTATTCATACTACTTGAACCTTTTCCTGTTTTGTCACCTCACTATCACAAACAGAAGTATTTTGAAGTTTGTGAACGATCACTGCAAAAACACAAAATCTTACCAAGAATTTTTGTCTAGTTACTAAAGCAAATATTTTAGTACACTTAAAACGAGACAAGGAACTTTGAAGCAACTTTTCAGCAAGATGGTTAAGGTTGTTTTAAGTCTATAATTATTTAATATAAGCAAAAAAGCACTAGCTCCACTGGCAGATTTGTTTTCACTTAAAACAGGAAAAATGTTTTAAGAATAACTTGTATTTTTATTTGAGAATGTTTTACTGGAAACAAGTTTATTTATCTTGCTAAAAAGTTATGTTTGTGTTAGTTTTGTTTTATTTCAAAGACTCTAAGATATTTACACAAGGAAGACAAAAATCTTTGGTAGGATTTCATGTTTTTGGAGTGATGGAGTTAAATAGAAAAACCAACAGAAAACTAGAGCAGGACAACGACCCTATAGAAGTCTATTGAAGTGTTAGAATGGCCTAATCAAAGTTCAGATATGAATCAAATGAAGTCTATGTTGGGACTTGAAAATTATGGAAAAAGGTTTGTGGTTGTGATGTTGCAAAATGTGCAAAAGAGTCATGAATACTTTTGAAGAGCATTTTAACTCTGCAAAAACAAAAAATCTAAGTATTTTGTTCTTGTTTCTAGTGTAAACGTCTCAGTACATTTGGGTCAAAACAGAACAAACTTACAAGTAACTTTCATGAAAATCCTGGAGCTTGATTTAAGTTAATTCCTTATTAATATTAAATATTTTTTTTTACTTAAACAAGCTCCTATATCTCACTGAAAAACTACTTATAAATTAGTTTTGTCTTATTTCAGGTGCACTAATATATTTGCACTGAAAACTGAACAAAAAATACTTGGTAAGATTTTGTGTTTGTGCAGCAAACACTTTTTAAAATGAATGTTTAAACGTTTTTTGTTTTTTTCTCTCCTGTCCCACAGGGAATTCTTGCCAAAGGGAGGTAGAACATATTCCATGAAGAGCCGATGTGAAAACACCTGAAAATCACACACACACACGCACACAGTTTGCACAAGCACACACTGAAGATCCCAGACAAGCTTCTTTTCTTTTCAGCGGCGCTGAGTTTTGCGGGCGGCTCATCCGCGCCGTTCTCTCTCCATAAAACACTTGTCGAGATGCAGACGAGCACCCGAGGAGGGCCCCGGCTCCGTGCCACAGACGCACATTGCTGACTTCACCGTTGCCATGCAACCCCATTCCCCAGAAGAAGAAAAAAAAGACAATCAGGGCGATGAATAAGCCACCCTTTTTTTTCCATGCCACAGCCTCATTTCCAAAACTCTAATCCGAATCAGTCATACTACATGCTTTTAGACAGTTTACTGGTCATTTTTAGGTATGCCTAAATGTATAGGAGCTACTTTTCAGACAATATGTAAGGCGTTAAACAAAAAAACAGAAAAGATAAGAAAAATGTGCAATGCAAAAAATGTTGTATATCTATATTGTTAGGTTTATTTGTACATTTGACAGTGTAACTTAGAGCCTTGGATGGTTTTAGTGCAGTTCTTTGACCAAACTTCACCATCCCTGTATAAGTAGGACTTCTGATCTTAGTTTATTATGAAACTATATGAAACTATATACTTTTCATCCTGTTGCCTGACACATCAGTGGACTTTTTCATTTTATATGCTGTACTTTTTAAAGAGATAATTTATGATTCGCACCAAAATGTTTGTGCTGCAGCGTGCGAGCGAGCGAGCGGGATCGCCACGGAGACCTTCAGATAAGTTCAGGAAGAAAAACTCTTCGGTGATTTATTGCCTATCCAAGAATGTTTTAAGCAGTGCCATAGACCATTCAAGTATATAAATATATATATATGAAATATGTATAAGATAATGTTTGATATAAATAGCACCCTCACATTATGTCATTATTATTCCTACTCTAACTTATTTCTATAATATTATGGTTCTGAATGTGATATTTTAGGTAGGCTTGGGTGTCCCTTTAAGATGTAAGCTGTTTTTTATTTGTTTGTTTTTTTGTTACTGTATTGTGGTGCCAAGTATCCTACACAGACATAACATGTATAAGAGTTGAGAAATGTCATCTGTAAAGGTGTTTATTTCCAAATGTAAGACTCTAAACCCAGAAGAAGAAAGCAGGGAGATGTTCTTCTTCTGCTGTGTGGAGCCCCCGAGACGAGCATTAAAGGGGGCAACCGGAGACGGCAGCGTTTTTATTTTTTCCTACTTTTATCGCTTTCGTTCACCACACTACAGGTTTCGGACTGTTTGAAGCCGTCAGACCGATTCTTTGTGATTTCTTTATTTGTTTCATCTTGATGAATCACAGCAAGTGGAATTTTTAAATGTTTTTTTCTTTCTTTTTGTGCCTGCCGGAGAGTTAATGTTGTCTTTTGTTTGTGTTGGTTCGTAGGCAAAAAAAGAAGCTTGTTTTTGTTCCTGCTGGTCATTCTGAGTACGCTGTAGGAGTTTAAGCCACAGTTGTTTTTTTCTTCACTCCATCTTATAAAAGCAGACAAGAGATTTTATTCTAGCCCTTTCTGGAAGGCCTGGCCTCTATTGTAGGTGATGCAGTTCTTAAGCAATAAAAACCATTAGAGCTCAACTTGTGTTTTGTCTCTTTAATCAGGTTTCTTTATTTAGAAGACACTTTATTGTATGTTAGGTTTTGCATGAGATGGATTTGAACAATTATGTCTTAATTAGATGTTTGATTACTTAAACGTTTGTTTTACCAATTAACTTTTTATAGAAATTGTAGAGATGTAAGTAGACAAAATTGTGAATTGGCGAAAAAATTAAAATTAAAAACATTTATATTTTTATACATACTTTGAAAATTTTATTTTTGTAGAAATTTTAAGAATATTTTACTATTAGTCTGATATTTAAAAAATTATTTTAAAGAAAATATTTCTGTTCACAGCAGGTTTATTACCAAATTAAAAGAATAAATGAATCTAATGAGTTAATTCCTGATTGGCCTGATGAGGCCTCACATTTGAGGTCAGCTGCAGTAGCATTTACAGTCCACAGGGGGCGCTCTTCTGCCCAACAGCACCACCCTCCATTCACTGCGAACCACCAAAAACCAGTTTTCTTCCTTAAATTGGAATATGTAGAATAATCATAATGTTTCTAAATGCACATTTCTAAAAATGTGCATTTTTTTGGTAAATTTAATATTTTTTAATTTTGTTCCATTTTCTATAAAGCCCACTCACACAATAAAATAAAACATAACGAAAAAAAGCTTGTTAAATAATTTATTCATAATACAAAGTCTTGGTTTTTCTTCCTATATTCTTCCTGGAAGCAATAATACTTTTTTTTTTTTAGATCAACATAATTAAAGATGCTGCAGTTTTCTGTCCCGCTGCATAATGAGGTAAAACTCAAACTCTTCTTAATGGAAACAAAGAAAAGATGTTAAAAGAAATGGTTTGTTTCCTTCTTTTTACAGTGATTATTTACAGCAAGTATTTTCTGCCTGCTCTTCTCTGCGTGAAGAGCTGAATAAAAGGTTGAGAAAACGGATTAAAAACGTAAACAGCAGGTCGAATAGCGAAGGGAGGGAGACATGAAGTTTGAACCAACATAACTTATCCAGTATAAAATATATACAATCTCACTTCACTCATCCCAAGCAGACAACCCCCTACACTCCCAGAAACAAAGGCATAACAACTCTTATGCTTTTTTAGCACAGCAGATTTACCCTGGTTAAAGTGAGCTTCAGAACCTCACAGGCCCGTTTACACCATGCGTCTGGGATCCGGATCAGGATGGAGGCGGTGTGGCCAAACAAAAAACAGCTCACAACAGTCGGGTTCTGCTGTTTAAAGCACAAGAATGTTACTTTAAAGCAACAGAAATGGGGAATAAATCTTGGATTGGAAGAATGTAGGTTATTGTTGAGACTTTTCCTGGTTGATACCAATTTTTTAGATGACTTTTTAACAAAATAATCACAGTTTATGCACCTAAAAGTACATCCCTAACCCTACATTTGATTTATATTAAACTGAAAAAAGTGCATCAAAGTGCAAGTTGTTGGTTGATGTGTTAATGTGCCAACAACAGAAAGTAGCAATTCTTAGTTTTAATGCATTTAGCATTGAATCTGAGCCAATTGAGGAAAATCAGCTGATTCCGATTCCTGGCCTGTTGATTGGTGCGTTTCTAGTTGGGGAAAAGCTCTGATGCATGAAAAAGGATGATATTTCTGTTCATGTTGGATTGAAAGCTGGCAAAAAAAAAAGCTGATTAACATTAATTTCCTGTTTTTTAATGCGTTTTATTTCTGTATCGACCAGGAAAAATCTCTCATATTAATAAAAACAAAGAGTCCTGAACCCTGGAGCTTTGGGTTATTATTGTTGAATAAATGAGCAAGTTTCACTGATCCCGATTTAATATTGTGTTTAAATTTGCCGCCGCTGTTAAAACTCCCACTTGGCAAGTTTCTTCCTCAGTTTTTCTGTCCTCTGCACCGACAGAAACTTGGCCTCAGCATTTTTTTTTCCTTCAAGTTCAGCTCAGATGAGGAGTTCTGGTGCGCCTCGTGTCCAGGTTAGATGAAGCCCCCTTCTCCGGCATTTTCTCTGCCCGAGCAAAATGAAACAAAAAAGGATAATAAATTGCGCTTCCCATCAGACGCAGGTTGCTATGTCAGGTGGGAGCGGAGTGGGACGGGTCTCCGGACCCGGCTGCTCTGTCCATCACAAGGTGTCCGAGCTGTTACTGCAGGGGCTGATCAGCGCCAGGTTGCTGGTGGCCTTGTGCTTCTTCAACAGTCTCGTGATTTTCTCGTCGTCGGAGTTGGGGTCCAGCGGCTTGTTGTACTCGTCGTCTTCCTCGTTGTCCGAGCTCTCCTTCATCTTCTCCGTCTCGGAGTCGTGCTTCTTCTTGGCTGAGGCCATCTCCGCGGCGTGCCTCTTCCTCCACTTGGTCCTCCGGTTCTGGAACCAAACCTGAGGCACAGGGAGAGAAAAAAGTCTGATAAATGAAGCAAATATTTACCTACAGTCTGTTACAGTGGCTGTGAATTTTAATTAATTGGAAAAAAGACATAACTCTGTTTACCTTTACTTGACTCTCGGTCATTCCTAGGGAGTAGGCCAGCCGGGCTCGCTCGGGTCCAGCCAGGTATTTGGTCTGCTCAAAGGTTTTCTCCAGAGCAAAAATCTGCTGTCCGGAAAACGTCGGCCTGGAGTGTTTCTTCTTGCCATCTTTGTCCACCATGAGGTTAGCCTGAGCTGCACAGCACAAACATGGAGGGGGAAATAAAAAACTCCTTTAATTTGTGCTGTTTCAACAAAAATATTTTACAGATTGCATTATAAATATAGACATTTATTTAAAATATAAATATTTGTAAATAATTATGATTTAAGCTGCATTCCTGTCTGCTTTGTTAGAGTGAAAAACTCAACAAAAAGTCATCAGAGGAACTGATGGACACCTTTAGGAAATGAATAAATATATAAAACTATTTAAAATTAAAACCTTATTTTAAATCACCTCCACTGCATTTCAGTTGGTAATTAAAATATCCCATCTTCAGTTTGAAATAAAGACTTATGTGCAAAACTCATTTTTTACAGTTAATATATTACAAAAACATAATAGACTATTTAATTGCTTTTGCCTATTCCTGTTTTCTGGTTTTAAGGCTTTTATTGTAAAGCATTTTGCGATCACGATCATTTGGGTGAGGAAGGACTTTCTAAGGTTGTTTAGTAAAATGTGTATAAATGCTGCAATATTTTAGACACAAAATAATAGTCGATAATTCAAAATAAAAACTAATTTACTCAATAATAAAAAAAAATTATGTTGCAAGATATTTCAGGGTTAGATAGGAAATCTGATATGTACAATTTAAACCGTAATAGCTGCAGAAAAACTTTACTAAAATGATAACTAGTAAGAAAAGCAAATAAAATAATTTGAATAAAGTGATTTAATGAAGGATCCTTACTTGGACACGGAACCCGCGGGTCCCTCCATGGGGCCCCCTGCATCACCCCGGGCCAGAAGATGGGCGCCCGGCCGGGCAGCTCGGCCAGCGGCTTCGGGTACCGGGACACCGCGGGGCTGAAGTACATCCCGGCCGCTGTGGTCGCCGCCAGCCCGTTTATCCGCGGGAAGCCGGACAGCAGCTGCCCGGCGGTGGTGATGGGTCTCCCCAGAATGTCGCTTATTCCGTGCGGGGTTCCCCCGGAGATCTGCGAGCTGAGGTTGGACAGCGAGGGCGCCTTGAAGCCCGCCGGGCTCTGCTGCAGCGCGTACGGGAACAGCGACGTCTTCATCTCGGTCATGTTGTGCAGCGCCGCCAGCGGGGTGCTGCCCAGAACGAACGCGCTCTGCCGGTTAGCGTCCATCTGCCCGACCGCTAACATTTGTAAACATGAACCACCGAACTCACTTCAGTGGAAATAAATTACTTTTTTTATTTTTTTTTTTTTAAAAAGGCGCTTTTGTCGCTTTTCTTCCCAAAGTATCCTGGATGTCGACGGAAGGAAGAGTCGGGAAAAACTTCTGCTCTCCTGGGAAGTTCAGACCCGGATGAAACCCCCCCTCAAAGTGTCTCTCCGTGTTTGTTTAGATCGCAGTCCGCCGCAGGAATCCTCGCCAATGTCAGCCGGTTCGATGATGTTTTTAGTGGTTTTGATGGGAACCATTAAAGAGTCTCCTTTTCATCCCATAAATTGACTCCCTCTCTGCCAGAAGGGAAGCGCGACTCGCTGATAACATCACAGCCACCTGCAGGCGCTCCATTCTGATTGGATACCGCTGAGTGATACTGCGTTCTGATTGGAGGACACGGAACCGCCGCTGATACGTTTTACCCTAATGCTGTGTTCACGTACCTTCGGAAATATAATATTTATTGTTGACTGCATTTGTTTTTGCGGTGATTAATCTGCTAAGAGCCTGAAAACAACCCCTCCCCTTTCCTCTTTTGTCAATATTTCCCTGCACTTATCTCGTAAGTTATTGCTGCTTATTAAATATACTTATATTTTTTTTAAAAATCACAAGTGCAGTCTTTTCAAAATCTCTAGCCACCTGTTTCAAGATAAGACAGATAATGTTATGTAATCAATATTGACATATGAAGATGCATAATAATAGATCTCTGCATGCTTTGTTAATTTGGGATTCTCATTACATAATTGTAATAATAATTAAAAAGAAAACTTATGGTCATCTGATTCGTATTTTTGAATACAAAATATGAAATTAAGATGCAATCTCTTCTAGAGCACAAATAAAAATGTGAATTTTTTTCATAAAAACAAGGGCAAAGTGGAACCAAAATAATTTCAAATTTTCTGGCACTGCACCCCATGAAGCATCAATTCTTTATGTATTTAATCTTGTCAAATTATAAAAATTGAGCATATATATTCATTTAAAGCGTTCTAGTCCATATTTATGTTTTTAAGTGAAAATGTTTGTGGCCATCTTTAAGGTCCAGAACAAACAGCGCCTCCTACAGGTAACAATGGCAACAGAATTAGGATGTATAAAAACTGGATTAGGCTGCCCAGTGGTGCAGTTGGTAGAGCTGTTGCCTTGCAGCAAGAAAGTTCTGGGTTCGATTCCCGGCCCCGGTCTTTCTGCATGGAGTTTGCATGTTCTCCCTGTGCATGGTGGGTTCTCTCCGGGTACTCCGGCTTCCTCCCACAGTCCAAAAACATGACTGTCAGGTTAATTGGCCTCTCTAAATTCTCCCTCTGTGTGAGTGTGTGTTTGTTTGGTTGTCCTGTCTGTCTCTGTGTTGCCCTGCGACAGACTGGCGACCTGTCCAGGGTGACCCCGCCTCTCGCCCAGAACGACAGCTGGAGAGGCACCAGCAACCCTCCCGACCCCAATAAGGGCCAAGGGTGTAGGAAAATGGATGGATGAAAAACTGGATTATAGCTCATCTCTGTTATCCTGTGATTTTTTTATTGTTATTCTAAACATAAAAACTAATTTAAATTACTGATCCATTTTCAGACAAAAAAATCTAAACATATTAAAATGTTGATCAAACTTGTTCTTTGCTTATTTGTGTTATTATTGTCACTTTGTATTTGTTTATGACAATTACAGCCACTTACAAAAACATAGATGGACCCTGAAACCTCAGTGCGAATAAATTTCAGACATCCTGCATATTAAAACAAATTATTTTGTAAGGCTTAAAGTTTTATTCACAAGAAATTCTTCCTTTCTGTCATTGATAGTTATTATCAATAAAAGTAAATCAGTAGAAAGTAATATTTAAGATATTTATATAATACTAGCCAGATTCTGATATTGTTTATCTCGCCTTTAAAACTTAAAAATCATTAATAAATACCTGAAGTCATATCTGTGGTTATTGGGAATTACTTCTTTTGCTACTGGTGTCTAAAACGGCTTTATACTCAATATATTTTATGATTTTTTTTCACCAGTTATTTATTTAATGATGATGCAAAAAACTGTAAATTACCTGGAAGAATTTTACCTTGTATATCTTATATAAATCATATTACCAATAATTATTCTTTTAGTTGTAAAGTGTAGATATTTGGCAATATTAAGCACAACGCCTAAATTATTTTGAACATATCTATAATGTTTTTCATTTTGGATGAAATTGAAACATATTGCTAACACGTCAGTATGTTTACTATTTACAAAGATTTTCTTAACTTATCTAAAACTGAGCAGAAAGTTCTCTACATGAAGTGTTAAAGCCAGAGGACGAATGTTGCTTAAGAATGTAATCAGGCACAACATTATGACCACCTGCTAAATAACAGCTCTGAAGGTTTTCTGTGAAATCTGGCACCAGAAAGTTAGCAGCAGATCCTTTAAGTCCTTTAAGTTGTGGATAAGACGAGTTCATCCCACAGAGGCTTGATTAGATTGAAATCTCGGGACGTCAGAGGCCAAGTTAATACCTGAAACTTCTGGAACCGTTTTCCTGTTTCTAAAACATTGACTTTGAGGACATTTCCATTTACTCCCTAAGATATTCAGGCACTAGCAGCTACCATAATGAATCATCTTTCTTTAGCTGTCATTGGTCATAATGTTATGCATGCATATATTATAACAGCTTGCCAGACTTTGCTCAGCGTCTCAGTACTTTTCCATGCATCTCATGATCATTACATTGTGCATCAAGTGTTCCTGTTAGGAACTTTGTTGAGGTTTGAGGTGGAAGATCTTTTGGTGATTCACCCAAAAAATGTTTCCACACTCCTTTTCTCTCATAATGACAGCAGCTCTAATGCAGCTTTTCTTTACTACATCAGCACTTATAGAAGAGAGAAGTCTATTTTGCACCCTATGAAGTATATTGCATAATTGCATAATGACAAATAAAATCCAAACCATGGGGGGAGAAAGTTTACCTCTAAGACAAAAAAGTATCCCATGTTTATTTTGTAATCTACTATGAATGAAGAATATTAAAATTTGGCCTAAGGTAGAATGTTATTAATTTCAATATGATGGCTTTAGTAACATTAAAGGTTAAGTGTTTCTGTGCAAAAGCTCAAATTAAAGATTTTTTTTCCACTAATAAATATACACCACCTATAAGAAAACAGAAGAGTAATGAAGTATGGATTTTCATGCATTTTCCAAGAGTTTACTAAAGGTGAATAAAGCGCTGTTCATTCAGCTTTCTGTATATTTATGTTGATGACATCACAAGAGGCTCAATCATGATCAGCTTCAGCCTCTCTGCAAAGTTCCACAGAGATTCATCCACGTTACATTTGGGTAGAAAAGAAACCTATTTGTTAGTGGTGTGATTGCTTAAGATCTTTTATATTGAAATCTGGCTAGACTGTCTTTGTAAAATATGCTTCTATAATTTTCCTGTCTTTTCATTTCCTGGGTTTACAAAGAATGCAAAAAAAATTGTCAAAATGAAAAATTAGAAGCCAGAAAATTCAATCAAAAACGGAAAAAAACAGAAAATTGTCATAATAAAAATAACCCTAATTAGTTGCCTTTTGTGACGTCATGAAAGGTGTGCATGAAATCTTGCTGGGAGGAAATATTTTATCTTGATTAAACTCACACAAAAACACACACTCAGAGAAACTGTGTGTGGATGACAATTTATATCTAAGATGAGTTTGACTTATTTTATAGCGAAGTCTGGCCAGCGGCTTTATACTTGAAGATATTGTGAGAAAAGTGACGTTGGAGGAGACCGTGAATGCATCACCAGCTGCAGCTTCACTCTGTTGGGATCTTCAGCCGTGCTGCTGATGAGCTCTGTCATGTGGAAGTAGTTCGTTTCCTGCACAGCAAAGAATATCTGAGTATGTTTTCACAAGAAACATTACATTTAAAAACGAATTCGAAGACAGTTGTTAAGAAAACTCCATAAATGGCTTTAAAGTTTGTTTTTTAGATTTAGAGAGGATGTTGTCTGCACTCCTTTTTCCCTTTCAATTTATAAACCGTTCAGTTAGACTTTTACTCATCATAAAGATGAATTCAAAACAAACATTATAATTCTTATTCTAGTTTTCACCAGAACTCCGCATAAACTTGAATAATCTTCCATTTAGTCCTAATTTTAGGTGTTTAAAACAAACGTGTGACGCTTCTACTTGTGAGTCGGGCTGCGCTGGAGAGAAAGCGGCTCCACTCATCACCCTGAGTGCTGTAATATTTTATGGAGATGTGAGGAGCTTGAGAGAGTGAAATATGGCACCCTTAGTGTTTAAAAGGCTCCCGCAAAAAAAAAAAAAAAAAAAAAAGCACCTTGCGTGTGATTTGCTCACCGCGGAGGGATTGTGGGTTTTAAGAGGTTTTCAACGCGACGTGATTCACAATTTTGACTGTATTTCTTCAAGCTTTCAGGCAGGAGATGCAGCAGACGCGCGTTTTCCAATCCTGTAAATGGCCTTCTATTTCTAATTTATCCTCCTGTATTTTCCTCTGATTGTGTGCATTTATTTTATTATCCTATTTGAAGGTCTTTCTGAAATGATCACATATCGGGGGAAAATAAATATCTATAAATATGTGACAGAAGCGCCGGAGCAGGTTCAGCGTGGGGCAGATATGGCTCTCATCCGGAGGGAGATCAATGACAGAAAGATTGGTACTTTTTTCTCTCTCTCTTGCACCTCATCTGCAGCCAGAGATGAAGCTGCCAGGCTGGTGATCAGTGCACATGTTACAATTTAACTCAATGGATGAGTTGGATTTCTGTACCAGAAACCTGGAAGTAACTTCAATTTTAAACTCGATGTTATTGTTTTTTATGAACGAAGAATTATTAACTAATAAAAGAAAAACAGGGAACAGGGGAAACTGATCAAACAGTAAGAAGAAAAATATATTATCAATATAATAATAATAATAATAATAATAATAATAATAATAATTTTATTAGTATTATTATAAGACTTGATGTCATAAAGGTCCATATAAATACGTGTTAAATTTTTTTAATCGACTAACGGACTGTTTGTTTCAAATAATCGATAATTATTCAGAGGTTTGTTGCGTTTACTTCCCGTCTCCTTGTTAGTTTGTCCTCACTAAAATAGAAAAACATTTTTAATTACGAGGAAAGGTTGAGAAAACGTTGTTGTCACTAAAAAACAAACAAACAAACAAACAAACAAACAAACACAACGTGTTGCCATAAGAAAGTCCTGCCGACGGGCTTGACTTATGATAGTTTGATCAATGGCGCCCTCTGGTGGGAACAATCTGAAACAGCTCTAAGTTATGCCCGTGTTGTATTTCATTACTATTTAGGGAAATGTCTTTTTGTTATTCAATTAAATTAAAAGTAATTTGAGTTCAAATAAATAAATAAATAAATAAATAAATAGTGATCAAAACTTTTAGAATTGTAGTGAAATATTTTATTTGTGAAATAAAACAAATTTTTATTAAAATCACTTTTTTTTTATTTCACAAAGAGGAAAAAAGCCAGAAGTGACTCTTTGGATCTTGCACAATGGCTTTTTTTTTTTTTTTTTTAAACTTTGGGTACAAATTATAAAGGACAAAATAATATTTTTAAATATAAATATAACAAGAAATGCAGCAATGTTTCACTTTTTTTCACGTAATAATTAAAAAAAAATTTTTTTCACTAAAGAATGCCACTAAAAGTGCCTGATTTTTAAAAATACCTATTTTTATCATCAGTTGGTCAGAAAGTATATAAATAACTTTGTGGGGTTTTTAAAGAAATGGCAACACATTTCATGAACATCATAAACACATGAAAACAAATGGCACAACTGTGAGCCTTCCAGGACATAACCATGTGTTAGAGTGGCCAAGTCTAAGTCCAGACCTAAATACAACTGAAAACCTGGAAATTTGATAATCACAGCCTTCTTTACAAATAGCTTGAGCTTTTTGCAACAGAGCAGAAATGTCAAATGCATGAAATAAACCCCCATGGCAGCTCTGTCTCTCTCTCTTTCTCTCTCTCTTTCACTGCAACAAAACCCAAACAATCGTCTTTCCCCTCCAGAATATTGCCAAAATTGGAAATATGCTGAAAAACTTGTCCATGCATTTGTTGCTTCCAAGCTGGACTGTTGTAATTCTTCACTAGCTGGAAGTCCACAAAATGCAGCTAAAAGCCTTCAACTGATCCAACAGAGCCAGAGTTTTGATGGAAAATTAAAAAGAAAAGTCACATTTCTCTAATTTTTATTGTCTCTACTTTTTAGACATAGAAAAGCATAGAAACTTTTTAACTATTTGACTCAATGCACTGATCGATAAGTAGAACTGGAATGCATGTGTGATGAAACTTGAAATGCATTTAAAATAAATGAAATTTTTCTAAAGTGCCTCAGCGTGATTTGGCGCCATGTGAATAAACTGAGTGCTTTAACCTGTGGAAACGCTAGATGGCGCCCTGCAACCAGAACAACCAGGAAACTGAGCGGGTTTAACTCTTCATGCAACCTGATGCACAGATCAATAAAGACTGATCAGCTCAATCACTTCACAATGAAAACACAAACAGATTGTTGCAATAAGCCTAATATGTTCCTGTTAAAGTCAGTTTATTTCAAGTTCAATAAATTAGAATATTATTGAAAAATTTATTTATCACTAAGTGGAAGAGTTGAAAGCCTTTATGTCTATTAATTATGATGATCTTCTGCAATGCTAAATACATTTGAGAAGAATTAATAAAAATCAAAAATGTTTTGTGCATAGGGACCAATATCTTCACTCACTAGGAGTTGAGTGAAGATATTAAATAAAACCAGGATGATTTAACCTAACATAAACTCTTTTGATGAACAAATGAATGAACTGTTTTACATCTTTGCTGAACATCTGAATGATTTCATTTGCATGCAGCAGTTCTTATTTAGGTCAACAACATGCAATGCCTGCTCCTGATCCGATGCAAAAGGTCAGTGCGTTCATCCAAAGCTCTTCATGTTGCTAATTTAACCCCTCAGGTGCTGCAAATTTCTCCCGCTCAGAATATAAACTACACTGGAATCAGAAACCAAACCAAACAAATAACCTTGAAGAAAAAGAAGCATTTTAAATGTCATCTAAAGAAAACGACAAATACTGAAGACAAAAAACAGTTTTACTGATTTCTTGGCTTTTCGTAAGGGATCCTATTGATGCAAACAGGTTTTCATCATGGCGGTATTTCTATTTCTATTTGCTTTTGAAATTTGATCTTTTCTCCCTGAGTCTCAGATGAACATCTGGTGTGATCTTTCGTCACATGGTTGCTCTGAATCGCCATTATTTCCTTTGACTTCCACACTGAGATCCAAAACCAAACTGGACAAGAATCCCTTTGTTGCTCTGACTGTTAGCTTACTGGACTCTAATATGAATGTCGTGACTGAATGAAGGTCGTCACGCTGCTGAACGTCCAGCGCGACGTAAATGTGACCTGATTGGCTGACATCCTGTTTGCCATCAGGCCCCGACACATCTGCAGACATCTGTCTGTTCTTCCTCTGGCGGTGAAACGTTGGTGAGGAAGATTCTTTAAAATAAATCGTTGAGTAAAAATGCTTAAAATATAATTTCATGTCATTGAAAGAGGTTTAAACAAGAATGTTTGAGCTGCTGAATATTTATTGAATTGTTGCTGTTGGAAGATATTCAGTTTGTTGTGCTATTCATAGCAGGAAACGGTGATATGAAACCAAATAATGCATCCTTGACTTCTAACTATGGACTGATAGAATGAGCAGAATAATCTATTTCCTGCAGATGTGATGTCTGGATGGAGGACCCAAGTGCAGCTTAGCTTATTTTGGACAGCAAAGTCTTTAAATGATTAAATAAAAAAAACCTTGCACACAAAGAAACTGATGGAAAAACCAACATGTAGACTGGGAGACAGTCTACATGTTTCCCAGTCTCTGAAGGAGCCAGAGAGGAACAATAATTGTGTTTCCATTACAAATGTGGGGGAAACTTTGTCAATATTCTGCTAATATTGGAAAAAATACAACTGTGGTGATTCCATTAAATAAGAAACCCAATTTAAATCACACTGAGGTTTGTTCATTAAACACACGGTGCCGTCACTGACTACTTCCTGTCATCTTCTTCATGGTTTGCACCAGTAGCAACATCTGGTTGTTGATCATGTGACTCGTGTAAAAAAAGTGTTTCCATCGCAGTTTTGCAAAAGTAAACCAATTTTGATCCTATCGCCGAAACCCTTTGTTGTTGTTTTTTAATTAACATGTTCGCGTTATTTTCAAAATGTGACTTTTCTTGCATTTTAAGCTCCACTAACAACTTAAGTTAATTTACTTCAAACTTCAAGTTTACACAGCACTTTGCTGCAATCACCTGATGAGTTGCATCGACTCTCATTCCACCCAAAAACGTAACGTTGAAGCTTCAGGGAGAAGAAGCGACACAACAATGAAGCAGTTCAGGCTTTTGCAGGTGTTTGTAAAGTATCTGATCTCAACAACCCACAAAGGAAAGCATCAGAGCTTCTCCAAGAACAGCTCAAGCTGCACCAGACGAAAACACCTGCCGATAATCGGCTGACGAGTGAAAGAGCCTTAAATTCCTCTTTCACATCAAAGTGATTCTTCGCTCTGAGATCTGCTGGCCTCAGGCGCCTGCCTCAGACGCTCCAAGGACTGAAAGAAACCATTTATTTGATTTTCTGCATGGCTCAAGCTCTGAAAATAAAGAAACACCTGCTGAGATTTCACAATCACTCAGACACTCAACCGTAACAGCCATCATCATCAACAGAGCAGAGGTGTAACAGAGGAGGGTAGCATGTTTCACAGGTCCTGACACCTTGGTGGAGATGCAGACAGAATGTACAGGTGCACCTCAATGAATGTTTCTGAAATGTCTTCTTATCTTTAATGTACATATGTACTTTATCCATCCATTTTCTATATTCCCTATTTCCCTTTGTGGGGTCAGGAGATGCTGGTGCCTCCAGCCAACGTTCTGGGCGAGAGACGGGGTCACCTGGACAGGTCGCCAGTCTGTCACAGGGCAACACAGACAGACAACCATGCACACACACACACTCACACCTAGGGAGAATTTAGAGAGGCCAATTAACCTGACAGTCATGTTTTTGGACTGTGGGAGGAAGCCGGAGTACCCAGAGAGAACCCACCATGCACAGGGAGAACATGCAAACTCCATGCAGGAATCAAACCCAGAACCTTCTTGCTGCAAGGCAACAGCTCTACCAGCTGCACCACTTTTAATTTTAGCTAACCTTTATTTCACTAGACAAATCCCATTGAGATTAAAAATCTGTTTTGCAAGAGAAATCTGGTCAAATTATGACAAAAAAAAAGAAAAGAAAAAAAATCAGCTTCTCTTGAAACTGAAAATTCTAATAAAATAGTAGAGCTATAGCAAAACCTTAAGGTTTGTTTTTTTGTTGAAATGAAATTATTTAACACAGTTAAGAGTATTGCATTGGACTCCAGTGGATTAACAGTTGCAACTGCAAAGAGTTGGACAGTAAATCTGAATCACATGAACGGTAAAGCTGAATGGATGAGACGAGTGCTTCAAAAACCGCCGGAGCGTTACAGAGAAAGAAAAGAAACGACAAATCTGAAGGGTTTCGACTGCTGAGGGTATCAGAGGAAGATTAAAGTTCTTGATTGAACTGGGTGGAAGTGATTAGGACCACAACACTAAAAGCTTCCTACAGCTGTGAGGCAGAAATGATTTAGACACAACAACCAAATGATCACAGATCCAGTCCCTTCGCGCTCCCCTGCTGTGTCTGGATTGAAGGTGTTTTGATGTAACTTCATTCGCCTGCTGAGAGTTCGAAATTAGATATCTGTCGATTGTGAAAGATTAACCTTTTCCTAAAATGTTATTGTCTTGGAAAAAAATGTGGTTTAGAGTTATCTGAAAGTTCATTTGTCAGTGATTTCCAGCAAATGATGTCTGTGTCCTTTTGGTGAGACAGTTTGAAACTCAACGGGAAAGAAAAACACTGCTTGTCTGTCTGGAGGGATTTCATTGATGTAGAAGAACATAGAACATAGCTGGTCGATAAAACGAGACCTTAAGAGCAACCAGGGAATTGAGTCCTACATGTACGGCAGGAAAGGCGGCATGTGGCGCCCAGGAAGCTGCTCTCATGACCAAACATTGCAAAAATACTAAGCCTCACCAAGTAGTTTTGGTTTAATGCATTTGAAATAAGATAAGACTAACTTCAGCAAGATATAGGAGCTTTTTTTAAAAGTACATTATTCCTTAATATTGGTGGAAAGGCAGATTATTTCAGTTATAATAATCTGTGGAATTATTTTTTGGTCTAGTTTGTATCTCAATACACTTGAAATAAGACAAAACAATAACACTTTATTAGAAATGGTGACAATGTCATAAACATGAATGTTTATAACTGATGTCATTAAGTGACACTTTTAATTCAAAGTTGCATTAAAAGTGTCATTATTAACCAAATGACACTTCATGACTTTGCTAAAATATCGGCCCTTGTTTTAAATCAATAATTCCTCAAACTTGATGGAAAAGTACCAGGTCCACCAGCAGATTACTACCAAAACATTTTCCCCATGTTATAAGTGAAATAATCTACCAAAGGAGGTAGTGTTTCTTTACTCTATATTAACAAAATAAGCTCCTATTTCTTGCAGAACAGTTATCTGTAAGTTGGTTTTGTCTCATTTGTGCTAGAAATAAATACTTGGTAAGATTTTGCTGTGTAATCTGCACAGAGATTACTGCCATGCGTCCTGTTAGGCAGATACCAAGGGTACAGTCTGGGTCGTGTACAGAAGCTGGCGCACGCAGGGTCAGACTGATTGATTGCGCCGACACCCAGAGTTTGCCGCTGCTGGTGTTCTCCCACCTCTGATGCTGCGCGAAGGTCTCAGCAGCCGCCTCACTTTGGACTTAAAAAAAAAAATTCATAAAAAAACCCTGAAACTCTTTGCGGACATTTGTCAAGGAGGGTTTGTTGATGTCAGCTCTCCTTGGCTGCCTGTCGGTCCGCCGTGGCCGGCTGTTATTGATGACAAAGCAAATAAAAAGTGAGAGAATTAGAAGCACATGAAGCATAAGGAGTTCATTCAGATGAAGACAAATGAGCGGCCGGCAGCGAGAGTGCTGGCTTCTCTAAGAATTTAGGCTTTACAGTCTTACAATTACTGTAAAAAATCTGTCAACTGTGAAAACAAGTATAAAACCTGCATGCTCACCTCTCAGGATGCATGTTTCAATTTTCCCATTAGCCACTTGGATCTCAGGATGACAACATTTTTCAAGATTATCACATTTCTGAGTCTTTTAAACCAATTATTCCTACAGAAGTTTTATTCTTATTTTTATGACTTTATGTCACATCACATGTTTTCAACTTGATCAGCTGATTCATGCAACTTTAAAGTGACAATATGAAGCAAAATCAAATGCAAAACTGAAACTGAGGACTTTGCTACTTGCGAATCTCACAGCAGGAAGGAGATGAAGATTCGTGATGTAGTTTAGTGGATTAGCTGTTTAACAGATTAGTGGTTTTGCCTTAGCTTCTCTAAACCCCTAAACACACAATTGGTTCTTGTTTAGCAAATTAGTGATTAAGTTTTTAACTAGCTGGAAATAACTGCTGCCAATTTTAGTCCAGTGCTGGCCAGTGATGCCACATGTGGCATCATAATCTATATAATAAGCAGAACTAAATGGTTTAATTATTGTTTTCAAATGGGATTGAAAGGTTTCAGTAATTGCTTGCCCTCTGGGGAGGTTACTACAGTTGCCCCTCCAGAGGGCAGAGCAACATTTTTCCCCGTTGTGTTGGACAACTCATTTGCTCCCTAATGGAGATGAACTGGTTGAGGCGTTCAGCAGCAGAGCCAGGAGCAGAAGGCCGCCTCTCACCACCGCTCCGTTTCATTACATTCATCGCCGAACGTCAGAAAACCTGACAGGGTTGTTGAAAATTGCTGCCAAGGTAGAAACGTCATGTCAGGCTTCAAATGAAGACGTACGGTGGTGGTAAAGACGAAAGCACACGCTGGTTCATTTCTACAGTTTCACACATAAAAAGAGTTGATTTAAATCTGGCCTCAAGTGCACAGAAGCAAAAAGGCGTTTTATTTAAGATAAATTCAGAAGAGCTGTGCGTGCAAACATTATGTTATTTGTTTGCAAAAAGTACATAGGATTGGCAGGAGAATGTGTTTTCTACGTTTTTTCTCAAATAAAACTTGGTGTCAGATAGATGATGTCACATTTGACTCAAGTCCTGCAGAAACTCATAACTCTTCTATCATCATGCTTGCTGTGAAAAATCGTTTATAATAAGAAGTTTGATTTTTCAGGAGAAGGATAAATTATACTTACTGATGTTTAAAAAAATCCTCCAAACTGACAGTAATGTCAGAATTATTTTGTACTCTTTGCTATTAGTGAACATGAATAAATTAAAAAATAAAACAAAATGCAATTTATATGCTTTCAGTTACAAATTACACTTCTTTAACCTTTCAGTTGGGTAATTTTTCAGGAGCATGATTTTTATTTTGGGGTTGCACAAAGAAGCTAAAGTTTCTTTTAAATCACTTTTATCCTTAATCATACCACAAACTATTGTGATAAACATTTTCAGTCCATATCCACCTGGTTTCACTGATGGTGACATTTTCTATTTTTAATCTTGTTTTATCAACATGGCCACTCTGAATTTTTTATTATTTTGGCAGGATTGTTATCTCCTCACCAAAAGAATTAAAAAGAGGGAGCAATTTCCTGTCACTATCACTGTGTAAAAAAGCCTTTTTCAACTGAATTGAATATTCAGTAATTATGGGTTATGGGATCTTGTCAACAAGTTTTTATTTAATATGTTTTTTACAAATAAAGGCTGCAAATTAGCACATTTTATGCACGCTTTCTCTGTTAGTCATTAGGAGTCATGGTTGGTTTATTAGGCGGTTTCTGAGTAGAATAATGGTTTGGAAATGATAACAAGCCTTTCAAGGACACAAACCTGTTCGCCGATGTTCTCGTTACCTCTGAGCTCTGGATGATCTCAAATTGTGTGATCTCACGGTGAATGAAGAGAAAATTTCAGAATAGGAGGATTGTTCTGAAATGAGGCCAGAACCACATCCGTCATGTCTGACGAGTAAATCTCTAATCATAAAAATGGTTCCAAATGAAGGCATTGTTCAGAGACATGGACCGCGCAACCATTCAGACTCATTTCTACCCTCAGCTGCAGAACTGAAGCGGGATGACCAAACGGTGACCCGGCTTCCTTTCACTCTCTGTCTGTGACTTTTGGTGTCAGTAAGCCTTTCAGAGGTGGGAAAAAAAGAACGAAAAAGACTTCAGCTGCAGTATTTTAATAGGAATATGCTCAATTTCATCAGGTAATACATACAGAATAATTTAATCAGCAAGAAACAAAGCCTTGTTAGTTTCCATCACAGATCCAGAACTTGCTGTAATCTCTAAAAGTTCTGCTTATAACCCATCAAAATCAGATCTAGAAATTCATGCCAGTCAGCAAATTAATGCAAGGACATTCACAACTGTCTAAGCATTTATCTCTAACCTGCACCCATAGTGCAAAACAATAATAAATAGCAAACTAAAAATCACTTCACTATCTTAAATAAAAGAAATATCAAAATTTGATATACAGTTGAAGTCAGATATTTACATACACTGAATAAAAAGACAAATCGTTTTTTCTCGCTGTCTGAAGTTAAAGCTTTTGTCCAAGTCACAGTTTAAAATGTTGCTATGTCAGTCAGTCACCACTAGAGGCAGCTGCTGCAGCCACTTCCTGTGCTGATTGTTGTCACTGTTTGTTTCCACTGAGTCGAATATGTTGCATCGGGTTTAACAGAAGGTCTTCTGTTTCAGAGAACTCACTCACATTAAGCTTATATTAAACTGCAGCCATTAAAGTATTTAACAAGCTTAGAAAATTGACTTTAAGTGACAAACAGATACAACATGGTGGTTCTGTAAAAATGACAACTTTTATTTAGCATATAAAGTCATATATATGTATAGTTGTCTTTTTGAAATCACTATGTAATATCAGAGGCTCTCAATGAGTTTTATTCAGCTGGCTGGACTGAGGACCTCTGACCTTGTAGAAATCTGTTGTGTCACATTTAACCTTTAGGTGGCAACACTGTGCAAAACTACTGAGTCCAGGTTGTTCTTTTGGCCTCCCAAAATGTGACAATCAATACAGTTTTAGCTTCTGATCTTGACAATCTGACTGGTTGCTCATGTAATTCATCTCAGTGTTATTTGGAGGTGAGAATTTTTCTTTCTTTTAACTTTCCTTTGACTTGTCCCTTTTAGGGATACAAAAATGGCCACTATTTGATCCTAACAAACTCAGACTGGCTACGTGTTGTTCTGTTTACCTGCTGAGAACAATGAAGGAGTGCAGGTGGAAAACTCAACAGAAATCAAACAGAAGTCCCATTAATCTGCTCTCACTCGCCCTCTGGGCCCCATGAGGCTTTTTCTTTACAAGCGCAGCTATGCATGCAGCTTTATGCTGCCTGTTATCCCCACTTTACTGTAAGACGCTGTCATGGTTTAGATTGAATTTCCTCATCTAGGTGACCCTCTGTTATAGGAGCTGCAGGAGCCCCACTCATGACACGCTCCCCGGAGGCTCCTGCTCACCACCCATTTAGTGATTCACTTTGGAAAAGCTGTCACTCCTGGGTGGGGGGTTGGGACGGTCCACCCCCAATCCTCTGCTCTCATGAATTCACATGAGGCTGGTGTGCCTTGAAAAAAAGAACAGCCTACATTCATCAGACAGACTCCAGGCTGAGGAGAAACTCCTCAGAGCTGCAACTCCAGCTCATCTCACTGCTGCAATGAATAGTTCATTCCACTGATTGGTAATTAACATAGCATTTATTTCCACCTTTGAAAAGGTTTGTGTAAATAGCTCACCAACAACATAATATCATTTCATCATCAAATTTAGAACACTTTGTACTTCTATTCGTCTCAAATGTTTCTGCAAAGAGTCCAAAATTTGCTTCAAAAACCTCCTGATTGTTAAGTCACATTGAATGGACGCTGTGCCGTTACCTAGCAACCCAAAGAGCTCCAGGATGTTTGGTCAGCTGGCTTAACTGCTGTCTGCGATGTACAATGTTTGCTGTAAAAGACAAGTGTTCTGCTGTTGACTTTGCATTCAAAAACCACTTGCTCTATTCTTACTAGTTATACAGGAGGCTCTACTTCTGTTTTTCAAATATGTGCAATTTTGCACCTGTTTGCAGCCATTTTTATGTGCGAATGTAAACACTGAGTTGGCAGCGTGGCCAACAGCAGTTTATTTGGATTTAAAGTGACAGGACGCCCTAAAACAGCTCAATATAGAGACCTTAAACCTATCCTAACCTGTTCAGGGAAGCGTAACAGGTCACCTTTAAAATGTGAAAGACAGACAAACGTCATGTTCAAGTAAGGAAGATGTGTATTTATCTTCAAAAGTCAAGAACCTCAAGACAATTCCTCAGCTGAACATGCAGAATTCTAAGAACAACAGAAAAAGCTGAAATAGCAGGAAATTTGACAGGAGAACCAGTGATTTTCTTGCCATTGAGGATAGAAATAAAATGTTTCATTTATGCTAATCAGGTGAAGCTAAAGCTGGAGTTCGGAGTAGAATTTCCAAACCCGGGTTGCAGAAGCAACAACAAAATCATCTCTACTGTAGAAAATATACATTTATTTCAAGGCTTGTTGCACATCTTCACCAGGGGTCTGAACACATTATGAATTAGTTGGTGACCTGTTGAGCAGCAGATCAATTCATTACAAAACAACAATTCGTCACAGATGACCTGCAAGACCAGCGAACAAAAGCGCCACTGTTTCAACTATAATGCCTTGAATGCAAGAACCATGCTTAGCCTGGTCAAAGAGCTTTCAGCACAGCCACAAATATGATACTTTTATTTAATTTAAATAAACTGAATTATTTTTAAACTCAGTAACTTTATGCATCATGTGATGACAGAGCTGCAGTATTTCCCAACAGCGATCATGCTTTTATATAACGGGTCATAGCGGCATTTTATGACCTAATACCATATGTTCAGTCTGGATGCAGTTTAATGAGATGCAGAGGCCAGAGGAAACGGATGCATGAACTTGTGCTGTGTGAATAAAAAAAAAAAAATATCTGCATGTCGAATGAAGGACAAGCGGTGGAGCACCGACATGGTCTGGTTCAAATAAATTAAACATGCAGCATAACAACCAAACAGATTCTTACCTCCTCAATCAACAAAAACATAAGAATCCACCAGCAGCAACAAAAAAAACACCACATTAGTTTAAATACGCACCTCACTATGTATCAGATTAGAGCTTGGTTTGTGCACATTTAACCTAAAACCAGCTGTCTTATGAAAACATCCATCTTGACTCCATCATTCTCTTTCTAAAATTGCTCTAATGTTTGGTAAGATACTTACAACTTCTAATTACCTCTCAAAACCCCACTTAAAGAAAAATTAACCATCTTTTTAATTGTATTTTTAATATGAAACAGGAGTGTGTTTGCATGCATGGACTTATTCTTTTAGTTTTTCTTTTTTGGGCCAAACTTAAATGTTTCAGGTCAATTAATCAAATTTTATTTTGAAGCAGAGATAACCTACAGGGAATTTTTATAATTTAAATAAAGATTATATGATGGTGGGCAGTCTTTTACACCACAGAGGAAGAATTTTAGCTCTCTCTTGTTTGCAGAAAGCGCTACACGTCATAAATCACAAATAATATAAAAACAAGCACATAAAAGAGCAATAAGATGACAAGAGCCTTGTAAAACAAAATGGCTTTCAGATTGTTTTTAAAACATCTGCAGAACTCATAAACCAGGTTTAAGAGAATGAAATGCAGTTTCATTCGTGCAACAGCATCTCAATCAGATTTAAAGGTTATAGAGAAATTTCAGAAGGTGTTTTCATTCCAGTAGATTCAGTTTGATTGAGGATCAAAAGTGCAATATTTGTTATATTTTCAGCTGCTGCAGTTCGCTCTCACACTGCACCTTTAAAAAAACCAGTTCACCCCGACAACACAAAAAAACACTGAGCACAACTTACTAGTTCACGAAATGTTTTGTTTTTGGTAAAGCTATTTACCAAATAGCGTCAGACTAAAGTTTGCTTTGCTTGTTTTTTTCCTAAGGATAGTCCACTTCCTGCAATTGGGCCCATATGAATTCAAACTGCGTCAGAGTTCACTTCAACTGAACCAAAGCCGAAGTTTGTGAGCAGACCACGTTTTGCTTTGTTGGTCAACGTCAGAGTTTGGTTGTCCATTCACGCCTCTCCAAATGAACCAGACTTTCTACAAAAAACGAACTAGGGTTCAATTAAAGTGGACTAATCATGTAAATGGAGTCATTTACGGCAGCAAATCACAACAAACGCTTATCCACGCATGGAGACATTCTTAGTGAATCTTCCCTACTGAATTTACCATAAGAGTTCATCCAGGAGGTCACAAAATAACACAACCACATCTAAGCTACTTCAGTGTCGATGGTTCAACACTAAAACCAGAGACTGAGCAAATATAGGCTCAATGAGAGCTCCAAGGTTCCATCCATTTGTTTTTTTTTCTACGTGTGGAGGGATCAAGGTGGGAGTCAATCCCAGTAGTCAATGGGTTGGAGAAATGCTCCATCTTGGTAGCACATCAGTCCATCACTTGGTCTGAAACATCAGCTTGCAGCGGCTAGTTATTGCTTATATGCTTGAACTGAAACAATGGTGATTCAAAATGTTCTTTTCCCTCTTTTTATACCTGCAGATGCATCTGTAGAACGAGCTGAGCTGAGTGTCACCGATGTTTCATCAACGTCTGCCTGGATTCTAACAGCTGGACTTCCTGTTTTTGCTGTAAAACAGGTTTTATCCTCTGTTGAATCCGCAGATAGAAGCCAAAAGGAACTATGGATAGCTTACATCTTTCTCAATTTGCCACTGAAACAACAAGAAAACAAGGAACATTTATTACAATATGAAACTCCTTTTATATTACTAAAAAAGAGACGCATCCAAAAGGTGGTTCATCTAAACGCCATCCCGGTGTTTTCCCAGGGATTCACCGGAGCTGGTTTGATGTCAAATTGAGTTATGCGAAATGTTTAATAAGTTGTCTGACAAATTAGATCATGCCAGCTTAGTCCACTGATTCCAGGCAGGATGTTCGTCTAAGGAAGAATGAGACCAGATTTCAGTCGCACAGATCGGTGAGATGAGAGGCACTCATGACATATTTTTCTAAGGGATATTCACTTGACTGGCTCATTAGCCTTTAAGCTGTTCTCTTCAACCTCTAACATGGATCTTTGCCCATTTTACCAACCTGTCAGGCGGCTGATGTTTCTGTAGCTCCTTACAGTGGGACTGGATGCAGGTCATGTTGAGAAGAAATCAAGGAATGAAGCTAATGATGCAACTAGGCAATGAGAAGAAGGTACAGACGATAGACGGATGGATGAGTTGGTCATAAGGACTCGATCCAGCCAATCTATCTAGTTAGAGTTGGTTATGGGCCATAAAAACCAAGATAGTGCACTAAAAGTACAGTCATAATGTTATATAGATTTTAGACCATCACTTTGACAGTCTACCTCCAGACAGACATAAGCCCCGCCCACTTCCTGGTGTGAATTTGATTGATTTGAATGCAAACATGGCTTCACAGCATGTGGCACTCTGCTCTTTACCGCTCTAGTAAGTGTTTTGTTTCTTCGATGTTGCTTTGCCAAGATTACTAAAATGTCTGCTTGTGGTTTAGGTATATTCTTACAGTTTCAAGAATTATTATTAATCTTTTTTAGTTGCTATATCTGTTAGGACTGTATTTCTTGTTGGTTTGATTTGTGACTGCAAATGTACCCATTCATATCTTCCAATGTGGGATTTTAATCATGTTTGGGAAACATGGTGGGAAACTGTAATTGTGAAATTACGTTTTCCCTCAACATTTGCAGAATATCTGCAAAGTTCTGATCACACTTTTATTGGAAATGCAGCTACTGATGCTTTACTGTAGATATTAAACTACAAGAAGGGTCGGGTGATTAATACATTTTATTAATCAATTGAATTTCTGGTTTTTGAAGATTACATTTTTTTAAAGAGAGAAAAAAAAAGAAAATCACAATTTTTTCCCCCCTCCTGTCTATGAACTCCTTGGGTTTCCATAGGTCAGAGTGATCTCGCAACACCAACAGTAGGCGGCCATCTTGTTTGACCAGCGTGTTTTACAGCTATTTATTTTCTCGAGAAAAAAAGTCGGGATCTCGAGAAAGTAAGTCGGGATTTCTTTTTTTTTCAAATTGAAATTGTGGAAACAGATTTGCTTTATTTGAAACACTTTTTGCAAGTTTACGTGATGACAGGAAGTGGCCCGCCGTGCTTAATCGTTTATCATGTGCACACATGTATTTAGATAGTTTCTTCTTCTATTAATGGAACTATATGTTCTGTTCTCTTTCCTGTGAATTGCACAATGAGGTGTTTTGTTTTTTTGTGTTTGCTTATCTTAAGGTAAAGGATCAAATTTAGCTATTGTGCTAATTCCTCCATATTTACACTGCCATGTATTGTGGTAATGTTGATATTTATTGTTTTTTGGACAGGAGATGGTTATGTGTGAAGTTACTAAACTAAATAATGTTAAAACATTTTTTTAACTGATTTATTTAATACACCTGTTTTATTGTATAATCTTGTAGAAGTTCTTGCTGCTTTCTTGTGTTTTTCCAAATGTAATTTAATTTTTCCTTTTTTTGAATTTAGGATTTTATGTCTCTTCAGTTTTTCTCCCCCTACAAACTTTATTTTATGTTTGATGCTATAAATTTTTATTGGTTTTATGGGGAAGATTAACAGCATAGTATCTGAGTCTTTCTGAGGGTTGACCTTCATCTCCTCTCCAGTGTTTAGTTTCCTCATGTTGGTCGGTGATGCGTGTTTCTTTTAGAGTCTCCTGCTTTGAGGGTTGGTCCTAAACTTGTCCTGTGTCTACAGATGGCATGTAATTTGAAATATTATTTTCAAACTCTCTTATTATAACTATTTCAATAACAGTGTAATTTTGGAGAAAAGTATTTTGCTTTATCCCAATATTCCTAAATGACCACTTTTAATTTCAGTGGATCTGTTGGTTACATTTAAATTGGATATTTTTACAACACATTTCATCAACAAGGCAGTTCAAAGTGCTTTACACCACAAAAACATCATACAGTTACCAAGTATGAAACAAGCCTTCCCTCATTTAAACGACCCGATCGAAGTAGGTCAGGTTGCGCAACGCAGGAGGAGGAGGTGAAGAACATCATGTCTTCTCGGTCCCCATGTGGCCGCAGTCAGAGGAAGAGCGAGGACGGCTGTGTTTTGGAGGTGACACTTGGTTTTTCTCAGCGCTGACAGATAAACATCTCCCTCCTCTCACAAGTCTTCAGGCGAACAGCTGAGACTGGCCCTGTTCCAGAAGCTCCGTCTCCGCCTCGCTCGCCCTTCGCTCTGCCCTCTTGACATGATTCGAGTTTAATCTGAAATCTGCAGCACGTCTGACTGAGGGAAAGGCAAGGTGCTGCAATCTCTGGTGCGTTTTGTCGACATAAAAGAGCCGAAGATTCGCTTGTTTGACAGGTTTATTTGGAAAGCTAATTTCACTCCCTCATCTGCAGACGAAAATATTGGAATAATACAACAAAATGACAACAACAAGGTTCAAACCA
Source organism: Phalloptychus januarius (assembly GCA_902982915.1). NCBI lineage: Eukaryota > Metazoa > Chordata > Actinopteri > Cyprinodontiformes > Poeciliidae > Phalloptychus > Phalloptychus januarius. The sequence goes on along the minus strand of CADWAE010000242.1, from coordinate 3,654,325 downwards.
AGTTCAAATAGTCTTGGTTTGGTGAAATTAGCGATTGCGCATCATGAAACATCATGAAGATGTTGTGTATTTATTCCCAAAATACTTTGCAAGGGAGAGTGAATTTCTTGGAAGTGGCTGCAGACGGAGACATGCATCAAGAGGCATCCAGTCTGGATTTCCAGAGGCAGTTAAGGTCCCAACAGACAGCCAGCTGCTCCATCGCCCTCCTCACCTCAGGCCACCAGGCTCATTTAGAAACACAGAGATGCTCATCACAGCCACATGGGAGGCTAATATTTATCTAATCACTGATTTCACCTTCCCTGCCTTGGTAAATTACATTTCAGGATAAAATTATAGCCTCAACTGTGATCATTTCTCTCGCAAAAACAAAAATCTACCAGAGTCAATATTATAAGCCCATTAAACAGCTGTTGCACAGTGACGTGCTTTAATTTTGAAAAGCTTCAGGCGTGCAAAATTAGTTCAAACTAGATATTTTCTCCTAATTCAGATCCAGTATAAGTAGCAAGAGATTAAACTCTGAATTGAGAAAGCATAATCTCAAAAATAATGCAAGTTAAATTGTTGATTCTCAAAAAGCAAGAGGACAAAAGAAATTCAAAAAGAGCCACACAGCAGAAAATGACAACAAAAGAAGAACAAATCTCTGCTGAAAAAGCTCAAAAAGACTGAGAACAATCTCAGAAATTGAAGCAAAGAAATTTGCTTTTTCGAAAAATGCTAAAAATTTTAGATTAATCTCAGAAATTAAAAACAAATAATCTTGGAAATTTATGAGTTTCAAAAGTCAAAAATGTCCAACTGGTGGAATGTTTTCTAAAATATTTCTCAGATTAATCACAAGATTTCAAGGATTTTATTGCATTCTTACATCATGCAGTATTACAAGCCTTTGCTGCTTGCACAGGAAAAATGCAGATCATGACGTGGACAAACATCCTAGTGATGTTATAAGACAACCATAATAGCTTTTGGACACAAAAGCTCAGAAAAAAAGATGCCTGTTGGTTACCAAGAACACAGCAGTTCTCTGACTGCCTTCATAACAAAATAAGGTTTCCAAAATGTGCAGCAAACAAGCCACGATATGAAAGGTCGTGGGTAATGTAGGGAGGTCTCAATCTGGGGTGAAGTGAGCTTTAAAGACTCATTAGCATGTAGCATACCAATGTTAAACATGTGCAAGGTGTCAGGAAGCGAGATGTGAAAAAATGGAAGTGATCCGACATTTACAGAGAAGTGTGGAAAGGTCAAAGCTGTGCAGAAACAGTGGAAGCCCACTTGTATGATGCTCATCACAATACTGCAATAATGCCTTGCTCTCTGACTCAGCACAATGCTAAAAGGTTAGGACAGCACCAAAGTCATTTACTTGTGCGATCACAAAGGTTGCTGCAGCTTCATGTTAACTGTTGCATATCATTAGCATGTGCAGCAAATGTTTGGCTTTGTGCACATTCACAAAAGAACAATTAGCATTTATATAGGTTCCAAGTGCTAAAGGCGAAACTGATTAAGATAACTACAGGAAGGGTAAACGCTGAGGTTTGACACATGTGACTTAATCATGCTCCACTTTCTAGTTTTCTTTACAGATATATTAACGTTCGCTGACGAACTTTAAGCCAAGCAGTTCAGTCCAATTGTAGGTTTATAATATCAAGATGAAGGGAAGGATTTGAACTTTTGCAGCTTTTATTTCTCATCTACCTTCCTGCGCTCTTCAATAAGATTGCATCCAGCTGCCTGTGACCTCGCCACCATCTTCTCCCGATTGACCAGTAGACTAATGTGACTAAATGACAGTACATTTACTTCACCTGTGCGTTTCTAGGAAGGAACTGATAATTATCATCCATCTCCTGGCGGGGAGGTGGTTGTCTGGGCCTTTCATGTGACAGATAAGACGGCAGGTAAAATAAACTGGGAAAGGGAAACGTGTAATGTCATTTCGGCGGACTGGCATCTGAAGAAAGGTCCCAGATGAGTCGCCAAAATCTTTTTCCTTACCATCGACTCTCCCTCCTGTAAGAACACACAGATGCAAAGTCGGGGTCACGTCTGTTTGATCTCTTAATGCTCTTCTCAGGCTGAAGGTGAAGGAATGATTCGGACACCGTCATAGGTCATCTCTGCTTCACTCACAGGCAGACCTGCTGTCTGCCGGGGTTTATGTTCATCAGACAGGAAAGTACAAAGCTAATGATTTTAAAAGTTTCTTTGAGGTAAGTCGGAGTTCATTAAAGCTCAGCTGAAACCTGAAGATTGAAAAGCACGACTGAGACGTAATGATGGTTTTTGTTTCTCCAGATTCCACAAACGAAATAAGAATGTACAAACTTAGGCAAGTGATTAGTTATTTACTAAATAAAATCATACATATGAATTAAACAGCTGAACATTCTAGCTCTTCAAAACATACTTTAATTGTTGCATTTAAAGGTCCCTTCAGAGGAAAAGCAATTATAGAATATTGAAATTTAATTCCCAGTCATTTGATCATTAACTATTGAATAAAAACTACAAACAACAGAACGACAGTGATGCCAAAACACAAGTAACAAACCACATCCTGATGCAGCAGAACACTGAGATCCACATCCTTCATGCCGATACATGCGCACTATTCAGAACATCAAACTTTACATTTTAAAGAAGTGACAGGATTTGATATTCCAACTAAATCAACTATATTTTTCCACATTTGGAAAAAGTTTTCAATACACTAGCATGTATGGTAAAATAGTAAACAATGTGACAAAAGTTTAATCTTTTTCCCCACTAAGTTTGTGTTTACGTTTGTCCTTTTAGCTTCTTCCATGTTCACATAAGTTTCTTTCTTCCAAAACTTCACCTGTGATATTTAAGTATAACTTTAGTGTAGAGCTACTGGATTAACCTTCTCCCAGACACTCATTGGTCCATATTTTTCTTTTTCTGGCCTGTCATTTCACGCTTGGTCTGAGTTTTTAGTTTCCAGATTTACGATCCTCAAAAAAGGTGATTCATATTTCACTGTTTCTACCCAAACTGTATTCATCACTCATTTCAAAGCATCTTAAACACAAAAAGCAGCAAAAAATTATTTGTTGTGTAATGGCAAAGCAAAGAACCTCAAAGGTGTTCTTACTTATTTAAAATCAGAGAACAATGTTCTAACCTCCAGTTCACTTATATTAAATAGTTGGTTTCAACTTTCACCCCGCCTCTCGCCTGAAACAATAGCTGGAGGATAGGCACCAGCAACCCTCACGACCCCAGGAAGGGACAAGGGTGTAGGAAAATGGATGGATGGATGAGTTTCAACTTTCATTGGCGGCCTGTCATTGACTTATATCATTACATCAAATATATACCAACATCTCCCATATTATAACGGTTTTATGGGGGCATTTTTCTAAGACGGAGCAAAAGATCAGCCTTTGTGGTGTACCTAATCACATTTATGTCTAAAGAAAGCAGGCTGACCAGAGGGACTGCTGAAGCATTTCCCTGAGCTCAGTTAAGAGGCATCTTCTTAGAAAAGTGAAACAAACAAACAAAAAAACACCAAACAAACGATTTGTTTTTGTTTCACAGATTGTATACATTTTACCAAAGCTAAAGCAAAAGTATCTGTAGCTTCTCTCATGTTACACAGACAAATCTCATTGTATTTTATTTGGATTTTAGGTGCCTGGGAGAATAATTATACAAGGCTTTCAAACAAAAAAACTGAAAAGTGTTCAGATCAAATTCATGTGTGAGAATGACCCAGTCAAAGTCCAGCCCTATAACCAACTGAGAATCTAATCTTGAAACAATATATGTTCACAAACACAATCCATGTAATCTAACAGAGCAGGAGCTGTTTTGCAAAGACAAATGGAGTAGAGAAAGTATTTCTGTCCAAAGCTTCATAAAGCTGATTATTCCAACAGATGCAACTACAGCAAAGTGTCGCCAATTATTGATTGAGGCAATGAATAAAAATGCATGCCACACCTTCCAGATTCTATCGATTTAACAAATCCTCAAAAAACGATGCATCATTTTAATTTTGCTTCACAATTACGCCTTAATGTGCTTGGATGATAATATACGCTCTATCATCCAAGCGTATATTATTAAATTCTATTAATATACGCTTGCGGTAGTGGTTGTAACATGGCTACAAAGCATTACCATCTGTAAGTATATGAGTAAACACATCTGAGATAAAGATTTTACAAGGTTAGTAATAAAGAATAAAACCTTGCTTTAAAAGGTTACTTTGATTTATTTGTTATTGTATTCCCTGTATAAGACATTTTGTTGATGTTTTGTTGCCAATGTGACATTTTAAAAACCTACAGATGCTTTTTGACCTTGCTTCTGTATGAAGCTCCACAAATCTCAGTTTGTTTTTCTATTCTGGAAATTTCAAACACAACTCAACAAATTTGGTCTTTGACTTTGCCATCCCACAATCCTCTCTGTCAACATTCAAAATGTTGCTCCCCAAAGCAGGTTGTCAAATGGTTTCCCAATCAGTTTGAATTAGTCCTGGAAGCTGACAGGCACCGTAAAGACGGATCTACTGGATGAGTCCCGGAATCTTTGAATTAATATTTTGCCCTGAAGATATAATATACCCGAACCCTTTCAGCTGCTGCTCAGCTCTTTCTCCTGCACTTCATTAGTAAAAGTAAAGCCAAGGCTTTCATTTGACAGTTTGACAGATACGTCCTGCATTCAAGTGTGTTGCTGCTGCAACAAAAGCTACCTCCTTTTTATGGGTCGCCCTGGCATCGGAGACACACTTGGTATAATCCTGCTCTGATTCTTGCGCCACATTCAGAGCATTTTCCAAATATCTGCGAAGAGCATCACTCATGATTCACGTTGAGTTTGTCCAATCATTCTGGGAGGCTTCATGCTGATTCTCATCAGGAATGTTTCTTCAACCGTCGTTTCCACGTTTTGCTGGTGTGAGTTGGTCAAGTACTTGTAGCTGGCCACCAGGATTTCACTCCTTTTTACAGAAAACTTTCAAATCCCCCGATTTTTTGGTGATTGTTTGGTAACTTAAAGCCTCAGCTTCTTTTTAGCAGGATTCAGACGAACTGGCTCACTCCTTTAACCTCAATGTTATTCTTCTTTAGCCTTAGAAATGGAATGAGGAACTTTGTGATCTAAGAGAAGCTTAAAGTACAGCATCTACACCAAATTGAGTCTGTTGAGTTAGTTCAGGGATGCATGATATATGAAAATTTTGCGATGATAACATTGCGACATCAGTTGCAACATAATGTCTTGTTTTGCTCATTTTCTTGTTTGACTCAGTCCAACGGTGTAAATATGACATTAGCATGAACATGCATTTAATTATTGCACTTCACTTACAACCACAAACTTCACTGCATTTTGTTTCACATGATTAACAGGGTTTGGGTCAAAATCTACAGTAAAACTTAAGAATTTGTGTTGTTAGAGCCTCTTTGTCCTAAGCTTCTGGTTTTGAGTTATTCAGTAGTGTATGTGTTTGTGTAAAGCTGGGTTTTTTCTAAAGTGTAGTGAAGGATAGTTTATTGGTTCATTGACTCAGAAGGTATGCACACCACACTTTAGAAGACGTGTTTGTTGTTATCTGTTCAATTCTGCATTACATTTGTGTTTGTTTACCACATGAAAAGAAAAGCAAAAGCAGGAGAAAATGGACATAGTGTTGCTCATACATGCAATTTTTTTGTAAGTATCTCCAAGAATTTGTCTCAGTAACTAGTGAAGATGATTGGTATGGAAATATACTAACCAAGCAATCATAAATATACAAATATCCTTATCAACATTTGATATCTGGAGCACTGATATGATCATTTTTCTTGTGAGCACATGAACTCAGACCCAGAGCATCCCTCCTTGTGACACCAAAGCACTATTCTGCTCCTACCTGGCAACAACATGGAAAAACTGAGACATTTTTTGCTTTCTAATTTCTTAAAACCTCTAATTAGATGCATCAGCAAGAGTGGGCACAAGTATCCTTTTGATTTAGGAGTGTGTTTACAAATGGATGTAAAGAATTCTCACTATTAGCATTTGTTCTGTGAAACCTATAGGGTGATGCTTTATCAAGAAAGAAATGTGGGAAATAAAACATGCCATCTACATAGCTCCTTTGATTTCAGATGGAAATCTGGTTGCTCACATCTATATTTGATTGAAAATTGGAGAAAAGTAGAACCTTGAGTTACTATTGAGGCACAGAGTGTTTTTCTTTTATGGTTATTGCTTACAGTGCGGCTTTAAACTGACTGAACACAAAATCCATTTTTATTTGTTATTTCATTTTTGATAAGCACACAGCTCCACAAGAGAAATCTGAAAAACACCATCTATGTAACAAACAACTGTAGTCACAGATTTGCTCAGACTGATGCAAAGATCCCAGAGTCTGTTTCTTTATGCTGTAGGTGAGCTGGAGCATGCTAAGTGGAGACGACCAAGAAAACACAACCAGCATGCAAATTACAAGAGACACCTGGCTGTTCTGGTTAAGGCGCGAATCAACTTGTAGTCCCAATTGTCCCCCAAAAAAAAGTCCCCAATTGATCTGAATCAACTGGACTATAAGGCATGAAAAGACCCTAAAAAAACTGATTGAATGCATCCAAAGGTCAGAACAGCACAAGGTAGTTTTTCTTTGCAATGTTGCTTTGGTTGAACTGATCTTCATGGTGCTTTGATTCTTCTCACTTTTCAGGCATTTTGTTGTAGATTTGCTGCTGTTTAGCCAAACATTTTATCCCAGAATAGTTGCTGGTTCACACAGTCATCAATGAATGAACCCCAAACACTGTTTCAAAGAAGAGCTGTCCAGATGATAAACTGAAAAACATGCACTAAAGGTGTGATGAGATGTGAACACTGTAGTCCATTGCAAGCTGTAATCCAATCAGCTGTGCCTCAAAAAGTATCTTGGAAAGTCATGGAAAGTATTTTAGTGAAAGTTTGACTAATTGGAGCAGCTCTTTTTGACTCTTTGAGAAAAGCACAAGGTTGAACTTGGCAGCGGTGCTTTAAAACAGCTGCCAAACAAAAGCTCTCATAAGGAGGTCTTGACAGACAGAATGGGCAATAAATCCTCATTTACGTGATGGTCACTGAGGTGTGACAAGCTGGCTTCCACAAGACGGAGCTAGATCAAAGACTGGGCAGAGATGGAGATGGCTGGATGGAGATTCACCTTTGGCGAAAGGTTCTGTGCAGAGCTGACCTTGACGTTCTTCATCTTAATGTGGAAACCAAAGTGGAAATGTCATGTTTGTGGGATTTTTGGAATGGATGTGGAGCTAATTTTGAGTCTTAAGACTTCAAAGACTTTTCAATGACTAACTGTGTAGGAATGATCCTTAAGTTTGCTCCTCTACTGAGCTCTGAACTCACAATTTCAGAAATTTCATTCCTTCAATTGCAGATAAAAGGTGAAAAAAACAGCTTTGAAAAATCTGATAAGTTTGGAGAATCCAACAAAAACATAAACTGGATGCAGTACTTTTTACATTTTTAAGAAGTGTTAGTTAAAGGGGACATAAAAAAATTCACATTTTGTACATTTTTGTACTTCACTTTGTGTCTTAATTGCTGCTAAGAACAGAGGGGGGCGGGGTTGAGGGGGCGGAGTTCAGTAAATATTTTAGAAGGAAAGTTATGGATATACAGAAGTTAGGGAAGTTTTTTTTTTTTTAACCATTTCTACGGTCAATTTCCAACAATTACATGCAAACATCCGTTATTTACATACATCACAACTTTACAAGGCCCGCATTAAGGATCTAACAATCACAGCTATGCGCTAACTGAAAGGATATTACTTAGGTTGTTGAGGAACCAAAAAGGCCCAAGTCCACCATGAACTAATTATATATATTTGGTCCATAACAGTATGAGAGGGGAACAAATGGAGCTAATTTTGATTAATACTAGATGTCTACTGTGACCAATTAGTCCACAGAGGTGCCTAATTACCCATGAATAATAAATTGCTCACCAAAAAAACAACAAAAACTTGTTAAAACCGAAACTTAGGTGGCCAATTTAAAGTAAATCCTCACAGAAGTCCAGAATGTGAGCAGCAGGTGGACGTCCAGTGACTTCAATAATACTTAAAGTTTCTGAAATAACACCCTTTCTCATAAGGAAAGTAGTTCAGTTAATGTGATGAACACTACGAGCACCAGCTTGTTTTCAACTGAATAGTGTGAAATATTTTTAGTATAAATACTACCTCTAAAAACTTAAGGGCATATTTAATTTTTCCACATTTATGAATAAGAGAAAAGACGAACCCCGGGCTCAGGAGTATTGTTCTACTGCTGACATGATTTATCCAGACACAGATAAGTGATCATTACAGACCAAACTGTCAATGAAGTTGAGATTCCTCAGTGGAAATGTGCAATGAGTCCATCTTGCAAAACTGATAAGTCACCTGCAATTCAAAAACGTTGAAACTTGATTGATACAGCAGGGTTTTTTAATCATAAATTCAAAACTACAAAGAATTCAAAGCCAGAGAGGAACAACAAAGGAATAATTGATATGCTTTTTTTCCTTTAGTGGTTCTATAATGTTTTCCCTCAAGGTTGAGAGCCTCAATATTTTCCATCTTGATTTGAAGGAATTATCTACAATACAATAGGATTTAGGTTTGTTTGCCTAAGTCAAAATAGTTATATGTTAAATAATAGTTTTATGTAAGATCTGTAATTCTTTTTCCACTAAAAATACATCTAGTAAGTATCCTTCATAAGTAGTTATTCTACGAGGGGGGAAAACATTTTACAGTACTTTGTTTTAGTAATTTCTCTTGTGGAAGAATTGTGGATTTTGAACTAGTTGGGTAGTAACTAGTTAAATTTACTGGAGTAACTTTTTTGGAAAAATGTTACTTTTATCACTTTACTTTTACAAGAATTTCCCTTTGGGATCAATAAAATATTTCTGAATTTGAATTGAATTCTTAATTTGTTCACTATAATTGACTCCCTGACTTGATGCGACCTGCTGGGTTTCTTAGAAACTTTTTCAATTACTGTGAATAATTAATTGAGCTTACCAATTAGAATACTTTTGTAAAGTGCCTTGAGAAATGTGTTGGAGCTATATAAATGAGTGAACTGAATTAAAATAAGTTTATTTTCATGTTAAATTGATATTTTTGAGCACCTTCTTTTGAGTAAAAGATAATAAACGTTACTCGGTCATTTACTTTGCGTGGGGGAAACACCGGACTTGATCAAACTGGGATGTAGGATCCAACCAGGAGCTTTTAGTTGTGACAGTATGAGCTGGAAGCAGCTGCTTTGCCGCTTCTCCTCAGGGCAGCAGCGCTGATGCAGGGGCTGTCTCTATATAAGACCCTCCAAGATGCCTCCCCGATCGCTTCTTCCCGCACCACCTTTGCCTGCAACTCACACCTTCTGCTCCAGAGCCCCACTTCTACAGTAGCGACTGTTTGATTAAGTCAAGCGGATTTGTCTGTCTGTCTGTTTGCGATGTTCGGATTTCAGCAGAACTTTGTGGAAGCGCAGCGCCGGAGCGCACAGGACGCGCGGCGCAGCCACAGTCTGCAGGAGTGACTCCGGAGGGAAGTTTCTGAACATGGGGAAAAGAGAGCAAGCGGGATTTTCTACCCTTTAAGGCGTCACATCCCGCGGCCGTGGACAATGGACACCCTGAGCCTGTCAGTGAACGCGGTCTCCTCCACCGTGGCAGCGGAGGTCCCCACCACCGACGACCCGTTCAGCGGACCCATCAAGAACATCGCGCCGTGGAACTTCACCGTCCTGGCCGTGGTCATGTTCGTGGTCACCTCGCTGTCTCTGACCGAAAATTTCCTGGTCATGTTTGTCACTTTCAAGTTCAAGCAGCTCAGACAGCCCCTGAACTACATCATAGTGAACCTGGCCATCGCGGACTTCCTGGTGTCCCTCACCGGCGGACTGATAAGTTTCCTGACAAACGCCCGGGGCTACTTCTTCCTGGGGAGGTGGGCTTGTGTCTTGGAGGGCTTTGCCGTCACTTTCTTTGGTAGGTTCAGAATTTTGTTCTGGACTTTTTGGACTGTGTGGACGGATGCATTGCAAACTCTGCAGCTGTAGGCGCCAGAATCAGATGAGTTTGATAACTTCCCTGAGAAGCTGAGTTTTACCACCTGCTCTTACAAAGAGGGACAAATGGGAAATTAATATCTGTATAATAATATCTGTAAAAGATGGCAGAATAATTTCGAGTTCAGGAAGTCAGCATAGCTTGCTTGAGCAGGTAAACTCTAATAAAAAAAGTAATCAGTGAAATCTGAAATATTCTCTGCTGATGCAGTAAATATTCACCAATCAGGATTTTTCTTGTTTATACAGATTCTCAATTTTCCTTGCAAATTCTTATCTTTATAGATTATAACACATAAAAGAAAATTTTTTTCTGATTTTTTGTTAGAAGTAGTTCTGACTCCATCAGAAAATGAATAAATTATAATATTATCACATTTATGATTCAAAGCAAACATCCTAGTATCTGATTTAATACACTGAATAATTGCATCAAACATGTTATGTTTGATTAATTTAACAAATATTTAAATTTTATCTTGTTCTGCTGCTCAACTCCATCAATCATTCAAACAGAAGTTATTTCCAATGCCTTGCAGATTGATTGGTGCATCTGTACTAATTCCTGTAAAAAATGGCAAAGATTTACAGTTTAGTACATTCCTTAAGCAAATTCTTTCATCCCTTATCATATCTGGTTCGGTAGAGACGCACCGATCATGTTTCCATCCTGGTGCCAATTTCCTGTTTTCCTTGAAATCTGACTTACTAATTTTATATTTGATCAATCCCACTTTGCTTTTTTTATAACACACAAAAAAAGGAAAAAAGTATGTGCTGCATTTTCTTTGATAATCAACATGCATGCTGTTCGTTGATGTGTGAATAGACTAAGAATGGTGCGAGTTTTCAATGAGGAAAATAAAAATTTATTTTTCAGTTCTCGTCTTACTGACAAAGTAAAACTCTGCTGATTCTGGTGTCTCTATGATGCAGAAATAAAAGAATAAAGTAACATGTTGTGGATAGAAACTAAAATGGGTGACTTACGGTTAGATTTCTCTGCAAAACGTATAAAAGAGCTTCTGCTTTTTGAAAGTGGTTGCAGTTTTTGGCTAGTATAAGTATAGGGATGGATAAATATAGTTCACACAGCTCGGCATCAGAATCGCAGCTTTCTTTCAGATCACAGGTGAGCTGCACAGATTCCCAGAATTCAAATAAAACTGGCATTTATCATCTGCTGATGAACAGGAACTTCTTGGAAAAGAATCCAAGGCATACATATCTGTGAATAATAACTTTGACCTTCCGAGTGCAGCAATTTCACTCAGTTTCTTTGAGCAGTCATGCACTGAAAAGGTTATCATGTAAAATTTGAAAGTCTAAATTGGCTCACATCTGATGTGGAAGGGACACGCACCAATCAGGTGCTTGCAGGCTGACAATGACTTCCAGTGTTCCTGAACGAGAACTGATGTTGACCAGTTCTGGTTCTTAAGGATTATCACAGATAAATGAGAAACATAAACTGTGCTCCAGGTTCTTTGATTGAACAGAAACTCAGAAAATAAAGGACTTTTGTGTCTATTCTGATTCCTGTATCACAGCATTTGCCCCTTGTTAATAAAGTCTAAAAAGTTAAATTACCTGCTATTAATTTATGCTTTTATAAAAATTATGAATATTCTTAGTTAGATAAAGTTATAACTTTTCAGTGATGATTCAGAAAAAGATTTTCTGAGTTTTTGTCTGAATGACTTGTTTCTTTAACATGGAAAATGTATCAAAACTATGACATTTTATAGCAAATAAGCAGTAACTTGTGTATCATTGTAGCATTTACAATTTACAGTTACAATTTAATCATGTGGAAAATATTAATTTTGCTGAAAAGTGAGAAAAGACAAACAACTTTCCTGAGCAACATTCAAAAGTAAAAGATGAGCTAAAAGTGAGTTTTTCCTCAAATACCAGCTGTAGCTAAATATCCTGCTAAATTCACATTCTCAATAAAAAGGAACAGAAAAAAGTCAATTAAAATCTTTCAATTTATAAAATTAAAAAAAAATAAAAATAGTCAATATTTCTAAAATTTTTTGTTAACGCCAATTTTGGACTAATATTTTTTCACATGAGACTTTCAGGTTAAGCTAAATTTAGTGAAGCTCAAAAGTAAATTTTCCATATATTGTTCAGGGGTAAAGAAGAAGCAGCGTTCAAAATGCTGAATAAGCATCTATGTTGCACATACCTGCCTTCATTTTTAAATTTTTTTGTGCTTGTAAAATATTTGCTTTTGTGCTGCACTCTGTAAAAACAGATCCAGAATCCCGCCCCATGAGTGAGTCAAAGTTATGCTCACATCAGCTGCAGAGTCCTGCTGGAGTTTTCTCCCACACTGCGCTGCATGTCTTGCCATAAGTAGGTTACCAGCCCCCTGGTCACCAGGTTAACTAATTCACTGGGTTTTGCTTTAGGGCCTTCCTTTGCAAAAGCACACAGGGAGCTCCGAATGCAGGATCATGGGAATCTGGTGAGAATAAATGCAACCAGGAGTACCTGAATAGTTCATGTTGAAGTCTGTTCTTTCTTTCACTTTGAGGAAGAAAAAGCTTTTCTTTTGATTCCCTTGTAGGTGACTGATTCAGTCATCAGTCAATTCAGTCATCAGTCAATTACGGCAGATTAAAATCAAATCAATGCTTTAATTGGACATTTTCTGCCTTTTTGCAGTGTATTTGAAACTACTACCAGATTTAACGGCTTGTTCAAACAACACTCTTTAAATGGTCAGTTAGAAACTTCCTGAAGCTGTATAAAAAAACCAGCTCTGGATGTTGATGGCGCTAATTTTTTTACTCTTGAACCTTTATGCCAGATGCTCCTGTTAAAGAGAGGGTGGTAATTAAACAGCCAGGTTCCACCTGTCTCCTTTGTCCTTTGCGGTAAGTCTATCAGGCAGACACAAAGACTACCTGACTACGCAGGGATAAGTAATTAACTCCAGTCTCTCAGAGTGACTTATTACCACAATTAAATGCTTCCTTTTTTAGCCCCATTAGCAGGCAGCAGACGCACCCAATCCAGATCATTAAAGTATTTCCAGAAACAGCGCAGCCACGCTGACCTCTGGGATGTCTGCTTAAAATTTCAGAAGCATGTGAGTTAGAGACCAAAAAAGGGATGCAAAACCCCTCGTGAGCTTGTTCTTCTGAATCACACACATTAATCACCGGTGTGTTTGTGGTTGCTGATTTCCTCAGGGATCGTGGCCCTGTGGTCCTTGGCCGTTCTGTCCTTTGAGCGCTTCTTTGTGATCTGTCGGCCGCTGGGGAACATTAGATTGCAAGCCAAGCATGCCATCCTGGGTCTGCTGTTCGTGTGGACGTTTTCCTTCATCTGGACCTTCCCTCCTGTTCTGGGCTGGAACAGATACACTGTGAGCAAGATTGGAACCACCTGCGAGCCCGACTGGTGAGACGCTCACATTTTGTTGCTAACGCAGGCTGTGCAAGCTGTACGAAGGGTACTGTGCTCTATATAAATACCTAGTAACTAGGGCTGGGCAATAAACCAACAACAACATATATCGCGATAGATTTATGATTATTATCAATAGAAAATACGGCCAATATATGTTCAATAATTTCACAGAGTTCTGATCCAGAACTGCACAGCATTCTGGAGGATGTAGGCAGAGGAAAGTGTGAACTGCACAACTTCTCAGTCAGCTAAGCAAGTTTGGTGGAATCAACAAACTCACCCACTCTTTGGTGTCCTAGCAACTCACTCACTCTCTTGTTACCTAGCAACAACCTGTTGCGTAACTTGCAGTTTCATCACCATGCTTCATATTTCATAACTAGGGACAGGTTTTTATCGTGATTAATGTTAAATAATGAAACAAAACTGACAGCATTATAGGAGAACATAGTTACTATTTTCACCTCTTATTAGTTACGCAACAGCATCAATGAATATGATTGAAATATGATTATATGCAACTACTGTGTGTATAAATCACACTTCAAGAAAGTGGTGTCTTGAAGAACTCTGTTTCAAACAGTCACAGCCATACAGTTATCTAAAAATACGGTGCTATTTTATTGGAATAGCACTATAAAATTCCACGTCCCTATCAGTCACTCATAACTGGTTGAAAATAAGCAACAACGATGTGAAGTGACGGGAGAAAATGAGTAGAAGCAGGCAGGACAGGTCAAACTGCCAGTTTGGTAGTATTTCAGATATTTAAAACAAAAAAAAAACTAATAAATAATAATGGCCATTGATATATTACACTAATATTGTGATGGTTTTCAGCCACATCTTCCAGCCGTAGTAACACAATGTATTCCTATCCCTGGAGCTTTTTTGTCTTACAATTTGTCACATGGCATTTTGTTTAAAGCAGGTAAAAAGAATATATGACTTTCAACACATTGTACAGTTGAAAACCTGAAAAGTGTGGTGTGCATTTGTATCCACACCCACCAGTATTACTATTACTGCAGTCAGTGGTGGTTTCTGATATGGGCGATATGGATATTTGATCCAGTAAACGCAAAGCATAGCATGTGATTGTGAAGTAGAAAAAAGTTAAGTCATAGGTTTTCAATATCAACTTGTAGAAAAATCTGAAAAAAGTGTGGAGCCACTTTTCACCACATTTCCAGATACGAGTATTTTGGTGTCTCTACCAGTTTTGTAAACCTTCAGCTGATCACACAGCTTCATTAATCTGTATCGGACTAAAGGAATATGAATACATAATGCACTTTTCCCTCTTCACCAGGATGTTATTGTAATGCTATGTTATTGTAATGTTTTTAATGCTAGTTAAAGGTAAAAAAAAAAAAAGTCACTTTTTTAGGGGCGCTATGCAAAATTTTTTAAAAACCTTTATGATTATATTTTCTTCTTCAATTAGAAGAAAAATATACCTGGTGTGATATACATCATAAAATCTCAATATAATATTTTTATATACTAAGCTAATTTCAGTGATAATACCCTCCAGTCACTTACTTTTTGTCCAAATACCTTCTACACAAGCAAATAAAGATAATAGACATGTTGCACGCGGCCCAGGGCCTTCAGTGTGAATGCGTTTCATGAAGGGAGCTGAAGCAGGCCTGCTGTAACCCTCTGCCCTCAGGGAGCCATCTGGATAATGCCATTTAGATGTTTTGATCAAAGGCGTACAGATATAGAGCTGAATGTTGACCTCAAGCCCAGAAAGGAGAATTATTTCTGAAACCACGATGTGGGAGAACAAACGGTTCACACAGAACAATTAGATTTCTCATTGGAGCGTCCAGACACATGGATGACCGGGCTCACCTCAGGTTTCATGATGCCACAGGTGAGTAGAGTAGCACCACTTCAAACGGATGTAACTCCAGCAGAAGTAAAAATTACAGTGCAGTAAATCTACTCCTGCAAGTAATTTTAAAATAAATGTAACGGAGTAAATGTAAGTATGACGAAGGCATTTGGTTAAAAGCAGAAATTTCAGAGGTGTGTCTGCGGGTGTGTGGGGGTGGGTGTGTGTGTGTGTGTGTGTGTGTGGTCCAGGTGCTGCAGCATCATCAGTCTGGTGAATTAAAATTTCTCATTAATGTGAAACATTTTGACACTGAAACTGAGCCGACCACACATCTGTCCTGCAGATGTATTCATATGCGAGACTAGAAAATGTATCAAAATAACAATTTTGTAGTTGAAATCTGTGGTAAAAATATGATTAGAACAGTTCAAAAGAGATTATTCCTCTTATGCAAACTACAAACAAAGAAGAGCAAAGGCCAAGCTGCCTTTGATGCCAACAGGAAGGACTAAACTGGTCCGCCTTTAAATAAAACCTAGTGCAACCAGTTGACTTCAAAACTCAGCTAATAATGCAGTGTAGCACCCCTGGGTGTCATTTATTCTCAGTAAAATGCTGATTTTAGAGGACAGTACTGAACAAACAGCATCATTAAAGCCAAACAGGACAGCAGGTCAGGGAGGAAGTTGCAAAGTAAAGGAGAGTTTGGGTATAGACGGTATCCATGGAATAAAAGGCCAGAGGGGCTGCAGATATACAATTTAGTTTGGAACAAACTAGTTTGTGTTCCTCAGAGATCTTTAAGGAGTTTTAGGGAAGACTGGCAAGAAGAAAAACATTTCCTGTCCTGTTTGGAGTTTTCCACATGCAATGAAGAGGAAACAGCAAACAAGCGATAGAAGGTGTTCTTGACAAATGAGACTCTTAATCAAAACAGACTGAGAGACAAAACTAACATGGTTAAAATAGAGGTGGCAGCATCATGATGTGGGGATGATTTCTGCAGCAGGAACAGGAAACTCAGAGTTGATGTCAAGATGAATCCGGCAAAATAACTGACAATCCTGGAGGGAAACTTGCAGCAGGAATGGAGGTTATTCATACAGGGACTGAATAACTTTTCAAACTTATTCCACTATTATGCATCATGCTTTATCTTTATCCATCACATAAAACTTGAAAAACATAAACTGAAATTTGTTGTAACATGTAGAAAAGATCAATGGATGTGAAAATTGAAGGCACCACTTTTGAATTCATTTAATAAGAAATATAACCTGGTGGTGTGCTAATTAATTAACTCAATTAGAAGGAGGAGCTAATAACCTACGTGCTTGTTTCAGGGGTTGCTAATGACAGTAAGAGTTAAATATTTGAACATTTAAAGAAATTATGAGGATGGAACAAATTAAAACTGCATAGGCGCATGTATATCTCCCTCCAGCTGTAGAAATGCTTTATGATGGTTTACTATATTTTATATTCATAGTGATTGATTATATTTAAATGAGACAGTTCATGTTAATTAATGTACAAGGTTGACATTTTTCATTCGTAATGCCAAAAAACCCCATATAGTTGGGAAAACCTATTTTAAGCGGCTTATACCAGAATACTAATGTCTTTTGTTGAATGTTTACAAAATCATGTCGCAAATATAACACAAAATTTCTCAAATGTACCTAGGATGACGCCTTATTGATTTAGAACAAGGTGCTGCTAATATGTCACAGTATCACAACACAGTAAGGATGATGCATTAGAGGCAAATAAAGGATAATCAAGATGACACTAATTGCATATTTCACTTTATTAAAGCCTGCAAGTTGCAGCAAATAGAAACAGTTTCTCATGGATTTTTATAGATCAGCTTTTTGTCTTCGTATCGTAATTTATTCATAAACATTGACGCTCATTCCATTTCTGAGGTTACCTGATTTCTTTACTGACCTCAATTTGTCCGATTAAGTAATTGAAAAGACTAAATATCTAATTAATTGAAATCAGTCTGATGAAAGACGAGGTGCAGCAGCTGATGCCCAACGCCTGCTCACACTGATAACAGACATACAAGGAAAGATAGCTCGCTAAATGTCCAAATAGCATTATGGTAATTGGGTTACATAGAACTGAGCTGATCTCAGTGTTTAAAATAAAGAAATAAAATGTTGTGAATGATTTGGTACGGCCATAGATCACAATTCAAATATGGCTTGAATTTGGTTTGGATACGGTAAAAAAAAAAAAAGAAAAGCCTTAGAGGTGCAATTTTCACTAACATAAGGCTGTTTAAAAAGATACAAATTCATGTATTCATCTTTAATAACCAATATTTGGATCTAGTTTAATTTAATAGGCTCACCCATTTATTACATTTTCTGAAATAAGCAAGAGTGAGCCATGCCCAATTTGAAAAATGAGGAAATTGTTTGCTGTTTGTATTTTTCTTTGAGATACTGATCGGTTTTCCTGAGAAAGCTTGTTTTGTAAAGAATATTGTGTGATTAATTTGTTGTTGGACAGGTAAACATGAAAGAAATAAAATAGTTTTTTACATTTTAATGAGAGCTAAACTTTGCGGCGCCATAAGTACTTTGAATTTGACATTTTTTGTAGCAAAAAGTTTGAGCACCACTGCTGTAAAGGTGAAAAGAGGGGATTTCCCTCCAAGTAGCTGCACTTTTATGGTGCATTCAAATACATCTCCTACATCACAGTACTGCTGTAAAACTGAGTTTTTACAGCTCATAATAGACACCTGAAAGTCACCTTATCTAATTGGTAAATTGTAGTAGCAACATTTCCTGTTCTGGGCCTTATTCCAACTCTTCTGTTCAGAATCACACTGCTCTATCTGCAGGTGGATCCCCAGAAATTAATCTGAATGGCGTCTCATTAGAGATTCGTAGGTGTTCTTATGGAAACAACTTAATTAGGCTAAATTGCTGACCAGAGGCCTCTTAAGTGTTCGCAGAGATTGGTCTCAGCTGTGAAATTTTCCATTTAGCTAACGCTCAAATGAGGAGCCAAACTGTGATGTTTCTCCTGAGTCACATAAAAGCTCCTGAATTTCACAGCGTCTCATAGTTGGGAATTGATTGTTTGCCTTCTGGTTCTTACGGCGACACTCAATTAGTGTAGCAGCTGATCCAAGCATCCACTTATTGCCTTAACAAGAAATACTGTAACAGTAAATAACTAAATAGTTTACAGTGGTTATCAGTTTTTTTGTCTGCCTCTCCACAGGTATTCAACCAACATAACAGACCACAGTTATATCATCACTTTCTTCACCACTTGTTTCATTTTTCCACTTGGAGTGATTTTCTTCTGCTATGGGAAGCTCCTCAGGAAGCTCAGAAAGGTCAGTTCTGAGTCTGAAGACATTGTGTGTAGGGTGCTGCATAAAATTGATGTTTTTACGATTTCCAGCATTATTGCTAGATGATAGAGACACAGTTGTAAAGTGCATAGTGAATCATAATTTTTTTACACAGTTTGGAATTGGAAAAACCTTCAGTAGCTACATGACAAATGTACACAAAACTGTCAATATTTTGCTAATGCAGAAAAAAAGTAAATTTCACAATTGCAGCATTTCCTTTAATTTAGAAACACTATCAAAATCACACTTGAGTAAGTTTGTTCATGCAATAAGTTAAACGTTGAATGTTAAAAACATGCTGTGGTGCAATCCTCCTATGACTTCCTGTCGTCGTCTTCGTCTTTTCCACCAGTAGTAACATTCAGTTGTTGATCACATGACTAATATAATGCGAATAAAGTGTTTCCATTGCAGTTTTGCAAAACATTTACATTTTGATACAGCTGAAAAACCAGCTAGAGCGAAGCAAGATCAGGAATTCCTCTCGGTTAGAGCCTTGCCGACTTCTGAACACTTCAAATCGAGAAATGTTCCCCGATTTTAAAACTTTGGTTGAAGTGGCGCTTGTAATTCCGGTCTGTGGTGTAGCACAGAGCGTAGATTCATTGTTCAGATTACCATCAAAACTGAGACGTTTGATTAAGTACAAGCTACAGCAGGTCCATGCAGATCAGGAGAAAGTTGTGAGGCTGTATACTACAGAGGAAGCTCATTTTGGTCACTGGAAGCTTGTTCTCTAGTCATCATCCTTTATGACCAGGTGAGGCTCAGAACAAAGAGAAATCAACATCATCGCGTGAAGATGCCAATCGAATCAGATGATCTTCAAAAGACAACGTTCAGATCCCGAGGATCTAAAAATCAGACAGTTGCTACAAAAAGCCTTAAGGAACCTGGTCATTAGGTTTCTCCATAAATGACAGTGTCCGTTCAGATCAGAACAAATTCCCATGAGCAGCAGCTATGCAAGACGATCATATGTAATTAGTCAGACTTGGTATTTGTGTGTCTTTACAGTTTCTTCTTTATATTCATCAAGTGTTCCTGTTTATAAATGCTGATATTTTGTATATGACCAAGAAAAGGCTATAAACTGCTGACTTTTTCTGCAAAAAGAAAAGCACAAAACCCTTTTGGTAACATAATCCATCAATGCATTTACGGTTTCTGTTTCCTTCAGGTATCTCACGGTCGTCTGGCAACTGCCAGAAAGCCCGAGCGGCAGGTGACCCGTATGGTTGTGGTGATGATTGTGGCGTTCATGGTGGGCTGGACCCCTTACGCAGCCTTCTCCATACTGGTCACAGCTTATCCCACTATTGAGCTTGACCCAAGGGCGGCTGCCATCCCGGCTTTCTTCTCCAAAACAGCTGCTGTTTACAATCCAATCATCTACGTCTTTATGAACAAACAGGTAACATCACAAGAAAGAGCGTAGCAATATATTTTCATGTAGCTTTTTGGAAGTTTAAAATATCAACAACGTTAGCCAGATCATAAATGGTCTTAAGACCGCACAGCTAAGCATTTCTGGCTAAATAGCTGCATGAAGTCTGGATGTCCACGTGATTAAACCAAAGTTTGAGCTTCCCTAATTGGTTGCAAAGAAGACCTCGACTGGATGTAAACAGCATTCAGCAGACAGGAAATGATTTCATAGGGGGTTGCCTCAGACAGACATAAGGTGCTAACAGTCATGTGAAACGATTAGGACACACTACGCTCTGGAAAAACAATGTAAATAACAGCACTTAAGCAACAAAAACCAACCTTGTAAATGGTTACACATTTTAATGAATCTTTGATTTGTGAACAATTCCTTTCTAATTAATTAATAATAATAAAAATAATTGTATATTCTATAATGCTGAGCTGGCCAGGTCCTGCTGGAACAAAGCATCCCCATGAAACTTCCACCTACATGCCTCAAAATTGGTCTGAAATTATTTTAGTGGAAAACTTTAATAATGCTTAATTTAATACTTCTTCTGTTGTGACTTTATGCAAGTAAGATAATACAGGATTGCATAAGAAATGTATTACGATAAATAATAATACGATAAATTCTCACCGATATTTTGAGTTTATGTAGACATTTTTCTTTTGCGTCGATGGTTTTAACACCTGAACATGGTGACAGTTGTTTTAAAGCCTCCCCTCTTGTAGACTATTTCCTATAAAGTGGAAAATCTGATTTGAAATTCCTTTGAGATCTCCTTAAATCCCCTACCAGACTCATAAGCAGTTAGCTTCTTTCTACCTCACAATGGTGTTCACATTGTTAACAATGAGGTACCAAATTAAATGTCCAAGTTTTAAACATGATAAACAACGTTCTAGTCATGTGGGTCTGATTTTATATACAGTCATGTCATTCTAGCCCAAAGCAGACTGATATGATGGCCACTTGTGATAGTTTTAAGTTTTTACACAACTTCAACTTTCAACATAATGCAGTTTTTTTTTAACCGCAAAAAAAGTTTAAACACCCTTATTCCAAATCCTATCTGTACAGATTAAATGATACTAAAAAGGTTGGAAGTCTCCTAATTTATTCCTAGACAGAAGTTACATTTTTTAAATCTATCTTGCAGATTTGAAAGGTTCTCTTGTAAGTTTTATTTTATTATTTTATTGTTGAAGCGTGTCCTAATTTCCTTCACGACTGCATACGATTCCAGCTGACCTGCAACAGTCAGGGTTTTTTTTCCACACTAGGGTGCAGAACAAGGTGAGCTCAAACAGTCTGAGGGGATTTCCATGATGCATAACTAACTCTGCTTGTAGTTTAGTGGGTGAACGCCTTGAGCCAACTCAAAGGTCAAAAGTCACTTGCAATGAGGTTTTACGAGATGTTTCAAACAGGTTTTAGTCTTTCAATATCACCTCACTTAGTCTTACAGTTAAGATATTTAGAACATGCTAAAGATTTGAGTTGAGTTTGTCATTTTACATTCAAAATTTCAATTCATTTCATTGGGAGTTTCTATTACAGCTGCATGTGTTTTGGGTTATGTCTGTGTACAGCATATTCGCCTTTGCAAGCAAAAAATAGCTCAAACTCAGTCATATTGGATAAAGAATGTCTATAAACATCACTTTTCAGCTCCTGCAAGGAACTAAAATTGGATTTAGGTCAATCTAATATTGGTAGACAAAGGGGCTCCTGCTAAAACAAGGTAATTGTCGGGCTGAAAGATGAACCTCCATTCGTGTCTGAAATGTTTTGCAGCCTAAAACAGGTTTTCTTCTGGATAGCTCTGCTCCATCCATCTTCCCTTATCTCTGTTTTGCCACTTGCATTTCTAAAAAGCAGGTAACGTTCGAAGGAAATTAGTTGCTCAACATTTTCTTTCAGAGTGCAAGAGTAAAGGGGGCTGAGTACAAAAGAAAACCATGATTTATAATGTTTTAATTGTAAAAACAGCTATGTAGTAATTTGCATTGGTGTGCCACATAAAACCCAATTGAAAAATATTGAAGTGTCTGGTTGAAACCTAAAAAACGTGAAATATATCAATAAAAAAAATGAATTTGTCATCATGTAAGGCACCACATGTTCAGTTGTAATTGATAGGATAGTCAGCATAAATATAACTGACCAAAAATAATACGAGCAATAAATAGCTGTTTTTACATGCTTTAATTATTTCATATCAAATGCATATGAAAGCATTAGGTTTAGTTTAAAAGAAAAAAAATATTTTAAGGCTCTTCGTCTTCCCATTATGGTGACATTTAAGGCCTTATTGTCTTGGGAGTGTTATGGAAAATTTAAATGCTGTATGTGGAAAAACTAAGGACACCCCTACTTCTTCTCTGTAGAATTTAAGAAGGAATGTGAGTCAGGTGCTGCTAAACGATTTACTCCTGATCATCAGCTGTATAAATGCACAATATTTTGCAGTTTGCCAGAGCATAAAGGTGTGTGCAAGAAGTAAAGAACTCGGCCTCAGTTACCCTGCTATAATTGATCACATTACAATGAGAAAATGCCTAGAGGAGTCGGAGGAATTTTTAGAAAGGTCTGTGTAATGTTTGTTGTAGTATGATATCCATCTGTACCTCTAAAGAAACTGCCAAAAGTACTTTGTCCACAAAATCTGAAATAGAAAATTTTAAACAGTTCTTTTGAAACTAAATATTATATATTTTTTTTGCTTTTGCTTCAGTTCAGGAAATGCCTGATCCAGCATTTTACCGGCATGGGAACCATCCCAGAAAGCAACATGAATCAGACCACAGAACGACCCGGAATCACTGCCGAGAGTCACACAGGAGAAATGTCCGCCATCGCAGCCCGCATCCCTGTCGGCGGCACCGTGTCTCCCAGATCTGATGACTCTCCAACTGACTGCGGCTCCTTTGCTCAGCTTCCCATACCAGAGAACAAAGTGTGTCCGTTGTAACTGCAAGCCTTCTTCCATTAGGTGTCATTTTTCTCCCTAAGAGTGAATATTACCAGTTTGTCATCCAGCTACAATGTGCTTCAGAAACTCTGTGAACGCTAAGAGCAGTTCAAATAAATAGTCAATGTGTTGGCTATACTTTGAGGGCACTGGGCACTTTGGAAGGACCTTCATTGTTCTCTGGAGCTGTGGAAAAGTTTTGTGCTTTAGCCTGTTTTAGTAGGTTGTTATGTTTTCTTTAAAATCGGGGCAGAAAATAGCAGTAACAGTTAAAATCAGCCTTTGCCCAGTAGACCACTTGTAAATACTGAATACTCCTCTCTCTTCTTCTTTTTCTCCTTATCCCTGATGCACTTCCTGTTTATGTATCACATCAGAGGGCACTTCAATTCAACTTCATAGCGCCTGCCTTTAAGTCTCAATGTAGCAGTGGATTGAAAAATCTCGACATCAGGAAGTTAAGGACTGGTCAGTGTATTTCAAAAACCACAGTGCATCCAGGCTTTCATCTTGTCCTTGCCCTCTCCTTTGAAGCCCCGTGCATAGAAATGTTGATTTCCTATGCTGTTTTCAGTGTTTGCTTTGGCAGCAAGCTTCAGTCGGCTTTGTGTGTCCAAAGCACGAAGCAGTCTTTGAATTGGGAGAGTTTTTTTATTTTTGTGTTTATTGCAGAGACTAGTTTGGGTCAAGACTTTCATCTTTAGAGTATGGTCGAGTTGTTTCACCAGTCCGCCATTGTTTCTTTTGCAGTTTTAGAGTCGAAGAATTAATGAGGTGCTAGCAAGAGATTAGGAAATATGCAATAGCGCATATGAACAGGACTTATCTAACAAGAAGCTGTAAAAACTTAGAGCTCATCTAGAAGAATGCACAGGCACCTATTACCAACTGAGTGCTGTACAAATACTTTAGCTTTCTTGACTATTGTTGCTCAGCATGTGCATCCCTTCATGATCCACTTGTATCCAACATCTGATATCTCCTTCCACCAGGTAACAAAACTCAAATCATTTCTTGGACAAGACAGTTTTTTCACTCTACTCCAATGTTCTCTGCAGTAACTGATTTCCAGTCTAACACTACTCCTTTTGGACATCAAGCTGACAAATCTGCAACATGTCTGATGCCAAAATCTCAGAAGAATGTTGACAATACCTTTCTAAATGTATGCCAAGTGTAATAAAGGCAATTCTAAGGGCCAAACTGGGTCAAACCCACTATTAGCACTATTAGTGTTCCCTGAAAGTTGGACACTGTCTTGCTAACTGTAGTTCACTGTGACAAAAATGCAGTGGACTAGAGTTGCTTTGATAATTAGCCATAATTTCTATGTTAAGCAAAAATCAACAGCAATACGGAAGTCAAATGATGTCCAACGAACTAGCACCGAAGCTTTAGCTACAACAGGTGTAGCAGTGAGTGTTGCTAACTGCTGGACTTTGTGTTGCATGTTTGTTCACTGGTATTTGGTATATGTCTAATCGCTGTTATCTGCTGCACAATTATACTCTATGTATGAACAATATAACATTATGGTGTCTGTGTGTCCCAGTCATGTCAGGCGGTTCTATTCAAAATCACATTATGGGGGTGTGTAACATCTGTGCTGTTTATTGTGACACATTAATGTAATCATAACAGTATGGGACCATGGTGATCACAAATGCTGAAATCGGTGACATCCTTCAATAATATTACCACAGTATTCTGCGTGTCTCTTTAGAAATGGGTAAAAGTGGTTTTATATTACTCAAACAAGGTTTGAGTAATATAAATGATTTTTGTTTGCATGGATGAAATGAGGTTGTTCCTTTGGTTGTTTCGCAGTAGAGCCGCTATTCCTGTGGATTGACAGGAGTCAGTAGATCGAATCTTGGCTCCATCTTAGTGAAACCAGTTTGCCCACCAGAAATGTTGTAATGTTCACATAAAATGTGGAATTTGTATTCAAAATGTACTGTTTGCATCATTGTTTTTCAATTTCAAATTACAGTTTGCTCATGCTGTTAGTTGATTCTCTCCTCTTTTCAATGTCTCCATCTCTGTTTTGGTTACCCTGAAATATTCCAAGGTACAGTTGCATTCAAGTGGTATTGTAAAAAGAAACATCAGTGTGTCACCATTTTAAGTACGATTAACTCAGGAAAACATTT
This sequence comes from Phalloptychus januarius, assembly GCA_902982915.1. Taxonomy (NCBI): domain Eukaryota; kingdom Metazoa; phylum Chordata; class Actinopteri; order Cyprinodontiformes; family Poeciliidae; genus Phalloptychus; species Phalloptychus januarius. The sequence continues at coordinate 3,628,967 of CADWAE010000242.1, read as the reverse complement.
ATATATACAGCTTGAGAAAGATGGGCTACAAAAAAAGATTGTTAGCAGATACATATTGGCTATTTGGTCATTTACTATTTAGGCTTGATACACAACAACATATTTAGGATTAAGGATGCACTGACTGCAGTTTTCTGGCCAATTGCCGATTACCAATCTTTAAGAAGCCTGACCTGCTGATTCCAATTTCGGCCAATACCATCCTTTTTTGTCTGAAATATTACTAAATATAGGAAAGAAGTTGGTAACAGTGCTTACACCGCGAATCAGTTCAAGGATTATAAATCAATGGAGGCACATGTCTAGTTACGAATGGCTGGGTTCATGATTTGGACATTTTTACCGCCCAACCCCTGGATTGCGAATACGTTGTGGTTCAAACAAAGGTAAGCTCTGAGCTCCTTCATTTTATATACATTCATAATGTACATTATTTTACAATCAATCACAATGTTATGGAGCCTCTAAGGGAACATGGAGAGAGAGAAAAAAAAGAAATCCCAGCTTATTTTCTTGAGATCCCGAGAAACTAAATCAAGATCCCAACTGTGAAATGAAAGAAAAAGTCGGGAACTGGAGAAAATAAGCCGGGATCTCTTTATTTTTCTCTCCATATCCCCTTAGGGGCTCTGTATAAACTGAACGTGAGTACACCCGGCAAAATCTTAGCAAAAAATTATGACATAACAGCAACAAAGCGAATTTAGACACTCACCAGAATGGAAATGTCTGGAGCAAAGTGTTAGGTATCTGGGGGTGTTAGAGAATGTAATGTTAGGACGCCTCACCGCTGATACCCAGGCCATTCGTCTCCTTTACGTTAGCTCCGATACGTTAGCCCCCTTGCCTTGTTTCCAGGCAGGAAAACAGTGAAACTAAAGTCCTTTTTCCATCTTTTTACTATTGTGGTCGTGTGACCGGACATTGCACCCAATAACACAGCAAGTCCGCACCATTACTAAATTATTTTTAAGTAACCGAGATTCAAAATATCTGAGACGGTTATTGTTTATAGCCTCACAAAATGGCGCTGATATCCCTCCGTCTACAAGAGTGACGTCACAACCCAAAGCTCTATAACGGAAACAGCAGCCACATTTTAATGGCGCAACAGAACAGCTTCACTCACATACAACTTCTTCTTCTCTGTCTCCCTCTTCTGCCGCTAAGCCTCCTGGGAACGGAATAACAACGTCCCACCCCCTTTAACCGCTACAGTATATAAAACTTTGAAAATGAACAGGAAAGTTCAACATACCTGGGCAAAGTGTTTTTAAACAGTTCAGCATCCTGAAAAACACCCAGACGGCATCAGCTAACCGGCCCATGAAAAATAAACCGCATTAAAAACACCGCAACACAGCGGTTCACAGTAAGGCCTGAAACACGGCAAAACCATCCCATTCTCAGCCGAACTAAACGCAAATAACGGAACAAACATCTTACAAACAACTTAGCTAAAAGACTGTAAAACATTTTCTTCTCCACAGCAACTTTTAGATCGTAAATTAACTGAAACTCCGTGAGGAATTCACCTTCCTCCATAACAGCCGCAAACGGTTGAGTTCGTATGCTGAAGCAGGAAGTGACGTCACAGGCCACGACCGCAAAAACAAAGCCAAGCTTTCCCAAAATTGTAACAGATTTTGTTATAAATAAGTAATAATTTCATGATAAAATTAAAACCATAAAATGTAGAAAATAAAAAAAAGTAAATATCAAGCCGGAAAACATAATACTGTTCTGCACTCTGTGAGAAAAAGGTTTGCCGTTTTTTGGTATTGATATTCCTGATGCACTTGAATATGATCTGTACTTTGCTGGCTAGTGGAGTAGTGATGCGTGTATTATAAAGATGACACAGAGTTCAAGAAAAGAAAAGAATATGAGTGATTTTGATATGTTTTCTACCTGTTTTTCAGCATTAGTTTCACATATCCAACATCTAGCTGCATCTCTGAAGGAGCTTCCTTAAGAAGTAGCCTGCTCTGTCCCTAAAATCTTGTTTAGAGGTTTCTAAACATACAAGTGATTTTAAATATATGTCTGTCTTCTTTAGCTGGAGGAAAACCAGGTGTAGCAGTAGTACATAATGTCAATTCGAATAGTCCCAGGCGTCATGGTGGGATTTTATTAAAGTGCCAGTAAATTGTGATATACTTCAGCATGTAGTTCATTCATATTTATTAGCAGAACACTTGTTTTCTCAGTGGTATGAAGCTTTGACATGAATCTACAATGGATGAAGAGATAAAACGGATGTTTGAATCTGATATGAAAGTTATTCCTCTTCTGGGAAAAACATTTTAAACGAAGTGAAATCTTAATGACAAAAGCCTGTCTGTTGTTTGAGCTACAACAGGGTATTTTCCTTTATTTTCTTTAATAACACTACCTCTAATTGATGTTTTCAATTCCTATCCTCCTGGTCCCATTGAATAAATCAATATTGGTGCTGATGTTCAAATGCAGTTATGACATTGATATGAAAACAGTCAAAAACACACCTTGTGTTTGCTGAATTTTGGCAGCATAGTGTGGGGAACTCGGTCCAGAGAGGTGCAGCTGTAAATATATGAGCCACAATAACAGAAAACATGACCAAAGCAGAGAACGGAAAATGTTATGTATTGCTTAGTAAGATGGGAGGACCATTTTGTATCAGATTAGCAGTAAAATCCACCTTTTTTTGTTTATGTTTATGGTTCGACAGATTTCATTTTGCACTACTTACATCTATTGATTTATGCCTATGTTAATAAATTACAATGGGAGCCTTTACATCATTCTCCTAAAGTTTGCCAGTGTGACAAAAATCACAACCAATTATTACCAGCGCAACTTAAAAATGCACTCTGCAAAATAAATCACTAAACAAGAACAAAGAAGGAAAAAATAAAGAAATACAGGCCAGTAGGAGCAAAAAGTTGAAGGGGAAGGTTGCTTGAAAGAGTCTTTTCTTTGTTGTGCAGCATCACTGTTGATCTCAAGTGGTCCTTTCTTTCTTCTCTATCCACTAGACAACCTCTATCCATCCTTTGAAGCAACAATGACACCAGTGGCTCTGTATCCATCACGGAAGATATAATAAAATATTTACAAAGACTGTCAAACCACATTGACAGCTGAGATGAAAGTGTCAGCTATAGAAAAAGACAAACAAGGGAAAAGAAGATGATGCACAAACCACAGCAGCCGAGTTCTCTGTCCCTAAAGGAATAAGTTGATGTAATGAGCGAGACGTTCAGCAGAGACAACAAGCAGAGCTTCTCTGAAATGATGACTCGATGATAAATTATGCTACATGTTTTGGATGTCCAGGGAACATATTAAAACTTGTGCAAATGTTATTTATTTTGTTTTTAGTCCTCATGAGCCCCAGATAAACTACTTCTTGATCAAACCCACATAAAGGATTCAAATCAAATTAAGATCTCTCGCACTGTACCAGAGTAGTTAGTTTCGTAATTGTTGCTCGTTTTAATCAGTCTACAACTGTTCATTGTAGACTACGGTGTTGCAGGAGGGACATTCATGAAAAATGAATATGGGTGAGTTAAAAAAAAACAACAATCCCCTCTCTTTATGCTTAAAACTCATTAAAGCATATGATAATTCACCTATAGGGAACTTTGAACCTTATAAATCACTAAAAGTGCTTAAACTCTCGTCTAATGAAAACACAGACAGGGATCGTTCATCATCTGTGTGAGCCGAGTGACAAGAAGTGGGTGGAATGAAGGTGAGGGCTATGGACAGCAACCTCAGCTCATCTGTCTTGTCTGATAAAGTGGCTGGGACATTCTCTTATCTGCTGCAGGGGAAGAGTTATAACAGTGTTAGTTTGGTAACTGGGCTCATGCTCATGGGAAAAAAAAGAATTGTATAAAGAAATATCTGGTATTAGCTCAGCAGGACACTTTCAGACACATTTTAATATCAGACAAACACTTTTCAGACGATCATTTCAGTGACTGAGCTCAAGAAAACACATCAACCAATCTGAACAAATTCAAGGACTGGTGAGAAGCAAAGTTTTAACACACCTGTCAGGCCTGAAAGCATTACAAATCTATTTCTGAGGCTTTGGGACTAAAGGATAAGAACCATTATCTACAAATGGAAAAAACATGGAGCAATGGGAAAACGTCCCAGAAGAAAACGACCAATCAAAATTACTCCAAGAGGGAATCAACGAGTTATCCATAAGGTCAGAAAAGAACCAAGAAAAAAGTCTGAGGACTGGATGATAAATCAGTTGATGTCCAAAATATAATCATGTGCGTTATTACAGAAATAAAAGAATGTACCATGATTTTAGAATAAAAATGAAAACAAAACTGAGCTTTCCATAGACTTCTCAAAATAAAAGGCAGAAAGAAACTGGAAACTAGTTTTAGAATAATAAAAAAATCTCACCATATTTAATAACTTATTGATATCATATTGATGGTTTACTTTTTGGATGTCGATATCCTATATATATGACAAAGTACAGCTGTACACTTTTATTAAAGACTTCCAAGATAATCAGAAAAGTTTAATATGAATATATGGGAAATGGTTTTGCATTGTTCAGGGTTTAAATAGCCACCCATTTTCTAACACCCTTGTCCCTAGTGGGTTCGGGAGTTTTGCTGGTGCCTATCTTCAGCTAATGTTGGAGATAGGCGACCCTGCGAGAGGCGGGGTCACCTGGACAGGTCGCCAGTCTGTTGCAGGGCAACACAGATACAGACAGGACAAACAACCATGCACACACACACACACACCTAGGGAGAATTTAGAGGCCAATTGACATAACAATCATGCTTTTGGACTGTGGGAGGAAGCCGGAGTACCCAGAGAGAATCCACCATGCACTGGGAGAACATGCAAACTCCATGCAGAAAGACCGGGGCCGGGAATCGAACCCAGAACCATCTTGCTGCAAGGCAACAGCTCTACCAGCTGCACCACTGGGCAGCCCAGGCTTAAACATGGAACCTGGACTGATAGAAAGATCAGTGAAGAAATGATGCATGGATGAGAATAAGCATGTTTCCAAACTGTTCCCTTTTCTTCCATTCTCAAACAGACTCGGATTATGCAGGTCCAGACTCCATGGGAACCATGTTTCATTATGAACACGTCTTGAGATTATATTACATTGTTTGGAAAAAGTCCTTGGGGTTAAAAGGTTAAACTCCAAATGTCTCTTTTCCTAGCTGCATTTCTCCACTTCAGCTTTTCTCCATCTGAAATGGGACTTTTGCTTCGGTCTATTGAGGATGACACAGACTTGTGAGATTGACATCAGTTGGACAGGAAGACTTTGGTTTCAACATGATGCTGCTAAACCTGGAGGCTACTCAATAAAATCAATCAGTTCCAATCAATTAGACGGTGATTTGTAGGAGAGGGGACAGATTTGACTTGTGGATCACTGAGAGCCTGAGGAGAAGGCAAATATCAGAGGCAATTTGTTCCTGTCTGACTCACTAATTGCAGAACTCTTCCTTAACAATAGATTGATGGCTGCGTTTAAGGACTACTTCCCGATGAGAGCATCATTATCCTCTCACCGGGACTTCCACAGATCTCACAAAGAAATTGCGCTCCAACACACTGAACTAAAGACTTTGCCTTTTCTTGTGAGGCAGCAGTTTACAGCTAATTTCAGATCTCCTTGTTGCTTCAAATCCACCTTCAGAGCAGAATGACAAACAGAAATTGTACAGGTTCTTATTCCGTGTGTATCTGGCTCCCTGACTCCAAAAGGAAACACTTAGTTCTACTGGCACATCCAAGGATTAAACTTGGCTGAATGAAGTTGCTGGGAAAATTAAAAAAAACTGTCTAGACCAACAAAACAGAAAGCATTTCCTCCAAAAGTTAGGAAAGTTTAAGTTTTTCATTATGGCGAATAAATAAATTAGGGACGACTTTGTTTCCTTCAAATATTGTGGGCACCTGAAATAAATTCACAACAAAATTAGTTAGTTTTAAGTCAGAAAAACAATGAATGTCCAGCTCTTCGATCTTAGTGATGTTAATGCCCAGATCGGTGAAGCACGACTCTTAAAGGGGACACGCCAAATTCCTGGAATATAAATATTCCACAATGTCAGATTTTTTCCCCCATGATTAAAAAAGGAGATTAAGGATTTCTATTTCCCCTCACACTTTTAAACCCATCATTAATTGATAAGGTGTCATCATTTTGTCAAGGCTTCAGTGTTAATATTTTATCTCTGGAAAAAAGGCAAAGGCAGGACATTCAGAATCTTGATAAAACGGGCCTGAATGAAAAGGTCCTGCTTTGTTGGTGCTGTTGGGTAATTCAGATGAAAGAGACTAAAAATAGATCCAAATGTCATTGATAGATATTGGTAGAAAAAAATAATGACCTCAAATCTCCACTAAGTTTGGCTCATATATAATTAGTTGTTCAGATTTTAAAAACTATACTCTTCCCCCTGCAAGGGAAATCACAGAAGCAATAAGCCTTAGTAATAATTACAGTGTTTTTATGCAGTGATGTGTTAATCTACTCATCACTATATTAAAAGCACCAACCGAACAATACATTGCTGTTGGAATATGTCCATCTTTGACAAATTACTTCAATGAAGCTGCACTTTTATAAGCTTAAAGTATTTTACATTTGCATTAAGGAGGATACAAACACAGTGACAATTGCAGAGCACAATATCTTAATAGGAATAAACAAAAAGTAGCTTACAGCATGGATCACAAGATCCATTTTCTTACTCCCTTGTCCCTTAGTGGGATCAGGAGGTGCTGGTGCCTCTCCAGCTAACGTTTCGGGCGAGAGGCGGGGTCACCTGGACAGGTCGCCAGTCTGTCGCAGGGCAACACAGAGACAGACAACCATGCACACACACACACTCACACCTAGGGACAATTTAGAGAGACCAATTAACCTGACAGTCATGTTTTTGGACTGTGGGAGGAAGCTGGAGTACATGGAGAGAACCCACCATGCACAGGGAGAACATGCAAACTCCATGCAGAAAGACCGGGGCCGGGAATCGAACCCAGAACCTTCTTGCTGCAAGGCAACAGCTCTACCAACTGCACCACTGTGCAGCCTGGACCACAAGATGATAAAAAAAAAAGAGCCCAGCCACCCAACACACGCATACACACAAATCAACCATTTGTATTTTTATGTAGGGGTCAAGAAACAAATCCTATGGGGAAGTTAGAACATACTACCATGTTAAATAAATTAAAATATACTGAAAAGATCATTTATTTTGGTAATTTAAGTAACTGAGTGAATTAATTGGACACAGACTGATGACTTCAAGCTGTTTTTTATGATTCTTTATTAACAGCTAATAAAAACATGTGACTTAAGGCTGGAATATTAGATCAGGCCAAAAAAAAAGTGTAAAGATCACTCCATCTTTTGATGACTTGTGACAAAATGATGCTTTAACTTGACCTTTAGAACAGCAGCACAATGTTGCATTCAGCAAAATATTTAACTAGTTTCCACACATGAACTACAACATTTTACTTAGAAATGTCTACTATATTGCTACAGTAACAGATAAATATTTTTTTCTAACGACATTTGGTCATAAAATAAAAAATAAACACAAAACAAACTTTACATTTCAAAGTGTTTGTGTTTCATACTGCAAGTGTAAAATAAAAAATAGGAATCAAAATTCTGCAAATAAATGCTTAGGTGGTAAAATCCCAGAGATGATTAGAAATTGCTTTGTTGATTTGATTTGTTCCCTGACTGATAGCTGCAGCTGTGGAATAAGATCTCTGACAGAAAATCACCTGTGAGAGCCAGATTACAGCCCTGAACAATGAAACAATGATTTTTTTTATTTTTTTGGAATTACTTTATTGTCACTAGATATGTCAACACAGAAACACTTCTCTGTCTCAGCTGCACCAAACAGAAAACACTTATTCCCATGAAAGAAGCAGATGTGCCTCCATTCTTGCGTTCTTCTGGAAATATCATTGATTGCATGAAAGTTACTGCCATAAAAGGGAGAACATTTGGTAAAGTATGACAGAAATGTTAGGCAGAAGCAAAGCTATTACCAAGGGAATTTTGTCAAAGCTGCAATAAAAGACCTATTGCCTGGCAAATCACATTTGTTTGCATATCAAATAAATAACAGGGTCCACGTGTCTTACTTTAATGGAGACGACCTTGAATGCTCTAAGGAAAGAAAGTGAACCACTGTGCAGTAAGTTTTTATATTTCATGACTTATTTCATCATTCATGAATGTCCTAAGTGCATTATTAGAGTACAATCTATAGGCTATAGCAGCTTACTATGATAAAATACTTCAGTTTCAAAGGACATGATCGCTTTAAAAAAATAACCTGCGGCAGATGGGATTATGGTTGCTGCCATGTTTAATCAGATTTCAGTGAATGTAATTTTTCTCATACAGCCTTTTCTACAATTAATGTCACGAGTGAGGAAGATAAAGAAAAGTTCACAGAACAATGTAGACTGGGTGCGTTCTCTACATCCAAATGAAATTAGTTAAATCCCCTCTTTGCCAGTGTGACTATATTTACTGCTTTGGCACTGCAGTGAGGCTGCTCAGTGGTACAGTTGAGCCGTTGCCTTGCAGCAAGAAGGTTCTGGGTTCGATTCCCGGCCCAAGGTCTTTCTGCATGGAGTTTGCTTGTTCTCCTTGTGCATGGTGGGTTCTCTCCAGGTACTCACCATGTCCAAAAACATGACTGTCAGGTTAATTGGTCTCTCTAAATTCTCCCTAGGTGTGTGAGTGTGTGTGTGCATGGTTGTCTGTCTGTGTTGCCCTGCGACAGACTGGCGACCTGTCCAGGTGACCCCGCCTCTCGCCCGGAACGTTAGCTGGAGATACCAGCACCTCCTGACCCCACTAGGAATAAGGTTGTTAGAAAAGGGATGGATGGCACTGCAGTCATTGGGTAATTAGCTAAACCTCTAACAATAACGCTGTATTTTTGTACATACAGTGATATTTTCGTATTTAAATGTCTAGTTTAGCTTGTTTTATGCTTAAATTTCCCACTTGTGGGAGTAACAAAAGATTATCTTCTGTCTTAGTACCAATGCGTGTAAACCTGGTTTTCAATTACTTTCTTTAAAAGCAAATAAAAGTCCTATATTTTCACAATTTTTATTGCAGATTTATATTTTCTATGAAGCACCAAAACTGTTTAAAGATTTGATCCATGATTCGACAGACAGTGATGATCCTCTTACTGCTAAAACAGCTGTTTCTGTCAACACTATTGATATCCAGTGTGTAACCAATAACAATGGATTTTAAAATATTTAATGCCCTGGGGAAATGTTCAGAAAGACCAGGATGATTGCATGAAAGACAACCTCTTTGAACCATAATGAAAAACATGAACCTTTTGACACGTGATCCCCTCAAATCCTCTGCAGACCTGATGTGATGTAATTTTCCTTTGAAGGTTTTATCAGCAGCCCTCTGCTTAATGTTTTTCCATGGCTGCCTTCTGTTTCCTAAAGATCCCATCCATAAATCCATATTGCTGCTCCAACTGGTGCTGCAGGGCAGTCCAGCCTTGTGCTGCTGACTGCTACCTGTTGTGCCATTTGTAAAGGGAATGTGACCCGAGGTATGTGACTCTGGACGTCTTCCAGTCCAGTTTCCAGGCTCAAAGTAGCACTTGGAAATGAGTCATTACTTTTGACTCCCAACAAACTCAAATTGTTTCCCAAATTGTTACATTAAGACCTGGCACATAAATCCACATAAATAGAGACTATGGAAGAACCACAGTGCTGGTTCTATTGGACCTCGGTGCAGCATTTGAAATTGTTGACCGTGAAGTATTGAAGAGAGTGACATATTGAAAGCCAAGTTGGAGTGGATATTACTCCAACTTGGCTTTGGAGTAACTTCCAAGGCCAAGTTGCATGTGGGGTACCCCAAGGCTTAATCCTAGGACCCCTCATATTCAATATCTATTTACTCCCTCTTGCTCAAGAAATAAGGTTAGCAACCATAACTATGCAGATGATACTCAGCTGTACATTACAATGTCATCAGGTGACTCTGAACCTATCCAAGCATGAACAGAACAAATCAACTAAATAACTATTTAAATAGCTTTTTAAATAGTTAAATAACTATAACTTCCAGGTATTTATTAAAATAAAGAACTGGAAGTTATTTATAGACGTCAGACAGTGGAGGTCAAACCTAAAGTCGTCAGTCCTACCATGGCAAAAATCTGCGGTTTTTATTTTCTTAAAAAAGGAAATTTGTGTCAGCAAGTAAACATGTAAAACATTAAGGTCCCAAAGACTAAAGTAAAGACACACATCAAAAGGCGTACAGCTTTACATGCAGAGAAATGCACAACACACCTCCCATAATTGCACTAAGTACTTTTAAAATATGTTAATTCATTCCACCTCAAAATTATACACTAAATTGTTGTTTTCTTTATCATAACAAAGTAAAAGACATTGAGGTTTTCTGCTATAAAATGGCAAAATGTGAAAAACCGAAGTTTCTATTCACAATCTTTAAGTCAGTCTAACCTGGATTTATCTCACTCTGATTTAGTCTGCTGGTTTGTCTTCCCTGTTAAAGTCCAACTTAGAATCTGGACAGCTTGTCACTTTGAATCATGGTGCATATTCTGCTGTTGTGAAACAGGTTTACACATAAACTCAGCAGCACACCTGCTCAGGTGTGCTGGCTTTTAGATGACATTCCTTGACTGAGCCGGTCTCTAGTGGTTAAGAGTAGTAAGCCAAACAGAATAACAATATAGCAGTTTGATGAAAGGGATGATGGAAATGTCTTTTATATCACTTTTTGCACTATCTCTATGCATCATTAGCTAGCAAAGTTTGTGAAATGATCGTTTTTTTGTTGTTTTCAACCTGCTGCATACCTGGTTGTTTGGTGTAAACACTGTTCAAGACGTTGTATATGCTTCATCCCACCGGCAAAAGTGAAGCAAACAGGATCATCACAAACACATGGTGTATGATGCATATTTGTTATTCAGGGCACAGCTGAGCCCCCAGCAGCAGATGCAACAGTCAGACTCACACACCTATACATAAAGAGCTTAGCATGCAAGGTTACTTCTCAGAGGGCACAATAAGCTGAGCGCACCAAGAGCCTCATAGTAGATTATACTGTCATTACACTGCAAAAACACAAAACACTACCAAGTATGTTCTAGTTTCTAAAGTATAGTATAGTTCAAACCGAACAAAACTAACTTACAAATAACTTTTCTGCAAGATATAAGAGCTTGTTTCAAGTAAATTCCTTAATATTGATTAAAAAAAGAGACTAGTTCCACTACTTTACTTATTAAAAGACATTATGTTATTAACATTAACTTGTTACCAAAAATAGCCATGTATTTTTTGGAAGTATAAAAAGTGTGCAAATATACATTTTGCATCACAAGTCCCTTGTAATGTTCACTGGTAATGGATCAATTCAAATGCTAAGTTTGAATCATAATCTTGGCTGCACAGTGGTGTAGCTGGCAGAGCTGTTGCCTTGCAGCAAGAAGGTTCTGGGTTCGATTCCCGGCCCCGGTCTTTCTGCATGGAGTTTGCATGTTCTCCCTGTGCATGGTGGGTTCTCTCCAGGTACTCCAGCTTCCTCCCATAGTCCAAAAACATGACTGTCAGGTTAATTGGCCTCTCTAAATTGTCCCTAGGTGTGAGTGTGTGTGCATGGTTGTTTGTCCTGTGTGTCTCTGTGTTGCGCTGCGACAAACTGGCGACCTGTCCAGGGTGACCCCGCCTCTCGCTTGAAACGATAGCTGGAGATAGGCACCAGTAACCCTCCCGACCACAGTAAGGAACAAGGGAGTTAGAAAATGGATGGATGGAAACATAATCTTAAAGAATGATTTTAGTTATGTTGTGTTATGTCTTCCCTTGCCTTACTTATATCTGCCTGAATAGTAACACCTGCGAGTTCTGTTTTTCTTTCTTCCTTGAAATGTGGGAACCCGACTTTTATTAGGAGGTCAATAAATGTGACTCTCCTCTACAAACAGTCAGCTCGTTAAAACATAAGCATTAGAAGAAAAATTGTCTGCAGTTAGTTCAAGGAATTTTTAGGTGCATTCCTAACTTTTTCTCTAAACTTTCCCTGTGTGCTGACACAGCACCATTAAACTGCATGTTCTGTAACTGTCCATCAGCAGAGCAACTTCACGGAAATATAATTTAAGACTCAGGTTTGCAGCTGCTTTGTCACTGTTCTCACTGTGGATCCAGTTTCCCCAAAACGCTGAGACTCTTGCAGAGGTGGAAGCAAAGAGACAGATGGTAGATGATGAGGTGAGACAGGTGAAGAAGTTACCTGGGGTAGGATGGAAGTAGCTGCCTATATGGAAGCACCTGGAGTCTAAAGCCCCTGAGGGCTGCCACTGGTTCATCTCATTGCCAATGGGGTCAGTCCTCCATGCACATGGTGTCAAACACGATTACGGGTCGCTTCTCTGCAGCAGTGACTGGCAGGAGGCTGGAGAATCAGTGAGTGGCCCGGCCCGTCATTAGGACTGCTGACAGGAATTGCCCTCATGCTGCTAGGAGATCCTCCTGTCTCCGTGATAACTGGTCAGGGTTTTTGGGTTTGGTTTTGCTTTTTCATCTTATTTATTATTATGTTTTAGTTCACTTGTTTCTAGTCAGGTTTATGTTTTAGTTATTGTAGGTTCTGTTATTCTTTTATGTCTATGTCGAGCTTTCTTTGGTGGTTCCAGTTATTTCTTTATAAGTCTTTCTATCTCACCCCGAAGTGTTTCTAGTTTTATTGTTTTTAGGTTTAGTTCGTCTTTTTGTCTGAATCTATGTCCATCTTTCTTTAGCAGTTCTAGTTAGGTTATTTCTTTGTTTAGTCCTTGTAGCTTTGCGTTCCTTAGTTCTTATTGTTAGATCAGCCTTGTTTTTTTCGTGTTTTTTTCTCCTCTAGCTTATCAGGCTTTCTTTAGTTTTAATGTCTTTAGTATTAGACGTATTTCCAGCTCCCTGGTGTTTCCTTCCTTTTGTATTCCCTAGTATATTTTCTCCCTGTGCCACCTTCTTCCTAGCCCTCAACCAGCTCCACTCACACCTGCAATCAGTCGTCTCATCTAGTTGGGTCCGTTGTTCCATTTTCTACCTCCCAGTATTTAAGCTCCTCTGTCTCAGTCACAACTCACCAGTTCGTCTCGTCACTTCATGCTCCTCAGTGAATTTGCTTTGGATTGGTTTGCAAATGCTTTTTACGATTAGGGTTTTTTGTTAGTTGAATTTTGCGGATTTGTTCATTAAATACTCACAATCACACATCAGTAGAATGACTGCAGCTATACTTTTTGATGCTGTTCCCCGACAGTTTTTCTAAAAAATGGAGAAAACTGATTCGAATGTGGAGCTGAACTGTTAGACCTCCCAGTCAGTTATGTCTTGAGAAACTTCTAGGTAAAAAATTGAAACCAGATATCAGCAATTACAGCTGAACCAAGTGGTGAAATCTTAAATGTTTACAGCGAGGTAGGATGCTTGGATGCACCAAACCCTTTTCCTCCTTTAGAACAAACAATTTAAAACGTTGCTCAGTTTTACCTATCAAGCTGCAGCAGGGCCATCGTTTCTTTGGGTTAAATAATATCTTATTAAAAGTGTCTCACAGTAGTTCGCCGTAGTTTTGGATCTGTACAGAGGTAAACAGCACTGTATCCAAATAAAAAGACACCATTTTCCAAATTGTAAGCATTTTAGTTGAGGTCTTGCTTAAAATTTGTGCTTTTCCAGTTTTCCAGTTTCCTTTCTGCATATTTGAAAAACAGAAGAGCAGCTACGTGACGTTACCCGAAATATCTGAAAAGCCATTAGGAGACACAAGCATATCTCGGCAATTAAGAGATGAAATAGATGCAAGGCAAAGGAAAACACAAGAGGCCACAGCAGCCAATGGGGAGCAGTTAGCAGGATGAGAAAGCAATCATCTCATTTTACAGAAACTTAACTTAACTTCCAGCAAATTAACATCATTTCCTCCACTAAGGGGCTATTTTCCTTTACTAATGACAGACCAGAAGACTCTCATTAGCTCAGCATTCTTGATCAGAATAATAATTTGTCAAACACTGAGAAAAAAGATGAATCATGTGCTACTGATGGATGCAATCAGATGAAGAATGGTGCCTAATGTGACTGCAGGAGAAAAATTAGCCACCTATAAAATTAGCAGTATATTTTAGAAGGGAACATAAAGCAACTGATCTGTATAGAAAGGAGCAGAAAATGTGTATTCTTGACACTGATGTCTGCTTTGAAGACATCAACTGCTGCATTCAGTGGAGCCTCAGTAGAATATAAAGAATGACTGAAAGGAAAAACAGCAGTCAAGTCAAATCCAGGGTCGCAGAATAAAACCTGACATGTCTCAGGTGGAAAGAAAACAAATCAGGCTGACAAGGTAAACAAGACATGAATGTTTGTTTTGATTTCTGCATATGATTTTTTTCATTTTTTTGCATGGAAAATTAATCCATGCAAAAAATCCGGTGCTGTGATGAGCAGGTGGATACTGTTGGTTTCATAAAGTCAAGAACTTGGTGCAAATAACTGGACATTTAATACATTTCCACCTTTTGTCTTTAACTGATGATTTGAATTTTTCTGCCTTGTTTTGTAATGTGGACTAACTTTAACCTTATGCAACTAGATCTGAATCAGGCCACAAAAAAGTCAGAATTATGACTTTAAAAATCGAAATTATAACTTCCTGTTGTCTTTTATTTTTTCTTTCATGGCGGAAATGGGCTTCCATGCTCTAATCATCTTCTGTACTATTCAGATTGAAATGCATAAGGTGAAATTTAGTTCTCAAAATCAAAATAAGGTTTGAAGTTAGCAATGAGAGATGGAAACTTTCGCATGAGAGACCAAATCTTCTGTCTCCGCTTGTCTTTACGTGCAGATTCTCATTGTACCTTCTGTCTGTTAATGGCTTTGTAATGTAATCTGAAACGTGAAGATGTTGGACTTGATATGCTGCACCAGAGCAGATTTGCTGTGCACAGCATCTCGCACCATATTCAATTAGGAAAATCTATGAAAATGTGAATGTTCAACAAACACACTGCAAACCTTGCTGCTGGAATATGATTACATGAGCTAACTGTATTTTTTAGAACAGATAATATAATTACATCTGTGAGGAACAGAGGTGTGAAAGTGAAAAAGCCAGAAACTTGGGCTCACACTAAAACCTTAGAGGGAAGTGCCTATAATGAAAAGAAATCTGGCCCCTGGCTGTTTCCTCTAAAAGGTGGAAGGATGTCAGTCTGCAGGGCTTTATTTATATATATTTTAACAAGCAATCATCAAATGTAAGACCAAAGAGCAAGGAACCTATCGGCATGAGGAGCTCAGAACTCCTCTGTCTGTAGTTTCTTAAAACTTGGAACTAGTGAGATTTGTTTTGTGAGAAACATGTCACCAGTTGTGGGAATAATCCAGATTCACTTTGAGTGCATGTTGAACCTTCACCTGCTGCAGATGCATGTGAAGCTTAAGCATGAATAGACACATCAGAGCTGCAAAAGGACATGTTCAGAGGTGTCAGGGTAGTGTAAAAAACAAAAACATTTAGCTGGAAACTACTAATCACAGACCACAACAAACTGCTTTGCTGCAGCTGCTACTGTCATAATGCAAGCAGCAAACACAATAAGTCCGACTGCAGCACCGCCAGAAATAAGCGAGACAGAAAATTGAATTCTGGAGGCCAAAAAAATAGAGACGAGAAACGTAAATTTTTTTTATTCTGACTTCATTTTGACAAAAACAGCCACCTGAGTGACATTACAACCTAAACACTCCCACTTGGTTTCTTCAATACATTCATGATGCCTCAGCAACTCAATGGCAGGTCTGGTTTGCTGAACTTGACCCAGAATAAAAGTAGAGGACTTTGATATCATTTATCCTCATGTCTCTGATGTGCTGCAGAGCGAACAGCACGCTCTCTCTGACCTACTTGCAAACATACGGTGCATGTAAAGGTCAACCAAGAGGCAGGAGAACATCCTCTGGCTGATATTGCATGTGTTAATATTTATAATGCTTAAGCACTTCAGAGGTGAGTGTAAAATGCTCTCTTGGAGCTGTTGCATGTACAGGTTAGCTGTGTGCATCCAGCATATGTGCTTGTATGTAAAAAGACAAAAGCAGTGCAGAAACAGTCAGTAGTTATGTTTTAAGAAAAAGTCTCCGACTGCACTCTGACAAATAAGCTGTCTAAACACAGCAGGCTGAAGCAATTACTTTATAAATGTTAGAAGGTAATCAGCATTTTTGCACTAAGACATACAGGAATAGATTGTGATATATTTCTCCTCTGCAGTGATGAGCTGTGCTTTTCCTGTACTTGGCTCCCTGCAGCTCAGAGATCAGACTTTAAAATACTGTTAGTTTATAAATCACTGAACGGCTCAGCACCACGATACATTAAAGATCTGCTTCTGTTGTACCAACCTTCCAGACCCCTCCGGTCTTCTGGTTCTGCTCTTCATCCCCAGAACCAAACGAGAAGAAGCAGCATTCAGCTTCTATACACCACAAATCTAGAACAAACGTTTTACAGAAAACTGTAAAACAGCTGGAACACCGAGTGCCTTTAAATCTCGACTAAAAACCCACCTGTTTAGAGTCACATTTGAAACACAATCATTTACGAATTTAATGATGGCACTTGGCTTGATGCAATGTTTTGATTGTTGATTCTATGTTGCATGACTTTGTGTTTATCATTTGCTGCTGAAATGTGCTATACAAATAATATCTGATTGATTTTTATTATGCTCAATATGACAACTGCATAAGTAAAATAGGACATATTGAACAGTAATGTTTACATACAGAAAACTGATCAGCTGATGGGAAGATGACATTAAGGAATCGGGTCAGAAGGGTCGTAGATGGTTTAATTCAGTGGTTCCCAAAGATTTTCTTCTGGGCCCCTGATGGATTCCAATAAATCCCCTCAAAAAGACAAAAATAAAATCAACTCACAATCAAGAAACAGTGGTGTCACTTTGGCGAGCGGTGTTTGATCAACCACACAAATACATTCATTTTATTTATTTAATAGTAAAAGGACAAACAATTCTATGCTTTCAGTGGTTTGCACCTATACTCCTCAACAGTCCAAACTGGTTTCAGGTTGCAGCTTTAAAATGGCTTCTACTCATGTATAAAAAGAACAATTTCTATCCAATTAACTCCAGGCAGCAACGTAAACATGATTATGTTCCAGCTCTGTATTTACTCCCAGTGTTACCTCTACACTAAGTCGGTTAAGCACTCGGATATTTGCATGAGGAGAGAAACAATGTGGTAGTAATCTTATAGTTCTATTTTAGTTTTAGCTTAATTTGAGCACCGTGTGTTTTCAATAAAATGGCATAAATGTTTTACTTTGAGAGCATATTTTTCTCAAAGGGATTTAGCTCTTTGACATTTGCATTTTAAATGAAATTATTTGGATGCAACTATGTGTATCTGCAGCCTAGCAGCCAAGCATCTCCCAGTTAATGGGAGCTCTACATGGCTGTCAGGTGACAATTTGATTACAAAAAAATCCAGTTTTAGTGACATTTTAATATCATCATTGCTTTTTCATCTTTGGTTAATTCCCATAATGCCACACTAGAAATAAGACAACACTCTGATTATTATTGGTTGCAACCCATCACACTCATCCTGTTTACCTTCAGTGTTGAACCAGTTCGTTCCTAACATGAACTGGCTCAACGTCTAATTCATGGGTAATAAAGGTTTTATTACAGAGGAAAACTGCAGTGGTTTAACAATCTCTTGACCAAAATTAAATACAGAACACAATTTGTTTTAATTTTATGGCTTTAAAATGACCAATAATTTTGAACAGACTGACTTGGAACCTTTCAATATCAGGCAGTTTTTCAGTTTTACTCTGTTTTTGACTGTGCAATTACAGATGAGAGTGAAAAAACAAAATAAAAAAGCAATGCCAGACCATAATAAGATGGTCGTTGAAAGTAATCCAGATTACAAATGTAGTCTGAATAGTTTGTTCTGTAATCAAGATTTTCTGTTTATAAAATATAATAGTAATTGTAAGCATGATAGGATGTGTGGCGCTTGGCCGCCAAGCTAACATGAACACACAAAACTAAACTAAATGAACACACACATGGAAACAATCAGCATCATATACCAGTTTTGATGCTGTTTCAGTTTACATTAAGTTTAAATCCAGCATGTAAAAAAAACAAAAAGCATTGCAAAATTCAAGATTTTCCCAAAAAGAGTTAATGGCTTTTATGAATTTGCTTATTTGAATAGATTTGTGCAGAAAACAGTTTATATAGTATGAAAAAAAAAACATGAACTACCTCTGAATTTAATGAATAGTAAAATACTTGACACATTTAACTTTGTTCCGACTTCGGCCAAAGAGCAGAACAGTTTTTTATTTTGCAATATAATGAGTCTTACTGAGACCTAGTACACAGTTGGAACTTGTAGTTCAGGTGTAAAATTTTGACATTATAAGGAATAAATCTACAGTGAGTTTCAGAGAGCTATAAGTTTATTTCTCTGAGCTGAGGGAAGTTAGATATTGTATTTTACATCTGCTGTGTGTAATATGAGCAATAAAAGAACTGAGTAATAAAACTGCAAAGTGGAGAACATGAGCAAAGATTCCAGGATCACCTTTAATGAAACTTTTAAACCCTTCATATAACAGGAGCTTTACTGCATCATATAAAGCAATAAGAGAAAATCTCTCAGGTATTTATGCTCGCAATCATTTTGAACTGTGAAATGTGGAGGAAACATTGAGACGTTACAGCGTATTATGAGACAGTGTAGTTGGGAAGGCCGTAGAGAATGCAGTTGCAGGCTGCAGGGGTGAGAGCTGGCGCGTGGTGAACCTTTGAGTCGGTGGTGAGATCTTGATCTGCAAAGAAACAAAAAAAAAAGAAGTGTCTGGTGCTGGAATGATTATGTAAAGTATTTTTCTGGAGTAAAGTCTTATATACAGTAGAAAGAAAAAAGGTCTGCAGAAAAGATGGAAGAAATTAAAACTGCCAGAAAGGATTTCAGACTTTTTCCAACTGTAGAAAACATTCGTCCCATAACATGCCTGAATGGATACTTGGTTGAACTACATTTGGATGCAATTCCATCTTTCAGTAATTGTTGATACTGAAAGATCAGCATCCAACACTTTAAATTAGCAAACTCTCCTCTACAAATGTTCTAAAATTTTCTCACCTCCCTCTTCAGGAGGCCTTACAGATTTTCTGTCAATTTTAGTCCTTACCTAAAACTTAACATTTCTTTTATAAATGCATTATTTTGTTGATTTGAAGGTATGTACTTTTTATTTATTTTTAAATTAGAGGCACAAAGAATTTTGAAATGATTAATCAAGATCAGATTTAGCAGAGGTCTATAGACTTTTTATACTTTGTGAATAAAGGCGCATTGGTGTGATGCACAAAAATACAATGATCTACTAGACATGACAGTGTGAGGCTGACTGAGGTAGAGACCGGAGTGCACAGTACCATATGTTTCTGTGACCTTGTGATGTGGTATGTCGGTATGCTCCCGTCCCTTCAAAGCATGGACGGCATGGCCAGAGGTCGCTTTGACCCTCAGTATATCTGCAACAAACAATGACACAAACTACGGAAACACTCTGGAAGGAGAGAACAAAATGATGTGAAAGTCAGAACCCAAAAACCTTGAAAAGACTTCTTGAAATGCATCTTTTTTTTGCTTCTGTCTTGAAAGTAAAGTTCGGGTTTTCAGAAGGAGAATTCGCCAATGCAATAAAAATCTGAATTTACTTAAGCGTAAATAAATTTTTATAAAAATAAGGTTTTTTACATATTTGCTAAAACTCTCACCATGTCGTTACGAGACAGATGATCTGTGAAAAGGTCTTCAGCTTTTCCCTAAGCTGAAGAAATGCATCAGTCCTGAATCGTTCCAACCAAAACAACCAATCAGAGCTGGCAGGAGCGTCTCAGTGCTGCCAATCAATCTCATGTATTGCTGCTAATAGCGGAGAAACAATTAATTGTTACAGGAAAAACGTTTATCCGCCATCATCGGTGGCAATGCTAACAAAGGTGGGAGTGGGAGGGAAATAAGCAGCGTTACATGAAGGGGTGATTGACAGCGCTGGGACACACCTCCTGGCTGTGATTGGCTGTTTCTAGATAGCACTGGGAGCTTCAAAGAGAAGCTCCTGGGTGTGTGCACAGGTCCAAAAGAAACATGAGAAAATATCCTTATGAAGCACAATTTAAAACGTACTGTCCAGCACAGCAGTAAGGTCTTGTGCTTTGCGTTGCAGAGTGTTGTGCCACTGGTGGAGGACAATGCAGCCAACACCAGTCAGACTCAGCAACAGGGCCGTCTCCAGGGGATTCTCCAAGGTGAGCCGTTCAGCACTAAAAGACAAAAACTGTGAGGTCTTTCAGGACACAAAGGTTTTTAACCACATAAAAAACTACAATTATAATATAGCCAACAATGAAGATGAGTGCAGACTAAATAGAAAAAAAGAAAAAAATTGTTTGAAAATATTCAGCACCTTCCTTGCCCGTCATTGTTTGATGGGAGGACTTTCACTTTGTCCTGAATCCGGTCAAAGAGCAGAGCCAGGCGACATTCTGAGGACAGCATTATCAGAAAAAACATTTTCAATAAAAGGCAACAAAAACATCACAAATCCTCCCTCAGCTCAACTCCTATAGTGAACTAATACTTTTTCACTGGATTGCATGCAAAAATCTGATCCTTTGAGGCTTTTTGAGACTTATAGAAATGGAGATAAAACCCATTTCAGTTACAGACGCCTAAAATAATCTAATGTGCCACGTCCTAATTGCCAGACAGATAATACTGATAGTGTATGCAGCTGTTGAGAAACAGCTGCAATTCAGTCCAAGTTGACGGTCACACTATAGTTAGCAGCAGAGACGCCAGACTGCTGGGTGGCCCATGTGTCCGGCCGGCGGCAACCGGCCAGTCAGGCCTGACACCGTGCCAATCACTCTGGGAAATTACAAATATCTGTAGACGGTCTACATGTGATGCTATGATCATTTCTTGAAGCTTTTTACTGTTTTTATAGCTAACAAGCTCTATCAGGTAATTCTTTACTTTTAAGTCTTGTTTATTTTCACAGTTAACCATTTCAGTTTAAAATGTTTTTGTTGAATATTTCCATGGTGTTGTTAAGCTCAATGAAACAATGTGAAAGTTTCAAGGATGTTGTTTTTGTTTTTTAATTTAAAAACAGATTGGAACGATCCTTCATACAAAGCAGAAGCTTAAGTATATTAACATAAAAGCTAAACCAAAGGTGTTTACATGATGTGCCTGTTAAAAGGACAGATTTATCACACTGTCAAATAAGTTCAGCAGAAACTAGTCGTGTTTTCTCTTCTTATTTGCTTAAAATAAGAAGTGCTGCACTAAATGTTAGAAATTAACACTTCATTTTCAATTAACATCTTGAGAAATTAAGGTTAAAAATATTAGAAATCCTTAAAATAACTAATTACATGCAGCAAAAACAAGGGCACACATCATTCTTTGCAGATGATAAGTCTGTATTCTCCAGTAATATTTTTAGCAAGGCAAACTTGACAATGTAAAGAAAAACCACAACATCAGTTTGACATTCGACTTAAAACGGTAAACAATAAAAGGTCTTCACTTCCTCACACCACTCTAAGATGCATTTTTTAAATTTGAGAAATATAATGGCAGGATTTCTCATGTTTGCATGCTTTATGCACTATGGGAATGTAAGATTGTCACGTCTGAATTAAATCCTCTCATGAAGTAGAGAGCTTGCAGATTTACTTCAGATTTAATCAATTCATTCTTTAGTATTCAGCAACATTTTCATTTATTATATTGCTAAACATTCATAAATAGGCTTCATCATTCAGCTGAACTCCTCCTTGTTATTTGCATTATTTTTGTTTCTGGTTCATATAGATCACCTCAAATCAAGACATCTAATTACTGATCTCCCACATTTGCAATACATTTCTGTTTTCATAGTCACAGAGGAAAAAGTAATGAACCGAAATTCATACCTGTTAGATTGAAGACTGCGACTTTGGCAGGTGGGACGCTCGCCAGCAGTGGATCCATCCCCATGTAAATGAAGGCACTGCATTTGCACAGAACCTGCTCTATCTCGAAAAGGCTTAACATATGTAAACATTTGTTAGCGGAGAGCAACAAATGTTTATATGCAACAAGTACAGGTAATCTCAGCAAAAGCTTTCAAACCTGGGTCTGCTGAAGAAGTTCTTCCAGAGATGAGGGAGGTTCTGCTTGTGGTGTTCCAAAACCTCCTTCATTGTAGAAGTCAGACTGGCCCTTTCTGTGTTACCAAGAGAATTAGCACCTTGTGTCTCTAGTTTAAAAACCACACAAGCTACTGTTAAAAAGTTTAAGTTTCATAACCAGAACATTTTGAACAGTTCGGGAGCTGAGTGCAGCAACGATGAATCTGATCCTGAAGTTGCTTTACCCACAAGAACCAGATCATGAACACAAGTCAAGCTGGTCTCATCTGGCCTCCCAAGATGGAAAGCTAAGCAATTAAGTTACTTTTACCAACTATAGCGCTCTAGTGGAGACAGAAAGAGAAATGATTTGGACAGGATGATTTTCAGCTTGAATGACCCAGATCGGTGAAAAGGTTGGTTGGAAACTAAAAACATCTTTTTCTGATCAGTGCACACAGACATACCCAATGGTTTGATTACTTTTAGTGACTGAAACAACTCAAAGTTATCAAGTTTTATGATCAGAGATTAGAAGTGAAGTCAGAGGAAACACAAAGGTAACAGGAACCAGTTTTCTGTGGAGTCACGTTACACTGTGGCTGTCAGACACAGTGAAACCTCAGCAGATAACAGAAACACAGAGTTCATTAAAGTTTCTGTTTTATCTTTTTGAACATTCAGCTTCTGTGATGGAAAATGCCAGATCTTGAAATCCTGGCTAACTTTAGTAAATTTCATTTTTATGGCTGGAGTCTACATTTCCTAATGCTAATCACTATGAAGACCTTAAAATGTCAATTCTGTCTTTATCATAAAATACTAGTATTAGTAGCAGCTTTTACTCTCTAACATGCTGGAGGACGATGCCTCGGTTTCTGTTTTAAATATTGATGCACATAGTCATTCAGTGGGGGAAAAAGTATTTAGTCAGTTACCAATTGTGCAAGTTATATATAAATAAAGCTGTGCTGATTGCCAAACACCTAACACACCTGTGAATTCTCCTTTTGCTAAAGTAAAATCTGTCCATAAATCCAGCTTAATACATTCTCCTACAGAGCGTACATACAGGCATACGCCCTTAGTTTTGTCAAAGCATTTTGCTAAATTTAGACTCAAATTGAACTTTTTCATCAGTATAAACAAAATAATGTTAATTATTACACACAGTGTAAATTAGTTTTCTTACCACTCTGGCCTTCCTTGTAAGGGTCAACAATATCTTTAAGAGGAATTTTAAGGTAAAAATGTGACAAACTTCATTTACTTTCTAAACAGCAAATAGTTCATAGTTAGTTTTTGGGGTTGAGAGACATTTATAAAGCATTTTAAGATCATAAAACATTTAAATTGTAATATAGTGAATGCATATGCTCAGTGTTTACAGAGAGCATGCGTGGGTTCTCTCCAGGTACTCCGGCTTCCTCTCACAGTCCAAAAACATGACTGTCAAGGAGAATTTAGAGAGAGAATCGTTTGTCCTGTTTGTCTATGTGGCCCTGTGACAGACCGGGGGCCTGTCCAGGGTGACCCCGCCTCTTGCCCGAAACGTTCGCTGGACATAGGCACCAGCACCTCCCAACCCCACTTGGGACAAGGGTGTACAACAACAGGACCCTTCTTTTGCTTTCTGAACAGGTTCTTAAATGTTTCTGGTATTTTGATGACATATTTACTTGATGAGCTTAAAGTGTGAAATCTCACCATGATTCTCCAATTGGGCTACTATTTACTTTATAGTAAATCCAGAAAGATTAGACATGTTGGTAAACTTAAATCCACCAGACAAATAAGTGATTTTGGTTTTAAGTGTATATAAAAGAGGGAATTGTTTCCACCTTTTCTTAATTTTAAAATACATTTTCAACTAATAATTTACTGGATGCCTGGTTCATCAAATGTGAGTCTCTGTATGTGTGAACATGCATACAACACGAAAGCCATTAACGTAATAGAGGCAAAGACATAGAAAATGTCTCTCTTCATTCATGTGTGCTAAATAATTTTTTCAGCATATAAATTTCCTTACCTTACAAATATTTCTAAGCAAAACGGTTCTTTCAAAAAGCTTCATCAGAAAGGATACATTTCATGTTTGTTGTGTCCATTGTGAATGTGTAGGAAGGCAACACAGGATTGGCAGGCGCCTGTGCAAACAACAAACTATTAATATCCTGCTGCAGCAGAAAAGTTCATACAGGTGGCACAACACACTGAATTTAAAAACAAAGTATTAACTGATGCATTACACATATGCACAAACGTCTGTAAAATCTGTCAGCATGACATGAGACAATATGCAAGTACCTCAAAGGGGAAAACTGCTGAAATAAAAAAACATAAAACTAGTGCATGACATTGGGAACATCCTTTGAGGCTAAAATGATCTTTATGAAAACACATTATGTAATTGATTGAAAAAGTGCACTTAAAAGGCAGGCGTAAGTAAGGAACTTAAATAAGTGGCAACGCTGACAGCAGGGAAAAGTTATATTACTGTGTTTATCTGGCAGGCCTGGATTAATTTAGCAAACTCACCGCTTTGATGGCTTTGCTTTTAACTTCCTTCTTCTTAGCTCCCTTGCCACCTTTGGTCTTGGTCTCCTTTTTGCTGTCACTTTCAACTACTACAAACAGGAAGCAGAGTTAATACACACACTTGTCTGCAGGCTGGTTTACACAGCTGTTGGACAGATTAAAAAAAGAAAACAACTTCCTTAGAATTTATTTGCAAAGTCAGTGGTATTTATTTGGGAGCTTTAGTAAAGGTAGTCTCCATCTTTCTCTGAAACGTAAAACAGATTTTTCACTTGTCTTCACTCTTTATATGCAGCTTCATTAAAAGTGTCAGAATAGATACACTAAGAAATGCAATAGCAATTGTAGGAAAAAAGACAACAAAATAACGATGACAACTTTATCATTTATGCGTCATTCAGATCGTGATTGATAAATACATGAACACAGGAAGATGGATAAAGCTTGTATTTTTTCTAAAGCATGAGGGACTGTTAAGTCACACACACTGATAGCATTTTAAGATCAAACCTTTACAGTGGTGCAGAGCTTGTTTCCAACTGTTTCTTATTTTACATTCATTAACATGTTGCCTAGAGGAGCTAAGGCTTTATGAAAAGCTGTTTCATATTTGGGGAGGGGCTTTGCAGAAATATGTCTAGAATAAAAGTTTAAAAACAGTTGGAAAAACATTTATTTTTCTTAATTTGAATAAAAAACACTTTATTAGTCTTTACTAGAAAACACAATCTGTCTGCAGAAATAACAAGTAGCTTTAGTTATAATTGTTTATCATTTATGCAGCGCGTTACCAGTGCAGAAAACATACACAGAATGAATAATAACCCTTAAAACTATAATTGGTGTCCAAATAAGCCAAAGCATATGAAAATGTTTCGAAGAGATTGCATCAATAAGACTGAAATGCATGATTGGTGATGCAATGTTGTGTCATTTGTTGCATTCTCACACACACACACACACACACACACACACACAGTCGTGCAAATGTGTTCAGAGCTTTTTTTGCACATGTCAAGATGAACTTCTCACTAAGATTTGAGTTCAGTAATTATTGAGGCAACAGTGAGACACTTCAGCTTAGTTTCCCACAGGAGCTCTTACTGGCATTTTAAAGTCCAAAATGTTTTTAAACCCAGTTCCCAGTTACTGAAACAAGTTATCAACTTCTTTCTCTGAATCCGATTAGTTTATTCACTGGAACTGTTCTATGTCTAAAAGTAAAACAAAAACAGTCTCTCTGGGTCTAAACAGGTTTCTTCCCCCATTTACATATTTAGTGAGGTTTTGCTTTTCTTGTCATGGTTAAGATTATCAAACAGACTTCAAAATCAAACAAAAAGACGCCGAAATAATAAAAAAAGAAAAAATGCAGTTTTCAAATGATGTTTCATTGATTAAGGGAAAAAAAAGTATTCAAACCAATAAAAACATTGATTGTTAGAAAGCTAAAAGATATCCTGCAATTTCCCACAGGCCAAGCAGGTGACCCAGCAAACATGACCAGGAACCTGGTCAGTGAAGGGAAAGTGTGTGGAGCGAAATGCAGTGCAATCTTGGAAGTGACACAAGCTTCTGAAACTGTGCCGACATCTTAAACCAGCACTAGCAAATCTATTCTCTATGTATCTTTTTCACCTTTCAGGCTTTGTTCTCTACTGAGACGACTGAAGAAAAGCTGCAGAGAAAAGTCTCGAGACACAGAAGCCAGGCCTTCCTCTTGCAGGAGAGGCAGGGCTTCCAGAGGCAACTCAAGCAACTTCCTGTCAGCAAGAACCACCAAATGTTCTCCACTGTCAACTGCAAGAAAACAAATTCAAATATATTTTATGACTTTGAAAATTGTATTTATAAAGTAGTAACACAGATCACACTCTTTGTTATGACTTTGGCAGAGTCACATTAGTTATCAACATTCAGTGTTAACATATTGTATTGCAACAACATCGCCTTTTAGATTGACTAAAACGAAACTTATTTCACATGATGTTGTATTTGAAAGAGGCTAAATACTAGCAGAATCATTTGTGGTTAATAAAAACAATGCTTTAAGTTGCAGAAATACAAGTGGCACTAAACACTTTACCTAAGCTATGTTTTTCTTCCTTTACTTGCTTTTGCTCGATTTCAGAGATGGGTGGAGTGATAGTCTGGGACCTGATGGAAGAATAAGGAAGACAAATATTTCTGTCAGTCATATTCCTGACAGAAACACACAATAAGGCATTTATATACATCACAATAAGCAGAAACAGAAAAATACTCTTTAGAATGCTACATAGTGCCAGGAGAACCTTTTCTGAATTTCAAGCTCCATGTATTTTATGTGTGATGTTATTTTATAATACACACAGTTATTTAAAAATGCAGGTTTTAATGTTGCATTTCAAGAATTTGATACAAAAAGTTGAAAATGCTGATAATCTTCCAAAAATATGGATCCCCATCTTACAAGCTATAGATAAAGTGCTTCATATGTATAAATGGGAAATCGTTACACATTATAAACCCACAGGCAATGTGCTAAATGTAATGTATTTCTTTCATTAATCATACACCCGGATGCCACTAAAAGACACCTGACAGATCAATGACATTTATCAAACAGCCCTCTGATTTGAGCATTTAGAGCATTAAAATGTTTAAAACATGGATGCTTAAAATGGTGAAAGGGTTTCAAAACTTCCCAGTGGCACTTGAACTTTCTGAGACTTTATAATGTTTCAACCACAGACTTCAACGTGTTTTAATGAGATTTAATGCGACCAGCCAAGCGGAAGGAAAATACATGGTTTTCAACAGCAACAATTAATCTGGTGAATACAAAAGCACCCGACACCTTTCAGATTCTTACTTTCTGTGAATGTTTAAAACAATGCTTATATTACCCTAAAATTTCCAACTAGACAGAACCTTATGTTGGCTTTTCAAATTAAAAGCTCAATGAAAAACATTGAAGTTTGTAGTTGTGAGTACTTAAATATTGTTTTGTAGGTCACCTGATGAAAGGGAAATCAAACTGTGATAGAAGTGGATGCAAATAGTCCTCCATGTTTTCTACTATTTCTCGGAAGTGAAGCTCTAAGGTTCTGTCTCTCGCCGTGTTCTGTGTGTGAGAACAAGGCAGACAGTGAAGGCAGCTTTCTTCATTGTTATTCAGAATTTATTGCTTCTCTCCATAGATTACTATCCTATTCAGCTACATGAAGTTCAGTAATAAAATGAGCAAGTCCCAAGTTTCCCCATTAGGTGAAAACATGTTTGAGATAAGAATTACACTGGAGTGAGCTTGTTTATATGAGGGCAGCTCTGATAAAACATGGCCAAAGAAAAGCCTCAGGGATACCTGATGCACGTTGGGCGTCTCCAGCTGGCTGGATTCATCCTCCAGGACTGAATATTTGTTCTCCAGGCCAAAGACCCGAGTCTGCTCCCTAAGTGCCCTGAGTGCCTGCGGGCAGACTGAAACCTTTGCCACCTGCGAGGATGGCCCCACACCTGCAACAACACAAGTGACTAACGGTCAGACATGCACACTCACATAAACATGCAGGCTTTGTAATTGGTCCCCCTGAGCTCCGTCTGTATTTCTCTCTCTGTCTCCTCGTGTGACAGAGAGAGAAATGTTTTCGCCTCAGTGCCTTCTCTGCTTAATGAACTTCTCTGTGCTCTCCAGCCACAACACAGCAGGTAGGTCACATAAAACAATCAATAATTTGTGTAAGCTACTCACTGTCACATCCAGTGGAGAAGAGGTCAAAGGGAAAGCATGATTTTATTTTCTTAGTGTACAAAAAGTTATTTGACACATCTTCCTCTGAGATTGTTTTCTTTTGCATTAATGAGAGGATAGAAATCAGGAAACCTGTTTGAACGGGAGTCTTTGCTTTTGGACTTTCTGGGCCTTTGGTTGTCTCATAGAAGCCCCCATAGAGTTCAGAGCTAAAACAAAATAAAACCCACGTTTAAATGGAAATGTTTAACTGGATAAAAACTGACTGAAAGCAAAAGATTTACCCGTCGTTGGAGTGCTGAAGCAACAAGATCTTCATGTTGGGAGGGATGTCTGACAGGATGTCCAGATGGTTGGGAATGATGGTCAGCTGATGGAAGGCCTGCAGAAAAATACAATTTCAGGATCACAAATAATTTGTCTTTACGTGGATAAACATGTTTGGCAAATTTCCTGCAACTTTCAGTTAAATTCAAGTTTCGGAATTTAGAGTTAAGACCAAAATAATTTTGTTTTCCATTTAACGCGAGAAGAAGATTCAATCAAAGTACATCTGATCGACAAAAGATGACTGGTGAAAGTGTGCCTGATAACTGACAAATTAAAAAAAGCAAAGCAAAAGAACAATAGCAAAGCATATTTATGCGTACCTGTGAAACTGACACTAAAAATGTGAGACTGCAAGAATTTCACTATTATTAGTCAACAGCTAACATGCATCCTACTGTGTTTTAAAGACTGCAGCATCTTTGCAGAAACCAGTTTGTTGACATGACTGTACTTCATAATTGAATATATTTGCAGCCAGTTGGTTTCTGTGATTAAAAACCCCATCTGCAGATTTGAAGCAAGCATCATAGTAGCACCAACATTATGCCACCCGTGAAGAAAGTTTAGTGGCCTGCGTGTGACAGCATCTATAAATCATGTGGGGTGCTTAGTGACCCTGTACCTTGAAGAGGTGGAGGAGCTGTTCCTCCGATCTTTTCAGCATGCTGCTGGATCTCTTTTCCTGGGAGACGAACAGATTCCTGTGGAGGCTGAGCAGAGCTGAGAGCTGGGACACAGAAGTGTCAGCGCAGGCACAGCTTAGGAGTTCGGCCGCCATAGCAACAGTGCAGCAGCTCTGGGAAAAAGGAGTTAGACCAATGATTTTAGTCAGAGACAACATGATGCATCATAACAACTGTTTGTATTTAATTCAGGCTACATGCGTCTTCTAATTATTCCAACAATTAAAGGCATGTAGTATGTGATGCTCAGTCAAGCTGCAGCTGTGCAGTACCTGAAAAAGGGCGAGATATTGACCGGTCAATGTAGGGTCAGATTGCCCATGACAGTCCAACATATGAAAGGAGGCGTCGGCCAAGATGGCGGAGGGTAGGTTGTGTTGTAGACACAGCCTGGTGGACTCAGACAGAACTTTACTTGCTTCAGCCAGCAGTTCCTGTGCTTCATCTTTCCACTGCTACGTCACAATAACGCCACAATTTCAAACATGACATCACCAACCACAGCCACTAAAACAGCTCTCAATTAGAAATACAAACGCTCAATTGTATTTTGGTTGTGTGTTATTTTCTTAAAGTTTTGTATTAAACTCTGGTAGCCTGTAGTTCTAAAATATGACCACTTTATTCTGCAACATTTGGCTTTGGTCGTCTCAGTGCTGACTTCTTTCTGCATTCTTATTGGTTGTGCAGGAAACTTCTTTTGCTTTTGGGTCTGGTTCAGAGCCAAAGATGTACGATGTATAATTGCACTTTGCAGCCATTTTCATGTGTGAAAAATGGCTGAAAACTTGTGGCAAATAAGATGCCAGCAGCATCTTATTTGGATTTAAAGTGACAAGACAGGAGATTGAAAGGAGCTCGAAATAGGCAGACCTGACCAGAATAAAATGTCATTACCTAAGAATGTGCAAAACATTTAATGAACATGTTTTGTATGGCCTATAGACGTCATCATAGCCCGTTCAAGGAAGCATAATAGGTCACATTTAAGATGTAGATGTTAAACTTTGAGCTATTATTTATCCTCCGAAGTGTTCCCACATAATAACTACATTGCCCTTTTTTACTCAGAGATCAGACGGTTTGAGGAAGGATGCAACTTTAAGATCCCTGATTAGAGAGAAGTCAGAGCTGATGGGTCAGTTGACAGGAGGTATGTACCTGCTGCTCCGCACCTCTGTCAGAGGTCAAGTTCAGTTCTTTGCTGCTTGAATCACCGTGTTTCCACGAATTCTCCTCTGCCGTGGGAACAATGTCCGGCGAAGCGTCCTACAGCACAAAGATGTTTAAAAATCCCAAGTTTTCATTTTGATAAGAATGCCATATCCTTCCAAAAGCTGAAATGGAAAAAAAAACCTAAAATCTGACTGCAGCTGCTTAATATTCACTTACCTGCATATGTTTGTGCCAGAGAGCCTTCACATACATGGGCTCTCTTTGCATAGCCAGCACTTTCAGGTACTTCCCCTGCAGATTCAGACAGCGAGCTCGGATCTCCAGGTTGTTCGAGGTTTGGAAGTTGAGTGCAGCCAGCTGGCTGAGAATCGTCTGCCCCAAGGTTCTGTCTGTGCACTCCCAGTCCTGGATAACACACAAGAAAAATTAAGATTAAATGTGGAGATGGATCATAACTAAACCAATTACTGATCTGGCAATCAAGTACACAGGTTGTTATTCCAGATTTGACTGGATGCCATCATTGGTGCTCAGAATTTGGCAGAAAAAAACCAAACAGTTTGGAAACAAAGTACTAGCAACAGGTTAATGTATTTTGGCAGAAAGTGCTTTTCATTGTTTTTAATCAGGGGATAGAGTTGAAAATGCTACTTTGCAAAGAATCACAGGCATCCTGCAAGAAAACATGGCCCACTCTGAGTTTGGATTCTAATAAAAAAGGTCAAAATTAATAAAGCAATAAAATATATAGTGCAATGTTAAATATCTCATGTATACAGTGCCTTGAACAAGTTAAACCTTTTCCCCCAAAAATCAATGCACAATATTAAGATTTTATGTGTTGTTTAAAGCCCTTCTCCTTCTGCTTTTGTCCATGCCTCACATTATTTTGGATAAACTTTAATCACCACAGTGTTAGTTAGTAATGATTGATTTGCAAAAGCGATAAAAAGGGAAAACCTCCAAGATGGCGTATACTTTTACAGGCAATGGAAACAAAGGGTAGCTTCATTTTCTTGTAACATGAAACCACAGTAAGAAGAGCTAAGGATAAGTTAGCGATTTAAAATAGCTTAGATTAAGTCACTGTTTTGTGACTTCCTCTTGTTCTGACATTTAAGTCAAGTCTGAGAAATCAGAGATTATCCAAACCTCTGAATTTCAGTCTTTCTCTAATGTGACTAATATTTGAGAAAGCAACATCTGTGACCTCTGACCTTCACTAAGCACAGATCTTCTTGATTGCAAACACATGTTTGTGCCCAGGTACAGTACAGCCTCATGGAGCCTTTTTGGCTGGATCAGTGCATGCATCTCTGAAACTGGTAAACATTTGGTTTTGTGTTGCAATGATGGGATTTTATTGACTGGTTTGGTTCATAAACAGTCTAAATTTCTTGAAACATTACTGTAAATCATAGGTTTCTTCTACATTATAACAGAGTGTAGCTTCTAAATCTCTTACCATTTCTGTAGAACCTGGGTCTGGTGAGTTCCTTGTGAATTTTTCCAGGATTATTTCAATAGATGTTTTCTTTAAACGGGCAAAAACTTCCTGTGTCTGCTTAGCGCAATTCTCCTCCAGAATTTCCATGCATATCTCTGCCACGTAAATTCGCAGGTCCAACAGTTTTCTTATGGATATCTGAGACAAGTTGCAACTCTGGAGAGGGAGTGAGAACTAATGTCAGATTCAAATCTAAACTGAGAAGATGTGCACAATATAACCAATATTCAAATCATGATGACTTAATCTTACTGTAAAAGCAATTATGTCAAATATCTTGATGATATAATCTCAAAAAGTGGTTCTGCAAAGCATTGGTTAGGCAAGGATGAATACAAATGCAATCTACACCGTTCAGATTTTTATACGAGAAAAGAAAATGAAGACCAAGTATAATTTGCCTTGCCACGTTTATTAAAGCTTTTTTCTTGTCTGTCACATAAAATCTTGATAAAATTGATTTAAGTTTGGGGATGAAACATGACAAAATGTGAAGTAGTCACTATGCACAATTAGGAAAGATGGTGATAAATGTGAAAAAAACATCCAAGAGGTGACAGATGTAAATTAAATCTAATTTAATCTTCCTCAGAATGATAAATGACTTTGGCACATGCTTTCTGAAAATACATCAGCACAAGAAACAGAATTTGCACAGCAGCTTCGATGCCAGAGCCCAGTATAAAACTGGGCTCTGGCTCCATCTGCTGAAAGCAAAGGGCAAAAACATGGCTTCTTTCCACTGTGGCTGGAGAAAATCCTCCACACGACATCCCATCAAAAAATCAATTGAAGCAGGATTTGCAGCAGCTCTGAGATCTCATAAATAAATCATTTTGTGTCATGATTCCATCAACATTTGACTCAAAGTTTCAGCCAGCAGCCTGGCAGTCCATCTCTGTCCCAGAGACTCTCAGGAGACTGAATTTACGGTAGATTTTATTTCCAGCGCTTGGAAGATTTAAACTCCCATCTGCTGCTGACAAATAATACTTTGCAAACCTTTGCATGAAGGACTTCAAATAAAGCAATCAAAGGAATTAAACATTTTATTTCCTTGTACCCCCTTACAACTAGGTTTCTAAAAGCAAAATAATATCCTTCTTCCAAAACAAGCTCAAGAAAATCCAACTGGAATGAAAAATTTGCCATCTGCACATATTTTAAATAAGCCAGCAGTCTTCACCACAGTGATTGGCTCTTACTGGAGCCAAACCATCAACTTCCAAAGCTGTTCAGATGAAGCTGTTTGTTAATAAACTTCCCTAAAAGTTAGAAACAATCTGTGAGTTTTTATATCACAGAAAAAAGGAGAGAACTGTCACAGACCTACACAAAATGTACGACTTATCGGATGATTATCTAGTTCCCATGTAGAAACTAGATCAGGATAAATGGTGGAACCAAAACTGTCTTGCAGAAATATTCATCATCTTTCAACTTATCTACCATTTTTGTTACATTACAGCCACAAACTTTATTAGGATTTAATGTGATAGACTAACAACAGAAGTGTAGATTTGTATTCAGTTATTTTTTTTCAATAAACATTTCACAGCGATTATAGCTGTGACTCTTTGGTAGGTGTCTATGAGCTTTGCAAACCTAGAAACTGATTTTCTTTCCTCCATTCTTATAAACAGGTACAGTGTGTTTTCCAGTCTATAGAGTTTTGTTTCACGACTGCCTTGTAAATATCTTAATCCATCAACTTTCTTGTCTCTGCTACAGAAAGGTATCCCCACAGCATGATGCTGCCATCATGTTTTCTACAGGGATAAGGTTTTCAGGGTGATGTAGCGTTTGGTTTCAGTCACACTTAGCATTTTGCAAGTAGAGCAAAACATTTTGTTGTCGTCTGATCTGGTCAGAGAATCATCTTCCACATGTTTGCAAAATGCAATCCAAACTTTTTATGGGTCTCTTTCAAGAATTACTTTCTTGATAGGTTTGCAGTTATCTTAGAATCTTTTCATTTTCTGATAATGTGAGATGTTCAAAGCTTGGGATATTGTTTTATAAGCTAACCCTGCTTTAATTCTTTGGAGGCACTGGACTCTATCTAAAATAGACTAAAAATATTCCTGCAACACTTTACAGCTTATTATTATCAAAAACTCTAAAACACTACAGTTTTATAGCTTGCTTGCTTTATGCTCATACTCCAAGTTTGTGAGTAGTTTTAAAAGTCTGCGAGTGTATTTTTAAGGATTTGCTCTCTAAACCTTATGAGCTAAACACGTTAGCAGCTGATGCAGATCCAAAGATAGAGGGATTCTCCGAACATGGGAGGTGTGATCCCTCCCACGGTTATCACATCGTCAACTTGAAAGCTGCATTCTGAGGGAACACTTTATTTACCTCCTGAGGTGAAAACAGCCTCTGAGCACTTAGTATCACATGTTCCTGCTCTGCAACAGCCAGTTGCATTTGGGAGAGGGAGTCAAGCAGGTATCGATGTTTCCTCTCTACGTCGGTGACCTTTCCGGCCAGAATCCTGCAGAAAAATAAAAATGTTCGTAGGAAAGAGTGTGTTTCTTAATTAGACAATAGTTTCTGTTTTTAAATATAAACTTTCAAAACTGCTAGAAGTTTCTGTCATGCTGTTCTAATGGTTTAAATCTTTCAGTGAACGGAGGTTTTAAATGGAACGCTGCTCTACCTCTACCCACTTGTTGCTGCAATTTTTCCAGTTATCTGGCTCTAAAAAAGCTGTGATTTTCCTGCTTATTAGTCACATTTGTCTGTGTGGAAACATGTCAAGTTGCAAAAAACAGTGTGGAGACTGTACAGGTTATGCTGCGTTAATTAAAGCCATGTTTGATGAGCTTTGAGCAGCACATTAGTTAAGAACTTATTTTCAAATAACATTTTTAGAGCTGTGGAGTCAAAGATGATCTGATTTTGCTTGCAGTTAAATTCAGTTCTGCTCAAAAAGCTGAGCAACAGCCTGACCTCAGACCATATGCACAATCTCTATGTGCCTCTGCTGCCTTTTGTCCAAAGTTGAGCTTGGTGAGACGGTTTGCAGACAGTCTGAGTGTCTCACATGCAGCCATTAGCCTCTCAACAACCTCAGTGCTGGATGTCTCTGCAGTTGTAGCGTTAGAAATGGAGCGAATGCATTCAACTGCACCTCTGAAACAAAGCACAACACCCTGAATTACAGCATCTTTTTTTCTATGAGCATAGTAAGTTAAAACATTCTTAGAAAACATGTCTGAACTTTTAATTGTGTTGGTTCAGGTTATTAGATTTGAATTTACCAATCAGTTAAAAATAATTAACAAGTCATACTAAAATTAAACACTGCTCAACATGCTTAGAGGTTTGAATTTACCTGCTTTCTAAAGAACTCATCATTGATCTGAGCTCTTGAACTCTGTTTACTTGCAGTCCTGCAATCAGCTGCAAAGCCTCACAGCCTTGTTTAACGATTTGATCAACCTGTAAAAACATTAATATGTTATTGTGTGAAACATGTCGTACGTAATCTTCAGTCCATGGGTTGTTTCATCACCTTGGTTTGTGAAGCTTTGTCTCTCTGTCCCACCTCAGCCGTTACCCTGGTGAGAGTGAGGTGGTACCAGAAATTATGGTCGCCTTTGGGGGTTTGGACTTTATCCAGCAGAATCAGAGCCTGAGCAAAATTCTGCTCCTCACAGGCAAGAGCTGCCAGACTTACTAAGCTTTTTGCTTCAGCTCTCTCATCTCCAAGTTCCTGAAAGTGTACAAGTTCAAAGAAACAGTGCTGACCTGTTTTACTGGGATACTGTGTAAAAATGTGTAACAATTAATAAATTAACTCATGTTAAAGGCTTTAGTTTTCTAAACATTTCAGTGTATTATTATGTGAGTAAAAGAAAAATATGAATTTTTGCTAAGGCTTTTTACTGATTATTTATTGCAATAACATTAAAGCAGCTTATTGGAAAAAAATGAAAAAAAGATTTTGTTACAGACAATAGAACACCTTGATTTCGCCAGTTAAATATTTTTTAAAAGCAACTTAAAAATTCCATCTCTGTTAATGTTTTTTTCTAGATCATTTTGTTGGAGCAAGTTGTCTGCACAGGCTTCAGAAATAATGAATACTTTATTTTTAACTGATTTCCAGAGTGCTTCAGAAACTACAGGCTGGTGAAAGTAGATGGTGAAGACAGAAAGTTGATGGCAGTCATGGACAGAAGAGCAGAAAATAAAAATAAAAAGTATTGGAATACATTTTGATTTAACTTCTAAATGCATGTTTATTGTGAATTTGAAAATGCAAAGGGAAGTAACGGATGAATTCAAACACAGCTTATGTTAAATAATTTTTTTACTTACTCTAGCTACCATGTGAGCCTCTCCTAGAAGTTGTCTGGTTGACTGATAAAGACCCAAGCTGAGGCAAACTTCTGCTTTTTCCAGCCAAATATCATAAGAACTCAATTCTGCACCCAACCGCCCAGGAGAAATGTGTTCATCCACTCCAGGTTTCTGAAAATTACCAACATACAGAACAGTAACGTTTAAAACCAACAAATGTCTTATATAAACAAGATGTCCAAAAACAATTGGAGGATTTAGGAAAGCCCTGATTGGATATTTTGAGAAGCAGCTGACCTGATGGGACACTGTGCCAAGCCTTTTCATCTCTAACTGAAACACTTGTTTGCGGCATCTGCAGTAATGATTTGAAAAACAGTTTTCAGAAAGATGTTCAGACTTTAAGCTTTTGCGTGTGAGTTTACATACTTCATTTGTTCGTTTACTTGGATTTTACTCAGACTGTGAAGCATCTCCTGGTATGGTGAATGGGATCCAAAACCCAGCTCAACACATGTGTTCGCAATTCTAGTTAGATGCATGGAAAAATAAATGAGTAACATAAATTGTAGATAGGGGTTGGTTAAATACGCAACTGAGTCACTGTAATCCTGGAACACAAGGAACTGGACTGATTGAATATTTCAGTCATTCCAGATATCTAATGTTTATGAAAATTTCCTGTTGACTTTAACTGATGTAGAGCTTCATACATCTGCTCTTAGCTGCCTGTGGAGACAAAATCTTAAGTCAAAGTAATATTTCAGGCATATTTGAATGTTTTACAGTGTCTATATTCCAAGGCACAAATTCAATCACTCACTGCTTTTAGGAATGGTGGTTAATAACAGATTTAGGAAATAAACTAGTCACACTGTATGTAACATTTCAGTGTAATTGATTTAATTGAATTTTTTTTTTCTTTGCTGGTTGTCTTAAAAATTAAATGGCTTTGATTCACATCAGGATTATCACACTTACTTTAAAATCTATAGTTTACACATTACTACAAAGTGCAATTGATTTTACTAATATTCTAGACTGCAACCACTGGGGGAAAAAATTCTGAATATTGCTTTATTTGTATTTTTTGTCACATATGGGAGCAGCTTTAACAATCTCTCTTTATAAACTATATAGTCAAATTCTGTTTTTCAAAAAGAAAACCTATATTTATGCTGCACCCAGGAAAGTTAGAAGATGAATAGACGACAGTGGACTGGCTAAGAGCGAATCTAAATCTTACTTTTCCTCCTATGTGAGCGACTTTCTCAGCATCAGCAGATCTTATTTACCTAAACAGCATGCAACTCTCGCTCAGAGGTCTGTGTGATAAAATACCTTGTGGTATATTATAAAATCTGTTGGCCTTTATAGATGCCATTCTCATGGCTATCATTTCTAATACATCATAAAATCTTATGAACTATGCAATCTGATCAATAAACAAAAGCATGTATGAATGTCTGAACTTTTGCCCTCCTGACCAAAAGAAACATTGCCATTTTTTTAACACCCAGTAAAAACACTTTTTACATCCAAAGCAGATGTTATCCCTTTCACTGAGGCTTTACCTGAGTCTATAAAGATCAGAGAGGCTCCTCCTCTCTAGCAGGTCAAGAGAAATAATCTCAGCAAGATGCAGTATGGGCAGAGTGAGGTGGTCCAGAGACAAAGAGCAGAGCTCTCTTTCCAGCCGCCTGAGATAAAACAGGCTTAGATTCTTCAGAAAAATACACAGCACAGAATAATAACGATTTAGAATCAACAGTTTTCCATCACAAACAAATATTATTTATTACATGGATTGATATTAACTAAACAAGCTTCCATCTATCTGATTTTTAATCCCAACATGTTGATCAGAGCTCATTAAAACAATACAGAATGTTATTTAAAGTTATTCACACTATTTTTGTCTTGCAAATATGAGGTTTGAGTGCTGTTAAGATTTTCTGCAAGACAGAGCTGCCTAAAAGTAAACCACAACACTGGCTTTTCTTAAAAATATCTACTGTTTTGAATAAATTTGAGTCAACAACACACGTGGACCATAGTTTTAACTCTGGAAGATCTGAAAGTGGGCTATATT
Organism: Phalloptychus januarius; assembly: GCA_902982915.1. NCBI lineage: Eukaryota > Metazoa > Chordata > Actinopteri > Cyprinodontiformes > Poeciliidae > Phalloptychus > Phalloptychus januarius. The sequence goes on along the minus strand of CADWAE010000242.1, from coordinate 3,590,230 downwards.
ACTGATGTACCTGGTTTAAAAAGCTGCATTTGCTGATGCAGTTGGGACTGTCGGTGATTTTGAATATCTGTCTTATCTGCTCAGGACAGACATAGTGAGCCCATTCTTTCAGAGTCGAAGGAACGCTTTCAGCCATTGTAGACTTTTCTTCGTCGTCTGTCGAGGCAAGCTGGTCACACAGAGAAGAAAGACAGCTGACACATTTATTTCTTTTCATCAAGTCATGTATAAATGTATACATAAGTTAAGTAAATTCAGTGACTTACTTCTTTGTCCTTGTCTTTGCTTTTGTTTTTACCCTTTTTACCCTTATCTTTATCCTTATCCTTGTCTTTACCTTTGTCTTTGTCCTTATCTTTGTCTTTACTCTTGTCCTTATCCTTGTCTTTACTCTTGTCCTTATCCTTGTCTTTGCCCTTGCCTTTGCCCTTATCTTTGCCCTTGCCTTTGCTTTTCTTGGATGCATCACCGGGAGAAGGCATTGGTTCATTCTTCATCATCTCACTTAAAATCTCAGAAGCTGTCGCCAAAGAAACCTGGCATAAAATATGACACAGATGAACTGTATGAACTGTACATGTGATCTATTAAAAACATAACATCACCAGAAATGTTTTGGTTGATATTTGCACTAAGACTGTATCAGAATTGAGTGAGAAGTAGTGAACCAAGACTGTAGGATCTGCAGAGGACGTCCAAAATGTCAAAGTTGAATTGTAGAAATGGTGATGGAGTACCTGCCATATCTGGAGAACAAAGGTATAGGCTCGGAGCAGGTTTTGCTGATGCTCAGGTGAAGTCCTGTCTGCCATGATAGCGAGCAGTGTGTGTGCCTGTGTCAGCTGGTCAAGTGTGCGCACTTCCTTCAGGCTAGACAAGTTTTGTATGAACTGTCCATGGACTCCAATCAAGGAGCTAGATTGTTCTGTCTTTACGTTTTTTAGCACACTTTCGTCTACATGTGGAAAAAGGTAATAAATTAGAGCTTTGCTGGGTATTGGAAACTTATGTAACCTGAGACAGCTTTGTTATGATAAAGAACAAGACAACATAATGAGTCCAACCTGGTTCTGTTTCTTGCTTGAGTTCCAGATGTAGGAGGATATCTATGGCCCACTGAACCTGGAGTTGGGCTTCAGATTTTGGGAAGTTATGAGAATACAGCCACCCTCCTAATTCAAGCAAAAGGTTGACCTTTTGCCACTCAAACTCTTTGCTCTGTTGGCAGATCCCACAAGAATACAAAACAACTATTTAACTTTTGTACACCATGAACATTTACTTTGTAGAGCCTATTTTTCCCCATTCAAAACATCCAACTTTATTCCTGTTCCATAGTAATGCTACAATACATTTTTCTACATGTAAGTGCAATGACTTGGCAAGTCCACATGGTGGCGATAGACACTTTTTAACCTACTTGAAAGAGTTCCTTATTTTCAGCACAGAAAGAAATAGTATGTTGCATTATACCCAATTTGTTAATAATAACTGCAGTTAAAACTTTTCAAAGATGAAAACAGTCTGATGACATTCATTTCTGTTGCTCAAAGGACTTGAAAGAGAAGTGGTACCGTGAGTCTTCTGATGGCGTTCTGGTAGCAGGTTAGCTGTTGGTTTAAAGTGACCCCACACAGAGCCGCCTGGTGCCACATCGTTGAGCAGCATTGCTCACCCTCCTCGTGCAACATCTCCATGTCAATCTCTATGCATTCTCCCAGGCGTGCTTTAAGCAGTATGCGGGTTTTGAAAAGTATTCTGGAAAAACAAACAGAAAAGACAATCGAGAGCTCTCAGGTTTGCACAACGCCTCTCGTTTTGCAACTTAATGCATTTGTAACTTACAGCCGATACTTGCTGGGAGTCATCTCACTTATAGTTTTGTCCAGCAGCTTTATTGAACGTGTAAAGTCTCCTGCGTCCATGTAGATGGAGACCAGCAAACTGATAAAGTTTGCTCTCAAACAGAGTTCTTTAGTATCTTCTGAAAAAGCATAAAGTAACAGATATTTAGTACCTCCAGTGCTTTGCAAAAGTACTCCTATCCTTCACACATTTTCACATTTTACCTCTTTAAAACAACAAATTTCAGGTTGTTACTGGGATTTTATGTGCGAAGAAAAAATTTGCATAGTTCTCAAAACCATTAACAAATCTTAGATCTGGAAATTTTGACATGCATTTGTGTTACACCACTATTTTCTTTGACACGCTTAAATAAAATCCAGCACAACCAAATGCCTTCTGTTGTCACCTAGCTAGTAACTAGAATCCACCTGTGTGTAACCTAAAGGCCTTCAACATTTGTTAGAAAACATTAGTGCACAAATAGCATCATAAATTAAATACAATTTATTAATATGGCACAATTTCACAACAAACTTCCTCTCAAGACCAAATGTAAATGCAGTAATATACAATCAACTCATTGATTGTATATCAATCACATACATTATGTGATCATTATGTATGATCACATAATGTGATCATTATGTATGATCACATAATGTGATCATTATGTATGATCACATAATGAATCATGCAGTGCAAAGCTTAACAATCCATAACAGGCAAACCAGTTCAGCACTAATTTGAACAAGAAACGCAAGTGATACAGCAGAGTTAGGTGAACCGTTTTCCAAGCTTTAAACGATCTCCTGCAAAGGATTGCAAGAAAACCAAGACATTAACCAATTAAACTGATGGACAAACAAGGAGAGAATTAGTCAGGAGCATCCTAGAAATGTTGAAATTCATTGTAGCTTTGGAAGAGTTGCAGAGGTCCACAGCTCAGGCAGGAGAAACTGTTGGCAGGACAACTGTTAGCTGTGCACTCCACAAGTCTGATTTTCATGATAGAACGACAATAATAACGGCAGTGTTGAGAAACCGCTGTCCTCACTTGGAAATGTGGCATTTGCACATTTCTTTGGGGTTTCCTCTGTTCATCAGGGACAGGAAAGCTTCTCTGACTAGGCTGAAAGTTGGATTCAGAGTTACCCTGAAAGAGTTACCTCTGGGTTGACAGACTGAACCCTTATGTTACAATTTTATGAATGTTTTTGTCAAAAACTTGTTAAAACATCTTAAAGTTTTGTATCAATTCCACAGTGACGCAGTACTATCACATAAAACACGTGATACACATATTACATATATAAAATACACTGAAGTTTGCGGTTGTAACGTGAAAAACTTTGAAAACAATTCAAATTGTACCAAGACTTGCTAGCCACTCATAAAACCAAGCCCCTTTTAGGAGAGTTATGATATTTTCATCTGTCATGGATTAAATCACAGCTGAACAAATTGAGACTCCTGTTAGAACTAACTTGTTAATCCGTCACTAGGAGCCTCCTGAGGCATTTCCCCCGATTTTCTCTTGCGTTTCTGAAAAGAGAGAAGTGACAAATTTACACTTATGTCCCGAAAATAAATACCGTATTTTCCGCACTATAAAGCGAACCTGAAAACCATCAATTTCCTAAATAGGCCCATAAATGCGCCTCATATATGGGTCAATATTGAGCCACAGCAGGTCTCGCAACTACGGTAAGCTGCCGTCGACTTCATTTTCCCCCGTAGAAGAAGAAGCGCGAGGTGCATGCTGGGAAATATGACTCCGCCAAGCTTGCCGTTTCATTTCCATTTGTGTGTTTGTGTTGGACCCCAGAATGGCTCCTATTAAGAGACACGCTTACGACGCAGAGTTTAAACTCAAGGCGATCAGACACGCAGAAGAACACGGGAATAAAACAGCTGTTTATTCATTTTGGGAGCGAACGGAGTTGTCAGAACGCTGGTTTGTAATCTATTAATAAAGTTTGACTGACCTATCTGTCTGTTTGTTGACATTCCGTTTAGCGCAGCTCCATCTATGGATGCATAACGTAACCCCAGCCTCTACTGTAGCGGATATTCTATGCGCCTTATAATGCGGTGCGCCTTTTGTATGAAAAAAGTTTTAAAATAGGCCATTCATTGAAGGTGCGCCTTATAGTACGGAGACTACGGTACATGACTGTGCTGTGGCTGTGGATGAGATACTGCTGGACTTTTACAGCTATCTAGGATTGGTTGGGGTTTTCCTTTTAAGGCATGCAATAAAGAAGATATATCATGTACATTAAAAGGAAGTGCATCAAAGCAAGTCGAAACTTACTTCCGTTGCCGATTTATCTAGTTATAGTGTCTATATTCTTTCTTCATTGAATTGCAATTCATAATGCAAAACAGCTTTCATTGCCCTTCAAGTGGCATTCCTTGCTTTTCCCTGTCAGGCAGGTTAATTAGGCGGTAAAAAGTTGGCACTTAAGAAAAAAGCACCATAGATGAGCATCTTTCCAAATGCTCACATTAGTTCCTTTAATTAAAGATTTTTAGACATTTTTTCAGTTGAATGACTTCAGCCTCACATACTGAAGAGAACACACTCAGAAGTTCCTCTGCACCACACTAACAAACGTTTTCATTTGTTTTATTTTACCATCAATTTAAGATAATAGAGTGGATCTTATTGCGGCTATCCAGCTTAAAAGGTTATACTTGAGTGGTAATTTGCAGCACTGATTTCACTCCATAGGAATCATCTGGATGAAATTGCAGCTGCAAGTAGGAACAAATGATTAAATGAGTGAAGCATCAACTGACTTTCTAGCTCTAGAAATACTATATTATAGTTTGTGATTTTTAATGTTTGAGCTGAAAGGTTTTTGTAGCTTGCAATGATGCAACATAAAATTTCAATTAATTTAAAAATCAACACTTGAGTGCATAAGTTATTTTCTCTACACTGTCATTAACATTTGAATAAACGTCCCCACTAAACTGCAGAAAAACGGTTGCATCATAGTCCTGGTATCCTGGAAAGATGTTTGACATGTCCTGTTCTCAGTATTAATACAGCTTTTAACTGACTGGTTTTCTGGAACAATCTTGGAAAAGTCAATGAAGTCGGACTCAGTTTTTGGGATAATTGTTCTGGACCAGTTTGGACCATGTAGCTCTTGATTTAAGGTCAAGCTGGATAATTTGGAGGTTGTTCCCTATTTTTATTAATTTACTCACATTGTGCAATGCACAGCATTTTTTTTTGTTTCTGAAACTTTTATCCAGACTCCAGGTGGATATTTTATTCAAACTTGAAGGTTTTAGTTTCGGAGCAGCCTCTTCTGTCTCTCAGCCAAATATACGTTAAACGTGTTTCCCTGCTGACAGTTTATGATTGGCTTAGAGATGAGTATAGGTATTAATTTGTCCATAGCGTGGATGTGTAGTTGGATAAAAGATGTAAAATTCACAATATTTTACTGCAACAAGGTCAGGTACTTTGCTGTTGCGATAACACTTTGTTATATAATTTTTTTTAAACTAATCAATCAAGGGATGAAAGTTCAGCACTCTATATGAACTGGTGCAAATTGTTATGTTCACACTTTCAATTTTCTTTACAATGTCAGAATTTTTAGTGGCTTGAACAGTGTTACAGCATGAAAGATGTAGAAAGGTGTTCCTGGAGCTCTTCTACGTCATTATAATGCAAAATAGTTAAGCAACATTGTGATAACCAATTTTCTTTCATCTGAAGGTAATAGATTTGACCGGGAAATTTAGAATCGGAGACAGTTGGATGTTCAAAAAGGATAATGATTCCAAACATATAAAAACTGTGTTTGGAATGGATAATACTCAGTCCATGTCAGAAAACCAACCAGTTCAAATAAACTGTCAATTCTAACAAGAAATATCCTGCCAGAGGAATAATGGTGACTGTAAAAAGAGGTTTGCTTGAAAACATACAAACCATTTACTCAAATATTGAGGGAAGTGTATGTTTAAATTTGAACCTGTAAGTATAATTTTACCACTGAGTGAAGTAGAGAAAAATCTCAAACAAACTTGTGGTTTAAAATTAGTGTCTAGTGACGTTCAGAGCCCAGCTGAATGTATGTAAACTTCTGACGCAAACTATGAGCAAGAGTACAGCTGAGATGAGCTACACCGGCACTTTTCCTGGTGCGGAGCAGGATATTAAGAATCTTCTCCAGGTGCTCCTTGAGCCACCGTTTGTCCCGAGGGCTCTGTGTCAGCGGCAGACAAGCGTTCCAGAAATGCCCAGCAGCTGTGACACACAATTCTTGACTGTCAGCTTTCTCTGCGAAGCTATGGAAAAGAGAAGGAGAAAGAAAACAGTTGGATTAAAGCTGAGCCCGAGGCATTAGTCGATATATCAATCTATTCTAAACAGTACCAGACACCGGACAGAATCCCTTGCAACGCTTGCTTGCATCTGTCAAGATTTCCACTGGACGTGGAGATGAGGCTCAAACTCCTCAAACAGGCTGCACTGCTCAGCATCTCGTTCACAGCAGTCTGTTTATATCTAGAGATACATGGCAAATAATAAGCTAACAATAAATCTACTAGTCAATGAACTAAACCAAATAAGTCCAGTTGCAAGCCCTTGCTTGGTGTAATTCTCCCGATGTGCACAAGATGTCCTTCTTTCTCTCAGACTACGCCAAGGAGAAAACGTCTCTAGCCTTCATAAACAAACCTTTTGGGTTCAAAGACATTTTCTCAGCTACTGTCTTTCTGAAGAACTGCAAGAATTAAACAGTAACTGCTCTGAAATAGCTAAATCTTTTTATCATTTATACAAAATATAACAAAGGATATGGATTAAACTACTTATTCTTAAAGTGTCTTGAGATTACTTTTTACTTCTATTATAATTTAATGCTGTATATATATATAAAGTGAATAAATCTGACTTACAGAAGACAGGGCATCGTGGTGAGACTGTCTGCTGCAGCACTCTCCAGTTGCAAAGCTCTCTGGGTGCAGCGCAACACCAAGCTGTGGTCCTCGGCGCTGTGACAGAAGGCAGCCAGCTGGCACCACACCTGCAACTCCACCATTGCATCGGGCCAGCTGCATTCAGACGCCATGCCCGCCAGCTTCAGGTGAGGAGAGAGAAAAAAAAAAAACAGGAAAAAGGTAAGAAGAGGTTCAGAGAGGAAACAGGGGAGAAGACGTGACGGAAGGGAATAAAATGAAACTGAAAAAGGAAGATTAAAATATGAAAGAGGAGCAAAGGAAGAGGATATTAGAGCAAACCTAAAGGGCAAATGTAAAGGAAATGAGTACAAACTAAATGAAGAACGAAATATCCAAGCAATCAAGTCTGATACAGAAGTAGGAGGCCAAAGAAATCTAAAATAAAACCAGTCCACATTTATTAAATATGTATATAGTTGTAAAAATTGAGAAAAAGATCAAGTTTATTTTTGGGATGCTTTAATTTGGAGGTGGGAGGAAAAGCTGGTGAAATCTCCACCAGGTCTCAGATCATGCATGCAGCTTTCAGTGCAGTAGAGAAACGCAAGACGTCTCTGAGATTTAATGCATGGTTTTACCGTTGCTCCTAATTAATTAATGATTTTTTTCATTGATTTACTTTGAAGAATATAAAGGCTGATAGAATAAATTAGCTTTAGGCTGTGAAAAGTTGCCTCTGCAACAACCTAAATAATATTGTAGAATTAAGCAGGAAATAGGAAAACAGAAAGCTTGGATGGAGGATATTTTTAAAAATCCAACAACTTTTGTTTCTGAAAGACTAAATACTTTTAGTCTGAGCTGAAGCTATAAAAAAAAGTATCTTCTATTTAAAACAACCTTACTGTATAAATCTAAACTCTGTGTGGGATCAGTTGCTGTCTTGTTTCTAGAAACAAAAAAACAGCATCCTTATTGGAATGTAAGCAGATTTCTTCAGCTCGTCATGGTGGATTTCTCATGTGAAACTGATCAGGGGTGAGAGTTTCCTCTTTCAACTGAGTATTATGATAATTAAAGTTTACCAAAGATTTGTGCAAAAGATTTCCACTCTGGTTTCGGACAATGGGTCACTTATGCAGGAGGAGAGGGCTACATTTATGATGGGGACTTCAGAGGTACATGCTATGTCAATGACAGCTGTTTTCAGGTATACAATTAATCAAAACTGTTGATGCACTGTGCCAGTATTATGGAAATCCAATGCAAAACCCCTACAAGCATTAAAGTAACCAAATTATACAGCCTCCGTTGATAAACGAGAGCCAGCTTGCACAAAATAAGAAAAATAGAACTAGGGAAAAAAGGACTGAAGAGGGATGCACAACAGGAAATTGATTTAAAAGAACAACTACATAAAGAGAGGAGGGCCAGAGAGAAATGAAAGAAAGATAATCAACATAAAGACAGGAATAATGAAATGATTAGGGAAATAAATCAGAAGGAAATGGAAAAGGGTTGGCATGTAGACCTTCCAGAGAAATTCAATTTGCATTAAAAAAAATAATGTCGAGCTCATATTATGACAAAAAAAACCCTCTTTTAATCAAGACAGGAATATTTCTCAAAGAATTGATGCTTGATGAGAAACTGACAGATTCATAAGACTCTTAAGGTCACTGAAACATTTGCTGCTGCCATCTGGGCTAAAGCTGCAGCATGAAAACACAGACAGTGAGGTACATACTGTGGAGAGACTGGGAACTAAAAAATCCATATGCTTTGGATTCTTATTGCAGTTAAGCATTTCCAGTCCCACCAGCACACGACTCATCGCCGCCACTTCCTCATTCTCACTCTGCAAACAAGAGGGAGAAAAGTGCTGATTGCTACAAGCCAGTCTCTTCAGTGTGATTTCAGAGAGGGACAGGCCTATATGCAGGCATTATTGCACAAAGGACTGTAACTTTGTAATTCATGTTCAGGAGGAGAAATATGAAACTGAACATTTCTGAGGTGGGGTTCTGTGAAGAGATTATCAGCAGTGAATATTTTACCTCTAGAAGATGAAAATCTAAGAATCTTTGGTTTGTTGAAACATAATTTAGATTTAATCTGTTCTATTCAATAATTTTTTTAACAATATGACATAAAAACTTATAAGTAGAAGAGAATGGCTAAAGTAATGCTAAGCTAACAAATTCGCCCCAAACAATCATTGAACTATTGATAATATTTATCACCTCTTGCTTATTCATTACTTCAGCTCAATTTCTTCAAGTGTTATTGGTTCTAGTGGCCTTCACCTAACAGAGACAGGAAAGCGGGCCATAAGAGAGGAAGACTGGCACAAAAGGTCATCAGGCCAGGAATTGAACCTGTGACATCCGCACTGATGACTAAGGCCTCCCCACATGGGTTGAACTCCACCTCTGCATGACCACAGAACCCCAGTGCAGCTCAAATTTGATGTTTAATGGAGACAGTCAGAACATTACAGATGTGGAAAACTTCTAGAAACATCTCATTTGCACTTTTTAGCATTGAAAGTAGTTGTGCTCAGGCCTGAACTGGTTTCCTACATCACCATTTGTATTAATCTATAGATATTCAGTCCATAAGTAATAACTGTAATACATTTGTAATGCATTTTACATGTAGAAATTGCGAACAAAAAACAACCAGAACACAGCCATTAACTATAAAAAGTTTGAAAGAGAAAAGCTTTAAGTTCCTTTTAATGAGTTTTTGTGGTTTTCAGAGCTCTCAGGAGCTCTAGAGGCAAATTCCAGGATGCTGCTGAGCAGAAAGCCCGTCAGTTGGAAGTTCAATCATGGGGATGCTAAGAAGGGATGTGGTGCAATTTGAGCCATTTCATGAGAAAGGTGGGAGTATTATCTTAAATGTACTGGTGAGTAAGGGGACCAATCTTGTATTTTATTCTTGCAGTGATTGGAAGCCAGTGGAGGGACTGTAAACAATGACAATAATGTAATATTTTCAACAGGGTCAAAAATACATCCCAAGAAAATTTAAAAAATTAAGATTAGAGCCATTAATTAGAAATCAAGACTGCTCTGAAACACAAACTGTACACTGAGCCGCCCAGCTGTTAAAGCTGAAAGCCACCTTCACTTTGATGTCACGTAAACTGTCGAAAGATAAAAATGGTTCTTAATTAATTGTTTTATTCTTAGTGCAGCAATGAAAGTGAATGACAGTTTGTTCAAAGTAGATAGGAAAGCACTAGTTATACAGTTTAAAAATAGCATCACCACATCTTTCAATCACCACTGACTTATAAAATAGAAATAAAAACAAAACAGTACTTTGTTGCTTTATATATAATTAAAGTTTTTGTTTAATACTTTGAACAATTCATCTAAATCAACATTTAATATACTTCTCAAAAACACAACAATTTCACAGTATTTAAAGCATTAAAGACATGTCTGAAGCTGAGATCTGACATTATTTTAGAGTCTTCTGCTGACATTAAATGTGTTTTGTTTCCAATAAACAAAGCAGAAGTTGAAGAAATTAAGTTAAACAGTGTAAATTTAACTCTGAACAAATGCAGTCAGACAAATTGATACAAACATAAAAGAGATAGGAATATAAACATACATTTATTTTCTGCTTCATATTAATGTAAAATGTAAGTACCTTATTTAATCAACGTCCATATAAAGTAAATTTTTTTCCCATTAAAGTTTCTCATGAATAGAAAAGTATCTGTTAAGTTATTTTAAATGACTAACACTGTTTTGATAAACAAAAGTTTTTTGTTTTACGATATATTCTCTAACTTCAGTTCTTTCATGTAAATAAAACTAGATACAAAAATCAATCAGCTGATTTATATTTCATCATCCATTATTGAATGATGCTGAGGAATTTACAAACCTACTTCTTTTATCTGTGAATAATCTGACCCAGTTTGAATTAAATTCAACTTCATGTGGTTAACTCAGAGAGTTTTGTTTCCCACAAAAAGAACCTGGAGCATAAGGTATTTCTATGTAGAACTTGTTTTACTGTAAATAGTAACCAAGATGTGATTTATGTGTTTTTTGACATTAATAGCTCTAAACAACTTCCACTAATCTGAGACTGCATTGTAATTTGTTCTCATAGATTCATTCATGATCATGACTAAAGTATGCACTTCAAAGGTACCTTATCTTTGAATATGTCCAGCTTTGCGCCAATCTGCTGATGCAGGAGCTGCTTTATCTGCACCCATGAGGTTACCGGCAGTTTCCTCACTGCAATTGGAACAGTCTCTCCAGTCCTGTCACCACTGGATATGCGGAGGGCATACTCACACAGCTAGAAGAAAGTGCAAAGAAGACAACTGGGGCTCAATCAGTGAGAACTTTGTGTACTTTATATTCACGACGAAGCAAGTGCAGTAAAAAATACAGGACATTAAAAAACAATAACACAGAACTGCATCACCCTGCATCTACTGTTAAGATATTTCTGAATCCATTTTTTAGTCAGTAAGTAACTTTAAGATGTATATTTTAGTTAGAACATGCCCTTGGCCAGTAGGTGACCCGAGGACCTGTGGTGACCTCAAAGTGACTTCTTATGTGGCATTTCACCAATCCACATCAAAATACACTGCAAAGGCCCATTTCTTAGTTCTCATTATAAGCAGGCATGATGAAATTCAGTTAATAATTCAATGATAAAAGCTCTTTCATCTTAAGTTAGAGCTGATAGTCATAGAGGATTTCCAGAATAGAAAGGAAGAAACTGAGTTTAATTGGCAACAAAGAACACAGAAAATTTGACTTCCAACAGCTTCATGGAGGCTTATCTGCATGCATGCATGCAGGTTGGATGAAGCTCAACATTTAATACACTTCAACATACATCCAGATATTTCTGAGGTAAAGCATCATCTCTATTCTTTAAAAAAAAGTGATGCTTCCTGAACAGCCCTTCTGTAAACCCTAATGCAACTGCATACTGTGGCTGCTGCGAACAATTATTATAGTAATTAAGATATGTTTCGATTATAAGATAAATCAAGCAATCTTGTTTGGTAGTAGCTACATAAGCTGGTAAAACATATAAAAGAGAAACGCTAGTAAAAACATTTCAGTTCTTTTTTTTAATAAGAAAAAAATAAGATCGTTTAACAAGTCAATACAATTCAAACATTTCTTCTAGTTTGAAGTATGAAAAAACTATTATTATAAAATAGATATTTATAATTTTCTTTATTTATTTATAATGTACTTGATGTACTCGACCATCAAGTACATATAATATTAGCCAAAATGTATTTCTTTGTACACATATAATAAGACAGATTTGGTACCAACAATCACAGATAAAAGTTAGTTTTTTGCAACAGGAACAAAAACGTCACCTGATATCAGCCACGAATGAGCTTGACGCATGTACTGGATGTTTTCTGCTGAGGTGTTGCGGCATCAGACAGCATCCTGCATGTTTTATTTCTCTCCCTGGTTCAACGCACCTGGATCAAATGATGGCCCGAGAAGAACTTTGACTTCCTGAAAAGGTTGTTACTATCACCAGGGAGAAAACTAAACCATGCAGGATGCCAGTCCTCGAAGACCCACTTTGGGCACCACTGACCTAAGACATGCTATTGTAAAATGCCATTGAGGTGTGTTATCTTTTCTATTTAATTTTATTTAATTTCACTTGCCTCACTGCCTTTCTCCACAGCTGCTAACAGCGCTTAGCATTCATCAACAACTCAAAGTATTGAGCCGTACTTTAGAACTATGGCCGAAGTCTTTACATCACTCTTTTGGAGTTCAACATTTTCTATTAATTTCACACTAGCAGCAAGCCATATCTTACATTTCTAAGTTAAATATGTTTATTATAGTCATTGAATTTTTTAGGTTCCAGTCACACCTACCTCTAATGCCTTCTTTACATCCTGTAAGACAGCAGCGTCTAAGAGGACGCCGTGTTCTGGTGCTCTGTATTTCCCCTTTGTGCTTGCCCGCACAGAATCACACGCAGGCTGCACCAGTCCATGAGTTACAGCATTGCACACCATTACACACATGGTAAGGTTACTGAGGGAAACAATGCAAAGAAAGCGCCAAACTCGCATCATCTTTGAATATAGGCAGATAAATAGAGGTTAAACACCAATTTTTTTAACATTAGTCAAACTACCACTGAACTGTTACTGGAGGAAATTTTGTCCCATTTAATTAACCCAAAAATAATAATTGTTCTTCATCTGTGATTAAAAACAACTATAAAAACAACTATTCAAGTCAATACTGATGAAGAATTTCAATGTTTTTTCAGCTGAACCACTCAGTAAAGAGTTCATGACAAAAGAAACGTTTTAAAATCTGCTGAATAATTAATATGCGCAGTAAGTCGTCTAAAAGATGTCAAATGATAACATCTTTCAAATACTACACTGACAAATGATTGCATTTCTTATGAAAAGCAAGGGCTCAAAATGAGTCTTTAATTGTTGTTGAGGTCGTTTGTTTTTTCTTTTCGCAACATCAAGTCTACTATTTGAACTATTTTAAGTAGAAGCATCATATTTGCTTTATAAATAATTTTGAAAGTTGAACTACCTGACATCTTTTGTCCTTACGAGCATTTCCGCTAGGTTTTGAAAGGTGGGAAGCAGGAGTTTGTACTCCTTAGCAGCCAGCATGTGGGTGTTGTAGTTCCACAAGTAAATGGCAGCATTTTCTACCAGACAATGCTCCCCGATCTCCATCCCAATCTCTCCTCCCCGCAGGAAGCAGCGGGTGGCATAGGCAGACAGACTCTGGATCCAGTCTCTGTAAATGAGTTCAACATGTACAGTTCATAGTGGGGTAAGAGATGAAGAAAGCAGAGAAAGAAGAAACAATGATTTCTTATGAGTTGTAAAGAATTTTAAAATAAAAAGGTACAAAAAATAATTCACAACAAATTCTGATGCTGGCTGACCTTTTTTAAATGTCTGAATTTGTTTTCCTTTCTTTTAAGGACAAAAGGGGAACAATTAGAGCATTGACTCTAGCAGCAAACTGATAAATAAGAACTTAATTTAAACTTTAAATATCTTGTTTACTTTATAACTTATTGATTACGATGTAAAATTAGCGAAGGCTGATGTAAGCACTTTATTAATTTTATCACTGCAGCACATGCCAAGCCAAAGCCAAAATGAAAATGTATTTTTACCAATAATTCTGGTCTATATGTTGTACTAAATTACTGGTTCTGCTATGTTTTAACGAGCAGCAAAACAGCAACCCCATTCCAGAGAGGAGTATGCAGATTCTCGACTCTGTGAAAAAGTATAAAATTTAATCATTTCAGGTGCTGAAAAACTAAAATTCACACAGAAAATGTTTTGCAGGTTAAGATGATGATCTATTTCCACTTGGTGTCTCATGATGTGAGAGGAAGGGAAGCCTTTATTCAAAATGTAATGAGGAAGTGATAATGCTTCTGTTGAAAATAAATAATTCTGTGTTATCCTTTTGTCTCTTTTAGCTAGTTGCTAAGCTAAAGCTAAGCTAAAGCTAAAGGAAACCACATGTTAGGAAATGCAATCACACAACTATCCCTGTTATTTAGAATTCCCACCAATTTACTCTGGTTGCAATACTCATAAAAATTGGCAACCTTTTATCTAATTGCATGTATTTATATTTAAATAAGGCCAAACTGCTTCAGAGCAGAGAGTTGTTCTGCTAAGTAAAGCTATTTTCAGAGCAAATCCAAGTGTAGTTTGAGAGTCAGAAGGTCTTGCAAACTTGCATTTAGCCTCTTGAATTTGTCCCAGACCATTTTTTCCCAATGCAATTTTAAACTAGAAAACAAAAATTAGCATAGTGTTAATTTCACCTGTAAAGAATCCATCTTTGATCGTCTTCAGAAATAGGCACCTTATCTCCCTGTGGCACCACAGCTGGGCTGTTAAGACGCACACCCTCGTCTAACAGCTGTTGGACAGTGGCCTGAGTAAGACAGAGCAAATTTGTTTCTCCAGATTCAAAACATGACATCAGAGGGGACATACTGTTACGATAGCTTCACAATAAAAAAAAAAAAAGATATGAATTCCCACTGCGGCTTTGACAACGTCTCTGGAGGCATTAAAGCTTGCTGCATAGATCAAAGGGAAAACAAAAGAAAGGACCAATGGCAGACAATTTAGGAAAGAGTGGTTCTCATCATCAGAATAAAATTAATGAATTATAAGCAAATTCCCCAGAAAAAAATGGCCGTGTGTCATAGAACAAAGCAAAAGAAACATGAAAGAAGCAAGAAAAGACACTAATGTGTGTGTGTGCACGTGTGTCAGTTTTGGCAAGGTCATGTCGTGGCTGTGCATGGGTGTCTTCATTTTCTTCAAAGTGCTGTCAAGTTAACATCTCTATAGGCTTAATGAAGACTTAAGGCTGCAGGCTTGATGTGGTGAAGGATTACGCAGAAAGACAAGCTCGTACGACGAGCCCAACAACTTCTGACTCTGACCAATCTCTGTGCAACCCCTCGGGCTTGTTAAAAAATAATCCCATAATGCATGAATACTTCCCTGTGGAGCATTTGTTGACGAGCTAGAGCAAAAGAAGCAAACAAAATATTTTTATAAATGAACAAAGTCTAAATTGTGTGTTTGAAAACATAAATCACTCAAAATAGATAAAAAATATTAAAATAAACATTAATAAAATAAAATAGAAATTTGATGAACATCTGCTAAACTTGGCAAAGAAATTCAGGTTTGTGTTATATCAAATTAGTTATCACTGAAAATGGGAATGATATATAACGGAGTTGCTATTTTAAAATATGCACCTAAACAATTAAGTCATATAAAAAGCAGCTCAGTTGGTTGAATCTTAGAACGCAGAAATAATGTGCCTAATTATCTAATTAGAAATGCCGCTATGGAACAAATCCAATTATCCGAAGAAACTCTATAATAAAATAATTATGCTATTCAGAACAGGAGCAGTATATAGGAAGACGACTGTTCATGCTAATAAAGACAATATATTGCTTCTCTAGGTAAGAGCAAAACAGAAAGATCATTCTTGTGTGATTTAAAACCATATATTTGAAAACACACCTCAGCATTGATGAAGCAAATGTCTGCTAAAAGATGCAGCAATTCCACACACTTCAGGATTCCACTGCAAGTCTGCGAAGTGCTTCCTTTACAGGGGAGTTTAGATTCTGCAGAGTTAAAAATATTCTGGATGTGAATCAGAGACAAAACATTTTCATCAGTTAGAACAAAAATGCTTATTTCTGTCCAGTTGTTATTTTAGTGAAACCGTCCATTGATCAGCTACTAGACTTTTTACAGCAAGTTGATCTATAAACTGGAAAGGGAAATTATTCTACAGCAAAATTTGTTATATACTTAATTTTTACCTCAGCTATAAGACAGTACATTATTTAAGAATTATCTTAAATACGAACTTGTAATGTATCTGAATAAATTAGGTTGAATGATTAAGAAAATAGAACAGGAGACTTTTGAACAAAAGGAATTTAATCCATAGATGTGAATCTATTGTGGATTTTGTCAACATCAAACTGTAAAAATGATACAAAATGACTCAAATATAAAGAAATACTAACCAAATTTAAATTTAAACAGTTCAGCTTTATCCGAGGGAGATTGGCTTAGTCAGTTAAAGTTCAGACGCAAATGGATCCAACTGGATAACAATCCAACACATGAACCAACTTTGGATTTGCAACGGTTCAAGCAGGTTAACATTGAGTTTTTGGAACGACCCAAACTGAACCCTGTTGAAAACTGTGGATTATGCTCAAAAGCTGGGTCAGTGCCTCGCAACCAATGAGCTTAAATTAACTCTCCTAATTCTGCCAGGAAAAGTGGCCAAATATCCAGTAGGCATTACGCTAGAAGCTTGTTGACGTCTAAAAAAAGCACGTGCTTGAGGTGCAGCTCTACATAATATATTTTATAAACATATAATTTTGACTTTGTGTACAATAACAAATTAAAAACATGCAACTTGCAACAACAGTTACATGTTGAATCATAATTATTCTAAACAATAATTTAACATAAATGTGCTTATGGTCATAATAAGTGCATTTAGACTTAATTGCCAGGATTTTCATCAACTCACTGTTAGTCTCTGAACTCTTCCCTGCTCCGTCGTCATAAAGCAAACAGAATCGACAGGCAGCCCGGCACACGTCCCACACTTCCAGCTTCCTGGCCGTCTTTGCTAGGGTTGCCCACAGCTTTACCCTGAAATAGTGAGAAAATAAAAAAAGATTTGTAAATGATTCGTTTCTTTAGATTGAAAAGCTGAACTAAGCTATACAAAAAAAAAAACATTTTTGAGTCTCTATGCATGCTCTTAGGAATAAGCTTATTTAAAACCCCTGTATGGGTCCATGATGACGCTGGTATCTACAAGGACCCATTGACTTGCCTGGAAGTCAATGGGTCTTAAAGACTTTCAAGTTAGTGACAGCAGAATGGACAGAATAGTTGATACTTCATTGTAAATGGGAAGTGGTAATGAAACAAGAGCTTTCACTGCTGACAGCACCAAGAAATTAAATACTCATTTGTATCTCATGTACAGTAATAATGTAGGAATTAAAATTCAACTATGCATAAACATCTCGGCCTATATTCAATTTTCCAGCAGAAAGGGTAATAATAAGTAAATAGTGCCTGACAAAAGTATTCACACCACTTTTTCACATTTTGCTACTGAAAGTAGTGTATAATTGTAAAGAGAAAAAAAAGTGATGCATGGTTTTCTACAAACCTAAATAAAAATGTTTCCTTGTTCCTCTTCCAAAATGGTTTAAGCTTAGATTGGCTAAACAAGAGAAAATGCTATGCTCTAAATTATTCCATATTAGTATTCAGGGTAACATGCAGTGCTGGTTTTCTGCCACATATAAACTTTAAACAGAGATCTGTGAGATGCTTAAAGCCTGTTTTGTAACCTAACTCTGCTCTAAATGTCTCCAGAAGTTTTTCTGTGACTGGTCTCACATGTTCCTTGGTGTTTATGACGCTGTTTGGTCTCTGAAGACCTGAAGCCTATACAATAAATAAATAGCACACAAGTGGACTCCATTTACAAATCAAGGTGGCTTCTGGTGGTAGTTTTTGCACTGGATTTTCTTGAAAAGGTAATAAATAGTAAACAGGAAAGGACGTGTTTTTATCCAATTGATTTTTGTTCGTAATTATTAAATCTTGTATCCTTTTGTCGTTTTTTTTGTTCAGTTGTCTCCAATGTGCTACTTGTTGACAAATATAACATATAAAAATTCAAGGAAAATAATGAAAGTTTGTCTTTTGGATTGGTGAAAAAATGTGAAAAGGTTCAAGATATAATGATGCTTTTGCAAATCCCTGCAAAAACATTACACCGACAAAAAATAGGGATTTTAATTCAGTTCATATTTTTTTTAGTCATTGTTACTAATTGGAAACACACACCTCACTGTATTATCTGTGTCGTCATTTTGTCTGTCCAAATAACCATTCAGCTTCTCCATACAGGTGGAATGATGCTGAACCTTAGAAGCAAGCGCAGCTAGCGGGTCCGGTTGAAGACTTCCTGCAAAAACTGCACAGTGGTTGTAAAAGACAAACTCTTAGAAAACTGGAAAGGCTTCTATATTGCCCAAAACATTGTTTCATAAGAAGAAAATAAGAAAAAAAAAAGTACATTTCCATTGACATGATTCACAGACCTGAAATTTAAAAAGAGCACTTGACGGGACAATACAGATTTGTGGGTAAATTACAAGCTGCTAATTATTAAGTCTCTTAACTCCAGAAGGCTTCATAATGTGCTGGCTTTGAAGAAAACAGCACAATGATTAAGTGTCTTCGTTTAGAAAGATGCTTGAGGTTCTTCCACAGCAGCAAGAAGCACCTCTGGGGAGCAAAGCTTTTAACCCATGCCAGAGGAAAAAGCCTTTTGACTCGCTGTCAAAGGCGAGTTCTACCCTGGGTCATTAGGGCTGCTGAGTGTTCAAGTCGAGCTGCGGACCAGAGAGTCTGGATGAGGCAGAGATCAAAGGCTCTCCCAAAGCTCACACCCTTCTGCTCCCCAAATTTACTCCTTGCACTTGATGGGGACTCACTCTGAGCACTGGAAGACAGACTCAAAGAAATCACATTCGAGCTGTTAAGCCTCTCTATTTATAAATGTGTCTTACCCTTTTTAATACAAGAGACGCATTGGTCTACATTGGACTGTAATCCAGCTTCTAGTTTGTATGTAAGCAACTCTGCCTGTTTTCTTGCCACAGCATCACGTTCTGTAACCTGGCCTCCAGGTGCATTTTAAATAAGCGCTCGCTAAGCAATGCTCTCTTCTTTCAAGCAAGATAAAACAGTGACGCAGCATTGCAACATGTTTTCAGGGTTTAATATTTTTTCTCTAAAAGTGAATTGAAACGTTTTAGCTAGCTGTAGAGAGCCTGTGACAGAAGATCCCTGGTATAGAAACGTTGTGCTGAGACACAGATGACTAATCCAAGTCATAACATAAGAGGTTCTGTGGAAAAACAAATGTTTCCTGTCAAACTTTCAGGTCTTTGTAATAAAAAAATTGTGTTTTATCAATGTGGATTGGCTGTTCAAGAATTAGCAGAGAAAATGACAGAGATGCAGCAAAAGCCCAGTATTGCTCTCTGTGCTGTAAATCATGTCACTGAATTTGCTTTTTACATCTGCTTCACTTTGTCCTCACTCCATTTCTGACTATTTTCCGTAAATGACGGAGAACAATAGTGTCAAAAAAAAAAAACAAAAGCTAAAACTGTTTTAGTAGAATCTGTCCCTCAGCACTGCTTTGCCAATATTTAAATTATTTGTTTGCTTTGATTTTAGCACTGCTATTGTCCCCACTTACAGGTGCATCATGTGTTAAAGCTTTGATTGTAATCTAAAAGATGCTGTACATGTGGGGTATAAATATATTTATTTAAAATAAAACCTGAGACGTTGAAGGGGAGCAGCAGAAAACAATGAAGCACTGTACTTAAGAGTGAGATCAAAGAAAATATATCTGTACATTTGGAGTGGTGCTCTGCATCCAGGGCCGTTTGAAAGTCAAAGGGAGCCAAAAGAAGTCCAACAGACACCAGAAGGGGACGTCTGTCCGTGCTTTGATGGGGAGGAATGTCCCTAACCTGAGAAAGAAGCAAAGAGTTGGAAATCAGGTTTAATTTGTAGTCAGCTACTTTTTCTGTCCTCTGGGCCACTTCTCTTATACCCAGCAGAATTAAAGCTATTAGGCATTTAATTTAGACTTGATAAATATCACCTTCAGTAATGAGCTCAGTAATGAAACACATGGGGAGGTAACCTGCTGCATAATCTTGGCTGCTTTGTCCAGGGGGCAGGCAGGTGTTTGGTAGGGGGTCCGTCTGAGCTGCAGGAGATGAAGAGCAGATAACAAGCGTTCTCGGTGAGCACCGCTGTCCAGCAGCAGGGCTTTCTCCAGGTGAGACAGAGTGGCTTTAAGGTCCCCCTCCTCCTCTTGTATTGCTGCCAGCTCTGAGTGGACTCCGCACCGCATCTCCAGCGACATACTGTACAAACATGTTTCAGCAACGGCTCATTTCTTGGGCAACTAAAAAAATCTGTGGTAGTTTTGCTTCTCAAAACTGAAATATTAATAAACTGTTGATTCTCTGATAAACACAAAGACAAACTGCTGGATTAAACTCAAAATAATTAGAACTGACGACTGCAGAACAAAAACCTGACCAAAATATTTTTTTACCCATCGCAAAAAATCTGATACAATTTCTAATGATGAATAAATTGTTAATAAAACAAACCAAGGAATACAAAAAAACTCCTATTTGATAGTAACTTAATGTATATTTTGTTTAAAAAAAATTTTGATATATTTCAAGTGTAAAGTACATAAAAAAACACAAGTTCTCAATAATAACCAGCTATTTGGGAGGCATGCAAGAAAAAAATCACAATTGCAAACATTTGGAGTTTGCCACACACTCCAAATGGAAACATCATTAAAGCTTAAGTAAGATTACTTTAAGTAAGATTAAAATAAGATTGTTTTTTGGCAACAAACTCGTGCCTACTGCTAAGTATTCTGGAGGATTTGTGATGCTGTGGTCAAGTTTCTTTCTCAAAGGCCCTGGGACCCTTGTTGTAGTGCAAAGCATCACGAAATCTTTAAAATACCAGGACATTATAAACAAAACCCTGGTGTATGCTGATCTACATAAATCAAGAAAATGACTACAAGAAAACAGCTACTCACCTCAACTTTTAATCTGGAATAATCTACAGTTGGAGTAGTTATTGAACTCTAAAATAACTGCAACGGAGACCAAAGTGCATCTTTCTACCACACACAAAGACCAAGATGACAAGGGAAGGCTAAAAAATATTTACATCCAAAGTGCTATGTTAGAGAACTCCAGCAGAGTGCGCCATATTGGGGTCACCAAGTCTCTATACAATTGATTTTAAAGCCTTTCATACATTTTACAGAGTTCTGTCAATAGCTGTATAAGGTGCTGCAGGTGTAACTAACTGTGAGTGGGAGGAGGGTTATAAACCTTTGTGTGTACTCCAGAACCAGGGCCAACTTGAGCAGAGGCATCTTGATGCATTTCCTGAGGTTGTGCTGCAGGAGTGGCAGGCAGAGGTGCCACTGAGAAGCACACAACGCCTGCGCAGCCTGGGGCCTCCCTTCCTTCACTGCAGCCTCCAGCCACTGATCCAGCTTCTCTATCTCCTTCAGGCGGGCCTGTGGGAGATCACCTGCATATTGAGGATTTCTCCTCTGGCAATGACAGCACAGCACTTCCATCATTTGGCAACTAAATCTGGATTAAATTGAGCTCAATATGCTAAGTAAGACCATTTTTAATAAGGCCAGTTCTTCCAAAGGGGAAAAATGGACACACAGAGGGAACGCTACACTTATTGGCACCCCTGGTAGTGATGTGTAAAACTGAATAAATTAATAAATCAGCAGCTTAATTCGACAATGAAATAATTTAGAAATATTCAGCCTTGACCAGTTTATGCAGTGAGGAGAAATTTCTACTCCCAATAGTTGTTTTATACAATGCTAGCAGTGCCAAACGTAGCACCCTGCTGTTAATCCTTTGTACAATCACTTTTTCAAACGGGATAGCATATATTCTCCTGTAACATTTGACAAGGTTGGAACCCACAGAGAGGGGGATCTTGGACCAGAGTCCTGGGTAAATTTGCGCGTTCTTGTCTTTGCCTCAACCCACCGGGTTTCTTTTGACGACAATGGAGGAAGGATGATTTTGTCTCTTTTGAACCACGTCTGTGTTTCTCCATATGTTTTGGATCAATGACGATCCATTTTCACAGACACCAGGATCTAACAGATTTTAAAATTCCTGATATTTCACGATGCCATGAACTCAAACAAAGTGCCCAGAGCTGTTGGAAGATAAAAAGTGACAAAACTTCGTGGATCCCCTGACATACCAAACAAACACCATGTGGCATTGGTATGCAAAAGATCGACACACATTTCCAGTTAAAGTCTCTTTAAAATTCAACAATGTCCTAAAGTTTCTGTTAGAGCCAGTAGAATAGATTAGGCTTTTTCATGGAATCCCACTGAAAGAACTGGTTAACATATGGAGTGCATCTAGTGGTCTTTATGGAGACTGGGTGATTCTCGTTAAGTAGATAAGAGCACTGAGGAACACTTAATTAGTAATCCATAACTTCCTTCAACATAGCAGTGGCTCAAGAAATCAAGAAAATCAACCTTCTTTGATGGCCATCTCAGTTCCTAAGCCTAAATCCTGCAGAGGGATGAGAGCAAAGAGATATTGTGCAAGAATAATTAGTTATAGATCCCTCTTTATGTGGGCAGTAACTTTGCAAACTGCAATAAAAGACACAATGCTATCCCATTGGGAAAGAAGGTTGTACAAAGTGCCCTGCGATGGACAGGCGACCTGTCCGATGACAGCTGGGGACAGGCACCAGCACCCCTCCTGATCCCAATAGGATAAGGGTGTAAGAAGATGGATGGATGGATTGTACAAAATATAAAAGGCAAGGGTCCTAAAAACTGATGTTTTTCTTTACCAAATAAAAGAAACATAACTGGCTCTGAAGAGTTTCAGGATTCACTTTTACAAATGAACATCATCGGAATAGAGAATGAGTAATCAAGACAATGGACCATTTGCATCCATGGATAATGATGATTTAGCACCTCCACGCTGGCTTTGGAGTAGTCATTCATCTTTGCCCCTTTCTTCAGAAGGCTGATTTCACAGTTGACACATTCCATCATTATGCGTTGGTCAATATTCTAAAAAGACAAAAGAGTCAATTAGCCTGGGTTTACTGTTCAGCACAAAGCAGGAGATGGCTCATCAAAAATTTCTATAAACATTCTAGTCATTGAAGGAACGTGCCGATGTAGTGAGGTTTGATTGTGTAGAATGACTGAAAGAACAGAATTATTTTCTATCAAACAAATTCCATAATAATCAAAGTAATAAAGTGACCTCTTTTTTTTATTTGTCACAAGATAATTCATTCCATCTGAAGGGCTGAATTTGGTTTTATGAATAAATTCACATGTCTCTCTGATTTGTACAGTTACATGTTTTAAAAAGAAAATTGGACACTTACAACTTCTTCCGCCAAATTCAGCTGTTCCGAACAGTCAGCAGCTAATTTCTGATCCTTCACTTGCAAGGACAGCAGAGCCAACTCCAGCAGGAAGGTAACCCTGCAAATCCCAGATAAAAAACATAATTTATATGAATCACCACATTTGAATAGAGTAATCTGAGCCATGCTCGTCCCCTACAGAGAAGGTTTCTGGTAGGCGGAGGTTTAGGAACAAAGGGGATTTGACCGGGACACTTTGGGTCACGAACCTGTCACAAGGCAGCATTGGGGTCTGCTCAGAGTCAGAATGTTCAGGCGCACCAATCACTTTGTCTGAATCCACAAGGAGAGAGAAAATCTCCCTCAGCTTCACAGAATCCTCCTTCGTCAGCATTTTCTCATTTCGTTCCATCCACCCACTGCAAACATCAAGAGAGCTGAAGGTCTGTGTGCATTGCCACATGTATATGTATGCATCTAAGACGATGCACGTTCAGCACCTTCATCCCCTGTATGGTGTGAGTGATATACTCACAGCATACATTGTACAAATCCAAAGCAAACAAACACTATATGGAGCACCGCCTGAGTAATGCTGTTTATGTTTACTGCTGAAATCAAGAGCTATAAGGAGCTTTGACATGCTGAGTACTTGCCCTTCAGAGAAGGAGTGGGGGTTGGGTTATGGACTACATGGCGGCACAGTAGATGATAGGCTATGCTTTCACTTTACACAATCATCATGCCAACATTCAAGCTGCAAGCCAAATGAATCTCTTCCTATTTGAGAGAAGAGTTTACTAGCACAGTTTCCAAGACCGAAGGGCCAACATGACTCCAACTATTTCTGTATGTGGGTGATATTTCCACTGATTTTGAAAAAGAAACCTGTGTCTACACTGTCTGTAGGATTCAAACTGAAAATACTATAAAACCTTTGCTGCAGCAGCAGGTGGAGCAGACTCTATAGGGTTCCTGATCAGCGTGGAAAACAATGAAATTTGATTTTAGTAGTTTTCAAGTCTGGATAAAGGAAAAAGACAAAGTGTTAAGTCCCCATACCCTTTACGTAATCCTCCTTGCCCTGTGTCTGCCCACACACTATTCCTCCCCTCCCTCCAGTTCTGTCGAAATGACAAATGCTATTCTTACATTTTGAACTGTTGTATTTTGTAAATAACTTTCAGGCTGGTACATTGTCTGCTGATTTCAAGGAGCTCATCATCCGCTA
The DNA here is from genome assembly GCA_902982915.1 of Phalloptychus januarius. NCBI lineage: Eukaryota > Metazoa > Chordata > Actinopteri > Cyprinodontiformes > Poeciliidae > Phalloptychus > Phalloptychus januarius. Next base: position 3,565,559 of record CADWAE010000242.1, on the reverse strand, counting down.
AAAGTTTCTCCTGGACCTACAGAGAAGAAGACATTCCATCATCACAATATGTTTGACTGAAGCGTGTAATACTACAAACTTAATTATTGGTATCAGATTTAATATTGTAGCCAAGGATAGTCCTTCCTCTTCTGGTTAAAATAAATAACATAGATGCTGAAAGATATCCTTGTGAACAAAAACATGTTTCTCTTTTCCCAAGTTGTTTTGTACAGCCGTTTTTTAAATAAGTTTAACAAAGCAGAATCATGATACTTAGAAATTACAGTCAATATCAAGGTGATACTTGTTAAAATTAAATATTGATATAATCTCTCACTGAAATAAAAAATACTTTAATTTGAGTACAGTTAGTAATTAGGAATACATTTTCCTAAAACTTTGCATTTTGGTTATATGAAAGTAAAACTGAGCATTCTGGTAGTAAAATCTTAAAGTGGATCTTGCAGAAATCTGGGAAAGCAGCTGACTTGCTCTTCTGAAGCCGAAGAGAGCCTTGTTAGATGGCATGCACTACCAGGATGTGCTGAATAAAAAAAAACTTTTTTAATGTAAAAAAATGTAAAGTTGGAATATATTTTGTTTAATTTTTACTAGGGGTGCATATAATTAATAATAAGAAGTTCTAACTTCATTCATTTTATTTAAATTAGAATAATGCATATTAATCAACAAGTCAGCAGTAAGCATCGATGTAAACAGAGTTAGCACAGCAGCTAATTTTCATCTGTTATCCTAAGAGAAGTAAAAACAAGAAGCATCCCACAAAACAACTTAAACATTCCACTTCAATAATCTGCTTACCTGTAATGTATAAAAGCCTGGATAGAGATGTGGCGTATGTGACTTGATGAACATTTCCGTAACTTTGGCATAACTTGCAGCGTCCTCCAGTTCTCCAGAATCCAAAATACATTTAACCAACTGTCTGCATAGAAAAAGAGGACAAACCTCCCAATGTTAAGAGTGTATTAAAATCCTAATATGTGTTTGCCAAGTTATTTCTCAGATTTTGACAAAAAAAAAATTGTGCTGCATGGACACACAGTATTTAGCAACACAAGCTGCCATTGCATCTTGATCAGGCTAGTTTTGCATAAGATGCTTTTGAGATCCTTACATTGGCGTTTTTCCATGGATGGAACATTTTCTTCCCCGAACAAAGATGAAACAAACATTTGGACCCAAGCCACAAGAGGAAAACATGATTTAACAGCTTACACCAGAACAGATTGTCCTCTTCATAAATAGAAAATGGCAACCAAGTACAGTAACTGGGGATGCCAGAAGGCTGAGCTAGTTAAACAGCTTGGTGTGTCATCTTAATAAATTGTGCATGAGTGTGGTCAGATTCAAAAGCAGACATATTGGTGAAGTCAAAGTCACTTGCATCATGAGCTCTGCCCTCCAGCTGTGGTCCTGGTCAGCCACCTCCTCCAAACTTTTCACAACCTGCTTTAAGGAGGGAACCAAATGGTGACACAGGCCAGGCTGAAGGAGAGGACGCACTCCCTGAAAGTAGAGAACTGAAGTGTTGAACACCAAGAAGTGGGTGCTGGAAGACACAAACCATATACAGAAAAACAAACAGAACACTGAATTATTCATACAGTACACTTACCACCAATTCCATCTCTTAGTACAGCTCAATTCAGACCTAGTGTCAACCGTCCCTGCAGAAGCCCTGTGAATTTCTGAATATGAGGGCATTAATGAATGAGCCAGAGGAGCGGGCACAAGTAATCGTGTGAAATTTGAGGCATGTTTGAATTCAAGGAGATGTTCTGGAGAAAATTCAGTGAGAAGGATGCTTCTAATTTATTCACTAGAGAGTGTGTAGTGCATTAATCTGAGCTCGATGTATTAGATATGTATTCCCTTTGGTGTTAATTGGTAGTATTCATTAGACCCGTTTATTGACAGGTTATGAGTTAATTAGCAAGGAGCTCCAGCAGCGGTTGCTCACAAGGCTGACCCAAGTCTGCAAAGAGTCTTTCACAGGAACCAAGAAGGCAACATATCAATTACAACTTCTACTGTTATATTTATTTTAACCATTCACTCTGCACAGTTTCCTTAAGTTACTTTTAATGTTGAGAGGAATGGGTTCTAAAGAATAGTTCAACAGTTTACAAATGAAACCTTCAGAGAGACTGTTGATGAGGAGCATACTGAAACAAGAAGGCTAAACACTTCTCAGTGGCGGCATACCTTGGGTCGCTCTTAGCTATATCAATTGCTTTCAGAAAATCCCCTGCAGCCTCATTGATATCTTTCTGAAAAATAAAAGAATTGCAAAATAAGTAACTGTCAACATGTCCCATAAGAAAACATAAATAAACATGTACAATAGAGGTGTCCAGCCCCCAGTCCTTACTGGCCAGTGTCCTACATGTTGCAGATGTGTCAACAGATCAACACAGCTGATTCAAACGACTGAATTACCTCCCCAGTCAATTAGCAGGTTTCAGAGAGGATGGGAGCTATTTACTGGATGCCAGTGTGTTGAATCAAGGAACAACTAAAACCTGCAGGACATTTGCCCTTCAGCACTGACACCACGATAGCATACAAACAAAATATTCAAAGAAAAATACTTTAAGTTTCTAAACTGAAGTAAAATAAAAATAGATAAAGGTTTTAAAAAGGTAAGAGTGTCCACTATTTCATTCATGATCCATTTCCCAGTACCAGGCTACAATTCCTGTTCAGGGTATATTTAAATGATTGGTGTCTGAGTCCCAAAACTGAACTAATAAAATCAACTGGAAAGTCGATTTAATGTCGATTTTGCCTCTAAAACTGGAGAAAAAACTTTCAACTGTGTTGTTCACAAAACTCTGAAAGACAGACTGTCATAGCTGTTGCAGTTTCCTGCTGTCATGATTGGTGCTTTGTGCTCAGACAGCTGTTGGTAGAAGTATCTCAAGATAAACCCTGCATCTATATCACTCTTTAACAAAAACCCAAACATGAACATGCATTCACACATATTAATGTCCCCAGTTTACTGTCCTCACCACACTCTTTGCAGGAGACACAAACAGAGACATCAGCTGGCCCTGGCACATGAGAGCTCGACAGAAAAATTGGTCATGAGGTGGATCATCTTCAAAGTACTTATTTAGACCTTCAAAGCACATCTGCACCTGCTCCATCTGAAAAAAGGAGAAAGAGGAACACTAAGGGACATATGGCAAATAGTTTAATGTGATATGTATTCAGAAAACCATGAAAATCAGAAAGTATTGTTTAAACTTTAAATTGTAAAATCAATGCAGTGCAGTCAAGAAAAACATTATTGACATGGTTTGTCCTTACTCAAAACAATTAAATTTTCAAAGTTTCACAAGCAACATAGAATGTTTAAACGAACAAAGCTGGGTTTTATTAACAAGGATGAAACTGCTTAAAAACATACAAAAACAAACTCTAGACTTTACTTACCATAGCAAAACACTCCCAGACTGTGATCACAACATTAAGTGTTGCTTTAAAATTCAGTGTATCTTAGCTAATTAATGCAGGGATTTTTAATACTTATCAAAATTTTACTCCAAAAATCTTCAAGAAAAACAAATTTTAATGAGTCAAACTGATTAAGATAGTCCTGACTTTATCAGACTAACTTTGTTCCTCATTGAGTCTCATGCTATCTCACTGTAGCAGCAGTGTATGTATAGCTTGACATCATTTGCAGTCAGATGCAAATCTTTCAGTCCTAAGGGGTGCTCACAGCATCATGTCTTACATGGCACTTCAGTAGTTATGTGCTCTTTTCAACATAAAAAAGCACTTCTCAAAGCATTTTGTGAGAAACTTCAGAGCTGGTGTTTTTCTTACATCCTATATTCACACTTCACACCTTTATGCCAACACACTAACAGGATAAGTACTCTACATATAGATTGGTGGTCAATCTACATTTAGTGGGCTATTGGCAATTAATGCAGGTGTTGTTGGTTCTTTTGAAAGTGTGAGAATGTGCCAAGTCACGCTGGAAAATGAAATAAACATAAAGCTTGTCTGAATATGGAAACATGAGGCGAATCTCCATTAAACTCTTGCACAGTTTTTTGTTTATTTTTACCAGCTGGTAGTAAAATACTTCACCTGCAGAGCATTTTCCGCGAAAATGACATATAACTCTGTGGCAATGCGTGGTCCGCCGGCCCCAGCTGGTGTCGCGTCTTTAATCAAACGATAAGCAGACTCAAGAGCTTCGAGGTCTGAAAAGGTAAAACAAACACCGTGAACATATATCTCACACTTTCCATACCTTTCCGTATTTACATGACAAACCTTGGCTCTCCTGTACTTTCGCTAGATGCTCACGAATATCGAACTCCATGTGTGTAGAATGCGCAAATGCTAAGGATAATTTAACATGAGCGTCCGGTCAGAAGTTGGCTAATTATCAAACAAAACACGAACCGACAAGACTTTGACGTTTCTAAAAATGTGAAACAATAAAAGTTTTGTCAGATGTTCAAGTTCTACACTAAACGATTACTTTGACTGTGACTCATCGCCAACCGTTCCTTAGTTTGTTGCTGGGGAAACGTTGCTAGGAGAAGCGTTGCGTAGCAACCACTAGCCTGCCCGAACGTCACCTACGGCACACGAAAAGGCCATAAAGCTCTCTCTCTATTTTTTTTGTTTCTCTTTCTATTTCCGTCTCTCTCATCGGATAATGTGTCACCATTTGTGCCACTTACAGACCAACTAAATGTTATTGTCCTGGAAGAGCAACTGGAATTCTATTGAATTATAAATACGTTAAGAAAAGGGGGGGGAAAAAGAAAACATACAGCAATCTCCTCAACAAGCATTTGGAAAAGGAGGGGACAGATGGGGGTCAGATTCAGAAGAGTCCCCATTCTGAACTTTACTAATCTAGCAAAATATATTTTAAAAAACCTTTAAAAGGAGGAACAATTTTAAAATGTATTCATTACATTTTATTTAAAACAGTTGCATATTAATTCTTTTTTCACTTATATTCTCAAAAAATCTGGAAAATTGTCGTCACAGCGACCCAACTTTTTTTATATTTGCTGACCAGATTTATTTTTTACATGTTTCCAATAGTATTTAATCGCGTATCTTTCATATGGAGCTACACGTCTTTGCTGTTGGAAGGCCTCGTTGTCTTCACCATAATTCTTGGCTCAATCCACAAATTAACGGCCTCACTCTGGTTGGACCACTCCAAAACATTAATATTACTGTAAGTTTGTTAACCCAGTTGTCCCATTTCAAATAAGCTGAAGGAATTGATGTGTGGATAAATAAACTGATTATTTGTGGAGTTTATAAGCTCACATTTTGATTATTTACACAAAAAGAAATTATGGAAAAACATACTTATAATGCAATAAATACAAAATTTATTGTCATGAAAATAAAGACAAAAAACACAAAAGGCACACAGTTTGGTAAAGAACCTCTTCATCAATATAGTTTAAGTGCTTCTTCACTTCAAAGTGCATCATTGTGACTCAGGCCACATAATGTGCAAATATAATTTGCTTGGTCAAACCACATTCTGCTGCTGATGTGACAGGAGACAAGCGGGGCTCTCTGTCCCTGCCCTGTAATGGCCTTTGGAGCCGTAGTTTAAGGTCTAATTGACAGAGTCATGTGTTACCTGACAGTATTTTAAAGCAGCATAGAAAGATCCTCTGTGGCTCTCAAGCTAATTTATTAAGCAGTTCATCAAACACTGTTTTGAAATGCACACAAAGGATTTTTTTTAATCTGTCATTTGAGCTGTTCCAATGACAATAAAAAAAAAAAACAATGTTTACATTGTTTTTTTTCTGTTATCATTTATGAAACATTGCAAGCCAATGTAACTCTTCCTCCTTTACCCAGCTGTAAAGGAAAATATAGCGAAAGTCAATTCTCATTTTCTCACAGTATGTCTATAAAAATATTGGCCAAATAAAATTAAATGCATGTTTCTACAGAACATTGTGGCTCATTGAATTTTGTCTGTTTTCTTCCTTTCCTGCAGCCATTAAGAGATGATCTCTCCACCAGCCTTAATTTACTTAAGGGAAACATGTCTTGTTATAAGAGAAATAGTTTGCCAATGGAACGAACATCATCAGAATGAAGGAATTATCCTATATCTTGCTGTAAAGTTACTTGCAAGTTAGTTTTGTCTTACTTCAAGTGTACTGAGACATTTGCGTTAGAGACAAAAATACTTTGTGCGATTTTGTGTTTTTGCAGTGCAGGTTCCAAATTTCTGCCATTTTGATTACAGCATGATTGACAGGCTATTTATATTTGTGCAATATACTGGATTTCCATCAGGAAATGGAATAACTGAATTCATAATACTCTAACCAGCAAATTTGGGATACACAGATGGTGCTGTATAATGACAAAAATCACCCTGAATGTTTTTTTTTCATGCAATATTTTATTACAGTCCAGCTATCATGCTGTAGATGGGAATAAATTATGAATCACATTACATAGCCTATTGCTCTTTCCCAGCACATTTTAAATGATTTTATAAATAAATCCTAAACTAAAGTCTAGATAAAAGAACAATACCAATGTTTGATTGCTTAATGTCAAAGCATGCTGCAGGAAAACTTGCATTTATTTTTTAAGAACAGTACATATTGGAGAGGATATGTGTAACAGCTCAGAAAATTACAGCAGTGGCATTTTACTGTGAACAATTCCTATTTTAATTTACTGTCACTGAAGCAGCTCCAGGACTGGCTCGTCTTCACAAAGAGAGACTTAACTGTCTTGGATTACACACAAACAACAAGCTGGGATTCTTTTCACAATTTAATTTAAGGAACTGAAGAGCGAGCTACAGTTCAAGCAAATGAATGAGCGTTAAGCCACAGCACAGTAGTAGATTTCCATTCAGCTCTTTATTGAACAGTATTATGAAGTTATTTTTTCCTGAAATGCAGACTGTTTGTATCTTATGTAAATTAGGATAAGAAAGTGAAACGGTGTGTTGAGATGATCGTCTCTTATCTTTGGTCCAGTGCACACACACGCCAGCTACATTTGGTTAGAATATTAGCACAATCAAAATTGTATTAGTCGGCTGCTTTGTTCAGAAGTCAGACGTAGAAACCCAAGAGGATATAGCGTCTGAATTTCAGAAGCACATAAAGATACGGTCCATCAGAACTTATTTGTTTGCTTTTTAAGTGACTTATTAGAACTCTTTATAAAAACTGAAAAAATGTTTAAAGGAGAGATTTATTAACCCATATGCTACATGACTAGTCTATTTTAAGGAATCTGCTTAGCATAGCACTCTGCACAGAATACATTTGACCTTCATATTGTTTCGAAGCTAACATCTTTGAAGTTATAATGTATTTCCCTTCCATTCATCAGCTTCAGATCATCAGCTCCTCTTAGAGTGGGTGTCATTTCATACATGCATATCCTCCCTTGTTTGCCTACAGGTAGCCTTAAATGCATGCACTCATTTATTATGTATCAAAGCCAGTGTGCGGTAATCTTGTATGCTTCTTATCTGCCCCCCACATTTCCCACCCAACCCTCCAGCGACCCAACGGGGCAGTTTTGAGCATCTATAAAAAAAAAATCCCCACAACACTACCGTATGCTTACAACTTTAAATCAACAGGATCCAATAAAATATTAACTCTCTAAATGTCATTAATATTTAAACATTTTATACATATATTACCTGTATTGTCTGAACAGAAGCCCACCATTAAACAAATGCAATTGACACAGATGTCTTGTTTTAATGCAAACATGTAGGACTGCTAAAATTCACTGTCTAAATGTATCTAAATAGATGTATGATTCTGTTCTTAGAACCATTTCACTACCAATGGATTAAATATACTAAAAGATCTTTATTGCACATGTAATCCAAACTTTATAAACAGATTTTTAAACTTCTTTTGGGCCCACAGTGGTCATGTTTAATGCCAGTGTTTTTCTGTTATGTCTCTAAGGTTGCCTCCATCTAATTGCTTATTGAAGATAAGCTCATACTCAAAATAATAAAAAAAAGTAACATGGCATAATCATATTGCTTTTTCTGTAAATGTTCTTTAAGGCAATTTTGTAGAGTGTATTGCACAGTCAGTACAAAACTGTAAGCAGAAATGTTTGCTTTGAAATGAAAACACATTGCACTGGATGGGAAATTAACACTATGAATCGTGAAACTTTCCTCGTGCATAAGATGTAGGAGTTGCTAAATGATATGCATGTATTCCTAAGTAATGCTAAGTCACAAAAAAAATAAAATTATCTGGTTGTACATTTAATGCATTGCTGCTCTGCAGACATGCTCTAAACAAGCTGTATGTACTGTACTACTGCATAACTTTAACCCTCTAAGTTAGTCATTTTGACATTTGAAAGTAATCCAGTCAGTCAGAGGTAGAGCATCAGACATGCAGTTTCTTATCTGCAGCAGCATGTGTTCAAGTAGCTAACGAGGGTATTGACTTAATGTTCACACTGTTATTAGAGATGGCGGATGTCAGTGATTTGTTTAAACAGCAGCAGTGTGGGGGCAGAATTTGATGGCTCCCTGGATGCATGCTTAGTAAAAACTGTCATGGTGCCCAATCTCTCACAGCATGCAGTGGCTGATTTGGTTGCACTCTATAAAGATTTGTCATTTTCATCAAATGGAATGGAAGCAGGGTATTACTCTGCTGCATATTCTCACCTAAACACATGAAATGTATGTTGAAATGTAAAGGCAAACTAAATCTGTGCAGTTCATTTGAGAAGGATGGCAATATTTCATTTTTTTCTTACACTAGGTACAGAAATATTTGGTTATTGCTGAATTGCATGACATGTTTCCACATTGTTTACATTTTTAGCTACAACACAGCTCCACCTTGTCTTTTATATATTGTATCTTTAAATGCATGTTATGACTATACCTAGTGACAGAAACTTTTGACTATAAAATATTAATACACCAAATCAGTAATTTTCATTTTAAAAAAAGCTTCTATCCATGGCAACAGATTCTTCTGCTCTAATAATCTAAAAATAGCAAAGACTCTTTTCCATTTTTCTTCCACCAAGTTCTCTGACGTTTATAATAATTATATCTTCACAGACCTGCAAAATTGGAGCCTGCTTGGTTCAAGGACTCGATGGTATGATTGATTTTGTTAAGGTCTGACACTTCTGCTTTAAACCTCATAGCACAGAGACAGGATGTCTATTGTCATTAGTCACACTGTAGCATCCTGTTCACAGGCATCAATAAACCACTTAAAGAAATATTGCTAGTTTCCACTTTCTAAGCTCTGCTTCTTGTTGACACTAACAAAACATATAACACATATTTACTGTAGTGTCTTTTTAATGGCTAATTTAATCTCAAGAGTTCTCTGTCAGTCGTTCCCACTTCATAGTTTGGTAAGATCACTGAGATGGGATTGATTTTTCCCATTACTGACTTTTACTGTTAATTGAAACATGAAAGGGTTAAATCTGAAAAGACAGATAAAGTCTGTTTCATGTCTTTGCAGTTGAATAGATAGTTGTGGCTGTTGTTGTCTTTAGTTCTTCCTAACTTCAACTTGTCAGTATTTAAAAATATCTACACTTAAGAGAATAAAATTGGCTAAAATGAAGAGATAACAAATGCTGACAAAATGTGAAAGCAAAAATAAAGCCAGTCTGATGACTTTTTTGGAGGAAAAACTGTTTGACAAATGAGACCTGAACGCATCTGTGTCTAAAAATGTCTATTACAATCATATACATCTTCATAGATAAACAAATAGTAATAAACAAAAGAAAACAAAACACAAACATCTGATACATTCTGTTATGGAACTGGAAATGCCTGCACCTGCAGAACAGCCATCACTGTTATCACTACTGGCAGCATTACAGCCAACACCGGCGGGAAATGCAGAAACAACCCAAACAAAAGCTCATCTGGAGCGAGGCTGAATTAAGTCGTCTGAGTAAACTGTATTTAAAACGAAAACAATTCACAAAAGGATTTTGACTATTTGGTATACATCTTGAAGCATCCTAAAAAACCTGCCAACATTTATGCAGTTTTCGCTTTTAGCTGAAGTGTTAACTTTAATTTTGAGGTAAATATGTTTAAAGCTTGAGATATGGGTTAGAAATGCCACGCACATTGAGTTTTGTGTTTTTTCTTGTAAGAATTTCCTGTCAGCAACACAGTAGATAACTGTTTTCACACAACTTGAGGTTAAAAATATATGGATGATGCTGACAGCAGCAATATGTATGAAACATTTATAGTGAGGTGCTTTCCTGTGTGATCCCATGCATTAAGATTTACATCGGATAAACAGTCCCTTTAAGCCACCTTTACATATCCACTTTGGGTGTTTATGCTGGCATTCAGGGGACTTTCAAATCCCTTTTGAATGCAAATTCTTCTCAGTTTGAAATGTCAAACGGGTTCCTTTTTAAGCTAGACAGGTAGTGTTGAATAAAGGGTGAGCAATAACAAGAAATCTGGTTTTAAGCAGACTGCGAGAAAAATGATCATTTCAAGTTCCAGAAATATCTGGATCTAAGAATATGTGAAAAGTGTGCTGTCACTCAGAGAACAGCGCACCTGGCTAACGAAAACCCCTATTTGATGATCCCATTCTGCTTTAAGTGCTTTATTCATCTTAGTGTAAACATGTGTTGATGTGTCTCTCCTCTTTGGCGGCGGATGTCTCTCTGAGAAGCAGGTGCAGGTCCTGCCAGGATGTGGAGGAGGAGCAGCCGGTGTCTGGAAGAGTTGGATCAAAAGCACAGGGACTCTCACTGATATTTAATACCATCCCTGATGTGAGGTACCATGGTAACCAACCAAAATTGCACTTATTCCCTGTTCTCATTTCTCAAAAAAACAGTCATGAAAATACCTGAACAATGTAGCACAAGCAACTAGTTAAGAAGCCGTAACAGCCTAATTTAACAGCGCTGTATAGGATTGTTGACAAGCCATGCTGATGACAGAGTTCAGATCACGGTCACGTTATTAAAGCAATTTCTGTGGGAGCTGCTCCTTTGCTCCCCTCTTGCTCACTCTTCACTTTCTTCCTTCGCATTCTTTGATGATAAGCTTAAGTAATATGAAGTTGAAACACAATGCTGTGCTGTCACAGCAGGAATGATGAAAGGAAATGTCAAAAAGGGGCTTTTGGGTCAGATATTTAAATCATATGTTAGATTAGTAAAGGAGATACGCATTTATTTTTTATTGTGCATATTTTCCTGCGAAGCCAGTGGCTCTGCGTTTTCTGAGCTTCTTCTTGACTGCCTGTCCAACAAATTGGCTTCAGCCTCAGGATCTTCACTATCCCAGTGGCTTTATTTAAAACATAGCAAAGGTAAACAACACAACTGGATGTTACTGAACAGACACCACCTTTGTTAAAAATAATGTTTTCTAAATGAAGTTTTGACATCATGCTCAAGTTGAAGAGGATGCCTGATGTCTGCTGTCATGAGCTCACTCTGGCTGCAGTGCCTTGTCTGATAATGCACAGCATTTCCCAAATGCCTCGCAACATCAAATGCATTTCGTCAATCATTCCTGGAGGATTACTGTGCAGCTTAGCTGAGAAATCTGTTCCTTGTTTTGCAGTCTGATAAAATGCAAACAGGAGTGTTTACTTTGCAAGCATCTAGAAGTGTGAAGCGACACATTTATGACAGCACTGATGTTACAGTGCAGTGAAAAGTATTTACCACTGACAGATTTCATCTGTTTTAATGGTTTATTGCACTTAAATATGCAAAATTTAACAAATTTAAAACATGCAAACTGTCCTTGTGAAAATGTAAATGCTGAACTTAAATCAAATTGAAAATGTGGAAAGACTTTTGTAAATGCTGAACTTAAATCAAATTGAAAATGTGGAAAGACTTTAAGCCAGGCATTCAGAAAACTAGGCCAAAATTGTTCCACAGCAAAGATAATTTACTTTTTCATCATTGCAAAAATAAATCGATTTGACCAACTGTTGGTTATTTTAAATCTAATCTTGTTTTTGTCACTTACCACAAGATAATCCTCCCTTTGTTCTGATGGAAGAACCAAATCTTTTTCCTTCCTCTTGTCCATTATTTTGTTTTCCTACATAAGGAAGCAACATAAGCTGAGTGTGTAGAACAAAAGGTTAAGCAGATGCTACTAGCATTGCAACATTAGATTAGCTTGACATCAAAATCTGTTTATCATATTCAAAGAATATGCAATAATTTTACATTATATTATGTGAGGAAAATCATGTTAAGCATCTGAGTGAAAAATGTTTGGTTCTTTTGGTTCCTTCAATGCACCATCTTCAGAATGGAAATGTTAAAGCCACAGATAAAAGAGCAGTGGATTTTCACTTTTTCATCCAATCACAGAAGGGTTATTGGAGCCAAACTAAGAAAAGAATATATCCTCCCAGAAAATGTGTCAAGAACAAGTTGTCCAAATCAGGATTGCAAAAAGAGAATAACATAACTTTTGTTCTTGCTGCCCTGATAGAGAAAAAAATATTTCACTATTCTTGCAGAGTAGGAATGTCAAACAAGGGGCACATATTCTTAACTACACAGTCAATAAAAATGGGATAAAAAATGTATTTCAACAAAGAATAAACAAAAAAAGTCTTGCTGCCAAAAGTCCATTAACAAGTTCCCAAATGTTGAAACTAAAAATCCAGTGCAGGCAGCAAACACTGGACTGAAACCTCCAGATTGAGACATGACCTTCCTGGTTTCACTCTTTTGAAGAGAAGGAGGGTCAGAGTTCTCATGGATTGGTGAGGGAAATTGTTTGGCAAGCTCTGGGTGCTTCCTCCGGTTCATAGTGCTGGTCCCCACCGCCCCATGGCTTGACGTTTCTTGATGCTGCTGCTTTGCTGATTCTGTTTTGGTCTTCCTCTGATATCCATCATTTTAGCTTTGGCACCTGCATAGTTTAGGAACCATAGCAGTGTCTGGGTTCTGTATTTTCAAAACGTCAATACACGGCGCTGAGTCTGCAGTAGAGACTGACACTTCATTAATAAAAAAAGATTTCTGTCATGTAGCACTACTATTCTGGAGGATGACGGATGACATTTGCTCAGCAGAGGAATAATAAATAAAATAATAATAAAATCTAGTGATTGAGGAAGATGCGAACAGCCGTGTGGTTAACGTGACCTGCTGCCAGGAAAGGAACGAATGCATCAGTGTTGTAGCAAATAAACACAAAGTTTAATCATCTCCTTCGAGCTGCTTTTGTTCTGCTCATGCAGCATTTATCCGTCAGCCACACACCTAATCCTGCACATCCCTTCACCTGAATAAATCAAACACCTGACCGTTCCTACAGGGAGAGTTAGCAACTGCCAGTGCTTCAGGGAAGGATTTATTGAATTGACAGTTTTCTTTTTGTGTTTGGAGCAAAAGAAGACGAATACAGAGCAGAAACTGAGGGAGCCGTCATTTCTCGCACCACAACGCCTTCAGGATGGTCCCAGCTTTTTTACGGTTCACATATCTTTTCTTTCACCAGACTGAATACCACAGATTAGGGCTTTTCCCTCTAAACTCACAATCCCACTTGGGGGAAACACTTTACGTAAGGGCGCAGATGGACTCCTGAAAATGAGTCCCATGTGAGCCAAGACATCAGGATCTACTTAATGCAGGCTTTCCCCAACCTTTTCATTTCATCCAGTATCTCTCCTTCATATCCATATCTTGAATATTTCTTTCACTCATTTGAGTCATTTGTCAAGCTTGCAGGTTGCAGGTGACCTGAGACACAGATTGGTCTCTTTAAAAAATGAAAACAGTTTCCTTACATCCTCCACCTGCTCTGGCCTTGCTTGGAAAGTGTTGACTGCCTGCTGTATTCTGTCACACCCATTCTGTGTTATGCGGTCATGCTGTCACTCTATCATCGCTTCATTCAGTACATGTTTGGATCAAGGTTTCTGATAGAAAAGTCCACTCACAACCTGAAAAACATTATTTCTTCAATGCTCTGTTTGCAGAGAATTCCTTCTGAAAGACGATTTTGATAAAAAGAAAAACACATTTATATTTATCGCTGAGATGGGCTTTAAACTGACTCAGCTTCCCCCCCACCCCCTTTGCTTCACAATCACTTCAGAATGTGAAACATGCACCCGAAACCCCACAGATCCTGGGGGGGCAGTTCTCAGCTTGATCTGTAAGATGCTGTGGGAAGATATCGCCAACACCTCCTGTGAACAGACAGCCTCTCTGCAGCTTACAGCAGATGCAGAGACATCAAACTGAAAGCATTGCTGGGTGTAGTCTATTAAACCTACATTGTGTACTTTAGCTTTTTTATGTCGAGCCAGTATGCACTATCACAGCTGTTTTCCATTTCAGCTGCAGAGAAAGGGATGTTTTGTTGCATAAATGCTTAAATGACTTAGATTTCAGGGATGGTATGTGTAGTTCTGGTGTAACTCAGTTCTGATGCAGTGATTTATGTGTACAGTTCGTCCTTGCAACACATTTCCTATAAGCTTTTGTCTCTGTTTTGTTCTGTGATGTTTTTTGTCCTTGGATTCCTGATGTAGACAAGTTTCATAACCAGCAATAATTCAGAGTGTCAAGTGGACAAGCAGCAAGGACAAACATCATCTTCTGTTTACATCAGTGATTTTTTAGGAGCAGTGAAGCTGCGCAACGAAAAGGTTATGTATGAAAGAGCAACATGCACTTTGCAATGGTGATGCCCTGGATGGAAGATTTGATGTAAAAGTTTAAAAGGATCGCATGCATATCACTTTGACAAGACCAGAGAAACCCAGCTTGTGCAAGTTCAGTCAGAAAGCGCAATGAAGGAGTTTGTGAGAAGAACTCAGAGATTCTGTTGGTGCCTCACTGAACAGCTGAGTCGGCTTCTGGAAAGCTTGTTTATCTCACCGCACAAATCCAACAATCCTAAGAATAGTTCTAAATAGAATAAAGGAAAGGGATTACTGCGATGTCTTGCTAAAAATGAAATATCAGAAAGAGCAGGAGCTTCTTAAAGAGACAGAGGCCAATTTCAAGGCCTCTGTCTCTTTAAATTGCAAAGTCAAAAATGTTTTAAGTCATATTTGATATATGCAACAATTTTATAACAACTACATTTAATGTAGTTACTTGATTGTGCTAAAAAATAAATGGGTCTATGTGCCTGGAAAACACATAATTCTGCCTCTTTAAATGCAGCTGCATTCATTAGGAATATGCATTTGTTAGAATCAGTCGAATCATAAACAACCACAACAAGCTGGCACCTTATATTTTTCTGATAAACATTTGATTGACAATCTAAAATGTTTTAATTCGACCAAACCAAAAGGCCAAATAAGGTCCAATCATTTTTCATAGCATCAGCATTGAGGCACCTTTCATATTAAAGTTGGTGATTAAATATGCATAAAATAGAAGCAAACTTTTCAGTTTACATTTGCCACTCAGCTGTTACCAAATCCCAGTTCTCCCTCCTCCCACCATCTCTGTCCTCCTGACTCACATGATCACCAGCACATATCAGCTTCTGCCCACTACACTCTCATTCTCTCATATTACATATTATCTCTGCCATATTCTCTCTGCTTGAAGCAGACACACATGCACACACACAGAGAGGAACTGCAGTTGTTTTCATATGTTATTCAAATGAGAAAGCTGCAGATGTTAATGTGAGGTGTACTGGGCGGTTTTCTGCCATGATTCCTTTCTAATCCCAACCCTCCTACTGTGCAGCGAAAGAAATGCTTATGCATTAAATGTGGTCATTAAAAGTAGAGAGTAATGTTACTGTGTAGCTGTGATTCTTCATTTTTACTAGGCTTACATATCCAAAAGAAAGCCAAGCCAGTTTGATGTTCGTCTTATTGTTTGACAGTAAGTGGTTACCGCAATTCCAGCTGCAGCAGTGCAATCTTCCAGCTCCAAGTCAATTTGTGTTTGGTTTGATTCACTGTTATTTTTGTCTCTTCTTTTAAGTCCTTTAGTTGATTGTTGAATACTGTGGATCCAACTTCTGTCAGTCAGAGAGAAAAAACCCACCAGAGAAACAGTAAAACATACTGCCCTGTCAGTGATTTAATTGAAACATCTCTGTGAAATGGAATGATGCTGTGTAATACGCAGCAGTGCTGAGTCTGACGTTTTGCCATCATGTTCAGTTGCTCTTGCTGCAAACACCTCAGTTTGACCCAAATGTAAAGCAAAAATGTGTCACTTGAGGTAACAGTCAGCATTTGCGGCCACTTTGATGGATGAAAACGTGTTTTTCCCTCTTTTTTAGAAAGAAATAGTCGAACCATAAAACATTTTTCTCCAAATGTACTTCTAGTATACATTAGAGCTAAAACTCTTGTGGGAACTACAGAGGAGTAGAGCTAATAAGTGTGGGAAGAGTGGACTGAGGTCAGAAGTGAGCTTTTGTGAGCAGAAATACGCTTTTATGCCAAGTAAGAGTTCTACAAATGAAACATAAGGATGCTGAAGGAGAAGTACAGAGAAGGCTGCATTGCATCTTATTTAGAAAAAGTGAAGGACAGGCTGCCGAGAGTGGAGCTGTGGTATTACATGAGGAGGTATTGCATGTTTTAATATAGTGCAGGAAATGTATGAGAGCTTTTATTCATCTGGAAAGTAGAGGTTTTGTCCATTTTCTCCAAAAAAATAATAACAATGAGAGCATTTATAGACATGGATTTTCAAATCTGCATTTGACTGGGTCATTCTTATACACGGGTATAATCTAAACCACACTAGCGCAAGTCTGGTATGTTTTGGATTGTTATTCTACTGGAAAGTGAACCTGTAGAATATTTCTCATTTGAATAACATATTAAACAAGTGCACTGTTGCTGTTTCTCTGTGTGTGCATGTGTGTCTGCTTCAAACTCAAAGTGCAATGGGCAGAGAGAATATGTAAAATGAGAGAATGATATTACTTCTAACAGTGGTTTTCCTAGGATAGCCCCATGTTTATGTTTCATCTTCTCATAAACTCTGACCAGCTTCTGAAGAGAATTACTCCACACACAGCATGATGTTACTAGCCCCATATTTCACCCGAGGTCTGCAGAATGCAGAGAGTGTTACTTTCTCTTCCACTTCCCAGTTGTGTTTTTTTATATGTATTAGTCAATCACAACAAAAATTCCACATAATATTCTGAAATTGGTAGTTGTTTAGTGCTAAAATGTGAATGCGAGTCAATTAATGCAATAAAAATGCAACCAGTAAAATGTGACGCTCGCAGCAATCCTTTCAACAGAAGCTAAACTGAAAGAAACAAAAACACTAATTAAACATTGTTGGAGGGATTATGTGTGTTTTTAATGATTCATTTATTCCTCTATTTAAGGAATTTAAGCCTTCTTGCTTTGGTGATGCTTCCACACTCTGAACAGTGCTGTGACTGGGGATTTGAGGTTTGGCAAACTTAAAACTGGGAGGAGAATATCACACACTGTGGAAAATTCAAGGTTATACCTGATGGATTTTCACTGCCTCATGAGAATATGACTTCCCAGCTTTTTTTATTTTTATTTTCAGCATTATTGTTTTTGTTTTTTTGCACATTGTTGCTTTCTTTCATAAGTTCTGGATATTTAGACAGAAGGGTAAATAAATGTGAAAGGAAGACTAAGAACTATAAACCATAATATTTTTCAGCAGGACTCTTCAAACTGCACATTAATGTAGAATTATGAGTCAATCCAGAAATTACCAACCTTGAAAGAATTAACTGACACATAATGTTTATAAAATGTCTGAAGTTTCAGTCACACAATAAAGATCAATTGTAAGATCCAAATTCATATGGATATTTTCCACAGCAGAAATTTGGCTTTTCAGTTTAAACCGCAGTGACTTCCATCCTTAAAACAAACAGAATATAATATATTTTCCCTTTATGTAAACGATTCTTTTTTTGGAGAGACACGGCCGTCAGAAAGCCTTCTGCAAATCTGCAGTAATATGTACCCTCACTCCAGCAGCAGCAGCAGCAGCGGCACACTTTTCATTTCTCCAGGCTCAGAAAAATTTCAGCCTTAACCAATCTGCTATACAAGCAATCATCTGAAGAACAGAGAACAGAGGCTTTGATAGGTCATAAAATGTTGAAACAAAAGTCATCATCTGCCTTTTTGAAAGTCATTTCTGCAGTTTCGTTTGTAATAGGGGCATTCTCATTTAAAAAAGTGCAGTTGGTAGGGGTGTACAGAGAGCTCTGATGGTGATTAGCAGCAGTAAGCTTTTCCCCGAAACCTGCTTAACTACACTTGGCTCTGCAGTGTTTGCCGGATCTCTACGCCGTGCAAGTGGGTGGCTGTATTTGCGCTGACGGTTCTCAGTGTGTGGGAGACGCGCAGGAGAGTGATTATTTCTGAGAGTCTGTTGGCATTTTGCCTTCCTCCACTTCTTTCTCCTCCTCCTCCAGCGTTACTGTGTATTCCTCCTGGTGTCACAGACCACAGTTCTGCTTGCCAAATGGCCTTGACTGGCTGTGTAATGCTGCAGGCAATCTGCTCTTTATTGCCATGTTTTTGTGTTAGACACACACAAACACAAGCAGTTACTCTATCTTATCTTTTTACCACTCTACTTTCAGAAAAATATTGCCCTTAAAGTTTGAATTTGATGTCAATATGATTTAAAAGTCAATCATGGCTTGGGTTTACATCAAAAGATATAATATAGCAACTTAAACAAAAAAAAAAAAAGCAACTAAGTTATTGGATTTTCTATTATTTTGAGCCCAACAGAAAACAGAGATATCAAAAACTAACAGTGACAAGTCATTAAGGTTTCTCTAAACAGCAAGACTGGAAAATCTGCCAGAGTGGATGGAGGAAGAGTGGAAACTAGAAGCGAGTATTTACGGCTCGTTGCTTCAGTTTGTGGCTGTGGTGAAGATAGGAGCTGCTTTTATGTCAGAAATGTTCACACAAGCTGTTAGAGGTCTTGATCCCCTGTTTCACATCTCAATCCACCATTTCAAATTCCACTCAGGCCTCTGTTTGCCTTATCTCTTGTTGGGACAGGGAAGAGTGGGTTTTAATGATAAAGAAGAGCTTTACTTTGGCAAATGTTTCTGTGACATTTCCTTAGAAGTCTGAATCTACACTGATCAGGCATAATATTAAGCAAATAACACTTAATATTATGTGTTATCCACATCTTTACTGAATAAAGGGGTTCAAAGACGGAACAGTCGCTGTGTTTCTATTACAGACTGTTGACATTTTGCCACTGTCGAAAAAAAATGCAAAAAAACGCAATAAGTCAGAAAAAAATTCCCGCTTCCTCATCTTCCTACCATTTTCTATTGTTTTCTTGTTGTTTTTAACCAGTGCTAGCACCAACATCCGGTTGTTAATCACAGGACTCGTGATGCAAAAAAAAATTTCCATTGCAGTTTTGCAAAATACATTAATGTCATTACATCCAAAAAACGACCTCATCCTAGTGCAAAAGCCTTTTACCAAAGATATTGTATTTTCAAAACAGCTGTGTTTCCCTTAAGTAAATTTATTTTCATAATTACAATTTACATAATTTTCAGATAAATGAAAATGCAGTTTGTGAAGAACTAACTTTCTGATCTGGGAGACAAATGGAGAAGTTGAAGAGGCTGCAAGATGTCTGCCACAAATAAGTAAGGACAATGAATAGTAAAAATAAAGTTAAAGTCAATACTATGCCAGGTATTATATTGTGTGTATATGTGTAACAGTCGTCATCCTTCTGGTGTAATGGTGATGAAAGGAGAAGATGGTTTAATTTTCATTCTAAGTCCAGCATACCAAACAGGAAGGGAGGGCAAGGACTGTAGTGAAGGTCAAAGCCAGCATTCAGGATGAAACACTGAAATCCTGGAGGACATGAGGAAGATGAGCCGCAGTGATGAACTGCTAAATGAATGTTTCAGGCAGCAGAAACACAATCCTAAGATACACACAGGACAGCAACATGCTATTCCAATGCCAGACTAGAACTTCAGATTCATGCAGGGAGGAAAGCTGCTGTCGATGCTACTTCCATTTCCATTTCCATTACCAGATGTACAGTATGATAGCTACTCATATACTATCCTCAGGAGATCTTTGGGTAAAATCTACAGTGATAACAGTCAATTTCACATAGTCTGAATCTATTTGGATCAGGTTTTCTGTCCAGTTTGTCTCCAGCAGAATCTGGCAGCCTTCATAAATTAACATTTAATCCTTTCCTTTCCATCTGCATAGCAAAAACTCTCTCTTGCCCTGTCTGCAATTCTCTTGTATTGTTTTTACATTTTAATCATTGCGCCTGCATAAGGAATGTTAACTTACATTAAAAATTACGTGATGAGAAAACCAAGTTTTTAGAGTCAGTGCTGTCCAGCGTCCTTCATTTGATGAAGCTCTCCTCATTCAGTTCATCACACAGGATTCTGTAGCATTCAGGTCCAGTAGAAATACAAGGAAATTGGTTTCATTAGTTGTGAATCATATTTATGTTGATATGAGGTGGAACTCTAAGGGTCTGGAATTATTAAATCGTATTTTAATCAAACTATATATCGACAAAATAAGCAACATTTTAAATTCAGAAACCCTTTTTGCTGCTAAAATATTGAATAAATAGACATATGAGCTAAACAACAAAGATATTTATTGTTTCCAGTCAGTTATTAAAGTTATACAACCATCAGATTGCTGCAAAGTGCTAATATAAACATTCAGCTTTCAAGTGTTTCAGGAAGTCCTGATCATTCATGTAACTTATTTGCCAAAGTAATTCTTTGGAAATGTGAAATGAGGATTCTGATGATAGCTGTGGGGACGTCTGCTTGCTGCAGCATTGAGAGCATTGCACATTGAGTAGCTTAAGTAATAGGTCAATTCCTTTTAGCACAACTTACACACAACAACAGTCTTTTAATGTCCTATCATTTTGTTTTGTGAAACAAAACTTATCTCCGAGTGGGCAAAGAGAAGAAGCTTTGTGGATATAAACCTTTTGACTTGGGACTTTTAATTGCATTAAAATCTATGTAATTAAATGATAAAAATCCAGGCTGCCCAGTGGTGCAGTTGGTAGAGCTGTTGCCTTGCAGCAAGAAGGTTCTGGGTTCAATTCCCCGGTCTTTCTGCATGGAGTTTGCATGTTCTCCCTGTGCATGCGTGGGTTCTCTCTGGGTACTCTGGCTTCCTCCCACAGTCCAAAAACATGACTGTCAGGTTAATTGGTCTCTCCAAATTCTCCCTAGATGTGCGTGTGCATGGATAACAAGTTGTTACAGGGTATATTTTTGTGTATATTTTTGATAGTAGGATCAGAAAAATTCTTTTCTCTGGCCTCACATACAACTAATTGGCATATATATATGTATATATATAGCATTTTATGGTTCCTATGGAAACTTGCAGCTCTCCAACAGCGATCTTTGGAGATTTATTTTAGCTCCCTACCATCCTCCTCACTGTACATCGTGTCAAGATAAATTTGGGTCCTTGTCCAGCCAAGTGGCCAATAGCTGAAAGAAATAGGCTTCTGTGTCACGTCACATTTAATCAGATCAACGGAAAGACTTCTGAAGTTCCTCGAGACTCTGATCCACTTCAAAAACTGTAAATAAAAAATGGTCAAGGTAAAGTTAGAGATACTAATAATTGTGCCACAAGTGATTTGATTTTGTTAAAAGCAATAGTTTCCTAATATGTGATTATTGCCACACTTATTTATCTGGGTGCTAAAAAAATCTGTCCAAAATGTGTAACAGATTTTAAGAGAGAGAAGAAGTGGGACAAAGACAGTGATGCAACTGCATGGTCAGTCATGAACCCTTACACAGAAGGAGTTCATCAATGAAGGTGCATTCAGAGTAAACACAGGAAGAATCAGGACAGGTCAGAGGTCATGTATGTAGAAACACAACCATCCATGACAGATTTATCATATTGTGACTCATGCAGGTGCACTGAAAGTCAGCCAGTTGGTTGTTGTCAGCTGGTAAAACCTATTAATCAAGTGCAGGCAACTGTTCAGCAGCAGATTGCTCTGGGGGTTGCCAGTTTTTCCGCTATCATGGTTGCTTATGATCCGAGAAGTAATCAGTCACAGTCGTTCTGTCGACGTGCTCACAATGCCGATCGCGCCTTCGTTGGGGTTTTTGATTTCTACACAAGCTGCTGTTCACAGATCTCAAAGGTTCTTCACATGAGACAATAATTCAGGTGCAAATATTTTCCAGCAGAAGACGACATGATGCAGCTGTAGTTCTCTACAAAGCTTTCAATAGAAATCTTTCCATTTATGTCATCAGCTGCCTGGTTCTTGTTTAATAGATAATGACAACCCAACACATTTATTAGTCATTAGCCAGACAAGGCAAACAAACATTGCACCTTATGTGCAACGCCCCAACTTTGTTTGGTTGTTTTCGCTTTTTTTCAGACATCTTGACCCACTTTAAAAAAAGATGCAAGAGGGAGACATCGTATAATTGGTTGCACAAAGTAGGTCACCGACTGAGCTTTGAAGAGTCAATTTGTGGTGTTTTTTGGAGCCATGAGTAGGAGCATTTCTCCTGCTTTAACTTTCTCAATGTTCTTCCGATGCTTTTCTGTGGCTTTGATTGGGTCTTGTTTGCAAAAGGAAAAAAAGTCATCCAGTGGTTTTCTCATGGTTAAGAAAACATCAAGTGCAGAAATCATTCTGGAAATGAAGGAGGGATGCGTGTTAACTTGAAAAATACTGTGAGAAAATCATCTTCAGTGTGGGATAACCGATTAGAGTCGATAATTTGCCTATGTCTGACTGAGGCAAAGAAGAAAAAAAAAACATTATGCAACACAGTAGACAAATCTAAATTTGTCCTCTCTCTCTCTCGAAGGACTCACTGCAGTATATCGTCCTGTTTAAAACAACGGCAGCCAAATCTCACTGTAGTTTTTCCCTTATTTGCAGCATTACACAGAAAAAAACCCCAGCTGCTGTGTCCTGAGGCAGAGTTTGTTCAGAGAGATTACACACCGCACCTCCCTGGCACTTGACAGGGCTTTGTAGTCTCCCACACATTTCTGGATAATATGGCAGACTTGCTAATCTGACATGGTTTACAGCCCTGACACCTGATCATTGCCAGAATGCTGATAACAAAACGACAGCATCTCGGTGAGAGGGAGACAGACGACGGAAAAGGAAGAGACAATAGATTTGAGAACGGGAGGGAAAAAAGTGCAATGAATCCCCAGGCAGATGGTGCATGCATGATAGATGAGCAATGCAAGGCAATAAATTTTACACTTGAACCTAGCTCTAAGACAGAGTCATGCGCGCCATATTGCGTTGAAGTGATAAACCATATGTTTATATCCAGTTACAAGACCTCGTAAACTTTAGATATTTCAAGCCATGGAACTTGATAAACTGCAATACAGAAAAAGAAGATTTTATCTCTCAGCTCCAGGCTTGTGACTTTGGGAGATAACTGATTAGGACAGCTTAAGATAAGAGCAGTGCAAATAAATTCTCACTGAATTTATTTGCTGCAAGCGATACCGACTCCCGACAGCCTTCTCTGATTCAGAATAATATATTGAATGATGCTCATTTGATTTTGTTTGAAACTTACTAATTCCATGTCACTGTGATCCTCTTTTAAACATGCTGTCAGTGGTTTTACCTGACACTTAAAGGTACATCTGATGTAATTAGAAAATCATTAAAATGCTTCATCAGTAATTCAAAAGGGAAACTTTTATAACAAACACATTTGTTATCTACATAGAATGACGAAGCATTTTTCTAAACTGAACTTTCTATTACATACAAAAAATGTTAAAATTAAAAGGAGTGGAAGATTGTTGCAACACATGCTGACTGTTCGCAGATTGCTACATCAAAATGTGTCATTGGAAAATTGAGTGGTAAGAAAAATGCAACCAGAAAAACAACAGCCCTGTTTACAGTCAGTGAGGATTTGATGAATCATATCTACTGGAATATTTTCTCAGGTTTAAAGTCAGCCCAGAAAATGTTAGAGCAGCACAGACTTTCTTTTGCTGACAGAGGTGCTGATTTTATTTTACACCAGCACCTGGCCAAAACATTTTTACAAACCATTTTCAGTAAAGTCTGGCTTCAGTTTACGGCACTTTAAGAAAGATTATGAAATAAACATGATAGAGGTCAAAGTAATATCTGACCACTGAATCTTCCAAAGGGTTGAAGTTTTAATCCACAAACAATAACATTTAGATGGCTAAAATTGCACTTCTGTTCCAGGTGGCTTGTTTTTAAGGATTGATTAACTTGGGCACATAGTGCCAGCAGACAAAACATTTGTTTCCTGCATATTTTTTGAATCATTTGAGTTTTCATATCTCCTCCATAGGAATAAACCCAGTCACTTTGTAACATCTACAGACCAAGCCACAAAACTAGAAAAGTAAAAAAAACTTATTTTTGTGCACAAAAAGTATTACTACTAAGGAATAAAGGTAGACATTTTGAACATCACGGGAGAGTTATAATGTGAAAACTGTGAAATGTATTTATTTATTATTAAACTGTGTGAATACATTCATCATGGCGGGATAATGATTCAACTCTTTGGCTAATTTGTCAAGAAGTATTTCTGAAAGACTGTAAAGTGTCAGACCACGGTAGCAATCAGGCTGGACATTACAACTCCCTGCTTGGCATTTAATACTTTCATCTCATTCTGGCTTCTATGCACAGTCTCCTAATCAGCCATAGATTTAACGTCTGGGTTTTCAGAAGGCCATTTCTGAAACTTGATGTTAGTCTGCTTTATCCTTTCCAAAAGTAGTTTTGATATGATTGTGATCATTATCCCGCTGGAACAGCAAACTGTGTCCAAGTTTCAAACATCTAGCTGTGAATTTGAGGTGAAATTGGAGAATTTGGAGGTAGTCCAAAATCTTCCCTTTTCCATCCAACATTTGCAATGCACATGGATGCACAGGAAGAAAAACATCACCGTCACTGTGAATCAGTTGACTTTGTGCTTTAATGTGCTGTAAAAAAGGAGTTTGTGTTTTAAGCAGCATGATGGATCGACACCAAAAAGCAAACATGAAATGTAACGAACAAGGTCACCTTCACGCTTCTGACTGGATATATTTGTGCAATAAAAACAAGAAATGTTGATGTTTTTAACCACATCTAATCAACAACAAATAATCTACTTGTTTGTGTCTCCACACTAATGTCAGCATATCGTAGATTGTTTTCGATAAAATGGCTGTGCTCATGAATCAGAGTAATTATAACAGATGACAGGTGGAGTTGGCCAATCCTATCTGTGCCTTTTTTTTGGACTGTGGCCTCATGCTGATGGAAATGACTAATGTGTGATTATTGCTCACATCGACAGGGTTATAATTAACAAAGCTTTGTACAGTCACTGAATAACTGAAGCCAAATCTGTCACTTCCAGAAGTTTCTTTTAATCCTCATGATGGTTCTCAACTGTTTAATCACAGGATGAGAAAAATCAGTTGGTCAGGGTGAAAGTAAAATACAAAAACATTTCTTTTTGGAAATGAAATGATATAAAAATGCATTTATAACATAATCAGTTCTGTAAATCTGCATTTCTGCTTGTTTGCTCTAATCCTACTGATTAAGATGCTATGTGAGAAGGACATGCTGTTATTTAAACATGCTGAAGGTGCAAAGTATATTACAGGTCAGGGTAAGTCCTTTTTTTTTTTTTAAATATCCCCCAAAGAATTTCTCCCCTATTCCTCCTCATTAAGAAGGTTTCTGAAGCTGTAAGCATTGCATATAAAATCGTCCATTATCTCTGGGGATTTTTGCAGCTGACAGAAGCAAACATGTCTTATGTGGAAGTGCGGTCAGACAGCTGTATCAGAATATTAAAACTTAATTGATTAATTCAAAGTATAATCAGTGATGTCCATGGTCTTTTTTTTGTACTGGAGGGAGTTAAACAGGAAGGCTTTCATGGTCATTTATCATTTATATGGTATGTTCAGTGCAGAAAGAAAAAGTAATTATTTTCCTCCATCACAAACTCCACAGATTTCAAAGCAATTCTATTAGATCAACTCAAAGTGGTGCATAAAGTCTGGACTGGATTTATCTTTTTTTAACATATAAAAATCAGAAAGGTGTGGTGTGCATTTGAATACAGCCTTTCAGCTCTGATACCAACATATAGTTAAGTCAATTTCTATTTTGCAGAGACAAAGGGAGAAGTTATCCCTCTCCAGACGTACGAATATGTTCGGGGCATGCTCCTAAATACCCAACGCTTTGAATACCAAATGTGATTCTACAAAGATCTGATGCAGTTGGATTCATATGCATAGACAGTTTTTTAGTTCTACACACAAACAAGCAACAGAAAACTTGCCTGGGATCCAACTTACAAGAAATGTTTCTAAGTTTCCGGTCCATATGTCACTTATTGGGTACAGCGACTGAATTGCTTGTTAACACCAACAACAATTAAGCCAATTACATGCTAGAAAATCACATTTAGAGTGTTGTCCATATTAAAGCCTGGAACTAATTAAAAGAAAGAGAAAAAAGACTGACTTAAGTTCTTCTTGTAAACCTTAACTCTGCACTACTAATTATACACTTCCAGTAAAAAAAGGTAATAAGGGCACACATGTCCTGATAGCAGTAATCTAGATGGGATGGTGAGGTTTAGGTGGGTTTATCAGGACTATGCAGAGGATGATGACTGAATGTGATCTGAGACAGGAATGAACAATGAGCAGGCAGAACAAAAGATATAAAGTAATCATGGTAGAAAAAAAAAGAGCTGAGACACAGAAAACCTAAAGTTAAAAGACTGAAAAAGAAAAAAAAACTCAACAATCTTATTCTAAAGCTGAGGTCAATGTTTGAGTGTTGCCAGTCGGACATGACATGGACACCTGGCAAGACGGGGAAAGAAGCCTGAAGAAAGTCCTGCATGGTGATGAGATGATGGATAACAGCTGTGCATAAAAGCCACCATGGAGCCAGGGTGCCAAACCAGAAGCAAGCACACACACACACACCCCCACACACACACCCACACCCCCCCACACACACACCCCCACAAACACCCACACAGCCCCGCACACACACCCCCACGCGCACACACCCACCCAGGAGAGGATAAGCAGCAAGATGTGAATGAAAAAGGAGAAAGATCAAGAAGACGAAAAGATTACACAGCTGTTGTAAACATGACAAAAATCAGGCAGTGTTCCCTAAGGTTGCAAAAAAGATTTGAAGAATAACTCCATGAATTTACTTTAATTAAGCTTTCAAAATATTCAATATTCAACCATTTTTTGTTCAATCAGAGATTAGCAGTGTTGTCAAGAAGCAAAACATATGTTAGACAACCAATTATTCAGATATTTAATCAGGGGAACATCTTTCTCTTTCTTCCCCTCTTTCAGTTTTTTAAAGCATTTTTAGTTATTTCACTTCATTTGCATTGTTGGTATATCTTATAAAATCAGGATTAGGTATATTACATTTTTCAGCAGGAATATGACAATCTGAAAAGATCAAATACTGTTGCAAGGCACAGTAAAACCACTGATAATCAAAAACAGCCATTCTGCATCTGATTATGACTCATTTCTGTATTTTCTGATTATTTTCTTTCATAAATCCTTCCTGTAGGAAGCAGGGAAACACCTAAAACCTGCAGGGCAGCTGCCCCTGAAAACCATGGTGAGGGACCCCTGATTTACAGGGATTTACAGGACAGTCTTTCCATTTTGGTTGTCATGAATCGTTAGTTATATAATTGGACACCAGTGTGGTGTTGACTTCTAATTTGGTGACAAAATGTGTGATTTTATTGTTTCAGGAGCTGATTAAGAGCGTATTGATTCTTCTGGTTTGTGTGCTGCAATTAAATCTACTTCAAAGATATCCTCGACAAAGACTCTCTCTCCCTCAGCTCGTCGCTGTGTGTAATTAATCATACTTCTCAGACTCATACACGATTGCTTCTGCGGGAAGATGTCCCTGAATGTGTCTCATCATTTCCTGGCTGAATAAAGGACGCAAGTCACACGAAGAGACCTTGATATTAAATCCGTGCAACACCAGAAGACTTATTTGTTGATGACTTTGAGCATATTTATATCTCATTACAAACTATTTTGGGGTTCTTTGAACAATTTTAGTTGCTGTTAATACCTTGTGGAAAAACACAGATGGTAGTTTTCCTACCAGTTTGCAGAGGAAACTCAGTCTGTGTGTTTCAGGGATGGAAGTTATTTATTTGCAAACCGAAGTCACTGGTTGCACATGTAGATGTCCAGATTTTACTCAGAGAGGCAAAAGTAAATACAGCATATTTGAGGTGCTACACTGTATTTACAGACATATATACCTGTATTTACAGGCAATTAAAGTCATACACTGTATGACTTTAATTGCATATGAATGCTTGTCTGCAGCACTGATCGATCTGTGTTTGTGTTTTAGGCTTTCTCTTTGCCTCATGATACGTCTATGTTGACAGTAAAGTGACAGAAACGGTGTCATAGATTCTCCCTCATGGTGGCACTTTATGCAAATCAGTGTCCTAATTACGGCTCTTAAAGAATGTGGAGCACAAAGTCCCACAACACCGATGAGGCAGACAGAGCAGAGACGGTAAAATAATTCCCGTTTTGCTGCAGCAGCATCCATCATCCATCGGTCAGTGAGAAATCACTTGTTCATCAGACCAAAGTTATGTCATTTCATTAAGGTAAACACCTCAACTGTCCATTGTAGCTCTGATACTTTAATGATTTAAATTTATAAAAACTTTGCCTTCATCTTGGTTAAACCAGGTAAAAAACAGGCTGATTTTTACCTTCAATGTTAAATTGTTTCTCACTATACTAAACATTAGTTTGGTCCTTCTTGTCATTTTATATGAGATTTTTAAGTAGGTTGATTAAATAGTTGGACTGAAGTTGATCTGATTTTAGTTTTAAACTACACTTTGCAGTGCTCTATTATATTATCATGAGTTTTACTATTGGGGAGTTCTAATTACAATATAATATTCCTGAAGCCAATTTAACCTGTTTAACACTGTTTAAATTATATATAGAAATTTCCAATCATGTAATTATTTATTTGACATTATGTAAAAAGGCACACTAACAAAAACTTCAGTTTATAAAAGTCTTATTTATCTGTGATCGTTCTAAAAACAATTTTCTGAATTCAGATTTTATAAGTACTGGAAACTGAATCGTCCTGGTAACTTATAAAATTAGGTTAAAAATATTTTTTATTTGTTTTTAGCTTCATATGGGATGAAACTCCAAGGTTTTAAACCATCAGTGAAAGAGCAACACCCACTTTACCAAATTCATACCAAAAATCCTCAAAAGAAAACTCTTAAGGAGAATTTTCAATGTTCCAATCTCGATTAAAATGAACCCTGAACTGTCAGATATGTATCCCTTTGTAACTGTGTATGTATCTTATTGTAACTGTACATAATTTACAGTAATTGTACAAAGAAAAACTCTATTTTGACACTGATGTAGCCAAAATGATTATATAGCAGGATACAGATATTAGTTGGGACCTTAAAACTAAGGCATTGCAGCAGTATTGGAACGTAAGAAACTCGCTAAAGCAGATTCATAAAATAAATAAGCTATTGTTAGCAGCTATGATTGACATTTAAAGAAAGAAAAAGCAAAAGGAAGAAACAATCAAGCTTTAAATTCTTCCGTTTTGCAACAAAAATGTTTGCAGCGATTCTACTGTCCAAGATCAGAGCATCTACATTTTTAACGTCAGTTTTTAAAAGCGAGCAGATTCTTTACTCCCCATTCAAATTACTGTAGAGGTTGTTATTATTATCTGGGCCTCATCTGATCGCTTCTCTAGTTTTCAACTCACTCCACGCTGCGTCAGAGGCCCTTTGTGTTTGACCCTTTAACTGAGTGCTGGTTGAGCTCGTCTCTTGGCGCTGTCTCACTCTTTGTATCAGCTGCTCCCATTCTCACAGAAAGCAGAAGCACAAAAAAAACTTCTTTATGCACCAGAAGTCTTTTTTTTAAAGTTGTCTTTGTCCCAAGAGATTATTAACACAGCAAACTTTTCTGTGGCAGCTCTGAGTGATTTAGATACAATATTCAGTGAGTTTCTTTCAGTTTGTGCATTCAGTTCTGCTGCAAAGCTCTGTCTCCAAGAATAGTTTTATTTACTCTGGAAGTCTAAGCATGCCTGTTGGGCTGAAATGTTTATTTTTTTTCTGCTTCTAAATAGTCGACTTTTTAACAAATGCAGAATGTGGTGACTCGACACTTCACATTTATATATTTGCGTTTAAATTCTCTATATGTAAAGTTTCTTTAAATTGAGTTGAGTGACCAGGACGGCTTACTTCTTCCTAACCCAAAAACATTCAGGGAGACGAAGAGTACATGACAAACTGCAGACAAAAAGAAGTAAATATCCATACACAATAAGTTCCAGGAAGTTCTGCTCTGACAGATAAATGCAATAAATGTGCCAAAAGCTGCTGAAATGTAAATGCTGTCCAAACAGCAGTGTAGGTGAATGGAAATGATCTTGTGCAGCTGACAGCTCTGCAGCCTGAAGCCTTACTTCTTTACGCCACCAGTGTTGAGAGTGTTATTGTGCGGCTCCTCCTGCGTGTTTAGCATTTGAGCTAGAACACCACCGTACCGTCTTCACTCATTTCCCCATAGACATTAGGGCGCAGAATATTCTGAGTGTTGCCATGGAAACAAAACATTTTTTTTTTTTCAAACACCAAAACATCAAAATGTACATCATTTCTCTCAGTGGATTATTGTGTTTAACTGCTGTGTTTGTCAAACAAAACAAGCGCGTTGGCTCCGCGTTCGCTAATGTTCTTGTAAACAGTTTGATTTCCTCTCCGTCTTTGTGATGATGGCAGGAACTGAATGAGTAATTTTAAGAGGTCAGACGAACTGTGTGATAAAAGTGTTTAAGTGTCAGGAACAAAGCATGCCACTTTTCATCCATAAACAAAACAATTTGGCTTCAATTTTGCCTTCTTATATAATCTCTGTATCAACCGCAAAGTCATTTTTAAACTCTTCAATTCAGGATTGATATGCTATTATTATACGTTACCTTTTATATTCCTTTTTGACGGATATGAATATGTCAGATTTTTGTGACATATTCAATAGGAGCATTCAGTCTTGAGTTTACTCCTGCCATTAATTACCTGAGCTAAAGTTATTTTTGTTCTCTGCATGAATTACAAAAACTGCACAGCAAATTCTGCAGAGTTAAATCAACACTATGCCGAGTCTATGTGGTCCTCATAATTGGTGTTAATTTAACTCTTTCAGAGTTTTTCAATAAGAAATTGAGTAATTTTAACACTTGAAATGTTATGACTACTCAAACTATTGTTGAAATAACTCTGCAAGAGTGAAATTAATTCCAATTCTGAAAAGGACCAAATAAACTCTGCATAGTGTTGATTTAGCTCTGCAGAATTTGCTGTGTGGATGTTTTTTCAGTACTGATTAAGCGACACGACAAGAACTGAGCAGAGTCACAAAGAAAACATTCAGGTCTGGCTAAAATCTCCCCAAACATTTTGGGTCAAAGTGTTGAGGTTTTGCTAATGTTAAAATGAACAAATATAAAAAATTGAAACACCAAAAGACTCAATGCTTTGAATTGCATAGTCAACATAATTTGACAGAAAACTGGTGTGAAGATGTTATAGTTAAATATAAAATGTATAATGTGGTTAAAGTTTGGAGAAAATGAGAATTACAGTTCCTGCTGAATTTATGTGACTTCATGGAAGGACTTTAAGGTTATTAAAGGGTTTTAGAACATAACAAAAATGAAAAGAATCAGCATCTTAAGTTGATCAAATGACTCACATTTGGTCAACGTTTTAATACTTTCTGAAAGTAAAAGAATCATTATAAATAACCCCACTCTATTTCTAATTGCTTTTCTTTTGCTCAACCTTTTTATTAAAATCATCAGACTTAAGGTACACAAATGTTTTCTTGGAAGATAAAAGAAAATGTGATATTTTTATTATAAAACAAATCCCTTTACTTGATCCCTGAATAGCCTTAATAATCCCAAAGCTTTCAGTGTGTATGTGCATAACTATACGATTAAACAAAGTTGGAGCGGACGAAGACGGAGCTCAGGGATGAACAAGCGAGGGATCAGATGTGGAAATATTTACAAAGCGGAGCGAGCGATGAAGGATGTGACAGGAAGGGAGGAAAGGAAAAGGAGGACGGGGATGAAAACAGGAAAATGTGATGAGGGAACCAATTATGCAGTACATGGTGCACTGCTATTTCCTCCAACAATTAAAATGGATTTGTCTTTGAGCAACTTCTGCTAAGACGATCAGTTAATCCCCGATAAATAAGGTCCAGTAAAAAACTTCTCACACTTAGTTTTAATGACCGAGCTCAGCAAAACAGCCAACATAAACAGGAAAACATAACTTCCAACCAATCTGACACCTTTTTTTCCTCAACTCTGCTAATGACCTAGAATGCAACAGAAAATATGACTGAAGCAATAACTGAAAAAGACACTTTTGAGATATATTACATGGCTACCTCTTTGTTTGCAGCAATATCTCTCATAAAAAGGTTCAATATGAGCAAAATATGAGATACCACGGAAGAAAGCTCACATGGAATGACAAGGTAATCTCACTGCCTCTTGACATCTGTTCCCGTGAATGGGTGGCAAACAAGCCACTGACACCTTACCCCAGATACCACGGTCCCCTCTGGCAACGGCGTCTGTCTAATGAGGGTTTTCTGCAGCTCTTGTGGAGCCAGACACAACGACGCTTTGATAGAGGTTTCCTCAGAAGCTGCTGCCTAATGAGGATGAAAGAGCTTGAATGAAAAAATTTAACGCACTTTTGTGGGGGAAATTTTCAACAACTTCTTCTGCCTTTACTCTGCCTGGATGCATCAAGTCTTTGTTGAAAAATGTTGAGTCTTGGATTCCATATTTAAAACTGTTGCCTCCATCTAGTCTAGTTTAACACACATATATTTGCAACAAGTTGGCATTTTCAAGCTGGCAAATGTCATATGGTGTCATAAGAAACATCTGTTCTTTCATGAACACCGTCATGTACAATCCTTCAAATTCAATTCAAAAATACATTAAGAAATTAGATGCTGATTAAATAAGAAAAACAATAAAATTCACATGTGAATAAGTTTGTTTAGGAAACTAAAAGCCGTGATGTGCAGTGACCCTCCAACTAAAACAAATGAGTAAATAACTAAATAAGATTTGCCAATTGCTACCTGTGGTTTTGTTCTTCCAGGTGAAAAAAGTGTTTCTGTTACAGTACAATAACTCATCCTGGCGCCAAAACTTTTATAGATTGGTGGTTTCATTAAGCAAATTCATGTTAAAAATGTCAAATTGCAGGATTATATGCTGACTGGAAACGCAGCTTGTGAATCTTGGAGATTTTTTACCTGTTCTACCAGCCTGGTTCTTATATCTGATGATAGAAAATATGGGTCCCTGTTCAGCCTGGTGGCAAGAGGCTGAGGGAATTGGGGTTGTGTGTCATGGCATATTTACAGCCTGAGAGGCAGAGAGTCATTGATTACCGTATTTTCCGGACTATAGTGCGCATCTCACTACAAGCCGCACCCACAAAGTTTTTAAATAAACTGGAAACGTAAGACGCACCGGGCTATAAGCCGCAGCCCTGCTGGAT
The DNA here is from genome assembly GCA_902982915.1 of Phalloptychus januarius. Lineage (NCBI taxonomy): Eukaryota > Metazoa > Chordata > Actinopteri > Cyprinodontiformes > Poeciliidae > Phalloptychus > Phalloptychus januarius. Next base: position 3,531,781 of record CADWAE010000242.1, on the reverse strand, counting down.
TCACGCAGAGCTTACGTGCAGCGGCTATCGATCCATACTGAAAGATTGACAGCCTTCAACTTAAAAGCAGCATCATATAAACTTCTTCGTGGGGTTTCCATGATGAGGGGTATGAGTTTGAAAACATTTCTCCATCGTGCCTGCTGCTACCATGTGCTAAATGACAGTTAGCGCTTTCTTCTTTGATTTCCAATTTTGACTTCCAATGATTCACTTCCTGCTAGAGAGCCCCCTGGTGGTTGAAGAAAAATACACAGAAAAGCCGCACCGGGCCATAAGCAGCACGGCTCAAAGCGTTGGAAAAAAGTAGCGGCTTATAAAAACAGTCAGAAAAATATGATACTAATTAAACATTCCAGAAAACTCTGATCAACTTTAAAAAAAAAATGGAAAAATTACAATCTGATCACTTTAAGCTCCATTTGGTTCGAAAACCTTATTTACACCAAAGGGAAAAATATTGTTGACATTAGACTCTTTACTTCAATAGACAAAGTAAGATAAAGGTCCTCTCAAACATCAACCAATCAGCACTATAGCATGCAAGCTGCTCAGGCTGCACAATCAATGCCAGTGAAGTTTTCAACCATCACTCATTTTGTTAAAAACAAGCCTGCACATTTTTTCCCACCTAATGATCATTCTCAAATAAAGGTTACATTTTTCCAAACGTTTTAGTCAGAGCACACTTTTGCTATAAAAGATGAATTCATTTTAAGGCTTTTCACACATCATTACCAGCGGTGCCAGTAAAAGTGGCAGGCAGAGCGCAGTGATAAAACAAAGGATGAAGAACCGTCCTCCCAAATGAACAGAGTCCACGCTTATCATCTCGGTTAATGATATACCCACTGTAATGAGAGGACCCACTGGCGCTCTGCGGCACAAAATCATGGATGGCATGAAAATGCTTCAGTTCTGTTAATCATCCAGCAGTCAACATGCTTTATTTCCAAGACTAGCAAATTTTTCTCAACCTTTGTGGATTCTCGCTTTGTGTAAAAACTGTAGGTTTAAAATAAGACTTTGGATATCAGATAAGAATGATTCTATAATGGTTGAAGAATGTTCCATGGATTTTCTAGATGCTTGCAATACTTTTGCAAGGCACCATGTTAGTCTTAGTTCAATAATTAATAATATTCAAGGCGCTAAAAATCCCAATATTATTCCTTCAACAGGAAAAATTGAGGCACAATTGTTACACATGTTTTTGTTTATCTCTCCAAATCTTTCCTTCTTCCCAGGACGAGAATGAAATCTGTTTACCTGTGTGGCCTTCTGTTTCATTCCCACAGGACAGAAAACTTCATTGTTGATTACATGGAAGTACGCAACCTGAATGAGGGATTTCTCCATCTTTCTCTCTTAGATGGGATGAACACGGTCACCTTGCAGCTGATTGAAGCCCTCTTTTATAAATTGATGAGTTATTTGAATAGGTTGTAGTTGTCATAGTGTTGCATAATGCATGGCTATGCTCATCTACAACAACAAATAACACTGAATATTCACCAGCAGCTCTGCGGCTCCATTCTAGATAAATAGAAACAATGATGATAATGTTCTGAATGGCAGCTGAGCCAGTCTAAATTTCAAAATGGATTTTTTTAACCCTTTTTAAGTGTCTTCATCTGGTCACTTGTTTCCCACACGATGCGAGTAATGGATTACAGATGACCCTTTAAGCTTGAGATCATTGGACAAATGTGTGAAAGTGCTGCTCCCGGGAACAATTTTTAATCTGCCCTTTGCAGATGACCCACGTCTAAAACGGTGGAACTCAGCACAGATAAATCATGCATAAAACTTTTGCACGGTCATCTAACTCTGAGCGCAAACGGCTTTGTTGAAAGCAGCAGCAGCAGATGAATTGGGGCTCAGGTGGAAAACCCCTGCAGGATTCAGACGTGACAGGAAGAGATATAAGACGGGCAATGCATCGTGAGCAGGCCTGTCAATGGAGGGAAATGGTTGTGAGCTGGAAGCCCTTCAGGTCCCCACCTGGTCCCCGCTCTACACATGCATGACATTAAGGCACCAGCACCTCTCGTAAAACCTTCCCCATGTCTCCACAATGCAACACAGAACAAGTTTAACGATTTCTACAAGGTACAATAAATCAAAGCACTTCATGCCACAAGACTATTAACCTCTCACAGCATGGAGTTGTAAATTTTACTGTTGGAAGTGAATTGCATCAGTTTCATGGGTGCAAACAACAACAAACTGATCAGGCGTCTTGTTAACTGGTTGGGAAAAACCGTTTGCTGGATCCGGTTCTTTTTCAATCTTGGTCTGTGAGCTCCATGTGCCCAGTGGGAGCAAAAGGTTGCAGGGAAGGAGTCATCAAAACAGCCAGTTAGCCAATCAGAGATGGACATTAAACAATGTGGATGTTTTGCCATGTCGGACACTCAACGAGGAATGAGTTCAGTTTTTCATTCCGTCACATTGTTTAGTTGAGAGAAAAACCAAAATAGTCAATCTCTTACGAAATAGAATATCATATCATGTTTTCACATTCATGATTGATCACAAAAACATCTTTTGTTTTGTTTTTTTAGATTTAAAAAAATAAAAAAAACATCCAAAATTACTTTCTTCAAACTCAGAAGTATACTCACAGTAAGATTACTGTGTTTGTGAATAACTTGCAAAAGTTTGATCCTTAACTCTTCAAGTTCAATCCATCTTTGGGTTTAATTTCCAGATGCATGAAGTTGCCATATAGCATAAATGCAGCTATAAACACCATCACTGTCATTAAGTGTGAGTTTGAAACAGGAGGTGGGAGGATGGATCATGTTGAAAGTTTAATAAAAAAGATGAGAAACTTACAAAAAAATAATCACAGAGTAAAAGAAGAACTAAAACCATAAACCCAAGAAAAATGCCAACAGGAAACATGTCAAAGAAACATGGAAAATGACAGAATATAACAGGAGGGACTAAAAAAAGAAAGATTTAAATAGTTTGAGGGTGAATGCTGGAACGAAAGACCTGGGATGATTAGCTGGCAGGTTGCAGGTGTGAGGAGAGAGCAAGAAAATGGCACAAGGGCGAGGGAAAGTATGCAAGGGACTAGGATTTGACACTAAGGACTAGAATACAATTAAACTAGAATAATAAGGAATAACCACTAAGAAGCAGTGAAATACAAAGCAAACTGATCTAACCAAAGAAAAAGACTAAAGAACACAGAATAATCAAACTATAATGAAATAATCAAAACACCAAACCAAGCCATGGCTAGACTAACTATAATAAAGCCGAACTATCATAACATTCAAGAAGAAGAGAGGTCAAATGTCTCAGATATTAGTCCTGTTGGTGCGAATGTGTGTGTGAACTCCACAACAACAGCTCAAGACCTTCTAAGGAAGTATGCTGAAGCTTCAGTTCATTACAGAGTTCATTACTTTTGGCAAATTAACTCAGGAAAAAGACCTGATGTTTTACCAGTGACCATATTGATGGAATATCTCGAGGCATCAGCCGGGATGTTAAAGCTGTGGAATGAATGATTAGCTGCAGAAACTATGTGTTCTGATCAGCTATGATGTGGCTTCAGGACACAGTCAAGCAGAAGCTTCTGGAAGACAAACTATGCAAGGAGTTCAATGACATGTCAAGAAATATAACCATGTAATTGCCCTGTAATCATATCTAAAATATGTTTCTCTTGACATTCTGGCATTTTGAGTTTGTCTGCACAAATATGAGCAGCTACACATTTCTTTGCAGAACAGAAATTTTAGACAGCTTCAGTACTGTAAGAGCAGTTGACAGTGATGTAAGGGATGCATGCATGTCATGCATGTGGTTGAATCATCAAGTCTTGAAATGTCCTTGCATGTGGGGCAAACAAATATCATAGTAGCACGCTGTTGGTACCAGGCTGTAAATAAGTGCTGATTTCATTGTGGCTCTGTGTCTGGTGACCTCCAGCCATGGATTTGAGTCTTGGACGTTGCGTGACGACACTGTCACATCGTCCTCTTAATGCAAATCAAATTACAAACACATCAGTGATCTGCGTATGTGCTCAATCACGACCAAACCGAGCCATTTTTTTGGGTGCTTTCTGCAGAAATGTATGGATTCAAAGACACAGTCTTACCCAGTCATGCTTGGAGTGAATGGCTGTTTGCTAACATAGGGAAAACCACCCACAGCAGCATTCTAATGCTCTGCATACACACCCAGGTCCTACAATTAAAACCCACATGTGGAGCTAAGATCAGCTTCTGCCTGACTGACCGCTTCGCACTCCCCTTTTGGGCATCCAGGATGGGAATGCAAATGGCTCATCAACACAGGAATGACTGTCAAGCTCCTTCTCTGAGATCACCAGCCTCCATCTCTACATGTAAAACCTCAGTGTACTTCCTGGAGTTTTAAAGCAATTGAGCTGCCATTGTGTGAGTGTGAACAGAAAGAGCAACAGCTTTAAGAGGTGCTGCAGAGCGTTAAACGTGCACTGACATGATTATTGTCACTTGATTTCTTTACAGACTAAAATAGAAAGGGGATGTTAACACGCAGCTCACCATGTGTTGTATTGTCAGGTCTGATCTCTTTGATTTAAATGTGTGACTGTCTATGGAAGGTTTTTGTCACCAACAGTCCATTTGAAGCAGAAATAACAAAAGAAGACAGGAGTTTAGTGGTGACATAACATCAGCTTCATATTGTAATCTGAGGGCGTAGAAAAGACGAAAGCATCATGTTTTCTGGAATTCAACACATGCGGATTTGGAGACTCCAAATCAGCTTCCACTACTTGGCGTGCGTCATTGCGCAGTGGCGTGTCCAGCTCACGGTGGTTAACGAGAATCTGCTGACAGAGCACAACCAGTTGTTTGTGCAGGCATATGTTTGCGCGGATCAGCAGGTACTATCTTAGAGAAAAGATAAAATACGTGTATGGAAGTGGAGGTTTCAGCCGCGGAGAACTGAGGGAGAACTCTTTCATCGAAGGGCTCTAATTTCCAGGATGTGCTGACGGACGCGTGTGTGACATGATCGTGGCGATAGATCGAATCAGGTAAATTCAGTTTCCACTTTCGCTATGCTTGGTAGATTTTTCTTGAAAAAATTCAAATAATGGGCATAATAATAATTGTTTTATATTTGCAGCTGCTTATTTTTTTGGAGACGTTTTATTGTCTTGGTGCGCCTCTTACCAGCGCAGCGCATCTTTGAAAGGAGCGTCCTGAACCCACAGCGCGCTGATGAAATAAACTTTGATGTGCAGAAACGATTTTTTTTTCAGTCATGCAATCTAAAAAATATCCGAACACGAAAATGCATCCATATATGTAGCAACAACAATTACGTGTTTATGCCTGCATCCTTGATGCCCGAGCTGTGCGTAAAACCCTCTTAATTTATATTAATGAAAGTTAAGGGGTTAACAAGCTTTCTGCTTGTCGGAAAACCCGAAAATAGTAAATTGAGGACAGACCCATCAGGGGCTGCAAATGAAAACTCCAGTCTTTGTAAAATACATTCATTTATTCCAACTGTGATACTCAGAAAGCAAACTTGTCCTCCGTAATTGTGCTTGGGAGAAGATGAAAGAACACCCCCAAGAAAAATAATTAAAAGCTTAAAATCAGGACTAAATTTTTAAACAAACGAGGTTTGATGCTGTCCGGTTGTGAATTTACAGCAGCTGGCTCCAGAAATTTATCAGGACTTTCCAGTGTTTACTGGGGGCATTTTAGAAAACCAGTCCAGTCATTTGAATAAAACAGTGAATATCGAAGCTCATGTCTCATTTGGTCATATTTTACCCAGCAGCTGTGCTTCAAATAAAAACAGTTATGGATCAAAAGACACATGCCCCCAGATATGGAAGATTTCCACTGCCATAAAAATCTGTAATTAAAATGATGCTAATGCTCCATGAAGCCTTATGGTGAGTTTTCCCTCTAATTTCATAATCTATATTTACCACTGAGATAATGTCTGTAATCAGTGGAACAAGTGCAGATTGTGAGGCACACTTAATTGAAGAACATTTTTTTTCAGTCTTTGGGCATGAACTGCCAGCTGTCTCTCAGAGTGCAGGTCAGCCATCACAAGAAAAGGAGGAAGAGGGAATTAGATTTACGGAAATAGAGTTGAGGAGATAATGAAAAGGGCTCCCTGTTATCATCAAAACACCAGAGCTGGGAGCGTTTTCCTCTCCATTGTAGCTGGACAAAATAAAAGGCTTCCTATACTTTGAAAAATATGAAATAAAGTTAAGTGGAAGAATGCTTTCCTGTCTCTGTATGAATGTGCATGCACCTTTCTTTAATTTTGATGCAGATCTTGATATGCTGGAACAAAGTGAGAAATGACAAATTATTTCAAAACCTTTTATGTCCTTCATAAAAAAACATTAAGAAGTAGTATGGCTTTACATGCTTAAACTAATACTCTTCAATATTTGATTTAGATTAATCATTCATCCATTCTCAGTAGGACTCACAGCATTTCACATCTTAACAATATTTGCTTATTCTACCTTGAAAAAGTTTTCCAAATCCCTCGGATTGTGAGGTAATTTCTTATCTACAGATCATCTATTTAGATGATTCCACTTATTTCCCATCAGATGCACTTATGGACTTTGACTAGACATGTACAATCTTAAATTATTTTGACAATTGGCTTAAATTCACTATTAGGCTGAAAAATAAAACCTGTTCATCTTCACTTCTCTGAAAACTTTGTGTTCAAATAGCTAGAAATATTCATAATTTTAATAACATCAACCATAACCCTAGTTTTATTTAAAATCAACCCAGATCATGATACTGCCACATGTTTCACTGTGGGCTCTTTTAGTGATGCCTCAATGCTGCTTTCTGCAGAAAAGATACAAACAAACAAAAAAAAAAGTATGGAATTGTAGCCCACAGATTTCAGTTTGGATTCAACACATTTTCTCTCAGGGTTTTGGAAGATTTTAGATGGATTTGGATATTTATCTTTGGATGAAACTGTACTCTTTGGTCCAGACAGATGGATAAGAAAGAAGTATGCAGAACACATCCAGTTACTGATGGACGTTACTTTTTTTTTTTTAATCAAGTTTGGAAAACATCCAGTTTTCAATGTGGTATCCCTGTTTTACTATTTTTTCCAATCATAAGTGACTATTCTCACAGTGGTATGGGATAAATATACGCTGCGGTGAATTTTTTTCTACTCTTCTCCTGACTGATACCAATGTGACCATTTGATCCTTTACAACCTTCCACTTCTAGAAATAATGGCGTCAGTAAAGAATGGAAATTCAGAAAGATCAGATAAAAACCTATTGGATAGAATAACTTTGCTTATGTGGATCAGATTCACCAAAGAACACCAAACACTGGAACTGAATCAGAATCTTCTTTATGATTGGTTTGGTGTTGAAACAAATGTTTGAAATTACCTCTCAAGGTTTATTTTTATCACAAACACTGCAGGGTTTTGATCACTTTTCAGTGATATATAGGAAATGGATGAGTTCAGACTGTTCATCATGGCAGCATCTGTGCCCCTCTCTGGTCTGGGATTTTGCTTTGACTCACTGGCACAGTGTCATGCGTCTTCATTAATGCGGTCCGATGGCAGAGGTCCTATGGTACTGTCCCATCATCGGCTGTCACATTGTTCTATTGTGTCTCAAGTGCGACCAGTTTGCCTCTGGCATCTTATTCTTTTGGTAAAACTGTGACCAGCGGTGATATGTGTAAGGAGCTGAAACTCTCAATCTTTCATTAGTGGACTGTAACAGACAGACCTTTTTTCATTTGCCAATATTTATTTAAATGAATCCATAAATGTATTACGAGCATCTGGTAAATATAGTATAGGATTGTGTTTCAAAAACAACTTGTTCTTGTCAGATTTATGTGCGGTGACGTCTGAAGGGGAAGAAGTGCAGTTGGAGATGCTGGTGTGATTCAGCTTCTGCAGGATTTCAAACAACTTCTGAAAGTTTCAGTTGGAATCTCTCCAGAATAGAAAACAACCAAAAATCTGGAATTCCTAAATATGCAACATTCTCCACACACATCTGCATCGCCTCAGAAACAATGAATGTTTTTGCAGAATCTTAATCTAACTCTAAGTGAAAATCAACTTGAGAAAAACAGGTTTATCAAATTGTTTTTGCCTCACTTATTGTCCTCTTTGTTGTGCAACAACATTTGGCTGAAGCAATGAATCTGCACCCAGTTTTCATCCTAAATTATCTCACAATATAGAGAAAGGGATCTTTGACCAACTCCTTTTTGCACAGTTTCTCTAGATCATCCGGTCTTTTATAAGAACTTTTCTTTAGATTACTTCTTGCCATCACATCAGACGCAGCTGGACCGTTTCCTCCAGATATGCTCAGTTTTAGTCTCATCTGAGAAACAAACAGTTCCACTTGGGCTGCCAGATGTGTTTAAGAAACAGGTAAAAAAAAAAACATTCCTCCCAAACAACCGGCTGACCTGTGGGTGACCTTTTGTTATCTTCAAGATGGCACTTTTTGAAATTTGTCCTTTGTTTTATATCTCAGCTCCCTGCTCCCTGAATGTGGTGGCAACCTTTTGACCTCATCCAAGCTTCTCCTTTATTGTCAGGTGAAGTCTGACATTTGTGCTACAGCATCACAGCATCATTCTTTACAGACATTTTGTACATAGAGTCAAAAAATAGAAGTAAATGTTGATGTTCCATGTTCACTTTCAGAATTGATTAGTGTACAAAAGCCAAATCTTTTGTACACTAACTGTGAATATGGGCAAGTTTAGGTAAGCAGCTATTTTCTTGTAGCCAACTCTTCTTTTATGAAGAACATTTATTTTGTTTGCAGGCCATGTTCTTCCTCTATTTTGAATAGTGGCTCAGAAATAAACCTCACCTTTACACAACAAGGAAACAGGAAGCTATTGGTTAATAATCAATAGCTTACAGTCAAGTTTAAACAGTAATGCATAGGATTTAAGAGAAATGACTCAGTTATGTCCTTTAATTAACCTCTGGCGATTGGTTCAAAACCCCATGACTCTGCAAAAGCAGGTATAGACAATAAATATTAGTTCTATTTATTTTATGAGAGTTATTAAGGTTGCCAATAAGTGTTTTGTCTTTCCTAGATCTAAATAACAGTTGTAAATTTATACTGATCAGTGTTTGTTTGTTTTGGGAATTTATCACAACTACACGTTTACAATCAGGACATTTTTTTTAAATCCCATTCTCCTCCATCGTTGCTGCCGTGTTTGCATGGACTGCCAATCCCACCGCACTGAGTGTGCTTAGGTGGCTCAGAGTAATAATCATGCAGAGTGATGAACAGCAAACCTATCTGGTATCCAGAGAAATTGATGTGAGGTGGAGCCTGACTGGATGCTTCTACCTACTAATAAAACAGCTGCAAAAATATTCTCACCACTCTGAGTGTTTTCATACTTTGTTACAAAAATAAACCTCTATGGCCAGCGGTGCCCGGAGTCGGTCCTGGAGGCCCGGCATCCTGCTTGTTTTAGTTCTCGCCCTGGTTTAACACAGCTGGATCAAATGATGGCTCATTAGAAGGTCTAAGAAGAACATTGACAAGTGTTTCTACCACTAGGGAGAGAATAAAACATGCAGGATGCCGGGCCTCCAAGACCCACTTTGGGCACCCCTGCTTTAGATGTAGCTCTGCTTCAACACACCTGAATCAAATAACGAGGTTGTTAGCAGGACTGGAGAACTGACTGAGGAGGTGATTCAGGTCTGTTGGACCAGGCCTGGATTCGAAGAACCTGTTATATGTGCTTTACTTGGATTTGATTAAGTCATAGTTACTATTCGTTTAAAAACTGCTCAGGTTCAGTCAGAATGGATTAACATCAGAAGGGTTTCGTCAAATTTACACATGAGCTGGAAATACCAGTCTTGGAAGATTTAGTCAGAATGCACTTATCTTAAAAACCCAATTAGTGTTTTTAACAACCTTATTGTGTCCTTGTTCTGAATAAACTAGAAGTCTGATTTGTCCAAACTACGTTGAGATCTGAAACATTATTGAACAAGAGAATAATTACAGTTGCTTCTGTATTTTGCTCTGTCCACCTTTCCATCAACTCTAAGCTGTTTCCCTGTCTCTGTGAAAGATTTACACACCTGGAGCATAATGTTGCTACCATGGTGTCATCATTTTCCATATTTAGTGTTTTGCATGTAGGTCACATTGGTTTCAGTTTTGGTTTCTTTTGACCTTTGCACCTTTTTATGCTAATCTTTAAAGTGGACTTCTGAAGGTTTTTAAACAATTCACCAGTCTTGCAACCCTTTTTTGTAAAATTAGGATTGTTAACTTTTATATTGTTGATGTTTATTCACAAATCAGCTGTATCACAAATCATTAAACTACAAACAGGTGGGCTTCGGTTTTTTCAATAGTTTTTATTGAGAGACATCAAATCTAATAAGTCTAAATGCAACTTCCACCACCAATAATGCAGTTGGAACTATCATTACGTTAATTTTTCACAAAAAACCCTCCAGAATTATTAATTAAATAGTGTGACGAAATATAAAGCGTTCAGGATTATGAACTGCAAATCTTACGTTTCTTTGAGATCTCACATTGATGTTTTTTGAAAAATAAAAAGTAAAGATATGTGACTACAATTATGTGTCTGATGATAGGATTTTCCACCAAAATATGTTGTTTATGATCTGGCAGGACCCATAAAGAGCTGGTGATAACAGGACCGCTGACAGACTGGCGACTGAGATGAAACCACACAGCAATGTGCTCCGTTACTTTGTTTCATCCCTCGCACATTAGTGATTCTTTTAGAGCTATTTTGGTTTCAGTGTACTTGTAGATTCTCTGAAGAAATCTTTAACATCTGAAGGAAAAGGGAGCAGTGAAGCAAAAATCCAGTCAGGAAAGATGCATTAGCTTTACATTTAAGATGCACACTATGCATTCTTTTTTTATTCTGTCATGTATAGTTTGCAATAAAGTTTCTGGTGTTGCTGCAGAACTGGTAACTGATTAAACTGTTAGAAGGTGAAAGAAAGCTGAAGCTGCATTGGTGTAAAAATGTTTGCATTGAAGTAGAGGGTAGTAGTGTAGAAATTATTCTTCCAACATAATCATAGAATCTCCCTAATTACAAAACACGTTACAAACAGTAAAAGCTGTTTGATGATGCATTGCGACATTAATGTGTTTGCATGGATCATTTGAAAAAGTAGAAAAAAGTCACACAAATAATTTACTGTTTTGTGGATTAAAAAAGCTACAAATAAAAACAGACACCACAGAAAAGGTTTATATTTACACTTTGAAGTCAAATTTATTTGCACAGACGAATCTGTGTCTTTTTTATTTCATTGAAATGATTTGAATAACTAAAGCAAAATGGCATCCCTTAATGTTTATTTCACATTTAACAAGGTTTGTTTTTTTAAATAATTTATTTAGTTAACACTTCATGTTATTCAAAAAATGAAGAAGGGTATAGACGGTAATAGCTTACTATGTATTTAATATGTTAACTATAGTTCTTATAGTTGACATATTTAATTTGTTGTGCAGCACCTTTTGCTGCAGTCACTGCCAACATGTGGCCACTGTAGCAAGTATTTCCCAGGTTGTTTGCCAAATCTTTACAAACTGTTTCATATTTGAATGAAGGTGTTTTTACATTGCTATTTTCAGAGCTTGCAAAAGTAATCAATAGAATTAACCAACCTCAGGTTATTTTTTCCTTTGGTCTGGACTGTTGGCTGAAGTCCGGTAAAGACCTTGGCTTGAATTTGTGGTGGGTTGCCAGTTCCAACCTCTGCTCTGTGTGAAGTTCAAAATCTCATTTTACAGTTAATCTTCAAATAGATTAACTAGTAATTTAGCCTTGCTCCTCATGCAATATTAGGTTATTCATTCCATACTATATAATAAATCTGATGTCATAAAATCACTTTCAAATCTTTATATCTATCTGTATAAATTGCATTTTTGATGTCAAGATACTTGGCAAGATATTTATTATTGAAGGCTACAGTATACAGTCTATATAAGTACACAGTATATATACAGTATATAAGTCTACAGTATAATTGTTATTCAGCACATCTGGGATGTGAACAATAAGATAAAAAAATACAGATCTCAATGTAACGACACAAACTAACATTAGATCTTCTGATCTTCTGAATTCCATTAGCTATATATTTATTTAGTCTGGTTCTGTGTTCATTGAAAAATATCTAAGCAAAAATGGACTTAACCAGTATTTAAGAGACAACTGCAAAGTGTCAACAGCAACTTTAGTCACAAACTGGTATTTTTCATAGAAACAAAACGGTCAGGATTTTTTTTTGTTTTTCATAGAAGTGGGCAGGAGAGAGGGCTGCACAGTGGCGCAGTTGGTAGAGCTGTTGCCTTGCAGTAAGAAGGTTCTGGGTTCGATTCCCGGCCCCGGTCTTTCTACATGGAGTCTGCATGTTCTCCCTGTGCATGGTGGGTTCTCTCCGGGTACTCCGGCTTCCTCCCACAGTCCAAAAACATGACTGTCAGGTTAATTGGTCTCTCTAAAATCTCCCTAGGTGTGTGTGTGTGCATGTTTGTCTGTCTCTGCGTTGCCCTGCGACAGACTGGCGACCTGTCCAGGGTGACCCCGCCTCTCGCCCGGAACGTTAGCTGGGAATGGGCACCAGCAACCCTACCGATCCCACTAAGGGACAAGGGTGTAGGAAAATGGATGGATGGATGGGCAGGAGAGGAAATAGTGTGCGTGTGCCGCTTTATTAAAACATCAGTACAGATGAAGCTTTGCTTCAATGAGGTGAAAGGGAACCAACAAATCGTTACGCCTCTGCCTTCATCTGTTTCCTGTCATTTGCTGCATCACGCTGCGTTAGGTCATGATGCTGTATGGATTTCAAGGACATGTTGATCTTTATTTCTTTATTTATTAGATATCTTTATCTCTTTATTAGAAAAAAATGGTTTCAGATTATTTGCATTCACTCTGTTTTGATGGGATGCCCACTCAGTTTTAGTGCCGCATTAATCTTTGAGCTGATCCAGCTGCTGTGAGTTATTAAGGTTTTAAATCAGAAAGACAGCAGTGGATTTGTACTTTGTGTTTTCTCACAGCCAGAGTTTGCTTATTGCAGTCAATATTTGTAAATAATAAATTGGATTCATACATCCAAAGAGATTTGTAATAGTCAGACAACAGAAGTAATAAAACCATCGCTACAATGGAAAATGATTTTCTTTTTTTTGTTTTCTTATAGAATTAGTTTCAAGACATACAGTACATTACATTCAATAAATGCTGTGCAAAAAAACAAACAAGCAAATGCAATTTGTGGAGACATTGCAGTAGGACTACATTTCCCAGATGCATCCTAACCCATAAATGGAAAGTTCTGACTTCTGCCACATTCATCATCGACATGTTGCATCATTATTATTATTATTATTATTTACTTTTTATTGATTTATTGGAACCATCATTTTGCTGAAAACTTTTCAGTTTATAGTCTATATTCTTTCATCTAAAGTAAAAATAATATGCGGTTAGATATCAATATATACCTCCACCAATATTCGCTCAAAAGTATCTTAGAAAGTTGCACAATGAATAAACATTGTTTTGGTTAAACTACATATTTGTTCCAACAGGACAATGATCCAAAACACTAAACACACCTGGGTCTGAAACAAGCAAATTCCAGGCCTTAAAGCCAACTCTACTGAAAATAGTTTGGCTAAGCTCAAAAATATTCTCCCAGGAGCTTTGACTATAAAAAGCATATTGGTTGGTTCTTGGATTGGTTTACACAGACTTTGGCACATTATGTTTAATCTGAGGCCTTGTATGTCGCATAGTTAGCCCACCATGAAAAAAACAATAATATTAAGACCTTTTTAAGGTGAGGTGAAGGGTAAGCCAGGACATAATTTTTATCTTGACTATCACCTTACATTACCACATCAATCTATGCAGTGTAAAAAAAAAGTCAAGATATGGATAAGTTAAAAAACAGCATTTGGTTTTCTGTTCATTTATTGCTATCATTTTGTGTTAGCGTCTGCAATCTTTGCTAGACAACTGTAACGCTTTTCTCTGCCGAATCGGAGCGGCTGGTTAATCAAAAAATATTTGTCACAGCAAGGCATGCATTGCTCTGCTGAGATTAGAAAAAGTCACAGTTATTTCTGCTGCTAAACCACAGCACATAGTTTTACCCTAATGGGACGCCACGATAATCAACGTAATTAGTCACACCTGTGCTTCCCCAGCTATGAGATCCTAATGACTGCTTCCAAAATCTTCCCAAAGCAATGCTCTCCATTCACTTTATAACAGTTTGTTTAAAGGTATAAAGAGTAAATGAGCTGCAGGCTCAAATTTAAAGTTGCAGAGAAACAGTCTAAATGAAATTGATTTGTAAAACTGATTGGCAGATTACTCCAGTTATAAGATTTCTCAAAATGTGTGATTTTACTGAGATCTTGAAGGCCTAGGTGCAGACAGGGAAACCTGCAACATGTAGGATTTTATTGGTAGAAAAGTCTGATTCTCTTTCTGTCTGAGCAGTTGGTGCATTGTTGTTGTTTTTTTATAATCGAAAAATAAATGTAGTGAAATTTGATGCAGATGTAGTCAGGATAGCTGGGTTCTGAAGATGCAGCCACAGACCGGTCTAGTGCAAGTAAACGTAGTTTTATGCCTCTAATAAACAATATCGACTCTATTTTATGACAGGTTTGGTAAAAGATGAGAACAAATATTCCAAACCTTCAGGCACATCAAACAATCTGGCCTCATTCAATCAGTTTTTTTTTTTTTAGGTTTCTTAATCTTCACAACATGATTAAAAAAAGATTTTTTTAAAAACATTTAACCGAATACAAACTCATATATTTTAAATGTACTTTTTTTTTTATCATATTATTCATTTTTATTTGTTTTGTAGCAAAAGCAGTGAAAATTGTGAGATGTAATTTATCACTTACGATGAATTTACAGTAGACTAAAATCAGAAATTAAAACAGAGAAACACAGAGATTCATTTTAATACATCATGATTCTAGTCAAAATCTATACAAAAGGAGAGAAGATCTAGAAATCTTCTCAGAGATCATCTTCATCTAAAAACGACACATTCCTGAGGATTTTCAGGTCAGAGGAGAGAGGGAAATAAATTTAGGTTTGGGTTTGGACGAGCACCTTGAATGCCACATGCAGCGAATGTGACTAATGCAAGATGCCTGGAAAAATAACCTAAAAAGCAATAAAGGAGAGAGTGTCCAAATAATTAGATGAAGTGACTCAGCTCTGCCTGACATATCAGTTTTATATTTGCTTGTGCCCTTTTCAAGTCGGCTTAAAATCACCCTGCAGACAGCTGACTTTGGAGAACTGTTCCCCATCTTCCCACATTAAAGTGTCCCTTGATCAGGATAACCACTTTGCATAGGGACATAGCAATGGCATTTTTTTTAATGAAATAAATATTTTCAAATGCTCTACTTCAGGTGATGGAAGGCTGTTTGTTTTTTTACATCACTCCAGCTGGTCCAGTTTCCTCTTGCAGGTTTATTAAAACACAGTTTTGAAAAGTTGAAGATGTGAAGATTTGAGAAACATCAAGCCTTGTCACATATTTAAACTATGCATGAGATTTATGATGTTCAGTTATATCACAAGTGTCTACCAGTTAAGTGTGTAAAATATAGAGTGCAATACATTAACATAACAGTGTTGCCAAGGTAACACTGTAACATTTATTTTCAATTGATCAATCATCTTTGAGTGAAAGTCCAAAACTGATTTGAATTAAGTGAATGTTGATTAGAGCAGACAGTGGCTGCGTCGCATAGCCTTGCATGTCCTAGCATAGTCTAGCACAGCCTAGCACAGCTTAGCGTAGACTAGCATAGCCTAGTGTAATCTAACATAGCTCAGCCTAGAAAAGCATAGCAAAAATTAAGCTGAAAAATCCAAATAACCTTCATGTAAATTCTGTTACAGTCATCTGAGGCCCATCTGCAGAGTGACTTTTAAAGTGCATGTCAGATTTTTATAATTCAAAAATGAAAACTATTACAATCATTAATCCTTCCACATCGTTTTCCACATCTAATACAACACTTATCCTTCACAATACAGTTCAAACATTTTTGAAGGACATTCCAAAAACCTGGCTGCAAAATCATGGAAGTTTGTTACTGCATTTTATGATGAAACTGTAAAATTGTGTCTTCTTTGTCAGGACCATCCAACATCCTGACTTCATTTTTTACCAACTCTACCTTGAAGATGTTCTCCAAACATTATAGCAGTCTCTGGTTGGGGGTAAACAAACAGTGTCTGCATAGTGTAGTATGAAAAATAAATAATATCTGCTCAGTAGCACGTGTGTAAAGTCTGCAGTATGGGCTTGTATGTGCAATGCACATGCACACACTGAAGTGAAAAGCAGATGTGCAACAGTGTGACTGGGGTTAAGGAAACAGACAAGTTTGAATTAGCCATACCTTTCCGAATGCCCCATCCATCAAACTGAAAGTTAATCTATATGATTTTTATACAATAACATACATTATCTATTTCATTTGCACATTTGGTGTGAGAGTTTAAGGTTCCATTTTATGTGTATATTTTGATTGAGGACACAGTCTTGTTTGAAAGCTTTGTGTGATTTATATGCATTCGTCAAAAGATCACAAAGTTATTTAAAGGAGATGACAGATGGATCCAATTACAGCTGGAGAGGGGAAACATGCAGTGTTGTATTCATTACTCTCTGACCTGTCAAATCAGTTCACTGAGGTTTTGAGATTGGAGTCACAAACTTTGTTTCATGCAGCACTTTGATAAGAGTTTTGTCTCAACCGCTTATACATGGATTACAGGGGCTTACGCACGGATTACAGTGGCACAACCAAAAAGTGAAACTAAAAAACAAGGCAGGATGGATTTTATATAACAGTCGCTCTCAAAAAGCTATCCTTTATGATTATTGTTTTTTGCTTTTACACGCATTCATCTCATTATTCATCTAAGTTATATAATTTAAAGTTCATGACTAGCATTACCCATTTCCAAGCATGCATTTTCATTTGTAGCCTACTTAAAAAAAATGTTTTCAGTAATTGTAGTGGTGTAAGCAGCTCCTCTGTAAAGCAGTGCTGTGTCAGGGACATTGCTGAATTCCCATAAGTAATTTGCTGTAAATTTACAGAGCTGATTACCTCACTTAGTGGATCTACTCGGTGTTTCCTTTCCTCTGGTCCTCTGATGAATTGCCCAGGTTTGCATTCATTGATGGGGTAGTTTTACTTTGAAAAATGATCTACTCTCTGCTAACTTCTGAAATGGTTTTAATCTGAAACCTCGACTGTACAAAGACGTTTAACAGACTTAAAATGGAAATACTTTGAGTGAACTGCTGTCCCCTCACTGATTACATTTAAGATGGAAAATAGCTGCCAGCTGCTGCTAATTACATCACTTCATTAAGTGATCATCATCTGTGTGACAAATTTTAAAACCAGGAATTTTGCCAGTTTTCTGATCTGCATCATCTGAGGGATAGTTGATACAACATCAAGGTGGAAATACATCAACAATGACCTCATAGAAGCAAATGATAATGCATGTCAATCTGGAAAAAAGGATAACCTCATTTCTACCAATCTGCATTAATAAGAGTTTTTAATTTGTTTTCTACAAATACAAAAAAATGTAGGATGGTGCCCATCTTTTCTGGATGTATCTGTAAATAAAAATCATCAGGAGTTGAAATGAGAAGTATTTTATCTCTTATTCTTCAATGAAATGAGACCAATATAGAGAAGTTTAATCATAATGAACAACACCAAGTTTGGAGAAAATCAAACTTGAGTTTGATCCATCTGTCTTGACTTGTAAGACAGATGGACTTACAAGTCCTTTGTAAGTCCATCTGTCAGTAGGGTAAATTAATCCTAAATCAGGTCATCAACAGGACAATAATCTCACACAGAGAGGAAGAAAGAGCATTGGATTAAGGTGTTCCAGTGTCCTAGTCAAAGTCCAGACGAGACTGGAAGGTTGTAGTAGAACCAAAAAAGAGCTACTGAGAATCAATTACCTGCAAATCTTAATGAACTGAAGCAACATGGTTAAGTTTCCGTTTCAACTCACCTAAATTAAATGATTCTGTCTTTAGCGGTCTCTGTTAGATGGTAACTAAATGCTCGGGAGGTAATTCCGACATTTAATTCTACCCTCCATTGTGGGTAAACTGAAGTAATTTTGCTAGAAGTCTCAGGAAACTTTAAAACAAGCAGATGCTCTTTTTCAGTCCTCCTGCATCAGAATACAATTTCTATGATCTTTAGTTTAAAACCGTTAAACGTCGGCTGCAAAGTGATAATTCTGGCCCTTTAAATAGCTCATCAGGTCATTGCAAAGTGCTGTAATTTGACAGCTGGGTCACTTCCAGGCAAATGTGAATGATTCAGGCTTTTAAAGCCGTGCTAAGATGCAGACATACAGTAACTCCTGGTTCCGTCTGCTGGTGCCAAAGTCAACGCTCTGCATTGTAAAAGTAAACATTTATAAAATCTAATACTAATGTTTTACATGCAAACCAGAATGTTCGACAAGGTGTTAACAGGAGCCAAGTCTTTTATGTGTTTTTCGAATTAAACTATGTATCTAGGCCCACATCATGTTAAATAATTCTGCTGAATTCCCCCAACTCTTACCACTCCATAATTGCTCTGATTTGCAGCCCAGATTTTACTACAGTGTTTACACACCAGTGCAAAAAGTCCAGAACACATTTTACATAAACTGAATATTATATGTACGCTTATTTTTGTTTATTTATTTAGCATAAATCGTTCTCCAGTGGACACTGGAAACTGAAAAGTGAACATTTCACTGTACAGGAAAAGAGTCAGACAGTCCTTCACACTGAAAGGACAAGGATGAATGTTCAATAGATTGTGAATATTATATTTGATTTGCAAGTTTGTACATTTTGGAGAAATGTGACACTTCAGAGATTTCTCTTCAATTTTTTTCTAATTGCAACCAAATTAAATTAAATGGCAGTCAATAAAAACAATTGACGTTTAGAAAGAAAAGAAATACAAATATCTGTAAAACATTTTCAAAGTTGCATCTTAATTTGTTAAACAACTGGTTATATCTGGAATAAAGGAAAATGGAAACAACAATTTGATTCTTACAGAAATCAAATTATGGATTAAAAAGCAAAGTAAAATATTTGATGTACTGTCTGCTCCTCTCCCTGGCCTTTCTGCCAGCCTAACTGACTGAAGCCTGGTTTTCTCTGAGGTTTAATAAAGTTACCAACAGTGACGCGATGTGTGGAGCGTAAACATTCAAAACCGAAAAAAGAAACTCATATTTAAAGTTTTACCTTTACTGAAACATTATGTTTAAGCTTTTATTCATTCTTTAATAAATTACATATTCAAAAGTGTCTTAGCAAGAAAAACAAATGAAAATTTAAATAAATTTGTCTTATTAAAATTCAAACTTGTGTATGATCTTACCTTTATTTGCATATGAAGTCCTTGCACTTATCCTCCTCCACAAATAAATGAATCCTTGTTTGCCTTCATTTTTAAAAGTCTGGCTGCTTCAGTGACTGGAGATTGTGGCCAAGAGGGTCGTTTTGGATCGGTCCCATTCCAACTCAATGTGTTTAGTCTATTCACTGTGTGGAAGAAGAACCATTGTCATAATAAAATGTCACCAGCTATGAAGGCTTTTTATCTAAACCTCCATATATTCCTAAGAAACAAATCTACAGATCAAACCTATAAAAAATGCAAAAATGCAGTCATTACTATAAAATTTTAATAGGTACATTTGGAAAAACAACAAGTTATGGACTTGCCAGTTTTATTTTTATTATTTATGCATAATTAATTTGCACAACATATTTATAAATTATTCTCTCTTTTTCCTTTTGCATCTGCAGCCCAGACTAGACTTGCAGGGAGGAGGACAGACAAACAGCCAAACCTGCAGAAATTCTTACTTTATTGGAAAATAAAGTCACATATTACCATTAAACTTTAAATAAGACCGTATTGTTATTGGTTCAGTTTGCATCTATTTTTGAATTAGGTTGTTTTGCCAGAAAAACAATGAATTAGCAATATGGTTCTTTCTTTATATTATCTTTATCATAATATAATGGACAATAAAAACAGTGAAAAATTGGAAAAAGGCTTAATTTCTCATCATAAATATCATTAATGTATCAGCTACATTAAAGTTATAATTATGTCTTTATATTTGTGACAAAAATTGACAGTTCCAAAAATAAGTGATCAAATTCTGCATGATACATTGTCAGATGTGTAAAGAATGACTTTCTGGACAGATACATCTCTCTATGGATCTGCTCACAGAGAGATGTGGCAGATGCACAATCATATGACAGAACCACACCAGTCCTGCTAATCACTCAGTGCTAAAGTTTTATTTCTGCTTCACAATATTTTTTTTCTTCATCCCAACTTTCCATCCATCAGTTGGCTCTCAGCCGTTAAGTTTTTCTGGGCTCTGAGGGTTTATCTGCTTCTATCTCACTGAAGGTAGAGGCTGGGGGCATGTAAGCAACGAGAGCCATGCCCCATAACACTTTTATCACTTCCCAGCCAAGTCTTGAGCTCAGTGCCAATGTTAAAGTTGGGGTGAAGTCGTTAACGAGGTCATTATGCTGTTGACAGTGTGTCCCCGAGGTGAATCATCACTGCTGCTTTCTGCTGCGTGATTTCTTTTTAAAGCCATTGGAGAGACTCTGCTCCATTTCAACGTCTGTGAAAGAACCCAAAGTCAGAGAAACAGTCGTTACCATGGAGACATATCTAAGTATGTGAATCTTTGGATGTTTAAGATTCAAAATAGGAAATGGGACACAGACCATCTGCAGCAGTGGTCTGGTAGCTACAGGTCTGCTAGAACTTCATTTAAATGCAACAAAAATTATGTATTTGTCAGCGACGGTTACAGTCCTGTCCCCTCAAATAAACGTCCTTTGTGTTTTCTCATTCCAGATAAATTCGACCAGGCGTTTTCCCTCCTTTGCAGCCATGGCTCCCTCCGTGTCTGGAGGGACTGTGCTCACCATCCTCCTCATTAGCAGGTAAGGCTGCAAATAGATAAGAGGAATATAACCAGTGGGATGAACCGCCACAATGCTATATTAAGAGCCAGGGAGCGTAATCAAGTCATGTCAGATTGTTATTTGGTGCAATGCCAAAAATTGAGATGCAGAGAGCTGAGGAGGAGATAGAGGCATACTCATGTGGCTTCATTTTCCCTTGAACCATCAGTGCCGAGCGTAGACTCCTCATGCATCAGGCAAGAAGAAGCTTTGAAATTCCACTGCCACATTTATGGCACTGCTGAGCAGAACTGATGAGGAAGGATCCAGCACTACATGCATCTATCACTGAATACAATTGGGGTTATAATCCCTGCTGAGGTCATAAGGAGAGAGTGATTGGATGTTTTGGTGCACATTTGCCTGCTACTGTGAGGAGCTGCCTCTCCTGTCTGCATTGTATTTTCCAGGCACAGAGAGCACCTTCCACGCTGTAGATAAGCCAAGCCGTCTGGTTCTCACTGGATCTTCCCTGTGTAGCACAGCCTTTCTTTGCACAATCATATGTGGAATTATGGGGCTGCAGCAGATTTTCTGCCGCACAAGCATGTCATCAAATGTTGTGTGAACTCTTCAGAGATGTGATGAATTAATTTTGCATGTGTGTTAGCTGACAAGGAGAAGGAGAGATACTGAGAGGGATTGGGAGTCTTCAGTCTGGTTCCTGATATCCGAGACTGGGTTTAGATTCTGTCTGGACCGCTCTTTCATTTGGGTCAGGTTCTGAGTAAATCGTGTGTGCTTCAGTTGTTTGCAACCCGTTCAGATAAATATATCTGGGAAAAAAACTCAAGCATTTTTGTGTTTTTCGTCTTGTTTCAAAACTAACTTACAAGTAACTTAACACAAGAGCTTGATTTAATCCAATAATTCCTTAATATTGATAAAAAGGTACTAATTCCACTACCAGATTATTTCACTTATTGGAAAAATTAAATTTTTTCTGTGCAGTAATATTCATAATTAACTTCCTGGTTTCAGACAATTTAACAGGTTTGTTTTGTTAAATGTATTAGTTATTTTTAGGTTTTTTATCTTCCTAATAAATTTAATTTGAAGTTCCCTCACTATAAAACATTATTTACTCAATATGAATTCTATCTCAGAGGAACTGCTCAGTATGATGCATTAATCAAAAGTAAAATTAAAAAGTAAACAAATTAGTTATGCACGGTGGTGCGCTGGTGTAAGAAGCTGGAATACGTTTCATTTCTGCCCCAGTTTTATTTTTAAGCAGATGGTTTTTTTTTTAAAAAGGCCAATACTTTAAATAGTTAAATGACAAAAAGCTACAGCAACCCAGTGCTGACTGACCGATGGATATGATTTAATCTCCATTCACATTGGAGAAGAGTTAACATTATTTTAGCCAACTGCAGTAGGAACAAGTTTAAAGTTGCAAGTCTCACAAATACAGAGATGTCAGAGAATATTGGCAGACCACTTTGGTGCTCAGCTCTGAATCCTTCGATGGCTTTACTGTGATCAGCGGAGAGCTCTGCGCTTCGCAAGGAGAATTTAAATGCAGCGCAGCTTGAGGAGAGAAAACAAAAGTGACATTGGAGAAGGGAAGAAGCAAGCAAATAGAAACTTTACCGGCTTAAAGCTGCAGCGAAGTGAAGCATGTCTGACCATCACATGAAATGTGCGGAGTGGATGTTTTCTTCTAATGCTCAGGATGCAGGATACCGCCGATTAAAGGAGCATTTCCCGATGCTTCACTGTCAGTCAAGCCTCAGATTCTTTCATCTGCTCTTCTTTTCACCCAGACACACTCACAATTGTTCTGTCCCAGAGTGCAAAGAACAAAATTGAAGAGGACAGGTTAAAGATCACATCTCAAGAAGCTAAATAAAGTCTGTCACCTGAGAAAGTTGGACTCAGCTTTGACACATTAAAACAGGTAAAAGATTCTTCATTTAATGCAACAAAGTGATGGTGGGGGGAACTTTCTCATAAATTGTTTTAAAATAATGTCTTGCACAACTCCTATTTTAAAAACAGATCAAAAGAAAGTAAAAAATTCAAAGTTTAAGCAAGAAATAAAAAATTCATGAAGTGAATCAAAAGTATAAGAGCATCAGGATTGTTCCCTTTAGCAGTAAATCTAATAATTGTCCCACTGGGCCTAAAAGAAACAGCACAAATCATATGATTGCTGTTTAAAAGAGGCTAATTTTTGTCCCTGTTGTGACTCCGTATGTCCCCTGAAGGAGTGTGCTTATGGAGCAGAATAGTCCATTTGGAGTGCTGTCAGCTTTTTGCTGTTTGTATTGGTTAAATGCTTGCAATCCTTCTTTCTGCATGGTAATATTGAGCCGGACGGAGAGCTACGTGGACCGACGTTCCAAACCCTAATCTGACGCTTTTGGAGCTCATTCACTTCCAATTTTGTTGTAATCTGGCACCAAATAAATAAATAAAACAATCAATAACAGTTTTGTCGACAAATTTATCCGAGCCTGCGTGTCACCTCTGATGCGATAAAACATCACCTGCTGTTTTCACCCAAAATAGCTCTGATATAAAAAGAACATTTCCTCTGCACAGCAGGGAAAGAGCATATATTAAACTATAAATGCATTTTCAAAAACATTTCAACTGCTGCTAATGTATTCTTTTCATCATCAGAGTTTGAGCCATTCTGTAAGCATAAATAAGTTAGAGGATTACCTTAATTTCCCCAGAGTCAGCTAAGGTATTGGTTGCATAGGCGGGAAGAAATGTGTAAAGCATGCCACATTTAGTTTTTTATGTTGTAGACCAAAGGTTTTCCACCAGCCCCTGAAGGTCCCACTGCCCTCCAAATTTTATTTGTTTCACTGCTTCCATACACCTAATTTAAATAAATGGATGATTAACAGCCGTCTGCAGGACTGGAGGCAACACAATTATTTCATTCAGGTGAAGCAGAGAAAAATGTAAAATATAGAGTACTGTAGGTCCAGTTTAAACTCCCTGCTGCAGACTTCTAGTTTTAATGTGCATGGGGTTGTTTTTGAAGATTTGTGCCAAACATGCCTTTTAGAAAATATCTTTTCAAACTGAAACCTCTTCCATCAGGTTTTAGGGCTTTTTAGTTGGATGTTTTCTCTGAATCATGAAGGTTAAGTTTCCTTCTTAGAGCAAATGGTGCAAAGGCCTGGTCATTAACCATTCATTTAATTCTCATGCGTTGGAGCAGAGATGCGTCTAAATGCTGCACAGTGGAGTTGTAGAATAATCTACCCACATGCTAGTATGACCCAGCTGTCCTAAACCTTACACTGGTCTGGGAGACAGAAAAACATTTCTTAAGAGAACTTTGTTGCATAATCTTCTTGACTCCAAACAGTGAGCTGTATATCAACATGGAGTGGGTTCTGAGGTCATTTGAGCAGGGAGGCTTTGTCACCTGAGTTTCTGGTGAGTCTTGTAAGTGAAATGTGGATTCACAAAGTGCTTTATCACAACCGGTTTAAAGTTTGTTCCTCAAGTGAACTGATTTGGACAAGTTAATGCTCCAGGGCTCCTGCTAGTGTCACATCACTGATTCCAACGCTTAAAGGAAGATAACGTCACTGAAGTTAGACATGATGCCAGGGCCTATTTAAAGCTGGAAGGGAGGCAACACACAGCCTTAATACTGACTTCAGTCTCTTTGCTAAAACTTTTTTCCAGTTTCAAACTGCACCAGTGAACCTGTTGTTTCCTAAAAACGCCAATCATAAGCTTAATATCCAGTGTTTTTTACCTGGGTGACAGACGGGGAATTAGTTTTATATTTCAACTACAGGATTCACAAATGCTAAATGTTTTTTTTTATCCTTTCCATTTCTGCTTTGCCTGTATTTGTGTGGGATGGATGCAGCAGCAAGATGAGAATGAATTGAACTAATTAGCCTCCATTAGAAATCAATACTGCATTCAGTGGACAGATTTCCACTTGCAGGTCTTTTATTGTTTTCCTGAAATCCTGAACGTTCTTCCTGTAAATTGCAAACTTTATCAAAAGTAAAGTTGACATTTTTTAAAATCTCATTTGTGGCTTTAAGTGTCCCCACACACTTGCTACAGCGTAAGACCAAGATCTGCTTTCTGTCTTTCTGAAAAAGGCTTGATGGAGTTTCTTGTAGGTTTTCGCTTGGTTGAGCACAACTCTGTGTTTTGTGACGTGGTTTTGATTTATGCTGTGGAGGAGGATATTATTGGCTTGTCTAAAGTCAGTTTCTGACTTTGTTGGAGTCAGATCAACAGAGATGAGCTTTTGATCATAACTTTCCTGACAGCTAAATAATGAGGAGGCTTTCATTCTTGCAAAACCAATCAAAGTTTCACATTACATTGACAGTCTTTGCCTTTAAACTGAAAACTTTGGATTCTTATGTGGGTTTAATTTTTTTTCCTGGTATGTGGAGAAACTTGTTTTCTGATTTTATATTTTTGCAATCTTTACTCTTCTTCCCTGCTTGCACTTGGTGAATAGTTTCACATTATCTGAATGTTCTGTCAGTGTTCAGGCCTGA
This sequence comes from Phalloptychus januarius, assembly GCA_902982915.1. NCBI lineage: Eukaryota > Metazoa > Chordata > Actinopteri > Cyprinodontiformes > Poeciliidae > Phalloptychus > Phalloptychus januarius. Next base: position 3,506,078 of record CADWAE010000242.1, on the reverse strand, counting down.
AGGATGATTTGTCTCTCTTAGTTGACATATAGTTGTTGTTGTTCCAGCCAGACTCTTCAGATATTTAAAAAATAGTTTGAAAGCCAGGTTTCATTTCTCAATTATTCTCTATTTTGGATTGTTCAGGAAAACATTCCATTTTGTGACAAAATGTGGAAAACTTCAATGGAAATGACTATTTCTGTAAACCCTCATTATATATAAGCTAGTTAACCTGACAGTCATGTTTTTGGACTGTGGGAGGAAGCCGGAGTACCCGGAGAGAACCCACGCATGCACAGGGAGAACATGCAAACTCCATGCAGAAAGACCGGGGCCGGGAATCGAACCCAGAACCTTCTTGCTGCAAGGCAACAGCTCTACCAACTGGCCACTGGGCAGCCTAGGAAGGATTTTATGTATCCAAAATTATTAACACAAATCTACTATGTCTAATATTTACAAATCAGAATAAATTTCTGCCAGTTTGTGTTTTGTAATAGTATTTTCTTCAAAAAGTATTTAAATCTATTCTATTAAGTATTTCCCCAAACAATATGAAATGGCTCTAGTAGAGAGCAGAGTGTAGTCTGGACAGACCGTGAGTCTTTCATGACACTAACATAGAGAGACAGACAGAGGCATGCTGGCACACTTATCCAGACAAATAACAAACCAATTAATTCAACAAGGAGGCTTTCTGACTGTAAGAATACACCAAAACATCTAAGCCCCACTTTGCTAACAATTATACTCGTTCCAGCTTCATGTAATCCATACATGAAAAAGGGTCTTAAGAGGGTTTGTCCTGTTTGTAGTGGTTGTGGTACCAAATGTGTGTGAGCCCGACATCAGAAAGGTGGAGACAGAACTCATTCGTTGAGCATAACTGTACATTTATTCACATGAAGTAATGCCTGGTAGTGTAGGTTAGTGAATAATGGAGACATGGTGGGTCGTAACATCCTCTGCTGTGTAAAGATTCCACTCTGCACGGTGGGAGACATGCTAAAACTTCAAAGCATTATTTTAGAGAGAGATGATCATACATGATCATTTTTGTCTGTCTTGTTTTATTTTTTTCAAGAAAAAAGTCAGATTGACTTTATTCTGATTCTGACTTAAATCTTAATATTCTGGCATTTTTCTGAAGATTAAAGTCAGAATTGTTTTTTCCAAGTGGTCCTAATCTTTATCTGCAGAAAGTTTACATGACAGAAGAAATGAACAGGACCAAGAGTAGAGAGTTGGACAATGTTTTGACAAGAAAACCAATGAAGTTGGTTGGTTTGCATGGAAGTCCAAGAATAAGTAGGTGATGTATTTTGCAGGAAAATAAGCGTCCTACACTGAGTATACAGAAATCTTCTGCAGAAATAGTGCAGATATTTGCTGATACCACTAACTGCCTAGAAAAAAACCTGTGAAAATATTTTTTCTGTGCTCAACCAAATGGTTGAGCGGGCAGTCATCTATGATCCCAACCAAGATTGTGCAGTGCTTGGAATATCCTTGTCAGGGAGTGCAGAGTGTAGGGTCACATGGATTATCATGTCAAAGAGGTTAAATAAGAGGAAAGCGGTGCAGTACTGCAGCGGATCTGACACAGACCTCACAGCCATATCAGCCCTCACTGGTGCAGCCAGGCTGGTTTGGACCAGCCAGAGGTATCTGCTGCAAGCTAGAAAATTATCAAATTCAGGGAAATCTGGCAAATGTACATTTGCAAACAAAGTAAGATGCAAATATGACATCCAAAATAGATGATATTAGATTATTAGGCATGCCGGGTGACGTCTGAAGCCCGGGTTCACAGTGAATGAAATCCATAGTTCCTGCTTAAAAACGTAAACAAACATGAGAAATACATATGTGCTAATATTAGTTAGCTTATGTAATTTCACAGGCTTTTTGACAAACATCAGTCAAAACACACTTTGGTGGCATCATGGTGAAAACTGTTCTGAATTTATTTAGCTCCTTATGCTGAATGAACCTTAAGTGTCAAGGAATTGTAAATAAAACCTTGGATTCTGTTGCACTAAGAATCTTAAAGCAATATTTTGTTTTTAAGCACTTACTTTAAAGTAATCAGTCCCTCAGTGTTTTTATTAATGAAATCAACAAACATAAATCACTCAAAAGTCTCAATAATTCAGCTTCTTAATGTTATTCTAATTTAAGTGTTCACTGTATGTTCTTGTTTCTTTTAGTAATTTCTTCCATATTTCTTTGAATACTGGGGTGGTCTATGAATAAAATAAAAATATTCAAGAACTAGTTAATCAATTTGAAAAATGAGAATATTTTCCACATGCTGTGGTAAATAAAACCTTCATTCTCTTAAAATTGGCCCTGAAATTCAGTATTTAAAAAGAAGTGCCCACTACGTAACAAAAAACTAAAACTTTTTTAGGTTTCTGTTCCTAATTTAGACAAGAAATTGGATTTCCACATAGAACATTGACGTTCATGTATTGAATATATATGTGAAGCTCCAAGAATCATCTTACAATGAAAAGCAACAAGCCTGGAACCCCTGATAAAGCCCCTCCAGCCCCAATGAAGCTTTGTAGTATCTTTTAATTAATACTAAGCAGATATTGCATTCAAGCCTTCCTTTGAGGTCCTAAATCAGAGGTTGTGTCAAGCAAGATTTAATAAAGCAGCTCATGTTCACGATCACAGAGTTTCACTTTGTTTCTATGTCAAAAACAGAGCAGCTCAGTCAGGTTAAACAGCACATGAAATCCAGAGCTTTGGTTCTGTTTGACATCAGGCCTTTACAGCATTCATTTCCAAATGATCTTAGGATAAGAGCAAAGATCCCTGGTGAATCACTAAGTAATGGTGGAGAAGAAAAACCTACAGCAGGACTGTCTGACTTACATAATTACATAACGTTTAAATTATTATGCTTGGTTTTACTGCATGTAACGAAGCCTCTCTTCATTACATGCAATGAAGATGTACATGCATTTGTACATCAAATGTATTTAGATTATTTTTTCACTATGAAATAATTAAAGGTACTAAAATCTTAAAGGTTTTTAGTCCATCAAACCACAGAAATGTCTCCAAATATAAATATTTTTCCCTGGTTGTTTTTATGAACTGTAATCTGGTTTTTTATGTTGGTTTTTATGTTTTTGTGGTCTTCCTGTTGGAGTGACCATTCAGTCCATGTTGGGGAAGAACTAGTTTCACTGTGGATCAAACCAGCCTGTTCAGAAGATCTCTTGCTTTTTTCTGTGGTTAATTCTTTCACTTCACTCCAAAGCATGTTCATCTCTGAGACACAGAAACCGTCCGCTTTCTAAACGATGTGGTGGCAGGATATTCCCAGAATATGCTGTAACTGTTATAGGTGACCTCTTTATACCAAATTTGATTTTGCATGGATTTCATAGCAATAAGTAGCATGTCAGAAGTGTCACATTGTAACACATCCACAGATATGCCTCAATTTAACTTAGATGTAAAGACAATTTATTACATGATAAAGTTCTGAATTTGAAGAAAATGGAAATATTTTGATCACTAATTGTCCTGATATCTTAAAAATTTTAAACTTCTTCTTTAATTCCAGACATTTAGCAATAAAGTGTCTTTGTGTTTTCGGACCTGTTTGTTTTGGATGTGTCCCACCAGACCCCAATGCCTGCTGGAGACCCGTAACAAGCAGCACGTAGGCGTTGGATGGGTGGTCTTTGTTGCCTTATTAAAGGATAAATTTCAAGGAATTTCAAGGAACAATGTACCTATTTTCTGGACAGTGTTCCTATTTTCATCCCTGCTCAATAATCATCTGAGCTGAATCCCCACATATCAAATAGTCTTGACTATTTACATTATCTTACTTAACGAAGGCAAGACATTTTTTTGTAGAGTACATTTTCAGCAACAAGGCTATTTATTCAAAGTGCTTTACATGATTAGATTGGAAATAAAACCTCAATCAAGCAGAACACAAACAAAATAAAAAAAATAATTCCAGTGACAAAGCAAAGGAAAAAATGACAGGTTTAAAAACAGACCACACTTTATGCTGTTCCAGTTTTTATTAATCAAAGGCAGCTCTAAACAAAGAGCTTTTTAACTTTGAAAGAAGAAAACCTTGAAGTTCAGATCAAAAATAATGCTGCTGTCCAAATAAAAAGATAAGTTTGTTTTATCTGTTTTTTTCTTGCTTAAAATATTAGTGAGAAGCTTTTCCTCCATATCATCCCCTCTAATCTTTCCTTTATTTTACGTAAAATCTTGTCTGTCTGTGGTGAACACAAATTTGACTTTCCCTTCTCATTTCTGCGGTCACTAGTCTTCATGACATGTCTCTACCAATTACTCCTGAAAAATCTTCTCTGGTTGAAGTTTCCTTTGAAGAAAGCTGGTTGGTTATAATAGGCCTCCAAAAAGGAAATTAGGCTTTAGATTATATTCTACAGACATCGTGGGGGCACATACTAAGAAATTAATGACTGCCTATGCCTTTTAGGAAGATGCCCCAAAAAGTCACTTTTGATGAAACTGGGGATAATGATCCCAGCTTCTTAACTAATTCACTAAAATGAAACTTTTGAGGGTCCTGCTTGGCTCCTTTGGTGGTTTAGGACTGACTAAATACTCTTTCATCCTAGAAAAAGTTTCTTCCTTAGCTTACAAATTCTTTAAACTATGTAGAGTTTTTATAACATATTTTATGTGGATGATATAACTTTTTTAGTTTCTTATGCAGGTCACAGAATTTCCTTCCTTTCGTGCACAGCTCGGTCTTTGTCAGATTATTGCATTTTGCATGTTGAAAATTGAATTTTTCACTGTTCTTTTAACTGAATCATGATGGCATTCACCCCAGATCACATTGTGACATTACTCATTTAGACAGTGCTAACTTTCTTGTTTCATTTTCACCAGTGTGGCGCTGAGTGAAACTTTGCTGACTCCTCTCTCACTGTTATCATGTGCAGGGATGCTTAATAAAGATGCATCATTTCGCATCTACGTGTCTGTCCCATCGAGCATACAAATAAAAACACAGCTAATTATCCTGCTAGAATTTCTATGGATGGGTGCTTTCCTCATTACTAATTGCTCTTTTGCCTTGAAATTGAGATGAAAATGCTCCAGCAGTGATCACAGATTACCTTTGAGGCCATTTGACGAAATTGCTAAATGAAAAGGCTGCAACAACGGCGCCTGCAGAATGCAAACTGCAAAATTAGATCAGACTGGAGGATTTCAGAAAAACCTCATCAAATTATTGCTACACAGAATGAGGCTACAAGTTTCCTGGATAGACGGGAGAAAATGTGTAGGGAAGAGACCCTGGCCTAGTCCAAGTCAATCTTTACAGCACTGGTTTAAGTCTAAACTTCTTTTGTTTTTATTACTTAACATCAAAAACTCAAGTTCCCATTTCTACTTTCAGCTAAAAGCATCTCCTGCCAAACTTACAACTGCTACAAAACACATTGTGGTAAATTACCACTCACACCACCAAGACCAGCTAAATTACAATGTTTCACATGATATTCAAATAATTTTACTCTTATTTTCCCCCAAGCAAAGTTTCCAGCTCATCCTAGACAGTGTTTGTACAAGCCACAGTTTTGTTTTTCTCAAAGTTGTCGTTCTTCCCTGCAGTATTTATCAAAGCACCAGCAGTCAGAGTGAGGCGCTTGCTCCAGTTTCAGAAGCAGATATTTAAACTTTATGTGACAGAAAACACATTATAGTTTGTTGCAGAAATGGTAGAGCAGCTGCACAGCAGATTAAGATGAAAATGAGAGTGAGACAGAACTATTGTGTCTTTTCTTATGTAATAATCCAAGATGCAGCTGTGAATGTAACTGTAAATGCATTATAGACTTGTTTACCTTGCACTTTGCTGTCACCAACAAACGTATCAGTGTCAGCAGACATTTCAGGTATGGCTTAAGAATTGAAGTAGAACTTTTATGAAGCAGTAAATAAATACTTCCTCTTTTGGTTTTGTCAATCAGAAGCATATGCAGAACATTGTTCTGCAATGTGGGATGAACATTGTTCTGCATACGCTTGCACATCCTCACTTCAGCGCTCAGGGGGGAAATTGAATGTAAAAGAAATGCTGGACAATCCCTGAGTTTCTATTCAAGACTAGAGCGCAGTTTTGTGAATATAACACTCCAATTAAACCAGATGGCTTTCATTCCGGGTTTTCTGATATCATTCTAGAGCCACAAAGCTCTCAGAAGTCAAAGTTTCCTCATGTCTGCTAGGCATTTTTCCTAAAAGCCATTTTAATTTGCATTCGGGTTTTGCAGTGTGTGGAAATTGCATTATCTCGCCGCACTGGGCACAATTTTCTTTAGCATTAATGAAGGGAAGTGGAGACCTCTTCCTGGTATGACTACCAGCAAGCCGCTTGGGTTGAAGTCACTAAGGAGACACTTCACATATTCAGTCAATTACTCACAAGGGATTCCTAGAAAGTTAGCTGGCAACAGTTAGATGTGAGCAACAGCAGGATAACAAAATCTGACTTAGTCAGTCTGAGCTACCAGCAAAACTGGCGGATGATTTACACGGCCACTTTGTTGGGCACAGACATTGAAATGTTCCCTGCACACATTTAGCAAAGTTGAGTATTTCAGCTGGGAAGCCCAGATAGTCGGGTCACAATGTGGGATGAACAGAATGAATGCAAAGATCCATCCTGCTGTGCAGTAATGACATCAACTGTGCATAATTTAAATGCCAGGAGCCTATCTGGGTTGGGATTTACGTAATAATTCAGTGAATTATGAACCAACAAACATGTTTAAAGTTTGTTCTCTGCGCTGCAGGGAGCCAGTGTAAGGATCTTAGAGCTGGGGTTTCCTCTGTATTCCTGGTTTTACTGAGAACATGAGCAGCAAAAACAAAAAGCAAAACAATAACAATTTAACCAGTTTGCATACAATTTAAGATTCTATCCAAATTCACAGAACTCTGTTGGTGTAATTAGATAAAATGGCCATGAAGGAGTTGATGGTGCAAATGTGTATGGATCAAGATGATGTGAGGATGCCTCAGTTAGGAAATATTAAAATGCATAGTTAGTTGAATACCACAATAATGGAATCTCCTTCCTGGTTGTATTTGATTGTCAGAGGCCAATAAAGAGGCTAAAATAGAAGCAGCATCTGCATGGAGAATAAAGAGCCTTTCAAATTATGTGGAGGAGTCCAGGTCTGAAAGACATTGCTGAAACAAACGCGATAGGAGAATCTTTCTGCTTTTATTACCTACTGCACAGAGTAGTGGGAAAATAGCAGAATTTAAAGAGATCTCTCTTTACTTTCTTCATTATCAGGAAGTTGTGCTGCAATGACAGGACATTTTGTAATTATGAATGAAAATCTAAACATTTTTAAGAAAATAAATGACAAAAACTATCCTTGACACTCATCATGCATCTTCAAACCTCCAACGTTACCAGGCAAAACAAAGTTATATAAAAATAAGATCTACACACAATGTCTTCACCGTCATCTCCTGGTGGTCTGAGATCTGGTTGATGAGCTAACAGGTAGCATAGGAATCCTCTTTTCACAACGACTCTCCAGCTAATCCTGGAAAAAGGCATTCCTGGGCTAGAGTGGTTATATAATCCCCTTGGTGCTCCAGCATCTCCTCCCAGTGGGAAATATCCAGAGTGAGTGGCCCAAAAGGCATTTTGACAAAACACTTGAACCAACGTGAATGAATCATTTCTATGAGGAGAAGCAGTAGAACTACTCTTTCTCTGTATGTTTTCTTTTCATCGAGCTCCATATCTCCAGATTATTGCGGGCTTTAGGGTGGATTCACACTAGCGCTGTTTATCTGCTTTAATCAAACTTTCCCAGAAAGTCCAGTTTGTTTGGGGAGGTGTGAATGTCAAATCAAACTCTGAGGAGACCTGGGCCTCAGTTTGGAGGAAGTGAACTCTGGTGTGGTTCTGATGCATATGCGAACACCAACTGGACCAGAGACCGATCCAAAAGCAGGAAGCACAGGGGATTCTGGGCAAATGCCTCTAAAATAAATAAGTTGCAAGAGAAATGACTCATGTATTTTTACAAAAGAAAAGTCATACAACCAGTAAAATCTGAAATTTTTTATCACATTTTGTGAAGGAGGAAGTTCACTTATGTCTTCTTATGAGATTTACACGACGTTTCCTTCAGTGGTTTTTGCTGCAGCGCCACCGCAGGCCAGGAGGGTAACAGGTTTTTCAAGGCGCTTGGATGGTTTTATAGTGCAGTGTGAATGTGAACAGCACCAGCTGGAAATGTAACAAATGTTGCTGCAATGTTGGTCTCCAATCAAATTTAGACTATGAGGTGTGAAACACGCTAAGAACATAATCACAGATATAGATGTGCCTGTACTGATCTTTGCACCACTTTTGTTTAATAAACATCAAAATCAAGCAAAGAAAGACAGAATCAGGACAGGTAGAAAAATTAAAGCATTTTAAACATTTGTTGTTTCAGGAACATGTCTGATCCTGGATATTGAGAATTTTCTGCAACTCAAACGACATTATCTTGTTCTCTTAACATGACCTTTTAGGTTTGTCATTCTGCTATTGTGTTTGTCTCTCTTTCCAATTAGAAAACTAATTGGCTCCTATATGCAGTATTTTCAGCAAACTTGTGCTCACACTATTCTGGACTATTCTGTTCCTCATATTTTCAGACCTCCAATTTTTCAACCCAAATAGATTTAAAATTGACACTACAAATTACTGACATGAACATTCTGCCTGCGGCAGGAAAATCGAATGAGAGTTTTTTTCTACACTAATTACCTCAGCACCTTATTTTTGTTCCTGGTTTCTCTTCTCTTTTTTTCCAATTAGGGGTAGAGTTACATAAACAGTTTGGATAGATACAGTAAACTGAATTTCATGCATAAATATGTCTGCATTTCATTTATGTTTTTGCACCATGGACACTACTTTACATAATCCCATCACTCAGGGGTTTCAGCATAGTTTACAACCTAACAGCTAAATTTGGTCCACAGAATTGAATGAAGGCTTCATGTACAACTTAAGAAGTATTTCTAGTACTTAGTAAATGATCTTATTTTTTCCTTTCCTATATTGTGATTCTGTAATTCACTCTCAGAATAAATCCAGCTGTTTGTAAAGAAACAGCAGATTTATACACAGAAGACAGTTTAAGGGTAAAACAATATCTCAAGCTTTGAACCTCTTACAGAGCATCGCTCAATCCATTATTTGAAAGTAAAAGTGGTGTGACCTACCAAAACTTGCAGTTAGGTTTGCATTTACTCTGCTCACCTTATGTTTATTAATAAGCATCAAGAGGACATTGTTGAGAAGGAATGATATGTAATGTTGGAAGTTTGCTACAATGCATGTTCAATGCAATCAAAGGAGAACCAAATTTAACTTTGGCCTATTTACAAAATATTACGTGTGGTGAAAAGCTGTTATACAACCATGGTGGTGCCGCACTAAGCTGCTGCATGCTCTACTTTAACAGGGACGTGAAAGCTGTCAGAGGTGATGGGAAGATGAACGGAGCAAAATGTGTCGCAGTTCTGGAAAAGGACATCTTAGTTGCCACAAAAGACTCAAGACTTGGGTTAAAGTTCACCTTCTGATAGAGGAATAACCCCAAACCTACTGATAGAGATACAAAGAAATGATTAAGATAAAATGACATTCCGGGTTCAGAATGGCCCAGTCAAAGTTCAGACCTATATTTACTTACAAAATCTCAATTTTCAGATTTGCTTTTGTGAAAAATGCCCTTTGAATGTGAAAATGTTTGAAGGGATTTGAAGCTTTTTGAAATGTTCTGCATTTTTGACTGTTTCACATGCAGTAAATATGTGAAACTGTTACTTCTTTGCTGTTTATTTGATCCTATTTTCTCTTCCCAGACTAATATCTTTACATGGATCCTGCTTTCTCAAACTGGTGAAAGAAAGGCGTGTGTTTCTACTTGTGTGCATTTTGCTTTTAATCTCAACCCAGATGTAAGGATCTATGATCTTTTATGACATAAGGCTTTTTGTTTCTTGTGTCAAATCTTTTTCTTAGGCTCCTCTAACTTGAGGGGACAAATGAAGACTGAAAATGTTCTTTATTTGGTCGAGGGGACTTCTGCTACTCTCCCATGTGGAGGAGCTTAGGGAGCTCACTGGCATAGCATGAAAGGGAAAAACAGCTGCTTTTATGCACACAAGCGTACTACACAAACTCAGGAGGGCTTCTTGTTGTGGAGCCTGTCGCCTGCCTCTGAGTGTCTGTGTGTGAAATGGCTGAAAGGTCTGAGGAAGGCTTGAAAATCCCTTCACAGCAGAATACAATCTCAATATATGAGAGCTGTAGCAGCTTTTCCCCCAAATGCCTCTGCACAGTAGCAAAATCAAATATTCTCTTTAAAAGAAGAAGTTTAATAGCATTTAATGGGTGAAGTGCTCAAGATGAATGCAACTCTTCTGCACACCTGGAGGTTTGAGTTAATAATGTGTTTTACCCCCAGTGGTCTAGGGGTAAAGACAGGAGATGCCTCTTCTTTCCTGCAAGCAGCTGTCAAGGAAATAACAAGGGTGAAACCCTGGGAAGTGTAACCTCAGCCATGAACAGTGACAAAAATTTAAATGACTTTTTGTGCAAATAAAATCAGATTTTTGAATATGAAATGGTTTGATTTTGTTTTTCAACTCTAAAAGTCAATAAGCAGCTACAGCTGATTTGATACGTCTAATAATATGTCTCTGTATTTAAAAATCATTCGACCAAATGTTAGAAAATTTAATCAAATACCTATTGGAGGAGCATGCTGGAAGTCACACATAATGTTGGGCATAGATTTGGCCAAACAAAGTCAGATAGGTGAAATTTCTAAAGTTTTAAAAAATATTATTGCTTTTTTTGTTTTTGCTAACGGTGCTACTATTTTCCCACCCCTCTGTAGTAGCAGTTTCTTCTTTTCCTTAAGCCTTAACATTTCAGTTTCATATTTTGGGAATAAATTAGCTTCATGTAAACACAGCAGTTTTGAAGAAACTTGTTTTTGGCTGATGTAACCAGCAAAAATGACGAAGAAGGCAGAAGGAAGTGGTATAAGAATGATGCTGCGGCAAGTTTTTAACGACTTACTGCATGAAGAAACATTTTCACTTGTGATTTTAGTAGCATTTCTTTTTTAACGAAAACTCCACAATTACAAAATTGTGTTTTTTTTTCAACTGCAGTGGAAAATCAGCAAAGTTTTTGACACATTTGTAACAGAAACTCGAATAGTGTTTACAAAGCAAGGGTGAGCAAAGTAAGGTGAGCAAAGCACCTGCGAAACTAAAGAATCATTTGTTGCTGTGCTGCTATTAATAAGTATTTAATCCAAGGCTGGTTTGGTTTCTAAAATGCTTTCTGGATCAGCTGTAAGACGGCAGCTCTTTAAGGCATTACTCTTCCCTCTCCTGGAAGTTCATCAGCCAAAACAAATGTTTAGATAATGAAACACAGAATGGACAGTCTGTATAAAAGAAGACAAGCAGTCTGGAGTTCTTTGGAGAAAGACGAAGGAAAGAGAAATCATCCTCCCATCCATCCATCTATACTTGCTTATTCTTGCAGGGAAAATACAGAACATCTTCCTGTAATGTGGTTTAAACAGGGCTGAAGATCATGTTGCTTCAACGATAAATGAGTAGAGAACTCAGTGCAGGAAGAAACAGGTTATAAAGCACCAAGAAGCTTTAGCAGCAACAGGAAGGCTAACTAAAGAAAGTATCTGTATTGTTTTTAGCATTCAGTTTCTATTTCCCAGGGATTGTGTGGGATTTGGAAAAGCTGCCTGACTATTGAAATTCTTTGACACAACATAAGGAGACAATCTCTAAAAGCTAACAGGGAGACTGCAGTTACATACAAATACACTAGAACCTCAGCTGTATTTTCTAGACTATCTCACCAACAAATTTCCTCTATATTCATTTATTTACTGCTGTTGTGGCCCCAAACCAATTCTAATACTCAAGATGAAAAGTATTTGTATCTGCACTAATTGATACTCAGATATAAGGAAAGAACTGTGATTAAAAATGTTGACATAAATGCATTGCTAAAAACATAAATCTCATTTGATCAAAAATGCAGAAATGAAATGTGGTGTTAATGAGGGAATTGGGACGCATTATGCTAGTGAATGGACCGTTGTCTCTTTTCTTTTACTCCTGTAGAGGAACTCTAAGCTGGAAATGTGGACACACTGTAAAGAAAGAAGAAAACATATATTAAAACAACATTTGGGAGAATGTTTGACTCAGTTTCTTTGTACATATTTCAAAAGGGAATATTAAATTAATTTACTCCCTGGGCAAACAGAAAACCCACATGTTGCCCTCCTCTGTGGGGTTTGGATTTTACAGGTGGCCTGGGGGATTTGGAGAGCTCAGGGGGGCAAACTGAGGGATCCTGCAGAAGCAATGAAAGACATGAATCACTGAAATAAAGAATCGGAGCGGGAAGCGGGTTTGAGTCAAGCCTGCTGCTGAGTGGGCGGAAAAAGAGTTAGAAAGGGGTCCACTGAGAGCGTTACTCAGCTCTCTGCAGGGGTTATGCTCAACTGAATTAATTTGTTGTGAAATGTGCAAGCCGAGCCCAGACCCATGGCTTGTGTGCATGGAGACAGAGAGGACAAGGGAGCGGATGGGTAGACTGATATGTTGGGAGGCTACGTCATGGAACTGAATGTGAAAAAGCAAATTCTGCCCAAGGCTTCAGTCCTTCTGACCCGACTACACCATCACAATGTATTACTTTGTCTGAACCCATTTTTCTGCCCTCACATTTACATCAAAATGCAAAACACATTAGCATAAGAAACCATCCATGGAATATTGAATGAGGATTGGGGATACACTGGCTGGGTTCATTTTTGTCTTTCCATTGGTCATATTTCATGTTGCACAATGTTGCTGCCATGAAACGTCAAAGCCGACACAGAAATTGTGTTTCTAAATAATTTCAAAGTCCACAGATACAGAAGGAGGATCAGTACAAGGAAAACAAGTACTGAACATCTCAGCATTTAGTCCATAGGTAAAGCTGTATGTAACATAGTGAAAGTTACAGGGAGTAATAAATATAGATCATATGAAAAAATGATGTGCAAAAAGTCATGGAGAGCTAAGAGGTGTCAGTATTTAGAAAGCGAAACCATGCTAGTTAATAGTGCCTAGTTTAATCATTAATTTATGGACAGAAAAAGGATCTCAAGATGACTAAATCACAATGAATACAACAATATTGCTGCAAAGCCTCTTTTGCACAACTTATGAATTTCAGTGAACACCATTTGGGCCATAATCTGGAGATAAAATTATTATAATTTCATCATAATCCAACCTTGACCAGGTGCTTCGCACAACACATCTGACAAAACAAAGTGATTTAAAGAGCTGAGCAAAAGGCGACTTGCATATTGCTGCAGAATGAGAAGATTCACAAGTCCAAGTTTTCCATAAACTCATCATGTGGCGTTCTCTATCACAATAACCTTCATGGATGTTCGTCACATAAGACTCTACTGCAGCAGAGTCAGACGAGGCAAGAACCCAGGGCACAAAAACCAGTTTGTAACAGAAAAGAGCTGCGAAGAAATGTTGAATATTTACTGGCAGGAGCATTTGAACACAGTAGAGCTACTATCTTGAGCACCACCTGCCAAAGCTATACCAGAATGACCAGTCAGAGTGAAATGCAGGGGCTTGTTTTTAGCCAGCAGTTCCAGTTATTCAGAGGCGAGTGCCAGTACATTTGATCTGCCTCTAGTAACTGGCATCTTTATTGCATCTTTTATGTGCCTGTACTAAACTAGGACCCAGAAAGCAAGGTATGCATCACAACCATTACTGAGTGGTACCTTTACACCCCTACCATATTATTAGTTTTTACATGTAAATGATGCATAATTGCATTTTCTTGTCCATTTTATGTTTGTGATTCTTCTTGTAGACACTGCATTGCTGAGGGGTTTTTCTTGGTTAATTAGAACCACTTTTCACTTAAATAACACATTTATGCATTATTTAAACAGTGAGATGGAAAAAGTAACAGAGGGGAGACATGAGAGAGAAACTCAGCAAAGAAAATGGATGTGAGTGAGTATCCAAAGGGCTGATTAGTCACTGATCCTGACAAACTAGGACAGAATAAACGCTGCTTCTCGTTCTCACTTCCTCCTCCACCGAGCTCAATTGTTTGTGACTAGCCGATTATCGTATTAAAGTTGCTGTTTTCTCACAAAGACATCAATTCATGCTGATAATGTTATCTCCTCCAAGGTCATGGCAGATGAACCCTAAGAAATCAATTGGAGTGATGAAACACTGATGCTCCTCTTGACATCTGCTCCCGCTGTCAAAAATGCTTAACTCTAAGGAACATTTCTTCATCTTTTTTATTCCAGCTGTGTGAATGAAATCTAATTATTGTGTTTTACTAAAATGTTTTTGGTGTTTATGAAGAGAATGAAGCCTATTTTGAGTTGCACTATGTAGATGCTGCCAATGTATAAATGAACTCTAAAACTCCAATGCAATGATTTTCCACCTACACAGTCTTTCATTTAAAAGAAGTTCTGAAAAATAGCTTGCAAGGTAGTTACCTTTGTATAACCAGACAATTATTAAAATACAGAGATGAAAGGCTGCACAGTGGTGCAGCTGGTAGAGCTGTTGCCTTGCAGCAAGAAGGTTCTGGGTTCGATTCCCAGCCCCAGTCTTTCTGCATGGAGTTTGCATGTTCTCCCTGTGCATGGTGGGTTCTCTCCGGGTACTCTGGCTTCCTCCCACAGTCCAAAAACATGACTGTCAGGTTAATCGGCCTCTCTAAAATCTCCCTAGGTGTGTGTGTGTGCATGGTTGTTTGTTCTGTCTGTCTCTACGACAGATTGGTGACCTGTCCAGGGTGACCCCGCCTTTCGGCCAGAAGATGGATGGATGGTACCAAACTTTTTTTGCACTACCGCCTCAAGAAAAGCGAATGGTGCTTCTTACAAATTGGCTAACGCCGTTAGCCAATTTGTAAACACCAGCTAGCAGTGTGCTAAGTTGCATTGCTTCTAGGTATTTAGCTTAACAAGCTGCATTTTCTTTCAAAAGTTTTAGATTTTCTTTTTGTAAAATCTACAAATTTTATTGAATGTTAATATCCAGAAAACTGCTTTTAGCTTTTAGCACTTTTATCATATTCAGCGACACTGAACCAAGTCCAGATCTGTTTCCCACTATCTGCACCTGTTTTCACCAAGTGTGTCTCTACATTATTTGGTCTTTGTAAAATGAACCAGTACCTTTATTTGGATCAGGGGTGTCCAGAGCCATCCTGTATGTTTTAGTACCTGGTGGTAGTTTCTTCCTCAGAATGGCAGTGCTCTGCTGAGGCCTGCTAACGAGCCATCATTTGATCCAGGTGTGTTAAACCAGGGAGAAAACTAAAACATGCAGGTCCAGGGTCCTTGAGGACTAACTTTGGAGACCCCTGATTTAGATGCATGTAAGCTTAGAAAGTTGGAGGCTCCAGTGGCTGTGGAACAGTGGCATCTTGTTATTCTTGATAGGCAGCGAAACCTCAAGTCTCATTCTGCAGGTGAAGGTTTAGACAGCCAAAAGATAGAGTCTGGGGATTTACTGAGATGGACAGAATGAGAGGAGATGTGAGATCTTTGTAGACATTCTGCTAAAAAAAAAAAAAAGGCGGCTGCATTCCATTATCTTGGTTTTTCTTCCATTAGAAAATGTGTTTTATGGTGGCACCTTCAATTATTTTTCTGTTTACATTATTTAAATATGATTTATAATGATTTCAAAGCTATACTATAAATCTGTATAGCTTTGGACCTCTTTAGTGGCATGGCGTGCATATTTATTTAATTTAAATTTTTCCCCTTCATGTCTGTTACTGCAAACGCACACACGTATATTTGTGTGGGAGACGGGGGTCAAACAGGGTGACCCAGATTGATTTTGCAAGCAGCAGAATGCAGTCGGCACCATTACTAACACGGCTTCCCCATCCAAAAGAGCTGCCAACTGAAACAACAGGCTGCCAGCCATGTGAGTGGGACTTTATGCAGCATAGCATCAGTCTGTCAAGGTGGAGGCACCCCCCCCATCTCAGCTGATTTGACACAGGCAGGTGAAACAAGTTGAGCTTTCTGAAAAAAACTTTTTTTTTTTTTCTGTGCTTTTTCTTCACTGAGGATTCAAGTCTGAGTTTAAAAACTCGGAGGTCCAGTTCAGGACAAGAAAAATAAAAACAAAACCAGGGAGGTCAAGGAGCAATGCCCAAGAAAAATAAAAACTTTCTGTTGTCAGTCAGAGTGATAGGAATATTTCCCTGTTTTTTTTTTCACAAGTGTGTTTTGTGAGTTTAGAAGGACAGAGATGCAGTTGCATTTGGGAAAAAAATGTCAAAGAAAACAGGTTGGAACAAATGGCTGCAAACAAAACAATTCTCCAAAAAATAAAAGTGGGAAAACAAGCAGGCAGGTGAAGAGGCTGACAAATCTGGCAGGCAAACAGACTGAAAAGGACTATATATACACAAAAAAGGGGGGAGAGGGGATGATGAGACACAGAAGGCTTCAATTGGGACAAAACATAACAATACAGGGTGAAAAACAGCGAAACATAGAAAGAAATATTCTATTGAAAAAAATCTGGGAAAAGAGGGAGAGAAAGAATGAGCAGTTAGACTGATTCTGAACGTGACTCTTATTTTAAAATATTACATGTGATTTTGGAAAGAGATTAGAAATGGTTACATTATTTATCATTAACACAAACTCCTTTTTTTGTGATACGAATTTAGTGACAATGATAAGCTTTTTTTTTTCAATGTGTTTGCACAGCATTTCTGTTTGTAATTTAGCTATTTATTTCTATTGCTGGCACCAAGAGAGCAACAATAAACAGCAGCATAATGTAAAATCAGCTATTGTGTGCTGTGTAGTAATAAGATCGGAACAATTACTGTAAATGTTGTGCAGAAACTGTGGGGCTTTAACTGTAGAGACAGAAACCATATTTCTATGGTTATGTCAACAGGAGGATGATTGGCATTTTACTGATAATGACACAGTAATGTTTTGTTTCTTTTGCTAACCTATACAGATAAAAATGCAGATTGATTTCTACTGATTTCCGGTCTTAACGTTATCTGAATGATTCTTTTTGCTGTAAACAATATATACATGCAGTATTAATGATTATATTGGTTTTTAAAATATCATTCATAAAAATAAAAGCTTCAATTCCTGCACATAGAACCATATCATCTTACCACAAAAAAAGAATGAACACTTAACTATCAGTTTAGTTATTCACGTCTATTTTTTTTTGTCTTTCTTACCTTTGTTGATTATTTTTCTTTGCATTTCTACTCTATTCCCGGCTATCTGTGGCATCATGGCAGTTTCTGCTGTTTCTATGCGCGTCGTCTTAAAACTCACTTCAAAATTGTCTTTTTCTTCTGAGTATTTTGGACAAACAATAATAATATGCAGATGTTAGTTGTATTTATGTTTAAATGTTCATGATTTTTCTGTGGAGTGTTACTTTTGGGTCATGCATTGTATTAACAAAGTGTGAATACAATGCATGTCCCAAAAGTATCTGGATTTTTTTCTGATCATCCACAAACTAACAAAATACACACAGATCTGAATTGATGCAGTGAAGTAAGGGAGCAGGATTGTAAGATATTTTTGCTCCTGATGTTTGGATATGCTCTATGGACTGTTTCTCAAAATGATCAGAATAAACTTTGCATCAAAGAAAAACAAAAAAAGAAATGATTGCTGTGTCATTTGTTTAGCCCCTTCCACAGTGAAGGGAAGTTACACAAGGTGTGAACTGGGGCTGCACAGTGCATGGTCTCAGCTTTTGGTAAGAAACATTTCCAGTTAGAATGTAAAGTTTTCTTGATCTGCATTTTACTTGATGAGAATAAAGGTTTGAATTCTCTGAACAATCTGATTAACTATGGTTGTAAATTCTTTGGAACTTTTTTCCCAAATTGTCTTCATTCATGGATCCAGACAATGTTTGTACCTGCTCCTCCTTTCAGGGTCGCGGTGGATAAAGTTTACATGCACATTTAGGAGCAAAACAAACAATCACTGCAATTTGCAAATGGTAGCCGCTGAAATCATACGGGATTTAATGACATCAATTAATTTGTAGAGCTTTCAAACATTAAACCAGATTCACTCTAAATGCACATGACTCACACAGCTCCTGACATTGTTCCCATTTTAAGGCTCTGTGCTTGCTCTCCTCCTCTCATACGCCACTACAGCGGCTCACAAGCGACATGGGGGACTGCTGCCAGAGTGGGGAGATGAATGTTTTTTCAGCTTGTGCACATGGCCTGATCTGTCTTGCTTCAGCTTCTCTTACATCATGGCACGTGCCTCAGGGTTTTTTTCTCTTCAGAGCGGCTCTGTATTTAGGGTGTGATTTAGACTCTAACATATATACAGACACATACACACGTGCACGCACACACACACCGCTTGGGAATGTTCCCCTGCTTCAAATTGCAAGCAATATTATCATCTTCCTACACTTCAATGTGCCTTTAAGGATAGCATTCAGGGAGGGAAATGGGAAAAAAACTCATGAAAGCAACCAAATAAAAGACAAAAATGGACAGAAAAACAGACCAAGGCCAGGGAATAATTTATATTAAATTATATTTGCCTGAAGATATTTGTTTTTTATTCTTAGCTTGTCCTCCATTTCACTGATGCCATTTTAATCTGCAGCTCAGCAGCCCTTTAAGTCTGGCAGTGGAACTTAGTTGACACCCCACGGATTCGTCAAAGAAGAATCCACCTGCAGAGGGGAAGAGAACCGAGAGCTGTCGTTTATTCCAGCCTTTCTCTTTCTCTGTCTTTGTTCTCAGGTTGTTAGAGAACTCGCTGCTCAACGCAGAAGTGAAGGAAGGAGAGATTCTGCCTCCTACCATTCAGAGGCTGATGAAAGGATACAACAAGTATCTCAGGCCTTTCTTTGACAGTAAGGAAGCAGCTCAGACATGCAGATGTGGGAATGACAAAACAGTCAGAGGATGGTGGTGTAATGGAGAATGGGGGGAGTTCAAATTGTGAAATTGTACTTGCATGTCCTTGCTGAATATTTCATGCCTCCATTCAAACACTCAAATGTAATTGAATTCTTTGAAATCCAGGTGTAAAGAAAAGAGAATGCGTTAAAATGGAAACATGCAGAGAAAGGTCCTGGCTTTGCAGATAAAAATGTGTGAAATGATTTAAAGAGGCAGTATTATGTGAAATTGTCTTTTTTGAGCTTTGTGTCATGTTATAACATTATTCCCTCATCAAAATCATACCTGGACTTTTGCCTTGGTCTTTTCATGCATGTTTGAGAAATCCTTTAATCTCTCATGGTGACCAATGGGACTCCCTCTTCTCCTTCAGACTAGCCAGCAACAATTAGCAAACATCTGGTGGAATGGTGCATCTATTTAGCTTATTATACGAGCTACTTCTCAGTGCATCACTGGTAGAAACGTTGTTAAAGGGCTAACAGAGAAGCAATGTTGTGATGACTTCCTGAAGGCGAAGTTTCAGAAAGAGCAGGAGCTTCCTAACATTTCATGGTCATATTTTAAGTCATATTTGATATATGTAGCATTTTTACAACAACGGAAGTTAACATAGTTACTTGATTGTGCTATAAAATGTCTGCAGAAAACAATATGCTGCCCTTTCAAAATAAATGTGTTGTTTATGAAATAAGCATAATCAGACACTTAAAACTTTAGATCATTCCAACCTTTAATTTTAGTTCATTTGTTCAGCATAATCCCTGGCAACCCTACATTAATAATTTGCACAGCCCTGTCCTGACCATCAGGCAGCACTGAGGCCTTTTCTACAGTATTTCACAATGTTGGCCCAATATGGTTGGAGCATAAAAAGAGCAAAATCTTTGACTATCTACCTGTGATGCCAACTATCAGTGATGCCACTGGCATGATTTGGCTTGATATTTTTTCTGGTATGTTTCATGGCTTTCTCTTTGAAGGCCACAATAATTTACCACTATCATCCAAACACATTTGACAGAAACACTTGCAAACCCGTCAAAGTATTAATGTGAAAGTTAATTCACATTAAGTAGTAATAGTTTTATTTGTTTCTCAGATGGTCCTGTGACGGTGGGAATGAGTTTGGACATCGCCAGCATTGACACCATTTCTGAGATTAACATGGTAAGATTCTCACTCTGTAATGAATACATTGGTTATTTAGAATTACATGCAAACATTTGATGGATGACCACACTTTCTTACATCTATAAGGGTAGAAAAAGATCCGTAATTACTTGACACATTAATATTTAAGGTAAAATGAAAATAGTTAAGAGTCCCATGGAAACTCTATAGGAGCTACAGACTTTTGCAGCTCGGGTGGAATAATTTCTTGACAGTAACACTGGAGCACTCCCCTAATCGGGGACTTATGGAAGACTAGCAAGAAGAAAACCATTGTTAAAAGAAAGCGGTGAAAGTCCTATTTTCAGTTTGCTGCAAGCCATGAAGGGGACACAGCAAAGTAGTTCAGATAACACTCGGTTTAAATATGCAAAATTATATGTGTGGTAAAAAGGAAAAACTCGTAAAAACATGATGGACACAAATGTCCATCATGAAACAGAGAGTATGTCTGAAGATTACCTTCCAACAAGCAGCTCTAAGCATAAACCCAGAGCTACAGTGTAATAGTTTAGATCATGGGTTAAAATGATCCAGTCTAAGTTCAGACTTGCATTGAAAATCTGTTACATGGTTTGAAAGTGATTGTTGGAGTGTTTTGCAAGAAAAAAAAAAAAAAGACCAAATATGCATTAAGTGGGGCTGAATACAGATGAGCACTACAATTTTTAGATTTCCATCTGTTACATAAAAAAGGTAAAAGCAAATATTACATCATTTTCCTTTAGTTTTATAAAGTAATCGTGTTTGGTGCTCAGTCAGTGTTTTGCACAGAAAGTTGGTCTTGTTCTTCAAAAACCCAAGCAGACCTGCTGATTTGAGGCCATGCTGTGGATAATTGTGGCCCCATGCACAGAGGGCCTCCAGGAACTGATTTCATCCACACAAATCAAGCAGCAACACGACAGTCAGCCTGTTATTGACACGCCTGTTAAAAGCGTCTGATGAACTTGTTCTCCCAACTCTTGCAGGACTACACGGCCACCATATTTCTCCGCCAGCGCTGGACGGATGAGCGGCTGGTGTTTGAGGGCAACAAGAGCCTGAGTCTTGACGGGCGCCTGGTGGAGCTTCTCTGGGTGCCAGACACTTTTATTGTTGACTCCAAAAAATCCTTCCTGCACGATATCACCGTGGAGAACAGACTGATCCGCATCTTCCCCAACGGGACCGTCCTTTATGCTCTGAGGTGGGCTAACAAAGAAGCATTGTTGGTCATTTGTTTTGTTTCGTTTTTTCTTCTTCTTCTCCAGCAGATAATAGAAAAGTAGGCCAGGGAATCAAGAAGAAACAGGCTGAGGGAGGAAGCGTGGGCTGAATTTCAGATAATGTGATTGCAACGCTGGGAGTTATATCACACTATTACTCGACTATTGGATTGTCTGAGTCCATAAGCACTTGATGTGTGGATCGTATGAGCATCACCAAGTCCAGTTTGGATGTGTAGCGCAGATATTGCTGTATGAACGACAAGCCTTTGGCAGTTTTTGCCATTCTTATTAAATATTCTCGGCCAAGTACGCATACTGTTCGTTTTCCCATTATACTGATGTGTGAGTGTCAAAACTACAGTCATGATGTTCTGAATTACACTATGGCAGAAAGAAAGGACACCATGTTTCTATGTATCAAGAAATGCTAAGGAAAAATAATCTGATTATTTGAATTCAACTTTAGGTGTAAAAAACCCAAAATATTTCACACTTTTATTAGTGACTGTAAACACAAAGGGGCTATGAGAAAACTATAGATCGAAAGCTAAGTACAAAGTTTAATTTAGCAATTGCTGTGCAGTTCAGCTTAAATCCAATAAGACCATTTTACTTTTCTTTCTGCAGCTTCCTGAAAAAACCGAAGATATTTTTCTGAAGATATTGATCTTCAGTTTCACAAGAAGCTTTTTGCTTTTGCCTTTGTTTAATTTATAATTATACTGAAAACTGTGGTAAACCTTTAGGTACTGGAGGCTAGATTTAAATAAGAACTGATACTTAAACCAGGAGAATCATAAAGGGATGTACTTTCTCTTTCCCAACACTGCAGATATAGAAGTATCAAGGAAATGCAACAGTTCTGACTTCAGTAAAACATGTTATAAATACACAGAAAAGAAACCCTGGCATTGTCCCTATGTGCACCAAGCCTTATCTTCAAAAACAGAAAATGTGAACTTTTCCCATCAAAGTTTTCACCCCCGTGTGCATGGTGGACAAGTTGACTCCATTTGAAGACTGATCGATTTTCGTCTCCAACTGGTTGGTTCTGCCTTCATGGGCCATTGCTTTTGCACAGGAAACCCTGCTCTCGCTGCACCTCAGTGCGACTCAGGGAGTGTTGAGGGAAAAGGAACTCAACAGGACCAGCAAAAATAAAACAAGCAAAAAAAAAAAAAAAAAAAAGGAAAAGGAAAAGGAAGGCAGGACAAGCATGGCAACCTCAGGGGATTTAAGCTGTGAAAGGGGACAGAGTGAGGTGAGAAATGTCTGATGCTGGAGGAAAGAGGAAAAAAGGACAGCTGTGCTAAGTGTTTCACTGCTGGTCAGGAGGGAAAGAGCAACGAATGAGCCACAAACTCCCAGCAGTAAAGAGTGACAGATTTTAACAAGGCCCCCCTTAGCTCATGCATGTCCTTTTTTATGTTGTGCTAAAATACTGATGAGCACCAAGTTAAATTTAATCAAATTTCATCACAATTAAACCTTGAGATAAGCTGGAGTCAAAGTGAAGAATTGATTTGCTGAGGCAATAGCAGAAAGTTTCATTTTAAGCCCTGGAGTTTTCTCTGATTAATCCCATTATTTACTGGTCAGTCCTTCATTGCAGCAACAGAATTTTGCTCAGAACAATTTACAAAAATTGAATATGCTGAAAATGATTTCCCATTTTAAGGGTATTTAGACTGAGATAATTTGCCTCTCCTTCATTTCTTTTTTTCAACCAATTTTGGAAATTAAAAGTTGCTAATCATCTTGGCCAAATTAACAAATATACCTTTAAACCATGTGGTCGTTGCAGGGTGTGGCATTAGTCAGTTTCTAAAAAAACAATTATATCTTACTTGGTTTTCTAGTTTCACCGCTGAATATCTGTGTCTTTTTTTTACTTTCTGTTTAAGATGATTCAATAAAATATTGATGTATTTTAAGGTTTTTTGCACATCTTTACCAGAGATACCAGTGCATGCAGAGGGCGCTGTGTATTGCTCTGAATGCAGTTATTTCTGAAAGGAAACATGAAAGATGAAGGCCTCCAGATATGATGCGTCATGGCTGCATCATGTCATCCACCCCAGTGTCTCTCCACGCCTAATAATTACAGATCTAATTAGCTGTATAGCATCTCTGTGGTAACATATTGATAAATGCCAGAGGAAAGCCTAATGTGGGTGATATGAATAATGTGATCTGCTTGTTATATAATGAGGATCAATTTGGGACTTCTGTGTTTTTTTTATTAATGTGCTGTAAAATTACATTTTGCTTTGAATTTTATGCAATTTGCTAACATACCATGGGATTCATTTGTCATTCATTGCAGCTCATACTTTTCATGTTTTGTGGTACGAATGAGTGTCTTTGAGTTTATCACTGATTAATGACCCATTAAATGTAAATATGGATTCTAAGGGGGAAAAAACGTTATTCTTTTTTCTCCAGGATCACCACAACTGTGGCGTGTAACATGGATCTGACAAAGTACCCCATGGACAAGCAGACCTGCACGTTACAACTGGAGAGCTGTAAGGACACTTCACTGTTTGTTAAGGAAACTGGAGCCGTGCTCCTTGAAGCAGGGGCAGAGAGTTGGTGGGTGGGTGTGATTTCAAGTGAATGTGATCAAAATGAGGGATCAAACGCATCACTTTCTCTCATCTTCCACATTGCTTGCTTGCAAAAGCAAGTGCAGTCTTTGCCCGTGTGTGTGCAAAACAAAAAGAAACCCACTAACGTGACAGTGCATCAGAAGCTGGGACATTTTAGGTAAAAATGGAAAAATCTGTTGTGTTTGGCATTGGAACAGCCGATTAAAACTACAAACACAAAGCCAGAGGGTTGTGCTTGAAAATCATCTACTTTGTTAGTGAAGAGTTGCTGAGTAGAAAATGTACAAGCTGCACACTTTCTGTGAAGCTTTAGGAACCCTTTAAACTTTGACAGAGCGAAAGCTTTAATGTTACTTTAACATGGATAAAGCACAAACAGTCTATCCAGCCACACCTTCCCTGCCTTGCAGAGGAGTGCGTTCTCACATTTTGTCCTGTTTCAAACCCCAATGTGCTTCACTCAGGCTTTCTGTGACAGACCAAACAAAGAGCAACATAATCCTCCGTAAGTGGACCGATCAGCAGACACGGTTTTGAAACTTCTAAAAGTATGGGATGCATTTCTGTATTCAGCTCCCCTTTGTACTGATAGCCTCACATATCATGCAGTACTTCCCCGTCCTCCGCCTCAGAGAAAAGGCGAGGAGGGAGCTCAGTGCAGAGCTGCTTCGTCTCTGCACCAAGCGTAGCATGGTGCTGTGGGGCTGGTGTGCATAAATTGAAATATGCTTAATTTTTAATTTATGCATTTTGCATGAAGTTGTGCATTTGTCTCTGAAAACACCTTCTTTCATGTTTTGGTGTAAAATAAGCATCCCAACTCCAGAACAAAAGCAAAAGACGTGTAAGAAGTTGCTCTCTTTAGTTAGTAAGAGTACTGTTATCTACAGTGAAATGTGTCCTGAGCCAACACAGGCTGAAAAGTCACTCTGAGTGGAAGAATCCGTTACTTCAGAAGCAACACAAGCAACCAGATTAAAGTTTGCCAGTGTGCTCAGGCAAACATTATTTTCTTTGAGTGCATCATCATGCAAATTATGATCCAAGTTATACAGATCAAAAAGCAACTCTACCTCATATTTGTGAAATATCTGTAAACTTCTGATTTGAAGAAAGTTTTATACTGCAAAAACACAAATTCTTACCAAGTATTTTTGGTTTGGTTTGCAGTTCAGTTACCTGAGTATATGTGAAATAATACAGAACTAACTTACTAGTAACTAGTATACTTTTAAGCAAGGTATAGAAGCTTTTTTAAGACAATAATTCATTAATATTGATGAAAAGTCTAGTTCTAAATGTCTTGTTATGAGTGAAATAATCTGCCTGTGGAACTGGCACTTTTTTCAATGTTAAGAAATTATTTACTTAAAACAAACTCTTAACTCTTGCTGAAAAGTTACTACCAAGTTACTTTATTATTTTTCAGGTGTATAACAGTATAACAGTTCTTTAAAAAAATCTTTCTCTTATTATTCTAGCATTTTCCAAAAAAAAAAAAAAATTCTAACGTGTTACCGTAATTGATTTATAACAGGGACAGTTTGGTCTAATTATATTTGTATATTAGAGATGTTTTTCATGTGGGATCATGAAGTAAAGAGTACCTGAAATAAAAAAGTTATTGAAAGAAGGTTTATGGTATGTTGCACATCTTCCTCCACTTTCTGTTCCCAGCTTGCTCTAGTTTCTTTTCTGTAAAATGACAGCCAGCCAGGCTGGTCTGATCCCTGCCAGAAGCCAAACAAAACCTCAGCTCCACACAAAACCTTCTCCTCAAGCTCCAGTACCACTTAGGTGACAGAAAGACATTTAAAGGATGAAGTCAGGAAACTGAAAGGTGACGGTTCTTCCTCTGGACCCTCAATAATTCTAGGCTAAATATCTCGTTCTTATCTTTTCCTCCTCTCAATTCTGTTTCTATCCCTTCCTGATGCTCAGTTTCTTTTCTGCATCATTTCCTGTCCTCCTCTAGCTGTCCCGGTGTCTCTTTATGAAAATATATATCCAAGGATTTATTTCTTTTAAAGCCGTGCCAGAATTGGATCCTCTGCGCAGGAGGAAGCTTTAAAGGCAGTGCTGTTGTGGGAGTGTGTGGGGTGTTTAAATTAGGATGCAGTAAAATATTTAGTCCTTCTTGGCAGCAACAGACATAAAAAAGTGCCATTCTTTTGTACTGCTTGAAAGAAAATGTGGGTGCTGGATGCCACCTTTTGCAAAGTCTTTTGTCAGAATGTGGAACTGAAGGGCCGACTTTTCCAGGCCGACGTTTAACTTCCTGCGTCGTGCCAATGCTGCAGGTCAGAAAACTGACCAGTTCTTCCTTTAAGAATCACAGTTAGAGACAAAACTGTGATTTGTTGAAGGCATCAAAGTCAACCGAATCCCACATTTAACTGGTTAATGTCATCAACACATGACTTTGGGTTAAGTGAGGTAAAATACTGAGGAACCAAGTTCATTAACAAACCAACTGGTTTCAGATTCATCTCTTTATATGAATCTGAACCGTTTACTGTTCAGGTTGAATGGTGAGAAATGAAGCATCATTTCTGACAGAGGTCCAAACTACAGTTCTGATTCTCTTACTCCCTCTGCAGATACATTTGGAAAATGCATCTGAGACTTTTAGCCTCATTAATAAATGGGCTGGTTTGGCTTTTAAACCTGAAAATCAACCACATGATGATTCCTATAACCATGCAATATTAGACTCATATGCTGCTACAGTAAACACTTTCATACATGACTGTATTCTCTTTGATCATCTGATTTTTCCAGGCCTTCTTTGAACAGTAATTAATTGGGTTATCTCAGTTCTCCAGGGCGCTGTGTTATATGCTTTGTCTGTTTGTGTTATGGTGCGAGGTAAGAGTGACGCTCCTCACCAGGATCTTGTTGCACTCTTTTGCTATCTTCTAAGATTAAGTGAAAAAACTTGCATACCTTTGAACTTTTTCACACTCTGTCACATTACAACCACAAACTCCAATGTTTGTATGTTATTTACATTTCAGGAAAGAGATCATCACAGTGTAGTTGTAAAGTAGAAGAAAAAGTGCATATTATTTTTAAAGTGCTAAAAAAATAAATCTGAAAAGTGTGGCATGCATGTGTATTCCCATGATTCAGTGCTTGCAGAACCATATTAAAGGGTATTTCTCTACTTTGCATTTCTAGAGACTGAACTTTTTGCCTCTAATCTTTACAAAAAAAGCTGAAACTGCGTGTTGTAATAATTTTCATGACAGTTAACATCTGAACTTTAGCTAGGACATTCTGAAACATGAATATCCTTTCATCTAAATCATTCCGGTGTAGTTCTGGCTGCATGTTTAGGTTTATTGAAATGTAAACATCCACCTGACCAGCTGCTAATGTAAGATGTGATGTTGCTTTAAAAGTTTTAAAAAACATGCATCTTCTTCCTTCACACTCTGTGTTATTCTGTTACATATAAATCCAGTTAAAATGTGACAAAATGGCTCAAAGATTATGAATATTTAAGCTAAGAACGAAACATTTAACTAGTCTTGATGGATATCCGTTACATGGCTGATCACTTGCATAAAATTCTGCAGTAAATGAAAACATTTACACACCAATTAAGTATATTTTGAGCTCTTATAGATTCACTTTCAAATGTTAAATTGAGGTCTGCTGTGTCAGCACTTCATTTGCTTCCCTCGAACGTTTTCCTTGTTGCGGATATTTAGCATTATGCCCAGTTTACCAGGCCCCCACTGTGAAGATCCATTCCTAAATAACGGAGTCTTGATAAGATCAGAACATTGCGCAGCTATTAGCCATTAGCCATTAGCCATTAGCATTCCCTGCTGTTTCTCTCATTGCCTCTTCAGGCTTTAGCAAAGGAAACATCAGTTGTTCTGTTGCTATAAAATCCACAGCTGTAGCACCGACTTAATGCTCATGTCTGCATGTTTATGGGTTTGTTCCACATTTCAAAAGGGACTCCAGTTATTTAGGTGCATTTTAGCAAATTCTTCCACATTACAAAGTGCAAACTGACATATTTATATATTTATTTAAGTCATCAGACAGGAAAGGAAAGAAACATTCGATGATGTAATATTGCAGCTCGTACAAGATAAAGATTCCCTTTAAATAAAATGAAGAAACACATCAAGCTCAGAGCTGCTCTTCCTGTGCTGCAGATGAACAATAAAGTCATAAAACGAAGAATAAAAACAAAGGATTAAAAAATGCTCTGACTACATTCTGAAAAGAAAAGATTTCATGTCTTTGCTCTTTTTCAGGGGGATACAACATCAACGATGTCATGTTTTACTGGACCCGAGGAAATGAGTCTGTCAGTGGTTTAGACACCCTGCAGCTGGCTCAGTACACCGTAGAGGACCACTACACGTCTGTCTCAGAAGCTGTCTATGAAACAGGTGAGAATGAAGACTAAATATTCAACCGATCTCTGAGTTTGGATTAAAAGAAGTGTCTTATATTTGAATATTTTGAATTATGCCATTTAGGTAAGTTCATGCCACTTCTGCTTAACTCAGCTGTGCTGAAAATTGGCATCTACATTCTTTCTTTTATGGCTATTTCTTAATTTTTCTCTCTTCTCTTGAAGGCCATTACCCGAGGCTGGTTTTCCACTTCGATCTGAAAAGGAGCATTCTCTATTTCATCCTGGAGACTTATGTCCCCTCCAGCCTGCTGGTGGTCCTCTCATGGGTGTCCTTCTGGATTTCCTTATCCTCTGTTCCAGCTCGAATCTGCATAGGTATTCATCAAAACTGACTCAAGAATATTTTTTCCCAAAACATTGGAGAAGACGAATTTATTCTCAAAAAGTCTTTCATGAGATTTTGAGCTGCTGTTTTAATTAAAAATTAACTTCTGACAAAAATTGTAATGAGGAGTTTCCATCCATCCATTCATTTTCTAACAACCTTGTCCTTAGCTGGTTGGGAGGGTTCAGGACGAGAGGCGGGGTCACCCTGGACAGGTCGCCAGTCTGTCACAGGGCAACATAGAGACAAGCAGGACAAACAACCATGCACACACACACTCAGAATCTGGAGAGGCCAATTAACCTGACAGTCATGTTTTTGGACTGTGGGAGGAAGCCGGAGTACCCGGAGAGAACCCACCATGCACAGGGAGAACATGCAAACTCCATGCAGAAAGACCGGGGCCGGGAATCGAACCCAGAACCTTCTTGCTGCAAGGCAACAGCTCTACCAGCTGCACCACTGTGCAGCCCATACTCATTCTAACCTTTAAAATAATATTAATAATCGAAGGACATGACGGTTAGCAGAATTTTTCATAATATCTGTATTTGGTGAATCATTGATGTTATTTTCTAGAGAATCTCATTTGATTTATTTTACTGTAGTCACATTATTTGAATTTTTTACAGCCATGTAAAAAATAAACTTTACACAAGATTTTTTTTTTCTTGTTGGTGTTGTTGAACATGATCCAGATGCAGCAGCTGAAGGTTGGGGACGTGTGATGGCTCCATAACAATCAAGCCAGTTTTCAATCCATCTTGTTTGTTTGCTGTAATGAGCTAAATTATCTGTTTAATGTTTCATCCACCGACCGCCTTAATTCTCTTTAACACTTTGTAAATTGTCCAAATTGCAGAGTTTAGAAAATGAAACTATAATTGCCATAATCCTTTCATGATTGAGTGTTGACTATAGAATATCTCTGTGCGATCATAAGAAAATGTCTTACATCTGCTAAACATCTGATGCATTTTGTAGATGCCATTGCTTTCTACCTCACCGTAATAAACATTTTATCAGCATAAATAGATAATTACAATTTAAAATTAAACTTTTACAAATGAATTTGAGTTTACTTATTCAGGAACATTAACTGTGTAAAACTGCAATGTTCCAGGTTTAGCCCCTTGCTTTTTTTTTTTTTACACTTGACTGAACATTTTAAATTGTTGTTGTTTCATTTATTGCATATTTTAAAAAGAGAAACCACACACCAGTAGATTCTGCTTTTCCAGACTTCTTTTTTTTGTGAAACGCAAATTCCAGAGCAAACCAGAAAAAAACATTGTGCAGACTTTTTTCTAAACAAATCTTTACTCATTGCTTTTAGAATAAATCTATAATAAATGTGAAAAGAGTAAGGTAGGTAAGATACTAGATGGTTTTCAGAAAACCAACATTTTAGTAATTAAAAGATAATTTATTTAGTTTTGGCTGTTAGAATGTTTCGAATTTGAATTGATCATTGAAACCACAACATGTTTATCTCTAATCTGATTTCATTGTTTGGCAGGGGTGACCACAGTCCTGACGATGACCACCCTGATGATGGGAGCCCGGACGTCGCTGCCTAACGCCAACTGCTTCATCAAGGCCATCGATGTCTACTTGGGAATCTGCTTTAGCTTCATCTTTGGAGCGCTCATTGAGTACGCCGTGGCCCACTTCTGCACCCTGACCCATGCTGATGCTCACATGTTGATGGTGAGACTCTGCTATATATTTAAAAACATTTTTCTTAATGTTCAATATCATGCAACAATTATTGGCACTCGTGGAAAAGTACAGTGCCCCTAAGGGGACATGGAGAGAAAAAACAAAAAGAAATCCCGACTTATTTTCACCGAGATCCCAAGAAACTTGATCAGGATCAGTAAATAATGACTGCATTCCTCCATGTTTACTGCATAAAAAAGCCTTTTCCCCAAAAAACGTTACTCGCGATTTTTCAAACATTTTGCAGGATCTCGAGAAAGTAAGTTGGGATTTCTTTCTTTAATTTTTTTTCTACATGTCCTCTTAGGGGGGAAATCTAAGAAAAGAAACAAAAAAAACCTTTTAATTTCAAGTATTTAAACAGTGGTGTAAAAGATATCTCATACTTAAAAATAATTGGTAGAAAATTAAAATTGCAATAACTTATGGGACCTTTGCTGTTTCTTTTTGCTCAATCTTTCAACATCATCCAGACTGGTTTGTTCTTTCTTATGCTATTTTCAGCTCATGTTTTCAGCTCACCATCAACTCAGAGATGATGGTTGAAAAATCTTAATTGATGCTCAGAAATTATCTCACTCTGCTCAGAAAACATTCATTTTGTTGTATGTTTGAAAGGTTAAAACGTTTTTTATTCATATTTACTGTGCCAATAAATGTGAAGGATGGTGTAACTCTCATCATCCCAGTCATTCCGTTTGCCATACTGATTATCTTCTTTGTTATTATAATCATATTCATGGACCCTCTAACTGCTTATCAAGTTTCTAATCCGTTTTGTCTCCATCTGCTCTTTGTTCTGCAGTACGGCCACCACATGCATGACATGGACGACGAAATGAACGGCATCATCACCACCATCTCCACTCACTCCACCAGAGCCAAGCGACGCAAGGAGCCCGCCGTCACTTCCCCTCCAGCTCCTGCATCGGCAGAACTCAGCGTCAGGCCCTCCAGTCCTTCAGGCAGCGAGCCCAAGCCCGAAGTGTCCCCTCCAGAACCCACCAACTGGTGCCTCACCGCTCTTGCCACACTGCGCAAAATCCTCCGCTTTATAAGCTGCTGCCACATCGAGAACCCCCACCACATAGACAACTACTCCAGAGTTACCTTCCCCCTGTCCTTCGTCATTGTCAACCTGCTCTACTGGACATATTACCTGTACTTCTAGTGTTGGCTTTAGAGCGGCAGTGTGAGAGTGTAAGGCAAAGAGTGTATGTAGGCAAGAAGTGTATTTTTATCTCAGTGTTCTGAGATGGGTTTATACCGTTTCTACATCTGGTTTCATAAGCAAAGTAGCAAATTCAAATGAGACCATTGTTTTTATTTATCGTTTATTTATTTATTTATTTTTAAAAAAATTGAGTTGCAGCTTCATTTTGAATAGCAAAACAGGTGCATCTCAATAAATTAGATCATTGATATTTAAAATAGCAGTCCGGTCCAAAGTATGCCCATTTACAATATAAATGCCCAATAATTGCTTGCTGCTCTTTTGGATGAATTGCTGGATCAGAGTGGAAGCTGGTTGACGTAACGGCGTCCTTCAGCTACTCGGCATTGTTGGCTCTGGTGTCGTTTGTCTTCTTCTATCCAGGTTAGGATAGTTTGCTGGAAAAGCAACCACAGTGCACTGCTGGGCATTTAAATGATTTAGATGATGAATATGTCCTTTGTCAACAGAGGGAAGCATAAAGTGCTCTAAATGTTGATTGTTGCGCTGACGTTGGGCTAAAACAGGGTGGAACAACAGATGCTATTTCTTCTAAAATTAGTGGAAATTTCCACAGTCAGTTTTATGGAGAGCTCCACTAAAAAAAGCCTGCACCTTTTTCTACTTTACTTTTTTCCTTCCACGCAACTTTCCAGTGATATAAAAAGATACAGAACTCAACCAATTTGATGAAAACAAATTATTATTTCTTGCAAATTAGAAGTCATTGCCTTGATTTTCAATTCTGATATTTGTAAATTGCCATTGCTCTGATGTAATATTCAAATTTCTGAGAAATTAAATGTGGAGTTTTCATGAGCTGTAATCAAAATGAGCGGAAATGACTAGAAATATACCACTGCATGTAATAACGTTATATTACATACAGGTTTTTAAAGATATTTTAATTTACTTAGATCCACCTGTATACTTTCCATTCCTGTTTTTCTAAATAAATCAGTTATTTTGCTAAAACCAATTTCAGTCAGAGAACATAGAATTTGAATAGTTTTACCAATGGAAAAGTAAGAAATGGCTATTGCATTCTTTCAAGGTGAGATATATTCATTTTAAGATGGAGCTGTGACTTAAGGCTTTGTGACAGATTTCACCAGGGCCGTTTATGTGAGAGCAAATTCCCACAGCACTTTGATTTTCTGCTGTAATGGACTGATCATCGATATTTTATAACTTCCTCTTCTGTTTTCTGCAACATTTAGGAGGAAGTAGAGAAACAAACAAATGGCAGTTGTGAGGTAAAAAAGACCCATCATAGAGAGTGTTAAAAAAACACTAAACCATTCTCCAAACGGATGATCGCTCCTGCCAGAGCTGCAAAAATCTTTCTCTCTGTCACTCTGTGAGCTGCTTTTTTTAACTAAGCAGTAAGATTCCGTTTGCTTGCATTTTTTTATTATTATTGAGAATATAAATATAAATAGTGGCCTTTGATCATTTATAAATCAGTTTTATCATCACACAAGTCTGAAGCCCCTTATATGCACTCCCTATTAAGGAATTGCACATTCTGAATTTTATTAAACAATACAACACTTAAAAAGAAACTATAAGAAATGGTCCGTCCTAAAATACCAGAGGCATGAGAGAAATTATGGAAAATTTACAATAATTTTTCCATAATTATGGTAATTATGGAAAAAATAATTCCATAATTATTTTTGGAATTGTGGAAAAAATATGTTTTTTCCATAATTATGGAAATTTATGGGGGGAAAAACACCACAAACCCACTTCATACAGAAATGGGATGGGATTTTTCAGGATTTTCTTTTAGATTCTCACAATACAGACCTCTCCATTCTATGAAAGTGGAAAACTTTAAAAAAATGGAGGCGTCTCAAATACTTTTCCTCCCGCTGTATATGTCAAACCATTTCCAAAGTAGTAGCTAATCATAAAATGTTTTTTTTAGGGATATTTAATTATCATAGAACATATTATCGTCAACGCTGCCTGCTCACGTGATGCTGTGGTAAATTATAATCTTGTCTCCTGAGATTCGCCTTAAATTGAGCAAAATTTACCCACTGAGGGGAAAAAGGAAACATTATTCTCTTCTTAATCAAATCTGTGGTGTGAAATAAACCTGGCAGAGTTTATGATAAACTCTGGATGTAGATAAATAATTAAGGTTTTGCTAATTCACCCTGCTGTGTCAATGCCCACAGAGCAGAGGTCACAGGTCAGACATGTGGATGTGCAGGACTGCCACACTTTAAAGTACAGTGAGACAGTGAGCAATTCATTATTTATGCAGTATTTCTCTCTGTGGCTTCAGCAATTGTTTCTCGCTGGGCTTTTGTAAAAACATAAAGTAGTAGCCAGACTTTGTGGGATGGGAAGAAGACGGAAGCCTCTAAGCACTGTGGAAAACAAAAACAAAACAGCATGGCATCGCTTGGTTTTCATGATTCAACCTTTACAAAGAAGGGAGAAATCCCATTCCAGTAAATGCTAACATAACCAGGATGGGGCAGCAAGTGGCTATAATGTCTTTATTACATTTTAAAAGCCATAAAAAGCATTCTAAGTGTAGCCAGTGATTGTGGTTTTTCTGCAGCTTCACAGAAAAACCAATAGGAAACCATTGTGTCCACTGAACACACATGGGCGTGTAATGGTGACAGGGTCAGAACAAAAGATAGGACCAAAGTACACCCTCCAAGCATGACATTTCTGTCACTGTGTGCTGACAGTTGATGTGTTGCAAAGAGGGAAATGGGCAAACATTAGGATTTGAGTTTGTGACTGGGTCAGAGCATCCAATATCCTGTCTGCAGTAGTCAGTCTCTATCTAAAGTGGTCCAAGGAAGGAGAAGTTGTGAATCTCATTCATGTACAGGCTGACCTCTAAATGGACTAGATATCCAACAGAAAAGCCACTGCTGACCAGATTGCAGATTAATTTAATACTAGTTCTGATTGAAGGGGGCAGAAATACAAGGACCCTCATAGTGTGCTGCCCTGCTGAATTAACCAACAATCTGCTGGATTAAATAGTCTTTCCCAATCCATGAATGGCCAGGTGAGCGTGCGTTGGCTGTTGGGGGAACACAAAGCACCAGGAAGCTACAAAAAGAAAACAAGTTGCATTGACATGAGGCTTGACAGTGGCAATATTCTGCTGCAGAACGTCTTCGTGGATGTTACTTTCACTTTGACACTACCTACCCAAGCATTGTTTCAGATCATGTACACCCACTTATGGAAGAAGTGCAATTGTCTGAATGTACCGTCTTTGTTTGAGAACCACAAAAACCTGCTAGAGGAGTTGACTTGGCCTTCAGGTGCAAATATAAACCCACTGAACTCGCATGAATCCAGCTAACAGGACTTAGAGGACATGCTTCTGACATCTTGCAAGATACTGCAGCCACCTTCAGCGTTCTGGTGCAGCCTGAGCCTCAACGAGTCAACAAAAGGGGAACCAGTCCAGCATTTGGCTGGTGGTCATAATGTTATGCTTGATCTTGTTCTCTTTGAAAGAGATTTTATGATTCTGTTAAGGAGCATAGAATATGTTATTTTTTACCTTTAACTTTGTTTACTTTTGAAATTCATCTTTGGGCTTTCGGTTTTCCCTCTAAGTTGTAATGTGGTGACAGCCGGTGTAAAAATATAACATATCCGATTTAACAATCCCCTGGTTTGTTTGCTGGCAGGAATTTGAGCCAAAGAAGATGCTTTCATTATTGTTAGTTTTCCCTTTCGTGTCAAATGCTTAAAGTGCTGAAAAGAATCCACCATGATTGCTTCTGTAGAGATTTCATGAAGCGCATGTCGCAGGCGGGCAGATGAAAACAACAAACAGGATTCAGTTGAACTAAAGGGATGCATGTTTATTTCTTGCCGTTTACTCAGTATTACTGTGAAAAACTCAAGGTTGGTGAATTAAAACCACAGTTAATATAATCTAGGGTTTGTCATGGAGAGCTAAACTGTCTGTACAGTCAATGACCTGCTTTAGCTCCGTGGTTTTATATCTGTTTCGCTGTCTACAGACAAACATTTCAATTCTCTCTTCTGCCTGATGTTTTATGAAAAGTAGAATCTTTTTAATTTGTATTTTCCTTTGTGCATGGTTCTAGGTGTACCTTTTTTCCTTCTGCATTCTTTGACTTTGTTTAACATACAGAATTAGCCACTCTAAAAAGCTAATTGTGAGTTCTGGGTTCATAGAAAGTTCATTGCCAAACGCGAGATTTAAAATTTTGAAAATTAAAATTTCGTCAAACTTTTCAGGCCCTTCCACCAAACTGTGAGCAACATCTTCTCTCTGGATGTTGGTAAAACATTTACTTTTTATCTTTATTATCATTATTATTACTTTGCTAAGCTAGCTAAGCTTAACATATGCATGTAGATGTGGAGCCAAAGAGCCACAAGAACAGCGATCCCCTGTCACAGCGGATCCAGTCATATTTTAAAAACACTCTGAATGAACATTGTTTTGGACGATACTAAAGGACAGTGGGACATTGGACGGATATATTTAAAGGAAAATGGAAAACAGAGACCTTTCGTCCCCCAGTGTGGGGGATCTGTCAGTTATAAACCACCAACTTTACTTCACGGGACATTTTCTTGTCAAATGTATTTATACACAGTAGTAACATCCAGTTGCTTTATCTACTGTAAATAAACCACTATGCATGTTTATCTGGTGTATGAATGTGAATAATAGCAATAAAAAGGTTTAAAGTGTCATTTGTTGATGCAGTTTTGTTTGAAGGTGTTTTAGTAGCTTTTCATCACCTAACAGGAATGCCAAGAGCTGAAGAAACTACTTATAAAAAAAGATGAAGATGAAGTTTGTAATTTTAAGAAAGGAACATTAAAAGTCCGGTAGTAATCGCTACTGTTTTATTGATATTTTTATCTGCAAGGAAATAAGAAAAGAAAATACTTCATTGTGCATGTCTGCTTAGAAATAAATAAAAACAGAATGGATATTTAGTTCCACTTTTCAAGCAGTTCTCCAAATTGACAGCAGATCCTGACGAGGTGACAGAACAATCATTAAATGTGTGATGAAGCCATTTTTGTTTTTCCTGAATGTCAGTAAATCACGTCCCATTCAGGAGAAGCAAACACTGCTGCTGGTCTCAAAGTGACCAGTGGGAAAACAGACCAACTGGGGGAAAAATGTCTACTTGTGGAGAGATAGAGAGAGACGGAGAAAATGAAATATGGCAAACGGAGCAGCTGCCTCTGACCCGTTTGGGCCGTCTGTCTTCCTGTGCTGATTGGACGGTCGTAGTGCTGGAAGCAAATGAACAAGATGTGGTTCCAAAACATTAAATTCCTAATCATTCTCTCTCTTTCCTTTTTTTCTCTCCTCCTCAAAATAATGTTAGGTGTTAGAGCTCAGCATATTAGCTTATAAAATCTGTTCTTTAAAACTATGAGAGGTCCTGAACCTTGTCATTTAACTGCTAATCAGTTGAGATAATAATACTTCATTGTATTTTTGTACATTGTACTTTTCATAAAACCTCCCTTATCTTTGTTTTATCATCGTTCAGGCCTTTTCCGGCAGGAATTATTTGGACAAACGGATATTAAAATAAATATAATCCTTGATTATATGATTAATTCCTCGTGTTTTATCATTATTATACATACATTTCTTTTAACAATATTAAATAAATCATAATTTCATGCATTCATCGCCTAAAGCAGCCTGACCTTGCAGGGTTGTGAGCAAGTTACTTGGAAAGAGTAATTAGTTACTAATTACTGATTACTTCCCCCAAGAAAATGATCTGGTTACTTTACTAATTCTTAATTTTCTAAACTAATTAGTTATTTAATTACTTAATTAAAAAATGATGCACAACCTGAATATACCTTATTCTATTCTTTCTGCATATTCAATCATTTACAATATAATCCAATTAAATCGTCTTTTTTTAAAACTTGATTTGTTTCATTCGTTTAACTTTACGCACAGTGCATCACCAAAAATTATTTTTGAACAACTTTGTTAAATATTTAAACCTATTCTCTGCATATTTTGTGTTTAAATTTCTCCATTCGAATAGATGCAAAATACAACAATGAAATGAAATCATTTAAATCAAAGTCTCTCCTGAATACAGTCTGAATTTTTAACATTTACATCTTTGACAATATAAATGAGATATGTGATTGTTATGAGATGCTCAAATACAAAATTACTGTTTCAAACTGCAGCGTGTTTGTGGGGAAGTAACACTAA
Organism: Phalloptychus januarius; assembly: GCA_902982915.1. Lineage (NCBI taxonomy): Eukaryota > Metazoa > Chordata > Actinopteri > Cyprinodontiformes > Poeciliidae > Phalloptychus > Phalloptychus januarius. Next base: position 3,468,032 of record CADWAE010000242.1, on the reverse strand, counting down.
TCTAAATACCTTTTCTTTACTCATTACTTGAAAAAAGTAATCAGATTACATTAATGCAGTTAATGCAATGTGCAAAATAATAATAAAAAAAATGTAATGCCAAGGCACTTTACAAGTGAAATATGTCCAATAATATCCATAATATATAATCAAATAAATCAGTTTCATCCTGATTTGCAATAAAATCCATCCATATGGTAAAGTTTTCCTGGTTACCATAATAAATATAAATGCTGTTCATGCTGATTTTATCTTTACTGAACGCTTTGGAAGACAAAACATCATCAGAATATTTAAAGCTAAGCCACCAGCTAATTTGCAAAGTGAATTGTGTTCCAACAGGATTGAAGGCAGTGAGGCCTGCTAACCTTCACACATGAATCTGTTTGTTTAGTGTCGCTGCTGTTTGAGCAGCAGAGTCCCAGTGGGAGGGTCTGTGTGGGTCTTCATTCCCTGAAGGTTTTCTATCTTTGAGCAGAAGATGAGATGATCTAAGATCCCCACTCCTCATACACACACACACACACACACACCTCCACACACCGCCCGGATTAGTTTTAATGGGAGAGCTGTGCAAGATGCTTTCATTTAAGGACATATCAGGTCACTTTGCTCTGCCAGCAGCAGCAGATCGCAGATTTCTACTTTTAATGATTTCACTACCCAGCTCTACCCAGAGGATAAACTAGAGAGGGAATTGCTTAAAAATAGAAATTTTATGAGATCCATAAAAGAAGGCTTTTATGGATCTCAAAAAAACAAAAACTCTTGCATTACTTCTTTTGTTCTTTATTCTTAGGTTCGCCTTACCTATGTTTTAGTACATTTACAGCTAAGGCTTGATATTTACATAGACTAAAGAGACACATTACTTTATTTTTTCTCATTGATTGACATTAAAGGTCACATTTAGTTTTTCTAATAGATGAGTATCCTCTTGAGCATTTTCACATCCAGACTTTGAAGTATGTAGATGGCAGCTTCATGTTCTATGAGTGTTTTGCTGCTATAGAGACGGATTTATTTAATTAGAAAGACATTATGAAAAAAAACACATTCAGTGGAAATCAGCAGAGTTTGGACACGACTGTGTCTTGTGCCTGAAAAATGACTTACAATCAAATTTATTACAAAAGGGCTAAAGCACAATAAAGTCAATGTTCTGGAGCAGCTCCATAAAAAAATTAGGACAAACCTGCCCAGATAATATTTCACAACCCAATTCTGCTTTAAACGTCTTTAATGTTTCTTTCTGCTGTATTTTTTGGTCTTCATGATGCTTTTTATTCACCAATGTTCTCAACAAATCTAATCAAAATTAACAGAAAAACAATTGAAATAGATCTCCTTTTAATCTAGATCAAATGTTTCACATTTTGGGTTAGATTATTGAGACTTGCTCATATTTTCTAATTTAATGACACTAACCTGTATGTTGTTATGCATGTTGCCATATTGTAGTGGTGATTTTGTTGCATCATTTTACACCAGCTCACATTGATCCCTGCAAGGTAACAAACAGCAGGTTCCTTCAAACCTCAGCAGTGCATGTGCTGCTCTGTGCTGCCACAAGATGGCAGTATGGAATCAAGGAACCACCGCTGAATGCACCGCACTGCAAAGAGCTGCACAGGGAACCAAGCATTTAATAGTCCTACTCACATGTTGCATGTTGATCCACTGAGGCATTGGTAATCAAAAAGCAAACAAAAACTGATGACACTGATGATATTTTGAAATGTAAAGATTGTATTCCTTGTCTTGCGGTGAGAGCTAAAGTTACAGGACAGAGGGAATTCTGAAGCCAATATTATAAATGCAAATCTGATAACATAAGAAAAAAAAAAAAGAGAAGATTGTTTAAATTTGCTCAGGTACTTAGGCCAACCATTTTTTAAATGTTCTGTGTAACATGAAATGGAAGTGTAGTCATAATAGAGATTACATAATAAAGCTGCAGGCGTTTTATAGAAGCATTAAGAATAATTAAAATCATGGATGATCAGATTCACAGTCCAGTATAATTACTGCAATCTGTGAAGATCTTTTCTTTTTTTAGAAATCTTTGTTCAAATCTGTGTTGCAGTCATTAAAAGGGTCTTTCACTAGACTTCTTTTTGGATTTGTGAAAAAAAAAACAGCCAAACTTTAGGGACTTCAGCAGATTAGAACATGTCTCTTGACAACTCTTCAAAACAGGAAAGACTAGAGAACATGCCATTTATATGACATCAAAAGGGAGGCATCAAGGACTCGCTAAATGTAGCACAAAATACATTTGCAGTCTCACAAAAAAACATGTGGGAAAATTTGTTTTTATTCTAACAAAAGAAAAAAGGTGGGAAATTAAAACCTTTTTGGCTTTTACACCAGAGTGATACATGATGTCAGCAGCATTGGGGTTTATTTTCTTTAACTGGCACCTTTGCTAAAGTGGAGGGAATTATACAAAAGACAAATGAAAAAACAAACTTCAAATATTACAATGTCCCAAAGCATTCATCCAAATGAACTGAAGAATGGTGACACCATGAGAGAATTAAAGTTTGCAATCTTGAGTTCAGACCTGAGACTCACCAACTCAATGGAGGGCAATGAACTTTAGATGCTCTCACAATCTGACAAATTTAGAGCCAAAAAAAAAAAGGGCAAGTTTTACTATGTCAAGGTCCTGTGCTGTTATAAAGATGGTCGAGTTTTCTATATTACAAAAATCCAACATTTTAACAGGAATGTGCAGGAAACTGTGAATGCATCCAGCTGCTTATTGACAATTTAATTACTAAGAAGTAGAGCTACACTTACAGAATAGAAACTGAGCATCTGGAGACAAAGTCACTCAATGCTCCTTACAAAGACAGATGCAGTTTAAAGGTTGAAATGAGTCATTTGACCCATTACTTTGTATATCAATATCAACACACATTTTGTGAACAAAACTACTAAAACACTATGAGATGTGGCCAATTTGCAAGATGTACAGTAATTAGTGCAATTAAGACTTTTTGTTTTACACTAGAACAGAGAAAGAATGCAATGAAAATCACACACAGTGTAAGGTTTAATATGACAAAACAGAATAAAACAAAACAGCACAGCTGCAAAGCTTCAGGAAAGAAAGTTGTCCAACTATATACCTGCAAACCATTCCGTGCAGCAGCACTTGAACTAAGTGCAATTTTATGCACCTCTTAGCAGCCATTCTGTGTCTATCAGCCTTCCTTGTAATTTGCACATTTGGGCCAATGGGACATTATTCTGCAAATTGAATTTCAAATCAAACCTTTTAAGTGCGTTCGTTTAGCTCGCTATGTTCAAAATATTCGCCAATTTTTATCAGGAGCGCCACCGTTCTCCAAACCTTGGTTTTCTCATTATCGCCTGGTTCAGATTCAACTTCACCGTTTGCTTTACAAATTGAAGTAGACCACATTTTTTCTCACCAGGCTCTGACTAATCAGAATATAAAGCACAGGTGTTACTAATCATATTAACCATATGTCTGCTCTATTCAGTCTGCCACTACAGCATGACAGTGAGCCAGCATGTGTTATACCTGCAGCTGCTAAAAGGACTGAAATCATCCTTCAGTTTATTAATTTCAACAGCGCTTTTCACATTGTGATAAGAAGAGAAAAATGTTTGTGGAAAAGCACAGCTGCTGGTTCACTGCACCTACACAGGGTGACAGGTGAATAGGGTCGCTCTCTCTGTTCAGCTTTGACATCTGCACTCCCACCAGAGGAAAACCAGGTGATCAGTTGTCTGGTTGTGTGTGATCTGAAGAACCAGCAAACAGCTTTCACCAGCAGTGCCCCTACTGTAAGTGTGCAGATATCCAAGCAGCATTCATTCAACTTTTCTTCAAGTAGCTAAATTAGCACGCTTTGCCATTATTACTTTATAGTCGATTCTGTGAACAAAATATTTCAGTTATTCTAAAGCACGTGGATTATCAGCCAGTTTGCACAGTTATCTCATGTTTGTACCTCTGCTGCTACATCACAACGGTGAAGAAAAGATTTTACAAGCTCAAAAAGACTCATCACCGCTGTAAATAGTAGGGCAAATGTTGTGGTATGTCTCAAAAAAAGGCAAAACTAAATTACAAGGAATATTAAGTCAAATATTCCTTATTTTTCACTTATAATAAAACATTTTCCTCATGTTATAAGTGAAATAACTCAACATTGGAACAAGTTCATTTTCATTATAATTAAGGAATTTTCTACTTAAACTAAGCTTGTTAGAGCAAATAATGTTTGTTTTGTCTTGTTTCAAATATACTAAGATATTTGCACTTGAAACTTTCAACGATTCTGTGCGGATCTTGTACACATTGGAAGAGTAGCACAGATTTAATTGACCAGACTTGAAACAAATTACAGTAAAATAAATGTTCACTGATGAAAAAAATGTATGCAGACAAATTAAAATAGTTTTCAAATTAAAAAGCTATTGCTTTTATTTCAATTTGATATCACAGCACCGTTAAAAATACTCAATTACATGCAGGATTAATGGAGTGCACGCATTTATTAGCTACTCTAAATAACAGGGATTTTAAAAAGCAGAACAAAAATTAAAAAAATGTAGGACTCGCATCACGTCCTTGTAGCCTTGAATACAATAAAAATGATTTACATGTTTTTTTCCGTATGGAAATCGGGTGATTAGGTTTCATTAAAATATTGTGTATTGGTTTGTTTTTACAATAGAATTGTTTTGCACTTTTATTACAAAGGGGAGAAAGCTACTTTTAACTTGACAGAAAAAGTTTGAGCGCCTCTGATTTAGCAGGCCACCGCTGACGGCTGCCTTCCTGAGAAACTCCAGGATTCTTGCTGTTTCATCCTGCATAGCGGCGCTGATGCTGACTCATCATTTTCAAGTCCTTGACCTCGTGCACTCGTTTGGCGTACACTCTCAAGATTAAACCCTTGAAGCAGAGTGAAGAGTCCCTTTGTCTTGAGATCAAGGATTGTGTCTCCTCCCTTGGCCAGGATGGAGGGGAATCTGATGAACGGCAGAGCGCATGTAGTGATGGCTCGGACCCTTTGCAGTGGTTTTTAAGGGCATGTCTCACCGTTAGTAAGGTTTCCTTTTTCAGGTTAGTGACACCAGAACAGACGATGCAGATGAGCCTCAGGCTACAACCAGTTCCCTTCCAGTTTCATCTTTTGAATAGAAATATTCTCAGCTGTAATTTATGAAGGTGCCCCTATGCTTTTTGTTAAAACTGTTAGTCCATTAGAATAACAGCACATTTTATTTCTTTGATGGACACACATCCAAAAGGACAAACCGATTTCCCTGCAGTAACATCAGAGTGGGCATGTTGTAAGTCACAATATGGCCACTATCCGGATGGGTCTATGCGGTCTGAGGGAGGGAAATCACAGAAGGTGAGGTGGTTGTCATGGCACCTTCACTTATTTTGTTTCACACAATCAGCCAGATGGGGCTCTTTAACACATCTTATCAAATGTGCTTTTTTCATCTTGCTACAAAAATGAACTTCTCACTAAATGTATCTTTCTCTCTCTGTGTGTGTGTCTTTTTCTCTCTCACAAACAAAAAGGTTTGTTTTTCTAGGTCTATAATTTCTTTATTAAATCCATCCTTCAGCTGCAGCTGATCCAGAACGCTGCTGCTGGCGTTCTCACTAAAACCAGGAAGATGGAGCCCATCAGCCCAGTTCTAAAGTCCTTACAATGGCTCCATGTCGCTCAGAGGATGGACTTTAAGATGCTGCTGTTAGTTTATAAATCACTGAACTGTTGTTATTGAATCAACCTTCCAGTTCCCTCAGGTCTCTGCTTCTAGTCTTCTTGAACAAACTTCCATGAAACTGCAAAACAGCTGAAACACTGAGTTCCTTTAATCAAGACTAAAAACCCAATTGTTTAGAGTTGGCATTAAATAATAACAGCTGGAACATAGTTAAGATGTGATGTGTTGTTTTTTTGGGGGTTTTTTACTGTGTTATTTTTCATCTTGATTGAACTGACTCATTGCTGAAATGTGTTTTACAAATAAAGTCGACGTATTGACTTTTCTTATCTGATACAATATTTCTTTGGACCTGTGAGTAAACATGACCAAATTAGAAGTGGAAGCTGAGTGTGTGTCTCTCTCTGAACTGTTCTGTATGTGATGCCTGCTGGCTTTGTCTGACTGCAAACCTTTTTTCCTCTGTAGACCTGCATCCAAACCTATCGGGAGCTGGCCGGGCAGCAAGACCAGAAGCTTTCAGCTTTGGGAACATAAAGGTTTTTAAAGTCGCTGCGGTATCCACAGTAACAAGCAGTACTAATTTCAAAGCTAGTTGCACAGTCAGCTTTGACCCTTGAATCTGCAGTCAGAGGATGCCCAGCATCACTACCTTATTAAAACAATTTCTCTCTCCCAGTTGGTCGGCTTTGTTGTTTACAGCTTTGTTCTCTCAGAAGTAACCCTGTAACATGGAGGAGCCAGCAGCCATGTATTTATGACGCTTGTCTTTCATAATATGTCTGTCTCGCTCTGTGTGCATGTATTCTTTTGTGTGTGAGCTCTGTCAGAGCTCATGATGAGTCATAGCTCAGTCTGGAGCCTCTGCAACACAGCAGGGAGTTTAGAATATAGAGCAGACCTGTTTCACCAACAGAGAGACGCTCACGCAGGTGTGACAGGATGACTCTGCAATTATTATGTGCGCAAACATACTCTTTGTATTTGAATGAGTTTGTTTCTCCAGGTCTTGGTGGATATCAAGGATGTGTGGATAAATTATCTTTTTAAAGGAGCAGTATTATTTAAAAAAATTGACTGTCTGAACATTCCCTCATCAAAAAGCATAACTGGTGTGTTTTGATTCTTTCATGCATGTTTGAGAAATCCTTGAAACGCAGTCCAACCTTTGTTAAAGCTTGACAGAGGAAATTTGATGAAGGCTGAGGTCTGGGAAGAGCAGGAGCTTCTTAAAGAGACGAAGACCCAATTTGAAGGCGTTAAACTGCAAAGTCAGAATTGAAGGTGACATAATTACTCACTTGATTGTCTTATAATAAGATCAAATGTGGCTGGAAAACGCATTACTGTCCCTTTAAATACTCCTGTGGATTCATCCATAAATCAAAATGTTACTTGTGTAAATAGTTTGGATTTAAGAAAGTTTTGTTTTGTTGAAAAAAAAAATCTTTGTAAAGACTGCAGTACACTTTTAAAAATACAAAAATCTTTGCAACCTGATGTAACAAACTTCCAGCGAGCAATGAGAATTCTCATGGACACAATCAGACTCTTATATATCAGTTATTACCTGATTTCCCACAGCAGAGAATCATAAGGTCTGTCCTTCATCCTGTAATGTGCAGCAATTTGATATTATTCACTTTTTTACTGCAAGAGACTTCCACGTCCCTGATTAATTGGACTAAGGCTGAGTGAAGAGCCCACAGCTACATTAACGCAGTTTCCTCTGTTGTATCTTCGCCATTTTCCACTGCACAGTATTTGAGTTTGATCTCCCTGTGACTAAGGAGCGTGTTTTCCCTTTTCCCCACCCCTGCACCTCTAGAGACTGCAGTGGGCTCTCAAAAGAACAGCATTGTGTGATGTATATTTCAGTGACTTCCCTCAGCAAACCCCATCTTAAAGACCCATCTTATTTTCTTCTCCCGCTGCCTTTCTGTCTTCCATCATCTGTTGCAGTGGTGGTTATGCAGTCGTGACCTGGGTTGGTGAGTTTGCATTCTAACAACTTTCTGCTGCTCCCCTGATCAATAACTTGGATTTAAGCTATTTGATGTCATACATCAAAGGTGAAATACGGAGTTCACAGGAGGAACTGTCTCCAATTTACCCAGGTGAGTTTCCATAGCATCCCAAGTCTATTTGAGTAAAGCTGTGGAGATAATCCATAGTCGACAAAAATTCAGTCTCAAAGGATAAAGCTGCAAGTCCTGCAAAAGGGAAACGCAGCTTGGTACACAACTAAAGTCAAGAAGTTTGCTCCTATTTACAAAAGAAAAACATTTTTGTCCTGAGATGACATTTGTTGTGAATTGGCTGAACTGAATTGGATTATATTAAAACCTCTTTCACACAATCTACCTTGGATTTCTGTAGTGTTAAAAAGATATGTACGGTTAAATTAAGACTTCAGTATTGTGTTTCTTCATCTCTGATACTGTACTATAGGTTGTTTCGTCTTTCGTCGAGCACAAGTGCTGCATTTTATAAAAATAATATACACTTACGAGGTACAACATTATGGCCACTTACCCAACAGGGTATTTTTTGTTGAGGTTGGGGCTCCACGAGACCCTGAAGGTGACATATCTTGTACCAACAAGTTAACAGCAAATCCTGCAGGTCCTATAAGAGTTGACGCCTCCATGCATCATTCTTGTTTCTCCACCACATCCCACAGATAGCTGATTGGACTGAGATTTGGGGAATTTGGATTACAGGTTTATCCTGGTGAAACGGGCCACAGACATTTGGGAATTTAGTTTCCATGAATGAATGTCCAGGTTTGCAGTACCGGTCAAAGCAACATCCACAGTGACATCAGGAGTTAATGTTTTCCCAGAAGACATTGCACACATCATCACACTGCTAACACCACCCCGTTTCCTCTCATGGGTGTCGTAGGTTTCCAGAAAAGTTCCAGTAAAGTAGCAATGTTCCCCAACTTTAAGCTCTGCACCGGTAAAGATTGCATCACCTGTGCGTATTAAGATACAGTTGGTTTTCATTTGTATTTGCTAGGAATGCCAGAATAATGATAAAGATGAGTATGATTTTCTAAAAAAAAAAGTATCTAAAATTTACTGTTCATAATATGAGGGTACACCATTACTGAATAAAAAAATAAATTCAATGCTTACATTTAAGACAACACATAAAAACAGTTCAATCATATAAATCCGTCCATCCATTTTCTAACACCCTTGTCCCTTTGTGGAGTCGGGAGGTGCTGGTGCCTCTCCAGCTGACGTTCCAGGCAAGAGGCGGGGTCACCTGGACAGGTCACCAGTCTGTCGCAGAGCAACACACAGATAGACAACCATGCACACACACACTCGCACCTAGGGACAATTTAGAGAAGCCAATCAACCTGACAGTCATGTTTTTTGACTGCGGGAGGAAGCCGGAGTACCCGGAGAGAACCCACCATGCACAGGGAGAACATGCAAACTCCATGCAGAAAGACCGGGGCCGGGAATCGAACCCAGAACCTTCTTGCTGCAAGGCAGCAGCTCTGCCAACTGCGCCCCTGTGCAGCTTTCATTAATATAAATCTATGTGTTAATCATCCCACGTTTGCATGAAAAGTATAAACAAATGTCATAAATTGTGCGTTAGGTAAAATAAAATGGAATCTTTTCTATGTTTAGACACATTTTACAAGCTAAACTTATTTTGGGGTGGAATATTTTACCAAGTAATTGGGGTGCAATCAGAAAGTTTTCATTGCTGTAAAAGTCATAAGCACCACATCTATATCTCAGGGTGATTAAGGAACCACTCAGGGGATGAAGTACATCTCTGAATCATGTACAGGGCCAGGTTAATTAGCAGGTTTCAGAGAGCTTCTTTCAAAAGAAGACTTTAAATAGGACATTATTTCAGTCTGGACTCTGCATGACCTCGTGCTTATTTACAGTCTGTTGCAATGAGACATTAATGCTCTCCTGAGATTTGGGATAATTTGGTTTCTGTAAATAATGTCTAATGCAATGCAGACACAAAAGCCAATATTTGGCATTCAGTGACACTTTTGTTGGATTATAATCACAACCGGTCTCAGGAGATAACACAAATCAAAAGCCTTCTTTCGATGAAAGTTGAACTTTTATTTTATCTTTTTATTCTCCCTTTACAGATTCTGTTTGTTTACTAAAGACAGAGTATGGTTCAGCAGGGGGTGTTCACTGTGAAGGACAGAATAAAAGACAAAAAGAAAATACATTTCTTTTTCTCTCTCAACAAAAAAGTTGAGAGAGAAAATTAAAAAGTTTCAAAGTGTCCTCATCTGGAACAACCTTTACAACCAGCAGGGGAAGACAGGTTTTAACTGAAGATAGGAAATATCATCAATGTCATCCTGGTGGTGTTGATATTATATCTATCATCCATTGATGAAAAATTATACATCATTTGCTAAATGTTTTATAAATAAAAATCAAGTTTTATTGGCCATTGTTACCAAGTAATAACGGCTAAATAATAAATAAACTCATGAAGGTTTCAGAGTTTCCTTGGACAATATTAGTGAACATTACCATGACTCTGTCACTTAACATTGCAAAACATGCAAATGTCAAAGGAGAGTGCATTCGTTTGTTAAAAGAAGTAGCAGTGAATTCATACAACATAAAATGTACAACAGTGAGGGGAAAGGTTTTTAACTAAGCACCCACTGTTTACTAATCCGCATATCAACAACATCACATTATATTTTACTGTCTGCAAATCTTTCCTTTGTTTTTCAAAAGTTTGGATAATGATGCTTTCCTTACATTTTTGGCCTGTGCACTTTGATAATCAATGCAGATTTCTTTTTTGAAGTTGTACTTCACTGCTTCATCAGTTGCTATGAGACTTGTCAAATTGAGCCCTCAGATCCCCCTGATCAGAACAGCGTGGGAACACATGGATGCAGAGACTTACATGAAAGCTCCCCAACGCTGTGCTGGGGAACCAAAATGTCAGCGGCATGCCTGTAGTGTATTAACTCATATTGATTGGATGGATTTTTCTTTTGTCCAAATTAGTGCAAAAACCTCTGTTTTCTTTTTTTTTTTTTTTATGCAGACTGTTTATATTTAAGTAGTGGGACTGTGTTTAAGCTTGGCATATTAACAAGCTCTGAGTTTTGAAAGTATGAAAAGATGTGGAAAGGCAGACAGAAACAATCTTAACAGACTTGCAGTTAATCATGACATGGAGAACTGCATTGCTTTTAATTCTTTGGGTTTGAGAGTAAAAAAAAAATCAGGCTTGAACTCTTAAAATTGAACTTAAGTGTTTAAAAATTTGATTAATTTGAGTTAATTTATGATTTAGCGAGAAAAAGTGATGACTTTTTCACTTAGGGCCACTTAAAATCTTTATTTTTGTGAAATTTATCAGTAAAAATGCATACTTATCTGGTTGGCATTTCATTGTCAGCATGTATTTGTTTAAGAGAGAGAAAAAAATACAAAACTGTTTATATTTCTGTTTAGTGTCTCTAAATTACAGATAGAGGAAGGACTTAAATTTTTTTGCATCCAAAAACAACCTGAATTGAACTATAATGCTTAAAACTGAGATTCCATCTCCTCACAATCAACAATTCTTCTCCATAGTCACGTAACTAAGGTGTCAGCATAATCTGATAATGTAAAAATGTGGGCTGTATTATTACTGGTGTTGACAGTTTTGAACTTTTTAACTTCTGAGATGTGAAACCAACTTTACAGACAAACATTACACTCATGTTTAATCTGCCATGTGTTCTGGTGCACAGCAGCAAACCCGACGCCGTTTCGTCTATGCCTCTGTCACTCTTGACTGTTGCCATCTCGACAACAAACTAAGTGAGATCTGGCAGCCGCGGGGCTGTGCTTGCCTCACCTCGCTGAATCATGATCTATGATGTTTATACAGCCATAAAATCCCCTCCAGAGGTGAAATGCTCACTGCTTCCCTTAATTAAGAGCAAGCAGACATAAACACAGACTACCACGCACAGCTCAGGCACACACATGCATGATTTAGCACCCGCGCAGACATACAGGTTAAAAAAACCGTGGCTTGTACAAAGTTGCAGAAAATGCACAAATTCAGTCACCGCATTTTTTTTTTTTTGCTTCAGGCGAAGGAAAAGTAGATATCAGACTCAGTCTGCATCAGGTTTTACATTCATAATCATCAAGAAGAAGTTTAGATGAGACAGATGTCTCCCTTGGTGCTCTTTACACTCAAAACACTTAATGCCAGGATGGCGATCAATAAATAAAACTTACATTTTCTTACTCAGGTAATTCTAAGTGCCTGTCTCCTTACTTTAGTTCAGAGAAATTCAGACTCCTGGGGACAGTAAAATCAGAGACTGTATAATAAACGGAAGCGTAGATTAGAAAAGTGTTGAGCTATGATTTTATCGTCAATGTTACTGCTGAAGTGTACACACAGCACAAATCCAGACATCACACAGACTCAAGGGAATAAAGTCAACTGAAAACAGTTCACTGTAGATTAACTTGTCACTAAGGGCTACAGTCCTTTAGTGCTCGTCTTATCCCCGAGCAGATTGGATGTTCGCTGCTGCTTGTTGTTTAGTGAGCTCTTATCTGCTTCTCTGAGCAGAGGAAAGTCAAACATCCAGGGAAACACATGGCTACTATCAACATCCACCACTGAAAAATACGTACTGAAAGCATTGGTTCACTGAACAACTTTTTAAATTTTTCCACAAAGCAGTAGGTACAATCACAGTAAAAACGGAAAGCATGCATTATCTGATTATTACAAGCGAAGGTTACTTTTAAAAGTTTGTTCAATAAGTTACAATTGTAGAGATAAACTCTTTTTGGGTTATTTTTTTACTTTTTCAGAGGACACTTGAAATACTCTGAAACTATCCATCCATCCATTTTCTAACACCCTTGTCCCTTAGTGGGGTCAGGAGGTGCTGGTATCTCCAGCTAACGTTCTGGGTGAGAGGCGGGGTCACCCTGGACAGGTCGCCAGTCTGTCGCCGGGCAACACAGAGACACACAGGACAAACAAACATGCACACACACACCTAGGGACAATTTAGAGAAACCAACTAACCTGACAGTCATGTTTTTGGACTGTGGGAGGAAGCCGGAGTACCCGGAGAGAACCCACCATGCCCAGGGAGAACATGCAAACTCCATGCAAAAAGACCGGGAATCGAACCCAGAACCTTCTTGCTGCAAGGCAACAGCTCTACCAAGTGTGTTCAGTAAGTTACAATTGTAGAGATAAACCTATTTGGGGTTTTTTTTTTTTTTTACTTGAAATACTCCGAAACTATTTAGATTTTATCAGCATGTCCAAAAGCAGAAATCCTCACCTCCAGGCCTGCAGGACCAGCATCCTGCAGGTTTAGATGTCTGTGTTTCAGCACACCTGAGTTGAATAATCTAGCAGGATTCTGAAGAGCCTGACTACAAACTGAGGTGGAGATTCAGGCATTTGATTTGAGAGTGTTGAACCAGGGACAAAAGTTTCAAGTCTGGATATAAGGACCCCTGTTCTAGAGTTTCAAAGAAGCTATTACAGAAATGACAGGAGATTTAATTACCAGTTTCAGTTGAAACCAGATATTTACATAGACCTCTGATGGCTTGGCTGATTCTTTTCCCACTTGAGGGCACTACTTAGACCTTTAGAAGGGTTATGCTTTTCCTTTTTCATAACTGCTCAATTTGCATACTCCTGTTGTACCGTAATGCACCATGTTTGTGTGAAGCTAATCTTTACTGAAGAGCTAAAGTCGATTGGCTTGATTGTGTTTTTCCAAGTGGCAGCTCACTTGACTGCAGTTGTTCCACATCCGTTGGGGTTACAAACCCTGCTGTGTTTATTTGATACACATGTGCCAAGCCAAAAGAGCTGCACCAAGATAATTTGCTGTGAATTCCTGCATTGTTACAACTCTTCTAAATACCGACACATTCCAGAGAAATATTTCTCCATTGTTTACCAATCTATGTCCGAAACACCTGTTGGTTATTTATGTCACATGACTCATCTGTCTGGCCTCTCGTTTGTTTTTCTTTTCCGTGTGTTCCTCTGATTGTGAGTTCTGTTTTCCTTGCTGGGCTGAACATGATAAGATGAATTGGGATGTTACTGGTCAACTCTCATTTGCTTTGCTCTCAACACAATAGCAGGATGTGACTCCCCCTAGTGGCAGTTGTAAGCCTGCATGCAGCCTGGACTGCAGCGTTGTGGCCTTTATCATCCGACGCTGACCAACATAAGTAACATAAAGACTATGCGAGTTGTGGAAAGTGTCACACCCCATATTTAGAGTCTATGAATAGGTCTTCACCCCAGACATGCTTCTCTCTAAAAAAATATTACACATTTTCAAGAACAGCAATTTAAGGAAGCAGGATATTAACTCCTTGTTCATGTACATTCTTTTCTAGGATTTTCTACCTGCGGGCTTCAGATTGCCATTTGCAGGTCAGCCCTTCCCTTGGCCAGGGATTGAACCCTGCACAACTGGCTCCATGAGTGACGCCAGGGAATCTACGTCAACATTTTGCTTGGCCAGTTTCCAGTGTCATGAACTGCGGGGAGTGCAGAGGAATGGAATGAGGGGGGAAAAAAAGACCAGGAAAGAGAGCAAATATTTTTAACTACTGCAGTGCGTCACAGTAATGTATGGGCCCATCTGCTGAGGACAAAAGCATCGAAAAAGAGAAGTGTCATCTGCCAGGATCAGACCCTGACGACATCAAAACAATCCATTTCCCGTCTTCTTATGATTCCATTGTGACCACAGAAGGCGATAAATAACTCTGTGTATTTTGTTTGTCGTTTTTATAGCATTTCTTCACTGCATACATAAACAGAAGAGGCCAACGTGCGGGACATGCTTGTGTGTGCGAGTCGTTCGCTGTCAGGAGACTGTTGATTCAGCTGGAGTCTGAGCGCCTGACAGCCAACTGACATCCTATGTCACCGGGTGCTGCTGCACAATCATGACTCAATAAACCCAGGAAATCAGGGGAGCGCAATTGCGTGAAACACACACACACACACACACACACCCACCCGCACTCCCCCACACACACATGCAGAGAGATTAGGGCTAGTGTAGAGGAGAGAGCAGCTGAGCAGAGGTTAACCTGCCTCAGGGGGTTACAGGCTTCAACTTACATCCAAGGCCTCCCTGCAGATTACAGTTTGTGTGATTATGAGAAACCCTTCAGGGTGAGCAGGTTTTAACTGGGGTTAATCTGCTCTCCAAAGGAACATTCTGTCGCAGAAAATCAAAACATAAGCTAGTATTTATTCTAAATAATCTTTACACACAGGTTGGTTTGTGTTGAACATGTATTTGTTTAAAAAAAAACACGTTGAGCATCTCCATGAACTATAAACGCAAATACTAAAGTCCAATCCATTTCTTGAAGCGCATTAGATTATCATCAGTTCATCGTTGGAATTTTAGAAGCCCGGTGTCTTGATTGATCTCTGGTAGTTTAGATTTCACTAACGCTCATTTCTGGTGCAGGTGATTAACGGTGGAATAAAAACAGATCAATCTGGCAGGTCATTTCTGCCCCGGAAATGTTCTGTCTGTTTAGGATGAAAATCCCTCCAGTTGTGCTTTGTCATCACTTCCACCAGAGTCGTCCCCCATCTGACTGTTCAGTAATGCACCCGCATGGCTCACTGAGAGGTGAAGAGAAAGGACAAACTTACCCAACCCACTCAAGTTTTCCCAGGGTTTCATTTTCCACAATTTATTATGCTATAGCTTTTTTCCAAACTGTATTAAATCAATCTCTAATGTGCCAGGGCTCTCTTATGACTTGGATGAAACAAAAAGGATGCTACAGCTCACTTCAGTGATATTTATTGTGCTTCTTCAGGCTTCAAAGATGGAGACGTGCAGCATATTTACGCGGGATGTCCAGGGCAGGTTTGAAAACAGATGAAGCAGTGCCTTCATTGAAAGAGTCCATCAACTTCAGTGTGGCTTTGTTGGAGTCTGAACTCAGACTGGCTCCCTGTGGTGCAGAGCCCTGTATTACAGCCACAGGCTCTGCCCACTGGAAACAAAACAAACAAAAAAACTCAACAATTACATGTAACTCAAGTAAACTCTTATCAAAATATACAAAATAAAATAATCATAACACTGAGAGAAAAAAATAAACCTGTGACCAAAAATGCAATAGTCAGTTTATAAAAGAAAACACTCGGTGCGTCCTGATGACGTCATTGCACCATCATGCGACTCCCTCCTTTCACTGGTCTTTACTGTTTAACTTTCCCTGGACTCACTGTGATCTTCTAATAATCTAAATCAACTGAACAGCATAAAATCCCTTTTTAAAACAGTCAGTCTTCAGAAATACTCCCTGAGCTCCACTTATTTCAGACTTTCTTTTGGGCCATTTTCCATAAAAACAAGCATCAGCAAATCACTATTAAGAACCACAAATTCACCTGATAACATTGGTTTATTCCTGCTCTTACACCTGTTGTGAATCATGACAAAATTGGTAAAAATGTGTCTTTTACTGCAGACAGAAAACTATTAGAATGAAGTATTTTCTTTTATCTATTGAGCAGCTTAAGCAGGATGGAAAAATCAAAGTCAGATGTGTTTACTCGGACTTTACCTTGTGTTTTATGAGATGTAGGTGTTCTTTTCATTTGAGCAATTAACTGGAGATCAAACCACTACAAATTTGGAGTAAGTTCCCCAGGTGTTTGAGCATCTTTTTATTGAATTTCTGGGAGAGAAGGATTCTGCATCTCTTTTTTTATTTGTGGTTTCAGGTTTAAATCAATCCTGCATCCTGGAGTTTAATGGATGGATGAAGCAGGTGAGACCATATTGCACATTCTTACATTAGTATAGCACTAGCTTCTCCCATATGTGCTCTTTAATGTAGATTTTTGTTCAGTTTTTTAGTTATCATTCAACATTTGTGTAATAGTTCATAATTTACCAAAATTCACATGCATGTATGTGGTGAAGCACATACATGCAGCAGCTATCAAAATGTTTACACTCTTGCTAAATAAAATGTTTTTGTGACGTAAAAATTAGATTATGAGAAAAAATTTAAGAACCTTTTCCATAAATAACATGACATGTAATCAATATAATGTTTGTTTGCATCATGGCTGTTTTGTGAATCGTTCCTGAAGATTTTTATTTTGTTTTTTCTCCATGTCTTTGACTTCTTGTCCTTAATGTAACTTCCTTTAAGTGTGTTTTTCCTGTGAATCCCACACAGTTCATAATCCAGAGTGGGTGCAACAGAGCCAACAGCTGCCATCCTCCTAGCAACCTTTGGGCAGAACCACTGCTGGAGCAGCTGGTTCTTCCTCGCTCTGAGAGAAAGACAGACGTGACGGGACCCTGGAGCAGAAACTCAAGTCAGTTCCCAGAGAGCAGGCAGCCGCGTCTGACCCAGTAAACCTTTCCAATCCATCCATGATGGTTGCTTTTGCTGAAAGCTGGCAGATTAAAGAAGATTCTGAACCTTGTTCTCATTTTCCTCAAAAACTTTAACTCATCAGATTAATGTTAGGCATAACTAAGAATCGTACGCTTCTAAGACACCAGCACATTTTTGATGAAAATTTAAGTTAATTTAGTTTTTATTTAATCATCTAGTAATGATGCCTCTCCTTTTTAGCCCTTAAAGAGGCAGTATTGTGTTTTCACATGATGTGATTTTATAGCACAATCAGGTAACTATGTTAACTTCAGTTGTTCTAAAAATCCTATATATATTAAATATGATTTAAAAACATTTTTTAATGCCTGGAAATTAGGCCTCTGTCTCTTTAAAAACTTCTGCTCTTTCTGAAACTACACCTTCAATGCAGTTTTTAACAATGGTTTTACCTGTGTTGCACTGAACAGTAGTTCATAATGAGCTCAGCGAGGCACAGTTCCACTGGGATCTTTGCCAATTGTTTCTGGCTAGTCTGAAGGAGCTGAGTCAGGAAATGTTTGGACAAGAGCTATCCTGTGAGGCGGACGCTTGGAAACGGCAGCTCTGAAGAAGAGCTGCACTTGTATAGCTAATTGGTTGCCATGGAAATTAAAGGATTTCTCAAACCTTCATGAAAGAATCAAGGCAAAACTCCAGGTATGTTTTTGAAGAGGGAATAATATTATAACATGAAAAGCTCAGAATGGTAAATTCTACATAATATTTAAGTCATTGATAATTACCCGTAGTGCTCTTGTTTGTTTCTTTTTCAATGAACTTTTCATTGAAAATTTTTCGGTTTTTGAACAGCCCGTGTTTTGCAGGGGGTTTCTGTGGCTAACAACACTCTCATGGATCCTTCCAATCCTGCGCCTTTAATGCTGACAGGAAATAGAAAAGTGATGCCTCTATTGGGAGGTCAAGGATGAATGCAAGGAATTAGGGATGGTTAAAAAGAAGGCCTCATTGGCTGCACGTTGTCATGCAGCAGGAACCACATCTAAATGTTCACTGTAAGCCACCATAAACAACTACACAGAGGCAGCTCCACAACGAGCTAAAGCGTGTCTTTTTAATAGCGAAGGAGGCAAAGAGGAAAAAGAGAGATCTACTGACAGGCGTGAAATATCTACTGTGGGAGATCTTCAGCTCTGAGATGACCTATCTCACCGCTGTGAACAAGTAGCAATTATTTTACAGAAAGGGGCATGATAGGGCAGGATATGGGAGCCCAGCTTGTTACCCCGCGCTATTCTAAGTTTACAGCCATCAAGGGCAGAGTTCATGAGAAAGCCAGCACACCCCAGGGCTTTTTTTAGATTCATCCCTCACACAATGCAGCTTTGTTGGATTCAAGTCCAAGATGCATTAAGAGATGTCTACAAATGTTGTTTTGTGCATCCTTTTTATTGTTTGTGTAGAAGATGAGAGGCTGATTCCCAGGGGGAACGGTGGGGAATTCCCTGGCCTCCTCCACAGAATCTAAAACTGCCCCTTAATATCCGGATCGATAGACGGATCACACTGGTGGAAGTGTTTTTGACATGACTGCCTCGTCATTTCCCTGCACATATGTATTCTGCCCTTTCCCAGCTCTGTGAGGGAGACATTGCTACATGCAATCCCAGAATAACTCAAGATAAGCAAAGGGCAGCAGGGAAGTTTTTCTTTATTACTGAACAAAGCTGCAAAAATAGATCTATAGTGAAATCGCCACAGAAGGTTTTTCTTTTCTCTTTTACACCTTGGGATTAGCGTGATATGTTTCAAAATATTGTTTCTCATTGCAAATAAAGACTGGTTGTTTTCATTGTAGCTAAGAAAAATAATTTTTGGATTGGAAACATGATAACATGGCTTGTTGATGTTATTTTTTTGCTTTCTTTTCATTCTTATTCCGCTCCTTTTCCTTTGCCAGGAAACGTTCCCATGGTACCTCATCTCTTCATCTGGTTCCTTCTCACGCAGCTGAGATTATGGAGGAAGACTGGAATACTTATAGTGCAGAAAGAGCTGCAGATATATTCCGTCTCACCGCCAAAACAAAGCACTTAGCGTTGAGGATCGCCAGATGGGAGCAGGGCGACCTCCGTCACCGCTCGTCATGACAAATGAGCGTGGTTATGAAATTTCAGGGAGAGTTTATTGAAACGTGGAAACAAGAGTTGAGTTTGTGTACAGCACATCCATAGGACTCAGGGGAAAACAGATGTTATAAATGAGTGCCTTCTCCATTCTGCGTGCAGTCTCCCTTCAAACAGCGTTACTAAAGAAAATTTAATTTGCCCTGTTTGTAAAAGAGGTGAAAGTAACTGGAACAGAAAGTCGGTGCTGGCATCTGCTTTTGGATGTGGCTGCATAACCATCCAATATAGCATGGAAGAAGGCTAAATTAAAAAGATTTTTACATGCACTAAACCTTTACTGAAATCCTTGAGCCATACCGCGCTGGTTGACGGTCAGTGGCTCCACCCAGTCACTGGAGCGCCTTCCCGCTCACACCACATTGTCCTCTTTCTGAAGTTTAAAAGTAGAGTTGGTTTCCCAAATCCTTTTGGCATCTTCATTTATTGATGGTAAAGTCTAAGTGCCCTCTTTAACCAATGAGAAATGTACTTCTTGTCCTTATTTAAAATTATAATCTATTTTCTGACTGCGGCAGCACAAATTTAACCCAAAAATGCAAGACCTTTTGAAAAGTCTTTTCTGTCAAAATATAAGCTCTTATATAAACTGTTCTGACATGATTTCATTTGGCTTTTCTTGTCCAAACTCCTTCAGGCTCTAAGCATCTTAAGGGCCACTGATTTCTGTTTATGTTGCAGGTGTCACAACAAAACATGTCACAGGTGCCTGGTGCCCACTCTTGTTCCATCAGTTTTCCAGGATGACGTGTGGCTGGCCGTGAATTGTATTTGATTCACCTAATGTCTTATTTTATATGTTTCTCTGTTGCAAAAAGGTTCTAGTTTGGGATTGTAGGCAGAGATTGTTTTGTGTGGTGATTCCAAAACATGCAGACACACACTCTGTCACAGGGCTGGATTTTACAGTGCAGATGCATTTACCAATCTCCATCTATTTAAATGAAATACCTTTTACTAAATACACACATTTCCACTTACTTTTTATAAATACTTTATGTTTTATTATTACACCATCATGAAACACCACAAAAACCCATAAACAATACCCCCCACACTTTTCAATGGCCTCTCCCAGAACCTATAAATGGTGTCTGGACCCCCAGGGCAGCATTTGTCCAAACACCCTGGAGAGGACACAGAAAAGACAGGTGACTCACTCCATATTAGCACTCCACACTCAACAGATTCTGCACAACCATTTGCTCCATTTCACCCACCAGTAGCTCCTTGCTCTGAGTAACAATTATTCTCCCTTCACAGGCAACCGCCTCACTTCTCAATGAGGAGCAGCTGTGCAGAGCCCAGAACAAAAGGCTACATGCTAATCGCTAAAAATATTCTAGAAATACAGTTAAAACTTCTCATGTGCAAATAGTCATTTATGTGCAAATCTATGCTTAAAGTGCAGTGCTAAATAAAGTGCTTGTTAAAGTGCAAAAAGTGCTTTTAAAGTGCTATATAGTGACTTGAATAAAAATAGTTCCTACTTGTACTGACTTCCTTTCGTTTTGGTAACTATCGTTTTAGTAATCTATCACAATATCTTTCACACTTAAAAGGGATTTTCCAAATTTGATGCAATTCAGTTTTGTTCAAAATGGCCTTGGAGGTTCTTGAGACTTGAGGACAATCTTAAGGGGTTTAAAACAAGTTTCTTGATTTTTGATAAATAGTAAATGTGACTGGTTAAATACTTGTAGTTTGATATTTTCATATAGATTAACTAATATTGTCATACGCAGTAACTCAGAAGACTTGAATTTGAATAAAGATGTGAAAAATACTTTTTTGTAAGATACATTGTTGATGAGGGTAAGACATTGATACCATTTGCAATTAAAATTAACTGCAAGAACTTAAATGCAGAACTGTACATTCATCTCTAATCCACTTTGCATTATTAAACCTTACTCTTTTCAAAGGCTTTTTAATCTCAGCTGTTTCTGCAGACCCAACCACAAAGGATATATTACAGTACATTTTTCCTCTTTCAAACCCTTCAGATAAGACCAATATTAATGACCGTGCTATGAAGCCAGAAACCACCTGTCACATTCGCCAGAAGCTGTAGCAACGGTTCTGACCTTCTTTTACGCTAAAGCAGCAACACGGCTAGACGTCCATAGGGCCTGAATAAGTTGAAATCTTAGCTGTTAGCCTTTATCTCAGAAGCCACTGCATCCTAATGAGACTCTGTCATCCAGAAGTGCTCTGGCCTCTGCAAGTGAAGCTGGTAAATATTTAGTGAGGGCTCCAGTTGCTGCCAGCCACAGCCTATTCCTATTTGTCGCCAGGTAATAATGGAGAGCACTGAACACTGATGTGAGAGGGAGAAAACAGCAGAACATGATTTGCAGAAAGATACTGTGTGCAGTGTCATAAGTAACTCTACTGTTTAGCTGTGCTGTAATGAGGCTTTATCAGTGCAATCTTGAGTTGCCTAAAAAGTAATCTCCAGCTGTAAAACTTTAATTGTTCCAATAATTTTTCTCATGCTTATGAGGAATTTGGTTGGTGTGAAAATATGGCCCCAACCAGAGAGAAAACAGGCTTGTGTGTATGAATCTGTTTTCCATTAGGAGTGTACAAGTAACTGAGTGAACAGCTATGGCTTGTAGCCAAGGAAAAATGTTTCTGCAGGGTCCGGTAAAGATGGATCGCTTCAAACAGTGATGTCAGCTGTAATGGTTGATTTTTCTTGAGGCTTCTCAGGGTCGGCTGGCTGGACAATCCTCCTCTGCACTTACAGGAGGAACAAGGTAATTATACATCTGTATAAACAGGCGTGACTGACAGTCTATGGGAGCATTGTGGGAGCACGAAAAGAAGGACTATACAAGTGAACAAACAGAGACAAGTGATGGGTCCTGCCCTGTGTAGCCTGCCTCTATAGGGATAGGGGAGTCTTGGTTTGTTTGTCAGACAGAAGAATTGGAATCATGTAGCATCATGGGCTGCTTGCAGGGTCAATGGGAGAGGCTTTAAATCTTCTTTACAGCCCTTGGGCCTGTTTGGAGACAATGTGGATAAAGATAGAGGAACTTTCTACATGATGCTGTGTTCACAACCAGTGGGAAACACTTCACTTTGGTCCAGGGGAGGACAACTACCGTATTTTCTGGACTATAGAGCACACCATGCTATAAGCCGCACTTACAAATAAAAAAAAAACTGGAAACGTACACATACTGTACTGGGCTACAAGCTGCTGGTAGCCCAGTGGTAGAATGGATAAAATATATTTTTTATTAGGTTGATATAATATTCTAATCTTAAAAGTTTTGTTTTCATTACCCACAAGAGAAAAAAAATCATAATTAAAAGAGAGATTTTATAAAACCAGTTTGTTTTTAATTCATGTAATCTGTTTTAGTTAGTGAATTGAGTTACTGAGAAAAAAAATTATATTGTGAGACTTCAATAATACTCTGATTTATTCAATATGACTGTATGGGAATATTACAAATACACTGGTTTTAGCTTTTCTTCACTATATTTTATGAAGCATCTTTATATTTTTAAAAGAATAATCATAACAGTATGTGATTTATTTCTTTTGTTAATATTTCATAAGCTGCCTCATTCCACTGTAAAAATAAAGTATTTTTTGCACTTGGAATAGTTTGAAGTTTTTCTTTAAAAAGATTTGTCAAACCTACCAGGAGAACAGATTTTTATTTTAATTCATTAATTTCACATATAAACATTGTTTTATGTTGCACATTTCTGCATATTATTTCTTTTTAAGACATTTGTGAAAAGGTTGGGGAGATTTTGTCAAAAATAGCTCCTTGGATTGAAATGGTTGCTGAACTGCAGTCTGTCTCACAACAAACCAATAAGATACAATCAAGATTGAGTCTGTAATGCATCAAAATATAAAACACTTCCAGTGATGTTAATAGTTTTACGAGTTACAGTAAGAACAAACTTATTTTACGACACTGGGCCTGGTTGTCTTTGTTTCTCTCTATTGAGATTCAAAGTATAATATTTCGGATTTGCTTTGCTTGATTAGAGTGAATGAAGACTGAAACAGTGCACATTGCTCAAGCTGTAGCCCCTCAAGAACATAAGGGAAATGAAAGCCTTTATCTGGAGGAAAAAAGAAACGTCATTAATCATCTCAATGCGCCCAACGGTGTGTTACTGTGTCCACCTGGTCTCTTGCCAGTTTATTCATCATTTCTATTATAGGTTCAGTGAAATGAAAGAGCTTTACAAGTTTGCTCTTTGTGTGTAAAAATATCAAAACAGCAACAAAAGCTAATCAAAGCTGTACAATATGGTTATCAGTGTAAATCTGAACTGTGGCTGCAGAATGGAAATGTTTTCATATTTTGAGGACTAATCTAATCCAGTGTTTTGAAAACACCTCGGATCGTTTTGATCCATCCCACTCATAAAACTGTAGATGCTCAGTCTACAGAAATGGATACAAAGATTTTATTTTTAGTTCCCATAATAGCGGGACAGACAAACCCAAACATTTCTCAATACAGTGTAAATGTTTGTTCGTGAGAAATTATGGCTTCCATGAACCCATAGTGATTTTTTTTTTAAATAAGAGAAAATAGTTTAATTTGATGATGATTCCAGCTCATGGTAAAACATGAATGTTGCTCCTCCTTCCTTTAGGAAAGAATCAAAGGGAATGAATACCAAACGTGAGACGAATCTCAGAATAAATTTGATCATGTGGAAAGCAAATATATATACTTGGAGGACCCAACAGAATGATAAAAATAAACACCTCTGTAGAATTTGAAATAAAGGTACATACATTTTGATTTATTTCAGGCATTCAATTCTAATAGTTGAACTTGTACATTACAAGAACTCATTACACCAGTGTTTCCCAGGCCTGGTCCTCAAGGCTCACTGGCCTGCATGTTTTAGGTATTTCCAGGCTTCAGCTCAGCTGATTTCAATTGACAACTGATTAACAGGCGTTTGCTGAACTGCAACAGGTTGAATCAGGCACATTAAATCAGGGAAACCTCTAAAGCATGTACACTGTAGATCTACTTGCATTACACCACTATTTTAAAAATCCAAATGTCAGTTTCTCCAAAAAACATTTATGGCAAGTATGACCATATAACAAAAAGGCTTTTCTTTTGGTAGAAATATGACATTGCAGCTGCACAATCATGTGGACGACTGCCAGCTTCACATCTGACCCTGACATCCTTCACAAGGGTTAAAGGACATAACACCAGGGTTCTGATCGGTAGGACGTATTGATAAGAAAACTGCTGAGTAAGCAATCAATGATGCAACATCAGTGTGCACATGGGCATTGCTACAAGGTAGAACGGGTTGTTGGGTAGCACAGATAGTCAGAACATGCTCAGATGCTGTACTTCTGCAAACAGACAGAAGTAGTTTGCAGTGGTAGTGAAACTCTAAGGAATGTTAAGTGTGAAGGATGTGGAGAGAAAGAAAATGTAGAAAAGTATTGATGAATTGTAAAACATATGAGCCTATTTGAGAAAAATAGTAAGAAGGCTCGAACAGGAATGGAGTCTTAAATGAATATTGGGAACTGAAGGAAACTTGGAGAATATTTACAGATTAGGGAAAGAAATATTTATCTTCATTCTCCAGGCTTGAAAAACAGTTTAATGGATTTAAGGTAGTGTTTACACACTCGTGCAGTAGGTGGCGGTATGCATCTTAAAGTTGCTTGCGATTCTCCATAATAGACATGAAGAAGAACTCAATGCCTTACCTGAAACATTTTTGTCTTTTCGGCCAACTTTAAGGCAAGAAAATTATCCAACGAGTCCTACATCAGGTCTGTAAGGTTATTTGCGGAAAACAACGGATAAAAATCAACAAGAAAAGCGACGTTTTTGGCAGCCAGAGGAAGAAGGAGGAGCATAAAGTCTGGCTGTGTGACGCATTTTGTAAGCGCAAAAGTAGGTGAGTAATGACTAAAATAATACCTGTTTGAGAAAATCTGCCTTCAGGAAAATGCCTAAAAATAAATCTTGGCATAAAAAGGTGCTGGAATGTAAATACAGCAGTTCCTGCAGCATGTTTTATTCTGCTGTAGAGCTACCATTGTGATCTACACAAAAATCAAGCATGGCTTCTCTTATTGCGCTTTTGTTTTACCATCATACAAATTATGTTCACAGCCAGTTACCTTCATTCATAGTTGCTGTTGATCAGAGTTGCATGACGTCAGCTGCAGGCCTTCGTCCATTTCTGGCTTATTCCAGACTTCGCTTGGGTTTTGGAAATGTAATAAATTGTTTTCCGCCCTCTCCATGATCTGGATAATGGCTGTCGGGATTTCATGTTGCCCACTGACAACGTTGGACTATGCGTTAGTCTATGACCGGAAGCTAGCGTGTTAGCAATGAGGAAGCCTAAAACAGGAAGTTCAGATAGGAGGCGTGTACTTCCGGTCAAATTCCGACCCGACTGGTCAGATTCTGATGAAGCACCTGGAATGACTGACAGGTGTCAAAAAAAGATCACTGCTGAAGAAGCTGATTGTTTAAATAGGGTTGTATCCATGCATTTTTATGTAAAGTTAAGTGGAAGGAAAAACTGTGGTAGAAAATGGGCTACAATTCTAAACACAGACAGAATTAAGATTCAGTTTTTACAGAACCACAACATCCTACACATGATCTACAGCTGTCACATTACATGTATTTATCCACTACTCAACCAGAAACAATGTCAAAAACGTTTTCTTCTTTCCTGGGGTAACAACAAACCAGACTGGAGTTTTGTTCAGTGGAAAAAGCTCATCCTTTCAGAACTATTTAAATGCTGCATTTTATTTGGGAAGTAGAAGTAAAAGCAATTACGAACACCCAACTCAGCAAGTCCACCTCTGGCCCTGTGCTCTCTCCTCCCATATGCAGTTTACCCGGCGTCGCTTGTTCTTCACCACATTGACCAAGTTGGGAAAGACAGTACTGACTTCAAAGAAATAATATAATAAAAAAAAATTATTACAAATGCATAATTTCTCATAAAATTTCCCAAAATATATTTAGATAGCCTTGTTTGTATCTGGGACCATATAGCCACATTCCAATAGATTAAATTATTTTTCAAGGAAAAATAGTTGAATGTTATTTGTAACAGTACCAGACTAAATTCATAAAGTTTTGTAAAATTAATAGTTTATCATAACATTCTTAGAATACCATATCGACATGTTGAATAAAATAAAGCTTTTTCAGCAAAAATAAAAAAAGGCAATATTTTATTCAAAATTAACCCAAATAATAGTCCAAGAATCCAATTTGCTTTAGATCCAATATGAAGTTTCAAATACCAAGTGCCATGCCAACATTTGGGGAAGCATGTTCTCTTTTGGTGTTCATTCCAACAGGGAATCTGTGTCATATTGTCAAGAGGAAGATAAAGGAAACCAGAGCCAAAAATGCAGATGAGCTAAAGGCCATTATTAAAGCAACTTGGGCTAAAATCTGAGCAGAGAGGCTGATCTCACCCATGTCACACAAAGGTGCTGTACCATACCTGAACATGCTTTTAGTTCATTTCTGAATGAATGTCAGGACTTTATAAGCTGCAAACAATAATAAACAATAACAAGAATGCATTTTAAGGATGTCGCTTAATAAGAGTTTCACTTTACTTGTGACTAAAATAAAAATTTTTTTTGACATTATCTGACTTCAGTAAATGCACCTGTACGCAAGACTGTACTGTATATCGAAAGGTTTGAAGTAAGAAAGGCGGCCAAAAAACTGCACTACTGCAGAGGAAGAGACCGTTTAATGTGCTCATTTCACACGTCATTAAAAGTGGAGCCTGTCCGGAGACTCTGGACGCAGCGGGGGAGGGACTCTCTGGACGCCACATGCGCAACAAGTCAGAGGGCGCACAGACTGCAGCGGCGCAGCGGCTGGGATCCCGGCGCGCTGCGGCTCGGAGCGGAAAAATGACTTGACGCTGACCACGAGGAGGAATTTTGATTGGCTGATTCATCTTCATTCTGGTTTGGGCTGAAGGACGCACAGCCGCGAAGTTAATCGCAACTTTTTGGACGTGCGTCACTGGAAGTTTTCGTTGGACCTCCAAGCACAACGAAGACGCCTTGGAGTTCTTTTAAGAGCATGGAAAGTTTACAGTGGCGGGATTATATTTCTGGTTTCACAGACAGAAGTTCAGCGGAGGATTTAACGCTCTTTGTGACTCAGCAGGTGACCGACGCGGCGTGACACCGTCTCGACGTTTTACTCCACTTTTACTGAAGGCTATGTGAGATGGTCCCGACTTGTCCCAGAGGCTGGGATGACATAACTTGAAGAGAAAAAGGTTCCCCCTTTAAAAGTAGCGTTAAGCCACGATGAGAGCGCTGGGTTTTCTCTGCCTAACAGCCCTACTGTGGGAGGCGAGCCAGAGCAGCAGAAACTGTCCGGACCTGATCGTTGACAGCTGTCACTGCTCGGCTGAGAGGTCCAAGGAGCTGAGCAGGCATCACGTCCGAGTCAAAGTGCTGTGTGATGATGTGGACCTGATGGACACCCTGCCGCCCAGCTTCCTCCCTAACAGAACGGTTTCCCTGTAAGTAGGAGCCATCATGAGTTATGCATCACTGACAGCTGAGTAGACTCAGACGCCTTTACTAAAGTCTAAACAATTTCACACTACTGTGTATTTAATAGGAGTTTTATGTGCTGGAGTAACACAAAGTAGTGCAGCCGTGAAGAGGTGGCAGAAGGATTTGTTGTTTTAAAATAAATCTACAAATAATCTGAAAAATATTCTCCTTGTAAGTGGATATTTTCTATTAAAACTTTCTTTCTAGTAGCTTTGCAAAATCTAGAATTGAAAAGTTTCACTATGCCTTTCTGTAAGGTTTATTTGAAGTGTCTTTAGACTGGATGTAGAGGATCTGTGACATCAATTTTAAAGTCTTGCCACAGATTCTCAATTGCAATAAAGCCTGGACTTTGACTGGACCAGTTTAACAAACAAACAACCTTTAACCTAAGTCATTTTGTTGTATCTCTGGGAGTTAGAGTCTTCTAATTAGCTGACTTGTCAAAGCCACTACAGGATTTTATTTTATGTGTCTGAGTAAAGGGGGCAGGATATAAAAGTGTGGCACACTTTTATTTTTCAAATATTTGAAAATAACATGCAATATTCCTCCCTGGAGTCTGTCACATCAATTCCAATAAAATAAATAGAGGTTTGTGGATGTAACCTGACTTTATATGAAAAACTTAAAAGGATATGAGTACTTTTACAAGAAGTAATTAATTAATTAAATTAGCAGGAATTTGTTTTGCAAATTCATTAAGAAGTTAGTTGCGAGGAGTGATGGCTTCTTATATCATTTCAGGTACTTAGTGGATGAAATTTAACTGGTAGGTAATTCACACACTCTAGAAAAATGCTAAAGATCAAACATTCAAAAGAGTGCAGAGTTTTAAAAACGGACTCTCCAAGTTTATTTTTATTATTTTTTATTATTATTTTGGCTGTTTTCCAGTTTATTTACACACACATGCTTCAGATCCAAACTGATATGGAAAATGTAAAACAATCTGATTTATAATACTCAAAATTTTAATATTGAATTACTGTCAAAGCTAAAGCTTAAGTTGCATTGATAAGGTAGCAGATAAATGTAACGGCTCAATTATATCACAGTTGATCTTTTAAAGAGAAAATATATTTGGACTGAAACAATAAAATTATTCTGCTGAGATTTTGAAAAATGTGCTTATGGGCTCATCAAGTCAGTGTTTATGTTTTAAAACATCAATATGGAACCTTTAATATCTCCTTTTATAGAAACTAAATTAATGGCTCATTAAAGGAAGACATCATTTTTTTCCCCATCAATATCTGTATTGTATTTTTTGACATACTTGCCATATAACCATTACAGTCAACAAGACCAACAAACGCCCTCTTAGACACACATCTGCATAAATTTCTTTAGGTATATAGGAGATAGTAGTCCACTGCTGAGGCTTTCTTGTTTGACATTATAGTCTGACATTAATCTTCTTCATCTTGAGATAAATCCACAACTTCAACAAAATTCCACAAGGGTCTTCAAATGATTTCAGATAATTCACTTTTCTCTTTTTGGAGTTATGTTATGCGTTCGAGAGGTAAAGTCTTTAGCATTTGTCTGATCCATTGTCTGATACCTGGCCTTGTTGTTCTCTTCCAGAATAGTGCTTCCAGTCTTTTAGCTTGTGTAGTAGAGGTATATCAATCAAAATTTGTTCACATTTTGTAAACAAAGTATTTTTTGGATACAGACCCAAAATTAGAAAAACCAGATCTAGTACAACGTCTTTTGGGACAAGATATTCTACAGTTTCTTTTATTGCTTTCCAAAATGTTTGAATTTTCCTGCATTCCGAGATATAGTGAAAGAAAGTCGTTTTTTCTTCTAGACATTTTGTGCATATGTCTGGTATATTAGGATTGCACCTATTTAAATTGATTGGTGTAATATAGATTTGATTTAACCATTTGTATTGCAGTAACCTTATTATGTAATACATAATAAGTATGGAACATGTCAACAGTTTTCTTAGTTTAAATATTTCTGATTGGGCTTAAAATTCACACCAGATGTCAGCAACAAGCCATGTTATCCACACTTAGAAATCAATGACCTAGTGATAATTATTGAACACATGTAGAAAAGGATGTTCAAAAGGTGTCCAAAAATAAGAAAGCAGCTGAAATCTGTCAGTACTTAGAAACCATTCTTGCTGCTTTGTGCAAACAAATATTACTGGAAACATCTGCTTAAGTCAACTGGCCAAGGGAGGTATTGATGTAAATCTATAACTTTCTAATTGTAAGGGATTTATAGCCCCAATCTGTCTGTCCAAATATTTATATATGGCTATTTAAAGTTGGTCATTGCTGAAATCAGAAAAAATAATAATTGTGTTCTTTCTGCTAAAAGATCAGCAAACTTGTGAGGAAAAGGCTTCTCTCCAAGGTTTTGTGTGGCACAAAATGCCAAGCTAAAGTCGCACTGAGATGTTTTACTGTCTGAATTTTTGATGCAGTAAGCATCAAAGGCTTTGGTGGGAAAGTTTCTTTATTTGAACTTATTGTTTTTGAAAGATTTTGTGAGAAGAGGAAGGGCAGATGAATGATACTATTATAATCTTACAAGTTGGCTTGACAAAATCCATGGACTGCTGCCGTTTGATCCTGATTGAATCTGGAGTCTCTTGGATCTTTGTGTTTCTGGTCTTAAGTTTATCCTACTTTCAAATGCTGGTTAATTAGGCTGTTGGATAGTCAGATATCAGTTTTTTTTGGTTATATTGATAAATGACTGAAGTGTGTATCTGCTTAGATTATTTGAACTCTCCAGCATGTCTGATCATGTTGAGACTTTGATGATGCCTTTTGTTCCATCTGCGTCTTTTCTCTCTACCTCTGCTGTGTGTTTTAACCAGTTGATTTGGTCATTTGAAAAGTCAATACTTAATAAAAGCAGAAATAGAGCATGGACATTTTTTCTGTGTTTAGTAGATAAATGTTCAGTGTTTTAGATATTGCTGATGTGCTTCTAGTTGTGTCAATCTAGGCTGGTGTTCAATTAGCGGTAAATACTTTAGCAACTTCCCAGTGAACAATGTAGTGGTTGTCAAGAACCATTTATATTTAATTGTGGTTTGTTCACTGATGGTTCACTGCTCAGAGCTGATTAATCTGATTTCTTGGTGCTTCTCTAACTTGTTGACCTTAGTTCTCTGCACCCAAGCCTCGAATTAACAGAATTATAAAAGGTCATGTGTATGAAAAACAACATAACTCACAGAAATGCAGTATGCTTCTGCTAAATATCAGACTATATCTATGATTATGTATGCATCCAATGTTAAAATATTATTTATCTTAAACTGTATTTGTTCATATAGAAATATTTATTCCATCATTGCAAAATGCTTCTTAAATGTTAGTACTTGTGATTTCGGACTTAGTTCTTACGTCTATTGCTGCTTTCGAGCCGCACCTCTCTTGTGTTGTCTACATAAAGTGCTCGCTTTTCCTTGTGCAATGCATTATTTGCATTGCATTCAAAATTATTCAAACACAAATCTGGCGGGTCCACAACTGAGAAACCTCCTTTAGCAATTAGTCCCGTCTCTTTTTGCAGCTCAAATAGCACTTCAAATGCTAAAAGCGTTGGTAACTCTTCCCTGCATATCACCACTCTGTCTCTTTGCAGGTGCACCGAAATGAGGTGAAATTAATAGATTGCTTTATTATTAGAAACTAGATGCCTGGCTTTGGTGGGGAAAAAAGGGAAGTTGTAAATGTAAAGGCCCTTGACGAGTCTGAGCCAACGACCACTCTTTACAAACTACGAGCACGGCTGATTAATGAAAGGCACTTTGCATACAGCAATTTATTTAGAGTGGTTAATTCCTTTATATGGGGAGTGGTTAATGTCTTTGTTTTATTTTTTAACATTTGTCAAAATGGAAATGTTTTGTTGCCCACAGTTACTAAAGAGTGGTCTGTATGAATAAATGAAATAAATATAAAGCATTTTCCTTTTTTAATCCTTTATTTCTGAAGTTACCAGTGTCTTTTACAATATTACATTCAACGATTATCAGGATGTGTAACATAACCGTAGGGCTCAAATTAGGCTTTTTCATGGCCGACTGATCGCAATTTCGTAATTTTCTTGAATCCATATAGGATATAAATTAGACATAAATGCCATGACATAATAGATGTGTGTGCACCTTCTACAAACAAGACCAATGACATTGGTCATTCTGCAGACCAATGTTTTGGTCTGCATTCTGTTTTGGTTTGCAGATGAAAAACCACCAACAAACTTTTGATGCAAATTTAGCTGCAATTTATTTTTATTTTTTGCCAGAGTTAGTTCATTTATGGTTTTCATCCATGGAGACAATTTTTAATTATAATTATTAATTGTAGTTGAGGTTGGGGCCTTGCCAGAAGTTTAATGTTGGCCTGATTTATACATTTCAATTTAGGGGTGGGGATCAGTGTGTCATTTCGTTCAGCGATTTGTCCAAATGTCAATAGGTGAACACGTCATTCATCCCAAGAGGGAAATTTGGGAACCCAGTAGCCCAAGAGTTAAAAAAAACACAATAAAAGTGCAACAATCTGAACGAGCAAAGTATATTAGACCAAAAACATTATTGAACTACTAAAATCAATGTTAGTAGTTAACCCCCCCCTGGGGGGGCGGTTAAGTTCATGCACTGTCATTGAGAAAAGAGAGATTATGAAATATTTGACACTGTTTAATATCTCATACATTGCACATTCTCTGTATCCACTTGGTGTTCAGAGGAAAATGAGGCTGGACCTTATTCCATCTGCTACCATGGGAGGCAAATGCCTTTCTACTTCTGTATTCCTTCTCTGAAAAGAATTAACAGCAGTTGACTAAATTCTGGCTTGTACATTTCTTCTGGTTCTTTATGTAATGGTACCTTGTGGTAGCGAGAGCCACTTTTTTATTTCTTTTTCAAAGGACTCATGACCTTCAAGTTCATGAGTCCGTCCCATCACCACGTCCCATCTATCATGAGATGGGTGAGAAAATGATGATGAAATGCTAAGATCCAGACAGTAACATTGAGCTTGTGAAGGAGTCAGATGTTGTTAGATATCTGTATTGGTTGCAGAACAGAGTACTACCATCAAGACTCAACTAACTTTATTTTTGACCAAAGCAAACTTCACTAAGCTCCACCAACCTCTGCACAGAGGAGAGTTCAGTTCTCCACTTGGCTTAGCATAGGGCAATAATGTTGTTGCGCGATGCATGAATGTGTTTCAAAGCTCAGCACAGCCGTAGCCGTTTTCAATCTAAATGGCTAATTAGAGAGCTCCAGTCTTCCAAATAAGCTCCAATAATCTTAAAGAAACCTTAACAAAGCTAATTAAATTACTTCTCTCCTTGAAAGACAAACCACCACAGGAATTAGAATGTCAGTAAGGTATTGATTTAGAGTTACATACTATCTTTTTACAGAAAACGAAGCTATTAACCCTCCTTAGCATGGAGACTCTTTAGTGACCCCAGTACAGTTTGGGTTCTCCTTAAAGGTGAATAGGTTCTCCTATGAACCTGCAGGTTTTTACTGTAACTGTCAGTGATAAAGGGCAGCTAATGCTGCCTGCTGGTGGAGGGGGGGCTGGTGGCAGCGGTGCAGCCTCGCCTCTGTCAGAGTGTCGCTGGGCAGCTGTTAACCTTACAGAGAATCACAAGTCTTAGATCTGGAAATGCCGAATCGATTCAAAAAATCTCTAGACTGTTTAAATTAAACACTGGTTTCTGAATCAAATTGTGGTAGCGTTGAGGGTTTTTTGGGTCATCTGGACTAGATAAAGCACTACAGGTTTATGTCTACGTCTTTATCTTGAATTTTGTTGGTTATTCTGTTAGACATGATCTCTCCAAAAATCAGTGATTGGTGGCCATGACCTCAACCCAAAGGAAAATGTTATGGACTGGAAAAAGAAGATCGCCTAATTTAAACGAACTCTACCGTTCCTGAGAGAGTCAATTTCAACAGCCCAAAAATAAATATGAAATTCATGACATTGATGAGTGGATGTTAACTGGCATGCCATGACATCCATGACCTTGCTTGAGAGAGTTATGGTTCTATGTGTTGATGTGTGCGTACTTTATGCTGCGTTGGGACCCCTGGGGATCTGTGGAGGTCTAAGGGTCACCTTGCCCTACGCCTTGCTGAACTAAATCCTCCAAGCTAAGTTGTGCAGGAAGCAGTTTTCCTGCATTAGGAAACGTGACCTTTGTCAGGCTGAAGTGGCCTCCTCATTCACTCTTTTGTTTAGATGTGATATGTAAATAAAGAGCAGCTTTACATACCACTCTCTCCCTGCAGACTGCCTGCCTCTCCAGAATCGCTCCCTGCATGCTCTTTCCTCACCTCTTTGAGGAACTCGTCCCACCGTTTCCTGAGTGACAGCTTAAGCACAGATGTGTCACTTTTGAATGTTCTCCCCGAGAACCAAAAGCCATCTCTTGTTATAGGCACAGATTGGGGTATGTTGCTCTGCTTTTTATTGTAGCATCTATAAAATGTTTATTAGGAACAGGCCCTTGCAGCATTGGAACACCCTGCTAGTGCCAAAGAGAAACAATTCAATGAGAAAATCAAGGAGCAGTAGCATGCATAATAGAGATGGAAATGAGCTGTATGCAGGAGTGAGTCAGTAAGTCTCTGCGTTGCATAGTGCCCTCGATTAACACCTGTGCCTGTGTTTTCCTTATCATTTGTGCTGCGGGGATGGCGGGGAGTGGAAGTTAAGGAGTTCGGCCTGACAGCTCTGTCGACCTTGGGACCTATCGTTTGTAATTGTTTCTGCAGTTTTGAGCAGCAGCATTCCTCTGCAGAGCAGCGGCCCAGATTGCAGCTGACACCCATCTTGGGTTGTGTGCTAACAGGCGGACACGTCACTTATCAAGAGATGTGGAGGAGCTGGTAGCTGAAGAGACAAGGGGATAGACTAAAGGTGGGAGATACAGGCAGGCAAAACAAAATCCAGAGCAAGATGGACAGGTGTAGCAAAAAGATGCTGGAATGTCTGATTGAAGTTTCACCTGTTAGCTGAGACTTAAGACTATTTACATCACATGCTGTCAAGTCAGAGTCACAAACATCAATGTATTTTATGTTATAGACCAAAGGAAGAGGAATGTTATAAAATTAAACACAGTTTTCACTATTTTAAGAGCAAAAAATGTCAAAAGTATAGCTTGTAATTGGAATTCAGCCTTCCTGTGTCAATACTTTGTGAAACACCTTTCACTCTTGAAAAGAGTGTAAAGTGTATATCTTTACACTTTTCTGTTTTTGCAAAAGTATTTAAGTTCAGTCAGATGGATTTTATCTGTGAACATCGATATTCAATACTTGCCATAGATTCTTCAAATCTTATCCTCATTACTACCATAGAAAAGCGTTCCCACATCATGGTGCTGCCACCACCAGGTTTTACTTTACTGTGTGTGTAGAAATGTTAGGGCTTGTGTATAATGGACACATTTTCATGACTGAAATCTCAAATATTGGAAGCTTCTTTGTCGTGTTTGTAAATAATTCACTAAGTGCACTTAAAGAAAAGTGAGTTCCCTTCAAGGTCAGCATTTCCTGTCCTTGAAATATAAAACAAAAATAGAAAAAATGTATTTTTTCTACTTCCATAGGATATTATATAAAAAAATAACTATAAAATAAGTAACTAAAGAAATCTACATTTAAAGTCAATTAATCGAAGAAAGTGTGGGCAAACTGGTTTTGTAAAAATGAAAAGAGGAAAAACATTTTGCTGTGACAAGTCATAAGTATTTTCACAAAACCAATTTGTTCAAATTTTAGTGCACAAAGCTGTAGAAACATCATATGCATGTTTTTTATTATATTCAATGAATTCCAGTTGTTTTTTGTGTTGGTTAGTAAATCAGTCCCTTTTTGATCTTTGGGATCTGCACAGATGGTTTTGTGTTGATGCAGTTTGCTAAAGACTGCTGCTGCTTTCACCGAGCCTTCTGTTCTCTGCTCCCCAAAACATAAAGAAATGAGTTCAACCTTTCACATTGAGGGAAAACATGCATCAGATGTGAGACATTAGAAACAAGAGAAGACTTGCAGAGCAGAATATGCCAAAATAATAATGTAAAGCAAATGTTTTTTAGTAATTATAACATTTTGTTTGTGTTTAGGTCCAAAATCGAAATTGAATGATGAACTTGAATCATTACACCTCCCTTGCTGATGAGCATGTGTATGTTTTCTAATAGGTAAATTGTTATGAATGCATCCCATGTGGTTTGTGTCAAATTGTAAATGAAACTTGTTAGGGCTTTATTTTTCATTTCCTTTTGTCTACAAAAGTCACATTTGTGGAGTTTTGTCAACAGACTGAGCTGTGAATCTCTGCAGCTCCTCCACAGTTGAACTGAATATTGCTCTCCTTGCTCTTCTGTCAGAATTCATGGATGTTAATTTCATAGTTTTGTATATGCTCATGCTATTTACTAAGTAGGTGAACTCTGAAGCAGTTGGTTACATTAAGTTTCATTCAGAAGTGTCTAAGTGAAAAAGGGTTCTGATATGCCTTACTTTTAAGAAACAATTTATTCTCAGATTACTTTCTAGTCTGTCACATAAAAGTCCAATAGCATTAGGGTCTGGGATTTTATGATGTACCTTCTGAGTGTGGAGCATGTGGGTTTAATTTAACATTCCCATTTTGAAGGTATGTGCAAACATCCATCCATCCATTTTCCTATACCCTTGTCCCGTACTGGGGTCGGGAGGTTCTGATGCCTCTCCAGCTATCGTTTCGGGTGAGAGGCGGGGTCACCCTGGACAGGTCGCCAGTCTGTCGCAGGGCAACACAGAGACAGACAGGACAAACAACCATGCACACACACACTCACACCTAGGGACAATTTGGAGACCTGACAGTCATGTTTTTTTGACTGTGAAGCCGGAGTACCCAGAGAGAACCCACGCATGCACAGGGAGAACATGCAAACTCCATTCAGAAAGACCGGGGCTGGGAATCGAACCCAGAACCTTCTTGCTGCAAGGCAACAGCTCTACCAGCTGTGCCACTGGGCAGCCCGTATGTGCAAACATATTAGTCTAAATTAAAAATAAAAATGGGTCCCACTAAAATATTCTTGAATTTGCTTGCTCTAATACACACTGGCATATGAGGCAAAGTTAATTTCTTTAAATTATACATAACACATGCTGCAGCTTCATGGAGCAACATATGTTTACCCTGTTTGTTCACAGTAATAAAGGTCCTGAGAATGAATCCAGGTGGAGATCTGTCCGTTTGCATGTTCTCTGAGTGCATTCAGGGATTTAGGCTTTTCCCCAGAATCCAACTATATTCATGTTTGCTTAATCGGCTGCTCTAAAATTGCCCTTACATGTAACTGCATGCATGTATTTCTGCCTGTCCCATGTGAGTTTCTGTGTAACCCTGCGATGGATTGACAATCTGTGCAGTGTCCGCTGCAACTGTTGCCCAGTGATTGCTTGACATCAGTACCTGCCCCATATGACCCAAGACGGATTGATGAGAAAATGAATGAAAGGAAAGCTACATGTGCTACTCTGGTTTGTGCGGTTTATAGAACCTAGAATACAAACAGTTTTCTTCATTAAATCCCTGAAATTAGGTTAATAAACCAAAGGAAGACACAATTTAGCTGTTCTATTGATCTCATTGAAAAGGCATCAAAGCAAGAATTAAAGGAAGCCTTTGTTGTAATAAAAAGCACGAATGCCAGCTTTAATGCGAAATTTGGCATGTTAAATTTTTACTTTATTTGTTCATCCTTCTTTTGAATTAAAAAAAACATTTTGGCGTTTAATGTTTCATAAGTGTGCCTTTATTTTGCATTGCATGTGTGTAAGTGTGCTTGCACTCCTTTTGAAGGCTGAACTCGCAGGCATCATGCATTTGTGATTTGAAGTTGGCAGAAAGTGAAGAGCTGCAGCAATGATCGCTTTTAGCAAGGAAATAAGTCGGTTGGTTCATTCGTGCTAAAGATGTTGGTTTTTGAAGACGCTGGTTTGGATCAAAAATATACGATGTGCAAAACTCTGTGGTGTCGAAACAGAGTAGTAGAATAAATCTGTGGAGCTTAAAATTCAAATGTAATTTATTTACATGTCAGTTAGATTTTAGCAACTTAGTTCACTGAAGTATGAACATTTTTATTGGTCAAAATAACATCGCATTATTTATAATGAGTCAAAATAATTTAATGTATTATGCAATTTCTTGATACATTCCTTCCATTTTATTTTCAATGTGTTACTTCTGGGTTGCACAGTGGATCAGTCGGTTGCACTGTTTGGGTTTGAATCCCAGTTTCTAGTCTTTCTGGATGGAGTTTCCAAGTTCTTCCTCTGCATGCAGGAGTTTCTCCTGCTATTTTTTTTTGCCGTAGATTGGTGATATACTTTTTGTGTTTAAGTTCTATATATTGAGGTCAATTTGAATAAATACCGTCATTAAAAAGTTGAACAAGAAGGCGTCAGTGAAGTTTTCATGCTCAGGGACATTTAGTTGTTTTAACTAAATTAAGGCTTTTCCAAATTGCTTGGTCTGAGAGATTTTGGAGATGCTCTTACTCAGGTGTGAAGAAGGTCTAGAATGCATGAAACAGCCAAATAAAAAGCAGCCAAAGTGTTGCATTTTGGGTATTTTGCTACTATTTTGAAGATAGTTTGTTTGAACTTAACAATAAAGAAAAATTTAGATTGATCTACTTTTGTCATTTTAAATAAATATAGCATGACAGGCCATCATAAATATTGCATCACTATAAATAACATTGTGTAATCTTTTCTCTGCTCCTTTTTTATTCACTCTATCTTTGTTATCCTCTCTCGCTGTTATTCCTCGGGGGATTTTTTTCTTGTCTGCTGAGGTGCTGTTTGTGCTCTACCCTCTTCAGAGTTCTGAGTACTTATCCATGAATATTTCATTGCACACACACACACACACACCCACACACACAGCCCCTCGATGTATTCTTGTGCGTTAGCTCATTGACAAACCACGTGAGCGCCCAGCAGATCAAGAAACGCAGAGTGTAAAATGCATTAATGGCTTTGACACACATCGACACGGAGAGCCTGTTGTTAATCGACACAGTCATGACCGAAACATGACTGATAAAAATGTATCACTCATTCTGAGGAGTGGTGTCTGTCTTGTCTTCTCTGCCTCCCCTGTTTGCTTCTGCTGTGCATTTCCAGTGAAACCTTTTCTGTTATAAAAAGCAAAAGGTTTCATCTTTAGATGGGTGAGTCATCTGGGCTCCAGAGGGGGGAATACTTTTAGATCCGGCCACTTTTTCACTTTGCAATTCCTACAGCTAAGAAAATCTGCCCTTGTGTTACCGGCCCTGGCCTCACTGTGCTTGTCTGTGTAATAGGTAGTGACTGATGAAGTTAATTATAAATTGTTAGTATTTTATTGGGTCTTTCAGAGCAACTATATTGTTATATAATCAAGAACTGGCGCAGACCTGCTGACCTGCAGTTGAGCTGCCTGATGTTGTCTGGCCATCAATCATGAGGTGCGTTTTAAAGAAACAGACAAAAATAATGAGCTGGTGATCTAGAGTTCACAACTGCTGAAGAAGGAGGTTATAAATTGGGTTTGAATAACCAACAATGTGCCAAAACGTGAGCTTAGCATGTGCAAAATATTAAGCAGTGACGGATGGCGTGACTGCTAGAGATACTTGACACAGTTAAATACCAAAGTTATACAAAAAGCCATAAATTAGAAGGAGCAAAAGAGGTGAACCAGGAAGCCTGTTGGTTTTTTTTCCGTTTTCTGACTCGCAGTAAGACATGCTGAATAAAAGCTGAGCATCGTGTGTTTCCTCCGTGGGGATTGAACACAGGAGCCGTGGTGTCAGCTGTGTGTCCTGGTTTAGGTGCTGATTCTGATTCTGTTTGTGTGCAACCAGGCAGTTTCAAAGTGAGCCTACATGTTCAGAGCTGTCTGCTAACTAATAGGTATTCTTATCACTCAAACTACTTCTTCTTATGTATTTTTCACTTTCTTATTAATGCTGGTTTTTGTGCAGCACCTGCTGCTCAGAACCGATATTCATGTTGTGCTCTTCCCTTTTTTAGACCTGGCAGTGGTTTCATTAATGCTAAAACCTGCCGTTAGACCCTTGAATTGAACTTTTTAAAAGTTTGACAAAACTTTCATATCAAAGAACTGAAACAGAACCAGGACCTGTAAGCTGCAGCCTGAGAAAGGTGGAAAAAAACGAGCCGAATCCGTTATGCCCAGAATTCAGATGTAGACATGCAGCCGGTTTGGTTTGCAAAGTTACATCTCAGAATTTACCCAAACATCAGCAGGTGAAGCTCATCATATGAATTACACATTAGTTCTCAAAATTACACACAACCCTGATGGCATTTAAGGTGTTTGTAGGGAAAAGTTGAGACCATTATAAATAATTTCTAAACTTTTACCACATTTAATGTGACCTGCATCCTGCAAAATCCTACTATTTGAGAAAATATTGAACAAGATTCTCTTGTAAAGGTGTGTACAGTGACATCATTAACATGTTAATCTAATCAGATTGATTTTTTTTCTGCAGTGAGTTGAGTAAAATCATGCAATAATGAGATTAAAGTTGCGTATCCAAGTCACTGCGTTCCTATTCACCATTTCACAAAGTGAAAAGATCACTTTTTGCTTGCTGCTGATAATAATGAACTTCTTACTATGTCTGTTTCTGCAAAACACCATGTCTGTCATCTGAAACTTTGTTTTTAAAACTCTATCTTTCCATATTTGTGTGTTATAGAAGTAGTTGACATTATAATCTCTACTGGATTGGTGTGTTGGATCACTGCAGTGGACTGCTTCTGCGGGAGCTATTTCTGTTTCCGTTCCCCTGTAATAATAATCTCCAGTCAAACATGCATGCTGCATGGCAGCCAGAATGGTTTGCAGGGGGAGAACTCTGGCCAGACCTCCCAGAAATATCCCAGCAGTGGAAGAGGCTGAGCTGATACGAAACCTGGGGAAGGAGGGATATGAATTTCACAAAGTTCACTTCTGATTCTGTTATTGTGGATCAACAGTAATGTTTGGTTATGTTTCTTTGTCTCTAAGAAGAAGTTCATTGTTATTTTTTCTTCACTTTTGATAGTCTAGGTCAGCAGATCCACTTTTGCAGTAATTGACCAAGAAATAAGATTTATCTTCAGGGAAATTATTCAAACTCTGTTAATTAATGAGATGAATATTTAGTTTTAGTCAACTAAATCTAACATTTTAGCTGACTAAATGCACTCTAAATATATTCATCGAGAGCATAACATCCTGAAGAAATGGATTTAAAGAGCTTTTTACATTTTTATGGAAAGTAATTTCTTGCACCTGGGTAAGAGATGTATTATTACATGTCTGCAGCTGGAACAAAAAACTCAGGAAAACGTAGATTTTATGGTTGAACATCCCATTTGCTTAAAAAAAATAACATTTTATGATGTTAAAAAATAATCTTAAGTTTGTATCATTCTGTCAAATGACAGAACTGGAAGAAGTTCATTCAGTGTATTTCAAACCTGATTCTGTCTTTGTCTACAGAAATTAGTTTTTCTCATCAATTGTAGTAATCAAGTAATCAAATTCCAATGTTTCTCTGAGATTTTGTTCAAATGATTAGATGCTTAAAAACATAATTATATATTTTTTATTTACATGCACATAGCATGGAAAAGTTTGCTCGTTTTTCTCCAATTTCAGGAAGTGAAACTCGTTCTAAATAGAGAAAAGTTTAAAGTCGTTATTTCTTGTAGTGTTGAGGATTATGACTTGCAGTTAATGAAAATCCCAAATTCAGTCTGTCAGAAAATTAGAACATTGTGAAAAAGTAAAATATCAGAAACTCATGGTGCCACAATTAGCCAGTGAACTCAGGATACCTGCAGAGGTTCCTGTAGCTGCTTCCTGTCCGTGTCAGACTGCAGACAGAGCGATGTCCTGCACAACGGGAGAATAAAGCCTAGAATTAAACACACTTCTCAGAATCCTGAAACGTATATCTATAATATCATTTGTATATTGTTATTTTGTGACATTACACTTTTTTTTAGACTCTGAATGTTGGGTTTTTATTATCTGCAAGTCATAATAATCAAAATTGCAAGAATAATTTCAGCTATTTCACTTTTTTTAAAATAAAGCTGCATAATGAGTTTCACTTTCCTTTATAGATGTATATTTATGTTATACAAAGTTGTATAAAATATATT
Source organism: Phalloptychus januarius (assembly GCA_902982915.1). Taxonomy (NCBI): domain Eukaryota; kingdom Metazoa; phylum Chordata; class Actinopteri; order Cyprinodontiformes; family Poeciliidae; genus Phalloptychus; species Phalloptychus januarius. The sequence goes on along the minus strand of CADWAE010000242.1, from coordinate 3,425,828 downwards.
TAATATATTTTCATAAAATTAAATATATTTTATATAATATATTTTATATAATAAAATATATTTTTAATAACATTTCTACTTTGTCTTACAGCTGAATGCAGCATCTGGCACTCTACACAGGCTACATCTCGTGTATTTCAGAGTAAACTCTTCTTTGCAAGTGTTTTAGATATTTCTACTGTTACGGAGGAGTGGGGTGTTTTTGCAGTTTTGAAATTAACAATCAGTCCTTTCATAATTTTTAACTTTGAAGGACCTTCACTCTTAAAGGTTTGAGAGAAATTCTGACTTCTTGGAAAAGGACAAAAAATACTCTTCAGCTTTTTGGACTTTCCCTCATATTTTTCTGTTTGGACTCTGCAAAATGTTCGCTTTTTCTTGACCTCACCTCTCAGTCGCACTTCTCTTATTTAAAGAAAAGGAAAACCTCTTCTAACAACCAAGGCTACGGAACCTAGACAAAAACAACCACTGGCTGCACAGAGACTATTCTCTGATCTGCACACTCCAACGTTGTGCAATTTAGCATAGAACTGAAAATAAATTGGATCCTAAGGGCTTTTATTAGCAGCCGTTCAGAAATTAATTTCTTCTCTGAAAGATGTCAAAGATAACAGTTTGGACAAATTATTTTTTTTTTTTGTTGCTATTGTTGCAAGAAGTAAGGTGTCATTGTAGTTTTGATTTTTTGTTTTGTCTTGATAAATTTTATACAATTACTCTAGTCATATATTCCTTTTCTTCATTTACTTTGAAGAACTTTTACAGGTTGTGTGAAATTCTGAGCTCTTCGACGGAGACGATGCGTTACTCTTTTCATCTTTTTTAACTTTTCCTCATTTTATCAATAGTCCTTTTCTTATCTTCAACTCGAAGTTGGACTACTTTGATTTGGAAATGACACCTTTCCAATAACCAATCAGAAATTAACTTATTCAGATTTCTATTCTCAGTGAGATGTGATGGACAGATAATTGTATTTTAGCAAGAACAAGGTCATTGCAAAACTACTGAAAGCTGAAAAGGTGTCATGCAGTTAATAATTAAGTAATGGATAATTCATTAAAGTCTGGATTTTTTCCTCCAATTTTTAAAAAACGTAAAATTAAATTTTAGTTAGTTTTTTGCATTGGCTTGTTTTCAGATGTCAGGATCAGCCAAAGCTTTCAAAGCAAATATTTCCAGAGATTTTCTGTATTTTTTGGTATTTTTACAGAACAGGTTAACATTATTATAAATAATGTTCTGTAGAATAGTATGATTGTATTGCAAAATTATTTTTGTAGCAGAAGAAATAAATGGTACTTATCTAATGCAAATGAAAGCAGTTAGATAAAGATATACGTTTAGTTTTATGTCTTGGTGCATTTTTACTCGGTTTTTTCAGTCAAGCACTAATTTTACCTGTAGCTTTTTTATATTTCACACATTAATGTTGTCACTTAATTGTGTGAAATTGATAGAATGAGTGAAAAAAGCAGCAATTACAATTTTTAAATACCTTCAGAAAGCTGAAAAGTGTTGAACTAAGACCATTTTAAAAGATTGCAGATTTTCTGGCTTGTTGGAAGCAATTTATTATGAAATGATTTAATCAGCCCACAGTCTTTGGCTGTGGCTGGAACACAGTCAGCAGTGACCTGAACCATTTGTTGCAATCCATAGAGACAATGCTAAGTCTGTGCACTCCTCCCTGATTGAAAGCAGCTTATCTACAGAGAGCACAATTAATAATGTAAATAGACAGTTGAAGGGCTCCTGCAGAAGTTTGTCATGGGCTGTTTACACAATGTTCAATTCATTTTTTTTTTTTGTCTGGGATTTCCTGGACATTACGCAGGACCTGAAATATGCATGCAGGGGTCTGCGAGCAGACGCGGATATACAGACCAGCACAGGACACTTGAGTTTGTACAAACATCATCAGTCTGTCCTTTACTGGAAAGCCTTTCTGTTGAGAGAAGAGAAGCAACAAAGGCAGCAGATAGGAGAGAAGAGGCAGAATGCAAAGGACTGTTTGGTGTTTTGACTTTCTGCCAGAATAATGCTACTGTTTTTATGTGGAAGATCAACACAAAGTACCACATACAAATACATAAAGAAGTAATTCATGCTTTTGTTTTTTCATTTGTATTAATCCACTCTAAATAAGCATCATAAAGACCAAGAAACAGCAGATGTGTTGAAGTTTAAAGCACAGATTAGGTTACATAACAATCTCATAGCTATATCCGATCATCTGTGCGCAAATCTGGTAGCAACAAACGTCAAAAGCCCTGCAAAGCCTACAGGTGTAATTCATTTGTCTACAACGTGTTGGACAATGGCAGGTGAATAAAAATACATGCCACACTTTTCAGATATATATATATTTTTTAATCACATTTTTACTGTGCTTTTTGTTGGTCACTCTATCACAATGAAATACATGAAATGTTGCAGCATTACAAAACCTTAAACAGTAAAGATTCAATACTTTCAAACAGGCTGTTACTTTGATAGATTTTGGCGTCGAAGTATTTCTTTGACTGAAAACTACCTGTTTAAACTTTTTCTCACTTAATTTGGCCAACTTCATGCATGTTGAGGTCTGCTGCAGTTTTCTCTTGTTTCAGTACAAACTCACAGAAATGCAGTTTTATAAACTACAAGACACTAATTTATGAGGCATCCTGGGAGAAACTCGACTTCCAGTGCATAAAGTACTATTAGTTAAGAATAAACCTATCTTTTCCACCACTATTTTGATCATTATTTTAGTGATGATTTTTCCTAATCATTTGCTCTTGCAGTCAGAAGTTAAATTAAAAATAATCTGACAAGTGTGTGAATAATTTTGAGCCAAAATGACTCCATGAGTATAACTGTGTCTGTTTGCATTTTGAATACAGATTAGGAGCCGAGAGTTTAAACTCTTTGGCTACATTGGTCTAATATTACATTTAAGAAACAGCTGTGATTATTTAAACTTTTTTATCATGATCTTGGTGGAGCAAATGAACTCAACACAAAAAAAAATAAATCAAGTTATCTGACATTTGAAGAAAAATGATCCCCAGATTTTAAAACCAATCACTTGCTGGTGTGATGAGCTGGAAACATTAAAATGCAAAGAGGCCGACTTTACAGGATTTAAGGGATCTGCAGCAATTATCCTACAGGCCGATGCATTAGGGCACAATGCTGGCGAGCAAATTCAACAGAGTAATTAATGCAAGAGACTTCAAGAATGTACTGGGGGGCTTTCTTTGTCAAATCTCCCTTTCCTGCTTCAGGTATGTGCTTGATTACTTAAAATCATCGAGAATAAAACATGATTTAATGCTTTTTAAATTTTTTATCCAAAAACTAGTTGAATATCTACATACTGGATTCATAGGAATTGCTAGTGACACATAACCGGTGCATATGAATGAATTGTAATATTATTAAAACATTTTTTTATTTCAGAAATTCAATTCAACAAGTGCATTCTGTTTTAGATTTACAGTGATGTTCTTGCTGCTGTGATGAACTGGAAAAATGTAAACACTTCTTTTGTTTTTAGGTTATTCAAGAGTAGAAGTAAAAAATAGTCAGGCGAACAATTACTTAATTTCGTAAAAAGGTACTGAGTGCTAGCAGTGTAGTTTAATCTGATTCAATTAGTGGAAATGATGTAATTATACAAACAAAATCTAAAATTATGAGTAAATGTAAACCACATCATTACAACTTATCAAATCCGGTCAGAAAAAAAACACATATTTTCAAATCTGTTTTCTACAAGATAAAATATTTAAACCGATATTTCCGGTAAGTAATGTACATGTTAGAACAGAGCAAAGTACTTCCAGTGACCATATCTATTATTTTACTGTTTGTTCAGTAGATGAACATGCAATGAAGCCTATTTACAAACCAGAAATTGACTAGGGGAATTTCAGTTAAAACACTCTTGATAAAGTGAAATAACATGAGTTGGGTAAAGTAGGCAGAGATTGTACTAATAGGAGTAAAACTTATTCCTAGAAGTTAATTTCTGAAAAGTTACTTAAGAATGCTACTTGTTTTTTACTTGCAGATAATGAAAACTCAAAACCCAAATTGTTTCTCTTGTCTGGAGGATATTCACAAAGTCCTTGTTTCACTGACATTTTGCACTTGGGAAGGAAATCATGTCTTTCCACCCTGCAGTAGGAGAACTTGCCAAAAGAAAGCAATGCAACTCTTTGGTCAGCAATGTTTCCTCCAAACTTTTGTTCTATTTAAGTTCAGAACTCTCCTTGCAGCAGATCCACTGCTTTGTCTTCTGGCAGAAGGATGCCAGCTGCCAGTGTATATCGACTCCAAAGGCATTAAACTCCAGGCGAACCCGGTGGAGGCGGGTCAACTGTCCACCGCCACCGGGCCAACAGAGGCCACTGCGAACATAAACTACTGCCATCCTTGAACTAAGACCAAATCTAAGACTAGACAGGAGCATTGGGGGTATGAAAAATAATCCCTCTACCTAAACAACAGGACGATTAGTGTAATATTTTGCAAATCAACTTGGATTTTCAGGGATATTGGCTGGGAAATAATAAGTAGATGGTTGGCGCTTTTACAGACGATCTACTCTGAAACCATGATGATAAACGGCTCTTATCAGATGAATATACAGTGGTGGTGTGGAGTTGAAAGATTGACCATATTCTATCTGACTGCTAGGTTTATCTGGCTTTTAATCTTACAATGAGGGTTAGTCTTAAAATGTTGATGTTCTTGAAAGTATCCAAATTTCAGATTCAACTTTGTGTCCATCCTGATTTGAAGGCGTAACTTACCGTTATGATGACTACTAATATTCATTGAAGCTGCTTAAAGACAGTGCACAGTTATTTCACACACATATTTGATTGTCTAGTTAAATTAGGAAAAAGATGCTGTCACACACAGTTTCTTCCATCTGTGTGACCACACTGACTAGCATTTAACCGGCTGATTTTGCTGCATTGAGAATCTTCACCTCAACATTTTCAGTGGACACACTTCCACTCCTCCCCCCTGGCAGTTCGGCCAGCAGTTTGCTCACTCAGCACAACTCATTGTGGGACCTCACTGCTTAATCCTAGAGTTAAAATTGAGTATACGTTTCCTTGCAGCTCTAACGAGTGCTCTGTCGTCACAGTGGAGGCTGGCGACACATCCCAATTACCCCCCTCTTGCTAAACCTGGCCAATTATTCCCAGAGCCAGGCTTGTTAAAGGAGGACGGTGCAGGAGGGTGATGGAAGAATCTGACCTTGTGAGAATCTGGGAGTGGGGGTGGTTGTTTGGTGACAGGAGATACACAACATCACACATGCAGAGGGGCGCTCAAGGCAAGCTGATCACATGGGGCGCTTTGCTATCCACAGCGCTACAGAGAGAAAGAGAGAGAGAGGAAACGGGCCTGCAGTGGATGATTCAAGAGCTGGCTGCAACAATCAATATTTCAGCAGATATAAAAACCGGAATCATCATCCTGTGTGCATTTAAAATGATTTGAAACTTGGGTGCAGAATGAGCGCTATATTCATCATTAGCTGCTGGCCCTACGGGAGTTCAGCTTACAGCTCTGTAAGAACTAAATTTATTCCAGAGCTGACAATACCATCGCAACTTTCTGGTGCTAATACCAAAATGAAAGTCAAAGTAATGAATCTGCTAAAAGTTCTTCATGAATAGTATTGAAATTACTTCAGTACAAACAAAGACTTTGGCTTTAGATCCAGTTTTGAAGGAATCCTGGAAGTTGTGGCGCATGTTGCTTACATGTTACAGTTACTGCTTCTAGCCACACTTTATTCTTAATGTTATTTTTCCGGGTTTGGATCATCTTTATTGGATTTATTTAAATTATTTATTGATTTGTGTAGCACATTTCAGCAGCAAGGCATATCTTATATAATGACAGCATTATATAAAACAGATGGGAGCTCACAGTACTGCTCCCAGTACTAATTACAGAAATACACAACTTGGTCAGAAACGACCAATCAGAGTGCGGAGGAGGGTCCTGACCCTCTCAGTCATGCTTTCCTCTGCTATCCTGCAGCGTCTTCCTGCCAGGAATGCTCAGGTTAGTTAGAAAGGCCACTGCTGGTGGCAGATCAACAGTTTTCCCATGACAGTGAGTTGTTTCTTTACCATTAGCACATTGAGCTTCACGTACACAAGCCTGATCGACAAGTTTATACAAATATGTAAAAAAAAAGCTTTACTGTAGCTTTAAGGGGATTAGAGTGCAATATTGGAAAGCAAATTGAACATGTGAGGGCTTAGCATGGTCTGATTTAAACGTTACGTTCCATCTAAAGCTCCTTATTATCGTTCATAAACCTTCAATTTAGGAATTATCAGTAAGTTATTGACTGTGTTATCATAGGATATTGTCATTTTAAAGCAGGGGCTTTCTTTATTTTCAATGTGAAGTCTTGCAGGTGTTGCATTCCTTCTTGTTCCTACCTGTCTACCTCTAAAGGCCTGAGTTGGTGTGCTCAGTTCAACATTGACAGACTGAGAGTTATTGGCTGTCCTGGTGATATCTCAAAGGAGAATTGGGGTTTGTCTGTGAAATATCTTGTCTGAGCTGCAGGTTCCAAATAGTAACAAAACACCTGACTATATCCACTGAGAATTAATTTCCTTCGTTGGCAAAATTTGCTATCCTGCTTCTTTAGATGCATGACATTTTGGTTTGGATTTGGTGTGTCAGCTCAGTTGAGTTTTGAAGGTATGATATAGTTGGGAAATTTAGCTGAGCATTGTTGAGGTACCAGAAGGGAAGGCATAGTGTGTTCTTAGTATGTGTTTGTTTTCCTGCTTGGTTTTTCACTCTGTTGTGTTCAGACTTGAGAAAAAAAATTGTGCTGCAAGACCCAGTGGGCTGAATAATAAGACAAGATGGGGTGTGTGTTGGTGTGTGTGTGTGTGTTTGGCTGTCAGTGAGGACTATTTTTCTATTTTTGTCAGACTAATGCATTACTCAGAGAAACATACAGTTTATCATTTTGCATTCAACACGGCCATAATTCATTCAAAACAACAACAAAAAGGAAATGCAGAGACAGCTGCCACTGAAATAATCAAAATGAAAGCACAGACTCTCCTGAATATGAATTCATCACCTAAATATCCCTGTTGTGTCTCTCATTGATTTGTTCAGTGTAGAGATGCTGTCCGATGGATGACTGAATTGTGCTGAAATGGCGTTTCTGCGAGAACTGCCATTACACCGATATTTTGACTCGCAGGAGCAGAAGATCTTGGATCATTACCCGTCTTAAACAGAAACGGCAATAAACAAGTCTTGAACGTGGTTTAGATGAGTAATTTACATCTGCAGCCTCATCAGACTTAAATCCTTATCACTCACCAGCATATCCAAAGAAGATGAACAATTCATCAGCCACTCGACTGATGAATTGTCGTTTTCAACAACTCTGTTTTTGTCATAGTTATAAATGGCATGAGTTGGCTACTGGCATCAAGGTATAGTAAGGATGTAGAAAGTTACAGTTTTAATACTTTGATACCAGGCTCCTCTTTTATCTGTACAAAAATGACTACAGCTCAGCTGACATGTCTGCAGAACTCGTGCAGTTTTCTGATTTTGCTCTGATACAGGAGGGTGACAAGTCTGTGTTCAGTCAGGAGGTGGATTCACGGATCCACGGATCAGAAACACCTGGAGAATATGTGACCCAGATGGCCTCCCCTCAGGTCTGGGGTCAGGAAAAGGGCAGCTAACATCTCTGCAGACCCCACACATCCTGGACATAACCGTCACATTTACCATTATACAAAATTACAAATATGGCAAAATTCTTAAATGTGTGCAAAATGTGGCCCATTTTGCAGACAATCTTGGCAAGTAAAGACTTTAAAGATTTATATCATACCATTCTGATGGTTTAAGGTTCTTTCAAAAAAATACCAAAGAAAGGCTTCTTAAGCTGAATGGTACAAGGAGCAATGTTCCTCCAATCTCAATGAGAAATCTTTATTGAAGTGTTCTGATCATATGCAGACTCATCAAAAAATGCTGTAACTTCACACCAATAGGACGTTCTGACACGGATACAAAGTTAGCCTGTTAGTTAGCATTTTGTTTGTGCAAATCATGAGTATTTGTTGTTTCTTTTTTCACCCCAAATGATGCCTGAATAATTGAAAAGTATCAACAAATCTTAAAAGTCCCAAAAATAGACAGAAGCTCGTGAAAATAACTTCCACCTAATTCACCAGATGAAGACATTCTGAAAGTAACTGGCTGTTCTTCACAAGTCATTTTTCACTTTAGGAAAAAAAAAAAAAGTGGTGTTTTAGTATTACGGGATGTCTTGCTGAGAAATCTTGTTACATCCCTATTATAAATGTACCTCAGCTTACGCGGTCTGTCAGCTCACCTTGACTTCTTCTTTTTCTCTCCACTTTAAACAGAAACCTGAGTAACAACAAGATCTCGCTGCTGCGAAACGGCTCCTTCTATGGCTTGGCCGCCCTGGAAAAGCTGTAAGTACTTAAATCAAGCACTCTTAACTGCTTTGTCCTCCCCAGAGTCCTAGAAGCTGTCATCACGACAGCAGCATTGTGCTTTTAAGCGGTAAAAAGGCAAACAGGGAACATGGTGGGAATTAGGAGATCTTTGTCAGTTTCTACCCTGCAGGAGGCTCTTCTGTGTTTTTTTTAACTCCTCTCCCTTGTGCTCGACTTGCACTGCAGTAGCAAAAAGTCTTAAAAGGGGATAAAATGGAGCATTATATGAAAGACTAATGCGATGCAAGATCAGTATGGTTTGACTACGCGACTGACGAGCCATGTCAATGCCGATGAGTCTTGTACCGCATGCAGAGTCCCAGAGGGTTGCATTCATGAAGCCTGATTATAAGCTCTGTGTCGGCTGCCCCAGCTTTGCCCCCTGAAGTCATCTATTGATTGCTTTCACCTCCGTCCAGCGCAGTGATCGCTGATTTTCCACCTGATGGTGACACTGACATTGGCTACTGATTAGGAAATCAGAAGAGAGGCCAACACCACACAGAGCAGACAGCTTGATAGCGCACCCCCCGTCAGTCAGCCATCCACATGGAAGCACACACTTACACACACAGAGGCTGCAACGGTGAAAATGATGATAGTCAGTTTGGTCCCTGTCTCCCTGACCAGCAGACAGCTCAATCCACACTGGAATATTGTCAGTGCAACGATTGTCTCCACTTCTTTGTGACGTTGGTGGACCTATCAGATGATGTCACCAGTCTCTCTGGGTCTTATTAGTCGCATTGAAAATATCTGCTTTCATCCGTCCGGCTCCACTGCAGTAATGAGTGGCTGGCTTTTGACAGCGCTCGGCCAAATGCTTGCTGTGGCCGCCCTTTCAGAGCAGCGCTTTGTGCGGCCTGTGCCTCCCCCTGGCCCGCTCTGTGGACGGGTTAGTTCGTCCACCTTTCCCTCATGCAGCCTTTGGCAGTTAGGCATCTGTCGCCAGCAGCCGATGCACAGCCAGGTAGCCAGAGTGAGTTGAAAGTGGCAGCCAGATGTTCCTTCGTCTGCCCCAGCTGACCATCTTTCTGCTTGGACTGTTGGCCAGATGACTGGACAGGATGGTTGAGCTGAATTGGCAGCTGATTGACACGTCTAATAGGGCGTGTGTTTGCACCAGCGCTGCAGCAGCTAGCCCCAGTTCAGCTAAGCAAACACATCTTTTAAAGCAGCAGTGTCGCCATCTGCAACATCTTTTGTATTCACCACTTGCATTACGCGGAGCGTTTTCTTATTTATTTATTTTTTAATAAGTTCTTCATTATGAGGAATTATTTTTCCATCCAAACCTAATAAATGTAACGGAAATTTAACTGCAGATCAGTCAACATAGACTTTTGACTCAAAACTGCAATCAGTGAGTGAGCATGTAGCATGTGGTAGCATACGGTGCTGTGAGCAAATGTCTTGGGTCATCCCTATTCAAATGTATAGTTTGTGTCCGGTAAGACAGATTCATATGTGAAATGTGAAAGTTTTCTCATCTGGAAACTGGAAACAGACTTCTTATCAATCTGTCCGTCTGTCCCAGTTTGAGCACACGCATTAAATAAAACATTTAATGCTCATGATGAAGGAATGCATTTAACAGAGGTCTGAACAATTTTCAAAAGTTTTATGTCCAAAGAAAACGCTGAAAGACTTTCTTTGTTTCTGCATAGTTACTGATCAGAACCACTTTAACACTTTACCAGAAAGTCTGAGAACTTAAATCACAAATAAAGAAAATCACTTTTGTACATTAGTGTTGCTACCATCAAGTTTAAACATTTATCTGTCAGGTTGACTTTAGCGGCTCAACATGCTAGACACACAAGTTGTAGATGTTTAATTGACAACATTAAAAACAATAATTATCTCACAATAGTACAAGCATTTGCTAATCTTATAGATTCACCATTTTTATTAAAAGATTTTTTATCGGGACCATATTAAAAGAATTATCCAAACTTGGTTGCTGGATTTCTTATTGGCTTTCGGCTTTCTGTGCTCAAACGTCGCCGGTTCTTATGATAATGTTTTATTATTCTCATCATAATTTTCCTCATCACCATCTGAGGTCACCATGAAATTTGGGTTCTCTGAGGAAAAAGCTTCCAGAGAGATTTATCTGGGTTGAGCAGATAGTGTCTTCTTAAATGCAGGGCCCCTGTCTGTTGGATGCTGGCCTGTATCCCCTCATATGGACACCGGCCCTTTACCGTCAGCCAAAATGAGTCCCACAGGGGCAAAGCGAAAACAAAGCCCATCACTGTTCTCTGTTCAGTACACAGAGTCTCGCTTTATCAAAGGTTCCCACCGCAGAAGGCCTCACTGTTAAGGGCCTGTGTGACATCGATGAGGCTGGCATAGTTTTCAGTTCTCATGCTAATTCTGCTGCATTTTGAAGCTTCTAAAATACATTTTTTTATAGCAAATTTGGACTGGAAACGCAATTTTAAAAATAAATGACTTAATCTGTAGGAAATGTATTTTGGTCAGATTTTTGAAACTATGTCAAATATCCCATTAAAGGAAAACACGATGTTTATTTCTGCATCCTAAGGCCCTGAACCTTTGCAAAACTTGTGCAGATTCATTGCTTCACATGACTTTAATTCATTCTTAACTGAAAGGAAATACTGTTTTTTTTCCCCCTGTCTGCCTGACCAAACATTATTCATCTCGCCAGAGGTATTTGAAGTTGCTTCAACTCAGGGCAAAAACAATATCAGAATTCTAGGTGGCATCTGCAATAGTTCATTCTGAGAAGTGGATATCTCAGACGTGCAAGGAGGCGTCTTTCCAAAGTTTTGCAACTCTCATTTTTACAAACAAAGTGACATTTACTCCGTCTTCCTCGTGAATGAGTGCCTGGGCGGTGATGGATGGAGGAGTGGCACATCGCTGAAGGATGCATCCCTCCAATGGTGTTGCAGAAGAATGTATGTACAAATGCAAGACCACATGTTGAATGTTTGGGAAAGTAATTATTATTAATTTTGCAACTGTAAGTCAAAGTGAATGTTTCTTAGAAAGTGAGAGGTCAGAGGTTAATGTATGATGTCCTTTTTGTTTAGTTGATCTTACCTAATTTACCTTTATGAAGTAGTTTACTATCAATAAGAATTGCAGGAAGTAGAAAATGAAAGAAAATCCTATATTTTTGACAAAACGCGAGCTGGTATCAGATAAAATGACCAATGTATTATGCTGGTTAAGTAAATGAGTATTAATGTTAAATCCATGGGTACAAAGTGACAATTGGTGACAAATTGAATTGGTTAAATCATAAAGTTGGACATTTTCCTTGAAAAAAAATTCTTTAGGAAGACTTTGATAATTTTTTATTAAAGACTCTTAACATAAGGTTAATTTTTTGCTACTTAAAGTTAGATTTGCATACAGTACTGTCTCTAAAAATCTTGTTTTGATCTTTTTTTCTTGCTGTTTGATGGAACATATCTTTCCTCCTTTGTTTAACAAAAGACAAATATGATAAAGCCTCATATAAATCAAAGTTCTGTTTAGAAATATAAATCGTTTTAGAGAAGATCACTGCTGCGTCGCAGTTGAGGTATAACATGTTAGCTCACAGGATGCATCTAAATCTCTGACCAAGTTTGCTGAAGCATTCAGGCATTTCTTGTTTCTTCTCTGACGATCACAGATTTTTGGCTGCTGTTAAAAGCAGTAGCAGATGAAGCCCGTAAACCTCAGTCATAATTTCTTCCCATCTTGTCCTTTGTTTCTTTTTTCCTTTTTCTGTTCAAACAAAAAAGCAAAAGAAGCAGGATGGATTTAATCGCAGTCAAATAATTGTTTTTATTCTCCCTGACATTAGTTAGTTTTGGTACAATATCTCATAAATAGGACAGTGAAGCTGCTGCTACAAAGAAATCTTCCTCATGATTTCAGACATTTACTGAGCTGCTTTTTCTTTTCTTTTCACCATATCCTCTAAAATTGACTCGGATGGTTTCATGTGACTGTTTTTAAATGTTTTCACTGTGCGCTTAAATGAGAGTGACTGCTTATTTTTCCCACTATTTTTGGAGCAATTGAAACAAAGTAAATCAGAGCAAATATTTTAATGGGCATCGCTCATGGGGAGGAACAAGCTGCACTCCAGCAGCGTTTGAAAAATGTTTGCTCGTTGCTGAGAAATGGATTCAGACTGCAGAGATCTTCAACAAAAACGCCTTTGAGATCATTTTTTCACTGGGTAAACACCAGAAATGCACTTGAATGTTATAGAAGATTTATTTTGATTAGTATGCATAACTTAAGGTGTCAAATCACTTTGTGCTTTGTCTCTTGCCGTGTAGGTTAAAAAAATAATTAGCGCTGGAGTCATGTCGTCTTTCTTTATGTAATGTGTATAATAAGAAAACAAAGATAGGAGACTGTTGCATTTGATGGTCTGGCAGTGCAGCTACAATGCTGTCACAGTGCACGCACATTCACTCACTTTAATTGGACTGACCTGTCTGGCTGTTTGCCTCTCTTCTCTTCTCTGTGAGCTTTTAGCACATATTTACCATTCATTATATAGTTATCCATCTCTGTGAGGGTTTAGCTGGATGGAAATTTGCCTTCATCTGCAAATTGACCCATGAATGTCCAACATTGTTGCGTGGATTTAGATTAACTTGTTGTGTGGGTTCACCTCTGCCTTCAGTGAGTTTGATGTCTTTTTTTTGCCTTTGAAAGCTCCGCAGTTATTCTATATATATATATATATACATATATATATATAATAATAATCATTAGGATATTGGTCATATCATTAAAATCTTTTCAATTAGAAAAACAAATGCCTCTAATGAAACAAAAACCTCACTGATGGATGTTTTTTCATGTTAATTAAAGGAAAAGAAAGTTTTATAAATTGCAATTAAAAAAAACAACACCCCACTGGTTGTTATTAATATTTTATATGGCTGACTGCCCAGAGTGATGTTCCAGCAAAGGGGCAGCCTGATCAAACTGATTAGACTGACTTTTCTGCAGAAAGACTTGAGTGTTTTGCACAGTAAAAACTGGCTCAGTGCTGCATCTGCCTGGTGATGCTCAGGCTAATATTTCATTCAAATATTCTTATTTAAACTTTAAGGTCTATTTCACAGATTTGTAAGGACTCTGGACATTGTGTTAAATCTTCTCTGGTTAAAACTTTAAAATATTTAGACAGGTCAAATCTGAGCTCATCATTAAAACACAGAGAAGGCCAGCTGGGACTAACTTATTCTGCCTGACCTGCAGATTTTCTAAAATACACTTTATGATTTGCGAACGTTGTACTTTATTTGTGAAAATTATAAAACTTGTTGTCCTTTGATTACATTAAAAAGCGTTTGTCACTTTTGCTAACCTAATATGTTTAAAGAGTTTCCAAGAGTTTCTTATTATTTAACATTTTCCTGCCTCAAGGTTTGCAGACATTTTTACTGCAATGTTGTACAAAGTTAAAAGTTTACAATTCAATTCAATTACGTGGTGCAATAAATTGTATTTGTTCATTTTAAATGAAAACATCTACATCTTGCAATAATCCCTTGTTTGATATTCTAGCTAAATAATAATTTATCACTAACTTTTTGATTGGTCTTGATTGATTGGTCCACTCAGCAAAATGAGACAATAGCATATATACACTAATGTGTCTTGTGTCAAACTTCCCATTGGTGTAAAGAAGCAAAATTAAAAGCTGAGTGGACATATAAATGTAATACATAACGCAGCATCACTTCCCATTTGGATGAGTGCCCAAGTAAGAGCACCAAGCTGCTCTTTTATTTATGCATGTGTTTCACATTGACCCTCAGTGCATCTGATGGCATTTTAAAAATTATATCAGTGCTGAGAATGAATTGCTAATATTAAAAATAAAGTTTAATAAGCACATCCTGCTTTTTTTTTAATGAGCTGTTGCTAAAAGTGAGCATGTGTGACGTTCTAATTATTTAGAATAAATGGCTCTAACCCTTTTATTTCTATAACTTAGGTCCCTTAAAGTTGCAGTAGATAACTTACATAAAAATATGTCTTTTTGTGTATTTATTAAAACTGTCACCAGATAAAAAAAAATGTAGCTTCTTACTGCCATCTGCAGAAATACACTGATTCCAGTCAAAAACACCACTGAGATCCAGCAGGAAGTTTGTAGCACTGCCAATCAAGTCTATGTGCGTGCTGCAGTGATAACTGTCAGCTTTTCCACAGAAGCTAACATCTAATGCCTTCTTTACTCTTGGTGGGCACAGCCAATCAGCACCAAGGAAAAGCAATGATGCTCCTGGGCTGGCTGCTTTACAGACAGTAGTCAGAGCCATGTCAAAGTGCTGCAGTTAGAAAATTCAGCTTATTTCACCTCAGATACGTTTGTTTCACAGAGATATGAGCGGATTAGCGAATCCGTGAAAACTAATACTTATAACTAACGAGACGAGACAGGATATGGAGTTCACAAGAACGAGGCAGGACAAAATATTATTTCAAGAAATGGTATTTATTTTTGCATTTTTATTTATTTGTTTTTTGCAAGAAAATCAACACACTGTTGGCTTTCCTGCCAAAAGACAGATAGCATTTACCAGGCTTTTTGAGCTATAGTGCAACATTTACAAGTTTCCAGCTACTGTTGACTAGTGTGATTGTGTGATTGTGATGTAGCTCACCGTACCCATAGACATTCAGGAAGTCGGTTGTTATGGCAATGATTTTCGTCCCTGCAAATAGGCGGGCGTCCACTGCAATCAGATCCACTTTAAGCATTTGGCAATGACAGCAATGGGTGGAGAGGAATTCTTCATCAGTGCAGACAGAGCATCTAGATGAGGTTAAGTAATGTTACTATTGAGTCATTGCTCTGGTCCTTCAGTGACATTTAATTTCCACAGCAGTGATGCATGCAACTAATGATAAAATATTTTCAGACTCAGTTCTGCTCATGTGTCTTTGTTGTTCATCTCTGAGGCAGAAGGGAAACGCACAACAGTCTATTATGAAGTATAAACAACTCACTAAGATCTTTGGTTTTATTCTCGCATTCATTGTCGGACAATCAGAGAAGGAGACTCATGCTTATTTTCTCAGATACACTGGTGATGAGACAGAAGAGGGCAGATATAAATGAAAGAGTTCTGAAGATAAAGATAAAATCTGAAGATAAAACCTCAAAAACATGGGATAAAGACATCCAAGTTATAAATGAGGCTCTAATAATGTTAAAACAGTTCAACCATAACATATTAAATATACCTAAGCTCGCCACGCTTAAATAATTTTTCTAACTGGCCTTTAGATAAAACTGCAAACCTCCGATCTAAAAGCTGCCCTTTCAGTGGCAGATAATGAATATGCTGCTGTCCTCAGGGTCACTTTGCTCAGAAAACTTTGTGCAGGCTTTGATATACGTGCAATTTAGCAGAACTGGGAAGCACTTCAGTAGTTTTTTAAACATTAAGTACAAATTGTGCAGTTTATGCAGTGAGCTGCTACCGCTCCTCAAACAAGCGCCACATGGGAGTCGAAAATGGTCATTGTTTAAACATTCATCTCATTTGAGCGACTCCATCTGTTTCTACAGATATGAAGGTCTGGCCTCCTCACTGTGGTTATATTCTGTTTATATGTGTGAAGGAGTGTTTTAAATAGTGAAATACTCACCACATTTTTGTTTACTTCAGCTTAAAAAGAAAAGTAGTGTTTTATAATACATTTCCTTAGACACATCTTTGATCCTGTTGTAAGAATAGTAAATGTTTTTAAATTTTTATAATAAAAACTTTCTCTACTAACATTTTTCTTTGCTGCAAAATTGAGAATGATTCGTTTTAGCTTTGGTTTAATTGCTGAACTTTATCTCAGAGTTTGTGCTTTTGAGTGCATCTGCTTAATGTGTCATCATTTGCTTTTGTGCCATCCTGCTAACAGCTGTTCTCTGTTTTGTGTGTTGATGTTAATTAGTTTTCTGCCTGCTGGGTTAGACCTTAGAGATGGATACTTTGCTCCGCTGGGATTGCATCATGGACGTATTTCTAGCAGATGGATCCACTTACAGTCATGAACTCATTATTATTGCAGTTATCATCCTCTTACCTTTTAAAAATGAGAAAAAAATTAAACCTTTTAATGTGATATTTATTTAGTGGGGGAAAAACTCCCATTAGTTAATTATCAGAAGCAACATTTCTGGTATTACTGGCATTACTGAAGTTAGCCCTTTGTACAGCATCTCCTGAAACATTTCACAAGGTTGGAATTAAAGCTGCAAAATATATTGCAAATTGTTTTCACAATCTTACTGTATGTAATGTAAATGTATGTTTCACTAAGAAGTGCTTGAAATGCAAATAACTGATGTTTGCATGTGGCATAGTAATATGCCAAATATTACACATAGTATATGTGGCATATTACATATACCATACTCCTATAGTATATGTAATATGCAAAATTCTAACATTTTGTAAAATGCCCCCCTAAAAATGTTTTAGGAGGACTTTAAGTTGTTCTGGTAAAGTTAACTAAGCTGCAACTAAGTTGTTTCTTTGCCAAAAATAAAGCCGATGTTGCTGCATGCAACTTTTGGAATAAGAAATGATGTTGAGACGGAAATAATGATAGTGAATAAAGACAACTTACTATCAATGCTGTATCGTGTATCACGATATAGCAAAAATGTATTGGGATATTAGATTTTCCTCATATCCCCCAGCCAGTGCAAGATTATCTGACTCTATCGGTTCCTAATGTTTTTAGTTTATATTTACTTGAACATGATTCGATTTGCATTTTGGAACCCGCTGTCAAACCTTTGCGTCTTTGTCCGGCAAACGTTTGTTACCATAGACACAAGGGGCGAAGATGCAACTCTCCATCCGTTCTTAGTAAATGGGGTCGAAAGCACAAAGTTCTAGTTCTTACCAGTTGGTGACTATGAATTACAATTAGAAGGTTGTGAGTTTGATTCCATTTTCCTAGAACCACAGATTGATGTGTTTCTGGGCAAAATATATTCTCTCACCTTTGCTTGCATATTTGGTATATAGGGCATAATTCAGGGGTACTAAACCACACCATCCCAGTTCTGTTTAACAGATGAACAACTCATGCCAAAGCTTTGGATACAAAGATTTTCTCACTCTTTATTTCTTTTTATGCCGTCTGTGAAACCTTAATATAGGATCTGATCTCTGCATATTCAAAATGCTTCAACTTGAACAAATTGTTGTTTTTGGTCATAATGTTGTATAAGCTGATGTAAAATAAAGAACTCATAGCAAATGCAGGTTATATTCCTGCTTTTCTTGCACATATGATAATTACATAACATTCATCAAGTTATTGATTTTTCTCTTTATTTGCATTCTTGTCGGCTCCAGAGCTGCTAATTCTAAGAAACAGGCATGGAGTTATTAAAGGTTAAAAACATAAATGCTAAGGTAGTTTTTCACTGCTGCCTTTTCCTCTAGCTTTTTCTGAAACATTTGAAAACTGGTACATTAACATAATTGCTTTGTTACATTGTAATTTAACAAGCCTTTAATTTCGATGTTGGAGTTAGACATCAGTCAATGTACATACAGAGCCATGATTTAGACCCATATATTTTGTTTAAGTTTAGATAATGCAACACTGCCTGGTCTAAAAGTGAGTGTAGCAAATGATGCAAAAACACTAGATGTCTTTAATTGAGAGCTACAACTTGAGAAAACAGTGATAAGCTTGAATTATTTGCATATTGGTGCTGAGCTGGCAGACGGAAACAACACATTTTAATCTAATGTGTAGTTTGGCATTAGAGCTGCACAGACTGTGCACTGTTTTCCTTAAGTCTCCAGAGATGAAGTACAGTTTGCTGTGATAAAAGTAAAATGCCAGTTGTCCAGGATGAATTATAATTTTCGACCACATATAAACATTCTTAAGCAGCAGTACCCCTTTGGAGCTTCTTTCATGAGGGAGAGGAGACTTTCTGCTGACAGATTGCTTCCGAGGAATCGGAGGGACAGAGTTTAAGTTGGATTTGTTGAATATTGGATTTCTGGGAAATGTTGAAAAACATTTCAGTATAAAAGCTGACTTTTATTATAAAGACCAGCCTTTTTAATCTAGAAGAAATTGATCCTTTAGACATTACTTAGATATATTTCTTCAACAAATAATTTTCACTGGCTTTCTGTCACAAACAGGAATTAATTATTTATATGCAGCACCTTTTTGATGCTGACTGATCAAACTTGCACAATTCTGTGTTTTGGACAGTTTTTTTTGTTTGTTTTTTTAAGAGCTGAAAATCAATTTTCTATTTTGCACAATATAAGAACCATTAACCATTTGAGTAATCTTTACTTTTTGTACTTGAGCAATTGAGAGAAATTTAACACCAAACAATAAGTAACCCTGAAAATGATAAAAGAAAGCAACTTTCTGTTTCCTGGAAACTTTCCCAGATGCTGCAGCTTTTTGTTGCACCTTTGCAAAGCATGGACTGCAACTCCACAGACTTTTCTCTCCAGACCTTCCTCCACTCTAAATGCTTTCACAAAACAAGCACAACTGTTCTGTTTTCTTCCTCTCAACGATAAAATAGCTGAGAAAAACCAAAGTATGACTTTTGTCAACACTGTACCAGAGGACCAGCCTCATATTGAATGCAAGAATGGTGTCTGTGTGATGCATCCTATCTTTAGTAACATATTCTATTTATTGCATAAGATATCTATTTGCAGATGGAGTTTCTAAAGAACAGTTACTTTTCTTTATTCAGCACCAAACTCTTAAGGAGTTTACTGACAGAGGATGTTATGGGTCATTTCTGATCATTAATCACAGAAAAGGATGTAAAATCCACTTTCAGAAAGTTTCCTCTGATTGTTCAAGTCTTTGGCATCCTAACTGTTGTATTATAGCGTGAACTTTACGCGTCCTGGTCCAGGTAATGACATGCAATCATAATTCATGTTTATTTGAAAAGCCTTGCTGGCACAGATCCGTTGGATTCTAATGGTGTTACCCTCAGCGCCAAAGCTTATTTTATGTGGTTTTGAAAATAGTTTCTTTCATGAAATCTTCAAAACAAAAATGGTGTCAGTTTCTCAGTGCGAAGATGTTTTTATGTTCTGCAACTAAGTCAGAAAAGAGAATATGCAAAAATGTCATCTAAACATTTCAGATAGTTGTTGTGTTATGATAAGGAATCCATCCTGTCTTAATAATGCTCCTACAGTGATGCATTGTCTTTGTGCAGGCTCACGGAGCAGCGACCCCTGCCCCATGTTAAGGCAATAAATCGATGAGTGGCAAGAATTTTGAGTACTCAGCACATTCAGGGATGGCAGAGCGCTGAGCTGCATGATGGTCCAGAATAAAAGACGGTGCTCCAGGCCTAACCACTTGGCCTACTTGCTTTTTTTGTAGCATATTATGCACGATCAAAGAGAGAGGTAGGTGTGAACAAAGTGAGAGATAGCCGCTGACTGACCCGACCGGACCTGGAGCTCAGTTTCTCAGGAGGACAACTTTCCTCTCCTTTACAAAGTGTGCAGCTAGAATAGGAACTCCAGGACACTGCCTATTAAAATTCCGTGGTGATTCTGCTTATAAGTCAATCAGCAGAAAGAACTAGTGTTCTCAGCTTCAAGGTCAATCCAGAAGTGAAGTTTTTTTTACATATAAAACTTTGGAAAATTGTAAAATAAATGTATAAGGTGTGTGCCATTCATGCTTGTCTTACCTCAAGCTAAGCAGTAGCTGAATGGTTATTTGGGAGTCCTAACATTTATAGTCCAAAGTACCTTTTGTCATGGAGTAGACAACAAATCACACATCATTAGTCATAAAGTGAAATGTTATACTTCTAAACGAGGCTTTTCATTTTTATTAATATACACGCTTTACATTTTCTACTCTAACATTACTTCCTGGAAAGTAGCAGCTTTCCAGGAACTACAGCCAGCAGTAGGCAGATGCTTTATCACTTAATTAAAAATTCTGTCAAACTTGACATTGTCGGTTTTGGATCTGGGGTTTATTTTTTTGGTCTGTTGCAATGACCCTGATTCTAAGTATGTATTAAATCTGAACAACATGAAGTTTATGGAACTTAAACTCACCTGTAGTACAAATGTATAGTTTAGAAACTTGACTGATTTTATTTAACTCTTCAAACTTTGGAAAAGAGTAGCTAGAGTTATGATGGCTAGTTGATGTTAATATCCAACCAAGTGAATGACTTTTATTTTCACATTAAATATCTGTTACTTTGTTTGTTAGGAAAAATAACCCAGAAAAGTCTGAACTGTTGCTCAGATTTTGAAAGAAGCACTTCCAGTCCTCTGCTCCTCATCACACAGAGTATACAGGCCAAAGTCAAAGGAAACCAGGGACACAATTTCAGGAAGTTTTCCTTGGCCTGCAAATAAAAACCAGAGAGGAGATTTTTCTGAGATCCATTTTTAGTGTTGTGAGAGCTCTGGGGTAGGCGGGGTGGATGGACAAGGAGTGCTGGTCAGGAACTGCCACATGTGTGTTTTTGCCTCTGTGCTGGATGTGGTTTGGGCCTCCAGTTAGCAGGAAATGGTCTGTGTGGTCTAACTAACAGGTGCAAGTTAACTTACTGAAGCATGACACCAGCATTTCCAGCAAATTATGTCTGTCAAAATAGCAAAATTCAATGCTTTAATTAGACTTCTTGAAAGTCTCAAAGCTCCCTTTATTCCCAAGCAGAAGCTAAGCATCCTGTATGGGTTTGACCTGCTTGTTGATGGAATCGTAGTTTGTATCGTCTGCAAACAGAAGGTCACCAGATTTCATCTGACAGCTCTTTTCTCACCTGTGAACTAATGGATGGATAAATGGGTATTATAGTCATGTCTGACTCTTTCTGTGTCTCTCTTCTCCAGGTTTCTGAAGAATAATCTGATAAGTACAGTGGAGCCTGGAGCTTTCCGTGGTCTTTTGGCCTTGAGGAAACTGTAAGTGTGATTAAGCACTGAAATAGCCTGATACAAGGAATCCTGAGAAAAAAAAAGAAGAGTAGATGTGAAGTTTTGTTTTTATTTCTGTGTTGGAAATTATCCCTGAGTGATCCCATAGATCTTCAGCATTTGCTGGATCCTTCATTTAAGTCATGCAGAATACAATAGATGTAGTTATTATTTTTTTAAAATCCATATAATCTGCAGTTTAACTTTGAAAAAAAAAGCCACAGTATTGTTAAAAATAAAGCTACTGATGTTTAACACACAAATTAGTTGTTCCTATTGCTGCAGAAATAACTAAAATATAATACTGTCATGTCTAACCTTTGTGTAATTATTTTGGGTTTGACAAAGACCTTAATAAGATTCACAAAATGAAAAATGCAAGTGAAGTGAATAAAAATGCATTAAAATTTGTGACAAGATGAAAAATTCAAGGGGTTTGAATACGTTTGCAAAACACTGTGCAATGTTCCCTGACTGCTTCCTGATTTATCATGGCGTATCGGTGCATGAATCAATAGTTGCACATTAGTTTAACAAAATACTCAACAAATATAAAGCTACTCCCTTCTGAATTATGTGTTTTAGAATGTTTCTGAGAGTTTTTATGATCATAAACGTAGCAACAATTACGAATCAAAGATTTTTTTTTTTTTAAGGTAGCTTTGACTTTCTTGTTAAAGCTGCTGTTCTTACACCGTTTTTGTCCTGAGCCAAAGAGAAATAACAAAGTGTTTTATTTCACCTGCATTTTTCAACCTCACTATATAAAGAACCTAAATATTTGATGGGTGAGACATAATGTGTGGAATGCATATAGGAGGAAAAGGGAAACAGGAGTGTGCAGGAGAGAAGAGCTTCCCCTGGACAGGGGAAGAGCAGCTGTTTATTGTTTTTGAAGCATCAGGGTCAGAAGTCCTAGTTATTGTTCAGCTGCACAAAAATAGAACATAAAGAATAAGTAGACCTTCACACCCAGCAATAAGCCATAACAATGGCTTTTACCGCTTATAAATGGTATTTTTTATTTGTTTTTGTTTTTTTTTTTTTATTTTCATGCAAAGCTTTTAAAAGATTCAGTTTTTAAAAATAGAACAAAAGTTTCATTTTATTTCTTAGCAGGCCCAGCTTCTTTATGCCTTTTGCACTTTCCTCAACATAAAAGGTTAAGGAGTGAGGGACATGATTGCAACCTGATAGTTAGCAGGATCTGGACTGGCAGGGATGCAAACAGTGAGTTAACAATATTGATTCTGGGCGCGTGTGCATGCAGCCTTGGGGAGAAGCATAGGGCTAATTTAAGTGCTCCCCAACTGGTGATTATTCGAGTGCTCTGCTTATTTTCCCACAGCTGCTCCAGCCCAGTAGCTCTTTAATTACAGTGTGTGTGGGCGCAGAGATTTGGACACAACAGCGCTCAGCCACTCGCATATGGGCGCCTGCTCCAACTGTTCATATCTGTTTGTGTTTAGAAGGATGTGTGCGTGTGTTGGTGTGTGGGGGTGTGTGTGTGTGTGTGTGTGTGCTAGCAGTTGTTATGTGAAATGTGAAATTTTGCAAAAGGTCAGGACGGATTTCTCAGAAAGTGGCATAGATGACAGGAAAAACAGCGTTTTTAGCTGCTTAAGTTCCGTGAGCAGGCAGAGATGCATCGAAGCACATATTACCACAGACACATCTCTGATTTCTGTTCCTACTTATTCTGACGACCATGTCAAGAAAATTCTCCAAGTCAAGTGAGGCTTGCTTCTTCTTTGCCTTTTTGTCCTTACAGGGATCTGTCTGACAACAGGATTGGCTGCCTCTCACCTGAGATGTTTCTTGATCTGGGCAGACTCTTAAAATTGTGAGTAGCTACCTGTGTTCTCCAAGGTTTTATTTTCTATTCTTTCTGCAACAGCTAAAGCCCTACAAGTAGCTGTAGTTTTGCATAAGTAATAGTGAGAGTGGGAGTTTGTAGTGTTATCTGTTTTCTGTTTTCCACCAACAGAAATGTATCTGGAAACATTTTCTCCACACTCCCGACGGGACTGTTCACACACCTCCTGGATCTCAGAATACTGTAAGATGAACAAACACTGCATTTATTCAAAGTGTGGTAAATATACCCACCTGCTACTTTATTTCTTTACTCTGTTCAATTGCTTGTTAAAAAAGTGGTGAAACAGCCAATCACATTGCAGCAACTCAGTGCATTTAAGCATTTGGATGCAGTAAAGAGCAGCACAATGGAGAGAATTTAAACTGGTAGTATTATGTAAAAATAACTTTTTTGAGATTTACAACAGGTTGCAATGCTGGAGTGTTGCCTTGGTTTGTTCATACATGTTTGAGAAATCTTTTGATCTGGGGGAACTGTGCATCTGCTGAGCTCTTTATAGAAGCTACTTCCCAGGGCAACGCTGGTCAAAATGTTGGTCAAAATGTTGGTAAAGGCTCAATAAAGGAGCAATGACTTCCTGAAATCAAAGTGTTAGAAAGAGCAGAAATGTCTTAAAGACAGGAACTCAATCTCTTTACATCATATTTGATGTACATAGTATTTTTATAACAAGTTAAGGTAACATAGTTACTCGATGTGCTATAAAATGATACTATGTGGCAAGAGAACACAATATGGCCCTTTTAAGTGACCTTGGACGTTGTTGGTACCAGGTGGTTCTGGTCTGAGTTTTCAGAAATTGTTAATGGGAAACTTCTCAGGTTTGCAAACAAGAGAAAATATCCAGATATTGATGGTTGTACAGTGAAACTGACTAGCTAATGTCAGATGAGAGGAGTACTGTGTCCAGAGGAAAGCGAGGCAACGGTAACTCAAATAACTACTTACTCTTCTTCATATAAAATCATGGTTCCTAATGGGAACAGTGTGGATTTTTTCAAGTGGAAGACTTAAAATACCTTGGTTTCTTGGGGAGGAGTGATGATCGGAGGATTTAATGGTTACAGTAGTTGGGGCCTCATCCCACTTGGATGTTGCTCAGGTCTGTTGCAGAGAAGAAAAGGTAAAGCCAGTAAGCAAAGCCCACAATTTATTGGTCCGTGTTTGTTCCAGCTCTCACTGTGATCAATACTGAAAGAATGAGATCCTGAATTCAAGTGGCTGAAATGATTTCGCTCCATAAAGTAGGCAGACTGAGCCTTAGAGATGGGGTTAGGAGCTCCATCATCCAGGGTCAGCTCAGAGTGGGACAGCTGAAGCCGGTCGAGGCAGTTCCACCATCTGATCATGATGTCTCTTCCATACCTTCCTTTAGACGTATGCAGAATGATTTGCAGAATTTTGTCCTAGAGACATGGACCAAATGTTTCTGATTCTGTGTTGAAACTGTGCCATGAAGATTTAAGGTTCTGATGTCAAACTGTGTTCAGACCTGGTATGAAGACGTCGGTGAAGAATTTGACTCAGATTTAATATGAATTGTGAGTCAAATTGTGGTAGTTTGTCTTTAAAATAAATCATTGGAATATCACCTAAGATGCAATGAAATGATGCAGGAGTCCACATAATAATTTTCTCCAAAGACATCTTTGATGCAAATATTTTAACTCTGCTTATTTGCATGGGATGGAAGAATTACTTCCTGAACTCTAATTGCCACTTTTGTTCATTGCACATTTTGTTTATGTTTGGACTGCAGGCATTTTGTATGTTGAGCTAATTGCTGCAAGTGTGTCCTTGACATTCAATCCCTCCTGAATTATATCCTGACTGTGTACTGGTACTGCCACCAGGAACTTTGGCACCGAGAGCTTGTTCTGTGACTGCCAGCTGAAGTGGTTGCTCGTTTGGGCTCAGCAGAACTCGGTGAGGGTTGGTAATGACACGGTGTGTGTTTTCCCAACCCACCTCCACGGCCTGGAGCTGCGCAGCCTGCGAGAACAGCAGCTCAAATGTGGTAAGAGCTTCTTTTTTATAACTGCAGGGCTAACACAACTTGGACAAGACGAGCTCCAAGTTCTCTAAATGTTGCATCATTTGTGAACAATCGTTGAGTGAAAGTATCCAGTACATGGTTTTATTTATTCTATAATTATTCTAAGTTGGAAACATGCAACATGTTTTTATATTCACTCTCTTTACTGTGGTACTCCTAAATTAGCTCAGTCAGCTTTTTTTTAAAGTCCACCTCAGACCAGCTATAAAGATGTGGAGAATTTTAAAGCTGCTATATCCAAAATAATATATCCTAAATTGTGAGTATCTCACACAACCGCAAATCCACCAAAACATGGCCAAGGACACCAGGAGGCCTAGGGTTCCTCTGGAGGAGCTGAGGAGAATCCACAGCTGGAAGAGATGCTGACAGAACAACTATTACTCCACAAACGTGGCCTTTGTGGAGGAGTGGCAAGAAGAAAAGAGCTGCTGAAAGAAAACCTTGTGACATTTAGGGTTTGCAAGTGATGCAGCAAACTTAAAGAAAAGGAAGCTTTGCTTACATGAAAGGCACAATGACCTCACTATAGTTTTTTTACAAACATGCTTCCCTCTGGATGTGCAAAGCTGGCAGGGATACCCTTAAAAAGTTGCATCTGTAATTTTATTGAAAGGTAGTTTCACAGAGTATTTACTCAGTGGAACAAATGCAAGCCAAAGTTTCCCGGACTTCATCTGTAAATATGAAAGCCAGGTATTGTTTCCCTTCTACTTCACATGCATTACTCTGTGTTGGTCTCAGGTTCATATTGCACATCCAAGAGTAAAGGAAATGCAAGATGAAGAGATGCATTTACAAAACACTGTGTGTATTAAAGGCAACAATATTGAAGCATCTAACGTATGTTTTCTGCTCATTTAGGGCAACAGATTTTTGAGGATATTAAAATGACTTCTTCATCAAGCAAAAGAGGAATCCAACAGCCTTTATCATCTTTTATCTGAAACTGAAACTGTGGTTTTCTTCCCAGCCTTTCTCTGTCCTTCCCTCAATTTTTTTCTCCCTCTATCTCCTTACTTTGTGCCGCAGTCCACAGGGGAATTGTATTTCATATGTGATAGAATCGTGCTCCCCCCTCCTTATATCTGGATTGTGCCGGGGACATTGCTTGGGAATGAGAAAATGTCCTTGTGTGCGTATGTGTGAACTACAGGCATCCAACATGAAGACGCGCTGTGTGCACAATGTGACATCGCTCCCAGGAAACTAATTAAGAGATATGCGTTTTGGTGTGCATCATGCACATGATCCCCCTTCTGCAGTTCTTGTTTTTGCACACACAGCCAGTGCTATCCAAAGATGTCAAACCACAGACATTGTAGGCTGATTTCCTCCAATCCTAACTGGATGTGTTTTTCATTTAGTCAAAACAATCCAAAGCAATTACAGGCTAATTCTGCACAGTCCCCAGACAAAGAGCCAAGAGAGGAATCCAGTGGCAGGACAAAGAGCACTTGTTTCAGGCCCTAAAGCATCCATTATGGGATTACAGTGATAACATTATGGGCTCCATGCTCGTGCAATTCTTGGCCTTCATACAGCACTCTACACTAACTTCATCTTACACCACCTTGTTTGTTCGCTTGGCAACAAGCTGTTTGAAGTTAGATGTTGTGAGATGCTGTTAGAGCCAGGCGTTAGCTGCTGTTTGTTGGTTGTTCTGCTCAAATGTCTGCACTTCATTAGAGAGTCATTCAACAGGGTAAACAGATGAGGTTGAAACAATTATTTATGAAAATGCTTTTAAGAAGTGGAATCGAATATGAATAGACTTCAAAACTCAACATACTACACAAATATTCACATTTATTGACTTAATTTTTTACCTGCAGTTTTTGTGAAAACGATATACATCATACCCTGTGTCATTTGGACTCTTTGTTTTAATATTGATTTCTTATTTTCCTTCATACATGTTTGTTTCCTCTGTTGGTTCAGTTATTTTCATCTATCAGTCTCGTCAGGTTTTAGTCTTGATCTGCTTTTAGTTTTATTCTTTGTGATAGTTGGAGTTAGATTAATTTCATGGCTTCCCGGTTGGACGTAGTGCCACAGATTCCCAATTGGATTTAGACTTTGACTGGGCCATTCCAATACATCCAGTGATTTTAAGCTGTTCCATTGTAGCTTTGACTGGATGGGTTTTTTTATCTCCCTCTGCCAGGTGGACCAATCTCAGGTCTTTTTCTGTTTTCTTTGACCACAGATTGTTTTATAACCCAAACCCACTTTAAGCCCATCCTTCAGCTTCTGAGCTGAAAAGATGCTGTTTGCTCTTTATTGTTCCTAACAAACCCATGAGACCTTCAGAACTGTTTTCAAATCAGTATTTATTGGACTATATTAATTAGGTGACCTTTGAAAGCACTTTGCTCAAGATTTATCTATTTACATTCCACACTTTTCAGATTAATTTGTGACAAAAAAAATTGCGCATTACTTTGTGTTAAAATCCCAATAAACTGTTAGTGTTTCCAAAATAATAAAAAAGTTGAATGGATCTGACTTGATTTGCCAAGTTTTGTATATTTATTTCACTCTGCTGCATCCTGAGTGTGACAGGTAACAGATGTTGGCCCTAAACATTCTGACGCCGTCGCTGATCCAGGTCAGATGCTGGCTGCAGATGAGTGGGAACAGAGAAGTGTGCTGAGCTTCCTGTCATCAGGTGCTTCCTGTGCTTCATGGGTTTCGCCGCTGCCTTCTTGTTCTAAAGCACCGCTGGCGTAAGAGAGCAGCACCCCAAACATGAAGTACAGAGATAATATGGTGTTTTACACACGTGTTCACTGGATGATTCTGCTTTTATTAGCAGTTTTCTTTCCCTATGATGACAGTGTAGTGTAACTGCAGATCTCAGAGTGTCTTCTTGAGGGTTTTATGGTCTCAACCATCTCAATGGTGAATTATCCTGTCGCTGGTGTTGTTTAAGGCCTCTATTGTTGCATTAGTTTCAGCAAAAGAGCGTCAGGAAATATCCAGAGGCTGAACCTCTTTACTGGCTGCTGTTTGTCTTGTTCAGACAAATGATTCCATGACGAGGAGGAAAATTGACAGTTAGCAGTTTGTTTATCCACACAGGCATTTTTTATACACCTTTGTCCCTTAGTGGGGTCGGGAGGTGCTGGTGCCTATCTCTAGCGAACGGGGTCACCCTGGACAGGTCGCAACACAGAGACAGACAGGACAAACAACCATGCACACACACTCACACCTAGGGAGAATTTAGAGAAGCAAATTAACCTGACAATCGTGTTCTTGTGGGAGGAAACCAGAGTACCCAGAAAGAACCCACGCATGCACAGGGAGAACATGCAAACTCCATGCAGAAAGACCAGGGCCAGGAATCGAACCCAGAACCTTCTTGCTGCAAGGCAACAGCTCTACCAGCTGCGCCACTGTGCAACCCACAGTTTGTTTAATGTGTTTAATATAAGTTACTTTTAAATTTTCCGTTATTTTCCTGCATCTTTTTGTTTTTTCCACCTCAGTAAGATTGCAGGGTTTCATGTTCGTCTCATGTTACTTTCCTTCTCGCCGTACAGATGGTCCTTTGGAGATGCCGCTTTTCCAGCTCATCCCTTCCCAGAGGCAGCTTGTTTTCCGAGGGGACCAGCTTCCCCTCCAGTGCACAGCGTCTTACCTCGACCAGTCGGTGGAGCTACGATGGCGTCACAACGGCCAAGCCGTGATCACACAGGAGGACATGGGCATCTATGTGGAGAAGACTCTACTCCATGACTGCTGCTTGCTCACCAGGTACCAGAGGAAGCCCAGTCTGATTTCCTGATGCTGGCTTGTTGTACTTACTCATAATCTCCAAAGTGTGTCAGTAAGTAGGTAAAATAGAAATTAAGTGCATATAGCCTTACATAAGTACTTTCTTTACAATTTGTCAGGTTCGCAAACACAAATCTGAATGCACTCTTGGAAGATTTTAGGTGATATACCAATACCAAGATGATAGATGGGTTTCTATTTTTTCCTTTTCATATAAAAGTCAGAAAAGGGGAATATCTCCACAAGTTTTGCGCATTTAGATGCTAAAGTGCTTCCCTATTCATCATTGAAAACATCTTGATCTTTCAATAACAATGTTTACGTTTGCCATAGATTCTCAGTCAAGTTTGGATGATGACTGAGCTTTTACAACACTCATAGTGGTTTGCATGTGGGCCAAAGCTGTAGTTTTTGGTCTCATCTAACCGGGGCGCCGTTTTCTACTGACATTAATCAAGGCCAAATGTTTGGATTTAATGATTTAAACTTCTTTTTGGCTCATCCACAAAACAAACAGGAGAGAGCCAAACTGCAACAAACATATATCCTCACTATAGTAGCATAAGGAAAGGGCAACTAACATCTCTGCAGACCTCACACATCCTGGACACAGACATTTACCCTCTGGTCTAATCTACCTAGTGCCATTTGTGAAAACCATCCACAGATGCAGTTTCTAACTCAGGCTAATTTGCTGTGAAACAGAATAAACATTTTATGCACTGTAAAATGGCAGTCAAACCAATTTTTATTTCCTTCTGCCTAAAATGTTGGCTACAAATAGTTGCACATATTGTTTGTTTAGCCTCATTTTATTTCCTGAATTGTTGATGTATTTATGATTTATGCCTGTAAGTTTTGAGCTCTTGAAAACCAACGTCAATTTCCTTGATATCCTGATTTTAAAATGACCACTAGGTACCGCGGTCTGCAGCATTAGTGGTCTGTTTGGGTCGCTTCATAGAAATTATTAGGACTTCATTGTTTGTTGCATTCTTAAAAAAACTTTGAAAACTTCATATTCTCTTCTTTACACGCCACAAATAAGCAGCAGGTCATGTCGGCTTAAATTCCTAATTAATACTTTCAGGTCACATTGTCACAATGTGATGTTGTGACGTTTGTACGATGCAGCACTCGGACACGGTGACACATTTCTCATCTGGGCCTCGCTCAACTCGTAGGATCTTGGGTTTTTCGTTTAGTTATTGCCGCCCTTGAAAGGACACGGCGGAATTGGCTTGGCATGGCACCAAAACCTCACAGCAACCCGCTGCTCGTCTCTTGAGATTGGCCGTCCAGTCTGCCCTCCCAGTGCTGGCGGGGCACTGGCTGATCACACGCTAAGAGGAACAGATGCTGAATCATAATTGAGGTGATAAAGTGGACCGACATCACAGACATTTGTACATTATTTTTATTGAGAGACTGCCACAAGTCTCTGTCCACTTTCTCTCTTTGTCTTCTGGATAGTTTGGTGCCAATGTGGTCATATGTGTTATAACGAACACATTTAGGTAATAGAGCCACTGGAGCTCATTGCTGTTGATTATGTTTACTGGGGCCTCTTCTGACTTGGAGTCTCTGACATAAATATTGATGGGGAGCTAACAGAATTATAGTTCAGTGTGTCAAGACGGCCTTAGCGTTGTTTTATTTGGTAACAAGAACAGTGGGTACATTTTTACATCAATTCCTGGAAGGGTCCTTCACTTCCCTGGCTGAAAACACCACACACATAAATATGCATCCAACCCACCCAAAATGTGCCAACTATATGTAAAAATGTTCTGCATGTTACTCAGTAATTCAAATAAATTTATTTTAGGTTATTTTGGGAAGAACAACAGCACAGTGCTGCGACAGGTTCTCAAATTGTGTCAAATTTAATCCAGAACTGCTTTTTAATTCTATTTATAAGAGCTTATTTAACTCCTAAATTCAATTTTTGAGCAAATTACAATCTCATTTTTCACATTATAATTTTGTAATTGGTAGTTTTATTTGCTTAAGTGACAACACATCACAGTGCAAACAGCACAAAATCTGACCAAGTAGTTTATGTCTACTTTCTAGAGCAAATATGTTAGTGGACTTGAAATAAGACAAAATTAACTTTCAAATAACTTTTCAGCAGAAAAATATGACCGTATCCCCTTAATATTGATGACAATTGCTTGTTCCATTAGTCGATTATTTTACTTGTAACAAGATATTTTTCCCATGTCAATCTGTTTTCTCTTATTTCAAATATACAAAGATATTTGCAGAGACTGGGCCAAAAACACTTGTTAAGATTGACTGTTTTTACAGTGCACATGTGTTTGCAATTACAGCATAAACTTGTATGGACATATTCTCATGGCCTTCATCTCATATTATTACTATGATATGTTCTCTAACAGGGTTTCATCGTCAGCTTTCCTACAGAGTTTGTCAGTGAAAAGACTAGTTCGTCTGCATGAGAGAAGGCCGGTTAGCGGGTTTTTCTCTATAAAGGTTGCATCATGCTGAGTTGGCCATTTTGCGCTGTAAATGTATCCCAGAGCAATCCTCCGTATGCATATCTTGGCGAGTTAAGTCAGCTGGAATCTTGCACAAAAAAATCTGTTTATATTCATCACTCTTAGAAGATTAGTGTGAAACCTGACATTTTAAACTGTGGCAAAAGTATATTATTAACCGAGTAAGTGACTCCTAACCTGAATGTATGAGAAGGATTTTTGCATTTGAAGTTCACCCCAAATAACTCACAATGTTTAGACTCGACCATGTGCAATTTGGAGGTTTGCAGGTTGCACAGAAAGTACCGATCTCTATGCGATGAGCATAAACTTTTTTTTTTTGTTCTGCACAGTGAGATCATTTTTGTTGCAGTCAGGGCAGTGACAGGAAGCAATGCGCCAAAGGCATTAAACTCTCACACTCCATCACATGTAATAGGGAGCCAACTGCAGCGTTGATGTTTCCAGAAAGACTTCTCCAAGACTCTGCAGATACGGTCCTTCTCTAACTGATAACAGATTGATGTCGAGCAATGCTTGCCACGTCTGTAAGAAGATCTTTAAATCTTTATCAAATAATAAAATCCTTCTAAATCAGAAAGCCTTTGTGTTTGTAATTACACTCCTCCTCACATCTAGAGGCCAATATGCATTTTCTTCACCCCAGGTGGAACCAATTTGGGTCACGTTTCTTTTGGCACCTGAGAATGCCTCCCTCCTTAATAAAACCCCAGCAAAAATCTGACATTATTTCCATAATTGATGAATGTATAACAGAGCCAGTTCCAACAAAAACAGCGTGCTCCTCACAAGCTTAATTTTACATTTTTACCCTTAACTTCACCTTAAACTGCAAGGAGCAGTGGAAAATCTGTGCTTTAAAATCTGTGTATTAAAAATTCCTTGAAACTGCTTCTAAGGGTATATTGCCTGACGTTTAAGATGCTCATGTCAGAATGGTTCACCTTGGCTAACTGTCCTCTGACTCAGTCAGCCTTGCCCTCTCTGGCCCATCAGAGGGGAGAGACTGAATACACAGGATTTAGCACATGGCTTAAAGCCCCTGTCTGGATTTGTCGCACAGAGCTGCAGCAGAGTGAGCAGTGATGCCAAAGCTGTGCAAAGTGACCTCTTTGAAGGTGAACCCAAAATGTTTAGCATGTATTTTCTCAGCTAAATTGTGTTTCATCCAGCTTTACTCTATGCTGGATGTTAGCAGCAGAACATGACAGGGTCCTTCACTTGTTAAAACTTCACTTGTGATGCTTGTGAAATGAAATTTGTTTGGTAATTCTTTAGGATTTGTCCTTCTTAATAATTCACCTCCCTGCTATTCTAAGTGCACACTGTGCTCTGTCATAGCACGCAGTTATTTGCTGGCGCAGGAGGGACTTTAAGCTTCTCCGTTTACATTTCTCACATGGATCAGCAGCAAAGAAACGGGCCCTGTGAGGCCTGATGGCTCTACGACGTGGGCCAAACTCCTGCAGAGTAATGGTGTAGAGCCAAACCCCCAGTGTTAGCTATGCTAGAGGCAGAAGTGGGACCAGCCTGAGATTCATGTTTCATTAATCAAACATTTTAGAGCCCTGTAGCTAGCTGCAGCAGACACTTGGGATGTATCTCTCTTAATCCTCTCCATTTTTAATCAGGCTAATCTTGCACAAAATGAGGAACCTGTTTGGAAATGTTACCAAAAGCAAAGGAAAGAATAAAAAGGCTCTTTGAATTATTCGTCATCCTTCAAGCATTTTAAGCATTGCATATAAAACGAAAATAAAGTCTTTCTTTATAGTTTTTTCTACTGCGTTCATCCCTCCATCACTCATGAAAAACAAGAAGTGCCTACCATTCTCTATCTGAAGGAAGTGACCCACCGGTGTCCAGTTGAGAGCTTGAAGTCCTTAATTTTAGTTTTCTATACACCAGCTGCTTTAATAACTGCAGACGATTTGGGGATGAAACCGTCTGCTTTCTCCAAATGCACAAATTGCACAAGGTTTGTGCAAGGAAATCGCCATGACCTATTGATAAATTAATCAATGCAAAAGATTGATAAAGATCTGGTCCACTGTCAGGATGAAAGCTTCACAAGGCAAACTCCTGAAATCCAGTCTTGATCTAGCTTTGTGCTTTCCTACTTCCTTTTTGGTGGATATTTTGCAGTGTTTTTTTTTCACTTTGTCTTAAATATTTCTCCATGCATGCTTTTGTACAGGTGTTGCCAAGGAAACCGGATTGGATTATCTTCCAACACTGTAATGAGTTTTACCTCTTGTTTCATCACTTCACTGTTTGCCAGTTTAGGTCTTTCAAGAAAAATAGAAGCTTAGTTCTAATGAAAGACATTAAACAAAGGCAAAGTAAGGCGTTAATTAAAGGAGATGGGCGTAACATACAGTGTGCAGTAATTTAGAGATTGGCATAAATTTCAGTTCTAAAGCCAGTCAGTTTTTATAACCGTTTTCATGCCTGTGCGTACAAAATAAACATCCATTCATGCGTGTACGTCATATTGCATCTGTTCTGACAGTTGAAGCCAGAAATGTACATTATAGTCTAATGGCCTCCTGAGCTCAGAAAAAACCCAAAGTCACCAACTGTCATTAGCAAGCTTTAATTAAAAGATCAGTGCTTCAGCGCATCCAGGGGGGAGTGGGGACAGACTGAAAGTTTACAGTCTCATAAGCAACATTATGTAAATCAATTGATGAATGTCTGCGCAGACGCATAAATGTTTCTAATGAGTCCGCAGGGAGCTGGTCCACAATGATGCAGTGTTGCTGTGGATGTAGGTCAGGGCTTTGTGTACGGCTTGTTTGGGGCCCTTCTCATCTGATTTTCACAAAAAGTGCAGTTATTTATTCAGTTTAAAAAAAAATCTATTTTATGCTTTTGAATTGCAAACTGAGCCAGTCACTTTGTTCCTGTTGATTTGTATTGCAAACATAATTAGCAGGTCAGGATTGTGTGATTGATCTGTCACACAAAAAACAAAATCTTCAGTACTGAGAGTTTTGCAGAGAGAGAGAAGCAGGAGCGGGCGGTTTGTTAAGGTCAGTATTTCTCTGTGCATCCCCAGCATATAACGAATTGGCACATGCTCAGCAATGATGTAACTGTTCCCCCTGCAGACAGCTCATAGTTAGAGAGAGTGGAGCCACGTGGTCTTCCATACATCCATAGATGAAAAAACAACTCATCTGGTCTGAAGTTGTTTCTGTAATCGCGCTGCAACCACTCCTCCAGTTCTGCATTCTTAAGCTTCTCATGCGTCTTCTCCTTGATCTTGCTGTAGCTTAGGATTACAGTGTTTATCACCCTGCACTCTTTCTCTGCTTTGCCTAATACCACATTGGCTGGTTAATTGGCCATCATCTGTTCAACAGTTTGAACCTGGAAGTCTTTTAGGATCTTGACCTGCTCATTCCGGGACTTCCAGCTCAGAGTTGACACAGATATTTCATCCACATTTTATTTGCCTTTATTTTACACCTAGCTAAATGCTGAACTGTTTTCAGAGATATTTTTGTACCGATGACATCTATGTCCTGCAGAGAGCCTGTTTATTTGCAACAAAATCAATAAACTGGAGATCTTTGTTTTTGAGGAGTGGCCTAAGATTCCTCCTGAATGGTACCAGAAGCTTGTGTCTGATGTGGAATTGTATCTGCAGGGAGCTTGTGCAAGAAAAGGAGACGTTAAGTTTTAAACATGTCTGTCATGTAAGGAATGAATAATTTAGAGATTGCAATAGTCATTAAAAACGGTGTGTTGTGTTTAATTTAGAGAAACCTCCTGCAATAGCAGTTGTGTTGAGGAATGAATGGCTGGATTGAGATTTTTAGTCAATAGAGGAAAAACAATTTATTATTTTGTATAGACTGTTTTTCTTCTGCTGGACTTGTAAGGTCAGAACAGTTAATGTGAGATTTCACAATAACACATTAACATGCTGATTCAATCTGTTACAGTTCAATCCCCAAACAATCATCTCAAGTGCAGAAATCCTTCCTACTTTCCAAGATATTACTGATATAATCAAAAAGGTGTTGGTGCTATAAATACTTGCAGTCATGCATCATCATGGAGAATTGCTCTGCTGCAGTTCTCTATACTAGGAAACTTTAAGAGATAGATATTAATTTAACCTGATTTATTATCTCATATTGTTGCTTTGTTTGCATAAACTTTCTGCAAGATGTTCTGAAGCTACGTAAGAAATGCCTGTGTTGACGGCCTGTATTCTGTCTTTATTGTTACGTCCATTTAGTTGTCATACACATGATATTGAATCATCATTGAATTGCCTCAGGTGGGAGTAGTTAGAAGACTACTTGAGCAGATGCCTGGATTTTATAATTGTTGAGATTTATAGGAAAAAACCTGCGTAAATATTGCATTGTAAATCTGTCACTATATAGCAGCCAGCCCCAGGTGCTTTCAGCTACTTCTCTTATCGTTTTTAAAATATTTTACTTTGTGCACAGACATTCATGGGTTATACACTGAAGTCTTTGAGCAATACCAGAAACTCATAAGCAATACCGAGAGGTTTTGACTTCATACATCTGAAAGGGTTCGCTTTGTTCAGACAGAATAAATAACAATAACTAAAGTCACTTTGTTTCTACAGATAAAGGAATGCTTGATTCTCTGAACTATACAAATTCAAAATTGGCATTTGATGGTCTGGGAGAATAAATTTAAAGTTATTCATTTTCAAACATAAAGCATTTCCATATATGGATGATGATTTAGCTCACTGAAAATATGATAGTTTGGTTGACAAGGAACACATTATAAAAGTAGTTCATCCTCTAATTGTGTGGCCACGTCTTTGAAAAATATATTACAAAAAAAAGTTTCAGCGAAGACCTGTGATACTCAGACCATCACCTCAGACTATGAGACTGAGGTCTGTGCATGTGAACTGGAGAAGGGAGTGGAGTTTAACCTTTATGTAACTTTTGGGGGATGCATGGCCAAACACAACTGGAAACAAAAACTTGTGAAAAATGCTGACATTTTCCCATTGAGAGGCAGTAACAAGCAGAATATGAAAAATTGTGTGGAAGACATAGAGTTTAGTCATGATAAAAACGTATGTTTAATAATTATTACACATTAACTTTTTACATAAGGTACCATAATTAGATCATATTATTTCCTAGCTTAATCTTTGTTTGCATGCAGAACTCTTGCTGGGAAAAGTTTCAGTAAAAGTTCCAGAAAGCTGTTATTCAAAGCAGTTAACTATTGGTAGAAAACTAGCTAAAAATATGATGAGCAGCCTTCATTTTAAATGAGATAGCATAAAAACAACAGCACTGACAGCACAACCGCTGGTACGACCTCATTCAGATTTTTAAATTTGATCTAGATCATTTTAAAAAAAATCTAAAAGGAGGCTTCTGCACTAATTTAACTTATTTTTTGAATCCTCTCACAGCAGAGTCTTCTGCGTCGTTGGTTTAGGGAATCGTAACATTGTCTGATTTGTGTTTTTCTTCACCTCCTAAACAAGCAGCAGTGGGGATGGATTCCCATGAGAGACTGGTGCAATTTTATATGGGAATATTGCTGAATAAACAGGTTACCTTGCCTTGTAGATTCACATCATAAACACATGGCTGTGACAAAACATGATATGCTCACTGTTCTCTCTGCTGCTTGTTTTTCTCTCACTTCCCTTTCTGAGATTTCCACCTTGATGTGGAATTCACAGCTGAGTAGATTAGAATAAGAAATGCCCAACCTGGGACCTGCTGTGTTAATGTGGGCTTTGTGCTCCAGTTTCTATCCTCCCACCACACACACACACCCCTGCACACATCCATTTCCCATAATTAAATTGGGAATAAGTTATTTTCTTTGGACTTTTGGTTGTTTAGTTGTAAAGTAGCTCTCAAAAATCCCTGTTGAATATTGAAATCAAATATATTTAGTATAGTATAAATATTTCTATACTTTAATTTTGACGTATTCAGTGAATTAAAATATATTGTTGATCTGAAGAGCTCCTCTTTAGTGGGCAAGTCTGGTAGACTGTTGCATCCTAAGTGCACAAAAGAGCGTTATAAGAGATCCTTCCTCCTAGCAGCTGAGACTCTGTAACCATCACTGCACCTAAATGCTGAATTGGACTGTGAAAGAACAATAATGTTGAAGTTTAATGATTTTAAATTTATTTTTTTTGATTATTTGGTCCCATATATGTTTATAAGTATTGGTAAAGGTAGAGAAAGTTTGGAAATGATTTTTGTTTTATAACAGTAAAGGGTAAGGGTTTTGTTTTATTTAAATGTATTAACATAAAGGTATAAACTGAATGTTAGAAAAAAATAAACTGATAAAACTGAGATTTAGATTTTTATTAAATAATTCGTCTTCCAGATTTGTTCTATTGAATGTAAATATACTTCTGTATATTTTTAATTGGAGTATCTTTTATTGTGGACTTATCAAGACGGGTCGAGCTTGACTGAGTTATTAATGTACATACAATGTTAAATTAGCTTCTAAATGGCCAAAATTGTATAGTATATTATTTTTTTTACCTTCCTACAATAATGTCATAAGTCATTTTCCCAAAAGTAATTTTTATTGTCAAAAGATGGATTAAGGCAGGGCAAAAACATTTTTGGTTAAAAATGACTTTGACAATTGCTCTGTGTTGGATCTGGAGCTTAAACAGCTCCCCCTTTATAGAGAAGCAGTATTTCCATGGTGACTATCTGCGTTGCTTAGTGATCTCTGCCGACTTCTCCCTTTTTTTGTTCAGAGTGAGTAAAAATCCTGGAGATTAGTCTCCTTGGTGAATGCTTTCTATTGTCACTGTTTCACCATCTTTTGTTTAATCAGGCATTTTCCGCCGGGATATGAATCTCTGTTTCAGAGTAGGAAAGATAAGCGTGAGTAATGATCATCTTAAGTCCCAGCCAACATTTTAAGCTGCCACATACTCAGACAGACACACTCTCACAAGGGTCTCTTAAATGAATTAGACTTTGTGAGACGCATATTGTCTCTGGTGTTTGACTGCATTCATCAGCCTAATCCCAAAATGATCCAAACGCCACAGAATTAAGTCCAGAAACAAAACCCTTCAAAAATGCTATTACATTTAATTATAAATTGAAATCCATATCCTAAATCAACACTGAATATTTTATTCCTCACACTGGATAAAAGATGTTTAAAGCTTACAGATAAATCACCGGCACTCAAGCCACAAAACAGACGATTTAAATTCACACTCACAGATTTCTCTCCTCTCCACCAGTGAAGTTATCCTCTCCAACATCGATGTGGCTCTCGCCGGCAACTGGGAGTGTCTGGTGACCAGCTCCAGAGGTAACACATCTCGGCACATGGAGATAGTTGTGGTGGAGACTTCTGCCCCGTACTGCCCTACGGACAGAGTCTCCAACAATAAGGGGGATTTCAGGTGAGTCGACATGGACTTATGTTCAAATGAACTTATGCAATTGATTATTGACAGTTTTATTCAGCTTTTTATAGATAAACATGTCTGTTTCAGTTTGTTCTTTGCAGCTGCATGTTAAATTTGGTCTTTTTCTGGTGTCTTGTTCATAAAGATTTGAAAGTTGGTACGGTTTTGAGTTTTTGTTTTGCATATCTGGTCTTATTGGATTGACTCTGTATCATTACCTAAATAGTCCAGAAAGGACAAATAGAAAAACAGCTTTTTAATCTGTCCTTCCACCTTTTTTATGTTAATTGGGTGGGAGGCTTTTTAAACATCCAAATGAAAGGATCCAAAGTCAAATAATTCAAATGTATTTATATAGCACATTTAAAGTAACTCCTTGCTATCATGAATTGCAAAAGAAACACACAGCAGTACATTTATATGTAGAAACAGCTTGTATGTAAATACGGATAAAATTAGCTTTTTTCTTAAATTTTAAAACAGATTAAATCGAATGAGCAACAGCCCAAAAAGCTGCAGCTCCTTGTTTTTAATTTCGAAGCTGGGACTTTCACTGACGGCTTCGATGACGACTCCAGTCCTCAGACTTTAGCACTTTTCCAGTAAAGGCAGCAACTCAAATCTTAAACTGTACTCTGAAAGTCTGCAGGAATCCAGAGGGCTGAGCTGCAGGATTACACATCAATTTCAGCCAGTTAGTTCCTAATTTAACCCTTATGTGTTAAAAATCTAAATACGACTCACTCAGTATCATTATTAAGAACGTAAAATGGTAAAATCCTCAGACAAAACCAATGAGGAGGAATTAACTACTGAATTTCTTTTATTTTTTCAGCTTAAAATACTATAGCTGACCTCCCTGACAGCAGGGAGGTCATGTGAGGTCAGCAGACCAAGCACACCTAACGGTGGTAATCACATAATAATCATTCAAGTATTCTAATGAAAACTTTAAAAGTTTTGATTCACGATTTATTGCCATTAAAATAGTTGTAATGTCCCGTTTCACTTTCAGTGGGAGGTGAATTAATCACCACATTCAAAGTTGTTAAAAAGCCTAAAGATGAACCCCAAAGGCAGCAGATTCATAGAAAAGGAAAAGGGCCTAGACTGGATCCCTGTGGGACAATTTACTGACATACATGGACAGAAAAACTCTTTAAAACTTGATATAACTGGAACCATTGAATTCCTCCAAACATATGAGCTGAGGTCTGCCAAAACTACCAAAGGATTTTTAAAAGGTGTAAAAGCACCAAGGCAGAAGCTAAAATAAATAATAAAAATATCTTAAGGCTGCTTTAGAACTATGAAAGAGTTTTTAAAACGACTTCAGTAACAAATCCTGAAACATAAAAAATTTAGCTTGATTAAAAACATTCAGGACAGAAGCTGGAGCAGCAGCAATAAAATGCTTAAGAGACTCTGTACGACTTTTCAGTTACAAAGTCCCAGCAAACAGTAAACAGCACAGAATATTAAAGAAACCCTGAGGCTGTTTTGGTCTTAGAAGTTTAGATTAACAACAACATAAAGTCTAAATTACTAAATTGGTCTATTATCATTTTTTATGGACTGCCAAAATAAATAATATCCTGTCAACAGAGAAACACTATTTGATGGTTTTTATTTTCTGTAGATTAGATTAATGACTTTACATTCAAGATGTTTTGGCATCATCCAAAATGCTGCGGTCAGAGTCCTGACCAACACCAATCAGTAGGTTCCTGCACTGGCTCAACGTTGCAGATCCTTCAGGGCCAGAAAATGGCGTCTCTTTGAAATGGCGACTGAAAAAAAGAGTCATTGTGATCTAAAGATCTCTATGTTAAACCTTTTGCACCATCACTGATCAGTGATTAAAGAGGGAGATTAAAAACACCAGCAATGCTTTTACAGAGCTTAACAATTTCTGGAATTTCCCTTTTTTTTAACTAATTGTTGAAAAATAACACTTTTCATTCAAAGTTGTTAAAGATTTGATATTTTGAAATCTGTTTTTAAGGAAAACTAAGATTATTTTTATTTCAATGCCCTGTACGTTGCTTTGTGTATGAATAATGCTTTACAAATAAATGGCATTGCTTTGCCTATTTATTACATTTATTATATCAGACTTAAAACAGGGTAGCTGTGAAAACAATCTTTTCCTAGAAACTTGCGTGCACAACTTGGTCTGTGTAATTAGCGGTAATGGGCAGTAATCACTGGCTTTAAAAGCTCTTACCAGGAGGTCTCCTTCAAAATAAAGCTCTAGTTTAACCTAATTATGAATAATTCCTCCTGAAATTCCTCCCAATGCAATGTGATTTATCCCCAGAAATTATTTTTAAATCGCACCACTCACTTGCTCTGTTATTGCGTTTATAGTTACTGTGGAATTGAGGTTCTTGAATCTTTTTCCTGGCTTTATCAAACAGTTTGTTTGTTTTATTTTCAGCCTGAAATCTTTTCTCATTAGTCCCAAAGTCAGGTAGTGTTGCTTTTCAGATTATGTGTAACCAGATGAGCCCTCTTGTTTCCATGACCAGGAGGAACCAACATGTCTCCCTTTACCCATCATGCTTTTCTGTGCTGCCCACTCCTTGTGGGAAACCCTGTATTGGTGCACACTCTTTTGCACCATCTACCTCTCTCTGTTGTTGTCATGTACTGTATGTTCCCTTGTAGATGCTCCACTTTACTGTCCACTTTCCAAACAGCCAGCTTCAAGGCTTTGTCTCTGACAGAGCAGTGGAGTAATGGGCTGGAAAATGAGCCTGTTTTTTTGTAGGGGTGAAATTAATGCCATTTATTACCAAGTAGCTCCTGCTCCAGCTCCAGCAACATGAATGAACAGAGAGGGGGAGCAGAAGGGGAATGCGGGTGGGGAAAGGGCAATGAGATGCCATGTCTCTAACCAGTTTTTAGACATAAGTTTGGGGGCAATACCTCATTTAAACCCCCAACTGTATCTGAGGTTCATCCGGCTATTTGATATGAAGAGGTATTTCTCCTTCTTCATCATTCCATTCACTTTGTACAATATACCACTACTTGCTGGAGGGAAGCAGAACCCTGGCATGATGCTACCAACAAATTACTTTTGGAATAAAACAGCATAACATTAAGCTTCTTGTTGTCTGTTGTTAAAGCCCTGAACTATGGCGTGGGTAAAATGTTTGGATTATACTAAAAGTGTAAATAAATGCCAGAAAAGCAGCAAGTTTTAACGGATCCTGCCAACTGTGCCGTACGTTATGGGAAAGTATCCAGACAGAACGAAGTTAGAAGCTTGTTGGTGGCTCAAAGGAGGAAGTTTCATCTGATTATGTTGACAGTTATCCGAATGTTAGTTATGTTGTACATTTGTCTACAGTTCAGCATGCTTGCTTAGTGTTGGGTGTTTTCTGATTCTGAGTGTAAATATATTTCAGATGTTCTGCTGGCTTTTTACTGTGAACAAAACTTTATTTGGGCTAACACTAACAGACAGTGGCCAGAAAATGATCCATTTGCCTGTTAAGCCAACCTGACTCCAAGTCCAGGTTGGTCAGCAGAGCAGCGCTGTGTGCTGCTCTGTGATGACATTATTGAAAAAGTCTAATTTCTTGCTCCAGAGGAGATTTTATTGAACTTTGCATGGTCATCAAAACAACAGTAATGTGAGAAATCTGTTTGAAGTGGAATTAGGTTGTTACATTAGAGACACATTCACTGACATTTGCCATCCTCTACTTTGGTGCACATTAAAGTGTTGTGCATGCATGCAGAAATGTGGGATTCAATCTCCTCATTTTTGGGTCTATTAGAAAAACTATGCATGCAGGATTTTTGAAAATAGTGTGAAATGTTTTCAGAAAGATCTTCCACACACATGGAGAAAGTTCCACAACTTTCTCACTCTGACAATGGCAAATGTTTTTAAAGTCATTTATTAGAATCTAATGAAATGCTGCAATAAAATATTTAATGCAAAATATATGATTTAAAAGAAGTAGAAATGAAACTTGATTTCTGAATTTCAGCTTAATATGTTTCAGCATAATTTAATTCAATGATGTATTTTTGGGGCCAGATGGCCGAAGACTCTGGCCGGGATTCTGGCTTTCCTGCCATGCACCCCTGCGACCTTTGGGTCTGCCCCCGGCCCGGCTGGCAGCGCTTCCCACCGCTCCGGCCAACGGGAGAAGAAAGCATGGCGGCGATGCGACCGCGCAGGGCGGTGGGCTGAAGAGGACTACACTCAGTGCCCGTATGCTAGTGAATTGACTCGCGTGCTGCATCAGCTCACTCAGGTATGACGGCTCAGAACGAAACCAAACGGCTTCTTTTGTTCCACGAAGCATTTTGTTCATGTTGATTTTTAATTTTTTTATTTGCTTCCTTTGTTTTAATTGTAAGATTATAGCAAAGACGTGCATCTCAATAAATTAGAATATCACCAAACATGTTTTATTTCAGTGGTTCAAATCAAATTCAAATATTATCATTATTCAGAGAGTGATACATTTTAAGTGCATGTTTGTTTAAAATTGTAATATTTCACAAGACCTATTGGAAACATTTTTAATGCTAAAATGTTATATTATGGTATATAATACCAGGTGGGAAACCTGAGTGAAGTTGGCAAACATGTTAAAATTGTTGAAAACTGTCAGTCTGGCTCTTTTAACCCAATATTGTCTCTAAGTATCACTCTTTTTAATTTCAGATACCGATTAATATCAGCAATTCCCAGCCTCTGGGTCAGCAACTAGTGGCTTTTACCAGCAGGGCTGCTGACTTTACTGATGTTATGGACGTCATCTTTGTCACTCACCTTGTGGAAAGGCTAACAAGACTGCTGGAGAAAAAAAACGATGTAAGAGTGAAGGTTTACTTCTCTGTAAGAAAGTGCAGTTTTTCCCTAAATGAACTCTGGAGGCAACAGGAAGATTTTATATCAAGCTATAGGTCAATTATGCAATAGGAACAGTGCTGAGGCCAGCAACTTAGAAGAACCTGTATTAGTTTTCACTTACATGGTTAATCAACATAGGTCACTTTAGGGGAGATATTATTAGGAGATACTTAGTGTCCTTTTATTCCAAGGACAATACACAAGAGGCCATCCTCATTGAGCCAATAAAAATAGTCAAACGAAGCAACAATGAAATATATAATGAGTAAATAGCAAACCGCTATCCCAGAGCAGCGATGAAGCGCCTTTGGAGCTGCTAATCTAAATTAAATCTCTCTTTTATGAATGAAGACACCATTGTCTACTT
Source organism: Phalloptychus januarius (assembly GCA_902982915.1). Taxonomy (NCBI): domain Eukaryota; kingdom Metazoa; phylum Chordata; class Actinopteri; order Cyprinodontiformes; family Poeciliidae; genus Phalloptychus; species Phalloptychus januarius. The sequence goes on along the minus strand of CADWAE010000242.1, from coordinate 3,381,378 downwards.
TGCAGTTCTGACTAGGGTTATAAATGTACCTGTTGGAGGGGATTATTTTGATGTTAATGGGCTGTGCTTGAATAATTGTGTCTACACTTACCTATTCTCTTGCAAAAGCACTCATTTTGCCTCCACATTGCCAAAAAAGTTATTTATTTTTATTAGGCCAGCACAAAGTAATGCATCATTGTAAAATGGAATGAAAAAATACAGTGACGTCCATTTGTAGCTCCTCCAAATCATTGTAGAGTTGCAATTGCAGTTTCAAATCTCTTAGTAAGTTTTTACCAACTTTCAACATTTAGCTAATCCCTCAGTGTGAGAGATTGCTGGAAAAGTCAACAACTCAATGCAAACAACTTTCAACTGTTGCCATACTCTCTTCCAGGAGGAGCGAATGCTGCGAATCAGTGACTTGATAAAATCAGCTTAGATTGAAAACCTTTTAAGCCATTTGAATAATAAACTGAACATTGTTTAATCAGTCTGAGATGCTTAACTAGGAATCTATTTCATTAGATTTTATTGACTTTTTTTAATGTTGTAAATTAGCTGTTAATAAATAAACCTATTTGAATGAAATTGCCACCACTGCCAGGTTTAATGGTTGGGCTGTCATTTTTAGAGTTCTTGGTAAGCAAAAAACAGGCCAAAGGTTCAACTCTAAGCTTGATTTCTTTTGGCTTTTCTTCAACAGATTCATGTTTCCTGGTCACTAATCTCCTCTAACAAACTACAATAACTCTTTGAAGATGCAGCAAAATTTAATTTCCCTTGGGGATCGATAAAGTACTTTTGAATTTGAAACTTCTGCGGTCTTCACAGAACAGCTGAATTTATACTAAGGTACAAAATCAGTTGCCTAGACTGGATTTTGTCTAAGGGTGTTGAATACAAATGAATGCCACACTTTTCAGAAACATTAAAATCCATTTTGTTCCCCTTTTATTGATAACGTAGCAGAGTTGGCTTTGCTCTATCACATAAAATCCTAAGAAAACTCACTGAATTTAGTGTTACAACAACCCAGTGAGCTAGAAATGCTTTTCAATCATGGTGTGTAAATGTGGCTGCTTGTCCGTCTGCAGCTGGGGGACTACATCTCTGGCATAGCCAGCAACATGATGCTGGTGGAGGAGCATGTCTTGTGGATGGCGCAGAACGAGGCCCGAGCGTGCACGCGCATCGTCCAGTGTGTGGAGCGCATTGCCGACTTGGCGCTGACAGAAGACAATCGGGTCATTTCTAAGGTGAGTTGCACTTCAGGTCAGAGAGAGGTTATATTTTCTTTCTAAATATCTCACTGCTTTGCTTGCTCTTTTGTCTCAGAATAATGAAGTCTAGATGGGGCTTAATCAGACGAGCCGAGTAATGAAACATAAAGATAAATTGCTTCCTCCCATTGTTTCATCTTGCCTCGGCCTTTTCTCTCCTTCTGGCTGTCACTGGGGATAAAAGCATCTGCAAAATGATTAATATAAAATCTTCTTTCTCTTTTTGTTACTCTCCAACCCTTCTCCCCCTGTTACCTGCTCTCTTGGGGGATTTTCCAAAGGTATCTGCTAACATAGCTCTGGAGGCTTTTCTGATCAAGCCGTCAAACTTTCTTGGTTTGTCCTGCACGGCGCTGGAGCAGAGCCCGACGTCCACCAGCCTGCCCGTCCCACACAGCCACTCCTCCCGCGACAAGGACAAACACGGAGAGCAGGAGGCCACAGGAGAGTCGTTGCTCAGTTTCAAATGCCACACTGTCAACAACAGCGGCTCGCCAGCCAGTCAACTCAGCAAGGTAAGACAGGCAAATAAGCAGTGTGAAAATGTGTAAAATGTCCCGGTTGCTCCGTTGCTTGGTGCAATGTATCAAAGGAACCAGGAAGTGACATGGTTTGTGTGATTTCTGACCACGTAGTGGTCAGAAACCTTGTTCTGTATGCCGTAGATCACCTCGGGGTTGAACATGGGTCAGTCCTTCCATACAAGTCAGCAGCTTGGGAGTTTGTGAATGAGAATCAATCTTCAGTGATGGATATGATGGCCTTGTGTTCTTGTCGCTTTATATCAGCGCCACCATGGCCCCGGTTGTGGCTGTCCCACATGACAAATAGATGCATCTGCAGCAGGCAGGCCGAGCAGTTTTATCCCCTGGATCACCTAAAAAATACAAAATAAAAGTTGGCATCCACCTGTTATTAATTTCATAGAAAAAAAACAATCATTATGCATGTTTTTAAAAATGCAAGTTCAATCACAGATGAAAATAAGTATGTGGATCTTTTTCCACGTTTTACGGCTTTTTAGCTGTATTTGATTTCCTTCTGCCTTCGTCTAACTGTGTGAAATCCCTCTGGTCTTATCAGCGTTTTCACGGCTGCTTGTAGCTGCAGGCTATGGGATACTTCTATTTATGTAGAAGACTCTGCAAAGGTCACACACTCAGAACTCATAGTTGGGCTGCCTTTAAAGAAAACAGAAGAATATTATTAAGTCAGCAGTTAACTTTAGACAGTGCATCAAATGTGATGTTATGGTTGTTGCTCCTGCCAAAAGCTTACATGCACTCGTCATTGGCATGTATCTTACATATTTCTAGCTATTCATTATGTTTTGAACAGGCCTTTTGGGAGTGCACTAATAATAAAACAACTTGCAAAACTTAAAAAACAAGAATTAGGTAAGATTTTTAAATATATTGTAAAATACGTCAATATACAACCTCGATATTCTTTGGATAAATATCTCATGTTTTTGTAACTATCAGTAATTTTATGAAATAACTTTCCCTTTTATTTATAGAATCTCATTTCCGTGCTGACGAGCATTGTTGAAAATATAAGTCCAAGCTAACAGCTTTAACTTGCTTTATCCATCTGGTATCCAGACTTTCGTGTGTTTGAGATCATTGCGACATCAAAACATCTGAATTTATCTCAATTTCAGCCAACTAGTTGTGATTTAAAGTGAGGTTGATGGTTAGTGCTCCATCTACTCCATCCAGTTTCTGAAGTTCATCAGTGCTAAACAAACCAGTCAGCTGATGGTGACACCGTACCTGCTGCAAAACACCAGGTACCAGGTGAACTTCAACTGTTCTTCAGTTGAAGAACAAGCTTTCCAGTGGAAAGCTTTACCTCAACTCCTCCAACTATTGTTCCTGACATTTTGCCAGATCAATCATGAAACTTTTCTCCAGACAGCATTAAAACAATACATTATAACCTGTCCATTCAACATTGACTTAAAAATAAAAACTGTATATTTTTGATTCATATTACCCTGTTAAAAGATACTCTGGATTAATGACATCAGTTCTAGGCTGAGTGGATTGAAACTCCAGATTGACTCTGTTTGTCTGGCTCTGTTGCCATATCACCGTCTTGGCTTTTTATGGTTCTGGCTGAATCTGGTGTGATACTGCATAAATATTTTGGATCAACTCCTGATAGGATGCCTTGTTGAATAACAAATAAAAATTCAAATCCATGCACAGTGCATTCCAAGTTTTGCATACTTCCTGAAATAAGAAGGATGATGTGAAGCAAACGCTTAATTTAGGCAACACAGACAAGATGTCTTGCTGTCAGCACCGCAGTGATTTTGACAGAACTTTGTACGATCTCATCATAAAGGATCCACTTACTAAGCAATCATAGACATGTTGCATACTTGGATTCTCAATTTTTACTCGTTTTCAAAGGTGTCTGTTTTTAAAAGTCTGATTTCAAATCTACTCCATATGTTATTTCATGACCCTAAACAGGCTGTTTATTGTTGCTGAATTAAAACAAGTCTGTATAAAGTCCTCCACAGTGATATAACAGAGTCTATTAATGCTGCATTATGCCTCGTTTGCACTTAGTATGGCACAGATGTGATTTGATTTGAGATGCTATTTTGTCTGTTTTTATCATAAAAGTGGCACAAGAGGGCAACAACACTACAATATGATACATACTCTCCAAAGAAAGCTGGATTTTTAGAGCTCGATGTAATCCTTTGTGAAATTTCTGATCTTGACATCTCTTCAAGCTATGAAAATTTTCCATTTGAAGTGTAAAGCGGTGAGTGCAAACACACGTCAAATTAAATACTTTATTTCAACCGGGACAAATCCCTTCATGCAGTGTTGGCGAATGCAACAAACACAGCGAGAGACAGGAAACAGAATATTCTACCTGATGTTGAAAACAAATGATCTGACTGAAAGCAAATGCATTATGTGAAGCACTTCTAGATGTGAGGTGTCAGGCTCATGGGAGATGAAATGTAGTTTTAGCAGCTCCTAATGAATGACAGTGTTGAGATAAATGACTGTTGAGATAAAGTTACCATTATTTTCCTTCACCTGAAAGGTGGGACGGTTATTCACTGTTGCATGTTAAAAACACTGGGTATCACTTATCAGAAACAAGTTGAAATGCTCCAGACGGAGCACCAAAGACGCGCGCTCCCATGTGACTCATCAGTCGGCTTGTCTGACGCTGCTCAGTTTAACAGCCCGCAGTGGAGACTCCTGTACGCACACAGCTCTGCAGCTTGTTAACAACGAGGTGCTCCGAAAGGTGATGGCATGTCAGAAAGGATCTCAGTTGAGCTAATCGGGATGTTAAATTACCAATAACTTAACAATTTCTGTTTTTGTGCAGTGACAGATAAATAGGTTTTGTAAATGTGCTGCAGGTTTCTGCCCAGGTTCCTCTTGAAAATGAGATCTGGATCTCAATGGGGTTTTAGCTGGTTAAATAAAAGAATGATAGATAAACAGACACAGACTGACATGACTGTCACTTCACTTTGACTTCCTTAACTTGAAAAGACTAAATATCTCATACCAAACAGTGCTTCCTGCCATGCATATCATTTTCTTGTTTCTATAGATGAAAGGTGAAAACATGTAAACAGTCATATTTACCTGCGTTTTATCTGTGGAGTTCTTCCCGTCCTGTGGTGTCATGGCGCTGTGCAACCCAGTGCGATAATATTAGGAAAACTAAAAGTTAAAATTCCAGATATTGAGTTCCACTTTGTTTTACGTAGCGAATCTGATCCTGAGATCTGAAACAGTAATGTTTTCCAGTCCAGAGCAAACATACTTCAACATTTATTGTTGCCTTTGGTTGGAGTGTTATGTAAGTCAGCAACAATGATAAACCACACAGTTTCTATATAATAATTTTATTCAGAACCGTGCAACATGTGGAACATTGCAGTCGCTAAAGAATGCTTGAACCCAGTATGTGATAAACTGTTATGGCACTGCACAGAATCAGAAAAACAGAGCTGTTGTAATATTATTAAATATTGTTATGGTAATATTGATTACAATCAACACAAGTTACTTTTTCTTCATCATATTCCTCATCACTCTGTGAGCTTTAAGTGTATCGCCTGCTAAACATATTGTCAAATTGACAGCAAAGTAGATCCAACTGCTGCAAAATATTATAGATATACAAACTGCATGAATACTCCTACTTAATTTTGCTTTCAACAGTACTTTGCTATTCCCCACAGATATTGCTGTGCCAATTGCAGTTTAATAGTTAGTGGATATTGACTGGTTCAGACTCCTCTACTTGTGTTAGGCTTCTTCCCTTTGGTTTGTATTTATTCCAGCTCTCTGCATTCTTTGTATCAATTTATTTCTGAGTCTTTGGTTGCTGCTCTCCCCAGCTGTCCCTCATCTCTTCATTAACTCACCTGTTTAACATTCCAGTAATCAATCCCCCCTGTATAAATATTAGTTGTTTTTTTCTCAGTAGGTGTGCAGACATCCTGTGTTCCTTCTGTGATTTATTAGTTGAAATGTTTTCTCTGCACTCAGTAGTTTTTTTTGTTAGCTTTTGATTTTCCCTGTTTTAAGTAAAAACTGTTTTTGTTCACCTGCCTCCTCTCTGCGTTTTGGTCCTTTGCCATTACTGACAGAACAAATGTACCTCATAACGATCCCAGTGAGTTCGTGCTGCACAGATGCTCTCCTGTTGGAGCTCTGTTTTTATTCTTCTGTTAAAACTCAAAGTGGTGCTGCTTTTGTTGCAGTCTGTAAACCTCCCCATTATTTCTCATCTTGGGGTCAAAGGAAGTGCCTACCCAAGCAGCTGTTTGTTTCTTCATTAGCATAGAATATGTCAGCTTCTTAGATCAGTTCAAATCAGCAAGCTGTAACTCAATGCACTTAAGTTGGTTTTTGTAATAAAAATAAAACTTTTCTGATGGTAAAAGGGTAACTATATTTTGAAAGGAAGCTTTAAAAAAAGCACAGCTATGCATCAGCTCTTCTGTCTCAAACTATTTGCTCTGTCTTTGTGTGACTGGTTGCCTGGCTGAGTGATCGAGCTCCAATCTGGCAAAAACTTACCTTTCTTTTAAGTCCTTTTCATGTCCAGTTGCACTGTAATTTTCTTTTATATATTGACATATTTTATCAATCAATTTTTTTCATTTCTTTAAATAACTCCCTTAATATTGGAAATAAATTAACTGCATTTTTTTTTATCTCCAATGCTGATGTCAGCTGCTGTAGTTTACATCTCTGAAGAAATTAAACGAATGATCAGGAGTTCCTGAAATTGAAAGTTGGAGGTGTATGATATCACTCTACACCAATCTGATGTTGAATTACCTAAATAACAATTATAAGCAATAAATATCTTTTCTGTTGAGCTCATATGTCTAATTATTAAATAATTTAGCAGCAAAAATGGCTTTTGGTGTTGCTTATTCTGTTGGTGTATAGTTTCTGATTAAAATGTGATTAAATACAATTCATCAATCAGTTAACTTGGTAAAGAGTTTTAATCAAGTCCCACCACCTACAGAAGATGTAATCTGATGCAGTCAGAATCAGTTTCATACGGTGCATGTTATATTGGTAACTCATTTCCAGATTCTAAAATGTTGTAACATTTTCTTGATCTGTGAAAACCAAATATTTCCAACATTTTGTAATGATTTTTTTTATTATTATTCATGCTAAAAATATTGTTTTTGCACTGCATGTTGTTGGGATGAAGCTAAGAACAGCATCTGGCTCCAAACCAGTTTTTTTCATTTTTGTCCAGCAGTAATTTGACTGGTTTGGCTGAACCTAAATAACAAGTCTTTAAGAGGATTAAACTTTCATGGAAAGGGGATGGATGTGTGTTTTCATAAATAAACATCACTCCCACTGCAGTAAAGACTGAGTGATAAAGAAAAAGCTGAGGAAAAGCTCACATAAGCACAAGGATTTGCCTGCACAGAGGTTTCAATTGAAAACTGCTTTGCACACTCATTGTTGTCTTGGTAGCAAAGTGCATTAAGGAAGATTTGGCTGCAACATCCTCCCAAACAATCACATCTGCTTCTTCATTCTCTCCCATTTTCTTAGGGTGCATCTGAGAGACTGAAAGCTGCTATACGGTGATGATTTAGAGACTCAAACTGATAAACTGCAATCAACTTGCTACCTCTCACCTAATCCCTAATGATTTGGGGAACAATGACGTGAAAGTCCTGCTCTAAAGCAAGTGTTTGGAAGGACTGAAAGTTGTTTCTGCCAATAAATTACAATACCTCACCAGCTGGAACTTTAAATGAGAAAATCACTTAGTTATTTGTCACATATAAGGAAAAAAATATGCAAATAGATCCACACAATGCAGAGGGCATTTGTCATTTTCAGCACTGTGATTATTGCAGACTTGACTGCCTTGCACAATAATTATACACGTTGAACCTTTGCACTATTTCTCATTACAACTGGATATTTCAATGCATTTGAATTTCATGTGTTAGACCAACACAAAGCCGTCTGTTAGGTGGGCCACTGTAGGCCTGTCATGGTGAGCATTTGGGTCAGGAGCAGCAGAGACGCCTGCAGCAAACCTGGAAGAGCTTCAACAAATCCTCTGCTTCTGTGTCTGACTCACGATCAAAGATGTACCGTTCTAGCATGCTTCTTATAGATCTTTCCTAACTTATTAACAGAGAACAATTAAGCTTCCTTGAACATGTCCTTTATGTCAGATTCAGATTTTTTAATTGTGAGTCTTAAAAATAATTTCAAAAGGTTTTCCAAGATCCTTTTAGTGTTTTTCCTGGAACATAAGATCTGAATTCATCCCTCAGCTGGAAACTGATGATGTTCTGCACAGATTCACAACTAACCCCAGTAAGGGAAAAGGGTGCAGGAAAATGGATGGATGAATATTTTCCCTCTGTCTTTGCTTAGTTCTGTGTGACCAACAGATCTTCCTCTGCATATTCTCATTCATACAGATATCCATAAATATCTGATCAATGACATAAGCAACTCTTTCTCCATTTTTTAAATGTGAGGTAATTACTTTATTCTCACCATATTATCCACCAAAATGTGCAGTGGAAGCAAATATCTCTTCATTATAACCTCATGATCTCAGCAGTGTGTCATTATTCAGCCATGAGGAGGAAATATTTACATTTCTGCATCTGGGATCACAGAAGCAGCAACGCCGTCACCATCCTGTCATAAACACTCAACAGGCTTCAGGATTTTGCCAAGACTGCTAAGAAAATAAAAGAAACTGATCCCTGAATCATCTGCATTAAAAGCACGTTTAATGTCCTTCCAAGCTGAACCGTCACCATTAGCACTGATTTGCACAAGAGAAACAGAGCAACAATAAAGCCCAACTGTCTGCTGCACAAGAAAATATTGACATCACACATCATTCAAAAGAAATATAGAGAAGTCACAAGCTGTTGGCTTAGAAAAAATCAATTTGATGCAGTTCATTTATGTAGTGCCAATTCACAACACGTCATCTCAAGGCACTTTACAAAAACCAAACTACTTTAAATTCATGCAGATTTAGGATCAATTGAAATTCATGCATTTCAATTGATCCTAGTTATCAAACATCTCAGCCGATATCAGTTTATTTTTTAAAAACGGCAAATTGCATCAAGTCATTGACTTGCAGCGTTCACTTCTCCTGAAGGAGCATGTAGCCAATGATGCACTAGACAATCACTGACTTTGTGACAATCTCATACTGAGCAGGCATGTAGCGACGGTGGTGAGGGAGAAATCTTCAACAGAACCGGCTCGGTGTGAACAGCCATATGCTACCACTGACTGCAGAGCACACACACACACACACCCCCACACACACACCGCATGCACACACCCCCAACCCCCCACACATACACACACAGAAAAACAAAGAAACAGAAGCACTGAGCAAACTTTATCACAACATACTGTAAAACATAGACATCTAGCTCCTTTGAAATAATTTTCTCTACTTTATAAATGTATTCAAATGGATGTTTTTCAGTGTGCCATTATGCACCTGCAATAAAACAATTTATTTACCAGACGTGCAAACACATTTGTGACTATGCACAGTTTAAACACACTAAGTTCTGCTTGCTTCATTTGAAAGCATATATATATTAATCAATAAAAAAATGCAAAATGTAAAACATAACCCACATTCAAACAAGAAAATAAATAGAAGAGAACCAGATAAAGGTGATGTAATCATTCTTTGTAATTGGAATATGTTGGGGATGCATTATGGATTTCCAGTAAGCAGCATTTAAAGTGCTTAACTCCAGGATGAATACTGCAGGGGCTCCTCATTAGCTTGTTGACCTGTGACTCCGAATGCAGGGGCCGCACATTAGAAAAAAACCTCCTTACATGTTTGACATACAAACAATTTGAGGTTAATTGCATGGATGCTCAGCTACGATTAACTGACAAAGTCAAATGGCTGCTGGCATTAACAGTGGATCAAAAAAACAGGCTTGTAATTGCTCAAGCTATTTCTTTTGATGAAGCGGGGATTGAGCTTGTGTATGAGTTTGGGAGGATTTATGCATGCTTGCGTTGTTGAACTTAGTTATGCATGCAAGCTTATATCATTTCACATCACGGATTTGATGAAATGCAAAGTTTGAATCTTAAGTATGAACTGTTTATGTATGCGTGTTTGACCGCACATCCAGGCATTACTCTTCAGTGTGAAGGTAAATTTTCCTCCCTCCCAGAGGAATCACATCTTTTTCTCTCTTTGCAGCTCGGCGATACAAACAGGCCTGTGATGCAGCAGTGAGAGGCCTTGAATGCTAAACACATCATAAGAGAGGAAAGCAGAGGGGAGAAGGGGAGAGGTATGCTGAGGGTAGACAAAAAAGAGAAGCGGGAATGGAGGATGATAGCGAAAGAAAGAATGGATACAGTGCAGCCAAAAATGACAAATGAGAGACTAGAAACGGGTTTCTGCAGGAGCAAGAAGCGAAGCTGTGAGATTCCGTGGGAATAAGAGTAATATTAGGAACAAGAGGAAAGAGAAATTGCCTAATCAATAACTAGAGATCAGCTGGCCCTTGGGGCTACTGTCTATTTCCATTGACTCAGAGAAAAAGATTTATTTCCATTTTATGAAAGGACAAGGAAGCTGACCTCCTACCTCATGCATTCTGTTTTGGACATGTTCCCTTATGAATCCGTCTCACTGCAATTACCTAAACGTTTTTTATTGCATTTTCCTAAATCTGAGGCTAGAGTTTCCTTTTTTTAATTTACTCCTTCCCAAAGTTGCTTTAATACGTTATCAAACATCACATTGAAGGATATAGGAAGATCCTCTTTGGGCGATGTTGTCCATTGCAGAGTTTAACTGCTGCATAACAATGATTTCCATCTCACTCTGCACCACAGGACACAGATGAATGGAGCCATTTGCTCATTTCTGATTCATCTTTATTCATCTAATTTTTTTCAGCACTTTGCTTAACACCATTTCATCGGACGAGGATGTTCATATAATTCACAGATGGATCTCAATAAACACAACCACTGCATAAAAATGTATAAAATATAGGAGTTTCACTTTTGAATTTACAAAATCATGAAGTTGTTGATGCTATTCTGTGTGGTTGAGACACACCTGTATACAGTCAGTTCTGAAAACGACAGTCGGGATAACAACCGGACAGAAATGAACTGAACTCTGGTGAGCAATAATTATCATTTTCATTGGTTTCATGTGTGATGAACCAGAAACCAACTAATGCATTGCAATTGCCCTTCAGGACTTTTTTGTAATCAGAAGAAAAGTAGATATTAAAAATATCTTCCATAATCTCTGTTCTGCCTTCCATTATTTCATTCATTGCTGTTTCCTCATCCAGAATCGGGTCACAGTGGTAACAGGTTGGTAACCAGTTCATCTTTTGGGGATCTGGAGGTATTCCCAGCCCATAGGGGATGTACAGGACTGTGATGGGGTCTCCTCCCATTGGGAATCCTCGATCACATTCCCAAAACACAGCTGAGCCCTGTGGAGGACTCTGCCTCCAGTTCCTTCCCGGCGATGGAGCTCCTTCGCTTCCTATGGGGCTCAGCAAACCCACACAACCAGAAGGTTCATAACAGCTGCTTCTACCAAGGGTCTCCGTCTTTTGGTTGTTGACCAAATTGTATGACCTTACATGATGGTCGGAATGAAGACGCGTCTTGCTTAGCAGCGTTCGCACTGCATAAACACAACCAACTTTCAGTTCTCTGAAAGTTGGTTCCAGATTAGTGGAGCATAAAAACTGAATGCTGCTTTTTCCGATTTATCATTATTCATGATTACCAAGGTTTCTTACAGTGAGTCCTCCTGAATTGACTGCTCCACATCTGCTTGTCTGTAATGCACCTTTAAACTTTGACCTTTCACCTCTAAAGATTCTGCTTGTTTGCACTATTTCGCTGCCGGGTTTTATGTGAGAACAGACATGGTTAAAAGGTATTTTTTCTTGAAGTTGTCATTCTCTAGCATTAAAGAGGAAATGCAGTCTCCGACATGCTAACTTGAAACTCTCTTTAACTCATTGGCTGGATAATATGTTGCAGTTCTCACATTGGTCAAAAGTTAACCTTTGGTTGGTTGATGTGGTCCAGGCAGAAGTATTGGTCCAAATCGGCAGAACTGAACTCTCAGGAAACTTTTATCTGACAAAGAAACTTCACCTGGGAACATGAAATCCATTGATAAGTTATGGGATTTGATTCTCAAGAGAATCTTAGCTTTATGTAAACAGTGGTCTTTTAATTTTTCTGATAGATGCAGAGTTAAAGATAATTAAGCCCAAAATATTCTGCAAATGGATGGCTGTCCTACTTTTTATGGCAGTTTAGCTTGGTGCAAAATTCCCCCACTTACAGGAGGACTAGAACCATCTGTCAGCTTTCAATGTTCTCTGAAGCAACCTTGAGATTTATTTTACCAGCCGTGACATTTTTGACAAAAACAGCACGTCTTCAGCCAACAGCACCAATAAGGTTCAAATCCCAGTGTAACTCAAAGTAAACAAGCAGCAACACATTCCCTCCCCAAATAACAAATGAAGTCCAGCCAGGAACAGAAAGTTGATGGTCTTGGCAACAGCCAGATATTTGTTTTGCCTTTCTAGAAATTTTCGACGACACATATGAAGGAATAGTGTTCTGCATAATAAATGCTTTTCCTTCTTGTTATAGTAAATCTTCTAATTCTAACAGTTTAAATGGCTGTGTCAACTTGGTGACAGTTGATGATATTTTATCTCTGAGGCCAATTATCTGCCTCCACATTGACATGACATTAGGTCATTAGAGCAGGCAGGAGCTGAGCTTCCTCCCCTGTTACAGTCAGATGGCATTTATCATCGTTGCCTCCTCATTTGCACTTACTTGACCCTTCCCTCCAGTAATAAAGAGGTAGTAGGTTGGTTTGCTTGGATTGATTTACTCTGCATTTTATTTATTATTATATTTTGTGAGGTTTTATGGAGATTGTAATGCATCATTGCTATGCAGGCTGCTCAGTGGCTCAGTTGGTAGAGCTGTTGCCTTGCAGCAAGAAGGTTCTGGGTTCGATTCCCGGCCCCGGTCTTTCTGCATGGAGTTTGCATGTTCTCCCTGTGCATGTGTGGGTTCTCTCTGGGTACTCCGGCTTCCTCCCATAGTCCAAAAACATGACTGTCAGGTTAATTGGCCTCTCCAAATTCTCCCTAGGTGTGAGTGTGTGTGTGCATGGTTGTATGTCCTGTCTGTCTCTGTGTTGCCCTGCGACAGACTGGCGACCTGTCCAGGTGACCCCGCCTCTCGCCCGGCACATTAGCTGGAGATAGGCACCAGCACTTCCCGTCACTAAGGGACAAGGGAATATAGAAAATGGATGGATGGATGGATTGCTCTGCATGCATAGTTTAGGTCAGAGGTATCTAGAAACGTCATGTTAACCTGCTAATTCCATTTGAAGACCGGTTTTAATTAGTTTGGTACCTTTGACCTTTTGGAATGTCAAATTATGTTTTAGTTTAGCCATCTGACACAAACAGTCGTCCTTATATGAAAGAAAATTAGTTAGGATGACGATGATCAGGGACAGTCAAGGAACTGCCGACTTATATTTACCGTTAGATGAAATTTCCTGAAACCCCAGAACCACAGGAGTTAGTGGGAACACTGGCTTCAGTGCAGCTGTCCACTCTAACAATAAAAATACCTTCTGAGTGAATGTTTACATTTAGTAAACTGTGGCTACAATGACATGTAGCGTGTCTGAAGGTGTGAAAGTGAGGCTTTAAAAGCTGATGAAACTTTACTAACCTTCAGATGTGATGGAGGGAACATCATGATGTGAAGCTGTTGTGCTTTCAGAGGTTCCTGTACGCTACAGAATGACTGAAACCATGGAGGAGGTGGATTACTTGCCAATCATGTGAAGTCAAGGTGGATGAAACTTTCCCAAAGTTGAGTGTTTGAACTGCTAAATGATCCCAAATCAACAAAACAGCTTTTAAAAAGTCCAAACCAGATGATAGGATCTTACCAGAATTACCTTGTCATGATTTTAAGGAAAAGTTTTGTTTTCTTTTCAGTTTTGAGTTCTGATATTTTTAATGTATTTTGCATTTTGGGGCACTATTATTTATTTGTCTTTTGTCGAGGCCATATTTCATCCTTCCCTGTATTTTCCTCTTCAGTTATTTTCTTGGTTGCCGTCTTTGCAGACTGTGCAGTCAAAGCCGTTCTCCCTCTGTGCCTCAGTTCAGGCTCCCCCACAGCTCAGTGCGCCTCGTTCACTAAAATAACTCACCTGTGCATTGTTCCCCCACTTCATGTACTCAGTCTTTATTCAGTCACTGCTGGATTTTCCTGCTGGTTTCTTTTCCTCTATTTTCAGTCCCAGTTGTGTCTCAAGTCTCAATTCCTGCTTTTGTTTCAAGTTTATATCTGTTTAGGATTCTTTATTAAGGGAAAAAAAATTTGCTTTTGACATGATTCTGCCTGCCTCATGTTTGGATCTTTGACAAAACTATGTTGACTATTTTTGGACTATAATTGAAAACCATGACATTTCCAGGAAGATAACCAGTCAGAAAACTGGTCAAATATCCAACCAGAATCACAGCAGAAACTTGATGGTTTCAAAAGTTATCAAAAGCATTATTTAACCAAATCTCAGGGGGATATATACATCGTTTTGAGTTTCTATTTTAACATCTATTGAATATTAGAGAGACACTGAATCCTGCTTTTGAAATGATAAAACTATTAGCAAAATATATTTTTCAAACAAATAATTAAAAAAACCTAAATTAATGAGCATTTACATACGTGCATGTAAACTTTTGACTAAAAATCCAACAGCACGTTCATTTTTCACATTTTTACTTACCTGTTCTCCTCTTGCTCTTCTCAGCTGTTTTAAATGTGTCCTGAAGCTGCAAATGCTCAGCCAGATTACCGAGTTCGGCTCCGATGCTCTAAGTATTCCAAGCCTGTCCTGCTTTATCTGCTGCCTTTTGCTTTTGGTGTGAAAATCAAAGTTGAAATGATTCTGTTCTGTCCTCCTTTCTATCCCCCCATTTCATCTCTGAAAGTAGGCGCCGACTGAAAGTAGGGTGAAGCACCAGGGCGTTCTTGCAATTCAACTCGTTTGGTCCCTTCATTGGCTTCTCTTCCACACCATTGTGTTTTACTCATGCTGTTCCAAGCTACTTTTGCACTCGTTCTTGTAACTTGGCTCCCATGTCATATGGAGGGCTGTGGATTAACTTGAGAGAACATGTTGCCCAAGGTCACCATGAAAGCACAGCATGGGATATGTGCAGAAAAAAAGAGAGAAACAAATAGATCTTGTTGACTTGATTGGATATGCTGCTTAGTAATGGATAAAGCAAAGCATCAAACTCACATTGAACAGCTGTTAATGCAAATCTTGATGCAAAGCAAATTTTTTTTTGATGGGATGTTTTTTTTTTCTTGCCTGAAAGCTTTGCATCTGTTCGTCATCAGCTTTTAAGTTTAACCTGAATGTTTTCACATGTGCACTGTCTGCAGCCTTCAGACTGCACAGACCAGGCCCATTTCAATATAATTTCACACTATAGCAATAAAGTTAATTGATTTTTAGCAATTTAGGAAAATAAATCTTACAATGCATAACATTTTTATGTTTTTGTCATTTTCATAATCAAATGATATCCCAGGCTGGCCTTGTAAATGAGTCAATTCTCAATACTTAATTAAATAAAGATTAAATAATAAACACTAAATGAACTGTCAACCTACCCAGGTTTAATCCTGACCCTTGTATCCAATGACTTTTGGGAATAGGCAGCGTCCCTGCAGCGTAAACCACACATAGATGGATCGACAACTTTAAAATGACATTTTTGATACATAAATGTTCTGGCAGTCAATGACGGACTCCACAAATCAGAGAAGGCACAACAAGTCATTACTTCCTGTTGAGACTCCTAGGTCGCAGTGTATTTAGAGAAAGTTGAGTTGAAGGAAAAAATTTAGGAAAAAGTACCTAAATTTTTCCTAAATTGAAATGGTTTCTGGGGCAAAGTCAAATCAGGAGTTTAGGTACAATTAATAAGGTGTGGACTGCAGCTGGAGTCGGCTTTTCAACAGCTTGTACAGATTTGATGAAACACTGAGCTTTGCGTTTTATGGGCTGTAAGCCACAGTACTTAGATTATCGGTTTGTACTTAAGAAATGTTTCACATTTTCAATTGAATGACTGAAATCATGAACTTCCTGTTGTATTTTATTGACAGGTATTTCCTGCTGTTCATTCCTTCTACTTTTTGTTAAAATTCTCCATCTGCTCTTCGCATGTAAACCTGCTTCCTCTGCAGCTTCTTCATTTTTCGGAAGCAGCTTATTGTAACATCCATGAAAAGGAGGGACATGGGAGCTGGGCAATTTCCTAATTATTCTGTAGTGCTTGCAAGTTGCACCATCTGTCAAGCTTCTGCCACTCCTTCAATTAAGATTCTTAGATCAGCCAGATTTGAGTTTTACTGCTCAGCTAGTGTTTGCTCAGATGGAATCTGCTGCAAAAGCGCCAGCTTTCACAAGTTATAATTACAGTGACACAGTGTTCTGCACTCAGCAGTGGGATATCGGTCGCGCACTCTGTATATTTCTCTCTAATTATTGTTATTGCTTGTGTGGAAATGGTGGTTTTCACCCCCCTGCCGTAGCCACTACTGACTGCAGTGTTCAGGGCTGTAAATTTGGCATAGCATTTACAAGTCCTCCCACCGAGTGTCCATAATTTTGCATTTACTCAAACAATATAAGCTGCTTATTTTTAATGCTGCGCACACTGACGCAGCAACTCACACAGATTTGAAGTGTTTCATGTATTCTATTTTTGAAATCTATCAATGGGTTGGTTTGGTTGCTGTGAAAGCTTCCCATCATGCTGTGATGCAGAATAATCGGAGCTCGCTATCTGGTTGATGTCCTACATGTTCTGCTGTGGATGTTCTCGTGTTGCTGAGGAGAAGCTTCCTGGAGAAAGTAAACATATAATTTTATCATAAAAATAAAAATGGAAGTATTCTTTGAGTCACAGTGGGCTTCCAGGGGAATATGGTGGGATAACAATCATGTTGTACGGACTGACGGAGGCGACTCGATGGCATGAATTAGGTTTAAAGACCCTTGCTTCTGTTCCATCCAACATTGTGTTATGATTTCCTCTCAATCATTAACATTTTAGCTTTTCTTCACAACTTAATGAAATCAGTTTGGACAAAGTAAAAAACAAATGTCTTTACTGTAGAGTTTTTTTGCTCCAAAGTGTTGAAAGAAGGCTCTCTTTCACTTTTATCTTTTCTGGGTGAATCTTTAGTGGGGGGTTGGGGGGGGATCTAAACAAAACTCCACTTACTTTTAATTAACACCAGGTTTTTATTTATTGTCTCATTGGGATTTATATTTTCTTTTACTCTTGTGTAACCAGCAGGATCACTTCCAAAGAGAGAAGTGAGTACAACAAACTGCTCAAATGGTTACATTGACGACTGTGATAACTATGTGGAGTTAGTTTGGATACATTCATTTGTTTTGGTCTCTGTAGAGAAAATATGTCAGATTTCAATACCTCCCTTATAGAAGAGACTCTCCTCTATAAGAGTCTCCTCTATACAGCCATTTTATAAGTCTATAAGTCTCCTCTATAAGGAGACTTATAGAGTCTCTAGAAGTCTCCCTAAAGAGAAGACTTATAGAGTGTCCTTATAAAAAGACGGTATAGAGTCTCTATAAGGAGACTTATAAGTCTCTATATCTAAAGGAGGAAGGAAGTTCTGTGCTGCTTGATTACAGATGCACTCAACAACTGAAATGTTATTTTATTTTCCTCTTCTCTATTGACCTATAATCTGCTGTGTGACACGCCTCAATGAGCCGTTTCAGTTCTTAATGTGAAACATTTGTAAGATTTTCCTCGAGACTCAATGATAGCACGACTCAAACTGATTGCACTCTCTCTTTATATTAAATAATAAGGATATTAATATTGATCCAACAACAGTTGCTTGTTAAAAAAATGGCTGTTTAGAGGAGTATGCTCATATGAAATCCTGCTAAGAATAAAGTTAGAGGAGAAGAAAAAAATATTTGCTTTGATTCCCTGCCTAGTGTGATGACAGCTCACTCAAATGAACTAATGAGCTTCTCCGCTGCCAGTGGAAGCGTCTGAGCTTCTGTGAGTCTAATTATGATCCTAAAGCATTCATTAGGAGCCACTGTTTTACTTCAAGGCGAGAAAAGCAAACTGGAAGTTTAAATTGTGAGGATTGATGGTTTGGAGGTTAATAGTCTTGTCTTGTTCACTGTTGACTGCTTTGACAAAACATATTTTTTTAAAGGGTTTGTAGTATGTGAAATCAACTCTTTTGAGATTTATGTAGTGTTGAGCTTTGTTTAAATTTTTTAAGTCATGAATGAAAAAATCTTTGGTAACCATTCAGCTGTGTAAAACGTCTTGGTGGACCTAGCTCCGCCTTCGAGGTGCAGCTCCTCAGTTTCAAAGCTACCAGGCTTCACAGAGCAGCCCTTCCCCACTGAGCTCCTTCAAACTAGCTAGCAGCAGTTAGCAAACACGTCTGCTGGGGTCATTTACTGTTTTGGTCAAAATGTTGTTGGTTAATAGGGTTTATAGAGGAGCATTGTTGTGATGACATGCTGAAGGCGAAGTGTCAGTTTGCTGGACAACTGTCGAGTTACTAGTCTTCCATTCTTCATGAGTTGATTTCCTCAATCATTAAAACTACTATCTGGGGGGATCAACTTCTAATATCTGTGTATTTAACTATAAAAATAGATTTTATTTAAAGATTTGGATAACTAAGAACTGAAGCTCTTAGCTTTGAAACGCATTTACTCTGATTTACTGAGATTCATCTCTTGGTGTGAGCAGACACTACAAACCAGAAAACAGACCCTGGCCTTACTTCCTTTGCAGGGAACTCTGCAGCCCTGCAGCTTTCTAAGTCACACAGAGGGCAATGCTGCATCGAGCAAACAGTACATGTAATAACACCGTGCTGTGACAGAAGACATATAAAGGAATATACTGTATGTGTATACATAGTCACCTCCTGAATTTCTTGCTGTGTTGATCTGACCTTCTTATTTTTTATTTTGTTATTTTTTGAAGTTTTCTTTTCCCACACAATCCTTCACACACATCCAGGTATCACTTTAGGAGCCACAGGAAATGCATTTTTTGCAGATTTGCTTCGCTGCAGTAATAATAGGTGTTTTGTTGCTTTAGTTTTATTGGTTATTTTAGTTTGCTTATGGTATATTTTCAGTGGAGCAACAGTATTGTGATGCAGTCAGAATAAGTAAAGAGATGTGTAAAGTAGAGTTATGCTGCTTATATTACTATATTATAGAGCAAAGGGGTCAACTGCTACAGTAGTCGTTCTGCTGCTTGTATTTAATCTGCGGTTTATTGCCCATGTCCCTAATTGAGCCACCTTGTTTTGCTCCAAATAAGACAATGCATATTCTCAAACTCAGTCCAGTAATACCTGCATTAAAAAGACTGAAGTGTTTACTCCGTTATGTCTAACTCTGACCTGCCGCAGTATGTGAACCAAGACCGGATTGCATTAATTACAATACAAAAGAGACTCATATTTTTCTGCACCGGCCTGGAATTTTAATGCCTCATCAGGCAACAGTTTGTTTATTTCGACAGGAGTGGGGGGAGGACCGGAGAGGAAGCTGTTCATTACATTTCCTCTCAGACTGTGCCACGACTCAAGCATCCAAGTTGATGCAAAGTAAATGTACAAGTCTTACCTTTTTAGATCCAAAGTTTATCTCATTTCTTCTGGATGATGAAAACTCATCATCCAGCACCTGGGTGGACCTCTTAAGTAAATTGGAGGCAGAAAGGGTATTGTTAGTTTTTAACACACAACTGTTACTCCAGCTATGAAAGTTAGCATATTGTTGGCGGTTTACTGGTGATACTGATCACATGACTAATTAAGTCGTGTCTGATTAAAGCATTGAGACATGTTCTGCTTGATGGCATCAGTAAATTTGCATTATTCCAGTACATTATTATTCTATTATTTATGTTCATTGAGAGAAATTATATAATTGCTGAGTGCAAAATATCTGCTAACAATCCAAGTCACATTTAATGTCAAGCTACAGGCTACCCTGATTGCCTCATTTCTCACTGCTAATTAAAAGCAGAATCTTAGCCCAGTAATTACAAATTACAGAGAAAGTGTAGGAATTTGTCCAGAAGACAAAGCAGCAGAAACATTTCACCCTCAAAGCTGAGGTCAAGAACCAGTTCTTGCTTCCGAGTGAACAGCGTAAGAGTTCAGGTAATTTTCCCAGCATCTGTCCTGCTGTTCTGCCTCAAATAGCAGGAGTTGTCTAATTATCCCTTCTGCTCTGAATTTGTTCTTTCTCCTCCTGCATCTCTCTTGTGCACAACGAAGTCTCCAACCTTTTCCCCTGCTGCGTAATCCAGTGCAGTGCTGCTCTTTTGAAGAGCATAAGCAACTCCGGGCCCCACTAATCCATGTTGGCGCTCTCAAGCCTTTCTCTGCACAGTGCCCAACACAAACTCTAAGATGAAGGATCATCTGCATGTATTTCCCAGAAGCTCATCTCGTTAGCTGCTTCACTTTGCATTCACACTGCCTCTGGCCATGTTGTTTCACTTCAGTCTATTGACATACACGTGATTTAGTCAGCTTGTTACAATGAGTCCTGAGCTGTTTCACTGAATTAGACGTATAATGAAATTGGTGCGTCTGCATCGCCGGTAATTGGGGAACTGAGTATATTCAATTCATATGAACAAACCGGAAGGCTTATTAAAAGAGAAGGTCACTGACGTATTTGAAGGTAATCAAAATCTTGCTGCCAAACACAAATTTGTTACAAATGATTTCATGTGACTTGAACTTCTTTGCACTGTTACATTACAAACTTTTCTGTATTTACTGGGGCATCATGTGATAGACCAGCATAAAGAGCGGCATCATTGTCAAGTGAAAAGAAAAGGATACATGGCGTTTGTTTTTGTTTTCTTTTTTTTCAAATTGAAAATCTGAGAAGTCCTAGCCAGCACTCCTAGGTGGGCCCCATATGGGGAAAAGGAGGGCAGACGATATGGATCCCACATGGGTTTGTCCGCAGTTTCCATGGTGGCCCCACACAGGTAAGGCCACCGCCATGTAGGGGCCCACATGGACAAACCCATGAGGGGCCCATATTGTCTGCCCTCCTTTTCCCTGTATGGGGCCCACCGTATAAATGCAGCTGTTATGTGAAGGCCTTGGGTTTGTTAAAGAACATCAGTAGAGGAAAAAGCACCATGAAGACCGGGAAATACAAATCAGCTGCAGCTTACAAAACAGTACTCCAAACTTTGACCATCTTAATGAAATGAATATAGCACAGCCAGCCATAATATGGCTCCTCTTCTAAATCGATGGACTGAGGAAGAATGGTATTTCTCTCAAAAAAAGGCAAGAAGCCCCTGAATATCCTGGAAGAGCCACAGCAATATGCAGGTCATATGGGAGAATCTGCTAACAGGACAACTATAAGACGGAAACGCCACAAAGCTGGGCCTCATAAGAGAAAGGCAGGAAGAAAACCAATATTCAAAAGAAAGCCATAAAGACGTCCTGTTTGCAGTTTATTAAAAACCATGTAGGGGAAGCAGCAAACCTGTGGAAGAACGAACCATGGCCTGATGCATTCAAAATCCTGAGTGGTTCTGGCTTTATGGTGGCAAAGCTCACATGTAAATGAATTTTATCTTCAGACATTCTCCATTCCAAGACGTTTGAACTATTTTAGAAAGAATGACAAACATTTTAGTGTGCAGAGCTGGTGGAGACTGAACCTGAAGAAGTGCAGCTGAAATTTCAGCAAAAAGTGACTCAGAATAGAAATCACACTTTTCACATTTTTTGAAGGCAAATTTAGAAAATCTTGTATCCTTCAATTTCACAAGATGCAGCTCTTTGTGTCTGGCTGTCATAAAATCTCCATAAAATGCATTAAAGGTTGCAGTTGGAGTGTGACAAAATGTGAAAACACTCAGGGATAGTTTTTGTAAAAGTACTTTCAACAGTTTTAATTGCATGTCTATTTTATAACATCATTCTGAGAAGAACAGAGTCAAATTTATGTGACTTTAATAAATAATATGAGCTTCAAAATATTACTTTGATTGTAAGATTTTTTTTAAAAATGGTTATAAACGTAAATGTTACTTTACCAAGGGCAGCTATTATGCACCACAGCACAACATGTCCCTTAAGATTTTTACTTTTGTTCCTAAAATGTCCTACAAGCGTTTTTTTTCTACTATTATTTATATGGACAAGTCCCAGTTTGAAAAGCTCATATCTCATTAGTTCCCAGGATATGGAGCAATGATCTTCCTGTTGCAGCATCTCTTATTAAATGACATTATTGGCCCCGGCGAGCTCTTAGCCTTAAGGCTCTCCTGTAGGCTATTGGAGTTTTCCAAGCTTCCTGCTGTTGAAGTATCTACTCACACGCCGACTTTCCGAGGCATCGTGAGGTGAACCAAGTATGTTTCATCTCTCATGTTAAAGATCGGGCTTCTACTAGGCCGATTGCCTCACTAGTGATGTGGAGCTATTAAAACATTTATGGGTTAGTATTTTATTGCCATAAATGTCAGCACTTTAGAAACAGAATCGACTAAGGTCTTAATTTGGACCTGTCTGTAGTTTATATTGAAAATGAAATATTTTTTGCAGGATTTGGTTTTAACTGTGAACTGCATTTGTCTTTCTGCTCTGGAAAATATACATTTTGTAACTGAAACTGACACCAGAGTTTGAATTAGGGGGAGCATTTTTTCCCGAACTAGTTGGAATCGTTTTCCAGCTCCAACTTGTCGACCCAAAGCAGACGATTCTCTCCCAATGAGCCTCTTGTTGTTGTGACAGTAGATGTCTGCGAGGGCTAAGGGCTTGGAAGTAGACAGCCGATTTTTCTGCTGCACACAGGTTTGGGAGGGGTAGATGGAGGGTCATAGCAGCTTTAAATAATTCACATCATAGACCGGCATAGCGAGGTGTTTGCGACCATATTGCAGTTCTGCTCTTCTCTGAGCTGCTTTAACAGAGAGACACGCAGACAGTGAGATGTGTTTCTGTCCAGGCCACTGGACAGTGGCTCTTCATAATTCATGAGAGTTTGATAAGGAACTAAAAGCCTTCCCTTACTCAGACAAAAAGCTGGCGGCATGGAGGCACAGAGAACAGAAGATGGGAGAAATTAAGGTGTGCATCAGTAAAAATGAGACAACAGTGCATCTCTGTACCAGAATATAAAAAAGATTCAGTTTCTCTGAAATTTTAAATATTCCATAGAACTTTTATGTCATTAGTTGCAAATGATGATCATTAAATAGAAGAAAATGGAAGATAAAAAAGCAACTTGTTAGAATATAAGTACTACTTTTACCATTTAACTGCTTTTTAACAAGCAGTTTTAATGGTATTTTTCTTTATTTAGGTGCAGCTATTAATGAGGGGGCAGGAAAGTGAGGAAATTAGCGATAGATGTAATTAAGTTTGTGAAAATGTTTTTCAAAGTGTCTTAAGGATGCAACAATCACTCTTCCATCCACAGATGCGCTGTCCTCCTGAACGAGACGATTCAGTCATTCATATGAACTGTTTCAATAGAGATGAACCCTGAAGGCCTCCAGACAGAATCCATTTTAAAGGAAATAAAACATTCTATACAGCTTTTCCATCTGAATTTATATAATATGATTATTGTTGATGGAAAGCAAAAATCACTCTCCTCCGCTTTTCCAGGAAAGGAATAAACTGGAAGATCACAGTTCCCTTAAGCTCTCTTTTTCTTTTTCAGGTATTTCTGTTTAGCTAAAGTGTGTCCCCTGGTTTTCCTTCAAACATTGCAGATATTTGCACCTTGCTGCATCAGCCCAGTTGTTGACTGAAAAGGCCTTGGAGTAACACGGCAGTTAATCCCTCTGCTCTAAACTAGAAGAGGGGAAAGCGCCACCTTGTTTCAGTCATTGACTGAGAACTGATGCATTGAAAAGATGGTGATATGAAGGGAAGGAGGTGAACAGTAGGGGATGAAAGATAAGAGAAACCAGCACATAAAAAAGCAAGTAACAGGTGTCCGCTGCGTTTCCAGATAAGGCTCTTCTATGCAGTTATACTTTGGAGGACACTGGATAAAAGCTGCAGGATTATGTAAGCAGAGGAGAGTTTCCATGGAGTGAAAAGACAAAAGCAAGCAAAATGTATGGAATGTTATTAAGTACAGGTGGCTGATTTCTGAATTTAAATATATGCAGAATTTACATTGAACACTTTTGATTTTAATTGCAGGCCAGAACAAGATATTATGAATAACCCACATGAGCTCCATCAGCGATACTGTTAAAATCTTTGCTCATATCTTTACAAAAGAGACCTTAGAAGATTGCTGCTAACTCTCTAGCTTTTTAAGAGTAAAAATGTTGGTAAAATTGTCCCAATGGTTGCTTCCCCAAGCAAGAAAATCACCCGCAGTGTAACAGAATGAGCTGTTAGCGTTAGCTATCATTAATGATTCATGAGCAGATTGGACATTGCAGTGAAGGTGAGAAACTGTGACAAAGCAACAACAAACAGGTCAATGAAATGCTAGTGTACCATTTCACTGAAACAAAGACCAGATGTTTTTATTGACTGTTTTGGAACAAAAAACATATTTAGAAATTAGCAGAGCTAACTCTAACTCCACTTTATTTTTAAGACGTGTAAATAACTGTACATGTTACCTTGTCCATGGCAGATGCATAAAAACTCAAAAATAATTAGTTATTTAACCTCAGACTTTTATTATAACCATCCTACCGTTTCACTGTTGAATGTTTGCACAAAGCATACAGCAAGAAGCTTTCCTGTATTTTTTTGCTCTCTGCTTTATCCAATGAATTGGTCCTAACTCCTAAAGAAATCTACAAGATAAATAATTTCCTCTGTCTACTTGTTTCTGCATATTTTTGCATCTCTTTGCACCATCCAAAAAAGTTGCAGCAAAGGGATGATGCAAGTTTACAACCGATATCAGTAAAAGACATGAAGACATAAATTCATATTTGGAAAAGATTGACTGGTTTCTACAAAACACAATAAAACATTGTGTTTAACATGATTATAACCAAAATAATATACCTTTGAAACACTTAATTAGCTCATGTCAGTTGTAATCGTGTATAATGTGATGTAACTGCAGTAAATTTCTCCACGTTTATCACACAGTGAGAGACGTGTGCATTGATGTTATGAGGGAATTTCTTTATTGAAAAATGATGCTGCTGTGTGACATGGAGACCCCTTATTTCCTCATTCCTTAGGACATGTGCTGTCACATCCCATTAAGGTAGATCAGCACTGGGAATAGCAGAGAGCCTGATGGACTGAGATGAATTTAGATGTAGCGATCTTGCCTGGGATAAGCTTTAATAGATTACATTTTATGGTGATGTGGCCTGTCCTGTTTTTTTTTTTTTCCACTTATCCTCTGAGTTTCACATGCACAAAGATGTGCACACAACAACACCAATCCCAAACAAACGCGCTGCCTCCCACTCTCATCAAGTCCATATCGCTCTCTCTCTGGCTATAATAATGTCTCTCTTGTCCCCTCAGTGTTTGGTTTGTTTTCCACCTGTGCCTCACCTCTTATGAGATTCGCCATCCGCCTGAGTGATACGTCTGTTTACCCTGACATTAAGAATGGGCTAATGTTAATGACTCTATAATTCCACAGATTTAATGCGCTGTTGTTTTCATTTCCTCTCTTCCTGCTCCATCTTTTATCGGGACATGCTGGAGGTGCCTTGTTGTTAGGAGAGCAGGGTTGGGAAAAAAAACCCACAAAATCCTGAAATTACATTTTGCACTGGGGATTAAACGGCTCAATGAAAATCAGTTTTACCTTCTGCTGCCCACCTGTTCACTTATCCGAGCAATCGCTAACTTTCATCCATCGTTCCGGGTTTATTGTTTACCTGTGGCCCTGCTTTTCTCTGCTGTTTTATACATTTGCAGTTAAATCACCTTAAGTTGCCTTAAGGTGAAAGTGTGTTAACGTCTTACAGAACCTATTTTCACATAGTTCCTAAGTGGGAATTAGTTTTTGCACTTTTATCTGCTGCCTTTAAGCTTTGCAATAGGAGATCATCTGCCTTCATCTCAACCATCCTTCTCTGTTATAGTAACATACATTGTTTTACAAAATCAATCAATTTTGTCTGTTTTCCTTCTTCCTGGCTATTCCATATCACTTTCTCTACGACTCATTGTTTGCCCAAAGCATCACTGCCATGCCTGCTTTATCTGAGCTCTTCCAGATGTTCTCATTCATATTCTTGTAAATCATAGTCACTTCATGTTAAATGTTAGCTTCAAACAAATGACAAAGTCTGTTTGGCAGAGCTTCTGTTTTTATCCATGAAGGCATGACCTGTGTGAATTTATGTTGAGCTTCACTTTTGTCAAATATTTGGTGCTTTCGCTTTCCAGATATGCAGTTTCACCTGCTTTCTTTTTGTTAGATTGTTTTGGTGTTTCCCCTGTCAAGCTTCAGACAAATATGTTGGACATTGTGGTCAAATTTTGTACTTTCACTACTGAAACCACATAATCTCTGGGAGCCAGAGACAAATGTATAAAATGTAATTTGCAAAAAGCAAAAGGAAGGACAAAAGCCAAAAAACCTTCCAGTAAAAAGACAAAAACCAATTTAAGGAAAGGATTTAGCAAAGTAAAAATGACACTAATAAACCGCGAGGGGGGATCACTAGAGCAAGAGAAAAGTGAGACAAATGAGCAAACAGCTGATTGAAACATACAACAATAAACATATGAGAGGAAATTACCAAACAGAACGAAGGTTTGGGAAATTGCTGCAAAGCTAAACGCTTGAAGCAGTTAACTGTCCAAACCTTCTGAAAAAAATGAACTTATTGTCAATATAAACTGCATTTGATTGCTTTATAGTATAGAATAATTGGGGCTGAATTGGAATTCATGTAATTAAATTGTCAATATAATTGATTGAACATTTTTGATATGGATTGGACCTGTTTATTGTGAAGTGCTTTCAATTTACAACATTAGCTGTAAATTGGATCTATATAGATACACTGAACTGAACTGTTTACATGAACAAATTATATAATGAAATATCTATAATTTGCAAATAAAAAGCATTAAATTGTCGCATCTTTTTACACGTCTTTACCAAGAGTGCTACATGTGTGGGGTGACGTAGTCAGGTTCTTACCTGAGAGATCATGCTGATAAAACCTCTTAACAGATCACATTAAAATGATCCCGTCTCTTTGCAGCACAAGAATGAACCCGAGTGGTGAGAATAAATTTGGAGCTTATAGAGTAACTGAAGTGAAAAAAACTGCACAAAGAACCCAGACTTTCAGAGCTAAACATAAATAATAAAACTCTAACATACAACTGTACAAAAGACAAATATATTCAAATATCTTGATTTGTGTGAGTTTGTGTTTCATATTGATAAGGCCTTGCCGTATCCACTTTACTTTGCTCTCCTCTGTATTTCTTGTGTGGCGTTCTGTGTGTTTTTATTTACAGTTTTCTGTTAAAACTTGAGTTTTCCATTCTGTTAAACTCAAGTGGTACTTGTTTGATAAACCCATCGGATCACCAGGTTCTGAAGTTCCATGTCAACTTTATTATACTCAGATTGACCTTCAGAAACCTGCAACCCCTGTGATGGAGTCATTATTTGTGTCAGTTTGTACCTGTTGAAGTGATTCTGTTTGTGCAGTTGGATGGACATTTACTGCTCCTGTTTCTCATGGTTGAGGTTTTAGACCCTAAGATCCTACAGATCCTACAGATCCTAGCGGTCATGGAGACGTGGGCCCATCCTGACAGCTGGTGTTCTTGTAACCAGACACCTTCAGGAAATGATTACACGCATCTTCACATAATGTTTTTTAACAGATTTGGGGGAGATCTTCCAGCTCTAGCAAGACATCATACATTCATTGAAAGACTTCTGATTATCTCATTCATCAGCATTTTGTATTCATGTAAGCAGAGTGTAAGAACAATGATGAGATGCACCTAAACTTGTAACCGACTCTGCTTTGCCTGCTGGGCTTCAGGGCATCCAGCAGGATTAGATTTTGTGTTAGTCGATTAAGAATTCATATGGTGGGACGTGTGGCTGGGTGGGGCCTTGGTAGCGGGGGACACTGCACAAAACAAGCCAGAGTCAAATACAGAGCCAAGCCACTCTCGGAGCACATGAATAATGTAGCGGAGGGAAACGCTGCATCCTGTCATCACATCCCAGTGGCAAACCGGCAATTAACATATAGTGGAGAGCTGGATCCTAAATACCTGTTTCAGTCCTAAACGATTCTGGCAACAGTTGTTGCTGAACCGGGTTTTCAGACAGGTGCACACAAACCCAGTGGAAAAGATGTAGTTCTGTTATCAGCTTTCTGCAAACTGTATAAGGTTACTCTGCTTTCAAACTCTGTCCTCCAAAAGTATCTTTGTTCTATATTTATCCTAATGCCCTAATTCTTATTCTGTCCATGCGTTCTCATAGATTCCCTGATTCACTTCTCATTTTAATAAGGGTTTCAAGGCAGCTTCCCTCCCATTCCTGGATGAGGACTTCTTCTGGGTGGCGTCATAGAAAGGTTGTGCAGCACCATTGATTTTCTGCTTGTTTATTTGTGCCAATTGAGGTTTTGGCTTTTTAAACAGGATGAAATTTGGGAAAATGATAAGTTGTCCTGCATGAGGGGTGAGATGTGTAATGGACTGGAAACATAAATCTTAGAAATATATTTGTTTCTCAGTCAAAAACCACTTGATTTAAGTCTATGTAAATGTATCTTTAAAATACAAGTTAATTACATTTAAATCTAAACAATCAGAGTTGCACAGTAAACATATATTAACACAAAGTCAGAAAAAGAAGTGTTTAAGTCGCCCTTAAAGCTTCTTATTAGTTCCAGGCAGTAAATTGGTTTTGAGACTTAAAGGTCAGAATATCGACTGTGTGAAATTAGATTTGGTCCCCTGGTGTTACACATATTACTTTGATGAATCACAGTGTAATGAGGCAAAATGGGACTAACTGCAGGTAACCAGTTTGTGCAGCATTCTCTTTATACATGCAAGCATATCCAGAGATTTGCCTCGCACTGATTTGATTTCCCGCATCACGTGTCTCAGTCTGTCTCAGTCTGTCTCTGCCCAACTCCCCCTCTCACACTTTAATCCAGAATTCGAGGTTAAGGAGTTACCTGGGGTGCTTTAGCGGAGTGAAAATTACATTTACACTGACATGGAAGGGCAGGTCCATCCCTGGAGTGGAACGAAAGCCTGGCCGGGTTCGGCTGCTGTCAGGCATTCATTCTCATTCCAGGCTCCCTGGAAGCTGCAGGATTGGAGCTCAAAACTCAGGCAACAATCACCGCTTTGCTGCTCACTGTTGTTCTTAATGCTAGATTCATTTTTTAAGTTTAACCTAAAACGATCCGTTCAATACTCAGACTCCTACATAACAATGCCATGATTATCTTTAGCAAGCTGAAAAGCTGGTCCATTATAGCAGAATTGTAAGTCAGCAGCCATTTCCTGGTTTTGTTTTGCAAATTCACTGCTGCCACCAGTAGAACCTCTAACAATTTTACCTAAATAAAAACAACTCAAGGACTTTTTTATGGACATTTTAATTAGTAATTTAAAATGTTCTGTTCACATACATAAATTATATAACTATATAATTTACAACTGTAAAGCAATAAGTTATTGTTGCATCTTTTTACAGCCAAAAATGCATCGGGTGACATTATTGGATTCTTACCTGAGCTGCAAATGAACCTGGAGAGATCATGCTGATAAAACCTCTTAACAGATCACATTAGAATGAATCCCTGCTTATTCACAGTTCCATGCTCACAAATTTATCTATTCCTGGATTTTCTGTGCAATGGAATTAATTCATTTGGAGAAAATTCAGGGTTTTTTGTTTTTTTTTATAGAGCAAAAATAAAGGAAAATGCCGGTTGGGAAGCTGCAATGCACACAATGCCGCTCGACACGCCACTGGCTGGCATTGACGAAGCAGTCAGTCCAGAAGCTCCATTCATTTTCCTTTGTGCTGATCTCCTAAGAGTGAAGATTGAGTCCACAGGTTGTGAGTTAAAGAGCTAAGTCCTGAGCTGGCTGTCACTGAGTTTGAGCTGAAAATCCAGCCAATCAGATCAAGCTTGGCGAGCTGAATTCATCAGCCTGCATATAAATGGAAATGCCCTCCAGAGCTATGCAGTCTTTTGATTAATAAATGGTATTTTGTGACTGATAAATATTGTAGTTTTCATAAAATAATGGCTGTTAAAATTTTTTTCCCAAAAGTGATTTTTGCAAAAAGAAAAAAAAAAATCACCACATCTTTTTTGCCAAAAAATAAGATGACTATTTGTTCCTTTGGATTTTTTTGCAGGAATGTGATGACGTACATGATCACCAAAGTTCAGATAATGGGGCGTATTAATTATTGTTTATTTAATTAAAATATTCTCTGTTGTCCCTTAAATCTTTCAAAAATGATACTAGGGAAGTAAATAAAGTACTAAATAAATGGGAGCCAACACAGAACCCTGTGGAACTCCATTAAGAATAAAGAAATTAGAAACAAAGCCAGTCAAGAGAGCTACCTCAGAGCTACATCCGACTTTTCCTTATAGCAGAATTGTAAGTCAGCAGCCATTTCCTGGTTTTGTTTTGCAAATTCACTGCTGCCACCAGTAGGACTCTAATGAGTCACTTTGTCCACCACATTTTCAATTGTTTAATTTAAATGCAACAAAATACCTACCTACTCTGACACTTGTGCAAAATAACAGCATGTACTGAAACAGACTTTCAAAATAATAAAAAAATTTGCAAATGATACTAACCACCCGAGAGGCAGGGTCACCTGGACAGGTCACCAGTCTGTCGGAGAGCAACACAGAGACAGACAACCAGGCACACACTCACCCCTAGTGAGAATTTATAGAGACCAAATAACCTGACAGTCATGTTTTTGGACTGTCGGAGGAAGCCGGAGTACCCAGAGAGAACCCACCATGCACAGGGAGAACATGCAAACTCCATGCAGAAAGACCGGGGCTGGGAATCGAACCCAGAACCTTCTTGCTGCAAGGCAACAGCTCTACCAGCTGCACCACTGTGCAGCCCGTGATGAGATCGATTATCATGAAATCTTTTGGTTGTGTTCAGATGTTTTCAGCCTTGCTGTGTGTTAGCACCTAGCTGCTGCCTCCTCTGTGGGTTATTCATAACAATGGAGGTGAAGTTTCATCCATGAGAATGACAGATGTGTCACATGAACCTGATGATTGTGTTCAGTCTTAACTAAGCTGAGGTATTTTCAACGTCTCTTGTGATTCCATTAACAAAACTCATATCTGTGTGGGACTGGACCGTAATGGATGGCAGAGGTAGCTTAAAGAAGGGCTCTCAGTTTTAACTGCTTAATAAAAAGGCTAATGTTTAATTAGACCAGGGTCACGTCAATAGATTATGCTTGTTTTTAATTAAGTAGATTAGTGTCCTCATATACGTGTAATGTTGCATGTAAAGTCACATTTATACCCTGAGACTTGATCGTGTTTCTGTGTGGTTCTTGTACTAGTATTTTAAATAGCTGAACAGTATTTCAGTACTTAAAAAAACTAATATTTTATAAGGTGGGACTGGAAAAAATCTTTAAAAAAAAATAGCTGCTTGTCTTGGTGTTACATAACAATTGTTGTGTCACTGATGCTGTGAAAAACCTGAGACGGTAATTTGGGTGTATGAAGATAAATTGACCTGAGGGTGGAGTTCTTGAAGAAAAGCTGATCCTCACTGAGCAGAAGAAGATTAATCATTCAGCACACGGTCCAAACTCTGCAAAAATCAATTGCAAAACCTTGCTCTAAATCTCTTTGTTCTATCAGGTTAGCAGCTTTTAAAGTTTGGATTGGGGATGATTGTTGCGTTCTCAGACACGGGGGCGTGGAGACAAAGGTCAGCTGCTTGTTAACACCATTACGCTGCTTGTTTTCTAATTATGGTGAAAACAAATCCGTGATAAACGACTTTGTTCTCCCTTTCTTCCTCATTCTGTCTCCTCAGGCTCATTGTTTACTCTTAGTGAGATCACTAATAAGTCCCTGCAGGGCTGCGTATTAGGCTAACAGATAATCGCTTTCTTGAGACAGAATCTTCAAAGTGTCTCATGTTCATTTTGAAAGCTGTGCAGATGGTTGTGAGTTTGCAGTGATTTGATTGGCTCTGGTTTGTTTCGCTCAACCCAAGCAGCCCACCAACGTCCAGTTGGAAATATTGTCAGGTAGTTTAACATTTTATTGTTTCATCGACTGTGTAATGGCCTTTCATTCAGGAATCATAAAATAATCATGCAGTAAATCAACGGTCTGCGTCTTCATCGAACAGAATACATTAGGAATGCCACCTTCTATCTCATCAAGTCATCTCCATCATGTGCTGCTTTGCAATGATTCACATCCTCTCCTTTAAACACGGCCTGGGCGCCTTTAGGCCATCTAAATATTGGTGAAGTCGATGCAAATCCCTCTTGAATTCATCCCCCATCACAATTTTCACCATCAGTTTGTACCTGCCTCATTATTCTCTTTGGAATTAAGGCCTTGACTGAGAGATGAAAGGCTTCCTGTCTGCTTTATTCTACACATATGAATCATTTAGCTCCAGCCCCATTGCAGCCAACGGGGGCTGGGAGGCTCGACAATTGATACGATCTGTATTGATTAGATCCTAAAGGGTGGAGAAACCTCAGCTGTCGGTGTGAGCCGACTGTGATAATGCTTCAACACATTGATTGAAATGATGTGCATGTCCATTGAATCCCCCATCCTGTTTTTGCTTACCATCAGAGCTATCTTTGATTTGTCAGAATCACCCAGATTAGGAGACTTGCACAGTGTATTACTCCAGCAAACTGATTGTGAACAAACACAAAAGCACATGCAGAATGCAGGCTGTGGACAGAGACAGTGGCAGTTTGAAAACGAGTCCATTCAGGTCTTAGCATGGAATTGGTAAACAGGCGTCTAGGGCTTTTAGGGAACAAAATCTAATTGTTTATGGAATTATGTGTGTTGAGTGAAAGAGTCACATTTCCTACTACAGCCTTTTTATTGCATTGTCAGAATACAAGAAGGGGAGCTGCTCTGTTCTTGCTGCTGCTCATTAAATGTCTATGTAGCCTGTTTATATCACCTTTACACTCTGGAAAATATTTTGCTAGTTTAACATTATTCTACATGTTTTTACAACAGTTGTAAAAATCTAGACTTTTGCATCTCTTTTTAGTTTCACATACATTAAAGACACAATTTAAGGTCTTCTGTTCTCAAGGCCCAGTTTCTGCAGGTACTCTGTATTAAATTCAGAGCACCAGATTGATGCACTTAGAGAAAATAATATTTACTGAGTTATAATCAAATGTAATTCATTTAGAAGATAAACATCTAATTATAAAGACAATAAAAAATTAATAAATAGATAAACAATAATTTTTTATACCCTATTAGTTTTGAAAATTTGTGAATCTTTCATTTCCTGAAAGTTTATTTTTTCAAATGAATAACAAAACTTCAAGATTTCTTCTTTTAGTCGATTAAAAGCTTTTGATTTTGAGGTTCTTTTGAGAGACACTTCAGACATTTCTAAAACCAACATCCAAAAACTTCTATCTTTAGCTTGAACTAAGTCTTTCAAACTATAGTTGATCGAAAAGAATTGCATCATTTATTGACTGTTTCAATGTGGAGGCTGCTGTTTTGTTTTGTGTCTGAACATCACAGGCTGAACTTTGCACTTGGTTCTGGATACTATTGATCCATAACCAAGATATGTTGATGTTTCTCATCTCTCTCATAAAAGGTGAATCATGTGGGATGTTGTGAAAAGCAAAATCTCACACTGACAAAAAAATCTACAAATAGCTACATTACTGAAACTGCTTGAAATGTTCAAAGTTTGTCATAAATGTAGAAATTACAGCCACAAAACCAAATATCATGTTGGGATTTTTACAAGTAAAAACGTGAATATTGTGAAATTAGGTGTTTTTCATATGTTTCTATCACTTCAAACGTGTCTGAATTCTTTGCCCATCCTACTCTCAGTCATATTGAACAGACATTATTTCTGAACATTTAGAGACCAACCTTTGCCCCCTTGGCTCTACGTTTAGGTTCATTTTCCTGGAGGAAGCTGAACCTCCACCCCTGTCTCAGGTTTTTTGGAGCCTCTAACATGTTTTCTACCAGGATTGTCTCATATTTAGCATATTTAGCTCCATGCATCTTCCTATCAACTCCTCCCTGACGCTGCTGCAGAAAAGCATCTTTACAGCATAATAATACCACCACTTTATTTCACTCTGTTGGTGGTTTACTCAGGTTTTTTTTTATTTTCTGCCACCCATAGCATTGTAAATAACAGATACTCACATTCAGACGTTCATTTTCGGACTAGATTTAGCAGACATTGGTCCACATCCTGTCCCCCCTACACGGGATGGAGGAAATGTATTGACAGATTCCCCACCTGGGCTGTGGATGTCTGCATTTCCAAGACATTGTATATGTTTGTATTATAAATATACCTCTCAAATGTGAGGGAGTAATTTTTGCCACAAAATTCATCATCAGCTTGGAGTGGTACAGATGACCACTGGAGCCATTAGAGTTTTATTTGGAGCAGCGAAGGGATTAGTGGGCAGGGATTAATACTGTGAAAGGAGGACATAAAAATACAGCACTCTTCCTGCCTCTTACGCTGCTTTTATTCCCAGATCCGTTAGATTTGCCCTGGCATTGCCCAGGAGCATTTTTCAGGCAAGGCACTTAAATGCAGAACAGGAGAATAGTCCATTAAAGACAGGCACATCTCTAGACAATTCTAATTACAGCTTTAATACAGTTAAAGGGATGCAATTCTTCTGCTTTTTTTATGTGCTTGTATCCTAAAATGCTGTGTTGATTAAGAAAATTGGTTTAATACTAAGCAAATAATAGTGATTTATCCATGCAGGAACACCTGATTGTTGTTAATGCCGTATTATAACAGTCTGAAGGGTTTTTTTATGTGCATTAATTTGGTCTGTGTATCTAAACACAGCATTATTAAGTTCATGGATGAAGGGATGTGTGTTTGTAATTTGTTGGCAGACTCAGATGGAGTTGGCAGCTCAAACGGCATCTACTGCTTTGCAGGGATGTGGAAGCGCCGTTATCCTGTTTAGACACTTATCCATGAAAGCATTCTCCACATCTCCCTCTCTGCAGCCCTCCACCTGCTTTCCACTTGTGTCTTGTAGACAACAACAACTCTTCAGTCCTCAGAACCTTTCTTATGAGCATGTTTCAGAGAGAAATCACATCACCTGGGGAAAAAAAGTCTCTGGCAGAGCCTGCAAGAAAATTAATTTAAACCTAATTCAGACCAATCAAAACACTGAATTAAACTGTATCAGACTTTTTTTTAAATTTTCTTCTTACCAATTCAAAGTCCTAAAAAGCAGGTGGTAATTATGGTGCTGAACAAGCCAGTCTGCAGCATGTTGTTCACAGACCATTCTGCTAAATAACCACAAGTTCCCTGCTGCATACATTTTGATTCATGTTGATGTAAAGACCATTAAAACATGGACTGCTGGCTTGTCTGCTGCTCTGCGGAGAGGAAATTGTTAAGTCACTCAGATTAATGAGCAGGTTTCCATGGAGACGAGCTATACCTAGAATACTTGTTTGCGACCAAATCAAATAGTGGAGGAGGATCTATGGGCTAATTTGTGTCAGTTATGTCTAACGTCTTAAAAACAATAAAAAGAGGCACAGCAGGAGGAAAAGGCAAGTACGCTGTATAGTCAATAATTATCAAATCTGACAAAAAACAAAAGCTTTCTGTGTCTCTTTTTTATTACATAAGTGTGAATAAATTTGCGCCTCTCTTCTTTCAGCGATTGTTCGTGAGATTATATTCCCAGACTATGAGTCGAACCTCAGTTCTTTACTGTGAAAGTGTTTTATTTTTTTTGCAACATAAGTGTGTCTCCAGGTTAAGATGTAGGCTTGAGTCCCTGTTTCTGCTGCATGTAACTACAGTACCAACCCGAATCCTAACTTCTCCTCCACAATGCATGATGGTCCAGCAGGGCCTCTGAAGTTTTTCAGCTGCTGTTTCTTTGGTTTCAGTAAACCGCTTTGTTTTGGTCTTATCTGTCCAAAACACATTTCTCACTTTCTTATGATTAACCTCAATTGTCCACTTCTGAATAATTACTCTAACCACAAAAGACAGCTTGTAAATACCTTTGCAAACTTTTTAAGATTAATCAGCAACAATAACTGCTTATTTGTGTCTTTTTGCCTTGGCATTGTCTTAGGGAGCTTCTGCATTCTCCAGAGCAACAAACCTCCAGTTATTTAGAGGTTTTTTATGATGAATTAATTAAGTGCATTGGATTAGTACCACATGGGTTCCTCCTACCTTTCTAGTCTTACAGAACTAACAAAAGTGTATTTAGTTTCCCCTCATAAAAAGGCTGTAAATCAGATCTGTGTGGATAGTGGTGTTTGTCTCACAAAAGCATTCAATATTTCATAATCATTGACCTTTAGATTTACTTGTTTATCATTATTATTTCATACCAGTTAGTTTGAGAAGTCCACTGACCTCCTCGAAATGCTTATTGATCACGACATCTGCTCCCATGATCAATAGCCGGCCTTGGACTGCCAAAAACGAGAGACTGTGCGAAACATCACAAATTCAAGAAATTTAAATAGTTCTTGAAAATAATTGGCTGATTCAATCTGTCAAGTGCACACACCAGTTCACATTCATTTCACCCCGGTGCTCCATCTTAGATTATTAAGTTCATGGAGGCTGCGATTGTTCTTACCCCTCCTCTCATCAAGAGAGAGACCTACTTTAATCACATTGATCTGCTGGAGCGCCCATGTTACGGCTCAATCTACGTTTGCAGCTGCAGTCAGAGAGATGAAAAACTTCTGACATTTAATTTCTGCACAAAATAGTTTATTTTAGCTCGAGATTAAATGATTTTAAAGCAATACAGGTGAAACAGAAGGAAGAAATCTATTAAGGAATCAGTAGTTCAATATGACCTTCACTGCGTTTAGGATTTAATGTTCCTGACTAATGATCTAAAACAATCTGGGAGTAATTTAAAAAGTATCAGCTCATTTTGGGCAATTGAAAATAATCCATCTGGGCAGGACAGTGGACAGGACGGCACAATGTAACCTCAAATAATGACTCAAGACATTTCGTCTCAGACAATGCTCACACACCCGCTTTGTGTGGCGGCCAACTGTTAATGTTGCACCAAAGGATTCCTGTCTGTGCAGCAGAGCGAAGCTGAAACTGAGAAGCACAAGAGACAAAATGTTCAAAACCTAAAACACTTTGAATAAAGCTCATGTAAGTTCTGGGGGAAATGTTCATTAGATGTGCTCGACACTCATTGGCACCTCTGGAAAGTCTTAAATTCAGTTTAACCTCTGACCCAGATAAATCTAACCTTTAGTTTGAATAGATGCATTCAGTTGAGGGGAAAAAAATCTCCACTAAAAATATATATATTTGCGACATGCACATCTTTTATGCAACCATCTTTTTTTTAGTCTGATTATGCTCCTTGTTACTCATCACACAGGTTTCCTATAGGATTTAGTCTCTTGTAATGAGATGTCTTTATTATTCTTTTTCAACAGATTTTTATTTTAAATATACAGGATTATTAAATACTTCACAATGCTGTGGAAATAAGAGATCCTGCCCTGGACTAAATGTAACCATGAGCTGCTATTTTGAAGAGTAAGAAATAAGCCTCTGTGTTGCATCATATATAGCCCCGGGGAAACAGGAAGCCACTAAAGGAAAGTTCCTCAACAATTTCATCAACTTTAAAAAGAAACATAGATTATAAAAAAATCTTAATTTCCATTTATTTATAGAATTGATAAGAGGTATTAGTAAGTCTAGTACAATTAACTCTGTTATTTAAAAAAAAATCATAATTTCTTAATGTTTTTTTGTAGCATTTTTTTTAGATGTTACTGCAACAAATGATGACTTTACTTTAAAGCTCTTTAATTCTCTGCCAGGATTAGCAATAGTTGTAAAGGAGAATATAGCACAACTAAATTAGTTGGAAATACATTATACATTTTAGGTTTCATATAAAGTTGGTTTTTTTTTACTCCTACAGCAGCTTTTAAGTTACTGGTTAATTTCAATAAATAATGAAATATCTGCAAGACATTTGTGACATTTAAATGTAAAAATATTTGGTTGAAATATAGTATTTTCTCTTCCTTGTGAAGAGCAACACATGATTGTGTTGCTGAATGTAGTAGGAATCATTGTGATTGTGCTTCCTGCTACTACTTCCTGTATTCCTGTATTTCTCTTTGACCTCTGGGTACTTTTATTTTTCAGAAACTTCAAAAATCCAGCTTCAGTTTTGTAGCTAAACTGTGGGAATGTAATGTAATGGAAATGTAATCTTTACCTTGAATTCAATGTTTCTCTCAAGGCCACAGAAAATTAAATTATATAAAATTCACCATCTAAAGTGGAAAAGAAAAAAAAACACTTTGCTTTCTTGTGTCGATGGTTTTATTTTGATTTTTTAACACGGGTACTTTTTGCAGTTTAATAACAGTTAAATAAATCTATATAGTTATTTAATGGTACTTTAGCCTGATCTGAAAAAAACACCGATTTTAAAAGGGTTTGTTCAGCCTGTGGCCTTAAACAAACTCTCTAAACTTGACTTAATTTTGAGATCCTTAAGCACAGTACTCTGTGAGCAGCCAGCTTCTCTACCAACGATTGTTTGAGTGTGGGTAATTGCTGAGCGGCCGTCAAAGTGAGCAGTTTCCCTGTTATTAAGTTAGTCATAAAATGGGCTGAAGATTTTTGTATTCAAATCCTCTTTTATTGGTCCTTTGCATTCATCACATTTTCTCAGAAACAGATCATGTAATGAATATTTATCCCAGTTTCACTTTTTGAATTGAATTGCAGAAGGAGATTAACTACAGGGTGACCTGATATTTTACTTAGTTAGACACATATCTGAATCCAACTGGGAAAAACTCAGTATTATTGCCATAAAGCAAAGAAACCAATCCTTGCAGTTTAAACTGAAGGAAACGTTTCTGTCATGATCAAACCAAAACATGTCATGATCATCTTTTTATTCTTTCAATCACCAAAGAACTTCCCATATAAACCTTTAACGTGTCCTCATCGCCAACTTTTCACTTTTCCATCTCTTATTGATCTGTTTGTGATCAAGTTGTCAGATTTCCTTCCCATTGTAAGAACT
Source organism: Phalloptychus januarius (assembly GCA_902982915.1). Taxonomy (NCBI): domain Eukaryota; kingdom Metazoa; phylum Chordata; class Actinopteri; order Cyprinodontiformes; family Poeciliidae; genus Phalloptychus; species Phalloptychus januarius. The sequence continues at coordinate 3,342,040 of CADWAE010000242.1, read as the reverse complement.
TTTTTTTTGTTGCTGCTGAAATCACTACATCCAGTGATGGCGATCATCTCTGTCTAACTCAATACTTCATCATCTGTGTGCCTGATTTAAGCAGAATACAATTGAAAAGTAAACTGTTGTTGAACTTCATTTATTCAAGAAGGTGTTTTTCTCACATTTCTTCAGTTCAGCTTTCCTCCTTAGCAGCTCTAAAGATAGCCTGCTGTGTATGTTGGGTGTGAAAACACATTTATTTCCCAACTGAGAATAAACAATCAATTAAAGCATAAAAGTCTCACAGTCTTACCTTTAGAGAGACAGCCAAAGTATTTAACAGAATTACAGGCTTTAGGTGAAGAATAATCATTTAAAAAGAAAACCATTGCTCTCAAAACACACAGATTAAATCTGGAAAAAAATCAATAAAACAAGACAGTTATCCAATGGTAAAATTCACATATCAACTTCTTTGGGTTTAAGTTTCACACCCCTGATCCTTATACACATGCTCTGCTCAAAATAGAAGAACATCTGTAGCAGCTTACATATTTTTGCTGTATGTTAATTTCTCAATGTTTCTACTTTCTTAATGAAAGCGTTTAAATATGTCAGAACTAATGTGACGGCAGGATAGAATAACCGTAGAGTTAAAGTTGGGATTTATTATCCTCAGTTTATTATCCTCAAATCTCTGTTGGGCTTGATACCAAAACCGATAAAGTTAGAAACTGGGTTTTTGCTGCTGTGGTGAGCCTTTAAGGAAGATGGGGAAAGCATTATTGGAACGGACATGTTTTTTCCTCCTCTATCTTTTTGTAGCAGAATAGTCTCTTATCATTACAGTACGGCATGGAAATCTGTTTTTATTGAGTACGCGCTGCTCTGAGTCATGATCATTTTTAGCTTTATTAACAGTGGTGCACAATAAGCCTCAGCCATGTGGAACCAAGACACTGGTGAGACAAGGTCCTATTGGATTGCATGGACAAAATTATACATTTAACACTTGAGATCAATAAATGTCTCCACCAAGATCTGCTTTAAAGGCACAGTTAGTTTATTACTTATGCTTTGATACACAATACATTAATTAATTTACACTCGACTGTGACATTGAAATCAAACGATGTCCTCTGTTTGTTGCAGCCTCTTCTATGCTTGCATTGAGGCGATCCTGTGACGCGACACTTTGAGTCACAGCTGACTGAAGGGAACATAGCTGACGTCTGAAGCGTAGCTCAGCCTCTTCTGATTTCCTGCATCAAACCCCCCCCTTCCCTTAACCAACGCATCCTCTGGAGAAAAAACTGAATCCTGTTGGCAGGGTAACCTTGAAGGAATATTGTGTTTAATTTCCCTAACAAGGATAAAACTTAGATATCCTTAAGAGGAATGCAGCTCTTAAGCTGCAACCGTGGCAATCGTTTTTGTGAAACTTCTCTTTCCCTTTTTTACATTTAGATTCTATAAATATAGAACCTTAACTCAGGCGTGTGCGGTTGGAAACCTGTCAGAGTTTACTGAATGCTGCTTGAGCGCACGCTGCTTTATTTCCCTGAATCTGAAGTATCGGGAGCAGAACGGACCGCCTGAAGTCTGCCAGTTCCGATTTGTCATTGTGCTTTTGACCACGTCTGCAGTGACAGGAGTGCCAGTGATTACAAAAGAAATTATGCAAATCTGCCATTGTGCCTGTCAGCAGTTCTTCTTGGCTGGAAGACAGCAGAGTAAGCTGCCCTTTATATTACATTCACTTTATTTTTACAGTCATGGAAAAGAATAATCCCACCTTTTAATAGTTTATATTAAAAAGAAACAAAATTGTTGAAAGTTCTCAGTATTTTAACTATAACCTTAGAGGTTTCATACTACGGAGCAGGTGCAGCAACTAATTTGGCATGGATGGATGAAAGGAAGGGAGGGAGGGAGAAAAGAAGGAAGGAAGGAAGGAAGGAAGGAAGAAAGAAAGAAAGAAAGTTATGTAAAAGCATGTTTGAACATTTTTTGGAAATATGTAAATTGAAATATTTGTTGCTATTTCTTCATCTGGAGATTAAAGGCACAAAGTCGATCATTTCACATGTGAAAAGATTCAAGACGTTCTTGTTTTCTCAGGAGGAGATGAAACCTTCTAGTGGTTAAGGATGGTAAAAGAAAACTATCTGCAAAGTCTCACGTTTCCAGGTCTTTTTAATATGTTAAATGTTCAGGAAAGTCCATGGCTTGTTAAATATGGCTTTTCAGCCAGAGAATAGGTTTTCTCCCAGCAAACTTTTAAAGTTTCTTCTGAAAATAGTTTGTGGCGTCTTAAAGAAAACATCCTCTGGATGAACAAGATCAAATTAGATTTTGGGGGCAAAAATCAACTATGATGAGTTGATAGAGATCCCCAAAAATTTTTAACGATGTATCAAAACAATATTTCTACTGACCATGTGTTGTATGCACAACATTTGTTGAGTTGAAGATGAGTTTGTTTTGTTTAATGCTCTCTATGCCAAATATTCTGAGACGATCTGCCCAGCAGCTGAAAATGGGTCAAAACTGGGCAATGAAACAGAGAAAAGATCCCAAAACACATCAGTAAATCTGCAACAGAATGTCTGAAGAGGAAAATAAAACGAGCTGTTGCAGTGGCCTAATCAGACCTCTGTCCTGAACCTAATTAAAACGCCTTGGCAGAAACTTAAACAGAGCTGTGCACAAAATGAATAGAGCAAACCTCAATGACCGGAAGCCATCCTGGCAAGAGGAGTGGATCAGAATTACACCAAAATAATGAGAGACTTGGCAGGTCCTATAAAGGATGGATACTTTAAGTTACTCTCACCAAAGGGGATCCTGCAGACTGATATGTTTTGGCTTTGCAAGGCTTTTTGAAAAAGTAAAAAAAAAATAGGGATTCTTCATTTTGGATTTAAAAAATTTATAAAAACGGTGGAATGTATTTGTATTCAACCCTCTTGACTCAAAACTCAAGTAATTTTGCCAAAATTTCTAGATACTGACTTTTTTCTACATTCTTTTTTCCAAAATAGCTAATCTGACATTCTCTGTCAGATTAGATTGAATTTGCAAATATCAGTTTTCCAGTCTTGCCACAGATTCCCAATTGGATTTAGGTCTGAACTTTGACTGGTCCATTCCAACACAGCAATATGCTATGCTCTAAGCATTTCTCTGGATTCCTACCTGTCTTTTCAGGGACAATATGTTGTAGTAAATGACATCGTAAGGTTTTTTTTTAGAACTTCATCTTAGCATCTTGCAGGCTGCTTTCAGGGTGAACTTGCTGGAGTGGCAGACCTTTCCGTGTTGGCAGTTGTTTTGGAAATCCTTAGGTCTTGAATTATTTTCCAGAAAGTGTATTGACTGATTCTCAATGTCTTTGAGACTTCTTTATAATCCCTCAGCAGACTCAAAGGCTGCTATAATCTTCTTTCTGAAGACCTGGGGCAGCTCTTTCAGTCTCATTATGGTGTTCACTCTCAGTCCAACAACCAGGAGTGCACCGGACTAATTGAGGTTTAAACAGGACGAACCTCCTTCGAAATGAGTGTGTGTGTTTTCATCATTTCCACCTGATGTGATGCGCCTGTGTGTGATTTCACCCATTTTAAGTGGGAGTAAATATGAGGGCTTCCTAATTTATTCATCTCCAGATGTTTCATCCTTTTATTACGTTCTATAAAATATCATTAATGTCTTTTCCATCGTTGCTTATATTACTTGATTTTTTTTTTTCCTGGATGGTTAAAATTGGAAAAACCAAAATTTTGACTGTATGCATGGCCAGGCTTTAGGTTTTCATTTTAGAAGAAACAATAAAGCCAGGATTTTAATTTTCCATGTGTGTTCAATGTTGTGTCCTATGATAAAATTGCAGCAAAATCCATTACAGCTCATGACATACAGTGGCTTACAGAAATATTCGCCCCCCTTGAAATTTTTTGCACTACAAATGCAACAAATATATTTAATTGGATTTTAATGTGAAAGACAAAAACAAAGTGATATGCAATTATGAAGAAGAAAGAAAATTATGCATGATTCAAAAATCCATCCATTTTCTATACTCCCTTTTTCCCTTAGTGGGATCAGGAGGTGCTGGTGCCTCCAGCTAACGTTCTGGGCGAGAGGCGGGGTCACCTGGACAGGTCGCCAGTCTGTCGCAGGGCAACACAGAGACAGACAGACAGGACAAACAACCATGCACACACACACTCACACCTGAGGAGATTTTAGAAAGGCCAATTAACCTGACAGTCATGTTTTTGGACTGTGGGAGGAAGCTGGAGTACCTGGAGAGAACCCACCATGCACAGGGAGAACATGCAAACTCCATGCAGAAAGACCGGGAATCGAACCCAGAACCTTCTTTCTGCAAGGCAACAGCTCTACCAACTGCCACTGTGCAGCCCCTGATTCAAAAATTGTTTTATAAATTGAAAAAAAACTGAAGTGTGGTGTGCACAAGTATTCAGCCCCTGCTCTCTCTTCAGAAGCTGCCTGACGACTAAACAGAGTCCATCTGTGTGTCATCTAATCTCAGTGCAAATACAGCTTCTCTTCATTTCCAAAGAAATACGTTTGTGGTTGTAATGTGACAAAATATGGACATTTTAAAGGTGTATGGATGCTTTTGCAAGCCACTGTAATTAGTTTAACATCTGTAAATACTTCACATCTCAAGGTGGCTCTAATTCAGTATCCTGGTAAAGAAACCCCTCGATGACCTCTTCTCGTCCTCTTAATGTCTGTGCACATTAAGCTGAAGTTCAGGAGCCAGGTCTAAGTGTGATGCTTACGTCTTGATGTGGTCAAACACCTCTGCTGTGTTTTACCCTGTGGGATGTGTGCAGCTTTCTTTGGTTTCATCAAGCAGTGCTGTGCATCAGTAACAGGTGCAGAAGGCGACAACCTGAAACAGTGGGCAGCATTCAACCTGTCTGTCCTTTGTGAAGAAAGGAATGAGGGAGGGGGGAAGAAAATTAACCTGAGGCTGAAGCAGGAGACAGAGGGGAGTGCCTAATTGTGGTTACCACGGCTACAGCATGCAATGCGGCTAGGAAAGGAGGGGAGTTTGGGAAAGGTCACGCAGTTTAGGTGGAGACGGCTAAATCAACTGTGATGTGAGAGGTCCCTGGTGATGCTGGGATTGAGGAAATGTGGCTGTTTGAGATGCTCATGAGGAACATAGATTGTTTCTTAGAATGAGACCCTGTGCATGGCAGACGCTGTGGGCTGTAAATCCCCTTGATTCGCCACATAAAAGATGTAGAAAAAGTAGAAGAGGGCAAGCAAGTGTGTGAGGTAAAATGTATCTTAAACAGATGCATAATTTTTAAACTCCATCCCCCGGGGGAAAGAGGTCAATTGCATCCATTCCTGGTGCATATGAGGATGACTGCGGAGAAGTGCACAATGCCCGCGTTTAACTCCCCCTCTGTCATCCAGCTTCAAATCTGCAGCTCAGTCCCTGATGTCTGTATCCTGTCACGCCTTGAAAATAGACTGTCGAGTTTAAGGCGCTCAGAGAAAGGAAATGATGCAACATAAGTTTCAAGGCGAGGATGCTCTGTCTTGCTTTGTTCCCCCACAGACACACACTGCAGGATGGAAATCAATAGCCTTTCAAGAGAGAGTCGATGCAGAAACAAATAGCAAACAAAGCTGACGCTGTTGGATCACCCCAGGCTTTTCAGTCCCGGTGACTCTAATGTAAAGGCCCGATGTTTCTGTACACCCAGCTCTTATTTTACCAATACTGAATTATTTTCAGAAAAAGAAAGAAACATGAAAATAACCCAGATCTATGTATCTCTAGGGTGTCAAAGTTGATTTTTAAAGAAATATTAAGCAAACTACAATACTGTGGTCAGAACAACAAACATAACAAAGCATGAAAAGTTGCTGATGAACTCAACTGAGAAATTTGACACAAGTTCCTCCTGGGCATTGGCTGGTCTTAATGTGCAGATGTTCATTACCTCTAAGCAGGAGCAGATGCAGGAAATGTGACTTGGGTTTATATACCAACAGTTCCTCAAATGCATCGTTCATACTTTCCTTATCTTTCTTTTGTCATGTTTCCAAAGGTCTTTGTGTAAGAATCCAAATCCAGAGAGTCATTTGAGGCATAGAAGAGCCAATTAATTAAAATAAAAGAAACTAACAGAAACTGTGGACTTCAAGTGAAGTTGCATGGAGACAACAGTATAATCCAGCAGTAGGTGAAAGAAAAAGAGGAGCCAAATGCAAACAAAAACTCAAACAGCTCAGTTTTTTTTAAATGTTGTTTACTTCACGAAACATTGTATTGAAAAGAAAATAATAGCACCCACTAGCAAATGTTTCTGTGTTTTAATGAAACTAAATACTTTAAATGATTACCTTTTAAAATAGAATAAATACAATACAATATTAAAGCCGCAAGCAACGTTGGAGGCCCAGGCAGCGAAGCGTGCGCCACTGCCTGCGATCTCGCCACCGCCTGCGCTATCGCCAACGCCTATGCTATCACCACCACCTATGCTATTGCGCTGTTCCCTAAAGTTGTGTTTAGCCAGCAGCCAGCATTGTAAAGGTCTTAATCAATGTGAATCATTGAGTAAAAGTAGGAGATCCAGAAGAAAAAACAGGTAACTTCCTGTTGGAGGGGGGCGGGGCTAAGATGATGTCATCAATTGACCATGTTAATGTGATGAGCACTGGTCTATAATGAGACATGGAAAGTTTGATGCAGTTCTGACCTTGTCTGTGGAAGTTATGACGCCTTGATGTTTCACGGCAAATAGCCAAAGTTTGACACTTAGTCACGCACCAAATGCTTTGACGTACAAAAAAGTCTTTGATAACTTTTGACCTACTATGTCTCAAGTGCGTGCTGAGCGATTTTGAAGTCCGTAGGTCAAACGCTGTAGGAGGAGTTCGATCAGATACGACGTCAATAAAATGGACATGGTGGCGGCTTTGATCCAAAATGGCCGACTTCCGGTTGGGTTTGGACCATGGCTCCAAGAGACTTTTTTGTAGGTCCTGACAAGATACACATGTGTACCAAGTTTCATAAATGTGGGATAAAGCATGGCTTGGGGCTATGTTTTTAAAATATTCTAGGGGGCACTGTGGAGGGATTAGGCCACGCCCACAAAATATTACACTATATTCTTGTCTGGGGGTGGGTAAGGAAGGATCTCTGTGAGTTTGGTGCATCTGGGCCGAAACATGTGGAAGCAGGAGCCAAACGTAAGGCAGCGCCATCAGCAGTCAGTTCGCCGTGCCGCCACGGCCACGCCCTCCTCTGCAAACCTTTGGTGCTTTAAAGCAAATGAGACCAACTTGTTATCTGTCATCTGACACAAGATTATCTTGATTAGGTCAAGAAAGCCAGAGATGGACCTTTACAAGTAAAAAAGTCACTTCCTGTTCTGAGGGGGCGGGGCTTAGATGACGTCAGAATGTGATGACATAGGATGATTAGGGATCCCACCAAGTTCACTCATGCCAAGTTTGGTGCCAATTGAGCTTTTTATGTGAAAGTTATAGCGTTTTGTTTGTTTTGGCGAGTGCGCCAAGTTCACCGCTTTGCCACGCCCCTGAATTTTTTTTTCCCCCTGAAAAAAAATTAAAAATTGACTTTTCATTTATAAATATGAAAAGTCAATTTTTCATTTTTTTTTTCAAAGTCAATACAAAGCTCAGTGGCTTAGAACGTTCTGCTAAGAATCGTAAAGTTGTGGGTTCAGTCTCCCTTCCTGTCCAATTGAAATCTAAAGACTTCAGAAAATGTACACCGAAAGAATAAAACTGGCACTTAAAGGGGACAATTTTGTGTCAAGTTTGGTGAGTTTTCGAATATGTTAAAGGCCCCAAGCAGCGATGCGAAGTGACGGAAAAATAAGAAAAACAACAAAGAAAAAGAAATCCTGCGATTACAATAGGCCTTCGCCAGTACTTCGCTCCTCGGGCCTAATAAATATTCTTTATTGTTCCACAGTGGGAAAATGATTGAACATGCTGTTAGGAACATAAGTTTTTTTTCTTTAAATTGTGCTTTTTATCCTGATTTCACACTGTGGTATGATGATTTACATATGAGCTCAGCTCAGTTGGACGTCACCTGTGCGACCCAAACACTCCTTTCCTACCAATGAGCTTTGCATGATGTCTAACCTCTGTGGGATTCTCCTCCTCTCCCATCTCTTCATCTTTTTCCATTTCTTTCTTCAAAATCACCCATTCTTTTTATTACTGTAATAAAAAAAATTTTTATCCCACCTCGTTGTGTCCCTGGTCTTCTGTCCTCACCTCATCACACACCCTCATTCTGTTCAAGGATGCTTAATGCATGTGATTTCCTTCTACCTGTATTTAACCGCTGCATGCTCTGTCAAAAAATTAGGACAATCTATGAAAGCCTGTGATATATGTAACAAGAAGATTCTGCTTAAGTTAATATTAATAAAGCAGGTAGGGTGTGCTAGTTTTTTCCTGTTGCTACAGTTTGTTTAATAAGTAAGACGAGGTTAATTCTCCAGTGTCACTCTATAACAAATCACTTTTGGTTTAAAAGATAAATTAATAAAAGAAGATAATCTTCTGTGTCTCTGCAGAAGACACAAATAGTGGATAAAAGCTGATGCAGTGCATGGTGGCCTTGAGAGTTCACTGACTGTTCATACACAAAGGCTCTGTTTTAAAATTATGGAAATTTATTATCATGGTGGCAGAGTCCTCAGTGCAGTTTGAGGTAGTAAGTCACTGCAATATTCTAAATAGCACAGTTGCTGTACCCTTTGCATCTTATCACTATGCTGGATTCATCCTAAAATGTCTCACCAAGCACCTGCACAAACAATCCACACTGTGTGCCACCAGGTCCCAAACTGTGCTCAGGCCTCCTGCTCAGAGAAACAGTTTACTGGTGTAGGACAAACTGAAGGAGGTTTTGAGTTTTTGATTGCAGCCTGAACCTGTCAGGATGTTTAAGGATCATGGGAGGAATAAGCTCAGTTATGTGTTCATATCTTATTGTGCAGAGGTTGTGGAGCAGGACTGCCCAATGTGCTGCTCAACCAGCCAGCTAAGCGAGTTTGGAGGCATCAACTAACTCATCTACTCTTTGGTTACCTAGCAACAACCTGTGGAGTTACTTTGGCAGCAGCAGTTTCTGGTTTCGCCACTGTGCATCATAACTGCTTACAAAAAAAACAAAACAGAACAGAACAATAACAATGAGGAGTGGAAGGAGAAAATTAGTAGAACAGCTGGAGAGGAAACGTACTGCTGATGTTTAAGGCAAGATGAGGGAATAAGGACGAGAGAAAAGAGGAAAATTCTGCTTCCCAGTGTCACCACTGCACACTGAAGGAGGTTTTCCACATTTCCTACAGTCCTTCTATTTTTAAATTATTTGTGGAGATCTTGGTGACCTTTGTGCAACCTTACACTTAGTGCAATTAATAGGCACTCAGTTTGATCTGAGCTCATTCATTCAAGATTGAAGTCCTTAAAACTTTATCATCTCTGTTATTAATCAGCAACATCACCTTCATCATTTGAATAATTTCCAATTTGATGAATGACTGCTCTGTGATTTTCTTTTTCATTTTCCCACAAAAATGGTGCAAAAATACTTTTATATTCTATGCCATTGTTTTGATTTGCGAGAAGAATGTCTTCACTTCTTGATCAACAAAGAAAGTTTTAGTTTGTTTTTCCACACAAAAACATTTCAGATTCTGAAAGAAGTGAACAAAAACAGGAGCAATTTTCTAAATGATTTCAAATTCAGGTCATGTTGGCAGCTTCTCTCTTTGAGCTACATATACTTAAGTACAAAAGTTTTTTTCTCAGTGGTCAGAATTAAACTTTAAATTATTATGAACTGACTGGATGTTACCTTCACTGAAGGATTAGAGTCAAGTACATATGAGGCCCTACATACATGACCTGCAGAGCGTTTATGTGGAGAGTTCAACCCTGGAAGTGTTTTTATGCCTGAAATGACCAGACAGTGATTTCTGCATGCCAGTGAATACCTGTGGGTTGGTCATCAGATTCAATACCTTCACATTTACAGTTCCAAAACTACTAAAACTGTATTAATGCAACTGTTTTCAGAAACTGTGCTGGAGTGTCCTGAGTTTTCTCCTGCTATATGGCAGTCCTCTGCTGGAGAGCTGGCTGAAAGCAGGCTTCTACACTTTAACCTCAGTTACAAATCCAGGCCATATGGGCACCACAAGTCCAGCCAGTCATAAATAAAGGGGCAAATTCTCATTTAGATGAGATTTTTTTTTGATAAGGTTTGAGCAGCTTGTCTGCAAACCAGTTGACTCCAGATTCTACAAGAACATGTTCCTCCTATCAGCTTGGTGTAAGGTATTTGTTCTGTGAAATTAGCATTTAAAATGTGTTTATTCTATCCTTCCTCTTAAATCATTCCCTATTAGAGACTATGCATGATGCCTATTAATATAGGAAAAGTGGGCCAAAATTGCATTGTCATTTTTGCTGCTATGTTTTGTACTTTTCTATCCTTGTATTTGTGCTACATATTTTTTTGTTGCTTTACTTCTTTGTATTTTTGCTTGACGTTCTTTCAAGACTTTATTTGGTTTTTCTCCATGCAGGCTTAGAGGGCTCTGTCAGCTTAACCCAGTAAGCTTTTCCTGGGTTGTTTTGTAATTCCATTTAGCCAGGATCCAGAGGAACCTCCAGACATTGCAAACATGGGAACAAAAGAAAAAAAAACAGAAACAGGACTGCCTTATAACGACTTTCCAATGTGGTGAAAGCCAGACACCTGCAGAGATTAAGCCAGTTCCAGGAGTTATGAAGCAACTTGAGTTTTCTTGTTCTGAGTGGTTCTAAAAGCTGATGAGCTTGATGCATTATTGAAATTCCTCTCTTGAAATTAGATACTAGAATAAAAACCCAGGCTGTCTGAAAGTTAGATGTCAATCAGCCTGTTAATATTTTGAACTTTTATTCCCTGTCATTAAATTTCTCACTTTTTTGCGTATTTTGTGGAATACCGATAGGTCGGTTATTTAGTTTGTTAGATGCTTGTGTCTTTAATTAATTAGACATCAGTCTGCTTTGTAATTGAAGGAATGGCTGAATTCATATAGTTTCTAAAGACATTTTAACTCTGAGAAATGCACAGAAACCTGGCTTCTTTCTATGAAGCAGAGACTTCTCTGTGGAAAGGTCATGAATTCATCATTGAGATTGATTTGAGATGATGATGATAAAGATTAGGTTTGATGAGCTGTGAGACCGGTTTATGATCCTTTTTATAGTTTAACATAGATTAATGTTGAAACATAACATTAAATAACTTTATTACACCTTTAATAATCAAATTGTTTCATTATTTTAACCACTGTATAAATAGGGTGTTGTTGTTTTAAACTAAAACAATGAATTTAAGCATTTTTGCTTGCAATCTTTGTGCAGTTGCATGATAATATATAACTTATTTTGACCTCTTTAGATATAAATTAAGTTCCTTTTGGATATTTAACTCAGGATTTCTTTGATAAGTTGTTCAGTCAAAATGCATAGTCTTCAGGCTAAAAAGTCTGATCTGTTTCATGCAACTCTGCTGGGACTTTCCTTGAGCTGCAGGAGGAGACTGGATGCTCTCTGACACTACAGTGAGTGAGGCAATTAGAGACAGAATCAAAGTGAATTCACCTGTGACCAGAGATGGCTGGTGCACACTTTGACATTCCCAACCTGTTTTTGTCGCACTGAAGTGTTTTTCTTCACATCATGTTCATAGATATTTTATTGTAGGGGTGGAGTGGGGATGGGGGGGTTATAATTAGTTGGTGAATGGGAGATAATGTCACAACGGTTGTCTCTTTAAATCAAGCTGCAGTGTTGATGTGTCCTCAAGCTGAAATGGTAAGAACCATTCCATCTTTGCTGCAGAGTCGGACCTAACAGGCTCACCAAAGCGCTTCAAACGTGCGACTCGTTCCCTTGCTCACTTGTCGTCCCTCCCAGCACTGAAGAGAAACGTTTCTTTTTTTTTTTATGGAATACATTTTCACAGCAAAGTTAGAGGACACGATGTAACTCCTAAAGTCTATTATCTGATTGTTTTTTATTTATTTTTTATCCGCAGAACTCCGTGGCAGTCGCCTCGATCCATTTACCGCTGGCTGGTCCACCTGCCTCCTCCTCTGCGTTGCAATCTGTTGATAACTCCACTTGCAGGCTGCAGTTCGTTCTTTTTCGCAATGGGAAACTCTTTCCCTGCACGGGAAATTCGTCAAACCTCGCAGACGATGGGAAGCGCAGGAGCGTCTCGACACCAGTTGCTTTTGCCAAATTAGGTAAGAGGAAATCCAATTCTATCTTTCACGCGTGTGATGTCAACGCCGGACCGAATGCGTGCACACGCGTGCGCGCGCACACGTACGCAGTTACGGCTATATTAGTTTGTGTAATTTTTTTTTTTTGCGCAACATGTGGATTGCATGGACACAAACATTAACAGGGTGCGCTCAAATGAATGAATGGATGAATGAACGGATGAAGTCAAAGCACGGATCAGATGGAATAGAGTTTACTGCAGTGTGATGCACGAAAGTAATCTGCAACAGTCCCCAGTCCAGCTGCAGTAGCTCATCCGACACTTGCATGTGTGCATCTTATGCCTGCACGGATGTTTTTCGAGCCGCGGCTCTGCCAGTGTCTCCTGTCGGCTTCCTTTTCTGAACGTGTTGCCTTTCCTTCCAGATGGCTGCAGCGGCGGCAGCTCTGTGCACTCCGTCGCGGTCGCTCTCAGGCACTTCGCGCTGGGTGTAGACCCCACCGCAGCCTACTGGGATTTTGACCTGCTCGATGGACACGGTGGCTGGAGGGCAGAGGGCTGCCACATAACCGCCTCCGGGGGCAATACGACCACTATTCACTGCAGCCATCACAAGAACTTTGCCGTGCTAATGGTGAGTAGTTATTTCACTATGACCCCCGCAACACATAACGTGTCTTCCACATGCTTAGGGCCCATTACGGATCAAATCAACCTTTTTTTTCTCTATCGTGGAGTAGACTGAGTCACGTGTTTTAAAAGAGGACCTTCAAAAGCCTCCTTTATTGTTGCTCCCCAGCAGAGCGCTTGGATTGCCAAATGCTATGTGAGGATTTATTAGCGTTGGAATATCATAGAGTCTTCTTTTTCTTTGGAAAACAGACGAGGAGAAGTTGTGCGCGTTTTACAGTCTCCCATCCTTTCCCAAGCTGCAACAGAAGCGATGCTCTGGAGAAGGAGCGCCCTGTCAGGAGCGATTCGACTCTGAGCGCAAGTGGTGTGCTAATTGGTTGCAACCATCGCGAAGCAGAAAAAGAAGAAGCCCCCCAAAAAAAGAAAAATGCTGGACTGTACAGCTTAGCGTCGTTCATCTGCGTTTCTCAAGTTGGTCTCGACGCTGCAAGCCGAGATGCTTCCCTCTGACGACGTCCCCCCCTGTGTTCAAATTGATTTCATGAGGATTAGAAGCACCAAAAGCGCAATGGCAGCGCATTGCAAGGTCGCTCCTTAGAGCCGCTGCTTCTGGTCCGCTTCTTCTTCTTTTTTTTTTCTTTCTTTTTTTTTTGGATGAAGAGAAATCCTCCGGATGTTTGCCGAAGAGTGGGATTCGTTAGACTGGGAGGTCAGTTCTCAGTGGAGCATGAAAAAGTGTTGTGCCTTTTTTTTTTTACCTGCATATTTTAAGAACCCGCGGATCAGTTTGGCTGCTGCTGTTGGTGGAAACATGCTGGATCGGAGGGTGAAACAGAAAAGCCGCATTAGAGCAGGGAAGAAGAAAAAGCAGCGTATGATAAAAGCACGGGGTGCACAGAAGGGGAGAGAGTGGAGGGGGGAGGAGGTGTCTGGGAATACTAAGCTGTTGTCAGATGGAGAACAGATGTCAGGATGTCATTGTGCATGTGTGTTTTTCACTCCAACACAGCGCGCCATCAACGCGGCGCGCTGTGGCAACCGGAATGACGCTGGGTCGGATTTTATTTATTTATTTCTGGTCAAATTTAATGACACTAGGATAATAATTTGAACTTCAAAACACGTCCGACAGGCAGAGGGGTTGTCATAGCGATAGTGGAAAGCCGTGACGAGAGCGTTCACATCACGGTGCGCCGGTGTTTGCACCGGAGATTGCGCGCGTCTGCTAATGCAGTCGCCACACCCGCCTGGTCTCTGCAGTGCCCGAGAAAAGGACCCTTATTTACAGACCTGTGACATCACTCCTCCGGAGGTAGCACCTTCAATGCTTTCTGTTGCAACAATGATTGCCTTCAGCTCAGGAGGCTTCTGCAAGTACAAAACCTGTTGCATAATCTTTTCATGTCAAAGGGAGACGGATTGTCACTACCGCCTGAGTGCAAGTTGGTCATTTACTCAGTGCGCCTCCATGAGTGGAGCTGTCATTTGTAATTCCAGCAGTGTAAGATCTCGGGCGGTCTACAGGGAATTTGGCATACTTGTATAGCGTATATAAGAAAAGTTGAACTATGTCATGTTTCCATGTAGTTGTGCAATCACCGGCCACTTTATTAGGTACACCTGCTGTTATTAGTTGAACCTGCTTTTGCTTTCAGAACTGAGAGTGCGTGTTTGGGTTTGTATTGACATGGCAGCATTAAACAGCGGAGAACAGGGTGGCACAGAAAACTGAGTTTATTGATTTCGATTTAGTTGGTGGATTATCCTGCTGGACCTAAAGTTGGGACCACTGGGATTTTAAAGGAAGATATTAGTTTATGGACCAGGAGTTTTCAGTAGTTTGTGAAAATCAGGACCTTGGCCGTTTTTGAACTCCTCAGGCCTGCCCATCCTGTGCCAACACGTTCAAGCTGACTTTAATCCTCTTTCAACATTTTTATGTTCAGTTTGAACTTCAGCAAGTCATCCTCACCACGTCAAGATGCGTAATTCAGTGAGCTGGTGTCAACTCACTGGCTGATTCATTGTGTGTGCTGACAATTTTAACAGCTGTGCCTTTTATAATGACCAATTGGCTCACATTTCTTCTGTGGTGCTGAGTAAATGTACAGATGATTACATTGGATACAAAACTGCATTAAAGCTACTCACCAAATATTTCTATAAAGTCAGTCAATCTTTAGATGTAGCTTTGCATCCACAGAATAAGTGTTCTATATTATTATTTAATCAAGATAACACCTGTAAGTGGCAGGTTTGAGACAAATCTGTCTCTTATGACATAAAGCTTAGAGCTCTCTTCAGTGTGGCCTTTGTTATTTTTTCTGTATTTGCATGTTTTTAATTAACTCCTCTAAAAAAGAGCTGAAGCAGAATATTTGAGTTGTGTCCAAAAACTCTGCAAGGACTTTAATAAAACTGGACCACAATAAAACATGTTCAAATAGTTTGTGAAGAGGAATAGATCCAATCTGATCAAAACTTCCAGCAATATCTACCAGCCTAGTTGATATAAAACCATATGTTGTTTCTGGCAGAACGGCTGCATCATAGAAAGTAATTGTGACTTTAACCTTGCCTCTTCAGCCCACCATGCAGCATGGCCTCTGCATTGCCACAATCCCAACACACAACAGAAGGAAAGAGCTACATTGCACCCAGACCAATAGAAGTTGTTAAGCTAAGCTAAAGTAGCTGCTCAGCTGCTCATTTTAAGAAATGTATCAATGAATAGTAACTAATTAATTAATTAATGCTACAAAAACTTTATTTTAAATGCTTACACTGGAGGTTGAGCTGTGTATTGGCCAATGTTAGTCATTTTGATTCAGTCACTTGCATTTAGCTCTTCTGGGGTTAACGTGTGTGTGTGTGTGTGTGTGTGTGGGTGTGTGTGTGTGTGTGTTTGTGTATGCAGGCTCAGATCCCAGCATGGATATCCCTAGAGGCTGGGGATTGGGCTAGAAAAAAATAAATAATGAAAATCTTTTTAACTTGCTTCAAAAGGAATTACATGGTAGAGAATCTCCCTCTCGTGGTTTTGTAATCAGAATGCCAGATTATGGACATGGGATACGCTGTGGGTAGAAAAGCTCAACTCAGCTAGATTGTGAACTGTGACTGGTGTATTTTTCTGTCCAGATGAATCACTGTGAGTCTTTAGCATCTAATAATACAGATCGTTCCAGATGAGGCAACTTTCGAATGTCATCCGGCGTCTATTTTGGAGTTTTGTTTTCTTGCTCCATGCCGAACCTCTAGCTGTTGAGAAGCAGCCCCCTCCAGATTTCAGCACCAGGGACAGTTCCTGAACATTTCTCCCTCTGCTCCTCCTGTAACACCTCCTCCTCCCCCTCCATCTGCCTCAGCAGGCCCGTATTTGCCGAGAAGAGGGCTGACTCACTCGTTTACAGCAGTGCAGCTTCATCGTCTGTCTTGGTGGTGACAAGCCTCAATCCCACACCGAAGCTTCCTCCGAACCACTCGCCGCCCCCTCTTAGGACACACCTTCTTCTCTTTTCTGTCAGAAATGTACACACTTATCAACACTTTAATTATTTTTGTTTGCTTATTCAGAGGTCAGCAAACAAGTTTCTGCATGCGTCTGCTCCAGCTCACCGGGCTATTTAGTATGCAGGAGCAGACCTGCATACTAGCATCACATGGTGGAGGTGGGTGGTTTTTGTAAGTATCCAATCACAAGGAAGGGTTCATGGCTCAATAGGAAAGTTGTATTTTTTAGAAACACCTTCTTATTCATAGAGCTGGAAATAATGACTCTGTAAAAGAACACGGGTTCCTAAAACCAGGTCAGGATTCCTGGTGCAGGTTCTGCTCCAAACGAACCCGACATGTCAACGTTTCTTATGTATTTATGATGGTTTGTGAAATATGAATGAAGGGTATCAAAGGCAAGAGTGATAAAATTAGATTGTGTTTACTTCTCCTTTAATTGAAGTGTGGTGCTGATCACCAGACTTGTTGCTCTGTAAAAATCAGTTTCTCTTGTTTCAGTTAGCAGCATTTCTACTAAAAAAATGTGGAAATGCAATCATCAGTTTCATTGTATACAGTGGGGGAAAGTTCCATGTTAAGTAGTTATTGTTTTTAACAGAATGCTTCACTTATGGCATTTAAATCGTACACAGAGCAGGATCTATGACCGTTTCCTTTTTGCACAGCCTCACTCAGTTCTCCATATTCATGGGTATTTTCTTCTTTTCAGTTCACTGCATAGCTTTTCTATAAAATTTGGGTCGTAACTATGTAAGAAGGTTGGGTTTCTATGTTGATCTGGCCATAAGTTAGTGATATGCTTTCTGCTAAAGACCCAGTGATGACCTAGTTTCAGTCAACTGGTGAAATCCAGCAGGTCTGTTTATAAAATGTTCAGGTATTTCAAATGACATGAACTTTAAGAAGTTTTCTAACAGCATCACAAATCCTCCACATACCTACAAGCAGCTGTTGGCTCTTTTCTTTGTATTCACTCTTAGTTTTATGCCAGAACGACCTTGAGATTTTTGCTACTGGAAATTCAGATTTTATTCTCAGCTCACCAATAGCACACAGTTCCAGCAGAGTTTAGCAGACGTCAGATGTTTACTGTACATCTGAGATCATGGCGCATGGCTTCACTCCCAAACAGTTGGTTTGCATGTAGATAAATTGTTTGCTGCACCATTCACAGCTTCAAACATGAGGCTCACCATTACTACTGAGCTTTTCAGGTTTCTCTTTGCTTGCCCTGTCATTCTCCTCACTGTGTGTGTTGACAAGATGAGTATGAATCCTCCTCCAGTTTTATTGTTCACACTTGCACCTGCTTTGAATGTTTTAATTATCGCTCTATTTGTGGATATGAGCAGGTTTCTTGCAGACATTTCTTGACCTTGACGTAGCTGCAGCTCAGCGCCTTCCTTGTTGAATCGCTTGCTCTCTTGTCCTCATTTTGAAGGGTGGCTAATAGACATTGACCTCTGTGTCATGACATAATTAAACCCCAAGAAAACAGGAAGTCCTTCTGAAAAATATCCCAAAACACAGCATACTTAAAAAAAAAACATAGTTACATTTATGTAAAGGAGATTATTACACTTTATTTTCCATTTTGTGATTTGCTTACAAACCAATTATAGATTTTTTTAGACACTATAAATAAACCAAAATAATGATTCACTTTTTCTAATCTCCAACTATTTGCAGGAGTGCTAACAAATGTGATCAGTGTGTGATGAAAGAAAATTACCAAAATAACTGACTAGACAATGGTACAGTTTGTAATAAAAAGTAGCTTCAAAGAATTTCAGGCAAAACTACAAATTTTCTGCCTTAAACGGTTAATATGGCTGATGACAATCAGTCGTTTTCTCTGCTGCACCTTAACTTTAAACCCATCCAGGATGGAGAACATATTGACTAGCTCTCATTGGCTGAGCTCTCTAGATGCCGAACCCCAACTCCACATTCCTGTTGACAAGGTCCAGTCCCCAAATCAAGCAACAAATTCAAGAATATTGTCTTAATAAAAAAAACACTGAGCTTATAAAAAAAAATAACAATTCATTTTCTCTGTCTCTTCATATAGATTAATGGCTGTATGTCCTCATTAGTCAATCTGTGCTCAGCCTGGGTGTAATGAGACAACAAGCCAGCTTTCATTATTTGCCCAGAAACTCACCCAGATCCAGGACTTTATCCTCAACCTGTGGACTCTTTTAGATCTCCGAGGCATTTTTCTGCTGGAAGAGCCGCGGTGCATGAGTGTTTTATGAGATGGAGGGATTTATGACAATAATAATGATGACCCGTTTAGATATGTGCGGTGTCTCGTAGCCCGTGGTTGGCATTTTCTTTTTGGAATGCACTGTAATGGGAGGAGAAGAGAGAAAAAGAGATGATGGCTGGTGATATGAACTGAGGCAGTGTGTTGCTTGGTGTTTGTGTTGGTGGATTAAACACAGTTTGTGCAAGAAGTAATATAAAGCCACAACCTACTAAGAGTCTTGGCATTACATCGAATCGTCAGTGGAAATACATTTTATATCGCATGTAATGTGTACTGAGGGACAAGCCACTGACTTCACATCCTTCCATTGTCCTAAACAAAGACATCTACATGTGAAAGCTATCGCTTCAAAAGTTTGAAAATCATACAGCCACCCAACTGTGTCGCCAACTTGGCAACTTTGTTGATATTTTTAGCAACCTTTGAGACCCCACTGATGCACCTTTAGTAATAGTGAAATAAAAAGACTGTATTTTCACAGCAGAACCAGGCTCAATGTGAGCGGCTTACTTCCAGTTTGAGTGCAGAGCAGCCACATAAAAACACTCTAATTGAGGAGCATTTTTTATGTTAGTGAAAAAGTTAAGAGTTAATGCCAACAGTAGCTCTTTGAGGACAAAACTAGATAAACTCTGAGCCTGTAGCACAATGGAGTGAATGAAAAACAGTACAGAACTGAATTTCTGTCAGCAATAACGTCTTTAATTGATATTTATTGGAGAAACACCAGGCTGAATGTAGTCGAGTTGACAGAACATGATCCGTCTCCTAGTCCACTTTTAACACCAGGACCACCAGTTAAAACCTGCACTCTGAGAGCAAAGTGCTCTGTTGGGAACATATGGAACAACTAGATATCTAATATGAGATGGAGATGGATTATTAAAGGCTTTACAAGTAAGAAGGGGAATTTTAAATTGGATTCTTTATTTAACAGGGGTTCAAAGAAGCAAAGCTAAACTTGGAGGCATCAGAACTCTCACTGCAGAATTCTGGATAAGTTGAAGGCATTTTCTGAACTTTCTGGGCTTCCTAAACGTAAAATATGCAATACTGCAAATGTGAAGTAACAAGTGCAAGCATTAGCTTTTCTGCATTACTAGTTCAGGTTTCTATTGTTTGCAGTATTGCAGAAGTAAAAGAAAAAAGTCTTAGAAACCAGTTTATTATGGGATGTAAATATCATCCCATAATAAATATATATATATCTTGGTCACCAAGATATATTCCCAATAATATGCAAGTATAATCCAGAAAAAGTGACTAAAGTGTTTATTATATTCATACTTACTTGTCTAAATACCAACAAAAAAGAAAATTTAAGGTCATTTAGATTATTTTTTCAAAACTCGCACATAGCTGATTGGATTAATCAACTTTATGAATAAATATAGGTTATAGGTTATTATCAACAAGCTAAAACTGGAAATTTGTCTCAGATCTACCTTATTTTTAAACATTTTGTTGTGATGATTAAAGAATTCTGATATTTATTAGCTAATGCCATGCTAATAGCTCATTAGTTTAATCCGTATTCAGGGCAAGTAAACACTGCTTTGTTAATTTTTTCTTGCTATTGACTTGACGTTATTGACTGCTTTTCAAACTCTCGTAAGAGTTGTCAATACTGTTTGTAGACCAAGTTAATAATAGCAGAATAATGCTAATATTTTATTTGTATGTTTTAAAAAGCATTTAGAATAGCATCGGACTAGTAGTAAATCATTAATCACAAATATGCTAGTAGTTATTTTGTTAATTGCTAATACAATTAGCATATCACATTGAACATAGTTATGCCAATACTTAAACTATATTATCACAACATCACACACATTTATCCTTGTAATATATTGGCACTACAGATTAAACTGCAATGCTAAAAAGGCAACATTTAGTTGTGTTTTTTCAGCTTGATAGTTTTCAGTCTACAAGCTAAGCTAAGGTACCAAACAGCTGAATGGTAACTACTATATGCTTATTTGCTTATTTGAAAACAAATGTCACTTAGCATGTCCTCTGATGTCCTCACCAGAGCAAATTGAAAACTTTCAGCTCAGTAACCCAGTGCTACTTTCACCCTTCACCTCACTTGCAGTTGCTCTTATTGCTGCAGACATTAAAAAAGCTCCAACCCACCTCTGTGCCTGCTGGTAGGCAGCACTGCAACAGCTAACATGAGCAGGAACAGAGAGCTTTGGCTTTAAATTGCAGGAGGTAAACCTACCGAACGCTGCACAGTGGCGCAGCTGGTAGAGCTGTTGCCTTGCAGCAAGAAGGTTCTGGGTTCAATTCCCGGCCGCGGTCTTTCTGCATGGAGTTTGCATGTTCTCCCTGTGCATGGTGGGTTCTCTCTGGGTACTCCGGCTTCCTCCCACAGTCCAAAAACATGACTGTCAGGTTAATTGGCCTCTCCAAATTCTCCCTAGGTGTGAGAGTGTGTGTGCATGGTTGTTTGTCTTGTCTGTCTCTGTGCTGCCCTGCGACAGACTGGCGACCTGTCCAGGGTGACCCCGCCTCTTGCCCGAAACGATAGCTGGAGAGGCACCAGCACCTCCCGACGCCACTTAGGGAAAAGGGAGTATGGAAAATGGATGGATGGATGGATAACCTACCGAACATGTATTACATTTGGCTCTGGTTAATTTTTAACTAATGCACTTGTGATCCATTTGAAAGCATTTTCTTGGGTTTGATGTTAGCCATGTTAGC
This sequence comes from Phalloptychus januarius, assembly GCA_902982915.1. NCBI lineage: Eukaryota > Metazoa > Chordata > Actinopteri > Cyprinodontiformes > Poeciliidae > Phalloptychus > Phalloptychus januarius. The sequence continues at coordinate 3,320,594 of CADWAE010000242.1, read as the reverse complement.
TGCTTCACGCACAGGGTCTGTATGTACTCTCATGCCTGTTTGCGTGTCCTCGCCACGTCAACAACATATATTTTGTAGACTTTTTGTGCTGCTATTGTTGTGCTGTAGCCTCTCGCTGTTTGCCGACTAAACAAGGCGCATTTGCTCGGTGTGAAAGGGGAAGGGAACTGACTCATGATGCTCGCACAGAACAGATTGCTGCTGGCCAGTAACCTGACATGTGATGCAGATTGTTTTCCACCTGACTAATGACTTCAGAGCTCACTGATTGCCATTAATCTGAGACATCACCGCTTTCATTTGGCGTTGCAGGAGTTAGCCATTGCTTACTGCTATTCCCTCGTCATGGTGCTCTGTGCTGCACGTTCTAAATGCTGTATATCCCTCGTTTAGCCTGGAATTGCATTGCTTTATCCTATTGTTATTCAAATTATATATACTCTTCAGCTATCAAAGATTATAATATTGCTACTGGCAGCAGAGAGTTTGTTGCATTTAATGGGAGTTCATTTGTGAATCCGTGAAGAAAGTTAATGGGCCTCATGGTTATGATGTTGTTTATGTGCAGTCACTGATTAATTGGCAGTCAAAACTGTGTCATTTTTTTTGTTATACAGCCAACCAAATTAGTTGCATGGAATGTAAAGTTACTCTTGCATTATGGATGGTTTATATGAAAGGTAACAGTTGCAGTCACACTCTTACTTTCCTTTCTAAACAAATGAGACACAAATATTTTCCATTTTCTTATTTATTGCATGTTTGTGTAGAGTCAGATTCATCCATTTCACTGTCTAAACCTCAAGTGATTCAGATAAAAGCCACGCAGCTTTTCCTTTCATGTGTGACCGCGGCCATCTGACAGTCATGATTCATCTCCTTTGGCATCCACAACAATTAGGAGCCAAACTGAACGAGAAATATCGCTGAACTATTCTCACCAGCTTGATCTGAAACTGCCCAAATCAAACACCCACCGGCCTGTTTCTCAGCAGCTGTGTTTAAGCAAACAGCGCGACCCTCTCACAGCTCCAGAAACCTTCTGCTAGAAATTAGGACATTTTGTGTAAACAGAGTTCTTCACTCTGTTCCTCTGTCCCGACTGTTCTCTCCGAGTTTCTGCCACTTGCTTCCAGTTGGATGGTTGTTTGTTCATTTGCACTCTTGTTCAGTTTATAAAGACGTGCTTAAAGCCTTTTTTTCCTTCCTTATTAGGAGAGACATCTAACCCTGCAGCTTCTTGGATGTTTGGCTGTTAAGTTTTCCCAGAACTGCTCGCCTCTGCTCCTTCGTTTCTCAGCTTTCGCTCTCTGATTAGTGAAACACATTGCCATTGAAACATTAACAACAACAAAAACATGGGTTGAGAAACAATGTAAGCTGGTAAAATCAAACTTTTGGAGGCAGTTGTATCATCATCGCCATGGTTTCTGGCATTTTATCTGTGTCCTTGTTGTTCTATGAAAACTCACTCATCTTCTCTGTATAAGCAGGAGCCTTTAACATTGCTCTGAATTCTTCTGCTGTTCGATGTCAGACCTTTTGTTTACAGAGCAGTAATTGCTCTCCATCTGCTCTGAGTACTTCTAGTAAGACAATGACAGCAGGAATTAAGGATTAAAATATGAGATTTGTGAATTTTAAAAGCAAAAGACAATGTGGTAAAGATCTATGCAGATATGGGATAAAACAGTGAATGCTTGTTGATAGAAATTTTTTGGCCCAGAACACGTGGATGAGCATAGTGTGGAAAATGAAAGACGTGAGCAACGGACTCGCCCTGTGTTTGCAATTTTTACAACTAGTGGCTTAAAAACCAGGTATTCTACTGTGGGAGTTATTACTTAAAAGTTGACATCTTTGAGCAATAAATATCCAATATAATCAAAGTCAAAGCAATGCAGTACCTGGACTTTACAGGCCTCAGTTGGCACATTACATGTCTACGTTTATTACAAGACAGTTAGAAAATATTGTGCCAATATATCTTTTCATAAGGGGTAAAAGAGAGACACTTTTTATAAAGTATACGGCTGCTTCAGTCGCATTTGCTATTGAAGATGTTGTTCGTCTTCTCTGCGTCTGAGATGAGCTCAAAGTAGAGATGTTTGTAGAGAACCTGGCTGTGCTGTGCAGAAACCCTGATGAACTGAAGCAGTATAATGAAGAACAGGCCAGAGTTCCTCCACAGCGTGAGAGACCGATAACGAGAGAGCAACTACTCTCTGGAGTGATTGCCACTGAAAGTGGATCCACAATCTGTTGGATGATGGGATCAACTTAATCTTGTCCATCACTTGTATCTGCCTTGAGATGTCACCCAGCATTAACAGGCCAATACTTCTGCAGTTACAAAACATTTTAATGGCAAGTCAAACCTTCCACACATAGATATCTTATTGATAAAACAAAAATATTTATTGCAAGTCTAATTTTAAAGATATTAAATCTTTTGCATGTTTGCAGAGATGTTCAAAGCAAATTTCAAAATATAAAGTTTTTGTGGGGATTGTGTATAATTTGCATGCACTTTTAATGAAGAGTCCTATGATGCAGGTACAGCTTGTCTTATGAGGTCAGCATTTGAAACGAAAGAAAAGGAAACTCAGCTGTTCGATCATGATCTAACAGAAGAATTTAACATTTTAACATGAGGCATAAAATGAAAGGAAAGAGTTAAATGACTTCAATCAAGTGTGTGTGACTTTTGCAATATGAGCTTGTTAAATTGCTTCAAGTCCAGAATCCCAGCTGGGTGATGTTGGGGGATGATTAGGATTTGTGACAATCTAATTTGAAAAGAGGTTTAGTGTTTCTGAGGTGCAGCAGTGTACACTAAGGTTTGCTTGACAGATGACAATAGAGATTCTTTACAAAAGGAGGCAATTTCCCTCTGGGTTTATGTGCAGTGTGTTTGGAGAGTGTCAGAGTAGATGAGGATTTGTGTGAAAGAAGTCAATTCCTCAGCCATCGATGCTTCTTTGTGGAGTTGTGTTTCAACCTCAAAGCCCCGACGCCCCCAAAAAAATAAAAAATCACCCCCTAAAAATCCCATTTCCAGCGGCTGAGGAATGATCTCCGGTACCAAAGGTGAAAGCTAATCTGGACGCAGAAATTTTCTCTTCACTCACTGTCCTGACAGTCCATGTTTGCCTTTACAAACAAGCTTAACGAGATGCAAACATGTAAATTGGCTGCAGCAGAGATTGAGCGTTCACTTAGATCTGAGTGGCACAGATAGCACCGCTGATGAATGGTGAGATAGAACCGGGCTGAGATCACCACAAGCAATCTGTAATCAGAAATGGAGGAAAATTGCATTGCGGTATAGGGATGCAGGGAATGGAAGAAAGACGGAGGGAGGGATTGAGCCAGACGTACAGTACCATCCCAGATAAAGGCGTAATAATTTCCCTATTTGTCCTTCTTTCTCTGTCTGTCTCGGTGGTGTTTGGCCATATAATGCCACCATTTTTCATCTCCTTATCTCCCCATCTCTGTTTTTCATTGTTGTTCATGTTACAATCCTGTTGGATACCTCAGACAGCTTATTTTTCATGCAGTAGCTTATCCTATCGCTGTCTGCCTGCAGTCCACAGTTTTCTTCAATACTCTGGTGTTCAGAGCCTGGCTTACAGTTTCTGACAACTCTGAGAAACACAATCACAAGGCAGTTTCTTTTTTACGTTCAGACCCCCTAAAACCTTTTACTATTTGGCCTAATCAAAGCACAGTCTGTATTGTGTGACTTTTCTCTGCTAGATCAAAACAAAGTAGCTCAAAGATGGAATAACATATATTTTTAAAATAAAAATCTGAATGTATGGGATGCATTTGCACATGTAATAAAATCAAATGCAACCAGTTGCTTCTATTAGTCTAATCAGTTAATGGACTATGTGTAATTTAATCTGAATATCAATCCAGCTGTTTTTTGAAGGTTTGTCATCATGAAAACAGAGGAACAAAGTAGAAAGGCCTGGGATAAAGTTTTAGAGAAGTTTAATGCATGATTTGGTTATAAAACAGTAGCTAAGGAGGACAGATTGCGTTCAAAAATGGCCGTCAACCGAAATTGACAAGCCTGGCAAGGAGAAAAATAATCAGAGCGGGAGAATGCTGGTTGGTTGAGAGGCGATTGGAGGCAGAGAGAGGACAGAAAACAGATAAAGTCCTGAGACTGTTCACTCTGTTCACCGTTCAGTGGAACAACTCCAACAGCCAGTTACAATGAGGCGGCTCAGATTAAAGCACATCTCCTGTTAGAATGGTGCTTGCATTTTACACTAAACAGCAAACTTTAGTAGATCTGATTCATAAACTCTCTCTATCCATTCTGACAGAGCTGTTTTTCAGAAGATGACTTGGCAGGAATGTCGGTCTCTGATTGGGTGAAGCTGTCAGGAATATTCCCCAAGAAACGTCCTGTAATGACAGCAGAAGAAGAGCTGTGAAATTAAAACATCATACTTACATAACTTTCTTAAAAAAGCATAAATTATTGTGTCGTCCACTTTAGATACAAACATCTCTGTTTGTAGTAGTAATTTAATTTAATTTCCCTTTGGAACCAATAAAGTTTTTCTGAATTGAATTGAATTTCAGTCAAATGTGTCAGAGGTATGAATAATTTTGCAAAGCTCTGTATTTTTATATTTTCTGTAAAATGGTGTCATGACCACATAGCTATACTCTGTCTTTTTATTCTAACAAAAAAAAATCTCATAACTGTGTAGTTTCTATGGTGATGGAGTCATCAAGGACTCAGCATTACATGGCTTTTTACATATTTATCCAGCTTTAAAGACACTGCTGGATGTTGCAGTGGTCTTGCAGAGAAAGCTCATGGAAATGGTGGACAGCAACAGATGAGTGCGAGCAAGAGACCTTTTGAAATCCACTGGGTGTGCACAGCAAAGAACCACACGCACAAGCCTAAGCTTATTTACCAGCTGAGTCCTGAACAGCCAGTGAGCAGAGCATTGTGCTGCTTGCAGAGGCTGGCTTTACAGAGCCTGGTCTCTGCTGCTGCGTCTTTAAGCGTCAGCGGAGCAAAGCCTGCGGAGCACGGCCCTATTCTCACGAACTGTTGAAATAAAAACGTCAGGTTTTCATTTAAGGTATTTAGCTGGTGAGTAGAGGGAAGGAGCTGCGGGCCAGAGTAATGTCTCTCCCTCTCTGTGCGCCGTGTCAGGGAGCTTGAAAGCAGAGCGTGAGCGGGATGTGTTAAAGGGGCCGCGGTGCTGCTGCCGTTCGCGTGTGCTCCCGCTTGCCCTGTTCTTTCATTTGAGCGGCTGACTGCCAGCGCATGTGCTGGTACATACATGTGAGCAGAGCCAGCAGCATCTATTTAGTCTTCCGTAGTGTGTGTAGCAACTGGAGGAGATGAGTCACCCTCTCAGACAACACCTACCTGCCCCTCTCTTACTCACACACACGCAGGAAGGCCATGAAAGAGAGGCTTTGTCTCCATCTGCTTTCTGGTGCCATGTTTTAAAGCAATCTTCTCTTTTATTTTTATTGATTTATATTCTTAGGTTGAGGCGCTAGAAGATTTTTTTTCCTTACATGGTAGAGTAGGATTGCTGCTTCAGTGACCTCCACATTAAGCCAAGGTTGTTTTTGTATGGATTGTCCTGCATCGGTTCCAAGTTGGCAAATTTTAGAATCTAACAGATATGTTAAGATTTATATTTGTCATTTGAGTCGTTACAGCAGGGATGAAATTCTGGTCCTCACGTCTTGATATCACATAACAAAATAAACAATAAAATTAAATACAACAATACACAAGCTACAATAAAGCTGCGTATTTAAGGGAGCAGGTTCAGAGTCTGAGACTCAGTGTGAAGTGATGATGGTGGAACTGACCAACAGTCTGACTGCAGAAATCTACCCAGTTGCTGCAATGTGATTGGCTGAGCTTTTGCTAACGAGCAATTGTACAGATGTACCTATTAAAGTGGCCAGTGAGTATCCATGTGTAATCATTGAGTGGCAATTCAATATTAAAACTAAAAATTTAAAAAAATTGCGCATTGGTGGATCAGAAAAGCTTGAGCACTTTCTGCAACGGTTATAGATACTTTAGTCTCTAATGCTTTAATGTTATTAATATTGTTTTTTTTCTTGAGCTAAAAGGGGTTTTGCTAGAAAAGTTGCTAGAAATGATAAGAAATGTCTAATAAATAAATAATTTTCTATTTCAGAAACAGGCGTTTTGGAGCTACTAGAGAAGAATTTTTTGGTTTTATTTTGTTTGCAATGCCAATTATTTAAAAATGTTAAAAACGCATCTAGTTATTGGGGTTTTTTTAGTGTAAAATGATTAAACAGAATAGAAATCCCTGTGAAAATGTGAAGCAGCTGTTAGTGTGTGAATATGTTGGGCTGTTCTAAGCATCCAATGTTTTGAACATGGATGGAATTAGATGCCTTGGTTAAATATTCTTTATGCATAAATAAAAACTACAGAGAGTGAGAAGGACATTAGAGTCTCCAGTACATTAAACAGCAGCCTCCCCCCTGTTTTTATTTGTGTTTATATTGTTCTTTTTCTTGTAGACTTTTCTCTGCTTGTTAAATGGGAAGAGGGTCAGGAGGGTTTGCCCACATATATTATAAATTTGTACTTGTTTGCAAGGTTGAGCAAGTCACTCATTTATTAGTTGGTTCATTAAATGCAGTGCTGTGCTAAAGAACTTGCTCTTTTTTTAATGCTTTTGTCTTTTTTTTTTGTCAAAGTAGAATATTTAAGATCCTTAGACTAATTTTAATCTCAAAGAAAATTAATAATGGCCTAATGATGCAAGTTCTCCCTCTTAATGACTAATAAACTTTAATTTTGCACAGAACAGTCCACACTGGAACTGGAAGACATTTTAAATATCCAAAATAAAACGCATAAATAAAAAAGAATGAATCATCAGAATGGAAATGATTGAGCTGATTTAAATTTTAATGCGATTAATTAGTTGCTTACTGCGACAGGCTTGAGATTCGGCCTGGACACGATCGTAATCTGGCTGAAATATCCCCAAAACCTTCCAGTGTGACTGAACTGAAGCTATTCTGCCAAAATCCTTCCACTGTGATCTAAAAGACTCAATGCCAGTTATTAAATATAAGGGGTGGCTACTTTTTTTACTTAGTGAAATGCGGAAGGGATACTGATTTTATTTTCCATTTTAAAAAAAAACATTGTCTGAAAAACAGCCATTTCTGTTTATTCAGGTTATCATTGTTTGACAATAAAACTTGTTAGAATAGGAACACTGAGCTGTGATAAAAAGGTAAAAATAGAATAAATTCATAAGGGAGCAAATACTTTCTCCTTTGCACTCTATCTGCTGCTGCAGTTCCTTTTTATTGAAATTAAGCCTAATGTCAAATGCAACACTTCTGATCTGCGGCTCTGGAGAAATTAACTCTAATGAAACAATGTCCCTCTGATGTATGAAGAGATAAATACAGCAAGACCGATGTGTCTATGAATCAAATTACTCTGCTCGTCTTAAAGCGGTTCATCTTTTATTCCCAGGCTCCACTTCCTCATCAGCTCATAATGCTGATTATGGATTTGATTGATGCGCGCTTGATTCCAGGTGATTTGATTATGTGCTTCGCAGTCGTCTGTGTTTACCTCCATCGGTGAGGCGCTGGTAGATAGCGTGGCGCTGGTGGTGACTGCGTGCTGGGTGACAGCCACCAGGTTCGGCTGATGACCTGCAGTAATGGTGGGTGACCGTTTTTCTGGCTGTCGTCGCTTTCAGACAGTTTTTTCTTTTGTTTCGTTTTTTGTGCTGCTACCATCTTGTCTCTCTGTGTTTGCCAATATGTAGAGGCAAGCCCGAGTGGGTTTGATTTGCAAGCCCGCGCTGGTTCTGTTCCAGAGTTGGCGCGGCCACTCAAGGATGATAAAATACATTGCCTGATTGAAACTTGGAGCCAGCAAGCCACGGGCTGCTCACTGGAGGATTTTAATTTTGTTTTCTCTCACTCTTCCTCTTTTATTTTCTCCCCTTACAGTTTGTGCACTCTTGCATGCACCAGTGTGATTACAATGGGAAAGGTGGAATGTTCTCTAGCTGACGGTTCTGGAATTTAAACGACAGCGGTTGCAAACAAAATCCTTTTAACATCTGGGAGGCACTTACTTGAGGGTTTTACAAGATGTGCAATTCATCATCTCCACCAATCATCATGTAAATCCAAGACATTCAGCCTTTAAGTGCTCACTGATCAGCAGTGTACTTGTCCCTTTGGATTTTGTGGGCTTGATAAAATTGCACCAACTGTGCCTGCAGGAGATTATGGATCAAGTTTAATTGACTCTGGTAATCTGATTTTGGCATGGAGACGGAGAATACTAGATTAAAGTTGTATCTCCAGCACAAACAAGGGATCAGTGCTGTGTTTAGTCACTGAGGCTTGTGGACAGTTGAGGCATGTTTAGATATAACATGCCAGCTCCAATCCAGGATAAGTCTAAGCCAAACTGACCTGTGTGCTAATACAGTCGCCTGGCTGTAATGAATTGCAGTGTCAAAGGGTTTAGCCACATTCACCTGTCAGTCAGACACAGTAATAAAGTGTTTACAGTGCTGTGATGTCATATGATGGGAGTAATGATAATAACCTGAGTGGAGGAGCTACATGTGAAAGCGGTTTCTGCTGCTATTGGCTTTGGCTGTAAAAAATACAACAGGGAAGAGATGATCAGAGCGCACTGCAAGCTAACACCAATAGCCTATCGATCATCACGACAGCCAAGTCAACGAGGGAGCTGCAGCTTCGCAGTCTGGATCAGCTGCACGGCACAGACCATAATTGGAAAAAATATATATATGTATCTGTAAATTTAAGTTTGGGTGTGCAGTTCCCTCCAAAGGCGTCCCCATCCCTTAAAATGTTTAACACTTTCTCATCTTACAGCCACAAACCTCAGTATATCTTGTTGTGACAGACCAACACTTTAATCTTGGTCTCTGTTGACCGGAGCTCTTCTTTCTGTCTCCTACATGACTTTCAGCAAACTTTAAGCAGGACGGTTCCATAAAGGCTCTACATGTGGAGCAGATTGTTAAATGTTCGACACTGTAGATTCTCCCACCTGAGCTGCTGATATCTACAGCCCCTCCAGAGTTACCAGGTGTGTCTTCCAGTTTCTATTATTATGATCTTTAGCCCAAGCCTTTGGTTTCAGACTGAAGGACTGGGATTGGGATTGGCAGGTCCTGTCACAAGATTCCTTTAATAACTAAGATCAAGAATAATAAAGAACCCGTCAATATTTTTGAAGTAAACACAGTTTGCAGTTTTTGTCTGTTTGTGTGTGATTTCATGGAATTATATGCTTGGAATTTTACAACAAAGTCAGATTAGCACCACAGAATATTTCCTCAGATTCTCACGGATTATGTGCTTCTTACATTGCCTGCATGAAGAAATGTTCCAATGGCCTCGGTTGCAGACTCTTAGTTTAGTTTAGTTTTGTTGGTTTTGAAGCTGATCAATACTCTATGTCTCGATGATGCATTTAATACTGCTGCTTGCAATGACTAAAGCCTGGAACATAGTTTTAATTTCTAATGCTGTTTGTTCACTAATGATCTTAAACAAACCTCAGAGTCTTTAATAGAGCAGCTGGAAGGTTCTAGAAAATATTGTAATACATTTCAAGGGATATTATTGTTTGAATGTTTGTATTTATTACTTTGGAGTGAAAATAAAATTCACAGAGGTTATCATGAAATGAGAGTCGCAAATCTGCATGATGAATATGTTTTTTTCATTTAAAAACAAGGCCAGTCAGTATTTTTATTTTATTTTTTTTTTATTTAATTTTTTTACAACAAGTGATATTCTGCCTTCTCTCACAGAAATGTGAAGGCTGGTGCTGGAGGGGGGTTATGGGTGAATCCTGAACATGTGGGATGCAATGCCAGGAGGACAATGTGAAAATCAATGCATTTTTTTTAAAGCCCATCAAGTGTGAGTTGTGTTGGTGCTGACAGAACCGAGAAGCGTGTTCAAAGCAACATACAGAGAATAGTATATTAAGTCTAGGGATTTATCTACCTGTATACGCTGTCTGCCTCTGATCTTCTGGAAAGTTTAACAGCAGCTTGAATATATGCGCTTTGAGACTTTTATCCTTACAGACGACTTTTCAAGAATTTAAGAACTTTTTAGCGCTTGTGTAAAATAAAAAGCTCCTGCTTTTCTAGGCTGTGTTCTGTATGGGTATCACATTGTGCGGTCATCCTTCTTGGCCCTTTCTTCTGGGGCCTTTGGCTGTTTGCCAAATGTCACAGCAAGATCACAAACACTGCTTCTGAGAGCCACATGTACAACAGATCAGCCTGTTCTCCCTCTAAACGTTTAGCTCTGAAAGGGTCCATCTGCTAACAGTCACCACCTCTTTCTATCCATCTTCTTTTCTTCCAGTTCTCCTCCATCCTATTCGGCTATAAGGTCATTTTAAATTGCCTGTCACTGTTTTACTCTATGCAGAGCATTAAAATTAGAGCAGGCTGCAGCTAGACAGTCTTCACTTCTCTGTTATTCTAAGCACTTTGGTTAAATTAGAGTAAATTTCAGGGTTTTTCCATGTGGAAAATGTCACTTCAGATTTATAGACCTGCTACTGGAATATTTAGGGTTTTAGTTAAGAGCTGAATTTACAAATTTTTTCATTAACGACTAGCTCTTGTTTTTTTAATACCAAATTAAGTGTTTTATCCATGTGTGGCCAATAACCAAAAACACAGTGTTTTTTTAATCAGATTATAAATTATTAGATTTGATTAAAAACTCAAATAAAGTTAAAATATAGCTGCAAAGAAATTTGCTGGTGATTACGAAGTAATTAAGAGATTTTCAACTCTGCTTCCACTGAAACTAATCAGCAATGAAAAACAGACTCTTGAGTACTCTGACTTTCTGAAAAATATTGTTTTCTGAGTTTATGTAGAAAACGGCGCAGATTCCGAGTTTCTCCTGCAGCTCTAAGCCAGATGTCAGCTGGGTGGTGAAATTATAGAAAATAACACATTCTCACATTTTGCTGGTCTTTTAGGAGTTTAACAGCCACTTCATTTGCAGAACAGTTTCACATTATGTATCATAGTGCACTTATTAACACCGCTGGTATAAACCTGTGAAAACACTTCACATGCATTCCTGTTGTATTCCAGTTGCATAATTTCACATTGAAGAATAAAACTTTGACTTTTAATTTGTATAACTTTATTTAAATTAAAATAAATAAAAAATAAATAAAAAAGCAAAGAGGGACTTTCTCTCTTTGCTACGTTTAGCTGTTATACATGTAGTTTTTAGAAAAAGCGTCTCAGCCCACACGCACTGCTGGCTTTTATTTATTGGGTTGTGCTGTGGTTAAAGACTCACTGGGTGACAGACTGACGCTCTGAATTAACATTATAAGCTCAGTGATTATCACGTCACGTCCCTTGAAGCCATTTGCCTTCTTCTGTCTCACCTGGAGCCATTTTGTCAGAGCTGCCATCACCCAGCATCACGTTTAACATCTCAGTGTTTTAGCTCGGCTTGCGTTCAGCAGTGGAACAACTAGTTTCTAATAAAAGGTGCTTTTCTACACCCTTTAGTGAAATTGATATTAAAGGTTTTTTTATACTATTAACTGCTGTTTGTTTTAAAATTAAATAAATCAGTTAAATCTGAAGTTCTTGCCTTGTGTTTTCTTTCCTCTTTCACATTCACAATCAGAATAAACGGAGCTGTTTGGAGCCATTTACAGTTGGAATGTCTTTGTGGTATTGTGTTTTTTCCCAAAAGGACCATTTGCATTCTGGCCTTTCTTTGCTTCCCTTCTGATTGCTCACAGTAGCCGTTCATTTGATTGCTGGCTGTAGTTGGAGTTTATAGCTTCTGTTTATTTATGTAGAGAAATTTCACAAGCAGAGTCCTCTTAGGATGCTCTACAGAAAGAAGCAAATTGGGTTATTCAAATCCAGTGGCATACAGTCAAATGTAATCCAAGCATAATACAGTTCAGTCCAGTCAGACTTAATATGTTGGAGGCTTACAGCACATCAGACGCCATACATTGAGAACGTTTGTCAGTGTTGTGTTTTGCATGTATTTTTGATAAGTTTGTGAACTCCATAATGCTAATGCCTCAAATATAAATCCTGCAGTTTGACAAACACTGGTTGTAAAATAATTTTAATGCCATGAGCAGCTTTGTGGATCTTGAGCAGCATGTGAATGCCGACCTCTCATTGCCGTGGCATCCAGTGACAGTGGGTAGGAAGCCTGTTGCAGCTTTGTGTTTTATTTGCTTCATGACTCACAGTCAATGTTTTCCACCATCATTATCAGCCTTGTAATCAGATGTTGCTTGGAAAAACCTTCAGCGTCCTTTTGATTGTATAACCAGCTACAGACACTGAGTTGCATTTACACAGAGTATCTGTAAAGTACCTGTTCATTTATGCCTGGAATCTGTCATTTTGTTACTGATGAACAAAATAAACATTTGGTATTGGGGTGTGTGTGTGTGTAGGTGTGTGTGTGTGTGTGTTATAAAGACAAAAAAGTGTAGATGTGGCCAAAGTGGTTGAATACAGTCAGTTCAGATCAGCAGGTTATGTCATAATGGTAAATAGTTTATCGTTTTTTCACAGTTGAATGATTATACAACATGGGTTATATGCAAGATTATACATACATTCATAACATGGAAAAACTGTCCTGAGCATTAGGGGTAGACATTATCATTTGGTTTATCCTTATTGCGAAAAACCTTTTATTATGATAAGAATTTTGAATTATTCCGATTGCAGTAAATTTAAATTATTATTATTTTTTTGGATAGTAACTCCACAGCATAATGCTGCCACCACCATGCCTGCCATATGCTATTGCTTTGATTCCTTCAAGCAATTTTGATTTTTTATTTTACATTGTGGCCAAAAACACAATTTCCATCTGATATTAGAGCTTGTTGCCTTGTCTAGATGAGCTGCTGCATATTTCAGTGAGATTTGTATGGCTCTGTTTCAGGGCGTCTGGTTTCTGGTCAGTAACAAACTGGCTTCACTGTAGAAAGTGACTCTGATGTTCCAGTTGTTTTCATTTCATGGCTGTTTTTTTTTTCCAGCCATTTGTTAAGTACAGTTTTGGTCAGATGGTTGAAACTTAGACTCAACTGTCTGCTCAATCGTCTGAAGAACAGATGAAGTGTTTTAGGACGAGTCGGATGAGATGGAGCTTCTAGAAAGCCTTTCCCAAAACCCGGACGTCAGCCCTACTAAAAGCTTTTTATGCTTAACAACTGGGTTTGTCAGGAAACAATTCTTGCTTTTTAAATGTTTTTGAAGTTGCTTTGTTATGTAATCATTTTACTCTGAAAAAAGTCTGAATGCGTCATTAAAAAAGCACCAGATTTTGCATCCTGGACGGACACAAGCTTGTAACCAGAAGTTAATTTCTATATATAAGTAGCAAAACATTACAATATGTCTTTTAGGGACTAAACTATTTTTTACAGAATATGTATTTTTTTCAAATCTAAGGCGTAGAAGATCTGCTGAATGGATTAGGATTCAGGATGGATTCATAATCCCAACAATCAGCAGCCTGCTTTAAAACAGTGCTGGTAAAAGCTCTGAGTCAGGTCACGACCCCTCGCAGGTCCAGACAGGCTCATCGGCCTTTTGGATAAACACGGAGAGGGAATCTCCCACTGGGCTCGTTTCTGAGACAATGATGGAGCCAGACAGCTTGTATGTGGATCACTCTGTGAGACACAAAGTCACACCGAGCCGGCGGGGCTTATGGAGATAAGGTGCACTTTATTTAGCAACTTCAACATGACGGAGCCAAAAATCACGACATCACTCTTCATTTCGCCTCGGTCCGTGCCAGACTGAGGCGTCGGCTGCGTACAGGGTGTGAGTGTGGATTGTTTTCCAAGGCCCCATTTTGTTGGTGTGTAGATCCAAAGCTGACAGGAACTCTCACAAAGAACTTTGCGTCCTTCGAGGTTTAAGCTGTAGCGGTCGCAGTTTGTGCCACAACTGAACGACATTTTTGCTAAATTTATTTCACTGTCGCATTCATTGTGTTGTATTTTCTCTCCCTATTTGCTTTCTTTAATCTATTTTTGGTCCAAAATTTTTCGGCTGGCATCCCGGGAAGCTTATGATATTTTTGCATTCAGTCTCTCTGCCAAACATTGTCAGCTTAATGCCTGAAATGCAGAATGTAAATGCAGAGGGAAGACTATTCGCTCGACACGCTTGTTTCTCCTTTGTAGGGATTTGGACAGCATTCGAACTCAGAGACGTTTCCTCGACATTTATTTTGCTCACATATCTCATCAGAGCACTATGCTGTGAATAGGAACTCATTATGTGTCATTATGCATTTCTTTTGGGGAGGGCTGATTTTCCAAAGTGCTTTCACCAAGGTTTTACAGACTGATGGTTTTTCATGGCTCTGATGGTGATGATGTTTCTCCTGTTTGTTTCTCTGTGCTTCAGGATTTGAAGAAGGTGCTTTCTTTCCCCCCGTATCCCGGGGAGTTTTTGCACCCGGTCGTGTATGCCTGCACGGCGGTCATGTTGCTCTGCCTCTTCGCCTCCATCATCACGTACATAGTGCACCACAGGTAAGAGGAAATCTCATAAACTGGATAACATGCCTGCTACATTCAAGGTTTAATCCTCTTCAGCCTAGCATGCTGAAATTTAAATTCGCAGTCATTAACTTCACCTCAGCGTTTGGACAGGCGGGCAGACGGCTACATAATCTCCTAATTTCTCACCTTTTCTTCCACCCTCATGGTGTTTTGTGACTCTCCTCAGATCCTGGGCTCACTGGGGTGAGTCAGATGCTTTAGGCTGCTGTTAAGCCCTACAATCTGTCTAAGAGGATATAAAACATGTACACATTAGTGTCTGTGGTAAAGCATGTGTTTTAGTCCATCATACGACAAACACGTGTCCCCAGTGGATTTGTTAGAAGGTGCAGAGGCCACCGTTGTTGCTTTATATCTGAACGAGGTGCAAACAGAGAAGCGGGCGTTTCTTGGGTTTTAGCCAATCCTAAGTTGTGTAGCTTTAGCCGTTTTAGGTTTATAAAGTAGAAAGTAGAAGTAGAAGTTTCCTCAACTGGAATATGAAGCACAGCAATCAGTCACCTTGCTTATTGCTGTGGTTTATATGCAGTGTTTGTTTGCGAAGTAAAACGATAAGATGCTGAGATATGACCTGTTGAACTATTTGTTAGCAGAAGAAATAATAACAATAAAGAAATATCAGCTGTAACTGGATTGCTGCTCATATTCAATTAACATTTTCTTGACACTAAATGTGTTATGTTGGGTCCTGGAAATCTAATGAGATATTGTTGTTACATCTAAAGATATCTGCTAAACATCAGATTTTTGATCAAGGTGAGAAACTAGTTTCATCAACAAGTCTCCAGGTTTTAGGCTCTGTGCATTTCGCTAACGCAGTATATTGAAAACTGCTCAAACCACAAGCATCTTAAAGTATTTTTTGGCAAAAAGGACATCAATTCCTGTTTATGCTAGATGCAAAAAAAAAAAAGCGTCCATATTTTAAGGTGCGATGGCAGATTTTATGTTTTGCACACAGAGTTAGAGGGGATTTTCTTTCAACGTAGCTCACATTAACGAACTCTTCCACCTCCTCCACACTTCCCACTAGGCTATCCCTAACACTAAAACACATCTCTGTTTAGTAACACTTCAGTATCGCTCCAGCAGACTGACAGGATCCAAGCTGTGAAGCGCTGGGACTGGGTGTTAAATGGGCAGAATGCAAGACAGTTCAGTGATAGACACAGCATGGAGTGGGAGCTCATGTAGAAATATATTTAACCCACAATGAGGTGTGTGTTGGCTTCCTTTCCCAACAAAAAGATATTTCAGGACAGAATTTTTGATTATTGGTAAGCAGAAGATGTTTAAGCAAAGGGAAATTCACAGCAGTTGGTATAATTTCCTTAAACCCAAAATCCTTTGAAAGCAACTGACACAATTTACATCAAAAGTGTTCACAGTCAGGACAAATTAACAAATCAGACTGCAGCAGTCAGAGAAATGTCCCAACACTTCACAGTTTACATAGCAGTGTAATTAGAGACTTTACAAATCAAACTCTGCTGAATTAGATGTGAACCCCTGGTGGTTGTAGAGGTCAGGGACCATAACCGCCCAGGAGAAGCTGAAAGCCACAAATACTTGAGACTAAGAATGCATTTATCTGCTTATTTTAATAGTTAAAACACAAAATATGCCATAATATGCATTAATACACACAATGATAATGCAAATGGTCCACCGTAGATATAAAAAATGTTAAGAAAAAGGAATGAAATTGATCGGTCTCTAGTGTACGATAACTAATGTTAAGGGTAAATTATTTTTCTTAATCTATGCAACTTCCTACTTCACAGAGGAGAATAATGTTCATATGGTAAATTTATGACATTTCAGCTTCCAGTAGAATCAGGATTCATCAGGAATTGCACTTGAGATAAAGACGTAAACAAACATTAACCAGTAAGTTAAAAAATGTCTGAAGGAACTTAGTGCTCAAAATAATTGTTGATGTTTCAGAGAAAAGGGAGGAGTGAGTCATCCTGGACCGCCACAGTGAATCTGATCTAAATCTGCTGATAAAAGACCCAACACACTTTTCCTCTGATTTGAAACTCCAAAAGTAGTTTTGCGTTTTATTTCTGTCACTGTCTCTGAATGTCAAATAGATTGACAGAAGAAACTTGGCCTGTGTGTTTTTACAGTCTGTTCTCTGTCAAACCACGTCATTTTCACTTTTTGTGTCTTTTATTACTTCATTCGGCTGCAGCTGCCTCCTGGCAAAGTTCACTGATGCAGGTTCTCTGAGGAAAGAACCTTCATTACGTGTGAATTTTTTCTGCCTTAGGGGTTTTAACTTTATTTTAAAAGCAGTATAAACAACATTTGAATATAATTTAATTCATTTAGCGTGTTGTCCAGCCTTAGGTAGCTAGCTTAGCTAGCACAAATTCACAGTGAAATCAGACCTCAGTTTAAACTGTTAATCTTCTTACAGTAATTGCGTCAACTTCTGCAGCTTCTAAGTTGCTGCTGCCTGCAAATTATTTTGAAGTTATCACCACAGGTTTTGCTTAGCAACAGCAGTCAAATGCAATTATGGCAATCTCTCTGAGCGTACGTACCACCATGTGCTACGTTTCAGCTTTTCTAGTATTTGAATTATGAACAGTGCTTTGCAAAAGTATTCATCACCTTGAGCTTTTTCACAGTTTGTCACTTTACACCAGAGACCTCAATGTGTTGCACTGGGGGTTTATAGCCATGAAGTAGAACATGATTATGAAGTGGAAGGAAAATGATGCATGATTTTTTATTTAAATTGTCAGTGTAAACAAAACAAGTAAGAGAGGTATGTTCTTGTTTTCAGGCAGTGCTTTGAGCAGCCATCTTTCCGTGCTGTTGCAGTTTTTGTGAAATGTCCAGAGGCCTGTTCTGATAGTTTCTCTGTTTTTACTTGCAAAATATGTCAAGCTCAGTCAGATTTGTCGAAGAGCATCCCTGAAAATGATATTCCAAACATTGTCACAGTTTCTCAGATCGATATAAACTTGTGCTTAGCTAACCTGCTCTGACCCATCCAGTTGTAGCGTTGACTGTAAGTTCAGGGTTGATTTCCTGTTGGAAGGTGAACATCCTCACCAGCCTGAAGCCTTCTGCAGGATCTAGCAAGTTTTCTTCAGGTTTGCCATGTTTTTACAAGTCTGACCTGCTTTCCTGTGTAACTGACAACAACGACACCCAGATAATGATGCTGCCACCACCGTGTTTCATGATAGATAGGGTGTTTTTATATATACTTCAGATGTTGTCTGTTGGCTTCATTAAAGTTCTTTTTATCAGCAGGTTTCTTTCGCCATTTTCTTGGCAAGACTTGGTTTGAAAGCAAGGTGCATAAAGAACTTCTTATGGCTTCCTTTAACAATCTTGCCACTCTTCCATAAAAGCCCAATTTATCACGTTTATGACAAACAGTTGTGTTTGCTTCCTCTCTCGCTGTCCTGTTTGCTGCGTTGCTTTATGTTCATCAGACAGTTAGTTCATAAACACTCTGATGTTGGGACCCATCAGATAAATGATGCACAGTTGGATTTTATTTAGCAATGATGTGACTTTTAAGTTTTTACCTGCACTAGGTTTTATTGGGAGTAAAAGAGGATGAATAAAAATGCATCTTTT
The DNA here is from genome assembly GCA_902982915.1 of Phalloptychus januarius. NCBI lineage: Eukaryota > Metazoa > Chordata > Actinopteri > Cyprinodontiformes > Poeciliidae > Phalloptychus > Phalloptychus januarius. The sequence goes on along the minus strand of CADWAE010000242.1, from coordinate 3,302,299 downwards.
TCAGATTTTTATTTGATTGTGATTTCATTTTTAATTCTCACTTCAGAAAGATTTCCTGCTGTGGTAATGACTCTAATAAACTTTGCGCAAAAAGTGCTTAAGATATTTATAGACTAACTAATTTAGCAGGAGTCCTTTAGCCTGTTCAACCTTTCTGTCATAATAGACATCCATTATACGAACCTCTTTGTCTCTTGCAGTGTTTCTTCATATTCAGTTTTTTTCCTTGTTTGTTTCTCCTCTCTGGGACACAGTTCGTTAAACAGAGCAGAATTAGTTTCTTTCGTATCGTCTTGTTAATTTCAGATCTTTATCTTTTCCTCACTTTTGTCTCTTTTCTGACATAATAAATATGCATTATTTTGTCTGTAACTAAATTTTGTCTGTAACATTTTCTGTACATTTTGTTTGTAACAGACAAAATGTATTTTGTCTGTTATTTAGGCTGTAACCACTTCCATCGCAGCTTGTTACCAAGCCTGCGCTCTTCAGTTTATGAGACATCAGCAGCATGTTTGGCTTGGCTAAACCTTCTCGATGTAAAACGTCTTACATCTCAGTCTGTTGCTTTATTGCCCCTTGCATTTGTCGAAGTGGTTGGTTTCGTGGTAAGAGAGTCGACGCAGAGCCGGGGCCGTTTTATTCCCCACCAACCCTCTGAGAGATGGAGATATGGAGGGTTGCCAGGTTAATGTACTTGACCCAGTGAAGGCCTGCAGCAGAACCTGTGAAAACCTCTTCCAGGGAGGCCAGCAGCCACCCTGATTTATGGGCCTGGTGCTGGATGGACCCAGAAAACAGCAGCTCTACTTCTCCCTCCCCTTTGCAGGAATCAATGAGGCTCAGCCCCAGACTCGCCTCCAGGCTGGAACTGCCGCTGCTTCATCTACAGTGGGCTCACGTGCAGCCGGGGCTCCACTCCTCCATCTTGGGGAGGGAAGATTTCCACAGCAGGGTTATGTAATTTCAAACAGGGACAGTGACTGAATTAACAAAATAGAGGAAAAAAACAACCATATGAGTTGACAGAGGATGGGAATTAAAAGATTAGATGGTCTGCTAACTCACACAGCCCAGAAAACATGTTGGAAATGTCTGACCTATTTAGCCATGTCTTCTAACAACTGGGTGGAAAGCAATGATGTGGGTTGAGTGCCCAGCTCAAGGCTGCATGGACCTGATCTGTCACATACTTCTCAAAGTGAAAGTGCTTTTGCATCAAAGACTCTATAAAGTTTGGAAAAGTAAGAAACAGTCTGGAATTTGACTGAAGTATTAATTCCTTCCTTGTGTCCTATTATCAGTCTCTCTTTGTGTCTATTAATACATGCACCTTTTATGTATTCAGGTGCATGTGAAGGAATTTGGAAAGTGGAGTCTGAAAAAGTCTGGAATTTTATTCTAGAAAATCTTAACTTTATCCAGCCATCTTAAAAAGATAATGTTCTGGTTCATTATGAAACCCAGCAGAGTGATTGTTGCACATAGAGCTATAATTACTAGATGGTGAGTTTGGTGAGTAATTTGTGTGGGAATGTCGCAGGCCTAGACTCATACTGCAGGGTGAATATGCACACTTACTGGTGCCTGAAATATTATGTGGTGAAACAAATTGAATTGATCCGATCCTGTTTTGTGCTTAAGTGAGCCATCTGGCTCGGTGAAGTGCTCACTTTTCAAAACCTTTCTTATTCATTCCTTTATTTTGTATTCTGGGATGTGCTGAAAGAGCATCTATCCAAACATCAGCCTTCTGCAGGTTCAGTCAGAAAGAGCTTAAAAGCTTCGAGGCTCCGTCACTAAAGGGAGCAGGTGGGTTTGTTCCCGGTTCCCCAGCTTTGCTTTCTTTAGATCTCATGAATCGTACAATTTAAAAATACAAATGGGCAATAGAAAATGCCACAAATACATTGTTCATTTTTGAGATGTGTTAAAAAATGTATCAGTGACATTATTTTAAATATAAAAAATATCTAATTGCGTAAATATTGATCAGTTTATTATAGAAAAACTCTGAAAGAGTTAAATTAACACCAATTCTGATAAGGACCAAATAGACTCGGCATAGTGTTGATTTAACTCTGCAGAATTTGCTGTGTAATTCATTTATAAATTCTCAATTAACTAAACAATTAGTCTTCATTTTGATTCAATCCTACAGATGAATGTTTTGTGAGCGTGAATTAAGTCTCTGCAGAACTTTGGGTGAACTTTATTCATTTTGAACTGGAGTGAAATTGGAAAAAAAGCAGCAATTTTTCATAATTCATACATCAAAACTTCCTGCAGTGTGGCGCTAATAAATGCGAACCAGGATTTATCTTTGTAGAAAATTATATAAATGACAAACGAATGACAGGAACTTCCTAAGTACTAAATATAGAGTATTTTACACCAACTGTGTGGCCTGTAAACTGTTTCACTAAAAAAGTATGTTTTTAATGGACTCATCTTCCAGTCACTGCTTTGGTTTTTTTCTGTTTGGTCATAAATTGCACAAAGTTACAGTTTGGGACTCGATGCAGTGGTGCCTATTAATATTACATCAAATTTTTAAGAATATCTTAGTCTTGCTTTAATCCAGATCTAATCTACCCCAATCCGAAGCAGTTTTATCATTTTATTTACAATTTTCTCAATCTGGGAAATGTGTAGAAATCCTGTGAAAGCAGTAAAATTTATGCCATCAGTCTTTTACACTCAGAATAAAAGAAAGCTAGTTAAAAAGTGTTTTTTTTTTATATCTTTCACCTTTATTATAATTATAATTTATCCTAAGTCATTAATTAAGTATGACTAAAAAGTTCAATAAAAAAGAGTTTAGTAACGGTATTTTGACATTTTTAGAAATAGTTCTTAAAAAGTACAAACTTTTTAAGAATAAAAAATTAATAAAAATGTGTAAAGAACGACAGAATTAAATCAGTTTTGGAACAAAATAACAGATGACATCATTTTCAAATTTGAAGATGAGATTACTTTTAAAATCCTGACCTAGCTTAAGTCTACACACTTGTTAAGTTGACTTAAAATGCTGCTGACACAAAAACCCCATTGAGTAGAAATTTAAGCCAATTTCTTTCAGTTCCAGGCAAAAACCTTTGCAACATTTGCAGACGGGCTGGATGGGGAATAACAGCTTGAGGTAGCAGCATTGGTACATCAACAGATTGTTGCTGCTTTCCTTACATAATGAGAAAATCTATTCAAATTCAAAGCTATTTAAAACAAAAAGAACATGCAAACATGTAGGAGCACTTTGTGGTAAGGAGCTATATGAGTCAGTCTGCAGCCCACATGGAGAAGTTGCTCTCCTCCGCACATCTGATCCGACTCCTCAGTCCTGCTCAGCTGCATTCTGGGTTTTCCTGCTGGGCTGATTGACTAATTTCTGAATAAAACAGAGTTAAGCTGCATCTGTAATTTTTTGTGTTGTTTTTTTCTTCCTCCCAGCGCTATCCGCATCAGCAGGAAGGGATGGCACATGCTTCTCAACTTCTGTTTCCATACGGCGCTGACCTTCGCCGTGTTTGCCGGTGGCATCAATCGAATCAAATACCCCATCATCTGTCAAGCAGTAAGTGCATTCTCCTTTCTTCCACCCTCACTCTCAAAGCTTTTTGGAAAAAAAAGAGGATTGTGAATGTGTATCCAAGTGTCAACAACCAGGTCAGTGTGTGCAGCCCATGAACCCAAAGCAATCTTGGTTTTATGCTTTCATGCTTCAGTGCTGTGTGGTCCTGTAGTAACGTTGTGGCACAATGACAGTAATAATTCATGCTTTTGCACCACATAAGTAGACTCAGCTCCAGTGGCTTTTGTCTGTCTGTGTAACCACATCTGAAAAATATATTTTATTTATATATTACAAAAAGAATCCTGTCATATTCCTTAAAAATGACTCATCTGAGTGACCTCTAAGATATAAAGAAACTGCTATGGCTAAGATGATTTCTGTCTTTCAGTTTTAGGTTTGTGTTCTTACAGGTGAACCGCAATCAATTAGAGTATGATTAATATGTTTATTTGATCAATGGAACTCACATATGTATTTGTTAAACGCGCTTAAGAAGGATAAGGCATAAAAGATCATAACTAAAGATTCAAGCATTTCACTGAAAAAGTTAAGTGGAAGGAAAATTTTCTGCATAGGCAATCCCATCCTTTAGAGGATTGCAATGCAAAGACTGTTTAAGAGTTTAGTTGAGATTCACCATATGGTTTCTGTTCCACATTTGTTGCATTGAACAAATCTGAACCAAAGAAAACATCAGAAATATTTCACATGGGAACAGAGAAAAAGGAGCAGACGGTTGCTCAGCGCAGCTCCTTTCTGTTTGATTTGCAGATCCCAGAGTCCCAGTTAATTATGATTATGAGGGGATGGTGCAGAACCGCAGTCTGATCATTTCTGTGTCATGCTGCAGTGATGCAGTAATTCAGGCATAAGGAGCCCCAACCAAGTGTTCAGTGGACTTTCTGTTCAGTGTGGAAAGTCTGTTCAGAAGGTTGAAATGTCCGTATTAAAAATCAGTTTTATTGGTCCTATGTAATATTCAAATCTTCCGAGAAGTTGAGTTTTGATTTGTTTTTATTATCTGTAATAAATCTGCATGTATTTATTTTTTAATTCTTTTTTCATATAGAATTGAAATAGTAAAATAATGCTTTTTTCATAATATTTAAATTTGTTCATTTTAGCCACTTTTGTGGCTTTCAGTTCTTTAATATACAAAGAGGAAAAGCAATAAAGGCACAGCGCTCGCTCTGGCGCTCCATGTTTTTTGACCAACTTGTTCTCCTGCACTTCCTCTGATGTAAGCCGTTCTCTGTGCCTGCATTGGATGTCCTGTCAGTGTGATCATCCTTTTGCTGCTCTTGTCTCTGAAGCCCACAGAGTTGAATGAATGAGTTAGACGGAGCGTCATGGAGAATTTAGTTGTCAGTACAGATTTGGAAACAGGACATGCTTTTGTGCCTGCTAGCAATTTGCTATTTTTAGGTATTCATGCGGAGGAAACATGAAGGGATGCCATCAAATATATTAAAGTCTGTTCTTTAAATACAAAATAGCATTAAAATACAAAAACTGTTGCAAATATGCATGTTTTTAATTTAAATTATTTGAGAAACTCACTCAAATTAAACATTTCAAAGTCCAAATTCTGTTCATTTGAACAATATTTGGACATTTTTACAAATTATCCTCTCCTGTCACTTCTTCTGCTTCACCTTCCTATAAACAAAGACTTTTGCGCCTCTTTTTCTATTTCCCCATCTCAGTTTTTGCTGCCTTCTGTCACTCCCTGTTTGTTTCAGTGGGCCTTGTTCGCGCTCCGTTTTGTGAGCTGCAGCACATTTGGGACTTAGCTGTCTCTTCTGCCTTCGCTGGCACTTAAGGTGTCCCCTCAGTCCACAGAGTAAAGACTCCACTGTTACCTGATGAAATGCACCCAGCTTCTCCTGGCCTGTCTCACCAGCTGTCATGTCTTCCTCCGCTGGAGGAACTGTCACAAATTGGCTGAAGTTTGTCATAAAATGCATCACCCATCCACCTACCTGCTCCCTACCATTTAACATCTCCCTACTAATTTCATAATATGAAAATATGTGGTTCCATTCTGCTGTGACAGGAAGTGAAAACCTGACAGCTGAACCATATTTTTTCGAATTGTAAGCAAACCTTCGCCAGCTTAAACAAGTCAGCCATGAATTTCTGACCACTGGCAGGAAAACGCTGCACTTCTTGTAGAAACACAATGTTATGATGGGGAACAAATGCAGTGACCTTGCTTTCACAAAGAGGTTACTTTAATACTTTTTGGGGTTTTCGGGGCGAAAACAAATCATGCAAAATTGTGACAACAGAGCGACTCACAAAAGCAGCAAAACGGACATGCATAAAAAAGGAGAATTTTCAGATTTGTTCTAACAAATCTAAATGTCAGCATAGCCTTTACGCCTTTTGCGCTCACAGTGAAAGAGCAGCAGCACAGAGGCTGTGCTGATAGCTGATGCTCCCTGTCTGTGTAATGTGACACGTTCAGCTGAGGCTCATAGCCTGTGCTGCTACAACACTCAGTAATTATTACAACACACAAAGGAAGGCGAAAACAACTCTCTCTGTTATTTTTGCCACCAAGTCATTAAAAATTATAAGTTGAATTAATAGCAAGCCATATCAAATTATGGTAACTGTAGCCTCACACTTTAACACATATCTCCCTGTGCAAAGATCCTCAGCAGAGCGAGATGTGCGACTTCACTACAGCTTTCTAAAAGCTACTTATTGCTCTGATGGAGCAGAGAAGACGTTATATAAATTGAAAAGCCATGATCCCTGTCAAGAAAAAAAGAATAAAGCACCCCGGACCTCCTTAGTCCTGATTGGATTTATGTAACACTTTGCAAACCCAAAGAGTCACCAAAGTCCTTAAAATAAAATGAGAACTGCAAGACAGAATCACCTACAATAAAACAGACCAAAAACAACAAAAGAACAGTTAGAGCACTAAAAACCAGAAAGTGGAAGAAAATAAAAGACTAAGTACTGAGTGATATTTTCAGTTAGAAATGAAAGTCAGTAGCATTAGCCACTTGCACAAATAAAAGAACTAAATTCAGAGCTCCAATCTGAAATAAATCTCATTCACTCATCATCATTTGTCTGAAATAAATATGATGTATTATGTAGATAGTAACGTTATTTATTCATAATTAGCCTGTGGATTATGTTATTACCTAACATCCACTTCATTAAGTCTTATTTTCTTTGCTGAAATAAAAAACAGAAAAGAAGATTGTCTGAATTTGCAAAACAAATAATTTCATCCAGGATTTATTATTTAAAAATTATTTTAAATAATAACAATTTTAAATAATAAAAATTTAAAATTTTAATTAACATTTTAAATTTTAATTAAATTTTACATTTTAAAAATCAGAACTAATCCATGTTGCCTATATGCAACTTTGCTCACAAACATCATGAGTTAAACCATCATGGTTTCATCTTTAACAAAATCCTGAATCATTTCAAGTACATTATCTGACAAAACCTTCAATCATATTTATTTTATTTTAGTTGCTTCCCTCCAAGATGATTGGAGCTGGAGCTGCAGTTTATCTGCACCTTTTTGCTTCATCTCTTCACATAAAGAAAAACTAAAAAATCGAAGTCTCCACCTTTCATAAGGAGAAGCCAAAGGCGCCATCGTCCAGTTTAAAGGGAGAGTCTGAATTATCGATGTGGGTCCTCACATGCTCACACTCAGCAAAACGTTGCTGTTCTTTCTCCAGGAAATATAAAAACTCTTCTTCTAAAAAACAAAGGGTTTATTTTTTTTAACTTGGACACGTGAGAAGAAACTGAAAAAAAAATGAAATTGGAAAAAATAAAAGTAATTTTGAAAAGAAATCAGACTTTTCATTGGTTCATGCCCTTTGGCAGCTTATTCAGTGCAGAAATTTATATTTAAATTAGGATGCTGTGTCCTGTCTGCCACTGGATATCTTTAAGTTTTACTTCTGCTTGTCGTACTCACAGTTACTCGCTATTAGTTGTTACAGACCTTCAACCTTTTGAAGCTCTGAGAACTGCTGGCTTTTAGGACTGTCTAAAAAAAAAGACTAGAAGCTAAAACCGGTAAATTTTACCCCCTGAGTGTCTTCAGCTCTCTGTAACTATGTTCATATAAACCCCTGTGGCTCATACTTAATGACTTTCTCTGAAATTACTCTCTTTTGCATCTGTTCAGTGTGAAATATTTGTAGCATCAAATATTCACGTTATGGCCATATTAGCTTGGAGCTGATGAAATGATCATTTCTCCACAGAAGAAACCGTGTGAAATTCAGCAAACTCAGCTGTATCATTACTCAGCTGTATTATTATGAGTTGTGTGTTGCTGTAGCAACCAGGTTGACACTGACTATCAAAATAAAGCTAAATATTTGCTAATTAGGTTGACAGATTGAATTACAGATAATTATGTTGGAATAATATTTAATATAGATTTCACTGAAGACAATTTAAGAAAGCAGCATATTTATCACACGCTTAAGGGCCTGAACAAACTAAATGAGAACTGTAGACTGACAAACATTATGGAAACATTTAAAAGAGCAACACAATGAATGCAAACCAAGTTTTGGCACCACATTAATGTCACCAGTTCACCCATTTTACATGGAGCAAATTGTATATGTGTATAAAATCAGAGATCGGTCTGAAATGAAAGGACGACGGTAGAGTCTAAAATGTTCTGGAGTTTATTCTGACTGAGTCAGTTCCAGCGTTGAGGCAGCCATTCTCTAATGTAGAGAAGCTCAGTCAGGCTGACTGAATAGAGGCTGGGAACAGAATATTATTTTTTTTATCTTAAAACAGATCCTAATTCAAGTCAGGTCTGGACTTGGACTGGGCTACTTTGACAGATAAGTGTGCTTTGATCTAAACTACAGGTATCTAACCTTTTATCTTCTGTGATCTACTTTTACACAAAAACATCAGGGCTACTCATGCTTGGCAAAATTTATCTAAATACCCAACTTCCACAAGTCATAAGCGAATGCTTATTTTCCTTGTAATACAGCATGGCAACACACATTGTGTTCAAAAACGTTCATTCACAGGCATCTGAGTGTTGTATTTGCTGCTTTATTACAAAATGGTAGAAATGAAAATGAACACAAAGAAATAAAATGAGTGGCGCTCCTGTATTTAAAATTAAGTGAATTTAATTTTAAATTAATTTAACATTAATTTTAAATTAAATAAATTTTACATTAAATAAATTTTAAAATTAATATTTAAAGTTAAATTAAAATTACATTAATTTTAAATTAATTTAAAAATGACATTTATTTTACATTAATTTAAATGTATTAATAAAATTTTAAATTAACTTAATTAATTTTAAACATTTCAAAAAAATGTTAAAACAGCATGTGAGGCTGTATGATTGAATTCTCTTAATTCACATTTTGTCAAAAATAAACAGCATGAATGTCTGAGCTCATAAATCCACCATCTTTGTTTAAGGTGTCTGTCGTTGATGGTGCGCCATCAGTTGTGACAGAAACCAGATCTTCAACAGGAATTTATTTCCAACATTTCCCCTTTGTTGCACTGTAGATGTCAGCTCTCTTTGTGGTGATTTTCAGTAGCAGTAATGTCAAAAACTCCTTTTTTATGGCAAAGTAATCAAACACCATGTGTGTGAAAGCAGCCAGAAGCGCCGAGTCACTGCAGTCCACAGACTCATCCGCCTGCAGTGAAGACAGAAAAAACTCAAACATCACAACTGCTTACAGCATGGTAGCCATAGAGTTGATTCAATTCAAAGCATTTTACAAAACAAACACATCCGGTGTTTAATATTTAGCCAAGTCAATACTTGAGAGGGAGGAAATATCGTCTTTACAAACTTTACACTTTTATGGCTGAAATAAACTCAAAACCCTTTTTGGAGGCATCAGCTTGGAGGGGATCACCCAACACTTATGAACCACAGAGCCTCAATTTAATGGCCCATAATTACACATTTGTCAAGAAATTTAGCACTCTGCTGCTGCAGTGATTAGCAGTGTGGCTTTGGCAGCAAAGAGATGATGGTCTCTATTTTGGGCTGGTGGTCATAGTTTTATGACTAATTGGTGGTTATGAAAGACAGATTTTAGGTTTATATCATCTTAACATATGGTGAAAAACACTACAAAGTAAACCCAATACACTTTCCTTTGGAGAAAAGATTTATATGCCGGTTTGTTCATGTTACCACCAAAAATGTCAACACAATGAAAAAGCAATGAATCTCCATGACTGTGTTATGATGTTTTTGCTGTGGTGGACCCACAGGCTGCAGAGTGCTAATCAGGAATGGATTTAGCGCTGTGTAAATGGATGAATGTCTTTTCAGTGTGTCACCTGCATGCGATCGTTCCACAATTAAACATTCAGTCTGCGTAATCAGAGAGGCTTTTATCTGCACTAAGTGCATAATGGAGACAGAGTTTAATATATTGCTAATTATACTTTTATTTAGCCATATAACCCGTGTGAGGTCAGAGCAGGACGAAGCAACAAGGCATCTTTGAATCGACTCAGAAGGTTAAAATGAATGAAAGTGAAGGTTTAATCCTTTGTAATTAGCATAATTTATAAATTGTTTTCGTGAAATAAATTGGAAATTAAACATTCATGAATCACCCATGGTGGGCATGGCTTTGAAATTAAATTTAAAGGGCATGATTCTTTTTTTGTGTGCATCTTTTGGGCGACACACAACTGGTAGTCGTAGTTTAATCTGAAAGTTTTGGTTTTGATTCCTGCCCTCTCCGGCCACACATTTATGTACCGTATTTCCCGCACTATAAGGCGCACCTAAAAACCTTACATTTTCTAAAAAGCCGACAGTGCGCCGTGTAATACGGTGCGCCTTATATATGGGTCAATATTGAGCCACAGCAGGTCTCGTAACTACGGTGAGCAGCCGTCGACTTCATTTTCCCCCGTAGAAGAAGCGCGAGGTGCATGCTGGGAAATATGACTCCGCCAAGCTTGCCGTTTCATTTCCATTCGTGTGTTTGTGTAAAGACCCCAGAATGGCTCCTATTAAGAAACACGCTTACGACGCAGAGTTTAAACTCAAGGCGATCAGACACGCAGAAGAACACGGGAATAAAACAGCTGTTTATTCATTTTGGGAGCGAACGGAGTTGTCAGAACGCTGGTTTGTAATCTATTAATAAAGTTTGATTGACCTATCTGTCTGTTTGTTGACATTCCGTTTAGCGCAGCTCCATCTGTGGATGCATAACGTAACCCCAGCCTCTACTGTAGCGGATATTCTATGCGCCTTATAATGCGGTGCGCCTTTTGTATGAAAAAAGTTTTAAAATAGGCCATTCATTGAAGGTGCGCCTTATAGTACGGAGACTACGGTATGTTTTCCCCACATCATCCGTCTTTGTTTTACTGGTGAGCTTTTATCTGAACCACAGTAGTGGACCTGTCAAAATGTTATTCTGAGGACACCATCTGTCACAACATTCGCTCTATAAGTCCATCTTCGGTGACTTTTTTCACAACAATAGGTGGATAATTAGACTGCAGCTGTAGTCAAACAGTTACTCATTTGAACCAGAGAAAAACTGCTGCAGCTGAAGCAAATTATCCAGGATACACATGCAGGATTGTTAGGAGGGAGTGATTATTTATTTAACGTGATCTGCGGACATCAGCAGACGTTCTGCACGGAGCCGACGCAGCTGTTCTGTCCGGGGTGAACCAAGTGGGTTAGACTGTGGATAGATGAAGTGATTATTCACTTTGAAAATCAATGAAGTGAATTACTTAGTTACAGTATTTTTAGTATATTGAAGATTTTCCATTTTCCTCGCTATAAATTCTGATAATTCCCTTTTTACCACTGAAATAGTTTTTACAGAAAAACTGGAAAAGGTAACAAGAAAAAATAATATTTTTTCTTAAACAAGAACTCAGAGCTTTCTATTTATCTGCCGTGTTGAAGCACAAAGCTCAGTAATGAATGGCATCAAGCTATTCTAAGGTAGATGGAGCATGAGAATCAGCGTAATCTTTACAGCAAAGCGCAGCCACAATGGCCGACAGAACAATAATTATGTGGCCATGACAGAAAGGCTTAATCGATGTGAGGAACTCGTTTTTATCTTCAGTTTCCAGCCCACTTGCTATGTGTGTTATTAAAGACGAAGGCTGCAGTGGCAGTGAAAGGTGCATGGTGATCAGATGGCTTTATTGGCTTTAAGTAAGCAATTTAGCCCAGAGCTGACCGGATATAACACAAAATGAATGCATGCTGAAGGCTGTTTTTTTTTATCTGAAATCAAGATTTTTAATCAAGCTGGATAAAATCATGCAAAATTAAGAGTGTCAGTCTGTTCCTTTTGTTGATAGTATCTACAAATGAGTATCTGCACATTAGGAAATGAGAAAAAGCTTCCTGTAAATTAGATGAGATATTAGTTACAGGCCATGACTTTTTCATGTTATCCATTCAGCTACTGTATCACTTTGTTCTTATTATGACATGAATATATGAATATTAATATCTTATTCACGTCCCTTTTACCTTCAACATTCAATTCTGTTTTTGGTTGTATGGATGAATATCTAACAGAGCATCTGTTAGACATACTGCTGTACACCTACCTGTAAGTGTATTTATGTTCACAGGACTGATTATGACATTTTAAGCATCAGAATGGCTGTTTTATGTGTTTATTTACATAATTGTTGCTGCTAAATCTGAACAAAGATGGCTGCTAGACCCAGTGACAAAAGTGTAATTAAATGAGTCTTTCTCCCATTGTAAATTATTCATGATTCAGAGCCAACATTGTCTGTGAATTATTCAACCAAAAATCCCAGAGAAGTTAATGAGGAGGCTTCATGGATGCAGGACCAAAGAGCAAAGAGAGGAGGAGGAAGTTCAAGCTATCTCTTCCATCAGTCACAAAGGCTCAGGATCATTTCTCCGTCTCAGACGTCTGGCTTTCTGACCGAACAGCCAGATACAGATTTACAGAAGAGTGGCAAAAGCAAGTGAGGTGGATTAGCAGTGGTGGGAAACAGCTGATTGTGATTCAGGAGATGTTTCTGTGGAGCTTTGTCTCTGCTGCCTGGATATTGAACTTTTAGAAGGTCATACAGCAACAGTCTTCAGTCAGAAGCCTCTTTTGATTTGTTGCTAGACTGGTTGCAAGTGGAGATCCGTCCTGCTCACAGCTTCAACATCTTTGAAGATATTTGGAAGATATGAGTTTGGAGAGTTAATATGAATTGAACTAAACTTAATGGAACGTGTCATGTGGAAGTTATGTGAACTTATGTACGACATAGAGTTCAGTGTGCCACCTTGAGTTCATATAGTATTATTTCTTAGAGCCGTATCTCCTCACATAGCAGTTTATATATTAGAAAAGGCGAATTACTGCAAAGTTTACTGTTCTGATATGTTACTTAAAGGGAATTTGAACTGGTGGTTTGGCAGTCAATGTGTGTAAAGCTTCAGTATCATGCTTCATGTTCAGTGTGTTAACATAATTGGCCCCTCCGCTGCTCGGGAACCTTTTATGGCTTGGTTTTATTTGTCTGTCTTTGTCTCAGGGCTACTGAACATATTTTTTATGCCATTCCTTGATTCAATCAATGCTAAGGGGATAACTCTGAGCAGATTTTGGGCAGACGCCCATAACGTCTGCCAGGACACAATTTGGGATAATTGTAGGACTACTACAGGAGACATACGATCACATGACACACACACACTGTCAACCACTTATGCAGCTCCAAGCAACGCCTGCAGTGTCACCCATTTGTGCACATGTGCAAGGAATGAAAATAAGTGCTTGCTCTCCCTCCAAATAACACTTTTAGGAGCATTTTTTAAATTTCAGGCATGCACTTTGACATCCACCTGTCCTTTATGTGTTTCCCGTCTTGAACTGTGGCGCAGTTTCTCTGGAGGATCTGATGTCTTTGAGGCCTCAAAGTTATCTCTAATCTCGGTTTCTGTCTTTACTTCAAACAGCGCATGCTTTAATATCTACTCGAACGCCACCCCAGCTGTCACGCTGCATCACCTCGGTGGCTGTTTTTAGCAGCAGAGCAATGTATCCTTCACTCCTCCTATACCTTTTCCTCACATCAGAACATCTGCATTTGGGCAGCACGTTTCAGGTGATTGCTCAGTGACTCAGACTGTTGGTAGAGCATCAAACATTAATTAAGAAAAAAACTTAAGGATGTGACCTAGATCTGACTCTACATTGAGCTGTCAGCTTTAAGAAGACACACGTAGAGGATTTCCTCATTAGTGTATCATCGTGAAATTAGGTGGAATGGAAAGCGAGAAAAACAGGAAACACAGTGGTTGGTTTCTACTTCCTGTGGGTCCAATTTGAGAGCACCTGAGCTTTCTGCGTATGAAAAACTTATGGGTGAACTGATTAAAATACATGAAAACAATAAAAGACTCACCCGTTCATTATCCTAGCAGGGTGAGAGACAGAGCACATCCTGGACATGTCGGGCAAAACAGACACACAGAACAAATGCAAATGACATAAACCTGTTAATTTAGCATTGTTAGCATAAGCTAAACCATTGGAAGCATCCCTCTGCCATTACAGGTTGTGCATGGATGCCCAAAGGTGTTACTTTTAATCTGCAGCATGAATATTCTACATACATTTCAATAAGGAGAGGTAAATATTTTCCCGTCGTTTGTCAGCTGTATTATACAGAAGGGAGGGAAGCCTATAGTATCAAAGACACATCCTGGGCTTTTTTCTTACTTTTCTGATGATGACAAGTTGTAGAATAGCTTGAACGCTTTTGTGAAAAAAAAGTCTCCTTGAAGGCAGCCATAGTGTCAAACATACAGTCTGACTGACACTTGTGACAGAAAAATTAAACGTCAACTCATGGTTTCTCTTTCACAGTCCAGCCGTTGCCATGGATGCCTGGGCAAATAACCCTTTTTATTACTTATCACCACATGTTTGTTTTAATTAATTCAAGATTAATTGGCAAAATGCTATTTATGGGTTTATTTTTGTTTTATATTGTTTCATTTGAGAACATCAGGGGACAAACCAAGGCTTTTTGGTCCTCTGGTAGGGAAGACTAACAGCCTTAAATACTCTTTGCATTGCACAATCTCACACAGAGAAATGTAAAAATTCAATTTAATTACATTGTTTGTTCTTTTCAGTGGAAAATGGTCACGAGAAAATAGTGAACTGCCTAAATATGCCCATATATTTTACAGAGTCAAAAAAAAAGAAAGGTTCATAACAATTGGAAGTGGCTTGAACCAGGCAGGACCAAGATCCAGGTTTATTTTGTCTCAACATACAATGAGCTGCATGAGAAGGGAGAGAAAAAGACCCTTAATGTTCAAGAGATACAGGGATAGAGTTTCAACCAGGGATTTTCAAAGTACGGTAAACTGGCTAATGATGTTAAACCAAAAAAAGATGGCATCTTCTTTACATTAGACACTTTAGATTACAATTTGTTGCTTCGGCAGAAAACCAGGTAAAGAAAATCCCTGCACTACTGTGTGGATTTTCTCAATTCTTATTAGAAACACCAGGAGAATTTAGGTCAAATCTAGTGGCATCCATCAAGTGAGTCCTTCAATATTACAATAATCCAAAATATATGGTTAAAATGAGAAACCAGATTAGTGTACTTTCATGTCCACTCCAGGCCCTGAACTTGATTCTAATAGAAAACCTTTTAGGTGAGCTGAAGAGAAGGAGCATGAAAGGACTCAGGACTCTTCCTCTGAGACCTGATGGTCTGCTGATAGATGATGTTGTCAGGGCATCTTGTAGGAGGTCAAATGTAGACTACTTCTAAATATACACTTAAGATGAGCATAGACGGAAGGCACACTTTCTCTCATGGGTCTGCTGCTCTCAGCTTGCTTATTACACCAGCAAACAAGCAGGCAGAAGGCCGGATCCAGGCTGCCATCAAGTGCATGCGATAAATTCAGATTACCGTATTTTTCGGACTATAAGCAGCTACTTTTCCCCCCACGCTTTGAGCCGTGCTGCTTATGGCCCGGAACGGCGTTTCTGTGGATCTTTCTTCAACCACCAGGGGGCTCTTTAGCAGGAAGTGAATCATTGGAAGCCAGAATTGGAAATCAAAGAAGAAAGCGCTAACCGTCATTTAGCACATGCTAGCAGCAGGCATGACGGAGAGATGTTTTCAAACTCATACCCCTCATCATGGAAACCACACGAAGACATTAATATGAAGCTGCTTTTAAGTTGAATGCTGTCGATCTGGCAGTACGGATCGATAGCCGCTGTATCCAAGCTCTGCGTGAACGAATCCATGGTGGCGTTGGAGACGCAGGGCTGCGGCCTTCATAGCAGATTTATGCGTCCTTGTGGAGAACCGAGAGCAGCGGAGAAACCAGCTGCTTATCGCCCGGTGAGGCTTATATATGTAGGTTTCCAGTTTTTTTTTTAAAAACTTTGTGGGTGCGACTTATAGTGAGGTGCGCTCTATAGTGTGGAAAATACGGTTTTAACATTTATTCATATCGTTGTAGAATGATAAAAAAAGACCGTTTAAACAGGACAGAATGTAATATATAGTTCATTTGTATTTGCTCATTATTAAGTATTGATAAGGAAACAATAAAGAAGTTAGAATTTCCTGAAATTATATAAACATGTTTAGCAAAACTGTGCAAAGCAAAACATTTTATGTTCAGTTTCTGTTCAGCTTTTGCAGTCACAGATTTGCATCACAGTCTTCATCTTTGGTTTAGTTCAGATATTTTTGTTGTGAGGTTTCTTTGTTTCTTCGGCTGCATTCAGGCTGAAACGTTTTGCTGGTCCACAAAAAGTAATTTTTATGCTGATTTCCTCGTTTATGCTCAGACCCCTCTCACCTGACTGTAGGCTACAGTGGAGCCACAGCCTCATCCATCTGGTCTGTCTCCAGATGCTTCTTGTTCTAATCTTAACATTTGAACAGGTTTCATTCTTCCTCACCTTGCATTTTTCTGTAATCAGGCATTTCTGGAACATGACTAGGAGATTTCAAGTAGCTTCACGTTTGATTGTTTTAAAATTTATGGTAGTCGTCTTGTATTTTTTTATATTCTTTCATGCAACCTTCTAGAGTCTGGCATCCATTTGAAAGACATTTAGAGTTGTTTTCTCCCCTGAAGCTGTTAACAATTTATTTGCTGAAGAAAAGTGACCTAATTACGATGTACACCTGGATGTAAGGCAGTGATCTCTTTAGGCCATCGTCTCATAAACTCAAATCCAATACACATTTAATTTTTATGTACTGGAATTGGAGGCGCACATAAAAATGATGATATGATCAAACGGCTAGTTGCCTGATACAGACACAGTGTATTTTCACAGGCCCATAACAGATTATATATTGTGTTTTTGATAATGAAAGAAAGCAGACTTCTTCACTGAAACCAGTCAAACTTTAACCTATGTTTTGTTTCTGCACACCTCCTGCAGGACAGGATGGCTTGTGTGAAGGAAATGTGGAAAAGCGGGCTGTTCACAGCAGATAAACACACGACCAGTGTGCTTTTCTAGGAGACACTGATGCCCATAAGTCATTTGTCTCAGATGCTGGACTGTTGTTTCTGTTATGTTTCCAATTCGTTGCTCTGCTGTCTGATTTGAGAGGGGCTCGTTGTGTCTGAATCACGACAGGAGTTTGGTTTTTTTTCATGCAGCTAGCTGTCAAGCTATAACTTTCAGATTACTTTCTGCTCCATCGGAGTCTTGATCACCTAAATTGCTGTTCTTTTCAGCTTTGGGGACATTGCAGCTCTGCAAAAGGATCCCGAGGGACAAAAATCACACCAGTCAGTCAACATCACACAATGGAAAATATAAGGATAAAATATAAAGATAACACAGAACTTGATATTCTATATCAAAGAACTACATGAAATGTATTAGCTTATGCAGTGATGTAGTGTCAATTTAACACAACATAAAAATAACCTAATAATTCAAAAGGATCTCATCTTAGGCATGGATTTTGTATTCGTTTTTTAACTTTGTTTCTTTTAACTGATGATTTTGCAACATTTGGACAAACAATTCTTACTGTGGATTTTGTAGACAAAGTCCAAGTTTTTCATTCAACCTAAGACATGTCCACCTAACGCATTTCTCTGAGAAAGTTGTATCTTGACTTCAGACTTTTTGTAGCTTCAGACATAGATCTTGTATCTTGGCAGAATTTGTCGTGTTTTTTGCAGAACGTAGCTTTTAACAGTCAGAAAACTCAGTCCTTGTCTCTTCTAATCACAAGTTGACACCTGGACATGTTTAGCTGTTGTATTATAAAAATGATTTGAAGCATGCATAAAAACCTGTTTTAAAAATGACTAAAGTAGTTTGCCATATAGTAAAACCATTACTTTTTCCACAACGGCTAAATAAATGATCAAGAATCCAAAATGTCTGACCTTTTGGACAACAGCCAACTTTTTTGATGAAGTCAACTGTTGCTCCACAGTAGTGGTTCGCCTGTATTTGTTTGTCCAGCAGTTCACATTGTAAAACAACATCTTCAGGCGATTAATCAGTCAGATTGTGATCATTTGACATTTTTTCCTGTCCTCTTGTAATCATATTAAAAAAGCATCTCCTCCTGTCTGTTCTTGGCTCTAATGAACCTCTGAAGTGTGCAGACTCCAAAGCAGTGATTGACTTCCCACCCGCTCTTTGCTCTCTATAAACAGCTCACGGACACTTCCAATTAGCGTCCGGTCCGCTGCATGCTAGCTTCAGTCCCCAGGCCTATCATGTTGGAGAGAAGACATTTGATTGGGTGTCTCAGGTTGGCAGTTCATCATGAACAGACTGACTGGGTGGTGAAAAAGGCTTAGAGCATTTTAATTTTCTCGCTCCATTCTCCAAACGCTTGTCTCTTCTTTGCCACATCCCTATCTGGGTTCTGTTTCTGTAAGCTGGCAAAGCCTTTAAACAAAGTTAGATCAGTTCCACCATCCAAACATATTTCATGAATATTAAAGTGAGCAGGAAAGGAGATGTGTACATTGCGTGCAAAAGCGCAGTCACTCAGTGCTGGTGTTCAACGTGATCATAATTTATATTCAGACTTGTTATTCAGTGTGCACACCTCGTGTCGTTTAGCTGAACTGATAAGAAACTGCTCCGTATCCTCCAGTGTAGCCTCACTAAGATTCTCTTCTCCCAAACAACCTTGATGGTTCCATCGGACTTTTAAGCCTATTTTCCTATTCTTGCACTGTTGTGCTTTAATAAAGCATTCTGGTCTTGCAGGGAAGCGTCTTCAGAGTTACCCTTGGTCTGACATTGATAATGTTTCATAGTGAGGTGTGTCTTGAACATATTTTCTTTGAGTTAAACAAACGTTGTCTCATCTGACATTTTTCCCCAGGAACGTGCTTGTAAGGCGTGTTTAAGTTCAGAGAAGTCAAAGAAGTAATTTGATGCACTCTCTGTCACCCCCTCAGGTCGGGTTTGTGCTGCACTACTCGTCCCTGTCGACAATGCTGTGGCTCGGGGTGACAGCCAGGAACATTTATAAGCAGGTGACCAAAAAGTCTCCACAGAGTCAAGACGGTGACCCACCTGCACCCCCTAAACAGCCCCTGTTGAGGTAAGCACTGATGTCCTCCGTAGCCTTGACTAGTAAGAGGTGAAAAGGACGTAAACCGTTGTGACTATCTGTGTGTGTGTGTGTGTGAAAGATGCCAGTTCTTTTCATCTTGCTTCCAGTTTTTGCTGCTTGTGGTGTGTAGGTCTTTGAAGGTCAAACACCGGTTTTATTGCACAACTTTCCTATTTCATCTTTGACTGTAGTGACTTGAAGGTGAGACGTGGGTTGCCGTTTCTAGGCAATTCCTGCTCCAAGTAAAACATTTTTTGCACAAGCATTGGTGAACGAATCATTCAAATCAGTTGAAACACAGGTAGAAGACATCCATTATTTTTGCTAGTGAGTATTTAAAAAATAATGGATGGTAGGATGCTGCCTATTTCCAGCAGTGTATGATTGACAGACAACTTGGTAGAGGCAACAAACAACTGGTCATGTGCACTCAAACCCTGAGGCAACGTGTAATCTTTATTTGATCTAAGATGGATGTGTTCCCGCTGCGTTTGATGTTAGCCTTGCACCCTGGGTAGAGCTGAATGTTTGGTGTGAATGGTAGTTGGGGAGGTAATGCGTGATCCTGGAGACGGGGGTTGCTTCAGGTAGCAGTTTGCCTGGTAAGGCCTTTGTATTGTTGGTCATTTGCTGAACCATTTTGCTTGGAGAGTCACCTTGTTGTGGGAGTGGAGAGTGTTCCAGTGGAGAGCGAGGATGACCTGCTGCTTTCAGGGAATGTTTTTACATGTAGGTGGCCTGATTCCTGGTCTGTGTCCATCCCAAGGCCGACGCTGTAGCCTGCATCGCCGCCTGCCCAACCTGCCCTCTCTTATTGCTTCTGCCTCCACTTCTTTGCACCAATGCAACATAATCATTACATGTTTACCTAATACTAATTACAATGTGACTTTTGTGCAAAAGGTATATGCCCAACATGGACCCCAGATATGAGAATTTATCGTTTCCATCTCAAAAACGTGTTTGTACAGACAAAGTTGCTTCTGGCAAAGATATACCAAAAAACTAAAGTTGCCTGATATACATTTGCTTTTATTTTAACTTTTGTACACATTTTAATTCACTATCTCCAGAATAAACTCAGTTTACATACTAACATTGTCCTTGAAATGTCAGATGAAACAATAATTTGTGTTTGTAGAGACGTTTGATGTATTTAAAGAAGTAAGCATTTAATCCTGTTTGTGTCAGTGCCATCGGCGGCGGTGATGCAGACGAAGATTAGTGAAAATACAAATTTCACCTCAGCTTGAAAGGTTAAATATGAAAACCTCGTCCAGAAATAATTTACCACACAGTACTGACTTGTTTAATATTTTAAATTAGTGATAAGTTGGTTTTCCACTCTTCACAGATAAAATTTTCACAGAGACAAAGAGAAACTAAATCTCATATTTTTCTAAAACTCATTCGTTGGAGGCATAATTGATCAATTACTTTGGGATATTGACCGAGTAAGACCTGAAGACAGGTTTTGTAATAATGTGGTTAAAGAAATGACATCATCATTTGAAAACTGCATTTGAGTTTATTTATATTGTCTTTGGCAGATGAAATATTAGTTTGATGATCTAAAACATATGATTTAGAAAACCTTGTAATAAAATTTGCTCTCCATCGACCCTTCTGATTGTTTCATGAAATAAATTGCTGATCATCTCAAATTCACAGGTAGTTTTCTGTTCTGTGGAATAATTTATTAATTTGAGGTATTTTTAAATCCTTGGCCAGGCACACAGGAGTCCACCTTTTATCTAATTTTATCTGCAGGTGTTTTATCTGAATGTCTTGGAAAGCTCTCTCAGCATGACAGTGGGATGATGGCTCAAAAGTGAGGATGCCACATCTTTGATGTCAGAGGTTTAAATTAGGCTGGTTTCATCTTTTCTTTTTAAGAAAGATTTCAACATGGCATCTCTTATGCACTCCTTCATTCTATTTCTTTTTGCAGATGGAAACATTTGTTTATAAAATGAGATGTATTCAACAGTTTCCCTCGAGTCCTTTTGTATATGACTGTGTCTGGCCGCTGATTTTGGTTTTTCAGTTTCTTTATTTACTCTCCTTGTCTTTCTTATGTGTTTCCCATCTTTTATTTTGTTTCCAGGGCAGCAATGGCTCAAATGAGTTACTGAATAGTTTATCTGCAGAGTCACACGTAGCTGGTTTGCATTCTTGTGAAGCCACTGGCTATGACATAGCTGTCAGATTTTCCTGTTCAAGCCACTCTGGTCTCATTTTGGAGTTTTTTAGGGATCATTTCCTTGATGTGAAAACTCAGCTTTTGTACAAGAATAAATAAAAGTCCAGAAAATACCTTTAAATCAGTTGCTTTCCTGACCTGAAGCTCGTCCAGTTGGGAAACTGTTTGTGGATCTGACATTCGGGACACAAACTGCAGCTTATGTAACACTCAGCCTTCAGAAAGCAGCATAAAAATAAACTAAACCTCCCTTAAATGCCACTAAGCTCTGATCAATAAAGCTTTTTGCTGGGTATTGGGAAGCTTTGTTACATTTCCTGGTTCCCTGTGAAGTTTATTAAAGCATTTTAATTAAAAAGCCTGACGGAGCAGCTTCTTACTCTCACTACTATTAGAACTTATTTATGATTTTGGAGGCTTCAATCCCACAATTCTCTGCCTGGCATCATCTTGGAATACAGTGACGCTTAGAACTTAAAACTGTTACTATAGGTTAGTTTTTTTCCATGCAAAATAATGCATTGAAGTTGCAAGCTTGTGATTTGTTCTTTACAAAGATTTGACAAACATTTAAGCTTTTAGACCCATCCAGCTATTCTGTGAACTCTGCTGCAAATCTACAATGGTTTCATTTAAACTATCATAGGTATACAAACTGAGGGAAAACACTGAACCATGTTCTGTACTGTGTCACATCTGAAATTAGCTTTGTAAATTGTATTCAGCCTTTACTGACCTTTGAACTCCAAGAATATTCCAATGGCTCACAGAAACAAGGTTCTGGGTTAAAGTCTCTGCCAGGGTATGTTGGGTAGAGTTTGCATGTTTGCATGGATGGAAACTTATCAAAGGTGCAACCCACCTTCCTCACATTGTCCAATAGAAATAAGCAAAGACCTGGCATGTAAAGAAAATAGATTAATGGTGGATTTTCAAGTCTAAACAAAGCACAGCAACAAACAATGTGTGTGACCTGATGAATTTTGAAGTAAAGTTTCTGTCAGGATTTGATCCCAACAGGTTGTTGCATTAAAGTCAAAGACCTGATTTACCAGAGAGGCCTCTTGATAAAACAAGAGAGGATGGAAATGTCACTCAGTTAAATAAAGTATTGGCTAAAAACTGGAGCAGGATTCATAAAAAGATTTCACTTAACTCACTTAAAGTTTATTTTTCTGTTCAAAGAAATTAGAAAAACTTCCAAATGACCAAAAAGGCAAATATAATATTCTCAAGCTTCTCCAACATTGTTTTCTAACTTTTTAGCCTTTATGAGCAACACAAGAAGAGATTGAGTTGAAATCATGTTTGACAAGAGTGAGAATGAGAAAGATTATAATATTATAACAGAACAAAATACACAAAAAAACCAAGAATATTAAAGGAATAATAAAACAAGAAGCGAAGCAACTTAGAGGCTATTTTAGAGCCTTAACTTTTCCTCAGGAATGTTTCGCCCTCGTCCCTCATATGCCAACAAATGACTCACAAAGTACGGATGATATTTAGAAAATGAGAGGCTAATTCTTGCACTTAAATGTCAGGATTGTTTTGTGAAACTGTTCCTACTCTTGAGTCAGTTCTAATATTTTTAGACGTCAATTTTGTAGGAGGACAAATATTCTTATGTTCAGTTGATACACAATCAGTTTAAGTGACGCTGCATAGGTTTTATGCTAACTCTGTTCTATCCACAGTGCACATGCAAATGTCAAATGACACTTATAGGATGCATGACATCTAATGAATTTAAAGAAGTTACATTTCCTTAACCCTGCTAAATGAAACATTACTCAGCCAGATGAAAAAGAGCAGATTAGCTTCAGGTTATCTTTGAAAAACCAGTTTTAGTCTTAAACCGTACATTCTAGGTTTCAACCATTGATAGTTGACATACTGACAAATTTAGGTTGAGAAAAAGGAAGTTACCAACTTGAAAAATAATTGAATGCTAATAAATCCCACTATAAAACTCTAAGCAAAGTACTGGCAGATCTACATCAGGCCACCTTTATGTGAAATGTAACATTTAGGGTGAATTCAGTCACTGGCAAAGCAGAAAGCAGCAGGGAAAAGGTTTGAACCTCAAACCTCTGCAGCATCATTTGAAATTAAAGATAAAAGGAGAAGCTGAAGATCAGGAGACCTCGTGTACTTTGTGCTGGGAAAGTGGTGCACTTCTGAACTCCAAATTCACACTCCTAAAGCCTTCTCAGTTATTTTGACTTTAGGTTCAAACATATGTGCTCCCAAGTACAGAAAGTACTGGCTGAATTTCAGACAATGGTGCCAAGAGGGGTTTTTTCCCCCTAACTTCAACCCAATTGTCTGTGTAGCCTGGTGTAAGTTTTTACCACAAACACTAGACCCTTTTAAAATATATGCAAAAAATTATCTAAAACAATATCAAACCCCGAATCTGCTCAAACTCTCAAAATCTAGTTTCCAGCTGAAACTATTAGCGTTGCTTTTCTTGCAAAGTAAATTCTCAGACACCTGCATGAACGGGGGTTTTAATGGCGAACATTCGAGAGGCTCCACATCCTCCTCTACTTGCAAAAAGAGATAATTTGTCTGGGGGCAGGCGGAGGGATTGTGTGCTGCAGTAGGCTAGCTGATCCACAGTGATTGACTGTAATGCTCGCCATCAGACCGACTCATGCAATGAGACTTAACAGCTGGAGACAAATCTATTTCTCACTCCTCTCCTAACAACCGCCTCATCCCTCCTCATCCACCTCTTTTCCTGTTCTCTCTGTCTGACAGTCTTTGATCACATATTCAGTCCACAATCACGGTGACTGTTATCAGAAGTAGGCCACTCTGTGTTTAAATACTTTTGTTAATGTATCAACTGTCTGGCATGAAGTCTGCTGCGTGAATCATTCCTCATTAAGAGGAGGAATTCTTCTTCCATCAGTTAAATGCCCTCTAGAGAGAAAACAGAGAAATGTATCATGTTAATGTGTTAATATACAGCAATATCTCTGGATATGCACTGGACATAAATGTCAAAAGCTACTTTTAAGCTCCAGCAGAAGAAAGTGGTTCAGCATCTTAACAAAAGCTGAATTATTAGTTCTTTAGAATATAATGTAATGGAAGTTGGTATTGGGCTGCACAGTGGCGCAGCTGGTAGAGCTGTTGCCTTGCAGCAAGAAGGTTCTGGGTTCGATTCCCGGCCCCGGTCTTTCTGCATGGAGTTTGCATGTTCTCCCTGTGCATGGTGGATTCTCTCTGGGTACTCCGGCTTCCTCCCACAGTCCAAAAACATGACTGTCAGGTTAATTGGCTTCTCCAAATTCTCCCGAATTGTGTGCAAGGTTGTTTGTCCTGTCTGTCTCTGCGACAGACTGGCGACCTGTCCAGGTGACCCCGCCTCTCGCCCAAAACGTTTGCTGGGGATACCAGCATCTCCTGACCCCACTAAGGGATAAGAGTGTTAGAAAATGGATGGATGGAAGTTGGTATTGTGCTTATTTTCTTAGAAAATTATGTGTTTAATCACTTTGACATTTGAACAAAAATTCCTGGCAGATTTCTGCTCGATGTCTGCAGGGGAGCCACAGCTTAGATTACCAACTGTTACAATGTGTCTTATAGTGTATTTACCTTAAACACACAACTTCATATTTCTCTTACTACATGACTAATTAGTTTAAAATCTCCTCAAACTTAAAGAAAGAGACACAAAAGTTGTTAGTTTTGGTCCCTAAGATGCAAAATTAGAGACTGATAAAGCATGTCATGAACCTGAGGGTAATCAAGGACTTTTAGAAAATTAAATAAACCCACATAAAGTTTATTAATAATTTTGCTTACATTTCCAGTACTATGGATTTTCTTTCCAATCTGGATATAAAAGTTACGAATGCTTTTATTTTCAGGAGTTTAGATTATCATAATGGTGTGCCTACCATGTGTAAATAATAAAAATAAGCAGCAGCAGCAGCTCTTAAAAATAATGGCATAAGAGTTCAAAGAAAGATTGGAAAATTCATTTTATCACATTAGTCACCCCTCTAGTTTATAAAAGAAGATGTTTTAAAAGCATGTGGTCTACAATCTTGATGGATCATCTTCTCAATAATTCCTAGAGAAAATAGTTTGTAGAAATATAAAACCTCAGAGATATGCTTAGTCATCCTGCTTGGTCTCCGGCGTTCCTAAAATTCGTTCAGTTCAGAAGAAAAACTTAGCCTGCTGTAAAAAGCTTTTCAAACTCATGGTTTGGTTGAAATTTGATTTGAGCTTTGCAGTTGGGAGTACATCTCGATGGTTTTGGTTGTGCCGATGGAAACGATCATTGCTGGTGTCGTTCCATCAGACATGACAACATGCACATTTTTCGAAACTGAGATTTTATTTTGGTTTCATATCTGGTTCTCATGCAAATCTAGTTTTGGGTGAGAATAACTGAGTATTAGGATTTTGAATCAGTTTTACTCCATCAATTTTTTATGCATTTTTTTTCCTTCCTTCTGTCTTTCTGTATCTGTGAGCAATCTGTCTGATTCATGCTTTGGTTAAGGTTTTTCCATCAATTATGGAGATAAGTACCCATGAAAATAATGAAAATGTCAAATATAATGGTTTTTATTTGCATATTAGTTTTTAAAGAATCTTATTTGGACTTTTCTTAATGTTGGTTCTCCATTTGACCCAGCTGAAATGAGGACATCTGATCAAACCATGAGAGAATTGGTGATTTTATAGCAAAACCATTTTGTGGTAGCATAAAATAGAAAGTAACTTTGAATCATTAGTTGTCAAATTGAGGAAAATGATCAAAATTACAAATATAAAAAATGCCAAAGGGACAGACTGGATCTGAACGGCCTGGAAAAGCACAAATGATGATTTTCGAGAACTTAAAAGAAAAATTAAAGGGATTATTTGATCAGGTAAATATGACATTTGCAGGTTTTATGTCTTGAAAGGTTATTTGTCTTTTTAAACAGTGTTTGTGGATATTTGATTTCAACTCTATAAGGCTCAAAATGTTCTCGATTTGCATATTGGTTAATCTAAAGAACCCTTCTGTGCTGCTTAAATACGTCTGATCATGTTTCACATGAAGCAGCATTTAGTTCAGTGTAAATCCTTAAAGTCCTGCTGTATCCAGGACTTTAAGGATTGCAGGAGCTGGTTTTGACCGTCACTTGTCCCCAGCTGTTCTATGTAAGTACTGGACGAGGTCCAGAGAGAGGACAAGGCCCCGTCACAAAGCAGAGGACGGTCCATGGGCAGAGGAACAAGGATGAGAGGGGAGTCGCTGTGTAGACGCCACCTAAAAGCCACTTCAGGGTCTATTTATATCAGATGATTGCTGCCTCTGAGCTCAGTTAAAAGCTAAGTTCTTTTTTAAAGGCTTTTTCTTTTTTACTAGAATTGCCAAAATAAAAGAATGTGTTCATGCAATGCTGGGCAGTGTGTGTTTAGATGTTCATGCAAAGCAGTTTCTGTATCTGGCAAGACTTTTAAAACCACACGAAACCGAAGCATCAAGCTGCCTGGCCTGGTCGCATGTTTTTGCCACGTCTGCTTCATGCGCGCTCCAAGCTGGCATTCCTTTAGGGGATGTTGGAGGGTCTGAGAGCACATGGCGCTTTAACATCCACACGTCCCCTCATTTACGCTTATCTGCCTGACGGCTGCGCAAATGGCTTTCTGTTGGAGGAGCGTCCCCTGGGGTGCCATTCCACTCAGAAACAGTGACAGGCCGCTAATACCGACAGCCTCAGCCCTCTTCTTGGCAAACCCTCAGCCACTCACTGACCAGCTCAGGCAAACATCTTGATTGTAATTGAATTTTTGGGCTTCAGTGTGATGAAGGGAAGATTGTTAGAGAAGGAGAGAGACAGCAAAAAGAAACAGAAGGGGGGAAACTCGGGATGAAGATGGATCAGTGGAAAGGTTAGGGTCGGGTGGCGGAGGCGGTGATTAAACAGGATGCAGGAGGAAATAGCAGAGTGTTATGTTGGAAAGTGGATGACAGTGCAGAGAAAGAGGACAAGGACAGTAGTCTGCAATGACTACTGTCCTTGCAGACTACTGCAATGAAATCATAGGGTCTCACTTCCTGTGATGCACGATGCCGAGTTATTTTGTTTTATTCATGTCTCATCTGTGGTCCAGGCTTTTCTTTAACTTATCACAAAATAAATAGTTACTGTTTAAGAGAACTAACTAGTCTGACACTGAAATGGATGTATTCCAATAACAATATCAGCTCAGCTTCAGTTTTTTTCTGTAATTCGGCTCAGATTGTCACATGGATTCATTACAAACGTTAGGATGTAGTTTAAAAATTATAATTGGCAATTGTTGAAATTCAGCTTCTCAGGAATAAAAAAAAAGTTAGATAATAGCTTTCATTCAGAAAAAAGTATATTCATTGACTTTTATGTACCTCCACTTAATTTGGTAAATAACTTTGCATAAAGATGTCATTATTTACCAAGTGACACTTAATTGTCACAAACATTCATGAAGACTCCTTCAAAAAGATGCACATCTCTTCAGATAGAGTGGGCTTATATTGCTTTGACTTTATTAATGCAGCATAATGGCATTTTCTTTGTTTCCATTGGCAACATATCCTTAAATTGTTGATCGAGCCTCTTGGATCCACATGTAAGTCATTTGTAAGTCAGGTGCTCATCATCTCTGGAGTATATTTTAACCCGATAGTTTGAATTGCTGCTCTGACTACAAACGTCCTCGTCGGGTTTTGCTTCGTTGTTAATGTTTCACAAAATATGCTGTGTTTGTAGAAAAACTAAAATATATTCACCTCTGAGTTTAAATCCAGGACGTTCTTTATGCAACACATAAAGTCCCGACTTGCAGTCCCGTCGTGTTCAGATCGACAGGAAGCAGATTTGTTTATGTCGTACAGTTTGCACTTTGGTTTGCAGTGAAGAAAACAAATAGTAGGTGTGATTGCGCCACAAGGGTGTAATCACAAACACTCTGACATGCTCAAACAGTAAACACAAATGATCCGTTTCTTTTAATTTTTTTCTAGATTGGCAGGTTTGCGATAAACAACGTACAGAACCGGGTTTTCATGCCTGACCCCACGTGTCACTGCATGTCAGTCAAACTGTGGAAATACTCTCACTGACTCAATTCAGTCTTAGGTTAGACAAGAACTTCACTTACTGCGGAAGCCCTTCATTTACCAGTCAGTCTGTAAGCAGCTCCAGCTTCACATCCATTCGACTTCAAAGATGTTTAATAAGTTTTTGTTCACACGTCTGAATTTTGTGGATCTTCTTTCTTTTTGTAATCATCAATAATCTTCTGGTATACTTTTCTCTAGGTAACTGTCTGTGCCTCTTGTAGGGGATTTTTGCCAGAAAATGAAGGTGAAAGTATAAAAGTGAAAACCAGCAGGGTGAATGTCAGGGTATTTGGAAGGCTGTCCTGTTTTAGTCTGCTTTATCTGCTCCAAGGTCAGTTTTGATGTGGGATTGTTGTCTTGCAGAGTTTTTAAATTTTCCTTCATCTTGATTTGTTCCAATCTGGGAACATGAGCCAACATGAACAAGTCAGATGTCCTCTTTAGAACAGATATTGAGATATTTGGGTATTTTGACGAAAAGTTTCCCGCAGTCAGTTTTTTGTGTGGATTAGAGACAATTTGCTAGTTGCTTATCTTCCTATTAGTTCACTGCTGAAATTATATAAAAATGTATTTATATGTTAATAGTGTGTTTTATAAATTCTGTCCTATCTGACTCTGTGTGGTTCTGTGTCTTCCTCTGCCACGTCACAGATTTTATTTAGTCAGTGGGGGAGTGCCTCTCATCATCTGTGGCGTCACAGCAGCTGTTAATATAGACAACTATGGAAGCGGGGAGCAAGCGC
The DNA here is from genome assembly GCA_902982915.1 of Phalloptychus januarius. Lineage (NCBI taxonomy): Eukaryota > Metazoa > Chordata > Actinopteri > Cyprinodontiformes > Poeciliidae > Phalloptychus > Phalloptychus januarius. Next base: position 3,272,999 of record CADWAE010000242.1, on the reverse strand, counting down.
CGTAGTAAGTTCCTGATGTGAAGACCTTGAAAGTTCTGAATTTCTAATACAAATCAAATGACTAAGCTTGACTCGTTTGTGTTGCAGCTGCTGGATGGCCTGGGAGCCCAGCCTGGGAGCCTTCTTTGGCCCCGTGGCCTTCATTGTGCTGGTGACGTGCATCTACTTCCTATGCACCTTCCTGCAGCTGCGGCGACATCCAGAGAAGAAGTACGAGCTCAAGCAACTGACAGAGGAGCATCAGAGGCTGGCCGCCGCTGACGTGCCAACTCACTGTCATCAGGGAGCCGAGCCCGGAGCGCTGGCGGCCCCGTCTGGTGGGAGCAACTGCCCCGCCGGCTGCCCCGGCATCCCCATCAACCCTGCACTGCTGGCCAATGAGCACTCCTTCAAAGCTCAGCTACGAACTGCGGCCTTCACCCTATTTCTCTTCCTGGCCACATGGACCTTTGGTGCACTGGCTGTGTCGCAGGGACACTTCCTAGATATGATCTTCAGCTGCCTTTATGGTGCCTTCTCCGTCACCCTCGGCCTCTTCATCCTCATCCATCACTGTGCCAAGCGTGACGACGTCTGGCACTGTTGGTGTTCTTGCTGTCCGGGAAGACGTGCCAACGGTGCGCAGGGGTCTGCTCAGGCGCGGCCCAAAGTGAACGTGAATGGAGACACCCCAGGGCACGGTCACGGCCACAGCCACTGCCACCACGACTCGCCCTGTCAGGCTAAAGCGCTGCTGAGCTGCAGTCACAGCGGGGTGGGCCACTGTAAGCACGCCGCTCTTCCGTCCTCGCAAAATCACGTCACATGTCTGGCGCCGGTGACTCCATGCTGCGCCGTCCTGCACAGCCAGCAGCTGATGGAGGAGGAGCCCACGGCCACCCACGTGCTGCTGCACTCTGAACCAGGGATCCAACTCCACCCCTGCCTCAAAAGCAGCACCAGGACTAAAAGCCGTCCGTTTGGACGCAAAGCCGGGGCGTCTGCCTGCGCGGCGGGCAGCGACAGGGAGTACGCCTACCATATCCCCTCTAGTGCCGACGGAGGCAGCATGCACAGCTCACACACTGACAGCCCCCACAGCACACGTGAGCGGCACACCCACATCTGTCCGCATCTGGCCCACGAAGGCCACCATGACGGGCATCACACATGCCATGCTACAGCAGCCAGCCTGCACGAGTCTCTGGCGTGCCATAACCCATGCCACAGGCATATCTGCTGTTCCAAGGCAGACCTTTTCCCCTCTCTGTGTCCGGCAGAATCAGGGGACACAGGCGTCTTCCTGTGTGGCTGCAGCAAAGTAGCTGAGGAGGAACCCGTGGTAACACATCACCATCTGGAGATGCATGCTCCGCGCAGACAGTCATGCCCCCAGAACCCGCCCAGTCAGAATGGGATTTTAAAGGGAGGCATGCATGAAGGACTTCTGTACACCTCAGACAGCACAGGGAATATACGCACCGGCCCCTGGAAGAATGAAACTACTGTGTAGTGCAGGAACACAATACATTACAGGCGCTACTCCCGCCTCATCCTGCCAAAATGAATTCCGCCTCCCTTTCTAGATGGAAAAAAAAAGTGAAATATCATTTTAAATATCACAATCAACGTGAGGATTTTTTTAATTTCAATATCCACATGTTTATATGTGTGCTGTTTTCTTGTACAGAAATCTTATATCATGCAAACGCCTTCAGAGGTACATCCATAAACCCAGGAGAATCACTTTCAACACTAACAGTTTGTGAAACGTGTCTCACATGATACCATCAGATTTACCTGAAGGTATTCCTACCGCTCCATATTACTGCAGATCTATCTCTCTATATATATTCAAAAAAATGAATGGTCGTGTGTGTGACTATGTGTGTTAGTGCTCAAAGACAACAAGCTGCAAGATGTTTCTACCCTGAATCTGAAAGTATCAATAGTCTACGTTGACGGTGAATCTCCAGTTCTTTGGCATTCATGTTCTAGATGACTAAACCAGCAATTTTAGACTTCATATGGGTATTTTTGCCATCACAACTGTGAATACCTACTAGAGATTTTCTAAATAATAAACAAAGATACCTTTGCTTGGCAGAGATGTGTGGGTGCCAGTTTAGTTGTAGAAAAATCACAGCAGAAACAGCGAAGTGAAAACTATGCGTGCTCCTATCCAGGTTTCTATTGATCGTGATGTCTATATGATGTCTTCACCTCCGTGTTTCCCTCTGCCTGAAAAGAAATAAAATCGACGGCACATCAGGAGGAGCGGTGATGTCACTGTGGACGGTGAGCTAATGTCAGAGAGTTATTGGATTCAGTCCTTTTACTCAAAGTCAGGTCATGGCAGTGAGTATCAGTCGGGTTTTTATTCGTTTCATCTCCGTTTGCACATTTTCCTCCTGCCGATATGAAAGCTGCTTGTAAGAACAGACATGAACAGCTACAAAGTGTTTGAATGTAATCATTGGAATCCGATAACAAGCTGCTAAAGGGCCCACTTTGGGAAGCCTGCACAGAAGTGATCCTTTTTTTATTTCCACACAAAATTTCTCATCCTCACCCCACAATTGGGCAAAGCAAAATACAAGAGCTGTCTAAAATACAAACTAAAACTCCCTTATGTATTTTTTTTGCATGCGTTAAACAAAAGCTCCACATTGTGCAAATGCCGTTAATTACTTTGATCCCGTGCAGCTATTTCTGCTGGTCTTAAGTCTTTTATTTTGTCACAACTGTCTGCTTCACATTCCATAGGTAAATCTGCATTTTGCCACAAATGTTCAGACATTTTATATTATCACTGGCAGAAATATACTGTTAGTAGTTTTTGAAGTATTCTTCTTCTCAGGCTTCAGTGTTCAAACAAAAAAAGAAACAACTTAAAGGATTTCAACAACAATTAGATGCACAAGACTGAATTATCTGTGGATTTATTCTCTAAACTGTTATGGTCAGAGTTATATATATATTTATCAGCTCAAATATAAATATACTGTCCCACTAATATTTGGTTGAATTTACAGTTTGATCACTTCTGGCATAAAGCCAACTGTACAATGGACCTTTCTATCAGAATAAATTAATTACCTGGCATTCATTATCATTTTAAGAATAGTCGCTAAAATGTCATTGGGTTTAGGTCAGAATCATTGCAGAAAGTTCCAGCAGCTTGTCAGACTTAAATCTTGTTGGTTTGGTTGGATGGATTAGTTGGACACATTTCGGTTTCCCCAGTTTGTTTCCATTTATGTCTGGGTTCACTATCCTGCTGGTTTGTTGTGTCCCTCCAAACAAAGCACAGTAACAGAGCAGCCAAACCCATCAGAATGGTGAGATGACTGAGTACAATAACCCAACAAGTCCAGAATTGCTTAGTGGAGTCAGTGTGAAACTAAGAACGCAGCGATAATCATCACCTGAAATTTGATTACAGTGGATGTGGAGCAGGACAAAGATCCAAAATACACGGCAACAAAGCAAAAGCAGGATTGAGTCTCATTGTATCATACAAAAGAAAAAAACAAAGTATCATGTAATAATCTACCGTGTTTTCCACACTATAAGGCGCACTTAAAAACCAGCAATGTTCTAAAAAGCCCACAGTGCTCCTTATAATACGGTGCGCCTCATATATGGGCCAATATTGAGCCACAACAAGTCTGGTAACTACGGTAAGCTGCCGTCGACTTCATTTTCCCCCGTAGAAGAAGAAGCGCGCGGTGAATGCTGGGAAATATGACTGCGCGAAGCGGGCGGTTTCATTTCCAATCGGTAAGAGACACGACGTAGAGTTTAAACTCAAGGCGATCAGACATGCAGAAGAACACGGTAATAAAACAGCTGTTTATTCATTTTGGGAGCGAACGGAGTTGTCAGAACGCTGGTTTGTAATCTATTAATAAAGTTTGACTGACCTATCTGTCCGTTTGTTGACATTCCGTTTAGCGCAGCTCCATCTATGGATGCATAACGTAACCCCAGCCTCTACTGTAGCGGATATTCTATGCGCCTTATAGTGCGGAGAATACGGTATTTTAACCCTGCAGCGCTCCACTCCAGGCCTTTTTGGTTCTGCAATGATGACTTGAGTTTTCTAAACGTCGCTTGTGTAGGATATCATCTACTTGATTTGTGGTTTTTGAATGAAGTGAGACAGTTCAGAGAATAGTTTTAGGAAGATTTAAAGAGGCTATAAACACTTTGGAAACGATAAAACAGATTAACATTAATTTACTAGAACTGCCTCTAAAAACCGTAAACTTCAACCCAGTGCAGTTTGATTGAAAGCCAGGTCAGTGCCAGGAAATCAAGCCTTTTAAATGAGCCTCACCAATTCTGCCAAGAAGACTGAGTATCCCACCAGAAGTTTGCTAAGGGCTCCAAAAGGTGCCTCATGGTTGGACCAAAGCATTAGTGGGGGTGTATGTATATATTTGAGCTCTTATGTTTAATTTTGACCTTGTGAAGAGAGAAAAAACACAATCGAATCAAAACCTGCGTGGCCTGTTCTTGTTTGTCCTACGATGTAAAAAGGAACGGCTCAAATAAATTATTATAAAACCAATTTTAATATGACATTTATGCCTCACAAATACCACACTTAAACTTCTGACCTAAACTATATCTTCTAATCTAGCTGAGTAAAAAAAAAAACCAACATCTTACACATATTAACTTTTGTCAGGGCTGAAATGTGGATCGTTCTTTTGTTACCAAGAAGGTCAGATGCTCTGCAGAATCGCTCCTCTAAAGAGAAGGCAAAAGTGTCTCAGCATTGATTCAGCAGCAGTTGTTTGTCATATAAATGATGACGCTTCAGACAAAACTAGTGACACATTGAGGCAAAAGACTAAAAATAAAAATGTTTCTAAGCAGCAAACCACATCAGCATGCACACTACTCCTGAATCCCTGTGTGCTCTTGTGTCCTTGTACATAGGGTTGGTTTCTGATTATTTTATATGAGACTAAAGATGTTTAAGAATAAACTCTATATGTAAAGAAAGTTGGGAAAAAATAATGACCTCTCAATGTTAATGCTCAGTATCTGAGTTTGAATATGTCCTATTTGTTTTCAGATGGCCTTTATCTGTTCATAAAGTATGCAGACCAGCTACGTGTTGTGAGACTTTCATATGCACGACACATGACATCCAGCCCATCAGGAGAAAAACCGCTACACGATAAATCAGAATGCAATTGAAAAGTTAATTTATTATTTCAGTTTGTATCTTCTAATTTTATGGTTATTGATTACTGTCAATGAAAACCTGAAACTTAGATCATTAGGAAGTTAGATGAAGTCAGACCAATAAAAAGGGATTTTTAATTCAGGCCTTCATGCAAGCGGACAATTTTAAGGCTGCAGACTGGGAATTTGTCAAGCAGAAAGTAATTGACAATTGCTAAAAAGAATGGGAAAATTGGGTGGAAGGAAAAAAGTGTGGTAGAAAAGTAGAACTATATAGCCACTGCCTTGAGAAGATTATTGAGATGCTGCTTCTAGAGCCACCGCAACAAAAGAACTAAACCAGGGATAAGAAATGTCTTACCTCAGCTTAGGAGAAAAAGAACTTAACTGATGCTTAATAAGTCAAAATTTTCTATTTCAATTGGAAATCCAGGTTCTGGAGTCTGGCGAGGTGCAGTGTGAGGTTTCTGTGGTCAGTCATGCTTTGGGGAGCCATGATGCCTGCATGTGGCGATCTAAAGGAAATATTAGAGCACTTGATGCTTCCTTCTGTGGACGGGCCTTATTGAGATGCTGATGTCATTTTCCGGCAGGACTTGGCACTTGCCCACACTTCCAACAGTTCCAGTGCTTGCTTTAATGACCGTGGTATCACTGTGCTCGATCAGCCTACACAGTGGCCTGAGCTGAACCCTGGAGAGGATTTATGGTGGATTGTCAAGAGGAAGACCAGAGACACTGCAGCCCAAAATGCAGATGAGCTGAAAGCTGCTTCTAAAGCAACCTGGGCTTCCTGAACTCTGCAGAGCTGCATGTTTATCACCTTCATCGCACTGCACTGACGCAGCAACGCCTGCAAAACGAGCCCCAGACAATTAGAAAGAGCAGATATTGTACAGTACCTGGATTGATTTTCAGAAGGTTGTTATTTCTGTGTTAAAAATCCCATTTTCATATTTAGTGATTTTCCTATTTTGTCAGAAACAGATTTTTTGGTTTTCATTAGCGCTAAGCTTTAACCATCAAAATTAATAGAAATAAACACCTGAAGAATATTGCTCAGTGTGGAATGAATAAATTAACATCTTAATGACATTCTCATTCATTAAGGATTTATTCACCTGTACAACAACAGAAATGTGTTCATTCTAAAAACAGGCTTCTAGAGACTGGAGATTTGTAATTGTAACTAAAATCAAACCTCTGCTGCAAAATGAAAGTTGGGAGGGCGCTGGTGTGGGTCAGCTTCCAGGTACATCTTGTGTATTTTCTGGTGGTGTGTTGTCGGAGCAGCCTGAGCTTTTTTGAGACGATGTGTTTATCCCAGGCTGCCGCAGGCCGCCTCCTCTGAGGTCATCGTTAGCAGATGTACTGCCCTGACCGAGCGTCACGCTGGCTTACTAACAGCCCACCAGACAGCTGCTGGAATACTCACCTGTGGTACTGTGACAAAAACCTGAAGCCAGTTTTCACTTTTTTCTACACTGACACAGATACCCAATAAATGTATTTTTTCACCATGCAACAGATGAAAGCGTCTTTGGCTCAGCGTGTATGCATGTATGAGTGTTTAACTCACGACAAAAGCAAAAGCCTGTTGTTCCCTTCCAGTTCCTGGTGCTCTGTTTCTATCTGTAAGCAGCACAATGGAAAGTAAGATGTCTGACACAGTCGCCACCGTGGAGGAAGTCAGACGACTGCAGCTTTGGGTGGCGGCGCTGCTCAGTGAGTGCATGTTGTGCGACCGTAGACCTTGTCCGACCAAGTGCTTTTCCTCATGTGTACACATCCAACAGTGATGAGACGGGGGTGTCTCACTAATCACACCCAGGTTTGACAGGCTATGAAACGCCTGAGTTCATTTAATATGCTGCTGGATTCTTTCTTTTATATCCAAGGCCATCCCATGTCCTCCTCTGCCTCCCCATCATCAGATTATCCATCTGATTGAAAGCTAAGTGAAGTTTTAGACCTACGAAGAAGACGCTGAGTAAGCAAGAGCAACAAAAGGGTTTTTTTAGAAGGTAAGTTCACCAACTCTTATCTGAAAACAAAAAACGTTATTCAAGTGAGTTTAAGTGAAGATGTGATGGGAATTTATAAGTTGGTTTATCCACAAAAACAACAGCAGCTTAAAGGAAAATGTTGTTATGGCGGCTCTTTCAGGCCTTCTGCTTTTGCAACATGTTTCAGAAACAACCAGCCAGGTTTTTAATAGCCCATGCACATTACAACCCAAAACCCCAACATATTTATTGAGGGTTTCATGAGCTACGCCAACAGAAAGTAGTGCATTATTGTGAAGAGGAAAGGAAGCGGTACACAGTTGTCAAAAATATTTACAAAGAAAATTCAGAAGTTTTGCTTGCAGATGTGAGTATTTTAATTTTCCTAAATAAAATCCAGTCTTAATTGCCTTTTACTGTCACCCAGAAAATAGTTAACTACTTTGTTGTAATACAACAAAATGTGCAAAGGGTGTGAATGCGTCTGAGAGGCTGTGGGATGTTTATAAAACAGTTAAATGTGAGGTTTTCTTAACCATGTTGCATCTTCCTTACAAAAACCCTTCATTCGATGAAGGGTGGGATTGTTGTTCCCATCCCTGGTCTCTCACATCCCATGTCATCCTGACTCCATATGCCTCTGGCTCCCTCACACTCCTCCTTCTCCTCGTGTGTTAAGCAGTTCTGTCTCCCATCAATAACCCAGCCTGCTCCTCCGGCTCCGATCTTGGCAGACAAGACTTGTGACAGAGGGCTGTGATCGTCATGCTAATGCTGTCCTTGACTTAAATAACATGCTCGAGAGTCGCGGGGCGGGAGAGCGAGTGCTGAGTGGCAGAGAGGACGGGTGGCGGTGTGCTGGTGTGTTTTTATCCGTGTGTGTGTGCAGGAGGTGAAGGCAGGATTGGGATTTGAGGCTCAGTGGATGAAGGAGGACGAGAGAGGAAGGTTTGGAAGATCAAAGAGAAAGAGAGGACAGAAAGAGGTGGGCAAAGCTGCTTATGAGATACCATCATTTCATTTCTAGAAAGCAGTTTTTCTACTGTATGTGTGTGTGTGTGTGTCCCAGAAATGTCTTCAGCTGTGTGAGTGTGTGACTGAGATGTGCATCCAGACCTGCTGCAGGATCTGAATGTATCACCGGTTTAACACCATCATAACATTTACTGAGACAACGACAACAGTTTCATTAAACAACACAGGCAGGGTGTTGACTTCACTATGATGCACGTTAGGAACAATGATTAGGTGTTATTTGGTGATGAATCAACTGTGAAGCCTGTTGATTTGTCACAGTTTGTCAGTCGAGGTTGTAAATTGCCTCAAATATCACAAACAGGATTTTTTGTTGGTTTATTTGATCAGCAAAGCCGTGTTGGGCCCCAGAATGTCACCGTAGGCAGAAGATGCATTCCAGCCCGTTAATAACTCAGCAGCTCCTAGGAATCCTTCCTCTATGCACCAGAAAGTAATGAACAAATCTGCTAACCCACTTCTCCTCACTCAGCCCTGTTCTTCCACTTCCTACTCCCTTACTGTCAACACAGCTGCACCTGATATCTATTATGTGACAATCTGAAGGCAGGTTCCTGTTTCTGAAAGAGCAACTTGACGTCCCAGTGAGTGACATGACCAAATATTCCCTTTAACTTGTTTTCCCCTGACAACCATGCTGCGCTGCTGAATTACTCCATGCCTCAAATCACTGGCAAAAACTGTAAAATGATGACAAATACTCTGAGTCAAGCCAGTGTGATTATTACTGAGCTCCTTGTCTCAAAGTCGTGTTCTGGATTTGGTGAGAGCAATCAGCAGCTAATCTGTGTTGTTTCATGTGTTTGCTCTGCTTCTTTCCCCACCAGCCCTTTTTTTGTGTTATTTATATTTTCTGCTGATGGTGATGCAACATTGTACAACAGGAAGAGTGCAAAGAGTCACGTGACGGTTTTAACCCATCAATCTGGTGGATTATGGGAGCCAAAGAGGCTGTCACTCCACTGGGTTACATGAAGTCACCCAGCCAGTTTCTGTCCATTCCTCCCCACTGATTCTCCCAACTTCAGGAGAATGAGAGAGAACGGGGAAGCTGGGTGGTGGGTGGCAAAGGACCAGGAGACAGGAAGCAGATCTGAGTGTGTCGAGGGAGGAAGAGCAGTAAAACCAGCAGATTATGCTGAGGAAGTCTTGTGTTATAGGTTGTTAAATCCCACATGGCTGCTGATAACCGACCACCTCTGCTGGGTTATTCTCTGCACTGAAGACATTTTTCTCAATGTTTTGTTAAATTTGTAGTAATTAAAAATGTACCATGCTTATATTAGTCGCCTTCTGTCCATTGACTTCTGCTTATCTAACATTAGTTCTGGTCTGAGTGGCGCCCAACCAGTGAGACGCGTCCAGAAGACCTTCAAAGTTTGGCACCCATGATCTGCTCAGAAAGATGCAAAATGTTACTTTAATGGAGGAACAGATGTGGATATATTTTAAGGCACCTCAAGTACATTTCTTGTTTGTGTGACATTTAAAATGAATCAGAAAAGAAAGGTATGGAAGCCAAGAGCAGACACTCTCCACCTGTACTTTCTCCCGAAGGTTTTCTCAAGATAATTAGTTCATTTTCCGTTTTCTCAACATAACGACTTCATTTCCTCTTGGTTTTCTCAATGATTGGTGTTCAACCTGATTTCATCCTTTAAATGCATGGCCATTAAATTGCATGCATGCCGTTGTGGCGAGCATTTGAAGGATGGAGTCAAGTGTAACACACACCAATGATTTTATGAGCTCAAAAAGACAAAGCTTGGTTTCTCAAGATTGAGTTGTTATTTCAATAAAGCCATTTGTATATGTGGAAAGTGGGAAATTAACTTGAGAAAACTATTGAGAAATGAACTTGTTATCTCGAGAAAACCATTGTAAAAAGTGCAGAAAACATCCGCTCTCGACTTCTGCAAGAAAAAGAAGTGTGGACCTCCACATGTTTGGTTAGAACTTTGGCACAAGGATTATTTATATCTCTGAAGCTGCAACATTAATCTCGTCAAACAATTAAACACAACGGAAATCCGTTTCCATCAAATAACTTTGGAAGAAAATGGCTTCTGTGTCCCAAATGTGTTTTCATGTGAAATAAGTGCAAAGGCAAAAAGCTGAAGAAGGCAGTAAGACATTTCCATAGTGCATTGTAAAAAGATTTCTACATCACAAAGGGCTGAAAGACCAAACAGAGAGAAGGAAGCCAACACTCAATAAGCATCATAAAAAGCAAAATCACACAGAGTTACGTAAATTTTGAAGGCAAATCCTGTGACCTGATGAAGCTAAAATGCAATTGGTTGATCATAATTATCATCATAATAACTAGAGGAAAAGAGGGAAGCTTGAGATCCTGAGAAGCCCACGCCAACTGAGAAGAAGAAGAAGGACATCATCATGTTCTGGGGGTGTTTTACTGCAGGAATGATGGATCGATGGCACTAAGAAGAAAGGATATCGAAACAACGACACATCATATTAACCTGGAAGATGAAGTTTGGGCACAAATGAGTCTTTAAATTGTCCAATAAAAATTTTGGCCAGAGCTGAATAGGTGCATCCAAGCTACTGTTGTGAGAAACTTGTGGAAGGAAATCCAAAACTTCTCACAAAGATCATTTCAAATGGCAGAATTCAAATTTATCCTCAGAAAAACATCCTTCAAGGTGACATTTCTGAATGAATGTTCACGTATTCATTTCAGGTTTTAATAATAAGAGTCAATTCTTCCCCCACTGCAGGAGCTATCTGTATCCAATAAGGAATAAGAGAAATATCCAGAAATAGTAAATGTGACAACCATGTTGCAAAGCCCACAAGAAGTTTGTATCAGGTTTTTTTTTTGCATATTAGAGGATCATATATTCTCTAACATGATAGTGACCCCCAGGCAGGAGTGATTTTTGAGAAGGAAGGTTAATAAATAATCAAACTCTTTCCATCAAATCATTGCAGAACGTTGAAAAGAATGTTTTCTAAATTATTGTAGTTGAAAAACAAGAAAAACCTCATTGTGTTTTTCTCCTGGTTCTCATCCTTTTTGGTGTTTTAGCAGTTATATTATTTTATTTTCTCTCATGTTTTAAGCAGCACTTTTATTTTAATTTTCCACACTAATGCTAATGTGAAAGCTCATGTATATCTAGCTGTTAATGCCAGGTAGTGATTCAGTTGCTATGATACATCTGTTCATTTGCAGTATTTTGCAACATCACAGGATGTAGTCCTAATGGTTTCCAAAGCAGAGGGAGTTTTATTAAATATCATGCTCTTATTTTACAGTCAGTTTAGAAAGTGGGACTTTCCAAAGTCTAACAGCTGTCTGAGAACAAAATCCAATTTCAAACTCTGCATTCCCTTTAGGATGAGTTCAGAGTCTGCTCTTGAAAAGTCAGTCTGTCACCACTTTTCTTTGTTTCTACCAGATGAGCTGTGGGAGTCTCAGGCTGCAAATGAACACTTGACTTTGAAAAGGCTTTAGAAATATGGTCAAATATGCAAGAGTGGACTATTTACAGAACTCCTTAGTTTTCCTCTGTGAAGTGGGGCAAACATGACAAAAACCACTGCTGTAAAGAAGTGATTTGATGTATAAGGCAGGTAACTTTAAGTCACACTTAAAAAAAAAGTTAATAGCTGATTGTCAGGAGCTTTCCTGCCAGATTTCTGCTCTGGTTTTGCTCACTGTCCAGGGACGCCATCTAGTGTTTAAAAGCAGGAACTTATTCTAATAAAGAAGACACCTGCCTTTATGACTGGCATCTGGAGCAAGACAGAGGTTAACAGTCAGGTTAATGCATCAGCTGGATTGCTGAGTAAGTTTACTACGTACTTCTGGAATGACCTGGCAACCAGGGAGAAGTTATTAAAAACAGGACACTTCTCTTCCAGCTCCCAAGCTATTTCTGACATACTGGCTTTCCCAAACACTTATTGTTAGCCAGCTTTAAATGAACTAAGCTTATAGATGTAAAATAGCATCAATATGTTTTATTGTCCTGCTGTGGGAAAATGCAGCAAGATAAAACCAAGATGAAGGACTAAATCAACAGCATCACAAAAGGTAAAAATATAATAGAAAATGGAATAAGAGACTCTAGAGTCAGTGCGAAAAACAATATTGTATAGTTCTTAAAAATAGCATACTCGGATCAAAGAAATGTGTAAGACGTAGATATTTCTGCATAGAAAACAACAACAGACAACTTACAAGAAATTAAAATATTGTGCTAATATCAGCAGGAGTTTGTTGGGAGCCGTAATCATTATAAATTCTACCAACTGCTGGGAGGAAGGATTTACTATATTCAGGACATTCGCTGCCCCTTCAGACTCAGTTAGACTTATTTTTCTGATTTTCATTTCATTAACAGTGAAGCAGCTCAAATAATTAGAGAAGGTTGATTGAACTCCACCTCATGTGAAAACATAACATCACTTTGCTTCCTTTCTTTCTGTGACTGGAGCATCTATAAGGTGGTTTTCCTCCTTTAGCTCAGTGCTCTCTGGAGAAACTACACATGCACTGAGTTTATGCAGTTTCACCATTTTCACTGCTTGGCCTGATGAATATGCATCCCCTCCTTCCCTTTTGGCTTTCATGCCTGCATGTTTCTTCATGCTCACAAACACGCAGAGCTCATTGCAGAAGTTTGCACAACAAACAGTCATAAATCCTACAGATACATTGGCTGACAAGTCTTCCTGATGAAGAAAATGACACCAATTTGGTTGAAGTTTTATAATCCTGCAATTTTAGCATTGTTTGCTCAGACTCAAAGCAGAGCAATGATAGCAGGCAATAACATATATATAGTTATATATATAATTATTTAAAAATGTTTAAATTACAACAATTTTGTCAGAGATTATACATATTTTCGAACATTTTGCTTGTTTTTGCTGTGAACAAATTTTTTTTTGCTCTCTATCAAGTATGACTGAGGTTTAGATATATTGCATTGAAGGAAAGGCAAACATTTTCATTTTCAGATGTTCAAACCTGGCAGAGGCAGACGTTTTAACTTTGTCAAGCATTTTCCATCAACCAGAACACAAAGAGAGGTATATTTAATTTCTCTGGGACCCATTCCCTGTAGTTTTGTTTCGTACTCTGCCACATCAGTATGAAAGAAAAAACTCTGGCAAAAGCATTCAATAAAAACTCTCCTTCTCATTAGCTTCAACTAGTGCTTCACCTTCAGAGATTCAGATACAACAAGAAGCGTCGTGGTATTCGTAGATAAGCAGCTAATCCGTCCGTGTGAAGAATAAACACCATCCCTCTCTTGGCTACTTCATGCTGCCAACAAAAATCCAACCACGCTGCTTTGTTCTCAGTAATAAGTCATTGAGGGGATACTCTAAAGTGTTTGTATGATCACAACAATTGCTAAAGGGAAACTACTGACTGCTTTAATCTCAACATGACAAGGCTGAGCAGTCAACAAATGCAGCTGTGGCTCCCCAATGCGTGTTCAGAGGCGACGGCCGCACCGCCGCTGCTTCTGGATCTCATCTCATCACTCACCTGAGCACCACTGGACCCCAAATGGGTTCTCTGTTATTTATTACACAGCACAAGTTGATACTTGAACTGAGCAAGCAGTTACGATGGATCAGAAAGGTCACCAATTCTGCTGAAACGTACATTTTGACTGTCCAGAACTTGGAACCAAGAATAAGGAGATCCAGCTATGAAGTAAATACTGCAAGTATAAGATGAAGACTATTGACATGGATTGTGGCATCTTTCAGAAAGTGAGAGATATTAGGCAGCAAGTGAACTCTTTGTAAAGCTGATTTCTCAGAATCAGGAAAAATGGGTAAAGTATAAGAATTTGAACAAGGACCAGATTGAAAAGGCTAGACAACTGAGTCAGAGTATCTAGAAATGTGCAGCTTTTGTTCTGAGTTCCTGATCTGCTGTTGTCAATATCCATCAAAAGAGGTCGAAGGTGGAACAAACAGCAGAAGTGACGGCCGGCTTGTGAGGTCTGATCCAACAGGTGAGCTACAGCAGCTCAAACTGCTGAATAAATTATCGCTAGTTCTAAAAATAATGATCAGAGTTTGTTGAGTTGGCAGAGACCAATCAGTGGAAAAAGACGGCTTGTTTCTGATTAATCATGTGCTAATGTGTGTCATTTATCACAGGTACACATTGCATGCACCACTGATCTCTGCGTTGTTACAGACCATTTACACATTTTAATGGAAGCAGTGTTTGCTGATGGCTGGGGCCTCTATCAGCATGACAGCATCCGCTGTCATAAAGAAGATTGCTTGGGAATGGAAGAGTTTGAGCTCTTGACTTGGCCTCCAAATTTGTCCAGCTTCCTCAATCCAGTGGTGAATCTGTGGGATTTGCAGGACAAACGAGTCCAATCCATGGAGGACACACATCACAGAATCCAAGACGCAGACCAAGGGTCAGTGACCTACGAGCCATTTTTGGGTTGGTGAATCCCTGAATAAAACTGACATTTCTGAGTTTAAAAAGTTGAATATTCTAAACTTTGGAAATTCAGAAATTTCAAGATTTTTTTTTTTCTAAAAAGCCACAACATAGCTCTGAAACAAAACTTAGAAATGTCCATGTTTTTTTTTTTGTTTTTTTTTTCCCAGACTATTTCTGAGATTAATCTTGAAATTTCTGACTTTTTTTTGGTCATAAATTCGCTCCTCCTTTTTTTTGTATACAGTGGCACTAATAGCCTGTCATACAGATAGATTTATTAGCTGTCACATCATAGCTGTGATAGCAGCACAGACTTAGCATTTTTCTTCTCCTGGCTTTTAAAAAATATAGTAGGTGTATTTTTGGAAATGTTGCAATATAAATTGTCTCTTTATAACCCAGCTGAATTTTTATTGTCAGATAAAATTTCCTAAGAAATATCAATCAAACAAAACAAAACCCTGCACATGAGGGGAACAATGATTAAGTAGAAATTCCTTTGTGTTTTACGTAACATAAGCAGTGAAAAACAACAACATATAAGCGCACATTAATCAAATAACACCCCAAGCAGAGCTTGATCACAGGGATAAGTGGAGATAATGTGAGTCACTCAAACTGGAGGTTACTGTGAGCGGGGGCGAGGAGCCAAACTGTGGCATCCAGGCAGAAGCGTCTCCACTCCGCCTCCTCTGGCTCCTGCGCACGGAGGGGAAGATCCATCCGAGGCTCAGAATAAAACTGAATGTTTCGCCTCGATTCTGAGGAGGTGCTGCAGCCGCGACAGCCTCAGATCCCGGCTAGCGCCCCCAGCAGCACCGGCAGCAGCAGCAGCAGCAGCAGCAGCAGCAGCAGCGCGCTGCAGGTGCACAGAGCGGACGCATTGCTACACTTTACATCTTCTTTATGGCGTTGCTCATTTGGACTCCAGCGTCCCACAGTGGCAGTCGACCGGCAGCGGGTGTTCGAGCTCCCTCTCAGAGGATGGTGTTGTCCTGAGAGCTCAGACATGCCATCTGTCTCTGCTGGAAACGTCGCTGTCTGGGCTGCAATTCGCTGCGCGCCTTGAGGGAATCAAAGTTGGTGCAATGGAGACTTCCGGGAGTGATGCTGCTGTCACATACTTGGAGAAAGCTGATGAGAGAGATGGATATTATGATCTGGAGCATCTCCCTCCACTGCTGGAAGATGAGGTGAGGTTGTGGCTTTTACTGGAGTGAGTTTTTAAGGTGTGATGTTATTTATGACTACATTAAAAAAGTACGAATATGTCAATACACCATGGATAAGTTAATTTATTTCAGCAGTTTAATCCACAAAGTGAAACTCACATTATATACATGAATTAAAAACTGATTAATGCAATTTAAGTGTTTATTTCTGTTCTGGATATTAGAGTTTGCAGTTAAAAAATGAGGAGAAATTATTTTTATGACCTACATATGAGGAGGACTATACTGACTTGACCATTGTGCTTTCCAAAGGAAGGGTAATCCACAAAAGGGCATCATTAAATATGCTGGCTGTTTATACAACATAATAATGCAAGCAAGTTAATGGGAAGTTGAGTGGAAGGAAGAGAAAATATGGTAGAAAAAAGGTCAGCAAAGATAACCACAACATTGAGAAAACCAGTAGGCAAAGCTCATTCAGGACTTTGGAGCTTCAAGAGCAACAATGCACAGATATTCCCAAGATATAGACTCCTAAACCAGCGTCAGTATCACAGGTGTCTTACCTGAGAAAACTGAAACCACCCACTCATTTACATCAGTTGTCTGGAATCAAAGAGGCATTTAAAACATACGCAGCAAGAGAGCAAGAGTACTTCAGGCTCCTGGTGTATTTTCAAGTACTTCCTGTTCCCTCTGCTGACAAGCTTCATGGAGATTCTGATTTCCTTTTCCAACACGACTTGGCAACTGTCCTCGATACCCAAAGTATCAATACTTTGATGATCATGGCAACACTTAGCTTGATTGGCCAGTAAACTGACCTTACCTGAACTCTACAGAAATTCAAAGAATTATTGTACAGCAGAGACCAAACAGCATAAAGACAAAGTATATAAACCGTACATAAGTTGACATACTTTCTTGTACTTTTTAATTCACCTTATCTAATATTTAAATTGTCTGAAAACCTGAATTTTGGGTTTCCAGTAGCTGTGAGTGATGATCAGATATTGTCAAGCATCTCTTGCTGTGCAACTGATTCAAATCTAAACCTTTTGTGTTTCTGAATGGGTTCATAAACAGTTTAGAAACTTCTTACAGTACATGTCAGACGATCTTTTGGTTTACATGTCATTGGCTTCTGCAGTCAGAAATAACTGACATTTTACACAAAAGTCGAACACCTTGTCCGCAGAAATCAGTGACTACCGGTTACCAGCGCAAGCCGTTTATTTTTGTTTTATGCAAACTCTTAAGGACATGTTTACCAGTGTGGATCAAAGGATGTCATGTTTTTTCCTGTCAAAGTGTTTGCTGTGTTTAGTCAGAATCAACAAAGTGAGCTAGCTTTGCTTTGTTTGGACACTTAATCATCTCAACAGTAAAAATTTGAAAACGTGAGTTCTATTTAATATTGTTTTACTTTGAAACCAATAGATTGTGTTGGGATCAATTTAACCTAAATATAATCTTAGGAACTCATAAAAACAAAAACAAAGTATTTTCTTCTGCTTTTTCCTTTAGCGGGTCAGTTTACTTTAAGCTATCCCAGTTAGCAAAGGGCTTTCTACTCATTGGACCTTCACCTGCTTAATTCAGGACAAACTTTAAGAATGTCAAACTTTATAATTGGCTTTGTGTAGAAAACAATGACCCTAAAGGTCGCTGGCCTTTCCTGTCCTCTCACTTCCAAGGTTCAAAGATCTGGAGCGCAGCGTCAGGTTGCTGGGAACCTTGGAGCTTATGTAGGCTAACACATTTAGGTTGAGCAGGCTGAGAGAGTCTAGTGTTCCCCTGCACTGTCCTCATGGGAAGCCAGCTATTTCTGGTGATGCTGCTGCTGCATGAAGAGGTTCATCTCTGCCCTGTAATTTCTCTCCACACAACTTGATCACACAAATTTGACACTTTCTAACAACCTGCTGCCACCTTCCTCCTATGAATATGTTCAATATGGTACTTTATTTTTAATCAAATGTTATTCATGGGTTTCCAAAGAAGACCTACGTTGTAGATGGCAAAATCTTTTTAAATAAAGCCCACTTGTGAGATGCTCTAATTGTCTGTCTTGGAAAAAGTGTAAAATTCGTGTTCGAGTGCAGAGTGGAGGAATTGACAGCGACTGCTTCGTGACACACTTAACTCTCCAAACATCCACCCCTGTGTCTGAGTGACGGCCAGCTTTTGTGTTGTGAGCCTACAGAAGATCCTGTAATAATCAGACTCCTGCATTATGCTGGATACTGCCTGGGATTTCTGGGATCACTGCGCCTGCCAGAGTAAATGGTGCCATTTGGTAATGGATCACAGATGATGCAGTGTGTTCAGTGTGGGTGTGTAGATTCACAGTTCCCTACAAGTGAGTGTGTGCACTTTATGTATGTGCATCATTTTTCTTAGAAGAACTAATATTGTCCCCTGCAGAAAATACTCGATTTCCTACATCTGGTTTCAAAATTAGGTCACTGTTTCTAAGTGCTCTGCGTATCTTAGAGAGGTGTAAGCACATATATTTCTATTAATTAAGCTCTTGTCTGACTCTAGTGTTAGTATTTTTTGTTAGAGGTAATTTACAAGAAAAATCTTCTTGAACATCATGATTAACTGAGGTGATGATATTCAGTCAGTTTTTGTTATTTCTGAGTGGAGTAGAGATGGTGGAACTAAAAGAATTTGCACAAACATCTATGGAGTGATTGCATCTGAGCACAAAGGCTCAAAATATAGAAAATAGTTATTCAAAGAAAAATGCATTTCTAAAAGCCATTACTTTAAATTGGTTCTTATATTTGTAACACAGAACAATATGAAGTTGGGTCTTTTATTTTACCTAACGACAGTGATTGTTGGATGCGTGTGTGGTTACCGAGGTCTGCATCAAATCTGTATGCTGAATTAATTTGGGACCATTGTGTTGAGTTTTGATGGTGCTCTTGTTGCTCATATGGTCCACATATGTAAATACTGGCTGGGAGCAAAGTGTTGGCTCGACAGCAGCTAGCTGAGTCAGCAGCCAGACCATGGAGGTGACAGAGTGTTTGTTGTGCTGCTTTTCCCCATGCAGAGATTCCCCCCCCCCCCGGGAAGACAATTAGAGTAACAGGCATCACTTTTCCGTTTCTGATGTTCGTTTTGGTTTAATTGATCAGTTATATTTGAGTTGGCCTTAATGAACAGTTTAAAACAATGATTCCCAGGTGATCCACACCCTGCTGGATGCTGTTCTTTCTTTATTGACCAGAACATTCTTTACCTCTGTAGGAAAACGTCTCCCTGGCCGACATTCTTTCTCTGCGGGACAGCTGCCTCAGTGAGGAGGAGGTATGGGCCGTGTGTGCAGAGTGTGTTTTGGCCCTGCAGAGCATCAGACCCTCCCACCTCTTCTACACCCTATGTATAACACCAGACACTCTGGCCTTCAACGCTCATGGGAATGTGTGCTTCATGGAGCAGCTAAGCGGTGAGTCAACAGAAGACATAACGTTTTTGTTTTGTCAGATTTCTGAAATATTTTGCATGCAATGCTCTTTGCACTTACTTGCAAGATACTTTCTTTGGATAATTTAAGTTTGGAGGATAAATCCTCCACACATACTAGATATAGCTTCCAGTTGTAGTACAGCCAATATGTGGGCTGCAAAATCCTACGTGCCTGTTAGTGCATAACACTTATACAAGAAGTAAGCTTTATTCCAAAATTACATAACAGACTTGATCAGAAATGCAGCAACAGAAACTCTAAATCTAGGTTTATCCAGGTTAAAATCTAGTTTTTGATAGAAGAACTAGTTTGCCAATTTCACAATATATGCAAAGTTTTTTAAATGATACAGTTCACTTCCTGTTTTATTCCTCTATATGTTTCAGCTTATTTTATTTTTCCTCTCACATTACTTACATCAGCACATTGCACGTACTGCACTCTGCTGCATCTCACCATGCCTTGCTTCCAGACATCAGAAATTGATAAGCATTGATTCGGTGAACACAGGTTGCCATAGGAATCGTTGTTGTGGCAACCGTTTCAATAAAGCCGGCAGTCATGCTGCGTTGCGTAGTCATCTATTCATACTAACACACTGTTTAGCAAAGATAGTACCTGTTAAAGTAATACATCACACATTTTGGATGCAATACATGGACACAACAGAGATCGTTTGAATGTCTGCTGCTCTAAATTATTGAGTGTTGTTGCATTAGAACATTTGATTTTTCTGTTTCCCTTTGTGTCCATTTAGTTGAAATATTACAAAGCAAGTTATCATTCTGTAACTTTTCCTTTTCAAAGTTATAGGCTGCAGTTCATGCTTGTTTTATGTATATATATATATTTTTTTCTTACATTAAATGGGTAAAAGAGCATAAAAGAAAAAAACAAGGACAAGGTAACAGAGAAGGCAGCCAAAAGGCACTGATGAGTGAATATGCCAAGTTTGTTCAAGTTTGTAACACCAAACTTGAGCACAATTGTGAAATTACACAATCATTCAATTCATTAAGGTAAGATTCATATATTGCAGCCAGAGAGGAGGAGAAAATCAAGAGAAAAGTTAACCAAGAGTAGCTTGAATGTTGAAAAAGCCAATTAATGGACATAAAAGCTTCCTGTGGGAAGCCAAGTGATTCCTATCAGTGGTGACAGAACCCTTGTGGCCACAACTGTCATCCAAACCACTAAACTCTTAGTAGGTTTCATGTAGCTGATGAACGTTGCATTTCTGCTCCTGTTCTGACCAGCATCTTTAATTTCATCTGTAAGGGTCTCAGCACTCCCCTTCCTTACAAAAGCCATGTAACAAAAAACAGCCGGTAACATTAATTATCCATACAGTGAATGTGCGAGTCTCACGTTTCTTAATATTACTGTACATGTTTTACTGGTAGCTGTTTAGCTAACCTACAGTAATGTCTCTCAATCCTTTAGGATTCTGCCTGTCAGACCTCTCTGTCTCTAAAAGTTTGCTGATTAAATTAGTTTCCCAGAAGTCTTATTAAAAGTTTTAAAAAAAACACAGGAAAATAAAAGAAAAGAATATTCTAATCTGATGAACTTTATGCTCACTAACAACACCAAATAGTTGTGGTTATTCGGTTGAGTTGAATGTTCTGCCATAACTGTATCTGCAACTGTGACGTGTCTATTTCCATCTGCTCTTGGTTGTTTTTTCACTTAAACCCAAAACTCCAACCATAATAATTATTATAATCAGTGGCTGATTATTCTCTCCAATAAAGAGATTGATTTGGTTCATAGGAGAACATCAGTCCTATTCAACAAAGCATTTTTCATATTTGTAGCAAAGTGCTGGCTGCATCCATTTTGATCACAGATCTATTCAGCATATTCCCCTTAAAGGAAGATTTTCTTTTTGTCAGGAAAACAATGTGTTATGTGACTACCTTGAGGAGTGTGTAGATGTTGGCTACATTTGGAAACACATGTGGATTATTACATTAGGAATCCAAAAAAGCACAGAAAATTGCACTTTAAAATTATTCTGTGATATTCTGTGAACAACCAAGCAACTCTGACCTTGGAGGCTCCAGATTTCCATTAGCTCACCACTAAGACATATCAGTACGTTTCATTTCAGCTGATTAATTGCAGCAGTAACACCAGGGAGGTGGCGGGATGAGTATGTGGGTGCTGCGGCGATGTTCACATCATGCAAATTGAGTCAGAGCAACAAAATGTCCTCGTAGTCATCATGCAGGATGATAACAGATAACTGTTAACTTTCCCCATGAGACTTGACATTGCAAGCTGTTCCATTTTGGATGAAACTCCTACAGGCGGAGCGCCGTGGGAGATCTGATTGGGAGAGTGTGTTGAATCTGGTAGATTGCTCAGCTCATACTACCTGTTGTGCTAAAATGCCAGAGGCTCACATGACTCACGCCATCAACCTGATATAAATTGCTTCACGCTTAATGACTATTTTTATTTCTCTTCTTTGATGACTATTTCAGTGTGTTACAATCTTTTCCCAGCTACAATGGTTTTGCATGTGTCTTCCACTACTTCTTATACAGTCGTGTTCTTTGAAGTGAAAAGCAAAGGAGAGAGAATGAATGAGAAGAGGAGGGTAAAGACTTGAGAGGAAAGTCTCCCAGCAAAGATCATCCTCCCAAAGATTTCCTCCTTTGGTGGAAAACCAAAGGAGGAAACTGTAAAGAGAGACGAAAGGGGAGAAAAATTGGAGAAAGGAAAGATGATATGTTTTCATGAAAGAAGCTAAAACTAAAAGGTTAAAGAAGAGATTTCTGGGAAATAAAATATTAAAGTAAAATTAAAGATTTGAAAGAAGAATTTCTGCTCTTTGTAGCCCAGAGCCAAACTCAAACGGCGAACTGTCATGACCCACTTTACTCCCTGTCATTCTGTCATATCCTCCCTCATATCCTCCCCACAGGACTCATGTCCTTCTCCAGTTGAAATGAAGCAGAGTGCTTATCACATTGCTGCTGTGCACCTGTGTTGTTACTGTAGCAGGCCTGAGCGCTGACCCACTTCAGGAGGAGGACAACGATGAGGATGCACCCGATTCCCGTTCACCTCTTTTCAAATTCTGATCATGGAGATTATCTTGAGATTATCCATCACACATGAATTATGCAAATTGAGAGAAGCAGCTGCCTTTTCATTGGACTGTAGGGGCTAAATAAGCACCATGCATCAGTCTAAGAGTTCTGCATTGTTGCCATCAATAGTTCTGAGAAGGGAAACTTCCCTATCAGTTCCTTTGCATCCAAAAATGTGAATTCTCCCCTCGATGTGATGTTGCTGTGTAGTAGAGTTCAGACATGCTTGACAGAGACGTTTCTGGATGTTTGTGACCTGCAGATGACCCAGATTGCTCCTTTGTCCCTCCAGAGTTTGACAACACGGGCAGCACATTCGAGGTAAGAGAAATGCGTCGTCACAGCCCATCATTCACACACAACTCGCAACCAAGTGCGTGTTTTGTAACATTTTTAACAAAAAGGAAATAGCTGCTTTATATATTTTTCCTTCCTAAAGCTATAAACCCCACTAAGATTTATTTCTTGCTCTTCTTCTAAGCTAACCTTAACCTAGTTTCTCTGCAGCCTAATTGCTTGGAAGGTTTTATATTGCCCAGTCTATTTCTTCTGCATCATTCCACTGTGGGATTCAATCAGCTTTTTTATGTAATCACCTCCTTTGATGCTGAGAGGGTCATCCCTGTTTTGCAAGAGCATTGCTCCTGTGGGACCACAATGCTACTGCAAATCCTCCGCAGTCTGTCAATCTGCTCAGTTTGAGTTATGCAGCAGGAATACATATCGTTGTTCACAAACACAATTCCTAAACTTGGTTGTTCCTGCAGCTTCAGTTATTGGAAGTGCACAACAACAGCACAGACCAGAATGGCTTAATGCATAGTTTAGATCAATACAAGACGAATCTCTGATTGTTACAGTTTAAAAGCTGTGAGAAGTCTGTAACTGTACCGGATTCTAAATTAATTTTGCCGATTCTGGAATCCTGTTCAGTTACTTTAATAAAGTCTGAACTATGTACATTAGCAAGCAAAATTACATTACATTAACAATGTAGTTTCTTTCAAGCTTATCTGCAGTTAATGGTAAATGTTTTAGAAATGTTGGAATTGTCCTACTTTATTTTGTAACAAAATGCAGTCAAACATCCTGAAAGGACATTTTCTCATCCTTATAGCTGCTGGAAAATAGCTGCTACATTTGAAATGTTCTTTTCTTCCATACAATATGCAACTCTTCTGGTTTCAAAAGAGAAAAACCTGAGTTTGCGTTCGAACATACACACCCAAGGTCAACACTTTGTGGAGCTGCTTTTGCAACAGTTGCAGCTGCAAGGCTCCTTAGTTCTGTCTCCAAGTTTGGCTCAAAAACTTCTGGGATTTTACCTTTTTGCTCAAGGAAATATTGCTGCTGTTCCTTCAAATTGTTACAGTTTCTCTTAGGCGAGTGTTTGAAATTTTTATAACCCACCCAGCCTTGTTTTGTGTGGTTGAGAACTTTGGTACTCATCTATTTTCATGGTAGTGAAATAAAAAAAACAAAAGACAATCAGATGAGATGAGAAAAGTTGTTTCAGCTCATCTTATTAATCTGTTTTAATGATCAGGGCATAAAGTGCTTGTGCCATTGGTGGTTTGTACAGATAAATTATTAAATATTATCACATACTAGCTGTCATTGTCTTGGAAAATAAAACTTTGGTTTGTTTATTGGAATGAGGTAATAACGAAGGTTTCTGAGCAGGTGTTTTTCTTATGGAGCTGATAACAGAGGTCTCAGTAAGACGTTTTTCTTCTCTGTTCAACCGAAACTCCTTTGAACCGGGTTTGATTTAGGGACAGAGGTACCAATTAACCAGAGGTGGGTGGGAGAAACTGAGAGAAACTCCCTACAGCAGAGAGATGGGTGGGAGGCACTGTGTGCGTGACTGAAGGGCCACATAAGGAGAATTGTATGTTTTAAGCTTCATTTCTCTCTTGCTTTTCTTTTCTCACACGCTGATCTCTGATACTTACTCTGATTGTATCACTCACTCCCAAAATGAAAAATATTTTTCCTGATCATCATCCTGAAAATGTGCTAAAATGATTGATGTCTATATCAAAGCTAAAAGGAGTTGGAAGGAGTAACCTTATAAACTGGATTGTTACACCAGTAATGTTTGGGTTCAAATTAATGGTAATCATAAATACCGTCCAAGTAGCATTTAATTGACAAACACCTCAATTAGCAAACAAAGTTCAAACTCAATATTTAAAACAAAAGGTGTAACATTACAAGACAGGCATTACAGAAAATTATGCTCCACAGAAAAACCCACAATAGGTGAATCTGTAAACACTGAACCAAGAGTAAGCAGGAATCCACTGTACTTCCTTCCTCAATTACAAATAAAGTCTCAAGCACAGATATTACAGGCTGTTAAGCTTGAAGGACTCACCTTCATATCCTGGATTTGTGAAAATAGCTTCTATCTGCTTCAGCAGACAGTCATGCTGGGAGTCATGCTGAGTCATGATTCACATGATAAACTTCACTTTGATGAGAAATGTCCCGTCGCTTTAAAGGTGTGAGATCTCATGCTGTTTTAAACATTTGCGAAAATTTTATGACCACCGTTTTTCACAACAAACTAACATTAACAACATCAGCATAAACAGGAGGTGTTTGTCTGAAATCTCCTGATGGTGTTGTAACCTCAGACACGTCTTCTTTTATGACATATGTGACCCAAACCTGCAAGAGGATTCTGCAATATTCAAATGTTTGTGCTTCTCTGGCTCCGGCTGCAGGGCCACATTTTCTCTCTGGGCTCCACGCTTTCCGCTGCACTGAAATTTGTCATTGAGCCAGAGCTTGAGGCTGAACTGGGAGAAGAACTTCAGAGTCTGCTGCAGCAGATGCAGGAGGAGAAGCCTGAGGACAGACCTGAGCTGGAGGTACGAAACACTAACAGAGACGGGTTGGAAGATCAGACGCCTCACTCTAGCATCAATGTTCAAATTACATATAAGAAAATGAAAAGTCATAAGTGTTCATTTTAGTGAAAATTGCATTTTTGATTGACAAGTTTCTACTTATCCAAGATGAAAACCTTCTTTCCAGTCAGTCTTACTGAATCAATCAATCAATCAACTCACTTTATTTTGGTAAATTGTCAACATTAAATACAGGAACCAAAAAAATAACAACAAACAAACCAATAACGTACCAAAAAAGGAATAGGCTTATACGTGCCTACCCTATTTATATACTGAGCAGCCTACCAAGATATCTTCACAATACATATATACATCTACATAACAGAGAAGGATTTGATCATTTTACATTTTAAGGCTGTTTTAAAGCTCACAAAAAAAGGACATAATTTGAAACCATCATTCAATTCATTCCACAATTTCACACCAATAATTGAAATACATCCAGACTTTACCTGGGTCTTCTCTTCTGCATGTTCAAATATAAACAAACCTCTCAAATTATATTTATTCTCTCTTAGCTTAGATCATTTCTGAATACCAGAAGGAAAACTTTTATTCAATGCTTTATACATCATTTCCAATATTTTTATATAGACAATGTCTTTAAACTTTAAAGTGTTATTTTACTGAATCAATCTAATCTTTAAAACAACCAGGAGGTTTTTCATTACTCTGAGTATTGTTCTTTTATTGCCTGGACTTTGAAATAAGGTAATTGTGTGCTCCTTAGCAGCACCATGTGGAAATATAATGTAAGTGCAAATCTGTTTAAGGCTGAAAGCCTCAAATCAGATGGGAATCCTAAAACTCTGGTTCTGCTTCAGCAAATCAAGAATGCAAGTTTTAGCACATTTCAATCACAGAATATAGCTTAGACTGCATATTATAATAAAGAGGAAACTGACTATTGTTATTATTATTATTTGCCATAAGCCGAATGGACTCTATGTTGGTAAGCAGTCCAGTTTACATGCACTGAAGTATGTTTGATCAAATTTCAAATAGAGACTATCAATTTTATTTCAAAAAACACTGAAGAAATGTGTTTTTCTGAAAGTTGCAGACGTTATGATGCAATTCTTCCACAGGACATTCTGTTGCTGGCTGAAGAGCAGCTGTCTCAAACATCTTCTGCTACCGTGTGCCGGAAGTTGTCTTCGACTGGACGAAGAGTGCTCTCCATTGAATCAGTTTCAAATGTTCAAGGTTCTTATAGTTATTATTCCAGGGTTTTTGCTGCCCAAAGTGATTTTCTGGCCTCTGATTTTCTGAGCATTCACAGATGAACAGGAGGAATCTTTGGAGGAAAGATGGCAGCATTCCAAAGCCAAATGTCTTTTGAAGAGACTAAACTCCGAGGATAAGACCAAAGACCTTTCTGACACCTTTGGGACAAACAGTGTGTCCAGACAGCAGGTAGCAGTTTTTGGTAATAGCACGATTTTAAAGGAAACTTTGTCTTTCCTACAATGCACAGCTTTGTTCCTCTGAGCACTAAGTTTAAAATGTTCCCAATATGAATATTTCATGTGCATTGTGCACTTCTATAGAGGCATCTGTTTTTCACAAGCTCATGTAATTCTTGGAGGCTTGTGACATTTTTGTGTCAATCCAGTAACACTAAATGGCCGAGTATGAATTGGTAGCACTACAAGCTTTGTTTGGCTTGATGCCACAAACTTCCTCGAATTTCTGCTGCAACATACTGTGTATAAACTAATCACATCTACATTGCCTCTGTGCACAACTAACACTGTAACATGGGCACTTTCCAGGCTGAAACAGATTTATTTAAACATGATAAAACCTTCAGCAGCATAAGCATTGCAACTTTGCTTATGCTGCAAAATTGCTTATGTTGCAAAGTTGCAAATTTCTTGCAAGTAAGAAATTTCCTTTTTTATTGTGAACTTACTTTGCCATCATAAAACTAGCTTCTCTAATGGATATGTGTGAGATTGCTCACCAATTCTCTTAGCAGCGTTGCTTGGAAACTACTATTTATTTCAACTGTTCAGAACAGCTGAAGTGAACGATAATGCTCTCCTCCTGCAGGTGTGCGGGGCCTGGGATTCCTCTCTATGGGCCGAGGATATGGAAAGCGATGAGGCAGACAGCATGAATCTGACAGATGAGATGGATTGTCGATCTTACAACAGCTCCCCAGTGAAGAGGAGATCCCAGCAGAAGATCAGAGGAGCAAGGGGAGCCCTTAATCGCTCCTGCTCGGTGCCGGACTCCAACAACCCCCCGTGTGTCTCCACTCCACCTCACGGAGACATCAGTATTCCTGTTTCTGACCTCACAGAAATAGGAGCTGATGAACATCTAGACTCAAAGTCTATGTGGAGTAACAGACTGGAGAGACTAAACCGGGGGAAGTCCTGTGACTCCTACCCTCACTGCAGAACCCAAGATCAGGAAAAGGCATCACAAGGAATCGATCATGCAGACTCTTGCATAGAGGAAATAAATATTCAAGGCTGTGTCCAACCTATGTCAA
Organism: Phalloptychus januarius; assembly: GCA_902982915.1. Taxonomy (NCBI): domain Eukaryota; kingdom Metazoa; phylum Chordata; class Actinopteri; order Cyprinodontiformes; family Poeciliidae; genus Phalloptychus; species Phalloptychus januarius. The sequence continues at coordinate 3,245,136 of CADWAE010000242.1, read as the reverse complement.
GAGGATGTATCCAGGGCTTGGTCGCCTCCTGTGCTTCCTGCCGAGAATTGGAGATGGCACAAAGCTCTTTAGAGAATGAGAGCACGACAAAACCCAACATTTCCCTTTCTTATAACTACATGACCAAAAGCATGCTGTGCCTGAACCAAGAATCTCAGGATGAGGTTAGTCACAACTTCAAGAAGTTTCCACTTTTCTGAAACTGATGTTGCATCACTGAATAGATCCACATATATTTTAGATACTTATTTAGTCTCCTGAAAACAAGTTAATTGCATTGCAAAAATACTTTAAAATTTTTTCATACTAAAACTACAAACTTCATCGTATTTTGTTAGGAGTTTTTGTGATGCACCAATAGGTGGATATTATGAAGTCAAAAGACAAAAATTGAATCTAAAAAGCATATTGCAATTAGATATTGTAGTCTTTTGGGATATATTGCTATCAGTTTTCATTATAGTGACTAATTTTTTCCCATTCTTCATTGGACAGTTAGTCCTGGATAAATGTCCAATGAAGAAAGGATAGACGTTGGATAGACTTTTTCAGACATCTCTGTTCCAGCTACTTCATCCTTTAAGCACCAGTGTTTAACTATTAGAAATGACCATTTAGTCAGATTTAAGTGTTACTTTTCCATGACGCATTCTGCATGTTGCCCAACCAATTCGTCTTTTAGCTTTTTTTACATGTTATGTCTGACACCTCAATAATGGCAATCTCAAAAAACAACTACCGTACACACTGCTGTTTTGAACTATCCCCCCTGAAGTTTGAACATCAGATTACATTTCTTCTGCAGCCTTTCATTCAAAACCTCGTACATGACACAAATGCTAATCCTTCTGTTACTGAGGCCTGCCAAGCGAACAAGTTAAACTGCTCAGTTACTAAGTCGTGACTTTTTGTTTGTTCTCGTTTCCTGTCCAGTGGATCTCTCTTAGGGAGCTGCTGACTCTTTGTGGACAGAGGCTTACGGTTAATGAGCTGTGGGCTTTGTGTTACACCTGCCTGTCTTCACTGCAAACTTACACTGACTTTCCAGGTGATTATTTTCCAGGTGTTAAATTTCCAGCTCCTTCAATGACAAGGATTATGCTCCAATGCCGATTCCATCCTGATATCTGAATCTGCTGATATGGATAATTTCATTTATCACAAGTCCATCTAGGGACAAGTGCTGCGAATGAGTTTGTGCTATAAGCACTTTGATGCAAACATGGGATCGCTGTTCAGTTTGTCTGTCGACGTGTCTGTCCCTATCAAATAAACTTAAATTACATTAAACTTTTCAGAACCCTCCTAGTTCATGATGTCGTACCAGCTAATATTCATAAACCACATGAAGGTAGTAAACTCTGCCAGAGGTTGGTGTGATTTGGGCACCAACCTTTGGCTGTATTTATAGTTGCACATTGATAGATTTAAACTTATTTTATTGTCATTGCACAAAGACATGACAGTGAAATTGCCAATGAAACATGGTCACTTGGCCACACAGAGAAAAAAATCTATTATAAACACAGAAAAATAACAACTGTGCCTGTACATAAATATACAATATTAAAATATTGCTAAAGACAAAGAACTTAGCATTTTCAGACAGTCTTGTGTTGAAACAACTCCGTCTCTGATAGGAATGGGAGTCAGGAATTATTTTACAAAAGGAGAGTGATTGGTTCTTCTTCTCTCTTTAGCCTATTTATGCCTGGACACAGTGTATGTGAACTGCAAGGGAGAAGTGATTTTTCTCAAGCCTAAAACCATCGGTAGGTGTAATATTGTCAGCTGCTGTCACTTGTAAATGTCTGGAGTTTGTTCAGATGAATTGTTGATTTCATGTGTCTTCACAGAATCCCATGATGGGTTTTTTCTTGCACCTGAGTATCAGGAACATGGTATAGTAACTGAGAAGGTCTGTCTGTCAGAGCTAGTTTTACCTTCTTGTACAATGAACTTATTATTACCGTCAGCTGAATCTTTTTATTCTATATTATGTCCCACTGTGTGTCTCAGGTCTGTGTGTACGGGGTTGCTGCTATCCTCTGGGCGTCAGCCAAGTTCAGCTTATCACCAAATCAGAAGCTGGCGATGCCTCGTAAAATGAAGAGACTCCTCCTGGAGATGGCTAAGAGGACTCCCATGGAGAGGCCAACCATCGTCATGGCAAAAAAGGTTTGGAGTAATGATTGTCCTGGAGCCGAGCAAATGTTCTTTGAGGTTTTCTGCTGCCTGAAAAGCAAAATAATGTTTTATTTGACACTGCAAAACAGTGATTCAGGAGATTATTCTTACGTTTATCTTATTCTGCTTCTGTTTAAGTTAAATATTTGATCATTGGTTGTTTTAGGGTTTCAGATTTCAGTTTAACTCATACAAGACTCATTACTTAACTTCAAAATTTTTCTAAAAATATTTATTTTGTCCAAAATGAATTTAGGAAAGCAACAGCTTAGAGAGAGTCTTAAAATGTATTCACTCCAATTTCAGCTGTAGGAAGCAGGATTAGTAATCCACGATTTCCTGTTTTTCACATCATAATATATATGATGTGAAAAAGGTCCATTTCTGGTTGCCAGTCTTCAAAATAAGAAATACAAAAGAACCTATATGTCATGTAAGGAAAGTGTGTAATAATCTGTTATAAATGACTGAAATTAAATAGCTGCTCTTCCTACGTCTTAAATAAAATAAAAAGTAAAACTGGAACTGCGACAAAAAAGTCATTTTATTTTGTATTGAGTTCAAATCCATCTTAGTTATACGGACTGCAGTGGAGCATGTATTTTTAATCCTCTATTGTTTTTTTTTCAGAGCTGCATCTGTAATCTGTCTCGTGAGGGTATTAGCGCTGAGAATGTCTGGGGAAACCTCATCAGCAGAGTTCACCCGGTAAGCTTTTCTGCAGCGTTGATCATTAAGTGACAGAGTCGCTCTTTATTGTCATGAACGGTGATGTCTTTTTTTTTTCCAGCTAGCTTCAGAAGGCCACAATGCCGAAGATTTAAGTGAAAGTAATAATCAGAGCTCAACTGATGAACCCCGACAATGCAGTGGTATGACGGTCCTGCTTCAGTACGAATGACCCTCATGCAATATACAGAACTAAACCTTTACAGTGTCTTGCAAAGCTGTTCCTACCACTTGATGTTTTTCCCACTTCATTTTAGAATACGACAAATTTAAACATTTTTATTTAGTGTTATGAATTTGTATTCAGCCTCCTTTATTCTGATACCCCTAATTACAATCTGGTGTAGCCAGTCCCTTCAGATGTCTGTTGGTTGTTAATTGACAGTCCATGTGTGCAGTTAAATCTCAGCACAGATTCAGCTTTTAGGAGAAGGCCTCAGAGGTTTGCTGGACAAACAGCATCACAAAGTCCAAGGAACGTAGCGGACAGGTTACGGAGAAAGTTTAAATAAAGATCTTTTAAAAAACTATTTCTGAATTTTTGTACATCTTAGAGCTCTGTTCAATCCGTCGTTTGAACATAGAAAGAGTTCGACATACATATAAACGTCAAAGACATAATCATGTAACCTAAACATGCAGCCAAGTAGATAAGATGTGGAGGAAAATCCTGAAAAAAAAAAACACATCGACTCTGAAAAAAGAGCCTCCAAAAGACCTAAATCCTACTGAGAAACCGTGTTGATGTTATCGGGTTTTTTCCATCTTGTCTTACTGAGTTTGAACTTTTTTTGCAAAGAAGAATGGGCCTGAAATTTCTCTTCTAGCTATGCAAAGCTGGTAGAGACACACCACAAGAGACTGTAGAGAAAGTGATTTGACACAACATTCCATCAGGCAGCTAAATTCAAAACCCTGCCACACAATTTATATTTGTGAAAAAAAATTACGTTTTTTTCGGACTATAAGCCGCTGCTTTTTTCCCACGCTTTGAGCCATGCGGCTTATGCTCCGGTGCGGCTTTTCTGTGGATTTTTCTTCGACCAACAGGGTCGAAGAAAAATCACTTTAGCAGGAAGTGAATGATTGGAAGTCACAATTGAAAATCAATGAATTTGTCCTAATGTAATGAGATGTAAAAATATTAGGGGTTAAATAAAAGGTTTTGCAAGGCACTGTATTGCAATAAGTTAATTCTTAAGTGAGCAATGTGAGCACAGCAAGAAATCTGTGAGTTCCAGTTGTGGCTGTGCAGACTTTCCTCTGTGTAGTTTGTAGTTTCTTTTTGTCTGAGTGTTATCACTAGAAACAAAATCATGACCGTTACCATGGCACCCAAAACATTTTAAAAGTGTTATTTGTACATAAGCAGTGTGCATTGCATGAGACAATATCACTGATATTGTATCTGGGATTGTTGTAACCACGTGTAGGCTTTGTGCCCATGGCCACTGAGAGCCGACTGGCTCCTGTGCCTGGCCCTGTTCCCCACAGCTATCCTGTCAGCATGGAACTCCAGCTCCCAGAAGCCTTCACTTCCCCTGCCACACACTTCACTCCAATCATCCTGACCAGCGAAGGGGAAATAGAGGAGGAGGAGAACCAGCACCTGGGAACTGTCACTGTAGGGTACGGCATTAAAAATACATAGTCTGAATGTAATGATAATCTACTTAAATTTCTTAAAAATTCAACTTAGTTGAAAAGAAAGAAGACTAACAACATCACAACATGTTTGGAACTTAACTGGATTGTTTCTTTAACAGGACAGCAGACAGACTGGCAAACAACAGTGTTCATGCTGCAGAAAGCTCCCAAGACATCCCTCCTTCTAAAGCCAATCTACATTCAGAAGAGCTGACTGAGTTTCACACAGTCATGAGCACTTCTTCCAAAATGTCCAGCACAATACCCGAGGACTCTCCCACCGCTCTCTCTGATGTGTCCCTCCTTGAAGTCTCCCTTCCCAGTCTCTCTTCCCCCTTATCCACTAACCTCAACAGTTGTGGCATTTTCAACAATTACCTCTTTTGGCAGGATCCCATGACAGGGCATCTGTCCTTGGTGCCCGTCAAGGTCAGGGCTCCTGAGTCTCTCCACGGGTTGGACATAAACCCATCTTTGGTCCCTCAGTCTCTGCTGGGCCTGATAACAGGTCAGGAGACCAAAGGGGGCCTGTTTTTTGACTCTGTGAGTGTTACTGTGAGGCCTGGGACTCAGGATCTATTGTATTTAAGTGGAAGCTCCACAACGTCAGACGGCTCTCTGGATCATGCTTCACATCAAACGTACTGTGGAAAATCAGAAACCAAAACCCAAGGTGAGAAAAGCTCTGCCTCCAGAGATCAGCCCGCCCTGCAGGACGTGATCGACCTGCTCAAAGGACACTTTTCAATTAAGGGACATTTAGACAACGGCCGTCCAGACATCATGATGGGTAAGTGCAACACAGTAGGACTGTGACACAATATATTTGTGTATAATTGCTTCATTAATAACTCATGAGATTAAAATGATTGAATTTTTTTGCGCTGGTGAACTTCATCAATTTGAATCTCTAGCTGCGCTTTCATTAACCATGTAACTGTACAATTTGACATTTCGAAAATAAATTTGCTTGATGGGAAAATGCCAATATCAAAAAAACTCTCGTTTGTTGATATAAAGTTTTGGTGCTAGAAAGAAGTGTTTTTTTTATCTTATTGAAATTAGTTTATCTTGCAAAACTGAAATGGAAGCAGGTTTTTTCCGCATCACATGAGTCACATGATCAACAACCGGATGTTGCCACAGGTGCAATCCACAAACAAGATGATGACAGGAAGTAGTTAGAGGATGTTTTTTAGTAGCTTTTCTCAAGATCAAATTTATTCAAGTATGATTTTAGCTGAAATCATACTTTATTAATAGGTGTAGTATTAAATACACCTATTTAATAGAAAAACCACAATCACAAAATGTTTTTTTTTTACATTAGTGGAATATTTGCACACATTGGTAATGGAAACTCGTCTACAGTAGTTCAGTTGGTCCCTGAGCTCCTGTGCATTCAGAACCATATGGATGTTTCACCTCAGTGTTTTTCTTGAATCCTGCAGCCTGCAAGATCTGCAGCTTTAGTACTTCTGAATCATTGAGCCTTCACAATTTGAGTATAAATTATAAACCTTATACTTTTGATGCGTGCTATGCATCCACTTTGAGGACAAAATGTGTGCCTGCTCATAAATATATCCCACCCACACACATCTGTCCAGGGAACATAGTGTTACGCCTGTTCCAGGCAAAGGCAGCTCATTGTTTTCATCACTCTATTACTGTTTGCACTAACTTAAAAGAACTTCTTGTTGAACTTTTTAGACAAGTTTTGTATGGAAAATAAAATACTTTTTGTATTTTTTCCAGGGGAATACCTCTTCTGTTTGAAAGGACTCCGGTACCAGCAGTTTGCCAGCGTAGTGAAGGAGAGATTCTGTGACCTGCACTGGGACGATGACTTACTGGGTGTGTTGCATTGTCTGGTGAACTACAGCTGTTCAACACTGTGAGCAGGTCTTTTTTTTATTCTCTTCATACGGTTATTTACTTTGAAAATGGATGTTCACATGACCAAGGGCATTCATTCTCTGCTTGCATTGGTCTTACTGCTTTCTTCTGCTCTGTTGTCTCTGGCAGAAGAGCAGGTCACTGTGTCTCGACTGCCACCAGCTTCAATAAGCCGATGAGCTTTGATATGAGTCACTAATTCTGATACATAAAAAGTTATTTGTTATAAAGCCTTTGATTTCCTCCCACCTATAAACTATGTGAGAAAATGTGTCTGCTTCCTGGCTGTGTGTTAAATGCAGCCGGTCGCAAAATTTTGTTTTACAATTTCTTTTTTCACCAAAAACAAATATATTACATTGAGGTTTTATTGATAAACCAACACAAATGACCACATTCTTGGCATGCAGAGGAGAAAATGGTACAATGTTTTAAATATTTGGTAAATATGAATCTGCAAAACTGCCATACATTTGTATTCAGACCCTTTATCCCTAAATAAAATCTGCATGAAACTTAACCTGAAATAGAGCTGAGAATTCAAATAAGAATAAACACTAACACCCATGTTATAAGTCCAAAAAGACTCTGTTAATGGTTCTTAAAACCCGACTTTGAGCTGTTTTGTGGAGATTTTTGAAAAATGTGCATCATTTTCCAAAAGTGCATGATCTGGGCCTGAGTAACTCACTGCAACTGATGGAACCATGAGTTCTGGTGCCTAAGGGAAAATCCAGAAGGAGAATGCTCAGCCTCCAGTTCATTATGGAGCAATGAGCAGAATTACCCCAGCAAGTCCACACTGAAACATTTACAAAAGAAGCAAAATGATTATTGTATTGTGGGCTAATCAAAGTAGGGACTCTAGGGACTTAAATCCAATTGAAATGTAGTAGTGTAATCTTAAATAGGCTGTTTGTGCTTTAAAATCCTCCAGTGAGGGGGGAAAAAATGCATTGTTTGCATTCTGGCTCAACAGCTTTTCACCAATATGCATAGCTATGCACCAATGGCTATTCATTTTTCACATGGTCTGATTTTTTTCTCTAGATAAGTAAAATCATCATTTGAAAATGCATTTTGTGTTTATTAAGGTTGTCTGTGTCTGATGTCAAATTTGTTTGATGATTGGAGATATTTAACTGTGACAACAAAAGCAAACACAGAGGTAATTTGCTTGGGGGGAAAATAGTTTTACCCGACATTCCAGATGTAGAAAATAACACCATGAATCTGTGTTATCATCTATTAGCCTGTAAGCTGCTGCCACAAGTCAGCAACAGAGTGTTTCAAGGCAATTTCAGGCTTCCTGAATGTGCTGTATAATCTAAATGATGTAGAAACAGATAATAATATGGTCCACAGTCTCTGATGTTGCTTTGAGGAATCTTAATTTACTCAGTTGATAATTTGTGTACCAACGTAGGACCTGTTAGGATCGCTGAGTGTGTAACTAGAGATGATATCAGGAGAACGAATAAATTGATTAGAAGTAGCTAAGGTAGCAGTAGATTCGCAGCAGATAAAGTCTGTCTGAAGCATCAGGCCATAGAAATCAGTGAAGGAGGCGCCGTGCAAGACAGCTATTTATCGCCCTAGAAGTGCTGCCAAACTCGATTCCACTCTAATGCTGATGTTGATAAGCTTATCCAAACCCTCTAGTCCTGCTGACATAATCCTGCAACACACCTATCATTGGGATTCAAAGCAAAACAATGCAAAAGATTTTGTACTTCTGAAACCATGCAGCCAAGATCCTGATGAGAGTTCAAAAAAGACCACAGCACCCCCATTATTCCCTCGATTCACTATCACAACCTGTATCCTGGATTGTGTACAAGTTTTGTCATCTCACCTTCCAATGCAATGCTTTCCATCATTCTCTGACAATCTCACACTTCTCCTGCCTTTTCTGTGATATTAAAGGGGCAGAATTAGGTATTATCAACTGTTTTGAGCTTCACATCATGTCATAATGTTAGTCCTCTCATTATAAATATACCTGGATTTTTTCATACATGTTTGATAAATCCTTTAATCTCCCCTGGTAGCCAAACCAGTTGCATAGCCAAACCAGTGGCATAGCCAAACGCTGCTTTGTGCACAAAGCTCCTCCTTGGACCTGCAGTCTCCAGTCCAAACTTCCACATTCCAGCTCCTTTAGACTAGCCGGCAGCAATTAGCATACACCTACTGGAACTGGGAGTCTGCTGAGTTTATCATATAATCTACATCTTACTCTGGTAAAAAATGTTAAGACCTTGATAGAGGAGCTTTGTTCTGATGATGTCCTGAGAGTGAGAAAGAGGAGGAGCTTCTTAAAGAGATAGATGCCCAATTTCAAGCCATTCAGTTGCGAAGTCAAGATTCTTTTGAGTCATGTTTGATATATGCAACATTTTTATAACAAATGAAGGTAACATAGTTACTTGACTGTGCTATAAAATTTTAATATATGGCTGTTTCCAGTTTAATTCAAGTTTTTGCATCGTGTCCGATAGACAGCAAAACAGTTAACACAGATCTAAACTCTTTATTCTGGATGTCTTTTCCTTTGGGTTTACACCAATAGAAATGCACAAAAATAACGCAGTCCACTCTGATCATTAAATCTCCTCTTCTCGTTATGGAGATGAATCGCTACACCCAGCATTTAAAAGAGGTTTTCACACAGAATGCAATTAATACAAGAACTAAAGTCAGCAGTTTAAACTGTCTCTATGGTAACAGCGTGGTGGTTCATAACATGGAGCAAATTTCCGGCCCACACTGGAGACATACATAAACTACTGCTTGCCTTGTCACTAATATGCTTAGAGGAATCGCTCTGCCATTGGTGGAGCTTAAGTGTGTGAATGCATACAAACATGATATGCAAAAGACAAGCAGAGAGATTAGTCTCTCAGTTCCTCAGACACTGCTTTTCATCCAGTGTTGCATGATCTTGTGCTCAGGGCAGCAAGCTCAGAGTCTCTTTAATCTGCTGCGTTAGGACGACACAATGGCTTTGGAGGGAGATGGATGAGCTTTACCTCTGGCTGTAGGCTGTGGAGGGCATTTTTTGTGACGTTTCTGAGCGAATCAGAGGAGAGCTTTATTTAAAAGTGGATCAATCTAGAGCAGTTGTAGTGAGATTTGTTGGCTGTCGTCTTTGATTTGTTGTTTCAGATCAGTATTGTACTGATTAACTGATTATCATTATTATTTCAGTGATTAATGTTAATTTATTCCCTCATTTCCAACAACTTTGAATGTACCGTGTGTTTTGTATCTCCTGAAGCGCCCCATGCAGAGATCGTAATGAGCAGTCTCCGTCTCAGAGGGCAGCCGTCTCTCCACCCTTCACCACCGCTGCCTGCAGAGGGAAGACACAAGTTTGCCTGCACAGCTGTCTTGATCTGAATGGAAACATTCATGCTTCTCGTCCCGTTGCCGTCGGGACATGGGAGGGAAGCGAGGCACCGTCTTGCTGTGGGGAAGATGAAATGGTGCTTGAGGGTGCTGAAATAAGACTGGAGAAAAATCGGTTTTGGATTTTAGGTCCAGGTAGGAAACTCACCTGTGCACACTAATTGAACTGAGTTGGATTGCAATGCAGGTTTCTGACTGGATCATTTAATTTTGGATACATTTGTGAGGATATATAATTTGCAAATTTGTCACTGACATGTTCTAATAAATATTCAATTGGAAAATGGACATATCTTGTATTATCTGCTGGTTAGCATCATAGATGTTGGCAGTGGCACCTTTTGCAATAAGAAACTGCAGAATATAGGGCTGTCACATTGGAATATAAAACTAAAAACTATAAAACAATTCACTGTTGTTATGTGTGATGCATTTGATGCAGTTATAGTAACACGTCAGACTAGAGAGTCATCTAATATGTCAGCGTTTCTCAAATGAGAGTTTTTTGCTGTCATGAACATTTGAAATGTTCAATCTGGAGCCTGTTTAAGAAAACGGCGGTTCCATGTGGACGCAGGGCACAAACAATTCAGTTTTTTAGAAAAATAGATCAACAACTTAAATGTGCAGCCTAATACTTAAAATGACAAACAATGGCAGAACTCAACTTACTACAGAAAACCTGCATTGTTAGTAGAACTGAAGCAAGTTTCAGGGTTCATGGAGAGTGACAACAATCTGGTTTTGTGAGAATTTCAGCAACACTTGAAGTACAAAGAAACCAACTTTATCAAAAGACCAAAAAGTTTGTCATGTGTCAATTATCAGGGTCAACACAAAATAAACTTTTCAATGAAAAGGATGTTGGAGAGAAAATAATGAAAACAGTCACACTTCATTCTTTAAAGAGATTTAAATTTACAATATGTTTAAAGAGTCACAGATTTGATTTATTCACCGGTTTTCTGTATTCATGTTCATTTTGTTACCTGCCTATGCAGATCATTTATGCCAGACAAATTAGAGGGAATATCTTAAAATAATTTAGTGCTGTCGGTTCTTTGATGATTAAAACTGAGCTTCTTAAAGTTTAACAAAAGTCCTGAAACATGTTTCATTTGATCCACTCATGTATTTGTCTTTAGGTTTTTAAAGTTTTTATAGGATTTTTTTATGTGCTGAAAAGAATCAATACTGCTTTTAGATGTGAAACCCTTCTGTGATGTTTTGGGAAATGTCTCTTTTCAAATCTACTGACTGACAACATCAAGCTGTTCTTCAGCCCTCCGCACATTCATAAGAGTCCAATCCGCTCTAGAAAGCTCCAGAGTTTTTTTTTTTCTGGAACTCATTCCTGGCCAGTCACTTTCAGAAACTCTGCTGTAGTTTGTTTCCTGCTAAAATATGCCAGATAATCTTGGCTAGAATCAAGCTCTATAAAAGGTATGTGGAACAAAAATGTTAGTGATAGGGCTCGAGGTTAAAATTGCCTGAAAAGTAATTTTTGTAAACAGTAGGTGCATTGTGCTGCCATGACAGAGTTAGCAACAAATACCCCCAGCACCACTCTGGGGTATCTCTCTGTGTGGTTGTTGCACAAATCCAGTCAGTCTTGTCTCTTTCCATGTGATTCTGACCCTCTCTTCTCTTCTCCTCTCCCATCTCTCTCTGCTGTTGGCTTTTTTTTTTTTTTTTGTCTGTTTACCATTCGAGGTGTGAAGGCAAACAGTTCAGAGTCTGGGGTTATGGAGGCAGGAGGTCATTCAGCGGGTGGCAGCGATGAAAGCCCCTCTGAAGCCGAGTTTGTGTCAGGGAGAGAGGAAGATCTGATGGGAGCCCACGATGAGCAGATGAGTCCTGACCACTCGGAGGACATGGAGGACAGCGACTCTCTGGTGTCGGAGCGGCTCCTTTCGTCCGTATCCATGGCAGGCCGCACAGGCCTCAGCTTCTGCCCGGCCTGGGCCCTGGCTCTCTTTGGAGAAGATTGTTTTAGTCAGGAGGTGATTGAGTATTCATTGAATCTGGGAAAGCACACAGGATCGCCGAGCCTTGAAGTGAAAGTGCAGGTGGGTAAATGCTGCTGGCGGTGAGTCATCTCTGACCTTCTCCCAGTCTGCTGAGCAAACAGCAGACTACATCACTTATTTATTAAGCATACTAACTTGATGAAATGTATTATAAAGTAGGATTTAATGTGGTACATTTTCCATTGGCAGGAGTGCATATGTAATGACATAAAAGCTGTCAATGTTTTAAAATGTTAAAGCTGACCTATTAAACCTATTATGCTTCTGTGAACTGGCTAGGAAATGTCTATGGATTATAAGAACATGTCAATTACATTTTTTTGCATAAAATCATTTTTAGATAGTGATATTTTAGTCTGCTCAGTTCTGCTTAGTGTGAGCTCCTTTCAGAAGAGTTGTTTTAGGGCCTCCTGTCACTTTAAAACTAACTAAGCTGCTGCTGGCCACGCCCCCAACTCCATATTTACACTCGCATGTGAAAATAACTGCAAACAGTTTGGCAATTATACAACCACATATATTTGATGTAAAGCGCTTTGGACTTCCTTCATGCTGAACTATGCCATGGAAGTAAACTTGAACGTGGAACTTGAACTTTGAAAAGCAGAAGTGTCACCTCCTACACAACCAACAAGAATGTAGAAAGTAGTTTTCAGAATAATAAGTCAACAACTAAACACTTGCCTTTTCCAGCAGCCATTGTACAAGCGCATAAAGCGGTAAAATCAACTGAGCACTTGGGTTGCTAAGTAACAGGATGGGCTTGGCTGTGGTTGCTAGGTAACGGCACAGTCACTGTAAAATCGGGAGGTTTTTGAAAAGGATCGTTTTCCAGGTACAACAAAACATTAAAGTTCAAAAAACGTGTTGGTGTTTAGTTGACACCCAAAGTTTACATAATAGTTTTTCTTTAAACTAGATGTTTTAGCTGTAGAATACGACTTACCAATTTTTAAAATAGCTAAGATGTCCTTAACGTCTTTCCCTTATACCTTCATGTTGAATTATCCCTTAAAATAGCAGCCAAACTATCATGATTACATAAATAACACAAATCAAATCAGTTCAAAGAATGAACTAACTTGCAAAACACATAAATTAAAGGTACCATGTGAAATGAGAATATTAATAACTGGCGGAATTAATAATAAATAGTCATAAGTTATTAAGACCCAGCTCAGCCAAGGGGGAAGGAGAGGTAACAGTTAAGCAACCTAGATGGAAAAGGTTTGACAGTTTGGTATTTATTGTTTTAGTAATGTCAAAAATAAAGGGTAACAAAACAACTACAATCAAACAGTAGGGGATTACAACCAAAAGTACTAAATAAAACAAAATCCACAAAACATTCAGAGTGATAAACAAAAGAACTTAACCAAATAAAATTGACTTTAAGTCCAAGTTAACCAAGGTTAAACAAAAAACAAACTACAAATCTCTAGTGGAGATTCAAAAGAAACCCCACAGAGACAAAAACTAGCAAAGCTATTTAAGTTGACAACAAGCTCAGAAAAGACAAAGCTATTAGCAGCAGTCTTAACACCCAACAAAGTGACAAGCTGTCTGAACAAACAAATCAGCCGCACCTTCTGCCAGGAAGTCTTGGATTAAAAAGGGAGGCCTCAGCAATGTCACATTACCAAAACAAATAAAACACACTCTTCATCGAAGTTCTAGTGGTGGGCTTGGTGCTTCAAATTGGCGGCTTTGTAATTGGCTGCAGCTTGTAGTTCCAGTGCTTTCTGAATGTGCTTTCACTTTACTCTACATGTTGAAGCTCCATTCAGTCCGTTCACCCGATCAGGTTATTTTATCAAGTGCGGGTATTATTTTTCTATTCCCAAAGAAAAATGGGTCACAGTCAGGCTTTAGGGTAAACAGAATGGTAATGTGGGGGACTTGAAGATAATTGGCATAATATCCCCCTCTAACTGGATCTGAATATTAATGTGTTGAGCTTAGCCCTTGGCAGAGGAAGTTATTATCATTTGCGAAAGAATATTAATGAATAGTCTTTGTGTTTTCCCATGTTGATGGAGCTACTGCTCTTTCAGACGGTTTGTGTCGGAGCTGATAGTACACCTTAATAGCCGTCCGCTGCCACTACTCCTCGCTTATTACACTTCAAAAGAGCCGTTGCCACGGTGAGGAGAAAGCGGAAAAAAATGCTGCCCTGTACACAATGGAAAACACCCGACGGCCTGTTGCAGTGGAAGGCATGTGGTCGTGTCATTCCTGTGATTCTCTGTGTGTTCCTTTGAACAGGAAGTGCAGCAGCAGCTGATAATTGAGACGAGGAATTTGAAGAAAACCAGAAATTTCTATCAAAAGCTGAAGAATCAACATGAGAGGAAAAACAAAGGTCTGTGTGCTCCATTGTTAGAAGTTATGAAGATGTCTTCTGGTGTTCCCAGTATGACAATAAATATGTTTCGATGCATGAATCCTGAAGGTCCTGAAAGCAAACTGATGCTCTCAAAACTCAAGTCACAGCTTGAAGAACTCAGATCCAAGGTGGCCTTTTTGGATTGTGTGAAGAAATATCTTGAGGTATTAGTCGATTCTAACATTTTTTATTTTCTTTGTTTTCCCTCATTTATGTAGTATAGTATTTATTTTGTATCTGCACAAGATTTCAGTAACATATTAAGACTTCTTACCTTAAGTAATTAATACAAAATTCAACACTACCCACAATGGATTTTTTGAACATACCAAAGTATTCTGTGGTATAATTATTTAAATTTTCTGACATGTTTACTCACCTTGGCATACTAAGTGCTTGGAGTGGCTTTGATTCTTTTTTATTCTGATTAATTCAGCTAACAACTATTTGGCATCTTGGACAGCGAACAGAGCAGGACAGACAAAAATCAACAGTTGCCAAGTGGCATCAAAGTAAAAGTTGCTTGTTCTCTTCTCATTCCGTAGCACATTAATTGAAATATGCAACATATCTTTGAGTTTTTAAATGTTCTTACGTTCTGCAGCTTGAAAAAAAAATTTTGTTGATGAAATTTTATCTTTTCACAACCACAAAAATCTATGTATTTTATGTCACAATAAAGCACTTTTGTCTACAGTGGAAGAGAATCTAATCAATACATTTCCAAATGTACTTTGTGTTGTGTAATGGTCGAAATGTTTGCTTATTATTCTCAAACTGTCTTCAACTCAGATTGGATTGTGAGCATCTGTGAAAATATTCTATTCTCCACTATGGAAAATGATGCATCATTTACCTTCTGCATCACAATTATTCTTTGTGTTGATCTGTTACAGTAGAATACTTTGTAAAAAAGATGTTAAAAGTCTCTCTGGTTGTGAATACTTCACAACATTGTGTACTAAATGAGAAACAGTGTGACAGCAGCTTGTTATGCTGTTTCTGAAATGATTCATGAACATTTGTTTCATTCCACCAGGTCCTCAGCGTTGATCAATGGGGTCTGGAGGTTTCTTTACTGCCCTCTCTGGCTGTCTGTGGATGCCACTCCATCAGCCTCCAGTCCACTGAGGACCCCTCTGTCCTGAGCTTTGGCCGCAGCAAAGGGAAGAGGACTCTGCAGGCTGGCTCTCCTCTGGGACTCATGGCTTACCTTTATGGGAGGTACTGAAACATACCAACAACGTTTGTTCACAGAAAGTATTTGATGAAAATCTCCAGATTTTATTTCGTTTTACAGGAGTTTGGGCAAAACTAAGATACTTTTTGGTAGGTAGGTAGGTATGAATGAATGAATGAATGAATGAATGAATTAATTAATTAATTAATTAATATTTTGAAGAATCGGGGACGGAGATGTTTTAAGGCTCCCTGATGCATTTTCAGTAATTATAGGTCACCAGATTAAACATTGAGCATCATTTGAGTAAAACTCCGTGTTTCTTTTCTTTAAGTTTTGTTATGTGAGTTTTCTTCTAATATAAAACCGAACGGTTCTGATTTGGCAGTGCTGCACCAGGAGGATTAGGCCTGATTTGAAGTTATGTGTACTGATAAGGACTGAAAAGCTGGTGGTGTGAAATGAAAGCTTTCTGCTAATCTGAAAGGAACAAGATGTTTTCTAACAGTTTTGAGACACAAAAGCATCTCTAACACAGAAAATTAGTTTTTCTGTCTCTCGTTTGCCTCTAAGTGGAAGCTCAAGGATAGAAACATGGAGAGCAATGACATTTCTCTCCACCAGTGTTTAGAACAACATGACTCACTGTAATCACATTTTCCACCAATATTCAAACTTCTCCTTTCTGAATTATTTTTTACAGAAATGCTGCTGCAGAGGGCTACATCCAACAGTTCCTGTACACGTATCGTTTCTTTTGCACCCCTGAAGAACTTCTGCATTTCATCATGGATAAGTTCATCAGTGCTTCAAGGTACCAGGCATCCAGTAAATGTTGTCAGCAGAAAAAAAACAGCTTTTTATGCAGGTTAGATATGTTGTTTTAACCAGGGAGGGGCCAGAGATGTCAGGGGACAATGAAAGGATCTTCCATCGCAGTCTGGACCTCCTGCAGATCTGGATGACAGACTGCAAATCAGTGGACTTCACGCCAAAGTCAAGTCTTGTGGAGACTTTAGAAACCTTCCTAAATACAGAGGTAGACACACGCCCACTAACACTTCCCTGAGAGTTAATGTCTTACACATGTAGCGCTGATTATCTTTTAACAAATGTGAACCAGATGTGAAGAATATTCATCTGAATCCAATCTAAATATTAGAAACTGTAAAGAAAAAGGGGAAAAGGAAGACTCACATGTTGACACAGAGTGAGGTTGGAAGGAAATATGGCTGAAATACAGCAAAGTACATGCAAACAGAAACTATTTTTACAAGTCAGGATAGATCTTTTTCAAAAATTACAGAGTCATGTTAAATATCCTTTTACCTAATTGCCTTTTACTTTTTGCCTGAGGCATGAGATTATTTAAGAATTGTGTTTGTAGTTGTTGTTTCCCAGTAGAAACACCTTTTATTGAAACATAAAAACATAAAACAAACATAAAAGGAGCGATTCACATCAGAACCGCCCCTGGTTGACATTCAGTTCTCACCAACTTTTGAGATTTTCCAAGTTCCTTAGTTTTTACAGCTTCACTTTCCGCAGGTGATTCCAGTTGACAGTCAAGGTGAGGCCCTTCTCGCCGTCCTCTACAACCATCCAGACTCCAGCACACTGGGTCAGGTGACAGGAAGTCTGATCAGCCTGAATGAAGAAGAGGACTCTGTGTGTCTGCATTCATCTACTGAGGATGTTAGCAAGAAGGTCTGCGTTTCTTGCTTATTTGTTCCTTCATTTTGATTTTAACTTGCATTACAACACAGATCCTTCACTGGCTTGGATGAACCGCACTTTAAATAGTGAATTATTTTCTGTAATTTGCACTAGAGACATATAAAACCAGTACATTAACTTGTCTGAACGTGCATACTGTTGATTGTGTGTAATTAAGTGATGAAAGGTAAAATGGAGAATCTTAAAAAAATAGCAGTTTGGAGTTTTAATCAGTGAAGTCATCCGTTCTGTAGAAAAACATCAAACTGTTAGCCTTGGTTATTTCCCTCTGAAAGTCTGAATGAATCAGCTTCTGAATTGGTTGATTTTGAGAAGAATTAAGACACACAAAGAAGTGCACAAAAATTATGAACTGAAACCAGAAAGATGTGAAAAGAAACTGAAAAGATTATCCAAAGACATTTGCTCAAACTATGGTGCATTAAGTCTTTTTATCACATGTCATTTATCATAAATCACTTTTAACACAATAATTGAAGAGTTTATATTGTGTAATCAGGAGAGAATTTGTATTTTAAATACAGCAAGATGAATGTTATGGAGTATCCAGCTCAATCCTCGGATTTTAATCCAATAAAATACCCGCAGGTTGATCTAATCTTTCTGTTTTTAAGTCTTGGTTTACTAATTTTAATCATTTTAAGTGTTATTTTGCACACATATGTATTTAGTTACATTTTATTTTATTGTGAAGCAAAATGTAAATATCCTGACACCAGACAGATGAGAAGCAGTTCTCATAAAAACTGAGGATGCAACTAAGTATTAAATCAGATTTACAGGAAAGCTAAACTGTTTTAGAAAAATGCAGAAAGTTTCATTTTTTAATACTCTAATATCCTTTTTCTGTTGCTTTAGTAGGAGGTTGAAAAAACCTGATAATTGTTTTCTACCTGTTGCGATCTGGAATTAAAAACCTGGGAGAAAAAAGTACTGTAAGAAGATGGAGATCTGTGTACATCTGTCAGCAGGCTGTTCTCTCTGAACTCAACTGTATTTCTGTTATGATCCGTCTCTTTAAGCACATAAATCAGTAGATTTTCTTTTTCAAACCGTATCTGAAGCAGAGAAAATCTGTGATGCTTATCTGGCGAAGCTTAGTGAAGATTTCTGCAGCTTTGGGAACAACGGTTCTTCTTTTAGCTCCTGGTAGCATAATCTAATAGAATCAGGGGTTTATGTGACACACGTCTACTGTGAACTTTTCAGTGGAGGATCTCACGAGTTGTGGAGCCGTCTGCTTCCATGTCTAAAGAGAAGACCTTCTCAATCGCTGCAGCCCTGCCTGCTCCTTGCTACGATTCCTTGATGCACGATTTGTCCAACGTGTGTCTGCAGAGTGAGGAGCGACTCCCGTTCAGCCAAAAGGAGCTCAGCGCGCTGCACATAGCCCAGCAGCTGACGCTCCTGCAGCAGGTTTGGTCATCCTCCATACAGGTTCTAACACAAGATGTTGTTGTTATCCATTTCCACGGCTAGAGGGAGATATTTCTATAACAACACTGTAAGGTGCTGGTTTGTCTCAAAGATTAAGCTTTGAGTTGGTCTTATTTTTCATTGCAGGAAGTTTTCCAAGGATGTCATCCAGTTCATTTCCTGAAGTCCAGAACACAAGGAGTCAGAGACAAACTCTGCAGCCCAAACAAGTGAGAGGGGGAAATAAAAAGCTGCATTTTATAATCCTTGCATTTTCTTTTTTTCTCCTCCAGTAGATGATTATCTCCAGCAAACTCTTTTGCTGGCTCAACATTTCCTTTGGCCATTGTAGGTAGAGAAAAGGACAAACTTTACACCAAAAACTCAGAAATATTGAGATTAATTTCAGAAAATGTCCAGAAAAAACAAGGACATTTTCTGAGCTTCAAAAGTAAAAGAAATTCTAGAGAAAAAAATTTTATTGGTAGATTAATCTCGGAAACATTATACAAAAAAATAATTGCAAGTTTTTGAGCTGAAAATGTCAGAAATATTCTAGAAAAAAACTTGGACAATCTTGTGCTGCCAAAGAAAAGAAAATGTTCAACTTTTGGAAATGTTTTGAGTTTCAGAAGTTGAACATATTAGACTTATGAAAACTTTCCAACTTTTCCATTTAAAAAAAAATTCTGAGATTAATCTCAAAATTTCTGTTTTTTGGTAGCAATTTACTTCCCTTCTTTCCGTCTTCTATGGCCGTATTACGCCATCATACTTTTTTTTATTCTAGTGTCAGAGGTAGTTTCTGATATGTTCATCTGTTCTGCCACCCAGGAATGTGTCGCAGCTTATTCCGCCAGCAGAGGGCAGCAGTGGGCTTGTACTGGAGAGGAGCCCGACAGACAGCTTCCTCCAGCAGCTGCTCACATACGCTGAGAGTGTCACTAACTGGATCTCTGCAGAGATAGTCATATGTGACTCTGCAAAGGTGAGAGGAGCTGTAACCGATGAAAGTAGCAGGGTGTTAGAGGTGTGTGGTAGTTTCAGTGTCTTTGCTAGTGTCAGGAGTAAAGAAGGAAATCTCAAACCTGGAAGATTTCTGGAGGAAATCACTTCACATGCTGACAAGTCACTGACACTGTTCAACATCTTCTGACAAGAACTATACTCTACATTCTGACATCCTCCTGAATTACCCCGACAGTTCAGCTAGTTCCACTGAAGCTGTGTTAGTCCTCGAGAGTTTCAAGGTGCATGTCTGCTAACGTCCATTAATTATTTGATTTGATAGAAACTCCTATTCAAGATGAGATTCAATCATCACAATTTCAACATATAGAAGCATGTTTGTTGTTGCGTTTCCCCTTGTGTGGTGACTCACAAAAAGAAGAGTTCCTCTTGATCTTTTCCCACATTTGGCACACAAGCACCAAAAACGTGTTTATTTTTTTAGATTTTATGTAACAGACAAACACAAAGTAGTGTAAATAAATTGATCCATTCCTAGTTCTTCAGTGGTCATGGAAGCAGTGAAGGACCGGTTGCCAGACCATTACATGGTACCACACAAACACACACATGCTCGTGGAGAACATGCAAACTCCATGCAGAAAGACCTTCTTGTTGCAAAGCAACAGTGTCATCAACGGTGGAGGACCAAGGCGTGGGTCAAGGATAAAGTTAGGTTGCAGAACAACATCCCAACCTTTGAACACTTTCTATCCTCCAAAATGGAAAGAGTGTAGAACTGCTTGCAAACCTTTAAAGACATGGCTATCCAGCTAAACCATCCAGTCAGGGAGAACAATACTTATGCCTTGCAGCCAGAGCTACAATGAAATCAAAACATGTTCATGTTCAAGGGTCGATTCATAACAAATGTTGTCCCACATCGATTTAGAAACAGAAATATGTAGTTAATTCAATCTAATTGTGTCATTTCCAATTGGATCCTAGTTATAAGACAATGCATCGATCCGTTTCTCCAAATTTCTATCTGAGGAAACCCAGCCTGCACAGTGGTGCAGTTGGTGGAGCTGCTGCCTTGCAGCAAGAAGGTTTTTTGTTCGATTCCCGGCCCCGGTCTTTCTGCATGGAGTTTGCATGTTCTCCCTGTGCATACGTGGGTTCTCTCTGGGGACTCCGGCTTCCTCCCACAGTGCAAAAACATGACTGTCAGGTTAATTGGTTTCTCTAAATTGTCTCTAGGTGTGAGTGTGTGTGTGCATGGCTGTTTGTCCTGTGTGACTCTGTGTTGCCCTGCGACAGACTGGCGACCTGTCCAGGGTGACCCCGCCTCTCACCCAGAACGTTAGCTGGAGATACCAGCACCTCCTGACCCCACTAAGGGACAAGGGTGTACAGAAAATGGATGGATGGATGAAACACAGCCGATCGCATCAAGCCACTGACTTACAGCAGTCCTTCATTCGGAGCATTGTGACGGTGCGGTGAGAGGTTGGAGAAGGAGTTAGCAGTGGTGGTTAGCCGCTCTAACCCAAAACAGCAGGACGCACTGTTCAAGTCTTCCACAGGTTAACTTTATTTCTCGTCTGATCTCCACGGTGCTAAACATCATAATCTCATACATGAGAAGAAATATCTGTTACCGCTCTGCACCTCATCATCACCGATGTTCTCTACAGAAAAACACGTGGCGAGCTGCTTCTTCTTCTATATATATATATCAGAACAACAACAAGGAGTAGGCTCCCCCTTGCGGTGATGCCTAACACAACACTAGGAATCACACAATACAATGACTGTTACATAAGCCCCCTTGGTAAACAAAGGCTGTCCTCAGCCGCACACGACTATAGACACCAGTACAGCATATATCAAAGCAATACATGGCCGAAAAACTGTAGTTACACATGGGCAGGTATTAAATCACACCGGTATACATATCCGTGGAGAACCGTAACACACAGTCAGCTCAGATTCCCAAAATGCAAACATAAAATCTGTGTGGAACTCTTCTGTGTCTGACTTATGAACACAACCCCTCTATCAAATTTGTTTCAGAACTACAAAAATGTCAACAGAACACGTATTACGGAAAAGTACATGCACAAAATAACCTAAACAAATGCAATCTTACACCTTGTTAAGTCTGTCAGTGTGGTAGATATTCGTCCATTTATGGTCTGACCAACCAGTTGTTATCCTGGGATGACGCCGGGCTCTCAGACTGTAACGTCCAGTACAATCTGAAGAGTGGTTGGACTCAGGCTCATCAGCGTTGGCCTCCGTCTGAGAGGAGCCGTCCTCCAGGTCATCGTCCATGAGATCCACCTGTGCAGCCGCACCGGCAGTCTTTTTGGAGTTGGCAGAGTCCCAAGTGTGGAAAGGCTGCATGTTCACAACATTGAAAACTCCAGCATCGGCTCCAGTTTCAACATCAATCAGCCTGTAGTTCACATCGCTGAGCTTCTGACTGACACGGAAGGGGCCTTTGAACAGCGGTGCCAGTTTAGCTGTAAAATTAGCCAAAGCATCCGACCTTGGGTGAGACTTCACTCGAACAAGATCCCCAATCCCAAAGGCAGAATGGCGGCGTCTCAAGTCATAGTAGTGTTTCTGCCTCTTGTGGCTGAGATTCAGCGCAGCCCTGGCGTGGTGATGAGCATCCCTAAGGGTGGCTCTCAGAGTCTCTGGATACTGCACGTTTGGGTCATCCAGTCCATCGCAGCTTGGTTGTGTGATCAGGTCGAGAGGCGTGTCCAGCTCACGACCATACAACATCATGGATGGGCTAAGACCAGTGCTGTCATGTGGGGCTGTGCGAAGTGCAAAACAGATTTGCGGTAGAAACTTGTCCCACGCAGTGTGTTTGTCACTCACATAGGCACGGATAGCTGTTTTAAGTGTCCTGTTCACACGCTCTGTCGCATTTGTCTGCGGGTGATAGGCCGTAGTAAGCCTATGTGTCGAGCCTAGAGCTGACACAGTGTGTTCAAACAACTCACTAACAAAGGGAGAGCCTCTGTCTGAAATAAGATAGGTGGGGCTACCATGTCTAGCAAATATTTCACTCAAGAACTTGCTAGCTGCTACCTGAGCTGTGGCCTCTCTAACTGCACACACCTCGATCCACTTCGAAAAATAGTCCACAAAGACCAGCAAATAAGCATTCCCTGATTGAGTACGGGGCAAGGGACCCACAAAATCCACCCCTGTGTATTCCCAGGGTCTTTGGGGTACAATAGGGACCATGAGACCAGCTTGTTTCTGTTGACTTGGTTTTGTGAGTTGGCAGACTGCACAAGAGGTGACATAACATTTGACATCTCCTGCCATGCCAGGCCAAAAGAACCTGTGTCGTAGTCTCATCAGCGTTTTGGAAACACCAAGATGGCCAGCAGTGGGGTGGTCATGGTAATAGTTCAGCAGGGTGCCACGAAGAGATGTTGGGGCAAAAAGTTTGAGTTCTTTTAATGGGTGCAAATTGCACACAGTCCTTTGGTCCCTGTAATACAGCAAACCGTCAAAGACAGTATATTGTTCTTGGATTTTACTGTCCATTTGAACTGATGAGTCTGATTCAATATCCCTGAGGAGCTGACCCGTCACAGGGTCATCCATTTGCAGCTGCCTCATGTGCGAACGATCCGACAACAACACTGGGGGCAGGGAATGGAGGTCTAAGCTGCCTATAACAGCATGTTCGGGAAGGATATCAGTGGGCGTGTCACTCTGATTTGGCAGGGGATTCCTGGAAAGAGCATCAGGAACTGAATTGTGTTGTCCTGGCTTATGGACAATTGAAAAGTCAAAGTCTTGTAGTCTCAAAGACCATCTAGCCAGCCGGCCAGAGGGGTTTGGACGGGACATAAGCCACCTAAGGCTGTTGTGGTCTGTGAAAACAGTCACGTGAAGGCCCTCAACATATGGCCTGAAGTGTTCCAGAGCCCAAATGACGGCCAAACATTCTTTTTCAGGGGTTGAGTATGGCTTTTCAGCCTTGTGCAGAGAATGACTTGCATACGACACCACAATGTCTCGGCCGTCTTCGTCTTTTTGCATCAATGCAGCGCCCAATCCTAGATCACAGGCGTCAACATGAACATAGAAGGGTCTAGCAAAGTCTGGAAATCGTAACACAGGGGCTGATGTGATTCGGTCTTTTAAAACATCCATTGCTTGCTGACATCTGTCATCCCAGTGAAAAACAGTGTCTTTCTGTGTGAGCTTGTGGAGTGGGTCAGCATGTCGTGCATAACCCTGGACAAAGCGGCGATAATATCCAGTGAGTCCCAGGAACTGTCTGACCTGTTTCACTGTGGATGGTGACTGAAAATCAATGACAGCTTTGATTTTATCATGGTCGGGTTTTATGCCTGTAGGTGAGATGCGATAGCCCAAAAATGTGAACTCACTCAGACAGAACTGACACTTTTTCAGTTTCAAAGTGAGGCCAGCTGCTTCGAGTCTGTTCAGTACTTCCTCCAAATCTTTCAAGTGCTGCTCGAATGTGGGAGATGCCACCACAATGTCATCAAGGTACACTGCACATGTTTTGTAGATCAAGCCCGCTAACACAGAATTCATGAGTCTTTGAAAAGTCGCTGGTGCATTGCATAAGCCGAATGGCAGCACACGGAACTGGTAGAGGCCACAGTGAGATACAAAAGCCGTTTTCGGTCGGGATTCCTCTGAAACAGCAACTTGCCAATATCCTCGAGCCAAATCCAGGGTCGAGATGTACTGTCCTCTTGCCAGAGAGTCGAGGGACTCGTCAATTCGTGGTAACGGATACGAGTCCTTTTGTGTGACTTGGTTTAAACCCCTATAGTCCACACAGAATCTTGGATCAGAACCAGGTCTGTTCACAATCACCACTGGAGCAGCCCATGGGCTGGTAGAGGGTTCGATTATGTTGTCCTCTAGCATTTGTCGCACATGATCCTCAATCAGACGCTTTTTGGTTGGTGAGGAACGATACGGGGGAAGATTTATGGGCTTCGCGGTTCCGGTATTGAGCCCATGTTCCGCCATTTTAGTGTGTCCGAGATGTCCATCAAAAGTGGAACTGTGGCGGGAAAGAAGATCATACAGATCTGATTTTTGTGCTTCCTCCAGGCTCGCCCCAGCCACTTTTGACTCCATGGTGTCTGATAAAATGGTCAGTGACATAACAGTCTGCTCAACAGGAAACAGTTCAAGACTGTGGTCCTCATCTTCCTCCGGAGCAGGACAGGGACTGTCATCGATAAAAACCGTCCTTGTTGGTATATGGATGGTTACTGAGGCTCTCATCATAAAATCCACCCCTAATATGAAAGGGGAAGACAGGTTATGGATGATAGCGAAGCGTTGATAAAAGCGCTTGTTCATAAAGCCAATACTCAGCCAAACCACACCATCCGGAAGGCAAGGAGCGTCGTCCGCTAGGCTCACTGGAGGCCCTTGCCACAGACGTATTTTCTGTGGATAAACTCCATTTAGTTTAATGAGATCTGCACGTACAGCCGAAAGTGAAGCGCCTGTGTCCAGAGTCGCCTCGATGCAGATTCCATTAAAGTTCAGCTTAGTCTTAAATGGAGTGTTCCAGGTAGCAGTAGAATCATTGTCCTCCACATGACCAAGAATGTGGGATTCATTTGCAGGAAGGTGAGGCTCAGTTAACGTCTGGAGGGAGGATTGCCTCGACGAAATATCCTCCCCCTTTGTAGTTTCCCGATGGCCTTTGGGGTGTTGCGTTTACAGGTGGGCTGAAGTTTCTATTGTCTGTTTCAGCTTCAGGTGTGTCAGAAGAAGTAGTGGGAGTGAGCTCATTATGGAACTGCGCCGACACATGCTGTTGAATATGGTCCTGATTACAAGCAGGACATGTTTTCGTTGTGTATCCAGGGCTTGAGCACTTATAACAGCGTGGCTCAGCTCTCTGCTGCTTCCAGTGTCTCTTTTGAAGATTCTGGTGGCTATCAGGTCCCAGTACAGCATGCAATTCATGAGCCCTGAGCAGCAACTCCGTCACAGAAGACACAGGTGAGCCATACAGCGCCACCCTGAATTTTTCAAGTGAATGTTGACATATTAGTTGAATACGTTCATTTTCAGGTGGTGGGCAACTTAACTTATTAAACTCACTCAACATATGAGCTACAAATGTTGGGAATGGTTCATCAACCGACTGGACACGGTCAAGTATGCCTCTGAGAATTCGTTCTTGGTTGTCAGTGGGCAGAAAGACTGTTCTGAAAAGTTGGCAGAAGTGCACCCATGAGCTAACGTGTGAACCAAGGGCTTTAAACCACTTACTAGGCTCTTTTTTTAGAAAATGGGGCAACTCATTCAGAATCTGAACATCAGTTAAATTCAGAGTGGACTTGTATGCTGACACAGCCTGTAACCAATCTTCTGCCTGCACTTCACCATCCCCAGCAAATACTGGTGGTTCCAGCTTGGCGTGATGTAGTGCAGCAGCAATCACTCTGGTGGTGTTGGTCAGCTCAGCTGAATGAGTCTGTAGGAAGGAGCTATGCAGGTCCCTCTGAGTTCCAGGATAAGGGCATGAGTCGTTGGAATGCCTCTGACTGATATTCACAGGAGGAACATATGGCGTTGAGGTGGCCACTGGAGCTACAGGAGACTGTTGTGCAGAAGGTCCACCAGACTCACAGGAATTAACCCTGTCTAGATGATCCAGCATCTTCTGCTGCAGGGATAATGTGTTTTGAAGGACATCCCTCAGCTGCTTGACATCAGCTTTTAACTCTTGTACCTGCCGACGTAGGTCTGGAGCTCCCTGATGTGGCGGTATAGATTGAAGAGAGTCAATATCCATGTCAGAGTCAAAAATAGAAAAATCTGGTGCAAATGCCATGTTGCTTCTTTTTGCCCATTTCTTATATCAGCACTGGCAGTTAGGTTCGTAGTCGAGTAATTGTCCAAATATAAACTCCGAAATCTTTTTAAACAGATAAACAAACGAGCTCACGGAAATGTGCTGCTCTCCGCTGCCACAGCTGCGTTATTTGAGCAACAGTCTGCTTGTATCCTTCCGCGGTTCAACAAGTCAAAATCCATAAAATAGTTCGCATGACTGAGCTCCACTGAAAATAATCCACAAAACTCACCCAGTCCTTCAGCAATCGTGGGTTAATTGAGTTAATATGCGGTGGTCTTGTCATTTAAACATATCCTCCTCTTCAGCAGACTCACAGTTCTCAGGAATTAAATTCGACCGGGACAGCTCATCACGACGTCCAGCGATGTGCAGGCAATGAATGGCTCCAGCAAACTTTAACACTGATCACGACGTACTCCGCTCAGAAACTGCATCCACCCCGCGAAGCAGATATCCACAAAGAACTTGAAAACTAGGACTTCTAGTCCGAAGCTGAATCGGTGTCCAGGAGGGAAGGTCCAAAATATGTTCGGGCGCCAATTGTGACGGTGCGGTGAGAGGTTGGAGAAGGAGTTAGCAGTGGTGGTTAGCCGCTCTAACCCAAAACAGCAGGACGCACTGTTCAAGTCTTCCACAGGTTAACTTTATTTCTCGTCTGATCTCCACGGTGCTAAACATCATAATCTCATACATGAGAAGAAATATCTGTTACCGCTCTGCACCTCAACATCACCGATGTTCTCTACAGAAAAACACGTGGAGAGCTGCTTCTTCTTCTATATATATATCAGAACAACAACAAGGAGTAGGCTCCCCCTTGCGGTGATGCCTAACACAACACTAGGAATCACACAATACAATGACTGTTAAAGCATGCATGAGAAACCTCCAGCAGAACCTGACTCAGTGAGAAAGAGAAAAGGAAATTATTGGCAGCAATAGTTCAGCTGATGGCCCCCTCAAGACATCCAGGGCCAAGAGTGTCTACCATGAAGAGAAAAATACAGAGAGCGCATAAAGTTAATGGCTGCAGTAACTCCAGATAATGCATGAGTGTCTGAGAGGATTTGAGAGTTTTGCTTCTGCAGCTACAGTGAATATAAATTTCCACCACATTTTTCATTTGTTATTCTTGAAAAACTATGTGTCACATCCGATGGCATGAAATCCTTCTAAACTACATTGGTGTTTACGGTGGTAAAGTGACAAAATGTGAAAGTTTTGGATTTATTTTCCTAAATTTTTATTTATTTATTATGTTTTTCTTCACTGCACACTCTCCTGTCTTCCAGACCCAAGCTGCCTTGCTGACCAGGTATCTGTGGATTGGAAAGTATTGCTATGAAATGAGGAACTTTGCCACAGCCATGCAGGTTCTTGGAGGTCTGGAGAATATGACTGTCAGGCAATTACCAGTAAGCCTTCACTATTACAAACTTCTAACTTTGTCTAATAAGTCTGGTGCCCTCGAGCTAAGCGGGTTTTTTTCTGCTGTGATTGAGCTTGGATGGTATTTAATTAGTTTCACAAATGAAAAATTAGCATTAATGAATTCAAATAAGATGTAGACAGAGGGAGCTCAGTGAGGGGAAATGTAGGTATGAAAAGTAATTAAAAAAGCTCACAATGAAAACACAGCAATGCTGAAATAATGAAGCAAATTTCCATATTTTTTCCAAAAGACATTAGGTTCCCTGACAACAGCTGGTATTATAACAGTATTAACTCTACAATTTATAATAAGTCTGTAACAGATCAAAATGCTCTTATTTAAAACAGAAACATTAAAATTACTCCCTTTGCTGCTAAAACAATCGAATATTTTCACTATATATATATATGAATAAAACCTAAATTAACCTGTTACTACAACAATACCTGAACACAATTCTTGAGTTTCACTCATTTTCTATCCTTTTCCATATTTTGTTTCAAAAGTAAGTGAAGAAAAAGTTCTGTAGCCTTCTTTCAGCCAGCTGACAGTAAGTGTGCTGAAAAAGATGGAGGACGTTGTTATTTTTATCTCATCTTAGGTACAAAAAAGTAATTCCTGGACCTTCTCTGGCATTTCATTCAAAGTACTTCAAATTATATCAATGTCATTTTAAAACTTTAGTATGACCTAATTACAGAAATCAGCACATGTCTTGTGTGACGTGTTTGGTAAGATAAACTTTTACATTAGTGATGGTCTCTAAAGAGTAACATCCACTTCTTCCAGGTTTGGAAACACCTGGCTTCCAAAGTCTATGAGATCCTGGAGGAGCTGCGAGCCGTTCAGGTAATGTGTAAGAAGGTTTAAGGTCTGAGTCGCTGCAAGGCAATAAATACACAGGAAGCTGGAAAATTTCAGAGTTTACATCCAGAATACCACAATTTAAAAAAAAAAATCCAACACTGTCCTGTTCGTCAGTCCTGGCTCTTTCCTACGTTAAACTGCAGGTGTTTCTGAAGAGCGATGACCTGTGTCTGATTGGAGCGGAGCAGAAGAGGACGAGGCCCACGCTGCCGTCCGTTCACATCCTGGCTATGCATGTGCAGCAGCTGGAGATTGGTGCATTCACACTCACCACTGGGGCTTATAAGTGGACCAAACTCAGGTACACTTTGAATGCAGAAAAATGTCATTTACACCGAAAGCCAAACGTTTTTCAGTTCTACTCAGGCAGGATGGGGCTGCTACCGGTTAAGTAGCTCAATAAAAACAAATGGAAATAACAGGAAAAAAAAGATTAGGTCACTCAATGTCAAAAAGTGAAATTGGAAACTTGCACAAAAACCCAAGAGCTTCACCTTAAACTCAATAAGCCTCAGTTTGGATGTTAAAGTTCATGATGGAACAAAAATAGGAAAATACTAAAAAATAACATTTGTTTGGAAAAAGTTTCCTCTCTCTAAATAACAATGTTGCCTCAGGATTTAAGTTTGCAAAATTGCTTCTGAATAAAATACAAGACTTTTGAACAAGGAGCAACAATGTAGAGATTTATGGCCTAAAGCATGTTTGTAAAAAACTAAACAGCATTAGAGAAACTTGGTGTTCAGCAGGACACAGCAGCAAATAACAGACAGAACTAATCTAATTTTAAACTCTAAACATCTCGAAGCGAGATGTTGAAATGGCATTAGACTTCTTACAAAATTCAGGAGAGTTATTGTTATTATGAATAAAATTTAATCTGTGGCTATATCTCAGTAGGTTGGATTAGATAATGAAATAATTTAAAAGTTTGTTTAAATTTAAAATTCAAAAGACTCGGTCACAAAAAGTCAATGCTGTTCGGAGAGTGCTCCATTCAAGCCTATTATTGAAAAGTTTAGTGGAAGGAAAAACTGTGGCAAGAAACGGTTCACAAGCAATAGATATATCAGATTAAAGTGGATTATTTTCATTTGCTTTAATAATAAGGCCTCATAATGAAGAGACAAAATCCAAATTGCTTGAGGACCTGTATACAAATTTTCCATTAAGTAATGATTTGTGGAGTCAAGTCATCTGCTGGTTTTGGCTTCCTTTAACTCTGAGCAGAGACGCAGGCTGAAAGACTCCCTGCCACGCTGCAGCAATTCATGCAAAAGGAGCACAAACGAAGTACTGGATGCACATCCTGCCCAGAACCTGGAGATATGCTTCACTTGGCTGATATTTGTGTATTAAAAATCCAGTTTTTTTCATCTTATGCAATATTATAATGTTCTTAGAAACTAAAGTGTGGGTTTTCATTAGCTGTAAAATAAAATCTTCGAAGTATACCAAAGAAATTTGTCGATCTACATTTACAAATTCAACATTTGGAACAAAATTGTTGATGCAGCTGTACATTCATATGATTATGTGGCGACTGCAAACTGATTTTATTTGGCTGCCTGTCTGTGAATTGTTTTACATATTTGGAAACTACAAAGGTCACATTTTGTGTTCATGCTCTGCATCAGCAGCTGATACACGAAATGTAGATGATGGCATTAAAGTGGGAAAATTATCCAACCTGCTATTTCTGCATAAACTTGCACAACTCAGAGTCCGGTCGCTATGTAACATGTATCCAGTCAGAAAAATAATCCTCTCATATATCACTGCAGTGGCACGAAATATGAACAGTTAGTGTAATGAGAATTGGCCTTCCCTCCCTCTCTTTCTGCAAATCAGTTGATGACAAAGTCGGCCAACTCACAAAGAGGACATATTTTGCTGTGTCCTTCTTCTCCACTCCAATATGGCTGACCAGATGCTGAGGTCAGAACAAGTGGGGCTGGGATGGCGACGGCACAGCTGTTGAATCTGGGTAGTTTGTTGGGGTGCCAGTGTTGCCACAGATGGTGCCTGTGGGAGGAGGGGCTGATTGGAAAAAGGGTTGTGGCCAGATGCTGAGAGGTGACCGTGTGTAGCCAGACGATGAGGTCGGGAGAAGAAACAGCTGGTTACCAGAGAGTCTGGGTTTTTCCAGCTCACTCCATAAAAATCAGGTCAAATCTGATGAGATTAAGACGAAGAAAAGCAGAAATAAAATGCATCTCCTCTGTGCTTTTTTTCCTTGTGCTTCTATAAACATTTCTTTGGTTCTGTTTTTGGTTTCAGGAACATCGCAAAGGTTGTGAGTCAGGTCCATGCCTTCCAGGAGGTTGCGTACCCGTACAGCCCGGACCGGGACCTTCAGGCCTACCTGCGCCGCCGGATCGCCCGGTTCGCCACCACAGACATTCACCTGCTGGCCGCTGACAGCGACGCCAACTTCCAACGGTCCAGTGAGCGTCAGACACGGAGGATCCACGACACGCTGCGGAGGGTGAAAGCGACTTTCCAGTAAAGCCTCAGTTGCCTCAGTTTAGAGATGAACTTCAAATCCAGGACGTTGACCTGCATCCAGACGTTACAGCCTGTGGAAAAGTGTTTGCTCTCTTACAGACATCTTCTGTTTTTGTTTCCTTGTCTCAGTCACGTTTCAGACGATCAAACAAACTCAAATGTCAGATAGAATTATCTGAAGTAAATACCAAAAACTGAGTTTATTTGGCCGCCTGTCTGTGAGTTGTGTTATAGCACTTGCAATGCTTTCTAATTGTCTAATTAGACAATTAGAAAGTCTAATTCTGTGTTATTTAAATAGAACCAGTGTGGCAGCATGAAGTAGGCTGAAATATCAGCATGCCCTGATCCAGAGAAATTTCAGATAACAAGCAAAATTGCTGAAATGAAGTCATGAAAGTATTACTAAGCCTTTTTCTTAATCTCACTGAGAACCAATTATTCACAAATGGGAAAACAAGCAACAACGGTGAAGATCTTTAGGAGTGAACGATCTACTAAATGAACAAACGCTCATCTCCGACTCATCCAGAAGTTATCAGAGAACAACTTTTAAAGCGCTTGACTTTTAAAAATAAAGGTTTCCATTAAAATACAGTGACTGTAAAGAGTGACATAGAGAGAGGTTGAATAATTCTGAACAGAAAATAAATGTTGCAAAATTATGCAACATAGTTTAATGTAAAATGTGAAACTTTTATCTAGTCCCCACTAGATGAATGTAGGTGTGACTGTACATCATATCAGCTGTTTGTATTGATTCAGTTAGTTAACAGCTTTTATTGCAATTATAAAACATTGTGTTTTGTGTTAAATATTGTTTATGGACAACAATTAGATTAATTTTAATAAATTGCAGTGTCTATAATGAATAATGAAGACATTTTAAGGAGTCCAGACCTAAATCTGTTGGGATGTAAACAGACTGTTCCTGCTCAAAAATGCTCCAGTGTAACTAAATTATATCAGTTTTGTAACCGGCTGGATAAAATTCCTCATGTTTCAAAATCTCTTGTTGTGGCCAAAGGCGCTGCAACCAGTTCTAGGGTTTAGAAGCATTAACATTTCAGTTTGAATAGATTTTTGTCCTTAATAAATTAAATAATCTTTTAAAAATATGAAAGTATTTTTGCTTATCTTTGTCTAATATTATTTTTCTGAAACATTTAGTTTTGGTGGAAAAGCAAAAACAGAAGACATTTGTAGATAAAGCTCAAGGCAAACTTAAATCAAAAGTCACTCTTGTCATATTTTTAAAATTCATTTTGATTTTTGTTTTTGTTTGTTTTCAGGTTGAACTGTTGCTGGGTTCAGATCCCAGCCAAGTGTCTTTTTGCATGTTCTCCTGTGCAGGCTTGTGTTCTCTCCAGGTACTCCTGCTTCCATTCCACAGTCCAAACAGTTTGGTCTCTCTATGCTGATCTTTGGTGTGGGGGTGTGTGTGTGTGGGGGGGGGGGGGCGTGTGTGTGTGTGTGTGTGTGCGTGTGTGTGTGTGTGTCCTGTGATGAATTGGCGACTTGTCCAAACCAAATGATCAGTGCAGAGTTACCCCCCACACTATGACTCTGTAAGGATAAGTGAGGATAGATGATGGATGGATATATTTTTTTGTTTGCATTTTGCTCCTCCAATAAAATTAATCAATGTTTTTTTGTGTTGATTTATTTTCTTAGCAGATGCACACTTGCATATTTTTTGCACAGTGCATTTAATTTGTTTGGTCTGCTCTCTCTACTCTATAATCGTTTGTGGCCTGAACATGTGAAATGCATGTCCATCGAAATGACATAGGTGCCTAAAAATGTAACAGTGTGATTTTATTGACTCAGCTAAAGCACAGTTTCAGCAACTATGTTTCTGTGTTATACATTCATGAGCTTTAGATGGAAATGTAATTTTTATTTCAGAAGTCTTTCACATTTTCCACAGTAAATTATCTGTTGAACCACTTAACATTAAAACTGTTTTGTGAAATGATGTGTTTAGTAATGCATGATGTTTTGCTATTTTTATTCCAATGCAAGTTTTAAATTAATCACATTCTTTTGTTATATCCATTAATATTATAAATTGAATAAGCTGCAAGGTTTTCAATCATACATTCATTTTCTGTTTAATGAATTCCTTGTAGATATACTCATCCAAGTGTTTTGTGGCAGATTTTTTAACTTCTGGTTTTGAAAGTTTGACCTGCTAGTGCAGATTTTCACTGATTAAATATTCTCTTAATATTTGTAATTCACATTATTCTGATATGGTGATTCTGGAGGGTGCGTGGGAGTTCGCCCAACCGGTCTACATGTGTTTTGTGGACTTGGAGAAGGCGTTCGACCGCGTCCCTCGGGGAGTCCTGTGGGGGGTTCTCCGGGAGTATGGGGTACCGGGCCCTTTGATACGGGCTGTCAGGTCCCTGTACGACCGGTGCCAGAGTCTGGTCCGCATTGCCGGCAGTAAGTCGGGCTCGTTCCCGGTGAGAGTTGGACTCCGCCAGGGCTGCCCTTTGTCACCGATTCTGTTCATTACGTTTATGGACAGAATTTCTAGGCGCAGCCGGGGTGTTGAGGGATCCGTTTTGGTGGTCTTAGGACCACATCTCTGCTTTTTGCGGATGATGTGGTCCTGTTGGCTTCATCAGAGCGTGATCTGCAGCTCTCACTGGAGCGGTTCGCAGCCGAGTGTGAAGCGGCCGGGATGGGAATCAGTGCCTCCAAGTCCGAGGCCATGGTCTTGAGCCGGAAAAGGGTGTATCCAAGGGAGGAGTTTAAGTATCTTGGGATCTTGTTCACGAATGGGGGAAGAAGGGAGCGGGAGATCGACAGGCGGATTGGCGCAGCGTCTGCAGTGAAGCGGGCGCTGTACCGGTCCGTCGTGGTGAAGAGAGAGCTGAGCCAAAAAGCGAAGCTCTCGATTTACCGGTCGATCTACGTTCCTACCCTCATCTATGGTCATGAGCTTTGGGTCATGACCGAAAGAACGAGGTCCCGGATACCGAAATGGGTTTTCTCCGCAGGGTGGCTGGGCTCTCCCTTAGAGATAGGGTGAGAAGCTCGGCCATCCGGGAGGGACTCAGAGTAGAGCCGCTGCTTCTCCGCATCGAGAGGAGCCAGTTGAGGTGGCTCGGGCATCTGGTCAGGATGCCTCCTGGACGCCTCCCTGGTGAGGTGTTCTGGGCACGTCCCACCGGGAGGAGGCCCCGGGGAAGACCCAGGACACGCTGGAGGGACTATGTCTCTCGGCTTGCCTGGGAACGCCTCGGGATTCCCCCGGAGGAGCTGGCCCAAGTGGCTGGGGAGAGGGAAGTCTGGGCCTCCCTCCTTAAGCTGCTGCCCCCGCGACCCGACCCCGGATAAGCGGCAGAAGATGGATGGATGGATGGATGGATTATTCTGATATTTTTTCTTGCCTTCGTGCCATTGGGCAGTCATTAAGGAGTTTTACTATCACTTAAATAAAATGCAGGATTATCATGGTTTTGAGATTTTTAAGGTGTCTTTAGCATTTTATAACAGCATGCTTAACTGTAAAGTGCAGTGTTTGTGTGTAGTAAGGCTATTACCTTAATTGTGAGACTCCCAAAAGAATGCTAATGCTGTACGTTCCCAAGGGGTCAGAGGTTAAAAGCTAAAGACGAACAGCAAATTGTAATGCATTCAACGTTCCTGTATGCCTGAAGAGACAGTCAACATGTTTTCATAAAAAAAGCTTTCAATTTGAATAACGTTTTATAACTTTGAAAAAAAATTCTTTTTAGCCGTATTCCCTCAGTATTCCACACAAGCTCCATACTGAAGAGGGTTTCTGTTACTCTGATGTGGTCTTATGATGCACCCTTGGACTGGACCAAAATGATTGTATTTTTTAATTTTATAGGTCATGCTGTTGTTACATCAAAGTGTGGGATGTTCTGGATATTGTGACTCCAGAGGGCGCTGTTGCTCGTGTTTGCCTTAACTTGCTCTTAAATCCCCACAGACAGTTGCTGGGCTAAAAACAGATTATTCTGTTTTTTAACCTCTATCTGAAAATTTGACAAAACTTTTAAGTTATAACATGAACTTACGCTTATGTTATAACAGATGAAACTTAACGCTTCATCTGTTAGCATGAAGCGTCGATGTTTCCAGTGATTGAGGCTAGCTTCAAGTATCTGCAAGTATAGTGGTCATTAATTGTTTTCTAATAACTGGGAACTTGTTTCATACATAATTTGTTTTCTGGGTAGCATAATTTAGTAGAGGGCTGCCCAGTGGTGCAGCTGGTAGAGCTGTTGCCTTGCAGCAAGAAGGTTCTGGGTTCGATTCCCGGCCCCGGTCTTTCTGCATGGAGTTTGCATGTTCTCTCTGTGCATGCATGGGTTCTCTCTGGGTACTCCGGCTTCCTCCCACAGTCCAAAAACATGACTGTCAGGTTAATTGGTCTCTCTAAATTGTCCCTAGGTGTGAGTGTGTGTGTGCATGGTTGTTTGTCCAATCTGTCTCTGTGTTGCCCTGTGCCAGACTGGCGACCTGTCCAGGGTGACCCCGCCTCTCGCCCGAAAAGATAGCTGGAGAGGCACCAGCAACCCTCCCGACCCCAGTAAGGGACAAGGGTGTAGGAAAATGGATGGATGATTTAGTAGTTAGCTGCTACCTAGCGACGGTTAGCTCAAACGGTCTGCAGCACTGAATGTGTTGCTCCAGGTGTTTTCCTCAATGGGTTGGGCTGTAGTTTGGAGTCTGTTTTCTGAAATGTAGGCCAAATGATTCTGGAGTCAGCGGCTTTGAGTGGAGTGTGACATAGTAAACCTAATCAGCCTCTCCTGAGTGACTTCGACTCTCTTGCTCTTTACTGTATGCACAAACACTGACAGAAATAGATTGGATCCTATTTTCCGGCCAAGTCAATCACTCACTGCAGTGACTGTCAGATTATTGGACTTTCTATCATTGTTTCTCCTGATATAGTGTTTGCAACACTCATGGTCCTGAGGTTTACATTTTGATAACCTCCTAGTGAATCTGGTAACGTGTAAAAAAGGCTTTACGGTCAGAAGTATTCAATTGTCTGCCATCAGATATAAATTTGAGCACAATCCCATTCTGAATACACACGATTTAAAATGATGATGGCCCATCCTTTCAACAGCTCAGTTGAATTTTGTCTGGATTTCTGCCAATAACTTCCACTTAGTTATAAAACCACTAACAGCTAACTGGAATATTTAAATTTCATGGAGGAAATTTCATGATTGGTGGCATCTAATCATGTTATCACACTGGAATTCCTCACATTTCTACGGTCAACCTTTGTTTCACAAATGTTTTCAGAGATACTGTAGTTGTTTAGTTAATAGATTTTAGGTTGATGTATCGGCTGGAGGAACCGGACCAGCCAAATTCAAAGATTTGAATTGGTGTGTGAATATTTATTCTAGCCTGACTAATAAAATTCAGTAAAATTTTTAAAATTATGGTAAAGTGTTGTGGGCAATGACAGTGAGACCTGGAGGGGCGTGGTTGGGAGGAACGGCCCCCCTGATCTGAATCCGAGTGGTGCTATGTTGTTGGACCTCTGTGCTCGTCACGGATTGTCCATAACGAACACCATGTTCAGAAGGAGCTGTGGCCGTAAGGTTGTCGGTGCCTGTCGCGGTGGCAACCCTCGAACCCGTTGGTGGACCCCTTCAGTGAGGGATGCCGTCAAGCTGAAGAAGGAGTCCTACCGGGCCTTTTTGGCCTGTGGGACTCTGGAAGCAGCTGACGGGTACCGGCGGGCGAAGCGGCATGCGGCTCGGGTGGTTGCTGAGGCAAAAACTCGGGCGTGGGAGGAGTTCGGAGAGGCCATGGAGAAAGACTTCCGCACGGCTTCGAGGCGATTCTGGTCCACTATTCGGCGTCTCAGGAGGGGGAAGCAGTGCAACACCAACACTGTGTATAGTGGGGATGGTGTGCTGCTGACCTCGACTCGGGACGTTGTGGGCCGGTGGGCAGAATACTTCGAAGACCTCCTCAATCCCACCAACATGCCTTCCATTGAGGAAGCTGAGCCTGGGGAATCTGGGTCGAGCTTTCCAATCTCTGGGACGAGGTCACCGAGGTGGTTAAAAGCTCCTCGGTGGCAGGGCCTGGGGTGGATGAGATCCGGCCGGAGTTCCTTAAGGCTCTGGATGTTGTAGGGTTGTGTTGGCTGATGCGACTCTGCAGCATTGCATAGACATCGGGGGCAGTTCCCCTGGATTGGCAGACTGGGGTGGTGGTCCCCCTGTTCAAAAAGGGGGACCGGAGTGTGTGCTCCAATTACAGGGGGGTCACGCTCTTAAGCCTCCCTGGCAAGGTCTATTCAGGGGTCCTGGAGAGGAGGGTCCGTCGGATAGTCGAACCTCGGATTCAGGAGGAACAGTGTGGTTTTCATCCTGGCCGTGGAACGCTGGACCCGCTCTACACCCTCACCAGGGTCCTGGAGGGTTCTGGGAGTTCGCCCAACCGGTCTACATGTGTTTTGTGGACTTGGAGAAGGCGTTCGACCGCGTCCCTCGGGGAGTCCTGTGGGGGGTTCTCCGGGAGTATGGGGTACCGGGCCCTTTGATACGGACTGTCAGGTCCCTGTACGACCGGTGCCAGAGTCTGGTCCGCATTGCCGGCAGTAAGTCGGGCTCGTTCCCGGTGAGAGTTGGACTCCGCCAGGGCTGCCCTTTGTCACCGATTCTGTTCATTACGTTTATGGACAGAATTTCTAGGCGCAGCCGGGGTGTTGAGGGGATCCGTTTTGGTGGTCTTAGGACCACATCTCTGCTTTTTGCGGATGATGTGGTCCTATTGGCTTCATCAGAGCGTGATCTGCAGCTCTCACTGGAGCGGTTCGCAGCCGAGTGTGAAGCGGCCGGGATGGGAATCAGTGCCTCCAAGTCCGAGGCCATGGTCTTGAGCCGGAAAAGGGTGGAGTGCCTTCTCCGGGTCGGGGGGGGGGGGTTCTGTCTCAAGTGGAGGAGTTTAAGTATCTTGGGATCTTGTTCACGAATGGGGGAAGAAGGGAGCGGGAGATCGACAGGCGGATTGGTGCAGCGTCTGCAGTGAAGCGGGCGCTGTACCGGTCCGTCGTGGTGAAGAGAGAGCTGAGCCAAAAAGCGAAGCTCTCGATTTACCGGTCGATCTACGTCCCTACCCTCATCTATGGTCATGAGCTTTGGGTCATGACCGAAAGAACGAGGTCCCGGATACCGAAATGGGTTTTCTCCGCAGGGTGGCTGGGCTCTCCCTTAGAGATAGGGTGAGAAGCTCGGCCATCCGGGAGGGACTCAGAGTAGAGCCGCTGCTTCTCCGCATCGAGAGGAGCCAGTTGAGGTGGCTCAGGCATCTGGTCAGGATGCCTCCTGGACGCCTCCCTGGTGAGGTGTTCTGGGCACGTCCCACCGGGAGGAGGCCCCGGGGAAGACCCAGGACACGCTGGAGGGACTATGTCTCTCGGCTGGCCTGGGAACGCCTCGGGATTCCCCCGGAGGAGCTGGCCCAAGTGGCTGGGGAGAGGGAAGTCTGGGCCTCCCTCCTTAAGCTGCTGCCCCCGCGACCCGACCCCGGATAAGCGGCAGAAGATGGATGGATGGATGGATGGATGGATGGATGGATGGTAAAGTGTTGAAATATATTTAAGTAACAACAAATTTCTCTCAGATTGGATTTTCTTTGCCCTGAAAATATTGTGATTGAACCTTTTAAACATTTTGTCACATTATAATGAAAAACTTCAGTGCATTTTATTGGGATTTTCTGTGACACACCAACACAAAGTAATGTGCAATAAGGCAGAAGAAAACTATGATTTAAACACTTTTTACAAATAAAAATCTGTGAAATGTGCAGCTGCAGGTTTTTTGAAATTTAGGTAAACAACATCTGTGACTAACTGTCTAACTGTCTATTTCAAGTTATACCCGTGTGCCTCGGGGTGGGCATGTGTGTGTGTATCTCTCTGTTGCCTTGTGATGTGTTTTCGCCCTGCTGTCTTCCTTGGTCTTCATGATGCTGTTTATTAATATTCTGGATTATGGTGAGATTAAAATACACACAGGTCTACTTGCAAATCAAGATGTTGATCCATGTGAGTAAATGTGAAAAAGTTCAGAAAATGTGGCCCATTTTGCAAGGTGCTGCCATCTTAATCACTTTGTCATGTTGAAATTAACCACATAAAATGCATTAATGGCTGAACATTTCTGAAAATATGTTTAAGCAGCTAGTGAGACTTTTGTTATAATTAAATAGGGAGAATAATTAAAAGTCTTAGCGACATCTGAGAAGATTAAACTTCCATTAACACAATAATGGAGTCTAAGTATTAGAAAAGTGTGCTTGGGTGTAAATATAAGATTAAAACTTGTTTTCTGACTCATGGACTTCGAGAAACAAAATGGAAACTTGTGTCTTCTTTAGAGTCGTTAATGGAGCTCAGAGTTTTCCTTTCGCTTTGGTCCACTTGTGCGCTGGACAGAACCGCTTCATGACCTTCTTCAGACTGTTACAATAGAATGAATGAAGCCTCTGCGCTCCGGACGGGCCCCAGCTGAGGAAATGGGCCCCAGCGGAGGAAATGGGCCCAGTTTGCAGGCAGGCGGCGTCCGGGTTCTTATTATCTAACGGGATCAGCGCGCGCCTCCAAAGCGGGGCGGATAAAGTGCGCCAAAAGGTGAATGGACTCCTCCCTGGACCGCAGCAGATCTCCGATGAAAGAGAGCCAGACCTGGCCTCTTATGTGCTCTGGATCTCAGATACAGGTTGGATTCAGTGACACGCAGGGAATCCTTCACAACTCCGGGAAAAGATGGAAAACTGTCCTGGGATTTGTTTGGCACATCCAAAACATGATTTCATTCTGCTTTACAGATTAGTCAGAGAAAAAAGTTTGTTTAAATCATAGTAGCTTGTGAAGCTCTGAGTGCTTCTTTTCCGGCTTGTTTTAACCGTATTTACATATGAACGTAATTGTGTTGTTACTGTAAAGCCTTTGATCTCTTTCCAGTTTGGAGCGCCTGTGCCAAACTGGTGGTTGGGAACTAGCGCCGACTCACACCGAGGGGAATGGAAGCATGTCGATACAGAGACACACTGGAGGGTTCATCCCTCCTGGTTGCACAAACTTCACCGGGAATGCGCTAAAAATAAACTGATGAAGTTGACAGACAAGCAAAGCATGAAGTAACTCGACATTCTTTATTGAGATTATTTTAGAAGACTAAACTTTTTTTCTTATTTCTATTTCTTACAAAAAAATGCCTAATTTTACTTCAACATGGTAAAAAAGTGACAACACTGATTATACACTGACAAAACAAACTGTTATATTTAACGAAAAAATATGTTGCAATTTCTTAATTCTGTTTCTGATCAATTTTCAATCACGTTTCTAAGTGGATATGATGTAACCTGAAGAGGTATTCCCTCAATTTGAAATGTCATTATTTAAAAAACATGAAATAAATTCAGAATATTTCAAAGATAGTGTTTCTCAAATTAGCTTCTAATCTTATGTTGTTTTAAACTTTAGACAATAGACAACATATTACAATTTATATTTTATTAGTTAAATGGAGAAAACAAAACAAACAACTAATATATAAACAGTTCAGAAGCGAGATATTATCAGTAATATTCTCAGTCTAGAATCGCCTCCCTTTTTATGATCATATAGATTAAAAGCTTCATGGAGGAAGTAATTTATGTCCACAAACATGATGCATAGGATCCTCTGAGAAATAACAAATGCATCAACTGGTTCCTCCTCAGAAAGAGAACGGAGACTAACAAGGCAGCAGGCAGCCAGCTGAAAAGAAAAACTTTTACGTTAGGAACCAAAAGCTTTGGTTCAGAAAGGAAGCTGCAGAGATGGGAGAAAGGCCTGACAAAACACAGGGGGGAGCAGAGAGCAGGACGCTCCATGGCAAAACTCCAAACCAAAGTCCCAGAGATCATGACAGGATTTGACTTTAAAGTCTGCGCTAACATTGGGCTGCATATGAGAAATAAAAATATAGAAGATGTACAACATGTAGGAAACAGATTCAATAAAAACATACACAAAATGAATAAAATTTGTCAAGTTAATCATCAAAAATGTTTGAGTCATTTCTCATGAAGACAATGCTTTTTAAAAAATGCAATCAATGTTATATTTGCACAGTCAACTTGCAATCAACTGATTAGCTTCTGATTTATTTCCCAGTTGTCTGTCTGACCCAAGAACCAGCATTTGGCACCAGGGCTTCAAATACATTTAAAAGATGAACTCTTGTGTCTCTGGTACAGGGGTGGGCAATCCTGGTCCTCGAGGGCCGGCGTCCTGCAGCTCTTCGATGTCTCCCTGGTCCAACACACTTGAATCAAATAAGCGAATCGCCTCCTAAGTGCAGTCAGGATCTCCAGAGTCCTGCTAATGACCTCATTATTTGATTCAGGTGTGTTGAAGTAGAGATACATCTAAAAGTTTCAGGAGACCGGCCCTCGAGGCCTGGAGTTGCCCACCCCTGCTCTGGTATAAGCACAGATAAAACTGTTAACTCCAGAAACTAAATTAATGATCCTACTTGTCATTTAATTGATTTTTAAAAGTAATAACATCTTGAAAATGAGTGAAAATTAAATGTTTTTAAGTGTCTTTGAGCTGTTACATTTCTGAATAAAATCTGCTCAAACTGAATAGTTTCACTGATTGTTAGGTTTTACAGTGCAGGCTAAAGTGGAGGCCTGTGGGAAGTGAGTGTTGCAATCTGAATTTTAAAGTGACAGCTGTTTCAGTCATTTAAGAGTGCTTAATCCCTGCAGGATCCCCTTCTCTAGTGTATAAAGTGTAAAATACCTGTTCAAAGTGGGAGCTTGTGTAAAGTAAACGTCCAAATTTGTAACCTTTAAAGAACAGCTGCCTCAGTCAGGGGATAATTAGACAGAGGCTTTAAATTCTGTCTTTTGGAAATCTCCAGGCGTCGCAGACTCAGCGGCGCCAGGTCTTCACACGCTCACAGGATATGTAAAGACTTCAATAACGAGCCATTATCCCCCAATCATCGGGATCGATCGGGCGTTAACAAGAGGCTTTACATATGCAAATGGATGCGAGTGGCCGGGCCAGCTATAAAACCTTGGCTGCAGGCCCGGGAGCTGCCACAACACGCTCTCCTGTGACATTTGGTAGATTTACAGGCCACTGAGCAGCAGCACGGTGGACATGGTGAAATACTTTTCGGTGGACTGGTTGGCGCAAAGCCACAGCAGCAGCGCAGCGAAGGAGGGGCAAAAAGCCTCCCCTGCGCACAGACCTCATGTTCTCTGCATGGTGCAGCCGAGCGCACCGACTTTTGGTAAAGGTTACCTGCAGCCAAAACCCAAGCCGTCAAAGGCCACTAATCAGGGAGGGTCAGATGACGTCAGGGAACCGCAGAGTTCCCGCGACAGCTCACCTGTGCATCCAGCAGACTACTCCTCTCCACGTAAGCTCCTGAATCAATTCAGATTTTTTTTAATGTTTTTGGTAAAAGTTTCAGATTTGTAATCAGTTTTTTTTTTTTGAAGTGAGCGGGTATTCCTCCGGGTACGAGAGCGAAGCGGAGTCCTCCGAGGGTCCCTCCGTGGATGAAGGGAATGAGGCGCAGAAAGACTCACCGCAGCGCCGAGTGCGCACCAAGTTCACTCCGGAGCAGATCAGCAAGCTGGAAAAGATCTTCAGCAAACACAAATACCTGGACGCAGGGGAGAGGGTGAAGACTGCGCAGAAGCTGGACCTCACAGAAACTCAAGTAAAATGCGACCACAGCTGGTCTAATAGGATAATTAATAAGGGAGGTGGCTTAGTTTCAAAGAGCTCTGAATGTTAAATTCAAACCTTTGCTTCTTCTGCAGGTCAGGACTTGGTTCCAAAACAGACGGATGAAGCTGAAACGGGAAGCCCAGGACTACCTCGCCCCCCAGGTCCAGTCGCTGTCCTTCCAGCCTCTGCATCCGGTTCAGTACCACTCCTTGGCCGCGCACCAGGCCCACTGCACCGTGTCCGGCCGCGGCCTTTACCCGCTGCCCGTCCCGCCGCTGGTCCTCAGTCCTCACCCCGCGCCTCAGCTCATGATCCCGCATCCGCATTTCTACTGAACAAACTCCCACAGAGACCCTTCATCCCGACACAGACACTTAATCTTGTCACTTGTGTAATCAGATTTGTGAGAATTTTGTACAGATTTTGTATAATTACAAATATATCTATTTATTTAATTATTATAAAGTTATTAATCTATATTGAAGCAATGATTATGGTGTTTTGCTTTTTATCACTGCGGCTTCATCTGAGAAATAAAGCTGACTATATAATCTTTATTGTGGGATCAGCTTCACATGCATGGATCGTCCCGTCTTTCATTTTAAAGGGAAAGTGAAGAAATCACTGGATCTCCTGATTCAGTCCCGGATTACTCCATGTAAATAGGATCAAACATGAGGTTTTATTACCATGTCAGAAAAAAACTGAGAATCCTTTGTTTCTGCTTTCATAGGACCTGTTTGTTCCCATTCCTGCACTTCAAAGAGCAGCTAATTGGGAAATAATGGTTGACAATTAGGCCCAATTAAGCCACTCATTAATGAGTTTACATTTACCCCAGGAGTCCCAGACCCGGCTCCAGAGAGTCTGGTCTTTGGTTTGACCAGAGGATGTGACCCAATCTATACAACCTCCAATAAAACAGTCGATTAGCTGCTGAGATTCTCGGAC
This sequence comes from Phalloptychus januarius, assembly GCA_902982915.1. Taxonomy (NCBI): domain Eukaryota; kingdom Metazoa; phylum Chordata; class Actinopteri; order Cyprinodontiformes; family Poeciliidae; genus Phalloptychus; species Phalloptychus januarius. The sequence continues at coordinate 3,201,134 of CADWAE010000242.1, read as the reverse complement.
TGAAAACTGGATTTGCAACAAACTTGACATCACAAAACAGTAATAAATTATCAGTCACGGGGTCGAACATTTAGTTTACCTGATTAGATAATATAGTTGACAGGTTTTATTATAAGTTTTATGGCGGTGCCAAACAGTTACTTCCTGTTTTCACACTTTTCATCTTACAGACACTAACTTTATTACTCTTTCAGGGGGGATTTTATTGAATAGACCAATAAAAAGTAGTAGATGTTCTTTGAAGGTTTATTATAACACATTGCCGAGCAAACAAAAGAGGTCAGGGATAAAGCTTGAAGCTTGGTTAGGTTATAAAACAGCATCTCTTTCAAGTTTTGACAATTTCACGGGTGGCACTGTTTGATCCGTCAGCTGGAAACGAAAAGAATACGACACAAAACAGATTTAAGGAAACATGGCCAATCACAAAAACTAACAGGAACATTCAGAATAAAACCTTTGATGGGCTGAAAAGGACACAAGTTTCTGATTCCCCTGACCTTAGTGAATTAAAACACATCCATGTGTTAGAATGGTCCAGTCAAAGTAGAGACTTGCATTTGATTGAGAATCAGGGACAAGACTTCAAAATGTACGTGCACAGATGAGCCCTCAGCTGAATTTGATTGATTTCGTAACCAATTGGAATCATAAACTGCACTTTTGTAAAGTTCCCTTTCATTCCACTTCCTGCTGTTGCATGACTTTGCGTTGGTCTGTTACATAAAAACCCCAATAATGTCATTTCAGTAAGTTTGTAAAGTGACAAAAACATCCAAAAGTGCAAAGGGTGTGTATACTTTTGCGCGGCAGTGAACCTGGGCGGGGCTGATGGGGATCAGCTACCCTGAGGCGAATGTCTCGTTCTTCAAGGTAAACAGAGATCAGAAGGAACGTTCTCACTTTCCATCACTGTTTTCTGACCCTCCTCATCTCAACATAACAAAGGTCTCGCCTCCAGGTTGGCTGATGGGCTCACAGCTTCCACCTGCTACAGCATGGAAGGCTCTGATTCTGGAGAACATTTGACCTTAAATAAGCAGCTTTTAGTCCAACTGGTTAGTGACACAACAGCCAGTTTGCGCCGGATAAAATGGGGATTCTTGCGGACTTTTTAGGATTCTGAAGCTAACTGACCGACATGTAGCTTTCAGTCCATGTATGCAGGCAGTATTCAGTCTGAGATACCAGCCAACTGATTCTCAGTCTCATTGGCGCCCAGAAGGTGAGAAGTCCTCCAGCCTGACCTCTACAGGCGCAGCAGCGGGTCTCTTTGCATATGTAAATAAAGAAGCGTGGCGCTCCAGAATGGCGCTCATTCAGACAAACCAAAGCATCATGGTGAATTTCTGCGCTGTATACAATATTATGAGATAGCTGTACACTGAAATGTAGCGCTGGATAGGCAGCACTCCCTGACCTGGGCTGATCGTCAGTTAGCTGATGAACGTGTCTCTGGAGGCGGGATCAATCAGAGGCTTTGTGTGCGGATTGATTTGGAGTCAATTAATTAGCTCTGCTTCCTCTGGTCCAGACAGCAGCGGCTCTGGTTGGCCTGGGAGAGAGAAATGAGGAGACCAGACTCAACTCTGCAGAAACACCAGTAGGAAGCACGAAGCCTTGTTGCAAGGGGAAGTTTACTTTCCTTAAACATTTTTATCTCACAAAGTTTAGGTTTCGTGCCACTAACCCGGTTCTTCAGTTCTCTGTCTGTATCTTGCATTTTTAAACCCATTTCCACATTCAGATGAAGAAACTGCAACGGAAGCTCAAGGGGATTATCTCTGTTCGGTTTCAGCACCCTGCTGAGCGGACAGCTCCCGCAGAACCGCGTCCGGCTCCAGCGCCTCCCCGCGGGCCCCGCCCACCCAACGCACCCAACCCGCCCAGTCACTCTGTAGTCAATAACTCTCTGGTTAATAACATGGCCACGCATTTTTTATTCACATGTATGAAATAAATATAATTCAGGGTGAAAATCTGAACTGGCAAAGAGTCGCGACTGTGACAGACCTGAAAGCCTCCAAATGCTGCAGGCGAACATCTCCAGCTGGCAGCTCTGCTCTCCTTCCACTGAGTGGAAATTTGCATTTTGACTTGGAGATCAAAGGCGAAAATAACAGTGAAATCATTACGATATTGTGTGACCAGTGGAGACTTCGCACTTCCCTGAAAGACACAGAAGGACGGCGCCCTGCAGTCTGCCAGAGGTGCATACTGCCTCCCTTCAAAGTCATTTTCTGACCTGAGCTGAATAAGTGACGGATGGAGTCACTCTGCCAAACTGCTGTCCCTTTTTCCTCAGCTTTAGACAAGCAAAAAGCTGCTCCTGATCATGTAAGTAATCAGATTACATCTGGTTACATGTCCACCAGTACAAGCACCAACACAGAGCTGCCTTCTGACATTTCTTATTTTTTATTTTTTTGCCTGGAGATGAGACATTCAGAATATGTTACATGTAAGGTCATGTAACAAATACATGAGCTTACATGTATTTTGAAGCTTTTCCTTTTCCTTTTAGTTTTATTTCTAAAGCATCTAAATGTAACATTAAATGCTTTAGTTTAAAACAGATGGACTGATGTGTAAAAAGAAAACAGGGAACATTTTAAACCTCCAAAAACACTTAAAATAACAATGATTTAATCAGTCAATCAACAGTTAAGAAACTAATAAATAGGAGAGTGAATCAATTATAAATGATAAGGAACTGAGGATAAGATAGCAACTATTAAACTTTGGATAAATAAAAAAAATAACTAAACAACCATAATTAGTTTAAGTTATTAACTAATAAAATTAAATAAACATGATTTAATCACAAAAAAGATCTTAAACACTTTCATATTTTAAACTCAAAGGTAAACTACCTTTGAGTTTGTAAATTTGTATATATCCAAACTCTCCAAAACGTCTTACTGAGAAATATTTACCACATTTTTCAATATTTGTAGCTTTTCTTTCCGTAACTTATATTTCAGATATCTATAAGTTTGTTTTGTATCCCAAATAGGACTTTTTCAGTTTCACTTGTATTCAAATGATGACTGAAGATGCTTCATGCCCTATTTTATGTTTTTTTTAATTAAAATCTGTTCTCAGGTTACTTGTTTGTTTTATTTTGATCTGATATCAAACCCCATTCCACCTTAAAGCTTCAAGATGATTTTAATTTGCTCTTAGTTGTTTTAAATGCTTTTTGTCGACTCACTGAACCAGATTATCTTTTATGCTCTCTGCCCTTTCAGTGTCAGTCACAGTGGAGTCTGATTGTTACTGCAGCTCTCACTTCCTGAAGACCTGAGGGCAGCTGGATAATTATCATTATTAATTAATTATTATTATTACTATTATTATTTTACTCTAACAAAAGATTATTCTAATTATTTTAGGTATTAGCTGACATTAACAGTCATTTTATATATTTATTTTTTATTTCCATTTTTGTTATTTCCTATTTTAACCTCAGTATCTGTTTGTGTTCAGTTTAGCTTAATTTTAGATTTTATCACAATTTTTTATTTTGCTCATGTATGAACAAAGTTTACTAAAATTACACAACTATGTTGTCTGTATAATCCTCTCATAAATATTTATTTAGTTAATTAATATTTTGTATTTTTTTCTCCTTTTAAATCACTTTGTACACTCATGTGTATAAAAACTATTTTCGAAATTAAATTTAATAAATGTATTTTTATTTATTTTAATTATTTTCTTACTGCCAATTACTGCTGTCATTTTAACATCAGCAGACCATTTTCCACAATACTTGACTATCCACTAAGCCTCTACTGGGATTTAAATACTTACATTTTTATTTAAAAATAACAATGAAAATGAAAATATTCTATAGTGGGATTAAAACTGCTGTTTTTTATTGGTTTAAGCAGCAATACTGAGAACATTTTCTGCCCAAAACATTACCTAGTGAACCACCAGCCCACGTCAATAACACTGAAAAATAAACACTGAAATATAAAATAACAAAAATATCAGTGAGGACTTTCAGCATATTTTATTTAAGACAATAATAAAGCAACACTGTTAGAGACAAACAGAAGAGAAGATGAATGATTATGCAGAACAATCAACTCCACATCCGTAAGTTAGCAAAAGCAAAAAAAGCCATAATAAAAGGTTGTTTCTATAAAGGAAAATCAGTTGTTGGAGTGAACAAATTGCAGACATGCATGAATTTCTCCTGTTTTCTGTTACTGTTTAAACGTTTTACACTGCAGCTTTGCGTCAGGCTGGAAGCCTTACATGAAAAGGGCTGCAGAAGTGAATACTGCTGGTTGAGTTCGGTTGGGTGGAATACCTCTGCAGCCCCATTTTCCCATGCCTTATGCCTCTTTAAAGTTACGTCTCAAAGAAGTATATGCATAGGAAAAAGGAACAGCGAGTGGAACAAGCCCTGCCGCGACATGCTGAAACCTGCAAACTGGCACAGAGAAAAACGGATTAGTTAACAGAGCAAAGCGATCAAAAATCCCCTCTCTGCTTGATATCTCTGCAGAATGTTCTTAAAATATAATAATCCAGCTTTGAAATGAAACCTAGCTGCAAATGTTTTCCAAGTTTGCAATATATAATTTTCATTAAAATGGTTAGTGGGAGAGAACTTACCCCCCGAGCATCCAGGTGGGTCTCCTCTGGGAAGGCACCTCCTGTTGCCCATTTATGCCTCACAAAGACCTTGAAGATGTTTAGCAGAGACAGAATAGCTGTCGTCTGTGCTCACTCAGCAGTCCTCCTCTGCTCTGCCTCCAGCCATGGGAACACACCTGGAGAACAGCAAACACTTGCCTTGTTACACTTTTACCTTCAGCTCAAATTCCTGAGAAACGTCTCATTATTCTCCCAGTTAAACAATGAAGCTGCTACAGTTATTATCTCCTATCTGACACACAAGCTGCGGACGTCAGAGGCAACTGAGAAGAGAAACATTGAGGACAACTTGTTCCTGCGTTGGAAAAGTTTCTTATCTGTTCCGCTTTTTTTTTCTTCTTCTCTCCCTTTCGTTCCTCCACTCACACATGCCTTTTAGCCCTCAAGGTCTTCAGACAAGGACTCTCAGAAGTGAGACACTGACACAGGCACGCACAGTCTCTCGTACTGCGTGGGGTGCAGCGGGAGTGTTTTGGCAAGTCAAGGCCAGTGCAGCCGTCTGAAGATGGAACTCTGCTCCTTTCCTCCGTGGCAGCAGCAGGGCATCGTATATCACAAGGTTTGGTCAGGGATAATCTGTCTTCAACTTGAGCTGAGGTCATGTCACATCGCAATCTACAGAGCTCATTCACAAAGATGTGATTTTAGTGCACTACTATGTTTATTCTGGATTGTAAGTAGCACTAGAACAAAGGGAGAGAAGTTAATCATTTATTTTACAAGTTAAATGGAGCTCAGCTAAAATAGACTCAATAAAAAAGTGCAAAACTGCTGAATGTTCTTTAGTTTAAGCACATAGTGTTCTAGATCTCATCAAAATAGAGTTGAAATGTCTGAGATGGATTGTGGAATTAGGTTACAAAGAACAAATATAAAAATACAATATATATATAGAGTGCTTTGCAAAACTAGTCATTTTTTCAACATTTCATCCACATCTAAGATAAAACCTTGAACAGGATCTGTTGCATATTTCTGCACAGATCTCACTTGGAAATGAAATCTTGATCTCAATGGGGTTTTACTTGGTTACATTTACAGAAATAATAAAAATAATAATAATAAAAAGTTGCCACTATGCTTCAGATGAAAGTCCTATGTGTGTGTGTGTGTGTGTGTGTGTGTGTGTGTGTCTCTGCTAGCATTACACATCTACAGATTAAAGATCTAGACCATCCTTCTTTACAACTTAGCTCAACTTCAGTCAGATTTGATGGGGAGCATTTGTGAACATCAGTTTTCAAGTTATGTTCTGAACTTTAACTAGGCCATTTTGTATCGTTTTGATCTAAACAACTCCATTATTAAACTAGCTGTATGTTTACATCCTCTGCCTCAGCGTGTAGCTTTGGGATTACCGAGCATTTTGCATTTTAACTCTGCATCACTCATGTTTAGAATATAAAGCTTAAACACAACTACTATAGGCCACCCCTAGGGGGCAGTAGTCGCAAACTTGGCAGCTGACTGAGGTCAAACATGGCCTGTATTATACTGTAGCCATTCAAACACAAAACTATATTTGGTCATGGTCTCATGAGCAGAGGCATATTTGTGTGGCGTGCATGTTGTATGCATTCCCTGCTGCTTTGGAAAAATATGTTTCAAATAGGAGGTAAAGGATTATACCTCAGTTCCCTTCTGCAAAATAAACATCCAAAAAAGTAACAAGTGTTATTTCAGCCTCTGCAGCAGTCCTCCCCTCAACAACAATCGACTCCTTTGCAGATGGTCTCAGGAGAGCCCAGCTTTTAATTGGAGCCTCTTCAACACACAGCTCTTACAATCCACTCTTGTTTTGCTGCAGAGTGTTTCGTTTGAGCGGCGGCAAATTTGCAGAGTTAAGCAGAAATGTCTTGCTGAACACGGAAATAATAATAATAACAAAATAAGAGGCAACAATAGTTGCTTGTTCGTCTGAATACACCTGCCACGGAGCCAGAGAGAAGTTCACTCAGCACATTTCATTTGGGGGAATGCAGTCTGACAGGACAAGGGAACAAAACGCGCCGAATCACAGCACAGGAAGCAAACTGTAGATCCTCTTAAGGCTTCAATTGGCAATTTGGAAGATCTGTCATGTTCATTAACTGCAAGAAGGGGTTAGGTGTTATCTGCAAACACTGTCTGTCTCAAACAGGCCCATTGCTTGTGGGAATGGAAACAAATTACTTGTAGGATAAATAAAAACGCATTAGGCTCCGACTGAATTTCTGCTGTTATAAATAAGTACTGTTTGTTTCTGTTTACTGGGATTGTTACAGTAAGACGCTGCTTAAAAAGGCCTTCAAAGAGGCTGTTTACCATTAATTCTGCAGCTGCCTGCAGGTTTAACAGAGCAGAGAGGCAATTTCTTTATTTATGCTGAACAATGACAACCCTTAGGGTTGACATGAAAGATAAAAAACAACAAGGAATGAGCAATTCAGCTTTTGTTTGCAGGTAGTTACAATGTTACAATGATCAGTTACACACTAAGTGGCAACTGTGGTAAACATGAGGAAAAAGCCCTAAAATTAAATTCCTCCTGTATTGCATTGTGATCCCATGCTGAAGAATTAAGAAAAGTTAAGTTTGTAAAGTGAGTACATTTATTCAGTGGGGAAAAAACATCCCTTATATAGATAAATAATATGGGGGGAAAAAATCACAAACCTCTTGTACAGCATGAAGATTCCACAAAGTTGTGAAATTCTATTCAATATAGAGCCGTTCAAGCTTTAGGACCCAAAAAGTAATTTTTGTTCTCAGTCCAGAAAAATAAAACTCGAAAATATTATATGACCTTTTGAAAAAAAAAAACAACTTGTGATTTTTGATAAACATCTTCTTCAGTACTGGAAGTTTTAAAGACTACCTATTTTATTTTATTTTTTAGGTTTTAAGGCTGTAGTATGTAACTTTTACATTAAATTGTCACAACATACCGTATTTTCCGGACTATAAGTCGCACCAGCCATAAAATGCATAATAAAGAAGGAAAAAACATATATAAGTCGCACTGGAGTATAAGTCGCATTTTTGGGGGAAATTTATTTGATAAAATCCAACACCGAGAACAGGCATGTCATCTTGAAAGGCAATTTAAAATAAAAATAGAATAGAGGCAACTATACTGTAGACTGAATAATTGTACGGTATGCTAAAGTTACATGACAACTGAGAACGTGCCTGGTATGTTAACATAACATATTAAGAGTTATTCAGATAACTATAGCATCAATAACATGCTAAGAAGTTTATCAAACCATCCGTGTCACTCCAAATAACTAAAATCCAATGAAATCTTCATCCTCGGTGTCACTTTTAAACAACTCCGCTAACCCCGGATGTAGAAGATGCGGCGCTCTCTCTTTTACGTCACTTACGTTCCAATTATTCCAGCCTTTCTGAATCCCTCTAGCGCCCTCTTGCGGTTTGGTGTGAAAATAACAAGTGAAAGTATAAGAGTATAAAACCAGAGTATAAGTCTACGGAAGAGGATTAGGGCCACCGACAAAAAAAGAATTCTCAAAATTTTGAGATTAAAGTCAGAATTTTGAGAATTCTTTTTTTTTCTGGTGGCCCTAATCCTCTTCCGTAATAAGTCGCACCCCCACCCAAACTATGAAAAAAAAATGCGACTTATAGTCCGGAAAACACGGTAGTAATTTTAATAAATGTATAAAAAAATGTTTTTATGAAAACAACATAATGCAGTTTTAAAGTGAAGTAAAACAAAACGTTTCTGGAAAGCTTCTTGAGATGAAATGTGCAGTAGCTGTGCAGTAGCTGTGGCAGTGAGTCATATTTCTTAGTCTGCTCACTTGAAAACAAATGATGTCACAAGCACAGTGCTGTTTCATTAGTTTTAAAGGAGGTTTGATTTTACTAAAGTGACTCAGCTGCCAGGAATCTCAGAGGTTTTTCTTGGAAAATGAAAAAATCACTTCTGCCTGAGTCACAAACGTTTCTAGTTCAAATCTAAATGAGCTGCATTTTGATGAACAGTGCAACAAACCCAGTATGATCAGAGGTGTTGCAAATGCTTGCAAGCTTATTGGAGTCTGTTGTGATAAACCAACACAAACAATGCATATTTGGAAATTGGAAGGAATTTCTTTCTATCAAAAGCTAAAAGATGTGGTGCGCATTTCTAGATACACTGATGCTCTTAATTAACAAGTTGCTTTCAGACATGACATTTTTAATAGGTTGAGTCCATCTCTGTAAAATCTAACCCTACCAAAACGCTGACCTGAAGTTTAGTGAATGAACAGGAATTCAGCAGACTGATGAAGAGAAGTTTAAAACAAGGCTGGGTTTGAAACATTATCCTGGGTTTTGGACTCATTACTTTGCATTCTGTCACAGGAAAACTAAAGAGTCCACCTAAACTTAGATATGACCCAGAAGAGCATCAGTCAGTGAATCAGTGATGTGAGATCACATGTGGAAAAGTTCAAGGGGTGTGAATGTTTATTCAAAGGAACTATAAACTTTATAAACATTAGACATCATGGACACAGTGGAGAAAATATTTGTCATTTTTCACTCTTCAATCGATTTAGGAAAACTGCAAATAAAGACATTACAGTTCTCAGTCATATTTTAAGCCAGAGTGGGTGAAAACAAAACATTCAGTTTTCACAAGAGTTCACAAAACTTCTTTAATTGACAGAAAAAAAATAATCTTATTGACCAGGAGAGACTTGATGCAAATGTTATCCTTTTGCTATTTAAATGAGTCTAAAAAATCAAAAGGGTGTTCTCTCTCTTTCAGCTTTTAAGCGTAAACCACAGAAGCAGAAATCTAAATTCCAAAGCGATTGTTGACTTGGAGAAAAACTGCACTGACTACATTGTAACAATGGCAGATTCAGTCTTCAATAACAATGTAAACTATTCTGGTCCAAGGGCATGCAGACACAGAATGCCTTCAATAGCTTAAGCTGCTTTTTTTCTGGCATTCCTCAGTCATGAACATTTCACTTCATTGCTGCAGGCCTTCATCTGCAGCATTTCTCTCTATTCACTTGCTTCTATAAACACTAGGTGAATTTTAACATCTCCTCATCCCTTCCCCTTGTTGTGATGCTAGAGACGCAGTCAAACAGATGGAGACGGTAGTGGCAGAGGGGCTTTGTGTCCCTGAGCCCACTGTAGTAGGGGGCCAATCTGCATCAGGCAGAGGGACTGACAGAATAAGGCCATGAGAGGAGGGTGGAGGGGAAGGGAGGAGGTAAAGCAGGGTGTAGGAGGAGATGCCACTAGGCTCTGTGTAACACTGGACACCATGAAGCCACCTGCTGCTAAACAGAACTGTGATCAGAGTAGCTGCTCATTGGTTAAAAGTCCTCAAAGATGCTGGTTTTACATCAAGATTTGTCTTATTTTGGGAAGAGCAATGCAAGGGCAGAGAGGAAGAACGTGAACAATTTACAGATTACATTATGCACATTTTTGTACTTCGATTTGTGTCTCTACTGCTTCTACAAACAGTGAAAGAATTTAAAAACACCAAGTTCATGTTTTTTAGTGTCTGGAAAATGACTAGCTTCAAAAACCTCTGGAATGTCACAAATCAGAAATACCTACCAACGTAGGTAATAATGCTGTACAATGGCTGCTGGAGAATATGTTTTGTTGTTAACTTATCATACAGAAACCATGAGCTTGATTCTTGCTAGCTGTGCAGGAGGCTCTTCTTCTGCTTTTCAATGAAGTCTGGTTGGATAATTGAGCATCTGTTAGCATCCATTTTCATGTGAGCATGTAAACGTTGAGTCGCAGGGTGTGGCCAGCTGCAGCTTATCCTAAAGCAGCTCATTCTGGCAGGACTGATCAGACAAAAATCTCTTTATCTCAGAATGATTTTCAGCAAGAAATGTAATGAACATGTTTTGTATCAGCCATAGACCTAACCTGTTCACCTTGAAGACAGCCATGACGCATTCTCTTTGAATTATTTTTACTTGTGCAGGTCGCAGGACTCACTACATCTCATGGTGTTACATTATGCTTATCATTCATAGCATGAATGAAAAGCTTTGATTAGCAGTGGTGTTCCACTGATCATGTCACCTTCTAACAAGCAGCAGTGATTTCAGTAAAACGACACAAAATCAATCAGCGATCCGACTCCTCTTCCTCGTCCTTGTGAGTCCCTCTCTCAGGGTCTTTCTGCCTCTCTTTCCCTCAAGGTGTCTCAATCAGACAACAACCGCGACTGTCTGTTGTCGTCAAAAGACATTTCAATTTGGCGGCCCTCCCTGGAGTCCAGGCAAATTAGCACTTCAAAGGCCCCAGGTTTGTCCCGGTGGGGTCGGCCTGCTATGCTTCCTCCCCCTCTCCTCCCTCTGTCTCCCCCTCTGGCTGCTTAGCAATGCAGATGAGGGCCCGGCCTCCCCGGGAGCCCGCCTGTCCCTCCTGCTGAACTGAACTCAGTGCAGGAAGGATGAGAGGGCGCTTCATTGTTCCTCTGAGCAGGTCTGAGGCTTTCATTGGCTGAATGTGTTGTCGGGTTTTCTCCCAATGGAAACGGTCAATCTGAGTTGTGACAGACACCTAAATAATGTCGGAATAAAAATGGAGCTCCAGGTTAAATTTGCATGGAGGCATAACTTTTGTCTGGTAGTGGAAAGCCGTCCTTTTTACTGTCGCATTAATCTTTCCACAAACCTTTTATCATTTTACTGTTATGGCGCCACCAAGAAAAGAGCAAAGAGGGGCGACTGCAATAAATAAATACATTCAAAGGACTCATTTGAACGCATTCATATAAAGTGCCACAAATAATGTTTTATTGCTTATTTTTTTATTTGATTATACTCAACAATTGTAATTTTTCCACTCAAAAAAGGGACTTTGGAAAAACTTGAGACCCGACTCCATAATATCACACAACCCGTTTTTAAAGACGGCATAAATATGGGGTTTCTTAATCTACTCTCCATCTACTTTTTATCTTCGTTTTCTGGTTCATTCATATGAATTTGCAACCACTTTGAAAAAATTTCTGCAATGCAGAAAAAAACAGACATTTATTATTATTTTTCATAAATGTCAACCAATTACTTTTCATAATTTCCTTTCCTCTGTGTCTGTTGCTCAATAATTAATATTTGCTTTTCACAAAAGACATGACGGTTTAGCTTTGAAAGACACTAATTTGGAAACAAGCACAGCATGCATCCCTTTCTTCTGTGTTTCTGCTAATTTAGTTTTAATTTAAGATCGTGGAAATAACTGCGTCCTTCAGTTACAAAGCAAAACTTCTTACTACTTCTGACAGCATTAAACTGCATTCAATCAACCAGCAGCTGCAATCAATCTTGACATTTGTGCCTTTGCTGCGCTTTGTTCACAATGCTGTTTTTATTGGTCTGCAATATACTTGGAGAAATAATAAATAGTTTCAGTTTAAATTGTTTTATTGTAGGAAATTATTGTGGAAAAAAATCTTTAACCCTCAAGCAATTCAATTCAATTTATTTATGTAACGTCATTTCACAACAAATGTCGTCTGAAGACACTTAGTGGCATTTCAATTAAATTATATTCCAATTATTGACGTAAGCCATGGTGTTTTGCTGTTTGTATGAATTGTTTTGAGAAATGCACTTACTGTTTGCAAATGGGGCTGCACAGTGGCACAGCTGGTAGAGCTGTTGCCTTGCAGCAAGAAGGTTCTGGGTTCGATTCCCGGCCCCGGTCTTTCTGCATGGAGTTTGCCTGTTCTCCCATGGTGGGTTCTCTCCGGGTACTCCGGCTTCCTCCCACAGTAAAAAAAACATGGCTGTCAGGTTACTTCGTCTCTCCAAATTCTCCATAAGTATGTGTGTGTGTGCATTGTTGTTTGTCTGTCTGTCTCTGTGTTGCCCTGTGACAGACTGGCGACCTGTCCAGGTGACCCTGCCTCTCACCCAGAATGTTAGCTGGAGATAGGCACTAGCACCTCCTGACCCAGAAGGTCAAATCAACACAAAAATTGTTTAACATACACAAAATCGACTTCCTTAAATTGTCATCATGGTTCTCTGATCTAAAATCTTACAGGAAGCTTTTGGGGTGAGCAGGAGAGGAAATCTAAGATATCAACTTCATGGTTGAAATGTAACAGGTTTCCTAAAAGTTTTATAAAATATTAAAATGATGTAATTAGCGACTTTGTTGACAAACAGATAATTCTCATGAAAGGATTTGATCAGTTTGACTGAGAGGTGCCAACATAAAGAGATGAGAAATAGCCCAGAGTGTTTCTGTTTTATTTAAGAAAACAGTTTCACAGGTTTTTACTTTCCTTTTTTCTTTCCTGGAATGGTAATCTGGATCATCTGGACTCCTGCGCCTCATTTGTAAATAAGCCTCTGTGAGAAATTCCTCCCCTGAAGCTGAACACAGAGCGCACTAAAACCCAACCTGCTCACACATTGTAAGTCACCGTGGATAAAGACATAAGCTGAGACTTTATGATGCGAAATAAAATATAAATGGATGGATTAAGTGCCGCACAAAGACATGAAGTGAGGAACAGGCGTCCTTAACGCGGTGAGGAGATTGATTCGTGTTAACGGAGATTTGAGTAATGCGTCAGCTGTTCCGCTTTGTAAGTTTTGGTTCCGCTGGCTGAATGAATGATGACAGTGTCTCTCTTTGGCTATGATATTGTTGGGACTGTATTAGTGACATAAGTAGACATTACTGAGCCTGGCAGAGAGCTGACACACCATCATCTAAATCCGATTGACCCTCCAGAGTCCCGATGCATCACCACTGCGCCTTCATGCAACTGCTGAATAGCTGCTCTCTGGCAGGGACAGCCTGAAAGATTTACTGAAGAAGATTGAGGATGTTGTAGAACAAGAGATCTGGTGAATTTTAATGGAAGCTTCTGTGGAGATTTTTGGTTGGAGGTTTCAGTGATGGAGGCTGAAAGTAGAGGTTCTGTGTGAGGAAAACAAATCCTGGAGCCAGATTTGGATCCAACAGATGTTACTGAAACCAGAGAGGAGAGGAAGATGAGGATGACGGATTAAGGAGGTTGGGAGGAGAAATATAGAGTCCTGCAAAGTTTTCACACTCCTTGGACTCATTACAATCACCCACTTTAAATGTATTTATGTAAACTTTCATTTGATAGAACAACACAAGGAAAAGCATGACTGTGAAATAAAAACATTAAAAAAAAATCTGTGGATTTCTAAATCTTTTTTAGATCAATATCTGAAAAGTGTGGCATGCATTTGCAGTCAACCACCTGTAAGTTCACTGCAAAAACACAAAATCTTCACATTTTCAAAACAAACTTGCAAGTAACTTTTCAGCAAGAAACACAAGCTTGTTTTCAGTAAATAATTCCTTAATATTCATGAAAAAGTTTCATTGGCAGATTATTTCCCTTATAACAAGACATTTTTCCCATTTTATAAGTGGAATAATCTGTGGAACTAGCAATTTCTCAACTTAAAACAAGCTTGCATTTCTTGCTGAAAAGTTATTTGTAACTAGACCAAAAATACTTCAGTAAGATTTTCTGGTTTTGTAATATTAATACTGCAGGAACAACCACAATTTATTGCAATTATAGTTGGAAGTCTGTTAAGTATGGGTTGTTTCATCAGGTTTGCACAGCTGGAGATTGATTTTTTTAATGTTTTCTATGGAAAGAAGCATAAGTTCAGAAAGTATCTGTGAATATTTTTTATCCTTGTTTGCCTCGGTGCTTCAGGCTCAGAGGAACTATTAGAATCACACAAACATATTGAAACTATTCTTCAGATGCACAGTGAAAAACTGCAGTCAGAGGCCAGTTTTCATAAACTATAAGGGATCATTTGTCATCTCCCCCAGTTTTCCTATGATATTCTTCCTTCATTTTATTTTATAATAAATTCCCATATTTTAATAGCACCTCCAACATTTAAATATTTGCTCTCTATTTTCACTTTAACTTTCCATTCACTATGTCAAACGCATTTTCATTTGTATTGATAGAATCCATTAAAATGTTCAAATATATATATATTTTTTCAGGATTCAGTAAGTCAATAATTAAATAATATTGAACATCTTTTCACACTGATGAGTCCATCCAGGGTTTTGCAATTGTTGCAATCAAAATCACAGATTTTATAGTGCTAATTTAAAATATTTGTGAGGAGTTTTTACAATATTTGTGCTAATGTCAGATTATAAATGTGACTTTTTGTTAATCACCATATCAGATGACAGCATGACATCACGTGAGGCTGAGGCAGCAATCACTTAAATTTTATATTTTTGTTCAATTTTGAGAAAACGTTTGCAGTAAATAAAAAAAAAAGATCTTTGGCAAATGTTGCAGATTTGTGAAAAACTGGAGCGACTTATAGATGTAACTGGGAGTCCAGAGGACCTCAAAAAAAGCTATGGTGCGCTAGATTTGGCCCCTGGGTCTTGAGTTTGACACATGTGCACTATGTGGTTCTCTATGAGTCGGATTCCTAATTATTCAGTTTTCCTCACACAGACATAGCAGCACATTCCAGGTTCACATTAAGTTTGTGATGAATCTCAGGCTCCATGAAACACAATATCCAAAGCATGAAGACAATGGGAGGTAGAATCCATGCTACCATCCAAGACATTAGACTTGCATTTACAAGAAAAAAATTTTGTATTTGTTACCAATAAATCATGTGTTGTGTGTCACTGTCATAATTATGCACTACTTTTCTTTTTCCAACAAAAAAACATTGAGTTTGTGGTTGAAATGTGAAGAAAGGAAGTGGTGATGAGAGATGAAGGGATGAGAAACCAGCAGGTCGATGCATTAACTCCATTTTGCTTTAACCTGGACGAATGGTTCATTATTTAATATTATTCACACATCCATGCTGTGTCTTTGCCATAAAATGACGTTTTTATGCTGTTTGTGGGAGAAAAATCAATGCTAAAATCTGGTCTGAGTGGCTTCATAGTTGTTGCATAAACTGTGAGCATGAAAACACACAGGATGAAGCCGACCTACCGGGAGGCCTGAGAGAGAAAATGAGTCGTGAGAATGTGCTGAGTAACAAGCTCTGGCATATATAATCTGCTGTCATATATAATCTCTTGTATTTGGGGGTTTTGTCATTTACATCAGTCTGTGCTCAGTAGGCAGCTGTCAGTTTTATGGCCAGACATTTTTTTGTTGGTGCCAGGTAAACAAAGAGCTTTAATTTGCTGGCAGACTGATAATTATCACAAATTTTCCATTGTTCACTTTAAAACAGAGCCTGCATTTACAAACTTGATCCCTTTCAAATTTGTCCCTTTTTTCGGCGCAGACTGTTGTGTCTGCGCAACGCCGGCTGTGACATAGATTGTAGTGACAGGAAGTCAAAGTTAGGCCCTGTCATTCTTTAAGGTGTCAAAGAAATGTCACGTTTTATCTACCGTGTTGTCACTAAACACCTTTAATCCAGCTTGATGTCTCCTCTGAACTCTGCTCAGTTCAAGTCTGTTTTCAAGTCTTCTGACAAGCTGACGCACGCTCTGCACGCACACAGAGAAAAAGCTGATGTCAGTCTGCAGTGGGCAAACTAACAACGTCTAAATGCGAATACAGGTGTGTGGTGAAGGCAGACGCAAACACGAGGAAAGTTGATGGAAAAGATAGGAAAGAAAATTGCGAGCTCTGGTTCTGTATGTGAGTTTCCAGGCTTAAAGGGACGCCATGCTGTGGCGGAATGGTAGAGAGGAGATGTGAGAGCTGTCAAGCCGTTTCTACCTCTTTTTTATGTTTCCTCTGTTTCTATCCCTCTCTCCACAGCTGAGGTGTGATCTCTCTCTCCCTAAGCGCCGCTCCCCAGCGGAACTGATGATCAGACGTTGGCATGGGAAAGCTGGCTGTGGCCTTGTGCAGTGGGAGCTCTGACCTCCTGCTTTCCCCTTCCTCCTCCTTCGCTCTCCTTTGGTACAGCGATAAGAGACAAATGAAAGGCCTTCCTTTGCGCAAATTGTGGGAAATCAGAGATAAGTTGGACACTGAGGCAGCTGCTGGGCCTTCTGCAGGGAACAGGGGGTTCTCAGGCAGGGAAAATACTGTTGTGCACTAGTGGGGAAGGTTGAAAAATATGTTTTTGATATGTACAAACAGCATCTCTTTATTCTATGTCCCTGACTGTGCAGAATGTAGATTTTATGCTACATTAGCACTGATTCCCAGTTTGAATCCAGCTCGTTCAGAGGTTCACATTCACTCATCTTCAGCTAAATGTCACATTCAGACCAAGTTTTTAATCATTTCTATTTTTAATAAATGATTTAACATCATCCAGCTTTGAGAATTAATTGCACATCTTTTTTTGTATTTGCACTGGGTCAGAATTATACACCTTGGTATGAATACATACACACACCTAATTAACTAAAACTAACAAACTAACAAAAACGAAAACATTTTTGTTAACTAAAATAAGTAAAAACAGTGAGTAATGTGGGAAAACTAGAACTAACTAGAATTATATTGTGTGTTTATACAACTAACTAAAACATAGTGAAATTTTAGATTTAATATTCTTTGTTTTTTGCATTTATGAATCTGTTTATAGCCTTTTGATGTTAAATTTATTTATTTTTCCTACACAAGCAGTACGGCATGACATAATCCATACTTACGCTAGTCTGCAAACTGGTGACAGCAAAATGGTGGGAGGAAACACCAGAGTCTTTGGTGTTTCCTCCCACACCAAAGTTGCTGAACCATTGAAATGTTCAGCAACATTTCAAGTTCAGCAATAACTTGAAATGTTTTTAAAATGTAATCTTCTGTTTAGTATTCATGACTGTCAAGTTCTCTTCTTTTCTGTGTAGCTTCCCCACTTGAAAGGGATGGATAAAGTATGTAGATTGTCATGAACAGGGATTTTACTCAAAGGACCAGGCAGATTTTTTCATGTTGTCTTCCATTTATTTTGTCAAACACATGTGCATTTTGTCCAGTGCAGGTAAAAACCTTTAAATGAACCCAAAAGAAGAAAAATAAACAATTACTAATCTGTATGTGAGTTTACATAAATTAACTTCAGTCAAACTACAGGAAATAATAAACTATATAATTAAAGCTAAGCAAATCCCTGTGAATTAAACCCACAAAGTAACTTAAAGTTAACTGAACAAGTAACAAACTTAATTCCCTTAACTTTAACCTACCCTTCAAATTAATTGTTACATTTCTTCACATTATTTAAATATACGGACTTCTGTTTTTTAATATTTACAATAAATATTTATTTTCCAAATATAAATAGTTCAAGTTATCTTTCACAATCAAACGTTTCAGTTCAGGCGTTCTTTGCTAACGAGCCGGCAGCGCTGGCGGCTCGGCCGGGGAAAGGGAGGCACCTTGCAGGATGTTTTTAAACATTAGTTCGTTCTTACCGGCTGCCTCTTCGCCCATCTACAATTTATCCTGCTCCACACAGGTCGATCAGAACCTCCGACCGACCGAAGAGGGATCTCCACACCCACACTCCTGTTGTGCGTTGATTGTGTTGATGTCCTCTTCCGCCTTGTCCGTCCTTCTTTTAGGTCCGTGTGGAGCGCAAGTTTTTTTTTTTTTCTTTTCCTGCTTTGACTTCACAATGACCCTGTTGATAAATACTTAATCACAATACAACACTTTGACCTTTGAATTAACTAAAGCATCAAGTTTGTTAAAGTTTTCACCATCTGACTTTTACTTTTCACCCTCAGGATGTTCAACCCATGAGCCACCTGATCTAATTTAATCTGGGACCTGCTGGTGCACCAGCACCGTGAAGAAAGTTCAGCATAACCATGACCTGGCAGAAAGCTTTCCAGTTCAGATCAGCAGGAAATTTGCTGCTGCCAACAATGACGAAGGTTGAGCTGTTTGACCTCATTGTTTAGGTTTTGTTTTGAGAAGTCAAGGTGGAGCTTTTAAATCTAGAAACATGCACAAACTTTAAAGTGCGGTGGTGACGGCATCATGCTGCAGGACTGTATTGCTGCCATTTGTACTGGTGCATCAGTTTACATCAACTCTTAGGACACATCAACATTTTAATTTGAACTCTACTAATTCTGTCCAGAAATTTCCAACATGAATCATAACAGGATCTTAATGAAACCTGTGATTTATCTGCAAGAAGGTAAAACAAATGAAATGGTTTTGAAATGAATAAAGGTGCTAAAAATACTCTTCAGACTGAAGCCCTCAAACTGAACTCTGTTGAAGATTAATGACTGTTTAAAAGCTGAACCTTGCCAGGCTTACTAATCAATCTGGACTGAAACAATCCTGACAAGAAGAGAGATCAGATATCAGATGCCTGAAGCCTGCTGACAGCAGCAAAGGTTTTAAGAACAAACATTTCACCAAATATGACTGGAGGTGTGTGTACAAATTTGATCTGTGTATATTTCTTATGTGGTTTAGAGAAAATCAGCACCAATGACGCATTCGGATTCCCAATTTTAGTTTTTAATAACCGTCGAAGTTCTATGTTGAAGTGTAGGCCAAGCCTGGAAAAACACTGTTAAAACAAATCTCCAAAATGAATATTTTGTGAGGATTGTCGTATTTGATGCAGCTCCTGATATCTCCTAGCTGTAGAACAACAGCAAATGTTTGATTGAATAGAAAACGCAGGTCAGGGCGACCCGTTGCTGAGCAAGCTGCCTCAGCCTTGACTTAATATCTCTGATTTGGAGGGAGGCAGTGTGGAAAAAACAAATTAGAATTTATTTTATTCACATATTTTTTTTCTTTCAGCAAAGGAGCGGTCAAAGTAATTACTAAAGCTGGAAGGAGTTGTAAATCCAATTTTCTAGAAGAAAAAAAAGGAGAAATGGTCTTTCAAATGTTTGCATTTGAGAACAAAGATTAGTCAAGGCGAATAGGTGGGAGTGACCATTTGTACGGTTTAATTAGCAAAAGTAGAGAGTTTGTCATGGGAGGCTGCACATTAATCTTCTCGTAAGTTAAGTAAATTCAGGTTAAAGAATATAAAAGTCAGCACAATAGCTCAGTAAAAAAGTGCAAACGCATCCCACCTCTGCGTCGCTCGCATTCAACTGGGTTCCACCTCTTTTCCCGTCCCCCAGCTTCCAAGGTTGCCGTCTTGGTAAAGGGGAGTGTAATGAGCTGTCAGTCAATGGGCCTGGGTTTGATTCATAGTTAGCTTCCAGGGACGACAGACTTATTTCTCCACTGAAACCTGAGAAGCTGTGACAGCTGATGCATGCAGAATAAGAAACAAACAAGACACATTTACATCGCCATGGCTTTATTTTCCCTTCCCCAAGCTGCCGCCGTCTATTCAGCTTGACAGAAAATGTGATTATCTGCCCCTCATGTGGTTTGTGATGGAGCAAAAAGAGACACGCTGCAAGTAAGTGCGGAGAGGAGTCTGCGCTCGTCTCTTCGCTCCACTCCTGCCTGCATGCTCCTCGTGTGCGCCTGACACTTTGGCTCGTTATTAGACACACCGCTTCCTGCTGGGCAGGCCAGGTGTTGCTGAGCCTGTCATAGATACGCCTCCAATCAGGGAACCGCCACAGCACACACACATAAAACTCTGGTTTTATGAAAGTGCAGATGTGATACATTTATCAGTTTTTCTCCTCTTCACTGAGGAGGCGTTAGATTGTGGTCCAAAGAGGTGAAACTCAAACTCCAGTGCCCACTTTTCAGCTAATAGCTGTTCACACTGTGAGAAACATCAAGATCATGAGGACAGGTGTGAACGTGCTGTTCACTTTCCCTGCACCAGGTGTCAAAAAAGAGGCTGGAAGTCCAACTACAACTACTGCATCTTTTAACATTTTCATTCAAATATACCGAAATTATAGCATATTAGCTTTGGCTTAGCAACAACTGTAATTTATCTGTCTTTGCACAACCTAAGGCTAGAAAATTGAAGAAAAGAGAAAAAAAAGCTGTTTCAAAACACATTTTTTCTTTTTCTCTTTTCTGATTTTTACAAATGTGACCACTATAAAACAGCACTGTCCCTGAATATTTAATATAAAAGTTATAAAAAAACAGGTTTAGACTCAAGTCATTAATATCATAACTTTAGGTTTGTGACTTGACTTGGACTTTTACACCAGTGACTTGGGACTTGAATTAGACTTGGAAATTATTAGAAAAGACTTGATATTTCACCCAAAATCTAAATTTTAAACACGTCTTCAAAAGGTGCAGAACATTCATTCACGTCATATTAACAAACAGAGACACAAAGTCTCTGTCTTTTAAGAAAGTACAAATCACAGGAGATAAAAACAACAGAGTCATAAAACTTTGTTAATACTTGAACTGTGCAGGCAAATAATAATTACTTTATTGCTTTATTGTTTTATATCCCAGAGAAACAAAGAAGATGAAGGTAATGCTTTGCACAGCTCTGACCCGTCTGAGCTGGGCTCCGCATTGGGGAATCGGATCCATTTACATATCTTTAAAATGCTGTAACAGCCAGTAAACACAAAACCACCGCAGCCTGTTTGCCATCCAGCTAATTATCTGGACTGTCTTCTTGGAAGGATTACAAATATCTCTGCACGTTCCCAGAGGAGCAACAGCTTAAATATTTTTACTTTAGAATTTTTTTTGACCTCTGTAATTATTTCTTTATGTTTTAAATGCCATTTCAATCCAGTTGATGATCATCTTTAATTGTAACATCTTGAGTTTTGGCCTTGGGTCTTATTAACATATCAGACTGTACTTTATAAAAGCCTCCCAACTCAGTGAGTTGGAATAGCTCCACAGCTGCAATCATTGGATCTTAAATTTTTTTGCAACCAAAAGTATCTTATTGGAAAGCAGAAAAGATAGAATTTCAACATTTTCTCTATGAGTTTGTCTTGATCATTTTCTGAGAAAAATATTTTGTGGCAGATGAGTCAGACACAAAACGGTTCAGCAGTGCAGAACAACAGAACTGTCATTGAAATGTGTTTCATTTTCATCTACAGATTAATTCAGATGTCTCTGTCGTTGCATCTGTTTCTGTAAGAAGAAGCAGGCTTCCTGCAGGTATCTGCTGGGCCATTCCAGTTAACTGTTAACTGGATTCTGCTTTTAGCTCTATTGACTGGACAAATGATTAAAGCACAGCCAGTAAACCAGCAGAGAAGCTGGAAGGAAGGATTTTATTTTTGGCCACAGACTTTTCTTTCCAAATTAAAATACTTGGGGGAGACAATCCAAGTCTACATATTATCGCACTGCTAAAGTATGCTGAAATACTTTCAAATTTACAACCGAAAGAATTCGACTAATCTCACATCCAGCAGGGAAACACTTGACAGATTCATAGCTGCTGTGTTTAACGTAGCCTTTCTGCAATAAACTGCGTCCCTGAAAGTGTCTGGATGCCTCTGGCTGATTGAATTTAAAGTGCAGCAGACACAGCTTTATCATCTGAAGTGTGTGTTTGTTTTAGTTTACTTCCCAAACCAGATGGTGTAAAAAAAAAAACACAAAAAATTATCAACCTCAGTTTAGCAATTCCAAGACGCTTCTTTTCCACATGAGGACCAGAGAAGATTGAAGAGCAAGTGTGAAATTGTATGTTTGCAATAACAGTTTTTGATGTCAAATTCCTCAAGAAACAGAGTCGTAATCTTGGACTCCGCCGTCTTTCACTTCAGAGAGACGAGTTGTGCTTATAAATAATCCTTGCACTCATTTGCTGAAGCTGCTCCAAGCATTGCAAGAATGAAAAAAAGAAGAAACTGCTGTGAGGAGAAATATTTCTGTCCTCTGCTCTCTCTTTGTTTCTCCTTAATTGACTTTTTAACAAGGCTGTGTTCAGGCTGACCAGCAGCCACCCTTCATTTCCAGCTGCTACTTACATACATATACACTTCTTTTATTGGCCGGAGTGGAGGAAGTCATTAAAATTGGACGCACGCAAAATGCTCCCCATTTCTGCATCAATGAGCTGTGAGCAGAGGAGCATAAATTAGCAACATGTTTATATGAATGATAATGCCGACCCCTGGGTTTGCTTCCTGGGGAGGTCAGAGCCAATGAAAACACTCTGGGGTGTAACTGAAAGTAAGAATCTGCTCCAAGAGCAACATTTGGAATAGTAATCAAGCAAACACTGGCTGGTTACAAGAGTTAAAGGTTTCAGCAATGAATCAGTGAATCAGAAATGAGTCAATCCATCTTTCTATCTATTGATCCCCACATCAGCTTTGCTCGTTTGGATACGGGGAAGCAGCAGCTCCGTCGTTGGCAAACGGCGCCGGAAATGCAAACACTTCCACAACAAAGCTCCCCATTGACTTCAGCATATAGTTGAAGTTTTGAATGTATTTTACCGTCATAAACTGCGTTTCCATTACAAATGTGGGCAAAAGTGTTGATATTACATGCATACACATCCATGTTAACAGCTGGATTGTTGTCACAACAGAAATATAAAACTGATTTGTTAAACCAGAAGATTTTATTCTGGGAATTCCAGTTATATTCTGAACCATGTTGGCAGCTTTCTTGCAAATATTTTAACCTCAGCCTAAAAAAATTTAAATTAAAAAGCTTTAGAAAATACCAAACAAAGAAGAACCTTCCTTGGTTTTGCTGAAAAACCCCAGAAAAAGGCAAAGGAGACGTTGTGTAATAATATAAAAAGTCTCCAGATCTTGTCTATTTATGTAGTGAATAAGGTGCAATCTTAAAGCAAATCAAACCTTTTCCTCAGCATTAACCAGGTAGTAATTCTCTCTACAGAATAACTACAGAAGAGAGTAGTTAGCTTTCATTAAGCAAAAGAAATAATGACAGAATAGATACATAAAAACATCCTCAGATAGACGGAGAAGTAAGACCAGCAAAAACAGCAGTGCATATTTTCTGATGCTTTTTGCATTTCATATAATCAGAATTCACACTTTTCATGTTACAAAGGACTTTCTGTTAGTTACCTGTACTGTGGTCCAACTACACAGCAAATTCTGCAGAGTTAAATCAACACTATGTTGAGTCTATTTGGTCCTTTTCAAAACTGGCCTTAATTTAACACTTACAGAGTTATTTCAACAATAGTTTGAGTAGTTATAAGTATTTCAAGAGTTAAAGTTACTCAATGTCTTGTTGAATTAAACACGTAAAGAGTTAAATTAACACCAATTCTGATAAGAACCAAATAGACTCGGCATAATGTTGATTTAACTCTGCAGAATTTTCTGTGTATTAAGAAACTAGAAAATCCTGCATTTCAAAGAATCTTGTTCCTAACTGCATAGTGGTGTGAGTTTGAAGCTCTGCAGCCTTGCAGGAAGAAAGTCTGGGATTCAAATTCCTCCAAACAGTTTGCATGTTCTCCCCATGCAGCCATGTTCTCTCTGGCTTCCTCCTGAAGTCCAAAATGTTCTGTGACTCTGGCTCTCAAAGACACTCTTCAAAATGGGAAAGATGTAATTCTCGCTAATTAAATCCACTCCATTCACAGTTTTCTAGCCGTGCAGAATCACGTCACAGTTGGTTCATGTTGTTCCAGGCTGACCAATGTGCAGCCAAAAAATTTAATAAATAACATAAAACACATTTCTGTCCCACTAAATGTCCTGAAACCTTAACTGGAACTGTGCATTTTGGTCAGATGAGAACAGGAATGAATTTTCCAGTAACAAACTACCACTAGTCTTATTATACAACAAAGGATGATTGCCTACTTGTGATTGGTTTGGTAGCTGATCTATGATGCTGTGGGTCTGTTCCTCCTTCAAAAGTCCCAACAAATTCTTGTTATCCGCAGAAAACTGAGAGTAAGACCTGATTGGTTGCTTCAGCAGTTTACTGATATGAAAACATGACTAAATCAGCTCAGAAATGGTTAAGCAGGCACCCAATCTTCTGGATCATTTAAATACCCCAACTTAATAAATGTGCTCAAATTACTCTATCAGTGTTTACAGGCAACTAAGAAAAAACATTTCCTGATGTAATAAAAACAATGTCATCATTGTTCAGTTATTCATAGGACATTTTCATAGTCAGAATAGTATTCAAATTGTTATTATTGTTGAACAAAAACTGTTTTCAGCTTTAAAAACATATTTTTCTTACCTTAAAGTGTCATTTGCACATAGATAGAAGATGTAAATGCAGCAGAGAAATGCTTTGCAAAGTCTATTTGTAACTAAGCACAGCTTGTGCTTTAGCAAGTTAAATAGATTTTCCACTTGAAGAACAAAAAGGTCAACAAAACCAGGGTGGTGGAATTATTAATAATTTTCACAGCAACATCTCAGCCGAGGGAGGATTCTTCAATGATGTTATTGCAATCCGATCTTTATTTTAGAAAAGTTATGAAGATTGCAGACGAGCCATCCACTCCTTTACGATGCTAATTATGTGAGGATTCTGGCACTGGCTTCTTTTCTTTGTAATGCTTTAAAACCACTAAATCTGATAACACTAGTTACTAAAATGCATTAAAACAACAAAGGAGGAGGTACATAGCAAATTTACAAGTTGGTGCATCATAAATAAATAAAATGGTCATTTGTAGCAAGGAGAGGGAGAAAAAGTGAACAGAATACCAGGTGCTGATAGGAGTATATAAAAATTTAGTGGATTCTAATTGTGTTTTAGAAATCCTAAAATATTTGATGTGAATTTTTTTCTCCTTCTTTTCCAGCTTCTCAGTTCCTGGTTTGGTTTATTTACCTGTTTGAGCCGTCGCAGGTCGGCTGGATTAGCAGCCCCCCAAAGGCTACGTTCACTTTATTGAGGCCTTCTCGGGGACTGGGCTGATGTTATCGCTCCCTCTGAAGTCTGCACTATCCCTTTGAACACATTTTATCTCCCCATCTTTTTCTCTCCTGCAAAGTGCAAACAGAGCAGCACAGAGACTCGGCTTTGAAATTAGTTAGCTACAGGGTAACGCTCAAGCCCCTGTTAAAGCACAATTAATTTTTTAAAAAGAAAGTGATGCTCTGGAAATAAAACTCCCATTCAGTCCCTGAGCTTGAAACAACAAAATCCAGATGGAGATGTATGAAAAATTAGAGACAAATTGTCATCTTACCTCCTGAAGTGCTGCAGAAGGGCCACAAGGAAGCGCAGAGACGGAAAACAAGTTATTGAAAGCATCAAACTCTTGCTGGAATCCCAGATGACACTGAAAGCTGGATGCCTTCGTTGGGCTCCTCTTCTCTTTTTCTAGGGCTGTAAATAGCATTTGTGTGACACTTGGCTCCTGTGGGCCCAGGATGCTGTAAACCAGCACTAAAATATGATCCTCTCTGCCACGGCTGTGAACTCCGACTTCTGTTGTTGTGTGACTGTTGATGAATCAGAGCGGGGACTTGGGGTTCTGCACCCAAAGGAAATATTGCAGAGTGAAATGCCTTCTGGCACTTTTCCGCCAGCCCTTGATTTGAATAGACAAGAGCTGCTGGGGAGGATAGAGGGATAAAAGAGGCTGAGGGAGAACGGTGACAGGAGCTTCAAGGAAAGACACACAGTCTACAAGATGGGGAGATACTGTGTAGTGTGGGGTTCCACCAGGAGAGAGGAGGATCTCACTGGCTGGGTCACAACAAATAAAAACTGTTTTATACTCTTTCTCAGAATAGCAACTGTCACCAAAAGGTTTAGTTTTCAGTTTAATCACAGCAATGTCCTCCTCGTGTTGAGATAAACATTAAAAACAACTTCTAGAATTAATCTTGACTCTCGTTTGAGGATTTATTTAAAGCTAAAAGGCATCTACAGAAATACCAGAAAACCAGGCTGCACTGCAGCTTTAAAACTGGAATTTGCAGAAAAGTTGTAAAAGGTTGCATCTATCTTTGACTTTCTATAAGCAATGTTTTTCTATCAAAATCTGTTCCCAAAATGACCATTAAGTTCAACCAATGGATCCATCCTTCCTCCAGCACTGCATAAAAATATCAGTGTGCCAACATATAAAAATGGATGGTCACATTTAGACACATTCTGGAGGAGGACATGGATGAGTGACTGCTCTATCTCAGAATGAAAATTGGTTGAGTGGCTGAGGTCCGGCGGTTCTCAGTCTGAAATAGTGCAGCACATTTTCCAGATCAGGAGTTCCCAAACCACGGACACTTTAACCTGAAACTGCAGAGCAAATAGAGAAGTGCTCGGAAGCTAACCAATTAAACGCAAAATACCTTAATACTGCTGTATTTATTTGTCATATTTTCAAGGAACAAATAACAGATTTTTTAAATAAAAACATAATTTTATCACTTCTGATGTTGCCTCTGTTTTTTTCAAAGCAGTTGAGTCATTTTGGAACACAAACCTCTCACACGAAAAACAATTAAAGAAAAAAGCATCGTTTTTACATGATTGGTATTTTTTATTTGCCCTTTGTCATTATAAAATATGTGCTGATGTATGCAGATTACATTATTAAATCAAATCAATGACGCTATGTTTACTCATGACAACTTCATCATGCAGTTCATTACTTTTCTTAGTGTCTGAGCCAAATGAACAACGTATTGCAGATTCGTGTTTTGGCTTCCCCTCCAATGGGTAGTAAGTTATAGTTAAGTCAAATAAGTCCTGATACGACTGTCTGTTGACGTTCTGCCCTCTGAAAAGGTCAACAATCTCAGTGCTCCCTGGAACCTGTGCCGCCATTTTTATTATTTTTTTAGAAAGAGCAGTTGACTAAAAGGCTTGAGATCTTCTTTTTTTTTTTGCCCAACACCTCAAAGGATTAATCAGAGCTTTTTATAATTCAGCTGGAAATAGGCAGAAAAGTCTCCTTCTCCTCCCTTTGACCTGAATGCAGCAGCAGCCGTCCTCCCTCTTTAGAAAAGGCTGGGATCAGATCAAACACATGCCCTCTGTGCCCAAGGCAATGAAAAATAAACCAACAAACAAATAAATAAGAAATCACAGAGGACGTACAACACAAGGAGCCTTTAAAACAAGAGCAGAAACTCATTTATCAGAGCGGTTCATGTTGTTTCGGAGTCTTTTGTATTTGGGATAATCCTGCACATTCTGGGAAATACATCAAATCCCTGATCTCATTAGATCCCCGGTTGTTGTGATTTTACTGATTGAGAAAATTGTAAAAAGGCTGGACTAGGTTGATTTTTGTGCATGCCATTATTTGAGTTATTCCCTGCAGGTTGGTTGCATTTAAACCAATAAGATCAGCCTGAAAACACCTCATTGTTTCCTTGGCGATGCCCTTGGTGAAAACATACTTTTTCAGCAAAAGCAACAAATTAAAAATCCTCGGCATTGGAAAAACATTTTCATTATTTTAAATGCTACAAGTTTTTAATCAATACAACTAAAGCGTACATGTATGTGGATAAACATCTTCAAAGGCACTTGATATTCTGCAGCATTCATGAGCGAAGAAGAGGAAATGGACTCCTATTGAGCTGCAGAATGATTCATTGGCGCGTGCAGTCCGCAGCTTATGTCTCTGCTGAGCCATGTCAATCAACTTTAATTGTGCATTAAGTTCCGCTTCCAACGTTGACTCGGAGGTCATTAATTCCCATCAAGGACAGTTCCGTAATAGACTCATGTCGCGCAAATACAGTGGCTGTTAGTTTGCAAAGAGCTTAGCAAGCAGCGAGCGTTCCTCGTGCTTTGATTCGATGCTAAGTGCTTCATCAATCACAATCCTAGACAGATCATTAGAGGCTCCTAGGATGACAAGAGCAGCCAAACTATCTACAGCAGATTGCTCCAGACCACCCCTCAAACCTTTAATTACATCCAAGGTTGGCAGTTATCAAAGACATGCAGTGATAAGTGACTCACTCAATAGGAGCCATTAGTTAGAGAAACTTGTTGGAGTCAGGGTTTTCACTGACTTGCATTACAGAAGGTCTGAGGAAGCTTTTCATGAAGAGTGAGCAAAGGAAAACTTAGAGGGGCAGTGCTATGGAAACTTTACTTTTTTTAGCTTTACATCACCTTATAATATGGAGCGTTGCTTTAATTCTTTCATGCATGTTTGAGAAATATTTTAATCTCCATGGCAACCATTCAGCTGTGCAAAATGCCTGAGCTCCTTCAGACTAGCCAGCAGCAATTAGCAGAAACCAGGTGGAACATCTTCTGAGTTGATTATAGGAGCTACTTCTCAGTAAAAACGTTGCTAAAGGATTAACAGAGGAGACATGTTGTGATGACTTCCTGGAGGCGGAGTTTGAGAAACGTACGAGTTTTTAAAGCGACAGAGCCCCAATTTCAAAATGTTAAATTACATAGTTAAATTTGTTGAAAGTTATATTTGATATACATCTATATAAATATAACATTTTTCTAACAACTGAAGATAACATTCACTTGATTGTGCAAAGAAATTATACTATGTGTCATTTAATTGCTTTAAAGCAACATTTTATTGATTTTTTTTAGATAAATAAACTTATTTTTTCTAAGGTGTTACCTGTTGGTTTTTGGTACTGAATAACATTTGATAATTATGCTGTAACCATGGTACTGATCATGAAACATTCTGTATTCACTTAATATAGTAAACACAGAAGAAATTGTATTCTTGTATTGTATTGTATTGTATTGTATTCAATGAAGTTGGTACAGTCTGAATGATGAAGACAAGGACAAAACCTGTTTCATGTTGTTCTTCAAAACTGTTCATTCACGTTTTATCAACTCAAACTAAACATAATATTCCCTTGGACAATGCAGAATTTAATGCTTTGCGAGTTTGGAAAGACATGTGCTCATAAATGTGTTATAATCTGTTGTTGCTATTAACGCATAAATTATCTCAACAATGATTTGCTTGACATCGAGACAATCCGGTTTTCTCTCAGAAGCAGCATTTACCTCTACGCCACAGATCATCTGTTGAATCATGAGCTGGGCTTCCCCTCCTCACATGCATCACTGACTCAATCTGGCTCCTCTCAAACTCATTCAAATCATTTTAAGACACTGGCTTTTCAAATCAAAACACAAAATGTTCCCTAGTGTTATCCTTCTTATTCTGTTTATAAGAATAAGAAGTAAATAAGTTCCTCCAACTCCTTTTTAAGCATTTTTGTTTGTCTAAATATTGTAATATTATGTAAAACATGAAACTCAAACAATGTCTTATCCTTACTTTTTATTTACTATGGAATATATTTGTGCATGAGTGGATGCATGTATATTTTCTTTGTTTCTTTTGAACCTATTAAGAGGCATAATATGCATTTTAATTCTTTTACATGGCTTGAAACAAAGCAGTAAAGCAAAGCAAAAGTCATGTTGAAGAGATAAGTTATTTACATTATATCAATAATCATAGGGTTTTGCCTGATATTCAAACTGTACCAACTTCATTTTAAAGAGCTCCATAGCAACCACAGCTGAAACAAATGCTGCACATAACTGCAAACTAAAAACATACATCAAATTAAAAACATAAATATAACATGCTAACAAAAGATGAATTACAAACTAATTAAGGTCAAACTAAAACTCAGTGGTATTGAAAACCAAGGGATATAAATGGGTTTTAAGATGAGGTTTAAAAGATGGCAGTGAACGAGCCTCTCGAGTCGAGCAGCAGGTCCTGTTCCCTTTCAGCTTCCTCTAGACCACAGCTGTCAAACTCGAGGCCCAGGGGCCAAATCCGGCTCACCGTAAGACTCTAACGGGACGCACAAATTGAACCTTCAAGATAACATTATTAATCAAATCAAAACAGTTTCTATCCGTATGCTGCCAAAAGAGATGCTCAACATTATTTCATTTTAAGAAGTGTTCATCGAATGCAGAGACAGCTGCTTATTAATATTTTAGCAGTTTGTTCAGGCCCTTTTTGATGCAGTTCAAACTGGAAATGAGTTTCAGACGTTGGTGCCTGCAGGACTGACCTGAGGGGCCGACAGGCCTGACAAAACTTTAAAATGGACTCCAGCCAGTGGAGAGAAAACTGGGACGACGTTTTTTAGCTTTCTGAGTATCAGAACTCGTCACATAACAGAATGTCACATCCTGCAACAAACAGACACAGTTATGATCCTGGTTACAATTATAACACAGCTTTGATACAACTTTTAAAAGTTCCCCAAGTCCCTGTTACCTTTTCATGAAGATTGTGTTTAAGATCACAATATTAAAATAAAAAATGTCACTGCAGTTTTAGGATTTATTACTGGGACTAAAGTAGATGTTATTTAATTTGTTCTCAATTTGGAATAGTTATAAAAAAGAAGATTGTCAGAAAGGCCTTTATTATGCATTAAATATGTTAGTATGTAACAGTTATCTTACCTTGTTATCATCCAGGAATCTGTTGAATAAAAAACCCTGCATAGTCACTTATTACATAAACGGTGTCTGTATAGATGAATCTATAAAAGAGCCAAAGTGTCGCCTCTCTGCATGTATAATTTTCTGGCAGTTCAATCAGAGAAGTTGCTTTTTTGTATGTTCAGTCTCATTCTGGAAATAAAATGATTCAAATAAAAATCATTTAAAAGAACAAAATTAAAACTGAGCGTATCTAAGATGAGTGGACGACAGTTTCTAAATAAACAATATTTATAGTATTCACTGAAATAATTTGTTCAACAGATCATTTAAATGCATGCTGTACCTCTCAGTAAGCAAACCCAAGATATACATCCATCCATCCATCTTCTATACACCCTTGTCTCTTATTGGGGTCAGGAGGGTTGCTGGTGCCTCCAGCTATCGTTTCGGGCGAGAGGCGGGGTCACCTGGACAGGTCGCCAGTCTGTCGCAGGGCAACACAGACAAACAGGACAAACAACAATGCACAAACACACTCACACATAGGGAGAATTTAGAGAGACCAATTAACCTGACAGTCATGTTTTTGGACCGTGGGAGGAAGCCGGAGTACCCGGAGAGAATCCACGCATGCACAGGGAGAACATGCAAACTCCATGCAGAAAGACCGGGGCCGGGAATCGAACCCAGAACCTTCTTGCTGCAAGGCAACAGCTCTACCAACTGAGCCACTGAGCAGCCTCCTTTAATACATAAAGGATTAAAAAGAAATGAAAGTGGAATAAAACGTGGCATTTTGTCTTTCTTACCCACCTGAGGAGCAGAAAACACGGCTTTGCCAGGCTGGCACCCTGGGAATGATCAGTAATGTGTGTGAAATACCACTGGTTGCTTTATCTCCCAGATGAGCAGCTGGGCTGCACATACCGGAGAAGATCCAAGGTCACAGAACGGCTCTCCCAGGCCCATCACCTTTATCTGAAACAACAGGAGGGAACACAACCAGACAGTCTGGACTCGCCTTCCGTGTAAGACTTGGGTTCAAGTGCCCCCTGTTGAGCAGATGAGAGAAACGTCCCAGAGCAAGATTATTTAAGAATGATTACATTTAGCTTTTTAAATTGTCATCATGCTGAAATGTGTCTACTCGTACAGTATAATTTTCCAAACTAATTTTAATCCTAAACCCCAGCTCACCCTGCTGAACTAGACTCTTAATGTAATTATATTCAGCACATTTCTATATCGCCCGTGGCTTCACACCCCCTCCCATGTTCAGCCCAGGATATGGATTCAGTGCAGCATCAATGACTGTTTGCCTTCGGGAGGGGAGCAGTGCTTATTCCAGCAGACAGAGCAGAGAGATCACATGAATATCGGATCCCAGTGGAGCTGCAGCTTTGGCTGCTGTTTAAAGTCTAATCAATGAAAGAAACATGACCCCTGTCTATTTGTTGTGGGAGACGACGACAAGCTGTTTCTGGGAAAACTGCATGCTTTGTGCAATTCAGGAAAGCGAGAATATGTAGAAAAAGCTTCAATGCAGATACAGTGTCATTTGTAAATAATTTACAGGGCTGTTGGGCATGTGATTTAACGACCACATTTAACACCTGTGCAAATTGTTGAGCGACGCAGCAGCAGAATGCAACAGAAGCTCTTGCAGATTTGAGCTTGCTGACTGTGAAGATCTGACTTTAGCTGCGGGCGCAG
Organism: Phalloptychus januarius; assembly: GCA_902982915.1. Taxonomy (NCBI): domain Eukaryota; kingdom Metazoa; phylum Chordata; class Actinopteri; order Cyprinodontiformes; family Poeciliidae; genus Phalloptychus; species Phalloptychus januarius. Next base: position 3,168,532 of record CADWAE010000242.1, on the reverse strand, counting down.
GCCACCTTCAATGTCCAAAGCTATTAGTGATTCCTGTACAACTAAAGTGCTGCTGCAGGGCACCCATTTCCTTGCATTAATGTCTATCTTGCACCACAGCAAATCAAAGGCTTATTGTAATATCTCTGCCCACATCGCATGCTTCCTGTATAACACCGGCTGTTGGGATAAGGCACCTTGGAAATGAAAAGATGGGGGCAAAAAACACCTTTTCCTGCACGTTTTAAAACAATTGTTTATTCGTAAGAACAAGAAGAATATCAAACAAGAAAGTCGGGCAAAAGTTCATCAGTTCAGCTAACTCGTTTTCACTGCTATTTGACAAGCTAAACGCTTTCAGCACAGAAAGAAATAAACCTGAAGGTTCTCTTTTGACATTTGTCTGTAATTACAGTTTAGTTTTTTTTGTCTTCAATGTGTAAATATAGAAGTGTTTTTTTCTGAAACCGGATCACAAAAGTAATCAATAAGAGGTTCCTCAAAGGACTTCCTTCATGTATGTGTAAAGTGCTGTTTCTTCTCCTCATCAAGTCGCGGCTCGGTAGAGTCCAGTTTGTGACGTCGGTTTCTTATTGCCAGCTGAAGGTGCGCCTCACCATCCTGAAGAAGTTCCGGTTGTGTTCCCGCAGGTAGGAGCGAAGCTGCTGCAGAACGGTGCTGTTGACCGACGGGTGAGGGCGACCCTTAGACTCGTGCAGACACCGCTCCCGTCCGTCGCTCCGGATGCAGTAAAACCCTTTGGTCTGGTTGAAGTAGAAGTTGGAGGAGACTATCCTCGGAGGCAGGTTCAGGAATCGCTCCACCTTCTGAAGCTCTGGCAGCGGGTCGTGGATCAAAGCGTCCCCGTTTACAATGTGTATCTGTTCCAGGGGGAAGTGCTTCAGCCAGTTGCGCATATGAACGTCGTACAGACTCCTCTGGATCGCCTTGTAGCGGATGTTCAGGCCTCCGTTGCGTACCAGGAGGTTCTCAATGGCTTGCACCGGCTTGTGGTTCTCCAGTCGGTTGAAGTACACCTGGGTGTAGTCAGAGATCACCCGCTCAGTCGGGTCTCGCAAGATCAGCAGCAGCTTTATGGACGAGTTCATGGCGCAGATGCGTTCTGGTGCGAGAGGGGACGTAAAGTAACCTGGAGTTTTCTCTATCGTGATCTGATGAGGGTACGAGTACGGCATGAGGTCCTGGTACCAGTCCAGACCCTTCGCATAGTTTTCATCCCAGTCAAAGAAGTGAACCTCGGTGGCGGCCGCAGCGACCTCGGGGTGAATGTCAAGCATCTCCAACAGCGCTCTGGTGCCCCCTTTTCGCACGCCGATAATGATGCTGTGTGGGGTCCGCTTGCTTGTTCCTGGCGGTGGGGATGAAGTTGAATCCTCAGAGACATTGACTGGTAGTACTGGATCAGGGTCTGTGTTGTCCAGGGCTGAGCCAAAGCCAGCCTTAATGAGCTCAGATGGGGCTGCATATGTCTGGAGAACCAGGAGAAACAACGATACCAGAAAGGAAGCCATGAGGCCGAACGGAGGAGAAGACACTGGAGCAAGAAACGAGAACTAAGACAGCGGTTTAGCTGCGGACGAGACGTTGGAGCTCAGTGGGAACAGAAGCAGTCAGAAATGCACTTCCCCTGCTTTTGAATCTGAATTGGAGGAGGAAAAATCATTGGCAGTCTGCAGTACATCTGTGGAGAGGAACAAAGACAAAAAGAAGAAGAAAAGGCTTTCAGAATCCAGGCATATGAAGCAGAATGAATGTCTTTATTATACTGAAATGGCACTTTCCTCATTCCCCTGAAAAAGCAATCCTGCTTTAAATACAATCCATGTCTATCATAAGTGTTGCGTCTCAAAGGGATAATCTCACATCGTCGGGCTTTTACTCTCTTCTCAGCTCCCTCCTCCCCCACCTTCACATCTGCTTTTTCCTGCTCACTCTATAAAGTCACTTTCAATTGATACTGTAATTTCTCTGGCTGCAGAACACTTAGCCAGACAGCTCATCAGAAAATCTGTCTGAGATATGCAAGTGTAGCTGAAGGCCAAAAGAAAAGTTTCCACAGCGAGGTGACTTTGATTTCCTATTCATGTCAAGAGGGATCAATAGCAAGGCAATGAAATTCAGCAAACAGAGAAGGGGAAGGATTTGGGGTGTTAAATATGGATTCTAATGGAGCTCAGACCTCTTGAAAACCTTGGGAAAAATCTGATCCATCACCTGGGGTTTTAGAGTTCACATATATTTCTTCAGGGCTCCTTAAATATTTTAGGTTTTGCCTTTTTTGCCTTCAATAGACACCTGCCAAAGAATTAATGCCAAGGAGTTAATTTAAATAAAACAAAGGTCCACTGATCCGTTCCGATGGAAAACCAGCTGAGAATCTAGCTGCCGATCACTGCGCTAGTCTAAACAACCGGGCCAAGCTACGCAAACACATAACTTCAACAGCAAAGGTCACAGTAAGGTAATTTTTTCTTTCTTTTCTTTCTGGGAACACAGAGCCCCACACAAAACCCTTCCAGGGATGCACAGACCAACAAGAAGTTCCTCCTTCCACCAAAATGCTGGTGACAAACTGCTTACAAATCCTTAAAACACATTTTCAAAATGGGCCAGCTCCAGTGGAAATAACTTCAAACTCGACCGGATTTTTAAAATAATTTCATTTCTTTTCTGATGCTCCTGCGGATAACATCCAGCATGTGGTAGCAAGGGAGAAACTGAATATTTGCCAACGTTATTTCTAGGTTGTTTCTATGCTCAACATTCAGGATTAGTTTTATTAAAACATGCAACAATGTAAGTCACTGTGGAAAAGTAAATAAAACCTGACACAATCTTTATTGGGCAATTCAAGGAAACAATTTCTTTGACAAAATATTTTACCAAATGAAAGAAATATTCTTTCCACTATCATTAGTTTGATTCTGTAAATTATTTCTGTGCTGATTTAGCCATACGTTCTGAATTGAGCTGTAGAAAGGTCACCGGGTTTCTGGCAGAGGCCTCCAGATTTTATTTAAAAGGTCCTGGTATTTCAAAGCGTTGGTGCTGTGACCTATCTTTAAGGTCATGACCACTGACCCATTTTCAGTTTCTAGTGTCTGTGATGCCATGAAGTCACCAAAGTTCCAGGGTTTGTGAAGAGAAACAGCTTTAAGTAGCTTTAAGGTTTAAATCTAAAACAAGCTTTCAACGCGTCTGCATCTAAAGTCTGAAAATAAAACAAGGGTTTAACTACTTTTAATGTTTAGTCTTTCTTATAAGGGTTGGTCTTTGGATGTTTTTTTTATGGCTATTTAAGAGATTTTAGCTACATTTTCACACTATTTAGACATAAAACAATGTATTTTTATGCATAATTCAACAAAGTTGTTGCAGAGATATATATAATAATAATAATTAAAAATTGTAATTACTTTTTTAACCAATACCTAAAGAAAAAACACTCACATTCAGAGACAAGAATAGGAAAACTTAACCCGACTCAGAAGGATAACATTTTAGCACAGAGTTCTCCTCTCACATTTAGATATATATATGAATATACCCTTCATAACAACAGGGTTATAAGTTATAACTACACTTGAGATGTCAAAAGTAAATGATGTGGAAGACAACGTTTGCAGTGATGACCCCAGAACTGTGAGAAGTCAGATATGTCACAGAAAACCAGCATGTCACAAGTTTATGAGTGCGACAAATCACCTGAAAACTGAACGTGAAGCTCATCCGTCTTGCCAATGTGACCTGCGAGCTAACAAAGTGTAGCATCAGGTTCACTGCTGATAACTTTCAGGTTATTCCGGGTACATTATTAATTGTCCTCCCATGACTGATGCTTTGAGTATTTGAAATTAATTCTCACTGAAGCTTCAAAGTCCCAGAGAAAGCAGGACGGCCCTCAATCTGTCCATAAATTATATAAAAAGAGGATCAGCAGTTCGTGAAGTGTGCATGAAACATTTTTGCTGAAATCTGTGCACTTATGTTGCTTTTATTGACCCAGTGTAATTATAAATTCTCTGCTTGCAGAAAAACTCTGCCTTGTGTGCATTTTAGTCACTGAAGCCGTTCCTCTAATTAAGCTTCTGTGATGAGCGCGCGTGCCAACGAGCGCTGTGCATTCTTATGATATCACCACTGGCCTTTCTCTCACCTTACAGAGGCTTTCATCCATATAAAGATGATGACACATGCCCCTCTGTTCACACTTCAATTGTTGGCCTGAGAGTGAGACGGTTCTGAATGCGGAGCAGCCGACATGCCCTATAGGGCCCGGCGTGGTGCAAGGAGGTACTTATGCGCTGTGACAGGCGCGCCTGCCTGTCAGCGTTTCCCTGGCAGAGAGCTGCCAAGTCCAATGGCTGCAGCCAAGCAGGCAGACGAGCTTTCTGTCTCATCCAATATCCCCCAACCTGCTCCCCTCCCTGCAGAGAACCACCTGGAAGGAGCTGCTGCTTCAGATTCATGGATCTTATGGCTTTATTCAGCCTTTTTTTGGATATTGTTGTGGCTTTTCCATTTGACAAATGGCAGCCATGTTATCTGGCAGCCGTCCTAACCAGGAGAGTGTCCGTCGGACGCTGTTAGAGCTGTGGAGTGTTGCACAGCACAGGTTGGCAGGGAAGAAATATGGCCCCGGTGAGTCTTGTGACTGGGACGCAGCATCGGTTTGTTGTGGCTCACTGCAGCTGCACAGAGAGACAGTTTAGATTTCGATCTCAGCTCCAGGCACTTTTATGCTTCTGGGGTTTGCATGTTTTACTTGTACTTGTACTTCAGGCACTCTTGAGGTGCACCTTTCTAATCCTACTGAGGGATGAACATAAAAAATGCAGACAGGCAAGGAGGTTAGAAAGGTGAAAATAAACAGATGTAAAGTGTGGTTTCAGTGATGCATGTTGTTTTATGAAACACATTGCAGATCTGCAGGGATGCTGAACTTTTGATCAAACTGGTTTTTCATGACTTAGATTAAAATGAAAAACTTTACTTGAAACAAAGATTTTGTCTGTTTTTTCAATAAAATCTTTTAAGAATTAGTGATGAATTTTAATGGACAGAAAACAAAAAAAAGAGGAAAACATTCACAAGTCATTCATGTATGCACAGGCCAACAAGTTCTAAATCTGAATCCTGAGTTGTTCGTCCAAAGTCCAAGTCAAATTACTTTAGAAAATCCAAGAAGTTCAAGTCAAGTTTCAGGCTTTACTTCCCAAATCCAAGACTTTAGTGTTTAATAAAAATCCAAAATCCATTTGAAATTATGAGTTGTTTTTTTTTATCAATTTCTAATTAAAGTCTCAGGTTTTTGGTTGGAATCTAAAGTCAAGTTTATCATCTTTCATCCAAAGTCGAGTCTTTTTTTCTCAGTCAAATCTAAAATATTGAATCCAAAGTCAAGTCTTAAGTCTTTTATTGAAAGCCTGAGTTTGTTGCTTAAAATTGCCAACAATTTCCCCGAAACGCCGCATTCATAGCCTCTCACAAGTATAAATAAGAGCTTTGTCGCCTCAACAAGACGACAATGCTTCCTCTGACGGCTGATAGATGATGAAGGCCAGCAGCTGAAATATGGTGAAATATCTCATGCAACTCTTTCCATCTGTTGTCATTTTAATGACTTATCATGTGGATAAGCTTATTCACGTCTTACTTAGTAGAAACACCGCAATTGCAGAGTTATGTTTTTACAACATCAAAAGAATATCGACAAAGATCTGCACACATTTATAATCCTCTGTATGATCAGGTATAAAGGAAACAGTATCTATTTATTATGCCATAAGCTTTTCTTCTGAATTATGCTGGGTTTTTTTTCTTTTGCAAAACGGTTGACATATTTTAATTACACTGGAAGTGAAGGGGCAAAGGGAGCAGAGATCACACTTTGCCTGAATTAATCCTCACACAAATTAGTCCTTTAAGAGTCCACTCATGCTCAAGATGTTTTCCTGCTGTTCACACATGGGATGTTATCCACCCTCTGCTGGACGCCGATGAATGGTCTCTAAATGCAGCTTCACTAAGACGCCAAAATCAAACCTGCAGCTCGTTCCCACTTGACTGCCGGCACACGCTGGAGGCCGACTTGCTGACCACTTGAAGTAGCCAGTGAGTGGAGCAGCAGTGTTGCCTGCAGCCTGCACCGACAGTCAACCGCTACATCACTCCGGGCTAAAAGAAAAGCTTGCAGAGGTTCCAGGCGCCACAGGAAGCCTCACTCCCTCTAATTAACCCAAACAACCTCCTCTATACGTCTGCAGAACTATTCCTCATTCATATTCAGCACCCCGGAAAATTAACTGTGGCTGGCAGCAGGTACTGTAAGCAGCGGCTGAGTTTTCTTTTTTAATAACTACTCATTAGCGATGTTAGCGCAACATAATTATTATTCCAATAATGCCTGATTGCAAAGAGCATCTTTATTAAATAGGTTCAGAAAGGGATTTATAAAATATCAATCAAATAATTTTACTCAATATATTAAGTTAATCATCAATGAGGGACTTTTCATTTCTCTGGTTATAAGAGTTAAAGAGTTATAAGACATTAATAACTACTCTTAGCTGGGAATGAGTTTGTTTTCATCAGGGTTAAATAAAATGCAATCGGAAGCAGACCAGTTCTCGCTCTCTGCAGTTTCCTGACTCCTGTTGTGTTTTCAGATGTTTCTGATTCACTGGTTTAAAGCATCGTTAAGGTTGTCTCCTGTCGGATGCTCTGGCCCTTCCTCCAAATAAGCCGCCTCATGGGACCAAAATGCACAAGCACCTTCATCCTGCACTTTCCCCTCTTCTCCAACATCTCTTCCGTAGCTTCTTACTCCTACCGGCTGGCAGGGAAAAAAACACATAGTACATTTTCCACCTACACACATCCATCTGAAGCTCTCCCACATACAGGACGGCCTTTAAATTATGGATGAATATTGGTTTACAGTGGGCTTCCTGGCTCACTTTAGCAGGTTATATTACAAAAACCGAAACATTCAGCTTTTCAAAGAGGAGGATTTTTTTCTTTTCTTTCTCACCTCAAAGACCTGGTGATCTATTGCACTAAAAAAGCAGGGAAGTCCATTTTTAAATAAAAATAAGCAATATAGCTCAATAAAGTGGAACCTTAGATTATGAGCCAAATATATATAATATTTTGTCTCATCATGTAAAGGAATGCCGCTGTACGAATAACTCCACTATAATTAAAAGGTAAAAGTAGTTTTGCTTCGTTTTCTTCGGTTTACATGACACATAACAGGACATCTTGTTTCCAAAGGTTAGGATGTTTTCAGAAGTTTTGTTATGAAAATGACTCCACAATTAATTGACAACAGCTGATGAATCTTGGAAATATTCTCCTCTGGGGCCACCTAGTGGCTGGAATACCTCAGTGTAATTTCAGTTTTCTTTAAATACTTTGCTCAATATGTTAACCACTACTGGAAAAGTTGAACCAAATGCTGTTGAGACCAGCCTGACCCCATTGCTGATAAAACATGGATTTGGTTTTCTGGTAATATTACCTTTACATACATCCAGATAAAATCAAGGAATCGTCATCTCCTTCTGAAACGGCGCACAGACACATGGAGTGATGCTGTTGTTGGATCGACATATATTTTTAAAGAAAAACTGATTCTCACATGGAGATGCGGTGATACGTTTTCCTTCCAACATTTTCCCATCTAAAGCATAAATAATTGTGCCCTAATAGCAGAATAACGAGGGGCAGAATTCATTTACATTCCACACTTTTTAGACCTTTTGCAAGCAACCAAAAGGTTGCTCTCTTTCTTCTTTTCTGTGCTTAAATTTTTGTTGTTGCAAGTTCTAGCAAACTACCTTCACTGTAATTCACTAATTTCTCAGATTTAGTGGAAGAATCATTTTCCTTTGTTTCAGAGGGAAAACATTACAGCGCAGCACTGTTGGAAAGCAATATTTGGTTATTTGTGGAGCGTATGAGTAAGACAATGACCCAAGTCACAGCCACATGTCAGCTAAGGCCTTCATTACCAGGCTTGAAGAGGGTGTAATGTGTCATTTCCTGGTCCACCCAGAAACAAGCGGCCTCAGGCACTAATTACAGCAGCTTAACTGTGATCTTTCATTCGCTGATTTAAACGTTCCCTGCATACTTTTCTTTTCAGCTACTTTTGTCACTACAGACTACTTCGCTGTGCAAAGGAAGGCTATTCCAATTACCAGTCCTTCTGCCCACTGCCATCTGTGCAAACACCAAGCATTAAGCACCCAACTTCATGTGCTTCTTAAACAAATATATGTTTATGCTGCATTAGCAAAATATGAATAAACAAACTAAAACTTTGTGCAATTTAACATGATACTCAGGACAAGGATGTTCGGTTTTTCTGGTATAAATACAAATCAGATGAGTCAAACCAAAAGCACAGAGAGGTGTGAATCTCACCATGGCAACAGCCCTGCAGCTACCTAGCTTAAATGTGTCATTGTTCTCCTGCTAGCAGGCACGGCTACCCTGTGGCATTCAACAATGCTCTCAGTTTTATTTGAGGAAATCAGCCTGGTTTCCCTGAAGGCATTTCTCTGCAGATAAAAAAGGCCAAGTTGCTCAGAGCCCTCAGATGAGAGAAGGAGGCCGGTCCCAGGGACATTGAATCGCTGAAACCGTCCGAAACAACAGACTGCGAGAGGGGATTCAATCAGAGAGCAGCCTGATGGGCCTTATTCAACCTGCCACTTCTGATAAAGCGATGCTGTCCGCCGCCTCGCCGGCCACTCAGCGCAGCAGCCTCCTCATTGCCGAAGATAAAGCTAATTTTATCTTGCCAATTCAATGCTACTGTAAATCTTATCATGTTTCCCTCATCGTTCATTCCAGGCTTTGCACAATGAGTCTGATCTCCTCCATGTAAAGTAATTACGCCGCGGTTCATCACAAGAGGGAAGGCTTGTGAAATGCGGACGTAATCAAAACAAATGCACCAACTTTGCGGGTCTTTGGAATCCACTGTGTTTCTCCGGTCTCACAGGCATCCTGAACACTGCAGTGTACGCATGCATTATGGATGAATTGCTTTATGAAATAAAAAGCAGGGCATCGTGTAATGAACTGCGAGGATGGTGGTTAATCTTTGATGAGGCTGATGTGGTAAATAGTTTAATGATTTACTGGCTGAGACATTTCAGCAAATTAAAGAAAAAGACAATGTTCAGAGAATATATGTGCCGATGAGAAGCTTATACACATATGAATGTCATATTATTTTGGCTGTTTAATAATGCATTTTATCTTTTTTTTTCGCCAGACTGTGCAACAAAATTTTTAAAAACAAGAATTTTTCTGCCTGTGACTCCCCACACAGTTCCTCCAGACTAGCGGCAGCAGCAATCTGCAAACACCTGGTGGAGCTGCACATCTTCTGAGCTCATCATAGGAACAATCTTTCAGTCAAACGCTCCTAATACTTGTTGCAAATGGAAGAGCATTGTGGTGGTGACATGGTGAAGGCAAAGTGTTAGAAAGAGCAGGAACTTCTTAAAGAGACAGAAGCCCAATTCCAATTTCAAGGCGTCAAACTGAGAACTCTAATTAATTTTAAGTCATTATAACACCTAAAGATGACATTGATTTTGCTATGAAATGGCACCACTCCTTTAATCTTATATTTTCAAGGTCAAAATTTTACATACAGGCTCTTATATATGAACAAAAACTCAATAGAATTTGTATAAATGTTCCTTATCAAGCTGCACAGCCACATGCTGCTTTAAAGCCAATAACAACTTCATGCATAATTCTAGCTGGAGAAATGACAAATGTTCCTGTTGTCAGAAGTTTCCTGAAACAAACCCAGCTTTTAAGTGTAGTCCTACATTTTTAAACAACTGAGTTTGGGACTTAAGGAAGAATATTCCACACATCACTGATTCAACAGTAAGTTTGGGAGTTTCTGTGAGATTATTGGCCTGTTTGAACCTTTTAATTTGAGGTGAAGCTAAATAAAATGAAGGTACGGCCAAAATGCTCCACATTGTACCACAAGCATTAAAAATTTCCTTGACTCCTTAAATTACGGAAATTAATGTTTTTAAAAATATACCACTTATTGACTAATAATTAAATCCTGAAAAAAATTATTGAATTTAAATTACTATATCCATTTACATTTAGTGTATGTTAGCATTTCTTCTTCACTGTACTGTATAATCTTTTAAAAGCTACACAGAGAAATACCTATGCTTAAATTATGCACCTGCTCTCCCAATACAGTTGCATAATACATACTAACTAAGGTATGCAAATATCACAAGAGTGTTCTCAGGTTTAAATGCAAGATATCTTTTGTTCATTCCCCTACACTACAGCTGGTGAGTGCATGCAATCCTAAATAACTTGGAAATCTTTTCACACTCTGGCACATACATATCCAATTGGAGGGATTGCTGCTCAGATCTGCCAGGGTTTTTTTTATCATCACAAATATGTATTCAACACTGCAGAACTCAAGGTTTAGTCTTCGAACCTTCTGCGATGCAGCATTGCCTGCCAAGAGTTGAGTTGATTCAACACAAGGCAGCAGTTTGCGAGCTAGCAATAATGTATTTAACTCGCAACCGCTCCCCACAGGAGAGCAAAATGTTTGCATTCGATGTTGGCGAGTTAAAAAGTTAGAGGAAAACAAACCATGCAGCAGCAGCAGCAGGGAATTACTGCCAAACACTAAATAAAGAGACGCTGCTCTGACCAGCCCACTGACCAGCGACTAGGTCATATTTTTTCCCGGTGAATGTGAGTGACAAATCAGTGAAGCGTACCGGTGAGATATGCAGATGAGGAACGTCTCGGACCAACAGTGATAGCTGTACATTTCTGGGATGTAGATCTCAGCCTAACCTTGACCTTGGATGGGAATTTTCAGTATCAAGCTACCTCATCTGCATAAGTAATTCAAGTTGTCGCCTTGCATGCTGGTCATTGATTGTAACATAATCAGCGGGATCAGAGACTGTGGCGACTCAGTCGTTTATATGTGCTAAGTTTAAAACTTGCAAAGTCATTGTTTTAGTCAAAATGCTGATCTAAAGCAGGCGATTGAGCCGGTCATGAAAGTCCATTTAATATTTTCTGCTGCTTTTAGTGGATATTAGATATCAGTAAAGAAATATTTTGTTGGAGATTTTGTGGTTAGTAATTTGTCAGACATTGATATGACTTCCTGCAGACTTTAAATGCTAAAAATCTAAGTAAAAAATAAATAAGTTTGTTTTAATAAGTAGGAAAAATAATCATCTTGCTGCTCTGCTAGTCTCTCTTGCTCACCACAGGAGATGCTTTGTTCCTTTCTGCTTCTGTTAATATCTAATAATACCAAACAGTGCCTGGTGGGACGGAGCAGGAGACGGATGGACAGACGGGGACCTCCTCTGCAGAGATGTGGGCGGTGCTCCAGTTTGCTGTGTTGAAGAATGAGCGCAGCCTAAAGCAGAGGGCTTGTTTTACAGCTTTGTTTACATAATCGGATCAGAATAGTTTGACATTTGGACAAACAATACGGTAGCACTACAAAATGAATCCCCTGCTCATTATTCCAGGACTGATGCGTCACGTTACACTATTTTCCTGAACTTTAACTTTAACTGATCAAGTTCTTTGCTGGAAATGTTTATTAGACGTATAGAAAGCAGTTAACAAATTTCTAGACGAAGCTTTTTAAGGAAGTATTTTCACTTGATTATGCATTGAAGTTTTTTTATTGAGCTGTTGTAATGTTCTTTACTTAAATGCTGTGTTTTCATTAGCTATAAAAAAAAGAATCCCCAACATTGTCACTATTCCATTGGGAAGGCAGAGCCTCTTCAGTCAGAGGCTTCTTCAGATTCAGCGCAGTACAGACTGCTACAGAAGATTTTTACTGTACACAGTCATCAGTATCTTCAATAACTCTTTGAATAAACTAAATTAATTTAATTTGTATTTTTGAATTGAATTTGAATTGAATAATATTCTAATTTACTAAATTTCACTGCATATGGAAGGTTCAGTGTATGACCTTCCATATGGTAAAATCAATTAAAGTTCAATTAAAGTACATAGTAAGTTCTAGGAAAGTACCTGGCAAATTCCAAAATGGAATTAGTTCAATAAAATGAGCACCTGATGAATTTGGGGAAAATACAGAGCTGGTAAATTCTGGAAAGTTGCATTTATTTTAAAATGAATGAAAGTGCTCGGAAAGTTTCAGCAAAGTAACTGGTGTGTTCTTAGAAAGTATCTCAAAGTCTTGAAGCCATTACTTTGTGATTCCTGGGAAATCTTCAGTATTATTTGTGTTGAATTCCTAAAAACACATTATGACCTATAAACTGATCAAACCTGAGTTGGAATATTCTACTACTGGTAATTTAAAATAAACAAATTGTAATTGTTAAACATTTACTGTAGTTCAATCTTTTGTGCATATTGGAAGAGTATGTTTTCTGCATCTTTTGTTCTTAGTCATTTACTGCCAGACAAAAACTGTTTCACAATAACAACAGCTGACTTCCATCCATATGTTGTTTCTGTTCAAAATATTTTGCATACAAGTAATACATTATTTACTAAGGCAGAAAAAATTATTCTGACTTTTTAATTTTAACAAACTGTATATTTGTGTGGAAAAATACAGCTAAAGCCGTCTCTGAGTCCCTGCAGCATTTTAACAATGCACCGGAGCTGTCCAATAACTTCTGGGCGTCATTGTGCGCGTGCTCACTTGCACCATGCAGGCAAATAAAATCGGTCACCTCTGTGCTCATTGTTGAGAAACAGCCTTGTAATTTCCTACTTGCAGGGCAAACTAGATTGTAAAAGAAGTGTTTATCTATAATAACAATCTGCAGCTCCATTTCCCCGTGCTGATGCTCTGCCTCTCAGGCAAGAGAGCACGTCACAGGCTTCACTGGGCAGAGAAAGGCTGAATGCAAATCATCCCAGTTCCACCTATTGTGGCTCCGTTTCGTGGGCTTCCTAATTGTTTACAGCATTAGATTTTGCAAGGACTCCACACTGCTGCCCGAGTGGCACTAAGCTGTTTTTAGCTTTCCTCTGCGCAAGCTTGAAACTCTGCCCGAGAGCGGATGAAAACTCCCGTGCCAGCTGGGCTTAACATCTGCCTTAGAACTGAGTTTCTGCAGGCATCAAGGCTCTGTTTGCCGATGTTTCCAAGGAGCACAGAACACCGCTCTTTGTTGTCTTATTCTCCTCCTCCTTAGCCTTTGTGACGAACATGACACTTCTAAAGATTCACCCTCCAATCAAAAGACCCGATCAACGTCCAAACCGCAGGTTTAACCTTAAATCAAGGCATGCAAGAAGAACAGCATGGTAGTTAGGTAAGGAACATGTAAATAATTCACTCATTTATAAAGCTGCAAGGAGCCGTCTGTGACTTAATGGCAGTATCCACTCATGTGCGGATCTGGCACTGTGACAGAATCAGGTTAAGAAGATAGAGGGAATAAAACAGCATGTCACTTCAGCAGGGTGACTCTAATAGCAGAGCAGAGCTTTGTCTAAGCCAGAGTAATGCTAAACCCCAGAGCTTAAGTTAGTACCCTGGTAAAGCTAATGAGTGTAGCTTATTATTTCTTTATTTCTCTCATGCACTCCGCATCCCTCTGCGTGCAGAACTGATGACCAGTCAAAGATTAGTCGCCTCATCAGGACCACGGCAAACTGCAGAATAAGGACTTCTCATTGTCTGTTTTATCGGTGCCATCTTGTTGTGCCATTGTTCATGAATAAGTCATCAGTCCTGCTCACGATTCCCCTCAGGCTTATTGCTCGTTCCACTGCCTCCCCTGCCCTGTAAACCCAGCTAAAGAGTTTATGGGAGATAAGAGGCAAAAGAGGTCGTGGGTCCAATAACTGTTTTTATCACCCGGGGTTCTGCAGCAGCGGCCTTCTTTATGTGCTAATCTGCTGGAAACCAATTCTTAATTAGAGAAGTTTGTGGACCCAGCAGCACAGGGCCTAATGGGGGAGTCAGAGGAATCAGAGAGGGGGAATCTGTGGCGTTACTAGATTGCTTTGTAACGATGCAGAGACAACAGCGGCGATGAAGCAGGCCCTGTAAAATGTTTGGTTAGGTGCTGGAGCTGTTTGTCTAGACAAGCCTGAGTCCTTTTTTTAAAATTAGTTCAGCTTATTGATTTTCTAGGAGGCTTATCTTTATTAAAGGAGCCTGCCTTGTCAATGGAATTACTGCCTTTCCCATCAAGGTGATTCTATTTCCTATTATTGGGAGATTTTAAACAGTTCAGTTTAGAGGAAATGCAAAGTTTCAAACTAGCTGAAGCTTTGACAAAACAACATGGAGCTGGTTCTGTTTCATCTTATTAAAATCTAACACTCTCAGCACTTACTGGCCCAACCAAATCACACTGAAAAAAATCTAGATAAAATGTGAAGCAGGCGGCCTCCTTATGGACTCCTTATGAGATGGTCTAGAAATTTGTGTGTAGTGAATAATTTCAGTATTTCTTCATCATGATGTAACAGTTTATTTACATCCCACTTAAAATTCACAACCAAGGCCAAAGAGTGAAGGTTATTTTTCAAATAAGATGTATATGAAGCTGACAGAACTAACTCTAACCCGATAACTTTAGGGCTCCAGACTGAACACATTTCAAAACACCAGTTTAAATGCAACTTTTGCATTAAGACTTTTTAAAACATATTAACATATTTACTAGAAACTCTAGTAAATATCTCAAGGACAGCCGTGCAACACTAATTAAAATCTTACTCTGTGCAACCCTTAAAATTTCATCTAAGTGGTTCCAGCTACATCATACTTGACATCTGTGTGTGCAACAGATGATTTTTAAGATATTAGGCACTGAACAAAAATAAGTAATGAAACATTTATTATAGCCACAAACAATATTCCTAAAACCCCATAATTTAAATAGGGGATGCCGAGTTTTTTCTTCCACCTTTGACAGACGTGCGTTTGGGATAAAAGGCGAAAGTCACTCAGATTTTAATTAGCCAGCTTGGCAGACATCTTTAACCAGTGCAGAGATAATGACTTGGATCTTGTGTTCCCAAGTTGCTTGCAAATGAAAAGGCGGAAAAAAAAATAAAAAAAATTAATTACTTATTTTCCCAGTCGCAGAGAGCGGAATCTTGTCCTTGATTGCATAGTTTGAAAAGTTCTTAATTATCCTAGCAGTGAGGCGCCGGTTAGGTCAGCAAAAGTTCTGTTTTAAGGGGGAAAGGAGTTCTCCCACACCGGTCCAGCTCTAAAACAAAGCGAGAAGGTTAGCCCCTTCAGAATGAAGTCCTAAATTTAGCAAACAGTGGAAGTGTGCTGCAATTCCCATCAGCTCCTGCTCCAAAGCCCAGATTAACCATCTCTCTCTGCATTTAGGCACCGGATTGCTCCACAGTTTGTCTGATAATGTCTGTTTCGAGCACAGACCACGCTTCTCTTGGTATTTAACAAAGATTAGCTTTAAATTGATGATTAACCTTTGTAATCCTGCAAGCATATCGAAAATGGTTTGCTTGTCTTTACCACGGCCCACAAAAGAGACGCTGCATTATCGTTCAGGGGAAAATTGAAGCTCGGAAAGCAAATGAGGCGGCGTTATCTGGCCGCTGCTCGGATGGATAATGAAGACAAATCTCCAGACTAGGGAGCCATCTCATAATGAATCCTAACAGATGATTGTTTTTTTTTTTTTACTTCTTAGCGTGAATCTTTTAATAAAATTCCAGTGTGACCCTGACGAGCTGTTGGTGGCTGTGTCTTGGCAAACAGTCGATTTTCCTCGCGGGAATATGGAGCAGCCATTGTTTAGATGGCTGTATTAGCCAGTAATCAGACATTAAATGAGTAATTTCTCCATATTTAACTTCAACCGGGGAGGTAATGGTTTAATTTACTGGGCAATGAGTTTTCCCATGCGGGTGCGCCTTGCATTAAATCGCAGCATCTGTTGCTCCAACAAACAGTCAGCTTAGAGACTTTTTTCCAATCATTTCAAACAGCAGCAGCTCAGAAACAGAAGACCTGTCAGTAATTGACTTATTTTCTTCACCTTTCTCACCGTAAACCTCAGAGTCCATTATCAGCTCTTATGAGGCATTTAGTTATTTATTCACTGAAGTTCAAATTCTCCTGCCAACAAGTCAAACTGAAGCTTATTTCAACTCTATTCCTTGATGTAAATATGCAAAAAGGAGTTTAAAGAAATTTCAAATGTGCCTTTTAATAAAAATGTGAATCATCAGCTGTGCAACGACAACCATTGCAATAAAATGGAAAATGTCTTACAAGTTTAAATGTTTAAATATATTTATAGAGATGTAATGTTATTTGAAGGAGCACCTTTTGAAAGCTGCATCATTTTTTTCCAGAAACAGCTACGCTACCCCTGGCTTCACCAACATCTGAGCAGTTCAATATTAGGAAATTAGATTAAATTAAAACTGTTTCCAATTTTCTCAGTGACCTTTAGCATCTTGCAACCAACAAACAGTGCATTCCAAAGCAGGTTTTTCAATATTATTCATGCAAACATAATTTAACAATGATGATATATCATGTCCCCTTGATGTCCAAATGTTAAAAATTCTCCATTCTGTTGGACAAAGATGCTAATTTAGCAACCGAATGGTAGCAGCTGGTTTTAAAAAGTGTTGTATTCATTCTTGACATTAATATTTCATGCATGTGGAGGTTTTCTGTTGACCACCCACAGGGCACCAGCAGGGAGTGTTTACATTTAGCTGAAGAAGCTAATTTGTGCACAAACTTGTTCCTGACGATTCATCAAATTTAGTTTTCAGTTACAAAGGCTACAGCTAAAATCTCATCTTGATGCACAAAACTTTAAAAACTAGACACCAAAACTAACTTTACTATGAAATAGCTACAATAGCAACAGTTCATTTTATTACCAGTTACCAGACTGTCAATTTAAAAATAAACATTATTTCAATATAAATAATAACCGAGGCTCACCTTTCAGCATCGTCTCCGAGAGACCAACTGAGACAATAGGAGTAAAGAGTATCAACGGCTGCTTAATCCAATCCTTCCAGAAATCCGGAGCAGCCAAGCGGATCACAGCCCACACACCACAATCCTATTGCTTTGCATTAAATGGATATAACATACGGAGGCGGACATGTTGCTTCAAAAAGTCCAGGTCAAAGTCTGTCAGGTCATCCAAACTAAATTCTACAGTTTGTGTTAACTTTACGACAGATTTCCCTGGATTATTCTTTAAAAAGTGAAAAAGAACCTCTGGATTATACAGTTGGGATTATTCCAATCTCCAGAAATTAATCTGATGGATTTTGAGAGGAACAGGAGCCAGTCTGTCGCTTTAACAGAGTTTTCCTAAATGAAATCTGAAAAATATTTAAACCTCTAAAAACTTTAAAACTCAGGAGTAATTGTTCAATTTGCACTTTTGTTTTGGACTTTATGTCACATTTCATATTGCCCTTCATTCCAGTCTTTGGAAATTCACAAAATGCCAAGGTCAATAGATGAAAACATTTTGAGTTGTATTAACAAAAATAAATGATATTTTAATCATACCTGTACTGCTACTAATAAGTCTATTTTAAATGCACTAAATTACATTTACGTTTTCCTGGTATTCTCATGTTTTCATGCTTACATTAAATGGTGCATCACTCCGTTGAGTGAGAGGAGATTTGCTTGGATTCAGAAATCTCATCTCAGCCATATGTGCAGATTTATTTTGGAGTTGATCTGCAAGTCTTTTAGCAGCTGAGTAAGAGAGTTTAACAGATAGCGAGGTGTGATTTTTCTTCTGGGGAAATATGTTCTGCATGTGTTTGGTCTCAGTGTTTCACATAGAAACATATTCACGCTGATCATAGTTTGTTCCATTTGGTTTTGTGTAACATTTCAAGGAACGGTGAGGCAAAATTAAACTTCTGCCGCTTTAACTGGAAGCAGCTCTTGACATTTGTGCCATAAGAGAAGCTTTTGTTTCCTCTAAATAAATAAAGACGTATATTATTATTAACTTCCTGGATGAAAAACTCTTTATTTAACTTTCAAAAGCTTTGGATGCTCTATAAGCAAGTATTATACAAAGACTATGGAGCAAAGTAGGATGCAGAGAAAAGGATCTGGATTAATGACGCCTTATTCCCGCTGTTAAAATCGGGTTTTGCAACAAACTCCGGCGCCTCGCAGGGAGCTGTCCGAGGTGCTGAAAGAAACTGTTCATCTTGTTTTTTTTGGGAGGAGAAAGCCCTGGAGAGCTCCTGCCTTTCTGCCGCCCAGAGGGAAATACGGCTCCTCTTAAAACTGAAATTGAACTTTCCAAGATGTTGTTACTCTGCCTTTGGTTTTATCTCATTTTATTTTTTATGGCTAAAGGCAGAGAAGAGACACAAAGAAACACACATTTTCACATCCAGGTGTGTATGTGTTTAGGTTTGCAGCCAGAGGATAACACAGCCACAGAGCCATAAAAGAAATATTTGTTAAAATGTACATTGTAGTTTTATTGCGCTCATATCCAGCACCTTGTAAAACTATTTACCCTGTGAACTTTTAACATTGTGACAAACCTCAGTCTTTTATTGTGATTTCATATAATAAAACCACCACAATGTATTGAAGAAACACAATAACCCAAAATATTCACAAATAAAAATCAAAAAGTGCGTTATGGATTTATATCCACTGCCCTGAAGTCAATGCATTTTGTGAGTCTTTTTGTTCATGTCTACCAGCTACTATCTATTCAAAATTAACTCTTTTTACATCCTTAAAGGCTTATGACCCAGTATGGTTACATTCATTCATTCATTCGTTCGTTTTGTGTGCAGCAGCCTCCAGAGCTGAAGAACTGAACCGTGTCCCTGGGGATGAATCTCATGTTTCAGAGAAACTTCCTGCTTTGGTTTGACTGACAAAGGGACATTATGTCATTATTCTGATATCTCTGATGCCTCTGCTGGCTATCAAGGATGCTTGGCAGCACAATGTGCCGTATAACAGGAAGAGTCTTCGTTTTTACTATCTGCACTAAAAACGACTGTGGTTGAAGAAAATCTGTCTTTAAGTTGCATTTCTAAGTCCAGCCTTGAGGTTTAAGGTCACTTGACTTGTTCATCATTTGTTCTAAGCCTTTCCAACAGGAGTTACAGTCTTAATTATTCTCTAGAACCTTTCAGTTAGGTTCTGCCCTTTCTGTGCATTTTCATAACTGTACTGACCATATGCAACAGAATGTCACATTTTTCAAAGATAGCTGAGAATGATGCAGCTTTTTAAAAGGTTTTTTAAAAATGTTTTATTCTTCTGCTAATTCACTGTTTGGCCCATTTTGACTAAGGAGAAGAAAGTAAATCTATGCACCTAGAGATGAAGTGTCCATCACTCTGGGTCAGAGGTCGATTCACTGGCGTTGGGCATTTTGACATTTCAAACGTCAGATTTTTTTTTTCAAACCTAAATATGTTTTTAATCTGATTTTCTGTGTATTTTTTTTACATGCACTCTAACAAGTCCCAGTCCATTGATGGGCAGCCAGTGAGGGTCAGAATCAAATTGGTTATTTTAATTACAACTTCTCTGAGCTCTTATTTATAATGCTCACATCTTAGTTTTTGACAGCTTGCAATGCAAAGCTTCATATCGTTCCTCGTCTTTTAACTCTAACGTACGTTTTCAATCAAAAGTTTACCGTTTTTCTTGGGCTGCTCATCTCTAATTCTTCACTAAATGTAAAAATATTCCAATAAGTCCATAACGTCTTTAAAATCTGTTTCAAGTTTAACAGGTTTTTGTGAAAAATTACTATTCATGAGGCAGATTCTCCAAATATTAATTATTCACTGTTGATAGTTGTAACTGGTAATAAGTGTGAGCAGCAGTAATCTTGGGTGTGATCGGCTTCTATTTCATTTTTATCCTCCAGGCTATGAAGTCATTTCATCATTGATATTCACTATGGATTTTCCATGTTCCTGAACACACCAGGTTGATTTTAAGTGAATCTTTTTAAGTCCACACAGGCTCAAAGCTATATATGCAGGCGTGTTGGTTAAATGAGTGAAAGGAAGCTCAATGTCACTCTGCAGAGTTTCACCTCAATATTAACACATTATGCTTTCCAAAACAAGTTCATCAAGGTCTGGTTGGATCAACTACCAGCGTCCAGATTTCAAGCATATGACTGAAAGCGATACTTTCAGACGACAGAAAAGCTCCAAAATCAACACATTGAAGGATGATTAAAATTTGCAAAAAGAGTTTGATACTAAGGGACAAAAGCTTCTTTCAGATCGTACTTTCAATCAGCAACATAAAATGCAAAGACAGCTGCATCTTTATGCAAGTCTGCAGGTGTGCTAAGGCTTTTCTGCTTTTTGAAAATGTTTTAAATCTGCTCAACAAAAAAAAATCTACAAATAGGCAAATTTTCCACCAGTAATTTAGATTTGTATGACATTATCTGCAAATATTGAACTATGCTTAGATAATTAGAGGGCAGTATGTATCCTCCAGACACATTGCGCCATTTTATTACACAGTCATGTAACTATGCAACTCTCAGTTGTTAGGAAGAGGCTGTATATATAAAAAACACAACTTTAAAGAAAAGAAATTTGACTTTGCATCATAGACGTATCTGACTAATAACCAGGAATGCTGCAGTTTGTATGAGTTCAGCAGGTGTTTGCTAACTGCTGCTGCCACTAGTCTAGTGGAGACTGCAGGTCTGAAGAGGAGATTTGTGGAAAGAGGCGGCGCCATGTTGGAAAGCAACACTCCAGGTATGTTTTTGATGACAAAAGGACTTTATAACATGATGCAAAGCTTCCCAGAGTCCATATCCGAGAATCTGAGAAATATACTATCAACAATAATGACGAATAGAGCTGGCATGGGCCTGTCTCATTTGCGGCAGGCGAGGAACAAAAGTAATGAATAAATAACTTTGCCCATCATCAAGTGGAATGATAAATCTACTTTATAACACAAGGCAATGATGGCTGCACCGAGCCTTTCTTCACCCTCTTGATGAAAAAGTGGCTTGTGAGATCTATTCACTCGAAGGCCCTTGCAGTCTCTCTCGTCTCCTCGTCCGCCCACTCCAGTCCTCCATCCCTTCACTTTCAGAATGGCAGTAAATTAAGCAGAAAACAGCCTGTTGTATGACGCCGTCATCAGACTCTTTGTGTCTTTAATAAGCCTTTCCCTAAAGGCTGAGCTCAGACACGGAGGCTTTTGATAATGAGGACACAGCAGCAGCATGTCACACTCACACTGTATGCTACCTTTTACCTTTCCCTTTCTTTGCTATCCGTCACGCTGAATTATGACCGGTGATGTATGGTGACGATCACATGGACAAATGTGGGACTTTGCACCGTGGATTGCTGCCTACTGCGCAGTCATGAATTATGGAATTTGGCACAAATATGCAAATCTGAGCATTAGCCTAGTTATGCCCTGGTACTGTAAGTTGCAGTCACTTATCTATTATGCATGAACTAAAGGACTGGAGTGAAGAGGTCCTGGCAGCCAGCTTCACAGCCCTTTCTCAGCTGCTCATTTTCACATCATGAAAGGACATGTAAAGCAGGAAAAGCTAGCTCCAAAATGCTAACTCTCTGTGGCTCTGTTTCTCTGAAGGCTTGGGGGAGTGCAAGCTTGCCTCCACACTCAATTGCCAAGCTACTTAAAATAACAATGGCTTCCATAGGATTTGGAAGCCTGGAAGAAATGCAGGAGCACGCAGAAGTTGCTGCTAATCCTCTAATTTCCTCCCACAGAGCTGAGATGAAAACGCTGGTCTGATCAGTAATCACTCCACAGGGGAGGCAGACAGAAGATCCAGTCAACAAATAAAATAACCTCTGTATGACATTAATATCACAATGCTGGGTGGGTGAGGGATTGTGCCTGGGCGACCTAATCACAGAAGTGCATCCAAAGTAAACGGCCGTCACAATGGAGAATCTGCAAAAGCTCAGATCCGACATCATGCAAAAAGTCCATGGAGAGAAGAGCAGTGATGACTGAATTCAGAAGTTTAAAAGTGACCTAAATGAATATTAACAAGAATATCAACCAATTATCAAACACAAGGCACCTGACTGCTTCTATTTATCAGCTGCATTTAAAAGAAATGTCACCACTGACACTGAACCAACAGACTGTAGCATTTGTCCAAGTTATTGCGGATCTCTACTCATTAAAACAATGTTTTGTTAACAGTGAAGTTAATAAAAACAAGAACTTTTGTATTCTTGTTTTTATTTCAAAACATAGAAATATGTAGAACATTATTCCTATTCCACACACAATCCTCAAAGCGCAGCAGAATAAATGCACCAAAAAAAGACTGAAGACCAGAAGCAGGTAAATTCAGCCCGACAGGAAATAATATTTTATCAGCCAGTCAAGAGAAAAAAAACGAACATGCTAACACTCTTCTGTGTGGACGTTGCTACAAAGTGAAGACTAAGTAAGCCATCAGTATTAACGAGGTGTTGTTAGGAGTTTAAAGCCAGGTTTTGTGGAAACACTAACTGATCTGATTCAAGTCAGATTTACCTCAGACATGAACTGCAAAGCAAACATTAAAATAAGACGCTAACATGAAGCCACATTAGCAGTACTGCAGTGTTTTTATGCTCTAGCTGCACCTGGCTAAC
The DNA here is from genome assembly GCA_902982915.1 of Phalloptychus januarius. Lineage (NCBI taxonomy): Eukaryota > Metazoa > Chordata > Actinopteri > Cyprinodontiformes > Poeciliidae > Phalloptychus > Phalloptychus januarius. Next base: position 3,145,834 of record CADWAE010000242.1, on the reverse strand, counting down.
ATCTTTTGTCCCGCAGATTGTTTACTCCATTCTGTTTTAATATTCAGCTCATTAACAGTTTAGGACAAAAACATTCTTTGCCCATTGTGATTGGATTTGTTGTTATATGGGGAAGAGTTTAGGAACTGTAAATGACACTTTAATGAGAGCTCCTCTGGGAAACCCCCTGCTGTTTCATTACCTGAGCATCTGCTGCTAATTGTGATAATCTTAAGATAAAGTTCCCATAAGAAAAATTACTTCTCTTCTGAACAGCTACAAAACGCTCATCTTATTTCACATAACCAACATAATGTGCGTTGATACTGTGTTCTAACAGTACTAACTGACTGGTCTCTGTATCAGTTCTCATGTATTCTGCCTGTTATTCTCCTCTTTGCTGTTTTTATCACAGGAAGTCATTTTGTCGTTACGCTGATCTCTGGAGCTTCATCACCGTCACTAGACTTAGCTGACTGTTTATCTGCTTCTGTATGAGTCTCATATTTTCTTCTTACTTTTTGAAAAAAGTCATTGTCTTGTCAACATTTTATGCTAAGCCCAAAAATGCACTAAAAGTAGAAAAGTGGTGCACAATGGTGAGATGAGTCCTCTGAAAGCATCTGGAGCACCTCAAACTCCTGCCTGGTTATTTTTGTTACCACAGCGACAAATGCGTCAAAAGTTTTAACTTACAGATGCACAGTTGCAGTTTTGTAAGGCACTGAAATTCAAAATATTACAATTGTTACTCCTATAGTTGCGGTGGATTGTTTTCTGTTGCTTGCAATCTACAGTTTCACCATTAGGTGTCACTAGTTGCTGTTGGTTGAAAGGAGGTTTTACCTGTGTGTGATATTAAAGCTTAGCATTAATATTGCTCTTTAAGTCAAAAGTTTAACTACATAACTTTTTCCCCAACTTTTTTAGAAAGAAAATATTACACTTTTTGCCAGACTTATAAAGACAAACAAATAATTGAATGCAAATGTATTTATCTGACCTAGATAATTAATTAGCTTTTTACCTGCCTCTGCATTCAGGCACATCTGATTTGCATTTCTATTTATTTCAGCTACATCTTACCTTTACCTCCGATTTGCAAATGTTACTGTGCACTTTTGACAGCATCTACAGCTGGTTCCATAAAGGCATCTTAATCAGCACCGACAATAAGGAAAAGAGAACAACTCTGGAATTCATTTGCATTTTTAACAAATCTCATGTATGCCCTAGCTAATAGTTTTCATCCTTTAATTCGGCAAACAGAAACTCATCAAATATTAATCCCATTCTCTTGTTAGTTTGGATTGCTTGTGATTAGGAGAACATGTGGAAAAGAAAATGCACTTTTGTTTTGTTTTGTTTTCCTCCTCCCCTCCTCTCCGCTCAAGTGGAGCCAACTGGATAAACTCCATCAAACACAAACCTAATAACGAGATATTGTACACGAGGAATGGCTTCTTCTCTCTTTTTTCTGTCATTCCCATATGGAACTCTGCTCATATTGTGGTGTACGCTGACCCGCCGTGTTTGTCCGGTCATACATCACAAAGACACCTCCAGGATTCCCGGGGGTTTTAGAAATCATAACATCTTCAGACCACGGCCATCTTTACGGCCAGAACCAGAAACACTTTCTTACTGTCAGTTTGTCACCTCAGTTCTGCTTCTAACTATTAGCTTCAGGAAAAATAAAAACAAATGAAAGTGGGTTTTTTTCTGGCTAAGGAGAGGAAACACTTCATCCACCCAGGTTGATTAGTTTGGTATAAAAGTAACGAGGACGTGTCCGCTTTCATTGTAGCCTGCTGTCCTTTACTGTCATTAAACAAATCATTTCTTACCAAATTATTTCCTCTTACATAAGATTTTCAGTCATGAGAAATTTGTTTTATTAATTTATAAAACACTTTTTCCATACGCTGGGGGTCGCATTTATTGGGACTCAACATGAAGATGAGTAAAAAGCACTAAAATATAGCAGTAGCATAATCTCACACTGAAAGGATTAGGGGAATCAAACTTTAATTATTATTTTACATGTATTCATTGGTGATTTTTTTCTCTATTTTTACAGAATCACAACTCAAACAATTATTTGGCATCAATATAGCATCTAAACATTGTTATGGATAATTAGTGTCTTTATGCTGCAGGTCTAAAACTATCAGGGTTTCTTAAATTTTCCTTACATCCTGCTCACTTTGATTGTGAACAGTTTACTTTTGGTTCTTCCATCCTAGTGACCAGTAGTAATAAAAACAATCAGCTTTTTGGGTTAGATGGTGAACTATGATGTTGAAGACAATATGCAACTGGTTTTATAACCAGTTATTGGTTATAAAACCAGTTATGGTTACTTTAACTGCACTATGCAATAATCTGACAGTTTTATTTTGTATTTCTGTGTTGGTCAAACGCAAGGAAGCAGATCAACTGCAAACATTGCATCATTTTATTCAAACATTCAATCAAATACAGTATTCACTGCAGATTTATGATGGAAACATCAGCTGTAAGCTCTGGTCTTTACTTCAATGACTCACTTAAACTCTGTGAGGAGTTGGATTTAAAGGAACAGGAAGATTAAGTTCATGTTATTCCATGGCTAATCTAACTTTTTCTTATATTTGAACTGCCTTGTGAGTTTCAAACTTGGCGGTCAACAATGATGTGACAAATGGAAGATAGTTTAGGCAGCGAACTAGAGCTGTGCTGCTGCTTCAGAGATGCAAAGCATTCTGCATGGCATGTGGAGATTCTCCTGGTTTCAGAGGCCATCTCCTGACTTCCTACTATCCAGAAGACAGAGATGTTCAGGGGGGCAGATATGCTCTCATTGCTCTGGTTGAACACCACAGCCTCTGAGTGATGATATCAGAGCCTAAATGTCAAACTTTACTGTATTGACTAATCAAGATGCATTCAAACATTTACCATTGGTGGCAGAGTCACAGCTCACAACAGTGGGAAACAAAGAGCGGCGCTAAGCAAGCACTAGGCCCAGTTTAGAGTTGGAATCAGTTTGTGGAGGCGTCCCTGAGGAAATGTTATATCTAAGAGAAACAGAAATTCATACATTATTAATTTAAAGCTCCTAGAGGCTTATCATCCTCAAAAAGTGAAGTATAAATTAAAATAGTGCTTCAGTTTAATTTTTTATTGGTTAATTAAAAGGTACCAATAATAATGCCACTGGTGATTTTGGTTGAAACAGTTATTTCTGTACTTGATCCTCTCAAATAAATATGTTTTTATTTCAAAAATATGCAGTGTGTGAATATGCTATAATAAAATGTTACTATTCTATTTCATTTTAAAGGATTTTGCACATCTTTACAAGGGAGGCAATACATACATTTAGCGTCTGTAGCTTTTCTGTGCATACACTCACAACAAGAGACTTTTATTCTGACACATTTGCAATATAACTGAAAGTCAGTTTCATACAGATCAAAAGAAGCTGTGAATTACCATTTAGATTTAACATATCTCAATGTAATGAGCTGTCTGAACCTATGAAGAGCTGCAAGAACATCATCAACCCACTTCTTCCTCTGGAGGATTGTTGTGCAGCTTCAGCTTGAACAACTACAAAAAGGTTGAACCCGTTTTAAATACAAACCAATTAGAAGCGACTTTTCGCTGCAGGACAGGGTCAGGCTGGTGCTGATAAACAGCACCTTATGTTTCATTTAAATTTCATTACACAACTTATTCCAGTCAAATACCAACTAATGCCTTTGAGAAAGTGAGCGAGGTGAAGGCAGCAGCTCGAATGAAGCCAACACCCACATGCTCATAATCAAAGGTGAATTGTTGCACAGCCTGTGGCAATTTGCATCCAGTGGAAATTCACTTGGCTTGGTCTGACATCAGATATGGGAGATGTGATGCTGTGAAGGGTAGGCAGTGTGTGCAGGGCCACATTTCCACCAAGAGCTGGAGAGTGGTAATTATCATCAGCTGCTCTTGTCTGATTGAGTCTACCCTGCAACTACAGCATGAGATTAGTCACTTTTTATACTTGCAGCAGTTTCAGGGTTGGATGAAGAACTTTGCCTCATCTTTAAATACCCCAACTTCACGCATTTCAAGGAAAACTTTGAAAGAAACTAGTTTGTGCCTCAATGAAAAGAGGATAATCCTACAGAATAATGGCGAGGCTCCTTCAGCTAATTTATTGAATGTAGCATTTTAATTAGCTTGATCAATACTCTATTACAGAGGGTTTAAATGTGAACTGCAGAGAGAAGACAAAGCGCTCAGCTGAGTGACAGACAAGCTCAGACAACACATGCAGCTCACTCCAGAACAGATAACTGGATTTTTATTCCTGCACATTAAATCTTAAATTATCTTTTAGTCTAACGCTGCATGAAAGCGTCGCTCGGTCTTTTCACGTAGATAAAGTAGAATAAAACATGGGTTACCTCTTCCGGCGGGTTGGCGCTGATCTGAGCGCCTGTCGGGTTGGTTTTGCTCTCAGGAGCGGAGGATGTAGATGATGCTGGACACCGGAGCGCGCTCCTGCGTCCCGCCGGTCCCCGCACAACTAACGCGTCCGTCCCTTCCCACGGTCACTGTCATCACTGAGTCGGTTCGGAAGCGAGCAGATCCCGGCTGCCAGAGCGCAGCGCTGGTTTATTCGCAGCAGTGACTCGGCTCCGTCTCCGCGGCTGCACAGGAGGAGCGCCGTGGCCACGCCACCGCCTCAGCGCTGCGTGGCAGACAGGAGGGACGCGGGGAGGAGCCGCTTCGCGTCTGACGGTCAGGGCAAGGTGCTCCTCACTGATGAACCGCTTCTGCTCAGCTGGTCTTTCTGATTCCCCTAAGTAGTTTGTGCAGCTTGTTTGCAGGGTCTATTTTTGGTTTCATGTACTGGTTTTCATTCTAATCATAAATACTCTCACCAACCCACCAACGAGACCAAACTGTTTACAGTGCCACGTAACGTAACGTAGGAGCAATTCAAAAAGTAAATCCAAAATCCTATTGATTCATATTTATGGCCAGAGAAAAATAAATAAATTTCTCAAACAACGTGAGCAAACAGAAGCATTCAGCTTCTATGCAACATAAATCTGGAACATGGTAAAGCAGAGATGCTTTAAATCTAGACTAAAACCCACATGGTTAGAGCTGCTTTTGTGCCATAATTAATTTAACACTGGCCAACATTTTGATGTGTAAATGACAGTTTAAAGCATTTTAAACGGAGGTGTTGCTGAAATGTGACACACAAATATAACTTGATTGATTGATATAAGTTATTTTAAACTTTCATTCTAATGATCTATCCATTAGGAAGACTGGCAACTTTATATTTGCCCCTCAGATCTTTGTCTTTAGCACCTTTCCAAAGTTTGAGTGCATGAAAAAGTTAAAGTTCTTTGGTAGGTTAGCAGCAAAAGTTGTAACAGAAACATGTCTACTGTCAAATGTATCTATGTACTAAACAATATATACATTTGTTTGGGCTCCTTTTCCATGACCCTGCAGCTCTGGTGAGGTCAAGTCTCTATTATTAAGCTGGGAGGTCAGACTGCCCCGGGGCAGCTGGGGCTACTATCAGTAGCTTGCCATCATCAGCATGTGAAAGTGTGTGAATGGGTGAATAACTGTGAAGCACTTTGGACTTGATAAAAATGCTTCACCATCTACAGGTCAAAATTGATTCATATGCATTAAGTTCTTTACTGTAACATGTATTGACATGTGTGGTACAGAAGATTTTATGAAAAACAAACATTTTCTAAAAGTGTGTTTAACATTTTCTCAGATTCAAGATGAAGCAAATACCTTTACCATTAAGACTAGCTAGAAGAAATAAGAAATACTTACAATGCAATAAGGTATTTTTTGTAGCACTTGTCTGTATGATCAGGCTTTTCCTTTCATTTTTTTTATTCACATTACAGATCAAATACTTGCTCAGGGGATTCTGTGGAAAGGCTGTTAATTGAAAAAGATGAGACAGCCTTGCTGAGCAGCTTGAATGTGACACAGGTTATATTTTTGAGAGCTGCTCCAAACGGCCGGGACTGAACCAAAGCTGTGAGCCATATTTTACAACAGATCATTTCAATATGGACCGCAGATACTTTCATTCAAAACGTCGAGCTTGGTTGTTCAAATGAATTGCGCCTCTAAGCGATGACTCAAACATTTTTATGTTTTACTGTCATAAATCATGTGAGTTCTTGAACTGGTTTCACATCAAATCTCCTGTTTGTCTAGAAAATGTAACATGTTTGAGTTTACAACTAAGAATCTGGAACATTTCAGGTTTCATTTTTTCAATCATGAATATAAAATCTCTTCCTTTATGCCACTTCTTGCCTTTAAATGTTTACCTGAGCAAGACTATATTTTATATCTGTTGTTTTTGGAGGGGACAAAATGAATCACTCACCCTCTAAATCTCAGCAATACACAGCATTACATGAATTATTAACAGCACAACTTCACTGACCTTACAAACCAGAAAAGGGTACAAAAGTTCAAATTTATTGTGGATTTTCACTCATTTCCTCTGGGTCAAAATAAATAATTTTGGTTCAAATATATGCATACACTCCCTCAAAAGAATTAAATCCCACAGCAAGTTGCACCTCTAACTCATTCCTTTTGCAGCCATCAACAAACCTCTGACATATTTCTGCCTTAATATTTGACCATTCTTCTCAGTTTGAATCACTGTCTTAAACTGTGTTTAAGTTTCAGCCATTAACTTGTTAAACTAAGAAGGATCCGAAGACTTAAAGGAAAGTCATTCATTATTCCATCCACTCTATGCAATGTGTCAGCACCTGTGACAGGTAAAACTTTCACAGCATGGCTGCAAGTGCAGCGATTTTAGGCTTAAAAGTTCCTGTGACTTTTCCACACATTCTTCTCTTCACTTTGACCAAGTAGCTCAATCTTTGTTTTGCCCAACCATAAAACTATTCTCCAGCAGACATTTCTCTGCCCTTTGTGGGCAACTGAACATTTCAGTCGAGGTTGAAGGTGTTTATCTTGGAACAGGGGAGTCTTATTGTTTGTCCCAGTTTATGAAGTCATAAACTGCAGATTAGCCATGAGCTGCTTTCCTGATTTAAAGTAAACTTAGGTTTTAAAAAGTTGTGGTTTTAGTTCCACTACATTTTTTCACAATAATCCCCAGTTTAAAGTCATTTTTAAAAGTCTGCCAATTACCGTATTTTTCGGACTATGAGTCGCTACTTTTTGCCACGCTCACAGCCCGGTGCGGGTTTTCAGTATATTTTTTCTTTAACCACCAGGGGGCTCCCTAGCAGGAAGTGAATCATTGGGGAAATCAAAGAAGAAAGCGCTAACCGTCATTTAGCACATGCTAGCAGCAGGCATGACGGAGAGATGTTTTCAAACTCATACCCCTCATCATGGAAACCACACGAAGACATTAATATGAAGCTGCTTTTAAGTTGAAGGCTGTCGATCTGGCAGTACGGATCGATAGCCGCTGTATCCAAGCTCTGCGTGAACGAATCCATGGTGGCGTCGGAGACGCAGGGCTGCGGCCTTCATAGCAGATTTATGCGTCCTTGTGGAGAACCGAGAGCAGCGGAGAAACCAGCTGCTTATCGCCCGGTGAGGCTTATATATGTACGTTTCCAGTTTTAAAAAAACTTTGTGGGTGCGGCTTATAGTGAGGTGCGTCTATAGTCCGGAAAATACGGTAATCAATTCCAATATGTGCGTCATTTGTTGTTTTGTGAATTTTTTAATGCTACGTCATAAAGCCATTCAACCATGGAAGGAAAAGTATATAAAACTGTTAACATTTAAACACAAGAATGTTAAGAGTGGCTGTAAACTTCTGACTGAAATGTTATAGGTTTTTTATCAGCATAAAAAGTTTTCAGAATAAGCATAAAGGCTACATTTGACGAGATGTCAGCCCCATAACCTAGTGAGGAAATGAACTCAGATGTCTAATAGTCAAACGGTGGGCCATAACTTCATTATGCTGATGATGTTGTGTTAAAGAGCTGCATGTAAGATATCATTCCAGCCACTGATATAGACTGTGACTCAAGACATTTCCACATATATCAACCCATGCTCCCTGTCTCTACAGAATGTTTCATTATAGATGCCATGGGAATCTAACAGAGGAAATGTGCTGTGACCAGGAAATGTGCTGAATGTGCTGGGAGGAAATGTGATAATATAGTATAGTTGCTTTTCTGCAGTATAATCATCATTATCATTATAGACAACATTAATGTGGATCCAATCCATATCAGGAAAAGGCTACAGTCTTTATTACCTGCAGTTTTCCTCTAATTTTCTCATTTTATTCTGCAATATTGGGAGATGACCAGAGCACTCCTGCAATCAACACTAAAATACGATGTTTTTTTTTGCTTCAAAGACTTCCAATGTTTCACATTTTGTCTTGTTAAAAACACAAACTTAGATGATTTTATCACCTTTTTAGATGACAAACCAACAAACGTATTTACGGAGAAGAGAGAAAAAAGATGGATGATTTTATAGATATAACATTGAAAAAGTGTGGTGTGCATTTGTACACATCATCTCTGAATTAGTGATCCACCTTTTGATTGAACCAACCACTAATCTTTCGGGGTGTGCCTCCAACATGTTTAGAGACAAAAAAAAAGGTTTGAGATATTTAAGAAATATCTCAAACCTTTTTAATTTGGTCACAAACATTCATGTTGAATACATTTTAAGTTTGGCCACAGATTACACATTAGCTCTGAACTTTAATTGGGTCGTTTTACATCATCCATGCACCTTGGTGTATATCTCCTTATCCTTGCTGAGTCTTGGGGAGGCTGGTTTCTGTCTCCAGTAGTCATTGGACGCAGGTCCATGGCAGATTTTAAAACATGAATATGCTCCGGTCTGAACATGGTAACTGAGACTGTATATTTAGAGCTGCTGACTTGCTGGAAACTGAACTTCAGCCCCAATCTGAAAACATTTTGCAGGTCATCACTGGGTTTCATGCAGGGTTGAATTATCACTGAGACATGTTGGTTTCTTCCTATCAGAGCGCTCCTTTTCACACGTCTGCTATATCTCCTACACCCCATACCATGCAAAACCAAACCATGATATACAAACCATACCATGCCAAACCATGATGACAAAACCAAACCAAACCATGACAACAAAACCAAACAATACAAAAAAAAACAAACATACAATGCCAATCAATGACATACAAACCAAACCAAACCAAACCATGACATATAAAACCATCCCATGCTAATCCATGACATGCAAAACCATACGATGCCAAGTCATGACATGCAAAACCAAAACAACTCTACAAGAGGCTTCTTAAAGGGTTCTTTTTTTTTTCCAGACCATCACATTTATGGAGCTAAAGCTACTAATAGTCCTGCTTCAAACTGATTTGCCCACCTGAGCTGTGGATTTCAGCAGCTCCTGAAGTTACCTTGGGTCTTTTGACTGCTGCTAAAGTCAACTCTCCTTGCCCAGGCTATCAGTTCAGGTTGTTGGACATATTTTGTGAGTATGTTTGCATTTAAGTCATGCTCTTTCAGAAAATGGATGGAACAGTGCTCTGGGACAAAGTTTGGGATATTGTCTAAGCAGTTGGTGAAACGTAGCCCCGCATTAACCCTCTTCAACACTTTCTCCCTGCTTGTCTTCTGTGTTCTTTGGTCTTCATGACGCTGTTTGTCGTCTATACTTGCCTAACAAACTTCTGAGGCCTTCACAGAAGAAATGTATTTATGCTGAGCTTAAATTATATACTGGTACGTATGTTTGCTGTATTTTAGCTAGACGGAATCAGAGTAAAAATAGTCTTAAAGCCATGTGTCATTTTACTTCCATGGTGGTGATTGTTGTAAAGATAAGGTAATCTTTGTGCAGGAGAAGAGATCGAAGCTTAACCATTTGCATAAGTGTGTAAAACAGCAATTATCAAGCTGGTAGGGTGTAATGTCTGGAATAAGACAAAGAAAGGGTCAGATATGCCTGGGAGCAACATCCCCATTCATAATGGAAGTGTACAATGTGTGTCTAGCATCCCTATCGACTAGGCCACCTACAGGAGGCTGCCTCATAACTGGCTGCTGCTGCCGGATGTACCTAAAATGAGAGCCAACGAGAGGGCAAGTGAAGGGCATGTTTATTTTTGCTCAGTGTGGGTTTGTGGAAGGACAGACGAAAAGGGATCATATTTGATGGCTTAAAAAGGAATGGTGTGTTATGACAAAATATGGCAGCTGGCTGTAGATATTTACTCTGGGACAATGAATAACTCAGCTCAGCCAGCAGCACTGAAGCTGACATGAAAATGCGACTAAATGAAGAAGGTTTTAGCTCTAATTGAGCACAAAAGAGGAGTTTAAAATGATAGGGTAACAGTTTGAGGAGCGGAAATGGAAATTCTGTCCTTCTAGATACAAGAGAGCTCTGTGTCTCGATTAAAAAAAGGGAAATGTTTGAAAATGGAAAATCTGAAGGGCTTCTCTGCATACTTTGAGGAGTGCTGGGGTGTAAGAGATGGGGAAACTTGCAGGCTGTACTGTGGCAGTGTGCAGATGTATTTGATAATTTATCGGGTGTCTGAGCGGAGCAGAAGTGATAACCTAAAGCCCAAAGCAGGCAAGACACTTTCATTCACAATGGTTGCAGCTAAAAAGGAATTTAAGGCGCAGAATCAAACTAGACTCTTTCAGGCTCATTTATTACTGGCTCAACCTTTCCTCAAACAATAACAGTTTAAACATGCAGTTTAAATTATCATTCATTTGAAGCACACTGTCTTAAATGTATTCATATTTCAGCTGTTTTTTTTTTTACCCAGACACACATGATGCTCACCACACAGAGTGTTTTCTTTGACTGTTTTATGTCGTTTTTAATGTGAATGGCGTTTGCCAGTCTTTTTCTGCAGCACATCCAGAGAGTTGCATCAATGCTGTTCACACTTGTCCCATCGTGGCCTGGAAAAGACTCCCACTGATTAATTTTTTATTGAGCAGACAAAGCTGAGCGTTGTTTCATGGTTCCCCTGAGAGTTGCATCAGCAAGTACTGACACCATCCTATCAGGGGCCAAAAGCAAGCTCCATGTCTTCATAGCGAGAAGAAGTTTTTTCTGTTTGTAAATTCCTCCTGTCCGGGGGCTTTGCTTAACATGCACACTGACTGAGATTTTGCTTTCAGAAAAGGTGACAGTTTGTTTTTTTTTTCTTTAGAATATTGCATTGTCTGTCCGCTGACAGTTTGATGTGACAAAAGGGGGAAAAAATTGATAAAATGTAAAAAGGAAGTGAGTTTCCCATCGTTAATTTTGATTTCTGTTCATAAAAATCTGAGAATACTGAACCGTGAAAAGGTGGAGGTCCAGTTTAATCTGAATACTCTGACTTATTCCCAGTAGAAACATGCACACATGGTTCATTTATCATTTGGTGTAAGTCACTGCAGAGAAAAAGGTGCTGTCACTCTTTTGCATCGCTGTGGAGGAATTTAGGCAACTGAACATTTTAAAAACAAGACATTGTGTCCTTTGGGTCAGCAGAAGATGGGGAAATTTTGGAGTTGCTTCTCCTGGGAAGACTGGAATGTTTGCAAAATTTTGTTGATATTCCGCTATTGAAAAAACATTATTTTGCAAATGTAATGTTTCTGTCAAATTAGAAAGGCAAATAAAAGCACATGTGAATTAGTATACTCATGTAATAAATCATTAAAAAACATGCTGCGCCATCACACTCCTACCACTTCCTGCTGTCTTCTTCATCTTTTCCACCAGTAGTAACATCTGGTTGTTGGTCACATCACTTGTGATGCGAAAAGTGTGTCCATTGCAGTTTTTTTAAATACTCTAGTATACGAGATTATATTGTTTATGGAAATGCAGCTTGGTGTCTTCAATAAATATTACATGGATTACCAACAATTAATCCTCAGATTAGAAAGATGTTGCCTGTAATTTTATCAGTCACTAACAGATCAGTAGGATAACAATCCCAGAAGGAGGCTAATCTCTTTAGACAGAAGCTAAAATATTTAATGAGCCAGATGCATTGACCAAAAATAATGCTTTCAAGCTACTGCAAGAATGTCTAACTACGCTTCAAATCCTGATCTTTTCTTATTAGTAACAATAAAACTGTCCTGCCTAAATCCAAGATAAAATGCAAACACGAAATATTCAAAAGCTAATGAAAAGTGGTGCTAAGTGGGAGACACTTACCTCAACGCCTCAGAAATTATTAGCTACTTTTTTGCAGAAAACTTCCTCCCACACTTGATTTTGTTAAGGTGGAGTCTGATCCCTGAAGGAGGTTATGTCGCTCTTTGATTCCCTGTTCTTTCTGCTGCAGCAGTTCGCCTTGCAAGATACTCCGAGTGGTTTTGATTCTGCTCATTTCCTGTGGGTTTCCGTTCCACACCTGTAATGCATTTTGTCATTATCCTGCAGTATGTATAGCTCCACTCATCAGCCACTATATTAGGTACGCCTTGCTGGCACTGGGTTGGACTTCCTTTCCCACACAGTTCAGCCTCAGCTTCTCATTTCAACTAGACATAAAAAACATGAATCAGAAATCTTGGTCATTAGTGAAATATAAGCAAGGCAGAGCTAGATCGGTTCACTTTAATAGTTTATTCTGAATAGTTTATTTTAGAAACAAAGACCTGAAGGCAGATGATAGCACATATGTATCGTAAATAACACTTTCATCTGCTGTTGTTTTGTAATATTTATAGTGAAACCGATAATGAAGGACATGACCTTTCAAGAAAACTCTTTACAAGTCAAAGCCGATGCTGCAGCCCATTCACTGTGATTGTTTGGTGCTAATTAGTGCGTAAGAGAACAAAGTTGTGAGCAAAAGCCACCACCTGGCGGGAGGTGACTTAATCACCATGGTGACAGAGGAAGCAATATCCCACACTGACATTGCAATGAAATATGCTGCCTGACCAACAGTGTGGAGCGCCGTCACCACCCACTCAACTTTCAGATTCAAAGGTCTGAATGAAAAGGCAGACAAACAAATGAATGAGCATCAGAAGGCTGAGCTTTAAACTCAGACTGATCAAAAATAGACATGTTATTTATCAGGCGTATTTAAATCAGTTAGTCATGAATGTCCGCCCATGTTGTTCACGGAAACAATACAGGAGTACACTCACCAGGCAAACATTATGACCACTGACAGATTAAGTATCTCTTCATTATTGCACCTGTTGGTGGGTGTAATATGTTTGGTGGCAACTGAACATTTTGAGCTCAAAATTGATGTCTTAGAAGTGGGTTGAAGAAACCGAGGACTTGAGTGAGTCTCCTGGAGCCAAACTGTGTGGGCTTGATGGCGGGTCAGAGCAGAGTGGGGTGTTCCCACTCTGCTCTGATCAGCAGCGCTGATCTGTATTTATCAAGTGGTCCAAACAAAGAGCAGCGGTGGAACCGTAACAGGCATCTGCAGTCCGATCCAACAGATGAGCAAAGGGAATGTGCTTAGTCAGTTATTCCTGAGGTAACAATTCTTCTTGGCAGTAAATCGTATACTGTTAGAAATCCCTGCGACAGACTGGCGACCTGTCCAGGGTTACCCGCCTCTCGCCCTAAACGTTCGGCACCAGCACCTCCGACCCCCTGGGGTGTACAGAAAATGGATGGATGTTAGAAATCCTGTTTGTTCACCCATAAATCTTTCTTCATTTAACGTAAAACTGAAGATGTGATTTTGGGAGAAGCATTCAGGTAGTACCCATGAAAAAATTCTTTTTCTTTTGGTGCGATTTATTTTAATGGATGATTGAATGTTGAAGAAACAAAACACTAGTTTTGTTTCCACCCTTCTGAGGCCAAGATGAGCCCAGATGGGTTCAATAGGGTTGAGTTCAGAACCGCAGACAAGTCAACTCCGACATCCTGAAAGCGGTCTTTGCTCTTTGGGGACAAAGGAGGACAGTTTAAAGGACGACAGTTTGTTCCCTAACAGTTGAAATATGGGCTCGTCGGTGGTTCAAGAACCTCATCTCAATATCTCTACATCCAAATCCCCTTGAATGATGGCAAAGCTATTTTCCCAGCAAGGGAGATGCTAACCCATCCCACCAAACTGGATCCACCAAAACATGTTTGACAGAGAGAATTTGGCTAGCTTCCCATTAGCTCAGCCCACACATGGTGAGCTGTGGCTTTCAACCAAGAGATGCATTTCCTTACAATTTTGGAATAAATTCAAGTAAATAAATGGATTTGTTGCCAAGAAGACAAAATAATGAAAACAACCACATTTCCTGACCTGTAGCATTCAGTTTATATGAATATTCATTTACATGATATGTAGCAAATGCTTTTACCCTTGAAAATGTCAGTGGCTAGCACTAAAATCCCCCTTTCTCGCCCTTCATGTTCTTGGTTTTGTTAGAGAAAATATTTAAAGTCCCTCGAAGGAAATAAAGTAATTTGTTTCAACTTAAGTCTTGGTAAAAGTCTTGTTTAGCACAGGACAATGCTAAGCTAGGATAATGTCTATCCGCGTTAGCTGATATGTCAAAATATTGCGTAATACTACAGTTATTCAAACAAAAAATAACTGACATCAAAACTACTAGTATTATTTGAAAGATAAAACTATGCTACATGCCAGGTTAAAGTAAATTCAAAGGCTAATTCAGAAATAATTTGCCCCTGTTTTCTTATTTTGCATTAATGCTGAAAATATAACTACGAAGTTAACATTGTAATGATTCCAAGTACGACAAAATGTACCATGATGCTAATAAATTATGAGAAATAGAATAAAACATGCATTTGTGGAAGCAAGAGAAAATGTTTGAGTTAGAATGTTTCATGTTAACACATAAAGAACACAGTGCTGTGTTCTTTAAATTACTCACTTTTTGTCTGATAGGAATCTCCTCCAAGCTGTTTCTTCCTCTCTGTGTCCTGCACACAGAAACATCAGCAGCAGTAATGTGTCGCAGGTGATGTGGCAAAGTTATAATTGCGCATTTGTTCGCACATCCACAGCTGCTGCCTGCGAATCCCTCAGTGATAATGTAGCGTCTGCACTTTCAATTTTCAGAGAAATTCTGTTTCATATTTTATCATCAATTATGTGTCAGAGATGCTACGCTAACTGGATTACAGAGGATTCAGAAAATAATTGTTTCTTGAGGAGGAGCTTTGGAAAACATTTATTTGTTCGCTGAAGTTGTATCATTAAATTGTCATTTGCAATCTGAAACAAAGCATTTGATCACTGAACCTGTAGCCATCATTAGACCAACGTGTTGCCTTTACAGACAAAGTCGAGATATTTTCATCTGCAGAAGTCTGTTTCATACTACCCTGAACAAAAGCTAATTTTAAGCTAAGGACGAATTGACGTGACAGTGATATTTGATAAATGTGAGCAAATCTGACAAGACTACGGCAAGCAAACGTCTCCTTCCAGATCTGAGCTTTGCCTCATTGCAAAAGTATTCCCATTTCCAAAACAATGAATGTGAAAAGCAAACCTTCTAGATAATTCATTCAGCAAGTGATGCTGTTTTTGCTCCGTTGCCTCTTCAGTTCCCAGTTATGCAACAAATGCACCGAGTTTTTAAAGTTAACAAAATGAGATCTGCTAACTGCTGCTGTTTAAAACTAATAGATCAACAACAAAACAAGAATAAGGTGACCAATCCTGAAACATGTGATACGTATAAGACTTCCTAAAAAGAAAGGCGATCTAGTGCATTATGGATCTCTGAATTCTACCTTAATACAATTTCAGGTTAGATACATTGCAGGCAAAGGTGACGGTAGCTTTTGCAGATAAGTAAGAGTGTAGATCAAGAGAAACCAAACAGGTAAGAGGATGAAAGGTGTTATTACATGTATAAAAACCTGCTGATTTAATGCAATGCTTGGAATGGGAAATGAAAGTATAGATGACGGTAGAAACATGCGTGGGTGCTTGTGTGTCGGCGTATATTGTTTACATAGTCTGCAACTGTTTTATGCAGAGCTTCTGAATATTTAATGGTATATAAAGAGGATTTTTTTATATAAATCTGCTGTGTGTGCATATTTATTTGCTTTTAAGGCTCTGCAAAAAGCAGTGTTGATGGCTCACAGAAGATTCAATAAATTTCTGATTATGCAAAGTATCTACTTTTGCAAATGGACTACAAGAACATTTATCACTCATCTTTCTGGGGATTGAATCCATTCTTTAGCCAATAATTTAAGAGCATAAGACACACAACAAATGCAAGTGCAAATGCAAACAAACAAAGCAGCAGTTTGGAGGTGAATCTCAATCAACTGGAATATAATAATAACTTGAATTTAGGTTATTTACATTAAAAAGTGAAGCTTATATAGATTAAAACAATATTTATTTAGATGATTATTGCTTACATATAAAGCAGAGGTGCCTGCTAGAGGGCCTGCATGCATGTTTTAGTTTTTCCCTGGTGGCAGTAACAACCTTTTCAGCAGGTCAATGTTCTTCTTAGACTTTCTGATGAGCCATCATCGGATCCAGCTGCGTTAAACCAGGGAGAGAACCGAAGCATGCAGGATGCCGGCCCACCAGGACCGACTGATCTAAAGGAGATCTAAAATTTAGCTTTCAAGGTTACAATATGACTTTACCAAATATTGTTGGAAAATGATTTTCAAGCAGACGTTTTATGGTCCTGTTATAATCCGGATATCTGTGGAAAAACGGATGCTGCAACATGAACCGACTGCTAGGCAGACATTTTTATTAAACACTGAGAGAAGTGGGAGAATTATACCAGAATATGAATATTAAATTTTATGTTGAGTAAAGTACCAAAGTATGAACATTTTTACAACCCCCTTGTTAGGTTATACATTGTTGCATGATAATCTCTCTCTCTCTCTGATTATGTTTCTCTAGAAGATGCTGTACATGTTAAAAAGAAGAAAAACAAAAGATGAAAGATTTGTTGATCTTTTCCAATTTTCTTTTTTGGATTGATTTCATGCTGACTGTATTGTGATTAAAAAGTGCTGATTGTCGCTGTGTTTACACCAAGGAGGAAAAAATAAAAGAAAGTAAAGAAACCATCCTGACATAAACCAAACAGAGAATCTCTACAGTACTGCGAGGAAGATAGGAGACAAGTAGACGAGCCAAAACATTTTAGAAAGTGAATTTATTTAAATAATAAAAGCCAAAATTCACATTTAAACATTCTGTATAACTTGCTGAAATAAATGTAGATTTCATTTATATTCCTCTTCACTGAAATGAAAAATCCTAATTAAACTGGCTCTGTTAGGTTTGGAGTACCAGGGAAACATGGCCAGTTCCAGTTGGATCAGTTGGAAACGGCCTCAGGTGTGCTTTGCTTTCCCACCATCTGAAGTCAGATTGCTCACAAAGCAAAGCCAGAAGCTGTTCACACCAACTTTGATCACTTCTGATTTCATGACTGTGGAGGAATCACCAAACATGAGAGTTTTTTAGGTTTGCCCTCGCCCCTAAAAATAAAGGAATGAACAAGGCATGATTTTTTTTTTCTTTTTAGTTGACAGATCTTTGAAGTTATTTTTTATCTGCAGGCAGAGCAAAATTGTGTAGCTTTTTTCTCAGCTGTATGATTTAGTTCTTGTGCTTTGTTTCTCCTCTCAGCCTTTTTTATGCCGTGCAGCACATTTCAAACACGCTGATGGCTGGTGAGCCTCAGGGAATCACAGCTAGTCCACTGTATGTGCAAACTGCACTTGTTACATTGTGCAGTTTATTGTACCGTAAATCAAATTATTGCAGGAAGAAAAAATAAAATGAAAGGACATTCACTGCCGACTTTATTACGTACACTTTTTGTGTTTGACATTCTGCTTTTAGTAGTTCAGAAACTGCTGATCTGCTGGGATCCTCACACACAATCCTGTCTCAGGTTTACAGGGAGAAAATATCAAGTGAGCAGCAGCTAAAAAGCTTTGCTGGTGTCAGAAGTTAAAGGAAACTGGACAAACTGGTTTGAGATGACAGAAAGCCAACAGAGGTACAGATAACCAGGCACTAACACAAACATATAGGTTAAAGCACCATGTCACAAAGATCAGCTTATACCACACAGGGTCGGGCCCAGAGGTCATTTTGACTGATGGGGTCAAAAACATCCTGTCAGAATCATTTTTACCCATCAATTTTTAAAATTACAATGCTAATAATTGCCCACTCAATTGTATTTAATATTCATTCAGTTTAGTGAAAGAGTAAAGAGTATCCACATGATGCTATTATGCATTAAGGAGACATTAGGGCCGTCGTAAAAGATTATTTTAGTAATCAAGTATTCTATCAATTATTCTGATGATTAATCGAGTAATTGAAATTAAAAAAATCAAAAAAATATTAGTAAATTCTACCACAACAGCAGTGTTACTATTAAATATCGGCCCACTTTTTCCCTAACAATAACGTTTCTGTAGTTTAGTAAATTAGCCTGTAATAACAATAGATCACTTTCTAAGTTATCTGGACAAAAATTATACAAAAATCTGAAATTATATTCAATTTCATAATGAATTGGCAGACACTTCTGAAAAAATGTCTAAACTCCAGTCTTTAGTTTATGTATTTATCTTCAGCCAATTTAACAGATGAACTTTCACCTCGCCATACATTTATAGCTCTTATGTCCATGTGGACGACTGATTTGGTTCCTTGGTTACAAACAGAAACACATCTACCAGCTATCTGTTGCAAACGGGACAGAGGCAAATTTATTTTCTGGTTTGTCCACAAAGCTACACTTACAATCAGCATCAACTACAGCTGCATTCAGTGCATCCGCTCACCTGTATAAATGCACCCGCCGCGCTCTTCACCGCCACCAGGGAGCAGCTCTGGGAGAAGGAAGGCTGCTGTACTCCAGGCATCTCATCAGTCAGTTTAACGAGGCTTATTGGTCCCACTGAAAACAATAAAAAGCCAAACATTATCATCAATCAATAAAATACCCCTGTATTCTCTGGACCGAGCTTGAAAATTGGGCGTTATGCTGCTAACACTTAGCATTTGTCAACAAATAACAGTTGGAAATGAAAGTGTGGCACAACATAAATATTAGCCAGCCGGAACACGGTGCGCTAAATAATAAAACATACGGTAATTTAACAAAGCTTCAAGGCAGGTAATTTTCCTCGAGGAATTTTAATAATTGAGGTGCTATAATCATTACTCCACTGATTGTGGCTCCAGTACCTTTATGTACAAAATTCAAATGAAATCATTGCTCCTGGCAAACTGTGTTCAGGTACTTTATGCATCACTCCCGCTGCAGTCACTCTACCTGACCTGAGGTGGCGCTGCAGAGAAAACCCAGCCGTAGCAAAGTATAATGTAATAAATCAAGTGGCTGTTAGAAATACCTGTCAACACTGCGGTTTTCTTTGAAAGACGATGAATGTACTGCACTTCTTCCAGAGTAGAAAATATCATCTTTAGTTTGCAGAGGAACCATTTAGTTTTACTAGGTTCCAAAGTAGATTAGAGCTGTACAAAGCAGAGGCCTCTTTCCCTCCAAAGTGCTGTTCTGTTCTCTGTAAATGCATCGAGTGTTAGGACAATTATCCTTAGTGCCACATAAAATTAGAGAGACTATTATGGGTAATACAGTCAAGATAGAAGAAGTGGTTGTCTTCTCTCTAATCAGTGTCTTATGGATGTTATCAAAGCAACAAGATTTCTATATATCAGTGAAAAATGTGCCATTTGACAGACATTCAATAATTTCCAGCCACTCAGTGCTTTGATAACTATGTGATTTGGTTCTAGAAATAACCGTAAATCATTCTTACTGGTGTGTAGTTTGGGTTGTTCTTATTTTTCTTCTTTTATTATGTAATTTTGTGCTCCCAGCAGATGTAGAAGCTTTGCTTTAACTTTCAGTGGTTTTGTGTTGGCTCTGCTGCAGACCGGTGGTCTATTCAGGTTGAACTCTGCTTGTTCACAGCTGGGAAAGGACAAAATGTGTTCGGAAGATAAATGCATTCTGTATTTGGTCTTGCCAAGTTTATGTTTTGTACTTCTACCTTTTATGTTTTGCTTTTGTGCCTATTTTCCTAATTTGGATTTGCTTTCAGTTCCAGTTTAAAAAACCAACACATCTGCCCCTGGTCACTTATTAGCGTCACATACAGTTTAGTTTTTATGTCAAATGTTTTTTTTTCTTGTTTTCTTCTAATGTCGTGCTTGGATTTGTGTTTTATTCATGAAGGTTTTATTTTTATTTAACTGCCTCTTCAGCCTTTCAGTTTGTGAACAACAACAACAACATTACGAAGTGGAACATAATGTGCTCAACCAGGTGAACATTAGCAAACAGGTCGATAGACAACAGTCTATGTGAAATCACCTTTCTGCTTCTTACTAGAAAATCAAACATGAATTAAAAGACGAGTCATCGTGATCGTTACTGCTGAGTTTCTCCTTCATTTTACAGCCAGTTGTTGCTTCAGCCTCACTTCCTTAATCTACAGCGACATTAAAGAGCTGAAACTGTTGCAATATCAGTTCTGCTGTGAGACCAAAGAAACAACATGCATGGTTTCATACAATGATGTATTTTACCTAAATGTAATAAAACGTGTAGGACGACTGATTTCTTCCTCTCTTCGTTTGCCAAAATATTAATTTAAGGTGCACAACTATTTGTTTTTTTACCAAAATGTAACTGGTTGTGCTGCAGTTGATGGCAACTATCCAGTGCTTGCAACATCTTGCATTGCTGTGGAAGAATTTTATCCCAACCTTCTGCAAATTCAACCATGTTAGAGGATCCAGGTGTAGAGGACTTAAAGCTTTATATCCAAAACTACCTGAAGGGTTGCTTTTATTCTTTCATGTTTGAGGAATCCTTCATTCTCTGGTTGTTCATATCGGCCCAGTTTTACTTACTGGACTCATAGTGATACCTTAAAAATGACTAAAATCGGCCGAAACCAATATTGATCATATATTGTGCAACACCAGGAATTATTTGTCAGTCTGTTTCAGAGTTGGCCCAAGTGTCTATTTCAGTGGTGGGCAACTCCAGGCCTCGAGAGCCGGTGTCCTGCAACTTTTAGATGTGTCTCTACTTCAACACACCTGAATCAAATAATGAGGTCTTTAGCAGGACTCTGGAGAACCTGACTTGACTTAGGAGGTGATTCAGCTGTTTGATTGAAGTGTGTTGGACCAGGGAGACAGCTAAGAGTTGCAGGACACCGGTTCTCGAGGCCTGGAGTTGCCCACCCCTGGTCTATTTGGAAATCAAAATAATGTCACCCCAGTTGTGGTGAGCAGAGAACAGGAGCTTCTTAAAGAGACGGTGGCCCAGATTCAAGAAGTCACATGTCTTGATATATGCAGTATTTTTTATAAAAACTGAAGGTAACAGTTACTTGATTGTGCTATAAAATGTCATTATATGCCAGGGAAATCCTTAACACCCCTCTTTTTACATAAATCTATAAATTAAACTAAAACAAGTGTGTGCTGCTTTTTGCAAATCTCATCTTAACACACACTAGTGTTTGTGCTTTGTTTTCGAGCCCGAGCGGATAGAAAAAGACGTTTCTCCTCCCTTCTCTCTTTGATAATATTCTCCTTTTGTTTTTGTGATTCAGCATTAGGTGTAGTTCTGTTTTATTAATAGACCAATAAGTGCCCAAATATAGCTATTTAAATAAAGCTGTAACCCAACAACATGACCCAGTGTATATTTCACATCAGTTATGTCGTGACTATAATCGAGCACATGCAGGGCCTGACGGGGCCTTTGCTCAATCAGTTATCAAGTCATCTGTCACAGAGCATCCGAACAAGCAAAACATAAAGACGCTCGTGATAGTAACTGAATTAGATCATTTCAGCTAATCTAAACAGACAATTAAAATCCTAACTTTGACCATCAGTGGTGACAAGAGTAATAATTTGTGCAGTCAGATTCCTGAAAAACTGATTATGCAGATTAAATTTCCAAACAAACTGGTTTCAAGTTATTTTGCAAATGATTAGATTGATTATCCCCACAGCAACCCGTTTTTTATTTTTTATAACAAATGCTGCAGAACAAACTAAATCAACCATGTGATTTATTTCTAAAACAAGATCCAAAGAGCTTCATTAGTCATATTGTTACCTCCACTCTTCCCCCTTCCACACCAACATCCTGTTCTATCCTCTTGCAACTTTTAAAATATTAAAACAAGCTTTGTTAAATTGTAAATTGACTCATTCTGATACCAAAGATTAAACTGGAGAGAAGATAATGCTGAAAAAAATAACCGTCCCTGTGCTTGTCAACTATTAAATAGAGCACTTAAAAGTCTCAGAAAATAATTATTGCCACTTGAAGCCTCATGCATTTAGAGTTAAAGCAAACTGTGGATGATAAACTGGTTTTCACATGCAAATCTTTATTTAAATGTGTCACTTTTGTTATAATACCTGCTGTTTTAAAAGTGCTTTAAATGCAAACACGAGATAAGAAGCTCAAAGTGAAACGTAAGACATCAAAGAGAATTTGGTGATGAAAAAAAGAACAGAGATGTAAATCAAGCTTGGTATTTGAACACCAACATCAAAACTGAAAGACAAACTATCAAAGAGAAATTATGCAGACAAAGAAAATCTCACAAAAAATATTATCTATAATCGACGGTGTTAATGTGACACCAGTTGTTTTGTCTGAAAGTGATCTCATTTCAAATCACCTGCCAGAGAAAAGTAATATGTCTGCATCAACCCAACAATGTCCTGGAAACACATTGCTGGTGCATTTCCAGCCCCTAATGTAATAAATATTAATTAGGCTGTAGTAATTTTAAAAATGTAAAACGTAAATTAAGACTGTCTGGGCTTTTTTTTAATGAAGAAACCCAAAGAATGACATTTATCTAAGTATTCACATTAAAACTTTGAAGCTCAGCATTGAGATGTTTCTACAGCTTAAATAGCATACAGCTGTGGTAAAGTCAGTTAATTAGACTTGACTTGGAAAGGCACACACCCATATACATAAGGTCCCACAGTTGACAATGCAGGTCAGAGGTCAAGCATGAAATCAAAGAAATTGTCTGTAGACCCCAAACAAGATTGACTCGAGGCTCAAACCTTGGCCAGGTGTTTAACCCTTCCACACTGAATGCATCGGCAACAATCCAGCCAAATTTGCAGTACCGTAGTTCCACTATCTAAAAAAGCCAAACAGTTTCTGAAAGGGGAGACGTTGCGCTTTCAAGCCAATTTCGGGTTATTATGGTAATTTCACCCCCCACCATAGAAGGGAGTGAAATTAATCTGAGCGTCGCTCTTTTAACAGACCTTAAACTGCAAGAATAAGTTGCTAGATATTGAAAGTTCTCGTTGTTATGAATGAAAGGGCAAATATACTTGAACACAGGACATTTAAAGAACTGCGTAGAATTAAAATAAGCAAAAATATCCAGGCGGAGATTTGAGACCTTCCATAAGGATAACCAGATCTGGAGCCAATCAGGTCTGGATGGTAGAGTGGCCAGATGTACAGAGACGTCCTGGATGAAAATCAGTCCCAGAGACTCTTGACCTCAGACTGGGCTGATGACCCAAAGCACATGACCAAGATCCCAAAGGCTTCAGAACCAACCAGGGAATGCCTGCAGTGGCCAAGCAAGAGTCGTGATTAGACCTGAATCTGATTGAAAAGATCTAAAAGTGGCTGACAAAAGTCTTCCATTCAACTTGATGGAGCTGGACAAGAGCTGGACAAGAGCTCGAGAAGAGCTGGACAGGCAACTTGATGGAGCTGGACAAGAGCTGGACAAGAGCTGAAAGAGCTGGACAAGAGCTGGACAAGAGCTGGACAAGAGCTGGACAAGAGCTGGACAAGAGCTGGAGAAGAGCTGGACAAGAGCTGGACAAGAGCTGGACAAGAGCTGCAAAGACAAATGAACCAATGAGAGACTAGAGGTTGAAAAAGCTGCCAAAGTTGGATCAACAAAGTATGAATAAAATGCTGTGAATACTTACACAAATGAGATTTATTTGCTTTCTATTTTTTTTATAAATGTACAAAAATCTCAAAAAACGTTTCTCCACTATTTCATAATGAGGTATTTGTGTAATTTTAAAGGAAAAGGTTAATTAAATTTATTTTGGGTTATGGATGAAATGTAACAAAATGTGGGGAAAAAAATCAAGCACTGTGAATACTTTCCATATGGAGTCTAAACTGCATATCCTGATCAAACAAACTGGATTATTATAATGAGAATAATAGGTCAGCGATCCTGTTGTCAAATTGCATGTTTAGTAAAATAAACGTTTAAATTTTAGCAAAATTTAAACTTGGATAAAAGTGATCTAATCTGTTTGATAGTACACTAGAATTTAAAATGTGAGTCAACTGCATAAAAAACACGTTTATGAAATATAACCAAACACTACTCTGCATGCCATATCCACTCAAGTACTCTCAAATAAAAATTCAAACATGGTTCCGGTGCTCAGGCTTGTGAGCAACAATTTTAAAGCAGCTCATGCAAACACCCACACGGTCAAATTCAAATTAGCAGGTGCCAATAAGCCCTCTGGCAATCTGTGGAGGCTCCTGAGTCCACCTGCACGGCGCTGCTAGGTGGTGAACTCTGCGTGACACCGACGTGTGAATGCGCCTCAGCATCCATGTCAGAATAATTTGTGTGCTGCCTGCTCATGCGGGTCTGGTTCTTCGAAGATGCACTCCGTTCTGCGATCGCAACTGGCCCACATTTCTGCATCCAGGGCCACTGTGATGAAAGAAACGAGGTCATAAAGCTGGAGCTGCATGACAGATTTTTCAAATCATGCAACTAATAAATGACAGGCTGTTTTCCAAACTGTTCAGACTCTCTGACTCAGGCTGATGGTCTCTGTAGAGTCCAACTGATGGACGCCATCAATAATATACTTTGTTTTAATACTGCCGTTAAAAAGATAAAAAGTAACACCAATGTGAACTAAAATGGTGCTTTGTGTCTCTTGAGTCAAATTGTTTTGTCTTTGAAACGCTCTGTGACATTTAAATTATTATTAATGGGGTTTTTTAAGCTAATAGTTTTTTTACGGTAATGCCAGGACTTTTCTATCATGTATTTTAAAACCTAAAATATCCCATATATTCCATTTAGTGTAAACAGCTTCATCCACACATGATGAAGCTGATTTAGATGTACGTGCATTTCGTACATCTAAATCAGAGCTATTGCTCAGAGTGTGGATGCATCAACTTATCAGGCCAATTAGAAACATTCATCAAATAAATCACAGCCTTGACTAGAAAAAACCTTAAGTGATGAAAGTTATAGACATTTTGAGCAAAGAAGAAGGCAGATGGAATCCAATCAGATCATTTTTTTGGCAAAAATAAAATAAATGCAATGAAACAGACTATTTCAGCTTTCCTCCTGAACACTTTGACAAAGTGATTCTAGACAGCAGCAAACCAAGAAGGACACAATGCAAAATGCACCGAATGAAAAGCATTACCTCTCAAAGCCGCTGTAGACAAGAAATACGCTTTGAGAGACGATTGGGAGACTTTCGTAAGAAGCTGAGCGAAGACTGGTGAGCCTTGAGCAAGTCTGGATGTTTATTGGTTTGCTGTGATTGCAGGATTTATCAGATCCAGCTCCAATCGGCACTAATGGAAGCAAATTAACCTGAAGCGAAGAGATTTTTATAATAAGCTGCCGTTTGGGTTGCAAGTGGCTTTGATTTTAGGAGTAGCAAATGTTGACTGTAGTTTTGTTTCACATTTCACACATTTCACACATTGTTACACATTTCAGCTAACATTTCCAAATTGCAGAACATACAATATTTTTGATCACTGAAGAAGAGAGCAGTGGAAACTAGTGGTTTTGATGCAGAGGAAAATGAGCACATATTCACTGCTTGATCTTTCTCGCCTTGGATTATTTATTCATGACTGCATATTAAAAACAATTGGGTATCACTTCAACAAGGCGCTAATAGAGCTTTATATTTATAAAAATCCTTGAAAAATAATAGCAAACCTTTAAAGAAACTCTGAGCATAAATCTGAGTTAAAGTACTGTACAATTTGTAGGTTTTCATTTCTGCAGACTTTTGAAGTGTGTCTATCTTCTAGTACAGATTAGGTTTAATAACCTTTTAAAGTAAAAGCTGCACTGCAAAGCTCTATTTCTCCACAACCATAAAGAATAAAGTTATACAGAAATGTTAAACAGTGTGCTTTTAACATCATTGTGGTTTTGCTTTTTAATATGGAAATTGTACTGAATTTATGTGGAACTTTTCTAGTGTGTTTTGGACACTCAAAGCACTTTACAGCAGAGCCACATCCACCAAGTCACACTCACAAATCCCTAAATGAAGCGACACAGATCCATGGTCAACTTGAGGTTAAGTGCCTTGCCCAGTGGCACATCAACATGCAACATAAAGGTGAAATTGTTTGTGGGACAACTACCACAATCCACACTTACCCACACTGATTTACATCAACTATATTCCCTGGTTTTTCAGAAATTAAATTAGCATGTTAAACCAGAACGCCTGCCTTTGGTCTGCTGGTTGAAACTGCAATGCAGGGATGCATGTCAGGGTTAACAGCACCTTGCCTGTCACGTCTGAGCTCTGGGCAGAGTTTTATTGTTGCTCCCTTTGGATGAGAGGCCAGACAATTACCTCAGTGTCAGACAAGCCTATCATGAGCTGGTGTCAATGTGAAACATGAAGTTTGCCAATGGGTGGAGGCAGGACAGCCATTCTTAGAAGAATATATTTTCGAATTCTGGACTGTTTGCTTCTTTTTGGACACAAAAATGTGAGGATGTGGCAATGAAGCATAGTTGCAAAGCTGCCAAAGGTCAATAACAACTATATGGTGCCTTGCAAAAGTATTAACAGGCTAGATTGTTGACAGCTGCATGTCCACAGGAAGCAGGTGCCTCTACAAGTAAAGCCCAGTTCACACGGCAAGATTTTTATGCTGATTTTTTTTTCTGATTTCCCTCTTCCAACAATCTTAAGGAAACTCCAATGGCTATCTAACATCTTGGACATTTAACATTTTGGATTGTCTTGGTCCCAAATCAGAGTCTGTTCTGACTGAAAGCAGAAACCTGGAAGGGAATCCAAAATACACAGAAGACCAAACGACTGCTGTCCCCATGCCTGAGCCAGAGCCTGATCTTTCTGTACATGTAGGCGAAGGAGTAAAGATGCAAAACAGGAGATTATTCTTCCAAACAAAGCAAAAAGAATTAGATAAAATATCCCAAAAGCTTCTGATGAAGCTTCAGGTTTTAGATGAAAATTTTACAAGGTAACTTTGGTAAAAATTACCAAATAACTTTGGTAATTTTGTTGTATTACCAAAACACCAGGATGCCCAGTTCAAAGAGGTGGTGGTAGCACTTTTCGGCACATTGAGCTGTGTTTTGTCAATGCAAATGTTAAATTAGTTTAATTCCAAAACCTGCAATAGAAAGTGATTTATGAAGGATTCAAGCTGAGCTGTGGGCTTTTAAAAAGTCAAGAATAATGTTTGCATGCTTTCAGAAATGGCATCGCATAGTTATAGCAAATAGTTTTAAAGCTACTGTTACCTTCCCATCATCTCAAACCAATATGCTCATTTTCCTTTGACTCCTGAAATCAAAAAGCTATTTCATTTTTTGTTCATATACCTGTATCACACTTTTAAATCCCATCACCTCAGCAGTTTCTGAAATTCTCAGACTTGGACCAAGAACTATGAACAAAGACGCTTATTTTCATGTTTGGCTTGAACTTGAGCAAATCTGAGCATGAATATATTAAGCTGCTGGCAACTGACTGGCTGATTCACCTTTTATTTTAACCAGAGGTGTGCCTAATTAGGTGGCCCATGACTCTTTCTGTGTTATCACTGCAAAGTTCTGACTGTATCTGATTTAAGCAAAGTCAGGTGAGTTGGCAGAAACTGTTCTGTTTCCAAATACCTTTGAACCAAAACATCAGAATGTAAAGGCAGATATGTGCTTCCCTGCTTCAGTGAGAAAACATTCCTCTCTAAGAATTAAAACCACACCTGTTTTCATCCTAACAGCTTTCAAGTTTTCAGTTTCACTAGTCAAACATCAGAACAGAGTTCAGTCATTTTATCAGTGGTGCATCTCTCCACATATTCCTTTGATGGGGCATTTTGTTTCCGCCTGTTCGGTTCTATCAGGGTCCTTTTAGCGCCACAGAAACACGTCTCTTATTACAGTACACCATAAAACTTCCTGTAGCTAATCTATTCATATTTTCCATTTCTTACTGGCCTGGCTCTGGGAACACAGGAGAGAGAATACAGAAGTGCTTTTTTCCTCCTTTTGAAGGTCTTCCATTAAAAATGAATGGCCCTCTGATTCGGTGAAGAGAAGAGATTTTCTGCCAGATGAAGACAGGCAAAGTGGAGCCGTAATGAGCCAAAGATAAATAGCTTATCCTCTTCCTTTCTTTCTATTTTAGACTTTTCTCAGAAAAAGCACATACGCTCTGAAAAGCCTGTCTGATTAAAGGTTTTCCAACAGAGATGCTTTAGTGATGTCTGGTGAACGCGTTGCAAGGACAACGCGGCTGCAGCAGATTGATTTTTGTGTCTCTTTTAATGGTACAATTGTTCCACAGCCATCTTCTCTTAACATCTTTGGTATTAAAATCTTTAACAATTCTTCATTTTTACATTTTCAGTGACATATCAGTAGATCAAGCAGTTCTAGTTGTCACAACACTGCACTTTGATTAATTCTCCTTTTTTTCTTAGTGTCAGGGAAAAAATATTTTATCTGTCACAAAAAAATCCTAATAATTGCACAGTAAAATCTAACCCTTCTGCTTGCATTACTGTGTTCTGGGTCTTCAGAGCTGCACCGTCCTGAGGAGATCAACATTGGGTTTATGAATGAAGTGCTCTAAAATGTCCTGGTATGCAGCTGCCCTAACTTCAACTTCATAAAACACAGCGGACCAACACCAGAAGTCAGTTTGTTCAGCTAAGACACATCTAACAATATTTGTGGTTCAGATTAACACAAAGAATGTTACAGTTGCTGACCTGGATGTATCTGCACAGAGCTCTTGAATTGACTACAGTTATCCTAGTTGATTTTGCTCTTTTCTTTCATCTTCCTTTACTTTTTATGTCCTTCCACTTAACTTTCCAAGAACTTTGCCTGGATACAGCACTTCTTTAGGAATTACATTTTGTGGCTCTCCTTGCCAGGGTGAAAATCACTGCCTCTTGGACGATGGGGAGGTCTATAATCTCTCAAACTGACGGTTCACAATCTTTTTATTGAACAATCTTGAACACACTGTCAGAGCTACAAAATAATACCATCATAAAAACACAAAATATATGCTCCCTTACTAATTTACCATGAATTAATTCTTTATCTTCAATTATTATAACCTTTTATCCTAGACAAATGGCAATGGCACTCACCACTCTGAGTGCCATTGCCATGCATTTATCATGTGTATTTATCAAATCTCTGCTGACATGAAATAAAATAAAATACACCATATTCCAACTGCCTGTCGCTTTAAATAGCAAATAACATTGAAACTTGAGAACCTTTGTATTGCTGACTAAGCATAACTAACAGAGAACACGAGCGCCCTCTACAGGCAACGGTAGTTGATGCATTTAGTAGCAACTTGTATGCGCCGTGAAACCTACATAAATATAAATTTACGCAACAAAACGCAGATACCAACCTTGTTCCTTCATCAACCAGGTCCTAAGGAACCATCTGCACCGTAACTAAGTAATTTTCCCTTTTTAACCATCTAGCACACCTTTTCTGTGAACACCGGTGTTCCGGCCGCGGCTGTACAGTTTGCGACAATCGATTTACGACACCTGGCATAAAATCCCCTTTCAAAATAAAAGAATTAGCTGCGTTACTGCTGCAGCAGAATAATAAACACCTAACCAATTTATGGTGCAGAAAATATTAGTACGGTAATTTAAAAGGTCAATTTCCATGAGTATCTTTTTTTTTTTGGTTTATGTATGGAGGTTCTGGGTTTAAATCCCAGCCAGGTGCATTACTGCATGTTCTCTCTGGGTGCTGTACATATATTTAACATACGTTTCATTTTCTGTTGATGGTCTAGTTTACCGAGTTCTACCTCAAAACCTTCTGACACTTAAAATTAGACTGAGACTCATGTTGGCGCAGGAGATGATGTTCACTAAAAATGTTTCCTAATAATGGGATATGCATATAGATTTAGCAAAGTTTGGTTTCTAGACATGTAAAATGGTGAAACATAACATGCTAAGATTCTTGGTTTCTGTGGAAAATTAAAATAAGACCACATGTATATTCACAGCAGTTTCCACTATCACCTTATAAATAAGGCTCCATTAGGCCCACATGAATAGTTCTATGCTATGACCATGAGGACGTCCATTTTGGCACAGAGCCACATGCAGAGCCGTATATACACCCATGGAGCGACAATGACACCTGCTGAGGCTTATTTTCAGCTGTGAATAATTCATGTATTTTGGAGATTTAATGATGTTTCTCTTGTAGTGCATGGAGTGTTTTTGGTCAACCAAGGTCCCAGAGCATGCTGCTGCAGAATGCAAACAAGAGTGGCAGACTGAGCATATTAGAGTTTGATGAATATTTGTACGTAGATTTATACATGTGTGGAAGGCACCAGGGATTGGTTCTAAGATCACAGGCCGAGGGATGCAAGCAAATTGCATCCTTAATTGCAGCCCTGTTTATCATTCTTCCTTTTAGAAGTGCAAAAATCTAAGAGGTTGAGAGCCTCAGCAGTAACTCTCCCCACTTTTTGATGATGTACGAAGGAAAAAGCTGACTCTAAATCCCCAAAATCACCCTGAGAGGAAAGTATTTATATCAAAAAGGCTTTAATAAATACTCACCAACATTTCCTTCCTGGATATGCTTTACTCCTCTTTGACCCGACATGTTCATTGCATAAAGATAAGTTACAAAAAGATTCTATCGCTGCCAAATATGCATAGTACTACACAGTGGTACAATTTATTTGCTTGCTTCTGTTCAGCACATAACACATTAAATCATTGTTTGGTGTCCACACAAGCTGCAGTAAATAGAGAATGCAAGGGTGAAATCATTGTGACACATCCTGGAGTTGCTCTGCATTTATATGAACCAAATTCAAACCACATCAGGCCGAAAGTGAAGATGTGCCTGATCATCATCAACCATTATCTAACCAGAATACATTAAAAAAGAAACGCCTTGAGATTAAAAATCCCTTTTACGAGAGCGCCCCAGCAAGTGGCAGCAGCACTAACAATATGAGGCCTTTATTCTGCTAGAGCAGTGAGATAGTCTCATTTATTCCCCTTGAGGAATCTCTCTCTTTTTTCCTTTTTAGCTTTAGTGAGGCAGTGCTGAGTAGGCATGTTTTTGTTGAAGTTCAACTTTCTGTCATCCGAGTCAAACACAGTGGCAGAGGTTATTGCCAAGCAGCAGGGCAGAATGATCAAATGCTTTAAAAATATGACAATTCTAACCATAAATTCATTTCAAATTCATCCTATTTTATATGCTGTAATAGTAAAATAGTGGAATTTTTAACATATTTCGATTACGTTTATTTGCTTTAATTTTGAACATAAGTTTGAAAATATAGCTTTCAGCAACTAAACAAGACAGATGCAATCATGGAAAGTGTAAATTATAATTGGAACCAAAATCTGTTCTAATTAGTCTGGATTCCATCAGAGACACATAATGGCTGATCAAGTTGCTACATACCTGCACACATTTTTTTCTCCA
The DNA here is from genome assembly GCA_902982915.1 of Phalloptychus januarius. Lineage (NCBI taxonomy): Eukaryota > Metazoa > Chordata > Actinopteri > Cyprinodontiformes > Poeciliidae > Phalloptychus > Phalloptychus januarius. The sequence goes on along the minus strand of CADWAE010000242.1, from coordinate 3,113,995 downwards.
GGCAGAAGACTTTGACGCAAATTAACTATAAATAACAAAACCCAGATCTATACAGCTCAATGCTGCCTGCTTGCACAAGGGGCTCTGGATCAATGAAAAGGAAAGCTGGCCTTTGAGCTTAATTGCTTCCCAAAGCATTCCAGCTAAAATAGTTTGATCCTCTATACACATACTTCACAAATCACACAGTTTGAGCCTGAAGTTTATAGGATCGCATCATGGTGCAGCAGTACTGTGTCTATACCTCCACCACCTTTCACACCTCAACATAAAAAATTAAAATTACCTGACTGTTTTCAGCATGCTCTAAATCCATGATGCTCCAGTGTGGCAGCATGTCTGGGTCCAAGATACTGCATATGGTTTCTGATATACTGAAGAAAATGTGTAAGTTTTAAAGGGGCAGTATTGTGTAAAATCTGCATTTTTAACTTTATATTTTGTTATAATGTTACTCCCTCATCAAAAACATTCCTGGAATGTTTCCTTGATTCCTTCATGAATGTCTGAGAAATCTTCTAATCTTCAACCATTCAGCTGTGCAAAATGCCTGGTTGGACTTAGCCCCGCCTTCGAGACGCAGCTCCTCCTCTAAGCTGCAGCTTTCATGCTCCTTCAGACTAGCTAGAAGCAATTAGCAAACACCTGGTGGAACTGTGTATCTGCTGAGCTCTTCATGCGAGCTACTTCTCAGTGCAGCACTGGTAAAAACATTGTTGTGACGGAGTTTCAGAAAGGCAACTAGAGTCTATCAAAATCTTTAATATAAAAGCACTTCAGGCTTTAGAGCCTTGAAGTGATCAGATCTCAGATCACAGATACCAGAAGAAACAATATTTATTGATGTGAATGATTCCTTGTAACTTTGTTCACCAAGATATGCACACAGGGTGCTGTTTCATTGTGGAATTAGTACAAAAAAAAGTCATGTTTTACTGAATGTTTACCAAAAAAAATACTCCCTTTCTTCAATTCTCACATACTGCAGATAAAAATGCTGATACCGGAGGCCATACGATGATCAAGAAATGTAGAAAAACTTATTTACCTAAGAGAGCAGTAGAATAGTTGTGTTTACACTGACTGAAATAAGATTTATTTTTAATATGTTGTCATCCAGCAATATTAAAATGGTCAATGAGATTGTGGCAGAAGTGGACTTTGTGACTCGTCTGTTTTACAGTAATCTGAAGCCGTCTCTTTCTCTGGCCTGTTTCCATAAGCAACATGGACAAGATGGACTTGGAGCTAAATGCAGTAGGATCAAAGGCAGTGGCTGATTAATGTAATTACTTCTTTAAGCACAGATTGTTGCTCATGAAAACAACAGATTAAGCTCATCTTAAAAAAGGCTTGACTGTAATGCAAAGGAGTCTTTATTCACAATGTGCAATATGACGTTAATTTTTAATAACTGCATCATGACATACCTTCTGTTACTGGCTAAAGAAATCAAGTGATATCTTCCGATTTCCATCTTTCCCACAAAATCCTTAATTTAAATTTACCATGTCTAGTGGCAGAGAATGTGAGATTAAGAAAAAAATAAGAGTGTAGGTTTGTGTAATATCACATTTTATCTCAGACTTTTTCTGGAAAACATTTGGTATTTTCCCTGGGAACTGCTCTGTGTATATGGCCGCATACCATCTGCGCAAACTGGCACAAAGGTTCAGCCAAGACGACAGAGCTGACCTAAAGTCTCAGCTCTTGTCTGGCTGTAATGTTAGTCTGCTTTCCATCCCCAGCAAATTGGACATTTGATGGTGTGGCTTAGCAGATATTGTACTGCAAACAATGAACAGATTTAAACTCTGTAATATCTTTGAACAGTTAATAAAATCATAAGCTGTGTCCACAAAAGTGACAGTGAGACAGTGAATTAAACGACATACAACTCAATTAATTACTGGAGCCATTGTTTTTCCCAGCCAGATAATGGAATTAGTTTTACCAGGCCAACAGCCCTGTCTGCAGGCACAATACCAAACCCCAACGTTCAGCTACCCAACCATCAGCCCCTTCCACTTATTTTTCTAAAATAGAAAAGGGATTCATGAAAAAGTTCAATAAATAATGAAAAATAAATAAAAATGGAAAAATGAAAAAATATATATTGATTTTACCCATTTATTTATTTTTTTACTCATTTATTAATTTATTTTATCCATTTATTTATTTTCCCTATATATTTATTTAACTTTGGCTGAAATGGCTCTCCATAATCCTGCTTCTAAAAACAGCTCAAGCACTTAAAAAACTATCCAGCCATCTTTTTGGAAACAAGTTAATGTTCTGTGGTGTTTGAAAAGTGAGTCATTTCAAAAATCTTCCAAATGTAATGTCACAAATCAGCAGGCACTGCTCCGTTACCTAGCAACCCACGCAGAATTAGTCAGCTGGTTTTACTGCTGCATGTGGTGTACAATGGCTGCTGGATTAATTTACCATGCTGAAACCACTTGCTGCATTCTTGTTGGTTGTACAGGAGGTTCTACTTCTGCTTTTCAAAGACGTACAGTTGCATAATTACGCATCTGTTTGCAGTCATGTTTGCGTTTGAGTGTAAACTGAATGGTGGGGCATGGCCAGCAGCAGTTTATTTTCATTTAGAGACAAGAGGCCCTGAAACAGTTAATTCTGAATGGAGCTCAAAAGTGATGCCTCTCCCTGGATAGCGGAGCAGAAGACAGTGGATGCATTTTAGTCTTTAAAATTCTGTTTTTGACAAACACCTTCTTTAAAAACCTGAAGGAAAAGTTTTTCTGAACGGACTCTTACAAGCTTAACAGGAATTTCCTGAAGGTTAACAGAAACCAAAAAAAGAGGAGTTTTAAGTGGTTTGAAGCCATTTGCTCCCACAGGTGGACAACATACTCTTCGTTTAGAAAACAGTTTCACTGAAAACACCGTTACTCCCACAACGTTGCTGAATTTAGAGCGTCATTGAGAGTCGCAGAGGAAGCCTAAAAAATGTCTGTGGACAGCTTAATGCCTGTCAAACTGACAGGCAAATATGTAATTATTCCACTTAAATAGCATACTGCTGCTGAATTAATGTCACAATACACAGTCACAGCAGCAAAATCCCCTCTGCTGCACCAAGATAAATATAGTCTGAGAAAGTTCTGGAGGGGCTGGTAGGCTTTAGTCACTGCTGAGAGACAATAGTCTTTCAATCAATCTATTGTGGAAAAGACTTGCTTCATAGTCATGTAATTTTTTGTACTTGGAAATAAACTGTTGTCTAAACATGATTACAAACTTTCAGTAAGTGTGTTTGCAGAATTTAATTAGTTTTCCATATGTAAATCTGCTTCAAGTGTTAATTTCTTCGATCTTCATTTTCAAAAATGTGAAGCTGGCTGTGAGTTTTTCACCATAACAAGATGTGTCTGAATATAATGCCTCTGAAAATATTCTCTCTGTCACTGAAAGCTATTCTGTTTGAGCAAAAGTGTGTCATAACTAGAATTATCCAATGCAAAACTCAAAGTCAGAATTAAAAGTTCAAATTGCAGTTTATTCCAGCAAAAACACTTATAAATGTGCATCCACTACTACTATGTTAAGAGGACAGAGACAAGCTTCTCTTCCTTCCTATTTCCCACTACTTTCACTCATATAACTCACAAAGTATACAAAGTTGATGCTTGGGAGCAATTCTGATTGTCCATTCATTGACTGGCTGCACCTGCTTCTCCTTCAAGGGTGAATGGGGGTTTTAGCACAGCAATCATTGGGTCACCAGTTTATTCTGATTATGCTACGCATCATCAAACAGACAGCAACTGCTCCTGTTAACACTTCACAAGTGTTTATCTGGATCATCAGATCTAAAAACAAAGCTTGGGCTTACTTCTCATCTAAAATTTGAAAAACTTCCCAGCTTTTTACAAACATTGCAAGATTCTGTTCTGATTTACAAAATGGTTCCTCCTTGCAGAGACATTTCCAGCAAACTGAGGTCATCCCTTTACCGTTTTCAAATCTAACTAACTTTCCTGGCATCTTGAGGGAACACAGCAGGTGGGCTAGACATGGGTGCTGATTTGTGATGCTGGCTTGATGTATGGAAGCCCTGAAAGGCAGAATAGGAAAAGCTGCAGGCAAAATACAAGAGTGGAAACACACAGTATCTGAATATTCACTAATCTCCAAACACTGAATAAGACAAATATACAAACTGATGTGCCAGCACTGCTTTACCTGAAAAAAGATATGCAAAACTACTTTAAAGTCACAGTATGTTACTTTATATAGAACTATGTCGTGACAGTATAATTTGAGAGATAATCTGTGGAAAGAAATGAAGCTCCTCTACCTCCTCCCACTGCCAAACACACTTAATTTGTTAATAGTGGAGAAACAACTCACACAAACACTGTTTACCCGTCATCATTGGTGGCCATGTTACTAGCCTGAGCATTCATTGCAGGCAGGGAGCAGCACATACACAAGCAGGATTGACCCCAATAAGACGGTCCTAGCACTAAGACTCATATCAACTTTAGCATATTTAGCAGCTAACAGTCAGCTGCAGGAAACTTACAGTCAAGCAAAGGTCATTTTATTTGTATTGCACCTTTCAGCAACAAGGCAAATCAGAGTTCTTTACAAGATTAGAAAATAAAACAAACGAGTCAAACAGTTCCTCAGGTGTTGGAAGACCAACTTTATAACTGTATTTATGCGTCTCTAGAGGTTCAAATCGCTCCTTCCAGATCAGTTCCTGTCAGTTTTGGTAAGTAACTTCTAGCTGTTATAGCCAACTCTTGATTATTCCTTTTTAGGTCAAAAATAATTACTTCTGTTTTGTTTCTATTCGACAAGAGAAAGTTGTGGCACGTCAACGCATTGATTTGTTCAATGAATCTGGTCGATGCCTGATGATATTTTAAGATGTATCATCTGCATAGTTATCCTAATTAATCCTATTACTTGTTTTAATTTGAGTTAGCTGGAGCCTGAAATGGCTGGTTGATTAATACTTTTGAGCAATCCTTATTATCTGACTGTTAATTTAACAGGGCAACTCCAGATGCTCTTTTACTTCAAAATATGAGACTCTACACACATCTGAGGTTTATTTTAAAAACTTACACTGATCAGACGTAACATTAAGACAGATGACGTTAAGAATCCACCCACCCTTAACACATTCCTGAAACTTTCTGTCATTTCTTCTTCTGGCAATAAAATAAATTGATCAGCGATGGTGCACTCCATGAAGACGAGAGGAACACAGATATTAGTGATAAATATTTGGCTTTCTGACTGTATTAAGTATTACGACTTGCACATGGAGTTAGCTTCTGTACAAGTCATATCCTTGCACTCCATGTGCAAAGATATGCACATGGAGTGTATCCATGTGCACATGAATGATATCCTCAATATCATTTTTCTTTTTCAGTCTACATTTTCATCGCCTCAAATCAAACACGGTCTTTCCCCGATTCTTTCCCCCTCCAGGACGTGGTGTATTTTCTTTATGTAATATTGCAGAGTTGGGTTTGCATAAGCCAGTGAGATGAGTGAGCTTTGATTAATTCGGAAGCCACTGAAATTTGTCATTCATTTGCACTGACACTTGAGCAATATTAACTGGATGCATGAGTCCCCAAAGGAATCAAACTGCAACAGCTCAAATGATGTAAATTGATTTTTACATGGCTGAAAATAAATCTTAGCATGTTTTCACCCTTCAAGTTACAGGCACGATTCATCTGTGTCACTTATTGAAACTCTTCATAAATTATATGATTATCTCAATGTCTCAAGTTGATCTGTTAACGATCTCTTCAGGACAGAGCGACTGAATCAGGTACAGCTCGATGTAAGCCGTCACAATGACAAATTTTGCTGGACGACAAATTGTTCCAGAAGTTATTTAAATAAACGATAAAATTGTTGCTTTAAAACCATGTTTATATTATATAATTGTATGGCATAATAATGAAACTATCATTTATTCTCAAAGATCAATAAACTTTAAATTGTAATAAAGTTTTAACACTGGAATTGGAAGACAATTTAAATATCCAAAATAAATAAAACTACAGATACAACAAATAAATCATGAAGTCTCTGCAAACAAACTTGGACAATTTTGAGACCAATTCACCAGACTGAAGACTTTTGTCATTCAGTTTTTGGTAGAAAGAGAGACAAAAGAGAAAAATGATAAATTAAACAATTAATTGATGTATTGTTATTGTAACAGGACTAGGGCTGTTGTAAAAGAATATCTCTATAGAATATTTTTCCGATTGTTCGAGGAATCGGATCTCTCTCTCTCTCTACCATTAGTCCGAAAACCGTGCCGTCATAATCCACCCACCGCATCACAACATCCCTTATTTCTCCCCAAAACGCCTCGCAATTCCACACCACGCTGCCAGCACTTCACAACAGCTCATAGGCGGAAGTAAGAGCTGCCCACCACAAATAATCATCCGACCGGAACACGGTGCGCTACTTAATAAAACATAACTTAAGGAAGCTTCGAGTCAGATTAATTTTCCTCGAGGAATTTTAATAATCGAGGTACTCGACTCATTCGAGGAATCGTTTCAGCCTCAGACAGGACTAGCTTGGTAATGTAATGAGATCAACAAGGTTCAACAAAGGCATAACAACTTGTATATTGTGAAAATAAAAATATCTAAAATTTTAAAAATGAACAACATACCTGCACAGAATGGAATCAAATGGTTCAGACTCAGCCGGCATCAGTTCACAAAGGAAGCATGTAAAAAATACAGCAGCTTGTTCACTCATGCAACGACAGTAAGGCCTAACACTGGACAAAATTATTACATCCTTCAAACTATATGTAAAAGAATAAACGAGCATCTTACAGACACGTTTGCTAAAACACTGTAAAATATTTTCTTGTCTGCAGCAACTTTTAGATCGTAAATCAACAGAAGCTTCTGAGAAACTCACTTTCCTCCATAACGGCCTCGAACGCTCTATCTGGTGAAGCAGGAAGTGACGTCGTCGTCTTCTTCTTCTTCTTCTTCGTTTTCTTCTTCTTCTTCTCTTGTATTTTAACGGCGGATGGCAACCAACTTAAGGTGTATTTACTGCCACCTACCGGACTGGAGAGTGATCATCAATGATCTCAGAGTGGCGTGCATGAATGTGCAAATTCTCAGGATGTGACGTCACAGATTACGACCGCAAAAATAAAAATAAACTTTCTCAAAATTATTACATAGATCTTGTTTAAATAATGATATCGGGATAAAAAACGAAAGAAATTAATTAAATAAATCAATAAAAATACATACATAAAATTAACAAGTGAGAGATTATTTTAGAATATATTATGTTTTCTTTTGTCCATGCTATACTTGCATAGGATTTAAGAGGAACAGAACCACTTTTTTTAATTACATACACTTCATAAACTATTATCTTGAGTGTGACTTCTTTGATAAAAGCAGAAGTTTTTTCAGTTTTCAAGGAGAAAGACATCAGCAGAGATCTGTTGTTCCCACTCAATCTGAGAACAAAACAATTTTGATCAATCATTTTAAAAATGAAAGATTACTTTAAAGTAGAAACCACAAGACAGCTGAAGAAATTACAAAAATAAAATAAAAAATCTACAATTCTTTTCTTTGAACAACATGTGAAATATTAAAGTTTATGACAGGACAATTAGATAAGGATTTTACATGAACGGCCTTTGAGGAAGTATCCATAAAAATAATAGAATATATTAGATTTGCACCTGGATGACGGTTAAGACTTTTGGAAAATCTCCAACAATAAGACATGGCTGTAAAGAAATAATGTTTTCTTCTTTTTCTTCTGTTGCAGTCAGTGAGGCAACCATTTACTTCTCTTTATGATGACATATTCCAGATGCTAATGTGCGTCCATCTGTCCAGCAGCTGGAGCTTGACCTGAATTAGGTCATCAACAAGGCAATGAACCAGGACACAACAGCAAATCTAAAACTGGATGCCTCAAAAGGGAAGAATCAGTGTGTTGTAATGGCCCAGTCAAAGCTCATGCTTATAATAACAAATTTTCTTGGATGAGAGCAAACAAAATGTCTGCAAACTTTTATGAGCTGATGCAATGTGATAAAGCCAAAATTCCTCCATAACAGTAAAAAAAAAAATACTACAAGTTATTATGATCTATTGAGTGTTAGAATGTAATCTGTTTTTCACACATCTTTTCTATTAGATCTTTGTTTAATAGATGTGAAATTGTTGAGTGGATTTTTAGGATGATGGATTGTATTTTTTATGTTTCAGTAAATGCAATTTCCTTTTGCAGTGAAACTTGTTAAAACCATGTCACATAAACAGATTGTCTCTGCACTTCTGCAACTCTTTATCTTTTTCCCATCTGCAGACTCCAGAATAAAGACTTTATTATTCCAAAACAGAATAACTCAAAGGCACCAGGGGTTGTAATCGCATCTGAATATTTAACAAGTCTGTCAAAAAAAACATTACATGCAAAAATTGTTACTCCTAATTATGGAGGCATTTCCACCCTCAGTTTAATTTAATGGGCATGTTATGAACCCGCCCTCACTGCCCATTAACCTTTGACCCTGTTCATCGGTCAGGAGATACAACAAAAAGATTTCCAAAACAATTACCAGCCACCCAGAAACCTAACCTGTTAAAAGGTCAGGTTCCTAACCTGACCTTTTAAATTCATTCACAGAATAAATTCATTCATTCACAGAAGAATGAATAAATAAATATATTGTAACTGGTGTCCATTTAATGACATTCAGAAATAGATATTTAATGTTGACTCTGAATAACAAGGGAGACGTCTGGATAAGCTTTTAAGACGTGTTGTGTATTCTCCAGTGACAAATAATATTTAATGATCTTGGTACTTAAAACTGTAACGCTTCATTTACACATCACCAACACGCTTCAGTGTTTGTCAGCTAAAACAAAATCTCACTTAGTTTTAAAGATACTTTAATAATTACAGAAAAAACAGCGACTTTAATCATACTTCATTAAATGTGTTTATCCCTCCCATTCTCGGTTTAAGGACTAATTGTGTTATTTTGCCAGTTTTTTCTTTCGCAGAAGGTTTGCCTGAATCTGTGTTTCTTGGCTGTTTCTGTGTCGTTGATATAAAATAACTACACAGTGCTACTGCTGCCAGTAACTTTGTTTTCTTTCTCTTCCCATTGAAGGTAAGCAAAGCCTCGTATTTCAATTTTTGTATTTTGCTTCCACATCACCACATCACTGTATGTTTTTTTTTATATATAAGAAAATTAGATTTTATTTCTTAATTAGCTTTATTCTCCTGGTGTTCTTTAAATCTAAAAAATTATGAAACTTTTAGTTTCATCAGAGTGCAGGACGTTGCTCCACAAATGAAAGGTTTCCTTCCCCTGTCTGCATTTCCAGGCTGTAATCTGGCCATGCTGCTTTTCATGTAATGGCTTCTTCCTTGCTGAGTTGCCTTTGAACACGTGTCAGTGGAAGAATAATTTCACTGTGGATAATAACAGCCTCTTTCCAGCGTCTTCAGAAGGTGTTTTGATTTCATCCAGGGAAGCGTAAACCTCAGCAGACCTCAGGCTGTGATTGCTACGAAGTTATTCTGTTTCATGATCTTTTTCCAAGAAACAGCTGCACCGAATTTCCGACGGTGCCTTTGTGTCCTGACACGAGCATTTCCCACTAACAATGGAGATGATATTAATAACTTTAATTATGCTTTGATTGAAAGGCAGCAGCAGCAGTTAAAACTATTTTATTTACTCTTTTCAGTTTGTTGTTCCAAGGACTCGGGCTGGCCTCTCATTAGCCAGGCTGTTACTGCACTTCCAGTGATGAGTCTGGTAAAGTTGTTCACTTCAACTAAATGTGCCGTCTGCACCGCCTCCTCCCGCTGATTGCTGTGTGGCTGCATCCCGTTATAGACACCCTGGAGAAGTTGCAGCTGCAGCTCTTTACCCAAAGTGTGGAAGGATGTGAAGTCTTTGGCTGATTTAAGCAATATGATAAAAATCTGAGCTGAATATAAAGATGTGAGGAGTTACAGTGCTTCAGAGAAAGAGAGTGCTTACATGCACTTTCTTTCAGTAACACAATCTGTTAGATTGAGAAATGAAGAAAATGGCTGACGTTCTGTAAGGGATGAAAGTTGGTAAGATATTTAACTAAAATCAATTTCAGTGAACAGAGTGATCAAATATTTAATCAGAGTAACGATAGAAACTTTTGTATGGTTAAACAACCAAAAAACAAAAAACAATGGTTAAACTAAATTATTAAAATAATAGCATTCATGCTGCTGATGAGTGGATGGAAACATTTGACCAAAACTGTAAGTCTCTGCTATTTTCAACCTATATATATACTATAGAAATAGATTTTTATTTCCATTTATATACGATTGGCTGCATGCAGCGTCCTTGTGAATGAATGGAGCAAACAAAGCATACAAGCAATTTAAATAGGATAGATAATCTCTCATGTAGCACAGATGTCAGGGCAGACTTACCGGATGCAGCCATTACCTGCAAGTATTGACCATGTATTCCTGTCTTCACATATGATCAATACCTGTGCATAATGTCTGCTCTCCCAAATGCACTGAGCCTGAAACACAAACAGATACTAATTTAGAGAGAAGAACAAGGTTGTTACCTCAAAAGCGTGATTTGATTGATATCACACCTGAAAGTCTGCAAGTGGAACATGGATCTGGATTTAAGTGATGAGCAACAATCTGGGTAACATATTTAAGGGAGATGATGTTAGGGGACAATTACAGGTGGGAACACTGAGCTCTTGCTGCTTCTCTGTGGTGTAACTTGATGGAGTAGAAATAGAGGGAGCACAGCAGTGGGAGAAAACCAAAAATAAACACAAATCCGTCATTTCCAGCTTCTATTTTCTGCCAAAACAGCAGGAGAGCTACCTGGTTAATCCCACGAATGTGGAAAACTCCCCTGCATGTGGGCAGCAGGCTGGCAGCTCACATCCTGCTTGTGGACCGATTTACGGAGAGTCATTTGATTTGCAGCCAACAGTAATTATACATATGGCAGAAGATGCACCCCATACACCTTGTAATGAACTCTCGCTAACCCACTGACTTCCCTGCTAAGCATCCAAGAGCTGCGTGTTTGTGTTAGTAGGAATCTGGCGTCCATGTGGCATCGCTGTTGAGGTGAGGAGGAGATGCCATCCTGATCAGATAAACCACCTCCTCCCCCTCCTTTCACGACTCCTGCCTGTCTCTGCGACTGCAGCAGACACGGTGCAGAGCCAGATGGTGCATGTTGCACTTGTTTTGCTGCTGCTTGGCTGTTTATCCGCCACAGGGGCAGCAGGGAGCCCAAAGATGCTGAAAGCTTTTGTTTTCCAAAAGCAGAGAAAAGCAAGAGCGAAACGTCCCTGTTAGGTTGTTACCTGAGAATCTCCTGTCCAGCACCGTGTCTCCGCTGTGTCCCCCGTCCACACAAAGCAGCAGCCTGATATCTTAATATCAGAGGTATTAGCCCAGGAAAGGGGCCATGGATCATTTTAATGCCGGTCCATGTACAGGAAGCCTGGAGAAACGGATCGATGATACATGTCCCCAGGCCATTCATGACACCTACAAGGCAAACACACACACACCATCCACCCTGCCATGCCTTCTTACTGTAATACACACACATACCCACCCGCTCAATATACCGAGCAAAAGCAATATCTCTCTTGAAGGCAGAGGAATATGATTAAAGTTCCTGCTCTCCCGTTATCATCCCATGAGCTGTTAACAGCAAGCTAAACGAGGCAAAGTGAATTACCTTCAGCTGTCACCCAGTAGCCTGCAGACGCACCGTCAAGGGCCCGTAATGTGCAAAGGGTTATAATGACAGTCATAATGACGGATACAAGTCGAAAAAAGCACATATACAGTTTGAAAGAAGGAAGAGGATCCATTGTTCTTGTGTGGGAAAATCTGCCTCAGGGATTCAAGGAAGTATTTATACATGTGTTAACGTGTTACACACATGTTACACACATGTTACACTGTGTCTTACACTGTGTGTTGCACATACTTACCAGGGTCTTTGTTTGGTTTTACCTCTGATAATCTGTAGAAACCAGGAAGGAAAAACTACACAAACTGCATAAGTTTCAGTTTGAGCAGTTTGAGAGGCAGTTTGAGTTTCAGGAAGCAAAATTTTACAGCTGAGCAAAATCTGACAGTTATGGGATGTAACATTACTGCTGTAAAATAAGAAATATGTCTGAGTGAAATTTATGGTTTATTGTAAAGGAATTTATTGTCGTACAAAAGCACACATAAAACACACTATCAGCGATAAGTGACAAGGTAGAGCAACGATTAAACGGAGAAGCAGCCGCATAATTTGGCACTAAACAAATCCGTCCAAATTCCAAAAATACTAAACTGTTTATTGATGACAATGAAACTGAATTAATCCAAGAAGAAAGTGAGGGAAGAGTGGAGGACGAGAGGAGAGCAATCAGGCTCTCCTGATTAAGCTGTTAATGTGAATACTTAACACAAAGCAACCTGAACTAAACACAAAGAAACAGAGAGACTGATGCTAACTTAGGCCAGTTGAACATGTGGATCTAAATCCAATACATATCTGGTTTATTCACATTGAGTTTAATGGTCCAGGTCGCATCATCTGACCTGAACATCACTGATACTCGATAAACGTCACTATTCTGCACCCGGATGCACACAAGCATGGCGTAAACCAACAACCACGAAGGAAGATCATCCAGATTAAGCTGTTAATGTTCTGCTTCTGGTTGGATAACAACTTTAAAAATCAGAAAATAATTTTACTTCTGCAAACACTGAGGACGCTGGCTATGTGTGACGTTATCCTGTCCTCTACTGCACATGCAGAACACTTTTAGGTTGTTTGCTTTTCACACAGCAGATTACATAAAAACTGCATATATTTGGAAATGTATGGGGCAAATTTCCTGCCATCATTCGAGAGTACACACTTTCAGTTTGGAAATTCTTCTGGTCTCTTTCAAATATTCTCTGTGCTTTCTCAAACATTTCTCCCCGCGTTCAAAACTTGGCTCAAAGCTCTGCTTGCAAATCTCTCTGCTCGCTTGTGAATCATTTTAAGCACTGTCGCCTGGCAACCTCTAAGCCAATAGAATGAAGGCCTTTACAGGGCGCGTTTGTTTCCTTCTAGTGGGTGTGCCTGAGTGGCTACTATTGATTGTAGCAACCTGCGCCGCCCACTGGGTGTAGGGATAAACCATGACCTAAAGTTTTTAAAGAGCAAAAGACATAAAATTTTGCTTGCGGACTGAAAATGTGTTACTCTCAAATTATGTCAGAGAAAGTCTCCCATAGAAATATGAACAACCTGTGCTGTCTTTGGGGCTGGCATTGTGATGGGGAAGGAGCAGAGAAACATTTAAGTGAGTATTAACCGCACAGCAGCATTTCTAGATTTACAACAATCCAATCAGCCTGAAACATCAGGAGAGACAGAGAGACAAAGTGAAGGAGACCTGACTGCTCGCCTGAAACCATTTCTATTCATTTCTGCTATTGACTTGATGCACAAAGCATTTCTAAGTCTAAAGATTTCTTTAAGAGTTCATCATCTCTATCTCTACATTGTGTTTAACTAAGTTTGATCCTAGAAATCAAACCCTGGCTTATTTATAACGACTGGAAACTTACAGAAATTATGTTTTGCCAGCACCAATGTATCTTTGACCTCTTGCTGTTTCCTGTTACTCTGAAGGATTTAGAGGCACCCACATGACTCTGATGTGTTTGCTTGATTTCACCTTTAAGACTCCAGTTATTGAGCTTATTGATCTCCATGTGAAATTAATGTTTTTAATCTCCACCTTGTTTTGTGGGTGAAATTCAAACATAAAAATAAACACAAGTATTGCGAAACACTCATCCATATTTACTGTTACCATAACTGTCAAAGTGGGCTGGTAAAAAAAATCCCTCTCATTAGAAAATGTTTGCTCTGTCCCCTGGAAAAGCCAAAGATTTTTGTTTCGTTTGAGGATGCCATTGCTGCAAAATATTATCAGCTCTTGCTGCTAGGCTAATCTGTGTTTGCAAAAGGGACTAGAGGAGACGGAGAGAAGAGTAAAGAAAATGAGATGGGAGGAAAAAAAGAAAAATCTGAGTGGGAGATTTGAGACTGCTGTGTCTGGTCCATGTTGGCCTTCTGGTTTGATTGCAGCCTAACATTGGCTGCGTTGAAGTCGATGGACTGAATAACACTTTACTTTGTGATCAGCATTGAATGGATGTAATGAAATGGAGCAGGAAGAAGTCAGTCCTCAAGAACGATTACTATTAAAAGCAAAGAGTAGCAGCGTGTGGGCCGAGACTAATGCTGCCGTTTCCCATGTGGATGCAACGCCAGTGTGTTGATAAATTAAGTCAAATAAATTAGGACAGGGGCTCATTTAGTGCCAGTCTGACTTTTAAAGATGTCTTGGGATTCTCCAAGTTATAACATCAGTTTCCTCTTTTACATCCGTTTAACAGGCAGCAATCAGCAGGATTGACACAATGGGAGCTCAGGAAAAAGGCTTTCTGACCTGAGCAGCAGTCTGGGTCGTTTCACAAAGTATAGAAACCAAAACTATCTGATGTACAACTGCACTGTAAAACATATGAGCCACATTTAGTTGTAGTTACTGTCTTCTACACTTTAAGTCAAATAAATTCCGCGAGTTTTAGATTTTGAGCCTAAATGTGTGAGTTTCTGAAAGATAAACTTACAACAGTAAGTTGTGTTAATTTTTTATTAATTGTATCAAACCTCCAGGAGTTTTTAGGTTTGCACTTTAAAAAACTGAAAGAAGAAAAAGACAGGAGTGGGAACTATTTCCCAGAATGCTTAGCGGCATGTTTTGCATCCTGACTGTTACATTAGTGAGGCAAATGTTCATTTTAATGTCCTCTTCTCACTAAACGTTTCTGAGCTGAATTCATTGTGATGTTTAATCAAATTCATAATCAGATCAGAAATTTTGTTCATTCAGTTTGAAACAAGAATTTAAATTACTCTAAAGTAAAATAAATCATTATTCTAACTTGATACTGTGAGTAAAATAATAGAGAAATGTGGCTCTTTAACTGAGGGCAGTTTTTTTTCTTGCATATTGTGAAATAATTATTTGGTTTAAATTGTAGCATTAAGTCAAAACTCAATTCAAGATTAATGAACTAAAAAAATAAAGTTATTTCTTGTTGTTAAATCGTGAAATTTAATTTCTGAGTTAAAACCAAAACAATTTTCTTGTTGAATTAAATTCCATTTTCAAGACAGCAGGTGGATTTTTTTATTTTTTTACAGCAGCAGAATATATTGCATCTCTGTGCATGTATGGGACATAGGTGGCTTTACTTCTGCAGTAACAATGCCTCACTGAAGCCACCTCCAGATGCATTTGTTTGAAAAGTAAGTGGCTTCTCAAAACCGGGTGTGTGCAGAGATAGGTCCTCACAGATGGCCTCTTAGAGATCCTTACAGTTCATTTGCATGTATTGAGCTTTTCTGGAAATTTCAGTTTTACTGCAGTGAAGCAGAAATCCCTCCACATCACTAAGCTCATGACACATTTACCTTTTGTCACTTAAAAAGTGACAAAAGTGTGCAAATAACTTAGAAGATATGCTTTCTATTGGAGTAATAGACAGAAATTGAATCAATAAATACATTTTATTTGTATAGCACATTTCAGCAACAAGGCAGCTCAAAAAGCTTTATGTCATAAAAGCACAGAAATCAACAACTAGACATTACATTTACATCATTACTCATCAAAATGTTGGTGTTTCATCTATTATGGTTCCAAAGTGACTCTAGGGTTCAAAATAGTTTTAGTTTAAACATTTATCTCTTTTACAGCATTTAAATCACATACCTTCGATCTAATTACTCTTTTACATTTGCAACAAAGCTAGAAGAGCTGTAAAAAGACCTCGCTCTAATATTGTA
This sequence comes from Phalloptychus januarius, assembly GCA_902982915.1. Classification (NCBI taxonomy): domain Eukaryota; kingdom Metazoa; phylum Chordata; class Actinopteri; order Cyprinodontiformes; family Poeciliidae; genus Phalloptychus; species Phalloptychus januarius. The sequence goes on along the minus strand of CADWAE010000242.1, from coordinate 3,097,998 downwards.
ACACTTCATCGCTGTGGGACTCCTGTGACTGTGGCACTTCAGTCTCAAAGTGTCGTCCCTTTGCTATCAGCTGTGTCAGTCTGGGGAAGGAATTGGAAATGACTGTTATGGAGATGACAGCTTCAAGCCTCATACTCCATTTCTATGTTTGAGACTCACATCTTGAAATAAGGAAACAAGGATTTCATGAAGCGCCTGCTGGTTTGAGCCTTCATCCATCCAAGGAGGAGCAGTGGTATGGAAAGCTGGCAACAATTTTATTTCTTATTATGGAAATTAATTAGCAGATAAAAGAAAACGCATCAGTCTGTGAGGACAGTGAGTGTACTGTGGCTGGGTAACTGTTAGCTGCTAAACTTAACTAAACGGTGATACCAGAGTCTTTTAATTATTCTGAACTGCAGTTGGGATGGAGCATTAAATCTACTGATTCAGCTAAATAAATTAGAATATTCATGAAAAGTTCATTTAAATTAGAAACTGTAAATAATAAGTAGATTATTTACAGAATTTCAGGCCTTTATTTCTGCTAATTGTGATGATTTTCCACTTAAAGCTATTCAAAATATTTAATTTTTCAATTTAGAATATCAGATGAATAAAAACATTTTAAATATAGAAACGTGTGCTTAATGAAAAATATGTTCTATTCCTGCTTAAAGATTATTTTTTTAAAAAGTCTAAATAACAAGCCTGATCTGAACACTGATATTTACCTTTATTTTAAGGATCATCCAACAAAAACAGAAACTTTCAGTGACATTTTGCATTAGATTAAACCTGCAGTTCAGAAACAGATGGAAATGTTCAACACTGATTACCAAATGTGATTTGTGTTTGTGTCATTTCTTACTTCTCTCATACTTATCACAATAATCTGGTCTCATAAACCCTCCATCATGTTTTTCTCTGAGCTGGTTTTATTGTCACACTAATAAAATAAAACATAAATAATATTACCTTTGATTAGCAGCATTTGCCTCATCTGCATTTTGTACAGCTGATACTAACGATGCATTTATTAGGCTCAGCCAGAAAGCGAGTTGTGTCTTTATAAGGTCCAGTAAAAGCCCAGTAAGCAGCCAGTACTCCAGTTACATACCAGTTAAAATCCTTCTTATTTTAGCTCCATAAACAGCGTTAAACATTTTCATCAGGACTTTAAATTAATAAAACTAATCAAATATTGTGGTTTATCTTAACCATTTATTCCCTGGTGATGATGCCTTCAGTGACAAAAGGAAAATTGTACGTTTTAGTGAAGTTGATAAAGAAATAAGGTGAAAATACCAAGTGATTCAAACCACTGGTTAGACAGAATAAAATAAGTTATATATTTTGTCATTTATTGGACCAAAAGAAGCATCAGAAATGATTTTCTTTCTAAATTTCCAGACATTCATGGAAAAACACAAAATCTAATGTTGGTCTGTTTCTAGTGCCAATGCCTTATTACACAAAACGAACTTACAAGTAACTTTTCAGCAAGATATAGATGCTTGTTTTAAGTAAATAAATCCTTAATACAGGTGAAAATACAGATAAGATAAATTAACCTTTACAGAGGGAAAATGTTATATCTTATAAAAGAATCTAAATGCAAACATAATTTTATTGAAGGCAACCAGACCAGATCAGTTCCTGTTTCTTTCTGACTAAAGCAGAAGTTGTGGGACGGGACGCGGCAGTAGATGAGCCGACTCTCACTCTGAAAACCGCCTACCCTCCTGAAAGCTGAGGGAGGTCGTTCATCACGAAAGGAGCCACTGACCTTAAATTAAAGTTTGTCTCTTTCGCTCTCTATGCATAACGTCTCATTCTGCAGTTTGAAAGTCACTGTGACACCAATGGGACTTTTTCTTTGCAGGGCAGTTATCTTTAAGCTCTGCTGCAGATATCTCTGATAACTACAGGCTCTCAGTGAGACTATTTTTTTAAATTATCTTTAAAATGTCGTCTTCTCTTCCCCGTTTTGTTTTGTTTTTTTGCGTGGACTTCACTTCTTTGACGCCGTGAGAGGCAGAAACAGCGGGCGTCCTTATTCTGTCACCTGTCCCAATTGGCTCTGACTGGCCCCAACACTCGCTGTAAAGCCTCTGCAGCACAGCCAATAAATCACTGTCTTCTGATACAACAAAATGAAAAGTTAGCTGAAGAAACGCGCCTCAGAGTCTGTGCATGTGTTGGCCTTCTTCCTTTCAGCCCAGGCACATTTCTCAAAAAGAAGAAGTATGCTGTTGACTCTAATGGCGTCTTCACGCAGCATAGAATCGAGTAATTTAATTTATAGATGCATTACGTTTACGCACTATTAATGACCTTTATATAATGTAACTTTGAGAGAAAGGTGGCTCTCATGTCTCTGGGGAAGATCTGCTGCTGATGCATTTCTCCTCCTCTGAGAGCCTCCTATTAATCTTTGACCACTTCTTATAAATGCAACCCATCTTCACATCATCAGCACTCTGAGTTCATGATCTATGCAGTGAATTTCAGAATGACCTTCCATCATTTTGCATTGTGGATGAATTATGAGACATGTTGTTTTTATGTGTTTTGGCAGATTTGATGTTTAAGAGGAGAGAAAATGTTGCACAGCTGACAGTAATCAGTTACCAGGATCCATCCATCCATTTTTCTATACTCCCTTGTCCCTTAGTGGGTTTGGAGGTGCTGGTGCCTCCCCAGCTAACGTTCTGGGCGAGAGGCGGGGTCACCTGGACAGGTCGCCAATCTGTCACAGGGCAACACAGAGACATACAACCATGCACACACACACACACACACACACACACCTAGGGAGAATTTGGAGAGACCAATTAACCTGACAGTCATGTTTTTGGACTGTGGGAGGAAGCCGGAGTACCCGGAGAGACCCCACCATGCACAGGGAGAACATGCAAACTCCATGCAGAAAGACCGGGAATCGAACCCAGAACCTTCTTACTGCAAGGCAACACCTCTACCAACTTCGCCACTGGGCAGCACCACCAAAAACTAGACAAAAAAACAAACACTACAAGTAAGAGTGTGTGTTTTTGCAGTGTATGAACAAATACATTTTAAAGTCATTATTATAAGCAACCGAAATAATTTTACTGAATTTGCTGGATCAAATGGGAAGACAAAAGAAATGTGTTTCTTTTTTAATCAACGTCCAGGGATCCATTTAGTATCCCGTCCATGTCTGCATCACAGAGCTCATGTTTATGAAAAGGTCAGAGAGTGAAAGGTGTCCCTATGAAGCTCCTGTGTTGTGATGGATCTGTGCAGGTTAAAGAATTGGTCGTCTGACAGAGATGATCGAGGGCTTTAAGCAGCAACGGAGCAGAACTGGGGGAGGAAAATGATTGCATAGGTAGAAATAAAAACTGATTGAATCGAGAAAAAAAACACGGCATCAGCAAATCAAGCGTCCTATGCAAATTTATGCAAGCATTTTCTTATTCATTTCCGCACCCACCTTTCATTCCAGCCTCAAACATCGAGCATGAAGAAAAAAGGTTGTTAGAGGAGTGAGATGATCACTGTGTTAGTCGTGTTTCCATCAGCACCTTTCATGCACAATTTGAGTTGTTTCATCAAAAACAGTTGACAAAAACGTCGAGGTGGTTTTTGGCATTTCTGAAAAAGAGGAAGATGGAAACACATTTGTAGAAAAAGTTCCGACACAATGAACTTTCCCATCAACAGGTGCCTTACCAGAGGCGCGAAACGGAGAGACATTTCTAATCCCATACCTCCAAACTGAGGGAATGGACTCTGCATTTTTCTGACACATCATCTTGTTTATTATATCCATGAAACCTGATAAACTCAAGTTGATTCGCTCCAAACCAGCAGATTTATTCTATTTTTCTTTTTTGCAACATTTTAAAACTCCACTTAAAATTTGCAGGACAATCCAGTGGAAACAACCACAGGCAGATGTGACTGACCAAAGCTGAAGAACAAAAGAGTCAGACCTGGTAATAATGGGTGACACATGGTTCCACCCTGTTGAAAACAACAGACGTCTTCAAGCATTTGTTGAGCGCAGACTGAATCAAAGCCCTCAGCGGCGTGACGCTCATCAATCGCTGTTCAGTGTATCGATTAGAGAAACTCTGATTATTTTTGGCACTTGAGGTTAATATGGAGTATTCTGTCCAAAACCTAAATCTTGAGATTAATTGCTCACCTCAGATCCAACAGTAGGAAAAATACAAAAGAAGTCTGCACATTGCCGGCCGCCACTAATGGCTTATTTATTGCACCTTTGTGCAATAAATATAGCTTGCACCAAGATGCAATAAAGAAGCCATTAGAGGATTCCCGTAGTGAACCTTCTGAAAGCGCTTTTTGCTCCAGTGTGTCTCTGTTGTGGCCCAGTGGCTGATTGAATGTGGCACAGGGTTAACTAAAGAACCCGTTAGCTCTTAGCTTTTGTTGCTGCGTTGTGCTTGACTTACCTGGAGCTAACACTCATGCTGGTCATCTGATTACTTCCAGACCGAACTAAATCCAGGATGACGGTGCTCCAAACATTTTGATCAGACTGCATTTAGAATTCATTTTTCCTGCGTGTTCAGATGTTTGAATGCAACCCATCCCTTGCCTTTCACTGCAGGCGTGATGCGTTTAGGGACAGCATTTTGCTTTGAGGCCAACAGGTTATTTTGGTTCCATCTGACCAGAGCAGCAACACGTTTGCTGTGTCTCCTAACATCAGTGTTTGTCCGTGTGTTTACGACTGTAACCTACAGTAATCAATCATGGTAGAGGAACGACACAAGTTCACAAGTAAAAACAATGATTGATGAGCCGGACAATTTCGTTTAATGTTTTCATGTCAGAAAAATACAATCGTAGCATTTGCTAAGGTTAACAACACAGATACTAAGACACTAACATCTTATGAGCTAATGCCAAAATCTTAGCATCGGGCAAAGATGCTAACATCTTAGCTTTGTGCTAAGATGTTAGCCTTAGCTCGCTGCTTGGGACCAGAACCTAGCAGAAGGAGTTTAATGTTTGCGTTCATAAGATCTCTGACAGTTGCTCGTCAAAACGCCCCATTCTGCTCTGCGACTGAAAAACTGGCTTTTGGAAGATGAGCAGGGAAGAAGTTTGTTTGAGCTTCTTCCCCCTCAAACAAACACCCATGAAATGCAGACCAATCACTCAATAATTTCACATGGAGAAATGGGCAAAAGGTTCAGCAGGCGAGTTCTGGCGACATGAGGATGAGAACAAAAAACGTGATTTTCATCACCTGTCTTGTAAAAATGAGGATCGATTTCAAAGTTTGCCACAAACATCCAGAGTTCATAAGAAATGAGACTTTCTTCTTTCAGCTGGTCCTTTTTTTGTTGCCACTTTTTCATGAAGGCCATATTTATGACTAACCATAACCTTAAGCAGCTCCTGCAGAGCAACTTACTGAGTAACCTGCTTGTCTTCTCTGCTTAGATTAGCCATGTAGCTCTGTCCTGAAGTGCTTTGCAGTTGTACTATGCTTAATAGCGGACTTGATAAAGTTCTGTGAGATGTTGAAAAGTTTCCTATAACGTTTTAGGAACTAATTCCTGCCTGATTGTCTGCTGTGTTCCTTGGTTCATGAGGCTGTTTGTCCTCTAATCTTCTCTAACGAACCTCTGACGAACAGCAGCAGGATTTATACTGGAATAAAGTCACACACAGGTGAATTTTGAAAGTCTTTCCTTCCGCTCTATGATTTCACATCACTTTGTGTTTTTTGTCACATAAATTACCTTTAAAATACATTAAAATGTGTGGATTTAACTTGACAATATGTAAAAACGACTAAATGCAATTCAGAGCCAAGTCCTGTTGTATCCAACAGTTTAGGGCAAAACTGAAAAACATCTCATATTGCAAAGTGAATTGCTCCATAGGCTGGCTGTTGGGAGCAGACAGTTTCTATATTGTCTTTAATTCTTTAATTCTCAGGAATTGTGTTAGTTTCTAAACCCCAAATATGCCGATTTTATTTTAATGAATGTTTAATGTGGATGTGAAGGGAGATCCCAGCTGCACTTGGAAAACAATTAGGGAAAAGAGAGCAGGACTGATGCAAATGTATTGAGGTCAGCCTGGTTTCATTTCACTCTGGGGAGGATGCCACGAAGCAAAAACAGGATTTCCTTCGTTATAAAGTCCAAACATAAAAACCCAGAACATCAGGAGTTCGCACCACCTGGTTAATCTTGTAAAGTTTGTTTGTGCTTGTGGAGCTGAAAGCTGAGCTGCAGGAGAAAGTAAGAGACCAAGAGGGAGCAAGAAGGGAGAGGTGGAGAGTTTGAGGCCTGGGTCAAGACCTCAAAGTGGAGGACTGTTCTAGTTAAAGATCTTTAAATAGGGTTATTCACAAAAATGCTTTGCTCTCATCTGTCTCTGCTCTTGTTGAGGCACCGTGGGATGAACCAGGGCCAGGAGGCATCCCGGTAAAATGGGCTGGAAACAGAAGGTGGCATCTCCTCTGGAAAAACACACATAAATACCTTAGCTCAGGTATTTCAGCAGACCTGAAGCAAGACGAAGCTAATCTAATTTGTACCCTCTGAAATATTTGAAGGTGGTTTAACCTGAAAACATTAAAAGCATCATAAATGCATCATGTAGTCAACAGCTGTGAAAACAAATAACAGGCATCACACTTTGTCGAGAGCTAAAACCGTCAGATATGTTGGTCTTGATTTAAAGGAACTCAGAGTTTCAGCAGTTCTGCAGTTTTCTGGAAGTTTGCTCCAGATTTGTGCATAAAACCTGAATGCTGCTATTTTTAAATATATTCCTTAATATTGATCTAAAATATACTCGTTCCACTAGCGGGATTATTTTACTTATAACATGAGGAAAATGTCTTGTTACAAATGAAAAAATATCCCTTTGAAACTATTTTCCATATTAAACATTAAATCAAAGCTATTTACTCACTCAAAATTTACTTTTAAATGAGTTTTGTCTTATTTCTGCAAAAACACAAAATCTTAGCGAGTATTTTTGGTCTTAGTTCACTTTCCAGCAAGATATTGATTAAATATCGAGTAAATAATTCCTCAATATTGATGAAGAAGTACTAGTTCTATTGGCAGATAAATTCATTTACAACATGGGAACAATGTCTTGTTAAAAGTTAAATAATCTACCAATGGAACAGGTTCTTGATCAGCAATAAAAAGGAATTATTTACTAAAACAAGCTCCTATATCTCAGTAAAAAGTTACTTGTAAGACACTAAACTTGAAATAAGACTAAACTAAGATCCTGGCAGCAGAAACTAGACCAAAAATACTTGGTAACATTTTGTGTTTTTCCAGGGTTGTCGTTGCTGGTTAGGATTGGTCAACTTTATTCATCAGTGAATCCTGATAAAAAAGGACAAAATTCATGAAACCCATCATGATGCCTGGAGCAGGATCAGTGAAAGCCGTGGGATAACGATCCATGCATGTTCAGTGGACTCATTTAACTGAATTCTTCCTGATTTCCCAGTGCAGCTGATTACCTCCAGTTCAGCCGCCGATCCGGGGGAAGGGATTCACCGTGGAACAATGAGCTGGGAGTGCGGGTCTTTGGATCGGGGAATGTCAGCTAAATGATCTCCAGTGGACGAAGGCTTAAATGGGAGCTAAATGCGACGCGCAGCACTCCTCTATCTGATGCTCATTACCCGCCTCTCCATCCCCCGGAGGCCTGGCTCAGCTTCACACTGAGCACTTTCCTGCCAGGAGGAGGGTGATTACAACATTTTGCTTGACAAAAAAGCTCCCCTCCTCCTCGCCTCGCTTGCCGTTTCCTGTTTTCTCCCTCGTCTTTTTCTTCTCTGACTGGTCAAACCAGAGAGTTAGCGCTGCTACTGCTCCCTCTCTCCAGGCGATTCCTACGGCGGCTGATTTGCCTCTTTGTCCTGCCCATGATTACAACACTTAGACACAAGCCGGCCTGAATGGTACGGGAGAATTTTTATTCTCTGTCAGACAATAGCGAACAAGGGCGAATTATGAATTATGAATCATGCATCAGCGTGTAATTCAGGCGGCAACAGCAACAACAACACAAAGGAGACACGGGAATCAGAAGCGGTTTGAAAGTAAATCAGGGGAGAGGCCTGAGAGCAGCAAGCAGATGGGGCGATCATTGATGTGCGCAGAGGGTAGCATCCATCTAGGGAGGAGCGGAGCCTACGCATTCCTCTGCCAAGGCTCCATGTACTCCAGGCCCAGATGGTCAAAGATGTCCTTTTCAGTCGTTGCCGTCAGGAACTCCTTCTAGAGACAGGACAAACAGACACCGTATTGTGCTTTGCAGCAAAGATTTCAACACATTTCATTGAGACTTTGCATCACTGTTGTGGCCGTTGACTCTTTGTAAATAGTAGCTTACATCAATCTGGTTTTTCTTTGGTAGTTAGAAGACCAAAGATATTCGCTCACCTGCCTTAAACATCCCATTCCTCATCCATAGGGTTCAATACTAAAGATTCAAGTTTGTTTTTTTAAACAATCCCATTGGAAGTGTGTGCAAAAACCAAACCCCCCACCTGGGACCTTTATTGGAAATTTTGGGTTTTAAAACATTGCGACACTTGCAGAGTGTAATGCATTATTATGAAATGAAAGTAGGATACTGCACTGCTTTCCTTTTAGCTATTTATATAAAAGCTAAAAACTGAACTGCACACCAAAACATGACCATTGAACTAAACCAGAAAGGTTTGCGACTGTAGATGACACTGAACGTACAACACCCACTATGAAAGATGGTGGTGGCAGCATCATGTTGAGGCTGGTTTTCTTTAGCAAAGTAAAGAAAATTGGTTGGAGTTTTCTGAAGGATGAATGGAGGAAGGTACAGGACAACCCTAGTAGAAACTCTGTTAGAGGCAGCATTAGTGTGGTTAACCATCACACACACAGCCAGGGCCAAATATTACTGAGTACTTTTGTCTAGTTTCTGGTGCAAATGTCTTACTACACTAGAAATAACATAAAACTGGCGGAAGAGTAACTTTTTAAGATATTTGGGTAGGATTTGGTAGTTTTTATAGTGTAAATGGAATGCTTTTGATCATATTCATGTTTTAGAATGGCCTAGTCAAAGTCCAAATGTAAATGCAGCTGAAAATCAGACAGAACACAAATGCTCTGCAGCCGTCAGGTGGGAGGAGGGACGGGTCTGTTTGGTAAATACAGCTAACTGTGTGTTACACTCAGATAGATTAGCTTGACTTGGACAAATAGAAACGTTGAATAAACTGGAAACAGGAAGAACAATTTCAGTCGCCTGAAAATGGGTGGATGGAATTCCAGTCGCTCTGTGCAACAGCCCAGTCCGTCGCTTCTGACATCCATCATGGCGGCTCGCGTCATTAAGTGACGTACTGTAGTTGCAACATGAACAAACGTCTGATCCGAACCTTTGAGTCAGAATCAAACGGCCAACAGTTAAACCACAAAAAGAAAACAGCCACATTTCCAAACATCGTTTCTAACTTCTCCCTTTATTCCTGTAGGATTTTTACCTTGATTTCAAGCTGCCAATATCAGTTCAGGTCTACTTGAACCCCGGCTGCACAAACACCGAGGCATGGCGAGGCTGCGTGGATGTAGAGCCCGCTCTCCTCCAACACATAAACACTTTAACCTTGCTCTAAGTGATTGCTCTCTTCAGCAGATGAGTATTTTCCCTGACAAATCACGGCGGGGCTATTAGGTGCCGGCCGTCTACCAGCACAATGTGAAGGCTTATGTCTCTATAGGAGTGGTGACGAGGCATGACTCACCTTGGGAGCGAAGCCGCCTGCAGAGAGAGGGAGAGAAAGCGGCCTGTGATTGTGACACGCACTGCCTTCAAGTGCTAAACTGGACCTGACACCAGAGCTTGTCAGCTCCCACTGCCAGCCAAAGGCAGAGTTCACTGAGGGAAACTAGCAGACGGGCAGGAGAAGGAAAAACCACCACAAGGCACGTCTCCCTCCATAGAGCTTTGTTATTTTTAATGCAAATGACAGGTTGGCCGTGCTGCAGGGCGAGCCGAGCGCTCGGCAGGAAACTCTGCTCGTATCAGACCCGGTTAAATCTTCTCCAGAAGCAGTTTGGTTGAAACTGTACCGTTTATATTTGGAAATGCATCGCAGCTCTTTCATCAGTACGACGGAGTCTTACAGCCGCGCCAAGAAAATGTTAAAAACAATCAAAATATGGGAATAAAGCCATACAACTCTAGCAATAAAACCATTAAATGTATTTATTTTCTGTCATTTTTAACCTAAGTTATAAAAGTCTGATATTCCACAAAAAAATTATTCGAGATTAAAATGATAATATTAAAAGCGTATTAAAATATGCAGTATATTTCTTATATTTACCTTCTGAGCATAAAGACAAAATAATACAAGAAGTTGAAATATTATTATATTGCTTTATTCTTGTAATTTTGACTTTATTCTCATAATATGTTGACTATATTATTGTACAACTTTATCCTTGTAATCATGTTATGAGAATAAAGTCATAATATTTTGAGAATTACTGTAAAACTATGACTTTATTCATGTATTATTTCAAATTATTCTCATAACTTTCATTTTGTTTTTTGTTGCTGTGAGTCTAATTCTCCATTGTACGCCACTGCAACAGAAAATATATAGTTAACCTGACAAGCCCTAAGACAAGCATGAATAAATATTTTATTTTAGTTGTCTAGTCATCAAACAATTTTTCAAGAAAAAAGAAGATGTGAAGTGGAAACTTTTAATTTAATCAGCCATTCATTCAGTCAGAGGATTGTGGTTTTACAACCAAACCTCACTTCTCCCTTTTTCTTAGCATTTTGCTAATGTATGTGGAGTCATGAGAGGAAAACCTGACCCTGCTGGAGAGGTCAAAGTGTGGCGCGTTGTTCCGGTTTGGTTTCACTTCTATTCGGGTTTCTGACCTTACGCTGGGCTGTCTTATAAACTGCAACGTGTGGTTAAAGAAAGCAGAGGACCTCATTATAAATACACATCAGACGGTCCAGCTTCACCCTGCAAGCATGATAATAAATGAAACTTATTGAAAAAAGAAATGTGTGTTTTCTGCACCACTGAGCCTCTGCTTGTTAAATTAATAATTTAGTGAGTCATTCATTCAGACGGGCTCAGTGAAGACGACTAACCGAAGTTCAAACTGTTCAATCAGAAAAGCAAAGGAAGGAAATGAAGTGACTCTGTGATGTGGTCGATGATGCCAGACATGCTGGTCTGCGTCTCTCACACAAAACCGTTACATTTTCATATTACAGACCAGAAGAGAATTGTCAAACTCATTTGAGACGATAAAAGGCAAACAGAAATTCAAATGTTACGACCAACCAGAGGCTGATTGTTATTAGCTGGGCTACAGAAAACTGAAGCTATAATTTTGCCACATGATACGGCCAATAATTATTTGGAAACAAACTGTTTGTAGGCAAGATGTATATGTTTTGTGACATCATCAAGGTAATTGCTAGAGTATGTTGGATTGATATTCATTTTCTTAACTTTAGAAGATGGTAGAAAAAAGCAAAAGCTAAAATTATGATGCTAGTTTCAAATAAAATCATAAAAATGAAAATTAGATGACATAATGCAAGGGTGTCAAAAACCTTAAAGGTGTATTGATAAATTCATTTAATTTAAATTTTTTGCCTCAAATAACAATCTGATTGGACGCTGGAAAAGATTGTGTTGAAGTTGTGCTAAAAAGAGCTAACCTAAAATAGCATCTCAATGCTAAACAGACGTCCCACTAATGCTAACATCAGTGTTTACTAAAGAGCTACCAGGGATTCCTGAAACACCTGGAACCTGAACAGGTAGGACGGCACTTTGCACCAATCGGATGGCTGAATAACCTCAATAGTAGATTGACGCCAGTAAACATGTTTGTTGTTGAGCTCATGTGTCTATTTAATTAATAGCTTAGCAGCAACAATAGTTTTTAATTGATGTTTCTTATTTTTATTGAAATCTGATTATTAATCATAGAGCCTTCATTGAACTCAAAGATTTAAATCAAGTCTCACCACTAGCGTTAGCATTTGTTCTGCAGACAGCAGCTCTAGATTCCCATTTTCCAGAGGAAAGCTGCCCTTTCCCTCGCAGGCACAGCGCTCCGCTGGTATTTGGTTTGGCTAAAACCATCCTGAGGTCCATTAACCTCCTCACCGCTGCCCGTGCTTTCTTTATTGCTCTCATAACTGTGAGCCTATTTCTGGCTCCTACCACTGAACACGGCAGCAAATGCACACATTGCCACAGTTTACTGCATCAAACATGTGATTAAAAGTAGTGGGAGAAGAATAAAAGAAAGCAGGAACAAATTAGAGCATCAGACAAGGTCAATGTGCATTGGGGAGAAAACATCACGTGCCGAGGCTCGTTGTGCAGAAGGGACTTGGGGGGCAAAAAGGAGAAAAACAGGCGAGATCCTAACATCACCAGTTCAGTCATTGTCCTCGGTTCACTGTGCTGTCCCAGACCCTCACATGCCCTCAGGTAGATGCTGCTTTATTTACTTACCAGAACACAGCGCCGGCTCCATGGGGGAGGAATCCACAAACCTTCTGTACCTCTAAATTCTCTCCTTTGGGCACAAACAGGAAGCCGGCCCTTAAAACGGCAAAAGGTTGCTTTTATTTCAGAGCTTTATGGCGTATCAGGAGGAGCCAAGAGTGGAGGAACAGAGAGGCAGTTAATTAGGAAGAGGGGTTATCTGTCTAAGACACTCATGTTGTCTGTGACTGGCAAACCATCAGCGCCACATGCCAGAGAGGCGGCAGCGTGTGTTCCTGTGAGCCTGTGTCCTTGAATTAATAAGGCACTAATCAGCTACACGTTCCTCCGTCCACCGCATAATGACATCCCTCATGGACGCGAACACATATCAGCTCCTGCAAAACATCTGCTGCGTCTCTGCTGCCCGTCATCCTCTCCCGGCCACCCGGCGTAGCGCTTGATGGAAGGAGCTGATGGACATGGCTGACTGCCCGCCTCCGGGCCGAATCAACTGACATATGAAGCCGGGAAAAGGAGACGGAGCGATGGAGAGGAAAACTAGGATCGCTGCTCAACGCTAATCCTGCCAGGAGGCAAATGGGGAGGCATGTAGGACACAGAGAGTGAAAACAGTGAGTTTCTGTACAGAACTAGAAGAAAATACTTAGAAGTCAAACTTAAACTTGGATTGAAACCAAGTCCAGTAGGTTTGGTTCGACTAGGGACCAAAAATGCATCATTTGCTGCATTTTCTCCTGCTGCGGTTGTCCTTCACTTTGCATCAAACAATCTAAAACCTTTGAAAAACCTGTTCACCTCCCCGCCTGAGGTGGCGCTGCACCAGGAACTACTGACAGAAATGACATGAAAATTTTGAAGAAAAAGGTCTTCATGTCAAAAATAGCAGCAGATTTTACGGGTTGTATGATTTCTCTTTTGTCTTTGGTAAAAGACCTCGAGCCATTTCTCCCTCAATCACTAGACAGGCCCGTTTATGGGGTTGTTTTTACCACGACTGCCCTGAGCTACGTCACACAGCAGAGTCTCTGATTGGTCGACGCTCCAACTACAGCCTCCACCACGTCACACAGCGGACTCTCTGATTGGTCGACGCTCCTTGTAGAGCAGCAAAGGTTCAGATTTTCTAATTCCAGCGTCAGATGAACGTCAAACTCTTCCAGTGTGCAGCACTAAACGTGGGGCAACGTGCCCTCCACTCACATCCACATAGACCTTGAAAATAAACCAGACACTCCTGACACCAAATCGTGTTTGGTGTGAACGCAGCATTAGGTTTGTAGGTGGATCAGAGTTGGCGTTCTTGGTCCAGATCAGAGTTGCACACAACTTCCCAAAGGAACAAAACTTTCTAAGCAAAGTAACTAATTCCTTGTGACTAACTAGTATGGCTTTACTAAACATTGAAATTATGGTCTGAAACTGTTTCCAAGTCAATCGCACTGGTACAAGTAGGAAAATTGGAATATCATCAAAATGCACATTTAGCCCAACTATACCGCTTTAAAGTCGGTAAGGCCTCCTGAGTTGTTAATCTGTGAACTCACAAATAATAATTTTAATACAACCTCGTGTTTAACTTAATTGAGTTTCACCCTTAAAGAAAGATTACCCCAGTACTTGTCTATATTACAAAAAGAATCAACACACCTTTATGAGTTTGAAACTGTGGAACATATATTAAACATAATAGCAAAATCACCAAACACACAAAACTTCAATCTCCTATGTAACTCATGTGGGCCCACACTTAAATGTTCTCCTAAGCCGGCAGTAACAACTAAATGTAGTCCCAACAAACCCGTTGCAGGCTTGAGTCGGTGAGGAAGCAGGGAACAGTTGCACTCCACTCCAAGGAAAAATCTTTATCCGGAGTCACAACTGTCCAGGTGGTTGCAGCTCCTCCTCCAGTTCCCCGGTCCACCGGATTCGGGAAAACAGCAGGAAAATAGACAGTCCTCCAGCAAAACAGAACGCTCCCACGACGTATTTCAGGTAGCCGAGCTAGCTAACCGTGCTAACACGCACAGGGACTTAGCATTCACGGTGCTAGCGAATGCTATGCGCTATGGCGAGCAATAATGATGATTTGCATCTTACTGCATGATAAATTTCGATTTGAAATTTTCACAGTAGGTATAATATGAGTGTGATGTTGGCATATATAAACAGGCTGTCGAATTGAGAACTTAAATACCTTCTACACACTCTTAACAACTCCACCACGTTTTTCCATCGCGGTTCGTCTTTCTTTTCTCCTTTCTTTTCTGCTCCGTCACTTCCACTCTACTCTCCTATCTGCCCCCGACTCTTAGCCAGTAAAGTTGCTGTACTTCCTCTTACAACCATGAGCCCTTCAACATAAAAGATGGTAAAGATTACTTTCCGATTTAACTACATATTTCCAACTATTTTAACTTATTACATCCTGTTACATCAACTACAGTAAATACAACTTTTCTTACACTATTTGTAACAATTTCAACATATTTAAACAAACATGTTTAACACATTTTCAATTATTCCACTTTCCATGAACTTAATACAAAACAACATATCTTTAATTTAGACTGGGTTACACACAGACACATATACATGGACTCCTGACTGTCTTGAGCCAGATCTGAACCAGAGAGGACTCAGAAGTCTCTTCTCTGGACTAAAAAATATATTCAGCTGTTGTTTAGTGAGACTCTCTGTAGATGAAAAGAAATTCTGCCATGTATTTGAAAAGTAAAGTCCCAGAGAGTTTCGGTTGAAAGCAGAAAAACTGTTGAAGGTCTTTTGTGACGTTTCCACGGTTACCAATTTGTGGAGTCATGTCATGTGCTGGTGTTTGTCCAGAGTATTTTATCAAATCTAAAGTAAGCGTAGCAATCAACCAGGAATGTAAAGCACTTCACGCTTTGCTCTGCTGAAGAGCTCTGTGAGGGTGTTTGTCATTTTCATGCACACGCCTTCAAGCATTCTTGTAGAAATTTGCCAGGTGTTCGGTTCTTCTTGTGCTTTTTTAGTGTGGTCTACTTCAGCATGAGCGCTTTAGGCATGAACCTGCTGTGCATACAGAGAAGCTACTCCACCTCGCTTTCCAGTAGTGAGTGATTATTTGAACTACTGCATATTTTTTATCATCTGAAACAATTCTCCTAAACATTAAAGACATTAAAGTCGCCCTCCGATCTCAACGGTACCCAACGCTTCGATTACTGGTTTGGATTCAAGATCAGTTAGTCCATTTGTTGCCCTGAAGTTAGACACACAACAGCCAGAAGGTCTTTAATGTGCGTTAAATAAGGCGATGAGAAGCAGCTCTAGCTGGGTACACTAGCCCAGATTGCTAGCACACCCAGTACCCAGAGAGAACCCACGCATGCACAGGAAGAACATGCAAAGTCTACACAGAAAGACTCCAGGCTGGGAATCGAACCCAGAACCTTCTTGCTGCAAGGCAACAGCTCTACCAACTGCACCACTGTGGAGCCTGCCATAACCACCAAAATGATGTTCTAATTTTTGGAGCTGAACTTAAAACGTAAAAGCTGTAACTCGGTGTTTCTTGACATCATCCGTCTCCTGACTGAATAAAAAAATTCTAACTGTTTTCTGCCCATAAATAATTTTACATTTTGACAGATTACTGCACCTTCAGTGACACGTTCATGTTTGTATCTGCTGCAAAGACGTTACATAAGGCCATAAAACTAGTGTTGGGGAACTCTGCAATACAAAATAAAAAGGAAGTCGGCTGAGGGAGCTGAGCTAAAGGTCAGGCAAATAAATATGCAAACATGACTCAAATCTATGCAAATGCTCTCTGGGAGGATCTCTAGCAAGAAAGTGTATCTGCACACAGACTTCGTCCTGGGTGGTCATGTCTTTTCCGTCTTTGACTTTGCTTGTCCGCAGCAGAAATCATTAAGAGCCAGATATTAAGAAGTCAAAGATGTGCTGTGCATAAAACTTTTGTAACCCAAACGTTTTAGCTTGTCTTTTTATAGATCTATTGGTCCAAGAGGCTGTATTTCACATGCGAGGTTAGTCAGTTTTATTAAGAAAGCTTGGTTAATTGCACAGTCAATTAGCCAAGCTGCACAACCACTTCTTTTATTTTAGGTTTCTCTGTCTGTCTTTTACTGTTAGGAGTAGATTATTGTCAGGAGATTAGGGAAGGTTTGATGTTGACTAACTGAATCTGGTTTTATTGCAGTGTGCAGAAAAGGGCTGCAGGGAGGTGAATTATGTTTCCCCCCATTACAATACGCGGCACGCCTCCGTCTCTCTGCGGCGCCGTCCTGCGAGCCCTCAGCCCACAGGACGGCCTGAGAGACCGAGGAGGGGACAGACACCACACTAATCACACCAGCAATTAGTGCAAGCATCATAAAGCACCGCTGTCTATAAAAGAGCTATCAAGTTTAGTGTTATAGTCATTACTTATTCTTCCCTGGCTTGCTAATCAGCTGGTGCACGGGGCAGAGAGGCAGACAGGTAGAAAATAATGATTTTTCTAATCAGAAACAATGGGATCTTCACTTGACATCTGCGGTGTTATGGTGCTCTGCTCCCATGGAGGAGTAAACATTTGCAAATCAAAGCTATTTAGCTGATTAGGCTGCCCAAAGGCGATGAGCAGACGCGTAAAGCGCCAGGGAGAGGTGCAATAAAAGCTTAATGTTTCTTCGGTGCCTTCCTAATGTCGCCAAAGCATTAGTTTGAGACTTCAAAGTTCAGGCCCCTATTTGCGTAAATCCTCATTGATAAAAGGAACTTGAAGAAAGCGATGACAATGCATTGCACATCGTTGCAACATTTCGCTCCTTGGTAAAACTTTCATCCTCACAGCGAAGGCGAAGACAACATGTTTGACACATTAAAGGTCTTTATTCCTCTAACAGAATAGTTATGTTTAAGGTGAAAATTCAACTCACTTTTGAGGTTATAAATAAGGCTGAATTACACAAAGTTTTGCTCAATTTTCCCTCACTTTAATGTCAACCCATCACATGTATAACTGGCTGGATATTGTTGTCTGCAGACAGTCCATTGAAATGACTCCCAACCTTTGGATGCATTAAAATCTTGAAAAGAAAACAGAAATGTCCTTCATTCCTGCTGCACCAGGCCTCCTGTTGACCACAGGCACTTATATATTACAAGTATTGTTTTCATAGTACTATGTTTTAGATGTGTTTAAAGGGGCTGTATTATGTACTTTCCAGACACATAATGATACTTTATAGCATAATTAAGTAACTATGTTAACTTCAGTTGTCATAAAAATGTTTATGCAGTAAAAATGAAGAGCCCACTGCACTGAGCCCCATCGAAAACCTGGTTGTTATTCCACCAATAACAACCAGGTTGTTATTGGTTATTGGTGATAAAAAATTATCACTGTGAGAGATGCGATACAATTGTGGGTGTGATTTTATAAAGTGACAAGACCAACATGACAATTGATCATTTTCTACGATCCCAAGTGAGTTAGGAAGTGTATTGGCAGATTGATCGAACTCTTAAGGATGGGGCAGAGTTATACAGTGTGGTAACCTGCTGGTGGTTTAGACTGTGCACCGTAGTTCTTCCTAATTCAACTCAGAACTTCAGGAAAATGGCAGAACATATGGTGACATAAATGGTGACATAAATCCATTTCTGAACTATTCCTGAGTTAAAACATTAGTGTTGTTGTTTCTAAATGAATATGAACTTGTTTTATTTGCATCTTTTTCGTTATTTTGACCATTTATCAAACTTGTCAGTAGTTCATAGGATAAAAAGCAACAATGTTCATTTTACTCAAACATATAAACCTATAAAGAGTCAAATCAGAGAAAATGATCATTTAATTAATTAAATTTTTTCCACAGCTGTACATCAAACATGATTTAAAATATTTCTTATTCAAAATGTAAAGCCTTGGAGGGCGGAGCTAAGTCCACCCACTCGTTTTGCAGGGCTGACTGGTTGCCATGGAGATTAAAGGATTTCTCAAACATGCATGAAGGAGTCCAGGCAACACTCCAGGTATGTTTATGATGAGGGAATATCATTATAACAGGATGTAAAACTCACAAAAATACATTTTAAATAATGCTGCCTGTTTAAAGGTTCTATCTACCATCTGCAAAACAAACTGAACCGCACTGCATTATAATTACGACTGAATTGGAATCTAATTGATTATATATATTATTCCTCTACTCTTGGCTCTATTTGAGTTGAAAGTTTGCTTGTGATGACATTTGTTATTTTTCGCTAAACTTTTTCCATTAAAACAGACATTATTGTCTGCAGCGCGGCGCTAACTCAGACTGGCGCCGCCTGTTGCCGTCTCTTCGCATCCTCTCAAACGGACCATTACAAACAGTCGTCTAATGATAACAATAAATTAACTTTCTCTGCTCCACTGAAGCTTATAAATAATGAATCGGCTTGTTGAAGAGGGGCTAACTTTGCACAACCAATTAGCTGTCACAGACAGAGCGAGTGGATCCTGCATCGTCAGC
Source organism: Phalloptychus januarius (assembly GCA_902982915.1). Taxonomy (NCBI): domain Eukaryota; kingdom Metazoa; phylum Chordata; class Actinopteri; order Cyprinodontiformes; family Poeciliidae; genus Phalloptychus; species Phalloptychus januarius. The sequence goes on along the minus strand of CADWAE010000242.1, from coordinate 3,078,945 downwards.
GTTTTTCTCATTCTGCCTAATTAAAGCAACCCACTGGCAAATCTAAGCTTTATTTGTGAATTATCCTCTCACCTTTTTGTTGATCTGAGCGCTGACATTTTGAGTTACTTAAAAGAGTTCAGGTCCAACTGACTCCTGATCAGAAATCAGGAGTCAGTTTTCAGTTACACTCGCATGTTTTCTTCTTCTGCTGCAATGTTTTGGCAGCAATGGGAGCCTCAAGTCTTCCAGGGAATAATCCAGTGAACTTCTGTATAACAACTTTGCTTTTTGACGTTTTTCTCATTCTGGATTAAAATGCTCAAGTTCAAGCAGGTTGACTGTCTCCCCGGGGTTCAGCTTCACCAGGTCAATCCGGGACGTTTTAGGATTGTGTTTGATGTAATTTATGTGTTTTCTTTGCAGCATTCTTCTAATGTTTCACTCTGACAAACACTTCCAACATAGCAAAGGCCATTGGATAGCCGTTTTAAAGGCATAAAAACATGTTCATATGCTACAAACACATATAAACATGGAGCTTTACTATCTAGTTTATCTTCTTTGCTGGTTTATTAAGTTTGTTGACTTGGGAAGAATAGAAGAGTTTTAGCATGGAGAGACAGAATAGCAACAAACAACAAAATCCAGGGAAAACATAAAGTAGACAAGGTCGAAAGAGATTGTAAAGTGAAATGTGAGGGATTAGCACACACCTGCCCAGGAGCAGTTTGGTTTTAATCTGACCGGGACCCAGGTTTCCAAAAACACCTGATATAGAAGACCGGTGTACTAGATCTCCTTAAAACGAAATCTGCTAGGAGTATAAATGATAATGGGCTCAACTGTACCACAAAACACTGGATAAGAAAACTCCTTCAGGCAGTTGGGTTGTGAATGGGTCACCCAATGTTAAAATTAACCAAAATACACAGGAAATGAGTGAATTACAGAATCAAGTTTAAATCATGGAGGGGCTCAGCGAATGCCCAGACCCAAACCTGTCTGGAAAGGCCAAGCTTTGAGTTACCACAAAAACAAAGTTCCTGTCAATAGACCAGTGTGGATTCCAAGAAATGGGAAATAAATTAATATCAATATATTAATATGTAACAATAGACCAGTGATCAATATAAATAAGTACCTCTAATAGAATATTCAGTAATTTCACTGAACTCTGTTTTCTAACTCAACATCTAACAACCAGCAAAGCAAGGTTGGTGGCACCAATTAACTCACTCTCTTTGGCTACCTAGCAACGCACTCAATCTTTGGTTACCTAGCAACAGCCAGTCAGGTAACTGGCTCAGTAGCAGTTTAAGGCTGCGTTCACACTGCAGCCTGAAGTGACCCGATTCAGATGTTTTGTGAAATCTGATTATTTTGCCGTGGTTGTTCCCACTGCAGAACACATCCAACCTGTTCTGCAGTGGGAACGGACAATCGGACCTGATGGTGTCCTGCATGCGCAGTAGAGGGCGCAATAGCGTCAGCGTTCTGCCAATGGCATAAAAAGAAGAAGAGGTCAGTGTCAGCCATATTGTCCAGCTTTAAGTCCAAGATGGTGATAATACAAAACAAAATACAAAATACAAGCAGCTGAAATAAGATGGGCTTAGATTTGAATAGAAGATTAGGAGCTCAGTCATGACGGGGAAGTAAAGTAGAGCCGCTTCAAATCAACATCAAATAATTTTAAATCGAGTAAAAAGACTTCACTGTGCAAAATGACGCAGTGCATTTGGTTAAATATGCTGGAAACTGATCAAAAAGTTTGCAGTAAGAACATAAAACGAGTTGTCTTCTCATGTCTCCGTCCATTTGCACTGATGTTGCACAGCAACAGGTCATCATCAGAGCCTGCTGCATTTCTCTGATGGTTGTAAACAAGGGCTTTGATTCATCTTCCCAGTCAAACTAAAAGCACTCACTCAAAATGTTTTTCTGATCTCCCATAAATCACCTTGTCAGATGTCTTGTTAACATCTACTGCTTAATTTCATGGCTAATTTAGGCAACAAGACGAGGTAAACAGTATTCCCATTCTCATCTTAACGTTTCTCTGTTAAATTGTACAGAAATGCATTTAGTTTGAAACTTAAAGATAAATCCCAGCTCACACAGAGGCAGATTTCTAGGTGATGCATCAGTGATTGTGTTTTTTTTTCTGAACTCTTCTCTGAATCACTAAACTGTCACTGTGAATGAATCTGAGGAGAATAGAGGGGAAAAAGGTTCTTATTTGGTCTGACTCATGTCAAAGCCCACGCAGCCTGATTAATGTATTCCTGTTTAGCACAGACTGCGTACTGTACTGGTCAGTGAGGCCAGAAGGTGACGAGCCACATCCTGTGCGCCTGCATCACGATGGAAGCGGCGCCCTGCATGAAGCAGGGCATCACGTCGCTGCTCTGCTTTTCGCTCTCGTGTTTGTGCAGACGGACTCTAATCAACAAGCCGCACTCGGAATAGCTTCTGCTCGACCTTTGATGAATCGGGTGCAGACTGAATCACTGCCTCGTGACATCAGCAGATAAAAGCTGCGCTGCTTCCTGGAGAGCTTTCATGTATAGAAATATATTATGGGATGGCATTTATACTATGGAACAAACTCTGAATATTGGATGAAAGTGATTGGATGATTATTTTTGCTAATATACTAATTTATAATGAGATAAAAGCAAAAAAAAAAAACAATTTCATAAACAGTGTAAGAAATATATACAATAAAAACATAAATATGGCGATAATTACAAAGTGGTTACTTTGCACTGCGATTGATAGAATACAAAAATATTGTATGGTTATGTAAGTTACTAAAATATTTTTACAAAAAAATATTTAGCGAGAAATATTTTTGTAAATGTTCTTACAAAATGTAAATTTTTTGTAAAAACATTTACACATTTTTTTGGCAAATATTTTTTTACGAAAAATATTTACATTTTTGCTAAAACAAAACTTTTAATTTTAATAGAAAGTTTTATTGAAATACTACAGAGCCCCTAAGGGGACATGGAGAAAAAAAAAAAAAGGAAAGAAATCCAGATGATTGTTGCCTTAAACTTTCTGTACTCTCTCTATATGTCTTACCAATGAAAGTACTGCTAGCCCTGCTTACTTTCTCGAGATCCCGAGAAACTAAGTCGAGATCTCGAGATCCCGATTTTTTTTTTTTTTTTCCGCGGGATCTCGAGAAACTAAGTCGGGATTTCTTTCCTTTTTTTTTTTTTTCTCCATGTCCCCTTAGGGGCTCCGTAAAATACATAAGAACAATAAATAAAAACCACCAAACAAGCAAAACCATAAATAAAATGGATTATTAAGTCTCTCCCCTTCAAAAAACATTAATCATCAGAATGGAAATTATGGAGCTCGTTTTAATTGGTCGTGCTATTAATTGATCCGTTGCTCATCTCATATTCTGCGGTTTAGTTCAGGCAGTTTTATGGTCACTTTTCCAGGCTCTTCAGTGAATCTGTCCATTTCAGAAGTACGTCAGAGCCGAGGCTACAGGGCGAACCTGAAGCAACCGAATGACTGCTCAGTTGAGTATTGCTGTAAATAAATCATGGGGTAAACTGAAATAGGGGTTCTGGACTGAGGGCTTCTCAGCAGCAGCAGTGTCAATTAATGTTACATGACAGGCAGACACAACTAACCGCCAGGCCTCCCTAAAAATCCTCTGCCATTTGGTTTCATCAATAATGGAAGTGGACGAACGAACGAACCGATTCATGTCCGAGTCCAGGAACATTCCCAACCCCAAACCCGGAATCTCACATCTTCCCCCTCCGTCCTTCTCTTCCATGAGTTCACAGACTCAAACCGTCTCTGGGCTTCACTCACTAAGCCCAGAGAAAGGAAAACAGACTGCAGGTTGCAGGATTTAGAGGATAATAGCTTGCTATTGAATTCAATTCTATAGTAATGCAAAACACAAGCTCAATGGGATCTATAAATACTTCCCATCCTTTAGTTTCACCCATTAGGCTGAGGTAACAGGCAGCGAGTGGGTGGATGGGAGGCTGGAGGAGGAGCGGCTGAGCTGGGGACGGCGACAGGGGAAAGAGATGGGAGAGTTTAAGTAGATTAAGGGAAAAGATAATGTTCTTTTATATTACTCAGATTCCCCCTCTGCTACATGTGCTCATCATTCTTCCTCAGCTTGTAATTCAGCTTAATTTTTGGTCTATTTTTCACCAGCTCAAACTCGCCGTGCTGCCAGCTCGCCTCCCGTTCACTGCGCAGCAGGAAGCATTGTGATTTATCACTGAGGTTACTCGTCCTGCTGTGAAAACGGAATAGATGACCATTCTGATTTATTTAGCAGTCGGTCTTAGGGACTGACTGACTTTCACACAGCGAACCACAGACCTGTCAGGACAGTTTCACATTATTACTGCATCACAAGCCTAAAATATACCACAGTTTTACATCACAAAACACACTGGCTGCATATATTTAAAACAATTATACATAATGGAGCTACCTACTCCATATTCATTTAATCAAATTTTGTTACGACTTTAAGCAAAAGAAATTCGTCTGAGTAGCTGCAGCAGTTTGTTTGTGGTGCTAAGCTGCTCTAACTTTAGTTGTAAAATGATCATTTTTCAAACATTTTTACAGTCATCAATTTGCAGAAGAAAAGAAAACTCCAAGCAAACAGCAACAACATAAATTCTTTATAATATTTGTTAGAAACTTTTAGTAAAGTTTCCTTTATTATTCAAAAGCTGCACAGTGGAAGTTATCAGTATTTGCAGTTCAAATATTAGTCTATGGAGTTAACATGTTAACTAATAATAATATTATTACTGCATGTGAATATTTTCACTGTTTGTCTCAGTTGTTGCTTTCTTTGTCCCACATACCCATGGTGTTATTTTTTTTTCTGTTTTCTTGTAAATGGTGTGGTTTGTCCAATCAGCTGCCAGAAGTAGATATAATTGCTCTAGTTTGAATTCAGAAAACTAATAACACTTCATCTAAAACACATGTTGAAAATCATAATATGATGGAGAACTTTTAAAAAAAAAATTATCAACTGAAAGGGATTTAAAAGGCGATCTGACTCGGCACATGCAGCATCTTATTAGTTTCTCTCCTCCGTGTTTTCATATGACTCGTTGATAATTTCATAAATTAATTTAATACATTAATGACATTGATATTAGAGCAACAAACTGCAGTTTTGCTCTGGAACTGTGTCCTGTCTTTGAGAAAAGCACGGTAATAACATTTATGTATTTATTGTTGTTTAGATTCTGAGACATTGGATGCTCCAAAAATATCAGCTGCTTGTGTCAGAATATGACATCTTTTGTTTTTACTTCACCAAGTAAAAACTGACTAGCGTTGATATTAACTGGTTGAATTGCTGGGCTATCTGTTCGGTTAGAGCCTGTACACCTTGAAGCAAAAGAATCCTTCCCTGTCGATTTACAGAAATGAGTAAATCAGATAAAAAGGAAGCTTGGGATTGAAAAGTCAACATTCTTAAAAGCAATCTTCCTTCTGAGCCAGTGCTAATTCTTCCTGTAGTCTATTCCCTTTGTTTCTTCACTATATGTCCGTATTAAATGCTGTTGCCCCGAGCTGCCTCCCCTTTCATGCTTCACATGGAAACCATTCAGAAATACTGCCATCCTGTTAGCATATAAATTGCAGCTCACGTTTATTTTATTTATTATTTTCTCTATTTGCTCCGTTCTCTTTGATGTTACAGGGTTGCCTAGTTTGACACATAATGTGATGCGTCTCCATTTGTTTTCATCTGTTTTGACAGTGAAGGATATCTGGTTCTATCCGGTAATTCAGGTTGCATTCTGCTTTGATTTCTGCAGTATTGTTTGCAGAAAGATGCATTTGTTCACATGAATAGTATTGTTTCAACGATTATTTTATGTTTGAAACCAAACGCAGACATTCAGAGTCCTGAGGGGACGAATCCTGGTTTCTCCTCCACCTCACCTTCTGAATTGGAGCAAAGCATCTGAGCAGAATGGATTGTCCAGAAATTGGATACATTCTGCTTATCCGATCAAGATCATTTCTCTGAGAACAACCTCTGACATTTCCAGCTGAGACACTTTGGGGTTACTACATCTGATTTGACTCAAATTCCTGCAGCTCTTCAGCAGCTATTTGGTAAACACATCTGATGAAACAATGAAAAGCTAAGTGTAATTCTTGTGATACAGAAAGTGGTAACCTGTCTGTCTGTCCAAAGCATTTCAATGTGTTTGAAAATAACACTTTGTGAGAATCTCCAGATCTGTTGGAGTACGGTGATGAATTCAGTCAGTTCATTTCAGTAATTCTTCCCATCTAAAGAATCAATTTACATCACTTTTTATGATATAAACATATTAATGCATTAAAAGTCATGAAATATTCAAATATTTAATCATCCAACAGAACGACATCCATTTTTTATGTCTTCCTGTAGTTTTACCAACTAAAAATTCAAGATGGCCGCCATCGCCATCAAGGAAAATTAATTTTTGCACTAAATTTACCAATATTTATCACAGATGAATACTTTTAGTGTCGAATTATACCTAATTTTATATATAGAAATCATATTTATTGACAAAGTTCTGATTTTTCAGCAACCATGGTTGTCATGGAAAATTTATTTTTTGCACTGAATTAGACGAATGTGTTTGGTGTCAAATTATCTGACTATATAGAACCATAGAAATCAGCTACATTGTCTTTATCTTGTGTTTCTTTTATTCAATATGATTGCCATGGTTGTCATGGAGACTAATATGCTTGCACTAAAATCGACAGTAGTTATTATTGCAAGTCTTAGGCAAAGCAAACAAAAAGGTGAGTTCACTAGCTACTAATTTGGTAAACAAGAATCTTAGCTCTGCTAATGCTAAACCGCTAAACACATAAAACCTTAGCAGGAGCTAATGCTAACCATTGAGATGACTGTTTCAGTTTGTGTCTCACATCTTCATCTCCTTCCAGTCGACGACTGGACGTTTCTGATTTTGCTTCATGTTACCACTTCAAAGTTTTTACGAATAAGGTGACCAAAGTTGAAAACATATGATATGACATAAAGTTTATCCAGGTCATGAAAATGGGTAACATTTTATAACAATGGCGGCCATCTTGAAAACTGGCTGACATCTTGAAATTTAAGTTGCTAATGGGAAATATGAAAAACATATGCTGACTTTTATGCTTGTATCGACACTTGAAAGATGTTTAAAGTAATATGTTACACTGTAATACATCACACTGATGAAGGGATCCAGTGATGAAGGCAAGCAATGCCTTATGCTTAACCTCAGCATGTAACTTAATTCTGGAGACACTTTAGTTAACCACACTAAGTGGAGGAGAGTGTTTTAGCTTGGTGCCTAAAAGTGAAGATATTTGTTGCCACTGGTTGCAGAATCTCATCTCGACATCTCTGAGGATTGGGATTGCCTCCAGTGGTGATTAGCCTTATTTTCCAGAAAGGCAGATGATGTCCCACCACGCCTCCACCAAATGTTTTCTGGCTTTGGCAGAGATGATTTGGCAAGAACTTCATGGATGCAATCCAGAAATACATTTCCCATTCAAATGTGGCACCATTTAAAGGGAATTAAACAATCTTTTTTCAACGGTGTAGGGGTTATTGCCAGGAAGCATCATCACAACAACAACAACAAATACTGACCAAAATTCAAGGAATATTCTACTTCTAATCCTAAGTGTGGCCACAGTCTCAAATCTGCTTAAAAGATAAAACTGTCGATGTTAGTAAAACAGAATGGAACCAGCAAAGTAAGGGCGTTTTTAACTGGCTCCACATGACCAGGCTTACTCCATCACAGTCCTCTGTTATTACCGCAGCCCTCCCATTTCACACTCCCCAATCCTCCTCATTAAAGTCTCTTAATTGTTTCTCTGACCTCTAAGAGAAACGACCCAGTAACATGGCAACTCTACCTTAAAATTAACGTTTCGTATTTGCACTGTCCGCCTGTCATGGGAACATCGTTTCCTAGGCAGCTGCAGCTGACGGTCAACTTGCTTTAAGGCAAAATGAAATTAATTCAACAGCTCATCTGGAGGGTGAAACAGATCTTTTAGATATTTTTAGGAGAAAATTTAAGATAACAAGACATTCCAGAGTATATTTGGAGTGCAAGATAAACATTATGGATCAGAAACTTCACCTCTATTTTATCCATTCTGAGTCCACGTTGATTTACCTTCCTGCAAGGCTGCGAGTCTTTCATAACCAGCTCAGTGACATACCGGAGAAACCATTCGGACTGCTCTGATCAAAGCAAATCCAGGAAATGAAAAATTCCTTAAACCCGTTTTTGACTGACAGAGAAAAAAATTGAAATTTGTGCAAACAAAGAAACTCCAGTACTGGTAATGCTGAGTGACAGTTCCCTTAGAGGAGGAGAAGCAGGCAGAAAAAATGAAGTCAGACCTGTTGCACGGCCACCGTATTAACATGGACAGGGAACTGATAAACACATTCATCCTAATTACGGCGCCTGGACACAGACTGGAGGCGAATGAATGGGAATCAGCAATGACAAGCAAGACGAAGGGCAGCGAAACGTTCAGCAGGACCGTCTGTTTTTACCTACTGCTGCCCGTTTCTTTAACGAACAAGAAGAAAATACTTCCACTGCACTTTGAAATACCGTATGCATCTATGAATACTTTTGAGATCAATAAACTGTTTGTTTTGCACTGCGTCTGACAACCTTCTGCTATTTCTGTTTTTATTTTGGTGAAAGGAGTGAAAACATCTGCATGTAGAAACAGAGCAGAACAAGTAAGCATGTAGGATGCAGAATGGTTGTTTCCATTGACCAGACGACTTTACGTTATGGTCCTGATTGATTCATTAATAGGGGGGATAATATGCTCACTGAAAGCATAATTTATATCTATATATATATGTAATGGCAGACATTAACAGCAGTTTGTAAAAGAGTACAGATAAATAACTGCATGGAGCAGTCAAGATGACATCTTTCAGATAATTACTACATATTTGTATGATAAGCTAAAATAAAGTTTCTTATTTGGGTTATGATGTTCACATTGATACCTGATTTTATCTTAATAAAAAACATTTAAAGTGCAGCTCTGAACATTCAGAGACAACATTTTGTTCAAGCTTAGTTTGGATGGAGAGTAAATGCAAACTTATTTTTTTCAGGTTTTTCTAAAACTTCTTACCTGAATTGGCTTAAACTTTGATTAGGAGATTCTAACAAAATATTATTTTTTGTGAGACTATAAAGGAGAAGATGTTGCAAAGTTGAGAATAATAACATATTTTTCTTCTTAAACTGTTCACCTTGTGGTCACATGAATATTGATTGTGTCTGATTTATAGGTTTTCCTCTCCGTTTCCTCCAAACAGTTCATATGTGTTGGAAATGTTAGCGCCGTGCTTGTCTTAACTTTGTGATGGCACGCAGCGAGAACGCTCATGTTTGCAACATTCGAGGTGGTCCAATTCTCCAAATCCTATTTACAAATCCGAGTGACTCTTGTAATCTGTCATTTCCTGTCCTTATCTCGCTGGTAGGGGCAAGCTTCTTGTGGAGCGTAAGACAAGGTATTATGAGTTAAATCTGCAGCTGACGGCCTGAAAATATGAGATATGTTGAGTTTCTTTAAATCCTCCACTCTGATCCCAGCTTAGGAAGCTATTCCTCATCCACCTCTGCTTAAAGATGACTTAAATGCAGTGAATCAGTCCATTTCCAGATGCCCATTTTTTCCTGGGCAGTGTTTTCACAACATGGAGTCGCGTCTTATTAAGTCTTTAGCTGGCAGCTCTGGGGGTAATAATTGGATATTTTCTGAAATGTCACAAGCAGTTGAAGACCTGTTATTACCCGAGGTGATATCCTCACCTGTAGTTTTGACATTGATAACTTTGGTGATGACATTCCAATCTGCAGTGATAATATTTGAGTTTACAGCAATGGCTGCTTGACCCACTGTGAGAAACATTCCTCTCATGGTGACAATATCCATCCATCCATTTTCTAACACCCTTGTCCCTTAGTGGGGACAGATAGGCACCAGTGGCTACACCCGCTGGTGCGGGCGGGGTCATCCTGGACAGGTCGCCAGTCTGTCGCAGGGCAACACAGAGACAGTCAACCATGCACACTGACACTCACACCTAGGGAGAATTAACCTGACAGTCATGTTTTTGGACTGTGGGAGGAAGCTGGAGTACCCGGAGAGAACCCACCATGCACAGGGAGAACATGCAAACTCCATGCAGAAAGACCGGGGCTGGGAATCGAACCCAGAACCTTCTTGCTGCAAGGAAACAGCTCTACCAGCTGCGCCAGTTGGTAGAGTCCTGGTGCAGCCCTGGTGACAATATTTTAACACAAATTACCAAACCAATCAAATCTCTCTTTTTTGCATATATTCTTTAGTTTTGTCATTAATGCTCACTTATATCTTGAGACTTTACTCTTTCCCCTCTGGTGCTGCTTGGTCAGAAACAGCCGTGGACTCTCGCTGGTATTCTGACACTCCATCCAAATGCACTAAGAAAGTACAGCATTTATAATTTAACACCTTCTATAATTACTTTGTGTTGAGGTTAGAGGTCGGCATAGTGGATAGCCATTAGGTAAAGGTTGACATTTGCCTCTGGCCATACGTTGCCTTCCAAAGGTATTCATACACCTTGAACTTTTCCACAGTTTGTTGCACACCAGCCATTAACTTCAATGTTTTTACTCAGATTTTATAGGAAAGATCTTTCTAAATTTAAACCCACTGTTAGAATTAGAGTGGGTCTAAATCCGTGTTTCTCAATCTTTTTCAGGCTGAGGACCATTTAACCCATTTAACAAACACTGTGAAAACTGCCCTGCAGCAACACAGCATCTTAATATATACAACCTAAAACCAAAATATTTCAGTGATGTTTTAGTTGTTCATCCTACAAAGGCAGCGCTGTGTGGTAAATGTTAAAGGACACAACAAGTCATGTAAACTTACAGATTCTAATAGTGTGTATTCTACGCTTTCTAATCATGTCAAACACATGAAAATTAAAAAAGAAGTTGTTCTTAACTACCAAGTGTTGTGTGTGTTAACATTTAGGCCTATTTGTCCTTTTTAAGCACAATAAAAGAAAAATAGACTCGAGCTGTTTTGGCAGAAACAAAATCCTTTTCTGCACCATTAAATATAAAAATGATCCACTCTATCAGTTGTTTATCTGTTTCATTTAATCAATTTCATTTAATAATTCTAATTAAATAAAATTAACAATAGCCGTTGACGAGCATCATAAGCAATCAAAGTTGTAAAAAGCAGAGAACAGTTCTCACTAACTGAGACTTGAGTCCCACCGTTCAAAAGAATCAAATCACTCGTTAAAGACACTTCGACATTCTCTTGCCGTCCTCCGGTCACATAAATAGTCCTGGCATTTTCTTTCCACCAGTATCTTCAGTTTTTCTTTTGAGTGGCCCGCTTTAAGCAATTTATACATTAATATTTTTAAACACAATCCTTTGATAAGCTGGCTGTAGCGCCGCAGCTTGAGCTGACATCACGGTTACATGCAGTACCCTGTGGACCGCTAGGTGGCGCCCCACAGTTTGAGAAAGACTGATCTAAATATAACCTAGTAGTCAGGAGAGTTCAAAAACTTGCATTTAAGTAATAAGGGTTTGATTCTGAATTGCCTAACTCTGTTTATTTAGCTGCAGGCCAGTTTTTTTCTCTTCTTCCTGATGCTGATCTCACAAACCCGGTGGTTGGAAATCACCCTTGTCATCACCTTAATCTTTAACTGACTCCAGATTTCAGTAAACCATGCAGGAATCATTTTCTCAACTGTCTGCAAACTTATGATTTTTTTAATCACTCTAAAAAAATAACGATAGCAGCCCCAGATTTCTTTTGCTTTTTTATTCTAATCTTCATGTGCCTGGATGCTCTCTAAGCTTTCATCTGGTTGATCAAGCAAAAAGGAAAACAATTAAATTCAGAGAGCAAAATCAAACACTAACAAACCACACAGCCCATAATAAAATAGACCAAACCGGGGAAAGTCTAAGGAAAGGAAGGAAGCAAACAAAAACTTTAAATCAGTTTCGGTTCCTGAAAATAGTTTTGCCCATGTAGCAATTACCAGGTTAATGTTCCAGGAATACTCAGCAGTAATAAACATTGACAATAATTCAGCCTGAGAGCCGCTAATGAAATGCAGCATCTTGTTTGTGGCTAATATAAGACAAGACGGAGAGGAAAAAATAAACTTCCCCTCTGGCTTTTTTTTATCTACACACCGCCCTGCTCAGCCCCGTTTCATCCGGATGATTTATAGACAGAGCAGTTTGCCTTTTTTTCTTATTTACCAAATTGACTTCTGCACAGATCTATCCACTGCATGCGTACTGTGAACATGTGTGCTCCTATAAATAGATATCATGAAGCTTATTCAATTAAAGCTTATTGGATTGTTGCAGCAAGCTTTTAATTTGAGACATGGTCATCTGTACGTAACAACGCCCTGAAGGAATGTGTTCGAAGGCTGATGAAACCAGTCGGTTCACAATAACTTCTACACCCTGTCCGTGTTGATTTTTAAAAGTATTTTTCTGCTCTATTATTATATGTTAAGCATTACCACTGGCAAAATAAAAAGAGATAACTAAAAAGGTGGAAGAATTTAGAGAAACACCTGAACTCCACCTTTAGATATTTCAAGGCCGTGTTTCGCTAACCAGCTGTTGTTGGGTTTCAGATGGAACAACGTCACGCTGTGCAGATGGGGTCAGGAAGTAAATGCAGCCCGTTTACTTCTCTTGGTCCAGCACCAAAATGCCTAAATTGTGTTTTCAGATATTCTGTTGGATCGTTACTTAGAAAGGCAAGCATTCATATGTAAGAAAAAATGTATTATTCTTATGCCCTATCCATGTCTTTAACCCAGCAGTACATCTAGTGGAGCATCATGGCGAAAGCCGCCATGTTCTGCTTGTGAAGGTAAATTTGTTGCGCCTCACATCGACAATCACACAACAATTTTGAGACATAAAATACCAGAGAATAAACGTAAAAAGAAAAAAAGTGTTCACTGTTTGCTGCAACTATTAAAACATTTTTAACTTTTGCAGGGCATGGTGTCAGAATATAACCTCATGTCTCTGTTCGAATGGCCCATCTTTCCTCACATGCCAGCAGCGTGTTTAGAGGGCAGAAGCCCCAATATAACCCCATTTTGGCTGACTTGTCTGTCAGGAAGTGTGCTTGTGACACCCCTTAGAGTCCACATGCCAACAACAGCTAAATTAAACTTCTCCTCCCTCATTCTCTGCTAGCAAACCGTGGCCCTGCTTCCAGGCGGGCCTGCTGTCCTCAATGCAGACGCCACCTGTGAGCACCAACCTGCCGGCCGGGGGTGAGGGGGGGCCCTTCAAAACGGCTGCTCCCCAAAGCCCAGTGCAATTGCCCCGCTATTGTCCACTCATCCACTGCTGGAAGGGCGGTGGAGGAGGGGAGCAGCATGCTGGAACTTCATATCAAAGACACAATAATTTGACAGTGAGAGTTGAATTAAATTTAGCTTTTAGCCCAGTGCTCGACACAGAAGAAGTAGTACTGAAGTGCCCTGTGGATAACCGAACTAACTTAAAATTATCAGCACTTTTAAATTAAAGGTTTTATGACTTTCATCAAAAATTGGGGGACCAACCTGCTGAATAATTTCAGTTTGGTCAATTAAAACTCCTCGAAAAGGATCTCCAGTGGCTCTTGAAGCAACTCTTAGTGTTTCAGTTTGTGATTAATTAAAAATCCCCATTATGGGTCCATCTTTTCATAACAGCCAATATCATTGAGGATTTTTTTCATATTTGTCGTGACAAATAAGAAAGGAGAGAGTTACATTTTGGGGAGGCTGGCTCATAACTTAGACTGTTGAGATTTTTAGAATCATTGAGTATTTTTAATTGACATGACGCCGGCTCCGCCCCAATGCTGACGTAGAGCAATCCTCCCCCAATCATTCCAGGGCACTAGTCAGCAACTGGCCAATCAGCGTTCCAAGTACAATAGTCCGGCAATATCGACAGTATCTATCATAGAAAACGCTGCAGTCAGAGAGATTTTGTACCACATTAGTCAGCACCACGAAGGTAACCGGTAGTAAACATCCTATTTTTGTTATAACAACACTTAAAAATAGCTCTATGCTAACGGCTCAGTGTTTCATGCTAACGTTTCGTGCTCTATGCTAACGGTCCAGTGCTCCATGCTAACTTTTCAGGCTCCATGCTAATGGTTCGGGCTCAGTGCTCCATGCTAATGGTCCAGTGCTCTATGCTAACGGCTCAGTGCTCCATGCTAACATTTCAGGCTCCATGCTAACGCCTCACGGCTGAGGGCTAACCGTCAAATAAGCACAAGTCAGTTAAATTAAAACGACAATGCTAAACAAATAATCATTTGCAGATCAGTAAGTGAAGGTAGGTATGCTGGATTTTATGCGTGTATATTTCAATTTCAAGGCATCAAGTTGCAAAGTCAAATTTCTTTAAAGTTATGCTTAATATATGCAGCATTTTGTAAAACTGAGGGAAACATAGTTACTTGTTTGTGTTATAAAATGACCTATGTGCCTTTAATCAGGAGTTTGCACATTTATTTTAGTTCCAGATATTCAAGTCTTGGTTACAATGCGCAGAGAATCAACAGAAAGCTTTAATTCAAGTCCAATTACATCTAATCACACTCGTTTCAAAGCAGTATCATTCCAGGCAACTAAACTTAATTTGATTAGATGTAAATTTTAAGTATTTTACACACAACTGAACTTAGAAAAGAGAAACACATTCCCAGTGAATCCAGTTAAACTAGAAATAATTGTAGACCAGAGAAGTGAATCAGTAATAATTTGTAAGAAGACGCTGAGCAAAGAAGCCAAAACACAACTTTCCTCCGTCTGCCTGAGTCCCTGTTCTGATTTGATGCCTCGCTGTCGTTTCAGCAGTTTTCTATTCTTGTTTGATGGTTCCTTTGAAGCTGAACCGCAGAGCTGGAGGATGTCGGCGTAAAAAGAAAGAAAATATAAATGAACCTTTCATATCTGAACGTGTGCTTCAGGACCAAAGCCAGGACATCTATGCTCACAGCCTTTTGACCAGAGCCTCATTAATCACACTCCTACACATGACGTAGAGTAATTACCTGCACAGAAAGACACATATGCACACACCCTCATTCACTGCATTCAACACACTCCGTGCATTCAGTGTGTGAAAGTATGCACGAACAGTCGGAACAAATGACGGCCAATTTAATGAGCTCAAACACATCTTTAACAAGTGTACCTGGGTTTTGATCGAGGCGATGGCGGAGTTGCATCGCTGATCGTTCACACACGTACGCAGCAGGTTTCAAGGGTAGATCCAGCCACGTACGGGGTGTGTGTGTGTTTGGAGGTGCTGGGCAGGGTCATGGATCCCTACTGCCCGGGGAGGGAGTCAGTCTGTCTAGGAATGATGAAATCCTCCACCTGTCCTCATTCATCAAACCCACAACACATATTAATTATCACAAACCTTCAGAGTTACAGCAGAGGACACACACACACACACACCAGCCTCCATTCGACGGTCCACCACCCAAACTAACACCACCAACTCGGACTTCAGTTCATCAGCTGAGCTGCTCAGGAAATAACGTTCGGAGTAATTACCTGTGACATTTGAGGCACAAACATTTTCACAGGACAAATAAATGTCAGTAGTCTATATCTCTGTCCCCTCACAAAGAGTTACAGATCACTGAGAAAACTGTCAGGTTCTTTATTGCACAGGTGCATAAAGGACTAAATAAGGCAATTTCCTTTAGTTTCAAAGTTTCTGATGCAGAGAATCTGTTAGGATTTTTGGAACAAAATAATAATAATAATAATAATAATAATAATGAACATAGAAAAGTGAAAGGGATTCAACTATTAGAGCCATTATAGATCATTAAAAAAAATTTTTTGTAAATTTCAACCCAAAAACTCAACAATTTTGAGATTAACATCGAAAATGTTTACAAAAAAACTTGAAAATTTCTGAAGTCCAAAAGTCAAAAATCTGTGAGAAAAACTTTTTAGATTAATCTCCCAAATAAAATAAAAAAATAAAAAATTTTGAATTTCAAAAGTTTAAAATTTGCAAGATAAAAATTCCAGAAATTTTGAGAAGAAGCTCAGAAATTATTGAGGAAAAAACATGGAAATGTCTGAGTTTAAAAAGTCCAAAATGTATGAGGAAAAAACCCAGAAAAGTGGAGATTAACATCAGAAATTTTCTGGTTGAAAATTTAAATGTAAAAAATTTGAGACTTTTTGCGCTTTTTTCTGGAAAATTCAGAGATAAATCTCACAGTAAAATTTTTATTTCTCACCAAGGTTTGATTTTTCAAGCTCAGATTCTTTCGTGGAAATTTTTTTTTTTAATCTCCAATGTTTCTATTACACTGTGGAAACCATCCCTACTGCTTTCTATTATCCTCCATACAATAAGTGGCTTTTCTGTGACATATTCTCTGCTCATACTCTCAACACCAGTGTGAATATTGTGTAATGTGAACTTTTATGAGTAAAGCTGTCACCATCCATCGTCTTACGCTCATAAAGCTTTGTGTTGTAGTGCTATTTTCCATAATTGGTTTGGATTATGTTTCAACAACGGCCAATAACCGCCTTGTCTGCCAGTGGAACTGACTCTCAGTGAATGTGTGACATCAGGAATGTATTAGACATGTACCAACCCCAAGTCAGCGTGTTTCTGTGCGACACTCCCAGGGCGGTTCAAGGACTTCCCCAGAGCCTGTTCATAATTGAGTGGAGATCATTAGGATGCTGTAGACTTCTAATCTTTTTTTTAAAGCATTTTATAATAAGACAGAGACCAGCTGGTGTCCATTGAGAGTCTCCCAGAGACCCGGATGATTAAAGTCCTCTAAACGACCGCCTTTGGTCCTTAGCTGAGATGTTTCCCTTTTAATCAGACATAAGTCCTCATCGCTCCCCCTGTTTCTCTGACACCAGTCACACAAGCAGCGCAGAGTCCCTTCAAAACTGACGGCCAATTAGAAAGGACACGGAGAAGATGAAGGCCCTATTATCACGTTGTCCTCAGCCATACGTTCAACCAATTAACTGCAGTCAGTATGGACTAAAAAGAAAAAAAAAAACGTCCCTTTCTCCCCGAGCACAGTGAGAACGAACGAACATGAGCCATGAAGGCGGAGGAAGGACAGACGCAGACACTTAATTGATCTTCATTAGGTTAATTATGGCTGTGATGTTGGGCTCAGAATGAGAAACGGGTCGTGAAGAGCTTTCTGAGAACAACATGTGAAGCTTTCTGTTGACCTTGACGGTTCAGAGAGAGAGAAGTGACGGTTCAGAAAAAGTAAAGAACTCAGCAAAACAGGACGGAAAGGAAAGATTGTTTGTGTGTTTTACCCTCTTATCCACCCCGGTGCATGGGTGACTGCACTGTCAGCAGGCGCAGCTCTGCCCTTGCATTTGAATAAACACCATGTGAGTCGGCTGGCCGTGTATAATATCTGTCAGGGAGCTGCCGCCCGCTGATCCTGGGGACTCTGACCTGCGTCCCCGGGGAGCCGCTGACGGGACGTTGTAGTGACAGGGTTTCTTCCCTGTCGATCTGAACGCTGATCCACCTAACACCCTTGTCCCACTCGACTCGAAACCCAATCGGCTCGCCTGTCTGCTCCACGCATGGAAATAAGCAGGGCGATGAATAGTCGCAAGCTCAGGAAAAAAACCCAGGCTGGAAGATGGCCATCAGCGAGATTGATGGTCCCCGTGAATTTGGTTGTTCTCCCGTCAGTTTACTGAATAATAAATCTGTCAGCCAAGTGTTGGCGTCTTTAAAGTCACCATGCAGATATGAACTGTTTCAGGACTCAGTCTAAGAATACTACAGCAGTAAAGAAAGCATGACAATCAGTGGAGTTCGATTTAAAACCTGCATGGATCTTTACTGATACAAAACATCTTTAAACAAGTTAACACAACAAACTGCATTTAAAACAATTTATAATGAGATACTCTTTCATTTAAATGCATTCAGAGTGACCTAAGAAATGTATTTTCCCATTATAGATTGATTCTGTTTGCCTTTGTGGATACCAGACTAAGACAACATAAAGAAATCAGTTTTCATGAATGATGAGATCATGAACTATCTGTAATTATACACATTTTATGTTTCAATTTCATCAGCCACACCCAGGCCTGAATATTGCTAGGCCTGTAGAATCAAGAAATCACATAAAAAACCTACCTCATAACTAAAAGTATACTAAAAGATGTGAAAAACCAACTCACTTTGCATAAATCTAAACCAATTCAAAAACTGGAGCACCATGTAGCTTCACGTCGACCGGATCAGTTTTACTTTGCTTAAAATGTCTGTGGGCCATTTTTTAAAAAATGGCTGCTCTTATAAGAAGCTTTTTTTTCCTTTAAAAGAGAAATTCTAATTTGTTCCAAGACAAAAATAAATCATCTTATGAAACTTGCTCTTGTAATTTTGTTCTATCAAAACAGATTTTTACGTAAACAAGTTCTTCACTGCAAAAGTATTTTTGGTCTAATTTTTAAGACAAGTATCTTACAATGCTTTAAATTAAGGCAAAACTGACTATAAAGTAACTTTTCATCAAGAAATAGGAGCTTTTTAAGTCAGTAATTCCCTAATAAGTATGAAAAATACTATTTCCATTGTCAAATTCTTTTATTTATAATCTACCAACGAAACTAGGACTTTTCCATCAATATTAAGGAATAATTGACTGAAACAAGCTGCTATTTCTTGCTGAAAAGTTACTTCATAGTTTTGTCTTTTTTCAAGTTTAGATATTTGCACTAAAACTTCTAAAGTTGGTAAGATTTAGTTTTTGCAGTGAACTGGATCTCAACGAGACAACCACTATAAATAAAGGTAACAAAAAAATAAAGTTTTAGATTGAAAGTATATTTTTATGTCCCCTAAAATAAACAGTACCTTTGTTTTGTCATACAAGGCGTGGTTGTCCAGAAGCATCTGTCGTTCCAGTCGAGCAAACCTTCGTAAGTCTCTCTCAAACATCTGGGAAAGAGCGAAGTAGCAGCTTAAAGTCAAAACGTTTTTTACGTAATTCAGACATTAAGTTTTAGATTTTTACCCTTATGAAAGGCTAACATTCAATATGATGCCCTCATTAGAAAATAACCAGAGATGGGGCGAAAAACCCACATCTAAATGGTGATGGCAGCTTTTCTCCCTTCCTTACCCGGGAGCCGGTCCAGCCGAGCATCGTGAAGGCGAAGCGATCCGCCGGCGGCGACACCAGGTCCACGCGCACCGCTCTCCACCCGCGGCCGTCGCCCTCGGCTCTCTGAAGGCCTCCCTCCACCCGGCTGCCCTCCAGACGCAGGATCAGGAAGCACTTTGCAAAGTGATCCATGGCCTCAAACCTGTGGCTGGGAAGCTTTGAGATGTCAAAGGTCGACGCCTGGTAATCAGAGAAGAGTAGAAGACCCTGATGGAGGAAAACAAACAGGTGTTGAGCTGCAAAGGTAAAATACTGCATTGCCTGGAAAAGATGAACAATTCTTTCAGCCACGAGGCTAAAATAGTGAAAACTGATCATGTTTCCTCTCCGGCTCAAAACACGCAGCTGTTCATTTCTAGTGGATTCACTCTGAACATGAAATCATGCAATAGATTCATTTTAGTTAGTTTCCCTTCAAATAATAAAGGGTCATTTTTAAAGAAAAATAGCTGCAAAAACATAAAGAAAAATAAAATTTCTTTAATATCATGACTATTCTCAAAATATTATTTTATTCTCATTATTTCAACTTTATTCTAAACTTTATTTTCATTTTGGTCTCATGATTTTATAACTTTCTGTCTTGTAATTAAATTTTTATATATCTATATTGTTATATATATACAACAATATATATATATATAAAAATAGAAACACTTTCCTTGTAAAAGTTTAAAACCCACTGGACGTTTGCTTTTTTGCCATATTGCAGCAAAAAAAAAAAATTTTTGTTTTTTATTTGTGATTTTATTTTTAGTCCAACATAAAATAATGTGTAACTGTGAAGTGGAAGGAAAATAATGCACACAATTCTGCATATGAATAAAAGTCTGAAAGTCGTGGCTGGCATTCATTTCCATGTCACCAAGTCGGTTCTTTGCAGAAGCACATTTTGCAGCAAAGCTCCCAGATTTTCAAAGCTTTAAAGTGACCTTTTAGACTTTTCTTTTCTTTTGCAAAATATCTCCCGTTATATCAGAAGGGATGGAGAGCATCCGTCAACAAAAACTTTGCAATTAGATTCAGCTCCAAACTTTTGACTTGTACTTTTCTGACAAATAATATTTTACATACAGAAGGAAAAGGTTTTAATAACAGCGTTTAAATTATGCAACATATTTTTGGCATGAATGTTTGTGTAAGTACCGTCATACTATTACTTTTAAAAAGTCCTACTTTCTAACAGCAGAAGCAAACTAGATTTTACAGAATCTCTTGCTTCTGTAAAATTTCAGCTGAAGACAAAGTAGTGTGGTTTAGTTGGAAACTCAACTGCTTTCCTAGAAAATATTGCAACTGGCTTCAGAGCCAGACTGAGTCTAATCCTGGAAGTAAAAGGCAGTTCAGACACAAACCCTTCGGCGTTCAAAATGGTTGCATTGAGGTTATGTTTCTTTAAACAAGGCTGCATATATTTACCATCTTCAAGCAGTGAACTAAGGAAGGAGCAGAACTCAGCAACAAAATCTTGTTGACTAGTGGATGCTATGATGCTGAGGTTAATTTGTCTCTTTTTCTCTGTGAGCGCCGATGAATAAAGATGAAGTCTCATCATCCTCTCAGTAACTGCAGCCTGTAAATGATAGTCTAGGCTGATATTTGCTTATTGTTGATGGGCAGTAGGACCGATAATTATTCAAATAACTGCATGAAATTTGCTGTGAGTTACACTGCTGCAGGATTTATACAAAAACTTTGATCTGCGGTTTTTCTCCCAGCAAAACTAATTTTAATTTGTCCAGTGGATGTCGTTGCTGCAGGCAATTAGTTTATTCTTATTTTTTTATTATCTGGTGTTGCCACAAGGTTCAATGTACATTTTTAGAAAAGAAAATATGTACGAGTGATGAGTTTGTTGACAGTAATACTCACAGTGATGGTGTGTGTGGACTTTTCAGACAAAGTACTAAAGATATGAGCTACTACTGGAAATAGGAAGAAAGGTCTTACTACAGAATGTGTAATAATTACAGCAGTTGGTAACAGTCACCATCTCGTTTTCTCACCCCTCTTTAAAGGTTGACCTTAAAAGTGGTCAGAGTCCTGAAGGGACTTTGCTCATCTGTTCAAAGAGTGTGGAAATGCAAAACCATCAAGCTGTTCAGGAAGTAGACGGGCTGTGTGACCCAAACACATTGATATCAGAACTAAAGCAAAAAGGCCTGTAAAGATGCTTGATGCTGCATATTGCTGGTTCACACTGAACGCGTTTCGTGTGTCAAAAACGTATCTGATGCTTCAAGTTGGACGTGTTTGCTCCAGACGCGCGTTGGAGTGAACCGCTGTTTCCGTTGCTGATCTCTTTGTACAATACTGGATGAAATTGAGAGAGTGGCACCAAAATATTATGCAGTGGAAGCTTCTGCAATCACAACACAAGTTTACTGAACATTTTAAGTTTATTGAACAAGCAGCAACAGCTGTTAACGGCACAACGTGCGATGGAGCCTTTGGCCGTTTTTTTCCTCTCCTGGTTACTTTGAGCAATGGCAGATGAAATATTGAGAGTATCTAGGTTTTATTTACTGAATTCAGTTGATTTCTGTTGCAGAAATCAACGACGACTGCAGAATTCAGTCTTCGTTGGATGCGTGTTTGAAGTCACCAGATAATTCAGGGGTTTTGTGAGTTTCATGAGGTCCATAAGCTAGCTGCATGCTGACGAGGGCTGCTATGATCTCTGATGACCTGCTAACCCACATCGGTGCCTGCATCTCCTGGCAGGACTCCAACTACAACGTAGTGCAACTATGGCGGAGTCAGATGATCCAACTCCTGCGTCGGTCACTCAAAATGCTCCAATCGCGCAACGCTTGACACCCAAAACCCATCACAGTGCCCCTCGACGCGAATCCACAGAGGAAACCTGACACTCAAATCGCGTTTGGTGTGAACGCAGCATATTCCTTACTTGCCATTATTTTGTAGAAATCATTTTTCTTTTTGACATTAAAGGTGTTTCTTTTGTCAAATAAGCCAAACTTTGTCGATCATGATTGAGTTATAAAAGTATTAAAAAAGGTAAAACATATATGGATTTAATACTTTTTATATGATGCAGCAGTGAAACCCACAGTCAGACATGATGTTAGGCTACTGGGAAAATAGAAAATATAAATAAAGTTTGAAAACAGTTTTTGAAATGCTAAACCCTGAAGAAAAAAGTAAAACACAGCTGAGTACAAAGTGAGCAACTTAGATTGAGGCAACAAACAAACACAAAGTCAATAGACTGATTTCCTTCAGGAGGCTCTCTGGAAGATGAAGGTTTTCCTAGATCCAAAGGAGTTAGTGCGCTTTAGATTACAAATTTTCAATTTAATTCCAGCGCCCAGCGTGATTGTTTGGGATGCTACTTTTCTCACGCTGCCCATAAACTTGCCACATTCTCCTTAAAGACCAATAACTGTGGAAGTAAATCTGGGAAGCCGCTTCTCTGCCTGCTCATCTGATGAGAGAGGGTAATTACAAAACATTTAACACCTTGTCAGCATAGCGCGAATTGCTGCTCCTGAGCACAGGTCACTGGAAAGGAACAATGTTTCTCACAAGGCAATGAGAAATCCAGAGGCAGTTCGGAAAACCTGAGTGACAGATGGGGAGGAAAAAGCTCAAAGAAACCGGCAGGCCCTCTTTACTTCCACTCTCTAATTATCTTTCTAAGTGGAGTCATTTCTTGTGCAACTGTAGGGAGAAATTCTCCATGTCACCCCTTGTCTGCATCCCTGATAACTCTCTGCAATTACAGATAACCATTCACCCTCCAATAATAGGCCAGGACTGGGAGTCTTAAAGTTCGCCTGATGCTCAATAATAGTGTAGCTGCAGGCACTAAAAGTACCAACCAAGATGAGGCTGGGATGACGGCATGAAAGCATTAAAATACTGACAAATCTGAAAATAAAATCCTCCCCAAGTCAGACAGCAGGACCAGCTAAAGATATGGAGCATTTCACATGTGCAGTATTAAGAAAACTCAGTGCTTTACAAAAGGAATAATAAGCCTTTAACTTTTTCAAGTATTTTACTGCAATTTGTGCAATAAAGACCTGAAACATTAGCAATGCACACAAGACACTGTTCAAATATTACATAAGAATCACTGGATTGTTCTGTGAGATTGAATCTTTCTGTCTGTACAAACGAAACCGTCAACACAGTTCAATATCTAACAGCTCGAAGTCGGTCACTAAGAAATCCACCATAAAAAGGATGTCATGAAGTTCCCCCGTCTCAGCATTTCCAGGATCTGTTTAGCCCAACAGCTCTATGTAATCATCTCACTCACAGCAGGTAGCGTTAGCCAGGGAGGATAAACTTTTCCCTGAAGCCTTTTCTTTGAGCAGCGGTTTAAAAATAAATAATAAAGGTTGAGTAAACAAGCCTTCTGAAAAGGTGATCTAAAGCCGACGCTGTTGTAATTTCTATTAGCTTGATTTCCCGGGTCCTTTCCTTCAGGGAGCATGACGAGAGGCCGCAGCAGCCACCTGGAGCTGAAGACGAGCGATACGTCACCAGGGGCCCCCGTCAGGGGCCCGTCAGACGCGCTGATCTCATCTCCAATTCCCTCTGACTCACAAAAACGGAGATTAAAGAAAAAATAAAAAAATCTCCATGTGCGTTAGCCAGGACTGTTTGAACTGCACCGCGACTTTGAAGCAGAGATTTGCCAGAACTAAAGCGACTGACTACTGAAATAAAAGTGGAACATTTTGTGTAACTGTGCGCCAAAATAACTAACTTTCATTTAGGTCCTAAAATTATTCATTTTGATTAAACAGCCCCAGCTGTATGGAGAGCTTTTCTTGACTTATATTAATTAAAATGTTAGTTTTTTCATTTAAAACTAAATGAAAAAACTAAAGTGCTAAAAAACACCAGGCAGCCATTTTCTGGCAATAAGTTCATGTTTTGCAATTGAATGCAGTTATTGATGAGGCTTCAGAAAACTGTATTGCCACAGAGGACAATATTTAGAGACAAAGACGGTCGATAGCATCATGTGGACATCCATTGCCTTTAGTCAGGTGAAGCTGAAACTCATCCGTCTGATGCAGAGGTTCCTGGCTGACCTTGACTCTGCCCCCAAGTCATGCTTCCTGAATACCAGCATCAGAAGGGGGCAGGTAAAAATGATGAACCCTTTTTTAAAAGGACATTCTTAGATGGAAGTATTTTTATCTCCAGGCTGTAAAGGGGAGCTGGATAGAGTGGACAGGATGCGCATGTGTTAGGCCTGCCTCTGACACAAGGCCTGAGTGAAGACACGACGGCCCCCAGGGGCTCGATTGCACATGACAAGGTTACACGACTTAAAGTCAACCTTTGCTACCTCCACTTAATCACTACCTCTCGTGTCCTCGTCCCTGCAGAGCAGCCCCTCTCTCCTCATCCCCTTTCTGCCTGCCCCGCTGAGAAGAAAGCTTCCAGTCGTACCACGCTGTCCTTTCTTAGGCTCTGAAAGCCTTTTTAACACCTGCCCTATCCATCTAATTCGCTGTCCTCGCATATCCACACACACTTTCACACCTTCACCTTGCTCCGTCTCCCTACAGTGAATGGAAATGGCTGCAAGATGTGAGTTCCCAGTGATAGCAGACAGTAAGTAGGAGGTAATTATCATAAGGACAGACCTCTGGTGAGGTGCAGACAAAAGGCGCAGCGGCTGAAACAAAGAATGAAGATGGAGGGATTTATTTTTAAACCCAATGAGGACAAAAAGATGAGAGTAGCCAGACAGTGCAGGTCTGTGAAGCACTTATCTCCTGTTATAACCCTCTCCAGCTATGTATAGAACAGCATTCATACCTGGTCCCCACTGCTCCGTTTCAAACTGTACATCTCCACATAATTCTGAATCAGTGTCAAAGCTGAATCTTTCTGACAAATAAAGTTTCGTGGAGACCAAGTAGTCTTGGAACGTGAGTGATTTTCAGTAATCTTTTAATTTTACTGACATAGTTCTTCTGGCTGGAAATAGCATTAAAAAGGGAACTATTATGCAAAATTAACACTCTGAACTTTTTTGTACTTCTATTAGGGCTTCTACTGCTTCTACAAACAGCCCAAGTGCATCTTTTTTGGTAGTAAGTCCATGTTTTTATGGTGTCTGGAAAATGAGCCGTTTCAAAAACCTTCTGAATGTTAACGCCCGTCCGCAGATGTCACAGCCCGTCACCTAGCAACCCCAGCAAAGCCCAGCCCGTTACCTAGCAACCCAAGCTGAGCTCCAGCTGGTTTGACCACTGTTTGCGCTGTGCAATGGCTGCTGGAAGACAAGTGTTTTGTTGTTGACTTACTATCCAGAAACCACCTGCTACATTCTGCTACATTCTTGCTGCAATGTAGAAAGAATGTAGCAGGTTTTCAAAGATTTACAGTTGTATAACTGTGTATCTGTCTGCATCAACTTTCATCTACAAGACTAAACATCGAGTTGGGGGGCGTGGCCAGCAGCGGCTCATTTGGATTTAAAGTGACAAAAAGCTCATTCTGAAAGGAGCCCAACATATTCACAACTGAGCAGATTAAAATCTCATTATCTAAGAATGATTTTGTGTAAAATATATATATTTGTAATGCATAGCACATAGATATATCCTAACTTGTTCTAACTTTTTAATGTCCCAGCTGGAGTCTTGACTTAATCTGACAAAGGGAAAGTAAAAATTAGGCTGATGGCAAACAATTGGAAACATACAAAGGCAAAAATATACGTCACTACTGTTGTATGAGTAGGTTTATAGCAAACTTTCAAGGTCATGATTGAGCAATGTAAAATCTATTATTCTGACAGTCAGTTGGTTAAGGGGAGTTTTGTTTAATGGGCTATGAAATGATGATTAAATAACTGATGATTAATTTAGCTAAATTTAGAATCAGGCTATGATGAATGAAGAAAGATAGTCACTAATTAATGCTGGATTAACTCTACTACCTCTAAGTCCAGTTTCTGTTCAGGTTATGGACTGGTTTTAAAGACCACATATGAAAGAGACACACACTCACCTGTCCATACAGAGAGCATTGGGAATAATTAGAAGCGGCTATGTCTTCACAGAGAACGGGATCTAACATTAGCAACACATCATTAGCTGCTTAATAAGATGGCAAAACAGTAGATGCTAAAAAAAGAAGACAGAAAATGGAGCTTGTTTTATTTTCTACCTGGCAAGCAAGCTGCAAACTGCAGAGTAATGGATTATGGAAAACAAATATTCACAAAACAAAAGCTTTAACTGGATCCACAGTAAATTACAGTCAGCTGTGGAGGTGTAGTACTCAGTAGTGAGCAAATACTCCAGGCTCTATGCTGGACGCTCCTCCACAAGACCAACTAACATTGGAGTTTAGTCACAAACAATTCAATTGCAGACAATACAAACACAAAGAATATGTATCAATACCCAGATCCATTAAGAGAATAAATGTGCCAAACGCAAGCACCACTAGGCAGAGCTTCACAAATGAAACATCCCATAATAAGCTTGTCTATGTAAGGATTTGGAGGTTCCCTGCTCCGGTTTGACTCTCTGGCTTGGAAAGACACCTGAAGGCAACATGGAAACAAACAATACCTGGTAATCCTTCACACCCGCATCAAGAAACAAGCCTCAGATTCATTCGATTCACAGCCGCTACAACGCAAACAAAGCAACACAAGCCTGTCAACTGGTCAGACCTAGAAAAAAAAATTGATTTTTGAGCAAGATACTTGGATTAGACCATAAGCTGCCTCCTGAGAGGCAGTTCTGTATATATGGCCAATACCTGTAAGCTAAATAATCAAAAATCAATGATATACTCCTGAATTATTCCAGATAGCCCGATAGACTCGTTTTGTTTGGGGACCAAAGTAGCAACATTTGAGCTGCAGCGGTTTGCTTCCACACTGCAGTGTGTTAAACAAAACTAATTGAAAATCCTTTTCCCCTCCTCGCCTGTGGGGGCGCTGCACCAAGAACCGCTGAAGCTAATAAAAGAGAAATCTCAGAAGAAGACGTGTGCTTCCTTCTTCAGTGGAGTGGCGTCAGATTTTAGCAGCTGTAGGATTTTTCTTTTGCACCCAACGCTAGATTCCCACAATTGTTTTGGTTGTATTTACCCAGAATTCCCTGTGTTGTGGTCCGATTCTATACCATGTTGGTAATGTATAAAAGTAGTTTTAGTGTGCTTTGAAAATTTCTGACCACCGAGTTGAACACTTCTTGTAACAAAAAAAAAAACAACAAACAAAAAGAATTTGCATCAAATCCCTTCGCCAGATTCTTTAAGTCTTTTAAAAAGTCTCACTGTTTGCTAATTTCCAATTCTGTCCCGTTCTCAGCATAGAGGAATGTGTTTCCATGCAGCGCCTAAATTCGACACCCTGCGGCACAACGATATTTGTCAAATTATTGTTAAATTAGAAGAAAGTAATTGTCGTCATTTTAATGCAGCCATTAATTAAAACATCAAGTGTATGTAAACATAACCTGCTATTAACACTGTGACTCTCCATGTTTTATCTTTGGCTGACACATTTTCTCACTTTATCGTTTTCTAATGGCTCTGCCTCTCTTTCATCAGCTGCCTGCCTTTTACATTCATGCTCTCCTTCTTTCATCATTTCAGCCGCCTTTCCATCTTGCCCACTTTCGATTTAAGGATCCATTTTCCATTACTGGGTGTCCAGAGCGATCTATGGCCTTAAATACTCTGCAACAAGTTTGTGAAATAACCAATTGTATGTTATCTATTATTAAATTCAGCCACATCTTTTTAATAATTTCAATTTCAGATAACTTAAGTACCACAACTCTTGTTATTTCCTTCAAGTAAAAAAGAAAGCTTCAATGAGAATCTGCGATAATAACCCATTAATAAACTGTTAAAATGTGAATAAAAAGCTATTTCTGCCTACAGTAATTAAGTTAAATAATATTAAATATTTCCACATTTGTGTAATTTTGCAGTCTACAGATAAAAACTGATTACATTTGATTAATAAACAATATTTAAGCACAGAACTGTTATTTTGAAGGTTTTATTTACGTGTCTTGCTAGACTTTGAAGGGCCACATAAAAAATTATGGTGGGCCAGATTTAGCCCCCGAGCCTCGAGTTTGACACGTGTGCTCCAGATGTTGCTGAGACATCTGTCCTCTAATCCTGGAATTTTTTTTCAAATGATAAAAGGCCGACTTTGTTATTATTAATAAAATAATTCAGGATATTTGATAGCAGATGACCACATGAATACAAACATTTCACTCCTTAGAAACTCCAACTAAGTTAAGAAAAAACTTCAAAGGTGAGATTGTATGAATATTTTAAAGTATGTTCTGGCGCTTTCCTTTTTTTGTGTGTGAAAGTTTCATATTTTTGTGTTACTTTCACACAATCTGGGGTAAAACTTGGCTATTCGGTTTGAAAATAACACAAAAAAAGGCCTGGAGCAAAGATTTGAGCTTCGAACATGATCAGTGCTTAGCTGCATTATTTCTGGCAGACAGACAGACACACAGACAGACAGACATGGCTTGTATCAAACTCAAGCCCATTTTCACACATCAGCACAGAAGATGTTCCAGGGCAGGTGCTGACAAGCTCTTTTTTTTACTATTCACACATCTGCATCACAGGGGGAGATTTATATTTATATATATATACATATATATTTTCCGTGTTTGAGATGCGCTCTTACAGCTGGAGGACGGGGCGGGTGTCTGCTGAGGAGCAGCTGCCGCCGCTGCAGGAGCATCATAGTATTTATTAACATCTCTTACAGGAAAGTCAGCAAAGCTTTTGTGTTGATAATAAAACAGTGTTTCTGAATGTGTCACTGTTTTTCTGTGAATGTGTTTGAAAGATCTGTTCCTGCGTTCCTGCATTGCCTCATCTGCTGATGTGTGAGAGATTTTATGCAGGTATCAGGTACGGAGCTAATGTGTTGACATCTTTGTTTGCATGTGTGAAACAGCTCTTTCTGAAACAGTAGAGCTTTATTGGAGTTTCTTTCTGCTATATGATGTCATTTTCAGATGTGTCAGTGGAACATTAATTGAGGTCAAGAGGTTTTAGTTGGAGATAATTGCCTACAACTTAACATTTTATTTTTTAGTTACTTAAACCTACAAAGGATTCATTGTAGCTTTTGTTTTACAATTCATGGCGTAAAATTCTGAAAGAAGTTTAATGAAAACAAAGCCAACATTTAATACAATTTAAGGGGAAATATAAATATAAGAAAGTAATTTTCACAAGATAGAGAAATGTGGGTGGGAAACGGCACAAATGTGAATGTAAATGCATTTATTTAGCTGTGTATGCAGAGCCATGACAAAAAAACAGATAAAATAAAAAAATTATTCTCCTTTTTTGATTTAATAATGAGGGTCCATCTGAAAACATAAGATGAGTTCGTGGCAGGAATTTCAAACTCATTTGTCTTTATATGGTCGTTTGTGGGGGAATGGGTTGATAAAACTGTCTATTAAAATACTGTTAAAATATTAATAAAAAGCTGTTTCTGCATTCGATGAGAATTTCTTGAAATTAAATCATATTTAACATAAAACTATTCATTTGATTGATAAAATAACATTTAAACAACTGTTATCTTAAATATTCTATTTCTACAGTAATGGATAGAGCATATTGAGCATATTAAGAGTATCGTGGTGCAAAAACTTGTCTTATATTCCTTGTTAATTTCTGTTATTTTATATGACTGTTATATTCTAACTAAATTTTTGCATAACTAAAGTGAAGCAATGAGACACAGGAAACGCTCAGATGAGCAGTGATGTTTGAACTTCACTTTGCAAATTATAGTAAAGCTGCAAACATCAGAATCCTAAACATCTGAAAATAATGATTCTTTTTTTCTGTTGCTCTTTTGGCCACAAATCCCCAAACGTTTGCAGGCAATAGAAAGCGTCTACTTACTTGTTTTTTCAGGCTTCCTATGATGCTGATCAGAAGGTTTTCCTCCTTCCCCAGCTCTGTTGTGGTCACTATGAAGTCGACATCATGGCCAAAGTCCTTCCCCCTAAAACAAAACACAAAGTGTTGCTACAGTAAACACTGTTTGATTCTCAAAAGAAAACTAATCCTACTGGAGCATTAAAGTTGTTTTAAATATTTTGTTTTCTTCCTGTATCAATTATAACTTTTTCTGCTTGAATTGATGTTTTATCCATCAGCTGTGTTGAAGGGAGGTTTGATTATGGTTATTATGATAGGATGACTGCCAGGAACAGATGTCAGGTAAAACTCAGCAGATCCCCACAGGAACTGAAAGCACACAAAAGGTGCGTCAGAGTGACTATCTGGCACCTGAATCAGTAACTGAAATCCTTCCTCCTTTTCTTTGGGCATGCCCAAAAACATTGCTTCCAAACTTAGTAGATTTTGAATAATTCATGTTTTTATTTTGAGTCAGGATGTGTTGCATTTAATAAAAACAGAAGATGCAAAATAATGTTGCTAAACAAGCAGAGGATTCAAGCAAAACGAGACCAGACCAGATGTGAATGCACAATCTAAACGTCGCTAAATTTATTAAAGAGTGGAAGATAGCAGACACCAAATGCATCTCAAGTGTCTTATAGTGTAAAATAACTGTTCTGTTTCAGGAATAATTACATAAAGATGTAATCTAAACTGTTTAAACAATTGATCTACAACGATTCACAAGATATTTCTCTTTCTTTGTAGGTTTCTGGCTGCATTTAGGTAAGATGACAGAAAAATAGCAGCTTTAATAGGATTTTGTGTGGGGAGAAGAAAGCGTATTATGATGGACTTGTCCGCATCAACTTGGCCCTTCCTGCCGAAAAAAAAAGATTCATTTCAAACTGATCATTATCTAGCGCGCACACACATTACACACACTTTACCACAGAAACCCTTTGATAAACAACAGGCGAAATCCTGCAGAAGTACGCTCCAGTGTCACTGCTACCACAAAGCAGAATGTCAGTGAATGTTGTGGGCGATATGGCGCCAAAGACGCTTCTGCATCCACAAAACTCTGCGTTTGATCTCTCCTTCGTGCCACTGGCAAATGACTGACGGCAGTCAGTGTGAGTGACATTAAAGGAGTGGAGAGGCTGAGGATAGCTGCAGGGGGAAGCTTCAAAGGTTCACACGGCTAAATCAGGTAGCAAGTCAGAAATAAGAAAAGTTTGAGCCCTTACAGTTATGGTGGCATTAACGGGACGTCGAGGTGGCAGAGGATAAAGGGCATACATCATCATTTTTACAAGGTTTTTTCTGCTGTTTTTCTCATGCTTGTAGCTCAGGAGTTATAATGTTTGTCTATGAACAAAGTAGGAGACAGAAAAAGAAACAAGAAGAAGCAGAAAATGGGAAGTTCAGCTAAAAATATGACATGTCTGGCCTTTATTTTCCAATATTTATTCCACCTGGAAGATAGAAGGATACAAACATTTGACTGGTGGGACTTTTTGTTTCAAGATGCATCACAGATTTCTATGTGTGGAGCGAGAGGCATTCCTCTAATTCAGCACGCTTAACTGGCTAAGCTGAGATCCTCTAATGTTTCCAGCATGTGCATTGTGCTGTTGTTAAACTACTATTACTGCTGGCTTCTCTGTGCAGGCAAAACTCACTCAAGTTTGCAGCTTAAATGTGCTTCATGAATGGAGGAAAATGCCTAAGCTGGAAAAAAAAAGACATTCATGTTGCAAGAACAACCTGCTCTCTGTGATATTCAGTCCTAATCTGTAGAAATGGCATCATTGCATTACATTTTAACTTCTTCTAGTAAAATCTGTCAGATTTAAATACACTATTTAATTTAAGACATTAAAAATGTCTGTTCACGCATATTGTTAACATCCGGAAATACTTGCCATCTATATATTCTGTTGACCAAATAAAACCTGGAGATGTAGGTTTTATTAACCAACAGAAAAATCGCTGAGGAACAACTCAAAACCACTCGTTTTTCTTGCTCTCGCTAAACGCAGACCCGTTGCTGTAGCAACTAACTGACAACAGCTCCACTAGTGTTTCAGGATTCAACACCAAAAAAACATTTTCCACAAAAAGAACATTCAGTGTTTTCCACAGCACATCTATATGTGTCAAAGTTAAGCCAGCACAGCTAACCTGCTTCCTTCTCCCTCGCTACTTTTTAATTCAAAACTTTTTACTGATCTTTGAAATTTAATACTTTTTACCTTTTTCTTTTACACATCAGGCGTATATTTAAGATTTAGCTTTTAATGTTGCAAAAACTGCAAAAACAAAATCTTATCAAGTATTTTTGGTCTAGTTTCTCGTGCAAATATCTAACTTTAACTTAAAAGTTAGATAAAAGTTAAGTTAAAAGATGAAGAACCATTAATTCCACTGGCAGATAAATTGACTCATAACATGGGAAAATGTCTTGTTATAGGTTGAATAAACTTCCAAAGGAGGTTGAACCTTTTCATCAATATTAAGGAATTATTTACTTAAAACAAGCTTTTATATATTGCCAAAAAAAAAGTTACTTGTAAGTTGTCTTATTTGAAGTTTGCCAAGATATCTGCATTAGAAATCTGCGTCTGCGAGCGTGGCGTCACATTGCAACGTTTCTATAGAAAAGCAGATATTTTCCTCTTTACTCTTGGCTGAACAGAGGCTCTGCTTGTTCACTGATGCAAAGTGTGGAGTAGCAGCCATGTGTTTCTCAGCACGTGGTGCAACACGGAGCCGAAGTGAAGAACATTTTGAACACCTGGTGTGAATTCAGCATGTCTACTTTTTTTATTGCGTGAGGGAAAGTGCTAAATTATTCACAGGTATGCACTAGGCCTATAAAATATACATAGCTATTTACAAATTTCTATGGACGACAAGGCGACATGTATGAATAATAAAGAAATGGGAAGTGTTGCTGCTGCTGATGGAAAATCCACAGAATGAAGTTGTCTGCAGGAGGGAGAGAGCTCAGCTGCACTCAGCACCAGGTGGTCCAGAAAAAGAAATCAGAACTATCTTTATTCAATGCATTGTGGTCACCAAGGTAACAGGTGCAAGATGGAGACCAAGACGTCCAGAGTTGAACGGTTCCTCCACTAAGTCTCTGGATTGTTTTCATTATGTTTGGGCCGGCAATGAATTTCTATAAGACAAAGTGAAGTTATTATTTGAATGCATCAAAACCACAAACTCAAGGTTTTCTATTGAGCACAGCTTCCACCCACGCTCCAACATTCCTGCCCATTTTACAACAACAGTAACACACTGATGATGACGAATCAGTGGAGAAAGGGCTTAAAGGGGAAGTATTGTGAGTTTTATAGCACAATCAAGTAACTATGTCACCTTCATCTCTTACAAAAATGCTACACATAAATAACTTAAAAGAAATTTGACTTTGATAAATTGGGCTTCTGTCTCTTTAAAAACTTCTGCTCATTCTGAAACTCCGCCTTCAGGAAGTCCACAAAATGGCTCCTCTGTTAACCCTTCAATAACGTTTCAGCAGCGTTTCACTGAGATATAATGAGCTCAGCAGCTCCACCAGATGTTTGCTAATTGCGGATGGCTAGTCTGAAGGAGCCAAGCGAGGGAGTCGCAGCAGAAGCTCAGAGGAGGTGCTACCTCCACCCAGACGTTTTGCACAGCTGAATGGTTGCCATGGGTATTAAAGGTAAAGGACTTCAACATTATAACATGATGTAAAGTGGTCCTTTATTTCCCTGGTTGTGAAGTAGGGCGCTCTGAACCGGCCACCAGGCAGCAGCTCCGGGAGCAGAAAGGCTGCTGTACTTCAGTCGACGGGCCAGTTAATTTAACAAGGCTTATTGGAAAAATGATGAAATCCCGGACATGATCATCAATCAATAGGACCTCAAGGAACAAACTTAAAAATTGGACATTTTGTTGCCAACACTTAGCAACAACTCAGGCGGAAGTGAGAGTTGTGCAACATAAATAATCACCTGGCCGGAACACGATGCGCTAAACAACACAACATAATTTACCGAAGCTTTGAGGAAAATCATTTGCCCCAAGAAGTTTTAATAATGGAGATACTGGAATCATTCGAGGAATCGTTACTGTGAACCATGACCTCATGCATAAGAGCTGACTCATATCCTGGCTGCTTCATTGCTCACTGAAGATCATGGCTCAACACTGCAAACAAGATCAGTGTTCAGGGGCAGAGCTGGCAGAGTCCAACATTCACTGGGAACGCGCTCACCAAGTTAAATCACCGGGGGCAATATGTTGACTCCGTCTGACTTTATGGATGCAACGTGAAGCCATGGAGACACACCAAGTACTTTGGATCTTACATTAAGACCAGACATCTTGTTTTGCTCTCCCCTCCTGTGAGCTGATAATAGAGTTGGGCTGAACAATCATGACACCATGAATTAAGCCGATAAGGAATCCTTATCTGAGCTGCTGTTGCAGGCAAACAAAGCACAAGACTCAGCCCTGTTTGAGGCTTTGGAGAGCAGATACCACCACCCCCCTCATCAGTGTCACTTTGAGTTAATATTCCAGACAATCTGATGTTACACAAGATCCACAGCAGGGAATCGCTGGCAACATGCTGAAATAAATGCAGCGCTCCACTGACACTGTGCGAGCCTTTTCACGCTGAGTGCTGGTAGAAGCTGCATTTTCACGCCTAATCTATTTTTAATCCCCCCCCACCCCAACAAAACCGCTTTTAAGGCTTGTCACCCGCCTTCCACAGCTGTCCTTTCAATAAGCCTAATGTCAGTGGCATCAACAAATCCCCGCCATGCTGCTTTCCTCTGAAGTGGATGACAACTCCAGCCTGTGAAGCACAGCCCTTATTTTGCAAAACTTTTGGGAGCAGAGTTATTTTCTGTGCATCTTATCCAGAGATAAAAGACGTGATAGAGCCGAAAATATCTATCCGAGGAGCTATGCAATGTACTGTACTTGTAAGTTTTGACAAGGGCTATTGGCCACAAAGCTAATGAGAGTCTCAAATTATAGGTTATTAAATCAAGCTTTGACAGCTTGATCAAAAAGATATCTAAAATATCCCACTGCAGAGAACCAGACGATTATTAGTGGTGCAGCTTGGAGTGTTTGAACTGTTCCAGGCGTCGTCTGCTTTTGAGCAAGAACATATGAAACTGATTGAGTAAAAGTCCTTACTTTTCAGCTACATCTCTGCATGGCTCCAATGAAGTCTCATGTGACTCCTAAAGTCTGCATAAATCTAAAGCGAGGTAAATGGGTGCTTCATCTGGTCGAGTTTAAATCCATATCGGCTCACTCACAGGCCCCTTTACGCTCTGCAGCAAGCTGCTGGCCCATAAATCTTAAGTAGTTCCTCCCCTTCGTTCTTGATGTTAACTATCCATGATGCGCTAATCACTTTCCTCAGCTCATTTTACAACACTCCCCCATCCAGGAGCCATTATTTACATAATCAGATATCTCTACAGCTGTCATCTGTCCTTCTGTAGATTAGGGATGTTGACTTTTTTTTCCTCCTCTGGCGGTGTTTGATGCAGTATTAATTTGAAAAAGCTGTAAACTTTCTTTGTGTATACTGCAGAACAGATGCTATGATAAAAATGTGAATGTTAACGAGTGTACATAGAAATTCAGTGTTTTACAAAAAAAATACCACAATTTAAAGTAAACCAGGATTAATTGAGCATGTTGGCTTAAATGTATTGTAATATTCCTATTAACTAAAAAGTTTATGTTTGTGGTACACCAAAACTCATAATTATTTCAAAAATGTAAATCTTTGTTATATTTTTCACCCAGGGAGGTCTCCATTTTTTCACCCGATGGGTTGATTTTGGTCCATTCTGTACTGGAATCCATAGAGTAAACAGGAAGGCTAACTTCAGTCGCTGGTTATCGTATTGCGTCTGGATGGTGTAATTTTAGATAATGTCACTCTGTGTCACTGTTGGTTGTAATTTTAAAATTTCCCACATGAAAAAAGAAGAGTGCAGTGAGAAAGAGCCGAACAAAACTTCCAAAGGTCCTACCTTTGTGCCCTCAACATTTTTCTCCAGAAGACTTGGAGTCATTTGTACGAGGAAAACCGACGAAGGCTCTAACAGGTGATTGTTACCTTAACAAGCTAAAAATAAATACCATGCTTACAGTTTACAGAAGTACCGGCGGAACGTCTGCCGTTTACGTCCGAACAAAGACAGGAATCTATAGAGCTGTTACCAGACCAGATACAAAGCTAGTCAAGTACCTACCAGATCCTCACGTCTGACCAGCGGTATCACTGTTTCATTTACAAAGTTGAAGGTAGCAGTAGCAGCAAAACAGCCGCTTTTTCGGCCAACTCTGTGATCTTCCTCTATTTGGCCCTCCTCATCTTCATTACCTCTTGTGATTTCTACATTCCCTTTGATTTCAACACGCTCTGGTTCAAATTAAAAAGGCTTAATGACGTTATTCGTCGCTGTTTTGGCTAGACGAAGCTAGGCACGGAGTTTGGACCTTTAGACATCATTCACCCAGAATGCATTCGTGTGACAATATTTTATTAGAATTTATAAAAACTAAGTAGCCTCCAGTATTATTGCTGTATTATTTTTACATCTAAAACCAATATTTCTCAAATAAAGTCTATTGTTACAACTAATTACGGATGCTTTTAAAAGGGTTGAAAAAAAACTATAAATATTTATATGAATGGATGGTAACAGCAAGCTACTATAATTTAGTGATTGTGATCATTGAGATGTAGACTAACCAAGTTGCTTTATTTACATTTAATGGTCAATCTGAAGTCATTTTCTGCAAAACAGGAAGAATATGAAACATGAGCCTTTCTAAGGTTTATGGAGGAAAGAGGAGAAAGTGTATATTATGTTTGTAGCCCAGACAGCATTAAAGGTCATCAGCTAAGTCGTTGCAGCTCTCTCACCCCTGTTGAGAAGCAAGTGCATGTCCTCACTGCCAGACTGCGCTTTGAATTATTTACCTCACACGCTGCTGGGTTATGGCTGGATTTTTACAGCGCCACGGAGCAGAGTGCTCCGTGCTTACTCAGGCACAAAGCAGCGCACATAAAAAGAGAGCAGCACAAAGAGGTGGGAGCGGAGGGAGGTGCTGTCTGTGACCAAAAAGTTGCACTCAGCAGGTTGCTTTACAAGAACACCCGCCATGCGCCCTGATACTGACAATGTAATGCATTTGAGTGACCTAGACTCGGTGCAGAACAGGACTGACCTGTTCTTTTTTTCCTTTAAAAAGACCAAGAATCCAGTTTCAACGCCAAGCTAACCCCTACAGTTACTGCTGACAGGGAATATTCAAATGGGAATCAACACCTCCTGAGACCCGTGTTTTCCTGCGCATAACAAAAGAGATATTTAAGAAAAGCGGCGGGAAGAAAAAGGCGGCGGCGCTGTTCTATTTCATCTGCAATTTCAACGCTGAAAGAAGGAGACAAGCCTTGTACCTCCGAAAGCCACCTGTCAGCGCTAGTATGGCGTTCGGTGTGATCACATGGACAGCCTCGTCAATAATGTTCCCCACGGCCCGTGCCTCTGCTTTACTGACAGCCCTGGAGATGTCTCCATAATGCAGAAAACCTGCAGGGAAAAGACCACATGGTTATTAGTCTGGCAGCTAGCCATCAATCACAGCCATTTGCTCTGGGGAAGCACAGAGTCAGGGTGGATTAAAAGTAAGGTAGAAATATGATACGCTCCGCTTGTTGATAGGAGCTGACTAACAGCGTGCTCCGGCTGCAGACACAAGAGGATTACTGTATCTGCAAACTGTTCCTAATTATAATTGATGCATTGATGATTATCTCATTTTATGCATCTCACTTTGCGTTTTCTCCCGTCTTTGTGCCACTTAAAAAGCTCTTAATTCTCCTTTCTTTTCCTCAGACGAACAGTGATGCACCTCCAATTAATTACAAAACCTTTAATGATTTTTCTGTCGGTGCTGCAGAAAATTAATGGGACAGCTCTTGTTTCTGCTCAGTAGAGATTTCCAGAATACAGCGAGGCGATTAGGGTTCAAAGACATTTTCCACTTCAAAAACCTGCAATATTTCTCCGTTCAAAGTGACGAAACTGGCGTTCCGAATGATGGATTGTGACCGTTTTGATGGACGTGTCTGTCAGCATTATAAACTATTGAATGGAGCTTGAAATGAATGGCAGCCTGTGAACACTGCAATTTGAGGTTTTCAATCACCTGGTCATGAAGTGTAGCACTATGTGCAACCGGCAGCATCTTTTGGAAAGTCACAGCTACTGAAACGCTGCACGTCTGTGTGACTCATTCACCTGCAGTTCCAGGCTAAAGTTTGCACACAGCTTGAAATAATGCATAAGTATGAAGCGTAAAGAAAGAATTCATAATGTTTTATCATTTTTAAAAGCAAATGAAGAAAATAATTAATTGCCTTTCAAAACCGGCTTCCATTATTACTTGAAAATGAAAATAATAATAATTTCTGGAGCAATTTATAATTCAGCAAAATGTGACACTGTACACTGTAAAAACACAAAATCTTACCAAGTATTTTTGTCTAGTTTCTAGTCTAAATATCTTAATATACTTGTAATAAGACAAGACTAACTCAAAAGTAACTCTACAGTCAGATACAGGAGCTTGTTTTAGTCAATATTTCTTTAATATTAATAAAAAATACCAGCTCCACATTGTTTCACTACAAAATGGGAAAAATGTCTAATAATCTGCCAATGGTTACTTTAAGTAACAAAGCGTAAAACAAGAGGCTAGTTTTTACCAGTCTAGTTTAACAAGTTATATTAGCTTAAGTTAAGCTTAATCCCACCAAATCAGTCATTATTTGTTATGTAAATTTGTTCTTCATTTTTATTAGTACTTGTTTGAAGTTGTTCAAACAACAAACACCACTTGTAGCCTGACACATGCAGAGGCTGGGCCAGCAGGAGGTGAGACGAGCTGCACCATCGGTCCAGATGTCAAACATTTTGGATGAAATTCACATCTCATCCATCCATTTTCTAACACCCTTGTCCCTTACTGGGGTCGGGAGGTGCTGGTGCCTCTCCAGCTAATGTTCCGGGTGAGAGGCGGGGTCACCTGGACAGGTCGCCAGTCTGTCGCAGGGCAACACAGAGACAGACAACCATGCACACACACACATAGTGACAATTTAGAGAGGCCAATTAACCTAACAGTCATGCTTTTGGACTGTGGGAGGAAGCTGGAGTACCCAGAGAGAACCCAACCTGCACAGGGAGAACATGCAAACTCCATGCAGAAAGACCAGGAATCGAACCCAGAACCTTCTTGTTGCAAGGCAACAGCTCTACCAACTGCGCCACTGTGCAGCCCCATCCACATTTCATAAGTTATATTTTTATACTGGTGACTGAATGATACGTCTTTTTGTTTGTTTTTTTACCGTCGAAAGTTATATGGTCCATATGAGCCGAAATATGGATTTTACTGGAGGAATTAAAGTAAAAAGGGGTTGAATATAAACAGACTTTAATGATCAGATTAAACTGCTCCAGTTCATCAGAGAAAATCTTCAGCAGGCGGATTGCAATGTCAGATCAAAGAGTGTCACTCTGTATAAACCTCTTAGAGTTTAATTGAGATACAGTCACGTGGAAATTTAACGATTAGGCTGCCGAGTGTTTTTTGGAAGCAAGCTTGTATTGAATTCCCTGCTCTATAATTTGCGAAGTGATTTTCTGAAGACGGGGGAAATTTTTGACGTACCACTTTGCTGCATCCGGTTCAGATGAATGCCGGGCTGCGCCAGAACGTCGCTGAATGAGCGAAGCCCTCTGCGGTACCACTTCTCGGCTGTTTTGGGTCCAACCCCAAACACGCTTGTGAACAGCTGCCGGGGAACGAGGTAAGATTTAAATGATTGCAAAAGCAAACGAGTGACTGACTGAAGTTGGTTTTTATTCACCAACCTTGAGAGTTTGACATCTTTCATCAGACAGTATTTTCTCCACCTCAAACGAGCGGCCATATTGAAGGATCTCCTGTAAAACATAAACGCAAATGAGATTAGAGAGAAAAGCCTGTTTTCCTGGGTTTCTATTTTCTGTCTGCTGTCAGCAAATGCCCTCAAATTGCTGCTCATTTGCAAAGCATTTCCACTTAAATCAGGTGTCGCCATTTCCATTTGTTCCCAGAAATAACATCTTTGTTGCTGTGAAACCTGGGATTAACACCAGCTTAATGACGATCATTAAACGCCCAGGGTGACGTTTCTTTCCTCAGACTCCATTATTTGCTCCAAATGAAATAGTCTGCACTTCCATTTTAAACGTCTCCATTGTGTGAACCAAGGGGAAGTTACCTGGCTAGTACATAAAAAAAAAGAAGCATTGGGAGTGATATGTTTTTCAATTCTGCAGGGCTTAGTGCTCATTTTAAGCTTGAGCATAAAGGAAAGGCAACCAGCATGGATGAACTATTGATCCAAAGGTCGGGGCTGAGTACAGAGCAGTGTGCAGCAGCCTTCACTGCTCTGCTCAGCGAAGCATCCAACCATCCACCTCTGCTTTTCAAGCCTCCAGCTAAGACCAACCTCAAACGGGAGGATAATGCTTCACTACACTTCCTGCTCCAGGAAAGATATGCTCCTTCACAAGCGCAGCTTCTGCCTTACACACATTCATCCCCACGCTTGGTTTTTACGTCGCTATGCTGATGTCCTCTCCCCACTCTGGATGCTCAGTTGTCAGCGAGGAGCTCAGTCGCCGCTCATGGTGTCACTCTGATGTTCACAGCCACATCAAGCATTTGTTTTTTCCTTTTTTAACTCCATTCGGCTTCACTTTGTTTTTCATGTCATGTCATTCCTCTTGTTTTTGCACAGCAATCCGTTCAAAGAGACGACACTGGGAGCGCAGAGCTGGCAGTGAGGTGGGCGTCTGCGTCGCGCGCAAACAACAAAGACCAGAGGTCATCCGCAGACTGTCTAATTTGGTCTCCGCGGCACATTTATGCTACTTTGTTTTATAATTCTGCCTCGGCGCTGACAGCTCTGACAGATCTGGAGGCTTGCTCTTAGACCCGCTGTGACGATGTTAGGCTTAGCGTGTCAGAAAGTTGGATTGCCCTTTTTTAACTTTTCCATCTGCAGGGACTCTGCGCTCGCTCCATGCAAACTTTCTCTGACAAGCTGCCACGATTTCTGACCTGAGCTTGACAAAGTGAGAGGATAAAGTAACTTCAGCAGACTTTTTCCACTCAGACAAACATTTGTTTGTTTTCTCCTGCGGTGTGACCCGTGTAAACTGGTGAGAGTTTATGAATAAGCTTCAACAAAACTGTACAGCACATTTACTGACGTCCCTGGAAAGCTGTTTTAAGACGCCTTAAAATGAATTTATTTTTTATTTCAACAGCTTCAGGTCACACAAGAGGAAATAAAATTTTTACCTTTATTTTCAGAATATTTGAATGAATGTTATGAAATGTTATGTAGCATAATTAGAACAGGAAGAAGCATCACTCCGCTTCTTTTGTTGGTCTGTCCACAATTCGGCATTGTGATAGTTACCTTTCATTTACACAAAAACAGCATCTAGAGCTGTACCAATTCCTCAGATGATTCAAGTACCTCGATTATTAAAACTTGCCTGCCTCGAAGCTTCATTAAACTACGTTTTTTTGTTTAACGCACCACGTTACGGCCGGGTGATTATTTATGTTGCGCGACGCTCTCACTTCCGCCTGTAAGTTGGTGATGAAGCATAACGTTCAACTTTCAAATCCTGTTTTCTTTTACATTTTTATTGATGACAATTTAATAACAATGTTCTGCATAGTAATGCAGATAACACTGAACTTTACTGAGCTGGATCTGCTATAGGCAGCTTTTAAATTCCACAAAACTGCTAAACATCCTTTAAATGAAACCTTAAATCTGCCTTTGATCAATAATTACTGGAACACTGATTCATTTTACTCTTTGATACAACATTTGTGATGATGATTTCTGATGATGACATTTTAAAAAACGTGTAACGTTTGTTACTTGTTTATTGTTTTTATGCTTTCATCATGTGAAGCATCTTAACTTGCATTGCTGCTGAAATGTGCAGAACAAGTAAAGTTGCTTTGCCCTTTTGTAGATGCAAAATGTTGGTGTTTTTATACAGCAGGGAGACAGAGGATGATTTTCAGTTACTGGACATTTAATAAAAACACTGTTTTAAAATTAAACTCGATTTTTCTTTATTGTTCATATTATATTTTTGAAATCTTCTTGATTGATGTTTAAGACCAGATTCCC
Source organism: Phalloptychus januarius (assembly GCA_902982915.1). Taxonomy (NCBI): domain Eukaryota; kingdom Metazoa; phylum Chordata; class Actinopteri; order Cyprinodontiformes; family Poeciliidae; genus Phalloptychus; species Phalloptychus januarius. The sequence goes on along the minus strand of CADWAE010000242.1, from coordinate 3,036,329 downwards.
TGTGTAGAACATGAACATTCAAGCTCTGCTGAATGTTTGTAAATACTTTCTTTCTTCAAACATTGCTGTGATTTTAGGTCCTTGTGTTTTATCTGGAATGCACCACATTTTTCTCTGAACAGGCTGAGTTGCCTTTGTTTTGTTTTTTCTGCACGTTGATTATGGAGCAACAACCTTCTGAGACGCTTAAAGTCTCCCTGCGAGAGTTAAAAGGTATTTCAGAGTGTTGTAGCCAACAGTGCTGGTTTCTAAGCTGAATATTCCTGTTATGTTTATGGCTGACTAGTTTTATTGTATGTATTTTGATGTAAATGTCAAACTTGCAACTTAAAAAAATTATAATTTCAAAAAACTCGATATATGAATGTTAATTTCAGAAAAAAAATCCTTGTAGCATTCTTACAATTTTTCTTTGTTCTTTTTAAAGAATTAATTGGCAATTAATGACTCTGCTTCCATAGAGTTTAGACTCTCTTCAACATGAAAGATGAATCAGAGTCTTTATGAATCAGATGATGGCCACAAGAAAAGAGCTTCTTGAGTCCCAAATATCAGAACTAATCTCTATTTAGCAAATTGGTTTGGGATGGCAGGAAGGAAACGGTAACAAGCAAAGTCCAGGAAATATCCCAAAACGCTTGACGATCCAAGACATTTTGTGCAAAGAGGAATATTTGTGAAAACTGAGGACTGTCCTGTTGGCAAGAAATGTCAACAGTGGGAGCACCAATAATTGCACAACCAATAATTTTTGTTTATGAAACGTCCAAATGGTGCCATAAATATTTTTATAATGACACTCTTTATGAGCCGTCCCTGCTGTCCAGACCCCGTCTGCACTGGTTTAAGTGTTTTTATGTAAATTTATGTCTCATATGTTTTTATTTGTGGCTTTAAACGTCATGCACTTCATGTTTTTATATTTTTCACACTTTGGATTTGTTGCAAAACGTAGTAACCAGCTCTGAGTGTGTTCTGCTTTGTCATTAACAAAGTATGCATATGGAGTACGTACAGTAAAGATTTTGTGATTGATGTGTTTGGATTTGAATTGATCAGACCTGAAATGAGTTCTGCTCGGCTTCCAAGGATGAACAAAATCGACTGACTTTGTGTGCTTGTCATATTTGCATGTTTTCATTTTCTGTGTGTGGTTTATGTGTCGCCTCTTCCACCCTTACTGTCCAACTGGTGCAGCAATTTGGGCCCAAATGACTGTAATTACTGTGTTCATATTCATTTTACAGAGCAAGAAACTCAGCAGACTGTGTGGCAACCAAGAGGACAGCTGCACTTTCACTCAAAGTCAATTATTGTTCATTTTATTTCTGCCTTCTTTCACACAGAAAGTGGTTTATACATATTGTGTAATTCTATGCACTAAATTTATGATGTAAATGGATTTCAGTTCAATTTTCTTTCTTTCTTATACACTTTGACATGACGTTTGTTGTGAATTAGCTCTACACAAATAAACCGGACAGAATTTTTAGAGATCCGATTTGTTTTAAGCTGCTCACTTACAAAGAAATGACTAAAAATTCAGAAAAGACAAAACAATATCTGAAATTGATTAGCAGAATGTTTCTGCACCCTGATCTTCAGGGTCCATGTTTTAGGTGTTTCCCTGCCAGCTTGACTAGTGACCATAAGTTTTCTGGAACATTTAATGGCAACCTGAGGAAATAATTCAATCATTATTTTAGAGAACAAAAACAAGTAGAAGAATGCACCTTAAGGACCGATAGAGAACCACAGCATTGCCATGTTTCCATTACAAATGTGCTCAAAATTTTGTCAATATTCTGCAAATGTAAAAGCAACACAATTTTGCAGTTGTGGTGTTTCCATTAGATAAGGAATGCAATTAAAATCACACAAGAATAAGTCTGTTCACATGATAAATCATTAAAAACATGCCACACCATCATCCTGCAGCCACTTCCTGTTGTCTTCTTCCTGGTTTTCACCACATCCAGCTGTTGATCAGGTGACTGGTGCAATGAAAAAAGTGTTTCCATTGCAGTTCTGTGAAATTAACCAATTTCAATACAACCAGAAACCACCTCATTCTTTTCAATCGACAAACAACAACTTTTTCAAACTTTACATGTTTCGATGAAGCGGATTTATTTTCAAAATGTCAAATTGCGACACTTTAAGGTCGATGGAAACGCAACTAATGAAGTAAGTGTTTGATGCTGCAAAGCACAACACTAAAGCGGCCCTTGTGTTTGGTCAATCTTCCATGTTTTGTTTCTTCTTTTGGCTTTTACCAGTTTTTCTTTAGGACTCAGGCCTCCAGGTTGAGGCCACTCCATAAATTAAGTTCTTCTTCTGTTGCCTTGGTGGTTTATTTTGACAGAGATAGAATTAGGGTTAAAGAAAACTCTTTGAAATGAGGCATCAGTAGGTTTAGAAGGCCAAACCCAGAAGCCAGCTGCATTGTGGGAGACGGCGCTTTGACAGACTGATTCAATGCTTCAACGCAGGCTGCCTTGTACGTCAACAGTCTAAATGACTTTAACAAAGCAGCAGTGATCAAGGTCAACGCGAGGCAGAGACGATCGCGGTTCGGCCTTCATGGTGGCCCACAGATCCCCTCCCCACGTTTTTCATAGCTGCTCATTGTGATTCTGTTTTACCTCGTCCCATGTGTCCACTGGATGATTGTTGCTCTTTCTCTATGATATTGTGAGTTCAGTGACTTGACCTTGAGCAATCAAATCTGAATCCTCAATACATTTTCAACATAGCGGAGGGTTTTTGTGATCTGTTCTCACATGAACGAACACGCCGAGTTGTTTTTAAAATCGACAAGAGACTTTGGCTCATAGGTAACAGGATTTGTTTGGATATTAATTATTTTAATATCGTCATTTTAAACCTTCAGTTTGAATTTAATCTCATTATTTTTGTTTGATATTACAGTTTTTCTTATGATCTGAAACATTTATATGACAAAAGAGAAAAAAACAGAACAGATCTGTTGAGATTACTTACAACTGAAAGGAAGATTCGGAAAAACCAATAAAAAAATTCCCTCCAACCTATCAGAGAAAACCATAAGTAGATAAAAAAAAGTTTTTTCAATCAATGCATCAGTAGAGGAATGCTTTTAGTTTACTGTTGCACTATCAAGCATCTACATTAATTTAATAATTGATTCAATGGTGATGCAGGAGTCAGATGAGGTTTAAAATCATGCTTTTCTTCTTCTAATGAATTATTAAAAACACAGTCCAGGTCATATTTTACTACAAAAAAACAACTGTTCCTGTGGGTCATTCATTACCACTGACTGAATTACATGCATTAGCAAAACCACTGGCCGCTCTCCGCTCCTTCCCATCGGATTCGATTCCTGACACTAAATTAGCCCAGAAACTAAACAGAGGAGAATATCTCACTCTGAGTGGCTGATATTTTAATCTTTTACCATTATTCTCAAATGGTAAAAGATAAACATTTATGGACCGGAGCTCATAAAACGGATTCTTTCTACGCTGCCTTGAAAGAATAATCTCACTCATTTCATCACAAACCCTGGTTGAAAAGGGAAAGAGTTAAAAAAGTCTAATCAAAATCAAATTCAGTACAACAAACTACCATAAAATATCACTTAAGAAAATTGTGTTCATGTAATTTAGCCATTTATTAGTAACTTTAAAAAAATGAAAATTTCAACTGCACAAACGTTTAACACCAATGTCATTTGATTCGATTTGAAGAGGCGCCAATTTACAACTGACTCGGGTTAAACTGCAGTATGAAACTAGAGAAAATGTTTTTTTTACATGTTTGCACCATGTCTAGAGGGTTTGTTGTGAGACAGATAATCTGTGAAAAAGATCAATCTCCTCCAACTCCTTCCTGAGATACTGCTGCTGTCTGAAGAAATGCTCCGCCCCCAACCACAAACAACCAATCAGAGCCAGAAGGCGGGTCTTAGCGCCGTCAATTAAGCTCATGTATAAACTATTAAATGTGCCAATTGAGGAGAAACAGATCAACCATTTATCCCACTTTTCCAGTGCTAACAGGCTACACTAAAGGAAGGAAGGATGAGCGATGCCAGACAAGATTGTGATTGACAGCACTAAGACCCACCTTCTGGCTGTGATTGGTTGTTTCTAGTTAGCAATGGGAGCAGAAAGCAGAGGAGCTTTTCACAGATTTTCTGCAACACAGCATGCCGTCACCAAATGGTAACAGTTTCAGCAGACATCAAATCAAATTTTATTGTATAGATTCAGTAACAAAGCCTGTCAAAGTGTTTTACATCAGGAAAACACAAGAATACAAAGTCATAACACAGTCAACAGCTGAATCATTTTATCATTGTTACACATCAGGAGGTTGATTAATGTCTCCTGGATTATGTTTTAAAAACAATCCAAACCCAGACAGCTGGGATTTTAGCCTCGATTCAAAGGAACTCGGTGTTTTGGCTGTTTTGCAGTTTTCTGGAAGTTTGTTCCAGATTTGTGATGCATTGAAACTGAATGCTGCTTCTCAATGTTTGGTTCTGGTTCCAGGGATGTAGAACACAACCAGAACCAGAACATGTAAGAAGATATGCATATGTGTTTGATAAAGGTTGCATACTGCATCTTCATATGCTAATGCATGTCTTTTTTTTTTTATTTGCATGTAAAACTTCTAAAAAAAAAAACATCTAAATATTTCCTTCCACTGACCAATTATTTACTACTGTGCTGTTGGATGAGAAAGTTTCTGTATCAAAGCTCAGTCAGCCACTCTGGGTCTTACCTTCATGACAGCCTTAGTATGTTCACCGAGGCACGGCAGGTCCTGTGTGGCCCCAACACACTGCACGGCCCAGGGAAGACTCTTCAGGACGGAGGCCGCCCTCCTGAAGGCCAAGCACCGTCCCTCAATCTCATTGAATTCGTAGTTTTCCGCCAGAACTTCAAACGCATCCTAAAGGGATGAAGGCAAGGACAGGTTAAGGCAGGCTGGAGGATAACGTAGGAGAAAGGAGCAGCTTTTTCCTCCCTCCGTAAGAAACGACATATTAACCACTGTGAAGCTTTAAGAAGAGAGGGGCCGATAAGAAAAGGAGAGGAAATGAGGTCGTGCAAAATATATGCCAGGTGAGGATTCTCTTCACTCAACCATAAAGGAAAACCAGACAGAGATAACTGCACGCTCCATTTCACTCCTCTGTCTTCAGTCGGTCTTTTCTCCGTCAGTGTCGCTGTCTGGGACCTTCTGCATGTTGCTTTTCTCTTGGATGACCACACACACACACACACACACACCCACACCCCCACACACACACACACACATGTTTACGTAGCTATCTTTGTGGGGACTTTCCATTGACTTCCATTCATTTCTACATCCTAAACCTTCCTTCACCGGTATCCTAACCCAAACCAAAACTCAATTGACACCTTAGTCCTAAATCTAACCCCTGACCCCTGAGAGGCTCTGTGGTGATAGTACCTCCTCTTTTGCCAAAGGTAGAGTCTAATGTTAACATGAACCATCCAGCCAGGAGCTAAAATGTTGAATTTTTCAGTGATTTTACAGAGTCCTGGTAAAAAAGTAAGTGCACCGTTTATTAAATCTAAGGCTTTAAACAGCTAATTATTTTAATCAAACCTGAAGAGAACAAAACCAAAGTGAAGTGAAAACAGGGAGAAAATTTTTTTTAAATCACATTGTCAAAGTTTAAACTTCTCTCTCCGAGTCCAGAGTGTTTAATTCGCTTTCACAACTCATTTCTTTCACAAAAATATCAAGTTATATCAATGTTGATCAGTTTTTGTGGTTATCTACTTAATTATACAATAATTACAATGCTTTTTATTCATGATTCCTCTCTTTTCTTTAACACATAAATGGTTTATTTCACATTTTTTATGGTTACTGTTGTGTTTTTATGAGCCAACATTGTGGTGCAACCAAAGCTTCTGACCAATTCCCAACTGATACAAACTGGAAGCCATCTTGTTTCCGGTCATTTAGCATCACTGCTAGCTGTGCTGGAGAATCTGTGTAGAGTAGAAAGACATGAGCATCCCAGCGTTTACCCCAACCATAGAGCCGTTCTTAAGAAGTAATGCTGCCTCTAAGGTGAAGCAAAATGATTCAATGGAAGAACAGATTGGACTTATTGATTTGTTACTAACGGACATGCTTTCTTGAACAGATCAGGTCAGTTTTTGTTTTTTTTTACTTTGTGGGTGCAGTTTTTGTGAGGTGTGCTCTACAGTCCAGAAAATACGGTAGACAAATTTTAATAATTCTTGAACTGCAGTTGAAAGCTGCACAAAATCACTCCATTCACTTTCATTAAAATATTACATGTTTTGTATTAACAATGCATTTGTTCCAGGAGTCGGTATCAAGTATTATGAGTTTCAGTTCACAGTGTCAGAATTTCATTTCCTCCATTCTGGACACTGAGGTTAGCAAAAGGAAAGCCAACTTATAAAATCTATAATTGAGGAATATTTATAAGACTCGCAATGCAAGGGAAAAAATAAAATCTATAAAATAACAACCAGCTGAATCATCCGACCGGTGAACTGCGCCTGAATAAAAAATAGTGGCTGCTGCTATATGAGGACTAAAGTTGAGGAGACTGAAATTCAGGCCACGAACTCGGCAGAGTTGGACTTTAGCACATTTACGTCTGCTTTTCCTGTCCTCCAGCCGAGCTGCAATGTGAGGTCACTGCACCGCCAGTGGTCCAGCGCAGACCTGCAGCCTTCAGCCCGCCTCACCCCTGAGAGGCGCTGACCCGTTTACTGCTGCACATGGGGACAAAACGACCCCTTACTTCACACACACACACAAACAGCTGGGCTCTCCTCACAGCGTGCAACAAATAGGAAATTCAAGCTTGTTACTGAATAGGTTTTACGGCTGGGCGGCGCTGAGGAAGGCCGTGTTGTAACCACTCTGCATCCCAAACAAGTGCAGCACAGTAATTGGGTCATTTTCAAACAGAAAAGATGATCCAGGGCTCTACTATGCTAATTTCTCGCTTTTTTATTATAAATTAAATATTTTCAGCGTAATGTTTTCCAACTTAACAGCATAACCTGATGTGATACAGGAGATGTTTCCAGCCGAGCCAATAACACTCTGCATCTGTTGACTCACATTTTCTCTCCTCCAGATGCCACATGCACACATGGGCTGAGTGGATTAGCAAAGACTTTCCATCAGTACTGCAGCCTATATCTTCATTAGACGCCATAATCACAACGCAGCCAAGATAAACACAATAATAAACCACTCGTTCACCTGTCAAACCTTTTTAATTGGTGCTTTAATGTGGCAGATTCTGTTCATTCTTTAAACTTTTTTGACAGAGTGTGAAGAAATATGCATGTTAGATATAAACACATCAACCTGCTGAGACTCTTTGGGGGAAAAGATAAAGTTTGGCATTTTATTTGCTTTAAGACATTCCATGCCATTGTGTTTCTGGATAATTATCATTTGAGATTTTTAAATAAAACTTTCAAAATATATGATCAACAGATTAATCTACTGATTCTAAACATTTTAAACAAGATGAACAGGAACAAAATCTTCGGCCTTTGGTGCTTTTTCTTCCAAGCTGTTCAACTTTTTGATAATATTTTTTATTTATTTAGATGTTTTTGAATATATAACAATCTGCAGTATTGTACAGAGAAAGCAAACATAAAATTACATATACAAACATAAACGCACATTTAGATATTCAAAGTATTAGCTGAAGTATAAATTACCATAATCTAATTTATAAAGTTCTTCAATCTGCCCCCTAATCTCCCGCACTCATAAACAACAGACTTTTTAAAGGATTTAAACTACGGTGTTCCACAAGGCTCACTTTTTATTCCCATACATTTTTAGTTGTGACATAAAACAGTTTTTGCTCAAAGTTTAGATTAAGACTTTAAATTGATGTAAATTATAAAATAACCAGAAAAGTTTAAGATCTTTTCTCAAAATTTGTCAGCTTCTGTGGAAAAAACAACACTAATCGGTCAAACAAGTATTCAGCCTGTTCATATTATCCCATTAGTTTATATTGTTCTGTTTGTGATTTCCAGTGTTTCACACAAAAGGGTTTAGTAGAAAACAAATAACAGAGCCGTGCTTCTAACAAGCTGCATGAGCCATTAGCTGTTTTAACTCTCGTCATGAAAATTTTCCAAAGAGCTCTTCATTTAAAACTTTCTTTTATATTACTGAAAAAAATTAATTGGAGTAATTAAGCCTTGGTGACCCTTAAGCTTTTTGAAATTAATGGAGCAGAGAAAACAACCCAACATTCCCATATAATTGCTTAACCTGCAGAAAAATGGAACTTCATACACGCATTCGATCTTTGCCGTTTTGTCAGCTGTCATGCTGCTGCAGCAGTTATGTGGTTAGTGCTGCAGGCTACAGCCTGCATATGCGTTTATCTGATTAATGAGGAGATAAGGTAGGCAGGGAGGCTTGGTGTGTGGGGACATTGATATAGTGCAGCCATTTACCCCCCACCACCAAGTTATAACGGACATGCCTTCAAGAACGTTTCGTTTTTTGCTCAGCTCTCTGCTTCAATGCAATGAGGGGAAAACAGAGAACAGACGGATTTGATTCTGGATCTTATGAACTTCTGTCTTTGTTGGTGTTTTACAGCAAAAATAATTATCCCACTCATTCTACATTCTTCTCCCAGCTCACTAGAACACGTGACTAGTGAGCTAAACAAGTTTTATAAAATCTGATAATCAGAATCTAAATGGCCACCAGGAGGAGCCCCTTTTTAAACCACCTTGGCCTTTTTGCGCGTCACCTGCTCCAGTGGACCATGTCTTGTGATGATGTGTGCCTAATTAGCTGGAGCCATAAAGTGACAGCTGCAATATTGATTAAACTAGGACAGAGCTCAAACTGCCTCCTGCATTTCACATGGCTCCTTCCAAGCAAAAATCTATAAATGCTCTGCAAGCCTTGGTGTGTTTTGTAAAATTCTACGCAGAATAAAGGACCCGAGTTGACCCACCTTGGCAATGGTTATGTGCATGTTTTGTTGTTGGAGATAACAATGAAGTGTCATGCTGTGTTTCACTAGAAGTGCAGATAAAGCTACAAGTGATGAATCTTCAAATGTGACCCACTAAGCTTCTATGCACTACAAAAACTGTTTGTTACATTTTTGGCATAAAATCAGTTGAAGATAGTGAGATTTTAATCTGCTCAGTTCTGTCAGTTTTGAGTTTCTTTCCGATTTACCTTTTTAAGGGCCTCATCATTTAAATCTAATTTAAATCCACCTAGCACATCAAAATCTTCTACTCACACAATCATACAACCATGCATCTTCGAAAAGCAGAAGTGGAGCCTCCCGCACAACCAACAAGAATGCAGAGGTTCAACAAGAATTCCACAGGATGTCAGAATACCTTCCCAGAGCTGCTGTTTTGATATAAACTGCATCCCACCCTCAGATCTTCTGCTTGATGCCCACAGCATGACTCCATCACCTCCTTGCTGATGTTACAGCCGTGTTGGGACGTGGTGACCATCCACCACCAAACTATACTATCTGATGAGCAGCAGAGATCCTTTCTCTTTCCCATATTGCTTGAAACCTGTGGCCTGTTTAATAATGTGGAACATCCTTCTGAAGTAATTTCCTTTAAATGAGCTCACATGACAAACTAATCAACCAGGTCTCTGAAATTAATTATAGTGATTCAAAGAGCCCTGAGACATAATACCGTCTATGTATTTAATAGCACAACAAAAAATTAACACTTAAATCCAATTTGCATAATAATTTGGAACACAGTGTATGAGGAAACCCCAAAGATTCCTCATATATATATATAAATATATATATACACACACACACATATATATATATATATATGTGTGTGTGTGTGTGTGTGTGTGTGGGTGTGTGTCTGTTGCCATTTGAGAAAAGTCTTGCCCATGCTGCACATCAATCAGCCAGGAAACAAACATCAGTTTCTGTATTTCCTTACGTCCGGCTTGTGGTGAAGTGATGACAGCAGTCGACTCGAGGGTGAGCAGGAAAAAAATAGGTTGGGGGATTGACTCATGTGGGTGTGTGGGGGGGAGGGGGTGTGTGTGCGTGAGTAGACAGTGTGGAGAGAGGCAGAACAATGAGAGGAAGGATTTTGAAGGAAGACGCTATTGGAAACAACAAAAGGGAAAAGAGAAGTAATATGGGTGCAAAGGAGAGGCGGAGGGGAGGAAGAGGAAGCAGGGATGAATAAATCAATAGTGCATGGTAGTGGAATGGAGGGCCGCTCGCTGCCAGTGTGACTGACGCCTCGCTGGTAGGGGGTGTTGCTGGATGACGCTCATCCTCTCTCTCCTGGTGTTCCTGACACCTCTCTGCACCACCTACTTCCTGCTCTTACACCAGCAAACCCGGCTCCTCCAGATGCGCCTCGCAACCCTTCAAGCCATAAATTGTTGCTGCATTATTTCTCTCTAATGGTTCCTCTGTCTTTTTAATTAATTCATCAACACAAAGACATTAAAATCTTTTCTTTGCATCAAGAAAATGCATTTTTCCATCTTAAACCATTTTAGTTTCATGCACAAAAAGAGTAAAAATCTATATTATTCTTTGTTTAAACATGAATTTTCTTTCTGTGCTTCAACAGCTTGGACTTTTTTCCACCTACCCTATTTTTTTTTTGAGTTGAGTGATTTATAATTAGGGGCCTTTTTTCATTTCAGGACCAGAAGAGGCTTTTACAATAAACCAGCTAAGAGGTGTCACCACATCCAGAGTAGCATGGTAAAAAGTAGAGTTGATTCAACACATGATTGGGAGAGGGACTAATAGTCTCAATTAGAGACAAATAAGTGCAAAAATAGGAGGGAAAAGTAAAGTTTGAAAAGTGTAAAAGGAAATCAGTCAAAGGAAATTGACTTGGCTGCCTAGAGACGTACGATGGTAACTTCCTTCTCTCCTTTTGGGTCAGTTTCACAAAAGTCGCCGATTAGTCTGAGTTCATGAAAAGAGCGGAGCTTCTGACAGAACACAAATTCAGTCCGTACAGTTTCACATTTCGCCTTGAGATTCCATCTAGTGATAACATCCACATCCACGGTTCACCCACTGACTGGCTGCTTATAACCGTGACTCACAGCTGCTGGGAAAGAGCATCGATTTATATCATGCAAAAATATCCCAAATTAGGAACAGAGCAACAAGACATGAAGAAAATCCATTTAAAGTTGTGAAAAACACTAGGCTCTTAATAACTTCATCATTTATTCATTATCTAAAATTTTATATATCCATTTAACTCAGTACAAATTGAGAGGTCACGCTATGCTTCATATGTTAAAATAATATCTTCATTTTAATAAATGCTCTGGATAGTGGACCTATGTCAAAGTGATTTGGTTGCAAAAAACATAATCACAAGATCCTGGATGGACTGATCAGTGTGAAAAGATGTTCAATATCATTTAATTAAAAAAAACCTACTGAATGCTGAAACAAACAGTTTAATGTGTTTTACTAGCACATTCTGGCAAGAACGTCCAGATTTTTGCTATGGCCCAAACAGAAAATGTGTTTGACACCCTGGTGTGAGGGATACAAGTAAGTTACTAAGTGGAGATGCTAGCATGTAGAGAGTATTGCAACAAATATGCATAAAACTAAATACAAATATAGCAGGAAGGCACATTTAGAAGAGATATTGTGCAACCAAGCAGGCAGTGAAGCAAATTCAGGATCATCAATATGGATCAATTGGTTTCTCCTCATTAGCACTATCACACTACCCTATCACAGTTCTCCTGGGTGGTTGGCTACCAATAATTCCTAAGCAGGGACTTGGTTTACAGTGAAAGAGCAATGCAACACTTTTTTTTCCTACTCCTGTCTGACTTGGCTAGTCAAAGTAATTGCTTTTTTCTGCCCCGGTGAAGTGTTTTACCTGTAGTTTTTTCCCAGGTCCACAGCTAGAACAACCTTTCTAATCAGAAACTCTCCTTCCATGTGGCTTTATGCGGAGATAATGAGTTAATCATGGGGATAGGAAAACGGAGGGGGATTGCTAATTATGGAGTTAATGCCGTGGAAAGAAACCGTGGATCAGAAATTGAACAGCAGCCTCCCTCAGGTGAGAACGTGTGGATGGTGTGCACATCTGCACCTGCCCGTCCATGTGGACAAACACGTGTGAGAGTCTGTTAATACACACATGCAAAAACACGTGGGCAAGCAGCGCAGCACGTGCGCCAAGAATATGAACATTTCGCCTCTCTGGGAAGCAAAGACTCTTTATGAAGGAGATGCCTCACAGGCCCTCATAAGCAGCGCTTAATAGGTCTTACAAAAACTCATCAAGGGGTCTCCGCGCTCCCACACAAGTGCAGACTTGGAGCTGGCAGTTGGTTCACTTTATTACACACAGAAGATTCTCATCTTCATAATCAGAGGCAAAAATAAATCGGGGAAAGATGCAACAAAATGCAAAATAAGAACAACAGAGCAGAAAGCTGGATTCCTACAAGAAGGAGTTCACTGCAAGTACAAGTGCAGCTCCGAAAATTAGAACGTTGAGATGAAGTTCAATACTTTTGTCATTTGTTTCAAAAACTCATATATTATGTAATTCATCAGATTAATCTGCATAATATATACAAATATTTCAGGCCTTTATTTCTTGGAGTTTTAATGATGATGGCTTACAGATAAAACTGACTCGCAAGTAATCCAGCAGACATTCATTAAGGGAAAGCCACAACAATCTGGCTTTCAACGTGTGAACATCAATGGAAAGTTGAGTGGAAGAAAAAAGTGTTATAGACAAGGATAACCAACGTCTTTGTGAATACAGTACAGCGTTTTGGCGCAGTTAATACTGTTTTTAAAGTGCTTTACAAATTACTTAAGCTTTGGTGCAAACCAGAAAAGCCTTTGATGGACCTATTATTATTATTATTATTTCCTGACGTTTGTTCTACCACATGGCAAAAAGAATTCAGGAGGAGTTTGAGGAGAAAAACAACCATTTCCAGGTGTTTACGTCAGATCTTACTGCTGTGAGTATCTGCGGCTTGAGCTAAACCAGAGACCTGTGACTTTTACAATAAAAAGACACTTTTACTCTTGTCCAGCAAAATAAGACACATTTAGAGCTACAAACATTGCATAATATTTTTAAGAACTTATAATTTTAGATAAATATCTACAATAGGAAATGTGATGATTTCCATTCTGGTTTAAGGTTTTATAATCAAGATATTTATATTATTATTACCTTTTTTTTTTGCTTTTTTTGTGGGATGTTAATATCTGTGGAAATGACCTAACTGACCAGAAAAACAAGAAAAATTATTACTGGTACTTTTCGTGTCATTCTGTTGTGTTAAGTCAAGACCTGCATTTGTAATTATATCTCCATAATTATTTAAATTACTTTGGCTTAAAATGATTCTTTATCATTTTTAGCCAAAGTTATTAAAATAGTCCTTCCCTCAGAGAGTCAGGCCTGTTTTAACACCAAAAGAAGGACCAGTATGCTACTAAACTAGCAGTCATAATGTTATGCCAGACAGGTATCGAGTTTTTGTATTATTTGTTTGAAAATACATTTTAATTTTGTATTTAATCTAAATGGTAAGGATTAAATGATCAGCATACAAGTCAATTATTCCTCTCCAGAGAAACACATTGACCCCATGCTGACACCAGCTTGTTTCTTTTTCCTCTACTAATGTTTCGCTCACCACCTGCAGCTGCTGTTAATTATCATCATAAATGCAACGTCCTTTCAATTTTCCTTTCCTGCTCGCCAACAATTAAAGCCGCAGTATGTAACTCTGATTTTGAAAAATATGTTCTTTTAGATAATTGTTAAAACTTTTTTGTGAACGTCTAATATGACACAGATTATCTGTCGATCGACCACCACCTCTTTCCTTCCGTCTGAAGACATGCGCCACTCCAGAAACAAAAACAACCAATCAGAGCAAGAAGGAGGGGCTTGGCGCTGCCAATCAAAGTCATCAACGCCTGCTAAATGTGCTAATGGTGGAGAAACAACTTACTGTTGCAGGGAAACTGTTTATCCATCCTTATCATTTATAACCAGCTGAGAGGTGTCAGAAGTACTCACATTCTCTACTTAAGTAGAAGTACAAACACCTGAAACATAGAAGGATATTTTAAAATAAGGTAACAGATGGGGAATGTTTTGCATCTCTGAATGTTTTCCTCTGTTGTTTGCAATGTTAGTCAGGTTTAGGTCTCCACTGATTTTGTTTTTCTCATGCCACAGTCTGTTCTCCTTCTTCTGCTTTGCTTTGGTTGCATCCAACTGAATGGTGAATTACCGACACTATGACACAACTTTTGTGCGAGCGGTGGATTTTTTCTATCATTGTTTTTTTCAGTCCTATGTGAAAACATAAGGAGTAGAAAGTACAGACATTTCTCTTAAAATATAGGAAGTAAAAATAAAAAAGTCATCAGAAAGATAAATGCTCAAGCACTGCAAACACACAAAAAAGTACTTTTGCTCTAGTTTCTACAGCAAATATCTTAGAAACTTAAAATACAACAAAACTATAAGCGATTTTTCAGCAACATAGACTTTTTTAAAGTAAATAATTCCTTAATATTGATGAAAAAGTACTAGTTCCACTGACAGATAAATGAACTTAATCATGGGAAAATTTTATTTTTATAAGTGAAATAATCTGCCAGTGGAACTATCCATCCATCCATTTTCCTGCACCCTTGTCTCTTACTGGGGTCGGGAGGGTTGCTGGTGCCTCTCCAGCTAATGTTCTGGGCGAGAGGCGGGGTCACCTGGACAGGTCGCCAGTCTGTCGCAGGGCAACACAGAGACAGACAAACAGGACAAACAACCAGGCACAAACACACTCACACATAGGGAGAATTTAGAGAGGCCAATTAACCTGACAGTCATGTTTTTTTACTGTGGGAGGAAGCCGGAGTACCCGGAGAGAACCCACCATGCACAGGGAGAACATGCAAACTCCATGTAGAAAGACCGGGAATCGAACCCAGAACCTTCTTGCTGCAAGGCAACAGCTCTACCAACTGTACCACTGGGCAGCTGCCCAGTGGTGCAGCTGGTAGTACTTTTTTATAAATATTAAGGAATTATTTACTTAAAGCAAGTCTCTATAGCTTTCCAAAAAGTTATTTTAAAGTTAGTTTTGTCTTATTTCAAATATATTAAGAAACTAGACAAAAAAATACGTTGTAAGATTTTGCATTTTTGCAGTGAATAAAGTACAGATACCTGGAAAATCTACTTAAGTACAGTAATTAAGAACTTTTACTGTTTGACTTTACAAATCAGGAGTGAGCAACGAGGGGGGATGAGCAGCACCACACAGAGTTTGATTGACAGCGCCTCCTGGCTCTGATTGGTTGTTTCTAGTCAGCACTGGGTGAAGGCAAAGGAGTTTGATTTTTTTCACAGATAATCCGTCTCATACCACAAGAAATTCGCAAACTGCAGCGTTAACTTAATAAACCTGAGTAACCCCGTCTTCTGCTGCTGATTTTCTCCCTCCTGTCATTGTGATCCTAAGCCCACAGATGGCAGAGAGACCCATCGTTTCCACTGACAAAACAGGAGATTGATACGGCGGCAGAGCTGCAGGGTGTGTCCATGTCTGCCCCCCTGTGGCAGGGATCACCGGCATGTCAGCTGCTCTGCCTCCGGTACGCCGCGGCTGCAGATGCTGCTCATTCGGAGGTTAATGTTTTTTTGTGTCAGAGTGCCGGTGAGTGAGGGAAGCCAGCTATCCAATTAGAGCAGAACAGATTAAGGGAGCGTTTTACATCGCAAAGCAGGGCAGCCACTAAGTGTTTCTTACTGTGAAAATCCTGTTGTTGTTTTCTGTGGTTGTCCGTCTCTGGCAGGCGTATTGTGAAACCTTGTTCACTGGAGCGGCCTTAGGAGCTTCTGGCAGGATGTCCTGTTTAAAAAAAAAGAAAATATAAATAACCAGAGAGTCACAAACTCATTCACGGTCAAATTTACGGTCATATTTTCCATAAAGTCCAAACCACTGCTGGTCTGAATGTGTAAAAGTGTGTAAGGTCACTTTCTGATGAGCCCACAGCCAAAAGTTCAAATTCAATTACATCTAAATGCAGCCATTTGCCTGGGAGAAGTTATTTTTATGACTATGTGTCTCCGGGGCAACAGGCTAATGACACTCATCTCACAGTCTGGTGGCATCCAAATCCATTACACTACCTAACCCGTGGCATTACAAATCTGCTTGTCATCATCCAATTTTCTTCCTGTAAATTGCCTTTTCATTCCACGAATAAAACGCTCCACGTTTGTAAAATAAGCTGCAAACGGATTACCAAAGTAATTTTTAATATTCGTGGAGACAATTACACATCATAAAATGCAACATGGGGTGCTTTGACAATCATCCGTAGATGTGGGTGGAGAGAATGCATGCAAAAAATATTCATGGCCTCTTTTTATTGTATTTATATGAGGTAGACAAACGCAAAGCAAGGCAAGACGTGAAAGGACAAATGTCAAAAAAAGTGCAGGATATAAAATATACGAACTCCTTTAGCGTGAAATAAAATCTATCAAACTGCTTTCAAAAGTCATTCAATTAGCAATATAATGTGTGGATGTGATTATAAAATAATATCACAGCCTTGAGAGCACATTTACAAACTGACTAGGCTGCGGAGGTTAGAGCCAGGAGGCCTGAGGTGACTCTGGAGGAGCTGCAGAAATTCGTAGCATTGATCAGAGCAACTGTATGTCATGATGTGCGATTGTTTGATTATTTCTCTTTTTATTTGCTTAGACTTTGCATTTTATTTGTTTCATTTATTAATCTGTCTTGTTTACTTTGTGCTCATGCTTAATGGAAGAAACAAAGTCTTAAAAGAAACAGATTTTTACCCTGTGCAGCTAAGCATATGATCTTTTTTTTTTCACTTTAAATTCACTAGCAAGAAGCTCCTCTCTTATGCAATCAATGACAGCTGTGCATTTTACTATAGAAACAGAACCTTTTCTTCAGTTTAACAATTTAAAACATAAAAGTATTTACAAACCTCATGCAGCAGCCAAATTCAAAATTTCTTCTTCTCTTCTTTTTTTTCTAAAAAGAACCGTAAAGAAGCTCTTTAGCACTTAGATTAGAGTAATCTGATTGGCTGTAATCTGTTCAACTCCCTCTAATGCTGGTTGTTTTGACTTGGGTCACCAGAAGGCCACATTTTCAATCAAATTTCTGACGGGACATTTTGCTAGTTAATTTAAAGTAAAATCATATGCATAAGTGCACAGGATAAAACAAAATCAGTGTTATAAATTCAATGTCTAACAAAAGTTTGAGACAAAATGTATTTTTCATACATCACAAATATCACCAAATATGACAGCTTTGAAATCATGGTTTTCTGGAGGAGGTTTGAGACCAAAATAAATGTTTTGACCTGCATAATATTCACTTTCCTACCTGTAAAGCACGGTGGAGGCAGTATGATTCTGTGGGGACGCTTTTATTCAGAAGACTGAACTAACTACAGTGTGACTCTGGAAGATAGAGGCTGAAAAACGTAAAATTAAATGCTTTTGTTCTATTGGAAAGACAATTCTCATACTGGAATTAATTCAAAAAGGAAACTGTTGACTTTAATAGATGATAAATTATTTAACACATCAAATACTGGGCTGGATTCAAACATGATCAGCGTTTATTCTCCCCTAGGACACTTTGTCGTTTCCCTCCTGAAAAATAACAGCTTTGAATTTATTTCACGCTGCATTTTTTTCTGGCAGCCAAAACTAAAACTGCCTTCATTATTTCCTGTCTGTGTTTCCTTAAAACCCAACAGGAGGGAATTCTCCCTCGCTGTTCCACCTTAACTGCAGTTGGTTTAATGTAATATGGCATTGTGGCTCCGTGGAGGAAAACCTCTGTGCCTCGGCATGCTGAGGTTGGTTCCCCCATCTGGGCTCAGTTCTTATGCAGCCAAATTGTACAAGAGGGAGGAAGCCAGAGCGCAGAGGTAGCACATCCCCCACTGGGCCTCCCTCCAGCGTCCTCTTCACCTTTGCTCTGTGACTTAGATGTAACTAATCTAATGTGTACAGTCGGGGCTTCGCTTCTCCACACACACCATATGCTGAGATGAAAGGGCACCATAAGCTTTGCTACTTCTCACACAGCCTCGTGTTCGCATTGGAACCGTTGAGACGATCCAGGATTGTAGCTCCTGCCGCGCTGAAGCCCGTCACTCGGCCAAATGAGCGGCTTAACGAAGGCCAGCAAACAGGCACAAGGTCCATGAGATCCGACTTCCTGTTTTGGCACTGCACCTATTCCTCAGCACACACACCCTCACACACTCAGGACCTGTGGGAATCGTTTTTCCATTTTCATTCTTTTCAAATGAGGAATTTGTGGATCTTCACACAGTTTCCACTTAAATAACCCAATTCAGCAGATTCAATACCAGAAATGTCCTCATTTTAAATGGACATATTCCCATTTTATAGCTCAACCAAGTAACTATAATACCTTCAGTTGCTGTTTATATAAAATATGACTTAAAAGAAATTTGATTTTGTAATTTAGTGCCTTGAATTCAGGCCTTTATCTCTTTAAAAACTCCTGCTCATTCTGAAAGTCCGCCATCAGGAAGTCATCACAACATGGCTGCTCTATTAACCCTTTAATAACATTTTTCCAGTGTTTTACTGATAAGTAGCTCTTATAATGAGCTCAGATGATGCGCAGTCCAACAGTTGTTTGCTAATTGGTGCTGGCTAGTCTGAAGGGTCAGAGTGGAGAAGGGCTGTTATGTGAGACGGAGTTTGGAAATTGAAGCTCAGAGGAGGAGCTGCGTCTTGAAGGCGGAGCTAGGTCCAACCAGATGTTTAGCATAGGTGAATGGTTGCCATGGAGATTAAATGATTTCTCAAACATGCATGAAAGAACGGAGGTTTCTTTGATGAGGGAATAACATCATAACATGACGTGTAGGTCAAAAAAGTCAACTTTATATAATACTGCCTCTTTAAAATGCAATGTCTCCACAAGAAACTGATGTCATTACAATTTACATGACAAACTGGTTACATTCAGCTCCAGTTTGCATAGATTCCAATTCATTTCTGGTGTCCATAGATTCCTGGTGTCCATTTTAAGGACAAATTAAATAAATCCACTTAATCTGAATAAATTCTAGTCATACAGCTCGATTGAGATTAACTCAATCGAGCTGTACAAATCAACATTTAATTGACTGGTACTCAACTAAATGTTTTAAACTGAACTCTAATCAATGAATAGAAATTAATTGCATTTTAATCAAACCATGGACCAACAAAATAACTAATACTTTACATTAAAAACCTTTTTGCAGCTAAATTATTGAACAGATACACATATAAGGTCAACAATAAAGACATTTCTTATTTTTAATCTGTTATTTAGGTCATTCAAATATCAGATTGGTGCATAACAGAATGGCTTACACTAAGATAGGTGTTTCAGATTCAAAGGTGGATCAACAAAGTATTAAGAAAAGGCTGTGAATGCGTACATTAATGTGATTTCTTGGTTTTCCATATTAATCTGAGTAAATTATACCTTTTTTTCCACATTATTGTAACAAAGTATTTATGAGTGGATATTTGAGGATTTTTTAGCACAATTTGGAATAACGCCGTAACTTATCAAAATGTAGAGAAATAAAACGAATACTTTCTGCTGGTGTCCATTTTAAGGACGAATGGGAACAACTCTGCTGACACCCCTAACTCACCGCCAAAGAATATAAAGTATCTACGCTGTATTATTTTCTCATTACTGTCCAAGCAGGCTACACAGAGAAAACATCATGGCTGTCAAACCGGCAAAGCTTGAGTGTTATGTATGAGGGCCTGATCTGCTCCCAGGCTCTGCTGCTGCCACTCAGGAGAGAAAACACTGTGCATCCATGAAAATATGGATATATATACACATTCATGTGTGTCTGTTAGCGGGCTGCTATGAGCCCTGACATACAGCTGATGGGTTCATTTGACACTCCCACACAATCTGGAGGATGTTTGTTTTTTTATTTTTTACCGTCAGAGACGAGTACTGAGTAGAGACATCTGGAGCTAAGCATCAAACTTACAGCGTTTTTTGGTGCCTTTCTTAATGATTCACATATTAATTTGCTTGCTAAATGTCAAAACTGTCTTAAAAGTGAGTCAGCGTACATAATTATCAAACAACATAATATTAACTGAAAACCAGGAGTCTTCTGATTAAGAGATCGATGTAGTGTAAAGTAGTAACAGATCATCAGCGCTGTGAAAAGATTATGAAAGATTCTGTTTGGCCTTCAAAGACGGGAGGAATATGTTCAGGAAAGCTGATAATCTCCCTCAAGATCGAACGTTACAACAAGTTCAAGCTGAGGTTAGATAGCTGAAAAAATCTATTCGCTACATGAATTGCAAAAGAGTTCAGGGATACACTTTTCTATCAGATAAACAAGACCAAGGTAAAGATGTTTGGCCAAACTGGTGACATGACCTTTCCCGTGTTATTCGTAGTTTTTTCTCGAGCTTCATTTGTTCATTTGTAACTGTAATCCCTTGTTTAGTTGTGTACGATCGGCCTACACTCACCTGAATAAGGTGTTTGGTTTCCACGGGAATGGGTCTTCCCTCTCTCATGCTGTCGGTGAACCAGCTGATATCCAACACGTTTATTGTGGAAAGGTCCGACAGCGAGCGACCTTTAAGCCACGCCCAGAGGGAAGACGACTGGCGGTCCTCTGACACCACATGGGTGACCGCGTCACTGTGAAGAGAGGAGCAAATTCAGTCAGAGCTTCTTCAGCTTCTCTACATGTCATTCCAGACAATAAAAACTTTCTGCATAACATCCTTTAACGTTACAACATCATCTGCAACCCATTAATTTGGTATTCTTGAACCAGCAATAAATACAAAGGACCCAGCTTCTCAAGCACACTGAGTTGACTGGGTCTCTCCCAGTATAACCCATTAGGGTTCAATGATCTATCATCACTCTTACTTAGTCTGGCTCACTCCCACAGAACCAAACACACCACCCCAGACGGCGCCTCTTTGATATCGACGTCATCATTATCCGGACGGTCGGTATCAGTATCACTGGGAACATGCTAAATGTGAGCATTAATTTCAATATGATCCTGTGTATAAGTACCATAACCCCAGGTGCACATCAGACAAAATGCACGATTACAAAGCTGTATTTTGATTTAAATGGTTCTACCCTCTTTGGCTGGAAGAAAACATTTAATTTGAATGAGTTAAAAACGTTTAATCAGAAAACACAAAACCTTACCAAGTACTTTTTGGTCTGCAGATATGTAAGTACACTTGAAATAAGACAAATCTTACTTACAAGTAATTTTTCAGTAAGAAATAAGTCAATAATTTCATAATATTGATGAAGTTGCTATAAGTCAATATGCAAACGGAACATTTATCACAAGTTGTAGCATATTTTCCTCATTTTAACACCAAGTGTGTCTCCATCATGGTCTCAGCAGTGAAAGAACATTTTTTAAATGCAGTGCAGGTCTCTGTGTGCGTTGTTTGGGACATCCACACTGGTTAAACAACAATCAGCTCAGTGAATCCCTTCATACTTTGGTTTTGAAGTTATTGAACCGCTGCCCACCTCATCTCACAAGAGACTTTATTTTTAATTTTTTTTCCTTCCTCCTTCCTGATTCGGATGTGCTGCACCCGATCAAGGCGTTCAGTCTTGCATAATTAGCCCAAGCATGAGCCTCCTCTTCTTCTCTGTTGACCCCTGGGAGCAATTGGAAAGACTTTAGGCTGCACCTTGATTGGCCACACCTCTACCAAAGCTAATCCTGCTAATACCTGCTCAACAATCAACCATTTTTCCTGAAGTAGGCAAATTTATTAAAATCTCAAAATGTTTGTTAATTGGTCAGATTTTGGAAATTGTTTTTGATTAGTCCAACATTTCTTAATGATCGTCAGCATGGCTAGCATTAAAGCTCTTTTTAGAGTCTCTAAAAATATTTTGCTGAGTTTTGATAAGGTCGACATTGGAGTGTTTTTCTTCATATTAGACTCAATAATCCTTTTCTGCAGCTTCTTCTAAGTTTAGGTCTTCCTCCACTTATCTTGCCTGTAGTGCACAGTAAGGTCCTGTTTTGGGCCCTTTATAGTTCTATTATATTTCCTTCCTCTTTAGCGCAATGTCCTCAAAGACATTTGCTATTAATCATATAGGAAGATAATATTAAGCTATATCTCTTTAAAGCCCCATGATGCTTCAGAGCAATAAATGTTGGTATGGATACTTAAACTATTAGAGGTTTAAGTATTTAGTTGAATTTAATCATTCAACTAAATATATTTTTTTAGACATTTTCTTTTGACAAAACTATTGAGGTCTTTGCCACATTCGCTAAATTTGTGTTATGAATGAGGCCATACTTTTAGCTCAACTTTCTGACTAAAAATGTAAGATTTCTGATTTTATTTTTACAAAGAAGGCATCAGAGAGAGTGTAGGTTCAGACTGTTAATGTACTTAAAAAATGTTAATATTTGATGCATTGTTTTATGTATTGGTGCTGTGTGAGAGACGGAAACTACAATTTCCCTTACACTAAATCCCAACGGCATTAATAAGGTTTTTATCTATCTATCTAGAAATATGTTCAAAGCTTTGTTTATATTTTTCTAATGTAAAAAAACAAGAAACAATTTTGCAATTGCAATATTTTTATTAAATAATAAACACAATTAAAATCACAATGAATAAGTCTATTCTCCAGATAAGTCATTAAAAAACATGAAGCCATAATCGTATTACCACTTCTTGTTGTCCTCTTCCTTGTGGTTTGTCAGTGGTTACACCCGGTTATTGATCATGTGACATGTGTTTCCATGGCAGTTATGCGAAATAAACTAATTTTGATATTACCAAAAAAAAAAAAACATGGTCCTACTGCCAGAACTTGCCATGTTTCCATTAAGCAAACTTTCAAAAAATTTTAAATTGGTCGTTGGAGACACAGCTTGCATGTTATTGTTTACATCTGGAAATGTTGCACAAGGCTGCAGGGCAAACGGCTGCAAACAATCCTGTTAACAAAATACAACCTGGAGATGTAGTAATTATTAACAACTTCTTGACTAAACAAAATTAATTTGATGAACAAATAAACAACTTTTGACAAACTTAATGAACAGGTCCTATAAGTTGACCATTACGTTCTAAAGCCTAAAGTATGAACGATTTATACCCCAGCAGGTACAATCACATAAAAATGTATTGTTAATCTCTTTATGTTAAATAAATAAAAGAAAATGACTTGTTTCAATATTTAGTAATTATTTTTTTTATCTATTGACACTTTGCAACTAACCATTGGAAGCGCCAGGCAGTGAGGGGCGCGACGTTGAACAGAGCAACTGAAATTTTCCACAGTTGTTTTTGCCAGTTTATTCGTGGCTTTTACTTGTTCGACTCGAGCTAATTCATCTGTGAACGTAACACAGACGGCCGTCTGAATTCACGCCGCATCTATGTCATAAACATCGTTCCCCCTTACACAGGAGCAGCCTTAGAAAGGCACCTAAGACTAGATGCTAAGCTTTTTTTTCATATGTGCTAGGCTACATGACGGTGTAGCCTAGCAACCATCGTCTCCATGGTTACCAACGGTTAGATGAGTACCTTCTCCATAGTGCGATATTTTATACCTTTTTAATCATACTTGTAAAGTATATAAACGTCAATCTTCTTACCTTTTAAAAAGTGTTCACTGCAAATCCGCCGTTACACCTAAGGCTGTCAGTCATTATAGCTGATATCCATCGTCGTATCTTTCCTCATTAAAAGTTCTACAATAGAGAGTTTGATTTCTCTCCTTGTCTGTTTGTGCAACCGACCCCGCAGCACACTATGAGCATTTAAAGTGAAATCCCCTAAATGGAAGCGATATTAAGCGACAGATGTCTGCTTTTAGACGACCTTTAAAGGAGCGCATTTGTTGCTTTGACGTTGTCATGGCGAAGTGGGCGGAGTTCTGGAGACGGTGAAAAGGATCAAGTTTCATTCATGCAGAACTGATTTGATCGTTTCCATAGCAACGACCAGAAGCAAGACCTAGCCTCAGCGTTACAGTGAGCTCATTGATGAGGTCATAGATGACGTCATAGACCAAGAAAGATCTACCAGAACATCAGTTCGGATCAGAGCAGTTGGTTGATTGTAAACAATGGATTTTACAATGATTTCTAGTTTCGGAAAGATGCCAGCTGCTGTAGTTTTTGCCTTCGGTTTTGGACTTGGATATTTAACGAAGAAACTCGTCGACAATTACTTTCCAGGAACTGATCTGGATGAAGGTACCTCTCAGCCTGACAGCACAGACCAGGAGGAGATGGATTTATCGGCTCTTCCCAAGGAAGAAACTTACGGAGCCCCTAAGGGGACATGGAGAAAAAAAAGAAACCCCAACTTACTTAATCGAGACCCCGAGAAACTTTCTGGAGATCTCCAGATCCCGACTTATTTTCTCGAGATCCTCTCAAGATCTCAAGATCTTGAGAAAAAAGTTCGGGATCTCGACTGAGTTTCTCGGGATCTCGAGAAAATAAGTCGGGATCTCGAGAAAGTAAGTCGAGATTTCTTTTTTTTCTCCATGTCCCCTTAGGGGCTCCGTAGAAACTGACCCGCATGGGTCAAGTTTTTCAGAGAAAGAGGATGTTTTCTCTGAAGACACGGCGATCACTTTGACAAACACAAAAGGCTTTGATCAGATCCACTGAGTCTTTGACAACAGTGGAAAAAACGTTCCCAAAGAAAAAACTGACCGTGCTCGAAATGTGGCCAGAGCCTTTAGGAACACGGGAAGGATTGTTCCCACAGCAAAAGCAGACCCGGATGGGAAAGTTTGCGAAGGGATTTATTGGAGAAACAAGACGTCTCAAAACTGTGTTTGCGATCTGATCAAAGACTGACAAGAGTGGAGAAACTGTTCCCAAAATAAAAACCGAACCGGATGGGAACGTTTGCAAGGTGCTTGAGTTGAGGAACATGACGTCTCAAAACCATGTCCAAGAAGAGACCACAAACCTTGGGAACAATTTCTCCAGTTGTTTGCAAAGCTATTGATTGGAGAATCCGTGCTCGAAATGTGAGCATTTCTAAAGCCTTTAGAAACTTTAGACTAAAGTTTTGACAGGCTCTGCAACTTTAGAAAGTTTCATTCTGTTTGCTTTGTGTGTCTCCTTATTCTGTTTTGTATTTGCTCTCCTTTCCTTAGTCACTTTTTAATCAGTTATTTCTGTACACTGTATTATATGTTTGAATATCAAATATAATCATGGACAAAATTAAAATTTTAATATTTAAAATTTGTAGGGTAAGAATTATGACAGAAAATTCTGTCATAATTCTTTTGACAGACATGTGACCTGGATGATGCAGGATCTGTGCTGCCCGTAAATCCGTCCTATCTTGTGGTAATGTGCATGTTGATTCATTGGTCTCTAAATTCTCCTTAGGTGTAAATAAAAAATCAAAAATAAAACATTAGTGTTGCACAGCGTTGGTAACGCTGCTGCCTTGAAGCAACAAAGCCCTGGGCTTGAATCCTGGCCTGGGTTCTTTCTGTATGGGGTTAGGATGTTCTCCGTGTGCATGCGTGGGTTCTCTCCGGGTACTCCGGCTTCCTCCCACAGTACAAAAAGATTTTGTTTGTGTTAGATAATGAATGGATGGTAAAATAAAATTGAAACTTGTTTATTATAATAAATAAATTTCAATAATAATAAACAAGTTAACAATCATAAACTTCTTTATAATATTATTGTTAATAATATTGTTTTATAACTACTACAAGCTGTTATTAATATTACTAATATTTATATTATTAACATAGTATTAATATTGTTGTATTACATTATATTGTCATGAAGTGGCGGTATAAGACGGTAAAGTGAACGCAGGCAGACCCAGAGTGGAGATGAATAATGGTTTAATGATGAGAAAATGCGCAACATAGTCCAGGAACACAGGCAGCACAGCAGAGCGGTAGCTAAGGCTCAGCACCGGCAGCAACTGATTATGAAGACTGACACGACTAGGATCCGACAAAGGACAGGGACAACAGGTGACATTAAATACACAGGGGGTAACCACGGAAACAAGACACACCTGGGAACAATCAAGGGAGGACAGCACAGACAGGACCCAGAAAATAAACACAGAACACTATATATATATAATGAAGTACATTATATATTATTATATTTATATAATAATATAGAGAGGATTATTTGTAAACACAGCACAATCAACTGCAGCCAGGCCAGCCTTTAAACGCTCACTGGTTGAGTTTAAAGGCAACCAGTGAGCATTTATAGCATTTATCTTGCAGTTGCTAGGTTCCAGACACGTGACCCGGATGATGCAGGAAATTCAGATGGAGGGCCGGTGTTCTGAAGATCTGTGCTACCCGTAAATCCGTCCTACCTTGTGGTAATGCGCATGTCGATGCTACGTCACATACTGCTTACTCAACAGATTTCTTATAAATACGTCCTACCTGTGGAAGTTTCGTTTCATGTGTTTTATTTCACGGTAAGCTTTACTTGATTTATTTTATACCTGGCTTTCATTAAGCTGCTGTATTACTTCATGTTTTTAGTTTACATGACAATGCATACATCTACAGGTAGGATTTTTCATTTAAACGGGTAGGATATTCAGATGAAGGAAGTGATCTTCTTGTGGTTTCGTCGTATAAATTGTTCCAATGCTAAGCTAAGCATAACTACAGTCCTGTCACTCAAATAATGTTATCAGCTGATATTTAACATTAACAACCTGCTGTAGTTTTCTGTTGTAAACATGGCGGTAGGAGTTTTGGAGGCGTAGCACTGACAGATAGACTTAGCTATCTATCTGCGCTACGGTAGGAAAATCTGACAAGGTAGCACAGATAGTCAGAACACCGGCCCTCCATCTGTATTGGGTGTGTAGCAAAGCACCGTATATCACGCATTATGTTGACAACTTAACAGCTAAAATCAATAGTTAGCTAAAAAAAACAAACGACGACATCCTGGACTAATTTCACCTATTTTCTATTGCACATAATCCCCTTCATCTTATGAGACTCACTGCAAGTACCATACATATTAATACTAATAAATCAATATGGGATTATTACTTAATTTAATCCATTACACTTGCTTTGCTTCCTCGCCAAAGGAATTGAAACATAAAAGAGAAACCGTAGGAAATAGCTGGTGGGAGTCTGGCTAAAGGCTCCATTTTAGGGGAGCAGTCAAGTCACAGCAGGCAGGTTATTTGCATGTTGGAGCAGTAAAAGCTGCGATTTATTTCCTATTGAAGTGACTAATCTAATTCCCCTTAGATTATGATTAGTCTCAAGAATTATTTCAGCATACAATCTGGTTTACATGTTCCAACTATTTAAATGACTAGCATTTTGAATAATTTCGGCACGATTTTATTAATTTTAAAGAAGTTTTCAATCTTAATTGTGTTTATGCTAGTAGATCATAATAGTTTTATTCATTGCCATCAGCGAATCCAAGAGAGACAGAGGAACTCAACATATTCACAGTTCAGTATTTGCAAATTCATCGGTTTTTCTGCAGAGCGCAACTCCAAATTTGAATTATTTAATCACCATGGTGATTAAATAATTTCTCACATGTACTTTTCTCATACTTTCCAGGTAAATTTTTGATAAGGGAATGGCATTATGGCTGCGTTCACACTGCAGCCTTGAAGTAGCCCAATTCCAATTCTTTTGACGTAATGCGACCTGTATCTGACCTTTTTATGACAGTCTGAACAGCACAGGTCTGATTCTTTCCAGATGTGAACCCTGTCCGATACGTATCCGATTCAAACGCGACCTAACGTCCAGGTCGCATTCATCCAAACTGAACGTCACTGATACTCTACAAATCTCACTATTCTGTGTCCTGATACGCACAAGCAGGAAGAAAAACAACAACCATGACGGACTATAATGAGGATTAAATTGTTAATATGCTGCTCCAGTCGGACAACAACTTCAAATATGTAAGCTATGCTCCACCGTTAGCCTCCATGTTTACTTCTTCTTTTTATGGCCGTTGGCAGAACACTGTGAACGCTGATGCTATTGCACCCTCTGCTGCGCATGCGGGACACTTTCAGGTCGTCGCCCGTTCAGACTGCAGAACACATACAGGTCTCCTATGTGTTGCAGTGTGAACGGCCCCGGCAAAAAAATCCGGTTTGATGAAAAAAAATCGGAATTGGATCACTTCAGGCTGAACGTAGCCTAAGAAATGAGGTGAAGCTCACTAAGTTGCTTTTATATAAATTCAATATTCAAATTATTATTTCATAAACCCGGAGCGTCCATTTCCAGGTAACCGTTTTGTTGGAAGAAATCTGTTTTCTCCTTATGTTAACGGAATTATTTCTGTTTTCCAGCAAGTAAACATTCATCCATTCGACATATGTGTAGCAGAGTTTTATTTTAACAATATTATAGATGTAAAATTTGTCTAAACATGCTCCTTGAATTTACTTTAAATCAACTTCAGACATTTAAGTTCTGTTAGCTGCTGTTGGCAGTTGGTGGTTACCATAGCAACCGGTAACCGACAGCTCCTCCCCCTTTTTTCTGTTGATCTGTAACTGTCTAACATATTACTATCAGCTCTGTGTTTTCTTGACAAGTATTATATTTTAACATATATTTTAGGCAAATTTAATAAAATACAGTGTTTTGTCAGTCATTTTGCTGTGTTTTGTAAATGTTTATAACTGTTATTAATGTCTATTTTAGCTATTTAACTGCTGCTAACTGAATCTATCGCTCTGTAGTTTGCTTAGGCTTATTTATTGTATTTTATTTCAGGTATAGGGGTATAAACTGCTGGGCTGATGTCAACCACCAACTTGATTTCCCCTTTTGTTGGTATAAATACAGTCTGAATGTGTCAGTTGTGAAGTCAACCTACTGGACATAGGTTATTACATACTGTATGTCCCAGTTAAAAAGGCCTTTTTTAGAAAGAAAGAAAGAAAGAAATCTGTCTGCATCCAGAGAGCCACGGGCTTCACAGATTCAGCCTCGTCATCCATGTCTGGTGGCGCTACATCTTTTATGATGGCTGACACAAAACGTTCTTTTTAGCCCAGAAAATTTGAAAAAAAACACTTTTTCATTTTGAAAAAAAAAAAGCCAATAGATGGAGTATAAATCCAGAATATTCCCTGGTTATCTCAGGTTAGTAGCAAAATGTGATTTTTCTTATTTTTGTTTTTACTGTTTTAGTTTAGTACGACTGCTGGCACAAGACAACAAAACAGCATGTGTGAACATTTGGTTTACTCCCATTTCTGAAGCGGCCTATCAGTCACCCAGGAAAAACATGCCGATATTTGGACGGGACGTTCATGTGCATCGGACCTGAAAGGCAGACCAGCGGGGAGACGTGTGTGTCTGCTGCTGGAGTCTCTGCGAGCGCACTGCGCAGCGTGGCAGGCCATATGCTGCAGGCTGTCTGCCTATAACGCACACAGGACCAGACATGGGAGGTGCTGCTATCAAACTGCAGCTGATATCAGTTTGGTGAGCTTGCAGGATTAATGTCAGTTTGAGGCAGGCGGGCTCCACTTCCTGTCGTTGGTTTCAAACGAGTGCATCAAGCCAAGTGTAACCGTAGGAACGCTCAAGCTGTGTTTCTGGGAATGCTGCCACGGCCAGGCTGGCAGGAACGCTAAGAAACGTGTTCAAACAATCTCCTCCTCACACATGCACATTTAATGTAGTACTATATACATGTCTGGTCGCTTTTACTGAGTCTACTTTCATTCATTTTTATCCTCTTCCTCTTAAATGAAAGCGAAGCTGCCAAAGCTAAAACCTGAAGTGTCGACTTTGCAAAACTGTAAATATTAAAAAAGCGAGGTGGCTGCATCCAGAGTATCAACCAGCCTCAGAGGAAAGCGACTCTGAAACGCGGCTGATTTCAAGCAGAGGACTTCTGCTGCGTTCAGTCTGTGATTTGAAAGACACTTTCATTGAGAGACGGAAGAAACGAACGGGGCATGCTGCTCCCATAATTACCACACAATGGAGGATTCGTCGCTCCAAGGAGCAGGCACACAAAGCTTTTGTTCTTAAGTGTGACTTGGCATAAAAATCTGTTACCAAAGTCATTAAAAAAGTTTTTTTTTGCGCTCTGTTGAACTGTTTTCTTACTGCCAGCAATCTGCAGACGGCCGAGTCAATTTCTACTTTCTTTTTGAGCAAAGAGTTTTGGCTCTATGAAAATATATCAAAGTTTTAACCAGCTGCAATTTCTGGTTTAAAGTTCTGTAAATGCAAAGTTTCAGGTTTTTATGTGGTTGAATAAGCTCCAAATGTAATGGGGATAATGCACATTTGATCCCAAAGTAATGAAGAAAAAGAAGATTATCATATGTGTTATTGATCTGCAAAAAGGAAGGAAAACTCAGATTTACTGTAAATGTGTTTAATTTGGTTGCAGCTCTTTGCATCAGTTTAAACTCTCAGAAAGGTCTTTATTATGAATAATAAGGTCTTTACTCTGAATGAAGACCTTTCTGTCCCTCCCAGTTCGTCTGGTTTTAGACAAACATGCAGATTTTAGTCTCTATTTTTGGTATTTTTCTGACTCGTGTCTCTGTCTGCCTTCCTGCTTCTTTTCTTCCCTCTGCAGAAAGCAGGAAGCCAGCGAGCTCCTGTTGTGATACGACGACTAATATAAGGCTAAAACAAGCTGCACCACCTCAAATGGATTTCTGTAAATATTTGTAAACCTGCAGTTATTATTATTGATTTTATCTGTCAAACTCCAATAATCTTTGTAGGTCAGTTTAAGATTTCACGTCTGTCACTAAAGTGACATTTCTTTTGCTTTTGAGTTTTTTCAAATATTCACTGCAACAAGCATTTCTCATAATGACTAAATTCAGTATTTAAATAATCGATGAGGTTTATACGGAAGAGAATCAGATCTCCGGAGAAAAAAATGCATTTTATTTTTTAATCTTACTCAAATTTTTTACTCAAAAGTTTGACTTTAATCCTATGAGATGAAAAGTCTGAGGAAAACAAAGTCCGAATTTTTATTTTAAAAAGTCCAAATTTTGAGTAAAAAGTCTGAATAAAAATAAAATTTCTCAGAAAAACGGTAAATTTTGGGATTAATGTCAAAATTTTAAGAAAAATATATATTAGAAAAATATCAATAAATATCTGTGGAGAATTATGAGGGATTTTCTTTGTAATTTCTGTGATAATGCCATGTTTTTACTCAAGGTTATCATACAGTGGGGATATCATAATGCCCCATGATTCCATAATCCTTCATAATTAGATCTTTATGAGGCATCAGTGGCTCTGTCGCTGGCTAATTAGATAAAAACGACACAAAAGCAGAAGCTTGTGACAAAAGATAAGCCCTAATTTAGCATCTGCGTCAGCCGGCCTGCTGAACCGACTGACGGAGGCCTTTAAAGTATTTCTTCAAGGTTAGGAAATGCCATGGACGTCCATCAGAACCTCTTTAGAAAAGCGTCACACTAAGAAAAGCTTTTAGGGCCAAACATCAACAACAAAATCTTTTTCTCCAACCTGAGAAGGTCTTCCACAATAAAGCCCTTTGACCTGGCCAGCTGGGTCAGAAAGCTTCTCCGGCTGCGGCCCATTTTCCTCTCTACCAGGAATATTCTAACATCCTGAAACGTCGCCTCTTCACGCCTGGAGACACGGTCCTCTCCTGGTTTCGACCTCTTCTTCGGACGCGGCGCGACGGGAGCCTGAAACATCTCTTTGGAGACGAGCTGCACCTCTGGGAATTCCTGCTGCTGTTTCGTTGTTGTGTGCAGCTTCTGTCGCGGAATAACAACCACACTGGCCGTGGCACAGTTGGTTATTTATATGTCGTTGCTCCCTGGGACGGCGTTTCAGTTGAAACAAAGCTGCTCACAGCCAGGCTGAAAAGGCTTCTGGCAACAGGTGTTGAGGATTTGGTGTTTACCAAAAAACCACCTGCCAAGATTGACTGATTATTAACACCAGAGGGGAACAAACATCAAAACACTCTGTTGGTGTGAAGTCGTTCATTTCCAGTAAAAAAGGTTCAGGATGTAACTTTTCTTAAATATACAGCTCTGAAAAATATTAAGAGACCATTTAAAATGATCAGTTTCTCTTGTTTTATTTTTCATAACTTTATGTTTGAGTAAAACGAACATTGTCCTCTTAGTCTATGAACTACTGACCACATGTCTCTCAAATTCCAAGCAAAAATTTAGAATTTATTTGCAGAAAATGAGAAAAGGTCAGAGCAATGAAAAAGATGTAAGGAAAACGAGTTCATATTCATTTAGAAACAACAATAATGTTTTAACTCAAGAAGAGTTAAAACATAAAACTGTAACAAGCTGAATTATTTTTGTGGGAAACGTTTTTTTGAGTGTTTTTGGTGTTGAATCCTGAAACATTTTGTGACGTTGTTGTCAGTTGCTATGGCAACGAGTCTGCGTTATCGTAGGCAGCAAAGAGAGCGAGAAGAAAGTGCCTTTGAGTTGTTCTTCAACGGTTTTTCTGCGTTATTTTTCCCTCTGCTGTGGCGCAAAGCACTAAATTAATAATAGCTACATCTCCATGTTTCGTTTAGGGATTATTCTACTGCGTCTTTTTGCTCTCCAGCATTGTGCACATGTGCAACACATCCAGATACAAAACAATAACTTGAAGGGGGTTCATATGCATTTTTCAACCTAATCTTAGAGCACTCCTGCGCAGGCAGTTAGCATCAATCAGGTGCAGAAATCTTTTGCAGAGATAGCTGCATTTGTCTGAAAGATTGCAGAATTTCCTTGGCTTCGTTTTTGGACAGGGGCCAGCACCCTCATCTACCGCTGACTGATTGAAGGGGTAAACAGTCCACCAATTAGTTGTGTCTGTCCTCTGACATCCATTAACCCCCGGCACTGCGCACTAATGAGAGTCGTGTAATAATCCCTGTCAGAGGAAAGCAAGGTGTGGTTATTAGGGGGAGGACGAGAACAAGGCTGTCCTAATTGGATGAAGAATCAAGGTCTGCAAAGGTTTTATTCAGTGCCAAAATAAACAACTCATTTCCGCGTGTGCATCTGAAGCATTTTGTGCATAATTACAGCTGAAGCAAATGAAGACCTTTTCTTTTTGTATCGTTGTTCTCTGCAGCAGGATGCCTCTTGTTGTAATTACCTCTTTGGAAATTAAAACGATCAATGGGTCTTGCATCTCGAATCTATTTTCAGTCTGTGTTCCTGACCAAAGCGCATGCGGTCATATTCCCGCCGGTAAATGCTACTAATCATCAACAGCTTGCACATGCAGTACCTGTATGTGTGTAAAGGCCATATGTGAGCGGCGGGGACCTCTGGGGAAACGCACACAAAGACTTTCATTTTAGGAGGCGAGCTAATTAAAGCTGGAGAGCAGATGGTGCCGACTTGGTCCGGACATAATGAGACGGTGAGTGGCGGGACGAACCGGACATGGCAGGACAGCTGCGATGGGGTTCGCCAGGTGACCGGGATTCAGCCGCCTCCCAGGAGGGAAGCGAAGTCCTGCCAGAAAGGCTTAAAACTCTGTGAAAACTTCTGCAGAGCTTTTTTTTTATTATTATTAGAGTCTGTCTTTTTCAACACAGCTAAATGTTTCAGATTAATAACAACCTTAATTAATGCTAAATGCAGTTTTTGAGTAATATTTGTATTTATCCAAGATAATCTGCCTATGAGTGAAAAACTGTTTGACTTCAGTCACACTCAAATAGAGAATGGAGCTCAAACTTAAAGGTTTCTAGGGTTAGTAGAAAACAACATGGTCCACAGCATCACTGACACACCCAACAGTAAACATGAAGTAGTTTTCAATTTATTAGGAAAGCATGGCCTTGTTTATGTCTGTTGTTATTTTATACTGCTGTCATGTTCAAAGTAAATAAAAACAGCAAGTTATAACCTGCTCTGCTTTCTGAGGACAGCGATGCTTTACATTTCCATGACGTTTCTACCTCAACATATTGTTTCCTCAGATTAACCAATCGTCTTCAGGCATCTGTAAATGCCCTAGAAACAAACTTATCATGCAAATATTAAAGGAAAAAAATCCTGTTTAATTGAATAATGGTGCATATCTCCTACTTTGATAATCAGTTATTCACTTTTTGGACATTAGCGGCCATGTGTTGAAATAAAATAGAGCAACCAGTTGTGGTATTTGAAATATTTTGTCAAACATTTTTGTCCTATAAATAACGATCACACAGATAAAAAAAACAAATCTGATTGTTCGCTTTTAATTTGTTGTAATTGGATTTTTTAAAGTGTATTTTCCTACTCAGTCGCACATTTCTTTTAATGTAGGTTTTATGTCCTTTATCCTCGCTGTACAACCTGTTATCCTTATTTTTCTGCTCACATATTCTTTTTTAATCTTGGTTTGTATCTTCATCTTTCCATTCGCCTTTAATTTGTTGTACATGTGAATTTTCCCACCGTGGGACAACAAACGATATTTCTATTCCAGTCTGACGAGAAATAAGTATTTGTTGCTCTGCAGAAAGAGTTCAGCTAGAGTGCATTTCCCTTGTTTTATATATAAATATATATTTTATTATTATTTTATTATTCATGAAGAAATTTTGGTCTGACAACCTTTGGGTATGAAGAGCATTTTGTTTTTGTTTTTTTGCAAAGAGCAGCACTTGAAAACAAGAAAGACTCCCAAAGCAGTTGGAAAGTAAAAACAAACAACTTTTATAAATCAACAAAAAAGGAGAAAAACGTGATGCGGAGGCAGGAAGTTCAAATCGAGAGTCGACTCAAACATCAGGCTGACATGGAACGAACAAAAGAGAGAGACGAGCGAAGGATCTGAAGACAAAACTGAAAAAACTCTCCACACAAGGGAACATGACGAGTAAAACAAAACCAAATATTCAACAAAACTTGAGGAAGCTGAGAGAAAATTCAATCTGCATGAACTTCTCACACAGATCTGCAGTCAAACGAGCTTGTTTGGGTTACAAAAGGAGAAAAATATATCAGTTACACCAAAGAACGATGTTGACAAATGGAGATGGTGCGTTACCTCTAAATGAACAAGCTTTCACCTCATGTTTAGGTAATTAGACAACAAAAAAAAACACAAATGTTTTAGAGCTACTGCTATAAAAATGTATTATTAAAATAATGTGTGAATAAAATAAAACAATCCAATTTCTACAAACAACTTTGGCCCCAACAGCAGAGTTGGGTGGTAACTAATTACATTTAGTTGAGTAACTTTTTTGAATAAAATCATTTTTATTCAAATGATTTTATTTGCATTTTTGTATTAAAAATTGGCCTGATGTGATATTCTAATCTTAACTACTGTGTTTTAATTAGCTGTAAGCAGAAAATCATCACAATTACCAGAAATAATGGCTTGAAAACGTCAGTCTGTCTGATTAATCAAGATAATGTGCTTCACTTCCTGAATTGTGCAACTGAAATAATGATTTTTTTAAATAATACTAACATTTGTTTTGTGACTAAACAGCCTCTTTTTGTTAAAAAAAAAAGAAAAGTCTGCTTTGCGAACCAATAAAAAAAGCTGAGTTTGATTCAGATTTTTTGAGTTTTAGTTTGTTTTTCTCCTTTAGTTTCTCCTGCCACAATTGGAGGAATTGGCAAGCAGAGCTTGTTGTCGGTTACTAAATTTGTACTCCCATTGCTCACTGCTTATGCATTATTTGCAGCTATTGCTGCAGTTAACAGAAATAATTGCTGTTAACTGCATGTTGTTGTTTGTTTCTCCCTGCCAAGTGCTTCTGTGTTTAGTTTTATCTTAAAGTTATTAATGAAGAGGCTCCCATTAACGTTGTGTACTCTCTTTGTTTTTCTTTTCTCTCAGCCGGTCTTGGTATAGAGGGTCTTGCTGTCCCTCTATATTTATCTTCAACATTGTCTGTAATTCAACCACATCCCCATTCTTCCTATTTATAACTTTACATTTGCATGAGTGGAACCCTCCAAACAGGAAGTCCGCTTTAGCCAAAGAGTCAGTTTAGCAGCTGAGCATAATCACTCAACGAATTACTCATTTCAAATCTTAAAGTGATGCTCATGTGGTCAAACTGTGTGGCTGATGTTATATTTGAGGAATGTACTTCCTCCAGATTATTTTTCTGCTATCGCTTTTTGAGTACAAGCAAATTTTTCTCTTTAAGATGAGAAATGAAGCGAGTGCATCTGATTCTCAAAAGGAGCTATGATCAACCGTAATTCAGCCTTTTAGAGATGGAAAGTGGAAGTGTAGAGCTAAAATATTATATTTGGCTTTTATATTTTCATATTGCCTTATAGGTGATCTATTATGCTTCCTTGATGTGGTTAGGATTTATGGTCTATACAAAACATAATCACTACATTTTTTCCAGAAACTCATTCTTAGATAATGAGAGTTTAGTCTGGTTTGTTTCAGAATGACCTTTTTAAGGGCGTCTTGTTTCTTTAAATTCAAATAAGCTGCTGCTGGCCACGCCCCCAAACTCAATGTTTACAGTCTCAAATTAAAATGGCTGCAAACCGATGCACAATTATGTAACTGTACATCTGAGAAAAGCAGAAGTAGAGCCTCCTGCACAATAACCAAGAATGCAGCGAGTGGTAACAATAGCTCACTAGTCTTTTCCAGCAGCCATTGTACAAACATACGCTGGGTAACAGCACATTGCTTGTTGAATGTGACTTAACAATCAGGAGGTTTTTGAAGCCACAAAACACCTAAAATCATTAATTTATTGCCAAGAAAACAAGATGGGTGTTGTTGTTTTTTTTGCATTTGTTTTAAGAAACAGTTTAGACTCACATGGAAGTACAAAAATTTGCAAATTGTGGAAATCCTTGAGAATTGTTGCATAATGGATCACCTGTAAGCAACAATTCTCAAGGATTTCCACATTTTGTTGATTTTTTTTCTTTCTTTCTCTTTAGACCTACAGAAAATGCAGGCGTGCCTATGTACATTACAAAATAAATTCTACACCGTAAAGTTTGAGTGTGTTGTGAGATTTCACTGCTAAAACTTTAAAGATGCATCATCACGTGCAATCACTTAATCTTAATCAGAGCAAAAACTTTAACCTACATATAGGAGCTTATTTTCAGTCAATGATTCTTGAATATTAATGTTAGTATTAGACTTCTAATCAAAAATTGTCTCGCTTTCTATATTTTTTATGCGTTCTGAGATGTAAACATATCTAAAAT
Organism: Phalloptychus januarius; assembly: GCA_902982915.1. Lineage (NCBI taxonomy): Eukaryota > Metazoa > Chordata > Actinopteri > Cyprinodontiformes > Poeciliidae > Phalloptychus > Phalloptychus januarius. The sequence continues at coordinate 2,998,911 of CADWAE010000242.1, read as the reverse complement.
TTAACTTGTTTTTGTTTTTAGAATCTTTTTGTTTTTGCAAAATCTACAGAAATGTTGATTTTGTGCTTCTTAGCAGTATTAAGAGTATGCTTAAAATAAAAACCCCATTTCACATGTCATTGCCTAACAGTAAACTGAACCATTGTGACACGTTTGGTTTCTCGCAGTTTTAATACAGAATATATTTTCAGGAAGTTCCAGCTTCCCTTTCGTTGATGCCGTAAGACCGTCAATGGGGAAATGTTCATTTGTGTTTTAGTTACAGTTCCAGGACATTTGATATTTATGTATAATGAAGAGTGAAACTGGGCATGTGTTTTTACTCTGACCTTCTTCAGGCTGAAGCAGCGCTGGACCGTCAGTGTTTGGAAACTCACTCTGGAACCACAACGTCAGGAGTTAGAGGCTCCCAGCGGCGGCAGACATGAACCTGCCGACCAGAGAAGAGTGTGAAGGATGGGACCACATGAAAGTGGCGCTTTTTATGTGCAAGGTGGGTTTAAGAGAAATGACAGAAGGTTTTACGGCTGATGGTGGGAATCTACTTCCCTCAACATTTGAAGAATTAAACTGTGACTGGCAGGATGTGCTACTGATATCGTTTCTCTGTGATTACCGTCAGAATAACATGCAGGACTGCGCCGGAACTGTGACCAGATTAAAGATTGATGGACTCAGACTTCTGGTGAGTCTATTTTCTACTAGTATTATTATTCTTGGATTAGTTTTGCAGAATTTATTTTTTTTTATCTCAAACTAGATTGAGCTGTCCTCACTTTGTTTTATTTTAACATTAAAATCAACAAATCCTTTTTATGTGGCCCTCTAAACTGCAGAGATATGCACAAGCAGCACTTTCAAGGCAACAGTAATATGCTTTAATAGTATTTTATTAATCAAATCAAAGTGATTTTTATCTGTTTACTTGTCAAATTATATTAATTAATATGTCCAATTTCACTGTGATTGTGGAAATTAATGCAAAATCAACAAATTGCATCATTTTTTTACTTTGTGAATAAATGAGTTTATTAAAATTTGTCCAGGAAAATGATCAAAAACATTATTTTGAAGTGATGCCAACTCCCACCAGAAGATGGCAGTGTATTTTACTTCTACACTTCTGCCCGGGGCTTAATTATTATTTTTTTTATTTACAAGTTCTAATCTGTGATCGATTATTCACGAGAAATAAAGTCTCATTTATCATCATGCCTAAGCACAACTATTTCAACATTTCTTGTTAATATTTCAAAATTAGCATCAGAAAAGTTTTGATTTTTATTGCAAAAAAAATAAAAATCACAAAAAATAATTTATTTTCTGATTTTTCGAGCAAAAAGAAAATCACAAACAAATTGTGAAATTCTGGATCAATTGATCGGTGTGAAAAGATGCTCAATACTTATTTATTTATTTGATTAAAAACAGACACAGTTCCAACCGCTGGTTTATCGGGTTTATCTTTGGCCTTTTAAGAACATTCATGATCTTAATGTGGCCCAAACTGAAATTGAAAATGTTTGAACTATATATTGTAAAAATGTGGATTTCGGTTTTAAGTCACTAAAAATAAACAGCTAAACTCGCTCTGTACCATTTTCATTCAGCTTTTTCTTTTTTTTATGTGCATTTTCTATTTCTGCAAACGTGTGGGACAACAGACACAACAGACGCACAACTTCAACCATGACAGATCCAAACACAGTTGCTTGCATTACTTCCCACAATTTGCCCTTCCTCTTAGAGAAGTCAGTAAATCTGTCGCAACTTCTGCTTTGAGTGTCACTTTCATCGCTTTGGCTGCGTTTGTCTTCACTGCGTTTGTGTTGTTTCCCAGAAATTATGATTTCAGCTGAAACAACTGAAAAAATTTAATTTGACATCAACTAACTGTGATGTTATAGCTTTCCACGACTTGTAGCAAAACTAATGTCTATTAATGATTTTATGATAGACTACAACAATGTTTTGTAAAAGAATGAATAGTTTCGAAATAGAAAATCTACAGTGTGGCATGCTTTTATTTTCAGAACCTCTCTTTGTAATTCAGACTAAAAGTATTTTTGTGGTGTTTCTATCAGCTTTACTTAATTGCAAAACAGCTCAAGTTCAGTAAGAAGGATACATTTTTAGGTCTTGACACAGATTCTCAGTTGACATTAGGTCTGTACTTGGACTAGGCCATCCTAACACATGAATATGCTTTGATCTAAACTTCTCCACTCTATTTCTGGTTGTAGATTTAGTGCCATCTAAGGTTTTTTTTTTTTGGCTTCCCATCAAATCTGAACAGACTTCCTTTGTTAAAGACAAACATTCCCACAGCATAATGCTGCCACTACCATGTTTTATAATGAAAATGATGCAAGTTAGATTCCAGTTTTCTCATGCCACATCTGTCCTGTTTAATAAGCAATTAATTGTATTATATATAGTTTTTCACAAGACACTTTTTACCTTTTTTGTTTTAACCTTTTAGAGAAAGAAATTCAAGCAGCCATGCAGTGCTAACTGTTATATAATCTTGTTCATTGGTTCACAGACACAATCACTTTCAGGTGGACTTCATTTACAGATAAACTACTTTGGAAGTTGATTAGTGTCACTGGATTTTATTTAGGAGTATCAGATTAAAAGGGGAGGATGGTCAATTTAGGAAACTATTTTTTCCCCCCAAAATGTTTGTCTCTCTCATAAAATGTGAAAAATACACTGATCTTTATGGTTGTGCCCTTATAAAAAGAGCAAGTTCGGGGTAATGTATACGTCCTGCCTGTCACGCTTCACATGACAGAATAATGTATTATTTTTTTATATTATTTACTCACCTTGAGCAACACCCTTTGTCTCACAGGCTTATTTCCCCTAAAGGAGACTCAACAGGAAATATGATGAGTCAAAAGAATGATGAATGTTTCAGAGCAGAGGTTTTGATGAGCAAGGTGCCAGAGCAGAGCTGAAAAATACACAAACATAGAAATATTGACTGATAGATCCCACAGAGAGGGAGATTCAACCCAGTGTTTGTTGGCTACCAAACACTGGACTGTCAGTCTAACTTTAAGGCTACCAAATATTTCATCAGTGCACCGCTCCAATGCTGCATTCACACCGAGCGTCATTTCGAGCGCCAAATGCGCATTTTAAAGTATTTGCAGTTTGAAGTCAGATGCACGACATTTTTCTCCAATTAAGTGTCAATAGCACCAAACTCGCTGTGTAAGCGCGTTGGGACGAGCCATTGTTTCCGTTGCTGATCTCTTTGAACAATGGTGGATGAAACTGAGAGTGGCACCAAAATATTATGCAGTGAAGCTTCTGCAGTCACAACACAGGCTCAGATGTCTTTGCTGAACATTTTGTGTTCAGTTTTTATTGAACAAACGGCAGCTGACAACAGCCTGACGCTCTAGAGGAGGAGCCTCTTACCTGTTTTCCTCTCTTGGTTATTTTGAACAATGGCGGATGAAATATTGAGAGTATCTAGGTTTTCCAAGCTAGCTGGATGCTGTCCAGCTAGCTTGACAGGGGCTGCTATGAGCGCTGTTTTCGTCTCAAACGAGCCCAGTTTGATGACCTGCTAACCCACATCGGTGCCTGCATCTCCTGGCAGGACACCAACAACATCCACCACTACATAGCAGAGTCTCTGATTGGTTCACACGTTCAGATTTTCCAACTCCAGCGTCGCAATTGTGGCGCTCTAGACATTCGAAACGCACCACAATCCGCGTCCACATTGACTTTGAATGTGACCCAGACAGAGTTAGTTTACAAGTTAAAGGAGCAAACTTCTGGGGGTGTCCGTGTTGCTTTTGTTTTGATTCCCGTGGTAACTTTGCAGAAATAATCTACACAGCGTTATCTTTAGTAGAACTGTTTGGATTTGGCCAAGCTTTGTTAATATGTGGAGTATTATTGTAAAATAAAAAAAAAAGGATGAAATTTTGCTAAACTGCTATCTGGTTATAAAAAAACATCTCAGTATGTATGATTAGGTGCCAAAACAAAATGCGGTACTAAAGCTAAGGAAGTGACCCGTTGGTAAAGAATCAGACCAATAACTGTCACAATAGTCATTAAATCTAATAACAGCATGATAAATTAAAATAAGCTAAATAATTTCTCTTTCTTTCTACCAAAAACTTGATAAAAATCTTCAATCTGGTTCTTTTGTCTAAACTAGCCGATTTTTTTTATTTTTTTTTTTGAAGGACAATTTTATTTAGGGACTTCATAATTCATTTTATTTGTTGTTTCTGTTGTTTTATTTATTTTGGGGTATTTAAAATGTCTTCCAGTTCCCGTGTTAAATGTTCATTAGAATTCAATGCTTACTGATCTTTGAGAATGTATTTTTTGCATTTGTATTATTATGCCTTTGCCATTTTATTACTTGAAAATGGTCTCAAAACGGCATTATTATAGCATATTGCAATAACTTCTGGGACAAATTATCCTTCAGCAAATTTATTATGACAGGCCTAATGCCTCAAAATATTTGCTTTTTAACACCTCTTTTTCCTCACATGAGAAATTTACTTTGATTAGAGTCTGAATATATAAATGAGATTATACTATTCAAATAAAAGATTTCTTTATTTTAAGGCTTTTAACAACCAATAATGTAATTCCACTGTTTCAGTCTAGCAACATAGAGAGGCAGTAATAATATAATTTACTAAATTACTTTCCCAAATGGCAGTAATGATCTCCTGCTTTGATCAAACATCTCTGGAGAAACAATGTCCCTGCTGATATTCAGCAACAATGAGGTGCCGTTTGCTCTGTGGTGACACCAGCATGCTGGTTCTGGCATGAAACTCAAACCACTGCTGTGCTGGAGCGCAGCTTGACAGAACCTTCGATGTGACACTGTTGTGTATATTTGCTGATAGCTCATGCAATCAGCCTAGAGTAAAGAAGAAAACCACCAAATAATCTCCATTTGCCTTTAAATGAACAAGGGTTTGATCTAAGAAATTATGTGCTTATTGCAAATCAATGTTTATCAAGTTCTCCTTCATTGTTATGTATTTACAGTTATTTGAATGTAATTCTAAACACTTGCTTGATTGATAAACAAAACAATCCAGCATAAAAAGAAATCTTACCAAGTATTTTGTTTTGAGTTATTTACAGATTCTGAAAGCATGGGTTTCAAGTTTTCCATTGTTGTCAAACACATGAAAATAAAAAAGTTTGTTCTTTATTAGTAAGTATTGTGTGTGCTAATAACATTTAGGACTGTTTGTAATTTGGAAGCACAATAAAAGGAAAACAAACTTAAGTTGCTTTGCCAGAAACAAAAATCCTCTTCTGCACCATTAAGTGTTAAATTATCCATTAATTTCTATCAATTGTATTTATCTTTTATCACTTGACTTCCTCTGATCATACTAGTAACCCTAGCCTTGTTTTCTTCTCATCAGTATCTTCAGTTCTTCCTTTGAGTGACCTGGTTTTAAGCCACTTATCCATTATTTTTTATTTAACCACAATCTTTTGCTAAGCTAGCTGTAGCGCAGCGCTTTGAGCTGACGTCACGGCAAATAAACGTGCAGCACCACAACGACCACTAGGGGCGCCCGCGGACCAAGAGTGGTCCAGAGACGACAGTTTGGGAATTATTTTTTTTTATTTTTCAAACCAAGCTGATTTTATGTTAAAACGGCCTGCCAAATAATTTATAACTGATTGTTTTACTCTGTTGTTAATCACACGTTATTGAACAAAAGTATAAATATTGCAGTAAAATTTAAAAGCTATATTTCCTCTGGATGTGTAAAAGACACAGTTGCAAGGCACACAGTTCTTTTTCTAATTTGGACCAGAGGCTTGAATTTTCCTCTGGCAGTGATATGTCTGCTCCTTTATTTTGCAAAAACATTCTGGCAGGATTCTGTGTTACATCTGCGAAAATCTAACAACGGCCCAGAACGGACGTGTGATGTAGAAAAATCCTGAGACATCCCAACTTCATGTTTTGTTTGAGGAAGAATATTTCTGCATGTTTCCAGAGACATGTTTTATTTCATCTACAGTATCAGAAAGCTCTAATCATGCATAATTAGGAAGGTTTCGGTTTTAACCAATGTAAAGCAGCTGGGTGCTCAGCGAGGGGGGAATTCAGGAGAAAAGCAAAAAGAAACATTCATGAGTTTTGTTGGATTAATTAGGAGCTTGAGTGATTTTAAAAATATAACGTCAAAGATGTAAAAACATGAATTTGATGCACTGCAGATTTAAATGTATCATAGTTTCTTGCTGATCCAACCACAAGTAGGAATCAGTAAGTTAATAAATGTCTCTTAGCAGTCCGCCTGCAAACCTCAGCCGCAGTTTGGTTTAAGTGAACTCTGGCACAGTTTCCAAAAGCAGAAAGAGGACTACAATGCAGGGCATGCTGGGTAACAAACATGCTAGCCTAGCGCTGGTGGGAGAAATGGGTTGTGGTCTCTTACCAAAGACAAAAAGGAAATTCTATAACTGCTAAAATCTGACGCTACTCCATTTTTGTGAAAAAGGAAGTTGCTCTCAATGTCTTCTTCAGAGGTTTTTGTGTCATTTCCTTCAGTGATTCTTGATGCAGCGCCACCACAGGTGAAGAGGGGAACAGGTTTTTCAAAATGTTGTGGTTCATTTGACACAGTGCAGTGTGAAAGCAACAAATTTAGCAACTTTGGTCCCCAATCAAACCAACACAGTTACTACAGTGGTGGTAGCTTCACAATGAGGTTCTGTTTTTCTGGTTCACTGCAAAATGTGTGAAATATGAAGCATTTCTCCTCCCCTCGCATCAAGGTTGGCAGAGTTGAATTGTTGCTGAGTGGACGAAGTCGGGCAGCATTAAGAGTTTGGCCCAGAACTGAACCCCATTTAAAATTTATGGACTATCCTTAATAGCCCTGTCTGTCCAAGGAAACCAGCTAGTTTCACTCTACTATTACTTATAATCTACTATCAGCACTTTGAGCTGCTTTTAGTATAAATAAAATATAAATAATACAAGTAAAATTGATTGGTTGATTGATTGATTTGTGCCAATCAGGGAACATAAGGGACGACTGCAGCTCAGGGGGTAGAGTTATTGTTTTGCGACTCTGTCGCATGTCGATGTGCCACTGGGTTCAGTAGCTCCTGCACCGACACGCATTATGCATACCTTCAGATTTTCCTCCAAGTTAAAAGGAAGAGTTGTTGGATTTTTTTTATTATCTAACCTTCTTTATTATTAACGAAACTCCGGAGAAAAAAAAAATTTTTGTGTCCAAACATCTTGTACTTGTACTGGGAGGATAACATCTTCAAACTAAACGCTTTTGGTCAGTTTACTTTTGTTTATTTGGCAGGTTGGCTCTCTTTTGTAAGCTAACAATTAATAAGCGCAGTTCTAAGAGGGTGAGTGGACCCCACCTAAGCTTTTTACCATGTACCTGGTTCTGTTGAGTGGGAATCGGCTTTCCTTTGTGGCTTCCCAAACTGAAGAGCTAACGGTTCACCGAGTGTAACATCTGCCACACTTTTCTTGAGCGTTGCGCTAAGCCTGCGGGAAGGTTAAACAGGGAGAATGCGAGCAGCAGCATTCTGATCAGCAGCAAACTTTAGGTTTGTGCGACATGCACATGATGTGGCTGCTCTCTTGTGGGTCAGGTGCTGTGATAGTTTTGGGCGATAATATCCTGAAGGCGCCCCTGCCTGGGTTAATGCGCTAAAGCAAAGCGCTTTAACTTTTACAGTCGAAATAACCATAAAAGTGCCATATAAGTTCAGTCCATTCACACCATAATCTCTTTGCGTTCAACCTTGAAGAAAGAAACTCTTCCAATAAGTGATAAAATGTCCAAAATTATTCCAACATTCCTGCTGATTGTTATATACAAACACCTGAAAGACACCACAGATTGTTAGCTTATGTTGACAGCAGGCTCTGCCATGGAAGATATTCAAAGTTAGCCTCTTACTTTCCCTGTCAGTTTATCAGATAGAATGAAAGGTGTGAAGAATACAGTCTAATTCAAGAGTACTACAGCAGGGCTGAGGATGACAGCCAGTCAGCACAGTGAAGATAAAGGTAATCTCTCTTTTTGAAGTCAGATTTGCTCACACAGGTAGACAAGGTAAGAAGAAAATACATGTAGCAGATCAAAGAAGTGTCACGCTGTATCTCTGGGAGGCTGCCTGTTTGGCAGCTTTGTAAGGAAGTTTCTTTTAGCTTTTGTGTGTCACATCAACACAACAAACAGAGGCCAGTCACAGAGGACAGCCCGTCGATGGCAACACATTAAATAAACACGTTACAGCATCCAGGTTAAGAAATGGGCTTCACATTAGACGTTTTCAAAATGCAAACGGTTCTGTTAGAAGAAGCAACAGCTTTTATGGATTAGATCAGGGGTGTCCAAAGTGCGGGCCAGGGGCCATTTTGTGGACTTTTACTGTGAAGTCAACTTTGCTGCACCCAAATCAGCTTTTATTCTTTATTATACTTAAATATGTAAATTATATATACTTACTATATTTTTTCAGATTTTAATCAGAAAATTTCCACACAAAGGTCAAACATTTCTGAATTTCAAATGTCTAAAATGTTCTTAGAAATTTTCTAGAAAATTTCTGAGATTAATCACAAAATGTCTGAATTTTTGGTGGAAATGTACTCCTTTTATTCTATCTACTATGGTAAAAAAAATAGAAACACTTTCAAATTTGGATCTACAATAAATATCAAACTACTGCATTTGCTACACTTTTGGTTTTTTGTTGTTTTTTTTGTCCCATGTGACAAAAAGTTTTGATTAGATTTTATCCTCATTCTGGTACAAAATATGATGGAAAAATATCAAATACAGACTGAATGTCATGGGTCGTGGAGGAAGGAAAAATAAAACACTTCTTCCTGGAATTAGCTTGTCACATCTGTGATTCTGGAGCGTTTTAAGCCGCCCTGTGAACATGCTGGGGTCAGGAGAAATCATGCAGCGCTCTGAAAGAACCAGAGGTAATACTGTGAGCATGTAGCTGTGAAACGATTCTGTCTGCTGCAAAATTAAACTCATTTCTACCAAAAACAACAAAAAAACACCCAGCTTGAACAAACTTGAGAACAGCAGCGTTACTTGCTGGGTTGACATTTCACCAGCAAACCACACGTACAGAAACAACGGCCGCATTCCTCGTGCTTTTGGCTGAAACCGAGATTTCACTCTTACAAAAGCTTTTTCTTTTTTTTCCACTTATCGTCAATTTTAATCAGAAGAGAAACAGAAATCTTTTAAATTCCTGATGGAAACTATCAGTTCTAGCAGTCCAGGTTTTTACTGTTTTAATTCAGTGTTTAAGCGCCATAATACCAGCTGAGGAGTTTGTATTTGGAGAAGTTTGTGGTTGCAGTAGCTGTTGGGTTGTTAGCTGATCAATCAGAATCAAAATTAGTTTAATTGGAGAAGAATTTGAATTACAGACCTAATTTATAACTATTAGACCTATAGAGGAAATAAAAACATCCATCTGTTGTCTTCCACTTACCCAAGATTGGGCCAAAAGAGGAAATAAACAACTGATTATTGCAGCTATCGCCAGCTTTTAGATGGCAGCCATGTTGGATTATAACATAAAATACAGGTAAATTCCACCATAACAGCAGCATGACTACTGGATATCAACATCAGTCCAATTGTTCATAGTTGAGCCTCCCTAACAATAACTTTCCTCTAGTTTAGAAAATTAACCCATAACATTAATAGCTCACTTTTTAAGTTAACCTGGACAAAAATTTGATAAAATCCTGAAATTATATTCGATGTAATATTAATAAAGAGCCAGGCTCACAAACACTTCTGAAAAAAATTACATACTCCAGTCATCAGTTTATGTATTCATCTTCTTTGAACTTGAAAATCGGACGTTATACTTAGCTTTCGTCAACAACTCATAGATGGAAGTGCGAGCGTTGCGCAACACAATCAATCACATTACAGCCCAACTGTCACTCAAATGTGCAATACAAAACAAAAAAAAAAGACTTAATTTAATAAGTCAAAGCCTGTTCAAATTCTCCTCTGGTTAATTTAACATCAAACCAGAAAGAATATATAATTTAATCATTTATAAATGCAGTTTGTGTTTAAGATTAGGGTTTGGGATTTGTTTGGTTTTCCCTCATCAACATTCCTACATCGTCATTGTCTGACCAGAACCCTGAAGCCAGGTTGCCATTCCAGAAAACATGAGGTTTTTCACAGCGTAAACCGAGAAGACGTTCTTCAACAACATCCAAGAACTCAAGCTGTGAAGAGCCACAGAGACGTGTTTTCGGGTCACGTTCTGGACTGGATGTAACCTGAAAAAGCACTTTGAGAATAAAAATGAAGCTGAATGTGAAGACTCCAGGTGTGTAGAGCAAAAAAAAAAAAAAAAAGTGGCTGCTGTGTCTCATTTAAAACAAGCACAGACCCTCCTATAAATAATTCACGCTAGGAGTAGTACCTGAGGATCGACTGGGGTAGACTATTTGATATTTTATTCTGTGTCAAAAGGCTAAGTCTGATTTTATACAGATGCTTTTTGCTCTGCTGTGAGCCAGAATGATGATTAAGTGTTTCTCTGAGGCCAAGGTTCAGCTCTTTGAAGGAGGTAAAGCCTTTCGTATTAAATGATCTCTCTCTCTGATTTACAAATGATTAAATCACAAGCTGTGCCTAAAGGGCTCCCAGCTATGCTATGGGCGTATTCCTAGAGGTAATACAGCCCAGGGTTGCCAGATCTGACGGACTATTTCCAGCCAAAAAACAGCTTAAAAAATAACAGCCTTTAATGTAACTCATATATAGACAGACTTGTGGCAATTCATAACATTTTTGTTTGTCCTTTATTGTATTCTGACCAGAACCAGATACAATTGGGACTGCAAAGGACTTGACTCGTTGAACACAGTCGGTGCTTTTCCACTGGCAAGTCGCGCTCTAACCGATTAAGGTGGTTCAGTTAATGTGGTTCGGTTCTACATCAAGCCCTGAGCTTTTCCATTATCCGATCTGTTCCTCGCTATTGTGGGCAGTACCTGAGCAGCAGCAGCTGCTGACGTTTCTCTGCTGACGTTTGCAGCAACACTCAGCAATGGAGAACCTCCATGTTCTGGTTCTGATGGACTAAAATAAACCCAGATATTTCATTTTGTCTTATAAAAATTCTTAGGTGGCCCAAACATAATGATAAAGGCTCAGATCAGCTGATTATTTCACTATAATTATATTCTGGCACTGCCTGACAAACAATTTTATTTTTCATTTTTATTAAAACACAATCATTATAAACATCACAATTTAATATTATGTAGTGCCAGTGTAGGTTGCCCAGTGGCGAAGTTGGTAGAGGTGTTGCCTTGCAGCAAGAAGGTTCTGGGTTCGATTCCCAGCCCCGGTCTTTCTGCATGGAGTTTGCATGTTCTCCCTGTGGATGCGTGGGTTCTCTCTGGGTACTCTGGCTTCCTCCCACAGTCCACAAACATGACTGTCAGGTTAATTGGTCTCTCCAAATTCTCCCTAGGTGTGAGTGTGTGTGTGTGTGCATGGTTGTCTGTCTGTGTCTGTGTTGTCCTGTGACAGACTGGCGACCTGTCCAGGTGACCCCACCTCTCGCTGGAACGTTACCTGGAAAACATAATTGGCACAAATGGCAGTTTCATCAGAAAGCTGACCACAGCTGCACCGTTTCTCTCTTTATTACAGTTCATATTTCAGAGTAGCTAGCTGCTAGCATCACTGCTAATTCACAGTCATTTGTTCTGCAACAGTTACCACTTGTGTTCATAAGTTCCTGCTGCTGCTCTTGATTAAACTCATAATTAAACTCCTAAGTACTGAGCAGCTCTGATATCAGACTGCATGTCTGCGCTCCACAGCTAAATGCTAAATGCTGTTTGCGATTTTCAGTGACATAAATAACGAGCCAATCAATGAATGCCGTCAGCTGTCAAGGAAAGTAAAAACGAGACAGTAGCGCCCCCTTCATTTCCGGAGTGTCTGCCAGGCGGTCCGTCCTCTTACCGTTTGTTCATTTAATACTCACCTACTCGGCTCATACTGGCCCATTTCTACATCATTGATATATATTTTGTATTTAATGCGTACCATCTGAGGACAAACTCTTCTGTCATTGCTCATCCCTCAGACTTCAATGCGAAGGCTTTCAGACATTTGCTGTCATGGGTCTTCATCACATTACAGCAATTTTGGAAACTGAAGCGACTTAGAGCGAATAACGACCTGGAGCCATGAATTATAAATGAAGAGGGGAATACATAATTTAGCAGGATTTGTTGCATATTTTATGATAATCATTCTCCCTTTCATTTGTGAGTGACAATTACCTTTCTGCAACAACACACATGTTGAAATATAACTAAATAAAAAACAGTGTAACAGGCAGGTACATTAATTTTTCAATATTTGGTTATGTTTTTATTTGAATATTTAATGTCAATAATTAAAATGGAAAGCCAAATACATTTTTTTAGATGTTTTTATTTACTTATCTGGCATTTTGTTACTTTTTGTGGTGGCTTTTTAGCCATTTCAGCTTACAGTTTGTTTAAATTCAGTCCACAAAAGAATAATATGACTGTTGAAAATGTAACATGTTAATGTAAAGTTTGCATGTGTCTCTGATCTGCAGGCTTCACAATTCAAATGAGCTTTCAATAAATGCATTAAATGTTTAACTGAGCAGTTTGTGAACAACCTTAAGAGATATGCTGCCATCTACTGTTATTAAGCAGACATTGCCTTCACTGTTCACCTGCTTAAATTAGTTTAACTTCTAAGGTACAGCTCAATAAATAAGAATATCTATAAAATTATATCCATTTCTTTATTTTGATTCAAAAAATTAGAAAAATCCCCAAAGAGTCATCATAAAAGAAGCTGGATGCTCAGACTGCTCTATCCAAGCATATCAGTGGAAAGTTGAGTTGAAGAAAAATGTTTGGTAGCAACTGGGATAGGAGAGGATTGTGAAACAAACCCATTTAGGAGTTTTCTTGTGTTAAGTGGTCACTTAAGCAGGGAGTACTTCGGCTAATGAGAAAAGTTTTTGTTTAAATTGGAAATCGAGGTCTGAAAGACGAGCAGAGAAGAAGACAATCCATCATATTTGAGATCTACTGTATTTTATCAAGTCCAAAGTCCCTCCAACCATCTACTAGGAAATGTTAGAGTCTATCAGAGATCAGCCACTGAAATAAATTCCCTTTGTGATGATTTTCTAATTGAGATTCACCTGCAATTTGTTTTTCTTTTTATTTCGTGTTCTGACAGAATCTCACCGAGAACGACATCAGAAAGTTCAGCCTCCTTCAGCAGCCGTAAGTAACCCTCAATTTACTTTATTTATGCAGAAAATAAAGTTATGAAAATTATTTAGTACTACAGAATCATACTAAACAAGTTGAGGCTCTACTGGGGTAAAAACATTTTTTAAAAATGAACAGATCAATTTGTCACAAAAAAATTGTTTTAATGTGTTTAAGGCGAAAAGGTAGAATCTGAAACTTAATCGGTTCAATAATAAGCCAACTTTCAGAGCAGTCCAGCTCTTATGAGATGTTTCTAGTAGTTTCATTTGCATGCATGAAACAAACTGCACCGGGAGCGAATCGCTTCATTTTCATGACCAAGTTCTCTTATTTTTTCTGCCAAAATAAAAATTACATTTTGTGAAAATGTGCAAGTAAAACTGGCCTGAGAGTGATTATTTAAAAATCTATTGTCTAAGTTAAATGAACTTCTTCAAGTGGAAATAATAAAAAGTTTGTAAGTGTGTAAACTTTTTCTGACACTGTAAAACATTTGACAAAACGTTTTGTCTAACGTAAAAGTGAAAGTCCACCTGCTGCCTTGAGAAATGCAACTTACATGATCGAGTTAAAATATTTATTTATTTTACATTGGAATAATTAAAATTCTTGTTTCAAATTGCATGAATAAAAAATAAAGAGTCAGATCAATGTAACACACGTCCTTCTCAGGATACAAAAACATGCCGCTAAGCACTCTGGGAAATTAGTTCCCACTCCTGTGTTTTTCCTCTTTCAGTTTTTTTAAAATGCTAATTTAAAAACTCTTGGACGTTTGACAAAATTAATAAAAAGTTTATCTTTCAAAAACACATTTAGGTTCAAAATCTAAAACTCGCTGGACAGAAGATAGTACACAAAATTCAGCATCACTTATAAAAGCTGTTTTAATTTCTGATCATTTCTTATGAAATGAACCAAAGATAAATGCTGCTAACAGATATGAAACCACATACTTGCTGTGATTCACAGAGAGCTTTAAGTTAGAAACTCGGCTCATGCCACTAAAGATATAAAATCTCTGAGCTCTCTGGAAATATTGTGGAAAGAGCAAACGTTGTGTTTACAGCTGTGTGCAGCAGCTGGTTTGTTTTACGGATAGAAAAAGACCGAAGAGATTTGGTTATGCCTGACTGCATTCGCATTTTACTCTGAAATGTCTATTTCCTCTTTATTTATGGGTTATGTACCCTTTTGCCAACCTGAAACAAATTCCCCTTTTAGTGGTGCCAGCTTTACCGAATAAGAACTTGTGTTCAGATTAATAGGAAAGATTTAAATATGTTGTTTTTGTTAAAAAGTAGAAGTTCTGAAGATTCTTAGTTTTATGCTTTAACAAAAGTAATAGAAATTTACTTCCTTATTTTGATCATTTATTGCAAAAGTTGCATTTTTAGAAGAATGTGTAATTTCATATTTAAGTTTTTAGTGCTTTAAAGGGATCCACTGTTAGTTGAACATGTTGGCCTAAATATGTTGTAATTTGCCTATTAACTTCAAAAAAATGTTGTTTGTGATACGTCAAAACTTAATTACTTCAAAACATTTAGACCTTTTACTATATTTTTCACCCATGGAGGTCGCCATTTTTTCACTGGCTGGGTTGGTGACACAGTTATCTGGGTCCATTTTGTACTGAAATCTACAAAGTAAACACAGGGAGGCTAACTTTACCCGAGTGGTTGTTTATATCGCGTTTTACTGGTGTAATTTTAGATAAGGTCACTGTTGACTGTAATTTAAAAAAAACAATGTTAGGTGAATCTGAATTGTTTCCCACATGGAAAAAAAAAAAGAAAGAGTGCAGGTAGAAAGAGACGAAAACAACTTAAGAAGGACCTGTTTGTGGTCTCAACATTTCTCTCCAGAAGCCATTGAGTTGTTTGTTCGAGCAAAACTGATGAAGGCTCTTACAGATGGTCGTTGCCTTAATGAGCTAAAAATAAATGCAGAACCACAGTTTTTATCCACAAAGCGCATTTACCTCGCTGCCTGCTGGAGAGCAAAAAATGCTGAGAGAAACATCAGACAGGCAGCTCTGGAAGCTGTTTTAGATGCTAACGCAGTTAACTGCTACTACCAATGGAGCTAATTGCTACTGCCGCCGGTACCGAATGTGAAACCACAACGAATACCAGACCCTAAACAGCCGTTACCAGACTGGACTCAGCGTTATTTACAGAACTACTTACCGGACCGCAGTCCGACCAGAGGTATGTCTCATTCATTGTTTCATTATCAAGCTGAAGGCGACAGGAGCAGCATAGCCACTTGCAGCTTCTCAGACCACTTTTTCCTCTTCCTCCATGTGGTCCTCTTCATCTTCATTACTCTTTGTGATTTCTACATTTCCATTGATTTAAACATACTCCCGTTCAAATTGAAAAGGTTTAATAGCATAACTCATCGCTGTTTTGGCTGGACAGAGCTAGCTCTTCTTCTTTTGTATTGTATTGGCAGATGACAAACCAACTTAAGGTGCATTTACTGCCTCCTACTGGACTGGAGTGTGGACAACATTGACAGTCAGAGGGAACAAAGCTAACTGAAACTCAGCAAGCATACATCATTCATTTGCCCAGAATGCATTGCAGCCTAAACAAAATGGCAACATCTGTGTGACAGCATTTTATAAAAAGTAAACAGCCTACAATATCACTACTGTGCTACTTTTACATCTAAAAACATATTTCTCAAACAAAGTATTCTTGCAACCAATTGTGGATTTTTTTAAGTGATTCCTCAGATGCTAAACTTTGCAGCTTATATTACATCAGCAGTTTCTATAAATAAGGAAGTTTTTTTCTTTTGTAGAGTTCAGCTTAAATGTGGAACCACAATGTGGAAAAATGACTTACCAAAGAACGTCAGGCAGACTGTCACCGTCTGTTTTTAAATCGCTTCTTTAAACTTTTTACAGAGACGAAAACAACTTAAGAAGAACTTGTTTGTGCTCTCAACATTTCTCTCCAGAAGACGTTGAGTCATCATCTCACCATGTGAGATGTTGATTTGAGATGACGCTTTTTTTAAAATTTTTGCTTAGTTTTTTTTTCTTGTTGTATGGCAAGCTATGAGTAATTTTAAAGTACTTTGTATTTTAGTAGTGTAATGTAATATCATTTATAATTTCTTACGTGTTTTTATGTATTACGATGTTTCACAGATTTGAAACTTTGTCAAAATGCACGCAGGGATGCTTCCAAAATATTTAAAGATGGGTGACCATGATGAGAATGCAAAGCATCATGAAGACCAAACACAGCAGACAGGCCAGGGAGAAAGTTCAGGAAAGATTTAAAGGGGCTGAATCATGTAAAATGGACTTATTTTCCTTTTTTAGCTTTACATCATGTTATAAAGTTATTTGCTCATCAAAAACATACCTGGAGTGTTGTCTTGATTCTTTCATGCATGTCTGAGAAACCCTTGAATCTCCCACTGCAGCCATTCAGCTGTTGAGATGACTTCCTGAAGGCGGAGTTTCAGAGAGGTCAGGAGTTTCTTAAAGAGACAGAGGCCCAAATTCAAGGTGTTAAATTATGAAGTCAGATTTCTTTTAATTTCTTTCTATAACAACTAGACATAACATAGTTACTTGATTGTGCTAGAAAATGCATAATACTGTTTCTTTAAAGCATTTTTGAAGTGATAAGATTGTCAAAAATGTGAAGAGTAAGGTAAAGATGCAAGCTGAACAAGAAATGCTGCAGTCAAAGAGACAGTTACCATGCCACAATTTGGGCTTTGTGGTAAAGTAGCAAGAAGAAAAACTATTTTAAAAGAAGAGCTCCCATTTGGAGTTACAGAAGCTTTTTGGGACCCAGAGGAAACATTTTGATGAAGGTCAGATGAGGCACAAATCGATGTTTTGAGTCTACAAGTAAAACAATTTCTGCAGAGAAAAAGAGAACACTCCACATCAGCCTGCTGTCAACATGTAAGGTTAAGGTTTGAATATAGTAGATTTATAGACTCTTCTTTGGAAATACAAATTGTTGTTCCGACCAACCACTTAACATTTTCATTTTATTGTGGTTCATTGTGCACTTGTTGAACCAGGAAATTAAGTTTTAAAGCAACATAGCATGTCGTGACCCGTCTTTTTATTGTGCTGTGGTATTCTGTGCAGCCGCTAAACATAACCAAATTATTCCTCTGATGCTGCAGAACGGTGATGTTGCAACATGTTCCACTGGGTGTAAATATACTAGAATCTTCTCTGTAATGATTACTATCTCTTGTAAAATCTAATTCCAATCCAAATAAATAATCTCTTTGCAATTATATTGGCACAATGCAACACAATGACTTCAGCTGAGCATGTATTGCCTGTTGGTTAAAAAAAGTTATCTTTAAAGTAAACATCCTGTATAGACATCTGGTGACACTGGAGAGGAACCACTCCCTTCAAACAGGAAGAGACCTCCAGCAGAACCAGGCTGAGTATGGCCATCTGCCGCAACCAACAGGAGGTTGGGAGGACGGGAAGTAGACAAAAAAAATAATAAAAAAATTAAAACAAGAACCCAGACCAGGTGCATCTTGACAAACAAAGAGTGCACAGGTACTGGCAGAAATAGTGCTAATATTCGCTTTCAGGGAAGAAAGAGTGGTAATAGAAAGATTGAGCTAGGAATACTTTCCATTAAAAATGTGCATAAAACTTTTTCAAATTCTGATCATTTTGCAAGGAATACATTTTTCAATTGCGGTGTTTAACTAAAAGCATAATTAAAATCCATGTATATAAGCTTATTCATGCAATAAGTAATTATAAAACATGCAGCGCCAAAACCTTCCAACTACATCCTGTCGTGGTTTCTGCCAGTGGCAGCATCTTGTTGTTGATCGTGTAAAAAAGTGTTTTCATGGCAGTTTTGCGAAATAAACCAATTTCCATAAAGCAAAAAAAAAAAAAAACCTTCATCCTACTTTTTTCCCCCAAAAACTCCAGTTGTTTTGCAATTGCCGTGTTTCCATGAAACTAATTTATTTTCAAAATGTTAAATGGCGCAATCATACAGTCAATGGAGACAATACAGGAAAAATATTCAGCTAAACATGGATTCTAGTTTTTATTTTAAACTGTAAAGAAAAATGGCGACATATATGTTTGAGGTATACACCAAATAAAGTTTATTATTATTATGAGACATGAAAAACCAAAACCGTAGATAGTTAGCTGCTGTGCGAGCTTTGTTTATAGAAGAAACACAAAAAAACCCCCAAAGAAAACATAAACAGGTGTATCAATCAGCTTGATTAAATGCATTGTCCAGGAAATAGTCTCATCCCAACACAGAAGCATTGTGCTTAGCAGAAATAAAAGGCAATGAGAAAACTGAAGGCTAAAAATGGGAAATACAAGCAAATAATGCATAAATGGAGAGAGGGGTAAACTAAACATATGGCAGGATAATATAATCAAAAAAATAAAGTTCTAGTCTTGAATGTAAATAGTCATTCTTCGATAAAAAAAAATATACTTTTAAAGTTTGTTCCACAGAACCAGATGTCTAAAAACTCTACCACTCTTTCTGCTCTTATTGTTCAGTCTGAACAGTTAGAGCTTCACACCTTAAAGGTGAGAATTTAAAATTAGATAAACTAATTTAGGAGAAACATGACATCTCCTTTTAGTCTTTTATTCTTCTGTGTGTTTTTTACGTGTGGAGGCTTTAGCACTTATTCCCTTAGGAAATGAAGTCACAGGATGTCAAAACTGACTCACTTCACAGAAAAACCACGTGAAGTTTCTTGTTCTTTTTTACCTCTGAAGTCCATTTTTCTCTCATGATTCAAAGTCTTAGACATCCAGGAGCCTGGTCAGTGAATGACGTGGACATTTCGCAAAAAACAGCTTCCTGTTTTTGTGGTCATGTGCTGTACCATCAATTATTTTGGCAAATTAAAATAAGTGTTAAAAAAAAAAATCGCCATGGCAACCACGTATGTTGTAATCCTCCTGACAAGAAAAAGGCTGCAGACTCATTTTCTTTAGGTTACTATAAATAGCAAAAACTTGGGATTGCAACACGGTATTTTCCATGACATGACCACACTTAAATTAGATAAAGTTACATTTTATTACTCTATATGCTCTAAAGCTTATATAACATTTTAGCAAAGCATCAATACATTTGAATGGATTATTATTTGATACATCAATACATTGTTTTGTAATTGCTTCACTATAAAAACACAAAATCTCACCAAATTTCTTCTGCAAATATCTTAATACACTTGAAATAAGACAAACTAAGTTAAAAGTAACTTTAGCATGATATATATTTTTTCATTTTTAACAAGTCATATTTTTCATGTTATAAGTTAATTTAGTCATCAATATTAAATATGAAGACAAGCTCCCACATAATGCTAGAAAGTTGCTTTTAAATTAGTTTGTCCTATTCTAAGTGTAATATTTTCACTAGAAACTAGACCAAAAATACTTTTTCCAGATTTTGTGTTTTTACAGTGTTCAATACATTTCTGTCAAAGTTGTCGTTTTATCACATATCGTCTTATGAAGGTGTTAAAAGGGCAACTTCTGCTGCTGGAAAAGGCGACATTGAAGAAAATCACAAAGCAACATGTGATGCAAGAAAGTGTGGTCAAAAACAAGAAGTGATTTTTTTCAGACTCAGGCAACTGGAACAAAAGCACTCCCTTTTTTTTCTCAAGACCGACAGTCATACAGAGCGTTCGTTTGCTAACCTGCTAGTAACACAGCAGCACAGTCCAAACCTATGAGAGGAATGAAGCTCGGAAAATGTCAACTCTTGGGTTAAATGTAAATATGGATACGTTGAATAAACTCGCAGCGCCTGCAACAGCAAAGATTCGGTAAGAAGCTGATTTTAAATTTTTACTAGTTGCACTCCTGATCATTTTTGTTGTTCAATAAGCGCTGAGCACACATTTATCAGGTTTGTCCTATAAATATCAAAGGTTTTTTTAAAATAATAGAGGGGGAAATAGTGTGAAGAAGACTTCATGTTCTGAGGACATATTTCTGAATGGCAGTGCTGTGTCTTTCAGGCAACTTCAGAAAATGGTTCAAGACATCAAGAAAAATGACGGCAGTCTGCTGAATAAAATCAGAAGGTCAGTCTCTGAAATGTCTTGTTGTCTTGGTAAAAAGCTGCTTTTATGACATCTTCCATTTGTGACATAGTCAAGACAATTTCATTTGTGTAGCATATTGTCAGCAAAAAGGCAAATCAAAGTGCTTTAGAAGATTAGACAGAAAATAAATCAACAAGCAAACAAAAAAAAAAACATTACAGCGGCAGAGTAAGGAAAAAGAATAACTGATCACTTTATGATGTTCCAGTTTTATTAATCAAATGCAGCAAATCTAAACACATTGATTTAAGTTTCAGCAGTTTTCTGGAAGTTTGCTCCAGAGGAGAGGAACTTTAAAACCAGAGAACCCGAGTCGCCTGATAAGTTCATACCACAACAGATCCTTATTATGTAGCCATTCAGTGGCTTATAAACTAACAAATGTATTTTTAAATGTATTTAAAGGAACTTTAGGGCTGAGTTGCACACTGTAAATATTTGAAGGTGGTTTAACTTGAAAACAGAAGTCCATCTGCTGCCTTGAAAATGCAATTTAAGTCAACGAGAAAACTGTTCTGGTTTTAACTCAGAAATTAAAGTTCATGAAATTGATTTATATGCAAGAAAAAATCTGCCCTCAAGAGCATTTCTGTCTTATTTTCACACATTGTCAAGTTAGAAAAACGACTTATTTTACTTTAGAATCATTTAAATTTTGGTTTCAAATTGCATGAACAAAATTTCTGATCTGATAATGAATTTTATTAAACATCGCAATGAATTCAGCTCAGAAACATTTAGTGAGAACATGACATTAAATGAACATCTGCCTTAATAACACCAGAGTCAGATCAATGTAACGCACTTCCACATCAGGATCCAGAAACATGCTGCTAAGCATTCTGGGAAATAGTTCCCACTCCTTTCTTTTTCTTCTTTCAGTGTTTTAAGTCCGAACCTAAAGACTCTAGTTAATTCAACTCTTGGGAGATTTGACAAAATTAATAAAAAGTCAACACATAACTTACTGCTGTAAGTTGATCTTTCACAAACTCACACATATAGGTTCAAAATCTAAAACTCGCTGAAAAGAGCAGAAGATGGTAGACGCAACTAAATGCGACTGTAATGTTTTACAGTGCAGCAGCGTCTTCACTAACACTAAAACAGCGTCAATGATTTTGTTCAACATCTGCTCAATACTTCTGTCAGTTGCATTGTTTTAAAGGTGTGTGTAGCTGCAAGAAATGATTGAAACATTTCTGTCCACGTCTGTTTTATGCAGGAGGAATTTTTTTTGGAGTCGGCTGATCTAAAAATTCTCAGTGCGGTTTGCATACAGTGCATGCTTCACTGGAGAACGCCAATTCCTCTTTCACAAACGTTGGAAAGAGAGAGCGGCGAATGGACCAAAAATACCTAAAACAGATGGCTGTTCTCTCACTTTCCTTTCCTGAAATGAGTCCGTTTGTTCTCACGTTGCTTTGCAAATATCTGATTAATCTCAGTAATTTAATTCTAAAACTAAGACTCCAGTTTTATTACACACAGAATAGTTTATTTTAAGCTTTTGTTTCTGATAACTGCAATGATTACGGCAACAATTAGCAGTCGATATCAAAAACAACAAACAAAATGACTAGAAAACAATGTTTGATGAGTGAGGAGAGACGAACTTAAGAAAACCCAAAATATAATATTGACAAAAATCAATAACTAATCAGTTTTTAATAGAAAAATCTTCTGATATTACCTAAGAAATAAGTTGTCAGCAGACAAGCAGATAACTTGAGAATCTGAATGCTCACTTTGTTTCACATACAAGCATATTAATGGAAAGTTTAGTGGAAGACAAAAGTGTGGGAGACTAAATGTGTTCCAGTGACTAAAGAGCCACAGTTCAAACACAGTTCGGCAGACATGTCTTGGGCTGGACTCCATACAGCAATTCATAATAATTCATTCAAAAGGAGCTTCTAAAAAAGTACAGCTTGCATAGACTGTAAAATAAATGAACAGATTGTTTAGTAGGCCAACATATTTTTATTGGTCTTGTATATGGCTGGACGGTATGGTTGAAAAACTTATAACAATATAAGTGTTTCATATCAATCAATAGCAATAATTATTGATTTGTTTTAAATGTCTAAAACAGAGCCAAACTGGTGGCGTAACCTTTCCTGATTTACCTGCAATTTTTACTCCAGTGTTTCTTTTTTTTTAAGCAGTTATGAGTGAAGGTGGTGGAACCTTAAGCTCCTGCTGCGCTCGACAGGCTGTTGCTAGGTAACCAAAGAATGAGTGAGTTGCTAGGTAACCAAAGAGTGAGTGAGTTAGTCGATTCCACCAAACCAGCTTTGATAACTCAGAGGATGAGAGGCCTAGCATCTTTCCTCTGCCTACATCTCCCAGAATGCTGTGCGGAGTTCAGTGAATATTCTATCAATATTATTATCTAGTGATGCTTATTACATGTCTATCCCAAGATATATTGTTGTCGATTTAATAAGACGGTTATTTCCCTAGTCTTATGTAATATTCATTGTAGGCCATAATCAACATTAATACACATAAACACCATAATGAAGCTGTTACTACTTACAGTTTTTCAATTACTTAATAAAATAAATAAGCTTTTAGAAATATATTTCTTTCTGAGTGGTTCTTGTCAATGTTTGGTTCTTGTAAAGTCTCACAGCAGAGACTTTACAAACAAAAGGTCTCACAGATGAGGCAGAAGTCAATAAATTTATAATCATAAATAATTATTCCTATTCTTATTGTTTTGTTTACGACAGACTGAAAGGCAAACCACGTCCGAACGTTCCTGCCAGAGACTACAGAGGTAAGAATTCACTGACAACAGATCAGTATATATCCAAAATAATATTAACAAAAATATTGATGATGCTGAACGATTGTATTAATTAAATATAACAAATATAATCAGTCATGTAAAGCACAGCTTTCAATTAAGACAATCAAGACAATCTTATCAGGTCTTTTTTTTACAGATAGGACTTTTGGTTGACTGCATGTTTCACTTCCTCAGGGTTTGCCTGAGTGAATTTATGAGCTAAACTTTTGCAGTTTCTGTTTAAATGCATCATAAATCCTTTTGGTTGAAGTTCGTTTTGGGGTTCGGGAGGTGAGGCGACACGCTCCGCTTACCCTACAACAGGACGGTGCATTCAAAGCCCAGGCATCTTTATATAGATAGACCAAGTGCTCCAACACCTGCACATTACCTATAAATGTTTGGGGTTTTTTTAAGGTATCCTGCGAATTTAAAGAGTTTCAGTTTCCATTTATGATTAAATAAATTTCTGTTTGCAGATTTTAGAGACGGCGATCAGTGCTCTGATCCAGAATACGTAAGTCGCATTAAATGAATTCAAAACCAGTCGTTTTGGTTTCAGATATTCCTTTGAAGCGTTACAAATGTGTTGTTTCCAGAACGAGCCATGCGATGAGCCGCCTGATGATGACAGCTATGAGCCTCCTCCGGTCCACAGAGAGTTCACCAGAAGCCCCTTCACTTCCTTACCAAAGGGGGAGTATCTCGGTTAGTGCTGCAACCAGAAAATAGCTGATACATTGACTCATTTTTCCAACATTACAATATGAGTCATTTTCAAGTGTTTTTGTTTTCCAGTAAAGCAAATAATAATCAGAAAAACATTTTCATAGTTTTCACAGTTAAACAAGCATTTTACAACACGTTTCACTAGCCCCATGCCTTAGATAATTAATTTAGCTTCACTTTTAGCAACTTAGCTTTTGGCCATTAGCATTAGTTTTGGCAAAAAATGCTGCAGGACTAATTGAAAACCATTAGTCTTAAGTATTGTTTGAAATTCAATAGCAAATGTTAGCATGCTAAAATTCAATGCTACACAGATCACCAAATAAATGTTAGTGTTCACACATGGTAGCATTTGTGAATGCTAGCATGTACAATTAAGCATTTATAGCTAGCCACCATCACACATTTAAGTTGAAACGAATAAATCTTATTGCTTATCGGTAAAATAATAAAAATGCAGAGGAGATTTTGTCTATTATTAATGCACTGAACTTAATACATGAACAAAGTTTTTTTTTACAAATACCTTGATGTTTTGTTTCTTGTCTTTCTTCTTCTCCCCAGACAGCTGTCATGCCCGACCAAGCCGACCTCCCAGAAAACCCATCCGTCCTGTTAAAGCCTCCAAGCAACTTCCACCTGAACCACCAAATCCGTGGAGCGACAAAGAAGTGAAGCAGCTTTCTTTACCTCGCTTTAGCCTTTATTAAATGCCTTCCTTCGTTAAAACTTTTTTTTGTTTTCCAGGAAGACTACATAGACCCAGATGCTAATGGTGAAGACGACTACATAGAACCCACAGAGAATTCATCTCCAAGTAAGTAGATATTAAAAAATACAAAAAGAAACATAAGGTTAAGGTTGGTTGACAGAAAATGTGAATTTATAAAGAAAATGTTAATTTTAGATATAACTGATATATCTAACTGTTTCCACGTTAGAAGGTGGAAACAGAGGTGACTATCCCATTTTGCCTCCAGCTTTACCAGATCGCCCATCCAGTCCTGAAGGTGAGTTTATTTAATATGCTGATCATATGAAATCTTACTTTTAACTTTGCTAAGTAAATCTTGACTCAGTTATTTACAATTTGTCAACTTAGGGTGTTTTCTGGTAGACTTGGTCCAATTGGGAACCAAAATTGCACCATTTGGTGCATTTACAGCTGCTGCGCTTCGTTTTCACGCTGCACTGTCATATGATCCAAACCTGTTCCCCTCTTCGCCTGTGGCGGTGCTACACCAAGAACCACTGAACAAATGACAAGAAAACCTCTGAAGAAGACAATGAGCGCAATTTGCTTCTTCAAAAAATATATTTTAAACATGGAGTAGATTTTAGCAGCTGTAGAATTTCTGTTTTGTCCCTGCAAAAAAACATTAACCATTTCTCCCACTTCTGCAAGGCTCACTCTTTTGAGTTGGTTGTATTCACCCAAAATGCCTTGTGCTGTAGCTGTAGTGTAGCAGCTCTGCCTGAAAACAGTGCAAAGTGCTATAAAAATAAAAAAAACAATATTCCTTTTTTTGCAGCATTACTAGCTGACATCACATACACAAGCTACAAATAACTTAAGAACATGCAGCACAAAGTTCACAAGAAATTCAAATGCACTACAAACAGGCAAGGCAAAGCTAGTTTTTCTCACTACTAATACCTTAAGTTTCTGCAGCATTTTCTGTGAATAACAGATTTGCAACAGGTTATTAGATGTACAGTAACTTGTGAAGAAGAATATTTTTAAAATAGTTATATCACAAGGAATAATTTGTCAAACTGCACATTTTATTGTCCAAACGCAAGGTGGCAACATCATAGTCTTCCTCTGAGAACCATTTTGGTTTTAACCCCCTTTATTTTATAGAGAAATAAATTCCTTTCTAAATAGTAGTCAACACACAGGAGGTTGTTCAAAATAATTTATAATTTAATATTTAACTTAGTGAATTAGTGACAAATTGACAAAATCTCCTCTGCGTCTTTTTAATTGCAGTTATAAATGTCCCAGAAATGTCAACATTTCTTTTTCAGATTAAACTAATTCTACGGATAAGAAATAAGATTTATTTATTTCAATTTAAAGTGTGATATGGTCGCTAGCTAAAAATGCTAAATTGTACATGCTAGCATGCACAGATGCCACCATGTCTGAACACTAACATTTACTTATTTGCTAATGTAACTTAAAATTTTAGCAAACTAACATTTGCAAATGAATTTTAAACAGGACCAACTTTGAGACTAATGGTTTTCAAATACCGGCCAAACTACAGGATTGTTTGGCAAAGCTAATGCTAATAGCTAAAAGCTAATTTCCTAAGACAATTAGCTACAGAATAGGGCTAGTGAAACATGTTAGGTGATTGTGTATGCGTGAAATAGGAATGAAAATGTCAGTTGATTCAGTTGTGACGTTTCTGCTACGTGACTTATTCTTCCCTTGTTTTTGTTTTTTTTTTTGACAGATTTATATGAAGAACCTGAGAAAGAGGCAAGTTGCTGTAACTTCACTATTTTCCTATGAACAATAATTACTCAACAGGAACAACCATATGTAGAACTTGATGTAATTTGCTTATTTTTGTCACTTTCACAGGAACCATCTACACCTCCACAGAGAAACAGGTCAATTTTCGACTTTATTGCAATATATTTCCACATGATTTGTTGCTTTTCATACTTAATGTGTAATCCTACAGTTAACAGAAAATTGCATATAATTCAGTAAAACTGGATGGGAATGTCCATAAAGATACATTTTGAAATCTTCCTACACATTCGTATTTGGATTTAAGTTGGGATTTAAATAGGAACCCATGTCTGTATGTTATGTTATGTATTCTGCCAGAATCTCTCTAATTTATCTAGTCACAAGTTTGAAAAATATTAATTAATAAAAAAAGCTGCAACTACAGAAAAAATATGTTTAGAACTATTACTAATTATAACATCTTCGTTGCACAGTAATTATCTGTTGCACTAAATAACACTTTTTGCACTAAATAATTAAAATATTCCTCCTCTTTTTATTTTATGATTCTGAACACTTTAGAAACCATCTTTTTCTCTCTCTCTCTTTATAGATTTTGTCCACCTCCTTTCAAACCGGGTCCTTCTTTACCAAAACCCACCCCCAGGTAGGAATCCACCCTATGCAACTACGTCACTAAATGCTTCGAGTCGCCATGGCGGACATCGGAACTGAGGGACGCGAGAGCGACTGAAATTGTTCCAAAGTTGTTCGAGTCGAGCTAATTTGCCTATGAACGTAACACACCTGGTTGGAGCTCATAGACTGAAATAGTTAGCTTAGAAACCGGCCCATACCTCCTCCCTCCTGACATTTTGATAAAATTATCGGCTTTCCCTGAATCCAAACCACATGATTTATATCGTTATGTCATAAACAGAGTTTGCCCTTAAACCGGAGCATTAAAAAGGTACAACCGACGAGATGCTAACCAGCTTTTTCCATACATGCTAGGCTACATGGCGTTCGGGCACTGTCTCCATGGTTACTAACGGTTACACACGTACCTTTTCCATAATGTGATATATCTTTCTAATCATGCTTACTTATAAAGTATACGAACGTTAATCTTCTTACCTTATAAAAAGTGTTCGCTGCAAATCCGCGTTTACACCGAGGGCTGACGGTCATTATGACTGACGGCTGATATCCATCGCCGCCGTATCTTTCCTCATTAAAAGTTATAAAGTAAAATGCAAAAGTTTGCCTTGTCTGATTGTGAATCCGACCGCGCAGTATGCTCTGAGCAATTTAAGGCGAAATCAACTAAATAGAATCATTAGGTCTTCTTCGTCTTTTTTATGGCGGTTGGCAAGCCAGGTATTGATGCGCATTACCGCCATCTACTGGAGTGGAGTGTGGACCGGGGTGCTAAATATATATTACCCAAAACTAAACTGAAAAAGAAAAACAAGGTCTCAGATGTCTGTTTTTTGACTAGCTTTAAAGGTTGTTTTGACGTCTGTCATGGTGGAGTGGGCGGAGTTCTAGAGAGCGTGACAATAATTACTCAATAGCTCAAACTAAAGCTATTGTTTTGCTAACACTTTACTCATACCGATCTGTTTTTGCAGGCTGAATAAATGGGGACCCACACTTCCTGTAAGTGTCATCAGATGTTGAGCAGTAGATTTAAAATTGTTGACTCAGCTGAACTTAGACACAACCTGCATATTCTTCAGGTCCAGCAACCCACAGATGGTGATGAATATGAAATCTGTGATCAAGATAATAGTGAGTATTAATTCAAAAGAGAAGAAAACGAGTCAACAAATGTGGGCTTTTTGTAAACAATATGCAACTTGTGTGTACTAGAACAGAAAATGATATTTTAAGTTGCTGTTTGTCCGCTCATAGGCTCCAGTCGTGAACCTCCAGGAGGTCCTCCCCCTCGTCTTCCTAAACCTGTCCAGAGAGAGTAAGCATTACTCACCCTGGAAATGCATAATTTACTTGTTGACAGCGTAAAAATTGTATCTGACCTGCTTACAGGAGGACACCAAAGCCGCCTCTATTGCCGGTAAGAATATGTTGACGAATAGGTAACACAGTAAAGTCTTGTAGACCAGGAGTGTCCAAACCTTTTGGTATTGGGGCCAAAAATGTCAAGACGAGAGTACTTAAGACATTTATTGTTTTTATCTCTTCAATAATATACTAAATACACAAGCAAAGTAGTTACATTTTTGGAGATCATTGTCGATCCAAAATAAAACACAGTCATTTAAAACAGCTGCTGTTTTAAATGACAGGTAGATATTTTTTAAAACTTTTTTGGGGAATTTATTATCCTCAATATCTATAAATAAACAAACAAAGAAATTCTCTATATTGTTTTAAGAAGATTTCACTTGTCTGAAAAATTTGAAATTAAATTCGCTACATTCTTGAATTGTGGACCAAGAGCCCAAACCAAATCATCCAGAGGGCTGTAAATGGCCCCCAGACCACAGTTTGGACATTCCTGTTGCAGACAATGCTTTTTTTTTTTTACTTGATTTTCACTGTATGACGCTAAACGCTAGTAATGTGTCTTATTGCAGAGACAAGACATGAAACCAAGACAGTTTGAAAGTAAGTGAATTAAATGGAAAGTTTCTTGATGCTGTGTTTATTTTTTTCTCTCAGCTTAGGCAGGAGTACATTTATTTTTGATGTAAATCATCTACAGCTTAAAGATCTTTTTTCAGAGCTAAATTACTCATAGCAGTTGATTTATTCTTACTATGTTATCAGGTCACAATCACAAACTTAAACACATTTAGAGCAGTTTAAAAATTCACTATTTATCCCAAAGGGAAGTAAAATTTTGTTGTAACTCCTATCAACAAGTACCATTGTCGGCCGGAAGGATTTCCAGTAGCGGTCAGACTTGCAGCTAATCTGAAGACGCCTCTGACTGAAGACACTGTTACTGTTTGACAAATGAATGTCCGGACATTATTATTCAATTAACTTCAAATTCAAAAATACTTTATTAATCCCAAATGGAAATCAAATTTAAACAACTCAATTTCCAAAAAGCAGAGATGCTATTTCACAATATTACACTGCTAATCCACCTCATCTACTATTGCAAATTTATATCTGTAAAGTAGTAAAGAAAATTTGTCATTGTGTGCTTTTTTTCATTCAACTTGATTAACAATAAAGCTCACATGCACACACATAAAAATCATGCATCATTCTCCTGCTTCACAATTACTAATATTTGTTTTCTATTTTCCTTCTGCTTCAGATTTATGAGTGACTTTGTGTTACATAAAATCAAAATAAATTACAATGATGTTTTATATTCCACACTTAAAAATATTATGTATTGTTTTAATCTTTCAATGGCCAGCATGTAGTCAAAAATGATTAGCCATTGTGGCTAATTGTGCACCATTTCAATGAGCCATATGCATCGTTGCACTGCAAAAACACCAAATCTTACAAAGTTTTTTTTGGTTTAATTTTTAGTGCAAATATTTTATTACGCTTGAAATAAGAAAACGAACTTACAAGCAACTTTTCAGCAAGATAAATTAGCTTGTTTTAAGTAAATAAATTCTTATTAGAAATGGAAAAGTTCTATTTCCACTGGCAGATTATTTCACAAAATTGTCTTGTTATGAGTGAAATAATCTGCCAGTGGAACCAGAACTGGGTTGCTAGGTAACAGCTTAGCGCTTGGCTGGCGTTGCTAGGTAACAATTATGCAGTAAGTGAAATAACTTCCCAGTACAACTAAAACAATAATAAACATCAATATTAAGAAATTATTTACTTAAAACAAGACTTTATACCTTAATGAAAAGTTACTTGTAAGTTAGTTTTGTCTTATTTCTAGTGTTTTTGCAGTAGATTTTGTGTTTTTTTCAGTGTAATTAGCAACAAAAGTGAGTCAAAAACAAGTTAGATGAAAACAGAAACAGTCTTAAATACAATTAATGATGCAATAACTTAAAATAAAAACATTACCCTGCATTTATGCATGAATAAAGACTGGAAACAAGAATATAAGGACAAACATTAAGCTTCTCTTATACAAGACATGTAAAAATGAAAGTGTATGGTTACAAATTTATTCCTTTTGGTGCTAGCATTGCAAAATGTGAAACGTTGGAAGTGTGTGGATAGTTCTGCAAAGAACTGCAGATGTTTATCTTTGGAAACCATCATTACGCTAATAACTAAGTAGAAAGGCAGCTAATTTCAGGATGTCTGTGTTTTCAAAGGTTCCTCCCTGCCTGTGATGCACACAGAACAGAAACCGTCTCCTAAAGCTTTCTCACTGGATCTAAAACGACCAAAGTAAGACGCTCAACACTCACATTTTACAATGTGACACATTTATACTTCTCTGATAATGAATTGTCTTTAATCACAGCTTCTGTCTGTGTATTTACTGCATTTTGCTGTTTTTTGGGGGGTTTTTTTTACTTCCTTGTAGAATCCCCCTGCCACAGTTTACCCCACCCAGTAAGTTCTGATCCGTATATTCGCAACCATTCACATTCAATTTCTGTTTTTCCAAATCAACTGACGCAAGTTATTGTTCCAGAACCAGCTGAGCGGGGATGCGTTACTGCTGAAAATGGGTCAACAGACCAGGACAAGGTATGCTTTTACACTGTGTTCCAAATGATTATACAAATTGGATTTAAGTGTCATAAAGATTACATTTTTTGTTGTGCTATTAAATACATAGACGGTATTATGTCTCAGGGCTCTTTGAATCACTGTAATTAATTTCAGAGACCTGGTTGATTAGTTTGTCATGTGAGCTCAACTAAAGGAAATCTACTTCAGAAGGATGTTCCACATTATTAAACAGGCCACAGGTTTCAAGTAATATGGGAAAGAGAAAGGATCTCTGCTGCCGAAAATCATCAGATAGTCTATTGCAGTGGAGAAGTTTTGAAAACATTAGATATTTAACGAAGTGTTATCATTGTACTGTGGAGAGATTTGTGGCTGATTCAGAACAAAGATGGTTTGTGCAAAGGCTTAATGAGGAAGGTTTCTGTCAGACAAATTCATCAGATTAAGAGAGCAGCTCCTAAAATACACACATATACACATTCAAAGTATGACCGTTTGCAGTTCTTTATAATCCATAAAATGTTTAGAAAATCTGCTGTGCATAATCATTTGGAACAGTGCATTTTGAGTTTTTTTATTTTTTGAAAAAGATACTGCTCTGATTGGGAGGTTTGTTCAGTAAAATTTGATTTATACTGTAATAGTTCATGACTTGAAAATTATACTGACCATCGTTTGCATTGATCATTGGAGAATAATTTGGAACATGGTGTACATCTACTTTTACATAAAGAGTGATGATTTTAAATGTTTCAGCTCTGTAACTGCCTTAATTTCAGGATGCAGATGTTTATCACAAACCCTGGTTTGCCAACGGGTGTGACCGCAAAACTGCAGATGACACTTTGCTGCGATCAAATAAGGTTTGAATGGATGACAACGCGTATGAAAGTGTTTGTCCATGAAAGCCGTAGGGCTTGACAGGGAGTTTTCTGTTTCAGGACGGTGCGTTCATGGTGAGAAAGAGCTCGGGTCAGGACGTGCAGCAGCCTTACACGTTAGTGGTGCTTTACAGAGGCAGAGTCTACAACATCCCGATCCGCTTCGTGCCGAGCACCAAGCAGTACGCGCTGGGGAGAGAAAAGAAGGGAGAGGAGGTACAGCGCCTTCCTTTGGTCTTATAATTTTAAATTCCCTGCAGACACATTTGTCTTGAAGTTGAATGTCACAGTAGTTGTGCAAAATTCAGATTTTGCACATTTTGTGCTTCCATCTGGATCTCAAATCCTTCTAAGAAAAAAACAGCCCTACCACTTACAAAAACCAGATGGCTGTTTTTTGACAATAAGTTCATATTTTTTAGTGTTTGGAAAATGAGCCATTTCAAAAACATCTGGGGAAAAAAACGTTACAAATTTGAAAGAATTGCCTGTTACCTAGCAACCCCAGCAAAGCTCAGCCTGTTACCTAGCAACCAAAGCAGAACTCCAGCACATTTGGTCAGCTGGTTTTACCACTGTATGTGCTGTACAATGGCTGCTGGAGAAAACAAACTGCTGTTGGCTTGCCATCCAGAATCCAGTTGGTGCATTCTTGTTGGTTGTGCAGGAGGCTCTACTTCTGCTTTTCAAAGGTGTACAGATGTTCTATGGAACAAAGAAAATTCAAAATGACTCAAACTTGTCCACTTATTTCTTGGTTTTACAGTTCTTTGAAACATTTTGAACGCCCCAACAATGAATATGTTGAAGAAATTAAACAGAAGTTTATGCAGATGACAAGAGTGCATTTAAATGTCCTAATATAATCAGATATATGGGAATATTTTTTTCACTAAGCACCACAGCATTCAGGCTTTAACATATTTAGGTCAAACTAATAAACCGGTTGTTTTTCTCTTGTGTTTTTACCCTTCAGTTCTTCAGCAGTGTTTCTAGCATCATAGAGAACCACCAGAAGAACCTCCTGGTTCTGATCGACAGCCAGAGCAACACCAAAGACGCCACCAAGCTGTTTTTTCCTGTAATACCGTAGATGAATGTCTCAGTTCTTCCACTTTACATCTTTATAGCCCGTTTTCAACGGCTTTCCAAGTACAACACAGAGCTGCAGGTGATGGTAGTTTGAAACTGACCAAGAACTGCTCAAGAGCTTCCTGCAGGATTCCACTGCAGTCCTGATTTTTCCACATGGAGACTTTCACAGAAATTAAATTACCTGGAAGGTTTTAAAGAAATATCCTGGATGCAACAACTTCTTCTCCTTATTGTGGCTTTATGTGGAGTTTTGGTTTTTCAAAATTACATTTTCTTTACTTCCAGTTATTCTTTCCCACATTGACCATTATCTTGCTGTGTAATGCAACTTGCATGCTTCACTGAGGGAGTTTTTGCATTTGTGGCACATTCTGACCTCTATTTGATCATGCTTGATGAGTTTTTGCTCATAGTTTTTGTTTCTTTTTAAGCTTACTGGTGTTCACTCTTCCAGTAAGAATCCTTCTTGTAAAGTGTACAGTTTATTGCTTTTCTTACTGCCACCTGTTTTATTATTTTCCATGGTTCTCTAAATGAAAAACATCTACACAGCATGACAATGCCTCTATTGGCATTTTGGAGGTAATTACAGTTTTTTCATTTTTACCACCAAAAGTTTTCTTTAATCAGGAACTTTATTTTATTTTTTTTTTAAACAATAAAATAAAATAACTCTTTCATTACAGATCATTTTTGTAAAATGTATGACGTTCTGTTTTGTAGAAATACTCTGTAAGACCTTTTCCCCAAAGGTTTGTTCTGGTGCTGTTTTTGTTTTCTCATATTGTAATAAATTCTCCTTTTTGTTTCCTGGTGCTTCGGAGCGAGTTTTTATGTTTTCTTCCAATAATGATTTATATGTATTTCTTACATTAAGCTTTTAATTTTTTGCATCTTTTCTGAAATACTGTTCTGAACATTCAAGTACAAAATATTGACTCTGAAAATATGTGATTCAGAAATCATTAACCAAGATAAATGCTAAAGTTTGATTTTGAATCAGTATCATTTTGAAGGGCTGGTAGTTTTTTAGTAGTTCTACTCAAATAAAAGTAAAAAGTCATTTAATATTTAAGTTACATCATCAGACAAACCAAAATATAAAGTTAAGTGTAAATTGTGGAAAAAAATACATGGAAGTAACAAAATCAGACAAAAGACAATTTATCCTAAATCAGTTTTTTCAATACAAAACTGATTAAACTTTAACAAAAACTGCAAACACACAGTTCACACACACAGCTCTGTATGTTGCACAAAATGTACATTTTTGGTTTATTAACCAAAAATAATTGGTTAATTATTTTTAACCAATTATTTTTCGATTAGTGGTTTTTGGTTTTAATTAACCAAAAACCACTAATTTTTGGTTAATTAGTTTACCAAAAAAAATTAACATTTTTTGGATTATTTTTTTTTCTGGGGAATTTTTGGTTAAAACATGTTTGTCTTTCATTCAGGGGGTAGAAAATCCAGAAATGAGTGAATTGGTACAACAGATGTAATATGCAATATTCTTATTTCAAATGTCTTATTTTTATTAGCTGTAGGTGGAAAATCATCATAATTAACAAATATAAAGGCTTTCAAACATCCATCTGTCTGTAATTAATAAATACAATGTAAATAAATGAGGCCTTTTCTAATTTATTAAATTAGAATATTGTTCAGGAAACAATATCTACAGCTTTCAAGCATGTTTTGTTTTCTCTACAATTTTTGTGGTTAAGATAAGAACGTTCGTGGTGTGTAAACACTCCTACAGGCCCTGCTTGCCTCACTCTGATCTTAATCTGCTTTATATATGTGACAGCTGTTGCAGTGTTGTCTCTTTAAACAACCCTAATGACTCAACATGTGAAACCAGCAATAATGTGCAGTTAAAAATGTGTTGCTTGCAGGTGCGCTACAATTAGGAGGAAGTAAGAAAAGTTTACAACCCACACCCAAACATTAGCTATCTCGTTATTTCACACTTCCCAAAAGCCAGCGTGCAGAACCAAACGGACTAGGAAGAGTTTTGAACTCGTGTTTTTATTAGGATTTTTCATGCTCAGTCAGGAAACAATCCGTTGAAATCAATAAGGAATGAGACAGTGTTGCTGCAGCAAAAGGGAGCTGGACTTCTTACTTCAACAGTTACTGTAAAAATTTAAATAAAAATGTTTCGACTCGCATCATCGCCACTCAAAACCAGCATGTTTCATTCGTAATGCTTTCACACCCATGCAGTTTTATTGCATAGTCATAATTTCCAGGCACTTGGTGAATATTCTCAGGTTATTTATTTTTTTTACAGTACCTATAGCGGACTATATACAAGGCTAATCTATTTAAATTTAAAAAGGAATCATTGAAAACAGGGATTTTTGCACACATTTCCCATTTAAATAAGGGGCAGTGGCTGCATTAGGGAAACAAAGAGCCACAGCAGGATTGTCAAAGGCTAAGGCCTGAAAAGGTGAGGTAAAGGGCAGGGAAATACATTTTATAGTGCAATTCAATGATTAGCATCATTTCAAGTCCTCAAACCTCAAATCTTCAAGAAAACAAAAATCTAATCTGTTAAATCTTTTTTTTCTAAATCAATTTTGACAGAAAATACTTAAAAATTGTGACCAGGGATATTAACATCCACATGCATACATGCATGAAAAATAGAGCTCTCACAGTAAATTATATACTTTCTGAACATGATTCAAAGTTTATACAAAAGAATTTAGAAATACACAGATTCCTTAGAAATAATGCATAAAAGAAGCATTAAAAGACTAAATCTAAGCAGGATAAATAAATGTTGAATAAAACAGCTTATTGTACTTTTTTTGTTATTTTTATACACACATTTGGTATATCTGAGTAACTTACAGCGTTCTGCCTCCAATAACATAAATATGACAGCTACCACACTGTGTAGTCTACCCGTACATGATCTGCTCCAAAAACAGACAGTATGGCAAATTAACAGATTACAGTGTTTTTATAAAATAATCCACGACAGTGTACCTAAATCACCTTAAATACAACCTTTTTGGAGGCAAATAAACTCATAAAAATAAACTATACTCTCTGTATTGAGCTTTACTGGAAGAGAAACAAAAGGTAACTATTTACCCTGAGAGTGTGAGCCTTCCAGGAAGCATAATCAATTTAATTATAAAAATAGAAATAACATTTAAAAAAATCACAAGATCTAAAACAACAGTTTCACTGCAAAAAATAAGATCTTACCACGATTTTTTTTGCTGTCGTTTCTAATACATATCTTAGTATTCTTGAAATAAGACCAAACTAACTTATAAGTGACTTGTTAGCAAAATATAGAAGCTTGTTTTGAGTAAATAATTCCTTCATATTGATGACAAAGGAAGAGTTCTAATGGCATTGTTACCTAGCAACAGCAGCCAAGCCCAGCCCGTTACCTAGGAACCCAGTTCGAGTTCTACTGGCAGATTATTTCACTTATAACAAGATATTTTCCCATGTTATAAGTGCCAATGAAACCAGTAACTTTTCACCAATATTATGGAACTACTGACTCAAACTAACTAAAAGGTTACCTATTAGTTAGTTCTGCCTTATTTAAAGTGTAGTACAATATTTAAAAAAGAAACTAAACCAAAAACATTTGGTGAGATTTTGTGTTTTTGCAGTGTTTTTTATTCCAGATTTAATTTTCCTTCCCCCGCTCTATCCAGTGTGTGTGACGTTTAAGACTTTTCACAGTTTGGCTTCCTCCAGTCCATCAGGTGGCGCTGCCGGTGGAGCATCATCTCCTCCTGGCTCGTGAACACCCGGCCGCAGAACCAGCAGGAGACCCTGGACGAGGCGTCCTGGCCGGGCGACGCCACGCCCACGATTTCGTACTTTTTCCTGCTCACCCTGCGGAACTTCAGCCTCAGGGTGAACCTCTCCTGCACCGAGTTCTCGCCCTGATCGTCCGTCAGATCGTGCGTCATTGCTGCCGCCCCACCACTGCTCAGAACCGATAGCGCCCTGAGAGTCTGCCGGGAGAGCAGGACTCTCCGCACCTGCCGGTACTTGTTGACGACCTCCATGATGCGGGCCACCTGGGGGATGTCGGCGTCTGGGTGGTTCAGCACCACGACGGGCTGGTCTCCCACCGGACGTTTGACCGGCTGGGATGGATTTATGGCGACTAACCTCAGTGTTCTCGGCTGATGTTTGGGAACCAGCTGCCACTGATGCCTACCCGCCTCCGCCTGCTGACTCGGTTCACCGTCAGGTGTCCGGGCGCCGCTCAGGGGATGCTGGCTGAAATATGTCGGCGCCTCTTCGCATCTTGACCCTTGATCGTTTTGCGCTGCTCGACATTCAAGGCTGGAGTCCAAATTTGCCTCCACTGTAAAAAATAAAGACGATTATAATTAAGGAAAAATTTACAGCAAAATAATAATGCATTTTTTGTTTGTTTTGTTTTTTTAAACAACAATAACCTGCCTGCTGCTTTCACCTGTTTTCCCTGGTTAAGCCAAATTGATTAATATTTTTTTAAATGTAACTTTGGTTACAGAGATTTCATAATCCATTTTAATTATTGTTGTTTTGTTTCTTATTTTGGATGTTTAAAATGTTTTCCAGTGTTGAATATCATTTAGAAATTAAACTTTTTTTAATCTTTTAGTACTTGCATTCATATGCCATTATTTCATTCTTATATTATTTGAAAACATTCTCAAAATGACAATATTATCGTTCATCTTAACATCACACTGTGTACAACTTTACGGTAATTCAAAATATTCAGAGCAGTTCTAGCTCGATCTGTCAAGATAACGAATGAGGGAGACATTGTTGCAATAAACAATAATATTGTAGTTTTGATAAATTTCAAGTATTATAATGCTAGGGTTAATCAGGTTACTTGTGATTAATTATTGTGGTTGTGGTTAAATTGATTAATCGTTAACTGGAGCTTACAGACTCAAAAAAGTCTGAAAGATCATGACACTCAGAGCAGTAATTAGTCCAAAACTGCACAAAAAATATATACATTTTACATTTAAGATATAAAAAAATATGTTCTACCCAAAATTTTCCAAGTGGCATAGTTTTATTACAAAGTAACTTTTCTCAAATTTCTAATCAATTAATCTAAAAATAGGCAAATCAGCTCTCCACTGTACTGTTAGAAGTATTTTTTAGATGCATCGTGTGTGTTGAACCTGGTGAACATCAGAAACATGAATGAGGTCTGCAGTGGGGATTTGGCTTCAACTAGTCCTTTTCTTAAGGACGATTTTGTCTACAGAGATATGTCGTTTCTGTTGTTTTATTTATTTTGAATATTTAAAATGTCTTCCAACTCCAGCGTTAAATGATTATAATTTAAAGATCTTTGAGAATAAAATGCTCCTGCATTATTATTATGTCATTACTATCATATTATCTCAACAATGTTATTTATCGCAACAATTTATCGTCCAATAAGATTTGTTATCGTGACTCTTTGTGTTCTTGTGATTGACAGGAAATTAAATATTGGTTGTCCACTTGTGAATTAATTTTGTCTTTTTTCAGCTTTGTGTGTTTTTTATTTTTTGACTCGTCTGAACAGAAAATATTGCGATAAAAAGATCCATGTCGCCCATCTGTACTCTGTCTTTGCAGAAAGTGGTTTTTCAGTTCTCGGTTCAGCCTGCAGAGTTTGAACTATAAATTACCGCCTTACCATGCGGCGTAGAAGCAGCAGGACTTCTCTTCTCCTCCGTCTCCTCGCTGGATTTTTGTAGCGTCGGCTCTTCGTGCAGCATCCGCACGTCGCTCGCCGATGAAGCCACAGGATTCGTCTCACTTGTTCCCTCAGCAGATCCGCTTTTGTCTGAGAAATCCTGCGACTCCTCCACATTGTCCTGAATCTCTCGATGTTCATTTCCTGTCGTAGCATCTTCAGACCCCGTTGGTCGTACAGAGTCACAGATTGCAGTTCGTCTAGACGGATTAGGACGGTCCGATGGTGACAAAGTTTTGATGGAGTTTTGGTGAGGATTTGGCGGCTCCACATGACCATCAACCTCAATATGTTTTGGAGATGAAGAGCTTTGAGAAACCCACTGCTTCCCCTTCACCAGATTCTTCTTTATGACGATCTTTAAGATCTTCCCTTCTGGTTTTCTTTGCACCTTTTTAAACCTGGCTTTTCTTCTCCGCCGTCGTTTTTTCATCTTCCCCTCACTCTCATTCGCCAACTTTAAGTCACTCGACTTGCAGATCCCCACGTCGTCTACAGGCTCTTCCAGTTTTTGACCCTTTTCTTGGATTTCTGAATCAGTCTTTAATTTGTGGTTCTCACGGTTTTCCTGCGTTCCGGCGCCAGAAGATGAGAAGTCACTGCGTGGTTTGTTTTCAGTCAAACAAGGTGCCTGATTTTTCACATTTGGATTAAATCCGTTCTGGTCATTCACAGAGTCGCCATCGGTGCTTTCGGGACAGGAAGGTTCCTTATCTGCGGAGGCCATTTTAAACCTTTTGGCGTAAGGAGCACCGTTCTGACCTAGCGTTATTTTGTTCTTCACCGTGAGCACGGCGAGGTCTGACGTGTTGGGCGCGATGCCGTTTTCTGAGTTCTTCTGAGGGACATTTGACAGAACAGATTTGAGAGCCTTGGTCCACTTCTGG
The DNA here is from genome assembly GCA_902982915.1 of Phalloptychus januarius. Taxonomy (NCBI): domain Eukaryota; kingdom Metazoa; phylum Chordata; class Actinopteri; order Cyprinodontiformes; family Poeciliidae; genus Phalloptychus; species Phalloptychus januarius. The sequence continues at coordinate 2,959,165 of CADWAE010000242.1, read as the reverse complement.
TCGTCGGTTTCCCCGGCGACGGATTGCATCAAAAACTGCTGAGTCTCCTCTAACGTTGTCTGTGGGTCAGAAAGATGGCAGTATTTATCCAGAAACTCCTTCCCGGGAAGCGACAGACAGTCCTGCGTCAACCAGCAGGTGTCCCTGACTGTGCTTCTCGTTAACCTCGTCTTCCGCTCATTTGGTTTCACTGCTATGGAATGAACTCGCCTCCCATCTTTCCTCTGGTTGCCATTCTGGCAAACATGAGCGGCTTTAACGCGCTTATTGATCAACCATTGCTCAGGCGCCTCGCTGCTGCAGAACTGACGACCACCAACTTCTTCATCTTCAACGGTTAAATTATGCTTATAAATGTGGTCTAGAAACACCCGAAAGTCACACGTTGAGAATTTCTTACATGTTTCACATGAATACTTCCCGTCCGAGCAGTGACACATGGTCAGGTGTGCACTAAACTCAGGCCAGGTGCGCTGAACGTTGTCGCTGCACATGCTGCAGGTAGAAAAAGTGTCTTTGTGGCTTAGCAGATGAACCTGAAGGTAGGAGAATTCATTGGAGCTAAAGGTGCACATATGGCAGCAGAAAACGGGCGGACTGCCTCCGTGATTTTCCACGAAGTGCCTCGCCAGGTCTTTGGGGGCATAATCCGATTTGTCCTCGCATTGAGAGCAGGGGAACCTGAGCGTACTGCCGCCATCGTTTGTGCTGCGGGCTTCCTGGGGAGGCTCCTTCGATGGAGGCCACACGCTGGTCTGCTCCCACTTCTTCGCTATCTTCTTTGGCCCATTCTTATCTTGGCTTTGCATAGCTGGGGGCTGAACGACAGTTTTCCTGAGGTGGAGCCGTCTGTGCCAGCTTCTATTCTTCTTGCTGACGCGCCGTTTTCTGTGGCCCGTTGAGGTGGCTGTGCAAACATCCATGTTTCTTCTGGTTTCTGGTGCAGAAAATATGCAACGGTTAATAAAAACAGCATTGTTTAGAGGTAAAAAAGAATGCAATTTTCTGCCAGATATGTAATTTTACTTTAATTTAATTATCATAATTAAATGTAAGCCACTCTTCTTAAACAGGTCCACCTGTTGCTTGGCCCTGGTCCAAAATACCCCACGGTGGGCATTAGTGTGTCACAATCAACAAACACGGATATTTATCAACAACATGCAGAAATTTGCAGTAGCTTCACCTGCAAGATTCATAACCAGTTTTTAAAAGAAACACACGAAGTAAATAAAAAAAAGCGATGATTTTTTTACGACATTTTAAAAGGAAAACCAAAACAAGAAACGCACTAAAACTTAAAACGCCCGAGCACAAACAGCCAGGGGGTCCATTGTTTAGTTATAGTTAACCACAACAAAGCGATAAAGACTCGCTTTGCAACGCGCACAGAACAGAAGCGCAAGTTAGAGGAAAAGAGAGCAGCTGAGCGCCTCCGTTTCTATCTGAACACGCATTTAGTGCCGTTAACAGCGGTTTGAAATAACGCGACGCTTAAGAAGAGCAGCTTACCAAGACGAAATAACTTATAGAGCACAAAGCGCGACGACAAAGTTCCCGCACGCCACCGCGTTTTCACGCAGAGTCGATTTATTACCGCAGACAAAGCTGTCTGGTGGGATAAAGTCATAGTAAATGTGGAGTTGTCTCGGGTGTTTTGGGGTAATTTTTTTTCTCTCTTTACCTTTTTCTTTTGTGGGGAGCTTGACAGCTCAGCGAGTGGCAGCCATGATGGTTTCATCCGGGGATTACAGCCTGTGAGCAGCGTTAGCCGTTAGCTTCCTCGCTGCTGCTGCTGCTGCTGTCCCAGGCCTGCAGCTCCTCACAAACACTCAGCTGTTCCTCTGCCTGCAACGCTTTCACTCCGCTTTGCTGGCTTATTCAACCCTGTTCAGCTTGTTGCATAGTTTCACACGTTACCGCCGCAAAATATACTGTATTTAATCCATATTTAATGTGCAATGCACAACTGTGACGTTAAAGGAATGAACGGTTTTCTGTTTGTTTATTTGCAACTACTGAACTGAGAGGCGGCGCATTCATCAGCCTCTTTTACCCATAAATAAATGAAGTTAATCAGAATCCACTTGTTTGTAGTTTAATCTCAGTGTAGTCATGTTCTTGGGTAAAGAAGCCAAAAATAGAACTCAAGTAAAAGTAGCTCTATTAAAGTATTTTTACTCAAGTAAAAGTAAAAAGTAGCTTCCAAGAGAGTAAAAAGGCCTGCTCAAGTACTGAGTAACTGATCAAACTACTAATCATTTAATATTTTAAAATTATCCAATCAAGTCAATATATGACGTTAAGTGGAAATGTTGGTATTTTAAGGACCAAAATGACAATAATTTACTCAAGTAACAAAAAATAACAACAAAAAAACATATTTCTAAATCAGTTTGCTTCAATAAGAATCTTATAAAACTTTAACAAAAACTGCAGGTATGTCTGTCTGGTGAATTTTTGGTTAAAACATGTTTGTTTTTCATTCAGTGGGTAGAAAATCCAGAAATTTTACTCAAGTAAGAATAGAGATAATTCATAATTAAAAAGTACAACATAATAAAAATACTCCTAAAAGTACATTTTTCAAAAAAGTTACTAAAGTAAATGTAACTAGTCACAACCCAACTTTGGCCATGTTGCATAAACTGATTATGCCGGTTTCTTAGATTTTGTTTGAAAATAACCTTTTGAAAAATATTTTTGAATATATTATCAAATATCATGTGTACATAGGCAAAAAACAAACATTATAACTAAAGGAAAGGCTTGATCAGGTAATTAATCTATAAAATGCGCTTTACTTAATTACTGGAATAACTGAACTTTTCAACTCAATTGTTTTGTTTTCACACCAAACATCAGAAATTAATGAGTCACTTCCACTCGTTTGTATGAGCCAAAAGAAGTTCAATGTCCAAAAGCTGTGAGGTTGTTTTTTACAGTTTATTTATCCACTTTAGTAAGCAATAAATTCAGATTTATTTTTCTATCGTTTCTTTTTTTCTCCCCCTGCTGTGGTTAAGAAGAAACAAGCCCACCCAGTGCATGCTGGTCCTGTTTCTATACTTATAGAAAATGGCCCACAGCTCTTCCTGTCTGACTTACAAAGGCAAAAAAACAAACAAATGAACCAAAAAGGTTGTTAACCTACCAATGAACCCCAAGACATACAGTAAACCAAATTTTAACAAAATGAATAAGCATTAATGGGATAATGCCTAATAATGAACATATAAATACAGTATTGAATGAGACGCTCAGTTCCAAAGTATATCAAAGTGTCTTTCAAAATGTTTACTATATTTGTCATAAAATAGCAACTGAAACAGGAAGTTCCTAATAAAGAAAAAGGTGAAACGATCACAGCGTTGATTATAGACCAACCATGCTGTAGGTTGCCTCCTAAAGGTGAGATAAGTGGAGCTTTGTTGAATTTATTGAATGGGTTTATTGATCAGTTTGGAGTCAGAGGTTTGCTAGAGAATGTTAGAAACACTGCAGAGAGGTCAGGGGTCAATTAGGGGTTCTTTTTAAACTCTGAAGTCTGATTACCCAAGTTCCTACTCAAAAAAAAAAAAACTAACAGCAGAATAAAATAAATATCTTTAATTGTCAGTGAGAAAATTTAGCAGCGAGTTAAATGAAAATGGAAGCTGCCTATTCAGCCAAGGTAAACTAATGAAAACCACTATAATCTTCACGAAGGGCTGCCCAGTAGCTCAGCTGGTAGAGCTGTTGCCTTGCAGCAAGAAGGTTCTGGGTTCGATTCCCGGCCCCGGTCTTTCTGCATGGAGTTTGCATGTTCTCCCTGGGCATGCGTGGGTTCTCTCCGGGTACTCCGGCTTCCTCCCACAGTCTAAAAACATGACTGTCAGGTTAATTGGCCTCTCTAAATTGTCCCTAGGTGTGAGTGTGTGTGTGTGTGCATGTTTGTTTGTCCTGTGTGTCTCTGTGTTGCCCTGCGACAGACTGGCGACCTGTCCAGGGTGACCCCGCCTCTCGCCCGAAATGACAGCTGGAGAGGCACCAGCAACCCTCCCGAGCCCAGTAAGGGAAAAGGGTGCAGGAAAATGGATGGATGGATGGATGGATAATCTTCACGAAGGATCAAGGCAGTTCCGATGGCAACCCCTGGTAGTTTGACATGAGGCAGCAGACGACCCACAGCTGATTGACTGAACTGACCATAGAAACAGGAACAACACCGTCCCAGATATGGTACTCCTTCACCCTTCTGATGGCCCTCTCCACCACAATCCGCAGTCGAGCAACAGGCTGGGTCTTCTGGGAGTCTTTAATGGTGGGTTTGGTGGGTGTTTTCAGTGGAGGGACGATGAGAGTCGCCCCGACCTCTGACAGAATCCTCTCAATCTGGAAACCCTCGGCGGCCATTACTCCGTCTCCGGGCTGAAGCAGAGCCAAGATCTCTGATTTCCGAGTTATTTCTACATCTGAGATGGAGCCTGTGTACAGTTTGGATACAAACGTGATAATCCCACATGGAGCAACGCCAATCAGACCTTTAAAGGTGGTGTGGTTTCTGGAGTGTGCCGTTTCACAGCGAATCTCAGTGCAGTCTATTGCCACTCTGACCTGGGGGCAGCACTGTCTGAGCTTGTCAGGCATGGTGGCCTGAACTTGCTCTCTTGTCATCCACAACGGTAGCGAGCCAAGAACCTGGTAAAGGTAGCTAGTCCACGTTAAGATGATGCGATTTACTGTGGGCAAACTGACCTCGAAGATGGACGACAAAGTCTTCTCCTGAAGTCCGGCTGCAACACGACAAAGAAACATGAACAGTTCATCAATGAGTGGAGGTTTTGGCTCAGGAGGCGACGTTTCTTCTGCAGACCGCTGAGCCTGGGACCAGTACACCAGTCTTGAAGCAGAAGGGTTAACTGACTCCCAAAACACAGAGAAGACCTCCTTTGAGTCGAATTTTGTGTAGTGACGAAAATCTTCATCTGTGACGCAAAACCTGAAAATCAGTGGCAACTTCTTCTTAAGAGCCAGCTTCTGGATTTCCATTTCTAGTGACAAAACCTGGAGCTCCAACTCTTCAATTCTCCGTGTGGCCCTGGCCAATTTAGCTGAGGGAGAAGAAGAAGCATAAACCGTAAGAGACATCACTCAGTTTTACTGTCCTCATCACTGGAGCCTTCAAAATTCATTTTGGGCCACATCAAAGTCTGGGTCTCCTTAAAGGGCCAGTCATGTAAGAATGTGTTTGTAAAACCCATTAAACTGTTAACATATCATTAAATAGCTATTGTTTCAGCGTTCAGTAAGTGTTTCTTTAAATTAAATGGTGTAATTTAACATCTTTTCACACTAGTCAGTCCATCCTAGATTTGGTGATTGTTTCTGAGGGTTTTTTTGCAATCAAAGTCACAGATTTTATGGTGCTAATTTAGAAATATTTAAAAGTAATTTCTATGATATTTGGGCTAATTTGTGATGTTAAATGTGACTTTTTATTAATTGTTGTATCAGTCATGGACTATGACTTGACATCAAGTGAGGCTGAGGCAGCAGTCACTTAAATTTTGAGAGAAATTTTGCAGCAAAATCAGAAAAATATGTGAGGATTTGTAGATTTTTTGTGAATTTTGTATATTTGTGAAAAACTGGAGGGACTTATTGATGTAATTTGGAGTCTAGAAAGCCACACAAAAGGCTACTGAGGGCCAGATTTGGCCCCCAGCCATGAGTTTGTCCCATCCGCTCTAAACGCTCAATGGTTCCCATGGTTACCTGCATTTATCTTGCCCTTTTAACATTAGCTAGCATATTGTCGGCATGCTACAACTGTTTATCACAGCATCATAAGATAAATTATGCTACCAAATTGACATTAGGGAATGAGATGCATCTTGATCCATTAAATGCAGGCGAGTCGATAAAGGATGAGAGAAAATGGGCCAAACGTCAAATATTACTAGCTAGCAAATAATATACCCAAGGCACACATGCCGTGTTGCTGCTATACAGATAAATATGACTTGAGTTTTATAAATATAATGTTTATTCAAAGGGAAAAACACTAAATATGCAATATTTTCTATAGATGGATACCAAAGCTGCTCCTCCTCACTCAAATCTATTTACTAACGATCTCCCCACTTGTTAGCAAGTTTGAAATGTTCTGGAAATGGGAAATGGTTACAATCTCATTCACTGCCATATATCTTTTCTACAAGACACTTTCTGTTATACTAACCTGGAAGATTGTAGGCGTAGTCGTGATCTTTTGCCACTGCACCTGCAGGCAGTCCCTCCTCTGTGCAGTCCCCAGGGTCAGGCATCTTCTGGGAGTCATCCTGGCCAGCAGCACCAAAAAGCTTTTTGTTTCGAATGAAAACAGACTCTGGAGCTTGCAAGCGTCTTCCTAGACGTGGGAAATATGTTGAGACACTTCCCAGTTATGATACCTTTTTGTTTATAATATTTTTTTAAATGTTCAACCCTGTCATTCTCCCTTTACCCCAATCATTCCAGTGAAATCTAGAAGGTGCCGCTCCTTGTCTAATCCAAATTCTTCCACTGGCTGATATGCTGAGGTCCTCCAGGGCAAAGTGCTGGCTGCAGACATAGGTGCTCCCACGGATGATTTGAAAACTTGGTCCCTCATCTCTCCTGATTGCTCTCACCCAACAGGCACGTATTTTTGGGTCCACAGGAAAATCATGGAAGCTCAAATACGGGTTTTGTTGTTTGTTGCTAGAACAGCGTGGTACGCTGCAATAGCAACGTCTTGATGATTGTGCCATGTTTGCTGCTGAGAAAGACGGACACAACAAAGCAAAAGAAGTTATGAATCATATCAGAATATGTAAATAAATATTTAAAACAGTTTTCTAAGCAACAGTGTTGGAACATGTCCATGATTTTGCATTAATACAGGAAGTAAACCTTTGAACCTGACAGGCAGCGGTGTTTATTTTTAGCTAGCCGTGACTAAAGCTGCTGCTAGCTACTTTAATTTTAAATTGGAGGCTGTTTCCCTTATTCACTGTAAGAAATTTGTAAATTAACAATGATGGATAACATTGACATGACTGACTTACTGGTTTTATTATCGTTGACTGCAAAAGGAAACCTTTTAACCGCACTGAAATGAAGCGGTGTAGGTTTTAGCTACATGTGGCTAAAGCCACTGCTAGCTGGCTTACAGTCTAATCAGATGCTGTTTCCCTTATACACTGTAAGAAATCGGTATATTAACAATAATGGATAACATTGCCATGGCTAATTAACACGTTAATACTGTTTTATCAACTTCACCTTTCGCTGTATCCTAAAGATGATGAGTAGTGAGTCTCGAGACAGGTTTCCCGAGGTAAAAGCGCTGGAAGTACAGATACACCGCATCGAGTCACAACGGAAGTTACCTGACGTCATTGTGAAAATGGCTTCCACATGAATGATTAATGTTTTTGACATCGCGGGTACAATGCAAGAAATGTGGCTATTTTTTCGAGCTGATTCCAATTTTAGATATGTAATCACTTTTTATGTATTATCTTGATCATAAATATCTGTTTTTGTGGTGACAAAATTCGTGGGACGAAACATTTTGAGGCGTACGGAAGAAACAGCGCCTCCTACAGTCAAAGTATAAAATAACACCTACAGGATATTGTTTCTAAGGTTACACGATGAAAAATTAAGTGGATCTGGTTTTGCATTTGTGGATCGGGTTTTGCATTTGTGGATTTTTTTTGCATTTGTGGATTTTGTTTTGCATTTGTGGATCTGGTTTTGCATTTGTGGGGTTTTGCATTTGTGGATCTCGTTTTGCATTTGTGGATCTTATGAGACTGTTTCCACTCCATACTGCTGCTGGTGATCCCATTGATCAAAGTCTGAATTACCATTAAAATGGCTCACCATTTTAAGCTGAGATGTAGTTAATGTTGAGAGGTGAAGGAACATGAGCAACAAGAGAAGTGAAAAGTTTATGTTACACAAGTTCACCAGACCCAACTTTTATTTTGGTAGTCTACTTCTGCTTATTGGTAAGTAAAATTGCATGTAATCATTCAATATATTTATTAGCTAACTATTTAGCTTGAAGTTAAATATTTAATTCCAAAGTATAGTTTCATTATCTAAATATTTAGTTGTGAAAGCTACTTATGATAGCTAAATGAAAGCTAAATATTTAGCTATTAGCTAAATATTTGAGCTATTTAGCTAGTAGCTAAATATTTTAGATGACTGTTTAGCTATAATTGTATAGTTTAGTTCTGTAGTTTGACGGTAACTTTTTAACCTCAAGCTAAATATTAATCAATTGCTAACTATATATTTAGATTAAGCTGATTATTTAGTAGGCAATCTAATTCTTTAGGCTCAAACTAAATATTTGTTAATTCAATATTTGGTTTGAAACTATGTCATTTATAATTAAATTAATAACATGGTGAAAATATGACTTTGAATAATGAACCCCATTTTGTTTTCTCTTATAACAGTAATCCGTATTACTCCTGGTAATTTTGGACAATGTAACTTTACACCCCATAAACGCCCAATTAAAAATCTACCCAATTATTTATATTCCTGTAGTTGGTAGTGATGCTTTAAGGTGCTAAATAAAATGTCTTAAAATTAGCCAAAGTAAAGATACCACAAATAACGAGTATAAAACATGGTGATGTGCGATGAATAATTTTAAAAGTTGCTCATTCACATTTTGCTGCTTTTTTCATTTTCCTAACCCCATTTCTCTGGTGTCATGGCATCTTTCTGATTGACAACCTTGGAGCGTTGCGTTTTTTCGAGCAGCACTTGAACGCACCTGCGTAGTTTGAAGAACTCGTGTTGCTGCCGCCTGCGAGGCTGAAACAACGAGACCAAGCAAAGCATGATCCGCTAGTCTGAACTGCACTTTTACTCAAGTGAACCTGCGCATTGGGTGAGTCTGCACCGATCACTCGTTTCCACGTCACGGATTGAAAAAGCAGATGGAGTTATGACACCCACCCACCCAACGGATCGCTAATCGATGCGTTTTGTTGAAATCCTGCGTGCAGACGTTGCGTTTTAAACGTTGAGAGCGCATCTTCAGCACCCAGTATGAGTGTGCTAATCACTTTAACTTTGTTTTGACTTCCAGAGGTTTTCAAAGCACTGTCTTAAATGGAGCTAGAGGACCAATGGTGGAAGGGACAACTTGCTGCAGATATTTACCAGGCGCTCAGATGCAAAGTGAGAGCGATTGAAGTTGAATGGAGAAAAATAATTAACAATTTCAGTGCATCTATATTGTTTTTGATAGCTTGTGTTTATCCTGTATGTTACTGATGTTTCACCAGACATGCCATTATGACCACATCCCAGCAGCAGGTAGCAAGAAATTATTCAAGAGTTAAACATTATTTGGTAAAAAGTCTACTCAAGTAAATATATGATCAAATTGTCAATCATTTAATATTTAAAAATTACACAATCAGAAGTTTATATTATAAGTTCACCAGCTTTTATTTTGGTAGTATATTTCTTCTTATTGGTGAGTAAAATTGCATGTAATCATTCAATTTATTAGCTAACTATTTAGCTTGAAGTTAAATATTTAATTCCAAAGTATAGTTTCAAGCTAAATATTAACTTATCTAAATATTTAGTTGTGAAAACTACTAAGAAACTTGTAGCTAAATGAAACTAAATATTTAAAAGTATTGAAGTTGTGTGGAAATTTTTGTATTTTAAGGACCAAAATGACAATAATTCATATAAGTAACAAAAATAGGCTAAATAAAATGTTTCCAAATCAGTTTCTTTCAGTGTAAAACTTATGAAACTTTAACAAAAACTGCAGGTGTGTCTCTGTCTGGTGAATCTTTGGTTTGTTTTTCATTCAGTAGGTAGAGATACTTCATAATAAAAATACTCAAGTAAAAGTAAAAAGAACAAAATAGTAAAGATTCTGCTAAAAGTAAACTTTTTCAAAAAAGTTGTCAAGTAAATGCAGTTAAATTACATTTACCCAACTCTGTCTCTTAGCTACGTTTCTGCCCTGACTTGTTGACTCCACTCCTGAAAGTTGTGAGTCTCTATTGATCTGACTTTTTTTGATTGATTTGTGATTTGGTAGATTTGTTAGAATACATTTATTATATTATGCTGCTAAAAAATCCTGCACCCAACTGTCAACATGAACGGTTTGTAGCAAAGATTAGGTAGGTGATGTTTGTCAAAGAAACCTCCATAAAGCGTCCTACTGCCTCACCTGGATGGTGTTTTACCCATCATGCATCATGGTTATTGGTTCACCAGGTAAGCAACCATTCTTGGGAGCCATTCTTCTGCTGCAGTTTTTTGGTGGTCAACATGTTGCTTACTGGTTAATCAGTAATCAACAGACTGAAATGCACTTTTCATTCTGACAGCGTTTGATCAAAACTAGCATTAGGCCTTCGCTCTCCACCTGCATCACTGGGCTTTGGCTTCGTAAAACCACCATTGCTTCCTTTGGTAGATCTTGGACAGTGCGTACCACAACAAGCTTTGGAGAATCTCATCGAATCCATCGTTTACCACTACCGTTTGGTTCTTGTTCAACTGTCTTAAATTTTTATTGCTTCATGTTTTTTATGCTTTTAATTGGTGGTGGGACTTAATTTTCTTTCAATTAAACAGAGTTAATTAATCACAATTTAATCAAAGCAACTTTGACATCCATCGATTTACAGAAGTCGCATCTGCATCAGATAAGCAGATGTACCAGAAACACATGAATGTAAAAGGTTCCAACTGGAACTTTTGTATGTAAAAATAAAAACAAAACATTTAACACATCACTGTTGTGGATGAAATTGCTCTCTTGTTGTTTAATAAGTGATTTTTTCTTTCTTTTTGCTTTAAATAAGAAAATTTTACTTAGAAAAATTTATTCTAGACTTGAAGTTTACTCATAACAAGTAATATTTTCTTAATATCAAGCTTTAATATCTTACTGAAATAATTAACTACATAAACACAAAATATTTTAACATAAAAACCTCTTTGCGAGAAAATTGATTAATTCAAAAATAAACCAAGCATAAATCTCTTTAGTTTAAGATATTTAATCTTACTTAAATGTAAGTTTTGCAGTGTACCAACTACAAATATCTGTCGATATGCGATTTAAAGATCAGTGGTCATAATGTTATGCCAGATCTCTATTAATTATAAGTGTTTTATTTTATTATTATATTGTACATGCATTTTGGTAATTGGTTAAGGACTACAGATGCAAACAGTGCATGTTTATATTTGTACATTTTTCTGTATAGTAAATACAATTTATTGTTATGATTTTGGACCAGGAGCTCAAACTGCCGTCCTACAAAGGCCAGTCCCCTCAGCTGAACCTCAGGCGATACTTTGCAGACCTCATCGCCATCATCTGCAACCGCTTCTGCCTTTGCCCCGCGGCCAGACACCTGGCCGTCTACCTGCTGGACCTCTTCATGGACCGCTATGACGTCACCATGCAGCAGCTTCACATGATCTCTCTGTCCTGTCTCCTTCTGGCAAGTATGTGTATCTGTGACCTCTCAGTCCAGATGCTCTGTCAGATCGCCACAGGCGTAGCAAAAACTGACGGCTATATAATGCGCTGTCATTGCCACCTGCTGTTATTTAATCAGCAACATGACGTAGGTGTCAGATCAGAAACTTTGGTATTAACATCTCTATGACATCCCCGCTTAGCGGTTAGCTCGTCAGACTATCATCAAGTTTTATGCAGCTGACTTTGTTCCGGTTGACGCAGGTAAATTTGAGGAAAGGGAGGACCGTGTGCCGAAGCTGGAGACCCTGAACAGCCTGGGGTGCATGAGCTCCATGAACCTGGTCCTGACCAAGCAGGGTTTGCTCCACATGGAGCTGCTGCTGCTGGAAACGTTCAGCTGGAACCTGTACCTTCCCACCGCAGCTCACTTCATTGATTACTATTTGTCCGTCGGCGTCCTGGACGGAGATCTGCACGACGGCTGGCCCATGGCGAGCCTGGAGAAGACCAAGCTGTACATGGCCAAGTACGCAGACTACTTCCTGGAAGTGTCCTTGCAAGGTGCGCCGGTGAAGTTTAGGCTGAGGAAATCAGGGAACCTGTTTCTGTGTGTCCAAGATTTATTTTAGGGACGAATGGAACAGGCTTCTTTCTCTCTTTGTTTTTCTTTCTTTCTTTTCTTCCCTTCTTGTTTCCTTTCCTCCTTCTTTCTTTCCTTCATGATACTCTCTTTCTTCCTTTATTCTTGTTTTTCCTTCCTCTATTTGCTTCCTTCCTTCCCTCCTTCCTACCTTCTGCTCTTACCTCCTTCCTTTATTTTTTCATTCCTTTTTCCCTCCCTCCCACCGTTCATCTTTCCTCCCTTCCTTACTTCCTTCCTTTTCCTCTCCCTTCTTCCTGTCCTTCAGGCATACTCTCTTCCTTCCTTTATTTTTGTTTTTCCTTCCTTTATTTGTCCATGCTTCATTCGTTCCATCTTATCTTCCTCCCTTCCTTCCTTTCCTCCTCCCTTCTCCAAGTATCTCCTATAAATTCTGTATTTATTTTTTTAAACTTGTCCATAAAATTGTAGATAAAACTGGAATTTTGAGTCTGGAGAAATTTATTGGCAAAAAAGGTTTAATAATAGACATCTCTGTTTTATCAGCTGTGTGTTTTGTTCTTATTTAATTTTCCATAGATCACATTTTTTTGTGCTTTGCTCCGTCGCTGGTGGCCGCCGCCTGCGTGGCGGCGTCCCGCCTCATCCTCCATCTTTCGCCCAGCTGGCCGGCCCGCCTGCAGCGCCTCGCTGGCTACGCCTGGGAGAACCTCACACCCTGCGTGGAGAAGCTGCTCAGGTGAGAGACAGAGCAGTGAATAACTGAAAATATGCATGATTTTCAATGTTTTGTAAGTTTGAAAGGTGAAGGATTCATTTGTATTCAGCAGGAGGTCACATCTTGATGGAAATTAACTTGGGGTATTTTTAACTCCTTTCTAGAGAAACCGTTGGGGAAAAGTATATGCGGAAAATGTACCTGTTATCTAAAGGAAACCATTTGTTATCTTGAGAAAACTATGGAGAGAAAGTATTTGCAGAAAAAGTTAAATTAACTCATTATCTACAGAAAAAATATTTATACAAAAAATGGGAAGTTAACTTGTTATCTCGAGAAAACCATAGGAAAAGAGTATTTATGGAAAACAAAATCTACTCGTTACCTTGAAAATCGTCTGGAATTTTACTCGTTAGCTCAGGAAAACAAAATGAATTTATCTCGAGAAAACTATCAGGAAGAAGTATATAAAGAAACAAAAAAATGACAAGTTTCTTGAGAAAACCATGAAGAAATTAATTTCTTTATTTCAAGAAAACCCTCGGGGAGTGAAGAGTATATGCGGAAAATAGGAAATTAACTCGTCATCGCTAGAAAATAATCTGGAAAATGTTTTTACAGAAAATTTAAAATTAACTTATAGTGAGAAAACCACAGGAAATCAATTTCTTTATTTCGTGAAACCTTCAGGAAAAGATTATATGTTGAAAATGGGAAATTAACTCGTTTTCTCCAGAAATCCATCCATCCATTTTCCTGCACCCTTGTCCCTTACTGGGATCAGGAGGTGCTGGTGCCGATCTCCAGCTCACGTTCTGGGTGAGAGGTGGGGTCACCTGGACAGGTCGCCAGTCTGTCGCAGGGCAACACAGAGACACACAAACATGCACACACACACTCACACCTAGGGACAATTTAGAGAGTCCAATTAACCTGACAGTCATATTTTTGGACTGTGGGAGGAAGCCGGAGTACCTGGAGAGAACCCACCATGCACAGGGAGAACATGCAAACTCCATGCAGAAAGACCGGGAATCGAACCCAGAACCTTCTTGCTGCAAGGCAACAGCTTGCAGACAAATTAATTTATTTATTTCGAGAAAACCTTCATGAAAAGGTATATGCAGAAAGCAGGAAATTTACTCGTTCTCTCTGGAAAACCGTCAGGAAATGAATTTATCTCCAGAAAATTATCTGGAAGAAATGTATGCAGGGAAAGTCCTTTCTCAGCTTCTTCACACACAATCATTTGCAAAATTAAATTACTCACTCAAGGACTTTATTTATGCTGTTAAAGGATTAGAAATATAACATTGTTTTCTTCCAGTGCACATGACAGTGATGTGAAAGAAGCCAATAAGCAGCAATGCCTTCAGCAGCAGCAGCAGAGCCAGGCGCTGCTCCACAGTTCGGCCCCAGCCGCTGTGTCGCAGTTCCTGCAGCTGCCCTCCATGCAGTTCGCTCAGAAAGCCCCACAGGCAGGCCTGGCCGCCGGCCACAGGTCTGCATCGTACCTGCAGGGCCCTGGCGGCCCCCAGCAGAGCAACACACAAGCCTCTGCCGCCTGTCTGGACCCAATGCCCGGCGTTCCCAGCCGGGCGTACCCGGTCAACATGCACTACAGCTACCAAGCACCGTGCTTCGACAGATGATCGTCGTTTTGGCAGAGAACCAGATGCAATCGTTTGAACGTACAGAATGTTGTTTTTAATTTCCAGAGACTTGGTAAGATTTGTGCAGCACTTTGAGCCGTTCAGTGTGCAATACATGAGGACGTTTCTTTTCTTAATGTTTGAGATACAGAGTAAATGTCGATGCGCTGTTTTGCAGCAATCTCTGCTAGTATCACTGCTGCAGACCAAAAAGCATTGTGTTCATTTTATGCCAACCTGAAGTATTAATTACCCTGTGTTGAAAGTTAAGATAGCAGTAGCCAAAAGGGGGGATTTATGTCAAAGTTTGTGGTTTAACTTAAGAGTTTTTGTTGTGTTCTTCTTATTTTATGTTTTTCTTTCTCTAGTTGTTTGAACAAATGTTAAGAACAAAGATGGTAGATGCTGCAGCACATGAAAATGATCCCCCGTTTTCTGCACAGAGGATTTCAGTCAGCTTCTACAGTCCTTTTAAATAAAACGCAACCCTGTGTTAATGACGATCCGGTTCAGGGGGGAAAACATTACAACTTAAAATTCTGTCAGTTTCACCTTGTAAAATCCTTAAAAATGGATGACTGCAACATTGAATCTGTTTCTTTATTTCAAAAATAAAAAACTAAAATCAAGCAAATAAAGAAGATCAATATTTACTGTAGGTCCAAAACTTGAATGTGTTTTCTTTTTACAAAGGCGTATTAGGGCCATTGTAGATAAAATAAAAGGAGTAAATTTTGATTAATCTCAAAAATCTTCTAGAAAACTTAGAAAATTTATAGAAAAAAATTTACAGAAAATTTTAGACATTTGAAATTAAAAATATTCCAAGTTTTTTTTTTTGTCAAAAATTTCTGATATTAATCTAAAAATTAGATATTTTTTTCTAGAAAATATCTTTGTTTTGTCCAGAAAATCTGAGGGTTTTTTTTTTTTATTATTTGCATGTTTGTTGAAACATTAAGAAAACAACTATGCTTTAGTTTTCCACCACCTAAAATTTCCAATAACAGATTAATATTTGGGTTTGTAACGTAATAAATGTGCGAACTTCTGCATGTGAGGTAAAGTGACATCTGGCAGCCAGCAGAGGGCAGCAGCTGTCCTGCCTATTGTGTGCAAAGAAATCTTCCTTGCCAGCTCAGAGACGTAAAAATGAGAAATAAAAAAAGTCCTCCATCCATCTTCTTGCTCCTTCTGTAGATTTTCCAGAGGAAAATGTCAGAATATATTTCTTTGCAATTCCTCAAAAGAAACTTAGACCCTGAAGATGTAAAAACAGACCGATCATGTAAAGTTCAGCTGAAACAAACACTAAATATTGGATTTTCTTTGTTAAGGCGTAAACCACACGCTGTCATTTTCCCCCAAACTCTTACTCCGTTTGTTTCTGAATCGACTGGTCGTTTGTGAATGAAAATCTCAAAGGGAATTGAACTGAAATGAGTTCCCGTCACTAAAACAATGCAGTGAGTAAAAACCTCTAATGGATTCCTGGTTTCTGCAGGTCACAATGGGATGTAGTTTCCTGTGCAGAGGAAAGCAGAAGGAAGCAGATTTAACACATTGGTTTACCACATTTACCCTCAATATTTGGTTTTGTGCAACTTTAGAGTACCCACAAATTGTGCTTTGGTGCGAGTAGCACTATTTCATATTTTTACTCGAGTATAAAACATGTTTCATTCATTGGGTAGAAAATCCAGAAATGTTACTTTTGTAAGAGAAGGTAACATTTCTACTTCATAATGAAATTACTTAAATAAAGTCATATGTAGTAAAAAATATAAATTTTTTGTTGTTCAAAAAAGTCACTCAAGTAAATGTAATTGACTAAATGTAACTAGTTACTACCGAACTCTGACTCCTGGTAAAGAAATACGTAAATAAAAACTGATATTTTACTGTAGTAGCATCATTTCCCACTTTAACTTAAATTGAAGCCTTTAAGTTAAACACTAGTATTCAGTAGGAACTGGACTTTTGTATTTTTCACCTTTTTAACACAAACAGACTGTTTAAGAACTTTTAATCAGTGAACTGTGACTTCCTGTTTTTCCTGGGTGGGGCTGGGCTTGACTGCCGTTGCTAGGTGACGGGCTGGGCTTGACTGCCGTTGCTAGGTAACGGGCTTTGTAACGGGCTTGGCCTGGCTGGCGTTGCTAGGTGACAGCGCCAGTAGAACTAGCACTTTTTCATCAACATTAAGGAATTATTTACTTAAAACAAGCCTCTATATGTCACTAAAAAGTTACTTGTAAGTTAGTTTTGTCTTATTTCAAGTATAGTGAGATATTTGCTCTAGAAACTGGACCAAAAATACTTAGTAAGATTTTTTGTTTTTGCAGTGTCTGACGTCAGAAGTCCTTCTTACCTAATCTTTAGCTTCCTAATTTGACTCTTTGTCGGGTTCCTGTCAAGACTCTGCCTGGGCCGCTCCAAAACAATAATTTGTTTTCCAAAAACAAGTCGGTAAAAATAAAATGCAATGACTTTTTGAATAAGTCAGGTGGCATCTATGGAAAAGCAGAAAATGAGTCAACTTTCGTTCTATTAGTAGGAAAATTAACCAGAAATATCGTCAGAAACAACAAAACAACCTTTTTTTGAGTTTCCAGATCTAAATCCTACAGAAACGCTGCAAAGATTAAGGACAGACGAGGAATAGTTTGTATGCTTCAACCTTGTGAAACAATTAGGTTTAAGTCCTGCAAAAATTTATCAAAATGTAAAACTTTGACCTGAAATATAAATATATTGCGGTCACTGGCTAATTACCAGAGAATATTCAGGAGAGAGGAAGTTAAAAAAATGACAGTCAGTGGCTTCCTCTTATTCTTTTATTTCTGCCTCGTTGTTCTGTGTGGAAAAACCCAGCAGCCCACTCACCCATCTGTGTCTCTGTGTGAACGGAAACAACCCAAGCTTTTTAAACTAAATCGAACACGAGTCCTACATGGTTGTGTCATTCATTATCAGCAAAAAACTAAAACCCAGAAAATATCTTTCTGAGCCCACAAAACAGCAGGCCATGGTGGCATGGACTTTAAGGAGAAAAAACAATTTTAGATCAAATATGAACAATAAATGATCAGAACAACAACATGAAAATTATGCTGAAATAAATCAAAATATAACAATTGTCTGTATTCTCCTTGGTTTCCCTGATTTTATCTCAGAACAAGAATCAGAAAAGTTTCTACTTGATTATCTGACAAATATCAGACAAAAATGTAAATAAATACAAGTAGCAGCTTTCAAGTGATGATTCATTTTATCAAGCAATCAAAACCCAAATTATGGCTGCCATCATGGTAAATTACAAAATAACCACAGTAACACATTGTTGTTTTTTATTTTGTTTCAATTTTACTATTTTCAGAAGCACTTAATTAGAATATCTGACAGCATGAGGCAGCAAAAAATATTTTAAAAAGCAACATGTCGTATCCAGAGCTAAAGAAAGAAAAAAAGTCAAAACATAAACAATTTATCAGTTTGTTTTTATACCTTCTTTAGTTTATAGGGGCTACAAAAGAATTAAAGAATAATTTTTTTTTATTTCACAGTATTCAAACTCTTCTTGTTTTTGAGCAGATGTCGGAGGACAGATGGAAAAAAATATATATCAAAGTAGAAAATAATTATTTAATGTATGAAATATTTATTTATTGCTGTCACTAACTTTATGTTTTCTCTGTTTTTAACCCTTTTTGTTAGAGTTTCTATTTACATTTGTTTTTGATCTCTTACTGTATCATTTGTGATTGACTTGATTGAGTTCATGTGAATTTTATTCAACTGACACAAAATCTTGAGATGCCATTAATTGTGAATTGGTCCCATATAAATAAACTGCAATACATTTAACTGAATTAGACTGAAGAGACAACGCAGAATGAAAAAACACAAGTCTGTTTAAAAAGTGTCATAAAAAGTTTAATAACAAATCAAAAAAATCAAAAAAAGAAGACATTTAGAGTAGATGAAATTAAATAGGATTTACTGACATTTACATGTGTGGACACAGGCTGTTTTAATCCAAACTACCCTGCCCTGAGCTTATTTTAGAAATTGCATAACAATGTTTCATAAGCAAAAATGCCGAATACAGAGAGGATGTTCGTAATGTGATAAAACCCTTTCAGACCGCAGGAACTCTGTTCTGTTGGACTGAATGTTCCTCAAGCGAATCTTAATACTTTGGAGGATTTGCAGATCTGAAACTGCAGCTAAAAGGACTGGAACCAAGAAAAGCCTGGTTGACATGGCAACAATTTGAAAACACTGACATCATGAAGAGGAAAAACGTTCAAAGCGTTCCCTTTGGGAGAAATCAAATAGAGAAATTGACAGAATTGTAAAAGGTGGCTAAAAATAGTTTTGCTGCAAAAGAAAAAGCTGTCCACATATTCAGCTGATGTAAAATATCATAATCATGTCACAGTTTTAAGCATATTTTAAAATAATTATGAATTCTACTGATGTCTTCTAATATATATCCAGCCATCCATTTTCCTACACCCTTGTCTCTTACTGGGGTCGGGAGGTGCTGGTGCCTCTCCAGCTATCAGGCGAGAGGCCGGGTCACCTGGACAGGTCGCCAGTCTGTCGCAGGGCAACACAAAGACACACAGGACAAACAAACATGCACACACACACTCACACCTAGGGACAATTTGGAGACCTGACAGTCATGTTTTTGGACTGTGGGAGGAAGCCGGAGTACCCGGAGAGAACCCACCATGCACAGGGAGAACATGCAAACTCCATGCAGAAAGACCAGGGCCGGGAATCGAACCCAGAACCTTCTTGCTGCAAGGCAACAACTCTACCAGCTGAATTTATATACATGTTTCTTTGTCACACTTTATTTATTTAACTAGTTTTGCTAAAAAATATGTAAAGCAAAACAAGAAAAAAATAATAATTACTTAACAAGATTTGTAAAAATGATTTTAAACAATATAAAATATGCTCCAAAGACATAAAAAAGATTGTTCTGTTCTGTGGATTACAATGGAGTATCTGGAAAATAAAGAAAGTTATTGACATTATCTCCATTTGACTCTTATACAATAAAAGCAATAAAAGTGTCTTCAGTCAGAGGCTTCCTTAAATTTGCTGTAATACAGACTGCTACAGAACACCATTCTTACCCACAGTCAGCATCTACAACAACTCTTAGAAGAAAAATACATAATATAAGTTAAAGCAACTTTTAAATTCCATCTGGGAATAATAAAGTGTATTTGATTTTTAAATAAATGTGAAATACAAAGAGCTTTCTGAAAAGATTTCTGAAAAGTACCCTTATGTGATGTCATCAGACGGATGTATACAGGGATGCTTATTCATCAGTGGTTAGATTTTATTTTTAATTTATGACGATTTATAAAAGAAAAAATGTATAGAAAAGCACAAAGTAAAACTCACTTGTCTGATAGGTGAACTACATGTAAGTGAGTTTACAGAAAAAAAAAAACATGGCTGATCGTTTTAAATTATTTCAGGACCATGGCCAGCTCAGGTCTTAATAGGCAGGCATTTCAGTAAATGTATTAAAAAAAGCGCAATTTAAAAAATATTCTAATTAATATTGTTAATTTAAAGTAATTTTTATGCCATATTATGATGGCTATTTGTAATTTTACAAACACAAAAACTGTTAACGCAATTTTGTAGCGAATGCATGCGTGGAGAGTGGAAATGTACACGGTGCTCCACACTTAAAACAAAAAAAGTATGAAGTGTTTTCTTTCTCTTTTTGACATATATTCTTTTCTTCTTTTAACACGCATTCTGATTGGCTCTCCCAAACCCTTGTAGCCAATCAGCCCTCGCCTGCCATGGAGGAAGGAATAAATGCAAGATGGCTCCTCATATAAAAACAGTCTTCTTGGTCGCCCTCAGCGTGCAACAAAATAACTCTCTAATCCTTATTAGGTTAAAATATTTATCCGCGACGAGTTCTGAAGGATAAACTGAGCTTTAGCTTGGTGACGTTAGGCTGTATTTTGTGAAAATATAAAGCATGAGGACAGCGGGGACGGCTTTGAAGACATGGTTGTGAGAGCTCGGAGTCTTCGTGAACCGTTGGGCTGCTGAGGATCACACAGCCCCGGCAGGGCCTTAGTTAGCAGCTAGCAGCTAACTAGCTAATGACTTCGCCCACTATCCTCTACCGTTTTGGAACCCTGAAAGAAAAGAAGGAATACAACCAATGCTGAATGTGGGAAGTTGAAGCTGCTATAACGAATGATCATGGCTGTATCAAGGTAAGTTGTCCCTGTACCGCCTCGGTTCTGCTCGCCCGAGTTTTCTTAACAATTAGCTAGCTGGTGTGCTAACGCTTGCTAGCTTTAAATTGGCAGCGGAATAGCGTGGCGATGGCCGACTCAACCGGGACTCTTGTTACCTCAATTTCCTTCCAAACGATCTGATGATCACTTTATTGAAGTTCACAACTGCTGGTAAACGTTTACTGGACTTGATTTCTATCCTGTCTCAGGTTTATGTTGTTTAGTATACATGAACTGTTATTATGAAGTTGGGTGATTAAGTGGGATTTGCAAACGCAGCACACGCTCATTAATTAATTTATCCCCACATTTGTAACCGAAGGGTTGTTACACGACCTATTAAAAACTAATCTAAGCCCATTAAGTGGTGGCCTGGTGTTACAGTTGCCTAACTTATTCTGGTTTAAGTATTCATCTCTCTGTTTAGTTTAGTTGGTTATTTTTAATTGTATTCTCTTGCATATGACAGAAGTAAAAGTAAATACCAATAGAAAACTTTATGTGCACTGTGGAGCACCAAAACTGTTATAACCTGTTGAAATCCACTGTAATACTGCTGTGCATTTGCAGTGCAGTCTGTGTGCTTGCAGCATTTCTAAAGGCATTGCATGTTTAAACAACCTACAGTATTTTAACTTTTGGTAGATCTTGTTAGTTAAAAATGTAACACTTTTATTCAGCTTTTTCTTAATTGATTTGTGATGTGCTGTTTTAGTGGCTATAATTAATGTTTTATTCTCCCAAAAGGTCATGTTTATTACTGTAGAATTTGGGAATTTTCTGCCTTCACATGTGAAAGTCTTCCTTCATTCAATTGTTAGTGTAGAAACTAAATTAATTTTGGAACAGAGTTAAGAAATAAATCCAGTTTCAGTGGAAACTGTAGCATGGATCTTACATTTCTCATGTTATTTGTATATCTTAAAATTAACTTTGCGATTTCAAAATATTTTTGCTTGATTTGTTTTACAGTTTTCCTCTAGTATTAATATCTACCTACTTTTGGTTGACATACAACATTCTAGTCATCTTCATGTGAATTAAACACAATTTACCTGCATCAAAACTTTGCAGCAAATAGAAATGCGGTGGGAAAAGGATAGTACGCGTATTTTTACTGAAAGTGTAACCCACAACAGGAAAGTAAAAATCTGTTTTAGGAAATAATAATCACCAGTCAAGCATCAGTGAAGCCACAAACTCGCTGATGACAACATGCATGTTTGCAGCCTTTAACGGTTTATTGATCAGGATTCTTATCTTGCGAACTTCTCCTAGACTTGACCGTTTGTTTATCTTGCTTGACACCGGAACCACACCAGTAACCAGGAAAGCAGCAGCCCAGCAGCTTGGAGAAGTGGTGAAACTTCACCCACATGAACTCAACAACCTCCTGTCAAAGGTGAGGATTTGCTATTTTTGTTGTTGTTGTTGTTCGAACATTGTTTCAAACACAAATTCATATGTAGATAAGCTGGTAATCTGGAGACTACAGGATGTGTTTTTCTATATTGTGCAATCCTTCTGAGCAGATTAGAGTTTTTTCCATCATCTCTCTTTGGCTGATGTAATTACATTTCCTTGTGAAAGTATCAGTATGACTTGAACCTATTCATATTGTTGTCATGTTGCAACCACAAACTGCACTAAGGTTTTAAGGAATAGACAAACACAATGAAGAGGATAGTTGAAGTGGAAGGGGGAAAAAAAAGTACATTGCTAAAAAATAAATGATAAAAACAAGGAAACGGAGAAAGTGCCAGGTTTGTATATGTAGATCTTAAAGTTGTTGCCCAACAGCTAAACTTCAGACCATTTGAATTACAGCATATGTAATCATCAGTTTTTCAAATCTTGCAATAGTTTCTCAATCTTCAGCATTTCAACCAGGTTTGATACTAATGAAAATGCTCAATAGCATTTCTGTAACATTTTTTAAAGGCTTACTGGCAAAAAATATGCAGAATTACAATATGACAATATTTTTAGCTTGTATGCAATTTAAAACTACAACTTTCCTGTTTGCCAAAGCAGAAACCAAACACTGGATGTGTCTTTGATTTGTCCACTATGTCCACCTTTAGGTGATGCAGTGAGCTTTTCAAAATGTTATATTTTATTTTAGAACCCATTTCTGCTTTAAGCTGCTTCACAGTTTTATCCTTCAGCTGTCTGCTGAGTTCCCTGGTCTTCATGATGCTGTTTGTTCACTAATGATGTCAAATAAACTGCTAAAGTCTCTGCAGAACAGCTGGATGTATCCAGAGATTAAATTACACTCACTTACTGATTAGGTGACTTCTGGAGGCGATTCGCTGCACAAAATTTTATTTTGTGGTATCAGGATGAGGGCGGGCAGAAAGCAAACATCACTTTTTTTCTACTTTTTATTTAAACAATATGTAATTTTGATTCCATGTCATAATTATGCATCACTTCTTAACTGCTTCTTATTGCTATTGTTGCTAAGATGTCGGCTAGCAGGCTAAAATCACAATAACATAGATTTGAATCTGTTATTTTTAACAAGAAAAAGTGTAAAAAAAAATAAATAATTGTGGGATATGAAAACTTTAGCAAGACACTGTACATGATCTTCATTTTGGTACTAAACTAAATAAAATTATTGTCCCAAGGTGCTTGCCTATCTACGGAGTCCCAGCTGGGACACTCGAATTGCAGCTGGCCAAGCCGTGGAGGCCATTGTGAAAAATATTCCTGAGTGGAATCCAGCTCCGAAGCCAAAGGAAGGTGAGAATTCAACCATATGATTCTGAATAGCACTATTTGATTTTCATACACATAGTTAATGCTCATGTCACGGCAACCAATAGCGTAGTTAGAAAATGGTGGTGCAGCCGTACAGCCAGTTTGTTGAACACAAATTTAACGTGTTTGTGTGTCTTATGTGGCCTTCTGGACTCCAAATTACATCAATAAGTCCCTCCAGTTTTTCACAAATCTGCAAACCTCACACAAAATTAACAGATTCCCACATTTTTACTGATTTATTTACAGCAAATTTCTCTCAAAATTGGCCAGAAGCATTGGGTTTAAGTGACCATTGACTTCATGTCAAGTCATAGTCTGTGATCGATACGGCAATTAATAAAAAGTCATGTTTAACAAATATCTTAAAAATTCCTCACACATATTTCTAAATTAGCACCACAAAATCTGTGATTTTGATTGCAAAAAACACAAAAATAATGATGAAATCCCAGATGGGCTGACCAGTGTGACAAGATGATCAATTATATCATTTAATTTAAAGAAGCACTGAGTGAATGCTGAAGCAAACAGATATTTATTGATATTTTTTATGGGTTTTATCAGGACATTAAGATTTTTGATTTGCCCAAAATGAAAATGAGTTCGACACCCCGGCTGTACAGCATAACAAAGATGCCAAACCGTTTTGTCATTTCCAAAGCGTTAATCTAAACATTTCCAGGTGTTTCTGCAGCAGCTGGAGAGAAACTGAAGTCGTTTCTGGGCTTTTTGTTTCCCTCCAGAGTCCCGTGAAGACCTGTCACCGGAAGACTCGTCCTGTGATCGGTTGAATTTTTACCATTTCGACATCTCCCGCCTGCTCAGGCATGGAGCGTCGCTGCTCGGATCAGCAGGAGCCGAGTTTGAGCTGCAGGAAGACAAAACTGGTTTGTAGAGACATGTTGAGTTTCATGTGCGATTTCCATCTTCATTTTCCTTTCCTAAAGCCACACCTGTGCAGGTTTTCCTGTTTAAATCTTAGGTGTTTTTTTTCTGAATGCGACACCACTTCTGTAGAGAAAACGATCATGTTATCTGTCAGTGACCAACCAGGCCACTCAGCTGCATTTGAATGTGATTTGAATAGGAAAAGCTGCTCTTATCTCATACTGGACATTTTACTTTAGGTCTGCTGGTCGTTTCATTTTTATTTAATTTTTTTACGCTTCCTGATTGACAGCGTCACTCAATTGTTTGAAACTCAACAGATTTATCTTCAGCTCTCGCTATGATTCAGCAGTGCTGCATTAATACAAACATAATAATTTATTATAAAACAATTTCAGATTTTTACATTTACACATTGCCTAAAAGGTTTTGTGTTCCTGACACAATAACCAATTTTGTTAGACAATGAATTGTTCCACAAATTATTGCAATAAACGATAAAATTATAATTTTTTTGATAATTTTAAGCAATATAATGATAATGGCATAAAAGTACAAGTTCGCCCTTTTCTCTCCCTTGAATTTTTCACACAAATCTGGGACTGGAAGATATTTTAAATATTTGAAATGAAACAAACAAAAACAATAAATTAAAACAGGCAATTAATAATGATTATGATGTCTCTAAACAAATTTGCAATCGAAGAATATTAATCATCAGAATGGAAATTATCAGGCATATTTTTATTATGTGATTAATTGCTTATTGCAACAGGCTTCGTTTAAATCCATATTTATATTTTTTTTCTTAACTTTTCATTTCCATTCAAAGCTTTTGTAAACATGTTAAAGTTAAACTTTAAGTAAATGAAAAAATTTTAAAAAGTTGCTCTCTAATGGGGAAAAACAAGACAACATTGGGGGGAAAAGGTTTAAAGGTAAAGAAGGAGAGAAGAGTTTAATTTTGTTCAGTCATCTGCTGTTTCCTGTGGATCATATTTCCTGTAGAAAACCTTCAGGCAGACATTAACTGTGTTCCTCCTGAATGATCCATTGTTGTTTTCTGCTCTCATTGTTCCTTTAAAATCTCTCAGGTGAGATGGATCCGAAGGAGCGTCTGGCTCGTCAGAGGAAGCTGCTCCAGAAGAAGCTGGGTCTGGATATGGGAGCTGCTATAGGAATGGACACAGACGAGCTGTTCAACGACGAGGACCTGGACTATTCCTGCCACCCCAGCAGCTTCAAAACCCAAGGACCCAAAGCTGCAGCTGGCTGCAGCTCCCGCAACCATGTGGTCAGTGTTTGAGTCAAATGTTAATCATTTCACCTGTTTGGAGCTTCCACACAGAATGCTTTTTAATTATATTATTTATTGGTCAGCTGCAGTTTATACTGTTAATTCTGCAGCGAGTTCTTAATAAAACCGTCTTGGAGTTAACCTTCTTCTTCATGGCTCAGAACAAGAATTGTTTCTTGGAAAATGATGGAACTGTTCAGCTTAATGCTGCATTCACAATGAACTTGTTTTGTGCGTCAAAAGCAGTCCGACGCTTCAGGTTTGATGCATGTGAACTTTAAAGACAGACGCTCAGCATTTTGCTCTGGACACGTCAAAATCTCTGGGCGGGAGTTTCACATAGCAGGTTCTTTCTGGTTGGTTGACGCTACGCATTGACCAGCGAAAGTTCAGATTTTCCAGCTTCAGCGTCGGATGTTGGAAACGCTTCAAATCGCTTCAAATCCCCCAGCGCTAGACGCCCGAAATGCGACGCGCCTCCACTTAGACTTTGAATGTAAACCAGACGTGCCGGCTGCTGATAAACGCGCTTGGAGTGAATGCAGCCTAATCATTATACCATTGCTGAAAATTTCAATAATGGTTTTGAGATTATAATTAACTCAAATTTCTCCAGAAACTTGGCTTTATTTCTTTATTACTCAATGTCTTCTATGTGAGCATTGAGGGCATTTGGTTTCCATCCAACCAGCCAAAATTATTACTGACATGCAAAGCAGGAACATCTGATACTGGAAATATCCTGTAAATACTGTTTTCAAGCTGCTCTTTAAGGTTGAAATGTTATTTCTTTGTGTTGCAGCTCCAGTTTTTGGCATGTTTTTGTATTTGAAGTGCACTCTCTCTTAAATTTGTTTGAGTGCATAAATACATGAATGATGATGATTTTTTTATCACAGGACATTTTTCCTAATGCTCTGTGGTGCTAATTTGCATATTTTCAAAGTCAATCTTTACCAGCTGTTTCTATATTTACTCAGTATTAAATTTGTCACACATGATGAAAATACAGTAGACCTCCAGGAGTTGGGGACCAAAACTCTCCACAAATAGTTTAAATCTGTCTATTTTAATAATTCAAACATCAGATATACAATAATATGCATTAATGTGCACAGTGGAAATCATCTCAGCTCCACTGTCGAAGATAAATCCACAGTTTTCCTCATCTTTGCCAGCCAATAGGACAGCAAGTAGCTTCTTCAGCTGGGCTTTATTTCAAATAATTTTTATTTTCTTTGCAAAAAAAAATCCATGAATAATTTTCTTAAACTTGGTTATCATTAGCAGCATTTCTTATTTTTTTAGTAGAGCAACATAAATATAATAGTGGCACATAATTCAGTTGTCTCTACTATTTTACCGTTTAGATTGTAAACTATACAAATAAAAATCCTTGTTTTTCTTTTATTGTTCCCTGCTTTTGTTCTGGCATCCAGTACATTTTCCGTTTTGTTTTCTGTGGGGTTTCAGACTATTCAAGCTGCTGAATTGATCGACTCAGAGTTCCGGCCCGGCATGAGCAGCCGTCAGAAGAACAAAGCCAAAAGATTGGCTAAACTCGTGGCAAAACAAAAATCCAGAGACGTGGATCCTAACGAGAAGAGGTGGGATAAGCCGCACATTCCTGCTTCTGTTCTGTTGATCCACAACGCACCTCTGCGGGTTTATTTTAGTGAAGATGTTCCCCAGCTTGTGTTAAGTGTCTCTACTGTTTTATTCAATGTTAGCAACGACGGCGTAGAAGGTGAACCTGAGGAGAAACGGCGGAAAACGACCAACGTTGTAATCGACCAGCCGGCAACAGAACACAAGGTCTTAATTGACAACGTTCCAGATAACTCGGGTCTTTTAGAGGAGGTATGAAATTATAAACACCTTTATGAATCCTGATTTTTCACTCTGAATGTGACGGTTAAATACTTTCTTTTCAGTCACATGAGTGGCCGTTGGAGAGCTTCTGTGAAGAGCTTTGTAACGACCTCTTCAATCCATCATGGGAGGTAAAATTGTTTTTTCATTCCCCTGAAAAAGTTTTAATATCTATAAAGTTGCAGTTTCTGTACTTCAATATGTTGTGTGTGATAAAAATGGAAGGAAAGTGATGCATGTTTTCTTGTTTTTGTGCATTTATATTTAGTTTCCTTTACTCTAATGAAAATAGAACCAGTTATCTGCAGGAGGCCTCAATGTTTTGGAGAATATCAGTGAAGAAACGGCAGCATGAAAACATCAGATGGGAGCAAAATCACAGTTTTTCAGCTTCATGCAAAAGTCACATTGTAAAACATGTTTATTTTGTTTTCCTTCAGTGGAGTTTAGGTGACGTCTGAATATTCTTTATGTGGGACTATACTTATTTTAAAACCTTCACAAACATGCAGGGTCTTATAGATTTCCAAAATAAAAGCACAAAATTGTGCAGCTATAACAACAAAAAGAGGAACTCCAAGTAGTTTGAAAACTATGAAAGATATTAAAATATATTTCTAACATAATTTTTTTTAAAAATAAGAAGTTACTTTGCGTGTCTGTCAGGTTCGTCATGGTGCAGGAACAGGCCTCAGAGAAATCTTGAAGTCTCATGGTTCTGGTGGTGGAAAGCTGGTTGGAAGCACCGCAGAGCAGGTGAGTTTTAATCAAACATGAAACTTTTCCCCTCCCAAACAGAAAACGGTTGCATTGTTAGTAATGTTTATTTTGGATCAGATGTCGAGACAGCATCAGGAGTGGATCGAGGATCTGGTCATCCGTCTCCTCTGTGTGTTCGCTTTGGACCGCTTTGGGGACTTTGTATCTGATGAGGTAATAGCCTCAAGTTTCATGCAGCATTCATGCTCTGCAAAGACAATAAATATTAGTCTTAGTCTAGTTTATAGTGCAAGTTAGGCATATTGTAATGATGATTGCATGATCAATTAAAACAAGCTCAATAATTTCCATTTGCATGATTTTATTGTGACAAAGTCTGGTGTATTTAATTTAACCAGCGCCTTTTTGAAGGATAGTTTTGTGTACAGAGACTTCATAATTCAACTAATTTGTTATTTTGTTTGATAACACAGTTCCAGTGTTAAATGAAAACTTATGGATAAATAAAAATGTGTTCTTGCATTTTTATTTTGCCTTTATCTTTACTTAAATTTGGTCTTTCTTAGTCCACTTGAAACGGGTTACAAGTAACTTTTCAGCTAAATATAGGAGTTTTTAATTCCTTAATTAAAATACTTTGGTAGATTTTTCTACTTATAACATGGGAAAAATGTTACAAATTATTTAACTTATTCATAAGTTAAATAATCCATCAGAAAACTAGAACTTTTTCATAAATATTAAGGAATTATTGAGGTAAATGAAGCATTTATGTCTTGTTGAAAAGTTGGTTTTGTCTCATTTCAAGTGTATTCATTTATTTTCTCTACAGACTAGAGCAGAACTACTTGGTACGATGTTGTGTTTTTGCAGTGATCACCTGCTGACCAGCAGCACATCGTGTGTGTTTGTGTGTCTGGGCAGGTGGTGGCTCCTGTCAGAGAGACGTGCGCCCAGACGCTCGGCGTCGCTCTTCTTCACATGAGTGAAAACAGCGTTGCCATGACGGTAGACGTCCTGCTGAAGCTGCTGAAGGAGGACCAATGGGAGGTCCGGCATGGAGGCCTGCTGGGGATTAAATACGCCTTGGCTGTCCGACAGGTACCAAAGCTTTTTTTATTTTCTGCATGTCAGATGATTCCTTTGTGCATAACTAATGAATCCAACGTTTCTGTTTTCTCCTCGTGTTTCCAGGACCTGATCTCCGTCCTGCTTCCCCGGGTGCTGCCCGCAATAACCGAAGGTCTGCAGGACCTGGACGATGACGTGAGGGCGGTGGCTGCTGCTGCTCTCATCCCGGTGGTGGAAGGGTTGGTCCAGCTTCTGCCCAACAAGGTAGTGCTTTGTCTGCAGTTGTACAAGCTGAGAAAAACAACAAATAGCCTCATTCCTCTGCAGGCTGCATCCCCTTGTTGTTTGCTGTTCTACTGTGTGTAAAGATTTATTAATTGATTCCTAAATTTAGGAATCATTTGAGCATTGAATAGTGATTCTCACCATATTCCCCGAAGTGATGAAATCTTAAGTCCTTTAGTTTGGCATATTCAGTCTTTAACTTCAATAATTAACTCATAAATTTGTACCAACGTTCTTTTAGCCGTTAATTTAGAGCTGTTGGGTTATAATTGCGAATACAGAATTGCACCATTTCTGTTAAGCTTTGCACAATCTTTTCCAGTAGTAATGCCTGAAAGAGGTGAACATCTCTTACACAACTGGGGATTCTGTGGTTTATTCTCTAAAATCTGGTTTTTAAACTTGCTGTCCCAAAGTGAGGAAAGTTTGAGGTCTTACCACAGCAGAGAAGTATTATGAAGCTGCACTAAAAATAGACCCAAACAAAAAAAAAAACAAGATTTAACATTTAGACAGGAAGTCCAAAGATCGTTTTTTGACCAAAAAAAGGGATGTTGTTGCAAGCTGAAAGTTTGACAAGAACGTGAAACTACATGAAGAAATAAATTACACGTTCCTGTTTAAGAATAAGAGTGTTGGAAAGAAAAAAAAAACTTCCAGCTGTAATGTACTCGCAATGCTTTGCTAACATTGCAAGATTTAAAGCTTCTGAAGTTAAAACGAAAGATGTAATAGATGTAACAGGTTTGGCCGTACAGCCACACGGCAAAGAGAATTAACTCGCCAACATTCAAATGTCAGAATGGAGATCTGACCAAAGCCCTCAGGATCGGCACGAGTTCAGAGTAAACAAACATGGCCGACGAGGAAGAAGCGACACCGATGGTTTGTGGACTATTTTTAACTGAGGGGAAAACGAAACCAAAAGACGTCTGGCGGACTTTCTGGTCTGCCTTGTTTTATCTTGGATTTATTTTCCCCTCCAGGTTTCTGTCAAATCGCTTTCTTTCCACATGCTGTGATGTTGGACCAAAACAAAACAACATGCTGAATAAATGTCTCCAATTTGAGATCAGAGATCCAATTTGTGATGTCCTTCTAAGCAAACTAGATAATTCTTGACCAGACTTGGATAGTATAGTTACATTTACATTAGAAAAAAAATTACTAAAGTATTCTTAGTTTTACTCAAGTAATTTTATTATAAAGTATCGCTTCTCTTACTTGAGAACAATTTCTAAATATTTGACCCACTGAGTTACTTCACTGAATAAATAAACTTGTTTTAAGCAAAACTTCTCCAGGGTTTCTGTTGGTGTTAAACTGAAAGAAATTCATATGCAAAATGTTTTGTTTCTTATTTTTTTATTTCATAATGTCTCTATGAATAATTTTCATTTTGATCTTTAAAATGCCAAAATTTCCACGTAACTTTACATTTTGGTCTGTTTAATTTTTAAATATTAAATTAACAACATTTTGATCAAAAAAAATTTTTTTGAGTAATTTTCTTGAATGTGTACTTATTACTTTAACACATTTTTCCTCGAGTAAACGTAGTGCTACTCTTACTTCAGTACAACTTTTGGTTACTCTGAATACCAGAACCATCATGATGATCAGAACATCCTCAGGATTGTCATTAGTGGAAAATCTAGTTAAAATCTTTAATCTTGCTGTGTGAACCAGGCATTAGAAACGTCACCATAATGAATGATAAAAAATGAAGTTTGCACATTTTTTCTTATTTAAAACATTTTCATCCAAATTGAACTTTCAGCTTTTATCCAAAAAATTCCCAAATATTTCTTGATGAGATCTACTTTATGGCATAAAGACTAACTGAGATCTGAGTGATGGAGAAGAAGTCTAAGCCATAAAGTATCATCATCATCCTGGCTCAGAGCAGAGCGTCGTCTGCATAAAGCTGCACTTCCCCTGCAGCCAGTTTTCCCAGCATTGTGAATAAAACAGGCTCTATGGTATTGGTAGCATTAATCTTTGTGATGTTTGTTCTGCTGGTTTTGGTGCAACGCTGCAGGTTCCTTTTATTGTAAACACACTATGGGATGCACTCCTGGACCTGGACGACCTCACCGCTTCCACCAATAGCATTATGACGCTGCTGTCTCTGCTGCTGACATTTCCTCACGTCCGGCAGTGCAGGTCAGGTTCAACCAAATACAGCTATTGGCTTGTGATCACAGCTCATCGCTTCCTGCGTAGCTTCTATGAAAACTTATTTTCTGTTTTTGCTGCAGCATGGAGCAGTCACTGACTGTCCTGGTTCCTCGAGTTTGGCCGTTTTTAAGACACACCATATCATCTGTCAGAAAGGCTGCACTGGAAACGCTTTACACGCTGCTGTCTAAAGCTGATGAGGTAACTTTGTCCACAAGTTATCGCAACCAGGACTGAAACAATTAATTGGATTAATCGTAATGAATCGATTAATCGTTAACTGGAACATGCAGACTCAAAAGCAAAAAGGCAATTAGCTGAAGTGAAAACATACTTGGAGCAGTAATTAAGCCAGAACTATACAAAAAATATATAAAGTTTGCATTTAAGATTATCTGTAAATGTTTTCTACCCAGATCTACAGAGTTATTATTTTTTGTTTAGCTGCATCCTTTGCTAAAAATGGATTGAATTGAATTAATGATGTTGCTGCGTTTCACACAATAAATGTCTATTTTTTTTAAAGAAATAAGTTAATAAATTGCTTACATGTGTTAATGTATAAAAACGGCTTAAGTGGTTAAATAAAAAAATCTGCAAATCTTATCTATTATTCTACCAATATTGATTGATAAATCGGTAGAATAATTTATTAATGAAATGGCTCGTTCAGCCCTAATCGGAACGAGGGATGGAAATGTGTCACACTGGGATCAAAGTGCAATGAAATGATGAGTTATCGTTAATTTTTGCATTGCTTCTCTTTCCCTTCAGAGTTGCGCTGTCTGGATAAACCCCATTTTACAGGATATGTTGCGGCACATCTTCCAGTCCTGCATACTGGAGAGCAACGATGAAATACTGGAGCTCATTCAGAAGGTTAGTTGTAAAAGCTGCTTCTTTTTAGAAAAGAAACATGTTTATTGTCAACCTGAGCAGTGATGATTTTTTAAATGATTTCCCTTCCAGTCCAATACTGATTAAAATTGAAGCTGGTATCTTAATTTGGCCGTAAAGCTCACAAAACCTCTGAATTAACTGGTAAATTAAAAAAATCGCCCAACGACAGCATGCTATTGATTTCGGTAAATAAAATATAAATAATCTCAATATTTCATCTGCTGTTGTTCAAAGTAACCAGGAGAGGAAAAAAGGCAAGAAGTGCGTTGTGCTGCTGCTGCCATTGTTGTTTGTTTAGTAGAAACTGAACAAAAAATGTTCAGCAAAGACACGTGAGCCTCTGTTATGACTGCAGAAGCTTTCACTGCGTAATCATTTAGTGCCACTCTCTCGATTTCATTCACAAGAAACCGGTGACGGAAAACAACGGCTCGACCCTTCGTGCGTCTGCAGCGATTTCAAAGTGCACAAGCTTCCAACTTGAAGCGTCAGACACGTTTTTGATGTGCGAAACGCGTCCGGTGTGAACGCAGCATTAAATATTGAAAGTTCTGAACTGGAATTTGAGAATAAAGGTTTGGTTTTGTAAGTACCGATATTTCACCTGTGTGCAGGTGTGGATGGAGCTGCTGTCTCAGGTGCCCCAGCAGTTTGTGGTGGCAGCCAGCTGTCCCTGGATGGGCGCCTGGCTCTGCCTGATGATGCAGGCCTCTCACATTCCCATAGACCTGAACATGCTGCTGGAGGTGAAGGCCCGCTCCAAGGTAACGCGCTTTTCTGCTTACGTTTTATCTGCACGGCTCTCCGTCTGTCCGTCTCCTACACACAGCTGTGGGCGGACCTGATTCATTTCTTCTGTTGGATGTTTGGGGAGAGACGCAGTTTCTGGCCATTTCTAATAAAATCAGATGATAGTGATTTATTTATTGGTCCTAAAGTTAATATATTTGACCTGAAGGTGCACTGCAGCAATAAACGCCAGTGGTTGCTAGGTGACAAACAAATTACTTGAATTCAATGGGAATTGTGGTCTGTGTATTCAAACAAAAGGAGCTTCAGCTGCCGGTTTAAAGAAGTGTTAAAATTATTCCAGCTGTTCTGAAAACATCAACCTGTATATTTATTTAATATATAGCTATAGTAATTAGTTTTTTGTGGAATAATTCAACAACATAACTTCAGTCTTGCTACTAGAGCTACTGTTAGTAATGCTCTTATCTGTAAATGAATATGTTGCATTTATCAAGAATTTGAAGGTAAACTGATAAATTACTTATAAATAGGATATCATAACTGTACCCCTCCTCTAAACGTTTATTTACTGCATAACGTTGTAATGAAAAACATTCAGTAAACTTCGACAATACAAATCTTTTTCTGCATCATTAGTGTACGCTTCTGGAAGTTCATACTCGACATTTGTGATGTAGTTTTTCTTTATTCTGAAAGGTTAAGTTGTGTATATGTTCATATTTCAGGATAAGACTGGAGCAAAGGCTCGGCTGGGAAACAATCAGGTGAAGGAAACGGTCCAGCAGTACATAGCCGGGTCCGAGACCGTAGCAGACGATCCGTTGGCCAGGGATTACGTGGTGGTCCGAGCCAGACTCATGGCCGCCAAGTATGTTCCCAAAGCTTTATTTGAATCATCAGATTGGGCTTTGACTATTTCTTCAGAGTTCTTTATTTTGTTCTACGCTAGGTTGCTCGGAGCTCTGTGTAGGTGCATCTGTGACCCTCAGCTTAACGCTGCATCCCAGGAGATCCGCCCAGCCGAGTCTTTGGGCCAACTGTTGCTCTTCCACCTCAACTCCAAATCAGCCCTGCAGCGGATAGCCGTGGCTCTGGTTCTGTGTGAGTGGGCTGCACTGCAGAAGGTAAACATCCAGCATTTCAGAGCAGCTGATCAGAATGCTGCTGCTGGCGTCTGACTAAAACCAGGAACATGGAGAACTCCAGGCCAATTCTGAAGTCCTTGATTCAAAAGATCTTGTCTCATTGGCAGATAAATTAAAATATAATGTGAAAAATGTCTTGTTATAAATGAAATAATCTGCCATTGGAATAAATAATTTTTCCTGCAATGTTAAGAAATGATTTACTCAATGTAACCAAAAAGTTTCTTTTAAGTTACTTTCGCCTTATTTCAAGTTTACTAAGATATTTGCACTAAAAACCAAACCAAAAACAATTGGTAAGATTTCGTGTTTTTGTAGTGAACAAACTTCCAGAAAACTGAAAACAGCTGAAACACTGAGTTCATTTAAATTTATTCTAAAAACCCACCTGTTTAAATAAAACATTAATCAACATTTTAATGTGTAACGATGGAATTTGACAAAATATAATCCTTCAATTGTTCCTAAACTTTGTATTTTTATGTTTTTATAAGCACTTTGTGGCTGAAATGTGTCATACGAATAAACGTTATTGGTTGAACTTGGAGCCAGTTAAACTCAAACTGTGTCTGGATCTTCCCAGGATTGCCAGATGGTGTCGTCCATGGTGCAGCCGCGACTTCTGGCCGTCCTGACCGAGCAGCTGTACTACGACGAGATCGCGATTCCTTTCACACGCATGCAGAATGAATGCAAGCAGCTCATTTCGTTGCTCGCTGAAGTTCACATAGACCTTCAAGATCGCCTCAACAGCAGCGTTTTCACCATAGACCAGGCCAACGAACTGGTAAACCTGCATTTCATGCATCTGCTTCATCCAGAGAACAACAACCTGGGAGATATTCCTAAACCAAGTCACACAGTTAGAAAACATCCTGTCAATCATTTTGTGCATGAAATTAATATTCTCTTCACTCTGGTAATTTTCCACAAGCCCTGAAAACAGAAGTAATAAGTTTGTCTGATTTTGTTCCAAATTAGTGCAGATTCCTGCAGACTAGAGTCGTTTTTGTGATTACAAATTTGGGCAAAGAAAGATCATGCGTGGGGTTCCTCAAGGCTCCATTTTTATTTTATTTAACATGTTTCTCTTTTCAAATATGCTGACGAAACAACTTCAGATTAAAGTCAGTGTTTAAAAATATAATTGTGTGTCTATAGGTCAGAATTTTCTTTTGCTCAGTGTAGAAAAAAAAAAAACTGGAGGTTTTTCTTTTTCCCAGAGCAGGGTTGTCAAAATAACTCGTATCTCAATATAATCGATAATAGAAAATTACTCATTTGCATTAAAATTGGTGTAAACTGATCCATTATTATTTCACAAATTGTCGCATTTCTCCTGGCAGCAGCGCCGCTTTAAACTGAACTCGTTCTTCTCCAGTGAGCTGCTGCCGTCAGGTTGAAGCTCTGGTAACACGGCAAGACAGAAAAAAGCTTTATTTTTATAATCAGATTAAAATAAACCTGTTTTTAACCTGTCTCTTTAGCCGACAAGTTAAAAATAAAAGCCTTTGGGTGCTGTGGTGGCGCAGGGGTTTAGCACACCCACGTACGGAGGCCTTAGTCCTCGACGCAGCCGTCCCAGGTTCGATTCCCGGCCTGGCGACCTTTGCCGCATGTCTTCCCCCTCTCTCGTTTCCCTCATTCCTGTCCATTAACTGTTAAATAAAGACCACTAGAGCCAATAAAACCTTTAAAAAAAATAAAATAAAAGCCTTTTTAAGAGGCAGTTTGTCTAGGAGGCTTAGGGACAGAAAAAGGAAATGTCAATGTGCTAGCTATGATAAAGCTACAAGCTAACTCTGTGGTACTGTTGTAGCTATTTCTGTTAAGCTTTCATGCTAATGACTGTTTTTCTTTTTGGTGTTTGGTTTTATTCTTTATAGGTTTTAATAAAAAAAATTTTAAACAATTTTCCTGCAAAACTCTTAAATTTACCATGTATGAAGTTGCTAGCCAAATAAATTAGCCAAGCAGCTAAGTTAGCTTTGATAATCTCATGTTTTTGTGGGTAAAAAATGGTTTATTAACCCAATTTGTCTCTGTTAAGATAAAACGTTCTTTCTCGTTGCCTAGGTAACCACCATCTTCACAGAGACGACGGCGGGTCTGAACGTGAAGTCTAAGCAGTGGCTGGCGCTGGAGAGCAAACGACAGCAAGCCCAGTCCACGGTGATGGACACCAACACGGAGTGGCAGCAGCTGCATCTGCGCGTCCACATGTTCACCGCCTGCGCCGCCATCAACCTGGAAGCGCTTCCCGACAAGCTCAACCCTCTGGTGCGGCCGCTCATGGAGACGGTCAAAAAAGAGGAGAACACCCTGATCCAGAGTTACGCCGCTTCGTTCATAGCCAATCTGCTGCGGCAGTGCGCCGTCCGCTCGCCGTGCCCCAACCCAAAGATCATCAAAAACCTCTGCGCTTCGGCGTGCATGGACCCCTCTGCCACGCCCTCGTCCGCTTGCCCCGTCCCCGCAGCGCAAGAACAGGCGAAAGGTTTGCAGAGATCTTTAACTAGAAAAATCAGAACAGTAAAGCTGCAGTATGTAACTTTTATAAAGAACGTGTTTTACATATTTGTTGGAACTGTCACCATGTTTAGCCCTTTGAGTCATAGTTTCAAATCTCCACCTGGATATTTTTGCTTATTTTAATTGTACGAAGTTCTTCAAACGTTCTGTGAGTAAATATATTTGTCCATTTATTCATAACAACTGGAACTTTAAGTATCTAGCAAGTTATTTTCGCAGTTTACCATCTATTAAAAGAGTCGCTAACCTTTGTCTAATCCAAAATGTGGCACTGTGACAATCTGCTCTTTTCCAAAAGAGCACAAAATATTTTTATTTTTTTGCCATGCAAAGACGCATTGATTGGTTGCTTCTAGTTAGCACTGGGAGATTATTAGAGATTATCTGTCTCATATTGTACGACACAGTGACGGTTCCAACAAATATGTAAATATCTATTTTTATAAAAGTTACGTACTTCAGCTATTTCTGTGTCTCCATATCTCAGGAGGTGGGCTGGAAAGAGATGGGATGCATCACATAGTCAACAAAACCCAGGGGATCATCACTCTGTACCGCCACCAACGGGCCGCGTTTGCAATTACAAGTAAAAGAGGTCCAACGCCGAAGGCGCCAAAAGCTCCCGTGACGGAGCTTCCTCCTGGCAGCACAATAAGCTCCGATAACGATGAGGTAAAGAGCGACACGCGTCTCCTCACACACATCAGCAGCAGATTCTCTCTGAACGTTTTTTTTTCTCTTCTTTTTAAAGAGCAAGAAGCAGTTTCTTGTTCAGAGACGAGGAGCGGAGTTTGCCCTAACGACCGTTGCTAAGCAATTTGGTGCGGACCTCAACAGGAATCTGCCGTACCTCTGGGAAAACACGGTGGGGCCGTTGAAGGCCGTCGCCAAGGAGAACCTCTGCCTCGGTACGTTTGGTACGAAGTTATCATAATAAAATTAGATTTAAGGAATATGTTGGTAGTTTTTGGATTTTAGTACTTCAGGAAGTGAAGTGAAGTGAATGAATTTGTTTTATTTGGTCCAGTTTTCAGCGGTAAACTCTCCAGATTGTGTTTCAGTCTTTGTTCTGAACCAGTGTGTGTGTCCTGTGTGTGTTTTAGACAGGCAGGCCCAGCTGGACAGAGGTGATGCAGCAGCTCAGGATTTGGTCAACTCTCTGCAAGTGTTGGAAGTCACGGCTGGAGCCATGGCAGCTGAACTTCGACCTTTGGTAAGACTGATGGTTCATTGTCTCTCCTTCAGGATGCTACCAAGCCCCTTCTCCGCTTTCACCGGTTCTTCCTCAGTCAGATTTGTCTCTGTTGGCAGATTCTGCGCGGTTCTTTCCCGTGTTTTGGGAACACTTTCAGTGATTTGATTGGCAAAAAAGAATTTAAAAAAATCAACTCACACATCGTTCAACCAGGGATAAACCTAAACACACATTTTGTTTTCAAATTCCACTGAAGTTTATTTCACACTGCAACAAAACAAACTACACACCATCTTTACAAGGAAACACTTTTGTGTAACTTTTTTTTTAGTTCTACACTGTAGAAGAGTTTTCTTTGCTGTCAGTGTTATTTCAAACATATTTATTTTTTTATTTGCAACAATATTCAACTTTGCTATCATCAATACATTAAAAAACGCCCCTGTGCAAAATGTTTTTTTTTTTTCCCCATCGTGCCCCCCTGCAATGGCACTGCGTTCCCTCCAGGGGGCGAGTCCCACACTTTGGGAACCACTGTGCTAACCTTATTGCTGCAAAAACACAAAATCTTACCAAGCATTTTTAGTCTCGCTTCTAGTGCAAATATCTTATTACACTTTTATCTTTTCAATAAAATGTGTTTTAAGTAAATAATTTAACATTGGTGGAAAAGTTCTAGTTCCATTGGCAGATAAATTAACTTATAACAAGACAATTTTCCTTAGTGAAACAATCCAAGTCCTTTATTTTTACCAATATTAAGGAATTATTTACTTGAAACAAGCTCCTATATTTTGCCAAGTTAAGTTTAAATTAGTTTTGTCTTTATTCAAATTTACTTGGATATTTGTTCTAGAAACTCGACAAAAATACTTGTTCCTTTGAGAATGTGAGGAGGGGAATTGGAGCTGCTGCATACAGTTCTCTCCTCCTTCAAAATAAGAGCATGAACATGAAGAATTAACAATTGATGTCCAAAACTTTAACTCAGATTTCAGATTTTACTCAAGGAAAAATGTGCAAAACAGCCACAGGAAATTATTTTATGTGAAGCCAAGTGCGCTGAATGTTTTCAAAGTGAGAAAAAGATCCGAATAAGAAATTAGCTCCATTATTAGCGTGTTAGCAGAACCGCGCCGACCACCAGGAAGCAGACTGGACTCATAAACGTTACAACGGGGCAACCTGCAACAAACAAATACACCGAGAGACTTTGGAGATTTTGCATTCGTACCGAGGAAGGGCAACACCCTGCCAATGCAGACAACCCACCCAGACCAGAACCAGACATTAACCGGTTAAAGTGAGAACAGGCTTTAGTCAGAACCTGCATACAACCCAGTTACGTGCTGTTGCTTTTGACCCAAATATCTCCAAATATTGACCTCTCCTCTGTTCTTCCTCCTAGTTACTGGAACACCTACCTCATTTGTTTACATGCCTGCAGCACCCGTACACGGCGGTGCGGCACATGGCCGCGCGCTGCGTGGGCGTGCTCAGTAAGATCGCCACACTGGAGACCATGAACAGCTTCCTGGAGTCGGTGCTCCACTGGTTGGCTGCTATCGACAACTGCACGAAACAGGAGGGCGCCATCGAAGCGCTGGCTTGTATCCTTCACTGGAATAAAGTCAAAGTTCATCTATAAACCACATTTACAACAACCTCAGCTAACAAAGCGATTCAATCAAATTGAATCTTTTCATACCAGTTCTGATTTTAATCAATATTTACATTTTTTTAATTTCTTTTCTAATAAAGAAATTACAATTTCAAGAAGAGGCTGTTCTTCCAATCATCCCCTTTGTGAGGTGGATTACAGAGCATCATGGTCAGACTGCTGAGAATCTGTTTAATTACGAGAATATAGTCATAATATAGCAGAATAAAGATGCTTCTCTTTCTACCAAAAACTGGATGATAAGTCTTCAGCCTGCTGCTTTGGTCTCAAAATGGGCATTTTTTAAATTTATTTTGGATATTTAAAGTCTTCCAGTGTCAAATGTTTATTAAAATTAAAAGTTTATCTATATTTGATAATATGTCCTTTCATTATTGCCAATATGTTATTTGAAAATGATCTCAAAACAAAAATTTATTGTCCAGAAAAATTGACTCTGATGCTCCTACGAAGAAGTTAATTTTTCTGTAATTGTTCCCCTAATATTACAATGTTACTCTGGTAATATTACGACTTTATTCTTGTTTTATTTTGGCGTTGTCTTAAAAAATAAATGGAAGCTATGAAGCACAATTGTTAAACAAGATGGCTGCCGTGGCGTGCTGACATCACTCTGAACTTTGGAAACCTAAGGATTGCTTTGGTGGAAAAAATCCAGATTTTCTAAAAATAAAACCTTCTAACATTAATCGATCAAATCGGATCTACGCCAGTCGGATGTAAAGTTGATGTTAATTCTGGAAATGTTTTTTCTGCGCGTTTGTTCCCTTAACCAACGCTCGCCAGGCGTGATGGAGCAGCTGGACGTCGACATCGTTCCCTACATCGTGCTGCTGGTCGTTCCCGTTCTGGGCCGCATGAGCGACCCCAGCGACAGCATCCGTTTCATGGCCACTCAGTGCTTCGCTACGTTGATCCGCCTGCTGCCTCTAGAGGTACGTTCTCCCGTTTTATCGATTTAAATCTTTATTGTTGGCAAAAGAACCGAAAACTGTCAAATGACTTCATCAAATGGCAGGCAGGGATACCGGACCCGCCGGCCATGTCGGCCGACTTGATCCAGCAGAAAGCGAGAGAGCGGCAGTTTCTGGAGCAGCTGCTGGACGGCAGGAAGTTGGAGAACTATAAGATCCCGGTTCCGATTAAAGCCGAGCTCAGGAAGTATCAGCAGGTGAGCCGTTCGTCTGAGCAGCAGATGGGAAATGACTTGGTTCCAAATGAATAAAGATATAAAATAAAAACAAGTGTTTTAGATAAGAAATAAAACAGACGGAGAGTTCAGGGGTCAAACTACAAATGTCATTTTCCAGAATTAGCTTAGTTGTTAGCCTTCAGCACCATTAGCATGACTACAGTTACTCAGCTATTGATGAAATCTATGGAGCTTCATAAAAGTAAAAAAGATGCATAATTTTCTCATTGTCCTACAGTTTTACCTTCCACTAAACTTTCTCTGAATATTTGTGGATATTATATATTTAATCCTGTTAATGTTTTGTCATCAATTTCATGTTTTATTGAAAGATTTCAGAAAAACCGAATGAGTTCAGCATTACTTTGTGATTTACATTTTAGAGATTAACTTTTTGTAGATCAGGTTGTTTGGAAGTTACGCCTCTCTGACGTTAACACAAACGTGCCGCTGTGTCCTGCAGGACGGTGTGAACTGGCTGGCGTTCCTGAACAAATACAAGCTGCATGGGATCCTGTGTGACGACATGGGTCTGGGGAAGACGCTGCAGTCCATCTGCATTCTGGCAGGAGATCACTACCTCAGGTACTCGGCTCACAGATAAACAATGATAAAAAGAAACTAACTGTTTTTGTTGCAAAGAAAACAAAGTTAGGATTAAAGACTCCCGACACACTCTCATTTATTTTTACGGTGTAAAACTCTGAACTGCCTTGTTGCTGAAATTTGCCACAGTGCGTCAGGTTTGTTGTTGCATAACTATGATGCAGTGTTGGGTGTTTGGGTTCATCTCTCTCTCCCAGTGAGTCCAGCTGGCGGTGAAAACGCTTTTCTGAATACGATGGATAAGAGCGCAACGCACCGACCTGTGCTGTGCCACTTAGTGGAAAAGAGACAATTATTTTCTTAAAGAGCTTATAAATCATCCCCACTGAGCACATTTATAACTCTCCTACTTCTTCATCACAAGCTGTCATGTTGCATTTCAGACTTTTTCACCTCATAGACGGTAAACTCGGCAAATTGGAGACAAAAATTGCAGCATTTGCTCCATTTTCACTGCATTGTGTCAAACAAACCAAGAACATAAAAACAAACAGTTCCGCTCCTCACCTTGGTGGCGCTGCACCAAAAACCAAAGAAGGAATCGACACAAAAGCCTCAGAGGACATTTATCTGGAGCCGTTTCTCCTGCTAAAGTAGCGCATCTGTTTTATTGCATTTACCCAGAATGCCCTGCGCTGTAGTCTACTTTCTGCTTCTCTGGTCCGTTTGGCGTTCACATTCAAACCGCATCATAGTTCACTTCAACCAAACAGAGACGGAGGGTTTACAGGCAGAGTTCAGTTTTTCTTTAGTTTGTGCGTTCACACTTCCCCAAACAAACTAAACTATCCAGGCCGCAAACCATTGTTAAACTGAACCTTATAAACAAAACATCCAACTCCTGCTTCCATTGCTACAAATCCTCAGAAAGGTCTGAAGTGTAACTTCATTCATTGAGATCTCGTTTATGAAAGATGCTTCTTCTGTCTGCTTTGGAAGCTCTGATTGGAGTCGACATTGTGCTTTTCAGGGCTCAGGAATATGCGAAGACCAAGGCAGCAGACTGCAGCCCCCTGCCCTCGCTGGTGGTGTGTCCGCCCACGCTAACGG
Organism: Phalloptychus januarius; assembly: GCA_902982915.1. Taxonomy (NCBI): domain Eukaryota; kingdom Metazoa; phylum Chordata; class Actinopteri; order Cyprinodontiformes; family Poeciliidae; genus Phalloptychus; species Phalloptychus januarius. The sequence continues at coordinate 2,916,249 of CADWAE010000242.1, read as the reverse complement.
GCCACTGGGTGGACGAAGTGGCCAAGTTCTGCTCCAAAGAGTTCCTCAACCCGCTGCACTACACCGGGCCCCCCACGGAGCGAATGCGGTGAGCGCCAGTCAGCGAGGAGGACGACTCCTGCAGTTTAGGTGACTAACTGAGGCTCTGCGTTTCAGGTTGCAGCACCAAGTGAAGAAACACAACCTCGTCGTCGCTTCCTATGATGTCGTGCGGAACGACATCGACTTTTTTAGGTGAGGAATCTTCAGGGTCTCTTCATGTTTTATGCAGAGCAGCTGCAGCTAAACGTTGTACCAACTTATAGATTCAAAGGTAAAAAAACAATCTAAAATCAAGCAGATAAAGTATCCCAACATTTACTGTAGAGCAAAAACTTTAAAGGGATTTTCAAAATAAGAGGAGTACATTTTACTCCTTTTGATAAAAGAAGTAAATTTTCGCCAAAAACTCAGATGTTTTCTAGAAAAACATTTGAATTTCAGAAAGTTTTTTTGTTAACATTAATGTCAAAATTTCATAAATCTTTTTCCTCTTGTAAATCTTTCATTTTTGGAGCTCAGAAATTTTCTTCTTTTTTCTAGAAAATTTCAGAGATTACTCTTTTGGCATAAATTTACTACTTATACTTTAATTTTGCATGTTTGCTGTATTAAATAGAAAAGCATCTAGTTTTCAGTAAAATAAATTTATTTTCAGTAATAACAGGATTTAGTCACTTTCTATTAAAACTTTTGCTATGTTTAGTTTAAGAAAGAATAAAAGATGATTTGCAGCTAAGTTGGCTTTTCATTAAACTCGGTTATAAAAGGGAATAATAATACGTTGTGTTGAACTTTACATTTTCCTGTGTAAGAAAATTGTCACTTCTTACCCTGATTACAAATTAAAGTCTCCATCTGCATTTAAATCCGTATCATTTTTGAGCCACAGAAAATGGCCCAAAGGCCACAACTGGCCCCCGCGCCGCACTTTGGACCCCTGGGCTTAGAATCATTGCATTATAACAAAATGTCTGTTTTTTTATTTTAAATAGAAATATAAAATTTAACTACTGCATCCTGGATGAGGGTCATGTGATCAAGAATGGGAAAACCAAACTGTCCAAAGCCATCAAGCAGCTCGCGGCTAACTTCAGGGTCATCCTGTCGGGGACGCCCATCCAGGTGAGTCCTCAGAGGAAGCACCGGCTCCCCCTGGTGGATCCACTCAAACCCTCCGCCTCTTCTGCAGAACAACGTCCTGGAGCTCTGGTCGCTGTTCGACTTCCTGATGCCCGGCTTCCTGGGAACAGAACGCCAGTTCGCCGCTCGCTACGGGAAGCCCATCCTGGCCAGCCGCGACGCCAAGAGCTCGTCCAGAGAGCAGGAAGCCGGTATGTTCCCAGAATGCAACGGTCCAACGCAGCCTGGGAAATGAAACGACTGAAGGGTTGGAGAGAAACATGGTCCAAACCTGCCAGGACGTCTGCCGGCTTCCTTCCTCCCTTCCTTCTTTCCTTTTTTTACTTCTGATTCCTGTCCTTCCTTCTTTCTCTTGTTTCCTTCCTTCTCTCATTTCCTTCTTTCCCTCCCTTCCTTTCTTCTTGCTACCTTCATTCACTCCTTCCTTCCTTCCGTTTTCTTCCTTAGAAACTGAATTTGTTTATATTTTAATGTAGAAATTGTGAAATGTCGTCATGATCGTTGTAGAAACTCTTAAATCTTCCTTTGTTTCAGACGGAAGCGTAGCTTTATATGACGTGTGTCTCCTCCGGTCAGGTGTCCTCGCCATGGAGGCTCTTCATCGGCAGGTTCTGCCGTTCCTGCTGAGGAGGATGAAGGAGGACGTGCTCCAGGACCTCCCTCCTAAAATAATCCAGGACTATTACTGCACTCTGAGCCCTCTGCAGGTACCTGGGCTCTCTCCGTTATTAAATATTTAAATATAGAGTCACTTGCAGACATCCAGCATGTTCCACTGCTGCTCTAGATAATCTAGAAAGAGCTGAAATGTGTAAAATAGCAGCTGGTGGGATTTGGAGACCTCTTGAGGCCAGACTGAAGATTGCAGTGAACAGAAATTAGCTAGAAAAACACCTGGGAGCTAAACATGAATTAGTTCTCAGGTTGTTTCCAGCAGGGAATCGAAACCTGCCTGCTTCTTGCTTTCCTTTCCTTCTTCCTTCCTTCCTTTTCTTGCAGGAATCAGGAGGGATGTTTTTAACAGACCAACATTTCTTCACCTGGTTTTGTTTTCAGTTGTTACCTGTGAAGTTTTTCATCCTGTTGGCGTCAAAATGCTCAACATGGATTTATTTTTTATTCTCTTCTTGCCTGATCTGTTAAAACCCTGAATGCTCTCTCTCTCGCTCTCTCACTGTCTGCAGGTTCAGCTCTATGAAGACTTTGCGAAGTCTCGAGCCAAAGCCAGCGTGGAGGACAGCATCTCTGCAGCCTCCAGTGAGGAAGAGGAGAAGCCCAAGCTGAAGGCGACGGGTCACGTCTTCCAGGCACAGACACTTTTTTTGTTTATCGTAACAGGCATGTGACCCATTCACTGGAGTCTGACTCAGAACTGCACGGCATTCTGGGGGATGTAGGCAGAGGAAACACTGGAGTAGAAGTTCACCAACCTGAGTATAAACCCAAGCTTTAAAGCATGGTTGTATACTAGAATGGTCTAGTCAAAGTCCAGATTTAAATTGAATTAAGAATTTGAACTTTAACTTTCAAGTCTTGCAACGTCGGACGCTCTTTGACTGATCCTGGCCATTCTTTTTCTTGCAGAGATTTTTATGCTTTTCAGATCATAACTGTACAAAAATTCCTTTACGTTTGGGAATTGATCGTATTTAACATAATTTATTGTCATAAGAATTTTGATTTATTGTGTCCTGAAGAGGTGGGAATATTTTTCAGGTGCAATGCTTGTGTTTACGCGACTGTTATCTAAAAAATAAGCAATAATTGGTTATCGTCACATTTATCGTACCACAAAAATACTGCAGATTTGGACTTCAAGTCCAAATCGCCCACCACTGTTCTCCTTCTGCTCCAGATCTGAGCATCGTGTTGCTTTCTGTTGTGACCGCGCTGTAACCCGACTTCCTGTCCTCCAGGCGCTGCAGTACCTGCGGAAGCTCTGCAACCACCCAAACCTGGTTCTGACGCCGCAGCATCCGGAGTACAAGCGCATCACGGAGCAGCTGGCGAGTCAGAACTCCAACCTACGCGACATTCAGCACGCGCCGAAGCTCTCTGCTCTCAAACAGGTAGACTGCTGAGGTTAGTGTTTTGGTATTATACGTTTGTGCGGTTCTGACTGCCTCTGCTCTCCAGCTGCTGCTGGATTGCGGTCTTGGTGGCGGCGGCGGAACGGAAGGCGGGACGGAGGCGGTGGTGGCGCAGCATCGCGTTCTCATCTTCTGCCAGCTGAAGAGCATGTTGGACATCGTGGAGCACGACCTGCTGAAGCCCAAACTGCCCACCGTCACCTACCTGCGGCTGGACGGCAGCGTGCCGGCCGGCCAGCGCCACACCATCGTCTCCAGGTATGTCAAATACGAGGCTCCGGGGCCAAATCCGGCCCGCAGCAGCTCTTTATTTGGCCTTTTAATCAATCGGTGCCTCCAGTTTTTCACATAAATGTTTGTTCAGTAAAATTTGATTTACACTGTAATAGTTCATGACTTGAAAATTAGACTGACCATCATTTGCATTGATCACTAAGGAAAATCAGAGAAAATATCATTTGGAACACGGTGTAAGAGTTTGTTTTATGAACATATTCTGGTAGAACCGGCCCTTTAAGATCTTAATATGACCCAAAATGAAATGAGGTAGAAGAACCCGTCACCGGTTTGTTGATGGGTTTATAACCAAGGCTGATCTTCTTGTCCCTCAGGTTTAACAACGATCCCTCCATTGATGTGCTGCTGCTCACCACCCATGTCGGTGGTCTGGGTTTGAACCTCACTGGCGCCGACACTGTGGTGTTTGTGGAGCACGACTGGAACCCCATGAGGGACCTGCAGGCCATGGACCGCGCCCATAGAATAGGACAGGTACTGCTGCGGGACGCTTTACTCATGGAAAATCAGGAAGGGGCGCTCCTGTACTTCCATTTCAGTCTCTACTGCTTCTAAAAACCTCCTAAGCAAATTTTAATAAAACACCCAGCTGTTTTTTAACAGCAAGCTAATATTGTCTAGCAGCAAAAGTTGAGCGGCTGGTTTTACTGCTGTATGCACTGTACAATGGCTGCTGGAAAAGACAAGTGTTACCATCCAGAGCCACTTGCTGAAGTCTTGTTGGTTGTGCAGGCGACTCCACTTCTGCTTTTCAAAGATGCACAGTTGTTTAATTTCATATGTTTGCATACATTTTTACGAGCGAGTGTAAATGTGGCCAGCAGCAGCTTATTTGGATTTAAAGTGACAAGATGCCATGGAACAGCTAAAATCTAATCAGCTAAGATTGATTTTGTGCAATAAATGCAAAGAGCAGGTTTTGTTTCGCCATTGACCTGTCCTGACCTATAAGGCTCACCTTCTCCAACCTGTCTGTGTTGTGCAGAAACGGGTGGTGAACGTTTACAGGCTGATCACGCGAGGCACGCTGGAGGAGAAGATCATGGGACTGCAGAAATTCAAGATGAGCATCGCCAACACCGTCATCAACCAGGAGAACACCAGCATGCAGAGCATGGGCACGGACCAGCTGCTCAACCTCTTCACTCTGGACAAGGTGACTGGACATGGAGACTGGAGAACTGAATAAGTTCTGGTGTGACGTAGCGAATGACAGTCCAAACCTCCGATACTGAAGGACAGCACCAGCACGGTCGGTCGCTCCAGACTGGGGCGGTAATGGTAGAACGCTGCCATCCACTGATAGTGTTTTGTGCCATACCAGAGGCATGAAAATCAACATTTCTAAGTCTGAGATGTGTGGTCCTCTACTTTATGTTTATTACAGCCATGTGTAGCATCAACAGCTGAAGAATTCGAGTTGATTTGTTCCACAAGAGAAGAAAGCAAGACTTTTGACACGTTTCTGCAGATCCTGCATATTCTGGACATGAACTGTTTAGACTTTTACGTTCAGATTAACACTGCAGGAAACTGTTTGAAAAAACAAGATGGTTTCTTTCCCCAGTTTCTCTCTGAACACCAAAGAATCAGACTATCCAGATTTATACAATCATCTTTGAAGTAATTCGTCCTTCTCTTGTTTTTCTTTACTGGAGTGAAATTTTGACATATTGCTACTTTTAGGGAACCTTTCTGGATACATTTTAACTCGACTATAGGCAGTTTGTTATAGAGACTTTTGACACGTCTCTGCACATCCTGCATATTCTGGACATGAACTGTTTAGACTTTTACCTTCAGATTAACAGGAAACTGGGGAAAGAAACTCTTATTTTTGCAGTTTGTCTCGTGCACATGAATATTGTCTAGCTATTTGGACTAATTCATCCTTTTGGTTTTGTTTCTGAATGATTTCAGGACGACAAGAGTGACAAAGGAGAGCAGTCGTCATCGACCTCAGGGAAGGCGTCCATAAAGTCCGTGTTGGACGGCCTCGGGGAGCTGTGGGACCAGCAGCAGTACGACTCGGAGTACAATCTGGACAGCTTCATGAACTCGTTGCACTAGCACTGTTAGGACTCCGCTCAGTCATCTGCAGGCCAAGCAGGACCTGGCCAGGAGGGGAAAGTAGTCAGAATGGATCAGGGTTACATTAGAAGTCAAACACAACCAGATCAGGAACTGTTTGTACATTTTAATGCTCTTATTTTGAAAGGTCTGGAGGAACACACGGTCCTCTTCCAGAACTTTTTGTTTTTTTTTCCACGTTGACAGTAAGTGAACTGACTGTCAGATGGTAAACCAGAGCAGGCGACAAACATCTCCAGTGTTGAATTGCGTCGTTGTCAGTAGGTGCTGCTCTCACCTTTCAAGCACATGTATTATAATTATAGCTCTAATTTATATTAGCGACAGAAATGAGCTCGCTCTCTTCGCACTTCACCTTCCAGAGGACATTCAGTGTTAACTGCTTCTGCAACATGTCACAAAGTCTTAAACTGAGCCCTGCCTGTCGGCGCTTCTCTGTCGGATGGAAACCCACACGGTTCGGATCACAAAGGGAACCCAGCTGGTTGTGACGAGCCGCAGCGCCGAGCCCAGACTGGTACCTGAAGACTTGGCTCAAAGTGTTTTAAAAAGGAACTGTAGACTTGTACATATTTCTCTAACTGCAGCTTTTTCTTTATGATAGTGGAATTGTAATAAATTCTGAAAACCTGTAATAAATTCTGTTGCTCTTTTTTTTTCTGTTTGTGAATGTCAGGTCAAACTCGAGGCCCGCGGGCCAAATCCGGCCCACCAGGAAATTTTATGTGGCCTTTTACAGAGATTACAGTTGTCCTTAAATATTATTTTACTAATCAAATCAGATGGGTTATCGGTGCCAAATTACATCAAGGTGAAAAGATGTTTAATTTCAAGAGGTTTTCATCAAATGCATAGAATCTTGAGCTACTTCAGACTAGCCAGCAGCAATTAGCAAACACCTGCTGGAACTGTGCATCTCCTGAGTTCATTATAGGAGCTACTTCTTATTGAAATGCTCATAAATATGTGTTAATAGAGAAGCCATGTTGTGATGAAGGCAGAACTTCAGAAAGAGCAAGCGTTCTTAAAGAGACAGAGGCGCTTAATCAGGAAGTAAGTCATGTTTGAGATGTATATATATCTCATTTTAAAAACTAATGAATGTTATAAAATATCACTAAGTTCCTGGAACATAACATCGCCCCTTTAAAGGAAGGTTATCAATACTTTCTGCCACAACTGTCCCTTTAAAGACATTTTAAAATGAAAAGCATTCACTCTATTGTGTTGACATTTATCTTTATTATATCTTAATATTTTGGCATCTATCTACTCATGCATATTTCATGCTATTTTAACTCTTAAAATATTCTGTTTTTGCTCCATTGAAAATCTCAAGACTTCTGCTTAGTTAAGCCAAACCGTTGCTCCCTTTTCAAAGCTTCTTTCAGCTACAAACTCCATTCAAAGTTTAAACTCTCGCAAGGCTATCGTCAAATGGTTAAACCTTTCGATGTCTGCTGTGGTTTTTTTTATAAATCACGATTTAAGTTTTATGGATTATTTTTTTCAGGTTTTCAATAATAGAATTGTTCAGCTGCTACAGTGAGCTTTCTCGTAACTGTCGCTTTTATTCAATTTTGATTAACAAAACTCTGCTATTCGAACAAATTTCAATCTACAGAAATACTTAATGCACCAAAACGTAGCCACGAGTTTCTGCTTTGAGGAAATATAAGCATCGTTGTTGCAGGTTTTAAGGTTTTCTTTGAAACACTCCTTGATCGCAGGCATGTCACCACTTGTCCTCTGTCTGCATTCATTCGGCTTACAGCATTCACTGCAGTTGAGCTGCAGTGGCCGCTAGATGGCAGTGTTGCACATTTGAGAACATGATCTGTGAAATTTGTATTGGGAGATAACAGAGCAAGCTGTACAGTGGTACAGTTGGTAGAGCTGTTGCCTTGCAGCAAGAAGGTTCTGGGTTCAATTACTGGATGCTGTCCAGCTGGAAATACATATTTTTAAACTTTTGTACAACTACGATGCAAAAGCAAATGAGGTAGATTAGCAGAGCAAGCCAACAACTGATATTTAGCTAACCCAGATATTTAGCTGTTAGCATCTCATGATACTCATGAATCACACAGCAACAATCTTCAGTCAGAGGCCTCTTCAGATTTGTTGCAGGATTGACTGCTACTGGAGCTCCTTTGCATGATAATAGTTACAACAGCATTTAATTTCCCTTTGGGATAAAGTATTTGTTGAATTATGCTGCGTTAAATAATGAACATTGACTATAAACAGCTGTACAAATATACTTTGTAGGATTTGCAGGTAAATTCAGCAAACTACCAAGTAGTTTTGACAGCACAAAATAATTTTTAAAAGTGTTTAAAGATGTGAAATTATTCTCTGAATTTATTTATTTTTCTTTAACATTTAATGAATTTGATTGAAAATTTCAATATTTTAGTTTTTGTAACAATAGCAACATTTTTATTTGTACTTCAGTATTGTTTTATTCACTTACAGTACACATATTTTCCTTTCAGCCAGTTTTCCTTTATTGCCCGTTCATTTGTTTACATTATAAACCACTTATACATCACCAACCACCGACCTCTTCCTTTGATATTTCTGTTTTACTTTTGTAGATCATTTTCACTCTAATGTAAGCAACATCAGCAAGTTAACACATAAAGCTCAGCATTTCAAGAAACAAGACAGTTTAGGAACAATAATACAAAGGGATTTTTCAGCTTCCCAAAAAAATTAAAATTAAGAATTAGCATCATAAAGTTAATTTATTCAAAGTACAAAATAATATTAATGACATGACCAGATATGAAGTCTGTAAAGAAACAATATATGAAATAATAAAAAAAATTTAAATATGTTTGAATTCCTTTTTTTTTCTGCAAAACCTTAAAAAAAAAAAGAAGAAACAACAGAAAATTTCTCAGTACAAAGGCTACATTACTACTGGAAGGTACTAGCAGGTAGAGTAGGTAAATACACAGTAGAAAATGATTTTAGTGGATCACAATGCTTGCAATGAAAATAATTTCGCAATAAGATTTTATGCTTCTTTTTCTTGTTTTCTTCTTTTCTACAAACGGTACAAACAGAGTATTGCACATTACGACAAAGAATCAAGGCTGTTGGCCTTAGAAAGGAGGGAGGGGGCGGGGCTAATTCAAGTCTCACGTGAACAGAAAGGCCACCAGTCAAATCGATGCACCTTGGGGGCTTTCAATCAAGCTACAGGTGAAAACATTTGTGTCTCTTTAGTGTTAAAAATAACATTCTTCTCTTCTTCTGTGTCCAGTGACTTTCTGAAGTCGTTTTGTTTCTCCCAACTACGTCAGGACAGCAAATCAATTATTCTGTTTTTATTGATTTTTTAAAATTTATTCTCTTTTTTATTTTTTTTTTTACAAAACAAAAAGGAAAAAAAAACGAGAGCACATACTTTTAGGAAACATAAAAAACTTTTCTTTAAAAAATAAACAGAAGATCTCTTTCACAACAACTCTGGTCAGCATAGATGATTGGTTATAAATATAAAAAAGGAGGGTAATCTGCTTTAATTTCTTCTCAGAGCACCTGATATTTGAGCTTCTGCTCTCAACCAATTAAACCAGTGGGACTCCTGCTTCTAAACCAGTAAAGTAGACCCTACCATCACTACGCACATCATTATATTAGTTATAAAGCTTTAGCTCCTTCATTAACTCTTTAAAAAAAATAAATTCTTAAAATAAAAACATAAAAAAATCATCTCTCTTGAAGAATTAAATTAATATATATTTATCCATCTGAATAAACTTAGAAAATATGTTTCTCTCCTAATATGTGAAAACTGAGGTATTGCAAAAGATTTTATTGTCAGTCTTTTCCAAAAACAAAAAAACTGCTGACTGTTGCAAACTGTTTTCAGATACAAAGTGTAGTGCACAACAAATACAGGAAAAATAATAATAATAATAATAAAAAAAGAATAGAAAACTGGGTAAAAAGGGGGCAAAGAAATGTCTGAAAAAATAAAAACTCTCCCCAGAATTCACTCGTTATTATTCATCAGGAATAATATCTCCTCTTTCTGCTCAGGTCCAATTCGTTTGTCTTAAACAGAAACAGGAAGCAGAAAAAACAACAGTTTACGACTGAAAAGTTACACACACACACACACACACACACAACCCCCCTCACACATCCCCACACACACACACTCACAGAGTTACGTTTCCGTCACCATCACTGTTTCTTTTTCAGCTTTTAAAATAACCCAAAAATATATAATGTCCATCTTTATTTTTATTTTATTTATTTAGCAGGTCCGGTACTTCAAGCTTTGCAGGAGACAAAAAAAAAAGAAAAAATAAAGAAAAAAAAAATATCTGGTGATTGCGTCACATCATCATCTTCGCCATTTCCCTTGTTTTTTTAATATATCAGCGTGTGTCAGGGCTCAGTTTATCAATCTCAGATCTCCAGTAGCTTTGTGGGGTTTTTTTCTGCTTTTTCACTCTCCAAAATAAATGTAAAAAAGACAAACAAGTGAGCTCTTTGGTTGCGTTGTGACGTAAGAACGTTTCTGTCAACACTTGGAACGAACAATAAAGTTTTACGTGTTTTTTTTTTGTTGTTTTTTTTTTTTTACCCCGCTCACATTTTTGTCTTCTCTTCCGGTCCGATTCGTGTTTGGCCTGAAAACCTTTCGTCCCAGGTGTGTGTTCGTGTGTACTCAGACGTGAATCAGTGAGAACAGTTTACATTTATAGAACCGACCGATATACGTGTGCATATGCTAGCTAGTTTATGAAGTTTCACAGGACTCCTATGTCGGACACTGACGACAGTTAAAGCGAATCACAGTTCTAGGCAGATCTAACTACATACAGTATAAAAAAAATTTAAATAAAAAGAAAGAAAATTGCACAATTATAGTCAACAATCACCGCAAATAAAGTACTTCACCTGTTCCAGGTTTTAATGGTAATCCTTCGCTTCATATGTGAGTATTAGTTTTAAACCCGCCGTCGTCCCGATCTGCTCGCGCGGTGTTGCTATGGTTACCTGTTTCCGTCCAGTTTAAACGTACAGCGCCGTGCCAAAAGTTTTCACGCCGCTTTTACTTTTTTCATATTTTCCTCGCATCAAGACCACGAACTTCGATGTGTTTTAATGGGATTTTTATGTGATTGGTCAACAGAAAGTACCGCAAGCAGGAGGAAAGTTTTAGAACAAACGTCGGCCATCTTTACTTTGAATAAAATCCAGTGTTGCCTAAATATTAGCGCACAGCTGTTTGTAATTTGATTTCAGGCCTCAAATGTTTTTTTTAGGGAACATTACGAAAAAATCAGCAAGGAAAACTGTTAAAAGAAAGCAACAAAAAGTCCTGTTTGTAGTTTTCCAAATTATTCGGACACGTCAAACCCAAGCACCGACTGTTTGCTAAGATCAAAGATTAACTTTTTTTGGCTTCAAGCTAGGAAAAACTATACTGCACAGTTTCCAGCGTGACACATGGTAGTGGCAGCATCATGCTTTCTGAAAACTGAACAGAGTTCATGGGGAAACTTTCAAAAGGCTGCAAAAACCTGAAACTTGAGCAGAGATGCACCCTCCATCATGACAACAATCCCATAGATCAAAGCATATTTGTTTGTTAGGATGGCCTAGTCAAAGTTCAGGCCTAAATTCAACAACAACAACAAAAAAACAACGGTGGAAAGACTTTTAAAAAACTACATTAACATTGGTATTGGCCTGATAAATAAAACAAAGCTGATATTTATTTTCATCTTATTGACATTTGGTTTTGGCTCATTTTCTTTAAAGGTGTCAAAAAGGTAGAGAAATATTTATGCAATAATATGTATAATATTGGTAAATAGCAGTAATTGGACATTAATATAATATTAATGTTGATCCTGTTTAAAGTAAATACTTAATATTGATGAAAAAGTGCTGGTTCCATTGGCAGATTATCTGACTAACAGCTGACTGCGCCGTTACCTAGCAACACCGGCCAAGCCCGTTACCTAGCAACCCAGTTCTGTAAGTTATTTTGTTCTTATTTTAACTGCACTAGACCAAAAATCCTTGGTAAGATTTTCTGTTTTTGCAATATCTGTGGAGAAATATTCAGATATCTGAGGGCCGGAACATAAATCCATTGTTCCTCTATTGAGATTTTTAATTTGAAAATTTCCTCCACTGCATCAATGACTTTCCACTGCTCTAATTTTATAAAATCCCAATAAAACACCATCAAGTTTTCAATGATCTGATGCGTAAATCCTTCAGCAGGTGCAACACGACTTGCAGTGCGTTGTGCAAAACATGGCCAGAATCAAGATTAAAAAACCTGCAGACATGATACTGAAAAAGAGTTTTACATGCAGCAGCCTGACTAGAACATGCAGTTAGGGGCGACCCCTGACCTCAAAACGTCGGCCATCGTTGCCTGAGACAACTCGTCGTCCTGAAACGTCGGCTGCTTCTGAATTCCTCACTGGGAAAATAAGATAAAGTACTTATGGTATCTGTTCATACCATGGGATTTAGCAGCAAAGCTCCCGCAGCAGTTACATTTACATTACACTAAATAAAAATATGTTATTATAAAAATAAAGACCTAGATATCGAATGCAAACTAATCTGATTGTGAGGTATTAACATTTACAGAGAAGATATCCGTTGTTTTCAGAGCTGGTAGTTGTTGCTACATCTGATGCCGCCTAACTTCTGCATTTATTCAATTAGCCTTTGGTAGTTTATTTCATTTATTTATTCTGTATGTTTTTAACTAGGGGCGACGTAACTACAGCTGTTTCAAAGTAAGTGCATGCTCCTTTTGCCATCTATTTAACGTCTAGTTAAGTACAAAACAAAGAAAATAGAGCTATGTGTACTTTTAAATACGTGAGCGGTCCCGAGGGGGGACATACCGAACCATCCTGTGTGTGTGTGTGTGTGCGCGGGCGAGTGTGTGTGTGTTTTATAGTGAGATTTTGTGCCAAAGTGCAAATTGTAAGCCGGTGGAGTTTTTTCCCCCCACAAAGCTTTGACAACGAGTTCAGATTCGAGAATCTGATCCGTTTTGCTTTTTTTCCCGTGTCGGGTGGCGCCGGCGGGAGCTGTTTTCATTTCTTCTTCTTCTTCATCTGGGTTGAGGATAGTGCAGATCCGTGACCCCCCGCTGACCCTGCTGGCCCGCCGCCCTCAGCTCCAGCGGAAGGAGACATGTCGAGGGCGGTCGCCGCCCTCCTTCACCAGCGGCTTGTGGAACTCGCGGCCGGCCCGGGAGTGGATGCTGGCCCAGCAGAACTCGCAGTAGTACTGCAGGCAGGTGACGTTGGCACAGAAGAACGGGGCGAACTTGCCGCCGCAGCGCGCACCCTGGCACTCGTCACACATCTGGTCGTCCAGGACGTACGGCTTCACCTCCACCTGCAGGGGGAGACGCAGAGAAGGTCGTCAAGAGTTCAACAAATCCTGGCAAAATCAACAAAAAAATACCAATTATGGTCCAGTTTCTATCTTAGTACATTTGAAATCAGAGAAAAATAACTTATAACAACTTTTCAGCAGTAGGACAAAATTACTTGCATGAACAAGGAAAAGACAACAACGATCTTAACATGCTCAAGAAGGAGGAAGAGCAGGAAGTAAGAAACCTGTGAACTCTGACCCCATAAACTTTTCAGATGGACCCTCATTATTAATAAAAAATAAATAATAATAAGAGACAGATTAATTAATTTTCCATTTTACTTGGGTTTACATAATATGTATATGTAAATATATATATATTAGAATAAAAAACAGCTTAGTATTGATGAATATTAAGCTATTAACAGGCAATATAAAGCTACCAATACAGCCTAATATACTAATAGCTTAACAATACATTAATGTTAATATATTAATATTATCACATAATATTAATATATACGCTATTGTGTATATTATCTAGCAACCGTTACCTAGCAACGCCAGCCAAGCCTGGCCTGTTACCTAGCAACCCAGTTCTAGTTCGACTGGCAGGTCATTTAATTTATAAAGACATTTTTGCCATATTATACATAATATAGGAAACCAAAAATACATTTAGACTTTATTCTCGTTTTATAATTACTTTATTCTCATTAACATTAGTATCTTATTCTCATAATTCTCGTTTTACTACGACGTAATTCTTCTAATACAACTTTTTTTCCCCTCATGTTATTGCAACTTTTCTCATAATACATTATTCTGATATAATTTTGTTCTCATCACAAATTATTTCTCATAATATGTCTGTCATACAAATTTAATTCCTTAATATTACAACTTTATTCTCATAATATTATGACTTTTTATCGCATGACATTATTCTTGGATTATTAGGACTTATTCACATAATATTTACCTTTCGTCATAGAATTAATACTTTTTCAATCATTATAAAGAATTATTAATTTAAAAAAAGTTTCTATCTCTTGCTGAAAAGCTTTTTGTCTGATTTCAATTGAACCAATTCATTTGCATTAGAATCCAGACCAAAAACACATGATTTTTGCAGTTTTCTCCCTTAATTGCTGTTATTGTGCATGACTTGTGTTCGTAATAAAGCCCTTGCCTCCGCGACTGAAGATAAATGACATTAGTTGAGGTGGGCTGGGCTGGGCCCGGCTGGACCGGGCCGCCCCGCCCTCCGGACTGACGCCCAGTCTGTCTCGGTCTCAATCGGCCGGTGCGCCTAAAATAAGCGAGCTGCGGCGCGGCTGGATATTCACGCATGGGGAACTACTATAATTAAACCGGCTCTATGTGTCTGCAACCTGAAACATCTGTCGGGACGCAGAGTGATTACACAGCCAGACCGAGCCGGGCCGGGCCTTCCGGTTCTGTAGGCTGCAGAGATGCTTCTGGCAGAGCCGGCAAAAAATACTCCAGTAACAAAGTATTTGGTAAAAGGTCTACTGAGAATCCGATCAAATTATCAATCACTTAATATTTAAAAATTACACCACCAGCTGGACCAAAATATAAAGTTAAATGGAAATTTTCGTATTTTAAAATTACAACAATTCATACAAGTGACAAAAAATAAAATCAGGCAAAAACATTTTTTTTTTTTGCCTAAAAACATATGAAACTAAAAAACATCTGAAACTTCAACACAAACTGCAGGTGTGATATAGATACTTCAGAACCAGAACTCATTTTCCAAAAGTTACTTAAGTAAATGTAACCAGAAATGAACTAGTTACTTCTCTGAAGTGGCAGCGGTAATGTCTCCCTCTGTGAACAAACTCACCCTTTTGTCGATGTCGTTGTGCTGCAGCTGGACAAAGCGGGCGCTGATGGCGGCGATGTAGCTCTGCTGGTTGGAGAACGCCACGCGCCCGGCTCCCTTCGGATACTTCAGCTCCGGGTCCGTGTCGATGCCGGCGTAGCAAACGCCTCCGTACAGCCGGTCCATGATCATCGCAAGCTCCACTGGAAGAAAACACAGAGCAAAAAATAAGACTGGATACACTGCAAAAACACAAAATACTAAAATCGCTGCCAATCAACCTCAGACCCTCACCGTTAAATGCGGTAATGGCAGAGAAACCACTTAATCTTGCAGGAAAACAGTTTATCTGCTGTCATCAGGAGGCTAACTAGCCTTAGCAATTATGACATGGATGTGGGTGATGATTGACAGCGCTAAGACCCGCCTTCTAGCTCTGATTGGTTGTTTCTAATTAGCACTCTCATATTAAACTGTCACATGAGGATGACAGATTAAACAAATATGTAAAAGAATATATTTTGTAAAAGTTACTCAATGCAGCTTTAATGATTAAGAAGAGAAAAAACATCCAGTTTTATTTTTAACATCTACAGTTTGTTCCTTCCTCTTTCTAAAATTGAGCAGAAGTTTCCACCCTGTCCCCCACAAACAGCAGCAGCAGCTTCAACCTGCTGGGGGTAATTATTTGGGGGTCCGATTGCAGACAAGCTAGCGATGCTAATCCCACTAAGAGAAAGGCTCAACCTTCCATTAGCTCATGAATTCCTAACGCGTTGACCTCTGGGCCGCCCTCCTGGGAACCCAAGACGAGGATTGCTTTCTCACGGGGAGACGCTTCATTACCCCCTCCGGCTGCGGTTCACGTTATGAATCACATTTGGAGGCTTTAAGGGGCAGAAGCTGCAGGATTCATAACGGAGGGCTACCTGCACGCAGGGGCCGGGGAACTCCCCCAACGAAGATGGTTTTGCGCGGATCCAGAGGCTGGGAGCCGTCCATGACAAAGTCGCTGTCGCTCAGGTTCCAGGGACGGATCTGGACCTGCACAAGCACAAGAAAAAGATAAACAAAATGGAAAACATTTAAGCTAAAACTGAAATATGGGAGAGGAAAGAGCCATAGAGTTAGCATGAACCTGTGTGACATGGAAAAAATGTGCAGGAAGTTAATACTTAATCTGTTAATGAATCAGCCTCATGTTATCATCAGTTCACTGCAAAAACACAAAGTCTTACCAAGAATTTATAGTTTTGTTTCTAGTGCAAATTTCTTTGTCTGCTTGAAATTAAAAATTAGACCAGCGGTGTCCAAAGTACGGCCTGGAGGCCATTTGTGGCCCTTGAAATAACTTTGTTCGGCCCCTGATCACAAGTCAAGAATGTCAGAAAGCAATTAACGCCCCAAAAAATGTGAAAATTGTCTGTTATTTTTTAAATAATGCAACAATTTGAAGCCCGGTTTACTTTTTAAATAATTTATATATTTCACAAATTTATTGTTTATTGTTGAGCAGATGAATAAAACACTAAACAAAACAAAACAAAAAAAATCACAGTAAACAAATTTGTGCATTTTTATTTAATAAATTTTGTGAATCACCAGTAGTTTCAATGTGAAAGTTTTGATCCCCAGTTCAGAAATGTAAGACCAGTAAATGAGACAAAACTAACTCACGAGTAACTTTTTAGTTTAAGTTAGTAGTTCCTTAAAATTGGTGAAAAATATTTGTTACTCAGGCAGATTATTTCACTAATAACTTGGAAAGAATGTTTTATCTCAGGTGAAATAATCTGCCAGATGAACCAGTAACAGGGGACCAGTAACACTTACTGGTTTGTCCTTGATGGTGGGACTGGACACACACAGGTAGAGCTTCCCGTCCTCCTCAATGCAGGCGTCGATCAACGCCTGGACTGAAGCCTCTTCTTGAAAAAGCAGAAAGGCGTAACCTGGAAGCAACAAAAAAAAGATCCTAATATAAAAAAATAATCATAAATTGAAATAATTTAACAGTTTCAGCGAATACATGCAGGAAAAACATAAAGTTTAGCTTCCAGAGCAAATATCTTAGTACACTCAAAATAAGACAAAACTAGCTTAAAGTTTTGAATTTGTTCTATTATTACAACTTCATGACTTTTTGTCATACGACTTTATTCTCGTATTATTACAACTTATTCTGATAATATGCCTGTTTAGTTTTGTCTTATTTCATGTGTTCCAAGATATTTGGTTGGTCTGTCATATTTTGTTTTGCTTTTCTTTCCTCGTTTGCCTCCATGATGCAAACGCTTCGCTCCTCAGGGGAACCATTCAATATTTAGCAGTCTAACACCGCTGAGTTTCATGCAGGAAAGAAAACAGTAAAACTTCCTCAGATGGTCTCTGAGCGCTGCTGCATCATTTAATGTGGAGAGCAGAGACTTCCTTCAAGGTCAGAGTGACAGAAACCGATTCAACATCCATCTAACGAAATTAGAGGCACAAAAAAACCAGACAGAAAAATCCACCTGAGATGTAAACATCAATGGAAATGGATAAAAACAAAACATTTATATCTTCCACTTCTTTTATTTCACAATGTAATTTTGTTCCTCTTTATTAAAGTTGGTAAGTTACCATCTAACCTCCTCCTGACCCATTTATAGTCTATTTTCTCAATTTTATCCAGAGCTACAAAAACTATTTCTAAAATGTCAGCAAATTACAGATTTTGTTTTTTATCCACAGTAAAATTCCAGCATTTATAAAGTAAGTTTTCAAATTTTTTCAGCAAAAACAATAGAAATGAACTAAAAACAGTTTCAATTCACAACTACATGATATTATTTATTAATAAATTAATGTTTTGTGTTATTATTCTACATTCAACAGTTTTCAAATGCACCTGACTGGTCTGAGAACAAAACACAAAAACTATACATGGATTAACGTAAAAAAAATATAAGCCAACATTTATCTCAAGTCATCAAGAAATTAGTAATAAAAAATATTTACGGCATTGAAACAACCCAAACCAAATGTTTTTATTCCTCAAATTAAATGCTAAAACAGAAAATACAAAGAAAATTTTAAAAAATCTGAAAGATTTTTCCTCCTACGTTTTCTGGCATTTAGTACATAGAAATTATTTTGTTAATTCCAACAAACGTAAAGCAAAAAAAGTTTTGTCTGATTAACGATTAATCAGATTAATCCTGATTAATCGGTTAATGAAGTAATTGTCATCTTAAGTAATCGATTAATAGTTGACTGGAATAAAGACTCAAAAAACGGCAGTTTGCTGAAAGAAAAACACAATCAGAGCAGAAATTAAACCAGAATTGTACAAAAAATAAACAAACTTTGCATTTAATAAAAAAAATATATATATATTCGTCTGTAAATTTTTTAGCCAAAACTTCTCAAATGGCATCTGGTTCGAATCTACTTCTAGGCATCTTTTAACTAGCGACTATTAATTAGTTTATCCAAAAGATGTATTTCTAAAATTGTATAAAAAGGCAAAAATATAAAATTTTGATGATTAACTGATTAATCATCAAGATAAATGATAACAAAAATAATCGGAAGTTGTAGTTGTGAAAATAATCTGGTTTCTACTGTAAAAGTTTTCCAAATTTAGGCTTTTTATCATCGAATTTTACTACAAAATTGCAGGCAATATCAGAATATCAAGCACTTTCCAAACCTTGAAAACATCAAAGTTTCAAGGATTTTAAGCACTTAAATGAACCCTGGAACTAAGAGCTGCAGTTGTTGGTGCGTCAGCTGTTCACTCCCATCAGCGTTTATGTGTCAGGGGAATAAGAAGCGATCTGATTGGCTGATTAGGATCAGAAACATCCCGGCGTGTCGCGCGATGCCGGCGGCCAGAGGACACAGCGTCACAACAACACACACTTAAACACATGCAGAATGTGCAAAAACGGAGGAGTTTAAACAAATACTCCCATCTTTTTTTATCATTAATTTTTCATTTTGTCCATTCCTCAGTGCAGCTGCAAACGTTGAGACAAACAGAGAAAAGAAGGTAATAAAAAAGAAATGGCTGACTCAGCAGAGTGGGAGAAAAATATGATGTGAGGCGAGAAAAGAAGAGGAGCCGATCAGAGAAATTATTTAGATTCAGGTTTTTATATTTCTGATGAAAAATAGGGACAGTTCAGATTAACTACCAAATATGGAGACATTATTCATCCTTAAGGTCTGTTGGACTGATGGACAACTTTCCATTTTAAAATTTTATTTCCAACTCTGGAATGAAATTTAAAATTGAAGCTGTTTGTTAGTTGGGAGGAAGCAAGGACAGGAGGAAGGAAGAAAGAAAGAAAGTAAGGATGGAAAAAAGAACCAAAGACATGGGACAGGAAAGAAAGGATACAAGAAGGACAAAATATACAGGAAGGAAGAAAGAAAGATAAGAAGGACAAGAGAAAACAGGAAGAACAGCAAAAAGGATGGAAGGAAGGAAGAGAAGCACAGAGTAGAAGGTAAGGAAATAAGGAAGAATGGAAGAAAGTAAGGACACATCAGAAAAGGAAGAAAATTCAAAAGGATACTGGAAGATAGGAAAGACAGGAAGGGAGGACAAAAGGACACGAGAAGGATGGATGGGATGAATGACAGATTTGAATAAAAGGAAGGAAGGAAGCATGAACACGCAAAGGAATGAAGGAAGGAGGGATGGAAGGAAAGAAGTGAAGAAGAAGAAAGAGGAAATCAAACATCTACATCTGATACAGAATCTGAAATCCAATATTTAACTGAATAATTTCTGTACATGTCCAGAACTTTAAGAATTGAGGACTTTAAGGGCAATCCTCAATTCTATTAAACATTTACAATAATCCAAAAGGATCTAATTAATTAAAACCATTATTTACACAGCAGAGCTGAAACACACAGAGGCTAAAACACAAACCGCTACCAGCTGCTTTAAGCGTCCAAATAAAGCTGCCTCATCATCGGCTGGCTGACGCTTACATAAGGACGGGATGTCATTCAGATAAATCTATGGTGCAGGACAACGTCATCGCCCCTCAGAGAGACAGAGGAGGGGAAAAACTTAAACGGGGTAAAAATAAGGCATGAAAAGGCAGAGCTAGCCAGCAGCTCTTCCAGTCTGAGAGAGAACAACATGTTCTGTGACCCAGAGGGGGAGGGAAGAGAGGCAGATGGAAAAGAGAGTAAAACAGGAAAGGAAAGGTGGGAAGAGAATGAATGAGGCTTTACAAGCTGAATGTTCAGAAATAGGCTCTGGTGAGCAGGAGCCTTTCAGGAAGTGGAGCAAAAGACGGTGAAAGTGAAACAAACTCCCGATTTCACGAGATTAACTAACCCACCGACTGAAACTAGGCCACTGTGGCCAGACAACATTTGCATAAGGCTTAAAAATGGGACTTGATGCGCAAAAATTCCCATTTTGAATAGTTTTGTACTGTTTTAATCAGATGGGTCTCAACTGCTTCAAACAAAAGACCAAGAGCTTTAAAAAGCAAGAAAGAAAAAACAACTAACCATTTTCTGGGAATAAGTTCATGTTTTTAGGTGTTTATAAAATTACAAAACATTCACAATGTAACGTCACATGTCAGCAGGCTCTGCCCCTCACCTAGCAACCCTGGTCTGTTACCTAGCAACCCCAACCAAGCCCAGCCTGTCACCTAGCAACCCAAGGGGAGCTCCAGCACGTTTTGGTCAGCTGGATTTAAAGCCGATAGGAAAGATAAGTTTTTTGTTGTTGACTTAACATCCAAAAACCATCAGCTACATTCTTGTTGGTTGTGCAGAATTCTCCACTTCTGCTTTTCAAAGATGTACAGTAGCATAATTGTGCATCGGTTTGCAGCCATTTTCAGATGAGTAAATGTTGAGTTGGGAATCGTGGCAGTTACAACTTATTTAGATTTAAAGTGACAAGATGGCAAAAAACCAGCTCATTCTGAACGGAGCTAAAACTGGCAGAAGTGAGCAGACTGAAATAGTCATAAAATGAGGTAATTGGTGGTGAGGATGGCTGCGGAGGACCCAGGTTGGGGTGTGAAAAAGGATGATTTAATTAAAGCTCTTACAGATTAACAAAAAACAGCACAGGTGAACTAGGAAGCAAGAAACTCAACACTGGCAGCGAAGACAAACAGCAATGACAACTTGACACTTTGACAAGGACCCGACGAGGAAACACAGTCACAGGTGGGATTAAACACATAAAGGAGTAACCAAGGAAACAGGACACAGCTGGGATCAGTCAAGACAACACAGGAACTAAACTGTCTAGAAAAACACAGAGACCTAAATCCTTATCTTAAAATTGTTTTGTGCAAAATAATGTAATGCACAATTAGACAACCATTCATCTTTGAATAGCAGAAGTGAAGCCTCCTGCACAACCCACAAGAATGCAGCAGGTGGTTTCTGGGTGGTAAGTCATCAACAACAACGTATCTTCTCCAGCAGCCATTGTACAGCATATGCAGTGGTAAAACCAGCAGACCAAATTGGAGCTCCACTTGGGTTGCTAGGTAACGGGTTAGACTTGGCTGGTGTTGCTAGGTAACAGTGTTGTGCCCCCAGTGTGACTTAATCAAGAGGTTTTTGAAATGGCTCATTTTCCAGTCACCAAAAGATGTGAATGTTTTCTCTGAATGATGTTTTCAAGCAGTTAAAATCATCATTTGAATGTATTTTCTATTTGCTTTGGGTATTTTTCCAAGACATCATCATCAGCTTTATTAAAGACACAAATAGGTCCACAGAAAGATAATTTAAGAAAATAATTTAAAAAAACAATCACATAAAAAGATAATAACCACATATATAAGTCACTGATTTAAAGAAGCATATAATGGCTTTGTTTGATTATCTAAAAACATCTAAGTGAGAAACTTCAGAAGGAATAGATCCATAATGGTGTGTGTAAATATTAGCGTTTCTCCAAATCAATGTGACCCACTTCATCATCTTTAATCTGAGCGAATGAGCTGATACTCAGTCCGGACCCTGCTGAGGATGTGTCTGCCTCCGTCAGCCTTGCGCAGTGCGGAGGCTTATGCCACGGGATGAGAGTGGAGATCTGCAGTGGCTCGTGCCTGCGATTTAGAAAGCTTTCCTCCTGAGCTCTCAGCACCGTCTGCTAAGGAAGGCAATGAAAGAGCGACGAGCAGGACGGATACTTTCCTGATTTATGGGAAGGTGACATATTGTCAGATTACCAGGAGGCGTCACTCTCAGCAGACATTTTATTAGTCCAGAAGTAAATTAATGTTCATTATTAACTGTTTCTTTCCATGTCGCAGCAATCAGTTGAAATTTATTGACTTTCAAATAATGTCTTGAATCTTTCTCTAATGGCATTTGGAAAGGCCATCACCTCACCATCGTCCCACTGGAACGCCATGTTGTTCAATTTTCTGCTGAACATCTTTCAACATTGATATAATTTGCCAGTATAAATAAAAAATTATTTGATTAGATTGACAAAATAATATTTAAACCTTCATGTGAAGATAACTTCACAAATTTTGAGAAATTTCACCAAAGCCAGAGAGGCTGAGGGAATGAGTGAAGAATTAAACAAATGTACATGAAAAATATAAAACTGAAATAAATCACTAAAATCTCTAAACTAATGAAAGATTCAGACTCTAGATGAGTGTATTCAAAACTCACATCTAGGCAGTTAGGTTTTCATTCACAAACACTTGATTCAAGCGCTTTTGAATGACGTTTTTAAGTTTAGGTAGATTATTCTGCTGCTCCTCTCCTCCTCATGGCTCAGTCGGTGCAAACGACACCCAAGTCACCAAGGGGTCAGTCACTTAGCAGAGCGCAAGCATCTTTCCACTGGCACATCAAAGCCCGAGATCGAAATCCAAGTCTTCCCATTACCTCATCAAGTGAAAGTTATGTTGACTTTGCGGAAATCTAATCCAATGATGACCAGATACGGCGACTGACAGAGTCATGCTGCCGGCTTCTCCGGCTTAAATGGTGACATTTAAGTCCAGGGTTATCTCAGCAGCTGGGACGTGTCTGCGGATTGGTTCTCAACGAGCACTAGGCCCACAGAAACGCCTTCAGAAATAACGCCACCTGATGCGTCTATATGTTATGTTTTAAAGGGGACCTGTTATGTAAAATTCACATTTTCCATGTTTTTGTACTTCCATTTGCGCCTCTAATGATTCTAAAAAGGAAAACACCCAGCTCTTTTTTTGGTGTCTGGAAAGGGATTCTGCTTGTTACCTAGCGACCCAATCGGAGTTCCAGCGCATTTGGTCAGCTAGTTTTGCCTTCTTCTTTTCTTCTGCTTTGCAAAGATGTATGGCTCTATATTTCTATATGTTTTCAGTCATTTTCACATGCAAGTCTAAATGGCTAATGCTGAGTCATGGTTGTGGAAAGCAGCAGGTTATTTGGCTTTAAAGTGACAAGAGGTCCTAAATCGGCTCATTCTGAAACCAACGAGACTAAAATCTCATTATCCAGGAATGATTTTGTGCAAAAAATGTGATGAACATGTTTTGTATAGCCCATAGACTTATTCTAACCTTTAAGTTTTACTTTACTGGAGACAGAATAACCTTGAAGAAAAAGAGGGGAAGAGAATGAGAAAAACCTCAAAGGCTTAGGAAAACTGGAGAGTACTTGAGGATAAAGCAGAGAAATCAAGCATTGCTAATCATCTCAATTTGAAGCAGTCACTCAGTGTAATCCCAACACAACGGGGGGAAAGATAAATCAAGTCCTGGGTAATGGAGGAAGATTTAGCACTGAAACTGGGGCACTTCTCTGTACTCAAAGAGAACAGACCTCTGCACTGAATGACTCATGGTGTGATAAAAACAAAATTATAAAACGCTGATCATGACCATCTGCAGGCAAAGGACACTGCAGTTGTAACCTTTTCAAGGTACAGTTATTGCTGTGTGACGCAAGCGTTTCTCAGGAGTTTACAGCTTCCACAGTTCAAACAACGCTGTACACACAACGAAACCTTCAACCCTCCTCCTCTTTTGCCCCAAGTCACAGACCAAAATAGCTCCTTCACATCTGAAGCTCATCGCCAACAATAGCTGAGTGTTTGGATGATGGGAGGCAGTTTGAGCGACAGCGGCATGATGACTACAGCGTCTCACTTGCACTTTAAAGGAATCGGTTTTGAGCATCAGCTGCTACAACTCGGCTTCAGTGGGTTTCCAATGTCTTTCCTTTGATGGGTTTTTAACTTTATGAACTCACAGCTTTATAGAAAGTATTCCCAATCTGGTTATTCTGTGTTTCAGTGTCTCTTTTCCAGATTGAGTCATTAGTTCTGTTTCCATTACAAATCTCTGCTAACATCGGAGGGGAAAAAACTCACAATTTCACAATTGCAGTGTTTCCATTAAATATGAAGTTAAATTAAAATCACATGTGAATAAGATTGTTCACGTGATAAGTCATTAAAATGAAAATCACAGTAGCAAAGGATGTCACAGTTACATGAGATGTATTCATAATTTAGCCATCAGAGGAGACGTTTGCTTTGGAGCGATAAACGATATACTTGGGAGAGATGACACAGAAAAGCTTTAGATTCAACACATTCAAATGACAACTTTCTATAAACTGCGAGACAAACATCATCCTCCGACCACTTCCTGTTGTCTTGTTTGTCGTTTCTGCCAGTAATAACACCTGGCTGTTGACTGTGCAACTCGTGTGATGCGAAAATTTTTTTATTGCAGCTTTGCAAAATAATTCTATTTCAAAACCTCCTCAACCTAGCGTACAAACTTCTCACAGAAAAACAGTTTTTTTGGACATTGTGGTGTTCCTATTAAGCAAATTTCAGAGAGTATGCCTGGTCTAATGCTACTTTGTCTTACTGTCTCTATTCCAGATTGAGGCACTGACGAAGTTGTTGGTGCCCAAAAAAATTTGTACCTTCTTTCTATTCCAAGACAAACGTTTCTGTGTTTTGTTATCTTTCTGTAATTAGCCATCTGTTTTTCATTTCAGTAGAAAGTACTCCTCATTTAGTGTCTCTTCATTCATCTGCATCTCCATTTTGAAAGGAAAACACTGATTAAGTTATTACTTATACAGACTTTTGGAGCTTTCCGTGCTTTTCCTTTCTCCTAGAAAGTACCCCTGGCCTTGTGTTTGTTTGTTTACAGTTCCACGGTCCTATTGAATGTTTATCTGTGTAAAACTAAAACGGTTTAACTGAAGACGACTGAATTCTGTTATAGTTGGAGTTGAATGAACTACGCTAATGTGAGTTCCAGCACATTTCCACTACATCGGTAATGGCAAAGCTAATTTTCATTTAGCATTTCACTTTGAAAACATTTAGCACACTTAGCTTTCCCAAATAAAATTCTAACACTAATTCTAACGTGTCTGTTTAGTAAACCTTCAGCTGAATAAATGGTTAATTCTTTAGGTAGATAAATGTTTATGTTCATGCTATTATTTTGAAGTGGTTTAAAACAGTTTATGCAGCAGTTCTGCTCTCGTGTTATCTATTATTTTTGATGCATTGTGGGTATCAACATGGTTAAATTGAGGACATTAGCTTTCGCTACACGCTATGTTGGTTTAGCGCATTAGTGTTAGCGGAATAAATATTTATGATTATGATTGTGCTAGCGCTTTAGGGTTAGCACAATTAATGTTTGAGTTAGTGGCCATGAATTCTATTGTACATATAATGTAGGATGAATCAAACATGTCGGTGCTACATTAATAAACTAAACTAAACATTATTAGCTTGCTTTGGACTCACGGTTTTGACCTGCAAACAAAATGAAACTCAATGTTTTCTCTTATTTTAAGTTTCATCTTGTTCTCCACCTACTGCTGTATTTTTAAGAGCTATTTGTTGCTCCAACCAGCAGCTAAATTTGCTGTTGCCTCTAGCAAACAGTAGTCCTCTAAGGTTGCTTTTTTTAATGCCACAGGGCAGCTTGTTGTGTCTGTAAACAGAAGTGATGGACGTCCGGGCACGAAAGGCTGGGCCAATAACATGAGCCTGCAGACATGTTGAGTTAAATAAAAAAAGGTTTCTGAACAGAACGCTGCATTTAAACTTCCTGCAATTATAAAAGATCCATTTTATCTGAACAAAACGACAGAACATTCATCTCAGCTCAACCATCAAAAGAATTTTTTATGACATATAATTAGCTCTATATTAAAAGGATCTACTTCGGAGCAACACTTTTTATTACATCTTTTGATCCATTACTGGAGTGTGACAATATTAGCATAGAGAAGAGGCTGAGGGGAAACAATCCTGCCTTGGCATCAACTTTCTGTCTCTGCCTGACCTTCATCCCAAGCACCAAAACAGTCCAGGCCCGGCCCCCGAAGCCAGACTGAGCCACGGTATGAGTCACCGCTGAACAAAAAACACTTTCATAACGGCACAGGCGCATGCTGCTGGCAGTTTAACGAGGAGCATGGTGGAAAGTGACAGTTATCTTCCATTCGGTCAAGCCTGAATGGATGCTCAACAGGCTCTGGACGCATATCCCACATTCTGCAGATCACTGGCAGAGCGAAACGTTCCCCTCCTCCAGGGTTTCTTATGTTTTCTCTTCTTGTTGCACTTAAATGTTTCAGTAATTTCTTTTTGCCTAAATCATCTTTTGGCAACGAGTGGAGATTTTTATTTTATTCATTGTTTTTTGCAAAAATAACTTATGCTAAAAATAATTTAAAACGAAAAGGACAAATAATCCTGTCCCTATTTGAAAAAGTAATTTCCATCTTAATATGGCAATTTACAGAAGAGGATTACTACCACAAAAAAAAATCTCAGACTTCAGGGTAAATTTTTTCCCCCGAGAAAATTCAGATTTTTTTCCTCATAATTTAGTTTTTCTCAGAATTCTCATTTTCACCGGAATTGTGTTTTTTTTCCCCTCATAATTCTTTTTTCCCCCTCAGAATTCCAACTTTGAATCAAAATTGTTCAGTATGTTTATGCAGGCAAATCTAGTCTTAAAATTCAAATCTACCAAACAACTTTGGGACAGTCTTTCAATCTGGATAAAGTTCACATTTATTAATTCTATAAGATTTAAGGAAGAAACGTATGTGATCATTTTCATACACCAACAACATAATTGAAGAATGTTTGATTATTTATTTTTATTTTGACAAATATACACTGAATTATAAAGTTTAAAGTCTAAATTATTATTTTTTTATTATTGGCTCTAACGCTCTTCTGTAGAAATTAGCTGTGATTATCCATATTTTTAGGTTTATTGTCACTAACTACACTGGCCTGATTACTGCCAGACCCTCAAACGAATATCTTAATCAAAATTTCTCCATCATAAGGTGGGCAGAAATACGTTAAAATCGATCCAAAGGTGGCGCTGTCCATTACAGAAGCTGAAGTTTGACATCTACATCCTTCTTCTGCGCATTGCACAGCGAAGTTTGATTAGAGTCAAATATAACTAGTAGTATTTACAAATACAAATAAAATATATATATTCAGTACTGAGAATTAAGGCCTGTTGGTTGAATCAAACCTGAGCTCTTTTCTTTGATTTGACATGTCAAATTGCGTTTTGGGCCACCTTGTTATGATGACCCAACCCAGATTGAAGGGGTAATGCATTGACCCATCTGGAAAGGGTTACCAAGCCATTTCTCAGAGGCTTCAGCAAACCACAGCAGGCACCATTATCCAGTAATGGAGAAAACGTGAAACAGTGGTGAACCTTTTAAGGAATGGCAGGCAAAATGAAATCAGTAACCCATCACAAAATAACCCAGAACAAAAACTGAAGAACTCCAGGCCTCAGTCAGTTAGTTAGCATTCATGATTTAACAAAAAAATAATAAAAAAATCATCCGTGCGAGAGGCAGAACCACCTCTAACCAAAAAGAACATGAAGTCCCATCTCACAATTTCCACAACACATATTAGAGGAATATTCAAGACCTACATATGGAGTAAAACTATCAGCAGTTCAGAAGAAGAATGCTACACTGACAGTCATCACACATTCAGCGGTGCAGCAAACAGCAAAATGAGCTCCAAACACATGAACGATACAAAAAACAAATCCAACAGAAAAACACTGCAAACAAAAACAGAAGTCCTCCAGACCACTAGGGGGAGTCGACCACCAAATCAAATGGGACTCTGTCAAGATTTAACAAGATGTATAGGAAGAAAAAGAGCGTTACACTTCACGTTTTACTTTTTCAAGCATGCAGTGTTTTACAACATTATAGAACACCAACATGTTTACACAGGTAGTATTACTCCCCCTAGTGGCCTGGAGGATTTCTGTTTTCTGGAGCAAGTTTGCAGTCATTTTTGCTCTTTGTGGAATTTCCACTTATTGCGTCTATTTTATGTTCACAGCATTTTCTGTTGCATTTGATTTTCGAATTTATTTGTTTTGGAGTTACTAGTTGGTTTGCTTTGCTTTTCCCGCTTGTCGGCTACCAAATCAACACAATACCGAAATAACTGAAATCAAATATCTGTCTTTGATGGGCATCTGTCGTTTTGAGAGATTACACACACCTGACGACTCGGTGCAGTCACGCAGTTTCAACTTTACACAACATTGCAGAGTTCACTAAAATCAATCAATATAACAAAAATTCCCATCAGAGAGATGATGGCAGGATTATTCTTCCTTACAGGGGAGTGTTTGCTGCATCAGGCAATGTCCAGAGAGTTTTGTCAACGTCTGATCACTTCATTTGGTGAAATGTTACCCGATTTCAAAACTTCATCAGTGCAGAAAAATAGTTGAATGAATTCAACTTAATGGTGACACAATGCGGATAATCTGTCCTGCTTGTTGAATATTAATTAAACAGAATGAAAAATAAATGACATATTTTAAAAAAACATTTCTTTGTTGCTCAAATTGATGGACAAACGAAGCAGTTTAGCACAATCTCTGATCTCGTTTCGTTGCTTCATTAGGACCTTAAGACAAAGATTAAACAAAAAAGTGGCCTAATCAAAGTCAGATCCAAGTCTGACTAAGATACGGCGGCATAACCTAAAACTGGCCATTCATGCTTAAAACAATAGACATTTTAGTGAGCCAAAATTCCTCTATAGCGACGTAAACGACTGTTGCATCCAATGAAGGATGGCAGTTTAAACAAATCGATTTGGATCGGCCTTTTGCTTTAGAAAAGCAGTCATTATTTAAAAACTGCTCCTTTTTTGTAGGTGTCACAACACGCCAAAAACAGATGAAATCAGTTAAGGGGTCAGACATGTTTTCACAGCTCAGTATTTCTCAGTCCCACAGGCATTGGACGCACTTCGCTCTAAATCCCGAAGCCATGAGCTGCAAGGCTTCTGTCACCTTTCCAAGATGGCTGGCCGGATAAAACGGAGAGCGAGACGCTAAACGGGAAGTTTCAGAAGTGAGAGATGAACACTGCACAGATGAGCGGACCCATCCGCCTCCTCCCTTACATGGTGGCGTCTTCCAGCTGCCATAAGCTCGTTCATTCCCCTAAAAGGATGCTGCATTCCCCCCCTCTTGGATTACGAGAGGCGATTCAAAATAATCCCTCTGAGAATAAAAAAAAAAAGATGTAAAAATAGTTGGGAGAGGAAAAACTGGCAGAGATATTCGCAGGTCCTCCAGACGCAGCGCATTACCATCTGCCTATGGAATGCCAATTATTTCCAGAGTAGATTCATAACATGAGACAAACTACAGCTCCAAAGCAAAAAGGAGCGGCACAGGAGAGCAGTGATAATGATGCGGCGTTAGGGCCACAACAAATAGGACAAACAGGAGCAAATTTCAATCAAAACACTCAGAAATGTTTAGATTAATCTCAGGAATTTTCTAGAAAAAACTGACATTTCTGATATTCAAAAGTCTAAAATTTACGACAAAAAAAAAAAATAAAATCAGAAAAACAAAAAAATTATATCCCAACTCCTCAGGAAATGGATCCTAAATCAGCTGGATAGTTAAATCCTACACGAGGGATTCCTCCAGAAAACAGAAACCTGCATCGCTGCCCAGCTTGAGTGGAGTACAGCTGAGCAATACGAGTCTCTGCAAACCATACACCCACAGGGATATTTATTGATACACGTTTCTATGATGAGCGAAAGCCGGGACAACCTGCTGTTACCTTTAGGTGGGAAGTAGGATTTGCTTTCAGCTTTGTGGGGCCAATCCACTACCAGGTGCCCGTAGCGGCGGAAACTGTTGGTGATTTCATCTGTGGGGAAAAAACAAACAGAAGAAAATCTGAAATGTGATGAGTTTTCTCATACGGTATTGAAAACAAGAACTCGATGTGGAACGAAATGCCACATTGAGAGGGTGTTTTTTCTTTTTTTCTTGAGGGAAGCAGCCGCTGCATTAAAGGAAATGGGCTGAATCGGACTGTGGAAACGCCATAGAGCACGTAATGCGCCTTTACTCAGTAGAGCGCGCTCTTAAACATATGAAAGTAATCGGGCCTCATTTAAATTAAACTGCTCTGGATGGAAGATGATGAACTGCAAAAACACAAAATCTCACTAAGTATTTTAATAGAGTTTCAATTGCAAATATCTAAATACACTTAAAATAAAACAAAAATAACTTATAAGTCACTTTTCAGCAAAATATAGATGCCTGTCTTAAGTAAATAAATCCTAAATATTGAAGAAAAAATTCCAGTTCCACTGGCAGATTATTTCACTTATTTCACAATCGTTACCTAGCAACGCCAGCCAAACTCAGCCCGTCGCCTAGCAACCCAGTTCTAGTTCCACTGGCAGATTATTTCACTTGTAACAAAACATTTTTCCCACATTATATGTAAATTCATCTGCCGATAAAGGTAGTTATTTTTCATCATTTAAAAAGAATTATTTTCGTAAAACAAACTCCTGTATCTTGCTGAAGTTACTTAGTGCCGATTCCACACATTATGTACAATCATCCATAATACGTTTAAAAACAGACTATTAAATGGACAAATGCCACATCAACGTTACAAGACTAAATTAGGATATGCCATCCCCTTGTATTTTGTGCTATTCAGTTAAGAACCCCCCTTAATGTGTCGTTTTTATTTTGTTTTTGGTTGTTCTGTATTTTCTGCTTATTATCATTCCTATGTTTTATTTTACTTTATTCTGTGAGTCTACTCTAAAAATGTTAACAAAAAAAAAGTGGAAAAAAAAAACCCCAGACTACTATACCAGGGTTTATAACTACAATTAGTAACAACAAAAAATTAGAAGTTGATTATTTGACAAAAAATATCCAATTTTTAACCTACATAAACCCATTTGAGATGTGGCTCTTCTGTAGAAAACTAATGTTTCTGGGATGTGTACACTGCAAAAGCACAACATCCTACCAAGTGTTTTCATGTAGTTTTAGGGCAAATATCTTAGTACACTTAAAAAATGACAAAAACTATTTAGCAAGATATAGAAGCTTTTTTATAGGTCAATAATTCTTTAATATGGATAAAATGTACTAGCTCCATGTAAAAATGTTTTTTTTTTTTGTATTTTTAACTTGTTTTATGAGGGTATTTTTGCAGTATAATGTCAATGTGCCTGTAAATGGAGTTGATAGATGTCAGCATGACTGTAACAGGCAAAAAGTCAAAACTACAGCGTGTTCTGGGAAGTTTCCAACTGGGGCATAATATGTATCAAGGTGAAACTTAGTGCAAAAAATGAAAATAAAAAATACAAAATAATAAAAAAATTTCCTTTACCTTCATCTATGTCAGGAGGAAGACCTCCAACGAACACTTTCCTGGAGTAGCGCTCCATCCTCTCGCTGTTCTGACAGCGGGTCGGCGAGTTCAGGCCCGGGGTCAGGGAGGGGTCACCGTGGCCATCGTCAAGGAAACCATCCTCAAAGGGGAAAAGACAGGAACGACCTGGACGGGGGCGGAAGAGTGAAAAGAACAGCAGAAAAGATGGACAGAGAGGAGGAGTGGGGAGGTAAAGAGAGACTGTGAGTTTTTACTGCAGACTTATGCCTAAACTACATCTTTATTTCTAATTATCAGATCGTTATGCAGCGGTTCTTTCCACAAAAGTAATTGCAAAAAACAAAGAGGCATGTAAAGAGAAGCTATGAATGAATAAAAAAGGTTAAAACATAGGTAAAAATAAATTGACATCATAATCAACATTTCTTTGCAGTCACTATGGCATTGTAGTGTTAGTGTTATTAAAGACAACATTTTATAAATTTGGCTGTAGTTAAATACAGATTTGAAGGGGAATTGATGACGAGTTATTTTATAATATTTACAGTGGATTACAGTAGATTTAACTTGTTCAAAAGTCAGTTTTTCTGGGATGTAAAAATAAATTCCTGAGCTAATTTTTAAAACACTAACCCGTTTTATTTTCCTGCTGAAATCAATCTTTGGTTCATTTGACTTTTACATTTACTTTCACATTTTTTTTTCCATAGGCCAGAGTAGGGCGGCCATCTTGTTTGACAAGCGTTTTTTTTATATTTGGACTTTGAATTCAGGTCAACTATACAACAAAATATAAGGGTCAAGCAATAGATTTTTTTCCCTTTTTATGAGAATAAAAGTATCAAAATAATAGACAATCTTTATTGTTATCAATTGTACGTTTAAAATTTTTCATTCTGTTTCACATAAGGACTTTTTGTGGAGAGCAACTGAAGCCAGACATTATTTGCTGCAAAGCTTGAATCCCTGCAGGACGAAATGTTGCGTCACACAGCAGTTTTCCTTCTTAATGAATAAACACAAAAAGCACATCAAGCCACCGACGAGCCATACTGGAAGATCCCTGAAGATCATTTCTTATTTTGCCATTTTTGGAATCAGTCCACACAAAAAGATTACAAGATTAAGAGTTTAGTTTGTCATTGTTTTTATTTTTAAAGCTGACTCAAAGAGAGCAGATTCGTTCCCCCCACTCAGCGCCCAACAAGATTAATTCAAGCAGAACCGATGACCCTTCGCCCCCTCCCAGATTAAAGACACAAGATGGAAAACAAAGTGTCAAAATTAGCATGATTCCATTCAACCACAGCACAGATGAAAGCCACGAAGTGACACCACAATTAGACACCCCAAAAACAAATCAGCCTCTATGCAAAAAAAACAAAAAAAAAAAAAAACACGGCCGGCTCGGGAAGCAGAACACGTTACCTCGTCGGCGGCCATAGCTCCGGCCTGCTTGATAGCGCCATGGAGGGGAGAGAGGGAACAAGGAAAAGGAAAAAATATAGAGACGTGGGTTTTCTTGAACTAAAACAAACTAGCAACATCGCTAAGGTAACAATGGCGGACCGTGTCTAAACGTCGGCAACAGCACAAGAGATTATTACAGCCACAGGGAATAGGGTACGGAAGACGGTTAGTGCCACTGAAAAAATTATTTTAAAAAAGTCTCACTTTTTTCTCAGAATTTTGAGAAACTTCAAACTTTTCTTTTGAGATGAAAAGTCAAAATTTTGAGAAAAACATCAGACATGAATGGCTGACATTTAACCCTAGAAATTTGAGAAAAAGTCAATTTTAAGAAAAAAGTCAAAATGATGAAGACTACATCAAAATTCTGAAAAAATGTCAGAATTCTTTAAAAAACTGATAAGTTCTGAGAAACGCATCAGAATTCTCAGAAAAAAAATCTGAAATCTTCTGAGATCAAAAGTCAATATTCCAAACTTAAAAGTCAGAATTCTAAAAAGTCAAAAAAAAAAAAAAACATTTTCAGCCATCCTAATTCTCTTCCAAATATGGAGGACTAATCTTGTCATATTTAGGAATAATGTGGAAATAAAGAAATGATTCATTGATATAATTACAAATAAAATAGTGTGCCACTATTTTCAACAAAATATTAAGAGATTTAACAATTGATAAATTAATTAGGCGTAAATGTGTATTTCTGTCTTAATTTTTATACCTTAATTTATTTCTGTGCTTTAATGCACTTTATTAATCAAAACTGATAGTTTTCAGTGTTATATTTTTCTTTTATTTACTTATTAAAACCCTCTCTTCCTTTCATACTTACTATCATCATATATACTTAAAACATGTTTTTCAAATTATTTAACTGATTTTGTTTTTTATTTCTTAAACACTGATACATTTTTGGTTATATACCTCTTTGTATTTTTTTTTATTTTTATGGAATATTACGGATTTTTTTCTGTCAATAACTTCGAGCTAAAGTGACCAAAAGACTGACTATCAATGCCCATCTGCGTTACTGGTAGAAATGCACCAATCAGATATTAATATCTGTATTATACCTATTTTGAAAAAAATTCTAGATCCGGTATCAGTGACAATGTGCCCAATCCATAATGGCAGATCTATTCAGTATAGTTCTATGCTTTAATGTTTATTTTGCATTATATTTAGAATTTAAAATATAATGCAAAATATATTTTTGCATGATTCAAATGTATCATTTGAAAGATTTGTTGCAGTTTATTTTTACATGTTTGACCAAGGTAGACAACCTACTGTTTTTTGTCAGGTTCAATTTCTTTATTATCTATTTTGCAGAAGCTATTACTACTCTTAATTGCACTTATTGGACAAGTTAAAGTTGTTACATGTTTGACCAACAGCTTGTGCAGCTATTGGTGTTTTTTAAGAAACATTTTAGTTGAGCACTGTTTGTCTGTATACATTCTGTTATTTGTTTTCACTAACCCTCAGATATAGATATCGGTAGTGACAAAAGCGGCTCGGTGCGTTCCTAGTTACAACAGTTTCAAACTAATTCTATAGAATCAACATTTTTAAATAAATTAAAAATGGCAGGATTGGTCCTCCTTAAATCTGCTGCCCCTGCCTTGGCAACAGAGGCGCAGCGGCTTAATGCACGGCCGCACAGCCCCAGTGATTGTGATCTGAGTTTAATGAACCTGCAATAGCTGCACTTCCTGCTAATCTTCTGTGAATATTCACAAATGAGGCCATAAAGAGGCGTGCTGCTGGGCCGGAGGTGTAGCCGGTTTAGTCATTACCATCGCTCTGGTGAAATATTAAGAGCTGGTCGACAGGTCAGATGGAGCAGGCCATCTGAGAGTGGAAACTTCCCGATGGTGTATGAATATGGCCGGCTGATAGCAAGGTACAAACGGAGAGTTTGAACTGGACAGAGACCAAATGTGACCCTATCATGACCTTTAGCAGTAACGTGAGATAAGAAATATATAAACTGTAACTTCAAATTCATATTTTCTAGCTCACTCTGGAGATTCAAATAATCAATTTCATTGTAAAAACACAAAATCTAATTACCCTTGAAATGAGACAAAACTTAAAATAATCTGTTTTAAGTAAATAATTCCTTAACATTCATAAAAAATTTTATTATTTCAATTGGCAGATACACTTGCTAATAAAATGACAATTTCCCCATGTAATAAGTGAAATAATCTGCCAGAAGAACTAGAACTGGGATGCTCGGTAACGGGCTGGGCTTCGCTGGCATTGCTAGCCAGCGAAGCTGATGTCATTTTTCATCAATATCAAGAAATGATTTCCTTAAAACAAGCTTCTGCATCTTGCTGATAAGTTACTTTCAAGTTAGTACACTTGAATTAAGATAAAACTAAGATATTTGCAATAGAAATCAGACAAAAAGTAATTGGTAAGATTTTGTGTTTTTGTAGTGTAACGAGTTAATCTAAAGTTAATTGATCTTATCAATCAACTGACGATTAATTAATGTAATTAATGTGCACCAACCATAACATAATATAAAAATAACAGGAAAGGTTAAATTTTGTATCATATTTTAAAAAAAATACTTCAAATAAAACATCAAAAATAATGTCTGGTTTCAAAAACCTCCAGGATGTAAAGTCACAAATCAGTAGGCACTGTTACCTAGCAACCCCAGCAGAGTTCCACTCTGCTGGGGTGCTAGCAACACAAATGGAACTCCAGCACATTTGGTCAGCTAGTTTTACCGTTTTACAATGGCTGCTGGATTTAAAATATATATATATATTTAACATTTTTCATGGAAAGAGTCTTTGCTTGTCTTAAAACACTATATAAGTCTGATGTCATTTAATAAAGTGTCGTTATTGACTTTTCAAAAATGTAATGTTGTATAATTGCACATCTCTTTGCATTTTCACAGATTTGAAAATGCAAAGAAGCAGCTTATTTGGATTTAACATGACAAAAGTCCCTAAAACATCTCATAGGCAGAATTGGCCAGGCTAAATTCTCATCATCCAAGAGTGATTTTTGTGCAAAAATATGTAACAAACATGTTCTGTATCGCCCACAGAGAGATCCTAACCTGTTCAAGAAGACATAATGGATCACCTGTACAGATAAAACCTGAAATCCTGCTGTTTGAACAATAAAGCACAGAAGAAGTTAAATGCCAACAAACAGCAGGGGGAGCAGATTCTCTTGTACCCCTTAACTCATTGGCCACAATAGCAGACTTGTCTCCTCAAAACCCAATAAGCGCCTTGGCATTGTCAGACCACCACTATCCGACTGTATTGTCTCTTCTGCCTGGCTACGTTTTCATTAGAGAAACCTGGGAAGTCTTTCTGCAGCGTCGCCCTTTCACCGCCTGGCCTCAGCAAAAACAAAGTCGCCTAGCAACCAGGCAGAAACGGGGAGCGCTCCGGGTTGGGAAAGCATTAGATGCCTCAGCGGCGGAGACAATGCAAGCCACGAGGGAGAGGGGTTAGGAATAAGCACGAACTTCAAACTGTGCGCTGCCTGGGAGGGAGAGGAAATCTGGGTGATTCCTCCTGGGTCCCGCGGGTTTGAAGTGAGAGACAAACCGCAACAACAAAAAACCTCAGAGAGGAGGACCTTCGCCTGCTTTCTTCTTCGCTTCAGAAGAAACGAACGCACCGTCCCTGGAGATTCCCTCACAGTGTGACGCCTCGGCGCTAACGGGAGGAAATAAAGCAGGAATTCCTAAAAGCTGATGCTGACGTTCGTCCCTGACAAGTTTAGAAGATCTTGAGTAGATAAAAAGGAAAATGGTGCCCAGGAAACCAAAACCCCAACTGGGCAAGCCCAAAGTAGAAACTAGAGCTAAGCTGTTCAAACTATTTCCCAGGCAACAAAATTAATTAAATTAAAAAAATTATTATAAAAAATTTATTAGTTTGTGATTTTTTTTCTGCTCAACAATAAGCTTTTTCTTTTATGGGTGCGGGGTAGGGGGAGAGATCTTATTATATGGGTTAGGGTTACAATTTCCACATTTTTCGGCGTCACTAATTGTTTTCTGCTTTGTTGGCCAAAACTTTTACCATTCTTGACTTGTGGTCAGGGGCCAAAATGCTTTCAAGGGCCACGCTTTGGACAACCCTGAACTAAAGCATTACTGAAATAGGTGAACCTCAAGTTGAACGT
Organism: Phalloptychus januarius; assembly: GCA_902982915.1. Lineage (NCBI taxonomy): Eukaryota > Metazoa > Chordata > Actinopteri > Cyprinodontiformes > Poeciliidae > Phalloptychus > Phalloptychus januarius. Next base: position 2,878,965 of record CADWAE010000242.1, on the reverse strand, counting down.
CATCATCCCAAATAAACATGTTGCAATAGGCGATAAATTAAAATGAGAAAACGAGACTGATTGACAGCGCTAAGCCCCGCCTCCTGGTTCTGATTGGTTGTTTTTGCAACAGTATCTCAGGGAGGAGGTGGAGTAAATCGATTTTTGTCTCATGTATTGTCACACAACAGTGACAATTTTAACAAATAAGTAAAAAAGCAACTTTTTTTATTTATTTATAAAAGTTGCATACTGAAGCTTTAGGGCCTGGATGGCTACAGTTGTGGTTTGGATCCAGCCGGGTTTCCTTCCTGGCTCTGGTTGGGTCACAGGGACAAACTAGTTTTATATGTGGGGGTATTTTTGGAGGAGCTTTTCCCAGAGTCAAGTGTGGTTCTCACAGCGATCCAAGGGCTGTCCTCCTTCGTTTATGGCAGGGGTGTCCAAACTTTTTGTCACATGGGCCAAAATATATATAATTTACCTGCTAAACAACAAACTAAAAACTAAGCTTACAATAATTAAAATAATAAAGACGACTTTTGGTAAAAATCGTTGTGCAAAATCCATCAACGCAATAAATAAAAAATTCTCAGCTTTAAAAACCGAATTCTTGTCACTTTTTGTATGAAATTTTTATATAATTAGCCAGGTTTAATTAAAAGCAGAATTTCATGTACGAAATTCTGCTTTTGAGTCACTAAACAGATGTGCCCTTGTTTAAAAAAATAATCCTAAACAAAATGCAAAAGAACAAACATTTTCATTATTATTTGTAACAATTAAAAACAAAAAATCTCCATCCGCTTAATCGCCTGTACTGGCAGGCCAAACTTGCGTAATTATTGAATTGCAGTAGCAGGGCCACGCAAAATTTTTCCAGGGCCTCATTTGGCCCCGGGCCGTACTTTAGCACCCCTGATTTATGGTGCTAGGGAATCCAAAACGCAAAGTAAGCACTCATTATTCAGTTTAACTAATTCAGAATTACCAGTAAAACTAATCAACTAAAACTAAAAAATATATATATTTTCTCGTAAAAGTAGGACTTACTGTTTAGGGGCAATATGTGTTCTGCTCCAGGATGGTGAAAGTTGAGTCCAATCCGTCCTGTTAAAGAAACATAAGAAACTGTTACAATCTTTATTTCATCCTCGATTGCAAAAAACGTGCAGAAAAGAACCGACATGGAGCAAATTAGCCAATCGCCGACAAGAGAAACAGGAAACCTTGGTGTCCCATATCTGATACGCTCACCCAGACAAAAGCAGGTAAAGGGATAGGATCTCACCAGGGACAATGTCCCCGTCTCACATGGACACAACTGTCAGTGCTTTCATGGAAAGCAGGTGGTATAGGGTATCTAAACGGAAGACCTTCATGATTATCTGTCTCTGACGCAACATTTGGAAAAGAAATTTAGTTTAATTTAGTTTTGTCTCATTTCAAGTGTATTCAGATATTTGTACAAGAACTAGAGCAAAAATACTTGGTAAGATTTTGTTTTTGCAGTGTATATAGATGATCTATTACGTTTCCTTGAACACGTTAGGGGCATGGACTATACAAAACATGTTCATTGTATTTTTTGCACAAATTTATTATTATATTATGAGATTTTAGTCTGCTCACTTCTGTATATTTTGAGCTGTTTAAGGGCATCTTTTCACTTTAAATCTAAATATCTGCTTTTGACCACAACCCCCAACTCAACATTTACACTGATACATGAAAGTAGTTGCAACCATTTGAGCAACTATACATCTTTGCAAAATAGAAGCATTGCCTCCTCCACAACAAACACTAAGGCAGCAAGTGGTTTCTGGATGGAAAATCGGCATTAAAACGCTTTTCTTTTTCCAGCAGCCATTGTACAGCAATAAAACCAGATGCCAAATGTGCAGGAGGTCAGCCTGGGTTGCTACGTAACGGCAGAGTGCCTGTCAATTGTGACTCAATATTTGGGAAGCTCATTTTCCAGACATCAGAAAACAGTCACTTATTACCACAAACTAAAAAAACGTCTGGGTGTTTTTTTAAGGCGCTTGGGATGTTTTTAAGAATCAGTTGAGACAGCACAACTGCTTTAAGTTTTTAACTTTTATAATACCAGATTTTAATATACTTGTATACTATGCTCCGGCTTCGTCCGCCACTGTTACAAGAACAAAAATCTACCCTCCAGCCAGCAATGACACTAAACTAGTCTGAAGGGTTCTTTGTCACGTCACTGTGATGTAATTAGTCTTCAAAGGACACAGCCAAGGTATGATTAAAAACGTTAGGATTTCCTCACAGAAAATGAATTGTGACAACATTGAGATGAGCCTCTTACAATAAATTGTACTCAAGTAAGAGTAGCACTACTTCAACATATTTTTACTCAAGTAAAATTTAGAAGTAGCCTTCCAAGAAATTACTCAAGAGTAAAAACATATTTGGTAAAAAGTCAACTCAATCACTTAATATTCAAAAAGTACATAATCAGAAACCAAAATATAAAGTGAAGTGGAAATTTTGGTATTTTAAGGACCAAAATTACAATAATCTATACACGTAACAAAAAATAACAAAATCAGGCAAAAGAAATTTTTTCCAAAATCAGTTTCTTTCAATAAAAACTTACGAAACTTTAACAAAAACCGCAGATGTGCATCTGTATCTGGTGAATTTTTGGTTAAAACATGTTTTGTTTTCATTCAGTAGGTAGAAGATCCAGAAATTTTACTCAAGTAAAAATAGAGATATTTTATAATAAAATTACTCAACTAAAAGTAAAAAAAAGAATTTGGTAAAAAGTCAAGTACTGATCAAATTATTATTTGATATTTAAAAATAATATAATTACACAGATCAAATTATAAAGTTATGAGGAAAGTTTGGTATTGTACAGATCAAAATTACAATAATTCCTATAAACAACAAAATCAGGTAAAATAACTTTCTTCCCCATCAGTTTCTTTCAATAAAAAAAAATTAAGAAACTTGTCTGATGAACAAACTTGTTTGTTTTTCATTCAGTGGGCAGAAAGTCCACTCTCAAGAGTAGAAATACTTCATAATAAAATTACTCAAATAAAAGTAAAAGGTACACCATAGTAAAACACAATTAAAGTACGCTTTTTCAAAAAGGTTACTCAAGTAAATGTAATTGAGTAAATGTAACTAGTTACTACCCAACTCTGCAATAACGAAACTTGCAGTTAGAGTTGTCTGAAACCAGGTGAGCTTCCTGCAGCTCCACCTGTTTCCCGCCTCATAATCCAGGCTAGTGAAGGCAGACAAGCCTCCACCTGCAGCCACTGGCTCCTATGAATGCATGGATGTGTTCCACACAGAAACAGATTGTGTCACACTTTTTCTGAATCAGAACATCCCATGTCGAAAACACCATATGATGCGTGCTATTTAGCCCTCCAGAAGGTTCTCCAACCAGCCCATTTTACCAGCCCGACGTCTGCTGCCCAGGCTGCTGTCCAAGTTCAACAGCCCCAAGAAGCAGCAGTGCAGAACCACATATTGGTAAATGTGTGGGTGGTCTGTTTGTTTCAGTTCAAAACATCCAAGCGGCTGGAGAGAATCAGCACAGGTTGTAAACTTTAACCGGAGGCCATTGCATTCAAAACAGAAGACTGCTTTGATCAGTGAAGTGGCGATTGTCCCCCCAACATAAGGCTTGCCTTTCTGTCTGCATTAGTCATGTTGGGTGACACAGGGAGACAGTTGCCTTCCTGAAGGCCTTAAATAACTCTGGGCTCGTGCCATCTGCTTCCCCTGAGGAGTTGATTGGCAGGGTGGAGGGATGCTGCTGCTGCAGTGACATTTCCTCTGTGAGCTATTCTCAACATCTCCAGCAGAGTGGCGGCTGAAGGGACACCATCCATGTCCCTGTTGACTCAACAGCTTCCCCGTCAGGCACCCAGTTGGATCTAAGGGTGGCTGCCCTGGTTCTTTTTACTTTTTAAAGGGGGCATATTATGCTAAATCGAAATTTTTGTGCTTTCATTTGGATCTCTACCGATCCATCCTGCAGTTTTTTGGCATCAAGTTCATGTTTTTTGGTGTCTGGAAAATTTGTTGTTTCAAAAACCTCTGGCTTGTAATATCACATATCAGCAGGGACCGCCCGTTACCTAGCAACCCCAGAAGAGTTTTGCCAGTTACCTAGCAACCCAACTTGAGTTCCAACACACTTGGTCAGCTGGTTTTACCTCAGTATGCATGTCTGGAGAAGACAAACATTTTGTTGTTGACTTAACATCCATAAATCACTTGCTGCATTCTTGTTGGTTGAGCAGGAGGCTGTACTGATGCTTTTCAAAGATCTTATGATACAGGAGTTTCTGCAAAGTTCAGACAAACATGGTTGCCATGTGCATAAAAGTAGTGGATACAGACCTGTCCAATATATGTAGATATTCATGTTTTTAGAGTCCTGAATACCTAATATATGCAGTCAAATGTTATTGTTATCATCATGTGTCGCTAATAATAGTTAGCCTGGATGAAGGTTAAGCTGGGTGTGACGGCTTTTTGAAATTCAACTTTATTTTGCACCATTAAACCGTCCTATTAACATCTCTGAAAGAAAATCACAGTTGCAGTTATGGGTGTGTCGAGAGCAAGGTGTGGAAATAAATAATAGCCGTGATTAGCAGGAGACAAAAATAAAAACCTCCCGTCAATGCTCTTCTGTCAACGCAGAAATGTGCAGCCAAGCCATCTGAATAAACAAGAATACAGACTGCAAAGAGGCATACAAGTACCATCAGTGGGTAAAAAGCATCATTAAAGCTCAAAATCAACTCAACAATAATTACAAGCACACTTAAAGGTCTTTTAAAGATTATGGTATTGCAGTCCAGTTCTCAGATTAAAAGCATTCTTGTGTATTTTCTAAATAAAAAGAAAGACTTTCATGAATCCAGGTTAACCTTAGATAAGCTTTTAAATGCATTTATGTTGTGTGAAATCTGGATAAACCGCAGACAGCATTTCAAAAATGCATAAAAAACAAACACAGACCTATTTTTAAACTGGAGAAGCTAAGTCATGCTAATAGCAGCTATGGCCAACTCACTGAGATGAAGCTGCTGCTTTCAACCTTTAACACAGCCAATAAATGCATCATCTTATCTCTGTGAAGTCATTACAGCCAGCTTAAAGTACATGAAATCGTTTCAGACTGTGTTAATTATGTCAGCTGAAAAGTTTAAGGGGTCAAATCCAACCTGTCGATTGAACATTGATCCCTTGAGAATGAGGATCCATTTTCTGAATCGAGACGCTCGTTTTCCTGCAGTGAATTTACTTCAAAATGTGACTATACTGGAACATCCAGCTGTTACCAAGCAATAATTAAATAGATCGTTACTCATGCGGCCGCTGCTGTGCATAAAATTCATGTTTTCCGTTGATCGCTGGCCCCGTCAACAGCCACACCAAGCCAGTATCGCCGTTTTCTTTTCCTCCCAACAACTCGCTTTAGTTGTGACTCAGCTCATCCGGCCCAAAAACACAAGGCTTTTTACAGCCCCCAACTGCAGTTCAAAAATGATAAAAATTTGGCCTCTTGATGTAGCTGGAATAATAAAAATAAAGAAAGTACAACACAAAGTATTTGTATTTTTATAACCGAGTTTATCCAGAGACTTTTACTGCAAAGCCAACTTTGCAATAAACCAGCTTTTGTTATTTTTTAAATTACTGAATATAGCAAATGTTTTGAAAGAAAGTACCCAAATCCCAGACCTGTTTTTATTACTGAAAATAAATTTATTCAATCAAAACCAAAAGAATCTGAAAACTAGGTGTATTTCTTTGAATACATACAAAATTAAAATAGTAAATTTTTGCCAAATAAACTCAGGAAGTTTGAGAGCAATCTCAGACTTTTCTAGAAAAAAAAAAATAAAAGGAAATTTGCAGAAAAAAAAAATATATATATATATATATATTTTTTTTCAGATTAATATTAGAAATTTGACAAAATAATTAAAAAAAATTTCCATTCCTTTTGAAATTTTTCATTTCTGAGATTAATCACAAAACATGCTCATTAATTTTTAAACTTTACTTAAATAAAATTTTTGTCTCCCCAGTTCTGCCAGCTTTAAGCTCCTTTCAGAGTGAGATGTTTTAGAGTTTCTTGTAACTTTAAATCCAAATCAGACGTTCCAATTCAACGTTTTTAACGTAAAGCCAGCTGACCAAACATCCTGGAACTTAAATTGGTTTGCTCTGTAACAGGCCAGGCTTTGTTGGGGTTGCTAGGAAACGCCTGTGCTTTGCAAGGGTTGCTGGGTAACGGGCAGCCCCTGCTGATTTGCGACATTCAGGAGGTTTTTGAAATGGCTCATTTTCCAGACACCAAAAAACAAACTTACTGCTAAAAAACGGCTGTTTTTTAAAAAATAATAATCAGGTTGTTATTAGAAGCAGTTGAGACCGAAATTAAAATACAGAAACATGCAAAATGTGGGTTTTTCATAATACATCCTCTTTAACTTAATAAAAACTACCTTATTGAAAGAAACATCATCTGCAGCAAACTTAAGGTTAAGTTAAGCTCGTCTTTTATGACGTGAATGAGAGCAGCTGAGTCAGAGCAGACCGACCTGCTTGTTAACACCTACAGCTACCTCACGTGGTTCGTGGCAGCCGGCGCTGAGAGACGCACCGTCACATCTGCTGACTGGACAGCCTGAGATAAGAGGCGTGTGTGTGTGTGGGGGGGTGTGCGCGTGTGTGTGTGTGGAATGTCACATTTGAACGAGTTTCTCCTTAATGTGTTTGCGTTGCTCCTGCTGTCAGTGACGAAGACAGTTGGGAAACTGGTTGTGATGGGAAGAAATTGGTGATCTCAGCTGACATTTTGACATGTCTCTAATATGTGTGTGGTGTGTGTGTGTGTTTGTAGTGCTGGAGTTAAAAAGGCCCATTCGTTCACATATACACAACTCAAACCCAACCTGGGAGCTTTCAGAAAGTCTCAAAGATCAGAAGCAAAACAATGCGCCTCTTGTAATCACGAGCCGATTCAGTAACACTTTATTTGAAGACGTGTGAGTAAGAATAACATGACATCGTCCTAAACATGACCGCGTCTCCACGAATGTTTATGACTGCTGTCATATCAGCTGGCCATAGTATACAAACTCTACTAAAGTAAGAGTAACACTACCTCAGCATATTTTCAATCAAGTAAAAAATAGTTGTCCAATAAATTACTCAACTAGGAGTAAAAAGGTATTTGGTAAAAAGTCTACTCAAGTATCGAGTAACTGCAAATTTTCAACCGTTTAATATTTAAAAATTGCATCACCAAATGGACCAAAATATAAAGAGGAAATTTTGGTATTTTGAGGACAAATATTACAATAATTTATATAACAAAAAATAGCAAAATTAGGCAAAAGAAAATGTTTCCAAATCAGTTTCTTTCAATAAAAAAAACCGTATTATTAAAACCTGCAAGTGTGTGTCTGTGTCTGGTGGATTTCTGGTTAAAAATGTTTTTCATTCTGTGGGTAGAAAATACTACAATTTTAGTCAGAGTAGCGATAATTCATAATAAAATTATTCAAGTTAAAGTAAAAAGGACAGCATACTAAAAGTACTTCTTTCAAAAAAGATACTTAAGTCTATTTAATTGAGTAAATGTTATTAGTTATTTCTCAATTCTGATTGTCATGAAGCGTCGTTTGGTGAATAATGACATTTTTAGTTCAAAGTTGCATTCATTCTGGCATTAAAAGTCAACTAAAAGTGTCAACTTTGCTCTAAAAATGTTTGTTCTAAATATTTAATGTATGACACTTCATTACAACAGTCAAACATTCACAAAGACAGGTGTTTTATCTGATTATGACAGAGTGTGGTCAGTATTATGCACACCCTTCAAACAAAGTATTACCATTGATTCTAGCCGACCGACTGATTTTTACTCGCGTCACAGCTCAGGTGTGTTTCATCTTTTAAAAACGCCCTCCTTTCTCCCTCTCTTTCTCTCTCTGTCTCACTGACTCATAAAACACAAAAGGAAGAGCAGTTATTCCAGGCACAATGAGAAGTATGTGAGAAATGTCAGCGATGGGATGGAGGTGGGTGGTAACCGTTCAGTTAGGAATGCAAAACCAGGTCTGTTGCATTAATCGCTTTTGACTGGCGGTTTTCAGCCTGTGAGCCATTTCTCTGGTGCAACAGCAGACTGACCCATAAAGGTTGGAGGAAAGTCTCTGGAAAACTACCAGGATTGTATTACTGGCATTACTAGCCACAACTCAGGCCAGGATGAGCATGTATGTCATTCATTTTGGGCGATAAGGTCAATTTTGAGAAGGCCAAAACCTTTATGTCACCCAACATTAGAGCTAGATTACAATCTTTTCATTATCCAAATCTAATTACATTAGTACAATTATTTCCATTAGTACAGCAGTCATAAATTTTCCTATCGACATTTCAAGTTACTTCAATCCCAATTACTAACCTCGTTTCCATATCGACTGAAGTTAAATTGAGTTTCTTTTAATCCTTTTTTTTTTGCCGTTCACCTTATCAGGTAGAACTGCACTCTGTTACCATAGTTACCTCAACAAGAAACCTATCAAAATAAAAGCCTGGTTAATGGTAGTTATAATAAACAAAGACACCTTTACAAAGGATTTATGTAGTGGGATTACACAAACACTGGGGGTATAAGTTTGAAATTACTTGTCTTCTATGATTTATGGTCAAAATTATACAAACAGGCCTATATGCTTTTGTCATGATGTAAGTGTTTCATTAAGTCGAAATCAATAATTATCAGCTTCTTTCAATAAAGAACCTATGAAACTTTCACGAAAACTGCAGGTGTGCGTCTGTCTGGTGAATTTCTGGTTGAAACATGTTTGTTTGTAATTCAGTGGGAAGAAAATTCAGAAATTTTACTCAAATAAAAGTAGAAATACTTTATAATAAAATTACTCAAGTAACAGTAAAAAATTGTTTTTTAAGTCTATTCATGTACTGAGTAACTTATAAAATTAAACATTAAATGTTTGAAAAAGACAGACCAAAATGTAAAGGCAAGTGGAAATGTTGGTATTTTAAGGACCAAAATGACTTTAATTCATATAACAAAAAATAACAAAATCAGGCAAAAAAAAAAAAGGTTTCCAAATCAGTTTCTTTCAATAAAAAGAAATTTATGAAACTTTGACAAAAACGGTATAATCCAGAAATTGTACTCAAGAGTAGCGATATTTCATAATAAAATTACAGTGACAGTGAAGTGATTATTTTCTTAAATCCTATTCTGTAAAATTGACCAGCTTCAGTTTAACAATTTAAAAGTTTAAATTCTTCATATAAACCATGATGTTTCCTGGTAGTAGAAACCAGGCCTAACTCAAAACAGCGAGCGGTTCTGCTAGCAGGGCGGAGGAGCTTTCTGCAGCACCTTGCACTCTGCATTATGACAACACAGTGAAGCATGCAGGGAACGCTCAGCTTATGGTAAAACGCCAAGCCTGCCTGACTTTCCTCATATCTCCCTGTGTGTTTGTCGTGCTTCGACAAACACAGAGGACGCCCTGCGGTACGTTACAACACAGTTCCCGTAAAGCAGATAGCACGGGCCCCGAAGATCACTCTGTCCTAACAATGTTCACTCAGTGCAGGACTGGAAATAACGCAGTCTGCAAACGGGAAAAACACGTGCACACCCCTCCCACCTTTACTTTCCATTGTTAGGATGGGCGCAAAGAGCTAACCTCACCAGGCCTCATCCTGGTTCGTACAATGGACAACAAAGCTGGAAAAACAATGAGTTCGCCCGAAGCCTGAAGATGGATTCTTGACTTTATGATGAATCAGTTCAAATATTATTTTTGAAGTTGTAAATAAGCAATATATTACTATGAACAATAAAAAAGAGTGTACAAGATTACTGTAAAAATTGTTCAAGTGTGGAAACAATCATAAAGATCAGCAAGTTCAGCCTTGTTTTTTCCCAGACTTGAAATTTAAGTGTTTAGCCGCTTAAATTTCAAGATGGCCGCCATTTTTGAGTCCTTTAAAACAATTTTTGCCACAAATGTGATTCATTTCCATGACTTGTATGAACTTTATGTCACATATGTTTTCTACTTTGCTAATCATGTTCATGTAACTTTAAATCAATAACGTCTAGCAAAATCAGAAATTGAGAACTTTGCTGTTTGTAAGTTTCACAGCAGATGTCAACTGGAAGGAGATGAGGTTTTATGACGCAAACTGAGATAGTTATCTTAACAGTTAGCGTTTGCTTCTGCTAAATTTATTGGGATAAGCAGTACTTTTTTTTTTTTTTTTAGGTTTTATTTGCTCTAGTGGCCTTTATTTAACAGTTAACGGACAGAATTGAGGGAAATGAGAGAGAGGGAAGACATGCGGCAAAGGTTGCCAGGCCGGGAATCAAACCTGGGACAGCCGTGTCGAGGACTAAGGCCTCTGTATGTGGGTGTGCTAAACCCCTGCGCCACCACAGCACCCCTTTTTTTTTTTTTATCTTTTAGGGATAAGCAGTACTTTTGATTATTTTTTGTGCTTAATTTAGCATTAACTTCTGTTATTTTTTCCTTCTAGCATTCAGTAGCTTCTGCAAATTTTTTTGCATAAGAGCTAAGATTCTTGTTTAGCGAATTAGAGAAGGCTCCATGTCGCAACTGATTAAAACGTCATTTTAGCTCATGAAGCAAACAAACAAACAAACATGTGACAGCAGTATATGCGTAAATATTCCTAACCTGCAAGATGATTCCTCCATATAATATCAGCGATGGTCATTGGTGGGCCACCGGGCGGATGTGGTTTACCTTTGTCATGGTCAGACTTTATCATATCCATTAAGGGATTCTCCAAAGAGTTCAAGTTAAAAGGATCAAAGGGCCGATTCCGGTCCTGGAAAACAGCAAAAACATGGAGACGCCTGGAATTAGTTATCAAAGTTAATCACATGAAAATGAACAGAGACACCAGAGCTGCACAGTACATCAATATCACAATAGCTTGGATGTGATATTTGACAAGACTAGAGTTAATTCAGTATATTTATGTGTGTGTTTTTAAAAGAAATAAATATTATAAGTCAATTCAGTACTCAGTATTCACTGCATTTCAGAAAAACTCTAAAAATGTTCACCTAAAGGAGGATTCTGTGAAAAAAATGTTTAAGTTCCACCAATTAACACCGGAACTCCAACAGTGTTAACGCTGTTGGAGTTGCGACAGTAGTTGGGAGTGAAATGACTGAACTTCCCTCGTTTGTTGACGTTTTCATCTGAGAAACATGAGAGAAAAAACATCCAACCAGAGCTGGAAGGCTGCGGTCTTGGCAGCTGTGTCCTGTGTCCGCTACGCGAGCCGGGAAGCCGCATTGTTTGGACACCGCAGCTATTGTTGTTGCCCCGTTCGGCTGAGCATGCAACAGTGTTGCTCCCCCCATCACCACTCAGAACCCGACAGCGCCACACAGATAAAAATCTGCCCACTTGGTACAAACGATAAACACTTAAACCGCTGAGCTGTTCAGTTTTTCTTTTCCCTGATGGGGCGCAGCTGGAGGTGGCGTTTACAAGCTTAGACTGTGTTTGAACGCATCGCATTAGTGGAGGAACGAAGGTTGACCTACTTTATCAGCTCATCTTTCCTCATGACATGCGAATAAGCAAAGGAGAATTTAATGCGGACAAAAATAAATCAATCAAGATGAGAAAAAATAAGGCCAGGAAGAAAAAGGCAAAATTATTGTTTTGCGAAAACAAAAAATGGTTCTGGAACAATTTTTTGTTCCAGAATAAGTAGCTCTTAATAAACCAAATTTTAATTTTGTGTAAAAATGTAATTAATATATTGGTATACTCATTTATAACACACCTATTGAACAACTTTCCACAGATTAGCAACTGTTGAAAATGGTTTAAATATGAACCAAAAACATTAAAGCAAAAATTCAGCAATTTAATCAAAAATAATTAAAGTCTTACAAATTGATTACACTCAGAGTGATATAATTTAAGATTCTTTATTAATTATGAGGATAGAACAAAACCAAATGTTCAGAAAATTTCTCAGAAAATTAGAATGTTACATAAAAATATATATTATATATAAAAAAATGTTTTGTTTTTTTTTGTTTTCTTGTTTTTTTCAATGGAACCTGCCTCTTTGCTTTTAAATCAAAGTACGGCGGTAGCAACATCATACTGAGTAAATTGTTTTTAGTAAGCCTCTGCTCAGTTCAACAGATAGATGGTTGAAACCTGAACACAGCTTAGTGTTACAGCAACAAAGTGATGCCAAACACATACCCAAACTGGTTCTGTTAATGCTTAAAGGAGACCAACATCAAAACTTGCTTCAACGTTTTAAAAAAAAACTTTACACTATGCAGAAAAGCCGGGCCTGCTTGATCAAACTTTATGAATTCAGTCAAGAAAAATTATGACAAGATTCCTGACGACTGCAAATATACTTGAACTGAAGGAAGGTTCTGTTCCTGCTGTCACAAATCTGCAGATGATGGCGATTAAAGCACTGACCCTTTGCAACTGCGTCACTTAATGATTCAAGGCGCCATGACGCGTGTTCTGTCAGTTCAGCTTACGTGCAGCGAGTACGCATGCCTAAGAGGTCTGCGACACCCGACGTAGGAAGTGAGGGACAGTATTAAGCAGAGCGACTGAAATAGTTTTCCCAAGTTGTTTTTGTCGGTTTATTCATGACTTCTACTTGTTCGAGTCAAGCTAATTTGTCTGTGAACGTAACACACCTGCTTGAAGCTCACAGACGGTATTTGCAAATTTTGGAAATAATTAGCTTAGAAACCGACCCGCAACTCCTCCCTCCTGACGTTTTGATCAAATTACCGACTTAGTCAGAATTTACGTCACATGATTTATATCACTATGTCATAAACAGCTTTTCCATTTAAACCGAAGCAGCCTTAAATCAGATGAGATTAAAAACCGAACATGCTAGGCTACGTGACGGTGCGCGTCGTCTCCATGGTCACTAATGGTTAGAACGTACCTTCTAACCAATTTTAAATACATTTTTAAATCTTACTTACGTACAAAGTAATGTTAAATATCTTTCTAATCGTACTTACGTATAAATTAATCTTCTTATCTTGTAAAAAGCGTTCACTGTTCTGTCAGTTCAGCATACATGTCAAGAGTAGCATAGATACATTACGTACGTATGCGTACTATAACCGCCATTACAACAAGGGCTAACGGTTGCTATCCATCGCCGCTGTATATTGTCCTCATTAAGTTTGGTTTTCATCCTTGTCTTTTTCTGCACCCGACCGCACATCACCCTATGAGCACTTTTAATGCGAAATCAACTAAATAAAGCAATATTAGGTTACCCGACGTCTGTTTTCGGACAGGTTTTAAAGGAACCTATTAAAGCGTAGGTTGCTTTAACGTCCATCATGGCGGATCGCGAAGAGTTCTGAAGAGCGTGACGTCACGTGCAACCGGTCATTTGTTTGACAGGAACATGATTTGTCATTTAGCAGAAGCTAACGCCACAGGTGGGCAGAGAACCCAGAAATTTACTCAAATAAGAGAGTAACACTACTTCAACATATTTTAACTCAAGTAAAAGTTAAAAGTAGCCGTTCCAGAAATTACTCAAGCAAGGGTAAAAGAGTATTTGGTAAAAAGTCTATTCAAGTACAGAGTAACTGATCAAATTATGGATTATTTAATATTTAGAAATTACATCATCAGATGGCTCAAAAAATAAAGGCAAGTGGAAATTTTGGTGTTAAAGGACCAAAGTGACAATAATTCAGACAAGTAAAAAAATAACAAAATCAGGCAAAAGAAAATTATCACACAAATCAATAGAATAAATTGATGAAAAGAAAAACAATTAATAAAATACATAAATAAATAAAAAAAGATAAAAATAAAACATCAGAAGAATTAAGTTACAGTATCAGACCTTAATTAAATGCCAACAAATAAAATAAGTTTTAAGAAGCTATTTTAGGTTAGGGTTTTTTTTTTTTTTTGCCCGTGATTACTTTGAGTAAAAAGTTTGGACACCGCTAACTTACATTCCTAGCTGCTCTGAAACATCCAAAGCCAAGCAAAACACCATTTTCCTGCCATGTGCCAGTTTTGGAATAATGTGCAAACATTTCTTAAAATCAAAACACACTCAGATTTCATGAGTTTCATAAAAGAGAGTAGTAAAGAAGGAATGTTATTGCCTTCTCTAAAAGGTCAAATCGCTGCATTTTCTATATTTATTGTGTTTTATTGATTTGTTTTAGATAGTTCAGCTCTTTCCGAGTGTCATCTTGATCAGGTCTCTCTTCTAAAAGAGATTTCTGATCTCAAGCGGCGGCTTCCGCTAATCGACTGTGAAGCAGAATTTAACCAGGAGCTATTCCTGTTCGCCTGCCATCTCGCTTGCAATCAGAGGACGTGCGCGATAATTTCCATCAGCATCATCAGATCGCCTGAGACGCCGCCGCGTTGGGTTGAATTCCTCGCATTCCTCTGGCTCTGAGGAGGCAGCAGGCAGGTACAAGCACATAACAAGCTTGATATTCAAACCCGGGCAGATTTAGAGAATGAGCCACCAGCATTTTTTAGGCAAGGCAATGATGCACCTGAGCTCCATTTACATAAACACCAGCTGACATCCAGAACCCTGACTTTGCATATCGGTGCCACTTATCTCCTAAAGGCAAAAATTAAAAACAAACAACCTAGGCTATATCTAAATGCTATAACCTAGGTGGGCTATTAAGTACAATTTGAGCAAATAATAATAAAACATAAGCTTAGGAGTTGGTTATTTGACAAAAATGGTCACATCTTTAAAGTTCAAAATGAAAATTTTTCACTTTTTCCAAGGACAAAATCTCACCAAGGATTTTTGGCTTATAGTTTCTAGAGAAAATATCTTAGTACATTTGAAATAAAGCAAAACTAACTTACAAGTAACCTTTCAGCAAGATATCAGAGCTTATTTTAAGTAAATGACTCCTTAATTTTTATGAAAAAGTGCTTTTTTTCATTGGCAGGCTATTTCACTGTTAATAAGAAATATTGCCATGATTAAAATGAAATCATTTGACAAAAGAAATAGGACTTTTTCATCGATATAAAGTATTTATTGACTCTAAACAATATATTTTGCTGAATAAGTTAGTTTTGTCTTATTTCTTTGAACTATGATATTTGCAAATGAAACTGGACAAAAAATACCAGGTGAGATTTTACTTTTCCATGTGCTGCTAGTATTTTAAAGTGTACACTGCAAAAACAACAAATATTACCAAGTATTTTCTTCTAGTTTCTAGTGGAAATATTTTTCTACACTTGAAATAAGATAAAACTAACTTACAAATAACTTTTCTTCTTCCTATAGGAGATCTAATTAACTTAGAGATTAATTAATTAGATTTAATTAACTCTTTAATATTAATTTTAAAAAGTACAAGTTCCATTTATATTTTAATTTTCAGCATGATAAAAACATCTTGTTTCCTGCTGTTTTAGCACCTCCTGTCACTTTAAATCTAAATAAACTGCTGCTGAGCACACCGCCCAACTAAACATTTACGCTCACACGTGAAAATGGCTGCAAACAAATCCGCAATTATATAGTAGTACATCTTTGAAAAGCAGAAGTGAAGCCTCCTGCACAGCCAAGAAGAATGCTGGATTGTAAATCAACAAGAAAAAATACACTTCAGCGGTAAAACCAGCTGACATAACTTGGGTTTCTAGGTGACATACTGTACTGGGCTCTGCTTGGGTTGCTACATAACGGTGACCCCAGCCAAGACATTTTTGAAATGACTCATTTTCCAGACACCAATAAAACAACACAATGACATTTTTTTTAAGTACATAAGGTTGCTTTTAGAGGCAATTAAGAAACAAACTGAAGTATAAAAACATGCAAAATATTAAATTTTGAGTAAATCAGGAGGGGTCAAGTTACAACCCCACATTGCATGGACACCAGCTCGTTCTCAGAAGACATTTTAAATTTAATTGATTTGTTTTATCTGCTTTAATATTGCATGTCTCTCTTGATCCTAGAGTTTCATCTTGCAAAGTTGGACTGGATGAGAGTGGGAGAGCATTGCAGTTCCTCTCCGCTTCATAAAGCGTGACATGTGACCCCATGACCTCGTCTTCTGGAGATAACTGGAGCTGTAAGCCGGCTGAGGCTGCACTGACCGACCGAAAATGTGTCATAGAGACCGACTGACATGAACTCAAATCAGCAGCCGGATACGTTTCACTCCGGCTGTAATTCCAACCAGAGCAAAGCTGCATTTTTGCAACATTTTGGCTCAACCTTTGTCCTCTCCCGTCAACTTTGTTTTTATAGAAGTCGGTGACATTCTAAGGGTTTGGGAGGGTATCCTGTTGGCTTACTTTACGCCTGTTTGTCAGTCAGCTAAACATAGATCACACACGTGACTGGCCAGACGCTATGAGGGCTCATGTTTGTTCACTCAGTCGAGCTGGAAAGGCTTCCTAAAGTGAATCCCAGCAGCTATAAGGCATTTCTCTGAGTCCCTGCTGTGAATAAACAGTGTAGGTCTAAAGAACTATTTGCATATCAGTGCGGGATATTGAGGAAATTACATTATAAATGCAGTTGCAGTTCACAATGTTTGTACTGTCTCAGTGAAGCAACTCAAATTCAAATGCCAATTTCCTTGTTAGCCAGCAGTTTATTTCCTAAAACAATTTATAAGCTTGCAACACGTTTTACCTCGGAATAAAGACGGCTTGTATACGCTCACAAAAAAGCTTCTCACGCCAGGAAAATAAGCATGTAATCAAAGGCTCCTGTGTTCCTCCCAATATAAGACTCATTGTAAAATATTCAGTATTATAGTATCTGTAAAATGAAAGAAAAATACATGGCCTTGAAGACATTTTAAATGTCCAAAATAAGTAAACAAAACAACAAATAAAATCAATTATAAAGCAAAATGATACTTCAGAAAAGGGCTAGTTGAGACAGAACACTAGACTGAAGATGTTTATTATCAAGTTTTTGAGAAAGAGAAAAATTATTTTACAAAATGCAAATTATTGAGCTCATTTTAATTTACCATGTGTTTAATTGATTTATTGTGAGCCTTATCACAATTGCAACACACCATCAACAGCAACCAGCCTTGTCAAAATAAGCTACAGATGAATTAATTGCGTGATAAGTTAAAGCGAGCTCAATAATTCCCATTTTGCATAATTATCATTTTTCTCACTTTTTACCAAAAACGGGAAGATAAAAGTCTTCAGTTTGCTGCTTTGGTCTGGACTAGCCATTTTTTTGAAATACAATATTATTTACAGAGTTCATAGTTCATTTTATTTGTTGTTTTGTTCATGTATTTTGATTATTTAAAATGTCTTCCAGGTCCAGCGTTAATGTTCATTAAAATCTAAAGTTTATGGAGAAGCTTAAGAATGTCTACTTGCATTATTATATTACTTGAAACTGGTTTCAAAAAAATTGGTTATTGGTTATCGCAATAACTTCTGCACTTCCAGTAAAATGCATTATTATGACAGGCCTACTTGTAAAAATGTTACCTAAAAAAAGTAAGTTATGATAATTTCTATAATAACAATAAAGATTATTATTGTTATGAGTAAAATATTTAATTTTTTTCTGGGATGGGGCACCAAAACTGGTTCCATGTCAGAGGCCCTTATTTTTTTTAATCTGGCCGTGGTTCACACTATTAGTTCATGTTAAGACTTTATAGTTGGTGTTAAGATGTTGCTAATAATGTCTTCTAATAGCACGATTACTTCGTGATATTTTCAAATTCTCTGTTAACGTTAAACATTTTTAACTCAAAAACTGCCCTAACACTCCTAGTAGCGTGTATAGAAAGTTTTCTGGGGAGAAATTTGTTCAAAGTGGTCTCAAAATCACAATATTATCATTTACTGTAATAATCACAGTGACAATTTATCATCCAGCAAAATGCGTCAGCTACTTAGGACAGATTTTCCATCAAAGAAATTTTAAAACGGCTTTTTGTATTTGCTGAGGAAATCCTTACCTGACATTAATTGAACCAGTCACGTTTGGTCCTCTTTAATCAAACGAGTTTGTTTGTCTAGAAAATCCGGTTTGTTTGGGAAGGTGTGAACACGTAATCAAACTCCGGCGTGAATCAAAAAAAAAAACTAACTCTGGCCGCCTACAAACTTCAGTTTTGGTTTGGTTGAAGTAAACGTTGGCGCAGTTCGAATATATATATGTGAACAGCAAGCGGACCGAGATGGCGCCAAAAGCAGAAAGTGGACTACAGCGCAGGGCTTTCTGGGTAAATACAAGCAAAACAAACGACCAACAAACAGAGGTTTTTGTGTCGTTTCCTTCTGTATTTCCTGGTGCAGTGCCCCCAGAGGTGAGGAGGGGAACAGGTTTTTCAATTAGTTTGGTTCATTTGACAATATACAGTGTCAGACTGAAACACAGCAGTTGGAAATGTAACAAATGTTGCAACTTTGATTCCCAATCCAACCAGTCTACCAGACTATCAGGTGTGAAAACACCAGAGGTGGGCATTGTACAGAAAAATTTTACCTAAGTAAAAATAAAGCTACTTCAACATATTTTTACTCAAGTAAAAATCAGATGTAGTCATTCAAGAAATTACTCAAGTAAGATTAAAATGTATCTGGTAAAAAAGTCAACTCAAGTACTGAGTAACTTAAGTTATCAATTAATATTTTGGTCTGTCTGATTAGCAAACAGACCTAAATAAGATGTTAAGTGGAAATTTTGGTCCTGTACAGAAAAATGACAATAAATCATGTAAGTAACAAAAAATAAAGATATTTTCTTCTAAATCAGTTTCTTTCAATAAAAAAATTTAACTACAGAATAGAGAACGCAGAAATTTTACTCAAGTAAGAGCAGCGATACTTCATAATAAAATTACTCAAGTAAAGTAAGAACTACAGCACAGCAAAAATACCAGTAACTTTTGTTCCAAAAGAAGTATAGTTACTAGCCAACTCTAACTGCTTGAGAATTGGGAACAAAAACAATTAGTAGGTGTTGAACACCTTTTGGCGTCATGGTACAGAATAAAAAGCCTGATTTAGAGGTTAAGCATTGTTACCTGGAAAGGCAGTATGTTGTTGCTGTTGTCAGTCCTGAACGCGCTGTCCTCCATCCAGGGCTTTTGAGCCAGAGGACCACCGGGTCTCGGGAATTTCGGGGGCGCTATGACATTGCTGGTGTAAGGCTTCTTCATCGGGGAGATGGGGTTGAGCGGAGACGGCACTCCGACCCCAACCCCGACCCCGACGCCCACGGCTCGGCGCGGGTCTCTGCCCGGCTGCAGCCCGCTCCAAGGGTTGGACGCGGTGCTCCACCCGGCGTTCTGGTGGTTATTCCAGGCGGAGGAGGAAGCCGGGGAAGACGACGAGGTCCCCTTGCTGTTGTTCATGATGGTCTGGTAAGCGTTTCTCTGGGGAAAAGGGCCTTGGCTGGGACTGACCGGGGATCTCCGCTGCTGCTGCTGCTGCTGAGAAAGCCCAATTTGCGGGGAGAAATTCCCCCCAAACACCGGGTTGACGTGCGGGAAGTTCTGGAAAAGCATTGTCCCATTCACCGACGGTATTCCCTGGAAAAAGCTGTCCTCCACGGCGTTCGTGGTCTCCGTGGACCAAGTGCTCCCGAACGACGACGGAGGGGATCCGAGGCGTCCGCCGGTCTCCTGAAGCGGGTGCTGGTGGAAGCCCAGCCCGGGCAGGATCGGCGACTCCATCGGGACTCGGTCCTTTCCGCCGCCACTGCCGCTGGAGCTCAGCGCGGAAGCCGCTTGGCTGCTGCCGGTCGACGGGCTCTCCGACTCGGATGAAGATGAAGTGGGATCCGATGACGGGGTCGGCGTGGAGGGAGGAGGGTCTATTTGTGTCGGATCTTGCTGCTGCTGATGAGGCTGGGCTTTGTTTTTGTCCATCAGTAAATCATCCTGCATGGTTTGCTGAGCTGCGACAGGGGGAAACAAAAACTTTGAGTCAAAATTAAGATTTCTATTTCTGGGGAGATCATAGAGTCTCCTACGGCAGCCGAAAGGGAATAAAACATTAAACTAGATCGCCCCCAAGAAATAAAACACAAACACTTCCTTCCAGGGAGAACAAAATGACTCTTAAATCTCCACTAAGAATATGGCAGTAGATAATTACTAGATTTCGCCACGTCTCGTTTTTCCTTCCACGCAGGAACTCCAGAGCTGCAATGTGAAACTGATTCTGTGCTTTTTCTCGAATAAGGACCTCCCCTGACACTCATTTGCATACGTCAGTAAATACAGCTGTCCTTCAGCAAGGTGAAAAGACACCTTGACAGTTCTGGCTTGTTAACGACTTCCTAAAAAAAGAAAAACATTGGTCCGATTTTGTCCATTCTTTCTTTCTTTCTTTCTTTTTTAAAGCTACTCTTTTTCGCCTAAAAATGTATTCTTTTAGGCGAATAAATTAAGTCACACAAGCAAAAACAATTGCATTTTTAATCAAGTATTTAATAAAAAAAAAGCATGTCAGTTACAAGCTAATATATTTAATCTATATGTTTAAATTAAATATCTAAATATTGTTAAATGGGTCCCACAACTTACAGGAGGAATATTTTAAAAAAGCAGAAGTCCGCATTGACACGAATAGGCTTTTGCATAGTATTTCTATGTCGCATTTTAAAGCGAACAATGCACAAATATTAGAAATTGTTTGGTTGTCTTGGCAACACATCGCAAAAAACAAATGTTCTTTAGAAATTAACTGAAAAATAAATAGAAAGCGTTTGTTTATGGCTAAACACAAAAACACCAAGGTAAATGCTGATGGTTTTATACCATAAAACCAACAGAGGTTAAAAATATACATATAAACACATACCGATAGTGACGCTGACAAGTCAAGCTGTAGCCTCTGAATAATAATAATTACACTATAAAGCTGGCGTGACACAGACCCGTCATTCAGCATAATAACCACTGATATGAGTCGGACTTTAAATATAATCCCAGTAGTATGAGGTCCGCACGCCCCACCGGTTATAATCCGTGTTTTTTTCCTCCAACAGAACCGCTTCCAAGGTCATGAAAGGACCATAATCAGCAGCCCACAGTGGCTCAGTCCACGGACCCCCATAAAAACATTCTGACCACTAACCCGACCCTTGGTTTCTGTCCCGTTGGCCGATATGTCCCGGTGTGCATATATATACATACATATATATACATATCATGAAGCTCACTTCCCCACGAAAATCGGCTCTGTAGATCCATATGTGTCCCACTGCACACGGCAGATCAACATGCACACACTTTGAGGTCGCGTCTCTGCTCGAAGTGAAGCGGGAATTATTACCTTTTATCGTTCACCTTTTTCAGACTGTGAATAGATATTTCTGTTTGCCTCGCCTGGGTTGGGATATGACAAACGAGCTACGCTTGTGCCGAGGTGGTCAGCAGTTGCCTCAACAGCTGATTGACTGCGGCGCATGGGTGATGGCCGAAAGGGCTTGTGGGAGTTGGAGTTTTACCACGGTGCAGTAGCTCGTCACCAAAAGCTGCTTAACTACCAGATAAACTCTGTTTACATTAATCAGCAGAGGTTGTACTCAAGTAAGAGTAGCACTACTTCAACATATTTTTACTTAAATAAAAGTAAGACATAGCCATCCAAGTATTCAAATAAGAGTAAAAAAGAACTTGGTAAAAAAGTCTACTCAAGTATTGAATAACTGATCAAATTATCAATTAAAAATTACATCTTCAGATGAAGCATAATAAAATGTTAAGTGGAAATTAACAATAATTAATATAAGTAATAAAAAATCAAATAAAATAAACTGTAGGTGTGTCTGTGTTTTGGTTAAAGCATGTTTGTTTTTCATTCAGTGGGTAGAAAATATAGAAATTATACTGAAGTAAGAGTAGAGATATTTCATAATAAAATTACTTAGGGTAAACACAAAAAGTACAGTGTAGTAAAATTCACCTTAAAGTACAGTACATTTAGAAAAAAGTTACTCAAGTAAATGTAACTGAGTAAATGTAACTTGTTACTAACCCAACTCTGCGAAGCAGCCTTAATTTCTGTTGTCCTGCATAGAGCGTTATTGCACAAGTAAGAGCATATTTTTTATTTTATTTTATTTGTTGTTATATAGCAACAAATAAAATATTCTGATACTGTATGCCCGGTTGTTAATTACAATTGTCATTATTATTACTATTCTTGTTTTTAAAAACCTGTCAGAAATAAATAAATAAATGAAAATTAAATGAAATATTTACACAGGTAAACTTATAAAGGTAAAGGTTCAAGATTCACTATTTATTCATTGTATCGTTTATCTTATGATACATTTCTTATCATGGTAAGAATTTTGATTTGTTGTTGCCATAATAAATTCTAATTAACAATGTTTAAAACTGCCCTTACCGTTAGGATTAATAGTTTTATTATTTTATCCACTGTTTACTCAATAAACATTAATAAATACCAATAAATTTGAAAATTAAGTTACCTTGTGCAGTCTATACAAATCCCACTTCTTTACATGACTGGTGTCCTAAAGAAGCCTGTTGCAAATGAGAATCTTTTTCAAGACCATTAATTGTGTTTGTGGAATTATGATTGCTGTGACACATAGTCATAGTCGTACATTTACCTAAAAATAGCTATTAGTTATACCAATAAAATAAATTGTACCTGACTTATAAGCATATTACATTTTGCCTCTATAATTTCTGAAAACCCTTGACTGAAACAGAAATTAAATGAATACTTTAAAAAGATTTAAAGAGGAGCAGCAAAAACAAATGAGGTAGGTTAGCATTGCTTACCAACAACTGATGGTGCCAGCCAGGACAGTCTTCAGTCAGAAGCTTCTTCAGATTCATCGCAACACTGACTGCTGGAGATCTTTGCTGCCATGATGACATTTGAAAATATTTAGATAATATGAGTTGCGACAGCATTAGATTTCCCTTCAGGAATAAAACAAAAACAAAAAAAAGTGAATTTACATGGCTGCAACTTTTTTATTTTATCAATATAATATAATAAATATACTGTAATGTAATAGAACATAATAGAATAGAATAGAATAGAATAGAATAGAATAGAATAGAATAGAAAGTTGAAGTTTTAAAACTACATTTCCCATTTTTCCCGGAAGTTGCGCTGACGATGTGGTCCTTGTTTTGATGACGTAGTCACGGCCAGTCAATGGAGTCAAACGGTCAGAGGAAACGAGGCCATAGTAGATTTAAAGTGTATTTTCTCTTTAAATAACCACCGGGAGGAGATAAATGCTACTTTGATAATCATGGCCGTCAGGGCGTAGTTTTACTCCAAATACGTGGCACGTCTGCAGCCGACGGCCCGTGTCAACAAAAAGGCCTATGTGGGGCAAGTTAGCTAATTTGTTAGCTAGTGATTTTTGTTCTCCTCCTTCGGCAGATTATCAGTTGTGGGACTTTTTTTAAATTTCATTTTCGTTCCGCCCCTGATTCTTCCCTTTTAATAACACAATATCACTCCACAACAATGGCGGAACCAGGTCCGGTGGTCGCACAGCAGAATTTGGACAGGTGAGTTGAAGTTTTAGCAAATAAGCTAATGGCAGCTACGTAGTTAACTTACATTAAACGGTTTTTGTCAAAAATACACGGTGTATGCATTAGATATTCCAGAATTGGTTCACTTAAGTCAGAGATGTAGATGTTGCATTGCCTGTTGATGTATTTTTAACGTGTTTTTTGTAGTGTAGCTGGTAAGGGACGTCCTTAGCTACCTGCCTATGACAATGATCTGATTGATGCCACCTGCGGTCGATGACACCGTAACACCTGACGTTATACAGACGCATCCAATAATCTGAACCTCGTTAATTAATTGTTACGTGTGTGTGTTGGTTTAAAACGGGCCGCTCTAGTTTTAAAGTTACATTTATAAACACAAACTAAAACCATTTTTCAAAACAGTAAACTGTAGCTTATATTCTAGGTCATTTATCGTGGGCATTTATCGTATGGTATCTCATTTATGCGATACATTTCTTGTAATAAGATTTTTGGTTTATTGTTGTCATAATAAATTCCAATTAGTGATGCTTAAAAACCTCTAAAGCAGTCCGTATTATTATTATTAAAAAATTTTCTTCACTATTTGTTAAATAAATGTGCTTCAATGAGTTTGAAAATATCAGACTGACATCTTAAAGAGGCCTATTACAAATGTGAATGTTTATTGAAAGCAGTATTTCTATTTGTGGGGCTATGATTGCTGTCCCTTACAGTCACAGTCAGACAGTTACCTAAAAATAGTAAAAAATAGTTTGTGTTTTGTGGTATTATAGTTATTACTGTAATACCACAAAATGTAACGTCTGGGTATGTTAGTAAACTGCTTTAAGGTTCTGTATTAATGTCTTTCATCTAAAAAAAATATTGAATTTACTTTTAAATGTTACAAATAAAATGTGTTTGGGTTAAAATGAAGGCTGTTATAGCATTTTAGATTCTAGGCTTGCAATGTGTTAAAAGCTATGATTCAATTATCACAAAAATGCTGCTGGACTTCCAACACCTTAAGTTGCCAAACAGGGTTTAATGACTGTACTGCTTTTAATTGGAAGAATAAATGTCAGTTAATTTACTCTTAAAAGGTTCCTTATTCTCCTGAAAGGTCACATTCATTACAAAATGTGATATTTTCATTATAGAGATTTTTTTTTTCTGCCTTATAAACATCATGAATGTTTATATCTTGAAATTAACTTTATTTTTGATAAAATCTGTTTATTTCTGGGGTAATTAAGGATGTAGTTGTCCTTAATTACCCATGAGTTTTCAAACACATTGGCTTGGAAACTTTAACGAGAAAATAGTTTGGTTAATTTATCCAATCTTAAGGTAAATCAAACATGTTTTTGTTGGTGCAGCACTTAAACAAAAAGTTCTTATTATGTTGCCAAAGTAAAATGCATAATTAATGACACTATAGGTATGTTTGCGTTAATAATTATCAAAGCTGCAACCCAACCTAGTAAATAAAAGGCTGTTTTTAAGGTTATTGCGCAGTCGTTAATGTTATAACTGAAAGCCTGCTGAGTCAAATTCATTTATAGCAACATAGCAGAAAATCAGACCCAAGATTGCTGAAATTACTTAGTCAAAATGTACTTGGGAATTTATTGGAAATATAGACTTCCTTAAAGCATTTTCTTTTAAACAGGAAGAGACTTTGAGGTTAAGTCCGTAAATATCTCGCATCAAAAAACAACAAACATGGAGGTGGAGCAGAAGAGAAACCCTGCATTTAGAAAGTAAAACTGTCTCATAACTGCACCCAATTTCCTACATTCAGCGGTTACACCTGTCCAACGTTATGAGCTTAAATTTATTTTTACATTTTAAAAGAGAATGGTAATATCCTTTACTGTCCCTCAGTGAGAAAATTCAGCCAAACAAGGTTTTATATTTTGAGAACCATAATCCTTTTTTGGATTTGTTGTAGATTACCAAACTATCTTAAAGGAGCCGTACTTTCTTGTAAATTGTTAATATTTGGTTCCTGGCAGTAGAATTGAAACATTGTCTTGGAAAAACGTAGCATTTTTGTATGCGCTAAAAGTATGTAGCATTTTTAGCGCTGGTGTACTGAATTGGAGAAAATGAATGTATTGAATACGTGTGGTTTTGAGCTGTTCAACAATTTTTTACTTTGCCTTGGGACACTGCACTAAATGAATACCTACATCTCCAGGTTTCATTTTGTCAACGAAATTGTTCTACGAAGTGACAGATTCGTCTTTTTGTTCTCCAGCGTCGTGCGTGAAATTTACAGATGTAAACAATAACATGTCTATATGTAACAGCTAGCTTATTTTGGACTCGAGTCAAGATCTGGGGCTTATTTTTGATGACACAAAATCTGTGTCAGTGAGATAAAATAGTTTATCATCTCCTTTTACAGAATATTTTAATTTATTTTATCAGTACAATTGTGAACGTTTAGGACAGCTAATCTGGTGAATAGAGTTTACGTGGAGGTGAGGAGATGCTGCAACATTTCAGTGCTGCTTCCTCCTAAAGAAAGACCAGCAGCTGATAACATCTGGTGTGTGTGTGTGTGTGTGTGTGGACAGGGAAGCGTTTGACACTGCATTTTCTGTCAATATTGATCTTTGAACTTTGAAACCATTTCCCAAAGAAAGGACGGGCATGCGGGTTTTGTGAAATGTGCCCCAGCTACGTGCTGCTGTGTGTGGGGAGGCAGTAACCCTGACGGTGTTTGTGGAGCAGATAGCTGTGAGATGTGTGCCAGGTCTAGTTGCTGCTACGTTTATGTACCAAGCCTCTATCGCTGACAAACATAAGGCCCAAAGGTTCTTATCAGAACCGGCCACAAGCAGCCAGCTGCTTTTGCAGTACAGTGTTTCACAAATAGGTGTGAGGAAAATGTTTCAATCCGCCATCTTTTTTTTTTTATATCAGATTTAAATCAAACTTGTTAGTTTTTGTCCTCCAGATTTAGTTTTTTTGTAAAAGTGGATATATAACAAACTGTTTTTAGAACTGTCAAGGTAATGATATTTATGTATTTATTTCATTTAAATAAATACAAAAAGGAGTAGTTTGAAGGAAAACAATCTTAATTTATCTACTCACTCAGGTTTCAATTTTCACCAAATAGGGGCACATATTCAAAATTAGTTATATAACTATAGCCAAGAATGTTGCGTAAACCCTGTCCAAATTGTGAATAAATATAGAAATAAATGACTTGATAAAGTAATTAATGTGCCAAATGGTGCATTAACAACCTTAATGAATATTTATAATTTTGACAGTATTCATTTAACATTATCGATAATTATTTAATTTTCCATTTTATTTCAAAACTTGCTTCCTTTTTTATTTCATTATTTTTCTTATTGATGTTAGGTACTAAAAATAATAAAATCAAAAAGGTTAGGAAAGTTAATTTTTACATGTTTGAATCCAATATTTGATACATTAATTTATTAAGCCATTCATTTATTGCCAATTTTGGCAGGTTCAGTCCTCCATATTTTTGTGTATTCTTTTTACCTACATTTCTTCTAGAGATGAAGAAATGCATGCACATTTAGGAGAACCGTTTAACAAACCGAGACCAGCTGCTGGTTGACAAATGGCCTCTGTAATCTCCAGTTTGCAAAAATAACTGGGAATGTTTGGAATTAACTTGAAGGAAAGCTTCATGCCAAATGACTCTTCTCATGCAAGGTGCTTTAACAAGCAGATTTGGCTCCCCTAAAGCCACAAACTGAGCTCTAGATGGAGAAATGTGTGCCTCAACGCCAGAGCTAATGGCTTTTAACCACACAATAAACACCCATTCAATAAATTAGAATGTTAATGGAATGCTAATTTATCAGAGTAACTCAATTCACTGAGGGAAACGCATAATGTAGATTAACTACACACAGACTGATGTTTGAAACCTTTATTTCTGTTAAATTATGACATTTTTTATTTATTTCGTTTTGCTGCCAACAAATGAAAACATGACATCTTAGATTAAAATATTACATGTCCCCTGTTTTGGGGTTTCTCTGCCATCTTTATTTCTGAATCAACTGACACCTCTTCAGGATGATCAGTGGCGCCCTCTGTTGGATGGCAGCCAAATAACAAAACCAAAGGAATTTCTAAGCAGATGTTATTGACTGGAACTCATTTAATCTAATAAACCATTCATCGACAATCGTAAGTCAAAGGATTGTTTGCATCTCTATTTTGTACATTTAATAAAACTCAATAAATTGGTTCTGGCTAACTGGATTGGTGTTGTAAAAACACAATGTTTGGCTGTCGTGTCTTAAGAGACGCATTTGAGCAAATCCATTTTAATTTTAACATTTTATGAGATGTATATCAACAACCTCTGAGTGTTTTAATTCTCCCATAGAGGATTGCATTTCAAAGCTGTTTTTAACTACGTACTCTGCGACAGGGTTACAGGAAGAATGCTGTTTGAATCAATAGCAGTTCGGTTGGTTCTGTTGTCAGGACATTTGTCTAAAACCGTTTTTAGCCTCACTTCTTCAACCTTCATCAGTATTCGTCTCTGCGTAGTAATCTGAGACCTTCCCATCGACATATTGGAAAATAATCCTATAATTTACGCCTCTCAGTTTGGCTGTTAAAGGAAAACCAGTTATCTGATTTTCTTGGTCGATTTAAGTGTCATCTTATTACCAGCTGAATCTATCTTTATTACTTGGACTGCTTGGTTTTAACCTAAATCGGACTGTTTGATTAGATTGCATGTAACTGGATGTTAATGAACCCATTTTGTTCTGTAAGGTTCACACATACTGGGCAATAAATAAGTTTTGCAAGAGTTTCTGAAACTGAATATAACAGGTTTTGGTTAAAATTTAATAAAACTATTAAATCAAAGTTGGTGAACTGAGCTTTTCTCTTTATCAGGTTAATAATTATAATAATTTTACATGTAGAAATGCATAATCAGTTATGAAACAGTGTAGATGTACCAAAAACGTATCTTCTTCCCTGTCTGAGTCAGATTAAATCACCACAGCATGGTGTGTTTATAGTTATTTATTGATACTACAATCTGTTCTGTATCGTTTATATCACTGTATGTTTCAAATACTCATATCAGTACAGAATGTCTTGACAAAATGTTAGTTTATATCCTATAAATGCATATAGAGGTAAATAAACAGAATTTTTTTAAGCCTCTACTGCAGAAAGTGGCTAAATATTCTGTTGTTGTAAAATTGCTGTCTGACTATTCAGACTGCTGCAAAGAACAGCTTGGACTACAATAAATGCTAATTGTTTTGGATGTTTAATGACTGAATATATTAGTCACAAGAGCAAATGTCAACCAGAATGAACTTTCAACAAAAACATGTTGTTGAAATAATAAGTTTCTTATTTAACTGAAGCTTGATAAACTGTTTCACTAATGTGAAAAAGTTTAATATTAGTGAAACTAATTTAAAAAAAAAAAATGAAAATTTAAATTAAATTAAAAATTTTTAAAACCTTTAATATACAACATTAGAAATACTTTAATAAATTATTAACATTCTTAGACAGGAAAATAAACATTTTATTGTATAAAATGCAACAACATTTAATTCCTTTAGTGAACGCTTAATTATTTGTAGCAAAAGATGCATCTGCAGATAAAACAAAATCCTTCTAATATGAAAAGATAAACACTTTCTGCTTGACTTAACATCAAGTTAATTTATGTTTAATTTATGGAGAGAACCTGCAAAATAGGAGATTTTCTAACATTAAGGATAAAACTGCCACTGGAGGAGTTCTGGGTAGAACATATTTACAGACAAATGTTGTTTTTATTATTTTAAATTCTAAATGTATGTGTTTTTTGTACAATTTGACTTGATTACTGATTGATTAATTGACAATTATTCAAATAAATCAATTAATCGCGCTTAATCGTTTGAGCCGTACTGTAAACGTGCGCTTGTCGCCTCAGGAGCTGCTGGGTGTGCTTCGCCACAGATGAAGATGACCGCACGGCGGAGTGGGTGCGGCCGTGCCGGTGCCGGGGCTCGACGAAGTGGGTCCACCAGGCCTGCCTCCAGCGCTGGGTGGATGAGAAACAGCGAGGCAACAGCACGGCGAGGGTCGCCTGTCCGCAGTGCAACGCAGAATACCTCATTGTCTTCCCAAAACTGGGTGAGCAGATGATCCAAAACATTTGAATGAGTCAGAAGTGATTCATCAACAGGCCTGTGCAGGACTAGATGACATGCTGAGGAGGTTATCCAACTGTTTGAGTCAGAAGTGTTGAACCAGGAGTGAAACTTGCTGCAGACCAATTAGGACAGGAGTTGGACACTCCTGGTGTAAAGCTTTGGCTTCTTTAATGGGTGGGAATGTCGAGGCTGCATGAGTCAACGCAAAAATACACAAACCCATTTTACTTCCTGAGGGTTTTTACATTTCCTGTCTACTTAACGTCTTCTAATACAAAAACACGGCGCCCCGACCACCGGGCTTAGCAAGTTTTTTAGAGGAAACCCTGGATTGTGCTATAGGATGACATTATATGCCTGGAAAATATATAATTCTGCCCCTTTAAAATAAAGGAAGATTATTAGTTTGAAATATTTAAAACTTGTAGAAAACAGATGGGATTTGTAGAACCTCCAACAAGTTCTGGGTCTTCAGAAAATATCCAGGGGGATCAGATGCCTGATCCACCTCAACTGACTCCTATCTGTTGCAATAAATCAGTCAATTGATAAATTAATTGATTTTCTCTTTTTCTACCAAAGACGTGATGAAAAAATGCTTCAGTTTGGTGTTTTGGTCTGTTTGACCATTTTTTAGAAAAATAAGTTTACTTAATGACTTTAGTGTCCATTTTATTTGTTGTTCCAGATGTTTTCTTTATTTGTTTTGAATATTTAAAACATCTTCCAGTGTTAAATGTTCATTAGAAATTAAGGTGTATTGATCTGCTAGAGGGATTTGCATTATTATGCCAATATATTAATTTATTTATTGTCTAAATTTGTTATTATGACCTACGACCTAAAACTGCGGCTGAGATTTTTTTTATAGAAGCGCACATCATTTTTATTTTAGTTTTTGCTTAATTTTGAATTTGTTTCAGACTAAAACAGATAAGTGCCACAATTAAACTTGGTGAGGTTTGTTTATCCATCCAAACATCGCGGTTATTATTTAAATCAATATGTTTAGTTAACATAGGACACTGTTCTAAGTTTGAGTAAATAAACCGCTGCTGCACTTTGAGGCTGTGGGGAAATGAAAGCTTTGCTTGCAGCTGGAAGGACTTTATGTGTGCCATTAGAAATGGCATTAGTTGTTTTTTCCATGAACTGCGTCTTTTGGATTCAATCAATCATTGTTATTCCCGTAATTAAGAGAGTAACTCATAAAAAGAAAACCAGTGAAGGGTGCCGCCTATGGCTGGTGGTCTATTAAATTTGTCCAATCGCCCAACCTCTCGGCCTACTTGTCGAATGTTCTGACCAACTTAACCAGCTAATCCCAGCTTGTTAAACTGCTGTGACTCCATAAAGAGCCAAACAGCAAACGGGTCCAACAGTCACTGGGCTTTTGGGTGGTTTTTGTTGGCTTAAGAACCCGTTCCAGCTGGTTGCAGGTTTGGCAACGCCTTTGGAGCAGCACGTTGGTAGCGGAGGCTGCAATCCGAAACTCAAGCTGGACCAAAGACAATGTTAAGCCAGGGGAGTGTTGGTCCCAGCTGGTAAACAGGTTCATCCATATTTATAGCAACCAGGGCGTTGCTGCCACTCAGTGCAGAGATAAATGCTACAGTTAAAGTGTTTCATCATGGTTCCTCTTTTTTCTGTTTTTGTTTTTAGATTATAGACTAAAGGTAAATTGAAAAAAGGCAAGAATTTACATTTTACTTAGAGAAGATTCTAAGTAGAGAAGAATGTGGGGTAAAAAAATGACATCGATATCAATCGATCAAACATCTGATGGAATATTCACTGAACTCCGATGCAGAGCCGCACAGCATTCTGGGAAATGTAGGCAAAGCAGCAACTTTAGTTGCTCAACCTTTTGTTTAGCTAACTAAGGTTGATGGAATCAACTAATTCACTCATTCTTTGGTTACCTAGCAACAACCTGCTGAGTAACTGGTGCAGCAGCAGTTTAAGGTTTCACCTCATAAATGCTTAAAAATAAAAGCTTGGAGTGAAAACTGTGTATAACTGCCAATAGTGTGGCAATAATTCAGATGTAAAAAATAAAAAACATAATCGATAATTATTTATATTGACTGATAAGAAACTCTTGTGTCATGATAAGTACAAAGCCATTTATTGCAGTGTATACAGTATATCGTGTCTTTGGTATTTTAACTCTGTACACAAACATCCAACTCAGAGCCATTATGATCTGGAAACAGTAAGTAGATAAACTGCAAAGATAAATAAATTAAAAGGAGAAGCGATTGGCCAAAAGTTCTGGATGAGTTCACCACTGGGAAACTTTTCCAAATCCCACCAGTGTGAAGCAGAGGGAGGAGTTGGGTCTGTCTGGGAGTGAAACTGGGTCAGAACAGCTCATCAGAACCGGGCCACGCTCTGACCGGATGAGTGGATCGACTCCGCCACTCTTCTGATGAGTTTGTGAAATCACAGCCAACCTTTTCAAGAGAGTCGAACATCAAGAGAGCAAGACGCACATCAGAGAAGATATTTTACCACCAAGCAGCCTGATTAGGTTACTGGAAAATATTTCAGATAATTACATAATTTTTTCTCTTCCTTGGACTTTATATGCAAGATATTTTTCAGTAGTAAATAAAGTGATGTTCACTTTAAAATGATGTAACTAAATGGAGGCCTACAGCCAGTGGATTGATTTTATTTTCTGTTCTTTAAAATCGCCGGGATGTTTTGATTCTCAATCATAAATAATCAAAAAAGTATTGGGTTTTTTTTGCACCCCCTTAGCATCTACTGATCTACTCTTAGGAAATGTAATTCCATTAAATAAATAACCTGCAGTTAGTTTAGGATTTCTCTTTTGTTTTGGCAACAGACTTGAATCCATTTCTGCTCCTAGCACCAGACTCATGTGTCTGTTCAGGTTGTATTTACCCAAAATGCCCTGTGTTGTAGTCCACTTCCTGATTTTGGAGCAGTTTCCAGTCCGCTTAGCATTCACGTTTGCATTCAGACTGAACCAGAGTTCACTTCAACCAAACTAAAACCAGGTCTCTAGGCAGACCAGAATTAGCTTTTTTTTGGTTGATTACATATTCACCCCTTCACAATGCTAAATATTAAAACATAACTTAACGAAGCATGGTGGAGGCAGATAAATTTTCCTCGAGGAATTTTAATAATCGAGGTACTTGAATCACTCGAGGAATCGTTTCAGCCCTAGTTGTAACATTTATTACATTTTCAACTGTTATCTTTCTTACTGAACTGTCAAATGAAAAACCTGTTCCCCTCCTCGCCTGTGGGGGCGCTGCACCAAGAACCACTGGAGGAAATGACACTGAGCACAACTTCATTCTTCAAACAAAAATGGAGTAGCATATTTTTTGTTTGTCTTTGGTAAAAGACCACAAGCCATTTCTCCTGCTAGCGCGATGCTAGCCCGTTGTTTTGGTTGTATTTACCCATAATGCCCTGCATCACTTTCTGCATTTTTAGCTGTTTGCGTTCACATAGTCATTCAAACCGCACCAGCATTCACTTCAACCAAACCGAGACCAACGCTTCCAGGCGAACCAGAGTTGGCGTCAGAGTTCGATTACGCGTTCACTCCTCCCCAAACGAACCAGGTAGAAAAACTCCAAGCGGGTCGCTATGTTCTGTTGGGTCTCTCCTCCCACCAGCACCTGCTGCAGAGCCACTTCCAGCCTTTCACATGGGTCCAGCTCTGAGGACGGTGTGTCCTTGCTGCTCCGTCTTTGCTCACACTCAGAGAGTAAACAAACCTTCGGGAAGAGAGGCTGCCAACGCTTTGGTCCACCTTTAAACTGTCGCTGCCCTCCTCCCTGCTTCCCTCATGCTTAATTATCTTAATTATAGAATCAGCTGCCAGTGGCTAAAATGAATTGCTCCTTTCTCCATTCTGTCAGCGGTCATTAGCGGTGACCCAGTTCCCTCTGGCCGTAACGGTGCAGCTGTTTGGCAGGAACAAAATGAAAGAGTCAGGCTCCGGGAGGTGAGTCGGGTCAGCAAACACAGGTGCAGTCTGCAGGGGATCAAAAGCCTGGCGCTGGTCCAGTCGGCAGTTTCAACAATAACAGCTAGAAAGTAGTGAGTTTAAGAAGCCGCAAAGGGATGAACTTTAACGAGGACTGCTTAAAAAGCCGCAGCTTGACAAGGTGAAAGCTGCTGTCACTAACGTGCAAACAACTGGTGGAAAGTGGCTTTATTGGGACGACACCTGTACAAATATCCTGCATGTCCTCAAACAAGCAGGCAGGTGATTTAAGACCAAAAAGTCTTCAGAAATGAAAACTATAATTTTGACATCAGTGTTCAACATAAACACTTTGTTTAATTTCTTTGAGGAATTTGACCAGTTTTCACCTCATTGCACACTGTGTGTGTGTGGGGGTGTGTATGTGTGTGTGTGGTGGGTGGGGGGGAGTTTAAGTTCAGTTTGGCTCCAACCATTGGTCAGTTCAGTTTTGTCCCAGTTAAAGCCTTTGCTTCAGGGATGAATTAGCCGAAAAGGCCATTTTTTTATATTCACCAACAATAGTCTTAAAGGCAAAAATAATTAATAAATTAGTAATTGATTAACTGTTAACTGAAGGAAGTATTAACTGGAGTAATTAAAGGTCAATTCCTGGAAGAGCAACATATTCAAGGCAGTAATCAAGCCAAAACCTAGAGATACATTTTGCACTTAAAGATTAAAATAAAACCTTCTTATCTGTAATTATTGTCCAAAATTTCCACTTTATATTATACGTCTGATGATGTAACTTTTAAATATTAATTATTGATCAGTTGCTCAGTGCGTCAGAAGACTTTTTACCAAATGCTCTTTTACTCTTGAGTAATTTCCTGGACGGCTTTTTGCTTGAGAGGGAATATGTTGTTGGTCTTGAGCTGTAATGTATCTCGGAAAGTGCGCAGTCGTCCCCCGCGGTGCGTTCCCCCTGCAGCCGGCCGGTTATTAATAGCATGTGGACGAGTCTGTCTGAGTGAGGAAATCAGGTTGGCTTCCTGTAAATATTGCATGATTTCCCCAGAGGCGCCTTGAAATGCCAGATGGGAGGAAGAGGCAGCAGCAGAGAAACTTCTTCTCTTTTTTTTTTTAAATTGTCGCACAGGTTTGGACTTTAATCGGTTTTTAATCGGAGGAGGAGCAATGAAACATCAGCAGAGGCGCCCAAACGTTTTGTCACATGGGACAAAAGAGTCAAAACTAAGAAATAAAATAAAAACAAAAAATCCTAAAATCAGGAAAATAAAGTTGCCTAATTTTATAAAAATAAATATTTATTGTACTTCCAGAAATACTACGGCCATTGTAGATAAAAAAAAAAAAAAAAGACTTAAGAAAAAAATAAATTTCCACCAAAAAAGAGAAACTCTTCTCAGAAACTTTCAACTTCTGGAATTTTCTGAGTTTGAAAGTCAAAAACATTTTCAACATTTGAAACTGAAATTTCCAAGTTTATTGTAGATGATTTCTGTTTCTCAAAAAGTTTTATTGTGTAAATTTAAAATTTTTTTCCATCTACCAAAATACTTCTTTGTAAGTTTTGCATGTTTGCTGTGGTTTTCAGTTTTCATCTCTTTTGAACAAATTAATTTTCACTAAGAACAGGATTTAGGTCTTTCTTTCAAAACGTTTGGCTTATTGAGTTAAGTTTGATAAATTAAATAAAAGCTGATTTGTGTGGGAGGAGGTAGAGAGGATCAATCTTTTCACAGATCTCCTGTAGCAGTCTGTATCACAGTGCATTTGAAGAATCCTCTGACTGAAGATTCCCCAAATCTGACAATGAAATGAAAAGATTAAAAAAAAGGGAGGTTCTCGTTGTTTCCAATTATTCTGGGTGGAAATAAAAAGCTCTACCTTCTATGTCTCCATCAGGTCCGATCGTTTATGTGCTGGATCTGGCCGACCGGCTCATCTCAAAGGCCGGCCCCTTCGCCGCAGCCGGCATCATGGTGGGCTCCATCTACTGGACCGCCGTCACGTACGGCGCCGTCACCGTCATGCAGGTACGTCCTGCTACGTGCAGTTTAGTGATATAAATCATAGGGATGCACCGATCCATTTTTATTTTCACTTCTGATATCTGAGGTTTAGTAGAACTAGAAACTAGACCAAAAAGACTTTGTGTTTTTTTCAGATTTTAGATCATATTTGTATAAAGAGATTTTGTCACGGCAGTAGACCAGGGTGCCCAGTTTTGGGGGCGCCCAAAAAATTTTTTTTCTTGGGAGCCCCCAAAACTGGGCACCCTGGTCTACTGCCGTGTCTTGGCTTTTAAGACAAGGTACTTAACGGTAAAACTGTATTTGTTTTGATGATTTTAATGTCTTTTCTGATGTGCAGGTGGTGGGCCATAAAGAGGGTCTGGACGTGATGGAGCGGGCCGACCCGCTCTTCCTGCTCATCGGTCTGCCCACCATCCCCGTTATGCTGATCCTGGGGAAGATGATCCGCTGGGAGGACTACGTCCTGCGGCTGTGGAGGAAGTACTCCAACAAGCTGCAGATCTTCAACAGCATCTTCCCAGGTCCGTCACTCAGTTTCTGTCGTCAGACGTCCTCCATGTTGTTGTTTTTTCATACGCTAACGGCTTGAATGTCGGAACCGCAGGTATCGGCTGCCCGGTGCCGCGGATCCCGGCCGAAGCCAGCCCTCTGGCTGACCACGTATCCGCCACGCGGATCTTGTGCGGTGCTCTGGTCTTCCCCACTATCGCCACCATCGTGGGGAAACTCATGTTCAGCAGCGTCAACTCCAACCTGCAGAGGACCATCCTGGTGGGTGCTAACGGTGCTATTGGTGCTAACGGGGCTACTGGTGCTAACGGGGCTACTGGTGCTAACGGGGCTACCGGTGCTAACTGGGCTACCGGTGCTAACTGGGCTACCGGTGCCAACTGGGCTACCGGTGCCAACAGAGCTTCCGGTTCCAAACAGTAGCAATAATGCTAACTGGGCTACTAATGCTAACAGCAGACATGATGCTAACTGGAGTACTAATGCTAACTGTGATGCTACATTCCTTCATTCTTTCCTTGACTCCTTAGATGCAGTCAATGTTTCAAAAATATTTTTTACTTCCCTCTGGGAAGTTAAATCTTTCTTTGTAACTGAAATTATTTGGAATTCTTTAGAGTTGTTGTCGATGCTGTGGGCAGGAAGGTCCTCCTGTAGCAGTCCGTGTCACAGCGGCTTTGAAGAAACCTCTGACTAAAGACATGCCGAGTGCTGTATTTAAAGCCTGGCTGCTTTCTGGCTCTCCCCACAGGGCGGCATCGCGTTCGTGGCCATCAAAGGGGCGTTCAAGGTTTACTTCAAGCAGCAGCAGTACCTGCGCCAAGCCCACCGCAAGATCCTCAACTTCCCGGAGCCGGAAGAGGCCTGAACCGACACTCTGCTGAGGATGAACCCCCCTCCCCAACACTCAGCTTCACCCTTACTGCAACAAGCCCCGCCCCTCCCAGCGGTTGCTATGGAGACCGACTGCATCGCCGCTTCCCGCCCTGGGAGCGACGGGACAGGAAGCGAACTGGAGCCTGCTTGCAGTCAGTGTGTGGCTACGCTAACACCACATGGCTAACACACCCACTGAAATTAAGACGCAGGGCATG
Source organism: Phalloptychus januarius (assembly GCA_902982915.1). Taxonomy (NCBI): domain Eukaryota; kingdom Metazoa; phylum Chordata; class Actinopteri; order Cyprinodontiformes; family Poeciliidae; genus Phalloptychus; species Phalloptychus januarius. The sequence continues at coordinate 2,841,544 of CADWAE010000242.1, read as the reverse complement.
CGTGAAGAAGAACTTTTTTTTTTAAATAAAACGATTGTTTTGGTTTAACGTCCCTCCCGCCCTCGCCGGGGTCCAATCAGATAATCAATTAATCAATAATTTATCACGTTCGGAAGCTAGCAGGAAGAAAAACTCAAAGCAGAAGCTACCGGAGGCGTTGTAACATAGAAATCTATATTTTAGCTTGAGATGTTCCAGTGTTTATTTATTCAGCCTGCAGCTTTGATTACTTTCTGAACTCTGTAAAAGTGTTGGCACCTGCCATGGCGCTCCGGTCCGGTCCAGAAGGGATGAACCCAGCGGGATGCAGAGCGGTTCTGTTCTGGTTCAGGTCGGGATGGGTTGGGTTGGCAGAAGTCTTCACAAACTTTTAGCTTTTCCCACAAACTTCAATATGTTTTATTGGACAAACTGATGAAAGCTGAAAATGATGCACAATTTTGAAAAATTAAAAAGTCTGGTTTAGTTCTGGACTTTGACTAGGCCATCCTTTGATATAAACTTTGCCAAATTGAAACTACATGTGTGCCACAAATTTCAGGTTTTCTAGTTTTATCTGCTCAATAATAAACATTTGTAATGAAATTTCTAAAACATTAAAAAAAGCATTCAGATTGCCATGAAATTATATAAAAAAATAAATTTTGGGGTCAAATGTTTTATATTTTACTGGCCAAATTTTTACCATTCTTGAATTGTGGCCAATTAAAAATCATTTCAAGGGCCACAAATGGCCCACGCCCCACACTTTGGACACCCCTGATCTAAATCTACTGTAGATCTGGCTTTGTCCATTTTCCCTGTTGAACTCCCACAGTATTATTCTGCCACCACCGTGTTTCAATGTGAGAATTATGGCGTTTAGGATAAAAAAAGTAAAAGATTAAAAAAGTTAATTTTGGGTATCGTTTTTTTTTTCTTTCTTAAAAAATTTCAGACATTTTGTACAAAAAAACTTAAAACGGCATCGTTTTCCTCCCACAGTCTGTCACAATAAAATACATAAGTTTGTGGTTGAAATGTGACAAAATGTGAGAAATTTCAAGTGTTATAAATGCAAATTAACTGAGGGTGAAAGCTGGACTCTGGAAGTTTAATCTCTTTAGTAGTAAAAATAAGCATCAAGCAAACTTTTATTTAGATGAAAACCTGTTTTTAATGCGTCTTCAGAAAATCTGAGAACATTTTTGCTAAAGTTTCAGTAATTATTTCTAAATCTAAAGTTGGGAAAATTTTGATTTTAATAAATAAAACTGATTTATCCAGCATACAAATACCGAAAAAGGAAAAAAGTAATTGCTAAAACAGTTGGCTGTTTATATTATGATATCCAAACATATTCCTTATTAGTGGAAAGTTTAGTGGAAGGAAAAAGTCAGACGCTCCACCCAAAAGTGACCAGCTTTTATCACAATCTGGAAACATTTACTCCACAAAAGCTCTTGAAATATTTCACGTCCATTAAATAATTATGTCTGGAAAAAGCTCAAACTCTGCCTGCGAACTACAGCTTCTCACCACATTTATCATGAAGTCTGCCAAAAACAAAACAAGCAAAAAAAATGTTGTGAACTTTGACCTGTGGAGCTGTATGGTGTCATATCTGTGAATAAATGTATTTTTGCAAATGAAGAAATCGAGTGCAGCAGTTTTGCCATTCACTTGTTTATTTATTTAGAAACACACAGGAAAAAAAAAAAAAAAACATAAAAACTTCAAACCTAAAATTATCTGCCCGGAAACCCAACCAGCCAATCAGAGCCGAGCGTTGACATTCAAAAACATCTAAATCGAAACCACTCTAAGTACTTCACAACGTATGTGCCCCTACTGCCCAAGCCTGATATGTAATGTTATTAATATTTTCCTCTGTTGCGCTGAAATCTGCTGCTGCCGCCATCTTTGGGTTCGACCACGAAGGAACAAAATAATCCAAGACGAAGAGAAATGCCGAAGAAGTTTCGATGCAGGACAATCAAAAACACTCAGAGCTCATTTAACCTGGACGAGGTGCTGACTGAAGTCAATAAAATAAAAAATAAAAAGTCGGGACAAAGTGCAGCAAGCACCTGAGAGAGAGAGAGAGAGACTCCGCCCTCACCTTCAACAATCACGTTTATTGCTTGGTGAGAGAAGTGCATATTTTTCAGGAAATACTTCTTAAAACCAGAGCCGTTTACTTTCAGCTCAGTTTGACATCAAAGTGACGCGTTTGGAAAAAAAGGGGAGAAAAATGCGCGAGCTGACCGACGTAAAGGCGCAAACACACAGAGTGCAGGGATCGCCATGGAAACGTCTCGGGGTTTGTGACTAAACGCGTTTCAAAAAAAGAGAGACAGCATGGATTTACCCCTGAGGTGTTTCAATCATAAAACCTTAAAAATAAAAAACATGATTGAGCGGCTGAAATCGGCTCCGCAGGACCTGAGAGGAGTCGGAAGAAAATCAGTCGACTCAAAACGTTTTGCAGCACAAATTTTGTCCTGCTATCATTTTAAAAGATGGAATTTCCAGAGGTTAAAGGTCAACCAACCCGCCTTTCCTCACATTTACAAAATCAAATGAAGTTGGTGTCAAACGTTTGCGCTGCCATCAGGTTAAAGATGTTTCCAGAGGTCAAAAGTCAAAGAGCGGCAAAACTTTTATAAAAAATTTATCAATTTTGTTTTTTGTTAAAGTGGAGTGGAGGGCAGGTTGATCTCTGGAAATTTATTTTACAATCGTAGAAAATAAACTTTTTGCAGCACAAAGAGCTTTAATTAAATTATATTTAGTTAGATCTTTTTTTTACATGTGGGGAGTGGCGCACAAAGTTTTTGCTGCATAAATGTAGCACAGTAAATGTAGATTGACCCTTGACCTCTTTAAACTATCTTTAAAATGAAAGCAGCACAAAAATAAAATGATTTTAATTTCTGTTTGATTTTAATGTGAAGAGGAGCCAGTTCAGTTCTTTAAAGACAACATTTTTTGTTCTTTTCAAATTACAGCTGAAAAGTGATATTTTTTTCTAAATGTGGTGGGGTTCATTTACCTTTGACCTCTGTAAATACTCATTAATACCTTTAAAATGAAAGCAGCACAAAATATTGTAGCAGCAGAAACATAAAAATGAGATTTTACATAATTTTTGTTTTCTGATGTCCAAACTTTATATCTTACAGTTGAAAAGAGGTTTTGTAAATGTGTTGACCTGTAAACATTCATTCTAATATCTTTGAAATGATAGCAGTACAAACATGTGGCGCTAATTGGGTTTGATTTAGTGCCGACTTCGCTCAGGTCTCCTCAGAGGCGCCAACATTTCCCCGGGTAACGGATAAAACCCTCACCAAGCAACACAGCTTAAAAACTACAGAATAAGGCTTCGTAAAATGCGTACATTTGAATAAATCGTCGGAGTGCCGTGGTAGAGCTACTGACTTGGATTGGGAATTGCCCCCTAGTGGTGAAGTGAAGCTCCTGCATAAAGGTTAACGTGGTTCTACGTCGCCTACACAGCGCTGCAGCATGAGAATGAGGTGAGACGCTATGGTTGTCACATCTAGTTTAAAAAACGACCACGGCTAACTTTGGGGGTTCTTCGCTTACTGAGCATCTCTTCTTCTTCTTCTGGTGCGTTGGCGTGTCGTCTGCACACACATTCCACACACACAGGGTCAGGGGAACCTCAGGAAGGCGAAGCTCCTCCGGCTTCGCTCACAGTTTGGCGGCCATGAAGTTGATGTGAGGCTTCACCAGCGGGAACAGCGGCAGGCTCCTCTTGAACTCCGTCGTGTCCTGAATCAACGTCGGCTGAGAAGAAAACGACAACAACAAAAGTCTGATGTGAGAACAGAAGAAACAAGTTTAAGGATGTTTTCACACCTGGTAGATTTTATTCAACTGGGGATGGAAGTGGCAACATTTCTTACATTTTTCGAATAAACCTGTTCCCCTCCTCACCTGTGGTGGCGCTGCACCAAAAACCACTGAAGGAAACGACATGAAAACCTCTGAAGATGACACTGTGCTCAACTTCCTACTTCAGAAACCTGGAGTAGCGTCAGATTTTAGCGATTTCTTGTATCGTTTGTAAGACCACGATTCCTTTCTACCGCTGGCGTTAAAACTTCTGCGTTTGTTTTGGTTCTATTTACCCAGAATGCCATGCGTTGTAGTCCACTTCCTGCTTTCATACCTCCCCAAACGAAACAAGACTTTCCAGATAAACGGACTGGAGTTTGATTAATATAGGAAGTTACACAGAAAAGAAAAAAAGTGTTCTCAAAGTTTTCTGGTATTTAGCAAACAGAAATAATTTTGGCAATTCTGATTATCCTGGATCCAGAAAAGCTTAGTTTGGTTCTCAGAGAATGATTTTTATTTCTCCACTGACAGATAAAGCAGGTGTCGTTTACCTGTGGCAGGGACGGAGCGGGGGCCAGGTTCACGTCGTTCTGAGCAGGAAACTCTCCGACTATCGGACCTGTTGCACAGAAACGAAACGTCAACGCGACCGAAGCCGACAGGCATCAAAAGAAAACCAGGAAACCCTTCAGAAACTCACAGGAGTCCATCTCTCTGGACAGAACGTGAACGGACACTTTGTGTCTCTTTGCAGCTTCCACTGTGAGCCGCTCCTGCAGACAGAGACAGTCAGAAGAAATACGGTCAGAATAACAATAAAATAGGGTCATATTAACACAATGCAGCCTTTGGGGAAGAGATCTGTTTTATTTCTGACTGAGTGTCTGACGCTTCATTCTCCAGCATTTATGCACCAACGTAAAATTAAAAAACTCCAGACTGAATGCAGATTTAAAAGATTTTAGATTTGAAGGAAACGAGATGAATTTGGTAGATTTTAATTTTGTTTCACAGTGTAACCTCTAGAAATTCATTCAGTCTCTGCAACATGTGTGGTTAAATGTGGAATATTTTTTATTAATATATATATATATAAACTACAGTAAATACAGAAAAGTTAAAAGTGCTTGAAGAATTTATTTAAATGCCTTTTTCTCTCAGATTTAAAACACCAATTCAAACCAATCATGTTACTCACTGTGTAAAACTGCATTACGTTTTCTTTAGTCAGCGTCTTCAGATGTGCAACTTCAATGTTATCTGAAAGGCAAACAGAAGGTTAAACACTATCATCTTGAAGCTGCATGACAACACGAAGCAACAAACCTGCAGAAAAACTGTTTACCTAATCAAGAAAACTCAGTTAAAACATTAAAAACTAAAACTTTGATGGTTTTTTTATTGGTTTTATGTGACAGACACACAACTACTGCAATCAAAGTGAAAAACACAAAAAGTTTTTCTTTTTTATATTTGTTTTATTTCAGGAAGCTGATGGTTTGTTTTTCCAGTATTTACGCCGTTAATTTGAACTCAGCCTGCCTGATTCTGGATTTTGTAGACAGAAAAAAAACTCGTAAATTTCCACTAAAAACTCTGAAATTTTGTAGAAAAAAAATAAATAAATTTAACATTTGAAATTCTCAAAAGAAAATTTCTTTGTGAAAAATTGATAATCTAAAAATTTTATTTTTTTCCTAGCAAATATTTTTTTTCCCAGAAAACTGACATTTTCAAGATAAATTCTCAAAAGAAAATTTCTAGAAATTTCCACATTTTCTGCAGAGAATGTTAATATGATTCTAAAAGTAATTTTTTTCTAGCAAATTTCTGGGATTACCCTGGTTCCTTTTGCAGAAATTTACTACTTACAACTACCGTAATTTTGCATCTAGTTTCAGTTCCTTTTGGGCTCCATTGAATAAATTAATTTCAGTAATAAGAACAGGTCTTGATTCAAAATGTTTGCTAGATTTAGAAGGAATAAAAGGGGTGCAGCTTTTCAGTAAAAGTCTCTTTATTATCTCGGTTTTAACTTTTGTTAAAACTTCGCTATAAAAAGACGAATACTTTGTGCTCTACTTTACATCAATTATGTCCCCCTGCTTATAAGTTAAAAGTCCCCATCTGCATCTATGAGCCAAATTTGTATAATTTTTTAACTGCGGTCTTTGTGCCACAAATGGCCCCCGAGCCGCATTTTGAGCAGCCCTGGCGCAGACTGTCGGGGTAACCGGTGGTACCTCTGTCGAAGTTGTACTGCTGGGAGATGATCTCCCCCCAGTACTTGGCGCACTCGGCCGACAGCTTCTTGGGTTTGTCCAGGCGGCGGATGGCCAGGGCCTGGATGTGCTTCTGGAAGGCCTCCTCGCTCATGTCCTGCAGCGCCTTCTCCATGGTGCGCAGGAACGCCTCCACCCGGCTCTCCAGGTAGTGGGGGGCCTTCTCCGACTGGATGATGAAGCGCAGGCCCTGCACCCCGTTGGCCCGGCGGGGCCCGCTGAACACGATGTAGCCTTAGAGGGAGGAGGGGAGCCAGAGCTTATTTTGGGAGTCGGACGGATTAGTTACAAGTACAAACAATAAATCAATTGTTGCATTAGGATTTTAAATGAGCTCAATAATTTCCATTTGTGAAATACTTTTGGTCTCTGGAGAAAATATCTTATTACACTTGAAATAAACAAACTTATAAGTAACTTTATAGCAAGAAAAAGTAGTTAGTAACGTTAGTTAGCAGAGCCATAAATATTGAGGGAAAGTTCTAGCTCAACTGTCCCTGTGTCGTTACCTAGCAACGCCAGCCAAGCCCAGCCCGTCGCCTAGCAACCCAGTTCTACTTCCATTGGCAGATATTTCACTTAAAACATGGGAAAAATGTTTTTATAAGTGAACTAATCTGCCAATGAATCAATATTAAGGAATTATATAAGCTCCAGTTTATTGCTGAAAAGTTACTTAAAAGTTAGCTTTGTCTTATTTCAAGTTTACCAAGATACTAACTCTGTGAGATCTTGGGTTTTTCTACAAAAAACAAGCCTGGTTGACAAAAATCTTCAGTTTGGTGTTTTGGTCTCAACTAGGTTAAAGAAGTTTAATATTTCATCTTTTTTGTTGTTTCTGCTCTATTTTGAATATTTAAAATCTTTTCCAGTTTTAGTATTAAATGTTCATTAGGATTTAATCTGTAACTTGAGGCAGAATATTTTCACAAAAGAGTTTTTTTATTTAGCTTAAATGTAAAATATGTGTATTTTCTACAGTTTTGGCTTAATTATCATGGTGCTGAGTGAGTTGTTCTTACAGCAAACTGCATTTTTCAAGTTTGTATGCTCCAATTCATGATTAATCAATTGCTAAATTAGTTGACGATTACTTTGACAATTGATTAATTTGATTAATCGTGATTAATCGTTTCAGCCCCACTATTATTACAGAAAATATTACAGTGTTGCATAAATATCACAAGAATGAAAACAGAGTATTTCTTTAGAATTAGGTGGTAAATAAATGAACTTTTCTCGTGCCCATTGATGCAGGGACAGTGGTGGATGTAATGGGAACTGACCCAGCTGTTCTTTGGTTCTCAGCGTGTTAAAGCAGGGCTCAGAGATGATCTGGCAGAACAGCTCCAGCAGCATGTTGTCGTTGGTGGTCTGCATGTCCGTCTGGTAGTAGATCTCGATGCCGCAGTGGTTGTGAACTTCGTTTCTCTGCTGGTAAACATACCAGCCACCTGAGAGAAAACACGTTTCACTTTGAGACCAATGTCATAAGCATGTAAAAAACAGAATTAAAAAGCTAATATTTACAGTTCTGCTCACTTTTCATTGAATGTGAGATGCAAACATCAACATTTCCTCTAAAACTTACTTTGTTACTAGCGGATAATTCAATATAATTCAAAAATACTTAATAATGAACTTTTTAAAATCTGTAAACCCCAATTAACAAAGATTTTGATTATCAATTAATCTTGATTAATCCGATTAATCGTTTCAGCTCTACTTCACTAGCAGACTAAACTGGTAAAATTCACAGGTTGTGATGTTTCTCTCATTCCTGCTCTGGTGCCTAGAATCCAGCTTTCTGTCTCTGATTCAATAAGAATCCAACTCGGTGACCCAGTTTACTTCCTCTCATGTTCCTCTGGGCCCAATGCTGAGTTCAATCAGATCTTTAAACACGCCACGGCGTCATCAGCGCCGGGTTCCTGCTGGGTCGCCATGGCGACAGTGAGCGGCGGTCGACCTACCGTCCGGGACCTGCACCTCCCTGTAGCGAATCAGCTGGCTCGGGAGGAGGGGCTTGGTGTGAGCGTGCTCAATGAGCGTGTCCTCCACCATCTGCATCATGCCGAGAGCCGACTGGGGAAAAAACAAAAACAGAGGAGAAATATTCTGTTAATGTTAAAACACAGAGGCGGCGATTATTTATCTGAACTTTAGTATCATTGTTTTTGATTTGTGACTTTTCCAGGAGAATATTTATAACTGTTTTTGGCTTTCTCAGGTAAAAAGTTAGGAAGATGTCACAGTTTATGGGTAAGTGCAAAAAAACAGAACAAAAAATACAAATAAAACTATTTACTACCGACAGTAAAAACAGTAATATAGTAGTAATAATAATAGATCAATTGTCTCGATTATTATTATTTTTAATATCCTTTTATTTTTATTATTTGCATTTTTGTTATTACTATTTTTTTTTTTTTTTTTATACATTATGGTTGTTTTCATCTTACATTATCATTATTATTGCATGTTCATAGCATTTTCTTTACTTTTGTACTTTTATCATTTATATTTAGATTCGATTAATACTAAAGAATTTTAACTTTCTGATTTCTTTTGATTGTTTAAGATGTGAAACCAAATACTACCACACATAATAGGAATACAATAATACAACAGAAAGTACAAACTATTATTACAGACAGAATTATCATCCATTAATCGACTGTGTGTCAGGAAACAAGAACAAGTTTTAAGGAAACAAAATTTATTTTCCCAAAGTTAAACTGAACAAACCTCCTTGGTGATGTTGCCATGGAGCAGAGCCTCGATGTGTAACCGTGACAACAGCTGAGGTATGAACGCCCTGAGGCGGGGGAGAGTTACGTCTGGAACACAGACATTAGTAATCGATCACAGAGCAACTCGATCAAAGCTTCTTCAAACCATCTTCAAGGTAAGTTGTCAAACTTTTCCAGCACCACTTTGGAAATAAAAACAATACAAATAAACCAGAAATAACAATTTCACTTCACCAATATATGATGTAATTCATTACTGTTAATGTTTTATGATGGTATCCTAGTTTCTACAGCAGGAATAAAGCAAGATAAAATAAAACCAAATTTTTTACAAAAAAATACAACAATTTCAATAACTTTGTTTAAAATATAAACCAAGTTACCAGATCAATAAGCATTGATACATTAGGAATAATAAATATCCATTACATCTTAAAAAAAAAACCTTTTTGCTCAAATTAAATACTTAAAACACAATAAATCAGTAAGATACAAAAGTGTCTCACTAGGTTTTTAAAAAACAATAAATAGAAATAATTTTGGATATTCTCATTAACCTAAAAAAGAGCAAAGTTTCATTTAATTTAAATTCAGACAGCAAGAAAAAAAATTGTTTCTCTTATTAGGTGTATGAAAATATCAGGTTTCAACTGTAAATAATTTTTCCCAAGTTTAGGCTTTTCAAATGTTAGACTGAACTTTATTACAAAACTGGCAGTTTGAATATTTGAATGTCAAACACTTTCAAAGACTTTAAACAGAAATCAAGCACTTTCTAAACCTTGAAAACACTTAACTGAAATTCAAGAGTTCTCAAGGATTTTAGGCATCCGTACAAATCCTGAAATTAAAAAACACGAGTGTCGAGATTTTTTAAAGGAGAGGTATTATATATTTTATAGAACAATCATGTAATTTAACAGCTTGAAATTGGGCCTCTGTCTCTTTAAGAAGCTCCGGCTCTTTCTGAAATTCCGATTCCAGGAAGTCATCTCACCACGGCTCCTTCATTAACCCTTTAACAACGTTTTTACGAGCAACTAAAAGAACAAAAAGCAGTAGCTCCTTTAACGAGCTCAGCAGTTCCACCAGGTGTTTGCTAATTGCTGCTGGCTAGTCTGGAGGAACTGAGTGGGGGAGAAGTTTTGTCCTTGGAGGCAGAGCTAGGTCCAGCCAGGCGTTTTGCTCTGCTGAATGGTTCTCAAGGAAACAAGCATGAAAGAATCAAAGCGACACTCCAGGTATGTTTTGGATGAGAGAATAACGTTATGATGTAAAGCTCATAAAGTCAATCTTACATGACGCTGTCCCTTTAAATGAGAGTAAATAGAAATAGAGGAAGTGACCCACCATCAAGCGACTCTCTGAGCTCGTCTTTGGTCCACCCGACCTCGGTCATCAGCAGGCGCAGGTAGTACATGGCGTGCTGGTGAGGCTGCTCGGCTCTGAAGTTGTTCAAAGATCTCATGTACTGGAAAGAGAAAAAAATATTTTAATTATGCAAAATGGAGGCAAAAAATGGACAGAAACGTCTCGTAAACCGAGTATTAAAACGCAGCAGGAAGTCCGGACTTACCGCCTCTTTGATGATGTCGAAGCGCTTCTCGTCAATCTCGAAGGTCGCCATCTTCTCGATGATCTTCTTCAGCAGGATGTGCTGCTTGTCGTTGTAACCTTTGACCGAAAGCTGCAGCGAACCACAGCAGGAAACAGGAAGTCCAGAAAGACAATCTCATTTTAAAGAGCGGGAAAGCAGGAAGGTTTCAGCAGGTTTTCACATCAGCTCAAAGCCGAGAGTGAATTTATGACCGATGGGTCCCGAATGACGAGGGGTTGGGTTTAGGTTTTCAGCCCAAATCTAAAGAGAAAATTAACTTTATAAACTTCTAGTGAGAGGAATTTGTGAGTAAGGAAAAAAAGGACAGAAAAAACAGGAAAAAAGGAAGGGAAAAAAAGGAAGGATAAAACAAAGGAAGGAAGGAAGAAAAACAGGAAGGAAAAAGGGCAGAAAGAAGGTAAATAAGTATGAAGAAATAAAAGAAAAAAGTGACAAAGAAAGGAAGCAATGAAGGAAAAGAAAGAATTAAAGCAGAAAGAAAAGGAAAATGGATAAAAAATAAAACAAAAATGGAAGAATAAAAAAGGAAAAGGCAGGAAGGAGAAAAAAGAAAAGAAAATAAAGAAAGGAAGGAGGAGAAAAGACGAAAAAAGTGAGGAATCAAGAAAGGAAGTAAAAAATGAAGGGAAGAAATAGAAAGATAAATGTTTTGGATCATGGGACAGGAAATAAAATCCGACTTTCTGCCGATATTTTTTCTTTCTCTAAATAATCAAAACGCATAAATTTAACTTTACTAATTCACTTTAGTTTAATGTATTTATAAACCAAAATCATTTCTCTTTCTTTACCTTTTTACATATTCACTCCCTTTTGTTTAGTTTCCTTGATGCAGATTAATTTAGATTCTTTAAACATTAAAAGCTTCTGCACTGGTTAATGTTAAATAATCCAAAACATTATTTGTTTATTTAAATGATGTTAAATAATCTGATACAATATCGATTATATCAGTATCAATATTTCTGTTTGAATTGAGGAAAACAGACATAATCTAAAACAAATGATGAATCAGGACCTGAAACTAAAATCTGTCCTAGATTGTGCATTTCCTCCATGACTCTGCACATCCTGCCGCCACAGCGCCCCCTGTGGTGCCACCTGGTAAAGGCAGTGCATCCCAACTCCGCTGACCTCCAGCTGCTGATGCAAGGCAATGATAAACCAGCTCACCGCCGGGTAGCGGTCATAAATTCACAGCAAGATGACAGACGTTTATTAGGATGGAGCAGAACGTTAGTGAGGAAATCAGAAAGCAGGGAAGCAGAAAAATAAAACACAAACATGCATGCAAAATGCCCAGAAAATGGAGTCACAGTCTTATCACTAATCCATCACCAAGAAACCCAATCCCAGGAGAACTGAGATTTACCCCAAGACGATCTGGTTAAAATTTAATAATCGCACTTTCTGAACCAGCTGAAAGAAAGTTAATTTTTACCAGGACAGTCCACCAATTAAAAATCACATATGTTTCTCAAATAAGTAAAAAATATTAGATTTGTTGAGCTGCATCCAAGTCAAGATGTTGGCATGTTAGAGGAAGTTAAAACTTTAAATCCAATAAATAAAGCTCTGCCATGACTACTTTCTCTATAATATTAAAGTTTGATGTTTTTGTAAAAACATTTTCTAACAGAAGAAGGGTAAAATTCTAACTTAATAATCATTAAGTTCAAATAGTTTCAATCTGTTTCTAAAAGTCTCAACAGGAAGAAATTATTACTGACTTTAATTTTCTCCTTTCTCTGCAGGAACTAAGTATTTTACATTCTGGTTGTTTCTTTTTAAATATAATCTGCATCAAAGTCATTCTCCCCGTTAACAGCTTCTTTGTTTTTCTTGTTATTTCTGAATTATTCTGTCTCTTTCGGACCTCAGCAGGTCAGAAGTTTCTTCTCCACTGTCATCCCATGCTTGTCTACATTTTAAGCCAAAAACTAGTTATTGAAAAACAAATCATTTACAGCTGAAACCAGATAATTACATTCACCATATTATGATCAATTACAGCATTTTTCCTGCCATCATTTCCACCGTTCCGGGTCAGAAAGGTTCACCTACAAATTTGGAGAATTTCTTATTATTTTAAACAAACTCACTCATTTACCGACACACTGCTAGTAGGGAAACTGTCTCTCTGCAGATAATGATGCTCTCTTCACAAAATGTTTTGCTCTTGAATCAAGGTTGATTTTCCCATTTCCTACCAAAACACATTCATCACAGAACCCGTCTAATTCCTGAACAGTTCCCAGATTTTCACCACAACATAGTCACAACACAGCTTCATTTAAACCACCTAGAAACTGGTGATCAGGCCTTAAATCTGGGTTTGGACATTCAGAGACACATACAGACAGTTACAAAGTAAGTCTTCTAGCACCTGAAGATCATTTCCAGGATTAAAAACACAAATTTCCCAGCAAAATGTAGAGAAACTCATCCATGCTTTTATCTTTGGTCAATTTAAAACACACACAAAAAAAAACAAATGTTGCTTTCATTTAACTCAAATTAGATTCTTAAAAAGCCATGACATCAGCTCAGTCTTCCCAAAAAGTAACATGAATGTGAGTAAACGTCTGAATGTGTTTATTATTCTGGGCCAGTTATATTCTGGGTAATCCCAACTGAGCGCAAAACGGTGGAAACCTCTCCGATGTCTGTAAATATCCGGTTCAGCTGTAAATCATGTGCAGGCCGAGGAACACGTCCATAAAACCAAGCCATTTGTGTTAAACCCCTCCGAGGCGACCTTTGAACCAGCCCACACACTCCAAACAGCTTACTTACGGTGAAGGCATTCATCACTGAGGATGTGCTATAGACAAGCCCGGCCAGCCAGGCTGGATATGCATACTCTCTTAAATTATCCCTCAGTAACTTCAGAAACAAGTAGGTCATGTTGCACTGCACAGGATCTGTATAAACGTAGCGACTAATGGAAGAGGAGAAAAAAACAAAAAGGGAAAAAAATAAAGTTTTTTTGTTTTGGGAGGAAAAGGGGGGGGGTAGAGAGATTGGACCGAAAAATATAAAGGGAAGAATGATATAACAAAAGAACTGAGTATGTATATGCAGCCGGATGACCAGCTTTCTGTCACAAAACGGAAACTCGTCTCATCCGATTGTGTTTAAAATGATGTGGTTGAGAAGCAATGCAAAAGCACAGATGAAGGAAGACAGAGGCCAGACGGACCAAGCCTGGGTTGGAAGGCAAGTGTGAATAAATCGCTTTCAGGCGTCAGGAATCCTAAACGAACGCTGCGAAAACACAAAACCTTACCAAGTAATTTTGGTCCATGTCTCTACTTCACTTAAAATGAGACAAAACTAAGTCACAAATATCTTTTCAGCAAGAAATAACAGATTGTTTTAAGTCAATAATTCCTTCAAATTGCAGAAAAATCCTTTTGCAGATTATTTCTCTTGTAACAAAATATTTTCTCATATTATGAGTGAAATAATCTACCACTGGAACTAGAATTGGGTTGCTAGGCGACGGGCTGGACTTGGCTGGCGTTGCTAGGTAACGGTGCAATGGCAGTTGACTGAATGGAACCTTTTCATCAACATTAAGGAATTATTGACTTAAAACAAACTCTTATATGTTGCTGAAAAGTTACTTATAAGTCAGTTTTGTCTCATTTTAAGTGCAGTAAAATATTTTCACAAGAAGCGACACCAAAAACCTGGTAAGATTCAGCTTTTTCTTGCAGTGAAAGTCTTAAATTTATAGCTAATTTGTTTAGAAAGAAGACAAAATGTTTCAAATGGTGGCACCAGGTGGTCGTCCTGGTGCTGCGTCGTTTTTCCTCACAGGGACAAAAAAATTAAATAAAATAAAAAAGGTCAAATTGTCAAATTACCATCATCACCTGTGGACCCAGGACAGGTTTAGCCAGTCTAATGAATAAGATGAATGAGGGAGTGGCGGCGGGAACATGGAGTCTAGGATGTGACGGGAGGCGGGTCTGCATACTTACATACATCCCATAGACGGTATTTTGGAGGTCATAGTTCAAGCCTGCTAGCTCGGCTGCATATGCATACTCGTTGAGGGAGTCCTTGAGGAGCTCCAGGTACAAATACGCCATGTTACAATGCAATGGGTCCACGTATGCAAACGGGCTGCAGAAAAAATTACAGCGATCAAACATTACATGCAGACAGTTCCACTACAGCAGGGGCGTCCAAACACTACATGTGTTCTAGACTTAAAAACACAACCTAGAATCAAGCAAATAAAGTAGCTGGATATCTATTGAACTTGAAAGGGATTTTTATGACGGCGCTTTAGGGCCTTTTTAAATAAAATAAAAGGAGTACATTTCTGCCAAAATGTGGCAAAATTTTGTGATTAATCTAAGAATTTTATGAGAAAACTTTGAATTTTCTAGAAAAGTTTTCAAATGAAAAATTTAAACATTCTAATTTCCAAGTTTTGTGCAGACAATTTCTGAGATTAAGCTAAAAATTTGATTTTTTTTTTCCTAGCAAATTTCTGAGATGACTCAAAGTATTTGACATAAATTTACTGATTGCAACTTTAATTTTGCCGTTTAAAAAAAGACGTCTACTTTCAGTTTCTTTTGGGTTTGACTGAATACATTTATTCTCAGTAATAGGAATAGGATTTTGGTCATTTTATCTCAAAACTTCATCATATTTATCCAGGTTTAAAAAAAGAACAGAAGGTGATTTAGATGCTGCAAAGAGGACTTTTCAGTAAAAGTCCCTGGATAAACTCAGTCTTACCTTTTGCTAAATCATTGGTTACAAAAAGACAAAAACTTTGTGTTGTACTTTACATTTTCCTGTGTAAGAAATTAAGTAATTAACTATTTTTACCCTGATTATAAATCAAAAGTCTCCATTTGCATCTACGGGCCAAATCTGTATAATTTTTGAATTGCTGAAAATCAGTTTAAGTGCCACAACTGGCCCCCGGGCCACATTTTGGACACCCCTGCTGTAAAGCCACAGCTTGTTGCCTCCATTAGTTTGTTGCTGTGTCAGCAGATTCCTTTAAACTGGATCTGGTGGAAAATATTCCAACATTTGGACGCTGTGTTTTAGCTAATAATCTGGAATTACTTAACTTGAAAACTTTGTAAAAAACTAAAAAAAAGTAGCAGCTACAAAAACCATCCAATTAAAAAACTGAACATTTTGTTCATTTTCTGTGGTGATAAAAACAAAAACTAAACCTTTTAATTTCCTGCACAATTCAACTGAGAAAATGATCAAAAAGGAGAAAAATATTTAAAAAAAGATAAAACAGAAGCTGCAAAAATGGAGTAGGGATGTGAGCGCTCCTTTAAATGAAGAAAATAAAAATTAATTCAAACTGGATTTTATGGACCGAATAAGAAGCCAAAGTCGCTCTAAAAGTTGAAGTCCTGGTGAAATATTAGAAACGCACCTGAAGAACTCAAAGTTCAGGCAGGCCTTCGGGAGGAAGAATTTGTCGTCTTGTTTAAACCACACCTTGCTCATTGCAGTGTCCTGAAAAAAAAACACACAAAACACGTGATTATTAGTTTTATCATTCTGTTAAATTACATAAAACCTTCAAATCTCAAACCGGAGATTTTTTAAGGAAAAATAAATTTGTAACATAAAAATGATAAAAGAAAATCCAAAGTGAATGTTTACAACCAGTGATGCAAACAATTAATTCACTTCTGATTATTGATTTATTAGATTATATATTGATAATATGTCCACTTGGACCAGGGGTGTCCAAAGTGTGGCCCGGGGGCCAATTATTCAGATTTGGTCCTCTGAATAATTTTGTGCGGCCCTTAATGTGTTTGATGCAGATGGATACTTTTTATTCTGAAGAGTAAGATTTTTATATATTTCACATAATTTATTATTTTATTGTTTTAAATTCAGCCACTTAAGAGTTTCCTGTTTCATTATACTTTATGAATGTAGCCTAGTAATGTGAGAAAACTACAACGTTCTGTTTATTCAGTCAGTATTTAACACAACGTGAACATTTAATGATTTTTAATTCAGCATAATATTAAAAATTTAGGTTTTAAGAAAATGGCTGCTTACCAAGACCAATCA
This sequence comes from Phalloptychus januarius, assembly GCA_902982915.1. NCBI lineage: Eukaryota > Metazoa > Chordata > Actinopteri > Cyprinodontiformes > Poeciliidae > Phalloptychus > Phalloptychus januarius. The sequence goes on along the minus strand of CADWAE010000242.1, from coordinate 2,824,958 downwards.
ACAGTAACTCATTAATTGATCATTTGCCTCCGTATTGAAACGAGCTGGGTGACGGCGCCTCACCTTGATTAAAGTCGGAACCGGCGGCGAGTCTTTCTCCAGCGGGTAAATCTCAAAGTTGGTTGGGATGAACTCGTTTCTCATGGGCAGCTTGAACTTGCCGTTCAGGTCTGCATTTGCCCATTTCTTAAACAAAAAGAGACGATACTTTGACCAGCAGGATCCTCTGAACATGATACTGATATTCCTGAACCGGCCGGAGAACCGGAACCGACTCAGTTCGACCGACTTGGTTCACCTCGATGCTTTCTTCAGAAATGGCTTCCTGCTTGTACTGCGTGCCGTACCACTCCTCAGTTCGGTCCGTCTGCCCTTCGAAGGACTTTGACACCACGGCAACTCTGGAAAACGTTTAAAATATATAAAAAAGATCAGGTTAGGATAAAGTAAGGATAGCAAAACATTAGAAAAACTGCTGTGATGATGCCTAATATCACAATGACACATTTTCCTCACTACTTTTTCTTCATCTGTTGAGCATAAAAGACGTTGAAAGTCAATCCAAGTGGCTGCATTTATAAATAAAAATGTAATATTTTAGCCCAAACAGCAATCACTCCTTTAGCACAGCAGTAATCTAAGATATTAATTAATTAGCGATATGCTGATTGCAGTTTTCTGGTCGATTTTTGAAAAGCTTAATGTGTTGAGTCCAATTTTATTGTCTGAAAAGTTGGAAACTGTGTTGTTTTGTTGACTATTTAACTGCACATCTTCAGACAATCACACAAAATTAAATAAATTGGTGGCTGATTAATCAGTGCACCTGTAAAAATAATAATAGATTTTACTAAGGTTGGGCATTTATCACATCGTTTATTATTTATCATGAAACATTTCTTATGAGAGAATTTGGATTTATCGTTGTTATGATAAATTTAAATTAATGATGTTAAAAAATCCCCTGATACTGTCCATATTTTTGGGATAGTTATTCAGAATATTAGTAAATATTTTTAAATGCAGTTACTGCGAGCAGTTTAGTGACACGAATCACATGTTTTTATGTGACTGGTGTCCAAAATGTGTTGACAACTTTTCATTGATGCAAGCAGAAAGAAACCATAAGAAGCTCTGTTCACCGTTTGCTACAAACCAGGATGAGGAAACGATAAATATATGGAGGAATGTGTTCCATCAACAAAACTGGAGGAAATTAACTGCACCTGCTGCCTGTAGGTGGCAGCATCGTGCTGAGGCTGTGCATTTCTTCAGCAGACAGAGATCAACTTAAATACATGGCGCCTCAAAAATCAGCAGGACAAATATCCTAAACATATGGCATTGGATCAAAGCTGGTTTAAGTGTTAGAATGGCCTAATCAAAGTATCAAATTCAAAGAATAAATAAATTCTCCATCTAACCCGACTGAGATTGAGCGGTTTTATAAAAAATAAATATTTCTCTCATTGTAGCAAAACATCGCCAAAGGTGTTGAAGCTGCAAATGGTAATTAACTCAGTACAGGTGTCAAACCTAAGGCCCGCAGGCCAAATCCAGCCCGCCATAACTGTTCATGAGGGCCACATACATTGAACTTTAAGATAATAGTTGTGTGCAAAAACACACAATCGTAGCAAGTAACTTTGATCCAGTTTCTAGCATGAATATCTTAGTACATTTGAAATAACACAAAACTAACTTACAAGTAACTTTTCAGCAAGAAAAAGATGCTTGTTTTAAGTAAATAACTCTTTAGTATTTATTAATATAAAGTAAATATACTTCGATATAAAGTCTCATTAGGAAACCGGTTTGTCGCACTAACCTGACGTTTTCTGGCCGCAGTTTGTCCAGAACCATCTCAATCAGGTCCGGCCTGAAGTCCTCCAGAAGATACTCGGCTGCTAGAACCTCCTCCAGAGGATAATACTGCAACACAAAGACATTTGAGTTGGAAATACCAGAAAAATACCAGAAAACTAAAGCAGGCAGTAAAACTTCAACAACAGGCTGCAAATTGGATGTAAACTTTGAAATGCTTTGCTGCTGAAATGTGCTACGCAAATAACATTTGATTTGATAAGATCCATTTTTACCTTCAGTCCAGCTAAATCTGTTCAAAACCACAAATGCAAAATGAATTAAATAAATAGTTTCATTTTAAAATACATGTTAAAAGGTAGTTTTCATCTTTTGTTGCTTTTTCCAATCATGATCAATATGTTTTCTGACTCCCAGATAATGGCAGGGTCGATCAATTCTTTAGCATTTCTAGCTAAAGCTGCATAGAGCTGCACATTGTAGACTTTACACCAATCCTTCAAAACAGCCTGAAGTCTCCATGGAAACAAGGAGGAGAGGAGAACCTACATGCAGCAAACCGGCCACTTTGGAGGTGTAGCCGCGAGGTCGCTCCTTATCCTTAAACCTGAAGGCGACTTTACTTAGATCCTGCAGAGAAAGAGGGAGGAGAGAGAGAGCAGGGGAGAGGAGAGAGAGAGAGGGAGACAGGAGGAAGGAACAACAGACATCAGAGGACATCATTTAAAAAAAAAACATTTTACATGAACTGTATTTTTAACTCATAAATGTTATTGTAAACATAATTTAAGTGTTATTCAGTTATCCAGTTCAAAGGGTCGTTACAAACCAACATTGTTCTTCGTAGAGGACTCTAATAACTCAAAGCATATGAATGGAAAGTTAAGTGGAAGGAACAAAATTGCAGATTAGGTAGAGAGATAGAGCTAAAGAACTGGACATATAAGGCCATAGAGCTATAGACCTAGAGACCTGTAGATATGGAGCTACAGATATGGAGCCTGAGGTATGTATAGAATGATATTTTTCTTTTTGCCTCTAAGCGTCAATCGTTGTGAATTGTTGCTACATGAATGAACAGAACTGAACCAGAACAGACCTTGCATTCGTCGAACACCCATTCCTGAGGACCTTCGGTGCGAAGCTTCTGGATGTACTGGAACATGTGGAAGATGATGTCCTCAACGTGCACTGCAGCGACAAATCACCCTACAGTCAGACAACACGCCACTTCCTTTCAGAGTTGCTGCAGACAGCTATGGAGGTCATGCATGAGCTCCTGAACCGGCTGATTCATAACTTGATGTAATAGGAACATCAAGTTCCTATTACAGTGATGTTTAAACAGCAGTTTTATTTTTTAGGTGAAAATAAAACTGCTACTTCAGGAATTCTGGGTAAACATATTTACAGTTTTTTCATCTTAAATCCAAAATATTTACATTTCTTGCCCAGTTTTGGCTTAATTAGGTCTCAGTATGTTGTTGTGTGCAAACGTTTTGAATTGCTGCCATAAGAAAGATTCATTTAATTATAAAAAAAATTTTTAATTCAATTTTATTTTACTTTTAAATATAAATATTTATATTTAAATATAAATATTCTCCCTTTACAAGAACATCACCAAAGCCCCGGATTCCCTACCTTCACATCTGTGTCCAACTGAATTTTGTAACTCCCTCATGTCATTTTTTGATAGTAAAATTGTTAAGATCCATCAGTATCTCAGCTCACAACCGACCCCTTGTCCTACTCGTGAACTTTCTCCTCCAGCCCACTCCTTCTCTTCCTTCGAACTCCCGACAACTTCAGAAATTATAAGCCTCATAAACAAGTCCAACTTGTCCACCTGTTTGCTTGACTCTCTTCCAACAGTTCTGGTTAAAACCTGTGCCCCATCTATACTCCCTCTCATCTCTGCCATTATTCACTCCTCTCTCTCCACCGGAACAGTTCCTACTTTATTTAAAACTGCTGCCATAACCCCTATCCTGAAAAAACCTGGCGCTGATTATTATAATCACAATAATTTCCGTCCTATCTCCAACTTGCCTTTCATCTCCAAGATTCTTGAAAAGACAGTTGCATCTCAACTCCATACTTACTTATCCAACAATAACCTGTATGAACTGTTTCAGTCTGGTCCTCCATAGTACAGAAACAGCTCTCATAAAAATCACCAATGACCTCCTCTTGGCAGGTGACTCCGGCTTGCTGTCCATCCTCATCCTCCTCGACCCGAGTGCAGCGTTTGACACCATCTGCCATGCCACCCTACTCAATAGACTTTCCTCTATTGGTATCACTCAGACTCCTCTAAACTGGTTTAAATCATATCTCTCCGGCTGCACTCAGTTCATCCAGATCAAAACCTTCACTTCCGAGCTTTCATCTGTCACATCAGGAGTTCCCCAGGGCTCTGTCCTTGGGACCCCTCCTCTTCATTATTTATCTTCTTCCCCTCGGCACTATTTTCCACAAGCACAATATTGATTTTCACTGTTATGCGGATGACACCCAGCTCTATGTTTCCAGTAAGCCCGCTTCCAACCTCCCATCATCCTCGCTTACCGACTGCTTGACTGAAATAAAATCCTGGTTCACCTCTAATTTCCTTAAACTCAACAGTGATAAAACAGAGGTTCCTCTCATTGGTACAAAATTCACCTTGGCTAAAACCAAAAGCTTCAGTATTGACATTGATAACTGTTCCATTTCTCCCTCCCCTCAGGTAAAGAGTCTGGGTGTCATCCTCGACAGCACTCTTTCTTTCCAGTCTCATATCGACAATATCATCCGTTCGGCTTATTTTCACTTACGCAACATTAACCGCCTCAGCCACTTCCTTACTCCCCATTCCACTGCCATCCTTGTTCACTGTCTGGTTACATCGCGCCTTGACTATTGCAACTCCCTCCTGTTCGGTCTCGCCCATAAATCTCTCCATAAGCTTCAATTAGTCCAGAATTTAGCTGCCCGTATTATCACCAAAACCCCATCCATACAACACATCACTCCAGTCCTGCAAAGACTTCACTGGCTGCCAATTAAGTGCCGCATAGAATATAAAATTCTCCTGTTCACTTTCAAGGCCCTTTACAATCTCTCCCCTCCATATCTTTCAAATCTTATTCATATTGCCACTCCCTCTCGTTCCCTCAGATCATCCTCTTCCATCCTTCTGTCTGTTCCCTCCGCCCGTCTCTCCACCATTGGGAGCAGAGCCTTTAGTCGCTCTGCTCCACGACTCTGAAACTCGTTACCACCTCACATTAGAAACATAAAATCATTCGCACAATACAAATCGGAACTTAAAACACAACTTTTTACATCTGCTTTTTCTACCTGACACAATTGGTTTTGCCTGATTTTATACATTGTCTTTTTTCTCCTTTCTTTTTCTTTTCTTTTCTTTTCATCTCTTAGTTTCTGTTACAGCTGATTTTATTCTTGTACGGTGTCCTTGAGTGCCAGAAAGGCGCCTTTGAAATAAAATGTATTATTATTATTATATTTAAAAGTAACATATAAAAATTAAATATTTAAGTAAAATACTTGTATAAAAAATGACTATTAAAAATTTACATTTTATTTAAAAAATAAAATGCTAAATTTTTAAATAAATGTATCAAAATAAAATGAAAAATAAAATATTTTAGTTTTTAAAATAAAATGTAAAAATAAAATATTGTATTTTAAAATAAATAATATATTTTATTTTACAAATAAAATATTTTAAAATAAATATTTATTTTTAAATGGATATTTACAAATAAAACACATTTTTAAAATAAAATATTTCATATTAAAAGGTAAAATAAAACTCACAGAGCCCCTCCTCTGTCAGGTCGACGTTGATGATGAAGAACATGAATCCTTTGGCTCCTTCCTTTTGCCCTCCAACCAGCGTGTTCACCCAGCCTGGACAGGAAACGTGTTTCATTCGAGTCAAACAGGAAACTCATCCTGACCTCACTCACCGTCCTTCTGTTTGGGGACGAACCAAAGATTTATTCTGGATTTAAACTTGGTTCTGTGTCGGCTGAATGTCTGTGAGCCTGCTTTTTATTTCACTTTCTACATAAAGATATTAACCAAACCATCCAACACCTAGAACTATCAGATTACGCTGAGAGTTTTATTACTTTTAGTTTTATTTATTGATGCAGAGAAGCTGCAGCTTTGAATCCGTCTCTCCAGCCATCCTGCAGGTAAGAAACTGAAGATTTTAAATGTGTTTAAACTGAATCAGGATTAAAGAGGAAAGTTGCTGCTTATACAGATGACTTGCATTTATTTAGATTTTATGGTTGTAGAAATATATTTAAAAGTGAAATCAGTGTCAGCTTTAGTCCAACACAACTTCAGATTAGATTATCTGGTGGTTATTCAGTGTTTCAGTTGCAGAAACAGGAAGAGGAGAAGAGAGAGAATGGATCTGATGGTAATAAGAAAACTAAAAGTGATTGAAGTGACAAACAGATTTTCAAAGTTTTAATTATTAAATATATGAATGAGAGCAACCTTTATGGAAATTCAACAGTTATAAAATAAAGTTTATGTCAGGAGTGAAAGAGAGCAAAAGGGAAAGTTTTAAACCTAATTTCAGACCAATGATGATAAATAAATAAAAGCTAGTTCATCTTGAAGCTGTGAACTTTTAAGAAGTGAACTATGAACATGATTAGGTTCATTTCAACCTGACTGACTTGAGTCAATAACTACTTCCTGTTTGGGATGAACCAGAACCTGTCAGAGGTTTTAACTTCTCTGCTCCCTTCATTAAGAACTGGAGAATAATTCAGATGTTTCCATCTGCTGCTCCCACAGGAGACAAACCAACTTTCTGGTCCCAAAATCTAATTAACATTTGAGTAGGATTGTATAAAAGTACCAACTTAAATCTAAAACTTTAACAGAAGATAAAAATATGCTGCAGGACCTTTAGACTTGAGCTCGGACAACAAACTGCCGGGTCCTTCGTGGCCGATCAGGTGGCCCAGATAATGACCCGGGTTGGACTTGTAGTACTTCTGCAGGTCTGGGATGGGGAAGGTCACATACAGGTTCCTAATGTCTTTGACGGGAACCACTTTGTAAAATTGCTTTAACACAAAAACACAGAAAGAGGAGAGTTTAGTTTAACTGTTTATAGTTTGTAGGAAGTGAAAAATGTGATGACCCACTTTCAGGTGCTCTTCCTGAAACGGATGCTCAGGGAATTCTGGGACCGGCACCGTCTTGTTTTCCACTTCTCCAAACAGGTTTTCCACCATGCTGGTTAATTCATCAAGAGACTCTGGAAAGATCAAAATACATGCAAAATAATTATTATTTCAACAGACTGATATAAACTATGACAGAGTATTAGAGCCATGAGCTAATAAAAAAAATTACAACTATAAAATCATAAAATTATTAGAATGTCAAAATAATATGAGAGTAAAGTCGATTTTATTCTTGTAATAAATAGTCAATTAAAATCAAAGTATCTCGAGACTAAAGTCGTAATATCATGACTTTATTCTTGTATTTTCTTAGTACGGCTCTAATACTCTCACAATATGTAATTCACGAGGAAACTGTCCTAATGGATGTTTCTCACCGTCTGCTTGCTTTTTATGTCACTTAAATAAATGTTAAAGCCAGACAAATTTAACCTGATTAAATCAGCCTTCAGTTTATTTTATCTGTTAGGAGAAACAACAACTGAAACCAACCTGGCAACCTGTGAAAAGTATTTACCCCCCCAACCCAAATAACTGGTTGTTCCACCAACTGTCATGAAGCGTTTAGAAACACGCTTATCAGCCCACTCTCCAAAGATTTTAAATTTAATTCCAGACTTTGACTAGGCCATTTAAAAAAACTAATTCAGTTTTTTGAGCCATTGAGAGATCTTTTTGTGCTGTAGGTAATTTAATTGATGGAAAGTCAATGTTCACGTTGCTTCAGCGGGACATTTTCCTCCTGCAGGATTTTCTGGAACAGCAGCATTCATGGTTTCATCATGATGGAGTTTTATCGCCTATGACAAGGTGAGACAAGCTGTCGTGTCGTTTTACCTTGGAAATTGCTCATATCAGACATTCAACCCAGTTTCTTCCTTATTGCTCAATCAAAAAGTGTGCAAAGATTTAGATATTATTTACAGTGAGTATACAGAAATATTACTCTGGTAAAAGTGCCAACAACTTCAACATATTTTTACTTAAATAACAGAAATATAAGTAGCCGTCCAGGAAATTACTCAAGAGTAAAACAAGTATTTGGTAAAAAGTCAACTCAAGTACTGATCAAATTATCAATCGTTTAATATTTAAAAATTACATCAGACGGACCAAAATATAAAATTAAGTTGAAATTTTGGTATTTTAAGAATTAAAATTACAATAATTCATATAAGTAATAAAAATAATTTTTTTCCAAATCAGTTTCTTCCACTAAATAAATTTATGAAACTTTAAAAAAAAAAAAAAACTGCAGCTGTGTGTCTGTTGAAGGTTTGGTTAAAACATGTTTGTTTTTCATTCAGTGGGTAGAAAATCCATAAAGTAAAAGTAGAAATACTTCATAATGAAAATACTCAAGTAAAAAGTATAGCATAGTAAAAATGCTTTTTTCTAAAACGTTCCTCATGTAAATGTAATTATAACACTTCTATGACAGACAGCTGTCAATGTCTTCCTGTTTCTGAATTGCTTTCTGCCAAAGCTCCAGTTTGTATTGGATAACTTTTAGTCCCCTTTAAATAAATAATTTCAGAAAATATTTTTATGCTTCTTTATCCTTTTCATTGTATTGTAGAATAGCATTCACAATACTTCTCAACTCAGATTGGATTAAATGGCTGAATCCATTGGTTTTATTGAAACGAATTACCCCCTGGTTCCTCCTCACCTCTTCCCAACACGCAGAGGCCCATCAGATTAGCAGAATAATACGTAGAATGAAACTTCAGCAGTTCCTGACGGATGTCGACCCCTTCTTTAGACGGCCTGGTTTCAAGTGTTAGTTTGTTGCCTGAAAAACAATAAAAACAACACAACAATGAATTGATCTCAACTAAAGACAAAAAAAATCCAGCATCTAATTATCTTTACCACTGAATTATATATTACAGCTTTTCCTGTCATCTTCTGCCAGTAGTAACATCTGTTTACCGATCATGTGACTCGTAATGCAAAGAAAAGACTTTCTATTGCTGTTAAATACACTAATTTTAATACAGATAAAGAAGCACCTCGTCGTAGCGCAAAAACCTTATCAAAAAAAGTGAGGTTTTTCTAAAATGCCGTGTTTCCATTAAGTGAATTTATGTTCAAAATTTCAATTTGCCAATGGAAATATATCAGTTCAGCAAGATTTGCTAAAGCAAAACTGTGTGGAAGCCCAGAACTTTTCAATGAATTTCAGATTTTCACTACAAGTACATTAAAAACAAAAATTGCCAATTTTTTTTGTCACTCATTTCAGAAACTCTGAGCTAATTAATGTCAACTAATTAACTCAACAAACCCACAAAAGTTTCCTGAACCTTTAAACTCAATAAATCAATATTAATACATATCGCGATCAATGGATAAATGTGATCAACGTCAATAGAAACTTTGTCCAACAGAATGATCAATAATTTCACTGAAGCCGCACAGCATTCTGGGAGATGAAAGGCTTTAGCTGCTCAACCGCTAACAGCCAGCTAAGCAAGGTTGGTGAAATCAAGGTTGGTGAAATCCAACCTTGCTTAGCTGTTTGGATCACTCTTTGGTTGCCTAGCAACTCACTTGCTCAGTCTTTGGTTGCCTAGCAACAATCTGTTGAGTAACTGGCACAGCAGCAGTTTCATAATGGCTTACAAATGTAACTCAAGAGGAAACTGAATAAAACAGGAAAGGTCACTCACATAATCAGCCTGCCAGTATTTCAGGTATTATAATGGTAAAGATTCTCAATAAACTTTAAATTCTAATGAACATTTAACACTGCAACCGGGATACATTTTAAATACACAAAAGGAATAAAACAACAAATAAAAAGAAATATGAAGTCTCACTTTTCAAACTAAATAAATAAAATAACTTCTATTGAGAAGGAGGCATCCTAGTTTAATTTACCAGAAATGTAATTGCAACAAACCTAGTCCAACAGAATAATCTACTGATATCTATTTAAATAAGAGCTTGGCGCTTCTTTCTACCTGTTCCAAATTTACTGAATGGGTGGTTTGGGTTTCCGGTGGCCTTCTCCAGCTGAAACAGCCTCCAGGCGTCATTCATCAGGTTCTTCTCGTGTTCCGAGTCGACGGCGTTCACTTCCCGGTCCTTACAGCTTTCATCAAACAGAGGGCACAGGAAGAACTGGGCAAACCTGAAAAAATAATTCACTATTCAGACCAAGCATAAACCAGCAAATCCTGCTTTCCATTTTCCACATTGTTAAGAGTTTGTAAACAAAGCAGTGGAGATCCACAGCAGCTGGGCGACCATTAGTGTGTAAAGCAGAGCCATCTGCATTTAAACAAAGTGATAATAAATCATTTCCATGAGGACAAGGCCAGAGCAACTGCCATGCAAATGAGGGAACAGAAAACAAGACAGGTGATCCTCAGAGAGGATTATTCTACTGTGTTCACAACCAAAACAGTTTTAAAGTGTACTTATCTAAACATGGCTCACCACTTCTGCAGGCTTTAAAGGCCTACAATGCCTTTATAGGAGGAAAAGGAGAAATTTTCCGCCAAAAAGTCTGAAATTTTGATACTAATCTCAGAAATGTTCTACATGAAATAAGTACATTTCTGAGAACGAGTAGATTTGCTAGAAAATATATCAGAAATTTTTAGATTAATCTCAAAAAAACATTTTTGGAGATTCAAGAGATGATAAATTCTAAAAAATTTTTAAAGAAAATTTCTGAATTTTCACAAATTAATTCTGAGGTTAAAAGAATTATTTGAAAAAATAAATAAAAAATACTTCAAATCAAACTCAATCTCCTTGATTTTTCTAGAAACTTCTAAGATCAATTTTTTTTTTTGTGGAAAATTTCATAGATTGTTTTACTCCTTTCTTATTTTCTATCTACAATGGCCCTAAAATGCTGTCAAAGAGATCTGAAGTGATCTTTGAACTTTAAAAGCATATTTTATTCTGATTAATCTGCTGATTAATGTTCTGAATAATCTGAGTTACAGAGTAAGGTCATGGAAAGTCTCAAAGACATGCAGTTTGTTGGCATTCGGAAATCGTAAAAATACAAAACTTTACGTCAAATATTAAGATCTAAACTTTTAATCAAATTTAGACTAAGGCACTTTTTTTCCTTGTACACGTTTTTGTCATTTTCCATCAAGAAAGGCAGGAAGGAATGACAAACTTTTCTTGATAAGATGAAAAACACAGAATCAGACTTTCCCAGAATGCACTGGGATTCCATCTCATGAGATAAAAAGTGAAACACTTGATATCAATACCGACACTTATGCAAACAGATACCATCATCATGATGCAGCAAAACTCCACATAGCACAAAAAACCCTGGTTTTTTATGCCTAGGATAAATTTATGCACAGATTAGCACTGCAGCCTTTACGCTGAACATGGATGCTAACTGGCTGATCAGAGCAAACATGGCAGCTACCTGTCTAACGCTCCTTGCAAGTGCTCATGGGAAACGTCGAAGTAATAGTTGGTGTGCTCGCCGCTGGTGAAGGCGTTGGAGCTTCCTGCGTGCTCGCTGAGGAACTGGCTGTATTCGTTTTCCTTGGGGTATTTTTCTGTTCCCAGAAACAGCATGTGCTCACAGAAATGGGCCAAGCCTGAGATGTTCTCTGGGTCTGACAGGGAACCTGGGAAAGAACCATAAAACAATTATTAATTCACCAAATTAATCAGGACGTTGGACTATGAACACTGCAAAAACACTCAATATTACCAAGTATTTTTGGTCCAGTTTCTAGTGCAAATATCTTAGTAAATCTTAAATAAGACAAACTACCTTACAAATAATTTTTCATTAAAATACAGCAGCTTGTTTTAAGTAAATAATTCCTTAATATTGATGAAAAAGTTCAAGTTCCACTGGCAGATTATTTCAGCTATTTCACAATTGTTACCTAGCAACGCCGGCCAAGACCAGCCCGTTACCTAGCAACCAAATTCTAATTCCACCGGCAGATTATTATTCCACCGTTATAAATCATAATATTATGAATTTCTAACTTAAAACAAGCTCCTTTTTTCTGAAATGTTACCTTATAGTTATTTTGTCATTTCAAGTTACTCAATAGACTAGAAATAGACCAAAACTAAGTTGGTTTGCAATGATTACATATGTCTCAAACAACCATTTATTAACACAATTTCAGACAATTTATTCAATATGTGTTATCATGACGGGCCTAAACTTATAACACAACATTTTTCCACACGTTATAAGTGAAATAATCTGCCAAAAGGAGTAATTACTGCTAGTAATTTTTCATCAATATTAATACATTATGGAGTTATCTTACTGAAACGTTACATGCAAACTTGTTTTTCTTATTTTAAGTGTACTATAATATTTGCACTAGAAACTACATCAAAAATACTTGTTAAATGTGTTTTTGCAGTGAAGGAGCAAGAAGAGTGAAGCTTTTACCTATGTGTACGTCCAGGGCGGCTGATGATTTGTCGGTCGTCGGGTCGCTGATGAGCATCGCTTTGATTCCGTTTCTGAACTCCAGGCCCCGGTAGTCCCGTCTGTCTTCAGGAGACCGAATTATATCGGTGATCACCCTCCTCACAGCCGGTTCCGTCATTCTGAGAGGTAAGGATGACACCAGCCTGCAGCCCAGAGAGACAAACAAAACTGCTTTTTATGAAGTTAAAGCTAAAGCATGGCAAGTAAAAGAAAAACACTTTCCATTAAAAAAATGAAATTATTTACTTATTTAGAGGTGCTTTTGAACCATATTAAATTAAACAATTGTTGACTGTATGATGTCTTTTATGATTTTGTATTTATGATGTAAAGTGCTTTGAAATGTCTTATTGGGGAAATGTGCCATACAATTAAACTTGATTGCTTCATAAATTTGTCTCTGAAAAGAAAACTTGAATATGAAAAGTAGCTTTAACATTTTTTTTAATTTCAAATCTTTTTTTCCCAGCTTCAGAACTTTCAGTTACAATTACTTTTTCTTTTGAACAAATTTATGGCCACAATTTAGTTCCATAAAAACCCTCCATCCCCAAGTATCTTCAGCTTTGGGATCCTGGTCCTTAATGCAGAAAGTTTGGACACCTCTTATTTAGAGTGTGTTTGCATCCATTTTATTGAGTGTCCCAAAAATAACCGTACGATCCAGAAACTCTTAACCAGCCATTAGATTATGATGAGTTATTATCCTCTAGTTCAGTTTTAACTTGTAATAAATCCCAACGGGGTGAGCTAAGTAGAGCAGCAGCTTCAACGGCGCATTTAAGTGGATTTTGGAATCAATAAGTCGGCACCATCCACTCCAAAGAGCTTTCTATTGTTACAGTGGAGTTATAAGAACACCCATTATCTACACCTTAATCGTTTTATTCATTTAACATTAATGTTTCACTTAATGTTAAGTGAAACATTAGCGTCAACTGCAAAACTAATAAAACCACGTTCGAGCTACCTGAAAAATTAGGGTACAACTGGGCAATAAATCAATAAAAATATATATCATAGTAGACATGTGATAAATATCAATAGAAAATATGTTCAATAAAATTTTCAATAATTTCACAGAACAGAGATCCTGAACAGCACTGCATTCTGGGGGATGTAGTTTGAGGAAAAGCTGCAGCTACTCAACCTAGCTAAGCACAGTTGGTGGAATCACTTTGGATTTGGTTACCTAGCAACTCACTCGTCCTTCGGTTGCCTATCAACTGGCACAGCAGCAGTTTCAGGTTTTGCTACTGTGCCTCATAACTGCATAAAAATGAAAAACAACTCAAAACGAAACAAGGCAACATCACTAGTTTGGCAAAATTTATAATAGAATAGAATATATTTTATTGATCCCCAAGGGGAATTTGTTTATTTGTTGACAAACTAGTTAAATACTGATAATACAAATATAACCACAGGAGATGAAGTTTAAAATATTGATAATATTGTAATTTTCAGACCATTTTCAAGTGATATATTGATATTGGCATAATAGCGCAAGTTTGCTCCCTCTCAAAGATGAATAAATTTTAATTGTATAAAGAACACTAATACTTAGTAAAATAAAACACATAAAAAAACAACAACAAATAAATCCAGAAAAAAAGCTCAGCTTACAACCAAAACTATAAATAAAGTGGATTATGATATTTCTGTAAAGAAAATTGACCTACTAAAAATAACCAAAAATGAAATTATCGAGCTTATTTTAATTTATCTTGCGATTAATTGTTTATTTCTATAAGTTTACAGTTAATTAAATTATGTAGCTCTCAAAACATACATAATGATGATTCACAGCTTAAACACCTGATGCAGATGACTGCAGTTCAGTAAAAGGCTGTTAATCAGTCATCTGTTTAAATCAGGTGTGCTGAAACTGGGGAACGCCTAAAACATACAGGCCAATATACGTTGGGAAACCTTGACTTAAGGATTAAAATAAAGCTTTAAAGTACTGCTTATTTTTTAAAAATACTAACCGCTTGCCATACCCGTCATCCGCTTGAACGGACATAAATATCAACATTTATCAAACCGATGTAAAAATGATATTGGTGTGGTTAAAAACAAACAAATGGAGCAGACTAAAATTGCTAAAAGCAGATTGTATATATCTGATATGAAACATCGGGAGATGTTTAATCCCTCTGACTCACAAAAGGAAGGCTAGCATTAGCTTGTTCCACTTAGTTACAAATATGCCAGAAAAGTTGCCACGCGCCAAGATACCACCGACTTCAGCCGCCGGGTTTGGAGCGATTGTTGAATAAATTAGAAAAAGTTTCATATTAAATCATGTTACACAATTGTTAAAGCTATATCTTAATATAGCAACGAGGCTAACAGCCGTTAGCTGAATCAAATAACCAAATTGAGCGACACAGCCAGCTAACGTTGCTCCAGTAGCTTCACCGTCTTGTCATGCTTAAGCCGGCGTTACTTTTATTTTTTATTTAAAGCCTAAAAAATGAACCGACGAGCCTTACCTAAAACCTTGGTTAACACAAGCGCTGTTTCCTGTTGACTTGAGATATCTGGTGAACTGGGCCGTTCGGTTAATGCACTTAAACATACTTTGCACCCATAGAAAACAAATCATGGGCTTTACAGCGCCATCTTTAAACAGACTCGACTAGTCGAGCGCAGAACTAGGGGATATTTCGTGTCGTAACTCGCCGGTTAAGCGGTAAATTATTTCAATCGTCCACTCGGACACAGCAACAGACACCAAACAGTCATAAACAGCTAAGTTAAAACATTTGTCAAGAAGCGAGCAATCTGCAGTCTATCTAAATGTTGCGTTGTGTCATTGATTTGGAAATCGATTAAATAGTCTGCATGGAGATTTACTTTTTACGTCAAGTCGCAAGCAACGTCATGCTAGACTTCTATTGGTGCGTCCAGCGCTGGGTGCGTCTAAATAATTTAGAATCTACTATTTGGAGACAAAAGCAATAAACAGCAGTATATTGTTAGTCCAATAATTCTCTATTGGAATTACAGAAACACAGATCTTAGTTTAGTCATGTTAATTTATTCTCTAAACAAAGACGCTATAAAAACACTTTAATTAAATACCTCATTACGTGAATAATGTTCATTCCTGCAAATGTTCATTAATAACTTGTCATCTGTTGCTTATGTTTCTTTCTATATAGCTTTTTTTTTGGAGGAAAGTTAGAATATCATAGAAACGCTGTTTTACTTCATTAATTAAATGTTTTTATTTTCAAAAGTGGACCTGATATATTTAGTCGTAACACAGAGTTTTAAACATTTATTTCAGTTCATTTCTATTATTGTGGAACAACTATTAAAAATAAATCAAGTTTTAGTCTATCAGAACATTTAAATATAACATAAAATCAATTAAACATTATTTTTAAACATACTTTATTCCTATATGACAGCAGCCAGACCAATAACTTGTGAAACCTCCACAAGGATTAAAAAATAAATACATAAATCTGGCTCTTTGCCGAGTGATCCATCCTAGCATTTTGATTTAAAGTTGAGTGGAAGGAAAAAAATCTGGAAAAGAACACCTGTTAGAGTTTTTGACTGATATGTAAACTGTTTAAATGCAACATTTAAATGTAACAAACATACAAATATAATAGAAAATCACAAAGGAGGCAAATACTCGCACTACTGTAAGCAATAATAATCAAACTTAACATGAATCAAACCTTAAAATCTATATAATCTAACAACAGTTATTTAACATAACTGCTATAATTTAACAACAGTTCTTGAATTAAATATATTTGGAATAAGCATGGGATATTTTATATATTATTTTCCTTTGTCTTTGTGATGCTATTTAGAACTGCTGGATTTATTTTGTGATTACATAATTTACAGCCCTCCCGACCCCAATAAGGGAAAAGGATGCAGGAAAATGGATGGATGGATGGATAATTTACAGCTGGTCTCCATTCACTAATTTGGCTACATCTGAAGGAAATACATTTTATTTGGGGTGTCGGGGTGCCAATTATACAAAAACTCAAAAAAAGAATACAATACAAGGCGCTGATGCGTCTGTATTCTCAATTTCCTGTGAGTGTAGAAACTTTTTCATTCTACTGAATTGAAAACAAGCGAATCAGTCTTTAAAGCTGCCTGATTTTGTTGTTTTTTTAGATTAAATTTACTGAATGTTTTTGCAGATGGGCTAAGAAACTGGTCGCGGCTGCGAGATCCAATCTTCCCCACTAGATGGCGACAGAATTCTATATTTGCTCAACCCTTTTTCACCTTTCATTTAAGGCATGACGTAAAACCTAAGAACCTGCAAGGTTATATGTTTATTTTAACACTGGTATTGCAGCAATAATGAACTTTGGAAGATCCTCATTCGTTCCAGTGTAAGTGCGACATTTCCTGAAACCTTAAGAGTAGCATCCAGCACTCAGAGAAGTAATTTAAACCCTATTTGCTAACAAGTTGAGAGTTTTACCGTTAAAATCTGTCGCCTGACTGCAGCGAGTGCCCTGTTATCTTCTGTTTCTATTTGCATTGAAAGAGGAACTGATTGTTACAGGGACATTCATTAGACTCTAGAGGGAAATGCAATGCCCCTCCTCTTTTAAATCTTAACTCAGCAGTTCTGCAAAGCTCTTTGAACCGGACAGAGCCGGTGTTCTGACTGTCAGTGCTGCGGGTCAGACCATCCGGGATTCTCCTGAGCGACATGGAGGAATCAGCGCACAGACGAGGAGACAAGAAAGTGGTGGCAGTGGTGGGCGGTGGTTTGGTAAGAAGGGAAAATGAAAGTGAAAATACTAATTCAATGTGTAGATAGTATCTATTTTACACTTTCTGGGTGCAAACATGGCGACTGTTTGGTTTTACAGAACATTATTCCTCCATCATGTCATGTAGAAAAAGTGAAACTACAAACAGTAAGCATGAAAAAGACATTTTGAACGTCGCTGACATTATTATGAATGTCCTTCTTTTCATCTTTGAGGTGGGGGCTCTCAACGGCTGCTTCTTTGCCAAAAGAGGCTTTAAGGTGGAAGTCTTTGAAACAAGAGAAGGTAGCTTTTATTTACAAATCAAGCAAAAATAAAAAACACAACTGATGAACAAAGCTGGAGTCGAATTATTCTGTGTATTTCTGGTCAGATATTCGGAAAGCCAAAGTAGTGAAAGGCAGGAGCATCAACCTGGCTTTGTCCCACAGAGGCCGGCAAGCCCTGAAACATGTTGGAATGGAGGATAAGGTATGTTGATTGAATGAAGTTACTCACACACACAAGTGGAGAAAAGGTCAGCTGTAAAGATTAGGATAGGCTTGATAGGAGTGCAGGGGCAGCAAACAGTCGCGATTGTTTATCTAATGTATAGTGCGGTCACGTTTTAGGTGACGTGTTTTATTCAGAACTGGTAAAGTACCCAAAGATTGTACTCAAGTAAAACCTGCACTACTTCAACATATTTTTACTCAAGTAAAGGTAAAAAAGTAACTGTCCAAGAAAGGACTACAGAGTGAAAAAGTCTCAGGTACTGAAGTACTCAATAAATTATCAGAGAATATTAATATTCAAATAAGATGTTATCAGATTAAAAATGTAAATTATGTCCAAATTCTGGTGTTTGAAAGACTAAACAAACATGAATTAATACAAATAACATAATTAGAAGACAACAAATTCAGGCAGCACTTTTCCAAAACATGAAACATGAACAGACTGTAATTTGCATTACACTCAGTAATAATTACTTTAGCATTCCAGTCATTAATGCAAATTTAGGGATGCAAGTTATCTATTAATATAAAGTTCATCTAAAGTTGATTGATCAATCGACTAACGATTAACTGACAAGCGGCCATTGTCTTAAAAAACAGAGTTTTCTCATGTATGAAGCAACAATATCTTTCCATATCACCAAAATTTTCCATATGCCGTCCACACTGCAGCTTGAAGTGACCCAATTTTTTTGTCAAATCAGATTTTTTATTGGTCATTCACAGTTCCAGGTGCGACTTGTTTGTGATCTCCAATGTGAACTACAAACGACCTGAAAGTGTCCCGCATGCTACGATTTTAAAGTTATTGTCCACCCGGAGCAGCACATTAACAACTTAATCTTCATTAAAATGACGTTCAGGTCGGATGAATGCGGCCTGGTCGTTCAGATTCAGGTCACATTTAAAAAGATACTATCGGATTTAGGACCACATATCCAAGTGATCCGGGTCACATCCGAAATAATCCGATCTCTGTTGTTCAGAATGTCATGAAACTATCAACTAAAACAAACAAACATCAGATTTGGGCCACTTCAGGTTGCAGTGTGAACGTAGTGAAACGCAAGGAGCTTGTAGAGTGTTTATATTTTTAAAAAGATCCGTATAAAATGCATTTTGAACCCCACTTTGCTCGGACCGTTTCTCTTTCTCGTTCTGATTCGGCCGCCATTTTTGTTCTGTATCAGCTGACACAATAGGTAGAAAAATACATTAGAAAATAAACTTTGTGCACAAACAAGAGGTCATACTTTAGTTTTAGCTGGGGGAGAATATCCAGAAAGTTTACTCAATAAACGTAGCAATACTTCATAATAAAATCACTCAAGAAAAGTAAAAAGTGCATTTCAGTAAAATTACTTTTGAAAGTAATTTTTTTGGGTAATGGTCCAGCACAAAGTAGACCATAATGTCCATCCTGAATAGTTTCGCATCAGTGTTTTATTATTAATTATAAAATTTTCTTACCAGATTGTTTCCAAGGGAATCCCAATGAATGCGAGGATGATTCATTCGCTAAGTGGGAAACAGTCTCCGATCCCGTACGGGAAGAAAGGACAGGTAAACCTGCAGAACCGCCGCCGCTTCAAGCTTTGGTAGACTTTTAGTTTAAGAGTTAGGAAAGTTTCTGCTGCAATGAAATCTTCTATTCATATAAATAATAAATGCAAAAAAAATAAACATTCACATTTTTAGTGAGCACTTTCCATAATGAAAGACTATTTCTCTGCTATTCAATGGGGAGAGGTTTGTAAGGATTGCATCATATGTACAAATTCTGCCTTCAGATAAAATATTCATCGTTTTCAATGTTTGGACTAACATTGAGGTCAGTATTGAGCATATTGTGGTAAGAAAAAACCGCAGCGTCTTTTAAATTAAGTTTAATCAATCAGGGAGTCATAAACATTATCTGAAACAATGTGTTAATTCTTTACTCAACAAAGATGAAGCAAAAAAAGAAGGAAAAACCCATTTTTGGTGGAAAACTAACACTACAAGTCATCCTGAAAACACCAAACCAATACTCAGGCATGGTGGTGGCAGCAACAGGCTGTGGGGGAAGAAGTCTAAGAATCTACAGAATGTCTCCTCCGAAAGCAGGGATTGGTGAAAGCGCCAGAAATATTGTTGTTTCTTGTGGTTAAGATCGAGAGTCAGTGAAACCGGAGAGTGGTCCGAGATTAAAAGCGTATGGTATTTGGAAGATATTACATTAGATATTAATTTAGAATCAAGTAGAAAATAATCTATTCTTGAATAGGACGAAGAAGTCTATTTGTTTCTGCAACGTCAACTTAAAGTCCCATCGAGAATGTTCAATCACACTTGGCAGTTGCAACACCGTCGTTATTTTGTTCTTTTGCTGCTGTTCGCAAGCCCATATCACCACTCCACCACCACTGTGCCTGAGAGGTAACATTGGTCTTATATCCCCAAATAACATTCTTCCAGAGATTTTTTTGTTGGGGGTGAGGGTGGCTTGTCAGTGTTAGATTTCTTTTGCCTTTGGACAATTTGACCTTTAAGTCAATGTAAAGGTCAAATTAAATTAACGTAATTAAATAAGGAGTGGAGACCTTAAATACATTTTCCACAAACCACAGATGCTTTTCTAAGGTTATTGCTGACGTCTTTCTGTTTTGGCGTTGTGTTGAATCTCGTACTTTTCCAGAGATGGATGATAAATATGCTGTAAAAACACAAAATCTTACCAAGTATTTTCGATCCAGTTTCTACTGCAAACATCTTAGAAAGAAAAAACTAAATTACAAGTAACTCCTCAGCAAGATGTAGGAGCTTGTTTTAAGTACGTAAGTAATTCCTTAATATTGAGAAAAAGAAAGTTCTAGTTCCACTGGCAGAGTATTTCACTTATTTGACAATCGTTACTTAGCAACGCCAGCCAAGCCCAGCCGTTGCCTAGCAACCCAGTTCTACCTCCACTGGCAGATTGTTTCCTTTAACATGGGAAAATATCCTGTTATAGGAATTATTGATTTAAAATGAGCTCCTATTTCTTACTGAAAAGTTATTTGTAGTTTAGTTTTGTCTTATTTCAAGTGTAATAAGACATTTGCACCAGAAACTAGATCAAAATTACTCTGTAAGATTTTGTGTTTTTGCAGTGTATAATAAATTAAAACTAAAAAGGCATTGTTGTTTTTTTTAACACATATTTTTACTAAATATAAATGTGAGCCTCGTCTGAAAATAGAAACAATTTTCCTGCTGCCAGGCTCATAATCCCATTAAGGGACCTTCATGGTTAAAACAAAAACATTCCAGCAAACAAACCCTGCAGCGTCCCTGTCCACATTTTAAATGGATATGTTCACATTTCTGTTTGATTAGATGACATTAATATTGTTCTCTTTCCAGTACATCCTGTCTGTTGACAGAGCCAATCTGAACAAAGAGCTGCTAACAGGTAAGAATTGAAAATAGGTGGGTCACGCCTGAATTAGACACATCGAGTTATGATGTAGGCTGCACAGTGGCGCAGCTGGTAGAGCTGTTGCCTTGCAGCAAGAAGGTTCTGGGTTCGATTCCCAGCCCCGGTCTTTCTGCATGGAGTTTGCATGTTCTCCCTGTGCATGGTGGGTTCTCTCCGGGTACTCCGGCTTCCTCCCACAGTCCAAAAACATGACTTTCAGGTTAATTGGCCTCTCTAAATTGAGTGTGTGTGTGCATGGTTGTTTGTCCCTTTTAACTAATCAAATTGATTTAAACTGAACTGATTAAAACTGAACTGAATTTACTTAAACCTAACAAAAATAAACTGAAGTAAACTGAACTGAATCAATTAGATTTTCATTAAACTGAACTGAATTGGATAGTTTGTCCAGATTCTGGCGCTTTTCTCTCCATTGACGTTTCTGGCATTCCTTAAACAGGCGACATAAGGATTTGTGTTTTCCTTTTTAGCAGATTTTTTCCTAATGTTTAATGAGGAGCTTCTGAGAGATAAAGTGTGGCAGCTGGGCTCTGATTTTAATTAGATTGCCGGGATGCGCTGGGAGAGATCGTCTGCTCTTATCGTGGTTGATTCAGGCGGCTGCGGCTCTGAACTCTGCAGATAAAGAGATTTCACAGTGAAAACCCAGAACCATCAGTTAGCATAAATCCCAGCTGCAGCTCCGCGGTTCCACAGATGATCGTTCAGTTTTTGCTGACCCTCTCTTTAGCAGAGTAAAAGTTTTGGGTGTATTGTAAGAACACATGGCAGCTGGTGTTGCATCATGAGCTGTTTTTGTGACTGTCACAGAGGCAGAGACGTATCCAAACACAAAGCTGAACTTCGACCACAAACTGCAGGACTGGAGTGCTGAAACCGGAGTAATGACCTTCGCCAGGTAAATAGTGATTGCTACAAAGACACAGGGGTTCACAAACTTTTCCATGGCAGGAAATGTAACTAATGTAACAGTAAAAAGCAGCTATATAAGGAATTACTCAAGAGTAAAAAAGTATTTGGTAAAAAGACGACTCAAGTAGTGAGAAACTGATCAAATTATCAATCCTTTAGCAAAAAATAACAAAATCAAGCAAAATAGTTTTTTCCAAATCAGTTTCTTTCAGTATAAAACTTTAAACTGCAGGTGTGTGTCTCTGTCTGTGGAATTTTAGGTTCAAACATGTTTGTTTTTCATTCAATGGGAAGAAAATACAGAAATTTTAATCACAATTTACTTATAAATCATGTCATTTCAATCCCCTCTTGATAAATTGCTCCCTGATATTTGGGTGTAAGACCCGCCCCCAAGAAAGACAAACAGCTGCTGCCTACGATACGATTGGCTTAAGATGTCAAGTGGTCAAGATAACACACTAAATCTTAAATGTTCGCCTGATATATAAAAGAAAAAGAGACACAACAGGTAGATAACCAGGTCAGAAAAATGTTTTAAATAAAAAAAAATCAACAGCCAGGGAAAGTGAAGTAGCTCAGTTATGCTAACTTGACTTTGACAACCTTAAATGTAGATGTGCTGCAGAATTCTGCGTCTGGGTTCAGCAAAAATAAAAAAAATAAAAAATGGTGATCCATACACCAACTCTGACAGATCATTCGGTTTTTTTTCTCATCTTCCCTTCAATTTTCTCAGCGCCCCCTGGAGGCACCACTTTGAAAAACACTGTTAGCTGACGAGGGTTTAGAAATGTAATGGACTTGTTGTGTTGTTAACGGCTGTGAGTAATTAATTTATTTTTTCATAACAGAGTATCCCGAGGAAAATGTGACGCACAATTTACAATCCAATTAACCCAGAAACGCCTCCAGCTCTGTGCGGGTGGCAGGATTCGCGCTTCAGCTCGTAATTAAAGCATCAAGTGGAAGCACAAACTGTTGCACACTGATTCTCAAATTAAATGCAGTCTTATCTGGAAATTAAATAATATCCATTTATTTTAATGCTCACAGCTCTGTGCAGAAGTTTTCCACTTCCTTTAACTTTTTCCACAGTTGTTGTTTTACTGGGATTTTATGAGATAGACCAACAGAAAGTGGAGGGAAAATCAAGCTTAGAATATATTGAAACGTTTGGCATTGATTTGCAGTGACAGGGCCGGCCAAAGCCTTTTAGGGGCCCTCAGCAGATTTTCAGTTAGGAACCCTCCTCATGAAGAGGTCAACACCTGATGCTTTGTGACTCCTTGAGTTACATACCTGCTATCATTAGCAACACCTTATGATGGTTACTGAATTTAATCTTACACGAATAGCAAATAAAAAAAATAAGATTTTAAAATTCAGAGTGAAGGTTCCTCATGAAATGAACATGTTTTGTATTCTCCATAAACCTATCATAACATGATCAAGCTCAGCTTTAGAGATAAAAACGCCTATTTACTGGGGCTGAAAGGTGTTAAAATGACCATTTGAAACAAGTTGGAGTCGACTGTGCAACAGTGTCAAACGTTCAAGACGATTTCCAAAGTTCCTTCCTCCTTCGGTTCGAACCTGCAGGGCTCAGGAAACAAAGCCAGAAATTCATTCAGACTTGACAGAGAGGTTAAATCTAATGGCTGCGCAATGAGAGAAAAAGACAGAAAAGGTTTAATTTGTTTCAAAGATTTCTCATAAAAAAAAGAAATTATGACTGTGGGTTATGTCTAGTGGCTGCTGTAATTACTCTTTTATTCGACCCTGTAGGAATGAAATGAGTTTTCAGCAGAAGGAGGCAGATATATGAAAACCCTCAGTGTTTAATAGAGTCAATTCTGACAGATTTTCTGTGTTTCTGCTGTTTTGTAGCACCTGACAGAAATACAGAAGAGAATTTCTGCTGCATTGAAGGTGGCAGCTTTATGAATATTTATTTAGCTTTATTGTATCTGTCTGGCTATTTTCAGAATATGTAGATATTCTTGAATTATGAAAATGGTACTTGACATTATATTTCCTGAAGGTGATACAAAGGATTAAATTAGTTGTTTTTTCTCCCCATTACACACTTTGCTTTGATTCTTTGGTCATTTATTCATATTTAGACAAAGAGCATTTCTTTCCTTTACACTTTTCTCAGCTACATCAAGCCTCACAGTCACTTCAGGTGTGAAAATAAAAGAATATGTATACTGGCCGCTCTAATTGCTACTTTTATAGGTGGTAAATAACCAGACAGATACATTTGCTCAAATAACAAAACAAAAATGTGCAAAAACATCTATATTTTCAATTTAAGGTAAAAAAAACAACTTTTATCTGTAATTGTGCTCTATATGGAAGAGGACTAGAGACACTGAACAAAAAGAAATTAAATTTATTTCCTCAGAATTTTGACTTTTTCTCACATTTCTAATGTCAAAATTCAAATAAATCACCAAACCTTCTTAGGTGCATCGTGTCAATTATTTTGTTAGCATAAAAACTAATCACATAAATAATTCTTCTTTGTTCTCTGATTGACCCAGTTGATCTTTGATTTTTATGAATAGATTCATCTGATTCTGCATAAACGATTTAAATCATTTAGATTCTGGGGGAAAGTCTGAATTCTGATATTAAAGTCAGAATCCTCTTCCAAAGCAACGCTGCAGTGGTTAAATTAAAAAAATACACAGAATGTTGACATTTTTTACCTGATTAATCAATAGAATAATCGATTATTAAAATAACTGTATGTCTGAGCCACACTTTGATCTTATTTAAGTGACAGTATGTGATTCTCAGGCCGGACGGATCCCAGACTCAGACTCAAGCGGACCTGATCGTCGGTTGCGACGGAGCGTTCTCCGCCGTCCGGAAGCAGTTCCTGCGCCGCAGCCGCTTCAACTACAGCCAGACGTACATCCCGCACGGATACATGGAGCTCACCATGCCGCCGAGAAACGGAGAGGTCAGGCGGCTTTCACGCCGGGTTGAGGCTCAGATTCACAAACAGGCTGAGCTTTTTCACTTCTAACCTTATTCCCACCTTGATCGTCATCTGCAGTTCGCTATGAAGCCGAACTACCTGCACATCTGGCCCAGGAACACCTTCATGATGATCGCTCTCCCCAACCTGGTGAGTGAGGAATGCATTTCATTATTTTCTTTTGATATATTTGAATGTGTACAGGAACAAAAAACCCCAACAAAGAACAGTTAATTCGCCCGATTTAACGAATTCAATCAGTTTCAGGAAACAGTGTGTAAAAGTAAGAAATACTGCCACCTGCAGGTGGGAGGCAGAATCACTTAAACTAATGTTTTGACCTTTTTTGCGGAAAATTTGCAAAAAAAACTTTAACTACACGCATTTCTTTTAAAACAGCCAACATGCAAAATTTAAGTAGTATCGAAGTTGTGAATTTCTGCCAAAAATCTCAGAAATTTTGGGAGTAAGGTAAAAAAATTAAAATAAAACATCATAATAGAAAGTTTACAGTATCAGGACTTAATTAAATGCCAACAAATAAAATAAGTTTTAAGACGCGATTTAAAATTATATTGTTTTTTTTTGGGTTTGTAATTTCTTTTGGATGGAAGAAGATTCTGAAAAACAATTCTGACTTTAATCTCTTCATTTTAATCAGTAAATTTTTTTCTGATATTAAAATCAGAATTGTTTTTTTTTCAGTGGCCAAAATCCTCTTCTGTACTTTTGAATACAATTTTGTGGCAAAACGTTTGGACTGAACGAGTCCACAGGGCCACAGAACTTCTATGTGTTTTAAGGATTTTGCATCTTTTGTTTATTTTCTAATCCAGGACAAGACGTTTACCTGCACCCTCTTCATGCCCTTCGAAGAGTTTGAGAAAATCACCACAGGAGACGAAGTCATCGAGTTTTTCCAAAAATACTTCCCTGACGCCATCCCACTAATCGGAGCGTAAGTGACCTTCGTCAGTCTGTGTGACGCCTCCTCTTCCTCCTTCCTGCCTCTGCATCCTGACCTGTTTGGTCGTCGTCAGAAACACCTTTGGCTGCCGTCACTAAACCCAAAGCAGGCGCATCACCAGCGGACTGTGAAATTGAACGTTCCCACAGATTCCTGCCGCCACAAGGCTTTTAATTTTCGGCGGGTGACGGATAGACGGCAGGATGCAAGTAGCCTTAATAAAGCCAGAGACTTTTATTCAGAGCGGTGAGGCGTGAGCCGCCCAGTGCGAGTTTTCCTCCTGTTACCTTTTCATTAAACCACAGCGGACAGATCGCGCTGCTCTGGAGCACCCAGCTGTGGCAGATGCTTCCACTGCAAGCAGGGCGATGCCGTTGTTTAGGAAGGAAACATCAGATTAGATCAGCTGCTCTGAGTAAGTTTGTAATTGTTTTGTTTGCTTCTGTCCTTTGCAGCGCCGCCCTCAGGAGGGATTATTTCCGCCTGCCTGCTCAGGCCATGGTCTCCGTGAAGTGCTCCCCGTACCACATCGGAGACAAATGCGTCCTCATGGGGGACGCGGCCCACGCTGTGGTGCCTTTCTACGGCCAGGGGATGAACGCTGTGAGTACCGCCGCGTGCAGGAGGCGGTACGAAGAATCACTTTAGATCTGTTCAAAACGTGAATCAAGAATCTCTTTAATCCGTTCATAACAAGCCAAAGAATCACTTTAGATTAGTTCTTAACTCTGGAAAAAAATCACTTTAGTTCTGTTCAAAATGCCCAAAAGAATCACTTCTGATCTGTTCAAAACATCCAAAAGAATCACTTCTGATCTGTTCATAATGCCCCAAAGAATCACTCATATTCATTCATTCTTTTATGCTTCCAGGGCTTTGAAGACTGCATTGTCTTTGATGAAATAATGAATCAGTTCAATGAGGATTTCAGTGAGTGTTTTTATGTTTTTAAATAAAAACTTCTGATGCAGAAAGAGCCCGGAGTCGATAACCGAGTCATTCTGGGTTTTACCTGCACAGGTGCCGTGCTGCCAGAGTACACCAGGGTCCGGGTTCCTGACGACCACGCCATCGCAGATCTGGCCATGTACAACTACGTCGAAGTAATTCAGTTCAGTTTCTGCTTCA
Source organism: Phalloptychus januarius (assembly GCA_902982915.1). Lineage (NCBI taxonomy): Eukaryota > Metazoa > Chordata > Actinopteri > Cyprinodontiformes > Poeciliidae > Phalloptychus > Phalloptychus januarius. The sequence goes on along the minus strand of CADWAE010000242.1, from coordinate 2,797,723 downwards.
CATGCACTTTTTATTAGTTTTATTTTCAAATGCAGTGTCAGTGACATCAGTATCACCAATTTTATGTATCAGTGATACTTTTTATGATTTAAGTTTATCAAACTTCTGATCTTTTGAAGTTTTTCTTTCAATTATTTTGTTAATGGAATCTGGACAAAGTTGAAATATGCTTACAAAATATTTCAACTTTATCACATTAATAATATATTAATGTGATAAACAGAAAAATAAAATAAATGTGTGCATTTTTTCCTAAAGCAAAGCACAAAACATTATCGCTCTTTCTGTAGATTTGAGCAACTAACTGAAATCAGATTCCAAGAGGAAATATGAAACTAAAGTACTGATCTTACCACCCAATCATAAGTAACATAGTGGTACCAACTTTGTATCAATATCGTTGATATTTATTGGATGCACTGATAAACTCTTTACCTATAAGATTAAGAATCGGCCGATACCGATCCGATTCAGACCACTAGTGCACCAATTTAAATCACCAATAACTTCACAAGCTTTGTTACACATGGAAAACCAACTTTAATTTGTTCAGTCAGTAAAATTCGGAGTAAAACAGCAAATGTAGAATAAATGATAAAGAAACTACCTTGGTCAAACATACAAAGGATAAACTGCAATAAACTTTCTTCCAGATGGTTAAGAAAGTGGAATTAGGGAATATAAATATAAATAACAAAGCATAGAACTAGACTGAATAGATCTGCCCTTATGGATGGGGAACAATGAAGGTACCGATACAGATCTTAATATCAGACCTGAGCATCTCTACTTACTTTAGAGAATGTAATTTACATTACATCATTATCGCTCCAAACCGGCTCTAGTCATCAGCCCAGCTAGAGAGATTTCTGTCTAAAGATTTCCTCTCATTGCTCCCCAGGCAGGTTGCTCCACTGACTTGACATGAAAGCCCTGGCAGCTCAGGGCTGTTGGTGATTCACTTGCTGGAATCAGGAAAGACTCACAGCTTGTTCCTCTGCAGGAAAACAAGCTGCTTTAAAATCAAACAGAGGGATTTATAAAAGGCATCCAGCAGGGAAACGACCTGGAAACAGGTGCAAAGTGTCCTTTACAACAGCAAAAACTGAACATATCCATAGGTGAAACAAACGATTAATCGATTGTTGAAATAATCATCACCCACATGGGTCAAGTTTTTCAGAGAAAGAGGATGTTTTCTCTGAAGACACGGCGATCACTTTGACAAACACAAAAGGCTTTGATCAGATCCACTGAGTCTTTGACAACAGTGGAAAAAACGTTCCCAAAGAAAAAACTGACCGTGCTCGAAATGTGGCCAGAGCCTTTAGGAACACGGGAAGGATTGTTCCCACAGCAAAAGCAGACCCGGATGGGAAAGTTTGCGAAGGGATTTATTGGAGAAACAAGACGTCTCAAAACTGTGTTTGCGATCTGATCAAAGACTGACAAGAGTGGAGAAACTGTTCCCAAAATAAAAACCGAACCGGATGGGAACGTTTGCAAGGTGCTTGAGTTGAGGAACATGACGTCTCAAAACCATGTCCAAGAAGAGACCACAAACCTTGGGAACAATTTCTCCAGTTGTTTGTGGAGAATCCGTGCTCGAAATGTGAGCATTTCTAAAGCCTTTAGAAACTTTAGACTAAAGTTTTGACAGGCTCTGGACTTTAGAAACTTTAGAAAGTTTCATTCTGTTTGCTTCGGTCAGCCTTTTCTTTCACCAACCATCAAGCAGCATCCAGATAATAACAAAACCAAAAACAGTGATGTCAAATTGATAGCAATGCTCTGGCTTCCTGCCACAAGAATTATGACTGTTAGGTGAATTGGTCTCTAAATTCTCCTTAGGTGTAAATAAAACATCAAAAATAAAACATTAGTGTTGCACAGCGTTGGTAACGCTGCTGCCTTGCAGCAACAAAGCCCTGGGCTTGAATCCTGGCCTGGGTTCTTTCTGTATGGGGTTAGGATGTTCTCCGTGTGCATGATGGGTTCTCTCTGGGCGCTCCGGCTTCCTCCCACAGCACAAAAAGATTTTGTTTGTGTTAGATAATGAATGGATGGATGGTAGAATAAAATTGAAACTTGTTTATTATAATAAACAAATTAATTATAAATTTCTTTATTTAATATTTTTTACATAAAAATGGAGTTCATCGTCATCGAATCCTCACAAACACATCTGCTGTGTAACTTTCCAGATGCGGGCGCACGTCAACTCCAAATGGTTTATTTTCAGAAAACATGTGGACAATCTTCTTCACCTCCTCATGCCCAAGACGATTATCCCACTTTACACAATGGTAGGTGTGTCTTCGATCACTGCTCCTTTGGGAAAAATAAAATACGTTTTATTTATTTATATTTTGTTAATAACATGGAAAAAATGCCTAATGCACCAGTGAAACTAGAAGTGTGTTGCTAGGTGATGGGCTGGGCTTGGCTGGCGTTGCTAGGTAACGGCACACGGATAGAAATAAACCACCAATGGAACTAGAACCTTTTAATTAATATTAAGGAATTATTCACTTAAAACATGCTCCTGTATCCTGCTGAAAAGTCATTAATAAGTTAGTTTTGTCTTATTTTGTCTTAGTGTTCTAAAACATTTGCACCACAAATACTTGGTAAGATTTTGTGTTTTTGCAGTCTAGATGTGTTTTAAGACTTTTTATACACTGTAACTTAAAGGTTGTGGTTTGTTTCTGGTTTTCCAGGTGACTTTCACCAGAACCAGATACCATGTCGCTGTGGAGCGCTGGCATTGGCAGGACAAAGTGAGCTTCTTCCTCCTTCTGTTTATCTTTCCTCTAATCCATCAGCGCTGTGATGCGGCATTAAAAATGCAATTCTCCACATGGAATATGTTGCTGTGAGGAGCAGAAATGTTTCTGATTGGAACCAGGAAGTGTCTGGGTTGTGCTAATGGTTTCTCTGCTGATAGTCAGAGAGACTTCAGGGATTTCACAGCCAACCTCATAAATCATTTCAACCTCAAAGTGAATGAGTTGGCGAAGGTTAAAATGGATGTGATGAAGGGGAATACAAAACGACCTCATGAAGCTCCCTGACCATGAAAGAAGATGGAGATCAAACAGAGCATCACGGAAATAACGTAAAGTCAATTATGTTTAAAGGCCAGGTCTCAGTAATGCTAATCCATGAATCATAGATTTATACTGCTTGAATTTATTTCTCATTTTGCAAAAATCAAAATGTTATTGGGATTTTATATGACGGATAAAAAAAAGTCGTCAGTTTTGTGGATATGAATGAAAATGTGCATCTTCTCCACACCGCTGACTCTGAAATCTGTAAAACAAACAATCAATATTCAAAAGTCGCCTGAAGAGTTCAACTGTAAGTTAATCTCAAGTTTCTCATTAATCTTTGCTGATTAATGACACAATAAGCATTATGAAGATGCAGCTGTTATTGGTGAATTAGCTTGACCTTTATAGGAAAATCAAAAAGTTGATTTTACATGTTTAACATCTAAAATCCTTTAGTGTTAGTAACGAAAACAACAAAGAAATTTAGTGAGTAATCAGGCATCATGCTGATTATGGAGAATCATTTAATTCAAAATGAAATAAATAAAATATATTGAAACAAAGAAAAATAAATAAAAATGTTATCTTGAAATGAGAACTCTTTGGGGAGAGGAAAATACACAATGTTTTATTTCATGGGAATATTTAATAGAATACTTATTCAAATTTATCAAATAACACAATTTAATTATTATTATATTTATTTGTTTAATTTTGAATGAAATGTCTCTCCATAGTTGATGTCCTGCAGTGAGAATAACTGGATTATTAATAGACAAACATTGATGCACTGCAAAAACACAATATCTTGTCTCGTATCGTTGGTCTTGTTTTTAGTGCAAATATCTTTGCATGCATGAAAGAAGACAAAAATATGTAAATATCTTATTTTTAGTCAACAACTGATTAAAAAAGTTGTAATTTTATTAATTATTTCATTAAGATTGTTTTCCTCCATGTTATCAGTAAATAATCAGCCAGTGGAACAATCTAAAAAAAATAAATATTCAAGAATAATTTTCTGAAAACAAGCTTCTATATGTGACTTTTCGTGCTGAAAAGTCACTTATAAGCTAATTTTGTCTCATTTCAAGTGTTCTAACATATTCGCACCAGACAAAAATACTCTGTAAGATTTTGTGTTTTTGCAGTGAATTTGTTGAACGAAGTGGCCCAGTTGAAAACCAAACACAGCTCACTCTGGAAATGTTACATAAGTGCAGAAACTTACAGTATATTAAGGACTGAATCAAAGCCAATTAGGTGCTTCTATTATTATTACTATTATGAACATGTTTGTTTCCCTGCAGGTGATAAACCGTGGCCTGCTGCTCGGAGCTGTGGGAGCTGCTGTTGGCGGCTCCTATCTGCTCATTAAAAATCCTCCAAACATCAACAAGCTCGTTATCACAGCTGAGAAGATCTGGAACAAGATGGCCGCCCTGAAGACGCTGCCGAGTGTCGGCACCGCCTCTCCGATCTGACAGACAAGAGACTGGAGCCTCAGAACGTGGGAACAAAGTGAGCGGCGTCCATATTTAATTAGATTTTCATGAAATCTTGTGATGTCTGGAGCAGCAGTGGACTTCAGATTTGATTCATTAGAATTTTTCAATTAAAGCAAATGAACAGATTTCATCTTTATTTAACATTTTCACATTAAAATAAGTCCTTATTTTTATTTGTCACAATAGAATTGCTGTAGATTGTTGTGGATTTCTGCTTTTTAAAGCTATTTGTAGATCTAACAGCCATATAATGTGCATAAATTAAGTTAAAAATTATGTGAAAAAAGTTATTTTATTGACAGAAAAGGGTCAATAGGGTCTCAAGACCTAACCAGTTCATCTGATTATGACGTGTAAGATTATTTCCTTCCTTATTTGTAAAACTGATACCAAAGTATAACTTCAAAAGATGCTGAACATTCCTTGTTTTAATCTAGTTAATTTTCACAAAGCTATTCTCATAAAATCATTACCTTATTATGCTAAAAGGCCACCTTATTCTACTAGCTTTGTGGCTTTATTGTTGCATTATTACTTTTTTCTCACATTATTACTTTTTTTCTCAAATTACAACATATTTAGGTAAAATTATGACCATTCTTGTTTCTTTACAAATTTACTCTTTCAATATTATGATTCTTTTCTCATTATCACATCTTTTTCTCTTATTCCAACCTCATTAAGACAATGTTATTCTCACCTCATTACAACTTTGTTGTATTTTGATTTGAATGTCATATGACTTTAATCTTGTATTATGACTTTGTTTTCAAAGGTTGATGGTTAACATCAGTCCGGTAGCTTCTGCCCCTGTACATTAAATAAAATACAATATACAACCCTAAAACTACAAAGCAGTAGCTCCCAGTGAGCGGCTAACAGCGGTTAAATAGTTATAATGCACAACATTAATAAGTTAAAAATGTATTAAGTATGTGTTAAAATATAATATAAGAAAACACAGACCTGATCCTAAAAATACAGTTACCGACGACAACAGAAGAAAGGGGGAGGAGCTGTCAGTTACAGGTTGCTATGGTAACCACCAACTGCCAAAAGCAGCAGAACTTCATGAGCCAATAAATGTCCGAAGACACAACTTGTTGACTAAATAAAATAAATTCAAAGAATAAACTAATTTTGACAATCTTCCCATTCATAATATTGTTCTAATGTTGTCATACCGGTCAGGTGTAATGTGACAAAAATCATAAGGTTTAATGATCGTTTGTGTATGATTGAGTCGACAAACATGCAGAACTCCTCAATACTCCCTTCAACTCCACACACTTCTGCCTTTTCCCCCCAAACATTAAAAAACAAAGAGGCCACTCAGTCATTCAGGTCCACAGTGAAAAGGGATTTTATTAGACATGGAGATCCATTCATCATGTCTATACATAGCTGACACCCAGGAGGTTATGAGCGCAGTATCCCACCCAGACCTCATCTCCTTTTGCCTAATTACACTCCTGTAATCCTCACACATATTCTCACCAAATGCCACTTCACAGTGTCGGCTCTCATCGCATTGGATCATGAGATGAAGTACGCAAACCTGCTGGCTTAAAATAGAGTTTCTTTCCTGAATCCACATACAGTAATATGTATTTATGGTAAGAAACTAAAGCTTTATGTTTTATCTTCTTTACACACTTGCAGTTGGGTACCAACCAAAATTTATCACCATAAATCACAAGCTGACCCGAACTTCGCTGTCCTTTCCTGCAAAAACACAACATATTACCAAGTATTACCAATATCTGAATACAGTTTGAATAAGGAGGAGGAAATTACACAGTCCAGTTAAACTATGGAGTTAAATTTGTTTCACAATTATTCAAACCCAAAAAAAATTTTTTTTAAACAAACAAACAAAAATCTCAACAAAAAAAATTCAAGTTTATAATATTTTGAAATTAATTTTTATGAATGGAACAAAATTCTTATAAGAAATGTATCACAATAAATAAATGAAGCAATATAATAAATTCCCACCTGTACTTGTAAATATGTCTTATTATAGATGAAATAACCTGCCATTGTAACTAGAATTGGGTTGCTAGGTAACGGGCTGGGCTTGGCTGGCGTTGCTAGGTTACGGCAACGCCAGCCAAACCTAGCAGATTATGTCACAATCTGCCAGTCTGCCATATTGACAAAAAAGATGACTACTTCTTTGTCAATATTAAGGAATTACTTACTGAAAACAAGCTGCTATGTTTTGCTGTCTTGTAATTTAGTTTGTCTTATTTCAAGTGTACTAAGATATTTGCGGTGGAAACTGGACCAAAAATACTTGGTAAGATTTTGTATTTTTGCAGTGTAAGCACTGAACATAGTAGCTGTGTTTCCATTGATAATATTTGTGCAAATTGGAATTACGGAAATAAATTTGCTTATTGGAAACATCAAACTCACAAAAAAAAGCTATGGACTAGGATGGGGTGGGTTTTTTTCGGCTGTTTAAAAATTAGTGTATTTCGCAAAACTTTTTCCGCATGTGCTAAATATGGAGGATGACGGCGCACGGAAGGCCTGTCACAATAACGCATTTTGCTGGACGACAAATCATCCCAGAAGTTACTAGGATAAACGATAATGTTGTTTTGACATCATTTTCAAGTAACATAATGGTAATCAAAGATCATTACAGCTTTAAATTGTAATGAACATTTAACACTAGAACCAGAAGACATTTTAAACATCCAAAATAAATAAAGAAAACAACAAATAAGAAGAATTATGAGAATAAAATTATCCCTCAAAAGAGGGGCTAACTGAGACCAAAACACCAAACTGAAGAGTTTTATCATCCAGCTTTTGGTAAAAAGAGAGAAAATAGAAAAACAATAAATCATGCAGATGGAAATTATTGATATTTTTTTTTATTTATCATGTGATTAATTACTTATTGCGATGTAGTTTCTCATTTAACTTAAACACCACAATTGCAAAATTGTGTTTGTCCGGATTAGCGTTGAATGTTGACAAAGTTTTGAGCTCATTTGTAACGGAAACGCAGCTACTCTCCCACATAGGGCATGACATAAAGCTAGTTAATTAACTATGCAATTACCTACTTAATATCACCACAGCTGATGTCTAATGAGGATGTCCCGCTTTTTACGACTCGTTTAGCTGTTGTTGGGTATTTACAGTCAGTTGTAAAAAGTCTGGGGCTGCGTTCAGACAGAAACAGCCCTGGAGTTCAGGCGGGATTAGTTTGGCTTGGAACTGCATGTTTGGTCATAAGGCATTATCCAGAGGTCAAAGATCACAGCGGCCTCACTTGGATGACGTTCGCCTGCGAGGAATCTGCGGCCTTGGAGGTGACGTCGAACTGCTGGAAGTTGTCGCTGGTGATGATGAAGACGATGGAGGAGGAGTTGAAGGTGACCCTCTTCTTGGGCCGGTCCCTGGAGTCGCAGGCGCTGGAGATGACGATGGGGCGGATGGGGCGCTCGGCGGGCGTCAGCGGCCGCTCTTTGAGGTTCTGCTGCAGCCAGGAGATCTTACGGAAGAGCCGGGAGCAGAGCAGCTGCAGGAAGTAACGCCGAAACTGGCGGAAGAGGATGAAGAAAACAGATGATGAAGATCAAAGGTGAGTAGAGAAGCCAAAAATTATACTTCAACAATATTTCAACATATTTTTACTCAAGCAGAAATTACCAAGAAATTACTCAAGTAGGGGTAAAAAAGTATTTGAGTATTTGGTAGAAAGTACTGAGTGACTCATCAAATCATCATTTCATATTTAAAAATCGCATCATCAGATGGACTAAAATATAAAGTTAAGTGGAAATGTTTTAAGGATCAAAATGACAATAATTTATACAAGTAACAAAAAAAAATAGAATAATCCCAAATCAGTTTATTTCAATAAAACATGTATGAAACTTTAACAGAAACTGCAGGTGTGTTTCTGCGTCCGGTGAAATTTATTTTTCATTCAGTGAGTCGATAATGCAGAAATGTTCCTCCAATTAGATTAGTGATACTTCATAATAAAATCACTGAAGTAAAAGTAAAAAGCACAGCATAGTAAAAATACTCCTAAAAGTACATTTTTTCAAAAAGATTCCAGAGGTAAATGTCAGTAGGTAAATGTGGGTTGGGTGCTACTCAACTCTGATGATGATGCCAGTTCTTACTTGTTTATAATAAGCAAAGACAAAGAACGGTTCTCACTGAAACCTGAGTCCAACAGTTCACGGCATTGAGCCGTTCAAAAGAATCGAATCGTTCGTGAACAACACATTTTCCTCTGTTCACATAAATAACCCTGCTGTTTTCTTTCCATCGATATCTTCAGTTTTTCTTTTCAGTGACCCGGTTTTAAGACAATTATCCATTATTATTTCAAGCTAGCTGTACGCGTCGCACTTAGAGCTGACGTCACAGTAAATAAACGGTTGTTACGTGCATTACCCTGCGAGCCACTAGGAGCGCTCGCGGACCGCCAGATTTGAGAAAGACCGTTTTAGAGGATTACAGACCTTTCTGCTCATGAACACGTAGATGACGGGGTTGTACGCCGTGCTGGACTTGGCGAAGAACGACGGGATGATGGCCACGGTGGGAGAAACCATGGCCGTCCTGCCGAACGCCTCCATCATGGAGACCACGGCGTACGGCGTCCAGCACACCAGGAAGCAGGAAATCATCAGCAGGAACATGGCTGCCACCTTCTTCTCATAGCGCAGGATCTTTATAATCTGGACCGTCTGCAGGTCTTGGAGTGAACGCAGCTGAAGAAAGTAAAAGAGAAAATTAAGACTTTAGTCTTTGGCTGCAAATCTGAATGTTTCATTTCAGAAATATGAGGTGTTGAATTTAATTCCAGTTTGAAAATCTAGTTTACTTTTGTTTGCAGACTAACAGGAAATAATCACTTAGATCAGGGATGTCCAAAGTGTGGCCCACGGCCCATTTGTGGCCCTTGGACTACTTAAAGTATTTTTTATTCTAATTTGAGCTAAAAAAAAATAGCTTCTGTAATCATTGAATAACCATTTTTAGTGGTTCAACTCATAATATATATATCTAATTTTTTCTCCTTTCTTTATGATCCATTCCCATGTTATGGATCTGCTGGATCTCTCCAGCTCTTCAGACGCCTGATGGGTTTCTCTGTGTCTGGAAAAGCAGGCCAGCTGCTCTGGAGTGAAATCTCTGCAGCATTCAGAGTGGTTTTCTTTTTTCTTTGATGATTTTCCCAGATCGCCGTGAAGCGCGATGAGACTCCTCTCAGGCTTCGGCGCCGATCTGGGAATTTTCTGCAGCTCGGATTCGAGGTCTCAGAGGAGCGAGCTGCTCACACTTCCAGCAGAATGGTGAATATTTAAGGGAGGAAACTGATTCACAAAGACATGTGGGTCACTTGAACTGAATTAAGACCGGTTTTCTTTTTCTTTTTTTACATGCAGATTAAATGTTATGAAATAAACCTCCACAAGAGTCAGCATAAAAAAATCCATAATTGAGTACATGTTTTCAAAGAATTGCTTGACCTGAGGTTGTATCAGCTAATGTTTTCAATCTAAGCTCACTGTGGGAGATACTAAAGCAGAAGTGATGAAATGAACACAACGAAGTGGAAATGTTATCCGAGCGCAAACAGTGAGAGGAGCTGACCTAGAAGATGTGACATTTAAAGTCGTTAAACAAATCAGGGCGATAGGAAGTGATGTGATGTGGTATTTGTGCTTCATGAGTCTAAAAACTGACCACAGCTTAAGAGCACTAAGGGTTTGTTATTTATGTTTTTTATCTTTACGTGTGAGTCGAACTGACCTGGAAGTGAAATGTCTGGTGATGATTTGTCTGGGTGAAATGGCTCTCAGCCCTGGGCGGCACAACATGACGGGCAGCAAGAGGCAGAAAATATCAACCCAATTAGATTTTTCTGTTGCTTATTTTAAGTGGGATCTATTATGCTTCTATGAACAGGTGAGGATAATTTAATGGCCTAAACAAAACATGTTCATCATATTTTTTCCACAAAATCATTCTTAGATACTGAGATTTTCGTCAGAATGAGCCGTTTTAGGGCCTCTTGTCACTTTAAATCCTAGAAAGCTGCTGCCGGCCATGAGCTCCCAACTCAACGTTTGCACTTGCACATGAAAATGGTTGCAAACAGATGTGCAGCTGTACAACTGTACATCTTTGAAAAGCAGAAGTGGAGCCTCCTGTACAACCAACGAAAATGTAGCAAGTGGCTTCTGGATTTTAGGTCAATTACAAAACACTTGTCTTTTTCTAGCATCCATTGTTCAGCACATACAGCAGTAAAACCAGCAGACCAAACATGCTGGAGTTCCGTTTGGGTTGCTAGGTAACAGGCGGAACTCTGCTGGAGTTGCTAGGTAACGGGCGGAACTCTATTGGGGTTGCTAGGTAACAGTGATTCAGTGATTTGACTTGGCAATCTGGAGGTTTTTGAAATGGCTCATTTTCCAAAAAAGGGTATTTTTTAAAGTGCTTGGTTTGTTTTTAGAATCAGTTGAGACCCAAATGGAAGTACAAAAACGTAAAAAATGTGAATTTTGGATAATCGGCGCCCCCTTGTGGGAAACGCTGTGATAGATTATTGCTGTAATGAATTAAATAGCTATTTCAGTATTTTTAAAGGAGTTTGAACCACATTTATACATCAAAATATGCATATAGACTGTTCAGACCACATCTGAACTATTCTATGCAAAACAGAGATTCTGTCAAATAATGTTTGTAATAATTTCAAAGCTTTCTTGAACTACTTTGGATTAAAACAAGCATGGAAAGAGCAAAATACACACCTGTTACATACACATGGTTTATGTTTATTTTAATATCGGTCTATAATTTCAGTCCTTCATATTTGTCACAGGTTACATAATAAAAAGCTATTTTTACAGAAGGGTCTTTGTTTCCAAGGTAAGTTTTCTCCCAAGCGCTGCTTTTCTTGTTTGGTGTTGAAGGAGCAGACTTTGTAATATGTGCTTATATAAAGAAGAATGATGAGTTTATTTTATGTGTTCATTTTCTTTGCATGTAATTACTTTGTTAGGTCAAAGCTTCATTTAGATTCATTCATTCTTCCTGTTTGCATGGATGTAATTCTGATCATTTTTATTTTTTGCCTGTTTGGGATTCTTTTCTTCCTGCTTCTGCTCACTGTGAGCTTAATGACCATTTCAGTTTGGATCTTTCCTGCTGTCTGCTCTGCCAGTTCAGTCCTTTATTATTAGATAACATTGTTACAGTGGCAGAAGGAAACTTGTGCTTTACTGCAAAACTGCAACCATGATGATGAAATCCTTATCACAACGTTTAAACTGGCAATGAGTGATAAGTTGACTTTAATGATTAATGAAACTTTTTTGTTTTTGAAGATTGAATTTTCTGAAAAATGTGGATTTTTTTCCACCATAACCCTGTTTCTAAAACTTAATTCAAAACTAATTTATTTCCATTTCTATGTTAATTAATGTGATCAGGATGTAACTATTTTAATGTATTTAATGATCTTTGCTACTCAGAATTAGGAATCTTTTTGGCTAAATTTAGGCTTTTTTTTTAGTGTAGTTTAAAATATTGAGGCTGTGGGTACGGAGGAGCCAGACTTTATTGTCAATTTGTTGGGATTAGAGCATGAAACCATAAAAGCTTTGAAATGTCAGCTTTAGGGAACCAACGGTGGATCTGCCATTTCAAAATGATGAATTTAATTTGGCTGAAATGTCACCTGCAGAGAGAACTTATTCCAACAGAGCAGAAGGTGTGTGTTTTTGTAAAACAACAAGACAGTACCTCCTCAGCCTTACCATTTTCACTGTATAGAGGATGTTGCCATAGCAGTAGATCATGATGCCAACGGGCACGAAGAAGCACGCGAAGAGGAAGAAGAGGATGAAGGAGGCGTCGTTTGGGTCTTTGGACGCCCAGTCCAGGGAGCAGCCCAGCCGGTGGATCTCTAACGTGTAGCGGTTCCAGCCCAGAAGAGGCGCCCCGGTCCAGGCCAGCGAGTACAGCCAGATGTGGCCGATGGCCCGCCACGCCCAGGGGAAGTCCACCACCTGGGCGTGCACCACCCGGATGTAGCGCTCATAAGCCAGAGCTGCCAGAGTCATGATGGAGACGATGCCTGACAGGAGAGAGAGCGGCGACTCAGCGTCTCTTTGGTCGGACTTTCATCACAGTCATCATCAAACTAAACGGCCGGGGGCCAAATCTGGTTCTAACAATACAATCTGTCACAACCAAGCCCCCCTAGTGTAAAACAAAAACCACGCAGTCAGTTCAGAGCGACTCTTAAACTTTTTAAAGCAGCAGACGATTATGGAATTTAATTGTAACAATCACGATTAATGTTCAGCTAATTGAAAGATTATCATCTGTAAACAGTCGTTTATTTATATTAGTGTTTCAAAACTGACTGAAAAAACTCTTGGATTTTTTTCTTTTATCTTTGGGCTTTTTAGCTCAGTTTTAGTAAATATCTACTGGATCCCAATGCAGTTAATAAGTGAAACCCATTACACACAGAGTGATACATTACAAGCATCATTGATGATTATCTCACTTATCAATTAATCACGATTAATCACTTCAGTCCTACTGTAAAGTATATACCCTCCATTTTTTAAAATGAAAACAATATAATTTGACACTTTTTAGTCAAAAAAATCTAGATTACAAGACAAGAAATTCAGAAAAACATCAATAAATAAATAAATCAGATTCCTTGGAGCTTTTGCAGTTTTATAAACATATATATTTTTTTAAGACGAAGCATCACTACCTCATCTTTTCTCGCAGCTCTTTAATCTGTGTGACTTTGGATCACTGGATGTTAAGAATAGATGATTTTCATCAAATTTATGAGTTAACACTCATTAATTAAGCTTAAACTTTCATTATCTTCCAGGTTTGCTTCATTTTGTGAATGTAGGCCAGAGAAGATTGCCATATCCTGCTGGTGAAATAAGAAGTACAGTATAAGAATTGCATCAACTTTGCATCTTTTTGATCTGCAATGTCTCCTGTGACATGTTTGAAATGCAAACATGAAAAAACCAAAACCCAAATGCGTCGCTGCAGTACTGCGCGCTGACAGAGGCAGGCAGCCGTGTTCCTCAGATCCTGCAGGCTCACAATGCAATGTCAGCTAAAGGACGGCAGGATGACAGGAGTGGAGGGCACTGTCCAGCTCTCCAATGACGAAAAAGCAATAAAAACAAAAAAAAAGGCTAGAAGGGTTTTTCTAATGAGCTCATTATCACTCAGCCTTCCTCTGGGGCTGCGGGTCGAACGGTGTGGGAGCCAAAAAGCGCCTGTTCACACTTCATTATTAAATACAGCTCTGCTTATAGTAATGAGTGGGAATGTGTGTCATCCCAACGAGATGTCAGGAGACACATCTGCACGAAGTGATGACCCCTACAGCAGCTTTTCCTGATAAGGCAACACATCTAGGTTGTTGGATGCTCAGTTTTAATCAAAGCTTTCAAGGTCTTTTATTGAGCCTTTTTATACATTATTATAAGATATAAACAAATAATTCATTGTTGTTAAATAAGACAGTAAACATTACATCTGCACGATGCAATGACCTCTAGTACAAAAGCATGCAGTTTTTCCAAATAAGATGCAAAAAGTAAAACATTTAGGTTGTTGGATGCTCAGTTTTAATAAATAAAATAAATCAGTTTTCCAAGTGTTTTTAAGCCTTTTTTCACAGTACTAGACATTAAATATTTCAAATAAACTAATAATTCAACTCCTTTTTGCTAAATAAAACAACTAACATGATGCAATGCTCAATTTTAATTAGAAAAGCATTCCCAGCCTCTTTTATACTAGAATTACATGAAACAATTCAATGTCTTCTTGTTAAATCAGATTACATCTGCATGGCAGTGATCCTTACAGTAATAATAAAAATGTAGCTCTGTTTTAATTAAAAAACCGCTTCCCAAACCTTTTTATAAAATATTACAAATCCATAAAAATTTACAACTAAACAAATAATCAAATTCTTTTGTAAATAAGACGATAAACATTATCTCAAAATACATTTTAGTCAATTAAATTTAATATATCGTTGTGTGTACATCTAGTTGTTGATTCTATCTATTGATTAGGAGTATAATCAATATCTGGTCAATGCTGCTGTGTTAATTTTATTCATATGAGCTGTGTTTTAATGACATTTTAAACAATAATAACAATAATAAAACATTTTTTCACAGATTGGATGTATTTTCTCACCGAACAGGCTGTTGCTGAATCCGTCCCAGACGCAGGTCGCCTGGCTCCAGATCCACCTGCCTTTGACGCACGACGCAAACGTGAAGTTTATCCCGATGACCGACACCAGAAAATCACTCAAACTTATGTTGACCAGCAGCAGATTAGTGGGCGTGCGGAGCCGCTTGAACCTGCAGTAAAGTAAAATCACGGCCACGTTGTTGCAGAACCCGAACACTCCGATGGTTCCGATGGCGACCGCCAGAAGTTTGTAGGTTCCAGCCGCGAACAGGTATCTGTCCGCGCTTCTCTCGGTCTCGTTGGCCGGATTCATCGCGGGGACGCAAACTTGGTTTCCAGCATTGTGAGGCGCACGAGACGCAAGTGGCGGGGTGCGCTCGCGGACAGAGGCAGAGCAGCCGCGCGCGCGCCGCTCATTCAAACCGGCAAGCAGCGCGAGCGCTCTGGGATGAAACTGGGTCAATGTGACGAAGTGAAGGTGGGCAAGACGCGAGTGTTTCCTTTCCGCGATACCTTTCAAATTAAAAGTTTGACCCGCATGCTGTGTGACCTCAGAAAGGTGCTGCAAATTTGATGGTTCAACCTACATGTTCCTACAAAGATGCAGAAATCAACGTTTGTAAAGTTACACAATAAAAAGTTAACTAATGTGTTTGGTTTATAAAGGGGAATAAAATGTGAGTGTTCATTTTTCAGAGTCAAATTTTCATCATGTTATTCATACATTTATAAAAGTTTAATTCACAAACTAAATATTTAGCTTTCAAATAAAATATTTAGTCAGGAAGCTAAATATTTAATTTGTAAACTACATATTTATCTTTCAAATGAAATGTTTAGTCAAAAATCTAAATATTTAGTTCTGAAACTAAATATTTAGCTTTCAGATGAAATATTTAGTCAATATTCTAAATGTTTAGTTTAGAAACTAAATATTTGGCTTTTAAATTAATCTTTAGTTCTTAACTAAATATTTGGTTTAGTGACTAAATATTTAGCTTCTTAACTAATGAATAATTTGAAGGCTAAATATTTAGTTTACAAGCTAAATATTTTGCTTTCAAATTATATATTCAGTTAGGAATCTAAACAACTAGTTAGGAAACTATAAATATATCTTTCTAGTTTACTAACAAGCTAAATATTTAGCGTGTGTTAGCATTAGCAATAGGCGCTAACACACAAGCCACGTTAGTGTTAGCGTGGCCTTTTAGCCTATGCTAACAGGCCAGCATTTCAAACCTCGGAAAAGTTTTGCTCCTACTTTTTAACTTTTGGATAAGTGTTACCATGGCAACAACTTATCAACTTATCTTTTTTTTTCACAACAAGCTGACTAGAACATCAAAAGCTCAAATATTACCTGAATTACAAACTCAAAATCCCAGAAGACGTTCAATTACATGTAAAAGCCGGTTTCATGGATCATGATGGGCAGGAATAATCCATCACCAACCGCAACCTTTTGGATGAACAAAATATTTCTGATTTGATTTGAAAACAAACAAATCAAATCAGCGGACAGGATATAACTGGTTGTGTCAATTTTATGAATCTCCTGACGTAATTTATTAGTATCTTTTATTTTCACGTTAGAATCAGGCAGCGTTGGTCGTCTTCTGTTTCTGACGTGAAATCGTGAACCTGATGACAGCTGGAGCGTCTTCATTTTCCAGGCCGTATCTCTATTTTCCACTTTTGTTCCCATTAAAGACATAATTACAGCCCACCTAATGGGCTTTAAACGTTTAATTACATGTACCACTTTAACTGCAGGACCGTCTGGGACACTTCAGCTCCAATTAAAATTTAATTCATTAACACTGAGAGCATTTCACAGATGTTTTGACTTGAGTTTTACATCCAGTCCAGGTGCAATATGTGTTTTTTAATACTCATCTCCCTGGAGCTTCTTCTCCTTACGTGGAAGAGTTTAGCTGTGAAGTTTAATTACTGTAATTAACTTACGGAGGAATAATGGAGGACGCTGGAACAGGCTCTGAGTCCTATATGGTGGACAACTTGGAAAACCAAAGAAGAATCGTTAAATATGATTTCTATGGATCCAAATGTGTAAGATTTGACACCAAAAGTAATCATCTGTAAAATACTTACAACGAATGGTGACAAACAGGACATTTTACAGTAAACTATAATAAATATTGGCACTTTTAGTGCAAAAAAAACATTTTTCTTGATAACCATGGCAGCCATCTTGACTTTTTCAGCAGTTAACGTTTCTTTTTCAAAGAATGCCCCTGAGATCATCTGCTCCAAGTCTGTGTGAAAGATTTTGCTGAAATATTAAATTGTGTGATATTCTACAAGTTGTCTGATTTTATGACATTTTCTTGTTCCTCCATCGCCTCATGTTGTTCAGAGAGAAACGTGTCACAGCCACTTTGTTGGTGTGTGACCCCATTTTTCTGTGCCTATAGGTTGGTTAGAAATAGCAAGTCTTCCTCACACACACACACACCCACACACGCAGACGCAGACACACACAGAGGCAGCAGATAACAGAGACAGCGTTGGAAATGTTTTAATTATGCTGCCACTGACTCACTCTGGCGCGGCTCGTTCTCCGTTAGAAGCTTTTCGCTGAAGGTTCAGACGAGCCGCGGCAGGGATTTACATTCTGCTGACGCGTCATTTTCCACCAAGGACGCTGAGAACGAAACGCTGCTGCCGCAGTGGACCGGGCTTTGACTGGACCTCAGCAGCACAGAGAGGAGCTGACAGGAGACCAGCAGTTAGTGCAGGCATCCAACCAAACAACCAACCATCCAACTGTTCGTACAACCAACCAACCAACCGACCGACCAACCACCAACTAACCAATCAACCAAACATCCATCCATCCATCTGTCCATCCGTCCAGATGTAAATGTAACTTTATCAGGTCATTTGTGAATATTTCTATCTTTTAATAAATTTTATTCTTCTCTTTTCCGTCCAGAGAAAGTTGTGACGCATCTTTCTCTGCGTCACATTCTGATTATTTTTAGATATTTCTTCTGTGATAGTTGGAACAAAGTTTTCCATATAATATCAAAAAATCAAAGTAATTACTGGTGTTAAAACAAACATTTTCTCCATTAACTAGTCCATCTGATTGACGGATTTCTCTCGGAGTTTTCTTCTTCAGCTCAGTTTTCAAATGTTTTTTTTTTTTTCTTTTTTCTGAGCCTCTGAGTTTTAAATGTTGGTCACTTCTTGTTTCCTGTAATTTCTAATCAAATGTCACTTCCTGGTTTCGTACAGCCTTTCAGCATTCATGCAACCAGCCCACCTCTGCTGCACCCTGCTCCCCCTGAGATGCAATTACTGTTATATTAAAGTCACTGAACTGGGAGTTGCCCATGTAATGAATATTTAAGTAGCTTTTCACTGTCACAAACCGCCACCATGACAGCCCTCTAATGAGCCAGCTCTGCCATCACATATCTAATTACCACCACTGATGTGTGTTTCCTGGTTCTCTGCTGAGGATTCGCAGTTAAACACCATCCTGTCTCTTTGTACGATGAATAGTGTGGGGCTCCATACAGGCTGTGAAATTAAAGCTCACTTAGTTAAACACATAGTGTCACAGCTGCAGGCAAAATAAGACAGACTAGCTGGTGTTTAAATTCTAATTGGAAGGCAGTTTAAGTCAAAAGCGTTTGTGGCAGAGTGAATATAAACAAGCAGTCAAAGAGGGAGATTGTGACCAACTGAATAATTTAGATTATTTTGCTTTTACAAATGAAGTAAAACAAATGTTATCGCATTTAGATTGCTTCAATATCTCAACTTATTTCTTAGTGCAGAAAACATGCAGTAGGTCATAAAACACATTTTGTTTTAACAGTATGTTATGATAGCAACATTAATATTAAAAAAGTTTTAAAATTCTCTATTATTTTCATCTAGTAAGCTGAAAACATGAGACATTCTGTTTCAACAGTTACTCATGGATCAACAGCAACAGCAACAGGCTCGACAGCACCAAGAGTTTACATAGAAGTCCGCAAAAAAACGCTTTTATTTTGATAGTCCACTTCACTTATCAGCAATCTAATTGGGATAGTAGCTAAATAGTTAGCAAGCAAAATTTTGGCTAGCAACCTACATTTAGTTTGCCGGCTAGCCTGTTGCTAAAAAGATATGCAGCTTGCTAACTACATATTAGCAAGGGAACTATTTATTTTTAAAAATATTTAATTTGGAAACTAAATATATAATTTGTAGCTAAATATTTTATTTAATTTATATTTAAAGCCAGCCAGCTTTAAAGCTACGTATTTAGTTAGCAAGATGAGCTTTAGTTTGAAAAATAAAAATGTAATTTTGGAAACAGATATGTAATTTAAAGCTAAATATTTTCTTTATAAACAAAATATTTAGCTTGTGAATTAGATATTTTGTTAGAAACTGTGATGTTTATAAACGTATGAGTAACATAATGAAACTATGGCTTTGAAAAATGAACATCCAAATTATTTCTTTTAATTTTTTATTGTGTATCTTTTTTACCAGCTAGTAAATAACTGGGTGTCCTTAGTTTCTCACTGACATTTCCTTTTTTGTGGTACGTGTGTATTATATGTTATTAATAATAAAGTGAAATGTTGGATTTATTAATTCTCACAATAAAGATTGAAATGTTTTTAATTTTCCACGGCTGAGGTGAAGCATTAACAACAACATGCAGGCAGACGACTGCTGACATTTGTGCTTACGTTACTTTTGTTTACGTCAGCCCAGAGCAAATCAGCGACCCCGTTTCTCAGCGGTTCGGCAGACTGGACATTGTGCAGGCATGTGAAAATCATTTCATTTGGCTATCATTTTATAACCCTGAGCCAAGCATTTTAAAGGAGCGGGTCGCCCATTCTGCTCAGGCAGCCTGGAATATGTGAAGTAAAAACGACCTCCAAAGCAAAGAGGAACCACAGAAGTAAAAACAGACGGGAAGGAGAAACATTCCTTTGCAGTGAAATGTGAGCTGTGTGAGTGGGACTTTAATCGTGTTTGGTTAAATCAGAAACTTTCACATTTATTTATTTATTTCTGAATGCAGAAAAGCTTTAAAAAATAAAAACCTCGGTTTGCACTTAAAATGTCGTTTTTAAGACAAAAACTCAGCATGATATCCTCCTGCTCACAGTTAATGAGCAGCTCTGCAGCAAACAGGAGTGTGTGTGTGTGTGTGTGTGTGCATTTTACTTTGTAAGAAATCACTGATGGTAGTGCGAACACTCAAAAAACATCACATTTACCAAGTATTTTTTGTCTAGTTCTATTAACTCACTTGAAATAAAAGAAAACTAATTAATAAGTAACTTTACAGGAAATAACTTGTTTTAAGTAAGTAAATCCTTAATGTTGATTTTAAAAAGTACTAGTTCTTTAGGCAGGCTGCCCAGTGGTGCAGCTGGTTGCAGCAAGAAGGTTCTGGGTTCGATTCCCGGTCTTTCTGCATGGAATTTGCATGTTCTCCCTGTGCATGGTGGGTTCTCTCCAGGTACTCCGGCTTCCTCCCACAGTCCAAAAACATGACTGTCAGGTTGATTGGCTTCTCTAAATTGTCCCTAGGTGTGAGTGTGTGTGTGCATGTTTGTTTGTCCTGTGTGAATCTGTGTTGCCCTGCGACAGACTGGCGACCTGTCCAGGGTGACCCTGCCTCTCGCCTGGAACGTTAGCTGGAGAGGCAGCAGCACCTCCCGACCCCAGTAAGGGAGAAAGGTGTTAGAAGATGGATGGATGAATAGTTCTATTGGCAGATCATTTCACTTATAAGAAGGCAATAATCTGCGAATGGAATAGGAATGTCTTTCTCAGTTTTAGGGAATAATTTATTTAAAACAAGCTATTATATCTTACTGAAAGGTTACTTGCATGTAAATTTTATTTTAACTAGACCAAAAATATTTGGTTAGATTTTATATTTTTGCAGTAAAGATATTTTTTCTTCTTCAGAGCGTATTAACAAAACATTGATTTACTATTTTTCCATTTTTCCAAGTTAATTTTTCTCTCTTAAAGATGAATTTCTACGTCTAAAAAGATTAAACAATCTTGAAATAAGTTTCTTTTTCTTCCAGGTCCGTCTTTAAATCATCCGTATAATGATTCTGGCCCCTGGCCTTCGTAAACAGCAAACATTTAAACTCATTTCCCAGAGAGAGCTTAGCGTAAAAGCCTCTTGAATTTCATTTGGACCACATTTGGACCGTCACAACCGGCGGCTACTGCGTTTTCCAAATGACAAAAACAAACATTGTGCCAGCTCCTCTCAAATGGCCGCCTGCCACTTTGGCCCCACTCTGCCTGGGATTAACAGAGCAGCTGATGTAAACTCTGGAAGCGGATGAAGCTGAAACATACATAAATTCTCCCCATTTTAGTGCAGCTAATATTTTTTTAATCCCTCTTTCATTGAGAGCAGAAGGTAAATTTGTTCTGTTGTGAAAGCGTTTGAACCTGATTCTAGCTGTGATGAGACTGTCATTACTCTTCTCTGTCACTGCAGTGTCTTTGAGAATTAGCTGAAGGAGCTCAGCTGTCAGTCTGAATTAAAACTTTCCCGCTGCCTGATCTGTGCTGCATCTGTCGTTCATGTGATGCAGCCAAGGTTATTCCAGATGTGAGCAAAAGATTCAGCAAGTTCTGCTGGGCAAGTTTCCGTCCGTCTGTCCGTTTAAAGTCTTTTATGCTACTGCAGCTCAAAGTGACCTAAATTGTTATTTTGTTTGTTTTAGTTAACTATAACTTGCTTTGTGCCAGAAAATCCTCCTGAAACTGGTTAAACTCCTTTAATTTATCACAGGGTTGGAGTTAGCACCAAGGACGTACAGAATTAAAACACTAATCACCGAGAGGCAGATTGGAGTCCCACTTCCACACGTGCAAAAAGAAACTTAATTATGGCATGTCGGCTGAAGGTGAGCAATAATCTTTCAAATGGATTCAGACGAGAGGCCTCTGGATTTACACCCTAACCTTTGTGGTGTGTCTCCGTCGGGTTATGAATAATTCATTATGCTAAACCGTGTCTTGTTCTCCCAGTAATTGGATGAGATTCAGTTGATTGTGTGTGTGAAGAAGAGTAACGTTGGAGGGGTTCAAACCGAACATGGAGCGCGCCGTGGCGAGGGGTATCACTGAGTCCGAGTCCACAGAAACGTTCCTCTCACCCGGGAGGTCGACCTCCTGGGCGGGGCGCCGGTCCAAAAAGGTTTCGCTGTCAGACGCAGGTCATGTGCCTGATTAAGCAAAAAAGATGTAATTTCTACAATCCTGGATACTCAGGTAAAATAAGTGAAAGTACACTGCAAAAATACAAAATGTTACTATCTAGTTTCTATTGAAAATATCTTAATCCACTTGAAATAAGGCAAACTACCTTTAAGGTAACTTTTGAGCAAGACATAAAGGCTTGTTCTTTAAGCTCAAGGAAGCGTTTTGTTTTAATAACCTTCCTGCTTCTGTTAGATTGCAGTGGCGATGTTTATATAATGCTCCACCTCTCTGAATGTCGGATGGTATCTGCTCATTACACAGCATAAATATTTCCCTCACCACTGTAAGTTATATCTGCAGAACATTTACATTTTCTGACAGGAATATTCTATTGTTCTTGTTAATTTTCTGTGCGCTGTGCCTCTGGTAAGGAGAGATAAATTCTCTGTACTCTGTTTGCCATGCAGAGTAAATGGCAAACAGGTTCACATTTGTGGTTCAAGGTTTCATGATAAGGGAAAACCTTAAAGCTAACCATTGAGAAAATATGCAAAAAAAACATGTAGAATTAAATATTGTACCTTTTCTTTATATTCAGTTTAATGTTTAAATGTGATGTAACACAGATGTAATACTCATTTTGTATTTCTGCACGGTTCTGCATGCCAGACTTTGCTTGTTTGATCACAAATGCTCAAGTTGTTGACACAGTATCTGTAAATATTACCGTAGCTTCATCTTTCCCAGAAATGCATCCGTGTTCCCCAATGCCAGAACAGATATTCTGCTCATTTTTTCTTCCCCCGCTCGATAAAAGGATCTATTTAAAGTTGCTGTGCTTCCACATTCGCTTCACTGAGTTGAGATGCTTTCTTATCTCTGTTTCCTCTGGTACGGCTGTTCATGCTGCCATTTTCCTCTGCAGTGTATTTCTCCATTTTGCCTTTTTGTGTGACTGAATTTTCAGGAGTTTTTGAAGATGGACTTTATTTAAATGTCCTGTTTTTACATGGATATTAAAATAATTCACCACGCAGTCATCTTGTATCCGGGTGCCCAAAGTGAGGTTGGGGGGCCATTTGTAGCCCTTGGATTGTGACAGGTCCCCCTGAGCCGGTGGGACCTGTCACTGTCAGTAATCTGCTCATCCCTCTCAGCCGATGTCATCGGATTTAATGTCCTGCCAGTCAGACTCTGAGTTGCTCTGCTGCATCTCTGACTAACTTCATGGACATCTACATCTCTGCAAATGAAGCTGCATCGTCATCTCACTTTGAAATGTGCAAAGCAAGCAACCCAGAGTGTCATCTTCAATATCTTTCACCATCATTTTGAGAAATAAGTCAACTGCAACTGGTGGATTCATGAAATTAACTGGAACGAGGCTCACAGCTCCCTCACATTATAGTGATGGTGTCCCATTAGGATCCGATTTATAGAAACACACTGGAAAAGTCAAAAGAAGTATTTGAGAATGAAGTGTGCTGGTTTGGACTGATTGGCAGCAATTATACCACTCACACCCATCATTTATGCTAATCTGAAAAACACTCAAGCCTGAACATCAGGAAATCAAATTATGTAAAAGATGTGTGCAATATTTCTTCAGCCAAGCTTCATTTTGCAGAAGGTGAAGCAATGAGCAAAGAACAAATTAAGATGAATCAGGAAGAGATATTACAAAGAAAGTAATTTTCTTTTAACCGCTGTACAGAGTAATTGCTTTAATTTGCAGTAATTACAGAGGGACTCATTAAATAGCTGGTTCAGTGCTTTAATAACATCTTTGTTAAGGTCGAAGGCACCAGCATTTAACTTTTTAATCCAGAAAATACTCTAAAAATAATCTGTCTGTCTGTCTGGCTATATAGTGATCTTGATAGGTCCTTATTTAGCTAGCTAGTTAGCAGTCTAGAGCGCTAGCTAGCTAGCAAACTAGATAATTAGCTCTCTGGATGTCTATTTCTCTAGATGGTTAGCTACCTAGCTACATAGCGTTGAGTGAGGTATATAACTAGCTAGCAACCTAAAGAGCTAGTCATTTAGAGAGCTAGATAGCTAGCTAGCGAGATAGATAAACAGCTCTATAGGTCACTATCTAGCTAGCTGTCTATTGAACTAGCAATTTTGTGAGATATTTATCAAGTTGTAACCTCCTTCAAGGCAGCATTGCAAATGGTTAATCAAACAGAAGCTACTGCTAACATGATTCCCTGTCTCCTAATTAGTTGATCTACTTCATTGTAAGGTGAATTACCTGTTCAATCAAATCATGCTGAATTTTCTTCTGAAAATTTTCAATATGCGCTAGGAAAGCATTTTGCGACTAGATGAATCCACAAATACTGAACCGCAAATGCCTTCTCAACAACTTTATATCAGTTAGCAACTATTAACTGTTACAAATGAAAACAAGGAAGACCTTTTGGAGTTAAAAATATGCTCTATTAACAAGGGTCAACCTAAAAATAATAAACAAAGCGATAGATCCTTGAAAAATCATCCTCAAACCTTTTGGACATTTGATTTTAGTTCTGCTCCTCAGACTGTCTATTGATTTTGTTGTTTTAGGAGCTTCATGAAAATGGTTTTCTCCAGGTCTGTTTCCTGCAGCCTCTCCCTGTGCTTCACCACCTGATCAAACCTTTACTTTGTTGTTGGCTGAGACAAACCAGAGAAGACCGTGGAGGTCCTGCACCTTCCTCATCTCCTCCTCTACGCCTGCACTCTCCTAACAGGTCCAGTGGTTTCATTTATTTTCACACTTTTTTTCTCAGGTTTATATTTATCCTCACTGCTCACAGATTTGCTATAAAATAAAAAGCAGGTGTGATTTAGTCCAACAACTGCTTTGTTTAGTGAAAAAACACCAATGTGTAATATCTTGCCATTGTTTTTCCACAGAATTGTTGAATAAAATCTTAATAAAAACACTATTATATTTGAAATAATAGTAAATCAAGTGAGATAATAGCATGTTTTACATGTGCGAGAACCACTTTCTATATTTTACACCAGAGGAAACAATAAGCTGTGATGAGACAGCTGCACATTACAGTAGGGAAAAGTATTTAGTCAGTCACCAATTGTGCAACTTCTCCCACTTAAGTAGATGAGAGGCCTGTTAATGACATCATAGGTCAACCTCAACTATGAGAGGCAAAATGAGAAAAAAAATCTGAAAATCACATTGTCTAAATTTTAAAGAATTTATTTGCAAATAAGGGTGGAAAATTAGTATTTGGTCAATAACAAAAGTTCATCTCAATACTTTGTAATATTTCCTTTGTTGGCAATGTCAGAGGTCAGACGGTTTCTGTCAGTCTTCACCAGGTTGGCTCACAGCGTTGCTGGAGTGTTGGCCCATTCCTCCAAGCAGATCTCCTCTAAAGCAGTGATGTTCTGGGGCTGGCGGCGGCTACACGGACTTTCAGCTCCCTCCAAAGGTTTTGGATGAGGTTGAGATCTGGAGACTGGCTGGGCCAGTCCAGAACCTGGAAATGCTTCTGATGGAGCCTTTGCTGCCCTGGCAGTGTGCTTGGGACCATCGTCATGCTGAAAGACCCAGACACGTTTCTTTAGCAAAGTTGAGCCTTGATATTTGCGTATTTGAAGTATTTTATTTGCCTTTTTAATGGTTTTTTTATGTAAGTCATGGACACATTTCACCAGATACTCTTTATTTTCTGCAACATGAATCAACTTGCATGTTGTAAAGATGAGACAAGCTTTACCTTGACATTTATGATCTTTAGCATGAAAATTAATAAATGAATTCTGCAGTTTCTGAGAAACGCTGTAATATAAATGATTTAGCTTCTGTGAAAATGTTTCAGGACATATTTCTCTGCACTGAGGAGTCAAGCAGCAGAGCAACAGCACTGCACCAAGACTGCAAAATCCAGGATTATACGTCATTACCAGATAATAGATTTTATTTTCAACCAGAGCTGCTGAGGGAAGGAGGCAGAGGATTGGAAATCATAAAGAAAGTGATGCAGCCGGGTTTTAAAAAGCCAGACAAATGTCACTCACCGACTGCAAGTGGAAGTATTTCATTACTTTTGTTAACATAAAAACTGTTCATATTTCATTTTTAGATTGTTTTGATGTGCAAGGAAAATAAATCAGTATTAACTCAAAGTGGTAAAATTATTACACATATAATTTTGTCACAATGGAAAATATAAAGTACAACACAGTGTTTATGTTTCTATCTTTAATGAAAGATAAAAACACATTTATCCAGAGATTTCTACTGAAAAGGACTTTGATGCACCCAAGTAAGCTTTGATTTAATTTATTAAACTTGATTAAATACAGCAAAAATTTTGAAAGGAAGTGACCCAAATCCTGTTCTTGTTATTGACAATTTTTTTCAACCATGCCCAAAAGAAACTGAGAATGAAATTATTTTCTTCTAATACAGCAAATGTGTTAAATCTGCGATGCCATATTAGAAAAATGAAAAAAGGAGGAGTGAGTTTTCACCACAAAATACTGAAATTTTGAGATTAATCTACAAAAAATGGAAATTTTAAACTTTTGAAATGCAAAAATTTAAAGTTTTGGCATTTTCATTCTGAATTTTTTTCAAGCTAATCTTCACATTTTCAAACTCAGAAATTTCTCGGAACATTTCTGAATTTCTGAAAATTTTGTACTTTATCTTTTTTAAAAAATCTACACTGGCACTAATACTCTTCAAGTTATGGACCAGCAATAAATATCCATTTTGGAACAAAACATTTTTTGACTACCCTATTTGCTTTATTTTATTTTAAAAACCAACACTATTTTTTGAGCAACAGATAGGAGCTTATATTAAGTCAATAATGTTTTAATATTGATGAAAACGTATTTGTTACTTTGGCCAGTTATTCACTTATAACAAGACAATTTTCCCATGTTATAAGAGAAATAACCAACCAGTAGAACTAGAACTGCGTTGCTAGGTAACGGGCTGGCTGGGCCTACGTTGCTAGGTAACGGCACAGGGACAGTTGGTAGTAGAACTAGAATTTTTTTCATCAATATTAAGGAGATATTGACTTAAAAGAAGCTCCTGTCTGTTGCTGAGAAGTTATTTGTAAATGAGTTTTTTCTTATTTCAATATTACGATATTTACTTAAGAAACTGGATGAAAGATATTTAAGATTTTGTGTTTTTTGCAGTGTGGTAACCGTTGCCACTGATCTGAATGGTAAATTTACCTCTAAGTGGAAACCAGTCAGTCATTTGATCTGGCAGCGTCGGCTTCATGGCGAAGCTGTGGACAGATGATGAAAAGACTGCAGGGTTCAGACTTCCAGTCTCACCTGTCCTGCCCCCTGCAGACCTGTCGACAAGTGGGGGTGAAACGGGAGCCGTCAAAGGGGTCTGACCGTTTTAGAGGCCGTCCAATCCTCCCAGAGTCATTGTCTGTTTCCTCAGGGTGAGATCTGACCTGCAGCTAAGCTAAAACATGAGGATGTTTACAGTGCACTGCAACAGTACAACACACCTTCGACTTGTATCCATTTTGTGACGTTGCATCCATAAACCTCAGTGTATGTTTTGGGTTTAAATCTCAAAAGTGAGGCATGTATATTTATTAATAGATCCATCATCTGCTACAATCATAGTTATGTGTTATGTGCTTTGCACATCTAGAGACTTTCCCATTAATATTTAACCTACTGTATGTTGATCTGTGAGATAAAAAGAACTACAGAGCCAGGTAGTAATATGGATTTTTTTTTTAGTTTAATTGTACAGATATTCTATCTAGTTTGATTTTTCTTTGCATCAGATTGTATTTATTTCACTGCATGCTTTATGTCCTCCATATGTCATTTCTAAGGGTGTTTCCCACCTGATAGGCTGGTAGACTCGGTCCAATTAGGGACCAAATTTGCTACATTTTCAGCTGCTGCGGTTTGCTTTCATACTGCACTGTGTCAAATGAATGAAACTAATTTAAAAACCTATTCCCCTCCTCATCTGTGGGGGCGCTGCATAAAGAACCATTGAATGAAACAACATGAAAATCCTTGAACACACTGAATGCAACTTCCTACTTCATGAAATATAAACAAACATGGAGTGGTGTCAGATTTTAATGGTTGGAGGATTTCTTTTGCTTTTGCTAAAAAACCACAAGCCATTTCTCCAACTTGCACTCGACTGGCATGTTTGTTTTTATCGTATTTACCCAGCATGGCCTGCACTTGAGTCTGCTTCCTGCTTTTGGATCGACCTTCAGTCCGCTTGGCATTCACATATGCATTCAAACTGCGCCAGAGTTCAACCAAACTGAGATATGAACCAACTGAGACTGAGATTTGTAAGTGGAACAGAGTTAGCTTTTTTGGTTGATTAAGCATTCATGCCTCTTCAAACGAACTGGACTTTGTAGACAAACAAACTAGACTTTGATTAAAGTGTGAATACAGCCTAAAAATATGTAATTTCTGTCTCTAATTATTCACAGGTAGGCCTGTTGCAATAAATCAATTAATCACTCGATAAATTAAAACAAGTTTTCCATTTGTATGATTTCCAAAAACTGGACGATGAAAATCTTCAGTCTGGTGTTTTGGTCTCAACCAGCCATTTTTTGAAGAACAATTTTTTTAATTTTTTTTTTTATTTTGG
The DNA here is from genome assembly GCA_902982915.1 of Phalloptychus januarius. NCBI lineage: Eukaryota > Metazoa > Chordata > Actinopteri > Cyprinodontiformes > Poeciliidae > Phalloptychus > Phalloptychus januarius. The sequence goes on along the minus strand of CADWAE010000242.1, from coordinate 2,769,038 downwards.
ATATTTAAAATGTCTTCAAGCTCTAATGTTAAATGTTCATTATAATTTAAAGGTTATTGAGAATTTTTGAGAATGTGTTCTTGCCATTATTATCATGCCATTACCATTATAACAGTTAAAAATGGCATCAAAGCAACAATGTTATCATTTTATCACAATAACTTCTGACAGCTTTGAGTTTTTTTTTAGGTAAAAATAAAAGCAATGTGAGTGATCAGTGGTGAATGGCATTAATCACTTCCTGCAGCTTCCACATGCTTTCCCCCATCTGGGAGCTCAGAGAGATAAATCTGCAGGGTTAAACAGACACAAGGATGGGTGGGAACAATTTATCTCTGGTTTTAACATAATGACAAGCCCCTTCTGTGTTTGGGCACGCACAAAACCGCAAGAAAGACTTTCTTCTCCTCGTTAATTTCCTCTCTGGATAGATTAGTGAGTGTGCCAGTGAGCATGCCATTCAGCCTTCCTGGGAAGCCGAAGCCTGATAAGCAGCCTCCGATTGCTGTGCAAATGTGGATGGATCGCATAGAGCTGTAATCACTTGCAGAAAGCTAGGTGGCTCAGTTATTAGTCAAGCATTCATACGGCTTTTTTTGCTGGCTGCAGAAGTGCAGCGGTTTATCCACGTTAGAAATCCCCAGGGGAAAAAGATGCTGCATTTCTTTCTCCAAAAACATTTTTTATGGTAGCTAGTAGTAGAAAGTATAAAGGTGACAGCAGATAGTTTGGTAAATTTGTTTCAATTGGGGGCCAAATTTGCAACATTTGTACATTTTCAGCTGTTCTGATTTGCTTTCATGCTGCATTGTCAAGTGAACAAAGCGGTTGTTCCCCTCCTTGCCTCTGGGGGCGCTGAATGAAGAACCACCGAAGGAAAATGCAGTAAACCAAAAGAAATCAAACTTAAGTCCACCAACAAACTTTGGTCTTGACTCCTTTGAAATGAACTCTGGTGAGGCGCATGTGAACGCCAAGCGGACTGGAATGCTCCAAAAGCAGGAAGTGGATTATAAGTGCAGGGCATTCTGGGTAAATACAACCAAAACAAACAAGACAGTATCCCCTCTTCAGTGGGAGAAACGGCTTGTGGTTTTTAACTAAAAATAAGAGAGAAACCCTACAACAGCTAAAATCCATTTTTATTTACATTACACGAAGAAGGAAGTTGTGCTCATATCTTTTTTGGAGGTTTTTGTATTTTAAGTCAATAATTCCTTAATTTTGATGGAAAAAGTTCCAGGGAAAAATGTCTTGTTATAAGTTAAATAATCTGCCAGTGGAACTAGTAGCTTTTCATTAATATTGAGGAATTTCCATGTTGTTTCCTTCAATGGTTCTTGCTGCAGCTCCCCTACAGGCCAGGAGGGGAACAGGGTTTTCATTTAGTTTTGCTTGTTTGACTCAGTGCATTGTGAAAGTGAACTTCACCATCTGAAAATGGAGCAAATGTTGCAATTTTGGTTCCCAATCAAATCGAGTCTACTGGACTATCAGGTATGAAAACAACTGAAGAGTCCAAACAACAACAGATTACAACAATTATACACTGACTCTCATATTTCTCAACTTTATACATTATAATTAATGCAACTTGCGACAGACTGGCGACCTGTCCAGGGTGACCCCGCCTCTCGCCCGAAATGACAGCTGGAGAGGCACCAGCAACCCTCCCGACCCCAGTAAGGGACAAGGGTGCAGGAAAATGGATGGATGGATGAATTAATGCAACTACAGTGAATTACAACATTATGTTTGCCCTGTAGCTTACTTTTCAACATGTTTTGTTTGAAAGCATTGGGTGTTGTTTGAAGTTTGATGACAAGAAGGCCAATAAGGTTGTAAAAACAGACAATCCTTTGGTTGAATTGACCAAAGGATTATGGGTGATAATTTGTCAGAGCAGATTAAATGGTGATTTAATCTGGAAACACGTTTTGTAGAAGATATTTTGATTATTCCACTCAGAACCTGGACAGATTGCTGACATAGCAATATTTAGGCGTCTTCTTGATTCTTGTTTTCTTTTGTAAACATCCCATTCTCTTTGTAAGGGCGATGACCTACAAAAATAAGATACTACTCTAATAACAGCTGCTCCTGAATTATTCAGAAGCGCCTTTAGTTTATAGTACGGCAGGCGGAGCTGAGGGACAAAGATGAATCTGAGCTCTTGAATGAAAATTGAGTGTTTTCAAGTGTCAGCAGAAAGACCTGCAGATCTTTCCTTGCTGGGTTTGATGATCTCGGTTTTAGATTCTGCACAAGCAAAAGTCCATTTATTAAAGTTTTTATTTTGATGGAAACCCAGACAAGCTAAAAATACAGAAAATGAGAAAAGTAAAATTCAGTATATGTGAAAATAGACGGATTAATGATTGATAATTTGATCAGAGCTTTTCTACCTGAGTAATTTCTTAGATGGCTACGTTTTACTTTTATTTGAGTAAAAACATGTTGACTTTAATTTCTGCCTAGCTGAACTTTGCAGGTGTTACCTAACAGCAGAACCAGGATGTAGGCAGAGCAGCTGCAGACTTGGCTTCAGAGTAAAACCTTCCCACTCAAAAGTCTTTTGAGTCGAGGAATGTTTTCAAGTGGAAAATCTTACTCCTCTTTTTTTCCCCATCAATATTATTGTGTCTCAGCTCACCTGTGGGAGCGAGTTACTCAGATATCGGAAAACAGAAACCATTTTAGATGCTTTCTTTGGTTCTGTCACGTTGACTGGCGCGTAATGCAATGTGAGCATCAGCAACTTCTGTGTGGGAATTTTCTGGAGATCTAGAGTTCTAGATCAGGCAAAGAAAACAATATTAAAGTTACAGTATGTAATGTTTATAAATATATATGTAATATTTTTATTAAAACTATCACTTTGTCTTGACATTTTAATGAGACAGTTCATCTTTGAAAAGATCGATCTCCACCTTCTACCTGAGCTACTATTTGAAGAAATGCGCTGAAAACAACGAATCAGAGCCAGGAGGAGGGTTTTAGGGTTGTCAATCAACCTTTGGTACTCGCTACTAAATGTGCTAATGTTAGTGAAGCAACTTATCATTACAGCATTTATCTGCTGTCATCAGTTGCTATGATAACCAGCCTTACCATTCACAGCAGGCAATGCTAGCAGCACCATGAGCAGCGCCAAACAGAGGATGATTGACCGCGGTAAGATCTCCTGAACTTTTCCATATTTTGTCACTTTACAACCACAAATATAAATATTTTTCTTTTGATTTTAATGTGAAAGACCAAGAAAAAGTGGTATCCATTTGTGAAGTAGAAAGAAAATTAAAAACGATTAAAAACATTTTTACAAATAAAGAACTGAAAAGTGTGGTGTGCAAAAGTATTCAGCTCTGTTTTCTCTGAGTGGCCTGACGACTGCTGAAGGCTAAATATAGTCCAACTGTGTGTAACTATTTATAAAAGAACGTTTTGAATCATGTTCAACCCTCTTTCTACTTCACTTTAAGTTTAATTCAGATATGACTGCGATGATGTCTGACTGTTAGCTTTTAGCCTCTTTAGCTGCTGAGCCACCAGATGGACATCCTGCATGGTGTCACCTCCCCTCCATCGCCCTCTGCGCGTGGATAGATGGCTATCGATTCTGTCCAAAGCCAATCAATCGTTCTGGGCATCCCTCAGCAGAATTAGCAACCAAGCCAGAGAAAATGTCTGTCAGTAATTTGCAGTCGGCAGAAAGGAAATACAAACCTTGAGGTGTGGCAACCAAAAACAATTACAGCGGCTTCGTCTGTCCGTCTAACACTTATACTCGCTCTGTTTGATCCGATTTCAAACTGAGGTTAAATTGATTTTTTCCTCCAACACAAGCAGTTTGTGTCAGCTGTCCTCCACCTCATGCTTAAGCTAGACCACAAAACTGGACACCCCAAAAGCTGTGAGAAAACACCAGCATCAGTCGCTTGTTCAACAATAATTTAATCTAATTTTTGAAAAGGATATTTTCTGTTGTGTATTCATGACCCAGCTGATGTAAATATAATCATAATCACTTTCACCTTTTTGAATTCTCCACCTAAAAATTAACTAAAGCTACTACTTCAGTCAATAAAAGCTAAACAATACTTTGTGAATGCTAACTAATAAAAACTAGTAACCACACTCTAAAAACTAATTCAAACTAACTGGATTAGACAAACAACAAGTGACAATGAAGTAAACTATAATGAAAAACCTAAAACTATTTCCACTTTGGTCCACAGGGATTATGCACTTTATGTTATGTTAGCTCATAAATTCTGAGAAAAGTAATTACATTTTGCACGTTTCTGCATTTCCACTTCTAAAAACAATCCAAGCACTTCAAAAAAGAACCATCTAGGGGTTTTTTTTAGCAATAAACTAATGTTTTCTGGAAAATTTGCTGTTTTAAAAACCTATGGAATGTAACGTCACAAATCAGGAGGCACTGCCCGTTACTGAGCAACCCCAGCATAGTTCTGCCCATTACCTAGCAACCCCAGCAGAGTTCTGCCCGTTACTGAGCAACCCCAGCATAGTTCTGCCCGTTACCTAGCAACCCCAGCAGAGTTCTGCCCGTTACCTAGCAACCCCAGCCAAGCTCAGTCTGTTACCTAGCAATCCTAGTAGGACTTCAGCACATTTGGTCAGCTGGTTTTATCACTGTATTTGCTGTACAATGGCACCTGGAAAAGACAAGTGTTTTGTTGTTGACTCACCATCCAGAAACCACTTGCTGCATTCTTGTTGGTTGTGCAGGAGGCTCCATTTCTGCTTTTTAAAGGTGTACAGATGTATAATTGCCCATCTGTTTGCAGCTTTTCGAGTGTAAACACTGAGGTGAGGGGCGTGGCCAGCAGCAGATTATTTGGATTTAAAGAGACAGGACGCCCTAAAACGTGCTGCCATGAATCCTAACTTGCTCAAGGAAGCATAATAGGTCACCTTTAAGGTTTGTAGCTGTGATGATGGTATGAGCAGAGTGTCAAAGATTCACCAGGTGTGATTAATTCAGGTGGCATTGCAGAGGAATTTTAGCAAGGATGACATTTGACCCCCATTTTTCATCTGTCTTTCAACCAAAGTAAGAAGGAGGCTTAATCAAATAAAAATCCAATCAAATGTCAGAAAATGGAACGCTGAACGTGTTTCAGTGCCAAAGCAGCAGAAAGGCAGGTTGGAGACAATCGGCTCATCTTTAATGCATTATGCCTCGACTTCCTGGATGCAGCGCTGAGTCAGAGTCTCATTTGAAGCTCATAACCTCGTTAGGAACTTGTTAGGTGATGGAGGATCAAAGCCGGAGTCGGGAGGGTCTGTGTGGAGAACAAGACGCGAAAGCAGCAACTTTGAATGATCTTTTGATGTTTTTTCATTTTCTCTGGGGAACATGACCTGCTTGGCAGCAGGAAGATCCATTATTCCTGGAATTTCATAATCAGAAACACAATGAGACAAAGCAGCATAAAGCAGGAGTTCTTCCATTGAAGCATGCAGAAAAATGTGTTTTAGCCAACATGTACTACTAATATTTAAGCACACAAGTGTTATCTAAAAGGTTTTTTCAGCCCAAAAGACTAAAAATTCACATGAGTCCAACAGTTAGAAACATTAGTTAACTGTTTGATATTCCAAAAATAAATCTACTTAATGGGAACCCGGCAATTTTGACAAAAAAAAAAGTTTTGCTGCCTAGATGAGGTGTTTATTATTATTTTATGGCCGTATTGAAGTTAGTTTATTTTGCCAAACTTCAATGGAATCACATGATCAACAGCCAGATGTTGCTACTGGCAGAAACAGCAAAGAAGACAACAACAGGAAGTAGTTGAAGAATGAAGGCACAGCTTGTTTGGTAATGACTTACTCATGTGAACAGCCTTATTCTCATAAGATTTCAATTGTGTTTCTTCTTTAATAGAAACACCACAATTTCAAAGCTGTTTTTGTTTTACATTAGCAGAATATTGACAAGGGTTTGTGCAAATTTGTAATGGAAACACAGCTATTAGCAAATAGCTTTCACATTTTGGGGGGTTTGCTCTCAAATACACAAAGTCAAAAGGAAAATACAACTAATTTGTGGCACTTGGATGGAGTTGACCTACAAAAAAGTTAAATATCTACTTGAAGTACGATTGGTGGCAGCCAAAAAGGTCAGAACTTTTAATTGTAACGGAAAACCTTCTAACCTTCTTGCACCTCACTTTTTGAAAGCTTTGACTCAGAAACGTAGAAAACAGAGAGTCTGTGTTATGCCAAACTCCTGCTGCTACTTAAAAAACAACAACGCTCAAACAGTTCCTCATTGTTTCTTCTCTTTGCCAGCTGTCAGAAAACTCATCAAAATCTCACACGTTGGTTTGTCAGGGAGAAGGTGAGCTCTGCAGATGGTAATGGTGGAGAAAGCAATTTTTTTTTTATCATACTACCAACTAAACCCAACCATAATCTGACTTCTGTAAACGCTTCATGCCCAGAAAGCGCAGAAGAAAACGTCTGTAAGATATTTACTCTAGAAACTAAACTAAAAATACTTGGTAAGGTTTTATGTTTTTCAGACTTCCGTGAAACAGCCGGTCGTCATATGGGTGAAAAAAAAGCATATTTTAGTCGCACTTGAAACATAAAAGACAAAAATAACAAGGAATAAATTGTCGTGGAACACCATAAATGAAACTAATCAACAAACACATTCCAATTTAAAACCAAAAACAAAACAAATCATGACAAAATGGAAACAATGCTACCAACCGAACATCACAGCCAAAGTAAAAACCCTTTTATAAGCACCGTTTTCATCATAGCTGCACTATATATAGACGTGCAATCATATTAGAAATTTCAAAGTGCACATTATCACAATTGCAACACTTCATAGCTGTTAGATTTCAGGTGCTGTGCAAATGTTACATTTAGATCAACTTTTTATTGGCTTTTATGCCCACATCTGATGTGGATCTTTGTGGCCAATATGCAGAAACTCAGAAGGAAAATAATAGTCAGTAATGATCTTGTTAGTATTATTTCCTTCCCAATGAAGTCATTCTCTTTAACTCCAGGTGTTTGTTTGTGCAAGGTAAAAATGTAATTTCTGCTTATCCTCTGAATCAAACAAAATTTTTGCAGGAATGATGTGCTCAAGTGAAAGGGAAGCTGCTTTGTGCAGGAAATTGTCTGTCTGAGTAACAGAACCATGTTAAAGATAAATGTTGAGCAAGATAGCAATCCTGTAGCAGAAAATAAAGCTTGGAGGTGGACGTTTATTCCTTTTTAGCTTGCAGGAACTTTAATGCAGAGTGGTTAAGTTTGAGAAAAAGTTAGAAAACTAAACTGTTGTTATTTTTCAGGATTTTAGTTCTGCAATTGTACTCTTCTCGGCTGTTTTCAATCCCAGGCTTGGTTTCTGTTTTGTTGGACCCAGCCTGATTGCCACTGACCTTGATGTACCTTAATTTCTGGAGGGAAATTGAGCTGTGGCATTCATTTGTCACTTTCTGTCAGCGCGATAAACGCTTCACTGCATCAGGAGATACAGGCGCCTAACAAAGTAGGAAGCTCAGCCTGAAAATTAAACAAGAAAAAAAAACCAAAACATTTCCTCAGAAGTGTGGTATTTATCTGGTTTTAGTTATAAATCTGGTTTAGCTGTGATTCTTGGGTTTTTTCATCATTAGCTTGTTCAGTTATGTTCATCTGATGGCGTTTCTAAGATTCCTGATAGTCTGGTTGACTCAATTCGATTGGGGATCAAAAATGCAACTTTTGTTATGTTTTTAGCTTTCTTTTTCAAAAGCTAAAAACATAACATCCTCGCGCCCCCTCGCCTGCGGGGGCGCTGCACCAAGAACCACAGAAGGAAACGACACAAAGCCTTTGAAGAAGACACTTAGCTCAACTTTCTTCTTCATGAAATGTAAACAAAAATGGATTAGTGTCAGATTTTAGCTGCTGTAGGATTTCTGTTTTGTGTTTGGTAAAAATCCAGTAGCCATTTCGCCTGCTAGCGCTAGGCTAATGTGTTTGTTTTGGCTGTATTTACCCAAAATGCGCTGCTTAAATGTGTCTTAAGGCAGTAAATTAAATATTGGGTTAATTTAAGAAACACTAAGACTGAAATAACATTTACTGAGACATAGAGAATGAGAAATGTTTCTTAGCTGCTAAATAGTTTTCTCTTTATTTCAACACTTAGACCAATAATCTCCTCCTCCCCTTATAGTCACTACAAAAAATATTCTCATCTCCTTTTTCATAGATGAAAATGAGCAGCTGTGATTTATTTAGGTTGGTATTATCAAGATTTGGAGATTTTCCAGCTCAGAAAAATGAGCATTTTGACACCAAAGCTGTTCGGCTCCAGTGACTGCAGTGTTTGTCATTCCCATCATGTCTCCTTGGCCTGTGTGGGAGGTTAAATGCATTTCCATCAGATGAATTTATGTGTAGGCTGCAGAATAGACGACACTTTCAATATGAAATTAAGCCCATGTGTGATGCTCCACCTACATCTGAATCTCTGCACAACAACACCAAAACATTTCCCTGCAGTCTGATAACGATGCGCTCCGACTGGATCTGGAGCTCCAGGCTTTGCTTAAAAAAACTCAGCTGTTGTTTGTACTCGTGTATTTTTATTTTAAAATATTCAAACTGCTTGGATTAGGTTACAGCTGACACACAAAAAATCTGAGTAGTCACTGACAATTTTATTATTTCGAAGGCGGCCTGTGTCGTCTGATTGGCCAGAAGTTTGTTTCTGTGCTTTATGAGGAAGTCTATGACGGCGTATTAGCGCCAACTTTTAAAACTCAGAAACTTCCAAGATTTTTCCAGAAATTTTCTGAGATAAAACTTTAAATTTTGTAGTTTTTTTAAGCATTTTTTTTTACTTTTGAGGCTCACAAAATGTAGTTTAGTTTGCACAATTAAAAGAAAGATCAAAATTATTAAAAAATCGTAATCATATTGTAATCGTAATCAATCGTAATCGTATCATAAAATCGTCCATCCAAAATATGTTCCAAGCATAAAATCAATTGATGATGAATTTAGGAATACAGTCAGACAGATAAAGATAAAAATAAAAACAAACATTTTAATAAGATAATTAACAAAATCTTACCAACTATTCTTGGTCTAGTTTCTTGTGCAAATATCTTAGTTCACATGTAATAAGATGACACAGCTCTGTGCTGTTGCCTAGCAACGCCAGCCCAGCCCGTTGCCTAGCACCCCAGATTATTTCACTTATAACAAGACATTTTTCCATTTTTAGCTTCACTGATCACTGAAATAATCTGCCAGTTCAACCAGAACTTTTTCACAAGTGTTAAGGAATTATTTACTCAAAGCAAACTCGTATATCTCACTGAAAAGTTACTTATAAAGTAGTTTGGTGTTAATTCAAGTGAACTAAGATATTAGCACAAGAAACCAGACCTAAAATACTAGAGAAAATGTTGCACTTTTGCAGTGTAGTATTCAATAACTCAGGGTGGTTTGCTTAAGTAAAGTTTTAAATAATGTTTAGAGTCTTTTACAGACGACATGCCTGTTGGAGCTTAATCTCAAAATTTAAAGGTTTTTTTTTGGTGGAAATTCACTCTTTTCTACCAAAAAACATATTTTTTATTTTATATCTCAAAGTGTGCTGCTTTGAAACAGCAGTGTTGATACTTTGCTTCCACTGTACAGTTTTTCTAATTGCAGGAGACATTTGAGGAACATTTATCTGATCCATTTGTTCAGTTTTTTGTTAATAACTGCTATAATAATAAAACTAAAGAATATTTACTAAATCCTGGATGGAAAAGTGTAATGTCATTCACAAAAGCCACCATGAAACCACTTCGGCTGTTCGGGTTGAATGTGTTGTGGTTTAGCGTTGTGGTTAAACTCACTGATTCCTCAAAGACTCTTCTATGAAGAAACGTTTTCAGAGCTGAAACTCCCTGCGCTCACAGCTGCTTCACACCAAACAAATGTGAGGCGCTTGAGTCCGTTCCACTGGAAGGTTTACATGGAAATGCAATCAACGGTGAAGAGGAACCGCTCAGGTTTATTAGATATTGTAGGACCCATTTACCCTGAGGAAGAAGCAGATGAATCACAGAGAGAAGTGGCATTCACGATTTCCAGGGAGTGAAGTTAAAAGGGGCTTGCATGCTCCCTAAGTTATTCCTTGCAGTTTCATCAACATGATTCTCTAAAGAGTTTGTGTCCCTGAGAGCATTTGCAAACTGTAATCTGGTTTTTCTTGTTGAGGAAATGGCTTCTTCTTCTCTGCGTGGCTTTTCAGCCAATCTGTTCCACTGTGAACTATAGCTGTGTTTCCTTTGACCTCATTATTGTGCAAATGAGAGAAAATCAGTTCTTGTGAAGCTGCAGTTGTTACGGTTCCTGACCTCTAGGGGCTGCCTGTGTTTTTTTTCTCTTTCCAGTTCCATCTAGCTGCCACAGGTGGAATGTGTTGAAGCTCATCAGCCACTCCATAAAAGGATCCACCCCGGAGATGCCAGATCCATTTTCACCCTGGGCCTTGATCTGTTGTGATCTTGTCTGAGCTGACTGGTGTGTGAATACTTGAGATTTTGCTGTGAGCTTACCTGTGAAGAATCTAGTGGTTAATTTGAGTGTGTTTCTGTTATTTTGTGGAAGCAGGTAGGGGTTCTCTGCCATTTTTGTTCAACTGTTTTCTCCTGTTTTTGGTTAGCCAGGGAGTTTAGGTTTTGTATTTTGGTTCATTTCTTTAGAGAGTGACTGTTTCATTTCCTAAGCTAACAGGGGGTGTTTTGTTTGTTGTTTTGGCCTTGGAGGCCATGAAGCTAAAAGCTTCCCTGTGTTCTTTTGTTTTCTCTGTTGGAGATTTTACTTAAATTGTAAAATAAACTTATTTTTGATACAGACATCAGCTGTTTTAGTTTACTGATTTTGTGTTACAGCCAGTGCCATGACATACCCTTATTTTTCTTAAGGGTGGGGTTGTAACAGCAGTATCTAACTGCCATGAAGAACATGTTTTCTTTTTAACATATTTGTTAAAACTGTCACCATGTTGTGAAAGTTGGCTATGGGACAGATAATCTGTGAAAATCTCAAATTGCTGTCTGAAGAAATGCACCAATCAGAGCCAGGAGGCGGAGCTTAGCGCTGTGAAACAAAGAGAAACAACTTACTGTTATGGAAAAGCTGTTTGTCTGCCATCGTCGGTGGCTATGCTAAATACGTTGAGCATTCACAAAATGGGACACTAGCTGCAGTGTGGCCACAGAGAGAGATGATTGGCAGCGCTAAGCCCCGCCTCCTGGGTCTGATTGGTTGTTTCTGGTTTGCACTGGGAGAAGTTTCATGCCATACTGTTACAACACATTGACAGTTTCAACAAATATGTAAAAAATATATTTTTATAAAAGTTCCAGACTGCAGCTTGAACAGAAACACGGCAAATTTGAAGAAAAAAAAATTTGATAGAAAGTTTTTGCGCAACAATGGGGTGACTTTTAAGCTGCATCAAAATTTGTGTTTTTTCACAAAACTCTGATGGAAACACCTTCGTCGTGACACACGAGTCACATGATGAACATCAGGATGTTACTACTGGCAGAAACGACAAAGAAGGCAGCAGGAAGTAGTTTTATGATGATGGCGCAGGATGTTTTTTACACATGAATAAACTTATTCACATGTGATTTTAGTTGCATTTCTTATTTAATTGAAACATCGTAAATGTGAAATTGTGTTTTTTCAACATTAGTGAGTTATCAATAAAATTTTGCGAAAATTTGTAGCGAATGGCTCCTTCACAAAGTCATTTGCTTTCTTCTGGTTTTACTATTTCCAGTCACATAATGCACACAAGACGAGCAATGAATGGATGAACGTGGCTGGTGGTGTAAATGCTGCACAAGGTTACAGCAGCTGCAAGTACCAATTTACTTATTGAAAGATTTTAAATCCAGCTAGCATTTACTGGTATCCACTATGATCTCTGAATATGTGCTGAGGGTCAGTTATTTACACACATTCTGACTCTATAAGAAAAAATCACAGGTTTGTGTTTTAAAAAGAGCGTTGAGCTGAGATAATTGGAAACTGTGTCACCGCTGCAGCGTCTTTTCCATGTCCACACACCCAGGCTTTCACAGCAGGCTGTCCATAAACTGTTTGAAGCTGGTGATTATGATGATAATACACTTTCCTGGAGACAAGGTCAGAGAGGAAGACGAAGCAAAGGCAGGCGGAGCAGAACAGACAGACAGAAGAGATAATCACTGTTTTTAAATATCATTAAAGCTGCAGTAACTTTAACAAAAAATATGTTTCTTACTTATTTGTTAAAACTGTCATGTTAGACAGATAATCTGTCCTCCCTGAGCTGCTGTTTGAAGAAATGCACCGAAAACAATCAATCAAAGCCAGGAGTCGGGGCTTAATGCTGTCAATCAGACTCATGTATGTGCTGATGAAGAAAACCATTTATCCACCATCATCTGTGGCTATGCTAGCTAGCCTTAGATTTCATGACAGGTGCTGCTAACTTTTTTCTCAGATTATCTACCCAGAGGTGGATAAAATACCCCAAAAAGCAGAGGTGGTAGAGTATCCAAAAATTACACTCAAGTAAGAGTCTCACTACTTCAACATATTTTTACTCAAGTAAAAATAAAAAGTATCCATCCAAGAAATTACTCAGGTAAGAGTAAAAAGTATTTGGTAGAAGGTTTATTAGTGCAAAGTAACTGATCAAATTGTCATTTAATATTTAAAATTTACATCATCAGATGGACCAAAACATAAAGATCAGTGGAAATGTTGGTATTTTAAGGATAAAAATGACAATAATTCATATAAGTAACAAAAAATAATGTTTCCAAATCAGTTTCTGTCAATATAAAACTGATTAAACTTTAGCAAAAGCTGCAGGTGTCTGTCTGGTGAATCTTTTGTTAAAACATGTTTGTTTTTCATTCAGTGGGCAGAAAATCCAGACATTTTACTCAAATATGAGTAGAAATACTTTAAAATAAAATTACTCAAGTAAAAGTAAAAATTACAATGCTGTAAAAATTCTCTTAATAATATGTTTTCCCCAAAAAAGTTACTTATAATTGAGTAAATGTAACTAGTTACTTCCCACCTCTGTATTTATCTAATAGAAAACTGTCATGATATGGTGACAACGTCACCAAATATGTAGAAAAACATTTTTTATAAAAGTTACTGCAGCTTTAAATAATGTCAACAAATGTCTCCAAGTTTCCTGCCAGCCGACTCTGAGGACAAATAAAACCAGTCTTGAATATATTGGTAACTTCTCTCCATTCATGGCTGAAGCGTCAGGATAAATCTTCAAATTATTCTGCATCCTTTTGTTTCTCCGCTCCGTTCCAGTCGCTGCGTTTCTGTTTCCCTCCCTCCTAAGATCCTCCTCCTCCATCAGAGGAAGAAAAGGAGACGAATAAAAGTCAGCCCCCTGCTGCAGCTGCCAGCTTCACACTTCTAATGAGCCGTGACACACACACACACACACACACACACACGCTTATGTTGTACTTATCTGAAGTGATTTGTTTGCTGTTTGTTTGCTCATCGCCGGTTTCTGCACATAAAAAGTTCAACATGAGTTCATTTTAACATCCATTAGTCACTTAAACAGCTAAAATGTTTCATTTTTAACTTGGAAGCAGGAAGTCAGATAGTTTTTAAAAACAAATCAATGTACATCAGAAATGGAAGCTACAATTCAGCTGTAATTGTCTACAGGGGTGTTCAAAATAAAAATAAATTAAATTACAAGGAGGAGAATAAAGTCATTAAATTAAAAGCATAAAGTGAAGAAAATTATAAGAATAAAGTTGTAATATTACAAGAATAATCTCATAATATTAAGAGAATAAAGTAAAAAAACAATAATGTCAAAATATTCGGAAAAAACCTTGAAATAATATAAGGATAAAGTTGGAATAATATGAGAATAAAGTCAAAATTATATGAGAATAAAGTCCTAATATTACCAGAATAGTATTCTGGTAATATATTTCCAGGTGAATAAAGTTGTAAAATTATGACTTTATATTTTCATTATTTCTGCATTATTCTTGCAGAAAAAATGCAAGAAAAATGCATTACTAATGACTTTACTCTCATAATTAAATGTTTTTATTTTTTCTGAGTATGGCCCTAATGCTGGGTTCATCATTTGAAGTTGGAAACATTTTCTAACATCACCAGTGTTAGTTTATTCTTGGCTTTAAAAAACTCAGATTATGTTTCCACAACATAATCTGAGTTGTGAAAATAACTCAGATCAGTAAAGATGCGCTGTTCTGTTCTGATTTACATTCACCACCTGCCTGTGTAACATCCATAAAATCCTTTTCAAACAGCTGCAGCCCTGACTGCTGCCAAGATAACTACATTATCACCAGGGCTGATCATTGAGAGAGTTCAGAAACATTCCTCTTCACACTCGGGTTTTTTCCCTTCGACCTGCTAACTCCTGGAGCCTTGACACTTTAAAACTCTGCTCCCTCCCTGAACCGTCAATTAGTCCAGCAGGCTGCTGCGTGGCGTCGTGTTAACGTTTGACCTGCTCCGCTGAACTCGTGGCCCCTCTGTTAATCCAAAACCCCCGAAGAAAGACATCAGGGCGCTTTTCGCGCGCTGCAGGCTGATGACAGATCATTAAATGTGTTGTATTATTTCCAGGTGAATTGGAGAAATGCTCTCTAATTCTTTTTTCTATTTTTAGCAATTTTCCTGAAATAAATGTGGCACACAATGCATACGCTGCAAAAACATAAAACCTTACCAAGTATTTTTGGTCTAATTTCTATTGCAAATACAGAGCACTTGAAATAAGACAAAACTAACTTACCAGAAACTTTTCAGCAAGGTAGATGGCTTTATTTTAAGTGAATAATTCCTTAATATTAAGGAAAAAGTTCTAGTTCCACTGGCAGATTATTTTAGTTATTTCACAATCGTTACCTAGCAACACCAGCCAAGCCCAGCCCGTTACCTAGCAACCCAGTTCTAGTTCTACAGGCAGATTGTTTCACTTAAAACAAAACATTTTTCCCATATTATAAATGAAATAATCTCACAGTGGAACCTAATAATTCCTTATTATTTCTCAGTAATAATAAGGAATTATTTACTTAAAACAAGCTCCTGCATCTCTCCGTGAAGTTACTTGTAAGTTAGTTCTGTCTTTTGCAGGTGAAATAAGACATTTGCACTAGAAACAAGACCTGGGGTGTCCAAAGTTTTTGTTAAATTGACCAAAATTGCAGAGTCAAAATGACACAAAGGCCAAAAACATATAAAACTAATTTGTACCAAGTAAATAAGAAACTAAACACACAATACTTAAATTAGACAAATAAAGTAGCGTTATTTTCCAGCAACTAATCATGTTGTTGCTGGAAAAGGATCTAAAACTTAAGAAGTCTTCTGCAGGTTTGCCTTATTAAAAATTATGTTGCTAATTTTCTACGTACCAATTGGAATAAAAAGAACACAATCAATTCTGATGAATAAAATCAAGATTTAGGTCATTCATATTTTATTTAGCAAAGTTTATTAAATTTATTATAAGCAGGTTTGGGTGAAACAAAGTTTACTTTTGAGTAAAGATTCTTGAGGAGATTGCAAAACGCAAATCCTTTGAGTTGTAGACAATATTTTACTTGTTTTTCTTAATTTTCTCCTAATTAAAGATAGAAAGTGTCCATCTATATCAAATATTGAACTGGGGGCCAAATTTGTGTCTTTCTTAAATTGAAATCAGGGGCTGCACACAATCAGTCCAGGGGCCACAAATGGCCCGCAGGCCACACTTTGGACACCTCTGAACTAGACCCTAAATACTTGGTAAGATTCTGTGTTTTGCAGTGTATGCATGTATCTTTTGAATGTATTTGCCTCAAAGCTTCGCCTGTGGCTCATTATATCTATAGTGTGGCATTTATTATTTCTCATTCTTTGATATATGAAAAGCTTTGATTCACTCTGGTTTACTTTCATTTTTAAACCTGTGAATAATTACCCACGCTGTAGATTTTGTTCTGAGACAATTTATTGTGACCTGAATGTTCAAGCTGTTTCTCGCTGTGAGCCATTTTCTCACCAAACAGAAGTGAAGCACTTATTAAATTCCTTTAGAAATAATTCATCAAAGATGTTTTTAGGCACTTAAGAGACTTTTTATGCAACTGGAGCCATTCATGATTGGTGGAGGTATTTCTTTCAGATAGCTTCCAGTGTAAATCAAATGCTTGCTTTCTTAACTTTGGAACATTTTGTACTTTCTGTGTGTTTCTGTTATGCTTCCTTGACCAGGTTCGCCCTAAAAGTTAAACAAAACATGTTTATTACAAAATCATTCTTAGATAATGAGAATTTATTCTGCTCAATGTTGCATATGACATGTTTGTGGGACTCTTGTCACTTTAAATACAAATACAAACGCCCTGGAACTCAGCTTTGGTTGCTAGGTAACGGGCTAGGCTCGACTGGGGTTGCTAGGTAACGGTGCAATCAGGAAGGGCTCATTTTCCAGACCCCAAAAAGCATTAACTTTCTGTTATTAAAACACACAAAAAATGACTGTTTTTTTATAAGAAACTTTAGAAACCCAAATAAAAATACAAAAAAGTACAAAATGTGAATTCAGCATCTTAATTTCCCTTAAAGTGATATAATTTCAAAATGATTTGAATCAGATGGACACTTTGTTATATAAATGATTTTGCTTATGTATTAACTTTATATGGAAAGGTGAGAATAAAACATGACAAAAACTTTTTTTTTATGGTCAAATAGACAGAAAAATAAGATGTTCATATTTTGATGTATTTGCAGAAATGCACAAACTAAGAAACCAGCAAGGCAGCTGAACAGCGCTCACTGTAAGAAGCAGAACTTCAATTCGCCTGTGTCCTACTTTCAAAGCTCGTCTTTTAGTCTTCCTGCTGCGAGAGTCTGGCTTTTAAAGAAAAACTGAGAAAGAAGCAGAAACAGAGTGTCTTGACATCTGCAGCTCGGCTTTTAGAGTAACAGAATATGTTTTATAGTTAAGGCCAAGGACATATAAAATCAAAAGAATTGTACATGCTGTGCAGTCTGAGGTTATACTTTTTCTTTTGGCTTGGAAGCTGCATGCTCAACATTTGATTTGAACTGATTTTTGCCTGCAGCTTTTCCCCCAGGTGCTTGTATTGATTGTCTCCCTGCTCCCAGGAACAGGTGCCTCACTTTGAAATGCTAACTGGAACAGTGGAGTGAAAATAAACATGTTTAGGTTCAGAGTTTTCGGTTCATTGCTCCGGACATAGTTTGGCGTGTTCGGTGTTCTGTATCGGCTGCTAACAGTTGGATGTGGAAAATGTGTAACCATAACAACCGTGAACCTTTGCACACCACGGCGTGAAGCACAGTATCACTCAATATATTGTTGGGCAACTTCTGCAGAGCAGGTAAATAGTTGCTCAACCTTGAGATGTTGCAAGACTAAAAACTATCTGACTGGAGGAAACATCTTGTTTATTTATCTAAAGGAATAATATCCTATACACAAACAAACAATAATTGGAAACTAAAAGATGTAGATCCAAACTCATCCAGAACAAAGAGCTCAAATAGAAGATAATTCTCTCAGGTTATTTCGACTCAGCGTTTACACTCAGACCTGAAAATAGAAGCAGAGAGATGCACAATTATATAACCATACATCTTTGAAAAGCAGAAGTGAAGCCTCTTGCGCTACCAATACTTGTCTTTTTCCAGCAGTCATTGTACAAAATCAGCTGAGGAAACATGCTCAGCTTGGGTTGCTAAGTAACGGGTGGAACTCCACTGGGGTTGCTAGGTAACGGGCAGCGCCTGGTGATTTGTGACGTTACATTCTGGAAGTTTTTGAAACGGCTCAGAAAACAGTAACTTATTGCCAAAAAAATGCCTGAGTGTTTTTTTACGCACTTGGATTGTTTTTAGCAGTAGAAACTCATATGGAAATATAAAATTTTGCATAATGGGTTCCCTTTAAGTTCACTGAATTTCTTTGAACTGCACAAACATGGTGCACAACCCTGCAGAAAATTGCTTCTAAATCACCATTATGTCTATTTTCATAAAGATTTTAATCACTTCCTACTAACAATCAAGCTGCCTTTATCGACATCATGCATTTCCCCATGACTTCTTCACCGGATTTAGTGCTTTAACAGGCCAGTAAAGATATTTTACTTCTGTCATTCACTAAAAGGTGTTTGAGTCACCCCAAAGTGCATATCTCACTGGGACTGTGCAGTCCTGGTGCCAACTGCTAAGGAGATTAAATATGTCACATCTACAGCGTCCTCATGCACCATTGGCCAGGAGATTGGCTAATGGTGACAAATATATCTCGCTGCTTCACCTTGTGCACACTACTGCGCCTGAGGGGAACTGACGTCTGTCATATCACATTTTTCTTGCTGAAAGTGGATGGCGAACCTCAGGTGGATAGATGGGAGGTTTGCTGCAGCTGGAGCGAAGGGGCTTTGAGAAGGAGTTCAGAAAATTGATCGGCCATGTTTCTGTCAGTGCCTCCCTCCAGGCCCATCCGCTAACCTCTCTAATCTCTGACCATTCACCTGGAGATGTGAGATGTGACAGCACTTTCAAAGCGCTTGTTCTCATTACATGCTGCTCTGCCTCGGGTGCAGCAGGGGGAAAAGTGTATTAGCTTCAGCTACAAAGTTTTGTGTGGCGAAATCTTTTTAAAAAATATCCTCATGGATGAAAGTTGCAACAAAACATCCATAATTCATCAGATTAAAAGGTGAGATGCTTGCACAATTAATTTCAACTAACTTATAAAACAAACAGAAATTGTTCTTGGAGGGGTGTGGATGACAAGAATTTCTTACCATCTAATTACTGTTTGCCTTATCTGACAATTTAGCCCACATCCACATTAACATTCATGAAGAAAAAAGCCTGCTTGGATTAAGATTGAACAGATGTGCTCAAGGAGGTCACGTGATGGAACATATCCTTATGAGGATTAAGACAGTTAAACATTGAATTAATCAAGAACTACTTGTGCTTTCTTTCTTTTTCATCCTGTTCTCCCGTTTTGGATTCACTAATGACAGATTAGACCAGAATAAAAGAGCGATTCTGCCCTGCATTTATTCATGGAAACCAGACAGATTCTCCTTTATCTGCCTTTTTTCTCTTTGAACCAAGAGAGCATCAACTTATCAACTATTTAGGGATGAGTAACAAGAACAAGGAAAATGATTTGTTGTTAGATTTTTAATGGCACAAATTTACCTCTGCAGATATTAATCATCAGCTATTAATAAGCAAAAAAGAAAGACTTCAGGGAAAGGACATTCTGTTGTAATCTGTGGGTGTTCTGGTCGTTTTTGATTGTCTTTGAGACACACTAATGTGTAATCACTTTAATTTTATCGCATTGGTTTAAAAAAAAAAAAAAAGAGTATGTCACTTTGGGGGTTGCTTTGTTTAATTTGTAGTTACACCCTCATGCCATGGGGTGGCGCATTGCTCTGTGAGGCAGCACAGCGAGATCACAGGCCTTCCCTCTCCAATCAGGCAAATGCTGGAACTTCTCCAGGCGTCTGTCTCATCATTTCCCTCTGTTTTACAGATTAGTAACGGATCAAAAATACCCTTGAAAGGGATTGTAAATGATAAGAAACACAGCTAAATGTGGATGTGTAAATTGTTTGATAAACTCTACATTTTCTCACATTTTTAACTATGAAAAGACTGAAAAAGCTAAAGGACCGCCGCTGGCGCCATTTTGGTTTCATTCTTTACTTATTTCAAGCTACTTTTTGGCTAAGCAAACTCCGTTTTGTATTCTGATGTTGTGTAACAGTGTTAATACGCTATTGTGGAACCGTACAACCTGTAATGTAGCAATATGAAATAAACCTGCATGTCGGAGAGCTGCTGTACAAAAGGAAGTTGTCACATCCTTCCTAGAGGACATATATTCTCGGGACACCATGTTGGGCATAACACATTTCGGTTTTTCTAGAAAAATGTTCACTTCAGAAAGTCAGAAAGTTCCTGGGTTTTTTTTCTAGAAAAGTTTCTAGAAGAAACATAAAAATGTCTGAGCCTGAAAAGTCAAAAATGTGCTAGAATTTTTTTTTTAATTTTGAGATTAATCTCAGAAAAATTTTGACTTTCATAAATTCTCTGACTTTCAAAAGTCAAGAAATGTCAACTTGTGAAACTGAAATTTTCCAGTTTTTCTAGAAATTTCTTAGATTACTCTCAAAATATCCAAGCTTTTCTCTAGCAAATTTTCAACTTTTCATGCTCACAATTTCCAAGTATTTTTCTAGAATTTTTCTGAGATTAATCTCAATATTTTTTAGGTTTTTGGGCTGAAATTTTATTCTATTTTTGTCTATTTATAGTAGCCCTAATACACTGTTGCAGTGTACAGCATGCCAGCCGCAGTGGCTGAAAAAATTAATTTCCAATTGTTTTAATTTTTTTAATTATCATTTGGAAACTGCCTGTTACTAAGGTTTTATCTCCTGAACTCATAATGTGATCTTCATTTCACTGCTTGCAATAAAGTTTATAAAAAAGCTTCAGAAGAAGATCCAGACCTTTAGACTGCCAGTCTCCTTGCAGCGTAGTGATGTGCTGCTCTGTCATCTGCTGTGACCGGTGATTTATGACAGCAGAGTGAGCTGGGAGCAAATACAAACTGCAAACGTTTAACCTCTGGCTTGTTGTTGCCATAGAAACGCCGGTTGAAAGATGACCTTGATGTGTTGAGGATTCAACATGATCTTCCTGCCCACAAAACCTTTGATTAAACTTAACCACATTGTTTTTAATGTCTGTCCCTATCATCATGATGTTAATTAACTATTGGTTAAAGGCTTTTAAAAAGGAATTTGTTTTAATTTACTGCATGTGTTGCTCCAGATGTGTTGGAAACCCCAGAAATATCTCATGATATTTTTTTTCTTTAAAATGTCTGGATAATTCTTACATAAGAACATTTTTAAATATGGTTTAGCATTGGGCTTTCAGCCATTTTTCATGACAATAATGAGCCATAATGTTCATCCAACCACAGGTTCCCTTAACATTTCTGCTAAAGTGCTTAATACTCATAAACATTAGTTCATACAATATAATGAAGTAGACAATATGTAGTCACGATTGTAAAAGTAAATTCTAATTTTTGGTTTGGGGCTTTTTGGCGACAGTAGGCATCTATGGAATGGAAATGCGTAATACTGGGATTTATAAGCAATATGATTTGTGTATGAAAAAATAGTAAATTCTTTGAACCAAATGATTTCTTAAAATTACAAAACATGAATAAATATTTACATAAGCAATACATAGGTACTGTAAACGTGACCTTTGCCGGTTGTTTATTGATAGAAAGTTATTTGTATGCGATGCACACCTGATTTTAATTCTACTCACAACATGGCTGCAACTGTCATAAAAGACCCAAACCAATAATTGGACACAATCAGATAATTGTTTGGATTTAATACCAGTTTTACTGAATACAGCTGTGGTGATTGCATGGTTTCCAAGATGATATTTATGCGAATGTGTCTCCATCGTCTTTTTGTTTCTTTTTTCTCTGGGAAAGCTTCTCTCTGGTATCATCCACCTCCTCACTCAGTCTAGTGGGGCATAAAATCCTTTAGAAGATCCAAAGCAATGCTTGATGCAATACATTGTTTTTAGAACTGATGGAATAAATTCAAAATAAATTTAATTCAGGGTTTGAAGAGGCATGCGTTGATTAAAACTTTAGATTACTGGCAGCTTACATTTGGTTTTACATTTTTTTTTTATGTCTTTGCTGCTTTAAACTGGATTTAATTTGCACATAAATACAAAAGTAACCAATTATGGAGTACAGATTGCTGTGATTTTTATAGATGTAGAGTCCATGAATCCCACAGAAACTACACTGAGTTGCACCATGTCAACATCACCACTAGATGACACTGGAAGTTAAATATTGAGCCCCATCATCCGGACAAAACAATTATGTTTTTTAAAGACTGTTTCTCACTGTTTTTTAACACAGTTTGAAAATGAAGTCACTTAACTGCGTAAGCTAAATCAAACGGAAATAAAACCGCAATCGCTTTGAAAACTTTCCTTATTTCACTTTCTGGTACAAATATTTAATTCAGTCGCTCTGCACAACCCGCTGCGGAGGGATCTGCGGCTCCGCACAACCCGCTGCGGTGGGAGCTGCGACCGCAGCGTATAGAGTATATATAATTATACTCTAATTGTATAATGTCATTTCACAGCAGATGTCGTCTTGAAACACTTCATCGTGAAAAAATTTTTTTTCTTCAATCACACAAAAATTCCAATTGATCCCAGTTATCAAACATTGAATGTTCAGTTCGGCTTATTATTTAAAATGGGCTTAAAAAGTCTCTGGATGGTAAGTTAATAATAAAACATTTCTTTTCCAGCAGACATTGTTCATACAGTGGTAAAACCAGCTGACCAAATGGACTGGAACTCTCCTGGGGTTGCTAGGTAACAGGCGGGGCTCCACTTGGTTGCTAGGTAACTGCGCAGTAGTTGTGGAATGTGACTTAACAATCGTGAGATTTTTGAAACTACTAATTTTCTAGACATAAAACAACAGTAATTTATTACGTAAAAACACCTTGGTGTTTTTTTTAAGTGCGTTGACTGTTTTTAGAAGCAGAAGAGGCACAAATAAAGTACAAAAAATGTGCGAAATGTGAAGTTTGCATAATAAATCCCCTTTAAAGTTATTTATTTAGTCCTTAATGTTTATCAAGTAATTTATGAATAAATGTAACTTAGCTTTGCATTCAGTGCCACAGCTTAAGTAATAATGTTCCAAATTATTGCATGATATTGAACTTTTTACGCTAACAGACATAGTGATGCCACTTCAGGTCAGCTGAAAACTTTCCACACTGCAACAAAAAGCTTTCAACGTCAGACTGCAAATGAGATTTTCATGACAATTTTTTTATTTTGAGCTTGCCAAGAAGATTTCAGTCATATGGTGCCTGTGTTGTGACTGCTCCACTTTCTGAGCTGTTAAACTCTTCTAATAAGGTTTATGTAATTTAGAAAAGCTGACTTGGATTGGATCATTTTGGAGCTTTAATGGATCAGTTAGCATGCAAGGATTTAGCTCCTTCATAATATTCTGCACCAATGCCAACTATGAGGCCTATTGTGATAAAATGTCTTATTGGGAAGAGCAATGTCTAAGTGTGCTGTTAATTAAACATTTTATTCCTGGGCTGCCCAGTGGCGCAGCTGGTAGAGCTGTTGCCTTGCAGCAAGAAGGTTCTGGGTTTGATTCCCGGTCTTTCTGCATGGAGTTTGCATGTTCTCCCTGTGCATGGTGGGTTCTCTCCGGGTACTCCGGCTTCCTCCCACAGTCCAAAAGCATGACTGTGAGGTTAATTTGTCTCTCTAAATTGTCCCTAGGTGTGAGTGTGTGTGTGGATGGCTGTTTGTCCTGTCTGTCTCTGTGTTGCCCTGCGACAGACTGGCGACCTGTCCACGGTGTACCCCGCCTCTCGCCCGAAACGATAGCTGGAGAGGCACCTCCGGACCCCATTTTAATCTGCTCAGTTTTTTAGGGCGTCTTATCTCTTTAAATCGTCTGCTGCTGGCCACGCCCCAAACGTTTACACTCACACGTCAAAATGGCTTATATTACCGTACATCTTTGAATGCAGCAAGTGGTTTCTGGATCTTAAGTGTTGCTCGGCTGAGTTGCTAGGTAACAGGGCTGGGCGTGGCTGGGGTTGCTAGGTAACAAACAGGGAAGGTGTTTGAGCTAAGAAAGCAATTATTATTGTTTGCAGAAGGAGTTGGATGAGAACAAGTTGATTGCATAATTTAATAATAAAAGTAAAATAAAATGCAGTTTAGTGGAAAAACGTCATGTTGGACTAGCTCTGTTACTTTCATTCATTTTGTTCAGTTCAGTTCTTTTTCTACACGTTTGTTCTAAATAGTTTTGGTTTGAGGAATCGCATGTTTGGACAAGTATTCCCTCTGCTTCTGGATGCTGAGTAGCTTGGAGGATTTCTGCTCTTATTTTTTAATTTACTTTCGGAGAGCTGTTATGATGCGTAACCACAGCAACGTGATGTCGTTTTACAACCGGGAGCAACTGATTAGCATCTGAAGGACTCAAATATCATCTGAACTATGTTCCCAAACCTCAGGGCAGTTGAAAAGGAGTCTTCATTGCCAAATGATTTTTTTTACGTCTATTGTAATCGTCTCTTTGCCCGACTTAAATTGGAGCAACAAAAGCAAATGCAGTGGATTAGCAGTGCTTGAATTTCATCTGTGCTGCTCGAACATTGAGCTGTTAGCATGTCTTCATAGTTTTGAGACTGGCATACAGCAAGTCTTTAGTCAGAGGCCTTTTTAGATTTGTTGCATGACTGACTGCTACAGGATCCTTACTCTGCACAGTATTACCATCTACAGTGACTCTTTGAAGATACTTGGATGATATGAGTTGATTTTGAGGTTTTCGTTATTTATCCATTTCTGCAGTAGTTTCGTCTTGTATTTTTTCTTTACTTTGACTTGCATATGGAAAAGTAACAAAAAAAAGAAAAATACATAAACCTAAGCTCTACTGTGACAAAATGTGAAGTTCTGGTGTGAATATTAAAACATAAAATATTTGGCTCCTGGTTTGTGAGGTGTTTGGTCACCACGTCAGCATTTCTGAGGGGGGCACTAATGATCGACTGGCACGCAAGCCGCTCATTAGCTGCCCAGCGACTTAACAGGTTGCATGCAAGGCCCTGGGATCAGCCCAAGACCACTAATACTTGAGTCATTTTCATTCTTCCTCTCCCTACCCTCAGGGAAGTGCGCATAAAGATAATCTCATTAGGGAAAACATAATATTTGCAAAAGAGCTTTGGAGCAAAGCCCCACATCTGACTTGCCCTCAGTTTTTTAAGACGCCTTGCTGATGTGTTGTTGGTGTCATAATCTGGTCCCAGCGGAGAAATGCGGACATTTGCAGAATTAAACGAGTCCGACATGTACATATGCGAGGAATGTTCGTGTTCAGATCGGTTTAAACGCCATCAATGAAGAAACAATCCGGTTAATAGGATTAAATCTGCAGCTGATAAGCCTGGATTTTGTTAAATTAGGCTCTTGGAGTTCATAATGAGAGCAGCAGAGGGCGCTGTTCACCGTTATCTCACTCAGAGGTCGATCATGTAGCAGCTGCAAAGCTTCAGTTCTGCAGAAAATAGAAACAAATTCATCTGAAAACTCATAACACCACAAGCCACCAAATAAACAGTCATTTGTTTCTAAATAATGTTCACTTTCTTGACCTGGTTTTTCATTTTAATCTTTATTTGAAATAGTTTATTTCTTATTCATTGTGTGTTTGGATTGTCTGCAAACACAAATCACTGAGATTATATTAGCACCATTTA
Organism: Phalloptychus januarius; assembly: GCA_902982915.1. Classification (NCBI taxonomy): domain Eukaryota; kingdom Metazoa; phylum Chordata; class Actinopteri; order Cyprinodontiformes; family Poeciliidae; genus Phalloptychus; species Phalloptychus januarius. Next base: position 2,743,527 of record CADWAE010000242.1, on the reverse strand, counting down.
TTTGATTTAAAATTGTTTTATCTTTAAAAATTATTGCATGATTGGATTTGCACACAAATGCATATGCTTATTATCCTGAAGCGAAGTCCTTTTCATTTCAGGCAACATGAAGATCATGAATGTCCTCAAAGGGCCGGTTGTGCAAGATTGTAAAGGTAAATCTATCCATTAACAAACTGTTTCAATAGAACTTTCTCTGCATTTAATTTGGCCTTAATATTAAACAGCATATACAAATAATGGCCCTATACAAATAAAAACTGATTGGATTTGACAGATAAAATCAAATAAATTCTATCTCTGTGACCCTCCAGAAACGGCAATGGAGGGTCACATTGCCATTTCTGCAACGGCAATGTGACGCTGCAGAAATGGCAACCTCGAGTTTGACACTTGTTCCAAAGATTATATTATTTAATGACTGTTTATTATAATTTTGTGAAAACAAGCAGAAACTTGGCCCAAAATGTATCTGACACCCCAAAGAAACTCAAAAACAATTAAATGTATTAATAAAATATCGATGCATTTTGTTGTGTTGTTTTAAAAACATTTTTTTTTTGTGGAGACTAATATTTTTATCCCGTCTTTAGGAAAGCAACTCTGTGACCTGTGACTTGTGGGAAAAGGAAGTTATATAAGACCTGATGAGGTTTTGGATCACTGGAGTACAAGCCATCGCAAGAAAGTAAGTAATTCTTATTTTATTTTTACATGCTGGCCTCTGCTAAAGTATTTAAAATATTGAAGTTTTCCAATATTTTTTTATGCTACAACCATATATTATCATAGGGTAACACATGACTGTAAGATTTAAGAATAATGATATCTGAAAGTCTGAAAACTGCAGGGTGATTGCATTTAGCCCTTTGACATTCCCACATAAATCTAGAGGAAATCTAAAAAGTAAACAGTCTTCATCAATCTCAGTATAAATCTATTCTGTGAATGCCTTAAAGGTTTGTTAGAGAACATTAGAGAGAACAAACAATCAGAAAGACCAAAAACACAGCAGCTTCTGAGACATTTAAAAGGGACTTTAAGTGCTATATATAGATGAAATAACCCACTGGTGGAACAAGACATGTATCTCATAAGTGAAAATGTCTTGTTCCACTCGCAGATTATTTCACTTATATTAAGAAAGTATTGACTTTAAAAAGGCTCCTACATCATAATGAAAAGTTATTTGAAATAAGATAAAACTGGGTGCTTTGGTGGCGCAGGGGTTTAGCACACCCCACATTCAGAGGCCTTAGTCCTCGACGCGGCCGTCCCAGGTTCAAATCCCGGCCTGCTGATCTTTGCCGCATGTCTTCCCCCTCTCTCATTCCTGTTCACTAACTATTATATAAAAGTCACTAGAGCCAATAAAACCTTTAAAAAAAATATATATATAAGATAAAACTAATTACAACTGTACAGAGATATTTGCATTAGAAACTACATGATGACCACTTTAAAAAAAACCACAAAGCCGTTTTCTGGCAACAGCTTTATGTTTTTTGGTGTCTGGGAAAAGAGTCTTTTAAAAAAATCTCTTGATTATTAAGTCACATTTGGCAGAAACTGCGCCGCTACCTAGCAACCGCTGCTACCCCCCAACTCATTACCTAGCAACCGCTGCTACGCCCCAGCTCATTACCTAGCAACCGCTGCTACGCCCAACTCATTACCTAGCACCCGCTGCTACGCCCAGCTCATTACCTAGCAACCGCTGCTACGCCCCAACTCATTACCTAGCAACCGCTGCTACGCCCCAACTCATTACCTAGCAACCGCTGCTACGCCCCAACTCATTACCTAGCAACCGCTGCTACGCCCCAACTCATTACCTAGCAACCGCTGCTACGCCCAACTCATTACCTATCAACCTTACCAACCAAAGCAGAGCTCCAGCACATTTCAGTCCTAAAACAATTTTACAATCTTTGAACGTCTTACATTTTTCTTCAATCAACCGTCATCTGAGAAAGTGAAGAAGAGTGAGGCATCGATGCAAACCTACCAAGATACAGATGTTCCCCAGACCTGAGAGGCAAGTCAAGTCTTGTAGGATACAAAAACTAACACAGCACATCAAGTTTTTTTAGTTGTGATGTGGCAAATGTGAAAACTTTGCGACGCATCTGTAGTTTTAAAAAGATTTCAGACTTGTTCAAAATGATCTCATATGATTTAATGCTCTTAAAGTCTGCTTTTACAAACTGGTATTTTAAAAGAACCAAACCTTGAATTATAGAGTTAACTGCTGGGATATCTGTATCCTGACTCCTATTGTGTTAGACACGGACGTAAAACTGTTTGGAAGTGTTGAATATCGATCTGGACACATTCTGGGACTCTGTCCAGGACATTTTTACATGTTGAGAAGAGACCCAGTCCTTAAAGATGATTGACAGTCCAGTAAAAGAAGCGGTTTAAATGTAAACATTTAAACCGTGTTCGTCCCCACAGTGTCGAGTGTAAATCTGATGGATTTCACAGACACATCTGGGTGTTTATTCTGGTGGAAACACAATGCAGCTTCTCAGAGGTCACAACATTATGAGAATGAAAACTCCTTTATGCTTTTTCTTTTTTCTTCCTCTGTGTTGTTTCACTTTACTGGCCTGGCCATAATTCAGCTGCTCTAGCCTGATGTGTAGAAGCTCACCCCAAACAAAGCATCAACTAAACAGCCGCCAGCTGCTGCTTCTTTTCTTGGACTGAAGGAAGGGAACCATGTTGGAAAATCCCTGCAGATCTGCTCGCATGACTGAACGGTGACAACTTATTAGAAGGGCAGCAGAGCACCCAGCGAGCCCCCTGGGGCTGCAGAGACATGCAGCTTGTCAGGAGGGTTGTTTTACCTTAAAAGGCCAAACACCCACAACTACTGTTCTGCTACCAGAACCTCAGATTACTGTAAGAAATCCCCTTCATAACAAAACTCCCTCTGGCCCTCTGGGAATCCATAAAGTATTATTATCTTATCTTATGAGTGTAACAGAGATTTTATTTTGGTCAGGTTTGTCAAAATTGGTTTGTTTATACTTCAAATTAATTTTGTTTAGCCAAAAAGTTATCTCCTGACATTCATTGGTCTATAAGTTATGTGGCTCTTGGTGGTTACCATAGCAACCGGTAACTGACAGCTCCTCCCCCTTTTTTTGTTGGCGTCTGTAACTGAAGCTGTGCCATTTCTTCACCTAGTGCTAGACTCGCTTGGGTTTGGGTTGTATTTACCCAGAATCCCCTGCGCTTTAGTCCACTTCCTGCTTTTGGGGAAGTCGCCTTTCTGCTTAGCGTTTACAAATACATGTTAACCTCACCAGAGTTCATTTCAACCGGACCAAGACCGAGGTTTGTAGACGGACCAGAATTAGTTTTTTGGGCCGCATCAGAGTTCCTTTGCGCAGTCACTCCTCCCCAAACGAACCAGACTTTCTAGGAAAACACACTAGAGTTGGACCATAAACGGGACTGGTCTGCCTAAAAACCCCATTCTCTGCCCCCAACTGACCACACTACATCTACCAACGACAAATACGAAATCCTACAACTGCTAAAATATGACGACGTGACTCCATTTTCGTTTACATTTTGCAAAATATGAACAATGGAAGAAGCTGAGCTCCGTGTCCTCTTCGGATGTTTTTGTATTGTTTCCTTCAGTTGCTTTTGGTGCAGCGCCACCACAGGCGAGGAGGGGAACCGCGTTTTCAAAGGGTTTGATTCCTGAAAGCAAAACACAGCAGCTGAAAATATAACAAGTATTGGCCTTTTGATCACCAATCAAACTGCGTTTACTGGACTATCAGATGTAAAAACACCCTTAGACTCAGTCCTTCAGATCTCAATCCATTCACGCTCCGTCAAGTCCATTCCACTAAAGCATCTGATGCTAACATCTTGGGTCATGCCTCAACAAGTCAGGACTGTTTGGGCTATTTGGTGGTTATAATATTTTGCCTCGTCAGTGACTTAACTCTTATAGCAGCCAATAAAACAACTCCCAGGAGCTTCCCAGTAAACTCAGTTTGCTGAACATGTCAGGGCGATGGAGAGGTTGACCCTTCAGGGATGAAGATGGTGAATGATGTCACCAGAACCTATAAGCAGACGTCCCGGTTCCCTCCCCACCCCTATCATATACGAGCCATCAAAGGAATTCCCAGGAAGCCGTCAGGAGGAAATAGACCAAAGACCAAAAGTATAAATATCTTCTATGGATGAACACAAGCGGCAGCCCAGCGGACAGTTGGTGGCCTGGCCTGAGCCGGTCAAGGAGCCAAGAAAGACGTTTCTTATTTTAGTGGTTTCAAGTGGTCGCAGCTTTTGATTTCCATCCTTTTTAAGCTGCCTTAGAAGGAAAGGTCAGATGCAGAAGGCATCCACTGCAAAACGGGTTGTTTTTAGCTGAGAGGGATGAAAACTAAGCAGATTAAAAACAAATTCATTAATTAGTTGATTAATTAATTAAATTTATTTTTCCCATGTTATAAGTGAAAAACTGCCAGTGAAACTTGTTCTTTTTTGAAAATGTTAAGGAATTATTAACTTAAAACAAAACTCCTATTTCTAGTATTTTTGGTCTAACTTTTAGCACAAATATCTTTAAATAAGACAAACTAACTGAAAAGCAACTTTTCAGCAACATATAGAGGCTTGTTGTAAGTAAATAATTCTTGAATATTAGTTCTATTGAATAAGAACTTTTTCAGCAACATTAAAGAAATATTTACTCAAAACAAGCCTCTATATGTGGCTAAAAAGTTACTTTTAAGTTAATTTGTCTTATTTCAATATATTTTCACTATAAATTAGACCAAAATTACTTGGCCATATTTTATGTTTTTGCAGTGATTATTGTGAAAATGGGACATAAATGTACTTACATGTAAATGTTTATTAAAAGCATTGCCGCACTTTCAAAAATAAACTTGAACTTGAGGTTGAATGGCAGCCGTGGAGCATCAGTTTTAGAGACTCTGTCCTGGTGTCTCGTCGAGGCGACGCCGCTCTGTTTAGCTCTCATCCTGCCTTTGGCCTACATTCAGCTCAGATATGAAGCGAGCTCACCATGGTTACTGCCAGGTAAACAGCAGTCACCATGGTTACTGCCAGGTAAACAGCAGTCACCATGGTTACTGCCAGGTAAACAGCAGTCAACAGAGAGCTGGACCTGTGCTATCTGCCTCCAGCCACACTGAAGGAACTCACTCATATCTGCATTTCATTCAGATTAAAATCTACTTCCTCTTTCCTGTTGTTAATTTTTAAGAGGAGTTTCACCGCTGAAACACCAGATCAACGTATTTACCTTGGTATTTGTTTATTTAAGGATTCTTCTTGGGGTCCAGACAGCAAACATTACAATTAAATCGTCTTTTTACAGATATTACAAAAAGACGTAATGATGGAAACAAATTTAAATTAAGCACAAGATTAAAATCAATCATTTCAACAATTAGAAATACCAACTAAATTTCCCTTTAAGATCAATAAAGTATTTTTGAATTTGAATATCTTACAAACATTACAAAAGGATGTCACAAAACCAAAGTTGGGTAGTGACTAATTACATTTACTCACTTACATTTACTGGACTGACTTTTTGGAAAAAAATATAGTTTTAGGTGTGTTTGGGGACTTGGACTCTCCAATCCCTGGGGACGAGATCGCCGAGGTGATTAAAAAGCTCCTCGGTTTCCTTTTTTTTACTTTTTGTGAAGTTGATTCGAAGCAGTGGTAATATAAAAGTGATAATAGAGGTTCACATTAAAAATATGATTATTGTAGTTGGGTAACAACTGTGAGAAAAGGCTAAGCGGTTTATGTGAAGTCCAGACTTTGTGAAAAGAAAACATTGTCCCAGCGATAATGTTCCCAAGAAACTTCTGCTACTAGAGTCCGATTATTATCCTCCAATAAAAGTTGGAACATGCGCAGCATATATCAACAAAAATGATACCATATGAGAAGCTTAAATATTTAAGAATAATATTTATCATACTCCAGATATTTCCCCCTTCAAGGAACCAACTGCTTCTGTGTTTTGGGCCAAAACAATGTTTCCATTTCCCTTTGGGATCAGTAAATTTGAATGGGATTGAATTTGCTCTTGCTTCTAGTTCACTTGAAATGAGACAAAACTAACATAAGTAACTTTTCAGCAAGAAAGGCATTTGTTTTTAGTCATTAATTCCTTAATATTGAAGAAAAAGTTCTAGTTCCACTGGCAGATTATTTCATTAATTTCTAAATCGTTACCTAGCAACACCAGTCATGCGTAGTCCGTTGCCTGGCAACCCAGTTCTAGTTCCGCTGGCAGATTATTTCACTTATGACAAAGCATTTTCCCCATGTTCTGCCAATGGTACTAGAACTTTTTCATCAATATTAAGAAATTATTTACTTAAAACAAAAACAAAAAAACCAAGTGTTTTGGGCTCATTTTATTTTTCAGCAGGTGAAGACAAGAGAGCTTCTGTCAAACTCCACATGTCTGTAGTGTCTCCGTCAACGTTCATCAAGCAGGGAAGCATCATTAAAATTTCTCCTGTTGTTCCTCCAGACATGATGAGTATGGATGTGAGGAGCTCCTTCATCAGCAATTTGAAGCACAGACTGAGCATTATGCCGCTCTGCTGGTGGAAATCTTCGCTGGGTCCTAGCGGTGTGTTTCTTGGCTCTGGTGGCTTCTGGGCCACCGGTTGTGAATATCTTATAAGGGAATTATTATGCAAAATTCACATTTTGCACATTTCTGTTCTTCCATTTGGGGCTCAGCTCAGCTTCTAAAAACAACCCAGGCACTTAGATAAAACATCCAGTTGGTTTTTGGCAATAAGCTAATGTTTTTTGGTGTCTGTCGATTGTTACAATCGATGGGCACAGTGCCTTTACCTAGCAACCGAAGCTGTGCTCCAGCATGTTTGGTCAGCTGGTTTTACCGCTGCATGCTCTGTACAATGGCTACTGGAAAAGACAAAAGTTTTGTTGTTGACTTGCCGTCCAGAAACCACTTGCTGCATTATTGTTGGTTGTGCAGGAGGCCCAACTTCTGCTCTTCAAAGATGTATTGCACACCTGTTTGAAGCCATTTTTATGTGTGACTGTGAATGTTGAGTTGTGGGGGTGTGACCAGGTGCTGCTTCTTTGAATTTAAAGTGACAGAACCCTTAAACAGCTCATTCTGAAAGGAGCTGGAAAATTGGCAGAACTAAACAGACTGAAATCTCATTATCTAAGAATGCAACTGGCCCTCCATGTGTGGCTAAAAGTATAAAACAATCCACCTCTAAACCTCGGTTTTGCTGACTGTGGCAGCACCTTTGAAAACAGATTTTTTAAACGTTTTATTGGATTTTGATCTGTTTATAATTGAACTTCAGCTGTGTGCTGTGCAGTTCTTTAAAAATAAACATAACTCACGCTCGTACGCATCAATGTTCCAGCGATTTTTATCTCAAGAGATTTTCAACTGAGCTGAGAAACACATTCAAGCTGCACTAATGCAGGATTTGCCAGGAAAACAAGTGGGATATTGTTCTAAACCTGTGGGTGTCACACAATGAGCTGCCTGATTCTCCAGCTCTATTCTGTGTTGTTAACATGGAGGATCAGAGGCAGTCGGAGTCAAGGTTTCTTCAGGTCAAACATCCACTCTGGCCCCCCGTGTAATGAGAAACAGGCCACCGCGACTATTCCTGTCTTCCATCTTTGGTATTTTCTGGTCTCCCCTCTGGCTCCCTGTCGGAGACGAGACAGGAGCGACGCTGCTTAAATGCAGATGACTCACTATCTCAGTTTTGCAAGAAAAAAACAAGCACATCAATCTTACTTAAGACAAACCTCTCTCACTGCAAAAACACAAAATCTTACCAGGTATTTTTGGCCTAGTTTCTAGTGCAAACATTTTAGTTTTGTCTTATTTCAAGTAACTTTTCAGCAAACTATAGATGCTTGTTTTAAGTCAACATTGACTTGAAAAAGTATATTGATGAAAAAGTATGATTGGCATCCTGAAAAGCAGGATGCCAATTGACTGCTCAAACTCTTAACATATGAAAATTATTTGCTTTGGTTTCAGCAGAGCTCTGGTATTTCCTGGTATTTTGGCTTACAGAACCTTTTAATATGTTACGAAACATGCAACGTTGCTGCGGTCCTGCACTTCTTTTTTTAACCAACGGAAATGGGCTTTTGGTTCCACACCTGTCAAAATGGAGGGCTGTCATCAAGTCAGTGATGGACCTTTGCAGGTATAAGCATAGTAATTACCGCGGCGTGGAGGGTTGTCATTACCCATGTTCACAGGCGTATCCTTCAGCTCAGCGTACGCAAACGCTTTGCAGTCTTAGCTGGGATTTTCCACTGGATGTCTGCTGTCACACTGTTTCTTGTTTTTGTGTTGTTGCGTGGAGAAAGGGTCGTGTCTGATTGAACATCTGGTTTTTGAAGCGCCTTTGGATGCCTTGTCTGGCCCAGTTTGTTTACGAACTTTCTGAGGCCTTCTGAGCGGTTTGCCACATTGGCCGGCTTTTTGTCAGGAGAGGGATTGAAACCAGATAATTATTTGCATGTGAAATTATTGTTTTTATGAAAGCAAATTTGTGTTGTTTTTTTCCATAAAGGATGAGAAAGTCACGAAAAGTTAAGCAAACAGGAGTAGTGGTTTTGGTTTCATTCATCCTTTAAACAAAATTTATAATAAATCTTAAACAGTGATGGAAGTTGATTGAAATTCTGAGTTGAGTTAATTGCAGATTTTGTAATTAATTGATGAATATTCATCATTTTATTCTTAAACCATACATCTACATACGTTCTGCTGCTAAATTATTGAATAAACAGACAAATGAGTTCAAGAACAGACTTATTGTTTTTAATCTGTTATTTATGTTATTCAACTATCGATGCTAACTCCTTTTAGCACAATTTATACACATTAGTCTTTTCAGCATCCAATTACGTCGTTTCTGAAGCAGAATTTAACTCCCAGTGGAACAAGAGAAGCACCTTTATCTTCTGTCTGCTGCTGATGCTGCTTGTGCGTCAGATTTACTAGAAACACGCAACAAAGGTTCTGGCTCGGTACATTTTTTTTACATATATACATATAAACAAGCGACAAAAGTAATTGCAATTATCTGTTAAAAAAATATGCATTAAAGTTTATGCAATTGATTACTCAAAATTAACGCGCTAAGGTCCCAGTTCTAATCTCAAACCTTTGGAATCAGGTTTTGGTGCCAACGCTGAAGGATTTTTAAGTTTTAGGCATTGAAAATGAACAAGGTTGCTGGTTTCATATGAAGTATTAGGGAATAAAATGTGACTTTATTCTTGAATATTACAACCTTATTTTCATATTATGTCGACTTTTTTCTCTATTTTTATTTTTTAGCATGTACCGTAGTAATCCATCGTATTGCGGCAACATACCGCTATGCTAATGCTGATTTCTTAACCAGCATAAGTAAAAGTGGGCCTCCATGGCTGAAACATGGAGGTCAAACCACGGTGTGTGTTATGAGTGTTTTATAGCCTCTGTTCCTTACGGCTGGTAGATCACGTGTCCCTTCCTCCTCACTTCAAACAGCTGATTTATGTCCGGTTCTGGACACTTGTGGCTGGAATCCAAGGAATGTCAGACGCTCCCCTCGGCTCTGCGCCTGCCCCACGCTAACGCACGGAGCAGGCGCCTCGCCAGGCCCGTGAAGGCCCACGGAGGCTCCCACAGCAGGGCAAGGAGGCAGAATGTCAGGAATGTGAGTGGCAGCACAATAAATACGCTCTGTGGCTCCATCCCACAGCTTGAGGCTTATTTGTTTCCTGCTGGGATTGTTTGTAAGTTTTGCACCCTTTCTGTGTCCCTCTGTGGTTCTAATGGAGGAAAGAAAAAGTTCATGTTCTTTTAATTAAAGCTGCAGTATGCATTTTATAAAACGTTTTTTACATATTTGTTAAAACTGTCAGCATATTGTGACAGTTTGAGACAGATAATTTGTGAAAAGATAAATCTCCTTTCTGAGTCACTATTGCATTCTAAAGAAATGCACCAAAATCAACCAATAAGAGCCAGGAGGCGGGGCTTAATGCTATCAATCAATCTTATGTACTAAATATATTTTAAAAATGAGTACATTTCCACCAAAAAACAGACATTTTTAATCACAGAAATTTGGATATTTCTGATTTACAAAAGTTAAAAACTTTTCAACCTCAATATTTTTTTTCATTCAAGAAAATTTCTGACATTAATCTCAAGATTTGCATTTTCTTCTTGCAAATTTTTGATTTTTCAATCTCAGACACATTCTTGTTTCTCCTAAATAAAAATTCTGAGATATCAAAATTTCTCCATCTAAATTGCTGTCATACTTACATTTTTTCACTGAGTTCCTCCATTTTGGCTCCATTGTTCTATTTGTTAGCAGATCTGTTTGTTTTTAAGCACTTGGCATGATATTTTAATAGATAAAGACCCCAAACAAAGAACTACCAAACATATACTTCTTTTTTACCATGACTGTATGTAAACATTCACTGCAAAATAAAGACACATAGTAGGAAAAATTAATTTATTTGTGTTACAATGTCAAAAACACAAATATGCATAGTGTTATGTGAAATAGTAAATTGGAACCATGTGGTGAACAACAAAAAGTGCATTATTAGATAAACTGAAACTGTTCTCTGTTAATGTGGAGGTCAACAGGAGAACATGAAAATGTTCAGCTGAAAATCAAAGGCACAACGGAGGTGAAACACGAAGCGCATGCATCCTGAACATGCTGCTGGGGTGGGAACAAACAAACATAAAGACTCCATAGAAGCTAGAATACTTAGAAGTTTTGACAATAAAAACATAAGCAGCTTTGTCTACTGTAGCTGATTTTCATCTCAATGATATATCCAGACACCATTTTGATTACTCAGAAGTCTTAAACTTAGCGATTCCCTTCTTCTCCGTCGCGGCGCAGCTTAAGGCCGGCTCTTCGCTGCGGGTTTATCCATGATGTTGAGCACGTCGTCCAGGATGGACGGGCCCAGGTCCAACTCGAGAGAGAGGAGCGACCCCGTGATCTGGCCGAGGGAATCCTGCGAGCCGCTTTTCTCCTTGGAAAGCTCAAACTCAAAATCGCTAATGCGTCCTTCCTCCACGCCGCTGTCCCTGTCCACCCAGTCCTTGTTGCACTTGGACAGCTCCTGCTTGAATCCCACGGTAATGTCATTGTTAAAGTATCCGTTTCGGTTGAAGACGTCGTTGTTCTGGAAGTCCATCTTATTGTCAAAGCTGTCATAGCTGTCGCTGCTAGCGTTGCTTTTTAAGCTACCATTAGCTTTGCGCAAGCTATCTTCGCTGATGAAATATGGCGACGGCTTCTCAAATCTGCCCTCGCTCTTGTTTAGCTTGTTAGCCTTAGCAACCGCCTTCAAGGTTGACTTGTTTGCGCCTTCCAGCAGGCCCAGAAGGACGTCAGGTTTGGACTGGAGATCAGCGAACGGCGACGAAGGCTCGCTGTCGAAGACGTCCATAGACCTCAGCAGGGCGTCCATCTGCAGCATCTCTAGCTCATCTGGGTTTTCGGCTTTCAGAGGCGGAGACGGATTCATGAAGTCCTCCAGCGGATCTGCTGGCACCGGGAAGACAGTGGAGGAGATCAGCGGGAGGGTGAGCGCTTGGCTGCCCCCGATGGTTGGGAGTGAGATTGCATTCTTGAGGACCGGTGAGGGAGTTTCGGCGAAGGAGGCGTCGCTTGTGCTGTGCGCTCTCAGATACTCACTTTGGTTGCCATAGTGAGCGTGGACGTCCTTTTTTCCAGGCAGAAGCTCATACTTCCCCTGGAGGAAGGACATGTCTCCAAAGGCGTCTCGTTCTCCGCCTTTCCCGATGTGGATGGTGTGGCGGAAGTCGCCAAGCGGAGGGCTGATCATGTCAGGAGACAAAATGTCTCTCAGCCGACATTTTTTCCCCTTCTTGCTGCTGGTGGGTTTCAGGTAAATGGGAGCTTTGGCAGGCATGGCTGTTTGTTCGGAGATTGCGTCGGATGTCTAGGATGAAAACGCTCTATAGGTCTGAACGTTGCGGTTCCCCTGCGGAGGGGCTTCAGTTACATTCTCAGAAACACTGGCCGCATGCAGGAGTCCAGGAGTAATGGCGGCATTGATCTGGAAACGGTCGGCTTTTCTGAAATCACACAAAATAGAGGCAAAAATGTGAGTTTTCAAAAGGTTGCAGAGAAATCTGGGTAAAGCTTTCATGACACTGTCGTAAAACATGAAGTAACACCAGGACAGTCTTCATGACGATGACTATTTTTGTGTGTGTTTTGTAAATCAGGAACTTTGCATAGAAGTGCTTTTATTCGCCAAATAATGGCACTAATATTGACTTTAATAACGTCATAATATTTCAACTTTATTCTCATACAACTTCATTCTTGTAATAAAGTTGAGAAACTGATCAAATATTAAAATTTTATTTTTGTAATATTGCAAGAATATTATAAAAGTTGTAATTATTTTCATTATTACAACTTTATTCTCATTATTTTATTGTCAAAATATTACTTTATTCTCATTATTTCCCTTTTATTTTCATACAGTTTTATTCTCATAATATTATAACTGTTTTATTAAAATCATAACTTTATTCTCATCATTTTGTTTTTATTCTCATACAACTTTATTCTTGTAATTTTGTGACTTTATACTCATAGTTAATTTTTTTTTTTTTTAGTAGTATGGCCGTATTCCTCCGTGGTTCATATATAATTCATATTCCCTTTTATATGATTACATAGAAAATGCATTGATCAGATTGAGGATGGTAAAGTATCAGGAAGAAGCTGCTGCAGTTTTAACTACTGTTTTGCCACAGTATGACGGATTTATTAGAAAGAACTCATTACCATACGCCCCAGAAATAAACTTTCAGCATCCTTAAAGAGTTAGGAAAAAATCCTCTTGTCTCGCATTTGAGAGCAAATGTCTGCAGATCAGGCCTAAATCTGCAGACTTTGCTGCTGCATTCGCACATCTTCTGGTCTGCGCCAGCTCTGGATGTGCTAATGTGGAACAGCTGGACTGCAGATTGGGAGCTGCAAAGAGGGGGGGACAGCCTGTTTTTGGAGCGAGCTACTGCTCCAGCATGATAGAAAGAGCTGCACCAGAGGAGGGCAAAGCGGGAGGAGCGGGTTTACAGGGCTTTACAGGGATTGTGTGAGAGATAAAAGGGCAGAATTACAGAGCAAAGGCATCTTAGGAGGGAGCAGGATGCAGAATGCAAACTGGTTTTCTTTGAGGAGCATATATGTTGTAACCATAAGATCAGAGGTGGGTAGAAAACTCAAAAACTACTCAAGTTACAGTACAACACTATAATTTTATTCAAGTAAAAGTCAAAAGTAAGAGTAAAAAATATTTGGTAAAAAGTCTACACAAGTACTGAGTAACTGATCAAATGAACAATCATTTAATATTTAAAAATTACATTATTTATATGAATTATTGTCATCTTGGTCCTTAAGATGCCAAAATGTTCATTTAACTTTATATTTTGGCCATTTGGACAAAATCTTACCAAATATTTTATATAGTTTCTAGTGTAAATATCTTATACTTGAAATAAGACAAAACTGAAATGTAACTTCTCAGTAAGAAACAGGAGCTTGTTTTAAGTAAATAATTCCTTATTATTGATGGGAAAGTACTTGTTTCATTGGCAAATAAATGAACTTTTAACATGGGGAAAATGTCTTGATATAAGTGAAATATTCTGCCAGTGGAACTAGACCTGGGTTGCTAGGTAACGGCTGGGCTTGGCTGGCGTTGCTAGGTAACGATTGTGAAATAAGTTAAATAATCTGCCAGTGGAACGAGAACGTTTTCAACAATAATGAGTAATTTACTTAGCCTCTATATATTACTAAAACGTTACTCTTAGGTAAGATATTTTCACTTGAAACTAGACCAAAAATTCTTGATAAGATTTTGTTTTTGCAGTGCAGATGGACCAAAATATAAAATTAAGTGAAAATGTTGACAGTAATTCATTTAAGCTACAAAAAAAAAAAAAACAGGCAAAAGTAAGTAAATGTTTGTAAATCAGTTTCTTTCAATGTAAAATTTATGAAACCTTAATAGAAACTGCAGGTGTGTGTCTGTTTCTGGTGAATTTCTGGTAAAACATGTTTTTCATTCAGTGGGTAGAAAATCCAGAAATTTTACTCAAGTAAGAGTAGAAATACTTTATAATAAAATTACTCAAGTAAAAGTAAAGCATAGTGAAAATACTCTTACTTAAGTAAATGTAACTGAGTAAATGTATCTAGTTACCACCCAACTGCATAGGATCACCAACTAGGTTACATAAATGGAGAATTTGGTCAAATTGAGGACATTTTCCATTTTAAACCTGTCAGGAACGTCACCAAGTTTAGAAACTAATGGAACAGAAGAACAGAGTCAGTAAAACAGTTTGTGGCTGAAGGGAGGTGACAGCCTGTGAGTAAGAGGAGCGCTTTCCCATTTATAGGCACATTTAATTAGCAGAGAGCGCCTGGCCAGACTGGTCCACACCTTACATTTCACTCAGGAAAACATCCACATTCCTGCAGCAGCCGACCGAACCGCCCTCCGTTCTTATCAGAGTCACTTAACAAGTTTGTGTTTGTTCAGGAGGCCCATTAAGGGACACACACACACACACACACAGACTGGGCGTTTGAATCCAAACGGTCATTTTCAAATAACTCCTCCGTTATTTGAAAGTGAGGTTTACGAGGCGAAATCTCAGTTTATCACTCGATGAGCACATTGGTGTTAAATATAGCTCTGACAGGCGGCAGGATGTGTGCGAGTGTGTTGAACGGGAACCTAACTTAAGGGTTGGTGAGAGCGTTTGTGAGAGGTGGCGGTGAAAGGTGTGACGTGTGAGGCAGAAAGCGGGATGAGGTAGAAGTTAGTAGAAAGAAATACAGCAAAAACTGCGCTGTTTATTCAATTAAAACTTTTATTAGGAGCAACATAGAGATGTGAATCAAACATTCACATCTTCCATCCATCCATTTTCTAACACCCTTCTCCCTGGTGGGTCTGGAGGTGCTGGTGTTTATCTCCAGCGAACATTTCGGGTGAGAGGCAGGGTCAGTTTGGACAAGATATTCACATCTTGTAAAACAATACTTTACAATTCTCTTTCCAGTGGACTGTATGAATCCTGACCTGTATTCAAAGTTCCTACAAGTCTGAACCAGAAGTGATCTGCGCCATCTTGGTAGGCCAGTGCATGCGGTTCGAGACCAACAAAAAGAAAATATCTTGACCAGATATACATGAACAAAATTGCTGCTGTCGGGTTCGTATGAGACGGAGAAGGAAAACATGTCAGACTATGGCGGACAGTCTGTCTCCGATCTCCAAATTCGAAATAGATAAGTACTTAGTAAACAGGAAGAGTAAAATGGACGACTACAATCAATGTTTGTAAGTGATGTACAAACTCTTCGTGTGAATAACTGGTGACTGGCAGAGTAAGTAAATGTAGTAACACATAGGCTACATGTCCGACTTAGCCAGCAGATAAAAGTTACATTAGCCTAGCTCATTTTGCTAGTTTGGCAGTAAGCACTGCATTAAATCACTGATGTTTATCTTAGTATTACACAGAGGTGGGCTTGACTGCTCAAAAATTATAACTGAGTAATTGTAACATATTTGTTTATGTTATAGGAACGAAGCGAGAGCTAGCTCTAAGCTTGTTCATTGTTGTCATGGCAACTGCCTGCCAAGATTTTACTGGCAATTAACATTGTATTAAAGATATATGTTTTATAAAACCCTTTTATGCAGCTTGGTCATTTGCCCTGAAACATAGCTTAAAGGTTTGAATCAGTATTTACTGGCAGTAATTTTGAAACAAGTCTTGTACTTCAAAGAAAGAGTAATCCAATATGGACACTCTACGGTTCCCACTTGCCGTCCATGAGAAGGCAACTGATATGGTGAAAGCCTGAAGGACTGACCTTCGCGTCAGGCTTCATGCTGGTGGGTCAGATGAGCTTAAACAGCAAGAATGAGTGGAATTCAGGGGGACAGCAGCAAAACATGAGAGAAATTATAATTAGGTGTCAGTCTTCAATGCCTTAGCTTCTATGAAACCTTGATCTGTTTCATTAAAGCTGGTCTCAAAGTTTCCTAATGAACCTAATTCATCATGTGAATTAGGTTGGTTTAAGTGTAAAGTAAGGAAGCAGATTTTATAAGACATTCAGTTTGTTATATCTTTAAGGTTTGATTATTATGTTATTCTTATATTTAAGAATCCTTCCACCATTTGTGGCGTAAGAGTTCCCCCACTATTTAGTCAAATTATTGTTTATTGAATTAAACAGAAAATAGGTCATGCTGCTGACAGTTGGAGCCGCTCCAGTCTTCTTGGTGAACAGATTTCCTGCAGCACACACAGTGTCAGCATAGCATATTATGGGATTAAATTATGTTGTCATTGTGTGTTTTCTGCAAGATTTAATGAGGCTGGCCATTTCCATGCTACGCAACTCCACTAGATTCTCATCTCTCATCAGTTTTCCAGCTGACTTCTCCCATTGAAGCAAATTTCTATGGCAAAATTTCAACCAAACCAAACTTCTTTGCAGTTTTAGCAATGCAGTCTGCCTGTACGTTAGTTTTTGCAGTGAATTAACACTAACAACGGTACTGGAGGATGCAGTTTCTAGCAAGCTTTATAGTGTCGAACTAGCGCGTCATGTATGTCACACAATTAAACATTAGCGATTGGATAAAACTTAAAATATCAATACAGTTGCAAAGGGGCTGATTTTTACCAGGCCAGTCTTCAGTTAGCATTTTTATAAATCACATAGCAATCTTACCAATATACTACGTTCAAAATAGTTTGTAAACCTGGCATAAATCGGGATCAAAATGCATATTCATAATTATCAGATTTATAAAAATGTTTCGCTGGAGATTTCTATGCTGAAAAGCCGACAAAGTTAATTGAGGTTGCTGACTGAGTGATTCCATGAGTCACTGCAGGCTGTTAATAGTTGAACAGGTGTATTATAGCAAAACAAGCTCTAGATTCACACCATGCTTTTGGAACGACTCCAAAACTTAAACCAACTCGGCACGTGCTGCCAAGTACAATCTGAGTGGTGTCGCCACCACAGATTGCAGTCCTGGGTTTCATTTACACCTCCTGGGAAGATGGAAAGCTGATGGCAGCTTCCTCTTAGAAATGCTTGCCCAAGCAGTCATGCAGTCATAACGGGAGTGGTGCAGGAAGAAAACACTGTGTCATTGGGTCAGCAAAGTATCTGTCTGGACATGCAGGGATCTGGAGCCACTCCAGTCTCTTTAAAACTGGAAGGCGAGGCAATGCCTGCGAGGTGATGAAGCTTTGAGTGTGGAGCCGATAAATATAGAGCCGGTATCGGGTAATTAAGCTAATGGCTCGTGATCTGCCCGGGTATTTCTGGACACCTTAAAGGTGCTTGTGATATCAGCGGCTCGGTATTATTCTGAGACGCAGCGTAATCTTACTGTAGTCTAAATAAACGCTCCAGTTTGCTGATGCTTTACAGTCTGCAAGCAGCTGCTACCTTCTTTTTAAAAATAGATGCAGTGCACCTCCCAAAATATCCATCGAAGGATGACCAGAGTGACCATTCACATACAAAAAACCACCATACTTTAATCTACATGTTGCCTTTTTTGGGAGCATTTGGAGGTAAAAAGAGTCCAGCTCCTCCCATTCTCTCTATAAAACAACTTTGATGCTACCAAATCCTCCTCTTGATGTCCAACTATGACCTTGACTTGGGTCACGCTTTTGCATATCAGAAAGACCCTCTCTTTGGGGTTGTTATAAAAAGCACATACCACAGAGGGTAATGGCAGCCTTACAAAATACAAAATGCAATGAGCTGTTTCCTCAATTATAGGCAAAGGCCTTGCTTTCAAAGAGTCCAGTGGCTTGGATGAATAGCAGGGTGGAGTATTTGTTCTGTGTTTCTTTCTCACTCCCCTCGTGCCACCCGCATGCATAGCCAGCACTTGCCAGAGTTTTGCTTGGCAGACGCAAGCAGGGCAACTGAATCAAAGCGTTTGAAACATGAAGAGAATGTCAACATGTGTCGGCAAAAATCAACATTCTTCTTCTTGTGTATCACTAAAGGCCTCTTCAAAATCCACGACTTGGTAGAAATAAAAACTAAGAGCAGCTCTGCAGAGCAAACAAGCTTTCTTTACAAGCATGAAGCTGGAATATGAATGTCTCCTGGAAAACAGGGACACTGGAAAAATTGCTGTTTCTTGCAAAACAGCCATGAGAATGCTAATCTGCTGAAAGAAACTGCTGAAGAGCTGAAAACAGCTGAAGGGAGACGAACTGAGGACAGCTGACTAGACGGACAGAGCTGAAAATATTTTATATGGAGCCCAATGGAGGAAGAGGTGACATGCCTGCACTCCGGAAGTGCCTGAAAGTAAACCGAAAAACCTACAGTGCTGATGCTTGTATTTACTCAAAGCAGACACCTGTGGCTACGTTTTGATGCACCAATTATTTCTGTAGAGTGAAATGTGTATGAACAGCAGCATTTTGTTTGTGAAAAATTGCTAAAAGCTGAAAAAGCGTAGGTTGCTAGAGTGCGCACTCTGCCAGTCGAAGAATTCCGCCATTGGATTACATGGGAAAACTGAAAACGGCGAAAAATTTCCATAAAACTTAAACTGTGAGTTTAGAAAAACCGTAAGAAATATCAAAACGCTGAATAACATGAAGAGAGATTTACATCTTATGACTTGTTTAAAAGTTGAATTGAGTTTCTAGGTTGAAGTAGGCAGAAGTAGACGAGTGTTAAAGAGCAGAAAGTTTTAGCTGGATTTTGTGGAATTCTGAATATTTTATATGGAGCCCAATGGAGGAAAGTGCGACATGCCTGAACTCCAGAAGTGTTTGAAAGAAAACCATAAAACCTACAGCAATGATGCTCATATTTTGTCAAAGCAGACAGCCATGGCTACGTTTTGATGTATAAATTATTTCTCTAGAGTGAGGTATGTATGAACAGCAGCCTTTTGTTGGTGGAAAAGCAGTGAACATTGAAAAAGCATCAGTGCCCACTGCCACTGGATTACACTGTAAAAAATAAATCTGCCTAAAATGTAAATCATGAGTTTAGAAAAAACTGTGAAAAATACAATAAAGCTAAACATTTTGTGATTTGTTTAAAAGTTGAATTGAGTTCTTATTCTGAAGTAGGCAGAATTAACCGGCTGATGAAGATCAGGAAGTTTTTGCTGAATTTTATGGAATTGTAAAGAATTTCAATGCTTTTCAATGGAGCCAAAATCAGCATAAAAGTTAAAATATTATGAAAAGTATGAAAGCTGAAAATCCAGAAAAGATGCATCAGAATTCTCCTGAAGAAGCAGAATGTTTCAATACATGAATCGTTGAATGTGCAGAACTACTATGGAAGACGAAATAATAAAGAAAAGCAAAATCTTAAGAATCTGATGCGGTTTTACTGTAAAGTTACATAAATGAAAGCAAAGCAGAGATTTTTATACATGCTTGATCATAGTTTTATGGTTCCCAGAGGAACCCCCACAGACATGCATGTCAGCAGCAAATCTGCAGCAGCATCACTCGGATCATGTTAGCATCACAGCGTGAGGTCAAACATCTTCCCTTACCTCGGCTGTTCGGGTGGCTGGATCTGAATCCCGGTCCGGTATCCCTGTGAGGCTCAGGATGAAGTGTGTATCAGTGTGTGCCGCAGTGCTGCTCCTGTGGCGCGTTGACGCTGTCCTGCCTTCTGTATCCGCCTCCGGGCGCTGCACTCCGGATGATTGGGACGTCTGCTGGACAGCTGTTTGGGAATTGCTCTCCCACTCCTTTTTCCTTCTGCAGTCTCCTCCTCCACCTCGCTTCACTCCCCCCACTGGCTGCCTCTTCCACTCCCTTCTTGTCTGTTTCTCTTCCTTCTTGGTCGTCTCTCTCTTGCAGCACCTGTGCACGTCCGTCCACCCTCTTGCAGAGCTCAATTTTTTTTTTAGCTGTTCATCGGCTCTGTTTCTGCAAAATAAATATGTGTTATTGGTGTGTTCTCTGACTGTGTCCTCGTTTAACTTCCCACATCTGATAAGATTCAATCTGGGACTCACCCTGTCTGTCTTTGGCGCCTGTCCTAATTTTCCTTATCTCTGCAAACAGACATGCTCATTATTTTCCCAAACTCTAATTTGGCAAAGTCACTTCATGATGCGATATGATTTTTTTTCTCCCCTAAAAGCTGCAGCACAGGTAGGCGTCATTGACTGAACAGTCTAATTGTTGCAGAATGCTGCAGCACTGCAGCACGTGTAGGAAGAGCACATGGCCAGCTGCTGCATAACGCCACGCTCTCACTCTGCCTCCCTGCGATGATTTCTAAATGAGACACAAGGTGTTGTGTGGGAAAAAAATATTCAAAATTAACACAACTAACACTAAGCAGAGGCAAGTCCACTTTTTTTTTATCTTGAAAATTCCCATCACCGTGGCAACCACTCTGCATCAGGGGTGATGGGAGACAATTTTTTTCCTGCGAGAAGGGCAAAAGGAGAAGTGTGAGACTTGGCCTGTGCAGTCTTTTTTACATGCTGGGGGAAGGGAGCCAAAAAAATCAATCAATCCACATCATTACCTTCCTAAAATAAGGGCCAGGCCTTTATTTTAGGAAGGTCACTGTATTTTTTCTGTTGTCTAAGTCTAAGTAGTCTAAGTCCTACTGCCTATCCAGGCAGGATTCATACCAACCCTGCCTGGTCCTCGTTAGTCAAACTCCAGTCCGTTTGCTTTTAAAGTCCAGTTTGTTAGAGGAGGTGTGAATCAGTAATCAAACTGTGATAAGGACCAAAAAAAGCACACTTTGGTCCACCTACAAATCTCGGTCTTGATTCTGTTGAAGTGAACCTTGGTGCATTTTGATTGCATATGCAAGTGGCAAGCGGACCTGAAACTGCTCCAAAAGGAGGAAGTGGACTGCAGTGCAGGGCATTCTGGGTAAATGTAAGCAAAACAAATGCTAGCTGGTGAAACTAAAGACAAAAGTGAAATCCTACAATCGCTAAAATCTGGCACCACTCCATTTTTGTATACATTAAAGAAAAGAAGTTGGGAAGGGGATTTGTTTATTTCATCCTTTTCCTGCCTGTTTTCTTGTTTTTCATTTAGGAGATTTTCAAGGAAACTTTTGGTTAAAAATTAAGATCTCTGAGACGCTATGGTGAACTTAAAAAGTCATGATTCAAAAATCTCGAGTGGCATTCATATTATAGAAACATAGAGGTATCAAAACAGTTCTACATTTATTTTTTATTACACTAGATTTTTCCCCTTCACTGAATAAATGAACTTCAATTAAAAGTATGATTATTTTGGTATGACATGATGCATGAAAACATAATTTTAAGATTTGTTCACATCTTTTAGCAGGGAAACCAGCCTGGGTGGAGATTCCTACCCAATGTTATTTCTTACACGATCAGTTCATAAAAAGTCTTGTGCTGTTCTGCTTCCTGGCCTTGTCTGTTTGTCATAAATGCATCCTCTGTTTAACGTACACCAGCCTTATTTACCACCAGTTAAAGAGCAGTTGTGAATGGGCTGCTTTGGCGTTGTCAGATTGGCCCTGGGTGATGTCATCGTGGGACCCATGTGGGCGCCACATGATCATTACGGAGGACGCGCAACACTGTCCTTTCATTTACTGTAAGAAGCGCGCTAAACCGTGGAAACTCCAGGATGGCGACGGCTCTAATAAGAAATGTCGCCTGGAAGATTAATCACTGGGAGACTTTGTTCCTGGGTAAGACAGATACAAACTCATCATTACGTAGCTTTAGAAAGTTACTACATCTATTTATTTGTTGCTTCCAGACAATTTGTGTTTGTCTAGTTCCTGGGTTTTCCCTCAGTCTAGCCAATAAATCTAACTAAAAGCCTAAAATATTACTTGACCTTTGGAGCAAAACCAATATGGTTCATAAACACTGTTTATGGAAAATGTGTCATTTTTGAAGAACTGCCATTTTGTTTCTATTTTGGGATTTTAAATGATCAGAAAACACACTTTTTGTAAAAAGAGAATGGAGAACAGCTTGTTCACATTTGTTTAAAGGTGATTTATTATGCCTGTAAACACAAAATACGTTCATTACATTATTTTTTCACAAAATTGCTTTAGTCTGATCAGAGCTGTTTTTGGGCCTCTTGTCACTTTAAATCCACCAACTTAAATGCTGCTGGCCACGCCCCCAATTCAACGATTGCACTCTGACATGAAAATGGCTGCAAACAAATGAGTGAAAAGTGAATTTTGCATAATATGTCCCCCCTAAAATGATGTAAACAGACATATTGTTTCCAATCTAACGGCAAAAAGATATAAAAATTACTGCTGGTACTTTTAGTGCCATTATGATCTTTAAATTAAAAAATACAAAAACTACAAAACCCTCAGCTAGTTTACCAGACATGTAAAGTTGTGCTCAATCAGCATAACTGTGGAAATGCATTTATGTGACAGAGCAAATTTTGGGGGTTTTTTTTTAACCTTATTTTCAATGTTGAAATTGTGCCATTTCCAGTAAGCTGTGGGTGGTCCACAGCAGTTGGATCCAGGACAAATACAGGAATACTTCATGCAAGATGGCAACAGTAAAGGAATCGTAAAAGCAAAAATAACAATATTTTATAATTAAGTTAAAGTAAATGTGCTTTTCCACTCTTGCTTTGTGGTCTTTAGGTATTTGTAGAAACTCATTTTGCTTGGCAGAATCAGCATGTTTGTGCAACTTGCTGCAACATTTCACAACATGTTCTTCAACAGATTCCTCAGAGAGTCCAGGACTGAGCAGCAGAACAGAAAACTGCATTTCTCTCTTTTATGCTCAACAGGACGGCCCTTAGTTTTCCTTCAAACCTCCATTTACATCTTAGTAACTCCCTTACACTTCAAAAACGCAAAATCATGCCAAGTATTTCTGTCTTGATTCTGGTCCAAATATCTTATCACATTTGAACTGAGGCAAAACTAACTTACAAGAAACTTTTCAGCAGAATATAGGAGCTCATCTTAAATCAAATACCTTAATATTGATAAAATACAGAACTATTTCCAGTGGCAGATTATCTCACCTGTAACATGAGAAAAATGTTTTGTTATAAATGAAATAATCTGCCAGTGGAACTAGAACTGGGTTGCTAGGCAACAGGGTGGGCTTGGCTGGCGTTGCTAGGTAACGGTGTTGGGTGTTGGTTTTATCAATATTAAGGAATTATTGACATAAAACAAACGAATATATCTTATTGAAGAGTTTATAAGTTATTTCAAGTATTCTAAAATATTTGCACTATAAACTAGACAGAAATACTTGGTAAGATGTTGGGTTTTTTCAAAGTAATCTGACAAAACATTGTCCATTTCTTTTTGCTTTAATTGTAATTAAATACATTAATTTGCATTATTTTATTTATTTACAACTATAAATAAATATAATTGTGAATTACATATACAATTGACATAAAATATTATATTTTATGTTAAATTGTATATGTTTATTACAATTTTAGGTATTTTACATAAAATTAAAATACTGAAACCTTGCCAAGTGAGGGATACTTCCAAACATTGTGATGGGCAAAGCCTTGTGCAGAGATAAATTCTTATAGAGTTGGGAAACTCTATAATTCAGAGTTCTCTAACTCTGGATTATAACTCCAGTATTTGTTGTGCAATACTTTTGTTTTTTTACTGTGAGCAGTGGAAGAAGTTTATCATTTTTTAAAGTTAAATTACATTTTCTTCAAATAAAAGCTCTCTGTCTGGTTTTAACCTCAGTATTTTTCTCTTTTAGGTCCAAACTGTTCCACTGATGTCACCGTTCCCAAATGGAGACGCTGTGAACGAGACGTCTGTCAGGTAAACAAGCCTCTCCTTGTCCGGTGAAGTGAACACATGGAACAGAGACCAGCCTTCAAAAACAAGGCACTTCTTGTCATTTTCTCCACTTTTACTGGTGTTTTTACTCTCAAGGTTCATGGTGGCTTGCTCATAACTCACAGGTTTAGCCCCAGTTGTGTGCAATGTTGACACAGAGCTTTACCCGCGTTCACACCCATTATTGAGTAAGCTGCATCATTATCACTCTGCGTCTGTGAGAGCTCGGAAAACGAGGTGAGGAACATGGTTAAAAACAAAAAAATACAAAACAGAGAAACTAAAAGCTCTCTCTATTGAAAACGTATCATGGGCTGACTGGAAACTGCCAGTATTTTCAGAAGTTGATAGGGGAAAAGTTTCACAGACTGCCAGCTGTAGTTGCCATGCCGGGCCACGAGATGGCGCTGTGATTTTTGTATGTTGTTGAAACACACAAGCGCTTTCGACACTTAACTTCCACCTCATTTAAAAGTCACTAGCTGCGTTTCTATTGGCCATACAGTTGCACAATTTGACTTGATGATTTTGTTTCACGTGACAAAGACACTCCTGCATTTAGTGGTTTTAATCAGCATTTTTTTTTACATTTCTAAATTCTTTAAAAGATGTCATCAGCTAAACATTGAACATTCAGCACAGCTTCTCAGAAAAGTTTTTCTTCCTTAGCTGCCTTTTACGTTTTCCCCCTCTGGCTCCTTAAGCTCATTTATCTCCATTTTGACAGTAAACGTTTCACAGCGCTCGCAGTCCGGGGGTACAGGCCGACCGGGGGGAAGAGCAGGATGGGATTGTGGGTAGTCTAAACACCGTCTTGCTCTGTATCTCAGAATGCTTTTCTGTGTGAGCGTGGGCGGCGGGCCGTCCTGAATTACAGCAGACCACACGCACCATGAGGTAGCGCCTTGGCTTCTGTGCCTTATTTAGCAAGTGAACAAAGTTTGGTCAAGGTGAAGGCTGGGAATTTGGGAGGATGGGACGGCGAGAGGCCAAGAGTCGTAATGTTGCATCCATTGTACTCCTCTGACTTTTTACGTCTTACTGAGTTTGGTAGTAACTAGTTACAAAAAAATACTTTTAGGAGGATTTTCTACCCACTGAATGAAAAACAAACATGTTTCAACCAAAAATTCATCAGACACAAACCTGTAGTTTTTGAGTTTCAAAAGTTTTACATTGAAAGAAACTGATTTAGAATAAATGTATTTTGCCTAATTATGAATTATTTTCATTTTTATCCTTAAAAAAAACTAAATTTCCTCTTGACTTTATATTTTGGTCCATCTGATTATATAATTTTAAATGATTGATGATTTGATCAGTTATCAGTACATGAGTAGTCTTTTCTGAATACAGTTTTACTCTTACTTGAGTAATTTCTTGGATGGCTTCTT
Source organism: Phalloptychus januarius (assembly GCA_902982915.1). Classification (NCBI taxonomy): domain Eukaryota; kingdom Metazoa; phylum Chordata; class Actinopteri; order Cyprinodontiformes; family Poeciliidae; genus Phalloptychus; species Phalloptychus januarius. The sequence goes on along the minus strand of CADWAE010000242.1, from coordinate 2,718,122 downwards.
TTTACTTGAGTAAAGATATGTTGAAGTGGTTCTACTTTAGCAAGATTTCTGGATTCTCTGCCCACCTCTGATTATAGCCAATGTTTTCTATTGTAAGAATATTTTACTTGTTTGTGATCATTTTTAAATACCTGTACTGCGGGCCCAGATTTGTAGTCTTCTTGAACTGAAGTTAGGGGCCACACACAAACAGTCCAGAGGGCGCAAAAAGGTCCCGGAGGCCCATGTTGAACACCCCTGCCCTAATGCACAACCACTGTTTGCACCAGAACAGGAATTTGGTGCCATAGGGGTGTAATTTTAGCGATTCACTGCAGAAACATAAAATCTTACTAAGTAATTTTGTCTAGTTTCCAGTGCAAATATCTTCATACAGTTGAAATAAGACAAAATCAACTTACATGTGGCTTTTATGAAAAATGGAGGGTTGTTGTAAGTAAATAATTCCTTAATATTAATGAAAAAGTTCTAGTTCCACTTATTTCACAATCAACAGGCATTGTGCCGTTACCTAGCAACCCCAGCCAAGCCCAGCCCTGTTACCTAGCAACCCAACTCTAGTTCCATTGGCAGATTATTTAATTTATAGCAAGACATTTTTCACGTTATCAGTTAATTTATCTGCCAATTGAACTTGTTCTTTTTCAGCAATGTTAACTATTTATTTACTCTAAAAAGCCTTTACATCAGGCTGAAAAGTTACTTTTAAGTTGGGTTTGTCTTATTTCAGGTGTGATAATATATTTGCACTAGAAACTAGACTAATGTTACTTGGTAAGATTTTGTGTTTTTGCTGTGTATCATCTAAAGTCATGATCACTGAATGAAAGCAGAGTATCATTTGTCATGCCGGTGCAGATCTTCAGATCATTTCAGATGTTCAGTTTGCTGTTGTTTGATTTATCTTCTGCCCTCTGGCAGAGCCTGTACTTTGTTACAAAGGGGCTTCAAACTCTAGAAACTTGTTCCAACATGCTGGAATTCAGAGAATGTACACAGCGGCCGTTATGTAATTCTCACTGTAAGGTTTAATGTGAATAAAATGATGTTTGGATGGAGTTATTGAGCAACAGCTGAATCTTTACCAGTCACAGGGGAAATGAAGACATTATTCCGCATTTCCGAGATATAAAGTAAACAGCTGCCCTCTTAATGTTACACCATTGCACAACAAGTCTGAGGAGAGTGACCTTAACTTGTTCTTAGCTCCAATCCGACCAAATGATTGCTTCCTGTTGTTCTCCGTGCCGTCCACTGGGAACCAAAGTGTCCTCCTGTTTGGTTTACAAGTCGTCTTATCTGCTTGCTCAGTAAATAACATTCCAGAGAGTCTTCATTTTCACTGACCCACTCATGTTTTAAAAGTTTTCAGGAGAAAATCCTGACGTCAGCATGAGACCATCAGGTTATGCTTCTGATTTCATTTGCTGTTGCTAAGTCTGGCAGTAATAATAATCAATTGTGATCTCTGAATGGTTTTAGGAGTCTGTGTGTGTTTGTCACTATCAGAACTAGATAAAAAGGGAAGGGAAAAGTTTTAATTAAATAAAAAAAATACAGCGAGGGAGAGGGAAGTAGGTCAGTTATTCTGACTTTAACAACCTGAACATGTAGGTGTGATGAGGAATTTGGTGACAAAAGGTGACCTAAACACATTATTCACATTACTCTGGCCGATCATCAGTTGAGATGTTTAAATTAGCTACCGCCGCTGCTTAGCTTAGTTAATAGCAGCGGAAGCTAATCTACCTCAGCAATCTGTTAATAATCACAAAATAAACATCAAGTCAAAAAACAAAAACTATGATTGACTGGATGTTCTGTTCTTTGTGTGGGAAATGTCTCCGTGTCTTTCAGTGTTGAATCCTGACACATTTTGCGGCGCTGTGGTCAGTTGCTATGGCAACCAGTGTAGCGTACGACGCAGAGGGAAAAAAGGTGTTTTTACTTATCCTTTATCGGTTATTCTGCGTTATTTTTTCCGTTTGCTGTGGCTCTTTAAATTAATAACACGTCCATCTCCAGGTTTCATCTTGTTAGCGGGATTGTTCTAACGCGGCAGCGCGGCTACGGACGGCACGTAAGAGAATCGTCTTTCTGCCTTCCAGCATTGTGCGCATGCGCGAAATTTAGAACGCTATGGATGTGAACAATAACATGAAAGTAGTTTCCGAAAAGTTTTACTGGTTTCAAAAAGTGCCTCCAGTCACTGCAGTCGTGTAAGTAACCGGCTGAAACAAATTTTCAAAATCCTCTAATTATTCTGGCATTTATAAAATAGAAATATTCTTACAGTCACTTCGTTACATCACTAAAACTATTTCTAGATATTAAATTAAACCAAAATAAGATGGCAGAATGCATGTAATCTTTGGTTAACCACTTAACTCTTGTATAATACATTAGTTCACAACCAGGAGCTTACGTTGTTTACAGTTTACGACAATATTCTTTTATCTGTCCTTTAATTTTTTTTTTTGCTATCATTTAATATAACATCAATTGGGATTAAATTCCAGATTTGAACAACACATTTCTTTTCTGGACATTAGTTCTAACTTATTGATTTATTTAGCATTAATTTCCAGAAACAGAGTCGTGCTTCATCATCTCCCAAAAGCTGGGTTCGTTGAATGACTCAACGGTTTCCAGCTGCTGGTTTAGCAGGACTTTAATGAAGCTGCTCAGTTGTTTGGAGTTGGAGTTCGTTTAATTGTGTTGTTTGAAATTTGAAACACATTCTTACTGATTTCTCACTTCAGCAGCAGATTTCTGCATGACACGGATCGCTCATTAAGGCATGTGATTAGTTTTACAACAAGGCAGCAAATTAAAAATCCACCATCTCCATCTGCTGCCCTTATTATCTAAATAGATTTAATTTGATGATTTCATCATTTATTCTGTTAATTTAACTTGGCGTACACTTCATAACTTCACCAAATGGCCTCAATTAATCATTGATTGGTTTCTTCTAAAACAATAGTACTGCACGAATGATGTTTCTTGCTTCTCTTGTTCACATCCTAAACAAGACTGCAAGGAAAATTAAATTGTGAAAGAAAAAACTCGAAAAGCACAGCATCATGTTGTTTTTACCAAGAGTTATTTAAAGCTTTTTTTTTTTTTTTTTTAAGTGAGACCATTATAAATCTTTTCAAAATGTTATCCATCTTCCATGTGATATAAATTCTGTACAATGCAACAAAATATACACATACTTGCTAAAAATATCAATGAAAAAGGAGTGAAAACTTGGTTGCATAAGCATTGGAGCCCTAAATGAACATTTTGTTTACTTCTTTTTTTATTTAATTTATTTTAGCTCCTTATCTGCCGTGATGACACCATAGTCTTTACTTTGTATATTTTTCATGACTGGATTTTCTTTTTGGTTGTTTTCATTGTTTCCATTCGGTATATTTCTCTAGGTGTTCTTCCCACCTGATAGTCCAGTGGACTCAGATTGATTGGGGACCAAAATTGAAACATTTGTTGCATTTTGCTTTTGTGGTTCACGTTCACACCCATCTGGAAAAACTTGTTCCCCTCCTCATCTGTGAGGGCGCTGCACCAAGAACAACTGAAATAAACAACATGAAAAACCTCTGAAGAAAATTCAAAGCGCAACATCCTTTTTCACAAAATGTAAACAAAAATGGGTTTTAGCGTTTGTAGGATTTCTCTTCTGTCTTTGGTAAGAACCACAAGCCATTTGTCCTGCTATCGCTCAACTCTTGCATTTGTTACAGCTGTATTTACCCAGAATGCCGTGCGCTTTAGTCCTGTTTCTGGCAGACTGGGACCAAAATTGCAACAATTGTTGCGTTTTCAGCTGCTGCGGTTCGCTTTCTCACTGCACTGTGTTAAACCAACCAAACCAATTGAAAAACCTATTCCCCTCCTGGCCTGTGGGGGCGCTGCACCCTGAAGGAAACAACACAAAAACCTGCAAAAAAGACATTGAGCGCAACTTCTGCTTTCACAAACATATACAGAAATGGATTTTACCAGATGTATGATTTCTCTTTTGTCTTTCTCCCACTAGTGTAAAGATTTGAGTTTTTCTGTGTTTTTAGGTTTCTGTCTTTTGAGTCTCCATGTTGTCCTGTCTACCCTTTGATTGTTCCCACTGTGTCTCTTTCCCTGATTACCCTCTGTGTATTTAATGTCACCTGTGTCTCTGTGTGTTTGTTGGGTTCTTGTCGTGTCTTGTCTGGCTGCCTGTGCCGTCTGTTTTCTACCAGTTGCTACCAGATGTGAGTCTAGCCCTCTGCGCACTTTGTGCTGCCTGGGTTTTGGACTTTGTCCTACTGTATCATCATTAAAATCATCATTTTCATCACGCCAACCTGGGTTTTCCTCACCACCCCTCACCTCACTTCATGACAACTAGGGACATACTAGTTCATTTGTTTTTATTATGTTTACCCAGAATGCCCTGCGATATATATTTTTTTCCTGCTTTTGGAGCGGTCTCCGTTCACGTATGCATTCAAACCGCACCAGAGTTCACTTTAATTGAATTAAGTTTAAAGGGAACCAAACAGGACTGGAGTGAATGCAGCCTTAGAAAAATACTAACAGAGTTTGATTATTATGTTTTCAACCAGTGGTTTTTTCAACTGGTTTTGGAACATAACCAGTTTGTTATGTTCAAAAAACCATAACAAACTGGTTTTGGTTTGTTTTGACCAAAAGGTTTTTATGCCATAAAACTATCTCTACAGCGATGCATACCTTTTTTAATCTATTGTAAACATTTTTCTATTGTTTAGAAAAGATGCCACTGTAATTTAAAGGTGGGAATCTGTGAAAACGTGGATACAGAATCCACCAGGACCACTGGTATGTCTCCTGACTGAAATCCAGTTACATTGAAACATTCCTGTCCTCTTATTCAGTGACCCTACAGTTATTTAACAATGCATGCCACACACAGCACCTTATTTTCTGAACTCAAACATAGGGATTACCTCAGAAAGGACATTGCAGAGGTCTGTAATAACGGCCTGCATCCTTGATGCATGATAGGAAGATGTGCTGCGGGGGTGACATAAATACCAGGGAGACCTTTCCTTTGATTGTGTTTGGAGGTTTTTAAACGCCAGGCCTGTGCAAAGAAACTGAGCGATCTTATGAAAGGAAGGCTTTTGATAAGCTGGAAACAAACCGTGTGCTGTCAATGTAAAGAGCATCAAAGAGGAGGCCGATAATTACCAGGGAGTCTCATCTTTCAGCTCAGGTTATGATCTAGTGTTCCCCGTAAACATCCAATACTCTGCATCAAGAGTTCAGTTAATGAACGTCCTAAAAATGTTCCCAGACCTCGTTGCTATAAAAATGCTTCACTCGCTCGTTTTCTGCCCTCTTCAGGGTCGCAGGGGTGATAGACTTTATCCCAGCCAATCAGAGAGAGGTGGACGAAACCTAGAAGGGTCACCAGTCCCTCGTTGGAAATACATTAAAACCGGATTAGATTAACTCACTTCTAGATGCTTTTACTGATGGAACAAAAAATATTTTTATACAAGCTGTCTCCATGTCCTGACAGTTTGGTATGAGGCAGATAATCTGTGAAAAAAAAACGAGCTTCTCCCAGTGCTAACCAGTCAGAGCCAGGAGATGGGATCCTAGCACTGACAATCATGCCAATTTTCTTGTAATGGTAAGTTGTTTCTCCTCCATTACCAGCATGTTTACAAGGATGATTGACAGCGCTAAGCCCCTCCTCCTGGCTCTGATTGGTTGTTTTTGGTCGGGAACAGTCCATTTCTTCAGACAGCAATAGTAGCTCACAGATTATCTGTGTCATTTCAAACTGTCCTGATTGAACTGTCATAGTTTTGACAAATAAAAAATATATTTTTAATAAAATGTATATCACATCTTCATGACTTGCTTTTGATTTAACCATCTGATCTTGGAGGATCAAATTAAGCAAGGTCCAATACAGACGGAAACATGCCAGGAATTATCTGGATCTGTGGCGATAAACTATTCTTGTTTCCGAAAGTGTTACGTGTCAACTATTTAAATATGACCAGTTTACAGTACATTCTGTACAAATGTATAAGTTCATGTTCTCATTGAGTTTTAAGTCGTAACCAGATATTTTTAACCCCTTCATTCCACCTGCTAACGAACCAGTCAATAACCGATCAGCAGAGCCACAGAAAGTCTTCCCTTCTCACAGTAGCCGGGTCACCCAGAGGTTGAGGGCCGTCGGAAACCACATCTGGAAATCCTGATTCCCACGCGGAGTAGATCAAAAGAGACCATCAAAGTGATCTACACCTCTCCCATGTGGTGTTTGACATGGTTGGGGGTGGGGAGATTAGCTCGGTTCTTGTCCCTGCTGTCGTCCTCCCAGACTTGTGGCTAAATCATGCAGACAAGCATGTCCGACCGGTTCCATCTGGGCCTGCTTATCCCTTTACATAGCGGAGACGAGCCATCAGCCGCCGCAGCAGACAAGACTCTGGTATGACGTGGAGGATGGAAGAACTTCCCGTTTTCTAGGAAATGCATCAGGCCGGACAGTTCAGGTCACGTTGCAGTCTGAAAATCAGTTATTGCTGCTGTACACAGCAATAAAAAGAAATAAAGTGAGACTGGAATTATTAATTGAATTAACCATGATTAATTGAATTAACCATGATTAATCGATTATTGACTTAATTGGCAACTCATTTAATAACCAATTAATTGTTAACTGGGTTGTACAGATTTGAAAAAAGATCACTTGGTGTAAAAAAACTTATTCAGAGCAGTAATTAAGCCAAAACTGAACAGAAAATATAAACATTTTGCAATTAAGGTAAAACACTTTTGTCAGTAAATATGTTTTAGCCAAAACTATTCAAGTGGCAGTTTTAACTTCACCCAGTTCAGATGTCTATTTTAGGCAATACAAAAAAACATTTAGAAATACAATCTTTATTTTAGGCTTTAAAATAAGCTCCAGTAAACCATCAAATAAAACATCAAATATTTATTTTTGATGCTAGTTAGCACATCAAAAATAATGTGCTAAATTATTGCACAAATTCCAAAAATGTTCATTTTAGTCAACAAACATTGCCTGAATATACAATTCCCTTTATTAATTCCTTATTAAAAATGTAATTATTTGTTTATCTGCATCTTGGACATATTTCCAATTTATAAAAACTAAAGTGTAGGGCTGAAATGACTAATCGTAATTAATTGTAAAATAATCGTCAGCTAGTTTAGCAATTTATTAATTGTTAACTGGAGTATACAAACTCAAAAAGGCCATTTGGTGACAAAAAAATAATACGCAGTAATTATCCCAAAAATGGACAAAAAATGCATATAAATATTTGTAGACAAAATACTTTTGTCTGCAAATATTTTTAGCTAAAATTTCTGGGCATACTTTTAGCTTCACTTAGTTCAGGTTTACTAAAGGAATGCTACATTATTGCATTTTAGGCAATTACAGTGACTAATTTCTTTTTTTTTTTTATTTGAATTATTTATTGGCATGTTTTAATATTTCTAATGTATAAAAAAGACTTAGCTGTCAACCTGAATCGATTAATTGGATTAATCGGTTATTGAAATAATAGTCAACTATTTTAGCAATTGATTAATCATTGAGTTTACAGACTCAAAAAGCAATACATTCAGGGTGTTGTGTATATAAAAAAGGCTTAAGTGGTTCAATTAAAAATCTGTAGAATGTGCCATTTTTATCCAATTAATCACCAGAATAATCGATTAATCGGTTACTAAAATGATCAGTAGTTGCAGTTACTTCCTGTTAAAGTGAACAACTTTTCATTTCAGTGTAAAATGAACAGAGAAGATCAGAGAACGCTGACAGCAGCGAGTGGAGCTGCAGCAGGGCTTTGGGCCTGATGCAGTTTCCAATAGACATTCCTTCACGGTGAGAATGTGCGTTTGTGTTTCACCAGGTGCCTGGAATGCTTCTGGACAAACAGACAATAATTCACTTAAACAGCCTTTTGTGTTTCTCACCGCTGCACATTTAAGTCAGCGAGGAAGACAAACGTTGGACTCTTTGGGCAACAATGGAAATCTCTGTACGGCTGCAGAATTCCCCAACAGTCGGCCATTACATTGTTTGGGATTTATGTTCCCCAGCGGAGCAGCTCACCCGAACTTTCAGATACCAGAGCAGAGAGGAATGTTCAGCATTTCGCTCCAATATTCATTAGTCACTGCGTTTGACTTAATCAGTTCAACATAATTCAGTGATCAGCAGCAATAATGCGCCAGGAATGTCGGTGTTGTGTCTATTCTCATACCCTTAAATAGTCCTCGACTTTCGCCTTACTGGATGTAAAAGACAAAAATAACTGAAGCTACTTTCAGGAATTTCTAGGTAATCAAAGTTACATTTTAGGCATTTTTCTACCCTGAGATATTACGCAGCAATGGAGATAAGTATCAGTACATCCATAGTGTTACATAACAGAAACATTACCATGGATACAATGTTGGCCTTTTACACAAAGACATTTAGTTCATGATAAATTAGCAAAACAGGTATCAAGAAAACAGGCTTATTTTTTTGCATACCCCAGAATATATGAATGACCGCAAGCTGCTCAAAATAAACCCACATCATCACTACTCCACCACCGTGCCTGGCAGGATGCTGGAGGCATTCTGCCTGATCCAGAGTTTAGTCACTATATCTACTGTCACCTGGATGGATGGATGGATGGATGGATGGATGGATGGATGGATGGATGGATGGATGGATGGATGGATGGATGGATGGATGGATGGATGGATGGATGGAGGGTAATAAACAAATAGATGCATATTTAATCAATCATTAAAATCAAAAACTGCCAACCTTTCAAAATAAAAGTCTTAGACTTTTAAGTGATTGTTGCATAAACAGGTTCCATGTTGCTGATAAATTAAAAACCATTCATGTAAAGAGACTGTGTTGACCTTTCAAAATAAAACTCTTCAAAACAAAAACAATCACAATTTTTTTTAAACAGTCAGAAACTTTTTCAGATATACAGTACTACAGACTGCTACAGGTGATCTTTCCTATCAACAGTCATCATGCTCTACCGTAACTCTTTGAAGAATGTGAATTAATGAGTTACAGCATTTCATTTCCCTTCAGGATAAATAAAGTATTTTTGTATATGAATTTGAAAACCAGCTGATCAAATGTGCTGGAGTTCCACTGGTGTTGCTAGGTAACGGGCGAGTTCCGCTGGGGTTGCTAGGTAACGGCCGAGTTCTGCTGGTGTTGCTAGGTAACGGCCGAGTTCCGCTGGGGTTGCTAGGTAACAGGCAGGTTTTTGAAACAGCTCATTTTCCAGACACCAAAAAACAATAACGTATTACCATAAACCGGCTGGATGGGTTTTTTTGTTTTTAAGTTTTCAGAACAAGATGAGACCCAAATGTAGGTACAAAAACGTGTCAATTGTTGCAGAACTTTATACATCTAAAACAGTTGGCATTGCTTTGCTGCTCCATTATGTTGTGAGATACTTGTCATCTCCCAAAGGCGGCCGTACGAGAAAAAGAGGAGAAGCTAGAATTAGAGAGTGGCTACACAGAGGAGGACAGAAATAGCTGAGGGTGTGTAGGCCCCACTCCGACCACTGGCATGCACGAGGAAGCAGCCTCCATTCCACAGACTAGCAGATGGTTTAGAGACGCTACATCCCACATGCGAGCGCCGGCCGGCCTTCTCCACCCTCGGCTATTCTGGGCCTCTCTGCCACTGTGGTGGCTTTCACTCAGAAACCACACAAATAAAGCCTGAGCAGGAAAAGCATGAGAAATAGGAAGGTCTGGTGTGGAGCGGAGGAGATGTTTGTTCTGCACGGCTTCATCTTTGTTGTTTTTGTTTTTACTTTTAATTATGACGTGTGAAAGCCACTTCAGAGGAGTAATGCTTCGCTGCACTGCAAAAACACAAAGTCTTACCAAGAGTATTTGGTCTGGTTTCCAGTGCAGATGTCTTAGTACACTGGAAATAAGAGAAAATCAACTTTTCAGCTTATTTTTACTCACTTACTTTTTCCACTGGTAGATTATTTCTACTTGTAACAAGACATTTTCCCATGTTAGAAGTGAAATAACCTGCCAACAAAACTACAACGGTTTAAATCAATATTAAGGAATTATTGACTTAGAACAAGTTAAATTTTGCTGAAATGTAAGTCAGTTTTGTCTTACTTCAAGTGAACTAAGATACTAAAAATTCTTGGTAAGATTTTGTGTTTTTGCGGTGTGAAGCAGAAACGTAAGTTTATTTAATGAGGAAACTCCAGTTAAAATGTTTTCTATTTGTGAAACTTTTCCTAAATAAGTCAGTTTCCTCTTAACGAGGCCAAACACTCAGTTAAAAGCAATAATTAGTGAGAGAAAAGTGCTAATCTGTCCAGTATTGATATGATACAATTGTCATTATATTTTTAAAATTGCTTAGTTCTTTATCATTTTAGTTACAGTTTACTAAAAACCACAATACAGTTTTATATCAGTCTTAGAACTTTGGTGTGTTTTGATGTCATACGTTGAGTTGAATTTACAAACCTCATCTAAGAAACTTTGCATCTCCATTTGAATCCCAAATCCGTGTCGAGACGCAGCTGCACCCAAATCCAGTAGCTTTAATGCGTTTCCTCAAAACGATTCAAAGGTTAAAACACAGCGGATGCAGTAAATTCTTGTTCTCCTGTTTACATTAAAATGAAAGTAAAAAGTATTTTGTGTTGGATTTTAAACTTTCAATTGGAAGAAGATAGTAATTTTCCTATAAAAATCTCGGCCTTTTGTTTCAGCTGTAGTGGATCAAATTAGTCTTGAATTGTGGTTGGGAGCCTCAGGATGGTTCCAGGAACAAAATGGCCGCCAGGCTGAACTTTTGGACAGAGTCACCGGCATTCAACAACAGAATGACTCTAAAAATACCAAAACTTTTACATTAAAATTCATCCAGTGTCCATTGAATAAAAAAGTTTTACTTCGTTTGAAAATCTATAAACAGATTTAAAACCTAAAAATAGTTGGTAATATTGAAAAATCCTTAAAAATTTTTTTTAAAGGATTTTGTAACCTTTGTGGTTTAAAATTGGTTTTATTTGATGGACTAAATGTGAAAAATCTAAAAACAGATTCAGTTTGAGTAACAAGTTTCTGTTTTAAGCCTAACTAAAGTTTCACAACAAACAAATTACACAGAACGACTTTAGATGAACACTTAAATACTTTTACTGACATTAAGTCATTCAGTTTTTTCTGTACATTCATGAAGCAGACATGACTCAGGCTGTTGTCTTATTACCGTGCTCACAGGTGCATGCTGGGTAAAGTTGTCAGCATAATGTGCAGACTGTTTATCTTAATCTTTTTATTCCAGGCTGGACCGCAGAGATGTTGCGTCTCATTCGGTCCAGACTGCTGATGAAACTCCAGCAGAGTAAAGATTCAGCCTCGGAGGAGCAACATGTCTGCCTCGAATGCGTCATAATCCTCTTTCTGCTGCTCGTCCCAACACTCACTCTGAAGGCGCCCCCTGCTGGACAACAGCTGCACGACAACAGAAAGGAATCTGCTTCACCAAATCCAGCCGGTTCCGTCTTTTTATGACTATATGTGGAAATCCTAGGAGAATTTAAAAATTAATTGTTTATTGTTTAGACAAAATGTTTTGTTAATAACTGTAAGGATAAGCTGATTTTTTTTAGTAATCTCCTCTGAAGTGGCTTTCACACGTCATAATTTTTTTAGTAATTATTTCTATGTCATTATAATATCAAAATCACACAATTTCACTATGAAGTGATTTGTTCTTACAATAGTATATATTTGAAGGCTAATTTCGGCCAGTTGTTCTCTAGCTCCCTCCTCAGGTTCACTTAGGGACCGTCAACAAAACCAACCGAACCAAACACTCCTGTCAAACAAATGTTAATAAATGCCTTGCCTTCTGACCAACTGATACAAAAAATTAATACTTCTACCTGAGACACACTACCCCCTATTAAAATGTCAAGTCATATTCAATATTTTAAATCATTTTAATATTAAATAATATGTTTTCTAAAATAGCTTGTAGGTCATGTGACCTATTGAGTCAAAATGAGCTTAAAGATTTGCTGTTTTATATCAACCTTCCAGGCCTCTCAGGTCTTCTGAGTTCTGGGGTTCTGCATCCCCAGAACCAGAACCAAACATGGAGAAGCAGAATTCAGTTTCTATGCACCACAAATCTGGAACAAACTTCCAGAAAACTATAAAACAGCCAAACACCAAGTTCCTTTAAATCCAGACTAAAACCCTTTGGAGTTGCTTTTGAAACAATAAAGGAAACATTGATCAATAATCTGATATGTAACCACGGCAAAATGTTGACTGGATGTTCTATGACTTCTGATGTAAAACACTTTGGAATGCCTTGTTGCAAATAAGCTTGATTGAATGATTGACTGGTTGATTGATTGATGCTCTGCTTGTATCTTATGCAGATTTTGGTTTTCTTTCTGCTCATGTGTGACTGCATGTTTTGCACCTGAACAGAGGGAAATCCTATTGGACTGAGAGGGAACAGTGTGAGGTTCTGGGAAAGTGACGCCCTGTTTCGTAAGGATTATTTCCCATGAGGAGTTTGACGGCTGTAGTGGGCTGCTGCTGCAGCCGTTGCTGGTGCAGCTGCTGCTGCTGCTCCCTCTGTGTGGCGGCCGGCTGAAAAAAGCCTGTCGACTGTATCAGCTCATCTTTGACCCCAGCAGAGTGAGGCCATCCTGCCTTATCAGCACATCTGCAGGGCCAGCCCCAGGTTTCTCTTTATTTTGGTTTTTTTTTTGTGCTGCCATGCCTCTGGGTTTCATTTGGGCTGTTTGTTCCTGAATGCAGGCTGTGGGCATGAAGAACAATGCTGCGTTCAGAGAGCGAGGCAGAAACCGCACGTAGCAGTCCCACCACCATTATGTAAGGAAACTCCCGTCACCTCCCTGCCTTCATTCCTCTCTCTGCAGCTAAAAATATAGTTCGTTTACGACTGCCAAAATAAATAAACGCAATTAAAAATACCTGTTTGAATTACAGTAACTGTTGGGTGTTTATATTTCTCCCACACGTACATACAAGCAGAAGGAAAAAAGACTAAACTTTTGAATTAACATGTTGAATTTCATGGCAATAAAGTCAAGAACAAACAGACTAAAGAATAGTTCAACAGCTAATCCATAAAATACCTGATCTTTAATTATTTAATTCATCTATATGTCTATTTATTTTTTATCTCTATTTTTATTTATCTATTTATTTTTATATTTATTGAGATCTTATTAATTATTATTTTATTCAGGTGTTTGACTTGCCTTCCAGAGATGCTGTTTATTTAAAATTTTGTTGCATTTTTGGAAACTGCAGCTCAGAGGAGGAGCTTCATTGTTGAAGGCGGAGCTAAGTCCACTCAGGCGTTTTGCACAGCTGAATGGTTGCCATGGAGATTAAAGCATTTCTCAAACATGCATGAAAAATCATCAAAGCAACACTCCAGGTTTGTTTGTTTGATGCAGGAAAAATAATACAACATGGTGTGGAGCTCAAAATTGTCAACTTTACACAATACCTCGTCACATTTGTTTTTGTTTTTTTTTTACAATTTTCCCCCCTAAATCACTTTAACTCTGAACTTTCCTCCACATCAGATTGGACTGAAATCAGCCTTAGCAAGGACGACTCGGCGCTCTGGCTACAGGTTCAAGGTTGCTGCGATAATGAATGTGTAGCAACATTTCAGGCCAGAGTGCACATTAAACCAGAACTCAGTGCAGAAACGCGCTCAAAGCAAAGACTTACTGACGAGGTGAGTCACTGTTTCAGCTTCACACTGCAGAGTTAAACTCAAACAATTAAACTGGCTCATAACAGCATGTATGTATATATTTAGACTTAAGTTTTAATCCAAGGGAGGAAGGGAGAGGTTCAAATATAAAGTCAGAGGTTTAGCCAATTAATTGTTTTATTGTTTTATTTTATTTCTACTTAAACTGATTTGTTCAATTTTATTTCATTGTAATTAATACATGCTGTTTTTGTTTTATTTTTATATAAACTTTTTAATCTGTCTATGTATATATATATATATACATATATATATACTGTACTGTAAATGTGCTGTACTGTAATTTATTCACTCAGTTTTTCCTTTTAATTTTTTCACTTTTTCACTCAAGTCTTTTTTATTGGTTTATGTTATTGTATTATTTATATTTATTTAATTTTAATTAATTCAACTTATTCATTTCCTTTTAGTTCATTACATTTTTTTCTTTAACTTGAATTTGTCATACTATTATTATTTGCTATTTACAATGTGAATTTAATTTAGTTTACTTTAATTTAATTTTCTTTTATTTACCGCTTACCCGGAACCTGCTATTGTGACGCATAATTCCACACGGAAGGTTTTGATCGTTGCACCCGCGAGCTGTCAAGTCAACAGAAGTAGCTCCCAGCTTACCAGTGAGGTAAGACGTGTCATGATGGAAACTTTAAACTTTTGTTGTAAAACCCCCGGTTTCTGAGTGAAGATGTTGTTGTTGGGTCAAACCGGAAGGAAACCAGTTTAAACTGGTTGTGTTGAGCTAAATACCGCGTTTCAGTGCTAGCCGTGACTTTGCCATCGCTAATTAACGCACCTAGCTTGTTTTGACGCTGTCAAGACTTTATGGAGTAAACTTGTGAAGCTTAAAGCAAAGTTCAGATCCGTTTGAAATATTTATTTGTATATTTCGCAGCTCTCGTGTCAGCGGAGGCTAACACCCCCTGGTTCATGATTAACATGGTGATCCAATTATGTCTGCTAACTGGCCAGACACAACAACAACACTGTGCAAACTGGGCACTACAGAGATTATTCAGCTTGATCTCCGTTATTTTTAGACAAAGGTGTCGGAAAGTAGATTAAAAATAAGAAAATATGGATCAGTACCAGATACTGTTATGGGAATTCATAACAATATCCGGTTTAAACATACAGTAGCCAAAATAATGAAAATATGATTATATTAAGACATATTTTACCAACAATGTGACATTTATCAAAGTGAGCAGAATAGAAATATCCTTTATTGTCCCACAGTAGGGAAATTCAGGTGTGACAGCAGCAAGTCAAAAGGGGAAAATAAGATGATTTGGTTATCTTTCTGTTGAAATATTCCTGGATTTATGTCTCTGTAAAGGTAGAAAATGTTTAAATATTATTTAACATGGTCGCAGAACCTGTCATTTTAACAGATGTAAGTCCAATGTTCTCTGGTGCTTAAAAAAAGATGTTACACCATACCGTAGAAATAATGTTTAATGTGCTGTAAGGAGATCTTCCCTGCCAACAATCATTTGGATTAATATGAGTTTAGTTGCCTTTTTTGGATCAAACAGTGTTTTGAATTTGAATTGAATTTGGGTAAGGAATAAGTAAATTACTCGTATGATAAATTCAAACCGGAGCAATATTTTCCATTTGCATGTTTATTTCTCTCTTTTCTCTCTTTCTACAAAAACCTGATGATAAAAGTATTCAGTCTGGTGCTTTGGTCTCAACTACGACAATTTTGTTTACAGAGACTCCATAGTTAAGTTTATTTGTTGTTTTGTTTATTTATTTTGGCTATTTAAATGTCTTCAGTCCCAGTGTTAAATATTTATTAGAATTTAAAGTTTATTGAGAATCTTGAGAATGTGTTCCAGCATTATTATTATTATTATTATTATGCCATCACCGTTAAAATAAATAATTTAATTTTTTATCATAACGGGCCTAGTTTTATGTAGTCTTTAGCAAAACCTAATGTAACAAGTGCTGTCACTATGACAAATGTTGCTTGATAATAAATTGTCCCAGAAATTATTTCGATAAACGATAAAATTGTTGTTTTGACACCATTTTCAATTAATGACACAATAACGCAAGAACACATTCTCAAAAATAAAAAAGCCCTCTAAATTCTAATGAATATTTAACACTGGAACTGAAGACATTTTAAATACTCAAAACAAACAAAACAGAGACTTTAAAATAAACTTTAAAATCTTTAAAATAAACTATAAAATTGTCCCAGCTGAGACCAAAGCACCAAACTGAAGACGTTCATCATCCAGTTCTTGGTGAAAAGAGATAAACTATGCAAATGGAAATTACCGAGTTCCCCTTAATTTGTCATCCGATCAGTTGATCTATTGATTGTTGTGACAGGCCTCGCAGCACTGTTTTATTTTTTTTTTCAGATTTTTAGTAACAAGTTTTGCATTTTCCTGCAAGATGGCTCAGACAGACAGCAAGGTTCTGGTTCTGGGAGCACTGGCCGGAGTGGCCGGCCTCAGCCTGGCTGTGGTGTGTTACCGCGGCTTAAGATCCAAGCGAAGAGTCTCCTGGCCGGGCTTCTACCAGAACCGAACCAACGACCCGGGATCCGGCCTGTTGCTGGTGGACGGCCCTGTTCTCCCCAGGGGTCAGGCCGAGGTGCTGGAGCGCCTGGAGGCCCTGATCCAGTGTGTGTCTGAGCTGAAGGAGGAGATGAAGGCACTGAAGACTGCGCTGCCCGCCCTGCCGGACCAAGTCAGGGAGGAACTGAAGGGCCACAGCGAGGCGCGGCGAGTCAGCGCCCAGCAGGAGGAAAAGATAGCAGGCGCCCCAGCAAGAGCGAGGGAGGGTGAGTCTGTCAGGGGCAAAATCATCCAAATATTAAAACATCTCTGCATGCAATCATCCTCAAAAGGTCCTAAAACTAAATACCTGGAAGTCAGGTAAACAAAAATCAGCTAAAAGTAACTCCGGATATAGAAGAAGTAAATGAAAGGATAAATAAGAATAAGTAGCTATATATGGACTTCCTACACTGCAAAAACACAAAATCTTACCAAGTATTTTTGTCTAGTTTGTAGTGCAAATATCTTATTACACTTGAAATAACGTACAGGTAACTTTTCAGAAAACTATAGGAGCTTGTTGTGAGTCAGTTAATCCTTAATATTGATTTAAAGAGTTTTAGTTCCACTGGCAGATTATTTCTGTGCATTATTATCAACTGTGCCTTTACCTAGCAACGCCAACCAAGCCCAGCCCGTCGCCAAGCAACCCAGTTCTAGTTCCATTGGCAGATTTTTTCACTTCTAACATTGGGAAACATTTCTTGTTATAAGTGAAATAAACTGCCAGTGAAATTAGAACTTTTCAGTGAAACGTTAGTAAAAACGTTTAAGAGTTAATAGAGGAGCCATGTTGTTATGACTTCCTGAAGTCGGAGTTTCAGACACGGCAAGAATTTTTTTTAAAGAGACAGAGGCCCAATTTTAAGGTGCTCAATTGCAAGTGAAATTTCTTTCATGTCACATTTGACCCATTACATCAACAGAGACTTTCAAGTTATTTCAGTGACCAATAGCAGTTTTTTTCATGCGTATAATCTGAATATAATTCTCACCTTCACTTTGTTCAAATCAAATCATCATTAAAAGCTTTGGGCTCTTAATTACAGCAGACTCCAGAACTTAAAACATAAACAATGAGACTAGCTAACTTGTCGTGTTCAATTATGGAGGAAATTATAGCTCCTATTGGTTATTTCTCCTTTTTAATTCAGTATAAAGGTGAATGGATTTTCTTCCCCACCTGTGGAACCAGTTTGGTCGTTTTATGTTTCGAATTATCCTCTGACTCATTAGCCTAAGGTGCCGCGTAGACATGGCAGAATAATCAAGCAGCTTCTTCAACCGTGAACCGGCACCTTGAACCCACGCTGCTGTTTACTCAGACAGAGTAAACAGCAGATGGGTTTCGTTTTTCCTTTTTAAAAGGTTCAACTTATGAAAACAAACACCAGCAGCAAAAAGACAGAGATTAATCCAAGGTCTGAAGGCGGGATTGGAGTTTCTCTTGTGCTTGACTCTATTCATTCATGACTGAATGAAAAGCAGTCCGACTGCACGACTGAGAAAACGCATCAGAAATAGTTTTTCACAAACAGGGATATCTCTGCTCTGATATAAACAGACAGTTTTGCTAATTATCTTGTGGACGTTTTGCAGTGTGACGTCATGCGTGGAGAGCAAAGAGCTACTTTGATATTAATCCCATCAGATTTTATTTTATCTTCATGGTTTAGGTTTCTTCTAGCAGCGGGGATGCTGGTCAGTTCCTTCTGTCCTTGTCTTGTCAGAAATGTTTCTTTTTCTAGTTTAAAGAGAAAAGCAACTTGATAAATTTGACTCAGAAAAATGAGCGTGGAAAATAACGTTTTCGCCTCTGTGGAGCATTAAAGACTATTTCTATCTTCTATCTCCATTTAAAATAAGTTATTTTAACTTATATTTTAATAATAATGACTGAAAAACAGATTACAATTGTAAAAAGTAAAAATTTACTTTGAAATATAATTTTTCTTTCTTACCTTCCCTTCAACTGTCAATATTCAAAGTGTCATGAAATGTGTTCTAGATGCTAATGTGACACTTAGCCAGTTGAACCAAAGCTCAAGTCAGACATAAATAATATTGATCAAAAGGTCAAAGGTCACAGAGAGAAGGAAGAACTGATGAGAAATGGAGGGGATGAAGAAAATAGATATTTTTTCCATATGATGCAACTCTAGTCATGTAATCAAATAAAATGAAAAAATACGGTTGGCATTCATGAAATTTGTTTTGTGAATAAGAAACAAACATTGTAACAACTGTGTTATTACCCAAAATGCAACAACACAGGATTCCTTTCTTTAGATTATTTGATGAATAATTGGACAGCAAAAAAAGGGCCCAATATGATCGTTTTTAAAGAGTTTGAATTAGCCGATGTTAACGCTGCCATTTAAGGAGTTCTGGGTAGAAAACAGGGTTTTTTATCTTAAATGAAAAATGTACGTATGTTTTGGCTTAGTTGCGGCTCTGAAGGTGTAGTTCTTTTAGCAAATTGCCTTTTTCATATTCTGTACACTCCAGTTAACGATTGCTAAATTATTTGACTATGATTTTAATAATCGATTAATTGTTTTGGTTCTACATATTATAATTGCCAGTAATACAAAAGTAGCAGTAATAGTAGCCAAGTTTGTATAATTTTTGAATAGCAGGTGGGGGCTGCACAAAATCAGCTGGAGGGCCACAAGTGGCCCCCAGGCCTCACTTTGGACACCCCTGGCTTACATCACTGCCTCAGTGGATGTTGGGTAACCCGACTGAAGCCTGCAAGTTCTTTTCTGGTCATGCATGTTTGTTGGAAGTGGGATCCGGACGGCTGATTGGTGGAAAACAGCTGCACATCACATGGCGCGTCTTTCATAACATTTCAGAAACAGTTCAGCTCAGCCGGCCTGCCTCCGCTGTGTTACAGCCAGTGGCTGGCAGAGCTGATGCGATGCGGTCAGCTGGCGTCTGCTTACAGCCAGCAGCCATATCAGATGCTCTTAATTACAGCTCAGGTTCAAAAGAAATCACCAAATGCAAACACCTCTCATAATTAAAGAACCCTCCCTGCCGCTCTGTTATTTCTACAAACAGTGTGTGTGTGTGTGTGTGTGTGTGTGTGTATGTGCGCGTGCGGGCGTGCGTGTGCGGTGATGAAAGTTCAGGGGAGTGTGTTCTGCTCTCCTACCGGAGCGAGCCAACGTCTGATCCTCTGCACGCTCAGTGTTGCTCACACTGCAAAAACACAAAACTTAGCTTCTAATGAAAATATCTCAGAACACTTTAATTAAGACAAAACTAACTTTCAGGTAAGTTTTCAGCAATAAATATGAGCTTGTTTTAAGTAAATAATTCCTTAATGTTGATTAAAAAAGTTCTAGTTCTACTGGCTGATTATTTCACTTATAACATGGGAGAAATATCTTGAAATAATCTGTGTAAGTAGTACTTTTTCATCAGTCAATCAATTAATACTATTTTAGTACACTTAAAATAGTTCTAGCTTATTTTAAGTGTGCTAAAATATTTGCACTAGAAACTAGACTAAAATTTCTTGCTAATATTCAGTGTTTTTGCAGTGCAGCTGGCTGGGAAGTGACATATTTCAAACCCGTATCTAAAGTTGTCATAATAATAAATTCTGTTGGAAGATAAATTGTTCCAGAAGTTTTTGTGATAAACAATAGTATTGTTTTTTTAAGTAATATAACTACTATAGCATAGCATAGTAATGCAACAACAGATTCTCGAACATCAATAAAGTTTGAATGTTTAACTCTCAGATACAAATGATTGAGCTCATTTCAATTTATTACGTGATTCGTTGATTTGTTGCTTATTGAGACAGTTTTTTAAATTGTTATCACATTATCACTCCACCCCTACTGTGATTTTACTTAATTTCCCTTTGGAATCATTAAAGTATTTTTGAATTTGAACCCAAAGAAAAAAAATATATTAACTCTTTTTTTTTAGTGTGTTTATTTCACTTGTAACGAAACGTGTCCTTTGTTATCAGTGAAATAATCTGCCAGTGGAACTAGAACTGGGTTGCTAGGCGACAGGTTGGGCTTGGCTGGCGTTGCTAGGTAACGATTGTGAAATAATTTGCCAGTGGAACTTTTTTTATCAATATTAAGAAATCATTTACTTAAAGCAAGCTCATATGTCTTGATGAAAAGTTACTCATAAGTTAGGTTTATCTTATTTAAAGTGTACGAAGATATTTGCACCAGAAAATAGACAGAAATTATCGGTCAGATATTGTGTTTCTGCAGTGTGGTCATCACTTTTAAAGTATATTATTACACCCCAGTCAAACCTACTGTTACAGTCAAAGTTTACAGGGAAGGAAAAAGGTTTTTTCATTCAAATGGTTTGGAAATCTACTCCATCCTGGCAGCAGGTTACCAACAGGGGGCGCCAGTGAAATAGAAACAGCAGCATGTTGTGCTGTTGCTGAAAATGATGGACGTGTGTGAAAGCATGACTTTATTACCCTCTGGAAGTGATGAATTATGCAAGCCTGATGGTTTTTGTTGCTTTTATCTTTCTCTTTAGACAAGTAGTGTAATTATTATTCTATTTTTATTTCAGTGTGTCCTTCATGTTTGCAGAAGTTGTTCACCTGTGACCAGTGTGACAGTTTAAGCCTAACCGCAGGGTCATAATGCACTTCAGCTCTGCAGAACTCGTAGCTGTTTATCTCACAGAGACTCGCTTTCTGTTCGAAAGCAGATCCATCAGTCATGCCGCCCGTGAGCCACGATGTCAGAGCCCTCATCTGAAGGCATCCTGTAGGAACTTGTAATTCGTTAAACAGTTCCCGCTGAGTTTATTTGGATCACATCGCTGTAGCTCAAGGACATTACCACCTCTCTTTTTTTATCTCTTCCTAAAAAATAGCATTTCTGACACCGGATAGTTGTTGATTTAAGCGGATGTTGGGTAGAGTTTTGTTTGTGCGTGGGGCAAGCCTGTTCAGAAATGTTAAGAAGGAGAAAAAAGGCGCTCATTGTCTGCTTTGTGATTAAAAGCTTTAGATGAGCTGCCACATGACGTCATTCAGGCTTTGCTCCACACCTGTCAGTTCGTGAGACGTTCGCCTCCGTATCGTCGGATTAATTAGAGGCGCTCAGCCAAACAAACACATTTATTCACCTTGGTTTGTTTGGGGGCCTCTGTTTACGCTGTGAATGGAAAAATAACATGTTTGAAGAGTTTGACCACACACGACTGTGTTTTTAATTAATTACTCAGCATTCAATTAAGGCTGGACGATATGGCTTATCATACCATATCCAATCTCCAAATTTATCAGATTTTTTACATTTTTGTTTTTTTACAAAAGGCTTATAAAAGTGGCTTTTATTCCAGTCATCTCTTTCGACAGTTGTAGGACAAAGTATTATGCCTAAAATAATTAGACTATAGTCATAACATTATGATAAAAAAGTTGTTTTAATGAGAAAAGAGCTTCAATAAAGTTATCAAAATATGTGTGATCAGTTCCGTCTGTGTGGGTCTTTCTTTGAAATGGACTCAGTTTCAAAGATCATTTCAAAGTCTTGTTACTGATAATAATTTGATAATGCATTAAAAGATTAAATTGGACCTATTATGCAAAATTCACCTTTTGCATATTTTTATGCGCTAGTGGAGCTGTTGTCAATGGTTTCTAAAAGCAGCCCAAGTGCTTAAAAATATCCAGACAGTTTCTGGCAACAAACTAATGTCTTTTGCTCTATGAAAAATGAGCCATTTCAAAAACCTTTTGTTTCTGAGTCACACTGCGCCGTTACCTAGCAACCCCAATGAAGCCCATACCGTTACCTAGCAACCCAAGCTGAGCTCCAGCATGTATGCGCTGTACAATGGAAAAGACAAGTGTTTTGTTGTTGACTCTCCATCCAGAAACAACTCACTGCAGGAAGCTCCACTTCCAACTTTCTATCTAAGAAACTTTTCATTTTTATTTAAAAAAATTGTTCAATTGAACTAAAAAAATATGAAAATTAGATGCCTTTCTTTTAGAACAGCAAACATGCAAAATCCTTAAACATTTTGGATCTACGAAGAATAAAATCCCTTTCCAACAGGAAAAAAAAACAAATGTATGTATTAATATTGGACGACTTTATTTGCTTGATTTTAGTTTTGCCTTGTTTTCTTGGCCTGTGACTCTACAGTTTGGCCCACGTAACAAAAAGTTTGGACACCCCTGGTATAAGAGCAGCTTAAGGCGTGAAACTTTTCCCTTGTGCTTTTTTTAGCTGACTCATTCTGCAGGTGGACGTCAAACTGTCACATTCAGTGTATCTTTCATGGAACGTTATTGCCAAAGGTATTTTTTCATACACGATGGTGGAAGCTGAGTTTCCACTCCGTTTTTCCCCCCTCGGCTATTTCTGGAACAAAGTTTCACCACATCCAAGCAGAGATGCTATTTATAGCCGTATAGTAAAGACGAAACCGGCAGCAATAAAACAAACACTGCTTCCTTCATTACCGCCTTGTAATGTCATCTCCTGGTTGTGACTAACAGGTGGCAGCTTTCTTTATTCACCTGGTGAGGTGAACAAAACATTCTGCTAAAAAAAGATTTCATCAACTGGTTTGAACTCATATTGAACTTTTGGATAAAAAATGATTTATAAATTAATCTTTTTAAGTTGAATCAATGTGAAAAAGTGAAGTATTAGATTGGCCAACTTGGTATCCCACAATGCATTGTGCTACAACTAATTAAGCCACTTTTTTCATTTTGTCACAGAAATTTGTTTTAAGATGTTTAAGGTAGACTCCAAATCTTTTGTCATGTAATCCAAATTGTCGAGTTAAAAGTATTTACAGGCTAAGAAGAAAAAAAAACTAAGATCAAACAGTTATTTTTTTATTGGAAAAGGATTTTATTCATCATAGATCCAAAATGTTAAAAGGATTTTGCAGGTTTTGTGTGTTTAAAAAATGCATCTAATTGAATAAATTTACAGATTTGTTAAAGCAGTTTTAAAAAGTTTCTTAGCTGTTAAGTTTTTAAGTAACTTTGAATAATTAATTGAGCGTACTGCACTGTTTGATAATTAGGATCAATTGTAATGTATGATTAAATTTAAATAATCAATTTTTGCGGTTCTTTGAGGCAGCATTTGTAGTGAATTGGTACTAAATGAACTGAATTGAAATGAAATTATTTTCACTTATAGAAACAGTATTTGAGTCGCTTTCTTTCTAAATGCTTGCTACATCTAGCCAAGTTGAATGCGTTCTAATAAAAGCTGATTTGAGTGAAGCAAAGTGGGATTTTCAGTAAATTCTCAACATTATGACAATTAGATAAGGTCAGGAAAAAGTTTTGATTTAGTATGAATAGCGAGGGAAAGCGAAGTAGGCCAGTTATGCTAGCTTGACTTTGACAAACTTAACATGTACGTGTGCTGTGGAATTTGGTGTTTCGGTTCATTTAAAAAAAGGAAACCCACACACCAACCCTCTGTCTGTGGGTCGCTTCACAGTACAACAGATGTTTAAATTAGCTAGTCAACCACCGCTCTGGTAGGTTAGCTAATAGCAATGATCACTTATTAATAATCACAAAATAAACATAAAACTGTAACGAACTGGATGTTCTGTTCTTGTGTTGGAAAGGTTTGCATGTTTTTTGGTGTTGAATCCTCAGCTGCAGTCAGCCTGTTGCTATGACAACAAATCTGTGTGTAGCATAGCCAACACAGAGAGAGGGGGGAAAAATAATGCAAGTGGTTTTGAGTTGCTTTTTAACGGTTTTTCTGCATTATTTCTCCCTTTGCTGTGGCGAACTGCATTACATTAATGATAGCTGCATCTCCAGGCGTTATTTTGTTAACAGAGTTGTCCTACCACAGCAGCGCGGCTACGGATGGATGAACAAATCGTCTTTTACATGCATGAAATTTCCGGATGTAAACAATAACATGCAACATTTAGGGTGTTACAACATAGTCAAATTTATTAAGTTACGCTCAAGAGTTAACTTAAACCAAAATGTTTGAGGCAACAAGTTTGAATATATTTTTTAAGTACGGACAAAAGTACAGTTTTGTGCAATATCGTGTCATTACAACATGAAATTATCAATTTAGTAAAGTTGTGTAAACTACAGATGTACGGTTTGCATATACTAATATTTTTTTTAGGCACCACGTTTGCGTAAGCTTTTTAAGTAAATTCCACTCATTATATTTTACAGTGTAGGGGTAAACCCTACATAAGGATCCCTGTTAGGCTTTCAGGGAGGCATGGGGGCTAAATAAGTGGACTCTCTCCAGTCAGTCAGGTATTGTTTAACTGCAGCCTTTCATTGATCCTGTCAACAGATAATGAATAAGTTGGACGGCATGTTCCCAGGCCCAGAGATGTTGGGATGGTAACTCTTGTTTGTTTTGAACAGGGTAACCACAGAGACTGGCACCGCTAAGCTCTTTTGAGACATCCTTTCTTTGCCCCTTGGGGTCTTCAAACCGAGTGGCTGATTCCCAGAAAGTGCAGCTCTTCTAATCCTCGACTTTTTACAAAAGGTGGAGTGTTGCAAGGTGGCATTCAGTCGGTCATTTTGAATGTCTGCTTGCATCTGAATACGGAGCAACAAAACGGGAGGGAAAAAGAAGAGTTTTAGTCCAGAACTGAAAACCTGAAAAGGGCTTGGCAATAAATCAGTAACCATATATATTGAGATAGACACATGTTCAATATCAATAGATAAAACATCCAATAGATAGTTCCTACAAGTCTGAACCGTAAAGGATCCGCGCCACCTCAATAGGCAAACGCATGTGATTGGGGTCAAACAAAAAGACAATATGTGGAAACTCTTGACCAGTGTGAGAGAGAAAGATACATGAACAAAATGGCCGCTGTCGGGAAAATATGTCAGAGGATGTGAACAAAGCTGCTTCTGATCTTCTATGACATAATTAACTGCTTACAACAATAAACAAGTCACAAGCTCAGAACGAGCTCTCACCTCGTTCCTATCTAACTTGTAAACATTATAAGTAATTACAATTATTACGAGTATCCTGCCCACCGCTGTGTAATACTGAGACAAATACCAGTCACATTTGACTTACTGCCGAACTAAGAGACAGTAAGCTAAGACAGACGTTTAGCCTCGTTGGTTTATGAAAGCCTACACTGCAAAAACACAAACTCTCACCAAGTTTCCAGTACTAACATCTTAGTTTTGTCCTATTTTGAGTTTTCTAACTTAAAAGTAATTTTTCAGTGATGTATAGAGGTTTGTTTTAAGAAAATAATTAGTTATGTTAGTAGATTATTTAACTTTCAGCAAGACATTTTTCCCATGCTTTAAGTGAAATAACTAGTACTTTTTCATGAATATTTATGAATTATTTCCCTAAGTCAAGCCTCTATATCTTGCTAAAAAGGAACTTTTAAGTTAGTTTGTCTTATTTCTAGTGTGAAAAGATATTTGCACTAGAATTAGAATTATCCGTAGATATTTGACTACAGAGAAAAACGGTGTTTTGTTTGGGTGATGATACGCCTGGTCAGCGATAAAATTCCTTTTTAGCAATATTTTGACATCTTCTTTCGGAGACGGTCACTTTCAAGGTCTCTGCAAAGAAAATACCGGCTCCAAAACAAGCTAACGCACATTACATAAACATGGTGATACAAAAACATCCTTAGTGTCTTTTTCCTTTCAATAAACGAGATTCATGAGCCGTGCAGTGGCGTGACAGGAATGCGCCGATCGCTCTGTCCTGTGCTGTGTCTCTCCAGCTCCACTAAGTAAATAACTGGAGGGTGGCAAAGCCGACTGCTGAATGACGAAACGGTCCAAGACATGAATGAATTGGGGAATGAATGAACGAACGACGCAGCTCAAAATAAGATTGGCCACATTCATTGTAACTCCTGGTGATTTTGTGCGACTCATCTAAAAATAAAAAAGCGACCACAAGAATGAGGGTAAACACAAAAGCCACCCATTTAGATGTCTTTTGAGCTGAGGTGTGTTGGCCAACGAATAATTTGAGTTTTGGGGTTTATTTGGGGAGTTACTATAAAGAGGAAGGCTGTTAAAAGGATTTAACGCTTTATCCTAAAATTATTGAATGACAACAGACCGAGATTAAAGTTCCTGGTAGCGTTACGTCTGGATGCTCGTCCTCTTTTCTGCAGAAATGCAGTGTGTGAGGAAAGCGTAGGCCAGTAATTAGCTGCTGTTTCATCTGAAAATTAACGAGTGGCCTTTTACAAATATGTAACTTTGAATTAAATGACACAACTTCAGGTTCCTGACTCTGCCCTCTGCATTTCAATCGGATTAAGGTCTAAGCTTTGACTAGGCCATTTCAAGACACTGAGTTTTGAATCAGACATGCTGTTGTAGACTTGTTTCTGTATTTGGGATCATTGTCCTGTTCATGATCCAGTTTGGGTCACATTTTTCTTTAAAATGCTGTTGAATACAGAGGAGTTCATGGTACTATCATATAAACAGCGGTACAGGTGAACTTTCACCTGCTAAACAAATCATTTTGAGTAAAAGATGACCAATTCGATCTGCGCCGAATTCAATGCGTCACCTTTAAACCTAGCTTAATCAGTCTTTGCTACCAGTAGCTGTTTCCATTGAATCCATCGCTCTTTTATAAAATGGCCGACTACAATTTCTACAAACAAAGCATATGTAGCCGCTCCCAAGTTTAACAGTCTGTCGCTCCAATGCCTGAATGAAACGCCACTGTCTCCTCGATGGCTGAATTATGCACCTATATTAAATATCTGACATTATTTTTAATGACTTGTCACATGAAAAAGTTTAATTTGAATTTAGTTTCTCATTTAATGGAAACACCACAGCTTTAGCAGAATACCAACAAAGATTTACTCACATTTGTAACAGAAATGCAGCGACTGATGGATGGTATAAATGGCGTTACAAGTTAATCCTCTCCTTCTAAACAAACAATTATACATGTGATCTGTGCCAAGTTCACTGTGTCACCTGAAAACCTGGCTTAGTATGTCTTTACTATCACTGTTGCTAATGTGTTTTTTAAAAAAAAACTATTTAAAATCAACAAACAAGTGACGCTTAGCCTGGCGGGGGGGGTCAACGTAAGCCTGGTGGGCCGCCAGGCTTACGATACACTGGGGGAAACCCTGAATGTTAGTAACTTTAGAACCTGCTGAACCAGATTGTTTTATTCTGCTCTGATTTGTAAATTTAAACAATTTAAACTGGATGTACTTTTATAATTATGTTATTTGAATATTGATCTCTGAGGTGACCCTTGATGGATTTTCTGCTTGGCATTGTGCTAACACACCTCAGAGATCTACAAACTGCCAAAGCGCCTTCGTTTACGAGGCGGGCCGCTTTTCTCATCAGTTAATAAAAGTTTTTAATCAGGAACATTTGGCTGCTACTTTCCACCTTTAGTACAATAGAAGCTTTTCCATTATGGCTCTCTTGTTGTTTCATAAATAACGTGACAATAACGAACAGGATTTCTTGATCCCGGAACACAGGCATGTCCCGATTCGTATTGAATAAAATGAATAAATTCTCTCCAGTGCATCACAGTCACAGTGTGTGTTACTGAGTGGAGTTAGCATGCGGCGTTTGGCATGAAACACCTGTCGGACCTACGTTGTTCCTGTCTGCGACCCGCTCTGACACATCCCCTCTCAACTGTGCCTCACGGCCCCAAATATTCTCTAACCACCAGTGACGCACTTGCAGCTGCTGCCAACACTTAATAGACGCTTTTCATGGTGTCTGCGTCTTTGATTCTTACCTTTAACTTTATTACACCTATATTTCTACCCCTGGCTTTCAACTGTTAGCTTTGGGTGTTGGTGCAAGCTTGCGCCTCCGATTGAAAAGGCTCCATAAAACGTGTGATGTGAGCGTTGCGTGCCGTACCCTACTGAACAAGTTCCCCCATGCTCCTGGAAACTCTTCAGGTGTCAGACGTCAGCCTCTAAGAATTATAAACAATTAAGTTCCCCCACTTATGTAAACATACCAGGTGCCATTTTTGTGTGCAAGCAAGACCTGAAGATTGATCTGGTATAATTACCACCTGGTAGCATGTGGCTTATTAAAAATGCTCGTTATGACAAGATTGCTTTGAATGTTGGTTAGTGAAAAGAAAAATCTCACAAGGAGATTATTGTTTCTCTGTCGAGAGCAAGAAAGTGGAAACTCTGCCAAAATTAGCCTCCTGCTAGTAAAAGCAGTTTGTATTAAATCAGAGTTTCTCAAACGTTTTCACTCGCATTAAAATGCCCCACATTAACACAACATCTTAATATTTACAGCCTGAAATGTAATTAGTCTCTTAACTCATTTATTGATGCTTTCCTGGTTTGGTAAATGTTAATGGCCACAACAAAACCATTGAGTTTTTTTTAAACAGATTCTGAAAGTGTGGATTCTGAGCTTTCCAATGGCCTCAAACACATAAAAATTAAAACAGAAGTTTTTCTTTACTACAAAGTTTTGTGTGCACTCAAAACATTTTAGGGCTATTTGTAAATTAGAAGCACAATAAAAGAAAGAGTTGCTTTGGCAGAAACAAAGATCCTCTTCTGCACCAATAAATATAAACATTATCCACCCATTTCTGTCATTTCTATTTATCTGTTGTATCTAATTAATTTAATTTAATTATTTTTAAGTACTTAAAAACAATAGCTGTTGACGAGCGAGCAGAAAATTCTAAGGACGTAAAGTCGTAAAAAACAAACAGTTCTCACCAAATGGAGTCCTTCCGTTCAAACGAATTGAACCGTTCCTGAACGACACGAATGACTTGGCTTCCTCCGATCTTATAAGTAATCCTGGAGTTGTTTTCTTTCCACCGGTATCTTCACTTTTTCTTTTGAGTGACCCGGTTTTAAGCCAGTTATTCGTTATTAATTTGAACACAATCCTTTGGTAAGCTAACTGTAGCGTCGCACTTTTAGCTGACGTCACGGCAAACAAACGGTCGTTTACATGCAGTACCTTCCTGGCCGCTAGGGGAACCACAGTTTGAGAAGGACTGTACATCATGTTTACTGCTTTTTTAAAATTCCCAGTGTTAAAGATTATAAGGCAATTCTTTGAAACTTGCCAAGAACTCTTTGTTATGTATTTATTATTTTTATTTCCTTTGTTTGTTTGATTGTAAAATATGTAGAACAAAAAACATTGTGTTTACTTAACACCTTCTGTCCCATTTTAATCCCATTGACTCCCAAAATAACAACATGAAGCTTCAAAGTAGAAGAAAAACTTGTTATAGGTGTGATGCCCCCCCAAATATTACCAACTTTCAATGGGGAAATGGTTCAATTACCTTTCAAAATGGCAAAAATAAGAACAATGCATAAAAATCAATGTTATTAATTTTCAGCAAAGCTAAAACACCCACATCATTTTCATAATAATTTTTTAAAGTGTATAATTTTGGGACATTTAAAGCTTAAAGCACATTTCTCATCTACATTAGTTACAAATTGCAGCTTTGAGTCGATAAAACCTGTTATTTCATTGATTGTGATTACAGGTACATGACTGCGCTGACAGACTCCGAGGATGAAGAGCAAAGCGATGAAGAGCAAACTCAAGACAAGCTATCCGTCCTCCTCGACAGAATCGACCGCTTGCGTCAGGGCGGCGAGTCGGACAAAAGGGAAAGTCTGAGCGTCCTTCTGGAGCAGAGAGACGAGGTGACTTTACTTTTTCTGCTAACGAGGCAGAAAACATGGCGGCGTCTCATAATGCGGTTCACTTCTGCAGTTTGAGCAGAATTCAGAGTTTCTGTGGCGGCTAACCCGAGCGTACTGCGACGTTCACGACGTCAGCCTCACTCTGGAGGAGAAGAAGACGCATGCAGAAAATGGTAACCTACAAACATCTGCACAACTATACTAAAAGACTCACTTTGAACGTTTGTTCACATTTTTTAACAGTTATTACATCTAAAATGTCAATCAGCAGTTCAGCAGATTGTCTGGAGGTTTTATAAAGATTTATTTAGACTTTAGCTGAAATTCCAAACCAAACTGAACAGATGTCTTAGTCTGAACAAATTCTTGATTCTAAACAGATTTTTTCCTTTAATTCTTTAGTCCAAATAGATTCCCGAGTCTAACAGATTCTTTAGTCTAAACAGATTCTTGACTCTGATTCTTTGAACAGATGTTTGATTCTAAAAAGATTCCTGTCTTTGAATATCTATTGTCTCTGAACAGATTCCTTCCTGAAAATACTCGTACTCTCAGTAGAATCCTCAATCTGAACAGATTCCTTTTTGAACAGATTTTTTTTAACTTCTATTTTCGTCAGCTGAGCTGAAAAGTCTGGAACTATTGTTTTTCAGTTCAAGAAAAGTGTGGAAAATATTTAAATAAGCTTTATGGAAAAAATCCAGAATTTCTTCCATTTTCTCAAAAAGAAAAATGTAACAAATCCTGCACTTTATATCTTTGATTTCCCTCATCACAGCTTTTATAATTTTAATACTTTCATTTTTGACTTAATTGATTCTCATTTATCTATTTTGTGCTATTTTTTGAGGCTAGAAAACTTAAACCCGGTGTTTCTCTAAATCTGGCTAAAATGCTGAACAAAGTATTAAAACTACCAGTAAATTTGTGTGAAAATAGGACTTTTAAAATATGCATTGATTACTCTTAGACTTCACCTTTCCACATTTTATTCTGCATCATCAGCAAATACCAGTGGATTTTTTGGGTTTATAATTATATGTAAGTCGAAGGAAAACAATGCAGGTTTTTTATTTTCCATTGAACTGCCTATGCAAATGATTGAATTTGAGTTTTTTCCAGAGTCCATGACGAAACCAAACATTTTCCAGTGACGTCCCTGAACCTTTTCCTACAGACGGCAGCGTTTGTTTTTCTTTTCTTTCCTTGATGAACAGAGACTATTTTTACGAGTCTTTTCTGGTCTGAACTGGTTGGGTCTGTTCCTCTGAACTTTGATCCTTCCTCATCACATTCAGCAGACGCCCGAGTCTGAGCGCTCAGCAGTGATGGCCACACGGCTGTTTTAAGAACACGACACCATTTTGACACAATTACAGCAGATATGACATTTCCAATGAGCGTTGACAGATTTAAAACTCCTCCTGGATGTCGTTTCAATCTCACTTTTGTTTTCATCGCTTTCATCTAAAGCCAAGTTTTGATTCATGGGCCTCTTTTGGTCAACAAAGCATTTTATTTCACCAAATATTCTTCATTTTTTTCTATCAAAAAGAGAAAAATAAAAACAAAAAATAATATAATTTATGCCTTTAGGCATGTTTCTAAACATTTTTACTGATACATCCACAATATAAGCTTTAGAAATAAATGTTGAATTTGTGTTTAAGAGAAACTTAGCATATTTTTACGTTTTCGTTTTAGGTAAAGCAGTTGGTGAAGCGGCCATTAAAGTGAATCCCAAATGTGCTGAAAGTCATCAGTGGTAAGTTTTTACATTTTCTACCTTTTTTCATAATTTTCTTCTGGTAAATGCTTGTGCATGTCATGTTAAAATATAAAGTTACTCAAGTAAAAGTAGAAATACTTCATAAAAATATATTTTTTCTATATAGTCACTCAAGTGAATGTTATTGTCTGAGTAAATGTAACTAGTTACTACCCAACTCTGCTCGTTTATTTATTGACGTATTGATTGTTTTATTTTGCCTTAAATCTAATAAAAATCCAAAAGTTAGGTTGTCAGACGACAAAAGTATTGCAAAAAATATATATATTTTCAAGACAACATATGTCATACATTTCAATATAAGAAGTTATTATTTTTATCGATACTCTCTGCTGCATCCGGCTGTTTCCAGGACCTTTGTGATGTTGATGTGGCCCAAAACAAGAACGAGTTTGACACCCATGATTTATGGGGATCAGACCATTGTGTTTTAACTGCAGTCAAAACACAATGAATCTCAGTTATGCTTATCCACCTCTTTCTCAACCACATGTCTTCCTTCCGCTTAACTTTCCATTATTTTATTTGATGAGATTCCATCTGTTGCTGTTCTGTCAATCTTCGTTCTGTTGATTCTTTTGGAGCCAAGCACAAGATGTTCCTCTGAGTTTGTGAAGCAGAAACTTTAAATACAGTAGATGACAAAGATATTACATTTTACTAAACACAACAAAGCAAAACATTACACAGTAAACATGGATAGATCCCAAGTTAAATGCAGGGTGGTCTTCTGGCTGTTCTGTCAACCAAATAGTGCAGAATAAGTAAAAAAAGAAACATGAACTCTCAGTGCAGGCGATCCAATCAAGCATATTTATGAGATAATGTCCGCTAACTTCCCAAACATCAATCTGATGGAATCACATCCAGTTTCAGGAACGTAAACAGAGCCAGAGTTAACAGCTGACATATACTCACAGTTATAATGGAAGAACTGGTGTGATTAATGCCTGATAATGTCTGATATTCCAGTTGTGGCTCTTCATTCGCTGTTCACACCTGCACAGGTGAACTGCTTTGGGACACGAGGGAGAAAATTTTGATTTTTATCTAGAAATATCCGTAAATCTGCAGAGGTTGCATGTTAGCCAGTTTAACAGTGACTAAACATTTTGCTATGTGCTTGTTGCAGAAAAAATCTTCCCTCCTTCTAATTAGGTCTGGAAGGTAAGAATCCTGTTTGTAGGGCCTTTTGTGTTTCACATCTAAAAAATCTACTCATGTCAAAACTTGACTTCTGATTAGATGAGGAATCTGCCTGAAATGTGTCCTGTTACATAAACTGAATAAAAATCTTTTCCTCACTGTATGAAGTTAAATCAGACCAAACTTGTTTAATGTCTGAGAAACTGTTTTACAATTTAAGCGTTTTTGTTAGAATAACTTGGATTTTTTTTTAAAAACTTTCCTTCTGTACCTTATTAAATACTACTTTCTTTATTTATTTATTTAGTTATTTATAATTTTTTTCTTAATTTACTATATCTGTATTTCTTGTATTTTTATTATTTTTTATTCATATATAATTTTATTTCTTTTCCAAGGATATTCCCTCTGTTCACCTTTTTTCTCTCTCCTGAACTTTATTTTAGGTCAATAATTCATTAGTATTGATGGAAAAGTACTAGTTCCATTGGCAGAATATTTTACTTTTTACATGATAAAAATGTTTTTTATGTGTAAAATAATCTGTCAGTGTCACTTTTGATTTAAAATAATACTCCACATATCTTGCAGAAAAATAACTGAAAGTTAGTTTTGTCTTATTTCAAGAACCCCTGAATGAAACATTAAGACCTCTGAAGACACAGATCAACTTCCTTCTTCACAAAATGAAAACAAAAATGGAGCAGCGCCAGATTTGAGCAGTTGCAGGATTTCTCTTTTGTCTTTGGTAAAAGACAACGAGCCATTTCTCCTGCTAGCGGCAGCTAGCACGTTTGTTTTGCTTGTATTTACCCAGAATGCCGTTCGCTAAAATCTGCTTCCTGTTCACTTAAACCGAATAGATACAGAGGTTTGTAGGCGGACCAGGATTAACTTTTTTGGTCAGTTTGTTACATTTCACACTACACTGAGTCAAACTAAACCATTTGAGAAACGTGTTCCCCTCCTCACCTGTGGGGGCGCTGCACCAAGAATCACTGAAGGAAGCAAAAACCTCAGAAGATACGGAGTGCAACTTCTTTCTTCGTGAAATGCAAACAAAAATGGAGTGGCGTTAGATTTTAGCATTTGTAGGATTTCTCTTTTGTCTTCGGTAATAAAAACACAAGCCATTTCTCCCACTAGCACTAAACTCTCTCGCTCGATTTGGTTCTATTTACCCAGAATGCCCTGTGCTGTAGTTCACTTCCTGTTTTTGGAGCAGTCTCCGGTCCACTTGGCGTTCTCAAAAGCATTCAAACTGCACCACAGTTCACTTCAACCGGATTGATGCAGAGGTTTGTAGGCGGACCAGATTTAGCTTTTTTGGGCTTGGATTGCGTATTTGGAGCCGTATTCACACCTCCAGAAAAACAAACTACACTTTGTAGACAAATTAACTGGACTTCAGTTAAGGTGGGATCAACAGGACTGGGGCATTTCCTTGCAGGCCTGAAATGGTTAAAAACGTTTTAGAAATGCGTTCTAAAGCAGCACCTTAAGTCAAAGAGAAAATTACACCGAGTGTTGCTGCTACTAAACGCTGCTCCTCAAGCCTTGAAGGCATCGGTGTACTTTGTATTTGCATTGTTACACGGAAGATCCTCCATTGTACTATTACTGCTTATGATTTGCTTGTTTACATAACATGAATTCTTCCTCATTCTGAGTGTCAGAAATTCTTGAAACACATTTTTCTTTGCGGCTGAGTTCATGCAAGTCCGTTTGGTTTTTGCAGACGTTCCTTCGTCTGTGAGACTGAAGCCTTGTTCTTTCAGTAGACTGGTTAACAACTGGCCTCGGCTCGCGATGTCAACCGAAACACAAAGCCTCGTTTGTTTAGCTAATAAAGAGAAACGGCTTAATGGATAATCTAATTTTTGCTAATGGGATTAGCAAGATTCTGAAATGAAGCAGTAAAAGAGTCTGACTTGAATGAGCGGGTCAAATTAGGTAGAGCTGCTGAGAGAGGGGAGGAGGCTGGGACTGGTGGAGCGCTGCCAGGTGTTGAAAGGAAGTTTATGTTGCAGGTAACTGTTTACTTAGAGCACAGATGCCGTGAGAAAACTTGTCACCGTTTTTTCCCTTTTCTGTGAATGGTGTTCATCTTGTCACACTTTGGCAGCTGCTGTTTACATGCAGCACAACTGACTTCCTGCTCCACCACTGTTTCCAGAACAGCTTGGAAACGACTTACCAAGCTGTTTTCTTTTTTTTTAACTCTTTGCCCAAAAGCACGATCAGGGATTAAAGGTCACTTGATATGCTCCCTTGAGGAGGAGGACTGTGGTTTATACCAGTGGTGCCCAAGTTACTTACAAGTAACTTTTCAGCAAGATATAGGAGGTTGTTTTAGGTTACGTAGTCCTTAATATTGATGAAAAAGTACAAGTTCCACTAGCAGATTACTTTTTTAAAATCAATATTAAGGAATTATTGACTCTTATATTTTGCTGAAAAGTTACTTATAAGTTTGTTTTGTTTAATAACAAGTGAACTAAGATATTTTACTAGAAACTAAACCAAAATTACTGGGTAGGATTTTGTTTATGCAGGAGAAGTAACTGTCCAGGCTTTGCTGGGGTTGCGAGGTTATGAGTGGAACTCTTCTGGGGTTGCTAGGTAACGTTCGGAACTCTGCTGGGGTTGCTAGGTAACGGCCAGTGCCTGCTGATTGGTTATAGTCCAAAGGTTTTTGAAACAGCTCATTTAAAAAATTTATTATTAATGTATTTCCAAAAACAGCTGGTTGTTTTGGGTTGTTTTAAGCATCGGGTTGTTTTTAGAAGCAGTACAAACCCAAATGGAAATACAAAATGTGAATATTTGCATAATACATCGCCTTTAAACTGCATTACCATGCAGTTAAAATGAAACACCACTAAAGGAGTAGGAGGATGTTAGCCTGTTCTGTAAAGCCAATCACTTAAAAATGACGTCGAGATGTTAATGAATGCACACAGAGAGGGAGTGAGTGACAACTTAATAGGCTGGGTGAGGAAGGCTATCTGAACAAACCTGCTTTGATGATCCGAGTGTAGCAGCAGCTATGAAAGGTGCTGCTGTTCTGGCTCCGCACCACTCCTGCGTCTCATCTTGCCGATGAAGTTCAGATGTTCTTTAAAAAAAACAGAGGCTTGTGAGCTCTTTTGTTGGTGCTTTACTGGAAGAAACGGGTTTGGCATGATCAGAGGGTCATCTCAGGTTCTGCTCTTTATGATCTGCTCCTTTTTACACTCGCTTTCATTCACGCTGCAAAAACACAAAGTATTACCAAATATTTTTGGTCTACTTTCCACTGAAGACAAAAGTAACTTACAAGTAACTCTTTGGCAAAATGTTGGGCCAATAATTCCTTGATGAAAAAGTTCGAGTTTCACTGGTGGATTATTTCACTTTTGTCAACCGAAATAATCTGCCAGTGGAACGAGAACTTTTTAACAATATTAAGAACTTATTTAGTTAAAACAAGCTCTTTAATCTTTAACTTGAAAGTTAGTTTTGTATTATTTTAATTGTACTAAAGTATTTGCATTGGAAACTAAACCAAAAATAGTAAGACTCTGTGACTTTTCAGTGCCCTGAAAACTTTGCAGAAATGTCTGTTTCTTGCTTGCATAATTGTAACAAACTAGTAATGCACACAATAAAATGCATATTTTAATTCATTTCACAGTTTTTCACTCATTTTGGTGCAAAAACTTGTAGGCTTCACTCCTAGCGAACCTCTGAGATGGTAGAGAAAACAGTATTACTTTGTTTTTGTCCTGAGCTCATTGTGTCTGCAAACTGTGCACGTTGCACACCGTCTTGAAACATTTGGCAGTTTCTCGCCCTGTTTCTGTACAGGTTTTAGCCTGGAGTCCCATCTGGCAGCTCTCTGCGTTTGGCTGTTCGTGTTTGGATCTGAAGGCTGAAATCTATCTGCTGTTTCCGCCAGGCACCTGTCTCTTTGGGCTCTTTGTTTTTGCCCAGTAGACTAGGGGATTTCTTAGAGATGTTATTGGAACATGTGCACCAACTTTATGCAATAAAGCGCCCTTTCCTCGCCTCATCTTCCCCTGTCATTTATTGCAACTTCTCTCCTCCCCTTTTGATACTTTCCTTTTCTTATTAGGCAGGATAGTGTTTCAGCTCTCAGTTAAAAGGAGCGGGTTCGCTTCAGCAGTTGGGGCCCTGGGGCCAGACACACCTCTACATCCTATCTCTTCCTCTTCCTCACTCTGTGACTCTGAAATAAGGTAGCATTGCATAAGAGCAGTCCTTCAACAATCAAGTATTCATGGTAAAAACATGGCTCAGCTGCTTTTGCATGCACTGTAAAACATCTGAAGGTGATTTAACTTGAAAATGAAAATCCACCTGCTGCCTTGAAAATTCAATTTAAGTCAACAAGAAAATTGTTTTGGTTTAACAACAAGAAACAAGCTGTCTAAACACCCAGCCATTCATTTATACACTTGTCCCTAGTGGAGTCTTGCTGGTGTCCATGTCCAGCGAGAGGCGGCGTCACCCTCTATTCTTTTACTCACAGTATCAAGTTAGAATAATGATTTATTTTACTTTAGAGTAATTTAAATTCTTGTTTCAAACTGAATGAACAAAATTTCTGATCTGATTATGAATTTGATTAAACATCACAATGAATTCAGCTCAGAAACGTTTAGTGAGAAGAGGACATTAAAATGAACATTTGCCTCACTAATGTAACAGTCAGGATACAAAACATGCCGCTAAGCATTCTGGGAAATAGTTCCCACTCCTGTCTTTTTCTTCTTTCAGTTTTTTAAAGTGCAAACCTATAAACTCCTGGAGGTTTGATACAATTAATCAAATATTAACACAACTTACTGTTGTAAGTTTATCTTTCAGAAACTCACACATTTAGATTCAGAATCTAAATGTGTGAGTTTGAATCACACATTTATTTATGTGTGATTCAAACTCACACATAAATAAACTCGATGAATTTATTTGACATCAAGTGTAGAAGATAGTAACTATAACTAAATGCAGCTCAAATGTTTTACAGTGCAGTTGCTCTTTGACCCTTAATGGCGAACGTTTTCGCAGCAGGTCTAGTAGAGTCAACAGAAGCCTGTGATGTTTGCCAACTTCTCCTGGCATGGTTGTCTTAGCAATCCCTGATCCCAGTGATGATTACTATTCGTCTCTGATATGTCGGTGCAGCTCGTCATACCAGAGAGCTGCACTTTATGGCATTGAATCACATCACAATGTTACAACAAACTCCTGACGGCTTTATCAAGTCATTAACTGACTCTCAGTCTCTAATTTTCTTTAAATGCCTAAGTGGCAAATCACAATAAAAGTCATCTGCTGATATTTTCATCCACCTTAAACTGCAGTATGTAACTTTTATTAAAAATTATATTTTTTACGTATTTGTTAGTTATCGTTACTTCCTGACAGTATAAGAGATAATCTGTGGAAGCTCCTCTGTCTTCTCCCAGTAAAAGCTGCAGAAATAGACCACTCAGTCAGAAACAACCAATCAGAGACAGGGGGAGGGACTTAGCGCTGTGAATCTGAGAGTAGCTCATGGATGAGGTGGAGGAGATCGATCTTTTCATTTTGACACAACATGGTGACAGTTTTGATAAATTTGAGAAACAAAAAAAAAACATATTTCTGTAAAAATTACGTACTCCAGCTTTAAAGAGTAACTAAAAATCAAAACAACTGTTATGCAGTTAATCTGTCTTAATTGGTCCTTAAAGGTGCTAAGTTTATGTTTCTGTGCAAATTTTGAAATTTTTATGTAAATTAGTTTAACTCTGCAGTATTCTGCCTTAAGCCTTCTCTTTTACTTGAGTAAAAATATGTTGAAGTAGTGCTACTCTTACTCTACCACCTCTGATTACAAGTAATGTTTCAGCAAGAAATAGGATCTTATTTTAAGTAAATAATCCCTTAATATTGATGAAAAAATACTAGTTCCATTGGCAGAATTTTCCTCCAATAGCATGGGAAAAATGTTTTTGTTCTAAGTGAAATAAACTGCCAGTGGAAATAGAACTGGGTTGCTAGGCGACGGGCCGGGGATGGCTGGCGTTGCTAGGTAACGTCACAGGACCAGTTGATAATGAAATAATCTGCTAAAGAACTAGAAGTTGTTTTATTGACTTAAGACAAGCATCTATATCTTCGGAAAAGTTGTAAGTTGTTTTTGTCCTTTTTCAGGTGTACTTAGATATCTTCTCTAGAAACTAGACCAAACATA
Source organism: Phalloptychus januarius (assembly GCA_902982915.1). Classification (NCBI taxonomy): domain Eukaryota; kingdom Metazoa; phylum Chordata; class Actinopteri; order Cyprinodontiformes; family Poeciliidae; genus Phalloptychus; species Phalloptychus januarius. The sequence goes on along the minus strand of CADWAE010000242.1, from coordinate 2,678,766 downwards.
CTTGGTATAATCTCATGTTTTTGCAGTGCAGTGTTTTTTTGTTGCTAATGTTGAGAAGTTATGATACTAAATTCTTTGAGGGACTTTCAGCTACTTGCATGAAAAAAAAGTTGAATCTCGGATTAATGCATGGAGGCGAAGGATAAGCCAGCCGCTGTGGCTTTCAGCAGATATTTAATCATAGGTGATGGATCTATTCAAAGCCTTCGCATCCAGCTGCCTGTTTTCATTGGAACTGCTGGTGACAGATAACATCTCTGCTGGAAACCCACGCAGTGCAGCGCCAGCCGGTGGCTGTGTGGGCTCGTCCCGTGCTGCCTTCGCTAAATAAACACCAGGCTCTTTAGTCACAGTAGCCCACAGTTCCTCATCTGCTGTTTGCCTTTCAGGATAATTTGAGGTAGTACTTGTCTTATCAGTGTTGATTTTCCATTAATGATTGTCTCTCTGGTATTTAATTCTTCCATGATGGTTCTCCTCCATTTCACCTGAACATGTTGTTTCATTTTTAGCTGTCTGTTTGGGGTTAAAGGTCTTGAACCATCATCCTTTCTAGCAGAGCAGGAGAAGCTTTGATGTTTGACTGAAACAAAATGTAGTTTAAGACTTTTAGGGGGAATTTTTATCCTTTGCATTCTTTTTTACTTTAAATTCAGCAGCAAAAAATTCACCTTAAGGAATTTGCTTATAGTAGTTTGCTTATAAAAATTCACTTGCATAAATTAACATTCAAAAATTTGGCTACAAAAATTTACGTTCAAAATGTTGCCTTCAAAATCAACCTGCGAAAATTCACTTGTGAAAATTCAGGTCCAAAACTTCCACTGCTAAAATTGCCTGCAAAAATTCACCTTTAAAAATCTTCACTCACAAATGTTTGCCTTACATTTTTGTGCATTTTATTCTTTAGATAGAAGCCTGTCAGCCCTTAAAACAACCAGAATCTTTATTAATAAAATCTTGATCAACTAATGATCATAAAAGCTTACGAATAATTAAAGAAGCAATCAAAGGTTGCAATTTTTTTTTTGCTGTTTCCTTTCTGCTTGTCATATTTCTTCTTTTTTTTAACACTTTATTTAGCATGAAAAGCTGCTTACACAAAAACTGATTTCTGGGTTTTATTTTGTCTTCACAGGTACGCCATCATGTGTGGAATCATGGCAGAATACGGCTCGATACAAAACAAGATAAAGAACGGTTACATCTTCAAGGTGAGCTGCACAGATCTGAAAGTATTCCAGCATTTTCACATTTTGTAAGCAAATTTCTGAAGCTGTTGAGTTTCTCTAGATCTTGCTGGGAAATTAGTCGTTTAGTCCTGGTGATAGAGGGCCGACTTTATAACCGTCTTTATGTGGCTCTCAAAGTTCAGATTTCACTCATCTGCTTACATAACCGGAGCATGGAACAACGGCACGTAGCATTTTATCTCCTCTCAGCAGTTTTCCCAAACACTGTGTACCTTCAGAGCTTTGACAGGTGAAAGAGAGAGAGAAAAAGAGAGAGAGAGCTAAAGAGGGCAGACATGAAGAGAAGGGGAGGGTCTCTGACAGCATGGGGAGTGTGCGGTGCTGCAGCAGGTTTGCGTGTGTGAGAGGTGTTTGTGAAATACTTGTGGATTGGTGAAGCAGGACAGATCAGGTCGGGACAGAAGGCAGTGAAAACAGAAGCCGTACCATGAACCAGCATTAAAATCCTCACGTTTCTCTGTACCATGAACCAGCATTAAAATCCTCACGTTTCTCTGTTTCTGTCCCAGGATCACCTGGATAAAGCCATCGAGCTGAAGCCGCAGGACCCCCTGTCCTATTACCTGCTGGGCCGCTGGTGCTACGCTGTATGTGACCTTTCCCTCCTGTCTGACCTCAGAGAGTATGGCAAGCTGTTGCTAAAGACGGCCGTAGTATTAATAATGAGACATTCTGAGTCTGAACGCAAAAGATGTAAAAATGTTACAGGAAGACATTGTTGACAGTACTTAAACATGCAACAAAAAATACAATTAAAATAAATATCTAAAAAAATTGTACTTCTTTTTAAATCCCAATTAAGTAATCAGATCTTGAAACATTACTTAATGACGGTCATATTTAGAGCATAAGTGAACTAGCATAGACGCTAACATTTACTGCTGATCTGTCAGAGTTGGATTGCCTTTTTTTTTTACTGAGCCAAAACACACTCAATTCTGCAGCACATCTACATGTCAAAGTTGTCATAGTCAAGCTAGCATAACTGACCTACTTCCTTCTCCTGTGCTATTTTTTCTTAATTACAACTTTTTCCTGTCCTTGTTATCTAGCTGTTGTAGTTTCTGATAATTAGTAGCAAAGCACTGCATCCCTTTTCCTTTTTATATCAGGTGAACATTTAGGATTTAGCACATTATGTTGACAACTTGACAGCTAAAGCTAATGCTAGTCATTGTTAGTGAGCAGCTTTTTTGCACGTGATGTCATATTGCAACCTTTCTATACCGAAACGCTGTCAGTAGAGTCTGAGCTTTTTCCATTTCGTGACTGTTTATATTAAAAACCAGTTTAAAACAAGCCGTTAATGTAGGTCTAATTATTGCTAGTGACGGCTTGCCGTAGTACAGAAGTTCTATGTGTTTTTTATGCCTGTGTGACTCTGGTTGGGCGCTCTCTGGGAGGCTAACAGCAGCCATTGTTAGCTTTAAATCAGATTGCAGCGGAGTGATAGCTCCATCCTGTTTCTGTTCGGCTCGTGTTCTTTCCGTTCTGCCGTTTGTTTTTGATTCAGATAAAGGATGTTTTTATGGCCATCACGCTATGTCTTTCACTCCCTGAGTCATCGCTGCTATATTCGGACGTTGGATCTGATTAGGGGTTTATTGGTACATTTTCAGAGTTTTTGTTTACAAAGTTTGTTAATTTGCTGTTAAAATTTTTTTTTTTTATTTGCTGTTAAAAAAAATTTTAACTATGTAAATGTAGCTAATGTAGATTTTAACCTTAGAAATGACTTTCATTCCTGGTAAAGAAGTGGGAATATAAATGTATCTTATTGTATGTATCTTAAATTTATGAAAAATATTAACTTTTTTAATGCTGCTTTACCAAAAAACAAGCACTATCCATGCTTTTATTTTGAAATCCTAGACAATGCTTGATACTGCACAGTTTTGTAATAAAGTAAAATCCAACATTTGTTGAAACTTTTCATAGATATTTCCAGATATTTTCATAGACCTACTAAAAAGTTAAATCAGATTAAACTTTTCTTGTTTTACACTCCAAATTATTTCAATTTGTATGTTAAAAATTAAATTTATCAGTCTATAGGAACTTTTAATTATTCATCCAACATGTCATGTTGGGGTTTGAATATGAAGCATCACAGAAGCTCTTTTCTCTTAGCCACTCTTCAGAATGGGAAAGACAAGAAAACATGATGATAAAGTTTAATGTGATTTTAATTTTGTTTTAACGGAATAATTTGTAGAAAATTTGAGGAATTTGAGGATTTTTCTAAAATATTCTAAAATGCAGCTTTGAAAGCTGAAATGATGCTAATTGAGACGCTATTGGCCAGCGTTTGCAAACCAGCCAATCCAGGAACAGCCATTTTCCTTGGCTCTGATTGGCTGAATGGCACCAATAAGGAATAATGTGGATTTCAATGATTTTAATTAAATTGGTGCTAAACGTTATAAATTACTCTGTATTTTTCTTTTATTCTTTTTGTTTTTTGTCTGGTATTTTCCTGTTTTAAGGTCGGTTATGTGATATTTTTCCAGGTTGCTCAGTTGTCGTGGATTGAGAGGAAAGTTGCTGCAACACTATTTGGAGAACCTCCGAGCGCCACGGTCGAAGACGCGCTGAAGAATTTCCTGAAGGTACGGCGTTTTAAAAACAACGGCGATTCTAATCACATTTTATTTTGAATCCTGGAAAATTTAATTTTGGTGTTTTTAAGGTTTGGAAAGTTGATTTCTGTAAGAACAAATACTCTTAAATAACAGAGAAAGTGGAGTTTTTATTTAGTTTTGTTAGTTTTTGCTCTCATAATCAGCCAGAATCGTGTTTATTTTGTGCCGCAGTAGAAATTTCGCCTCCAGGTCGGCTCCTACGCTACGATTTTTAAAAAAAATGTTAATCTGTGTGTTTTCAGAGCGGTCTTATCTGTGTTCCCACATTTCAACTGTTTATACAGCAGAGAAAATACTTTTGCTCCTGGCCAATATTCCTCTGCAAGCGTCTTCTCATTAGCTTGGCTTTAAATGAGTCGTGCTGCGACTCGCCGGCGAAAACCGTACAGCAGATCTGCTGCCGAGAAGAAAAAAAACCCAAAAAAACAGCGCCAATTCTGACTCCCCCGTAAATCAGCCACAATTTCAGGCCGGTTCGTTTAAAAAAGGTGGAGGAAAGGCGGGGATTGGAATTACGAAAATAAATGTGCTTAATGGAACCGCACCAATATTAAAAAAATAAGTTTTTTTAATTTAAATAAAAGGTTTGTGTGCTATTGTAAACAGTCTGTTGTCTTTGTTCAATGTTGAACTTTAAAAAAAAAAAAGTTCATCCTACACTGCAAAAACACAAAATCTGACTAAGTATTTTTGGTCTAGTTTCTTGAGCAAAAATCTTAGTAAACTTGAAATAAGACAAACTAACTTAAAAGTAAATTTTTAGTAACATATATCAGCTTGTTTTAAGTCAGTATTTCATTAACATTGGTGGAAAAGTGCCAGTTCCATTGGAAAATTATTTCACTTTTTTCATAATCGTTACCTAGCAACGGCAGCCAAGTCCAGGCTGTTACCTAGCAACCAAGCTCTAGTTCCAATGACAGATTATTTAACTTGTAACAAAACATTTTCCCATATTATATATTACTTTATCTACCAATAGAACTGGAACTTTTTCATCAACATTAAGGAATTATTGACTTAAAAAAAGCTCCTTTATCATTTCTGAAAAGTTACTCTTAAGTTAGTTTTTTATCACTTTCTGACCTTTTCTGTGCCTTGATGCTGCTGTTACAGTTTTCACTCTGTGGAGCAATAAGGAATATTTTTACTCTTCTGAACTCAAACTCTGTTGGATAATGTGTGAATCAGGGGCCGCAGCTCAGAAATGAACAAGTTTTGATTTCTTTCTGTAAATGCAGGTTGAAGAGATTCATCCTGCGTACTCGAAGCTGAACTATGTGTTCCTGGCGAAGGTCAGTGATGGTTTCTGATGATCCTGTTGGCTGTAAACTGGATTTATGTTAACTTTACTGTTTTTTGTGGCAGTGTTATAAAGCTTTGGGGCAGAGCGAGAAGGCCAGGAAAATGTGTGAAGCTGCATTTTCCATGAACACCACCTCCAAAGAGGTTCACTTTACTTTTACTTTAAACCCAAAACATTTCCGTTTTAATTTGATTTGATGCAATAAACCAACAGAATGTGGTGCAAAGCTGTGAAATACAAAGAATTTCCATCAAGACATGAAAGTTTTGCTCATTCGTTTCCATTAAACAGCTCAATCACAGTCAGAGTGAATGACTGCATCTGTGAAAATCAATCATTTAGGTATGGACTTTGACTAGGCCATCCTAACATAGAAGAGGCTTTCCCCTGGGATCATCCTCCTTTTATCTTTCCAGGAATTCACCACAGAGCAATAATGAATCCAAAAATATTTTAAAAATATGGACATTTTCCATTTAAGATTAAAAAAAAAGACTTATTTGTCTGTAAATATGTTTCACCCAGAAATCAAGTTTTAGTTCTGTAGAAAATCCTTTGCTGTCCAATTATTAATTGGTTTATCCAAAAATACCCGACATATTTATTTCCAAAAAAAAATCAGCAGAATGTGCCTATTTTTTATTAGATTAATCGATTAATTCTTACAATAATCGATAATCAGTAAATAAAATAATTGTTAGCAGCTGCTTTAGTGGCAACTTAGTTTTAAATAGTTTCGTCATCATGGTTCATTTTTCTTAATCCAATCTAAATTGAGGGTAAATTTGTTTTTTTTGTCTTATTTTGTTTCATGTTCTATCAAATAACAGCTAAAACTAAATTTATTGATTTATTTCAGAAAGATTAGAGACAGAGTGCTTGGGGTTGCTCAGGGATTTTTCGTGACATTTGTCCTTCTTACCAGTTGATGGCGCTCCTGCTCCATTAAGATGATTGAACATAAAGAAGAAGAGGAACTATTCTAGTCTAGCTGCATTTCGATTTGACATTTTTTAAATAAATTTGCTTAATGGAAATATGGCAATGTAAAAAAAACTAATTATTTAATAAAAAACTTTGGCTTGGCTGAGGTGGGATTTTTTTTGGCTGCCTCTAAATTGGTTTATTTTACAAAACTGCAATGGAAACATTTTTTCACATCCCATAAGTCACATAATCAACAACCGGATGTTACTACTGCCAGAAACAACAAAAAGGACGACAACAGGAAGTGGTTGAGGATGATGGAGCTGTTTTTAATGACTTATCACCTGAACAAATTTATTCTTTGTGATTTTAATTGTGTTCCTTATTTATTGGAAAAACCACAATAGAAAAAATTGTTGTTTTTTTTCAACATTATCTGAAAATGTTAGTTTCACACACGTTTTTACTTTCACTTTACAATAATGCACCACTCCCAATAAAAACCAGAGGAGACAGAATGGAAACAAGTATAAAACAACAGAAAAGTCAAAAATGAGCCAACAATGACTTTAAAATATTTTCTTTTATTCAGGATGAAGAAGCACAAAAGGAGCTGGATTTACTCTACCCTTCACTCTGAGTGTGAAAGGAACCTTTCTGAAGTTATTTATATATATCTATAATATGCCGGGGGAAGCAGTGGGTGAAAATATCTGTCTGATTCACTCTGTGAGTGTAACTAGTTTTATACTAGTTTTCTTATTCTAATGGTTAATTATCGTTTCTAATCATGAAAAAGTTCATATCAGACACATTTTTTCCTAATCTGAGTTTATTAATTTATATTCTGTGATTACGTATGTGACTTTTTTTCCTGTACATGCTCCAGACTTTATACACATGGGTGACGCATTAGCGCCACATACACTGTAAAAATAATCTTGCCATGTGTTTTTGGTCTAGTTTCTGGTGCAAATATCTTAGTGCATTTTAAATAAGACAAAACAAACTAACAAGTAACTTTTTACCAAAATGAATGAGCTTGTTTTACTTCCTATGTCCATATTTATAACAATGTTTTATTATAAGTGAAATAATCTGCCAGAGGACAGAACTGGGTTGCTTGGCGACAGGCTGGGCTTGGCTGGCGTTGCTAGGTAACGATTGTGAAAGATGTGAAATAATGGAACCAGAACGTTTTCATCAATATTAAGGAATTATTGAGGGAAAACAAGGTTCTGTGTCCGACTGAACCTTGTAAGTTAGTTTTGTCTTATTTCAAGTGAACTAAGATGTTTTCACTAAAACCAGACAAAATAACTGGTATAAAATGTTGTGTTTTTGCAGTGCGAGGCTCTGCTGCAAAATGAAATTTCATGAAATCATCTTCAGTTTCCACGTGCGCTGAGAGAAACGGGTCAGATTTCAGAGAAACCCACACAGTTGGAGGCAAATGAAAGCGTTTACCTGGAAACAGAAATGAACCTGAAAGATCCTTTTTCACTGTAAAAAGTCAATCGTAGCAAAAACTCAGCAGTTTTCCCAACAAGTTTCACTTTGTGGCACCAGATGAATCATTGAGCTCTGCTGCTCACTTTGGAAAATTCATTGCAGCGCTACTAAACATTTTCTAATGTTTTCATTCAGAAGCAGCGAATGTTCTGTGTGTGAAGGATTAGACAGTGAAATTAGATTCTCACAGTAAATAAATAGATCAGAAGATTATTTGAAACAACAGTAGAGAAGGTGGAACAGCTGAAAATGACTTTCTTTTAAAAGATGGAAAATATGCCGGCGTAGATAAAACAACCATTGTGGATGGAAATATAGAGAGGAGGAGTAAGTTTCAGAAAGCTCTAACAGTGTTAGATTAATTTCAGACATTTTCTAGAAAAAATGTGGGAACTTCAGAACTCCAGAAGTCAACAATTACTAGAAAAATATCTGAAATTTTGAGAGCAAGGCAAGATATTTTCTTGGAAGAAATCTGACATTTTTGAGCTCAAAATGCTGAAAATTAGCAAGAAAAAAAACCTAGCGTTTTTTTTACCTCCGAAATTTTCTTGGAATAAAATCGTGGAAATTTCTCATTTTCAGACGCTGAATGTTTGCGAGAAAAAAATGTAGCAATTTGGAGATTAATCTGAGAAATTGTTAATTTGTGGGTTTCAAAAGTCAAACATTTGCTCAAAAAATCTCAGAAAGTTAAAAATTCTGAACTTTCAGACCTTCAAAAGTTCAATATTTTATTGGAAATGAACAGAAATTCTGACATAACCCTTTCTGAGTCTCAAGTCAGAAATTTAAAAGTTTTTTTTCCAGAAAATGATTGATCTCACCTGGAACTTTCATTCTGAAACCGCACACCTGAGTTCACATGATTAACGTGAACTCTCCCATGTTCTCCAGCTGCCTGGAAACTGAAATTACTTCATGTTTATGGGGGAGGAGGTGGGAAAAAAAACCAGGATCTGTGGGAAAATACAGCTGTGAATCATCTGAACCCTGATTTACATATTTTCTCTTGAAGCAAAAACAAAAGTTTACGGAAGAAGACTAGAGACTGAAAAAAAGAAAACATTGATTTTATTCTCCGAATTCTGACTTTAATCTTCTGAGAAAAAAGACAAAATTCTAAAATTAAAGTTAGGATTCTGAGAAACAAACCACTGAATTCTGAGGGGGAAAAAAATGAATTTTGAGCAAGTCTGAATTTAAAAAAACTTCTGAATTCTTATAACAAAAATCAGAATTATGAGATTAAATTCAAAAATTGAGATTAAAAAAATTAAAAGTTTGATCAAAAGTAATCAAATTCTAAGAAAATTCAGAATTCTGGGGGGAAATGTTTGAATGCTTAGAATAAAATTTAAAAATCTGAAATTAGTCAGAATTCTAAGAAAAAAGTCTAAATTTTGAGAATTTATTTTATATTATTTTTCAGTGGCTCTAATCCTCTGTAGAAATTGGACTTTCTTCATTTTACTGTTTTGTTAATGTTTTATATGAAGATGATTTTCATTGCACTACATTTTATGCATAAAGTTCAAATGATGCTGTTTGAAGGTCAGATTCGCTGCAGTTCACAGGTAATGTAAAGAAAACATGAATATCGGGGGTTTCTTTGTTGGGAAAAAGAAAAATATTTGTATCTGTTGGTGTTTTGTTGTTTTTATTAATCTGAATGTATGTGAGAGGCCATTGCTGTTTGACTGCTGCTGGACATTCCTGCTTTCTTTATGTTAAATCTCAGACTAATTTTATTTTGGTAACATGTTGGCACCCCTGACTTATAAAAGATTATTATGAATCCTTTTGGTATTGAATTATGCAACTTCAATATAACTTATGTTTATTTTAAGGCTTTTTATCCAGGGATGCCAACATGTACAGAGAGCAAATGGTTGACGCCGAAATAGAGAAACAAAAAACGAAGAGTAAATTTTCACTCAGGAAGTTTGACATTATTCTGAGTAAAAGTCAAACTTTAGCTAGAAAAAAATCTGAAATTTTTTAGATTAATCTCAAAAATCTTTTAGAAGAAACATGGAAATTTCAGTTTGAAAAGTCAAAAATGTGTTACTAAGAAACTAAGAAATTTAGTGCTTGATCTCAAGACATTTTCTAGAAAAAAAAGAAATGAAAAATTTGAAAAGTCTAAAAATTGAAAGAAACAAATCAGAAATTTTGAGATAAACTGCAGAAACTTTATAGAAAAAAATTTGATTTTAAGAAATGAAAAACAAATTGACTTGGAAATATTTCCATGTTCTCTCTAGAAAACCTCTGAAAATAATCTCAAAATGTGATTTATTTCTGGCAATTTTTCTACCTTTCAAGCTCACCTTTATTTGTTTTTTTGTTTGTTTCTGAAACAAACAAAAAACAAGTTAAACAAAATTTCTGTTCTAGCAAATTTTTTACTTTTTAAACTGAGGAATTTCTTTGTTTTGTTTTTTAGTTGTTTTTTTTTTTTTTTAGAAAATGTCAGCATTTTTATGTGGAAATTTACTCCTCTTTTTTCCTCACTACAAAATCCCTAAAACGGCATCATACAAACATTCAGATCCTTTTAAAGCTTTATCTTTGTACTGTGTTTTTTTACCAGTTGAATGTACATGAATCATTTAAATGCTTTTAAATCAAATGAAGCTGCGGCTCGGTGATTACTGGAATGTGTGAGTAAATCTACAGATTGCTGACTGGAGGAATCATTTTCCCGCCTTGTTTGTGTTCTTTTCTGTTTTATTGCTGTTTATAAAAAAAAACAGTAACATGTTTCGTAATCTCCAGCGTATAATTAAAGTGCACAGTAATATTTTTTATGTTAAACCAAATTGATCTTTATCCAAAGTCATCATGGAGTAACAAGTCGTGTCGTGCAGAATTGGCCTCTCTGAACATTGTGTGCCAGAGCAGCAGGGAGTTTGTGACTGGGTTAGATTCGGGCCGGTCCTGGTCTAGTCATGTTTCATCTGCTCTCCTCTCTAAGTAGGTGCTTCCCAAATCAGTGCAGGTGTTTGTTTATACAGTAATGGAAACTTCACCTTTCGTGCCTGTTTTTATAAGCCTCCTTTAATCAAGCGCTTCGGTCGAGACAGCTGTGGTGTCTGTCTGCACATGCGGGCCCAGATGTTGCAAACGCGTTCAGGAGCTGCAGCACTGAACATTTACGTCCCATTTTTTCTCTGCTGCAGCACCAAATTTACGTCCAGCAGCCATATTTGATTGATTGAGGTGCGTTTGTCACACTGGCTATATGCAAAAATGCACATTATTCTTCTTGTGGTCATATTTTGTGCAAATGCATTGCAACACTGTAAAATAATAAATTTGCTGGCTCAGCTTGACTCATTTAAAGGGGCAGTGTTATGTAAAATCCTCTTTCTTAGCTTTATCATGTTTTAATGTTATTCCTTCATCAAGAACAAACCTTGATTCTTTCATAAATCCCTTCATCTCCATGGCAACCATTCAGCTGCGCAAAACACCTGGTTGGACTTAGCTCTGCCTTCAAGGCGCTGCTCCTCCCCCACTCAGCTCCATCAGACTAGCCATCAGCAATTAGCAAACATCTGCTGGAACTGGGAACCTGCTGAGCTCGTTGTGGGAGCAACATTTCAGTGCAACGCTGGTAAAAATGTTGATAAAGGGTTAATAGAGGAGCCATGTGTGATGACTTCCTGAAGGCGGAGTTTCAGAAAGAGAAGACGTTTTTAAAGAGACAAAGGTTCAGGACATTAAATTACATTGTCAAATTTCTTCAGTCATATTTGATATATACATCATTTTTTAACAGCTAAAGTTAACATAGTTACTTGATTATGCTATATTTATTTTTCTATGTGTTTGGAAATACACAATACTGCCCCTTTAAGTCGTATTAAATTTACCTGTTAAGTTCAAAACACTAAATAAATACTATTGCTTCAATTGTAATTAAGTTGACTCAGCAATTTTTAGAATTTATATTAAACTACGAATGATTAGTTAAGAGATTTTTTTTAAGTTTTTACATTACTACATCAATTTGACTTAACATAAAATTTCACATTTTTATCACTGTTTAACTAATTTCCAAGTTAAGCCAACTTTGTAATGTTCATTTATTCACAGCTTTAGAACGTCTATTTTTATTGTAAATTGTGTTAATGAGAAACAAAAGAAATGTTTTAAAATTCATACAAAATTAACATTTTACAGATTCCTAGCAGAAAACACTAACAAAAATTAATTTCTAAATTTTGAAAATTCATGCCTTCAAATATGTTTAAATTTTTCTGGAAAAAAAATGTTTTGGCAAAAAACAATAGATAGATTTGTTTAACTCTTATAACTTATGAAAAGCAAAAATATTTTCTTAAATTTTCTAAGACACAACTTGCTGCAAACATTCTTAAATGTCTCTAGAAATATTTAGTCAAGGTTTAAAATTTATATATTTTTACATTTTTTTTAAATATTGACTTTAAAAAAAATTATTTCATGGTATGGTTTGATCTGTTATCAATCTGATTGCTAGAAAAACCAACAGGTAGTATCGGAGCCATACTAAAAAAATAAATACAATTTTGAGGGTAAAATTATAAGAATAAAGTAATAATAATATGACTATACTTTTATTATTTTTATGGTCTGTGGTGCATTTATATATTTGATCTTATTTATTAAGGATGTAAACAATCGATTCACTTACAATTAATAGTTTATTAGGTTAAAATAAGTTCCAATCAATTAATAAAGTCCCTTTAGATCTTCTTTTAGAGTTGCAGTTTTACCGGCATCCAGCAGAGGGCGCCGCTGGTCATCCTGAAGAGAAGAAAAACAAAGATGGCGGAGGCGCCCAAAGAGAACAGCTAAGAGAAACGGTCCAAACCATGTGGGGAGTTATAGCATGCATTTATGCAGTTCTGTTTATAAATAATAAATCCTCAAAAACCTCCTTTAGTTTCACCTTCATAGCGCTTTATTCAGCCGAGCTGCATGACGGAGTAGCGTTAGCATGTTATGGAAAGAGAAGTTTAAGAAAATGTCTGCTTATTAATTAACAGTTAGTGGGTCGATAAGATCAATCCACTTTAGGTTAACTCATTAATTAGAACTTACATCACTACTTATTCTTTATCATGTCCCTGTGTGAATCAGAAAGTCCACATTGCAGTTTGTATAATCTCTCCACCCTGAGAAAATAACAGTGCAAATAAAATCAAATATGACAGTAATGCTCATAACGAGTCATTCACGCTTTGAACTTGACCCAAAGTCAACCCCTCTGCTCAGCTTTGGACTATTTCTGGCTAGACCTGCTGTTTGTTCAGGACTCACTTCAAATAATCCCAGTCTCAGCCCTGCTGTGACATTTCTCTGCCTCCATCAGCCGCTGTCTGAATATCACAACCTCCATCAGTCATACTCTGCACATCCACGCATTCATTCCTGAGCTGAGCTTTGCTGAAGTTACACAACATGCATGTCTTTTATCTCCAGCCAATGCAAGATGCAAGCGTATATGAGAGACTCGTGCTAATCTGGCTAATGCAGACTTGACAGGTTTAAGCTGTGATGACATAGGATGTGTCTAACAACCAATTCATGCAAAATGTCAAGTAGCGCCACAAAACGTCTTTCATAAGTGGAGTCCAAATGCTTTGCACAGTAAAATTTTCTCTGTAATCTTCATTGTCGTAGCAATGCGTTGCTGGGTGCAGAAAAAGCCCTCATCCTACTGTTAGCAACATGTAGTGATAGCCCTCATGCTAACATTATTCATGCACCTAAAATATGCATTTTAGCCCATTTAAGGTTATATTGTAGACACCACACATGCTACTGACATTTAAGCTAACCTTAGCATTTTGGCTAATTGTAGTTTATGCACTAATGTTAGCATACAGAATGGAGTAAATCCAGGTTAGTCAATAAAGATTCAAATGAGAACGCTGGGTTCCAAACACGCAAACTTTAAAACATTTTTAGAAATTAGAAATTTAAACTATTGTTGCTTATTCTGCAGCAAACCTCTTGTTGATTTAGTTTTTTTGCAACATCTTTTACAGATTCGATTCCATTTTTCCAAACTCCATAATTTCCATTTGCATTATTTATCATTTTTCTGTTTTCTCTCTTTCTACAAAAACTGGATTTAAACATTTTTTTAGTCTGTTGCATTGGTCTCAACTAAACCTTTTTTTCAATTTATTTAGTTTACAGCAGCTTCATGGCTAATTTTATTTGTTGTTTCTGTTTTATTTATTTTGGATTTATAAGATTTCTTCCAGTTTCAGTGTTAAATGTTCATTAAAACTTAAGTTTATTGATCTTTTAGAATAAATTTGTGACAGTTTCAAGAAAATATGCCAAAAAATATGTTTCTCGTTAAAAGTTATTCTGCAGCTTTAATGGAAACTAAAATAGCAGAATTTTCTCAAACTTTTGTGCACATTTATAATAGAAACACAGTTTATGACCTTAAAAACACACTAAATACAAACAGAGTGTAAAAAAGTCAAAGGTGTGTGAAAACTTTAACATCCAGAGTGAAAAGTTTCGATGTGCAAATATTTCAGCTCAGGATTGTAATGTATTGCAGTTTGACTGAAGAAAACAATGTTTTCACTCCCATTCATAAAGGTTATGCTTGGAGCAATGCCACTTGTTACTCCGGGGTTGTTTAGTCCTGGGAATTACTTTTGGGTTTGGAAAAAAAGAGAGAGGGAGAGCAAGAGGGAGAGCTGCTCGGTATCATCAGCCATCTACTGTCTGACTCTGTCACGCTCTGGTTAGTCGGCCGCTACGTGCCTCACTTTGAACGAGTACAGGATGTTCTAGCAGGCCGAGATAAAAAACAAAACAAAAAAAGGCAGAAAAGGCAGCAAGATCTTAGAAGCACTTCCTTTCCTGTTCCCGCCTGCAGCTCAGCAGTTCTTGGAAAGCATCGAACAGTTTTGGTGCTATAACATCTAAATTCAGGATATTTCCAGTTGACATGACGAAAACCTAAAAGGAAACAAGCTGGACAGATTTATTTGGATTAGAAGTAATAGACAGAACTGACCAACACTGCAAAAACACTAAATCATGCCAAGTGATTTTATCTAGTTTCTAGAGCAAATATCTTAGCTCAATTGAAAAACTGGAAAAAAATATTTCTTTGGCAGATTATTTTATTTATAACATGAGAAAAATGTCTTAGTAAAATAATCTGCCAGTGGAACAAGTCATTTTTCATCAATATTAAGGAATTATTTACTTAAAATAAGCTTTTAAATCTTTCAGTACAGTTATCTTTCCAAACAAGTTGGTAAAATTAAATATGTTTCAAAAACCTTCCAAAGGTAAAGTTACAAATCAGGAGGCACTGAGCCGTTACCTAGCAACCACAGCAGAGCCCGGCCCGTTACCTAGCAACCCAAACTGGTCGGCTGGTCTGACACTTTCTGAATAAAAGCACATTTTCTCCATGGCAACATATTTAAAAGAATGTCTAAAATGGTTTTATCTGAGGCTCAAAAATGGAGCAAAGTGTTAGCGTAGCTTAGCTTTGCTTATACCTATAGTTACAGACAAACTTTAAACAAAAAACATTTAAACTTGCTAAAAAGCTAATTGTGCCTCCAATATTTTATTTTTGTGCAGCATGGGTCAAGAAAAAAGCAGTTTACCAAACTGGATGTGGGTAAAAACATTTTATTTGGTTTTCTCTGCACCTGTAAATGTTTACATTTTGCAGTTACATTGAATTTACATGAATCAGATTGGCCTCTGCAGCATCTCTGCGTCAGCCTCTGATGTGTGACGTTCAGAATCAGATTCCTGTGCAAACGTACATAAAATGCCCAAAATGAGCAAATAACGAGGCATGAACCAGATTCCAGTTTCAGTTTCACATTTTATATCATGCAGTTTCTGCAGTTTAATGCCCTAAAAAATTTTACAAAGTATTTCTGGTCTAGTTTCTAGTGCAAATATCTTAGTACACTTGAAGAACTAAAAGTTCCACTGGCAGATTATTTCACTTATTTCAGTCAACTGGCCCTGCGGCGTTACCTAGCAACGCCAGCCAAGCCCAGCCATCGCCTAGCATCTTTTTTCCAGTGTGCTAATATATTTGCATTAGAAACCCTTGGTAAAATTTTCTGTTTCTGCAGTGCATGCCTGTAATGTGCTTTACATTGTGAGCGTCCAGCTAAATAAAACTTCTTTAATATCTTTACATGCGAAAGCTGACCGTCGCTTTGCAACAGCATCTGTAAAAAGCTAGAGAATATATTAGATTAACTAGTATTTGAGTCTTTTTCTTCCTGAGTAATACACTGGCATATATATTATATTAATTTACACATTGCTACTGAAATGTAGTGTTAGCAGAGCTGAAGCTAGGAGCTTATGAAGCTAGGAGCTTATGTAGCGGCAGCTCAGACCGAGGATCCGAAACACAGATTGCTCATCACAGTTATGAAGATACGCTTGAGAAACATGTGGATTGTTGTTTAAGCAGATAAAGTGTCTTTTTTCCAGGTAGCACAGCAACAATAAAAGCTTCAGTGTGCAGATTTTTTCCACTTGCAGGGATAAATTGTGCAGCAGCTTAGTGTTGTTTAGGGTCAGAGCTTCATTGGTAGCGTTCTGCTTTTCCAGACTGTGTTCTGGTCATAAAGCAGCTGGCTGCAGCCCTTTTTTTATAAGACGGAAAATGCAATTAAATAAAATGTTTAGAAATCAAACCTAATCTGACACTTTCAGTGTGGTTCTGATTGGAAATTCAGGAGCTAACATCGATTCACTGCAAAAACACACAATATTACGACGAGTTTTTGTCTAATTTCCAGAGAAAATATCTTGTTAAAAGTGAAAAGATCTGCCAGTAGTTTTGACTTAAGGCAAGCTTTTCCATTTCACTGAGAAGTTACTTTTAAGTTGGTTTTGTTTTATTTAAAACATATTACAATATTTGCACTTAAAATTAGACAAAAACTTTTAGTAAGATTTAGTGTTTTTGCAGTGTAGCTTCTAGCTATAGCTGGCTAGCTAAGCTAAGCTAAGCTATAGCTAGCTTTAGCTAACTTCTTTTCTCCATTTTTTGCGGGAATAAAATGGAAACCTATTAAAAATTCAGTATTTCTTTTTATATTTATACTAAATTGCCTCTTTTTGATTTTTGGCTGAAGTTTTTAAGACGGTTGGATGACCCATTTGTGGCTCCAGAGCCGCAGGTTGCAGACCCTCGCTGTGGCCTTTAATCTTCAGCCTGTAATTCTGCTGACTGTTCGTTTGTCTGAGCGGCACCAGCGTCCAGCAGAGTCATGTCTTCCCGCAGAGACACGGCGATGGCGTAGTGTGCGGTTTCAGAGTCAGGCCGTACTTGTAGCCCAGGGTCAGGGTCTTCGCTGGGTCGGCGGCGATGTGGCACTGGTGCGCCAGCAGCGCCGTGAAGAGGAACAGCTGCATCTTGGAGAGCTGCTCGCCGATGCACCGCCGCCGGCCCAACGAGAAGATGAGCACGATGGAGGCCAGGTCTTTGTTCAGCGCCCCCTGGGGGTCCAGGAAGCGCTCGGGGTCGAAGGTCTCTGGGTTGGACCACGTGGCCGGGTCGTGGTTGATGGACCACTGGTTTATGAAGATGACGGTGTTCTTTGGAATGGCGTAGCCCATGATGGAGGTGTCTGTGACGGTCGAGTGGGGGATGGTGAGCGGGACGAAGCTGGTGAAGCGCATCACCTCGTAGAGGAAGGCCATGACGTACGGCAGCTCGGCCTGATCTTCTATGGACGGCAGGCGACTCCGGTCCACAACTCTGTCCACCTCCAGCTGAAGGCGTGTTTGCATCTCAGGATACCTGAAGGGGAGAAGCAGAGTGTAACTTTCACAAAAATATAGATATATTTGCATATTTACATATTTGTTAACACTGCAGACCAAAAAACAACCAATCAGAGCCAGGGGGAGGGGCTTAGTGCTGTCAGTCAAGCATGTTAATGGTGGAGAAACAACTTGGCATTACAAGAAAAATGTTTACCTGCTTTCACTGGCTGGTTAGCATGCTATGATATGAGGAAGAAGCATGAGGTTGATTGACAGCACTAAGACCCACCCCCTTTCTCTGATTGGTTGTTTCTGGTTAGCAATGGAAGGAGGCAGAGGAGCTTCCTTTTTTCACAGATTATCTGTCTCATATCAAACTGTCACCACATTGTGACAGCTTTAACAAATATGTGATAAATATATTTTTATTAAAGTTTTATACTGCAGCTTTAACCCGTTTTTCTGAAAACCGATTACATAAACACATTAACAGTCTCTGGCTGCAAACAGCTGACTGTTCACTTTCACCAGTGTTCAGTTTCACTCCTTACATAACACACATGCAGTAGCACTTCCTCATGTCTCTGCAGGGTTAAAACGAAGCAGGGAGCAGTGTTGGCTAATCAGCTGCTGATTGGACCAAACAGAAAAACACTGAAAGTCTCTTAAAATGTTTATAGAAAGTTTATAAAATGGACAAATTAGGCCTGACATGCCCTGCACTGACCTTCACTAACATCTAAAATACAGGGAATTAAACTAATACTTGCTTAGTTTTTCAACAAGTAGCGCAAAATGTGAGTATGCGCTTTATGCGACACATTGGGGCCCCAGAAAAAATTTGTTTTGTACTGCGGGTAAATATGGAGAGGCAGAAAAACTGAGGAGGAAACAGGGATGTAAATGTCCTGGAGATGAAAACGCTTTTCAAAGCAGACAGTGATTTACTTCAGTCTATCAAAACGAAGCTTGTAAATATTCAGACTAGTTTCAGTTATTAGTAAATTAACAGGATCGTTATTGTTTTGCAACTTCAGGTTTATAGTGATGCACAAACGTGTCGCGCAGCTCAGAGCAGAAAATAACTGGTTGAGGATGATTCAACCAAAAAGGTCGGACTTCTTAGTGTTTTTTTCATGTTTTTTTTTTTATTATTAAATTTGGACTAATTATTTTTAAGATGCCGAGTTTAAAACACCTGAAAACTTAAAATCAGAGTTTGACAAACAGATAAACTTTCAGGTTTATTCTTTTTTTTAACTCCTGTTTCCCCATTTATTGAAGCAGGTTTGAGGAGATTTAACCAAACAGATGCAGTTTTAGTAGTTCGGGGTGAAACGGATGATCCTTACTGTTGATCATTAAGAATCCAGAAAATCAATGTCATAAAAACTGATTTTAAAGCCAATCTGGGCTCCCAGATGCTTTTTTTCAGCTAAAATCTGGAGTATGTAGAAGTTTCTTACTTGACCAGAATGAGGATGATCCACTGTAGAGCCGTGGACAGCGTGTCCTGGCTGGCTCCAAAAATGTCCCCTATGGCGGGGGTCACGTAGTCCTCCCCAGACGGGAGTCCGGCGGCCTCCGTGATTTGGTCCAGAGCCACGATGAAAGCGTCCGTCATGTCCCTGATGGCGCTGGACTCGATGGACTTCCTGTGCTCCATGACTTTATCCCGGATGAACGCGGTAAAGTCCCGGTTGAGGTTCTTGAAGTCCTCGAAGATGGTTTTGATTGGGTTAGGGAAGTACTGGAGCCACGGCATCACGTCCACGATGCTCCCCGCTCCCACTGTCTTGGTGAACTTGTCGTTCCTGCCCACCACCTCCCGGAACTCCGCATCCTCGTAGGTGTACCTCCTCCCGAAGCAGACGGCGCTCATCACGTTGGCCGTGGAGACCACCAGGTCGGTGCCGGGATGGAAGTACCGCTCCGCCCGGGTCTTCTTCACGAACAGCCGCAGAAGCTCCCTGAACTCGGCCAAGACGTGCTGCTCGAAGGTCCGCTTGGTCTGCGGGTTCCCGGTGGAGAACATGCGGACGGTGGACTGCGCCACTTTGCGGTGCGTCTTCCAGGAGTCCGAGACGGTGCCGAACGCCATGCTCTGGCCGTCCGCGATGAACCGGAAGGAGGTGAAGTCCGGCCTCCCTGCGAAGTCCAAACCCTGCTTGAGCAGCGCCTGCCGGATGGCGTCGCCGTTCAGAACCACCACGGTTCGGCTGCCCAGCTGGATCTGGAACACGTTGCCGTACTTCCTCGCCATGCGGGTGCAGTACAGGTGCGGCGTGTTGCCGAGCTGCGCGGCGTTCCCGATAACGGGCCAGGCGAAGGGCCCCGGCAGGCCCAGAGCGGCCCCGCGGCGCCGGAGCCGCAGCCACACGGAGAGCAGCAGAGCCAGGCAGGCCGCCAGCAGGGCGCCGGGACTTAAACAGTTAACTCTCTGCAGAGACGCTTCCATCACGCAGATCCTGCGGGAACGAGGTCATCACTATTAATAATAATAATAATAATAATAATAATAATAATAATAATAATAATAACAATAGTAAGAATAATAATAAAAAAATAATAATAACAATAATAAGAATAAGAATAGATTTTCTGGAGGTAATTCAGATCGTTTTTATCTTTTGATGAATTACCTTAAAAGCAACAATAATCAGATGATTCCTCTACATTTCTGCTGCGGAGGTTTTGCAGCCGCAGATTTCCCGCTGCGCCTTTTCTGTCTGCAGAGCGCCGCAGCGGGTCTTTTATCTGCAGGCGGCTGCAGCATCACGGCCCGTCGGCGGCTCCGGTGCAGTGGGCAGGTTTGATGCGGAGGGTGGGGGCTCCATCCTCCGCTTCTCCTCCCACCATCACCTCCTCCTGCACCGAAACACCGCAGCCTGCCTCAGGACAGGCTGTACTGTTATTATTATTATTAATATTATTATTATTATTATTGTAGTGATTGTTGTTGATGAATGTTTCATATGTTTATTGTTATAAACCATTTATTTCGCCTGAAACTGAAACTCCCATTGGGGTTTTAAAAAAATCTGCAGAATATTCAAAGCAAAACACAAAAATTTAGCAACAAAAAAGACATTTAGAATGTCTCTGGAAATCAAAACGAACAGCCTTGACAGGCGTGACAGGATTTAGTGTTTCACTGTTTAAAAGTAACACATTTAGATGAATTAAGTCAATCATAAATGGATTATTTTTATTTCTTTTTAAAATTATTGTCATTATTACCAAGTTTATCATCAGTATTGCAAATAATAAGAAATCAAGTTTAATATCGCAGATTTTGCTGTATTTTTTGTAGAATAATGCAGTTAAATGAATAAAAGTCAATCACATAGAGCATTATTTATATTATTACTATTATTATTTGTTGTTATTGTTCTCCTGATGACGTATTTTGAGCATGATAAAAATCATGTTTTCTTCTCTGTTTTTATTTTATGTCATATTTCTGGCTGTATTTAATTACTAATTCCCATTAAAACATGAAAACCTGTATAAACAGCTGTAAGTCTCTCCAGCCGGAAGGGAAACGTGAAGCCTGAGATCCTGCAGGGTCAGAGTTCATTCTGTCTCAACTCGATCCGAACAGAAACATTTCAAATGCTTCTCCTTTACTTCTCATTTCAAAGTGAAAGCTTTGCAGATGCACAGAGGCATTAAAACAACAACAAGCAGAAAATATCCACGTTCTTAGCCTTAAACGTCAGGATCAGTTTGGATCGTTCCGGTTTTAACATCTACATTTCCTCCAACAAATATTTAAAGCTTAAGATTTTAAATCTGGGTTACAAATACGGAAGCCGTGAGATCGATAAAGGATTTAGCAGCGTTGGTACATTTGTTATTAAATCCTTTCATATGTTAAATTCCCGCCAGGCTGCGTTTTCCTGCGGAGCCACCAGGAGGCGAACCGCACATTTCCTCAGCGACATGCGGGAATCCCGCAACATGCGGGCCGCTGTCCGCAGGGACGTTATAACCCAGATCCAACTGGAGGATTAATAATGTAGAAAAAACATGGAAGGTGTGTTTTATCATCAAACATCTGATTCAGACAAGAGAAACAACTTACAGCAGTAAAATTAAACCCTGATGCTGAATCGCATAAATCTGCACTGAAGGTGTTTTTATCTTATTTCCTTCTCGCTTTGAATTATTATTGATTATTACTTGACCTCATCTTGGTTTCCTGGACGTTTTTCTGCAGAAATGTTGTTTATTTTTAATTTGTTGCTCAGTTTTCTGGAGCTGCGCTTCAGCACCGCGGACAGCGGCTCACACCGACGCAGCCTGTTGGACCCTCAGAAAAAACACCTTTCACTTTATTTCTCACCAAACTTAATGTTCAAAACTAAATGAAACGAGCAGGAATCGGCATTATAATAAAAGAGCATAAATACAGCGATTTATCCAGTCGGTTAAAAAAACTCATAATACATTTTTTTTCTAAAATATATTCTTTTTGGAGATTAAAATTAAGAAAAAAATTTGTCTTTTTGACAAAACCTAAGTTAAAATGTTTACTCTGATTAACATTAATCTTTTTAAATTCGCCGATATGCGAAAAATTTTAACATTAACTCAAAACATACCTTGAATCTATTATAATAAATTTTTTTATCCACGGCGGGAAGTGAAAAAGACGACGGGAGAAATTTGGCCTTTTGGATATTTTTCTTTCTAATTAATCAACACTAAGCGACACATTTCGCAGCTCTGATGCTTTTTATTTTTATTCTTAAAGGCATTTAATAGAAAATGTTCTCACTGCGTAAAACCGTCAGGCTCGACTCGCTTCAGCTGCTGATCCCGCCTTTATCCACGCGTGGAAATATTTAACATCCATTATTCTGATTACTTTTTGTATTTTTTTCACCTAATATCTCAAACAAACATGTTCATGTGTTTCATGTTAAACATAAATATTATTTCTTTCAGCAGTTCAAATCAGAATGTGGATCTCAAACAATCACGGATTTTACAGAATGCAGAAAACAAGAAAATAAATGTATTTTTACTGCAGAAATGTTCTGTCAGGGCCTTCATAACCACAGGGAAGAATGCTGAGTCAGTTGGCACTCTGCACAAGGAAGGTTTAGTGGAAGGAGAATCTGTGAAGAAAACCGGCTGAAGGGTTTGGGAAACAGAGTACATTTTGTGTTGAGGTTCAGTTTGAGGTTTCCATGGGAATAATCATAACATAAATAAATGTTTGTGTATTTAATCTGTTAAATTAAGGACTTTCCCTTTTTCAACTGACAGTCATTGTCAAAATATGTGTTTTCAATCTGTTTGATTAAAATGTATTGAGTTAAACACTTGAACAGCAATCAAAACGTTTTGTTTCACTTAATATTTCCTGATTTCTTGAAATATATCAAATTTACACTTCATGAAGAACTTCAAATATATATGTAAAAAGAATAAAAAATAAACTTCTTTAACTTTCAGCAGTGGCCCCACTGGGCGGTCAACGGGATGGATGGATTGATGGATGGATGGATGGATGGATGATACTGTATTGATGGTGAAAGGGGCTTTTTTTCAGCATAGCACAACAATAATAAAAATTCAAAATAAAAAATCTATGAAGACATGAAAGTAAAATCCCATAAATAAAAAAATCAATTTACAAAAATTAAAAATAATTATTTATATATTTTTGGTTTATTTTATTAAAATAATTTCCTCTTTTATTGCAGCTGTATAATCTTGCAATTATTTCATTAATTTATTTATGCATTGTTCATGTCTGCTTCTGTTTAAAGAGGCAGTGGCAGGAAGTTATTCACACAGTTTCCACTCATTAAACCAGTCAAACTCAGTAAAATGCCTCCATATTCCAGTAAATAAAGTAGATCAGTTCCACACTGACTGGCATTTCCAGTCTGCACACATATAAAGTTTTAAAAAGGGGGTTCACCGATAACAACATGTAAGATAAGGTCATTTTAAAAACATTTTCAGCAACAAGGCAATCCAAAGTGCTTTACATTAATTAAAAGGAAAACAGAAAAGTTCATATAAACAAATAAATCACTGCGCCCCCTTTTGGTGGCGCCCATTTTCGGGAGGTCCCAAATCCAAGCATTATGTCTATAATTAGTTACTGCTGCAGTTTCCCTCCTGCACTAATCGCTACATAAACTCTCCGTGACTCTTGAAAAGCGACCCAAATCCGCTCATTTGCTGGTGTCGGAGGCAGAGCGGTTCGGTAATCCTGTCCGGGTTCGCGGCGCGGTGACCTCCAGAGGACACCAGCCCGTGACCTCGTGACCCCCCGGTTCCTCCCTCCCGCCCTGACTGACAGCTCCGGCGCTCATCGCGTGTGAGCAGCATGGAGGTCATGCAGGAAGGCGTTTCCTGCTCAGTTTGCACTCACGCTAACAATAAAAAAAAAAAAGAAAAGAAACGGCGCAGTTTGTCTGCGGAAATTCCAGCCTGGTGTGATTTCATCATTTCTCGCAGTCACTGCATATTTTCACTACCAGGAAGTGACATAATCTGCAGACATTAGGCTGACTTATGAATGTTATTAGCGGAATATTTCACAAGCAGACATTATTTTAGTAAAGTCTGAGGTAATAATCTGTGGTTGTGGAGCTCTCACGCACACTACTCCCGCTAAAAATCACGCAAAACCTCCTGAACCAGGGCAGTGGTTTACTGCTTCATTGTTTCTGGAAGTTTTAATGCCAGAGAAAGATTCAGGTCAAAGTGTTTCATGGCCTTTTCTCACTATAAACAGAGAGCAGCTGATCCAATTCAAATAAATTGAGTACATTTATCACAAGGAATCAAATTAAGTTCATCCAAGTTAATTAAATTGTCAAAATAAGGGAAATAAACTTCATTTAACTAAGTTGGATCACCTGTTCTAAGTGTTTTCTCCCTCCTTGTAATGAATCATCTTAAAATGAATTAATCTTTTATTGCAGTTGAATAATCTTCCAGTTATCTTATTAATTTATGTACTGTCTATGTCTTTAAAAAGTCAGTGGCAGGAAGTTATTTACACTCATTACATCAGTTATAAACAGTAATATAAAACAGATTGATGTTTTCAAGCCTTTATTTCTGTAAATTATTATGATTTTTCAGATTACAACCACTGGAAACACATTTAATATTAGAATATTACATGTAACCAATACAAAGTTTAATAAGTGGGGTTATATTAAAGTAAGTTTAATTCCTGCTTAAAGGTCGTTTTCTAATCTGACTATACACCATATGTTATCAGAATACTACTAAAAATATGTTTTTATTAGCTTTTATGGCTAACTGTATTTAGCATGGCAGCAGTTTTTCTACCCTTCAGCTGGAGCAATTAAGGGATGAAAAATATCTTATTCGTGATTAATCGATAATTGAAATAATCGGCAACTAGTTTACTATTCAACTAATTGTTAAAGGAAATATGCTTTTTCCTGTAAGTATCTTCTACCTAGCACCTCAATAAGCCCAGTCCATCACCTAGCAACGCAAGCCTCATTTTATTTGTTACCTAGCAACCCAAGTCGAACTCCAGCACGTTTGTTCAGCTGGTTTTACCGCTGCATGCTCTGTACAATGGCTGCTGGAAAAGACAAGCGTCTTGCAGTTGACTTACCCCCCAACCCTTGCTGTATTCTTGTTGGTTGTGTGGAAGGCTCGACTTCTGCTTTTCAAAGATGTACAGTTGCATAGCTATCCATCTGTTTGCGGCCATTTTCATGTAAACGTTGAGCTGGGCGGTGCGGCTGGAAGCAGCTGATTTCGATTTAAAGTGACATGAAAACGCTCAGAAAATAAAATTTATTTTTAATAGGCAACAGAGATGACTAAAGTTTCACTATCCAAGAATAATTTTGTGAGAAAATGTAATGTTTTGTGTAGGCCAGACATATTTTTTTACCTGTTCTCTCCTTTAACGGGAGCTACTTATTTTTTACGCTATTTCTGAAAACTGCACACTATGTTTCAGTTACATTCTTGTGTTTAATGCAGCTTGTTATTCCTAATTTTGCTTGTTTGTTTTATTTTTTATCTTTTTGTGAACTTAAATACCCCGATTCAACTCTTACGCCAACATTTCCAGATTGTGGGACCATAAATTATATCTCTATCGATGCTTCTCTCTCTTTGCTGCCATAATCAAAAGAACTTTTGGTTTCTGAGACGTTTGGTTAGTTTTTATTTCTAGTTGCGTTCTGTTCGTTTTCCCCCGGCAATCAGATTTCATTCAGATTTCGCAAACTTTTCCTAACGGTCAAATTCAAGGATTTTCAAGGTACATTTTCAAACTTTTCCAGCACCAAATTGGTCATACAAACAATACAAATGAACTAAAGAGTTTCAACTCACTTTTATATGATATCATTAATTACTGTTATTAATACCATCTTGTAATTCTACAGCAGAGACAAAATTAACAAAATCCATAAACATGATTAGTCTGAGAACAAAACAATTTAACAAAGAAAATATAATAATAATCACCCAATTTCTATAATGTAAAACATATAAGTTGATCAATAAGTCTTGAGAAATTAGAAATAAACTTAAAACAATCCAAACAAAAGGTATTAAGGTGAAAAACTTTATTCAAATTAAATGCTTAAACACAATATACAAAGAACGTTACAAAAAATCTCAAACATTTTCTTGCAAAGTTTTCTTTCATTTAACAAATATAAATAATTTAGCCAATTTTGACTAAGCTAAACCAAGAAAAGTTTAGCCAAATTTAACTTCAGACAGTGAAAAAAAGAAATTTGCATGTATATTTTTATTTATTAGTAGCGCTGAAACAATTAGTTTGTGATTAATCGATTACTGAAACAATCAACTAATTTATTGATCGATTAATCATTAAGCACACAGACTCAAAGAAGGCAATTTTCTGAGAAAACAATATATTCAGAGCAATAATTAGTCAAAAAATAGTTGGTATACTGCAAAAACACAAAATCTTATCCAGTATTTTGGTCTAGTTTGTACTAAATTATTTCAACTTAGTACACTTGAAAAAACAAACTTTTTAGCAACTTTTGTCAAGAAATAACAGCTTGATTTATGTCAATAATTCCTTCATTTTGTTCAATTGTCAGATTAGTTCATAGCCAACTGGCCCTGTGCTGTTACCTAGCAACACCTGCCAAGCCCAGCTGTTACCTAGCAACACCTGTCAAGCCCAGCTGTTACCTAGCAACCCACTTCTGGTTCCACTTCTAACATGACATTTTGTGAAATAATCTGCCAGTTTAATTAGAACTTTGTCACTAATATTAAGGAAGTATTGAGTTAAAACGAGTTCCTGTATCTGGCTGATAGGTTATACGCTAATTTTGTCTTATTTTCAGTGTATTTACACTAGAAACTAGACGAGAAATACTTGGCATAAGCCCTAATTAGGTGTATGAAAATATCTGGGTTCAACTGTAAATAACATTTTCCAAATTTAAGCTTTTAATCAAACAGATTGAACTTCATTTCAAAAATGTGCAGTTGGACTATCAAGCACTTTCCAAACCTTGAAATTTAAAGGGTTTCAAACCCCCGATACTGCACACACACACACACCCTCACACACATCAGGAGCGTCTGCACAGCCCTGTCATGTTGATTACCATCCAGTAGAGATGAAGCAACCTGCCGCCGCGTGATTGGTCCGACTACCACCAAACTAAACCGGTTATTGGCGACGAGTCAAAGAGAGTTGAGCGGCGGGGCAAAACCTTCGCTTTGGTCCGACCGCGAGAGCGCCTCATTACGACTGGATGACCCCGCGACTGCAAATGTCAAACTGCCCCACAACAACCCCCTCCTCAAAACACGTTCCTTGAATCCTGTTTGTGAGGTTTTCCATCTAAGTTCATGAGAACGATGCTAATGAGAGCTAATGATCCTCAAACACTGAGGTATCTCCGTGTTTTTCCCTGTCTGAATAAGTGCGATGGAGGCGCTTGCCAAAGCGTAATCAGCAGCCCGTGAAGGCGTCTCCCCTCCGTTCTCACACTAAAAGGGCAGTTTGCCCTTAAATCCTGAATCGGCGAGCTTGTCCGAGACCCGCTACGGGTTGGTTGGGTCCGTCTGAACTGCTGGTGCTGCTTTGAGAAGAATAGGGAGGCTTTTGATGCGTTCCGCCGCATGACTGCGCTTTTCATACCCGGGCTAACGGAAAACATCCATGAATGCTTGTCTGGCTGTAGCCGGCCGTTTTCTTTTCCCTGAGAGGAATCCAATGGAAAACAGGGACAGAAACTATAAAAATATAAATCTAACCAAGTATTTCTGGTCTGGTGTTAGTGGCTGACTCAAATAAAAAGTCTCCATTTAAATCAACTGATTATGCTGAACAAATCTAATTTGTTTTATTCTGGAGCTGGGCCACAAAAAGTCTCACCAAGGTAAGCAAACGGCCCCTGGACCACACTTTGGACACCCATTATTAAAAGTGAAATAATCTGCCAGTGGCATCAATATTTAGGAGTTATTTACTTTAAATATTTCTGAAAAGTTTCTCCTGAGTTAGTTTTGTCTGATTTCAAGCATCCCATATTTGCATTAAAAATTAGATAAAAATATTTGTTAACATTTTGTGTTTTTGCAGTGAATGATTTTTAAATCACGGCGGACGGTATATTTTCAGTTACTGCACAAATGAAGGTTTTTACTGTTTTATAAACTGAATGCTTGAGCGCAGAGAAAGCTGCCACTTCTTCGTCTCCTGCAGGAAGACGACGTCGCTGTTTTCACCCAAACTGGGTCTCCCTTTTAAAGTCGCTGAAGCTTAGAAGTCCCCCCTTCGTGTTTATCTCTTCCCCTCTGCGAGACGTCAAAGGTGAAGAAGCACTCAAAGGGAGGATAAGCCTGTTCTCATACCCCCTCCCGAGGCTGTCTGTGGTGTTTGCACAAGAGATTAGCGACGACAAACCATCATGGCCGACTGGCCGAGGCCTGCAGAGCTGGGAGTCACGCAAAGCGCCGCCTTTTGTCCCACGTAAACCGCAGGATGCAATTAGTATGGACAGGAAATGATTAGGAAGTCTTTAAATGGCTTCATTTATTATCTTACCCCAGAATGAAATCTGTTATGCAAGTGTGTTTTCCAGGATGCTCTGAACAGATTACAGTCATTAAACACAACGAATAAAAACATCCATCTTTTTTTCCTCGCTGGAGTTAAATCAGACCAAACTTTCATTTAGGTTTGATAAAATTACCAAAACTATTTCTCATTGTTTAAAGAGACAGTAAACATTCTGTGAGAACTTCTGATTTTAACAAGTTAATAAATAAAAAAATATCTTTAAACTGTTGTTTCTGTCATTATTGTGGCTTTTAACAAATGGAAAAATATTTGGTAATTCAAACTGAATTACCAATTAGACTAAACCAGAAGTTTAGTCTAATTTAACTTCAGAAAGTGAGGAAAAAATATATCTGTCTTTCTATTAGGCATGGCTGAAGTGATTAATCAGATTAATTGATTATTGGAGTAATCTGCTACAAATTTAGTGATCAATTAATTGTTAATTTATATATACAGACTATAGAAAAAGCCATTTGCTGAACAAATAACATCCTGAGAGCGGTAATCAAACTAAAATTGCACAAAAAATAAACACATTTTTGCATTTATGTGTGTTTTTATTCAGCGTATGTAAATTTCTGGTTTCCACTGGGCTTTCCAGGCCCAACACTGAAAAGTTATGGAGTCTCTCTTTCCTCATTTGATTCAAACAGCAGTTTGTAAGTTTGCTGAAACAAGCTAAAAGAAAATAAAAAAGGTTTTGTTCCAACGTGGAAATGGTCATTTTTTTGTCAATATAATTTTCAGGTTGTTATCCAGAAATCACAGTATTTTTCTAATTACCTTGCAGAAACTTTAACATGTGACCCACCAGCTGCAGGGCAGTAAATCGGAGACCCAAATGTTTGGCCGGACTTCTGCAGGTTGTAGGTTTTGTCCTCAGTCAATGAAACCTACTGGAGGCATAAAAATAGAAAATGTTTGGTGTGCTGAAGTAAATCAGGTCCAAGTACATCGTGTTCCAGCGGGTCCTGATAAAGGAAGTCCCAGGGGACTCATTGTTTCATGAGGTTGTGGTATTTCCTTTGGGTGTGTGGCTGCTGCTGATACAGCAGTCGCAGTCTGTCACATGGGAAATATGAAGCCAGATTACATCATGTTGTAAAGTACCGTACTTCACTGCAACGGCTTGTAAAGGCATCTCCTGTCTGTCTTGACCTCTAAATGTTCCCCATCACAAACGTTAATGTTTTACAGCGTACGTTTGTTCCTTTTTTCCCCCAAAAGGTCTCAGCAGCTCATCAGCAGAAACAGAAGATAAAAGCATCTAAAAAGTTTACAAACAAATGTTAAAATATACTTTATGTAGCTTAAAAGAAATCTATCACACTACTGTGAACTTTACAACTCAAAGCCATCTTAGCAGGTGGTTGCTATGGAGTTGCTATGACAACAACAAGCTCAGAATTAGCTCTCGCCTCATTCCTATATAATCTATAAACAGTTGTGCAATAAGTGCATTACAACTATCACAATATTTGAGTACTATACCCACCTCTGTGTAATACTAAGATAAATACCATTGATGTTACTGTAGTACTTACTGCCGAACTGGCAAAATTAGCTTAGCTGATGTAGCTTTTATCTGCTAGCTAAGACAGACATGTAGCCTATGTGTTTGTTACTACATGTATTTACTCTGCCAGTCACCAGAACTTTGTTATTCACATAAAGAGTTTGTAAGTCCTTTACAAATCTGTTTAACATTGATTTTATGTGTCCATGGCTCCTGTGCGCACTCTTTGTGTTAGCGAGGTAGTTTACATCGCAGTAGGAGGCAGCTTGTCCACATCATCTGACATATTTTCCATCTCCGTCTCATATGGTCCCGATCGCCGCCATGTTGTTCTTGTATCTTTCTCTATGGTCAAGGGTTTCTACAAATGTTGTTTTTATTGGTCTTGAAGTCGTCGGTCCGCAATGCTTTGCCCATGTGTTTGCCTACTAAGATGGCGCATTTCACTTCCGGTTCGGACTTGTGTGAACTACATATACGAAATGGTTTCCATCCATCCTAATTTACTTGGCTATTTTCTAAACTTTCAGTTGGATAAAGGGAAACATTTGTGTTGAAATTTTGGTCACTGACTGTTAATTCTTCAAGTAGTTAGACGTTTATGTTCATGCTCTTATTTTGAAATGGAAGAAGACTTTTTAAGCCACAGTTCTGTTTCCTCTCCTCATGTTTTCCACCTGTGACACAGGTTAGCGTTAGCAGAACTAATGCTAGCTCAACTAACTTTTTAGTTAGCAGTGCCCACCACTGAACAGAATTATTTCACCAACTTTAATTTAACCCGCATAATAAATTTAACCATGTTGAAGATTATGTATTATGTTGTAACATATTGTGTCAATAAAACATGGTGGCCAGTAACACGATTTAATTTAGCACTTTAGCATTACCTTCTCTAAATGTTATGTTGTTATAATGTTTAATATTAGCATAGCTAATGTTTATGATGAGGGCTGTAGCGTTAGCATAGCTAATGTTTTTGCTAGCGGTGTCTACCACTGCCCAGTACTATTTACTACCATTAATTTTATATCCATTTTGAACAATTTCACAGAAAGAATCCAAATCTTCTCTCCAATATTGACAGATTTGCTCACCATGCTCATATATTCATATGGGATATTTTAAAATTGTTTGTAAGTATTTTAATTTAGCCTTTTTTGACACCAGAAAATGATGTTGGATTTTTGTTCAGCTGTTCAGAGGTTTTTTCATATAGGGACTTTATAAAGTACTTTCTTACATTCTTAAATCTCTTTAATGTTGTTAGGATATACTGCAAGTAATTTACAACATGCAAGAAACAGAAAAGCAAAAGAAAAAAGTGAAACTATTAAGACTGCGACTGAAATCATATTAAAAACACCAACCTGTCCTGGAGGGAAAACAAAACTTCTTCCTCTCCACCCACGTCTCCATCCGAAAGAAAAACATAAATCCCCTGACAGAAATAAAATCCGGTCCCAGAGGATTTGATTTTATAGCGAGGAGGCACGGCGGAGGAAAACCCCGTCAACCTTATTATTGGCTCTAAAAACAAAGAACATGCTCTGTTTTTATTCTTCCTTCTGAGCCAAAGTCAACACATACGACTGATTAAAAACTGAACCTTTTAGCAGATGTATACTATGGTATGTTCAATAGTTATGTAAGTTGGTCATCAAAGAGTCTGGATTATAGATCTGCTTTCTTATTCATTTCCTCCAATAATAAATCTAGACTTCCATACATCCATCTATTGTTTGTCTACACCTGTTCATGCTTGCAGCCGTCACGCACAAAAGCAGTCAGAGCTAAGGGAAACTTAGAGCGAACAATTAAAGAGAACATTTAGAGTCTATACTGAGACAGCATGCTGGGATTTGAACCAAAGACCTTTTTGTTGAAAGGCAACAGCTGCCAATCATCTTGATTCATCTGTTTGTAAAATAATGATTTTTAAACAAATAGAGTATAAATAGTGAGGTATATTCCTTGTTTTTAATAAGCTGTCTTTCTCTCTGAAGCCTGTGTCCAGTCTGTCAGAAAGCATGTCCTTCAGAGACAATTTTTTGGAGCATTTTTTGTGGCTCCAGTTCAAGCTGAGGCGGCGACCACAAATCTCTCAACCAGAACGTCCTGATACTGTTGCCACAACAGAAACCCCTAACCTGCTGCAGATAGATGTCACACACAAACGAGGCAGGCGTTCTGTTGCTCTAAAATGTAAGACGTTTTTATGAACAGAAGAAAGAAATGAGGATAGTTTTTGATTATTTCTATCATAGATCTCCTTTTCAGCGTTTAGCAATGATGTTCGGTCAATTCCTCAATGATCCGCGGTGCTGAAAGCAGAACATGAGTGGTTTGGCCGTTTGCTCACTGCGTTGTGTCGGCGAGGTTTTGGCAGGTCTAGTCGTCAACGTTTTTACGACAAAGTACACGTGTGAATCTGGCGTATGTTTCAGAAATAAAAAGAAAAAAGCCCCTAAAGGAGCCTGCGCCGCTGAGCGGACGGGTGTGACTGAGGTCAGGCGTATGCGGACGGGTCCAACAGCCGACATGCTCCAATAACTCAGACTGGACTCCAATTAAATTCAACGCTCTCATCTGCACGGACACGACCAGCCGCTCTGCTCCCACACAATGTTTATTTCTCTGAGTGGTTCATGGTTCTTAATGATGTGATAAACAGTCAGACTTTAAAATATGTTAGACACACAAGATTTGGAAAAACTGAAACTCACCACCGCAGTGTCTTCACGGGTCTGCCAAAGTCCCTCCACTGGTTCCCTGCAGCTCAGACAACAGACTTTAAACGGGTCTAATGTAAAAATCACACCTTGCACGTTTTTATCCTTCCATTTGGGGATCAACTGCTTCTAAAAACAGACTCAACGCTTAAACATTTTTTGGCAATAAGTTAATGCTTATGGTGTCTGAAAAATGAGTCAAATGTAACATCACAAATCAGCAGACACTGTCCGTTACCTAGCAACCACTGCCAAGCCGTTACCTAGCAACCCCAGCAGAGTTCCAGAACATTTGTTCAGCTGGTTTTGCTGCTGCATTTGCTGCTATGAAAGACAAGTGTTTTTAATTTTCATAACTCTGGTTATTCAGTAAAATAACCAGAGATGGAAAAGTACCTGGAAAGAGCAGCGTTAGTTCAGATAATACTGTTACACTAACAGTAAACGTTTCTATCCTATGGAGAGTAACTGCAGCCTTCTAGTTCGGATTCAGTTGTTCTCGTCATAAATTCACATCTGATTTATGAATGGTAAGTGAGAACAACCTCTTTCATTCATGAGGCCGTCTCGTCTTTCTCATACGTCGAGTGTTTTATTGTCACTCTTGGTAGTTTACATTCCTGTCTGAAGCAGGTAATTGAGTTTGTGTCAGGAACCAAACAGGATCGACGAGCCTGCAGCGGCTGAAGCACGCAACGCTCTGGAGATCATCCTGCAGCTCCCTCAAAGGAACTGCTTTACATATTCCTGTTTAAACTGTGAATTTAAATAAATTCAGGCTGAATTTCTTTGCTTCTGTGAGGTGTGAAGCTAGCTGTGCCCCCAGAAAGGTTTGTGTGAGACAGAGGGAAGCGCTGGGTGGTAAGATGAGCTGTGGAGGATTTATTGTTACAGTGCAACCATCACGTGTCGAGGTTCTGCCCCGACAGCTCTGTGTTGCTCCGACTTCTCACGAAAAGATCGAGAGAGGGAGGGGAGGGTGTCTCTAAATGAAGAAACCTTCAGGAGCTGCTACAGAAATCTGCCACATCAGATAAGAGGAGGGGATGAACAGATAAACATTTTGTTATCTAGATAAACTCATCATTAGATATGTTTCAGTGTTATTTTCAGGCGTGGGAAGAGTACACTCAAAAGTGGTACTACAGTAAGAGCACTTCCACACATTTTTACTCAAATAAACGTAAAAAGTACTTGATAAAATGGATCCTCAAGTACTATGGAACTGACTTGAGTAACTATGAAATAAGAGAGAATTTATTTAAAAAACTAAAGCTGAGGACAAATATTAAAGAGGCGGTAATTGTGTTTTCCTGCCATCTTATAGCATAATCAAGTAACTATTTTACCTTTAGTTGTTATAAAAATATCAATATCAAATATGAGTTAAAATAAACTTTACTTCCACACTAAACGCCTTAAAATTGGGCCTCTGTCTCTTTAAGAAGCTCCTGTTCTTTCTGAAGCTCCGCCTTCAGGAAGTCATCACAACATGGCTCCTTTATTAACGCTGTAGCAACGTTTTTACCAGCGCTGCTCTGAGAAGCAGCTCCTACAATGAGCTCAGCAGATACTCAGCTCCACCAGGTGTTTGCTAATTGCTGCTGGCTAGTTTGAAGGAGCTGGGGGAGGGCTGCATCGAAGGTGGGGCTAAGTCCACACAGGTGTTTTGCACTGCTGAATGGTTGCTATGGTGATTAAAGGATTTCCCAAACATGCTTGAAATAAAAAAAAAACACTCCTGGTTTGTTTTGATGAGGGAAAAACATTATAACATGATTTCAAGCTGAAAAAAGCTGATTTTACAATATACTGCCTGTTTAAACACAACTGCACTTCAATTAGAGGGATTCAAATGTGTAATTATTCTTGTGAGGAATTATTATTTTCACTCATTAAATGAAAAAATTATTTGCTAAACAAATCCAACAAGCTTTGATTATGTTTTCTTTTATGTGTTATTTTATTTCATAAGGTTTATTTAAATTCCTGCCATTGACAGGAATTTAAATATTGTTTAAATATTTCTGTACTAGTTTTGTCTTGTGTTTTTTGACTCGTGCATGGAAAGGTCACAAATGACTGAAAAAAAATAAATGTATTTTTATTGACCAAAACATCAATCATTTAATATTTAAAATCTGTGTTTGGTGAAACAAGATAAAGGAGCCGGAAATCTTACTTTAGAGTGGTGACACTTCATGGTAAAATTATTCAAGTAGAAATAAAAAGTATAGCATAAAAAAAGTTCCTCAGATAAATGTAACTAGTTATTACCCAACTCTGTTTTATTTATCGTCTCCTGTTTGTTTATTGTGCGTTTGTAACTATATTAAAGACCAGCTGACTAAATTACTATTAGTATTACAACTAAGGTGGTGAAAATCATGATGTTTTTCCTACCATTTTGCAATTATATGTTCATTTATGATGGTTCATAACAAAATCATAGTAAAATCCACGCTAGTTAAAAAAATTCAACATGTGAAAAGGACAAGGCACAGAAATACTTTTTTGAAGCTCAGAGTCCAGATGCATGATTGTCTTAGCTAGGCTACATTAGCTAAGCTAGGCTTCGTCAGTAGGTACTACAGTAAATAAGACTGATATTTATTTTAGTATTACACAGAGGAGGGTAGAGTATTCAAAATTTGTAATTGAATAATAACTGTAATGTTTTTTTACAGGTTAGATAGAAACGAGGCGAGAGCTTCTTCTAAGCTTTGGCTTTTTTTATTGTTGTCATAGCAACACCATAGCAAACATTTTGCGCACATCTGCAATGGAAATGCAGCTGCTATCCGCTGCAAGAACCCAGAACATTTATTCAGAAATCCTCTGGCTTCTCTTGAAGTTGTCCTGTTCAGATCCGACTGCGAGTAACTTACTTTAATTAGGCCAATTTGTTGTGCTGTCCGATTCCCTCTGGAAATAGCCTGTGCTAAATCCGACACTTTCCACAGAAGTCAGTGACTCACTTCTGTTTGCTGGTTGCTCATTATTTGCACGTACTGTTTCCATTTTGCTTAAAGCCGCAGCTTCCCAGTAACCATGGACGTGTTTTTTTTTAGGTGCAGTGAGGCGACGTCTGATCCACCCTGTGATATTTGGCAGCGCGGCTCAAGTGGAACCTGCTGCGAGGACGACAAAATAAAATTATTTGTATCTTTTGGCACCACACCCACTTCACGCACCGCTTCACAATGATTGTCTACCTGTTTGGTGCTACGTGATTCGACCATACGCTTATTTTTAACCCTGGTGCATGGCTGCCATTGTGTCTGCGCTCTTGGCTCCGTGCCTCTGATGTTTCGGTTAGAGTCTGGGGGAAAAAGCAGGTTACAGGTACGCTTCACAACAATGTGGTGCCATGTTGTCTGATGGTTTTATTGTTTTTGTTTTTTTTAATTAAACCATTTACCAGTTTCCTGGGTTTTATTTGTGGGTCTGGAAAAACAAAACCGTTTATCAATCTCACTTTCCAAGCTATAAAAAACTCTGAAGCTTTCTGAAAATAAACAGTTCTGACCTAAAATCTCTCATAATGACTGAATTCCCAATAGAAAACAGTAAATATGTTGAAAAGACAAATAATTTTAAAAACTGCTCTCACTTTTAATGTATTTAGTAGTTAAATCAACATTTTCTAGGTAGAAAAGTATAAAAAAAATACTAGCTTATCTATTAAATTCATGCAGTTATCAGTTGTTAATTAACCTATCAGAGGCTTACGAAGCCATGACATCATCATCTGGGCTTTTTCAGAATTTTCCAAAAATAATCCTGTTTTTTTTCCACCACATGGACTTTTTTTGAGTCTGTATACTAATCCACTGCTATATTAGTTGACGATTATTTTAATATTCAGTTAATCACGATTAGCTGTTTAAGTCCTATTCTGATTTTCAGGAGGAATCGGGGTAAAGGCTACGTGTCGTTTGTGCAGCTTCAGCTGAGTGCCACACCGAGGCGGTGAGCGTTTTGAAATGATTTATTGTGGCCTGGCACTAACAGAGGTTTGCACCTTTCAGGGAGCTACCGGTAGCAGCTAATGAGAACATGACGTTCTTCTGAAGAACCGCTTGACTCACTACCATCTCACCAGGAAAGGGAGCCAGTTTGCTCATCACAGCACGACCTGCGCCTGACTCACCATTCCTCACTCATGGAAAACCAAGATCTGAAGCTGTTTTCATTTTTTTGTCTTTTTTTGGCACACAACTCATCCACCCACACATTACACATCTTTCCCAACAGCATAGCTAATGCTGACACAGAGTGAAAATGAAAGACTGCAAGTCAGATATTTATGTCCATGAGCAACAAATGGAAATCATCTCAGACATTTAGGTGAAAACCTGAAAATAAAACAAGTTATCAAAAATCTGTATTTACCGAAAGTTTTCTGCAGATGGGTTGTAAAAACTTCAGTTCTGAAGCATTTGGATCTAAACAAGCAGAGAGGCAGCACTGACCAAGCGACAAACTGCTGCATTTAGACCAGCCACGGCGGCCATTTTAGTTTTCACCAACAAGAGAAGCAGGAAACATCTGAGCGACTT
Organism: Phalloptychus januarius; assembly: GCA_902982915.1. Lineage (NCBI taxonomy): Eukaryota > Metazoa > Chordata > Actinopteri > Cyprinodontiformes > Poeciliidae > Phalloptychus > Phalloptychus januarius. The sequence goes on along the minus strand of CADWAE010000242.1, from coordinate 2,641,435 downwards.
TGTGATTCACTGATTTAGGTTATTAATACAATTTAATGCCTACTAACAGCTGCTTGCCAACCGCAAATACACTTAAGATGAAGAACTGTTTTTATGTCATGAAAAATGACAGCGCTAGCTGCTCACAACAGCATTGCTCACCATGGAGATATTCACAGGCCTTTTCAAATTGATATTGATATTTAATTGGAAAAATGAACTGCAAAGCATTGATGAATCAATATTTTCTCCTACACCAATTGCCGAGCGGGAACTTGTCACCTTAGGCCCAGATAGCTTAGTGCTAGCGAGTGCTAACTACCGCACAACCGGAAACAAAAACCCCTACCTTTAATCCAACGCTGCCTTCTTCAGGATTCCTCTGCATTATTTCAACCATTGTTTAAGTTTCTCCACATTGAGCTTCTGCATTGAACACCGAACGAAGCTCCAACCTTATGCACTCTTCAGATGTCGCCATTCTGTGCTTGTTTGTCCGAACATCCGGGCAACAGTGATGTCATTTGCGATGAACAGTAATAAGTATGGAAAGCCACAGGTGCCATAATTTAGTTATTTTTAAAAGATCAAAATTTCATATCTATTAGTGCTAGAGGCTTGATTGAAATTTTTTATCAACTTAGCCCTTTCTGACTTTTATCTTTTATCTCAATTGAAGTATCTGTAATTAATTAATCACAGTTAATCTAAAATTAGATTAAGGAAAATTGGCTTTGTTTTTGATCACTGTTGTTTGTGGATGTTTCTTGTGCTTTAGATTTACGGACATACTAGAAACGCGCACATACATGTTCTATATGTTAGAAAATGCAATTAGTTGCATTAAACTGTGTATAATGAATTAGTCAAAACAAGCTGAAGTCCTGGCCCTAATATTTAATCATGTGAATTTTTTATGCATCAAAATAAGCTATGCATAAAAAAATTAATTTTTTATATTATTTACATTTTAGTAATTGTTTCTTATACTGTATATGTTAGCCTTTCCATTAACTTCTACGCAGTTCCACAAAACTAAAATCACGCAAAGATATTTAATTATCTTTACAAAAAGATACGTATCAAAAGATCCAAATCTTGTTATGGTGATTGGATGATTTCATCTACATAATTTTTTACTTAAATAATTTAAGTAACTTTAAAGTCCAAGAGAAAAGGGGCATTTTAGGACTTCTATACATCATATCCACAGTTTACGACTTGTTAAAATGATCTGATGAGCTTAAAAACACTGTTGTAGATAATTTCACAGGACAGTGATGATCTCAGTTGGAAACCATGAGAATAAACAAGCAGGAATGACGCATAAAATCCATATGAAGTCATGTCTTTGTTTAAATAAACATCTGGAAAGCCTCTATTTAACCTCTGCAAGGGATGCGACAGTCATAGGAAAAAGACAGTAACTGACATGAATGTATGCTTCGTGTTTTACAAGCACGCAGACATTTAATTTTTACTTCTCTGCACCAGGAGAAACTTTAATCCAGCTCCTCTTGTGATTATCTGGAGGAATGCGAGGTGGCACAGCGGGAATATCGGGAATGCGGCTGCAGGAACATATTTTCAACCCTAACGTGTCTCTGCAAAGCAATCAGGCAGATTAAGTAGCAGGAGGATGAGAGGAGACATTGTAGTTAGTGTTTGCTAACAATAAATGATGTAATCCATGACATGTTAATGAGAGGGAGCAGCTCTGAAGGCCTGATATTCGACTGTTGGCTGTGAATTATCTCCTGAGTTGTTTGCAGAGGGTCAACATGTTGACTGCAAGTCCAAAGCTGAAAACCTCTCCAACAAATCCTTTTGCAATGGTTTGCTTCTGCGCTCAGTCTTGAATTTATTTATGTAAAAAAACACAATATTTAGATTAAGTTTGGAAACTGATCGTTTACGGTCCACATTATTGAAGTTGCATAAAAACTTTGAGATTTTTGGGGGATTTTAAAAAGTAAAATCCAACTTTTTACTTCCTGTTTACTTGAAGCATAAATATAATCTGACACAGATTGCAGTTTCTCCTAGCCACTCTTCCAAACAGGAAAGACAAGAAAACATGTGATTCAACTAAGGCAAATGTACATTGCTCTATGTAAAAAAATCAACAAGAAAACAGACTAAAAGTTTAAGAACTGAAAATTTATATCAACTGGTCGAAATTTGTTCCAAAATTATTGCAAGTGAAAAACATGTTACAAAAATTAACATTTGAAAAAAACCCTGCATTTTAAAAATTTAACTTTGAAAAGCTTCTTTATCAAAAAGTAAATTTTGAGATTAATTTACAATGTGTTTGCAACAGTAAAGCCCACGATTATGCATTATTTCAAATTCTTTTCCATGTTTTATTTTTTCATATATTTTTTCTGATTTTATTTTTTCAAAGAATTTTTCTGATTTTATTTCTTAAATTTATTTTTTTCAGATTTTATTTTTTCAGATTATTTTGGTATTCAGATTTTATTTTTTTAAAGAGTTGTTTCAGATTTTATGTCTTCAATTTCTTTTTCAGATTTTTTTCCAAACTTTTTTTTGTATTTTATTGTTTGAAAAAAAAAATCAGATTTTATTTTTTCCCATTTTTATGTAATTTAATTTTTCCCATTTTTCAGATTGTATTTTTTCCTAATCATTTTCCTATATTTTATCTTTTCTAATTATTTTTCAAATTATATTTTCTTATTTTCCTTTTCAGATTTTATTTTATTTTTTTTTATAATTTTTCTTTTCAGATTTTATTTTTACAAATAATTTTTTCTGATTTTATTCTTTAATTTTTGTTCAGATTTTATTTTTTCAAGTATTATTAGACAGATAAATCAATAACTAAACGATCGTTAGTTGCAGCAGAAGCTGTTGACTCTGCACAGCTTCTATCAGTGGCTGATCCTACACATTGCTTCCTGCTGCTGCAGTTCAGTTGCCGGTCAGAGCAACTCAGGTGCATCAGAACAGCAGCAATGGGCAATCTGCCCAACAACCATGGGAGGTCCAATCCTTTCATTGGCAGGAACATTCCCTCTTTTTAGATTACATCTATCTGCTAAGAAGATGTGCAACTTAAACGCACCTGGACTTCTGCAGAGTGGCAGCTACTGATGCATGCAGCTGCAGCAGATTTAAACGTTCACATCTCCAGTGGATGGTTTATATAGACCCAGCAGGGAAGGATAGCCGTCTTATGTAGTCAGACAGCTTTACATAACCGTGCTGCTTCTGTTTATGTGTACGTGCAGCTTGACAAGTGGCATCTCACACACCAACGCTTCTGTAGTTAAACAGTCGACATTCCCTGACTTTGATTAAAATCTTACATTCACAGTGTGTGTGGCCACAGTTTGTCTCTGTAACAAAATAAAGTTCTGATTGGGCAACAAGATTGACAGCCAGAGTTCTGGTTATCTGCCTCTTCCTCTCATACAGACAATATGCAGAGCTGGGTAGAGAACCCAGAAATATTACTCAGGTCAGAGTACCACTGCTTCAACTTATATTTACTCAAGTTAAAGCAAAAAGTAGCCGTCCAAGAAATTATTCAAGTAGGAGTAAAAAAGTATTTGATAAAAAGTCTCATCAAGTACTGAGTAACTGATCAAATTATCAACCTAATATTTAAAAAATACATCATCAGGCAGACCAAAATATAAAGGTAAGTGGAAATTTTGGTATTTTAAGGATAAAAACTGACAATAATTCATAAAGGTAACAAGAAAATTATAAAAGCAGGCAATAAAATAAAATAAAGTCCAAATCAGTTTCTTTCATAAAACCTTAACAAAAACTGCAGATGTGTGTGTGTCTGTTTGGTGAATTGTTGGTTAGAACATGTTTGTATTTCATTCAGTGCAGAAAATCCAGAAATTTTACTCAAGAGTAGAAATACTTCATATTAAAGTTACTGAAGTAACTACAGCGCAGTAAAAAAAAAAACTAAAAGTACATTAAAAAAATCAAAATTATGTAAAAATCTGAAATTATGCTCAATGTAATAATAAAAATAATACAGCAGAAAGCTGACAAATATACTTTTATAAACAGAAAAAACACGAGTTCCCCGAAAAACAATTAAATATCCGGAGAAAAGAGGACGTAGCATTATTAGAACTTAGCATAGGTTCTAATGCTTCTCATTGGCGGAAGCAAGGGCGTTGTGCAACACAAATAATTATCCGACCGGAAACACGTGCCGCTAAATAGTAAAACGTAATTTGAAGAAGCTTCAGGGAAGATAGTTTGTCTTGAGGACTTTTAACAATCGACGTACTCAAATCATTCCAGCTCTAAACCACACACTAAGTTTTTTAACTTCTTATGTGTCATTTTCTCAGGTAAGAACCGTCTCCATAACGTATAACACATTCATGTTCAGTAGGTGGCAGTAAACACCTTTAAGTTGCTTGCAATTCGCCATAATAGAAGAGAAGAAGCGGTAACGCGAGGCTGGCTATCCAGCTTGATAAATGCAAAAGTATTTTCGTGTGGACAGCGAATCTCTCCGTTCCTGGAAGTCATTCGGTCATGTAAAAAAAAAGGATATTTGCACCTTTGTACGCACAAAATCACTAGTCCGCCGAAAAACGATGAAAACCCGGGTTAAAGAGGAATTATGTTATGCTAATAGCACTTAGCATTCTCCGGCGGAAGTGAGAACGTTGCGCAACAAAAATAACTATCCGACCGGAAAACATGGCGCTAAATAGTACACCATAAAACATAATTTAACGAAGTTTCGAGGTAGATAATTTGCCTTGAGGAATTTTAGTAATAATTCGATGAATTGTACACTACACCTTAGGTTTTTTCATTCTTGTATCGGTGACACACTTCATAACCGTCTGTCGCTGAAATATGACGTCAGACTCGGCCACTCACCCTGATAACTGCAGAAACTTTGCGGACTCGGATTCCGAACCTCTCCGTTCCTTCGGATCAAGTCAAATGAAAGTTTGTTTGTCAAACACATTTAAAGCCTCAGCTGACAAAGTGCATCACAACATTTACATCCCAGGTAGATAAATGATAAAACAAAAAATAAAATGAAGCTTGGTGAAAATAGGGACGCACATAAAATTGGCAGAAAATGATAATGTTACAGTTCATGGAAACATGAAGGAAGTCGTCTGACTTATGTTTCCCCTTCACATTAGAGGGGAAATTCCACCTTTACAGTTTTATGTTTTCTTTTCTTTTCAAGCATCCACCCTCTCATCTTTCGCTTCCATTTTTAGGTATTAATTTTATTAATGTCAATAGAAAATAAGGCTTCAATTTGCTGCGCTCTTTCATTTAACGTTTCCTTCCCGTGCAAGCAGCAGGTGAATGTTCCAGAAATATTTGGGCCAGTTTCTTTTTGTCCTACAGGCACCTGCGCTGCGAGAACACCTATTTAATGTGAGAAAGGCTTGTTGTGGTATCTGATCGGAAGGTTTGCAGCTACTCTGCACGGCGTTGCGTGTGAACCTCTGGCCCGCTGCCAGATAAGAGGCTGAGTTAAAGCGCAGCTTGCATAAGAGCTGAGGAATGTTTTTATTTTTGAAAGGCTGCATGTCACGGAATATGCTGTTTAAATTGGCATTATGCGTGCTCAGGAGTCACGTAGGGGGTTTTATTATTATTGTTAGTGGAATTGTTCTTATTTAGAAAAGCGAGACTAATTCTTCCAAATAAGCATCTGGGACAAACTGATCCTCAGCCACACAAAAATCAGATGATTCTTGGTTAAATCCTGAAAACCAATTAAATTAATAGTTACCTCTCTAAACTTTGAGTTTGTTATGTGTAATCGAATTAAACTTAATTTATTTTTATTTAACATGACGTGGATAGAAAACCCAAAACTTGTACTCAAGTAAGAGAAACACTACGTCACCGTATTTAAAAAGTAAAAAGTAGCCATAAGAAACTACTGAAGTGTGACATTGTGACTGTCTGATGTTTTCATGACATAAAGCTTTTTTGCTTACTTTTAATGAAATTGACTCTTCTTTATTTGGATAACTTGTTTTCTTTATTTGGGATTGGCCACAAATTCTTGAAAACTTTAAAAGAAATAAAATTTAAATAGTTTCATCCCAAATCTTCTTAATTACCACCTTTTAAAAATCTATTAATAAATTGGGTTTTCTTCTAGAAATTTTATCAAAATTAAGGGTTTGAATCAATTCAGGATGAAATACAATTGGTACATTTTTAGTAGGCTAGATTATTTAAATCACATTGCATACATTTCTTTATTGAATTTTACAGCTTGACATACATCAATCATTAGTACAATGAAAAGTTGTCATAGGTAACAGAGAGAGAAAGAAGCTCAAGCTGATTTCTCCCAAAGCCCAACCCAGTCTGGGTCTAAGCACAAGACAAACAGCCAACAGAGTCCAATCCCTGCAACCACTTCTAGCAGCACGACACACACACACACACACACACACACACACACACACACACACCCCTACACGCACACACACACACCCATCCACACACTTTCCAAAGGAGACAGAGAAAGAAAGAATAATAAAATAATAATAATAAATGTATATATATTTATATATACATATTAGTAAATTAATGTATAAATAAATGATAAATAAATAAAGAACAGAACAAAATTATAATAAGAATAAGTTAAAAGCAAAAGAACTGCATATAGATGAGAGGGTCTACAGATCATTTCATTTTCTTCTGAATCAGGGAGCAAAGTCCTGGTACCACTAAAGATAGGAAAGTTCTCCAAGTCTCCATAAACTTACTGGTGGAACCTTCAAGTGAAAATCTTGAGTTTTTCCAGCTTCAGGTTGTAAAGAACTTCTCTAACCCAAGAGACGCTTAGTTTCCACTTGGGTAGAAGAAGTCTGCAAGCCAAAAGGGTTGTGAAAGTTGGGCCTGTTTCAAAGAACGCGAAAGGTCCAGGTCTGGAGGGATGTGGTCCAGGTCTGGAGGGATGTGAAAGGTCCAGGTCTGGAGGGATGTAAAGGTCCAGGTCTGGAGGGATGTAAAGGTCCAGGTCTGGAGGGATGTGAAAGGTCCAGGTCTGGAGTGATGCCAAATATAGCCGATAATGGATTGGGGAGAATTGTCAGATTATATGCTTGACTTAGCATTTTGAAAATGTTACCCCAATACCTGATTCGCTGTGGGCCGGCCTGAAACATGTGGGCATGCTTAGCTGGCAATTGTCCACACCTATTGCAAGCATCACTGACTGATGAGTACATTTTTGCTAATTTTGCCTTTGTGTGATGCATTTATAGAATATCTTACACTGAATTAAAACATGCCGAGCACAGATGGAAGATTTATGAATTATTCCACTGTTCCCCTCCACTCCAGCAACCCGCTCCCCTCCCATGCAGCTTTAACTAAAACTGAAAATCTTTTGGTGTTGTTATTATAAAAATGAAATATTTTTTTTCCGTTGTGCCTCTAATTGCAGGAGATCCAAGAGTTTCAGGGGGTCGATTAGGTCAGTGCGGAAACACCTTGTTAACATAAAACCTGCCCTCTATCTATCTATCTATCTATCTATCTATCTATCTATCTATCTATCTATCTATCTATCTATCTATCTATCTATCTATCTATCTATCTATCTATCTATCTATCTATCTATCTATCTATCTATCTATCTATCTATCTATCTATCTATCTATCTAACTTCAGTGTACGCGTGGCGCCATCTAGAGGAAGAATTGTGAAAATACCTCATTTTGCCTCTAGAACTACAAATCCCATCAAACGCTTCACTTTGCACCGCTTCCGCAAAGCTGTGTTTGTTTTCCTGGTTGGCGTTGAATGACGGTGTGCTTCAGCAATGGAGGCTAAAGCTGTGAAAGCGATCCTGTTTGATTTGGACAACACGCTCGTAGACACGAGTCGAGCCGGCGAGGTGGCGCTAAAGAAGGTGACCACGGCTAAAACTGCTTTTCTCCGCGGGGACTTTAGTTAAAACCTCCGCTGCTTGTTGATGTCGCTAGCTAAAGTTCTCGGTTTTAAAGTAAACAAACCTCTAGTTACTTTTTTGTGGAAAAACCCCCGTTAACATGTACCGTATTTCATTTAATTTACACGGCATAAATAAGAAAGTCGATATTTGAACGGACTGAAGTGAATGAAGATGTGGTGTCCGCTCCTTAACAGACTGCCGGCGCACGGCCTGGAAAGGAGTTATGAAGACCGGCAAGGGAGGAGTTTTCCTCCTAAAAACCAGGAAAAACTCGTTTTCACGAGAGGTGATAGCTTATTAACACAACTCAAATGATACATAGTTAGTATGTATGTTTGTGAAACACAATTCTAAACAGTTGAAACAATTTAATACAAAAATACATTATTTAAAATCAGCTATTAAGACTTTAAAACCTTCCCGGTTGTTATTTTAATGTTTTTTCTCATTCTTTAGAATAGTTTTTTAATGCAGAAATACACAAGCACAGCTCTTTAAACAAAAATTAAACTCACTGGAACATTTCTTTAAATCTAAGTATGCTTTAAAAAAAGTCTGTTTTTCCTCATGTAAATTTGCCATTGCTGAACTATTCATTATGTTTATTGTCACGATTAATCGCTTCAGCTCTAGTTTTATTTTCTGTTTGACAGAATCAAAGATTGGGTCTTCTTGCATGTGTATCTAAATATCTTTCAGCAAGTGGAAATTTTTCAGTCCAACTAACAATTAATCGATTATTAAGTTAGTTGATGATTATTTTCATAATCAATTAATCACAATTAATTGTTTCAGACCTAATCATGTGGTTTGTGTTTTTTTACAGACTGGGGAGCTTCTGAAGTCCAAACTGAATCTGGATGACGACACAATCCGCAGCATTTGTGATAAATTCAAGCGGAAGCTGCAGCATGAAAGCCCCGACCGGCCGCCTGGCACCTCCCAGGACGACATCCGCATCTGCCACTGGACGGAAAGCATCGCAGAGACTACAGCAAGCAGCGCCGCATCCGATCTGGCTTCTCAGTGCTACTATTTATGGAAGAACAGCCGGCTGGAGCTCCTGTGTCTGACCCCGGAAGTGCGCGCCCTGCTGAGGCAGCTCCGCGGCCGGTACAAGCTGCTGCTGCTCACCAACGGCGACGCTCAGACTCAGAGGGAAAAGGTGGAGGCGGCCGAATGCGAGGAGTTCTTCGACGGCGTGGTGATCGCCGGAGATCACGCCGAGCAGAAGCCGTTCCCGTCCATCTTCCAGCTGTGCTTCAACATGCTGCAGGTGGAGGCGCAGGACTGCGTCATGGTGGGCGACTCTCTGGACACGGACATCCAGGGCGGCGTCAACGCCAAGGTTCGCGCCACGGTGTGGATCCACAGAGCGGACGGGTCTGAGCTGGACGGTCCGGTGAAACCAGACTACACTCTCCCGTCGGTTCTGGACCTGCCAGCTGTCCTGGCACAGCTGCAGTGACGTGAATGTGAAGGGATAGTTTTTTTAGCCTACATATGTTTACAAATATTTTCATATTTTATTAACTTTTTAACACTGTATTTTAAATTTAAGACACTACAGAGTGAAGCAGAAGTTTACCTCCACAAAGCGGGCATTAAAGTCATTAACCTGAATATTTAATGTGTTATTCTAACAGTTTTTGTTCAGGGGTAGTGGAGTGATTGTACTACATAAATAAATTAGTAAATAAATTAAAAATAACAAGAAATGTATAAACCATCCTTGGGAGAAGGACTGGAATAGTTCATTTGAATATCTTGCTGTTCTGGACTTGGTTAGCAAGCTAAATGTTTTATTTATAAACTAAATAACCTGATATTCTGATTAAATAATTAATCTAAATATTTAGTATGGCAACTAAATAGCTTGGAATAAATGTTTAGCTGGAAAGATAATAATTTCATTTGTGAACTAAATAGTTTTAAGTAAATATTAAGCTAGTAAGATAAATATTTGGCTTGTAAACTAAATAGCTTGATATTTAGATGAAATATTTAGTTAACAGGCTTGGTTTTTTAACTAAATCAATTTCTATTCTGACTAAACTAGCTCACTGTTTTGGACTCGTTAGCAAGCTAAATATTTCATTTGTAATCTAAATAGTTTCTGTCTAAATATTTGGAATCTCAGCTTCTGTAATCTTCAGCTCGACGAGCTGCTAAGTCCACAGCTACCAACAACCATCACGTAATAAAACTGCAACAGTTAAAAATCTTTTATTTAAGGGTCAAAACATTCTAACTTTAGCGCTACCTGATAAGCAGCTGCAGAGGAAACTGAGGCTTTCATTGTTCCTGTCACTTCACATCCAGTTTCACTTTGATGTTCATCGCTGCCAGCTCAGCCACGAAGTAACGGAAAACGTACGGAACAGACACGGAGTCCACGGAGTCGCTCTTCCCACACAAACTGCACACCGTCTTCCGGTGGCGCATGTCCGACCAGAACGGCGGCGGCTTCTCCAGCAGCGGCGACAGCAGGCTGCCGCAGTCCACGCACACCTGCGCCACGGAGCGGTCCGAGCAGTTGAACAGCCGGTCCTGCAGCAGGAAGGACGAGCCGTGGGCCAGCAGCGCGTCCCGCTCCATCTCCCCGAACCGAATCCCGCCCTGGACGTTCCTTCCTCCGAGCGGCTGGTTGGTCACCTTGTCCCGCGCTCCCGTCGTTCGCACCTGGAACTTATCGGACACCATGTGGCGGAGCCGCTGGTAGTACACGACGCCGATGAAGATGTCGGCCTCCAGCTCCTGGCCGCTCAGCCCGCTGTAGAGCCGCTCCGTGCCGTAGTAGTTGTAGCCGCCGGCGCGCAGCATCTCCCCGAAGTACTCCAGCGCAGAGTTCTGCTCAGAGAAGGTGAACGGCGTGGCGTCGTGGCTCAGGCCGTGCAGGGCGGCCGACTTCCCGGCCATGCTCTCGATCAGCATCCCGATGGTCATGCGGGACGGGAATCCGTGCGGGTTGAAGAGGATGTCCGGGCTCATGCCGCTCTCGGTGAACGGCATGTCCTCGGCCGGCCACAGGCGGCTCAGGATGCCCTTCTGGCCGTGGCGGCTGGCGAACTTGTCGCCGATGGTTGGGTTACGCGGCACCCGGACGGTGATGCAGACGCGTTTGAAGTGACCCGATCCCGTGTCGTTGCTGCAGACCTTGATGTTGTCGACGATACAAGCCTCTTGGCTCCTACAGACACAAAACAAACAGTTTGTGGTTTTTTCACATCTCATAGTCCAGAAAATTAAAACATCTGTTGCATTTCGACTGCTGTGGTTATCTTCAGAGTAGCACTGCACATTTATACTCAAGTAAAAGTAAAAACAAATTACTCAAGACGAAAAAAGTATTTGGTAGAAAATCTGAATAACTAATAGTCAGAGCAAAATTTTGGTATAATTCACATAAGTAACAAATAAAATCAGGCAAAATAAATTTTTTCCAAATCAGTTTGTTGTAATGAAAAACTTATAAAACTTAAAACTTCCAGGTCTGTGTCTGGTGGATTTCTGTCTAAAACATGTTTGTTTTTCATTCAGTGGATAGAAAATCCAGAAATTTTACTAAAGTAAAAGTAGAAATACTTCATAATAAAATTACTCAAGTAAAAGTAATCTTATTACTTTTACTTCTACAGAGTATTTTTAAAAAAGTTACTCAAGTGAATATAATTGAGTAAATGTAACTAGTTACTACTATGCAACTCTGTTCTCTTTCCCACTGCAAAATGAACCAAACTGAAAAACCAGTTAACCTCCTGGCCTGTGGGGGCGCTGCACCAAGAACTACTGAAGAAAACAACAGAAACATTTCTGAAGAAATATGAGCACAACTTTCTTCTTCAACAAAATGTAAACAAAATTTACAGCGTCAAATTTCAGCGGTTGTAGGATTTCTCTTTTGTCTTTGGTAAAAAAAAAGCAAGTATTTTCTCCTGCTAGTGCTAAACTGGCAGGAGTTGTCGTGGTTGTATTTACCCAGAATGCCCTGTGCTGTAGTCCACTTCCTGTTCACTTCAACCGAACCGAGACAGTGGTTTGTAGGCTGACCAGAGATCGCTTTTTGGTCGATTATGTGTTTGTAATTGACCAAAAAAAAGAGAGCGATCTTTCCACAGATTATCTGTCTCTTATTAAACTGTCACATTATGGTGACAGTTTTAACAAGTATTTAAAAGACATAATTCTTTATGAAAGCCACACGCTGCAGCTTTAACAGAATCACAGTGGAGTTTATGTTTGTTCGGGGGCTGAAGGTAGAAGCAGCGACCTGTAGAAGCTGACGTAGCTTTGTCCCGTGTTCAGGTTGATGTGGCTGTAGAACGGGTCTCCGAACTGAATCACCGACCCGATGTGAGGCAGCCCGTCCGCATCCAGCTTCCCGTTCACTTTCGGGTCGCCGGGCTTGGTCCCGAACACGACGCCGTCCACTCCCTTCACCTTCTCCGCCAGGTCCACTAACTCCGTCTTGTAGATGCTCCCGTGAGCGAAGCCTCTCTCCCACGACGACTTGTTGACGATCTAACGACATCGAGAAGCGTCACCGTTTCATCCCTAAACCTTTTTCAGGCTCATTAACCAATTTAAAAACAAACACGCACCACCTAACTTGAAACTACCCCACAACATGTTAATATGTATAACCTGAAATGAGAATATTAGCTCTTAAATCAGTCATTGTCATGAACAAATCCACTGGAGCCATTTTGACTTATTCATGGATTCTGAAAGTGTGGAGTCTAAGCTTTCCAATGACGCCAAATACATAGAAATTAAAAAAGAAGTTGTTCATAATACCAAATGTTGCATGCATTAATAACATTTTACAGATATTTGTAATTTAGACTCACAAAAAAAGAAAAATAGACTTTAGATGCTTTAGAAACAAAAGTCGTCTTCTGCACCATTAAATATAAAAATAACACCCCCCCCTTCTATCAATTGTATTATTTGCCAATTAAAGCATTTTAAATAAAAATAAAAATAACACATGTGAGCAGAGCTTACAAGCAAGCAAACTCATAAAAATAAAGAACAGACTGAGACTCGTTCCCAGCTTAGAGCCGTTCAAAACAAATCTAATGTGAATGACATATCCAGACTCTCAGCAGGTTTAACTTGGCCTCCTCTGATCATATAAGCATTCCTGACTGTATTTTCTTTCCACCGGTATCTTCACTTTTTCTTTTGAGCTTTAAGCCTTTTACCCATTATTATTTCTAAACAATCCTTTGGTAAGCTAGCTGTGCGTGTCGCACTTTGATTTGACGTCACGGCAAATAAATGGTTGTTTACATGCAGTACCTTACACGCCACTAGAGGGCGTCCGGGACCACAGTTTGATGAAGACTGCTCTAGAAACCAGACCGCTAACCCGCGCTTACCATGGCGTCCTCCATGTCGTAGCCCGTGTAGGAGATGACGGCGACGACGGCGTTGGTGCCGCTGGGGTAGTTGTCCAGGTTGTAGTGGTCGTACATGTAGGGCCGGACCAGAGCGCTCTGCGGCGTCTGGAGCCGGTACAGCTTGTTGTCAGAGCGATCCCTGAAGGAGTGCAGCGGGAATCCCATCGTCTGCTTCCCTGCAGTGGAAAATAGCCGATTCACAGGATTAAACTATTCCTCAGCTGCGCAGTTCGTCCAGGATGATTGTTGCAGCTTCAAATTAGGGATGGGCCTAAGACTTTATTGATCCCCTAAGGGGAAATTTTGTTTTCCCCATCATAGCACACTATAAAAATTTAAATAAATAATAAATAAGTAAAGTAATAATAATAAACATATAATAATAAATAACAATGAAAAACAGTGCAGACCCGCATGGCACAAGTGTTCAGTTCAAAAATGAATATAAAAAATGACAAAGTGTTTTTCAGTAAAATCTTGCTGGATGTTTGTGACACGACTTATTATGAAATACAAAAAAGTCATAAATGCTAGCTAAAGAAAAATTTGTTGTGTTGTACTTGACATTTTCCGTTTAAGATGATAAAAACTTGCCATGGAAAATTTCATCCTAAAAAACATTGGATGTGTCCTTCCCTGAATTCCAGAGGGCCACAAATGGCCCCGGGCCACAGTTTGGACACCCCTGGTGTAGCTGACTCACCCATCTGGCACTGGTACATGTTCCTGGGGCTCTGGTTGTGGTCGGAGTAGGGGATGAAGTTGGCCACCACGCTGAGCATGCTGTGGGGGAAAAGCTCCTGGTGCGTGCTGACACCCGGCTCGATCTCCGCCTCCAGGATCCCCACGTTGAGGTAAAGCTGCAGGCGAACAACGTGCAGCTGGTTCCTCAAAAACAGTCAGAAAATACTTTAATAGGGAACAATTTACCTGTTCAAAGGTGCCAATCAGCTCCTGCTTCCCAAGAGCCAAATTCTGGACGGGTCGCATCATGCGGCAGAGCGTAGTGAAGAGGAACAGGCCCGGATACAAACTGGGCTTCCCGGTTTTAGGAACCAGGATGATCTCAGTCCAGGGAGGGACTTTCTTCTGTCCCAGAACCTTAAGGAAGAGTTCAGAGGTCAAGTTTACCTGGAAAAACCACCGGGAGAATGAGAAATATTCAACCAAGTCACCTTAAAGCGGCGCAGCGAGTCGGCGACGGACGGAGCCAAATCAGCTTCGACCCAACCGACAACGGACCCGTCCAGAACCACCGGGTAGCAGTCAGAGAAGGCCTGACCCGGAGAACCGTCCACCGGGGTGACACCTGGGAGAGGGGAAGAGAGAGAAATACGAAAAAAAGAAGTCAAAAGAAGAATGACAGAGTGAAAGGAAGAAAGAAAGAAAAAAAAGACAATAGAAAGAGAGAAAAAGAAATGGAAATTTTAAAATTTAATAGAGAAACAAAAGAGGCATAAAGGAAATAGAAAAGAAAAAAGGATAAAAAAAAGCAAACAGAAGATGAAAAGAGAAATGAGATAAAGAGAAAATAATGAAAAAACAAAAAAGACAAAATAAAAAAACGAAACAAACAGAAAGAAAGATAGAAGGAAAGAGAGAGAGAAACAGAAAGAAAGAAGCAAAAAGAAATAAAGACAGAAATAAAGGAAAAGCAGCAGAATGCCGGCGGTGTAGTTCTCACCCAGCGAGCAGAGCAGCGCCGGCAGCGCGGTGGTGTAGCTGATGGCGGTGACGACCTCGCAGCTCGCCGTCATGTGGTTCATGAGGCCGCAGGGCTCGCCGTCCGGCGTGTGGACCGGACACAGGAAGCCCCAGGACTCCGGCAGCAGCTTCCTGACCGACGTCGTCCTCATCCTGGCGAAGGCGGCTCCTCTGTGGACGCAGCGGAAGTGCGACAGGTAGCGGATGAAGTTCAGCTTGTCGGCCACAACGCACAGGCCCGTGCTCTGCAGCATGCCGAGACCTGGAGGACGAAATGACCTTTGACCCCACAGGAAGAGCTTTCCTCTAATGCCATTTCAATTGACCTTTCAGATTTAAAAATGACCTTTAATTAGATGCAACTTTAGCCATTAATGTTTATTGGCTAAACAAATGTTTGTAAACTAAGTGGAGTAAGCCAGTGTTAGTGGCAACACTAAGCTAACATTAGCATTTTAGTTAATTTTGATAAAAAACTTATCTTTAACATACTAAATTAAGTAAATATGTGCAAGTCAACATGCTAGTAAGAGCCCAATTAGTTATGCTAGCATTTAAGCTAACATTAGCATTTTGGCTAACTTTAGCTTATTTTAGCTTATAAACAAATGTTTGCATACTATATAAAGTTTAATAAAATTAAAAAAGATCAATTCACAAAAATGGTCGGATTTTGTGTAAAAATGTTTTGTCTCTTTGTTTTGAACGGTCTGAAACATGCACAGAATGAAACCACAACCTTCTGTTAGTGCATCAACATCTCTGGACCACTTTAAGGCTGTTGTGGTGGTTGCTAAACTTTAAGTTAGCTTCTCATTCTTTCCCAAATATTAAGATAATTTCTTTAATTTCAAGTTAAGCTTGTTAGCTAGCTGGGCTTTGTGGTTGTTGTGCGAACCTGTTTTGGAGTGCAGGTTCCCGGTGGCCAGCAGATATTCAAACGGTTTGGTTAAATCCGACCCCATGGCTAACAGCTTCATCACATGCTCAGTGCTCAGTTCGCCGGTCAGCTTGGTCCCTCGCTTATCGAAGGAAAGCTTCACCGACGACAGCCACGCCGTTAGCTTCTCCTGCGGGAGATTCAACAGAGTTAAATTAAATCTTTACGAAGACGAGGTTCAGACGGGTTTCAAAGGAAAGGAAATAGATGAAGAAAGGGAGGAAGCCAGGATGTAAAAAAAAAAGGACAGAGGAAAGGAATTAATGAAGAAAAGACATGAAAAGGTAAAGGAAAGAACAAAGAAAGGACACAAGAAAGGAAGGAGAAGACTAGGGGAGAGGAAGGAAGGAATGAGGAAAGGAACAAACGAACGAAAGAATGAAGGGGGGAAATGAAGGACGAAAGACAGGAAGGAAGGGAAGAAAAAGGATGAAGCAAAGATGTAAAAACAGGAAAGAAAGGAAAGAAGAAATTAATCACAATAGAAATGAAGGAGACAATCAAGGTAACACAGAAGGAAAGGAGAGATGAAGGAAAGAAGGAAGGACACAAAGGAGAGAGGAAGAACCCAAATAAGGTCAGGAGGGTCTGACCTTCAGGAACATGAGGTAGAGCTGACCCGGAGTCAGAACCTCCTGGCACATCAGGCTGTCTGGGTTCTCCTCCATGCACTCCTGCTTGGCGAAGGTGAAGAGCTTCCGGGTCGAGAAGCACAGCAGGTAGAACTTCTCCAGGTCCGACTTCAGGTGGATGCAGAGGCATTCGCTGCACACAAAACGCAGCGTTTCACCATCATTTTATTTGTTTTTCTTTCATAACTTTCCTGCTCTTCCCAGGGAGTTGATGTCACCGACCCGAGCACTGAGACAGAGGAGAGCTTAGGGCACCGCATGCGACGCATAACTCAATGCTACACCTCTACAGCATTAAATTACACTGAAAAAAAAAACTGGCTTGCCATACATGAACATCTAGAAGGATGAGCATGGAGGAAAAGTGCAATACTTTGAGTCACTTGTTTCAGAAAGTGAAACTCATTATTACGGTTGGATAATAAATCAGTAACAATTTAACATTTGATCAATATCAATAGACAACACATCAGATAGGATATTCAATAACCAATATGTAGACTAATCACTGAACTCTGATCCAGAACCGCACAGCATTCTGGGAGATGCAGGAAAGGCTTTAGCCGCTCATCCTCTTAGCTAGCAAGGCTAGGTTGGTGGAATCAAGTGACTCACTCACTCTGTGGTTACCTAGCAACTCACTCATTCTTTGGTTGCCTGGCAACCAAAGAATGGTACTAGTAACTGCTGCCGCAGCTTAAAGCTTCGTCTCATAACGACTTAAAAAAATGACAACGTTGTGAAGTGAAAGAAAAGTCACGCCTGGCAGTAGTAGTCTGGCAGTATTTCAGACACCTAAAATGAAAAATTTCTCAATAATTATCGATGGACTGATATGAAACGCTGATATTGTGAATCATTTTTCAGCCATATCATCCAGCTCTATTTATTAGATACATTAATTATACAGCGTGAAATATTTCAAAAGTCTTAATTTCTTGGAATTTTGCTGATTACAGCTTAAAGTGAATGAAAATCCAAATGTTTATGTTTTAGACAGAAATGTCAGATTTCTGGTGCTTCGGTGTCAGAAAGCTCTTATTTTAAAGGACAATGATGTTTTCAGAGAATTCATAATTTGTTATTTGTCGCTTCTGTTTTGTTTATTTATTTTGTATATTTAAAATGTCTTCCAATTCAGTGTTCATTACAATTTAAAATGTATTGATCAATGCCATCAAAACAGCAATATTGTTTTTATCGCAATAACTTTTCAGACAGTTTATCCTGCCAAGCCTAGTTGTCTGTGATAATTTTGTGCCAATACGTTTGTATTCTTGAACTGAAGTGAAGGGCCACACACAATCAGATCCACAAATGGCCCCTGGGCCACACATTGGACACCCCCCTAATTTAACCACTAATCCTCAAAATTACAAGAAATAAAAGACTTTTTAGAGGGGTTCTTGGCACATGATAATCACTGCTTACTTTAGCAGGAACTTGGCGCATTGCTCGTTGGTGTACCACTCCGGTATGCTCAGCTTGACCCGGAAGCGCTCGCCCAGGTAGTCGAGCACCTTGCTGCGGCTGGTGCAGCCCTCCTCTGACACCATGCGCAGCATTTCTGACATGCAGGTCTTATAGAAGGAGTTGTCCTCGCTGCCTTTGATCAGCTCCTGGTAGATTTGGAGATCTGTGAAGTCCACCAGAGCCTGAGCAGCCAAGAGTAAAACAAAAATACAAACTTAACATCAGGAGTGCACCGACCCACTTTTTCCAATTCCGATACCGATATCTGAGGTATAGTATTCTACTTTCTTTGTAGAACAATTTTTGACTTTCAGAGCTCATAAATGTCCAAGTTTTTCTGTCAAATTTCTTAAATTAATCTAAAAATTTCAGAGTTTTTTTTTTTTGGCAGAAATATACTCCTTTTTTTCTAATACGCCATCATATAAATGCACTGAATTACAAATTAATGTGATAACTCTTAAACACACCAAGATTAGTAATTATAGATACAACGTAAAATAAATAGAATCAGACTGAATAGATCTGCATTCATGGATCAGACACATGTAGTAGAATTTTATCGGTACTGATACGGGTATCGTATCGGTACCAGTATCAGATCGGTGTGTTACCTTCAGAGCGAAGCCGAGTGGCAGGAAGAACAGTTCCTTCTGGTAGATGAAGTTCAGCATCACGGTGCCGTTCTCCAGGTAATGGAGGTTCATGTTGATGGCCGAGTGCTCTTCCCTCACGCAGTGCATGGAGATACCTGCCAGCAGGAGGTGGGCTCGTTTTTAAAGGGGCGGCGTTCATTTTTAAAGGGGGCGAGCCTCTGCATTCTTACCATACTGGGTGTAGCCCTGACCGCGGCCCCTCCACTTGGGCCTGGACATGGCGACCGGATAGTTCCTCCTCTGCTGTATCAGCATGCGGACGACCTTCTCGATGCCGTTCATGATGAAGTAACCTCCCATTTCCTGCCAGATCAAAGACGATTAGCGGGATTTGACTGGAACAACTCCTTTGCTCTTAAAGTCACAGTTTTACTTTATAAAATGTGGACTTTTAGTGATTTATTTATAATATGAAATGATTATGGACGTCAAATCATCCCCACAGCATGATGCTGCCACCTCCTTCGCTACATAGTTAGTTGTAAGGTATGAGCCTCTCCAAGGTGTTGGTGTAATCCTGACTGAATGCCTGATTAATCTTCAGCATTTCATCCACTTTTGCAGTGCACTAGTGCTTTTGGCCTCAAATAACCTCCCAGCATGATGCTGCCACCGCTCTACTTTCAAATTAACACAGCCTTCTTGTTTAGATCTACAAATAGTCAGGATTTTCTGAAACAGCTTGCATAGTGAGCAATCATTCTATCATTAAAAAAAATCACTTAAAGCTTGAATCTGATTGGCTGTCATGGTTGATGATGACATCACGGACAGCGTAGCGAACCTCTGCCTCTTCATGATGCTTTACGAGCTCCTTAGGCGACAAGCCGTGGAGGTTGCAGAGCTTGGACTTCACCATGATCGGCACCTGACCCAGGGACTGCTTGATGATGCCTTTCGGGATGTCGTTGATCGCCCAGCTGATGTCCACCTAAAATGACACAACGCACTGTCAAACAGAGGTCAAAGGGCTCCCTTTTGATTCGGTCTGAGTGTGGGAGCCTTACCACCAGCTTTCCTCTGTAGGAGCACCTCCTCCCTCGACACTCTGCGGGGTAAACCTTCATCTCGGTGCAGACGCTGCCCTTGGACACCACTGGGTTGTGGATGGAGGCTTCCACAAAGGCGAGGGTCACTTTGTCCTGTCTGAACATGAACTCCAGAGGCGGGATGGCCTGAGAGGAAACACCGGGTAAAATCAAACATGGACAACGCTCAGCTCATAACTAATAACAATACATCAATAACAATATGCAGCGGGAATAGACATAATAATCAACAAGTCATTGAGTGGTAAAGAATAATAAATATTCATTACATTGAAACAATCCAAGTTTGACAATGTTCCTGTCACCAAACAAATCACCTTCCAGCTCAAATTAAATGCTTAAACACAATAAACACATTTACAAGAAATACCTTAAAAATACTCTCTTTAAGTTTTCTAGCATTCAGCAATTTAATTAACCTAAAACAAGTAAAGTTTAGTCTGACGAGGGGAGAACATGAGTAATAAACTGTTATAACTTTATTAGAAATTATGTTTAGTTTTTAATTTGCGTTAATTTCACCCAGAATAACATAAAATTACCCGCTTGGCTGAAATGTAGCATTTTAAGCTAAATCACTAACTCTTATTACTCCGGTGACCCACCTGGGCGACCCGAGCGAGTCCCTCGGTGACAGCCTGGTTAAAGGACTCGATATGGGCCTTGGTGAGCTCCTGGACGGCGGGGAGCTGTTTGTCCTTCAGTTTCCCGAAGCCTCCATCCGTCAGGTTCTTCAAACTCGGTCCCGGAGGCAAATTCGTCCACTTATCAAAAGGCTCCATGTTTCTGCTTCTGCTTGTTTACCACATGGACCTGCTGACACCGGAACTACATGTGTGAGGCACCGGAAGAGAAGCAGAAAGGTTCGTTGTGCCTTTTCTGCCATCTTGTGGTGGTTAATAAACTTTCGTTTGCGACTCCATAAGATCCACAAATGCAAAACCAGATCCACAAATGCAAAACCACAAATGCAAAACCAGATCCACAATGTAAAACCACAAATGCAAAACCAGATCCACAAATGCAAAACCAGATTCACCCGTACGAGCTCCTTCTCGCCTGTGACTTTTGAGACTCCCCTCGTCTCAAAAGTCAGTTATTTTTTTTTAATAAATGGTCTAGTTTTGCATTTGTGGATCTGTTTTTGCATTTGTGGATCTTATGAGACTGTTTTCACTCCATACTTTTTCAGGTTCAGTTTAAGTCATAACAATAAGTCATTACTTGAATACTTTTTACCAAATTCTTTACTCTTGAGTCAATTTGTAAATGGCAACTATTAACTTTTACTCGAGTAAAAATATGTTGAAGTAGTGCTACTCTTACTTGAGTACAATTTTTGGCTGCTCTGCCCACCTGTGATATTAAGAATATTAAGAAATGCTGAAAGTTTAATCTTTAAAACTTTAATAAATGTTAAATGGACCGAACTAATATAGCACTTTTCCAATTATTTTGACCACTCAAAGCTCTTTACACTAGAGTCACACCCTTTCTCATTCACAAACACGTTTTATGTTCTTTTACAGATCTCTCAACAATGATTATTTTTGTAAGGGTATTTCTCCACAGAAAAGTAGCCTGGTTGTATTAATGCGGTTATTTGTGTTACTGTCCAGTAGGGGGCGCTGTGGAAGCAAGAAGCTGCAGTGGTTTTGAGCAGAAACCATGATGTTCTTGTTGCTCCTATCCGCTGTGTTGTTGAGGTTGGGTAGTAGTTAGTGAAGCGGTGTAAAAACACGAGGCGTGGATGTAGTAAAAAGACTGAGTCTCGCTGTATTACTCAGGCTGCGCTACAGCGTCTATTCACAGGCGCGATCCCACTACTGAGCGGCACGGGGGCTTTGACCTGCTCCGTTCCCGACCTGGGCCGGTGCACCCCTCCTTGGGCGACCTGGTGGTCCCGGGCTCCCCCAGGAGCACCATATCGATACCGAACTTAGTGCGGACACCCGATCGGCATAGTCCACTGCAGCTCAGAGCTCCTGAGCTCAAGCGATCCGCCAGCCTCAGCCTCCCGGTAGCTTGGATTACAGGCGCGCGCCACCGCACCCGGCGAACGTTGCCGGCTCTCAACGGACATTTAGCCTTTAGCAAAGTGACGTCATCGCGTACTGCCGCCATCTGCTGGATCAAAACAACCAAACATTTTTCTTTTTTTTACTTTTATCGATTGAAAAAGGGACTACTACTTATTTATTTTTATCATTCATTAAACACTTACACAAGTTTTTTTCGAGCAAATATTTAACTTTTGGAGCTCAGAAACGTACTTGTTTTTTCTAGCAAATGTCAGAGTTGTTTGGCGTAAATTTACTCCTTTCTATTTACTCCTTTCTATCTAATTCTACCTACTAAGTGTCTTAAATAAAACAAGTTTGGTTGTTTTGATCCAGCAGATGGCGGCAGTACGCGATGACGTCACTTTGCTAAAGGCTAAATGTCCGTTGAGAGCCGGCAACGTTCGCCGGGTGCGGTGGCGCGCGCCTGTAATCCAAGCTACCGGGAGGCTGAGGCTGGCGGATCGCTTGAGCTCAGGAGCTCTGAGCTGCAGTGGACTATGCCGATCGGGTGTCCGCACTAAGTTCGGTATCGATATGGTGCTCCTGGGGGAGCCCGGGACCACCAGGTCGTCTAAGGAGGGGTGCAGCGGCCCAGGTCGGGAACGGAGCAGGTCAAAACCCCCGTGCCGCTCAGTAGTGGGATCGCGCCTGTGAATAGACGCTGCAGCGCAGCCTGAGTAATACAGCGAGACTCAGTCTTTTTACTACATCCACGCCTCGTGTTTTTACACCGCTTCACTAACTACTACCCAACCTCAACAACACAGCGGATAGGAGCAACAAGAACATCATGGTTTCTGCTCAAAACCACTGCAGCTTCTTGCTTCCACAGCGCCCCCTACTGGACAGTAACACAAATAACCGCATTAATACAACCAGGCTACTTTTCTGTGGAGAAATACCCTTACAAAAATAATCATTGTTGAGAGATCTGTAAAAGAACATAAAACAAGCGTAATAAATATTAAATATTAATGATTTTAAGATAAAGCGTTCAATATTTCTGAATATTCTTAATATTAGTAATTCATGCTGGAGGGACTATGTCTCTCGGCTGGCCTGGGAACGCCTCGGGATTCCCCCGGAGGAGCTGGCCCAAGTGGCTGGGGAGAGGGAAGTCTGGGCCTCCCTCCTTAAGCTGCTACCCCCGCGACCCGACCCCGGATAAGCGGTAGAAGATGGATGGATGGATTAATAATTCATATTTCTTAAGTGATCACCTAATTAATAAAGTTATGCTGTTGTGTTAAGTTATAAATAGTAAATTGTAGCTTCTTGTTGCCACCTATAAAAGTAAGAAAGTAAAATAATCAGTTATTTATTTTTACGTTGATATTTACATTTTCTTTAGATTTTTATTACAAAGTAGCAACTTTGCTTTTGTTTTTAGGTTTTAATACATTTTCTTCAATGTGCTATTGAATTTTAATGATAATTAGGTGATTTACAAACTAGTGATGAAAAAAGCTAACAGAACAGATATTTCCCCCTTTATCCTTTGGGGAAATATTGTGAGCATATTGCATGAAAACACCTGAAATAGCTAAAGCTAGCATTTTAAAATTGCCTTTACATTTTTTAATATTGTATTTTAACAATGCAAATAAACACAGCCAGAAAAAGTCAAGGCAACATGACATGAACATTTAATATCAAATTTACACCAGAGAATGAAAAAAATAATAAATTACATTGAAACTGTAGTTTATTTGAAAAACAAAACCATTTTGAACAGGAGTCAGTAGCACAAAAAGCTGAAATTCCACTGTTTAGTTTAAAAGACAAGAGAAATGTGGAAAAAAAGCAAATACAACCTACCAAATTTATTACATGTTCAGCATTAACAGCAAAGGTTACACAAAACATTAACAAATAATTTACATTTTGATTTTATCACATAAAATATAGACCATGTCATATTTATGGAACAGAAACATTCACATCCACACATTTTTAATAGCACAGACACAAACTAAATATTCATATGAGGTAGAAACTTTAGAGGCTGAATGCCTGAAAACAGCAGGAAGCAAATACTTAAAGAGACCAATGAGAGCTGGCATTAATGCTAATTCATTTATATTTCATAATTTCTGAACTTCTGCAGCAGACATGATGGAGAGTCGGAGGCCCAACGGAAACGCTGATGATAAAAATCACCTGATTGGAAAACAAAAAATACATATTATTTTTTGGAGATCTGTGAAAATGACGATAAATATCCCTTCATCTTTCCATATTTGTGTATTTTATTGGGATTTTGTCTGGTAGCACATAACTGTGAAATGAAAAGAAAAGTAATCGTTGGTTTCAAACATTGTATGATTATTTTCAAATTACAATCTGGAAGGTGCGGTGTGCATATCTTAAACACCACCATCCACATTTAATCTTTGAAGACTCTTGGTTGATTTGAGTCACAACAAGAATCTGACTTAAAAATAAAATAATATTTTTTCTCGTAGTCTTTTCTGAAAACAAAATAAAAATTACAGAAACACTTTCAAACAGTGGCTTCTATTTCAGTCGTCCATTTTATGATGGAAGATTAGCGCCGACAATTTTTTGCTTAATTATGAGAATAAAGTAATAATACTGGAAGAATAAAGATGCAATTTTGCCAGAACATCGAAAAATTGTGAAAAAAAGTTGTTTTAATGAGGAAAAAAGCTTTGATAGAGTTATAAAAAATTGTTTTCATGTCATGCTATCGATAATAATTTTATTCTAATGTGTTAAAAGATGGAGTATTTCCTCATCTGTGAAACTGATTCCAAAGCATAACTTCACAAAATGTTTTTCATTTTTTGTTGTTTTTCACATTGGAGTACAACTTTATTCTACATTATTTAAAATTTATTGTTACACAAATTTATTCTCGTATAAATATGACTGTATTTTTGCAATATTTTGACTTTATTCTCATAGTTTAAAAAAAATTTAACCCGGCCTTAATATTTTGTTGTAGAATTGACCTGAATTCAAGGTAAATATAATTACAACAATCCTCAAACAAGATGGCGGCCAAGATGATTCATTTATGTATTTAACTGTCACGTGATCTAGCAGACAAGTTTAGATACATTTATTAAAGTAATTTTAAAAAATACCTGATGTTATCTACTTACATAACGCCTCTTCGTTTGAAGGATTCTCTGACGTCTCGTCGCTTTGTGAAGCAGCCTGATCTTCCGGTTTGCAGGACTCCAGCATCGGTTCCTTCTTGGTTCTCACAGCCCAATGCATCGACTGCTAACACAAAACCAAGCTGCGTCCGTTAGTTAACTGCAGCTGCAGCGAAACCTGGAAACCTACAGAGATTGAAGATGCTTCGTACCGTTTTTACCGAATCATTCAGGGCCCGCCATTCCTGGAAGGGAATAGTAATCCCGCTTCTTTTCCACAGGTCGTAGTTTCTCCGTTTGGCTTCGTCACACAGAACCTCTTTGGCTTCTTGCAGCTTTTGGAAATCAGTCACTGACCACAAGAAACCAAACACTTACAATAATTATGTCTAGGTCATGCTAATAATAATCTAAAATGTAAGAAAAAAAAAGAAAAGAAAAAACAGCCTCTTGTGCTATGCTGTTTCCTGGAGGCCCTTAAAAACTTGACTAAAATGACAAAATGTTTTATAAATAGAGGTGATGAATACAAGTTTTAGCTGTTTTTCAGTTTTTCATGGAATAATTTCATTTTATTTCCACAACAGAATGACACTAAAAGTACTATAATTTTTATTTATATCTATTTTTCTGAGTTATTAGGCTGGAAACAATATGCAAATTTCCCTTTGGGATTAATAAAGTATTTTTCAATTTGAAAACTCCATATGAGAAAAAGTACCCATCATCTTTTTGAAAAATGTTTATGTTTTCTCTTTATATCCATCCATCCATTTTCAGACACCCTTGTCCCTTACTGGGGTCGGGAGGTGCTGGTGCCTATCCCCAGCTAACGTTCTGGGCGAGAGGCGGGGTCACCTGGACAGGTCGCCAGTCTGCACACACACACTCACACCTAGGGACAATTTAGAGAGGCCAATTAACCTGACAGTCATGTTTTTGGACTGTGGGAGGAAGCCAGAGTACCCAGAGAGAACCCACCATGCACAGGGAGAACATGCAAACTCCATGCAGAAAGACCAGGGCCGGGAATCGAACCCAGAACCTTCTTGCTGCAAGGCAACAGCTCTACCAGCTGCGCCACTGGGCAGCCCTTTCTCTTTATATGAAAACCTAAAAATAGGAATAAAATGGTGGTTCTTTAAAAATCACAAGAGGTTTACTGCTGTTGGTCAAAAATTATAAGATGTCTTTTTTCAAAGAGTCTGGATAAACAAAGAAATTTTTGTGTCTTTAAACTAATTTTATTTAGCTGGACTGAGTGAAAAAGTGGCTCTGAGAATTGCAAAGGTTGCCGAACGCTGGTCTATCTCATACTATCGCAAGAAAACCATTGAATTAACAGATATCTTCAGTTGAAGAGAAGTTAATCTGACATTCACCTGCTCTTGGGTTGTCCTGGTGTTTATCTGGGTGACATGCTAAGGCTCTGATCTTGTATTCATTCAGAATCTGCTCAGTCTTTAAGAAAACACACAAAAACAGAAAAATACTTCAGATAAATTGCAGTAATACTGTGGAATATTGTCTCTGATGGCTGGAAATTAAGTTGCTAGCATCATCAGAGCACACAGCAACGGTCTTCAGTCAGAGGCCTCTTCAGATTCGTTGCAACACTGACTGCTACCAGAGATGGTTCTTGCACACAGCATCACCATCCACAACGACTCAATGTAGACACTAGGATGATGAATTTTAGCTCTCGTTTAAAAACTACAAAACTCAGATTCTTCAAAGCAGGATTAGATTATTCTCTACTAGTCTTTCAAATCCAGTCTGATCTGTAAAAGGTTTATTTGATTTGCGAAAGATCGATTCTTATGTCGTGAAGCAACAGGTTTCACATGAATTCATTTTGAACAACAAGAATGAACTGCGTCTTTAAATAACAATTTATTTATCAATAATATTCATCCAATATTCTATTCCTCTGTAGTAGTACTTAAAGAAACGTGTTTTGATTTGTCATGCGAATATGTAATGTTAGAGCAAATAGACAAAGCCTTCAGTAATCCACTGGCAACTTACCGATGACAGTTCGTCACAACCTAACAACCCGTAGTAATCCTCCAAGTCTTCAGGTTTACGACCCAAAATAGCCTCCATTTATGAGTTGAGGAAAAGGTTTATGATTTTTATCGCAGCCTGATGCAGCTGAGTCAGATTACAACTGTTTATTTCAAGGACTAGTCTACCTCGGCCTCTACCCAAACGTTTTATAGCAATGCTGGTAAAAATGTTTACACTAAAGAGACATTAAACTGATAAGAATGTCAATCAAGATCTCTTCAGTTCGATAAACGTGTCTGTCCTTTTTTCTTGTGACGTATGTTGCATTCAAGTGTTTCCGTCAAACCTCTGAGCTAAAAGTGCATTCTCGATATATATCTATTTGTCATTCGTTTTATGCTTTGAAAAACAATGTGCATGTCCGGGGAGCTGGAGTCAATTAAAATATATTAACTCAATCACTATTCCATCATCCAGAAGGCTTTTTTTGCGCTTCAATGCCATTTTAGCGATTCGTTTATGGTTTTAACGCATTTTTTCTTGAGTATTTGAAAGCAGCACCAATTTGTTGTGGTTTAATGTCACCGACTCACAATGGGGACGTTCCGTTAGTTCTTACTGGCGGAGAGCAAGTCACGTGACGCCAGCTGTCCGAGACGAAGGAGCTGCGCAGCGGGTCTGTGGGCTGAAGATGGCGGACAGAGAGAACGCTCTCGGAACGGCTTGTTCAGGCGCCTCTGAGATGGACGAACCTATTGCAAAAAGGTCAAAAATCAATCCGGTGACCAACCACGGACCGAGAGCCACAGAAACGGACACAATCTCCTGTGTTTCGGCGGCCATTGGGAGCCGGGAAGAGGCGGGGAATTGTGCAGAGCCAGCGGAGAAGAAGGAAGCGAAGCCGGTGATGATGGCGGTGGAACAGGCCCCGGCATCGCGAGGCGGGGACAACAATGGACTGAGTCTGCGGGTCTGCGAGCCGCACAAACCAGCCGGGAAATTAGACGACAGCACCGCCTTTGGTGCAACGGAGGAAGGTGCCGGTATGTAGAGCGATGGACATCCCTTCTATGGCAACGCTGGTTGGCTTACCAACTCAATCAAATCACTGGCTAGCTACTTAGATTTTTACAAAAGCGAAAATGTGTTTATTTTCTTCTCTTAATTAATATTATATTGGCTTTTTCATTATTTTTATTAGGTTTTCTGAAGAAGAACAGAACGCTTTTAGTAGCGCTTGTGAATTAGACAACTTTTTTCAATGGCAGTAAACTTGGATACTAACTTTGCGTCAGTTAGCCGGTGTAGCGCTAAATTCTGTAACACCATTCATCTGAGATCCGCCTTCTTTAAGGCATCCTGCTGCACTGCCTTTGCATAAAGGCGTTGTAATTCATTCTAATTTGGACACTTTTAGGATATGGTCATTATAATAGTTTTTTTAATTATAAGACTATATTACTGCATATTCTAACATGCCTCTGCTTAATTCGCCTTTTTGTAACAGTAGACAAGCCATTTTGTAACAGATTAAGTTATTTCATTGTATCATTTACCAGTCAGTTTCAGCCTGAAATCTCCTTTCAGATTTTCTTGGGCATGACGATCTGCTTCACAATGGTCTTGCTGTCACACCAGAGCACATTGATGAGGAAGATGATAGATCTTCACATGCAAGCTCCAGTGACTGGACTCCTCAACCGCAAATAAGTAATTTGGAGAATTTTACTGTCGCTTCCCACCATAAAGTTCTAGTTGTTATGATTATTACTAATCAAAATGACATTAATCCTTGTTTTTCTGTCATGTTAACAGGTTCGTACAGTTACATCCAGCAGCACATCAGAGAGACGGATCCACGGGCCATTCTGAGGGATCTGCTTCCTGAAACCATCCTCCCCCCAGACCTGGATGATATGACGTTATGGCAGATAATCATCAACATCTCTGAGCCTCCAAAAAGAAGAAAACGAAAGGATATCAACACCCTGGAAGACGTGGTGAAGCTGCTTCATGAAAGCAAAAGGATCCTAGTCCTGACTGGAGCTGGTGTATGTATTTGTAGTTATTTTAAAAATGTCTAATTTAAAACATCCTTATTAAAAATAAGTATTTGTGTCTGTTTTTAGGTGTCTGTTTCATGTGGAATACCAGACTTTCGCTCCAGAGATGGAATTTATGCGCGACTTGCTGTAGATTTTCCTGATCTTCCAGATCCTCAATCAATGTTTGATATTGAATATTTCAGAAGAGACCCCAGGCCCTTTTTCAAGTTTGCTAAGGTTTGTTCATGCCCTCTCATCTTTTTATTACAATGATAAATGATTGATGACAAATCTCATTCAGCAACTTAGTTAAATTTAAAATGTCAGAAGCTAGTGGAACGTAAATATGGTCTTTTATATTGAGTAAATGTTGAATTTGCTCCTTTTCCTGCAGGAGATCTTCCCCGGTCAGTTCCAGCCGTCGCCCTGTCACAGATTTATATCCATGCTGGATAAACAAGGGAAGCTGCTTCGCAATTACACTCAAAACATTGATACGCTGGAGCAAGTGGCCGGAGTTCAGCAAATCATCCAGTGTCACGGTGAGTTTTTATTTTGTTTCCTGCTCAATAATCTGTTTGTATATGGAGATTTAAAAACATAGGCTGCTTTTTGTCACTTCAGGATCATTTGCTACTGCATCGTGTCTTGTCTGTAAACACAAGGTGGATTGTGAGGCGATAAGGGCTGACATCCTCAATCAGGTATTTATTGATTAAAAACCGGTTCAAAAATGCCGCTTTAGGCATCACAAATAAATACAATTATTATTTATGAATTTGGAAATAAAGTGGGTTAAAAATTTTACTTCAAATATTCTTATGCAGTTTGGAAGAAGTGAGCTGTACATTTTGTTCAAAATTAAGCCAAGGAGGTAAATTCATAGAAATTTTGTTGATTAAAAATGTTAACAGATTATTGTAGTTTATATAGATTTTGATCCCAAATTTGCTCCTGTAGCAAATGAAGCTGGTGGAGGTGGAAACTTTTTAAAACTTATTAGGATGAGCTTTTCAGTCACACATTTATAGTATTTCCTTTTATTAGCTGTGTCTTGTTTTTATTTTTATTTATTTATTTGTTTTTATTTTATTTGCTTTTAATATTATAGTAAGTAGGGCAACAAAAAGACAGTCTTAACAAATATTTTAGAAACATATTTTATTACCATTACATACTGCAGCTTTAAACTCTTATTATAACTCTAATTAGTGGTAATGAATAACCAAAGTCTTCCTGCAGGTCGTCCCCCGTTGCCCCCGGTGTTCGGACATTCCTCTGGCCATTATGAAACCTGACATCGTGTTTTTTGGAGAGAATCTTCCAGAACTTTTCCACAGAGCCATGAAGCAGGACAAAGACAAGGTCGACCTGCTGATTGTAATCGGCTCGTCTCTAAAAGTCCGACCGGTCGCCCTCATCCCGAGTACGTCTTACCAGATTCTTCTTCCTGCTGTCCGTTGAAGGTTTTTGGTGCCATAATTTCTGTTTTTCCGTCTTCGTCCAGACTCCATTCCTCATGAAGTGCCTCAGGTTCTGATCAACAGGGAGCCGCTGCCTCATCTGAACTTTGACGTGGAGCTGCTGGGCGACTGCGACGGCATCATCAACGAGCTCTGCCACCGGCTGGGCGGAGACTTCGAGCAGCTCTGCTTCAACACTCTGACCCTCAACGAGATCACAGAGAAACCGCCGCGGTTAGCAGAGCCGCCGCTGGACGAGGCCTCCGCTGACCCGGCGGACAAACCTCCAGTGGAGACGGAGAACGAGAATGTCACAGAAACCGTAACGCCGTCAGAGCCTTGTTCGAACGCGGCGAGTCGAAGCGCGGACACCGCCGAGTCGCCGGAGCCCCAGAGAGAGGACGTGGCGAAAGACGAGGCAGGCGAGGAGAAGAGCCAAACCTCAAAGCCGGACAATCGAAAGCGATACTGGATGAGTCGGGTCAGCAGGAGTCCAATCAGCAAACGGCTTGAAGGTGAGTTAGAGGCCTGCATCAAAGATCATCGTTTAAAGGGACGATGCTGAATTTTACTAACAAATATCACCATTTTATAGAAAAATCAATTAATTATGTTATCTTCAGTTGCACAAAATATTATACATATGAAATTTGACTTCAACACCATGAAATTGGGTCTCTGTCCCTTTAAGAAGGTCCAGCTCTTTCTGAAACTTTGCCTTGAATGAACATGTAACACTGGAACCGGAAGCCATTTTAAATAGATAAATAAAACAAATAAAATGAATTATGGAGTCTACAAATGGGTAGTTGAGCCTAAAGCACCAAATAGAAGACTTTTGTCATCCAGTGTTTTTTTTTAGAAATGTAGGGCAAAAAATAAATAAATCATGCAAATGGAAATTATCGTTTTAATTCATCATGAGGCCTCCTTCTCTCTTAATCCGTCTTACCAGAACCGCATTGAGAAGTAGTTCGTATAATAATTATTATTCTCTCATTTGGTTAAAAAAATAAATCAAATCAGAGTAGTAATTAAGCCAAAACTGCACAAAAATTTTTTATTTCATATTTAAGGTAAAAGCACCTTTGTCTGTAAATATGTTTTAGCCAAAACTCTTTAAGTGTCGTAATTTTAGCGGCACCTGTTTCAAATGCTATTTTTAAAAAAAAATCAAATTTAGCCAGTTAATTAGTCAAACCCAAAAATAATAAAGAGATCAGCCCTACTTTGTATTAATGCTAAGTCAAAGAGATTTTTGTTTTTTTGTTTTATGATCAAACATCCACCAAAGGAGTTCTGTGTTATTACATTTTAGGCTATAAAACGTAAATTTTTTATTTAAAGAGGAGTTAAAGTTCTTTATTTGAAGGTTTTTGTCTATTTTTAACGTATAAAATTAACTTAAAGCTGCAGTCTCACTTTTTTAAAAAAGTTTTTTTAAAAACATATTTATTAAAATTATCAGAATGTTTAAGTTTATGAGGCAGAAAATCTGTGAAAAGATCAATCTTCTGCCCTCATTCCTGTGATACTATTGCTGTCTGAAGAAACACACCAAGAACAACCAATCACAGCCAGGGGGAGGGGCTTAGCGCTGTTAACCATCCTTGTGTATCCTTGGTAAATGAGCTGATACAGAACTAGCATTCATGAGCAGGTAGAGTGATTGACAGCGCTAAGACCCGCCTCCTGGTCCTGATTGGCTGTTTCACATTGGCACATTTTCTTAGACTATACTGTCACGACATGGTGACAGTTTCAACAAATATATAAAAACATTTTTTTATAAAGTTACATTCTGCAGTTTTAAGGGAATAAATAAAAATTCTTCAGAATTCATCCGATTAATCATCAGAATAATTAACTACTAAAATAATCGATAATATGCTCTAATATGATGCATATTTTAGGCACTTAGATGGTAATATTCCTGAAAAGCTATAATATTTACTTTTAAAAATCCAGATTATCTCTAAATGTCACTCTGGCCGTTGTGTTGGTTCTCTGCAGGCGGTCAGTACCTTTTCCAAGCACCGAATCGATACATCTTCCACGGCGCCGAGGTTTACTCCGACTCCGAGGAGGACGAGACGTCGAGCTCCTGCGGGAGCGACAGCGACGGCTCCGACTGCAGCCAGGACGGGCCGGAGGACTGCAGCGAGGCCGAGGACGGCGCCCGGCCGGCGGGCGACGAGGCGACCCACAGAGACACGTTAACGCTAAACGAAGAGGCCGTGGCCTCTCTGCAGACTGACTTCACATCAGAACTCTCTGAGAGGACCACACATCTTTAGGCGAACATTTCACAAAGCACTAACTGTCTTCTTGGGTTTTTATATATATATAGACACATATATATATATAAGACGCATAAATATGTTCCTATATTTTCGGCGGTCATACTTGCTGTTATTTTTTCATAAAGCTGAAATAGCATCACTCGCGTGTGCGTAAACAGCAGGTCTCTTCTTGTTCTGGTTGGTCAAAAGCTTCATGAGCTTTTTGGTTTCGTTTCATTGCATCCAGTTTTTCTCTTAAATTCACCCACTCTGTTCCTGCAACACTTTCTTCTTTACAGCCACTCTAGATGGGGAAAAAAAGAGAGAATTACTGACAAAACAACTTAGCAATTTCTGAGTTTGGAAAGTTCTGAAATATTGAGACGAGTCTCAGAAATTTCCTCAAAGACATTTGAAAATTTCTGAGTTTTAAAAGTTGAATTTTTTAAAAACAATATTTCTGAGTTTGAAAAGTTAAAGTTTTCCTGAAAAATCTTTTTTTTAATTTTTAGATTAAACTCAGCAATTTCTTAGTTTGGAAAGTTAAAAAGTTGCTAGAAAAAAAATCTGAAACTTTCATGTAAAAACCTGCAGATGTTCAACGTTTTTTACTTAAGGAAATGTTGGTCCTTATTCCAGACGTTTCCGTGTTGCTTCTAGAAAAAAATTGAAAATAATTTCAAAATGTATGACTTTTGACTTTTTTCTGGCATGTTTTCAACTGTTGAAAGTCAGAAATGTCCAAGTTTTTTTTGTTTTTTTTTTGAAAATTTCAGAGATTAATCTAAAATTGTTTTTTTTTTTTTACCCATTTACAATGGCCTAATTTGTGGTCATAATGTTGGGCTTTGGCTCCACTCTGATTATGACAGTGGTTTCTGAGTAGGAAGCATGTTCGTTTAGAAGCCTGCTGCCTGTTTATTACTGGATTCTCAAGAGTTTCAGGCACATTTTTTGCTGATTTGTTAACCTGCATGTGATATAAAGTTCAGTTTTCCCCTTTCTTTGGGTAAATTATGGAAAAAAGGAACAGTACTCTTTAATTTTAAACCAAAGACCATATTACCTGCACACTCATCTGTGGTTTTGTACGTCCTGTCCTTTAAAATCTTCATTGGGCAGCTACTTTTCTGGTCAAGCCTCTTATTTTTATATTTGGGAGTGAGACATACTCATCAACAGGTAGACGGTAGTTTTTAATTTGTATAAAGTTGTACTAGAGGCTTTATATGGAGGAGAGGTCTGGCTATATTGAGCTCCAAGCTGTAGAAATATACTCTAATCGAAAACCGGCACTTTCTTTCCTTCCTGTACGACATCCGGTTTTGTTGCCTATATTTTAGAGGGAAACGGAGCTAAAATCCTGTTAAATTGGCTACAGCAAAACGTGCTTTTTGGAGGATGATGTTTTGTACACCAGATTTTAAGAAATGTTTTTATATCATAATTGTTTCTTTTCTGGGGTTCTGAGTAAAAAACAAACAGAAAGCTCTTGCGATTCTTTTTCCACTGAAGGCATCCTTTCTCCGCATGAAGAATAAAAACATTTAGAAGAAGTGACTGAACTAAAACAGGGTATCCGCCCCTCCTGAAGTCTTAATGTATCTTAAAATAAAATGTCTTAAATTAAATTTTAAAATAGCGGCAGTTATTATCTCAATTACAGGTCTTGCATTTTGTCTTGACAGAACAATTGAATCTCGTTTATTCTATGAATTTTTTTTTCATCGGTATTTTTTTGTCAGGCAAACATTGCAGTCGCACCCAAGATCTGGCCCGAGACCGTCTAGGCTAGCTAACTAGCTGCTAACATCAATGCTAACTAGCTGTTTAACGTCCGTGTTGGCTGGACGAAGTTTGTACATTTCTGTATAGATACAAGTTTACATTTTTATTCATAATACGCTTAAAATATCTACAGAAACACAAATATACTTATTGTTGATTAAATCAAATCTGATTTTTAGTTTTGATGAATGTTAACTTGAGCGGTATAAGTGAATAAGTAACGTTAAGTAAGTAACGAGTCTGCATGTTACCACGGCGTATTAGGGACATTGTAGATGGAAAAAAACCGAGTAAATTTTTGCCCAAAAAATTAAAAAGATTTTATTGGAAAAAAATTATAATTTCAAAAGTCCAAAATGTTCGAATTAATTAAATGAAAAATCCAACACGCATTCGGGTACAGCAGAGGTACTTGGTAAATGAAACATCAAAACTCTAGAAATAACTTTATTGTCATATCCTCATAAACAAACTGGGCAATAAATTTAGTCAGCTGCAACAATGTTCCATTCAAGACAATTAAAAAAACGTAATGAAGCTTGTTTTATTCTAAATATGGGCTCAGTCGTGTTAAAAAAAATAATGTATTATTTTAAAATGCTTACATTGTTCTACAGCCCATTTATTCAGACATTGGCTATGCCTGTTTGTAATATCATATTTGTTTAAACAAATCTCCTACTTCATCAAGTTTTAGAACATAATAAAATCAAATATTTATTTCATAAATTGAAAATAAGATTCTTAGTTTACTTCTGACCTATATTTACAATTTTTAAGAGCACAAAATACGTGTGTCTAAAAAATGGCATAACTTAACTTTTTAATTTTTTTAACTAAATCCAAAAATGAATTCGGCCTATATATATAAATTATATATAGATATATAATAAATATCTATATATAATATCAATTATATGATCTAAATTAGCAAGTTATGTTTTTTCTCATTTTTGTTTTTATTAATGTTTTATTATATCTACAGAGGTAATTTAAGGTGCAGGTCCTTTGTAACTAACACTGCGTTACATGCTGATTTAATTTAATTCACGAACACAGTTCATTTTTGTCTCTTTTTGTCACTTTTATTGGTACTACAACGGACGCTCCAGCCCAACAAGTTGGAACTACATTTCCCATCGTCCTCCCTGCTGTCATGCGATACAAACTGTCGTAAAATGTGAGCTTAGAGCAGAAAGGGGGATGCACAGCACCGAGCACGGCTGAGAGTTTTTGTTTGTTTTCGCTTGTTTCTGTCGGAATGTGTCAGTAGTTCTGCTCGGTTCTGGCCCTCAACTGCTACCGTCAAGATGGAGGCCATGGAGGACGACAGCTCGGAGGTTAAAGACGACCACAACCACAACTATTGCGGTGGTAAAGTCAGGGCGGCACTTAGCAGCCAGGTACCGGATGGAGTAGGAGTCCCCGAGCCCGTCTGTCCAACGGTACCGGGGGGAGAACCGGCGAAGCGGCAGGCGAAACCGTGGTCCGGTAGTCCCCGCAGGTCAAAGTTCATGGACTCGGACACAGGCAGCGAGAGCAGCGAAGTTAGCGAGCCGGACTGCTCGGCTGCTAGCACCGAGGAGAAATTCAGACTCGACTCCACTTCCAAGTTTCGTAAGGGCCCGAAGAGCCGCGGTCCGTCTGCAGCTCGGTTCCAGGTTCTGTTTTTGACGCTACGCGGTGCTTTCAGGTGACTGACCACCTCTCTCTCCCTTGACCCAGTGTTGAATGCGATGGCAGTAGAAGACTACCGGAAAAACCACTGGCCCAACCTGGAGGAGGCGATAGACCGCCTGCTGATCCAGAACTTCTCGGACCACATTTCGGTCTCCTACGCTCAGATCTACGGGTAAGTCTGGATGCACACCAGGGCCGGTCCAAAATACCGTGAGGCCTCGGGGAGGGGTGAGCTGATTTGGGGGTCCTGAGGTAGCGAACTTTCCAATCTACTGGCTGGTCTGTGTCTTACCAGAAGCATGAAAAATAGCCTATGGAAGCCTATTAAAGTTATTTTAGTGAGATGATAGAGCAAGGATGTTCAAAATTTGGCACCTGCATTGATTTCATGCAGACTATAATTCAAGGTTTAAATAAATTAGGAAAAAACTACAACTTTTTGATGCAACATAAAGTGATAATCTTTTCCTGGTATCCGTCTGTTGTCATGGTAACTAGGATCACATCTATTCATTGATTTATTTGTTTAAAAAAATTAACTTCCATCCATCCATTTTCTAACACCCTTGTCCCTTACTGGGGTCGTGAGGTGCTGCTGCCTTTCCAGCTAACATTCTGGGCGAGAGGCGGGGTCACCTGGACAGGTCACCAGTCTGTCGCAGGGCAACACAGAGGCAAACAGGACAAACAACCATGCACACACACACTCACACCTAGGGAGATTTTAGAGAGACCAGTTAACCTGAGAGTCATGTTTTTGGCCTGTGGGAGGAAGCTGGAGTACCCGGAGAGAATCCACCATGCACAGGGAGAACATGCAAACTCCATGCAGAAAGACCGGGGCCGGGAATCGAACCCAGAACCATCTTGCTGCGAGGCAACAGCTCTACCAACTGCACCATTGTACAGTTGGCAGAGCTGTTGCCTTTAATGCAAATATTGATATTTTTTGTAGTATTTTTGGCTTATTTTTTCATCTGAGAACGTTGTTCTCTAAGCAGTTTGATTGCATGTGTGAACTCAGGCATGCAGAATCCTGAAACTGAACTAGAAGACGCTACTGAAAGCATTACTTCAAGATTTAAACACTTGTGCAACTAGATTATTGCTAATTTCTTTTTTTATTTTTATTTTTTCTGGCATCAACCTGCTCTGGCCATCAGGGGGCGCCAAGCTGTTTCTATATTGACTGATATGTAGGATTTGATTGTTTTCCCTCACTTGTTTTCTCAGCTACGTCTACAAGTGTGTTTGCCAGCAGCACTCTGAGCTGCTCTACAGCGACCTGACCTCCAAGATAACGACTCACCTGCAGCAGGTTTCCACACAGCTACATGTGAGAAAACACAAATCCAGCTAATTACCACCAGGTAAAACTAAATAAAACTAAAATATGTTGCTTATTGGCAGGCCAGCCCAACTGAGAACCTGATTGAAAACTTCAACGTCGCTCTGACTCAGTACTTGGCGTCTCTTCAGTGTATCGTTCCAGTGTTTATTTACTTGGTAGGTATTATCTGTAACAACAGAGAAACTTTTTTTAAAGCTGGTCTTAATGTTTTTTTCTTCAATATTTTCAGAATAAGTTTTATATTGAGTCAAAACTGAACCGAGACCTGAAAGAGGATCTGATGAAGTTGTTTGCAGACCATGTTGCAGAAGAACATCTAAGCAAATTGATGCGTGAGTGAACATGATTATTGCAAAAGTCTTCAAACCCTTTAAACTTTTTTTATGGTCACACTAAAACAAACTTTAATGTTTAAACCTTAATGATGATTTTATGTGATGGACCGAACAAAGTTGTGCATAATTATCTGAAATGTGTTTCCTGCATTAGTATTCAGCTTCTTTCATTTCTTTGTATGGAGCTACATCAGGGTCTTAGGTTTGTTCAAAAATAATGTTGAAACTTAAAAACAAAGAAAGATGTAAAAACTTCTTGCCCTGTTTGACACGTGAGCAGAAGCCTGAAGTGTTGGAGGTTTTGAAATTATGATTGACATCTATGGAGCTAAATTGATATCATAAAGTTTGTGGGGAAAAAATGGGAAATAAAAAAAAAAATAGACAAAAGGAAATTGAAAGAATTTTGAAACTGAAAAATATAATTTGTAACAAAAAAATTTCTTGAACCTGAAAAGTAATTTTGAACTTATTTTCTTTTCAGTTTCAAAATAGTTTTTGGCGGAGAAGGCAAATTATATGCTTCCGATTTTTAGTTCCATATTATGGACCTAATGTGGGGCTACAAAGTCCTTGAAAAATAAATTAGAATATGAACAAAAACTGGACACGGAAAGAATTTGGAAATTGGAAAAAAAAAAATACTTAAAAGGATATAAATTAAAGTGAAAAACACATTTGAAAATAAAAATGATTGTGAAAAAGTCTGAAAATGAAAAAAAAGTTGAATCTTAAATGTAGTTTTGATTGTATTTTTTTTTTGTCAAAATTATTTTTTTAATTTTTACATTAAAAAAAGCAGAGCGAACTCTGTGGCCCTAATTTAGTTCCATACCCCAGCTTTCTTGATGTTGTTTGTTCTCCAACAGACCTTGTTAGTCTCTAGGGTGGGGGTGACTTAAGCTTTTTGGACACCAGTTGAAAACCAATTCCAGCCCCCAAAAATACAATTTTTAAAAATAAAATCAACAAAATGTGTTTATTTTAACCTACTCAATAATGAAGATTAATTAATTTTTTTGTATAAAAGGGATCACAGATCAAATGTGTTTATCTAGCTGAAGCGATGTGAATACCTTCCTAAAGCACCAGACGTCCTGTTCATTTTCCAGTGTTTGTTTTTTTCCAGCTCTGCTCATTAAAGCTCACTCCATGCCATTCCAAGTGCAGCCGTCGACGATGGCCAGCGTGGTGAAAGGCCTCCACAGCCTGCGACCAGGTGGCCTATCAGCGTCTTTGATCATAAACTTTAAAGTCTTTCTGATCTCTTTCTGATGTTTTGTTTCTGTTTTAGAGTGGGCTCAGCTCGCTCCGGCCCTCTTCTCCAGCTTCATCCCACAGATCCATCCCCCCGCCATGGAGTCCCAGCTGCCCGATTACGCCGACCGCGACCGGAAGCTGCAGATGGAGCTCTCCATGAACGGCTTTCCACGGCTAGTTTCCCTCCATTTCCCACCAATTAATCAATCAAATTTATTTGTGTCGCAAATTTCAGCACCAAGGCATTTCAAAGGATTCTTTCATAAAACACAAAATAAAACTCTATGAAATCAAAATACAGTCAACCTACAGAACTGAAATATTGAAATAAATAAAAACGTCAGTTTTGACCAGCTGTCAACGAATTACAGAACTCCATACCGGCGGCAATTACGCTAGTCTACAAAATGGTGACCGCAAAAGTTGGAAAAAATGTATTCAACAATAACTGAATATGTTTTTTTGAAAATGGTCTCTCCTGCCAAATCTTCATTACCCAAATTCATTTTCAGGTGTGGAATTAAAAAATGTAAAAGTTTCAATAAACTTATGAAAACTAAATATTTAAAACGAGCAAACACACTCTAAAAACAAATTAAAACTAATTAGACAGAAAGTCACAAAATTATAGTGAAAAACCTAAAACTATTTTACCCTGGTCACCAGTTACAGGGTTAAAATCATGACTCACGTCTATGGAGCTACATTTAGGCCATAATGTTTGTGTAAACTTCGAAAGTTGAAACTGAAAAACACATTTTAAACAGGGAAAAAAAGTATTTGAAGGAAAAAACCTGAAACTAACGTTTATCTTTGGTTATTTGTTTTCCGTCTCCAGGGGCGACCAATCTCGCAAACGTGCCAGCGAAGACTCCTGATGGCACTGGCTCTGTTGCAGAACTCTACTGTGCCTCCTACAGATTGAAGCCACACGCTGCTCTAAATACACATCCAACGAAGCCTCACGTTCGTCTCTGTTGACGCGAGGCCACAAAAACACTGTGAATGACCGCAAAGTTTTTCATTTTGATGCACGGGAGGGAAAATCGACACTCTTAGACTTCCATACCAGGTTCTTCCCTCTCTGATTCCAGCTGCTGTGATTTGCGTCTCCAGCTGGGAATCCTGTGAATGTTTGACACAGAAGGGGCTAATAAACACTTTCTAGTTGCTGCTAACCATAATCTTCGTGTTTAAATCCCACAAATCACTTGTTACAGAAAAAAAACGTAAGACCTCTGTTGCAATTCTCTACTTTTACGTTGCCTTTAACGCATTACTAACAAAATGAAATGTTTGCCAAAGAGGAGCAGAAGATATTTAACTTTTATATGTGTTGCTTTTCCTTCAGGCTGCTTTCCTCCCTTTAACGTTTGCACCGATCAGCCGTTACCAGTGCATCTTAACATCAGCTGTTAACTTATTTCTGTAATTTAAGATGAAATGTGTAAATTATATTGATTCATTAAGCACAGAGTGATGATCTAAAGAGTTTAATTCTGTTGATTTGATGAAAGCGTCAAATTAGGTTTTTCTGAAAATGATCTCCTGCAACACTTTTTTTCCTTCCACTAAACTTTCTGTTGAATGCAGCAGCTTCTTTTATGCTCCTTAAATACAAAAACCCACATTTTACTGTGGATTTTAGAGTAAATGTCTTTATACAAGACAAAACTAACTTACAAGTTACTTTACAGCAGGAAATTGGAGCATGTTTAAAATTAATAATCCACACAAAAACAAAATTTTGACTTTGATCTCAAACTTCTGACTTTTTGCCCCAAATTTTGACTTTTTGCAGAATTCTAATTTTAATCTCAAAATTCTGACTTTTCTCCAAATTCTGTATTTTTTCTCCAAGTTCTCATCTTTTCCTCCAAAGATTAAAGTCTGAATTCTCTTTTTCTTTTGTGGCCCTAATCTTCTTCCATACCATCCAGACTAACCGCCACATCATTTATTTCCTTTCTTTAATTTTTTTGTCCCTCTGCTCTGCTTTTAGCCTTACATGCACGATTTGCAGGTTTTTCCCAGAAAGTGCCAGAAATCCTTGTGAACCTTTTGATATCTCAGACTCTATTTCTTCGTGGATCTGATGAGTCTTTATGCAAACGTGTGCGTTAAGATGTATAGCTTGTTTATAATGTATATAGTTTGTCACTGCTGCATTTTCCTCTTTAATAATCTGATGAGTATTTTGATAAAAGCTCTTACACTGTTTTAAGTGTAAATAGACGCTCTGGTTTTCTCTTTCTCTTGTTTTTCCCTAAAACGTTTTGATGAAGTAGAGGAAGAGTAAAGCTCCAACACTGGATGTAACAGCTGTAATTTTTTTCTCCAACAGAATGAAGAACTGTGAATAAACAGTTTGTGGAAAATGTTTGCAGAGAAACCGGCCTGCACGGGAAAAAACTCTCGTCTGATTTCAGGAGGAAAACAATGTTTGAGTTTCCAGATCTTTTTTTTTCTCAGCTCTGTTTTTACACAATAAATGAATTTCTTATTATCCAGATTGTTAGCTTTTTTTTCTGAAAGGTTTTTAATAAAAGATGCACAAAGAAAATTTAGTTTGGTTTTTTATCAGTTCATCCAGGATTACCTAATCTGTCCATCCTTTATTCTCTCCATCCAACCATCTCTTCATCCAGCATTTTTTCCATTCGTCTGTTCATCTGACCATTAATCCATCCAACATTTTCTCCATC
Source organism: Phalloptychus januarius (assembly GCA_902982915.1). Lineage (NCBI taxonomy): Eukaryota > Metazoa > Chordata > Actinopteri > Cyprinodontiformes > Poeciliidae > Phalloptychus > Phalloptychus januarius. The sequence continues at coordinate 2,599,527 of CADWAE010000242.1, read as the reverse complement.
CATCCATTTAAATTTTAGTTCTAAAATAACCAGAGAATTCTGGGAATCTGAGTTTGTTAAACGGCCCAACTCTGGATGTTTTGTTTAAGATCTCTGATCTCCTAACCCTGCGCTTCATTCAGAATATAGAGACCCTTGACCCCTCTGCCCCCATCCTCCGTCCAATGAGGCGGGTCGCCACCCAGAGACACATGGGTCCCGTCCGGCCCCAAAAATAACCCTGCAGCCGCCACACTGTCAAATGCTGCCACTTTCTGCCTGGTCGCTGCTCCTCCGCTGCTGATTTTCCTCTGAACTCCGAGCTGGTGGCGGTGTGAGGGAGAGCAGCTGCCTGAATCCGGGACTTCTCCAGGTGGCCGGAAGAGTGGGACCCCCCTCCAGCAGCAGCACAGGTGCTCAGAGGCCAGCTGGGTCTATTCTGAAGGTAAACCCGACCCGCCCCCATTCTGTTTAGCCTCTCTTTGTGCCGGTGGCTTATCTCTCCTCAGACAAATAAGCTTGGCTCTATTTCTGTGTGTTATCGCTCTCTGCAGCGCCCTGATAATTACACTTCTGTTGATGTAACTCAATAAATCCCTGTTGAAGCTGATCAGAATCAGCCTCAAACGGATAAAACAATTTTTTGTGTTGATTTTCTGCTTGTAAACTGACTCCCCAACCCCACTTTGCTATTATTAGATGTGACGCGCCTGTTTGCAAAGTATTAATGCTCACAACAGCTGCAGCCTGTTGGAAGGGCTTCACTCCTCCTCCTTAATTTGCGCTTTTTTTTGACAGCAGCATTTGCTAGCTTTTTTTTCCATGTCTGTTTTCGATCACCTGCATTATGCCACACCAGGAAAATCCGTGCTCAGTGAAAACGTCATCCAGGTGTCAGTGCGAAGTGGACATTGGAACCAATCCGGTGTCAGGAACCCGATCCGCCCTGCGGAGGAGGCCTGAGGAAGGCCGCAATCCGGCTAAAATAAAATACTATTTTTACTACACGCCTTCATTTCAGGAGTAATGCGAATTATAAGATTATTGTGTGGTCATTGTACTTCAACTTTCTAACATTTATGTTTCAACCACAAGCTATGATGGGGTTTTTATGCGAAAAACCAGCACATAATGTGGCGTATAATTGAAGGAAAAGAAAGAAAATGATTAATTTGGACTGCAACTAACGATTAATCGAATAAAAAACCGTCACATTCTACATATTCGAATAATTTTATACAATATCAGAAATGTATTTTGCTATTATTTTGTTAGCTTTAGGTAGTAGGAATAGCTTTGCAGAGATGCCGGGTTCCCAGTCTGCTGGATCTGAAATACGGATCAATCCGAACAAAATGGAAATGATAAAAACATTGGTCAATGTGGGAGAACTGTAAGGAAATGTTTGAACTTTTTTATAATATCCTCTGTTTATGAATCCATTAATTAGTGTTTGATGTGTGGTCTTTTCAGCAGCATGGAGGACGACCCGGAGCAGCCTCCCTCTCTCTCCCAGCTGCTGAGGGTGAGCTACGAGGCCCGAGCCCAGCACCGCCACTCCGACGCTCCTTCCTCCCGCCTCCAGATTTACGGCTCTCTGAAAGCTAAAGGCGAAGAAGCAGTGGGCCACAACGACGCCCAGTTCCCGGACCTGTCAGCCTTCCTCAGCCAGGAGGAGCTGGATAAGAGTGTGAACTTGGCCTGCCAGGCCATCGGACAGGAGGCCCGCGAGGAGAGAGGCGACGTAAAGGCCACTGTGACGTCAGGAACCGCCGCCAATAGTGACGCCACCAATCACCTCTCCCAAACCTCAGTTTCTTTATCCACCGCTGCTCCGGCCTCAAACCACTTACCTGCGTCTTCATCCGCCAGGGTCACACCTGACAGGAAGACGCACAACAGGCAGAGGTGGGTAGAGGAGCCCAGTTAGAGTAACATGTTTCTACTCAAGTAAAGAGTAGCCATGCACTGCACCGTTACACTGCAAAAACAATCTTATCAAGTATTTGTATCTAGTTTCTAGTGCAGCAATCTTATCAGGCTTGAAATAAGACAAACCTAACTTTTAAGTATTTTTTCAGCAAGATGTAGGAGTTTATTTTAAGTAGATAATTTCTTAATATTGATGAAAAAGTTATAGTTCCACTAGCAGATTGACGTCAACTTGCTCTGCGCCGTTACCTAGCAACGCCAGCAAAGCCCAGTCCGTTACCTAGCAACACTAGTTCTAGTTCCACTGGAAGATTATTTCATTTATAACATGGAACATAGAAAATTCAGAAATGTTACTCAAGCAAGAGTAGAAATACTTCATAATAAAATTATCCAAGTAAAAGTTAAAAGTAAAGCATAGTAAATGTAACTAGTTATGACCCAACTCTGCTCTCTGGTTTCCTAGCAACAACTTGCTTGGTCACAAGCAGTTTCAAGTTCCCCAGACTCCAGTTACCCAGCCAAAATATTAAAAATACTCAGAAAAATTAATGAAGTAAATGTAATTGAGTAAATGTAACTAGTTACTACCTAATTCTGATAACAGGCAAGACAACATGATGAGGAACAGTCTGGACGCCAGCGAAGGGCTAAACCACACCAACAGTCCGGCAAAAAGCTCCCCGTACGGTCCGGAGACCCAGTCCAAGAAAGAGTTCCTCAACAAGGCAGCGGACTTCATTGAGGAACTCTCTTCCCTCTTCAAGGCCAACAGCTCCAAGCGGGTCCGGCCAAGAGCTTGTAAGGCCCACCGGACCAGGATCCAGAGCAAAACCCAAATGGACGATGCTATTTACCCCATCAGCCCTGACAACAGGGAGCGCACTGCCATGCCTGTGGAGGTGGAGCAGGAGACACCCGGCCCGGTGCTGGCCAGGCAGGACCCGGGGAGCGGGCGATTGGAGTTTCAGGACTGCACGGTTCCAAAAGAGGAGCAGTTTGACTGTGTTTCTCAGGAACCAGAGGATCTGGATGAAAGCCTGGCGCCGACAGAGAGTCCGAATCACACGGAGCCGGCGTGTGAGCCTCCACATTTCATCCTGAAGCTGAAGAGCAGGGAGGTTCCTGAAGGCACCAAGGTCCAGCTGGACTGCATTGTCAGGGGACATCCTGTCCCCGAAGTCCGGTAAGAAAAAAAAAAACTGCTTAAAGGGGCGGTATTATGTGTTTTCCAGGTATATGGTGCCATATTATAGCACAATTAAGTAACTGTTATATCAAATATGATTTTGAAATTTGACACTGTAAAATTGGGCCTCGGTCTCTTTAAAATCTCCCGTTGTTTCTGAAACTCCGCCTTCAGGAAGTCCTCACAATATGGCTCCTCTATTAACCCTTTATCAACATTTTTACCAGGGTTGCTCTGTGAAGTAGCTCCTATCATGAGTGCAGTTCCAGGTGTTTGCTAATTGCTGCTGGCTAGTCTGAAGGAGCTGAGTGGGGGAGGAGCTGCGCCTTGAAGGTGGGGGTATAGGGCCATGTAGGTGTTTTGCTTAGCTGAATGGTTGGCATAGAGATGCAAGGATTTCTCAAACATGCATGAAAGAATCAAAGCAACAGTCCAGCAGCACAAAGGTTCTAGAAAATTTTCAGTAAGTTCTAGAGGGTAACTTTTAGGATCCAGGAACATAAATTCTAAGTTCTGGAGAGGTCCGAACAGGTCCAGACATTTGAAACTGAAAAAAATCTTGAATCAATTTTAATAATTTTTTTCAGTATCAACTCTTTTTCCTGTTTTTTTTTTTAGTTTAAAAAATATATTTTGAACAAACTATGGCCCTGATGTAGCTCCATATTATTCTGCGTTCTGTAACTTGTCAAGTCCCCCATCAAAGAGAAAAACTGAGAATGTTTTACTGATACTTTCAGAATCGAGTGAAGAGTTGACACACATATCTTCCTTTGCCAGCCATCAAATAATCACTGAACGGATTAGGAGTTAGGAAAAAGGATGTTGTTTGTTCCTGGGCCATCCTGACAGAAGTGACATGTGATGATGGCCAGCAGCTGGTCCTGGTTCTGAACGGTGTGTGTGTGTGTAGTAAATCGTGAAAGCAATCAGTCATAGTTGTCCACAGTTCGCTCCTCCATACAACTAATCATCAGAATGCGCTAACATGTGACGGGTCATTATTTCTCACGCTGTGTCCAGCTGGTTTCCCGTCCGTGCCGGTGTTGTTGGGTTTCCTCCCAGAGCCACGGCGCAGCAGCTGAGCCGTCGGACTATAGGGGGCCTGGGCTTGTTGGTCCTCCTGAACATTGTTGAGCCTCTAACTTATATGTGTCCGTGGAGAATGTAGCTGCCGGCCATTTTTAGACCGGACTGGCAGCGCGAGCTGCAGTCCTGTCTGATAATGGACCAGCTCGGCTCTTGACGGAACTGTGAGGCGCTCGGTGAGATTACTTGAATAGTTTTTGCTCAGATGATGCATTTATGAGTTTGTGTTGACATTCATGTGACCTCTGTTTCACAGTTAGCTCATTTTGCTGTGGTTCATGGTGAAAGTTGTGATGTTGACTGACTGCAGGGCAACAACTAGCGATTAATCGCAACAACTGCAGAATGAAAATTACAGATTCTGCAAAGTTTTTATTAAATTTTTCTACATCTATCAAAATTGATTTTTTTGTATAGTTTTGGCTCAATTACTGCTTTCACTATGTTGTTTTTTCACCAAATAAAGAGTTGCTAACTAAATTAATTGACAATTATTTCAGTGATCGATTAATCACAATTAATTGTATCAGGTTTGCACCAAAGTGTTTTTTATGCATTAAAAGTACATTCAAAGATGCAAAGATCCATGTTTAAATAATAACCATTTTATTGCCTAAGATGCAACAACATTGTATTTTCTAAGTGAATGTTTGATTCTTTGAAGCAAAGGATTCATCTGCAGCTAAACAAATACTTCAAACATTAACATGTGAAAAGCTCTGCCCTTTCTGCTCGACTTAACATGGATACAATGTATGGCTGAGCTGTTTATGTTTTGAATTAACCAATTAATACCAATTAAAAGTGTTTAATAGGAGATTTTTTAACCAGGTGAAGTTAAAACTGCCACTTCAAGTCCTATAGGTAGAAAATATTGACAGAAAAAGTATTTTCTTCATCTTAAATGAAAAATCTAGATATTTTTTGTAGTTTTGGCTTAAATACCACTCTGAGTGTGTTAGTCTGTTAAGAAATTGCCTTTTTTGAGTCTATATACTCCAGTTAAATAATCGATTTAAGTAACTGATTAATCGTGATTAGTCACGATTAATCCGATTAATTGTTTCAGTTGGCTGTTTCAGCTGTGATTTGTCTCAATTAAAGGAGCCGACGTCGTTGTAAAATGCTGTACTGTGTGTCCACATTCTGCATTGTGTGTACTCGGAGTCTATTTTAGTGTCGTGCGTAAGGTCAGGGAGTCGGAGAGGAAACCTCCTCTCTGGTTCTGATCTCAGGAGGGAAAATAGCCCGACAGGTGCAGCGAGGCCGGGTCTTCGCCTTCATGGGCCAAACGCCTCCCTCTCTGCTACTCATGCTTTCAATTTAGCCCCTTACTCATCAGCAGCGGCTCCGCTCGTCCCTCCAGCTGTTGTTTTGGGATTGAAATCCCGCGTGTGTGGCTTTTTCTCTTCCTGCCAATACAGAACCTTAACAGCTTGGATCACTGTCCGGTTTTTGCGCGCGGACAGGTTTATTGCTGAGCGATGACACCAACAGCAACACATCAAATGCTTCTTGTTTGGCCATTGGTTGGATTTTATGAAGTATCAAGGCCTCATCCTCTGAAAATAGACGCACGCTGACGTAGAGGTATGTTGCTGCTCCGGACGGAGGAGTTTGATGTTGACTGTTATAGATTCACAATTAAAAGAGAAAAGCAGAGGCTTTACGCCACATTATGTCAAAATCCATCAATACTTCTTCTCTTTCCAGTGTCACTTGGTTCACTGGTGCTGGTGATGCTTCTTATTTTGCAGCGAAAGAGATGCAACTTTCTCATGAAAATCTTTAACTGCTGGCCAGCTGAAATAGGAGTATAAAAACCACCCACATCTTCTTGTTTGACACACAAAAGTGTAAAAAGAAATGTTTGTAAGCGTTTGTTTCCAGCCGCCTTACAGCTCCAAGTCATTTGATGTATCCCCACCAGTTTTCCACAAATTCAGGAATCTGATCCTTTCTACCTCTGCAGAATAGTTTCATCTCAGTCGGGTTGGGTGGAGACACGTCAGCGTTGAAGTATCGTCACTGAGGCTCAGTTAGTTCTCTATCTGAGAACTAACTTTGACTAGTTCTCACAAAGTCACAGTCAAAATGTAGCAGCAATAATTTGGGTTATTTAGCCCTCATAAGAGAAGAAATGTGTATTTATTCATTTATAAATGCAACAGTTCCATACTAATTATTTAGTTTACAAACTGTCAACCTCCAAACACAAATTTAGTTTAATTTCTTTAGTTTGAAGCAAAAATATTTAGCACAGCTAAACATATTTAGAAAAGTTAAAATTAGCAAAACTTGATATTTAGCCCAAAGTAAATGCTTTTCCAACTAAATATTTAGTCTGCAAATTATATACTTAGCTTGCCATCTGCTTATTTTGAAGCTAAATATTTAGTTAGCAAGTTTAGCTCAGCTAAATATTCTTTTTCATAACATATCTAATCTATTTTAATTGATTTTATTTCTGTCTTTCTTTTATAAAAAAAATAACTGATAAGAAATATTTTCATAAAGTAGCTTTTCAATCTCTCCTTCTGTGAGTTGTAGGACAGAATATTAGGGCCTATTTAAAGTAATTTTTGTTTATCTACGAGAATACAGTCACAACAAAGATCCAGTTTTACCAGAGAAACATCTTAAAATTAAGAGAACATTTTTTTTGAGAGAAAGTCTTATTCTTTGTGTTGGAGTTCTCGTTAAGTTACTACTTCATTCTCCTAATATTAAGACATTTTTCTCTTATTACTGTGACTGTATTGCAACATTTTTACTTTATTTTTGTAAAAAAAAAAAAGTGAGAAATAAATAAAAAAAAACAAATAATTGTAGACTTGATCTGAAGTTAAAGTACAAATAAATACAAGCTGCTAAAACGTGGTTCTCAAACAAGATGGCCGCCGTCAGTGCTGAAATCACTCTGAGCTGTGGAAACTGGAGGAGAGCATGGATAGGAAAACATTTCATCTTCAAAAACCAAAAAGGATTAATTGATAACTTAATTGATAATTTATCACCTTGAAGCCTTCACAGAGCAGATTTAACTACATGAACGGTTTTACTTAGAAGCATCAGAGTAAAATGTCTGAAAGCAAAATTATGCCACACTTTTCAGATTTGTAATCTTAAGAGTTTCTGAATAAGTTACTTTCAGGTACTGTGATGAGATCCTGAGATGAACAAATAAAAACAGAGGTGGTTTGCTTTCTGCTGACTTCCAGGTGGTTCTGCGAGGGAAAGGAGCTGGAAAACAGCCCTGACATTCAGATCATCACCAGCAGCGAGCTTCACTCTCTGGTCATAGCAGAGGCGTTTGAGGAAGACACCGGACGATATTCCTGCTTCGCTTCCAACGTTTACGGGACGGACTCTACGTCGGCTGAGATCTATGTCGAAGGTGAGGCTCACGTTTATTTAAAGCATCAAATAATCATCTCTTCAGAGCTTTATTCACACGCCTGTCTCATCCTTTAGGTGCTTCCTCTTCAGAGTCAGAGGCTGAGCAGCGATTTGATCATGTAGCCCAGTGAGTTTTACATCATGACTCACATCAATCTGGTCAGAAATTTACTTTATGATAACTAAATATTTTTTATTTAGTTATAAACCTATTTATTTAGTTTTTATTTAGCTGCCAAGTTTTTTTATCCATTAATCATTATTCATCATAAAGTAAATAACTAACAATCAATTTATACCAAGAAGAAAAATGTAAAACTCTGCCAATAGTAGTTTATAGCAGGGATGTAATCATGTTTGAGCTTATTGGGAGCAGTGATGGTTATAAAGTCTAACAACTGGTTTATTAAATGTGTTTCAATCGACTAGACCTTCTTTCAGTGTTGTAGTTTGGCCGCCATCCAGCAGAGGGCGCCGCTGGTCATCCTGAAGCGGAGCCAGTTGATACAAGATGGCGGCCGAACCAGAACGGGAAAGAGAAACGGTCCACACACATTCCGCTGTGTGGCGGAAAAATCACTGAATGCGGTTCTGTTTTGAAATATAAACACTCGACAAACTCCTTAAGTTTCACTTTAATATCGTTTTATTCAGCCCAGCTACAGAATGGAGCTGCGACAACTTCTCTACCAAAAATGGCCGATGTGCTACGATGAGAAAGCCACCATTTTCTGTCTATACAGTCAATATTTAATACTGCTAGCACAAAATAATGTTAACTTTTAATGATGCTTTTATTAAATTTAGCATGTTATGACAAATGTAACGGAAAGACCCTCGATACAAGAGAAGACTTTTTATAAACATTTCTGCATCAGATTCTTGCTTTTAATAACCAAATCTGCATAATCCTGTTCTTGCCTCACATCTGTTTTTGTTTGTTTGGTTTATAAGGTTTCAGCGGAAACCAAAGTCATCCCCATCTTTACCTCAGTCTTCACACCAAACTCGGCCTGTGAAGGAGGACGACTCGTCTCCGCTTGCAGCAGCCGCAGTGGAACCGGAGGAGGATTTTACCCCGGCTGCTCCAGAAGCTCCTCTGCCAGTCTGGACATCTGCCACCATCCTGCAAGTCCCTGAGCTCTCCAGAGTGACCCTGGCTCCTCCTGCTGGGGAGGAGCAAAGAGTGCTACCTGTGCAGGTGTTTCCGACTTCAGCTGAACTAACAGAAACTGAAAACACATCAACGTTGGCTTTAAGTCCAGGCGGGTCGTCCATACTGTCCCCTGCAGCTCAAACGCCACAACTTCAGGTAAAAACAAACTGCAAAGTTTCCATCTGCAGCCTCATTTTTATCCCGAATATTACAGCTGACATGTCTTCCTGTGGAGTTTTCCAAAACAGGAAGGAAAAAGTTAGATCGTTGTTGCTCCAGAACTGAGTTCATTTCTAAAAATGTATCAGTTCAAATCTAGCAGCTTTTCTAGTTCAGCGTTTCTAAATGTTTGTTTGGACCTTCAGCAGAGTTCCCAAAAAACGAACTGAAGAAAGAGTCGCACTACTTCAACATACTCAACTAAAAGTAAAAACTAATTACTCAGGTAAAACAGTATTTGGTTAAAAAGTACCAACTGATCAAAGCATTAGTCATTTCATGTTTAAAAATGACATAAATATTGGTCATTTTAAACACCAAAATTAAAATAATTAATATAAATAACAAAAGACCAAAACATTTTTTTCCAATCAGTTTCTTTCAATAAAAAACAGATGAAACTTTAACTTTGTGTTTGTTTCTGGTGAGATTTAGGTTCAAACATGTTCAAATCCAGAAATGTTACTCAAATAAGAGTAGAAATACTTCATAATAAAATTAGTCAAGTAAAAAGTACAGAGTAGTAAAAATACTCCTAAAATAATTTTTTTAAAGTTACTCACGTAAATGTAACTGAGTAAATGTAGGTAGTTCTGGTTCTGTTTTCCTGCAGACTCCAACCTCCAGCCAGCTCTACTCAGAGGAGCGAAGCGGGCCGCCCGTCATGGCCGCCCCGGTCTTCACCAAGGTAGAAGCCACAAGTTTACGTACGCTGAATTAAGACACAAACATTTCATTTCTTTGTGTCTGAAGTAAAATCAGACCAAACGTCTCGTTTTGGGAAGTTAGAATCACCAAAATATTTCTGTTTGCTCAATAACATAAAAGTTTGTGGGAACATTTTTAGATTTTTTTATTAATTTATTTCAATCTAGATGTTTACATCTTACATTTCTCAGCAGTGTCACTTGGGTCAAACGTGTTGGGTTTCCTGCTGCAGCATAAAAAGACATAACTTTGGTATTTCTGACATAAACGCTTATGAGAAAAAAATGAATGTGTCCATTTATTGTGTGTATGTAAATATGTGGCTCCAGCTGTGTTTATGTATCCCTCTGTTTCCTGTTTTGTGTGGAAAGAGCCTGCAGGAGCTGAGTGCCTCAGAAGGCCAGCTGGTGGTGCTGGAGTGCCGGGTGAAGGGAGTCCCGTCTCCGCGGGTCGACTGGTTCAGGGAAGGAAAACCCATAGAGGACTCCCCTGACTTCAGGATCCTACAGAAAAGTAAAATCTGCTGCCTGCGTTTTCAAATCCGTCTGAATAAACGTGTAGAAGAAGAAAAAGCATTTCAGAGCAGTTTGTTCTTTATTGAATGTGGTTTTCAAATGTTGACAATTGAATTAATTGTATTATCTGTGAAGCAGATGGGATGTGGATGTCCTGCAAAAGGTTTCTACAGAAAAGACTGAAAAGTGTGGCATGCACATATTTTAAAATCAGTTTCTTGTTCTAACAAGACAAGTTTTATATCTCTTCACAAAGGGAATCTTTCTTGTTCTGATAAAAGTTTTATAGGTTTTTTGGTTTGAGATTTTTATTTTCCACTCTGACTTTTTGAGAAAGCTTCTCATTATAACAAGACAAGTTTTATGTCACCATAACGAGAATGTTTTCCGTTATGACGGACGTTTCTTATTTAAAGGAGTTTCATAATGAGAAGTTTTATCAAGTCAGCAACAAAGTTTGTTGTTCAAACGAGACGAGTTTTCTATAATGCTATTTGTTGAACGTTTTTTGTTGAAACTATAAAGTTTCTTGTTTAAATGAGAACGTTTTGTTTTGAAACACGTTTTATGTCTTGTTATTCCGACAGTTTCTGTGAAATTTGTAACTGGACAAAATGAACGTTTACTGCAACTGGAAAAACTAAACAGAGGAAACTAAATGGGCTCAATTCTCAAACAAAAATCATCATGAATTTGTTAAAAAATGTTTTTATGGATGGGTTTGTTGGTTTCTGTTCTTGTTTCAGAGCCCAGATCTCCAGCAGAACCAGGTAAGAAACTCATTGAGTCTCTGTAGCTTCACCAGAGCAGCTGCAGTGTTTAAAGTCCTCAGCTCTTCTCCTGTACATAAGCCAGGGCTGCTACTCCCACAGACTGGACCATATAAGGTATCCCCCATCCATGGCTGATGTGGTCCTCCTGCAGCAGCTGCACACCGACTCCCAGCTGGAATGATGTGCAGACAAACCTGCTGCTGGGCTGTTTGGAGTGATACAGGGTTCTTTGTTTTGTTTCTCATGCAGAGGAAATCTGCACGCTGGTTATAGCTGAGGTTTTTCCAGAGGACTCAGGGATGTTTACTTGCACAGCCAACAACAATTATGGAACGGTATCCAGCTCTGCTGCGCTGAGGGTCAAAGGTAAAACTCCTCTTTCTCTCTACAGAATTAAAAATGTGGGGGGAGAGGGGTTTATTATTTATATATATTTATTTATATGGAGTTTTGGCTAAATTACTGCTCTGACCAAGTGGCCTTTTTAAAACGTCTTTATAAACCCATAACTGATTAATCGATTACTAAATTAGTCGAACATTTCAATAATTGTTGGAGCTCTATTGTATTTTTGGATGAATTTATAAATTGTTTCTGTTTTTTCTTAGCTAACAGCAGTAACAGCCACGTAAGGCCTTTCAGCGATTTGCTGTCAGAGTCCCGCCGAGGCTTCACCCCGCCGGCTGTGACCTCTCAGCCAGAGGTCATGGTGAGCAGCAGCATCCGCCTGGAGCCGCTGGTTTCCAGCACGTTACGCCTCGACCCGTTAAACACCAGCACCCTCCGTCTGGAGCCCTCTGTCCTCAACTTGGACGGCGTCTCAGGACCCAGTGGTCCACGTGTCGATCTCCAGAACCTCAGGCAGATTTTCTCCAGTCAAAGGCCTTTCACTGTTTCTCCTGCGGCGCCGAATGCGTCCGAGCAGAAAGCGTCCACACCGTTGGATAGAGACGCCAAGGCAGCCCCAAACCGACCGAACGACGGCAGCAGCGTGGTCCCCCTGCCTGACCCGCCGCCCAACTCCTGCCTGAAAACAGGAACCCTGACAACCACAGAGACTCCCGATCCGGCGCGAGAGTCGGCCTGCGCGTCCACTTCAAACTCCCCGAGGATGAGGAGGACGAAGAACAAGGTGACTACGACGAAGACCTCAGTCTGGCGTTGTCTGGAAAAGAGCCGCCGCCAGTGCTGGCCAAGCCCAAACTGTAAGTAGAGCCAGGATGAAGTTACATCGATTAATAAAGCTGATTGATCGAATAATGATTCATTTATAGGCGGCCATTTTCTTAAAAACATCTGTTTCTCTTTTATCAAGAGGGCTCACCATCTGTCCATAACATGAAGGGCAACATTTTTCATAAGATGACATTTTAAAAAGAACATTACATTTTAACAATTTTTTTAATATCATAAAAAAATCACAGGAAATTGTGGTTTTCCCACATTATTAAACAGACCTAATTATCGAATCAAACTTTATTTATATAGCCCATTTACAACAAATGCTTCACAATAATGTGAAGGCAGATATGACAAAACAAGAAATAAAATGTAAGTTTAATAAAGAAAAACAATAATAAAATTGGCAGTAAATTACCAAAAAAATATGAATAAAACCCAAAACTTCCCAACGATTTCCCAAAAACTCTAATTAATTAATGGTAAAACACAGCAAATCTGCAACCTTTTAAGTTACTAAGGAGATATATAAAATAACACGTTAAACTCTTAATTCCCCATAAACAGAGATATTCATACATAATGTCTGTTGTTACTCTTGAAGGAAAGTTAAAACTTGCATTAACTCACCGCGGCCCTCAGAAACAACAGAGCGTTTTAGCGCCATGTATTTTTATCATGTTGCGATTTTGCGTTTCTGTCGCCACATCCTCACGCAGCAAATTTACAGGTTTTGCTTCGTCAAGCAGCTTTGCTGGCCGCCATCTTTGTTTTCTGTATCAACGGACTCCCTGCTGCAGGGTGACCAGCGGCGCCCTCTGCTGGATGGCAGCAAAACTGCAACACTAAAACAAGGTCTTAGCGGGTGTTATTGCTTAATGCTATTAACTAAATTTAATCTAATAAAACAATTAATCGACCATTTGTTTGCATTGGTAGTCTGTGAGTTGTGCAGAGTTAAAGGGACGTGTCAACGCAGCAGAGGAGGCGGCGCGGTTCCTCCTGCTTCCACTCAGACAGCAGCTGCAAACATTTCAGATATTAAACTCACACATGCAGACGTGAAAATGTGGATCTTCAAGCTTTCTAAAACAAAGGATGGCATTTTTTATTTGTAAGTGTGCTTCTTTGTATTCGTATTTTAGATATTTAGACTTGCATTTAATCGGTTGTTTATTTAAGATTTCAGTTTGAAATTATAGTTCACTGTTTTGCAGAAATGCAATAATCTTATGTTAAATAAGCTGAAAGCTGCTAATACTGAAAGGTAATTTGTTTGGAGAAGAGACGGTGCTGTTTGTGATCCACTTGTTTTTATTCCATAAAAGGACAGCTCGGCTTTCCTCAGGCATGCCCCACTCAGCTTCACTGTATGCACATAAAACACAGCAAACTCTGCAAAGGTATTCATCCTCCTCAAGCTTTTTACACATTTTGTCACAAAGTTTACTGTCTTATCATTTTTATTAGAAAAGCAACACTAGTTTGCTTTTGTTTCTTATTCTGACAGCTCTAAATCCAGTGAAACCAGTTTAGAAATCTCCTAAACAGTAAAAAAAAGCCCATCTGTCTTTAATTTAAAGAAGAAATTCACATTTTGCATGTTTTTGTACTTCCATTTGAGTCTCAACAGCTTTTAAAAACTGCCAAAGCGCTTAAAAGCAAAACACCCGGCTGTTTATTGGCAAAAAGCTCATGTTCTTAGGTATCTGGAAAATGAGCAGTTTCAAAATCCTCCAGATGAAGTCGCTTTTGGACGCTGTACCGTTACCTAGCAACCCCAGCAGAGGCCAGCCCATTACCTAGCAACCCCAACAGAGCCTAGACTGTTACCTAGCAACCCAAACTCAAACATGTTTGTTCAGCTGGTTTTATCACTTTATTTTCCTTTGCTTCAATACTGTCAGCTCCCATTTCTAAAGGAACTTTAAAAATTCCTCCAGTCAACGACGGTGTCCATTATTACTTCCATAAACAGTTCGCTTCTGTGTGATGTTTACGTTTTTCTTCTGCCCATACGGGTCGCTTTGGGGTTGCAAACAGTTCACACAAAAGTCTGATTGCAATCCCACTTAAGTAGTACCTCTGAACAGCTTGCAAAAAATAAATAAATTAGTTTGGTTTGTTTGACTCAGTGAACCACAGCAGCTGAAAATGAAACAAATGTTGCAACTTTGGTCCCCAATCAGACTGAGTCTCCTGGACTGTTGGATGTGAAAACATCCAACATCCAACAGGAATCGACTCAGATGGAACAAATTCCAGTCAAACCTTTCAGATATTATATGTAAAATATATGAAAAAGCATCATGTATTTTTCTATGCATTGTTTTGCTCTCTGTCGGTTTAATATTTGTGTTACGCGCATTCGTTTCCATCAACAGGGACCCGGCTCAGCTGCAGCTTCTGCACAACCAGGTCCTCCTGGAGCAGCAGCAGGAGAGCGAACCTCAGACCAAACCCCACACCCATCACCGGCCCCATCACCCATTCCAGATCCAGCTCCCCTCTGAGGTCCAAAGTCCCTCTGAAGGTTCTCTGTGGTCTCCCAGAATGCACCATGAACCTCAGATTCCTCCGCTGAGCGCCACCAAACCTCCAGCTTCTTCGTTCAGCTCCGCCCCCGCCCTCAGCACCTCCTCCTGGATTCCTCCTCCTGCTGCTCCTCACCTCAACATGTCCCCCCTGGTGACCAGTCCGACCAACACCATCCACGCCTCCCATCTGAACCTTTCCCCTGCAGCCCTGAGCAGAGCCGGACCCAAGCCCCAGTTCAGTTCCCCGCCGGCTCCGAAGCTCAGCACCGCTCCACCTGATTCATCATTTCTGCAGATCACGTCCCCGACGCCTCAGCTCCGGAGCACCCACTCCTCCCTGATGAACCTGACCGCCGTGTCTTTCAGCTACACCCGGCCCAAGGAGTTCATCGCCGCTCAGACCCTCTCGCCTATCAGGAGTCCGTCTCCGACAGAATCGCCGGTTCCGCTGCTCCAGGAGCTGGCGGCCGAGCTCAATTCGTCCACGGCCAGCTCCCCAACCCTATCGCCGTTCTCCCCGCCGCTCCGGTTCTCCCCCACTAGGGTTCTCAAGTCGCCCACCAGTCCTCCGTCCCTGTTGTCATCTCCCACATTCCTGAACAGCGGTCTGGGCTTACGAGCCCAGTCGCCGCCGCAGGCGTCCTCCCCGACCTCCAGCAGCTCCTCGCCCAGCCCCATCCAGAACCCGGTGGCCTTCCTGAGCTCCGTCCTGCCATCACTGAGCCCGAGTCAGCCCACCAACTCCATGGGACTTCCCAAAGGAGCTCCGTCAGGGTGAGTTCCCTCTGCGGCGCAAACGATTAATAGTGATTAATCAACTTTTTAAAGAATCGTAATCGATTAATCAACATATTCATTCAAAACATATTCAGAGCAGTAATTAATCTAAACTTGTACAAAAATATATTTTGCATTGAAGATAAAAACACATTTTTCTGTAAATATGTTTGAGCCAAAACTTTTTTCTAATGTATAAAAAGAGCTTAAGTGGTTTAAATGACAAATGAAAATGTAGATTGTGCAATTTGTTGTTACGCAATTAATTGTCAGGATAATTGAACATTTAATTGATTACTAAAATAATCGGTTGCAGCCCTAGTTCCTTCTGATAAAAGCAAGAGTTGCTACAAGCTAATGCTGCTATGAACAAGCGCTGCTATGAGCTAGCGTTGCTACAAGCTAGCACTGAACGACACAGCTTAAAAATAGAATCTTGATTTAGTTTTTTTCATACCAGATTTGATTTTTTTTAAAGAAAAGAAAGCGAGGAAAAAAAACCATTTACTATGAACCTTCATTATATCTTCATCCTCTGAAGGGTCAAAAAGAAAACTGCCAAGACTCGCCTGCCGTCAGCTGAAAACATCCGTGAGAGCAAAGAGCTTCTCCTCCAGGACATGGAGAAGACACTTCGGTTAAAAAGCGATGCTCCTCAGTTTGCACATCAGCAGGTACCAACTGAAATCTGAAACCTTTCTGTGCAACCAGCTGCTCAGTTATTTTTTTAAAAGTTGAACTCGGTGTGAAAGAGAACCACAGAACAGAAAACAGATGTTACAACTTCTGTTCCCCTCCAAACTTATCAAATAATATGGAAAAAGAGTAAAAGCCGATGCAGCTTTTCATGTAAAACAAAGTATTTCTCTACATGGGATTGTTTTACACGTCTCCACCAGGTGTGGGAACAGGTGTAAAAGGATGCTGCATGCATGCATTCTCCCCTCATGTTTGGATAAACATGGATTCAGACTAATTCCCACACCTAATAATCCTCCTCCATGTCAAAGTGCTGCAGCCACCATCACCCATGTCATTCACAGAGTAACAACACACAGTTTGCACGCTCAAACTTGCAGCTTGTGTGTGTGTGTTTTTTTTTCTCAGCTTGTAGGATTAGGCCTGTCACAATAACAAATTTTGCTGGATGATAAATTCTCCCTTAAGTTGTTGCAATAAACGATAATATTGTGGTTTTGAGACTATTTTCAAGTAATAATATTGTAAGAATTTTAATGATAGTGGAACTGGAAGACATTTTAAATATTCAAAATAAATGAACAAAACAACAAATAAGATGAATTATTAAGTCTCTGGAAAAAAAATTATTCTTCAAATAAACGTCTAGTTGAGACCAAAACACCAGATTTTTATCATCCAGTTTTTGGCAAAAAGAGAGAAAATGACAAATCATGCAAATAGAAACTACTGAGCTTGTTTTAATTCATCATGCAGTTAATACATAGTTCTCATGTGACGTCACGCTTCCGTGAACTTTGCCATTTTGGCAGGCAGTTGCTATGGAGTTGCTATGACAACGATAAAAAGGCCACCAGCTTAGAGCTAGCTCCCGCCTCGTTCCTAACTTATAAACAGCATAAGGACATTATAACTATTACAACGAAAACTCCACCCACCTCTGTGGGGCAGCTAATTTAGGAAACTAATTAGCTGCCAAAATTAGTTCGGCTGCTAATTTTTCTGCCGAACTAGCAAAATTAGCTTAGTGTCTAACTGCGAGCTAAGACAGACATGTTTGCTGCGTGTTTGTTACTACGTACTTACTCTGTCAGGCACCAAAACCTCGTGATTCACATGAAGAGTTCGTACGTTCTTTACAAATCGTTTTAAACACTGATTGTTCAGGCCTCGAAGCTCCATTATGGGGTACGTACTCTTCCTGTTCACTAGCTAGTTAACCATATCATAATAGGAAATCGGAGGCAGCTTTAACCACATCCTCTGACATATTTTCCTTCTCCGTCTCATATGGGTCGATCGATCTCGACAGCGGTCATTTTGTTCATATTCCGCATTTTCCGCACTGTAGGGCGCACTGGATTATAAGGCGCACTAGTAATGAATGCTCGATTTTCGATCTTTTTTCATACATAAAGCGCACCGGAGTATAATACGCAGTACGTATCACTCCCTGGCGCTCCAGACTACGCAGTACGTATCACTCCGCGGCACGCCAGACTACGCAGTACGTATCACTCCGCGGCGCTCCAGACTACGCTGAAACATTGTGACAGAGCGCCGTGAATCACACAAAATCGCTCCAATCGGTCAGTAAGCAAACCAGAATTGATTCATATTAATTCACTAGAGATGTTATTTTACTCCAGAACAATATATTATACGTTCCGGCGCACTTTAATTTTTTGATAAAATTAAAGGATTTTAAGTGCGCCTTATAGTCCGGAAAGTATGAGTATCTTTCTTTAGCACACATACCGGTATTTTCTTTTTGTTTTTCTCTAAGCCGCGAGTCTGCTATGCATTTGCCTACCAAGATGGCGCTGACCACTTCCAGTTCAGAACCATGGGAGCTGAATTGATTTGATTTCTTATTGCGACAGGCCTGTGCAGGATGTTTGTACCATGTGTGTGTCGTTGGTGTTCATCCATCCCTGTCCTCTCGTAGAAGCTGAGTGTTAAGGGGAAAACAGCGAGCAGACTCCCTGGACCAAACAATGCTGCTACTGTCATTAACTATGATGAGGTACAAGGATCTTCCACGGCTCTGCTTTGCTCCAGGCTGAATGAGTAACCGTCTCAGACCAGAAACCTTCAAAATACACACTCATTATTCTGTTCTTTTACAATAATCATTTTAATTAATACTGCTAATCCAGCATTTAAGCTTCTGTTGACTAATGTATAACATGCAAGAATAATTCAATCAAAACTAATTGTGAATTTTCAGCTTCCTATTAAATTTACATCTCAACTTTGAACTTGAAGCTTTGGCAACAATTTTATCTTGATTATTCTCCCATGAAGGGCTTGAGATCCAAACAACTAATTTGTGGTTTTAGTTGGGGTCTGAAGGATAAAAAGCTCAGAATTACTTATATAATATTCTAGAAACTGGGCGACTATTTCTCTGTTCTCTGTTTTATCCTGAACTGTTTGGCTTGATTGGATGAGCAACAGGTTCTCCACCACCTGAATTAAGGCCAGACTAAGATTCTTTATTCTATTTTTTTAAATTATGAGAACAAACTCATATCAGTAGAATGAAGACATAATATTACCAGAAGAAAGTCGCAAGAGTACAAGGAAAAAGTTTAATAATTGTTTCAAAGTCCTGCTACTGATGATAATCTGATGTGTTAAAAGATTAAATATTTCCTATTTGTAAAACTGAGACCAAAGTATAACTTCACAAGATTCTTAACATTCCTCATTTTATTTGTTTTTATTTTTTGTGAAGGAATTCTCAAAAAATTACTACATAATTCTGATCATATTTTGACTTTATTCTGTTAAAATTATGAGTTTATTTTTGTATTGTTACAAATTATTACAACATTATCCTGGTAATATTTTGACATTTTTTCTTACTTTTTTCATATGACTTTATTCTCATGCTACAACTTTTGCTTGTAAGATGATTTTTTGTCTTATAACTTTATTCTCATAACATGAGTTTATCCAGATAATATTAGGATTCAATTCTGGTAATATTATGAATTTATTGTCGTATGTTACGACACATTATTACGACGTCTAGTCTCGACTAATTGTATAACTATGACTTGTTAATTGTATTAGCACTTTATTCTCATAATTTAACATTTTCTGCATATGACTTTATTCTCTTATTATTAAAACTTAATGCTGGTAATATTATGACTTTCATTACAACTTTTTGCAACTTTTTTTCACATTATTCTGACTTTATTTTCGTAAAATGACCTTTTTGTCGCATGACTTCATTCTCATACGACTTTATTCTTGTAACATATCTTTTTTTCTTAGCCGGGTCCTAATACGCCATCGTATCTGACAGTCAAACTTGTCTGCATGAAAGTTACATTTTCTTTTTGTAAAAGCTGCACCAATTTCTAAAACGGAACAGCAAACAGGATTTAATGTCTTATAAATTAGTGTTAAAGGTCCATCTGACTTTACGTGAGGAATACGTTTGGATGCCTGATGATTCGTATCAAAACGTGTTTGCATGTGGCTGCAGTCGTCGGTTTTTCAGGCAGATTTGATGGAAAATATGGAAACGTCTTTCTAACTCGATTACTCAGACGTTGTTGCTTTTCTTTCTGCAGGAGTACAAAGTGTCCAACTTTGAGCAGCGGCTCATGAGTGAAATCGAGTTTCGCTTGGAGCGAACGCCGGTGGAGGAGTCAGACGACGAGGTTCAGCACGACGACATCCCGACCGGGAAATGCATCGCCCCGGTTTTCGACAAGAAGCTGAAGAACTACAAGGCGATGGAAGGTGTTCCCGTCACCTTCACCTGTAAAATTCTGGGCGTCCCGCCTCCAAAGGTGAAACCCAGGCTGGTTCTGACCATCCGCCGTCGCTCCCTTCATGCAGTCGCTCACATCTTTGGTCCTGATCAGGTTTACTGGTTCAAGGACGGCAAGCAGATACTGAAGAAGAACACCCAGTACCAGAAGCTGAGGGAAGGCGACGGCACCTGCTGCTTGCACATCGAGTCCACCGCCGCTGACGACGACGGGAACTACACCGTCATGGCCGCCAACCCTCAGGTACACTTCCATCCTTCGTCCCCTTGGCCCAAAACTCACTTCCCTTCTGGCCTTCAAATACGCGTTCATGCTAGGGCTGAAAAACTTGTATAAAAGCGTTTCCTCTCGGCTGAAGTCAATTATTAGTCTGTTTTTGCTTTAAATATCTGAAATACTCCCAAACTGGAGGTGTGACATTTCCAGTTTTACCCACAGTTTTCACTTCATAACGTTGTTTTTTACTTTTAATCAGTTATGAGGCAAAACCTGAAACTGCTGCTGCGTAAGTTGCTCAACAGATTGCTGCTAGGCAACCAATCTGTTGGGGGAACTTGAAACTGCTCATTACCCAGCAAGTTGTTGCTAGGCAACCAGAGAGCAGAGTTAGCTGGTAGCTAGTTACATTTACGTTTGTTACTTTTTTGTAAAAATGTACTTTTAGGAGTATTTTTGCTGCACTGTACTTTTTAACTTGAGTAATTTTATTGTGAAGTATTTCTACTTTTACTGGAGTAAAATTTCTGGATTTTCTACCCACTGAATGAAAGACAAACATGTTTTAACCAAAAATTCACCAGCACATAAGATTTTTACTGAAAGAAACGAATTTGGAAAAAAGTATTTTTCCTGATTTTGTTATTTTTTGTTATATGAATTATTGTCAGTCGATTGTTAAAATGCCAAAATTTTCTTCTGAAGTTTATATTTGGTTCATCTTATGAAGTAATTTTTAAATATCAAGTGATAGATCATTTGATTAGTTACTCAGTACTTGAATAGACTTTTTTTCAAATACTTTTTTACTCTTATTTGAGTAAAAACATGTTGAAGTTGTGCTGCTCTTTCTTGAATATGTAATCAAACCTTTAAGGTGCCGAATCCTAGCAGGAGGAATTGCCTTTAAGACTCCTTTAAATTGAATTTTAGTCCATTTTAATATGTATTTTGTGACTAAATCATCATACAGTAAAAAGTTTCCATCTTGATAATACGGCGATGTTGACCAACGAAGCTGTTTGTCGCAAAGAAATAATTTTCCATTGGCTCTACTGTACATGTGTGATACTATAAAATTTTTCTCCATGTTCAACAAGTCGTAGCAAACAGCCAGATATCTCCTGTAACGGCTTTTTGAAAGCAAAAATACGTACATTTAAAGTCAATTGCTTGTTGTAGTTGTCATTTTTAATGCCCAGTTCTGCCATTTTGGAAAGAGGCGGACCGTCGCAACTCTCTAACTTCTGCATGTTTGTCAGCTGCGCACTCGAACCCTTATGTTCACTTGGACTGAGTGTGCGCTTCGTAGAGGCCTGCAGGGTGCAGAGCGAGTTTTGGGCCCGGGCCTTTCCGTCCACGCCGTCCTGCTGGAGGCTCTGGCTGATTGTGGATTTGCTGTTTGGTGATCTCCAGGGACGAATCAGCTGCTCGGGACATTTGATCGTCCAGTCTGGACCGCCGCGCAGCCGGCTGACACCTATTCAGTCTCAGAGGTGAGCACACCTTAGACTGTTACTTCCTGTACCTGGACTAATGTCATTCTGATTTAGTGGATGTCCAAATCACTTTAAAGGGCATTTTATATCACAATCTAGTAGCTGTTACCTTCACTTTTTATAGAAATCTCATATATTTCGAATATGATTTAAAAAAAATTTGACATTGTAATTTAACCCCTTAAAATTGGGCCTCTGTCTCTTTAAAAACTCCTGCTCGTTCTGAAACTCCGCCTTCAGGAAGTCATCACAACATTTCTCCTCTATTAACCCTTTAACAATGTTTTTACCAGCTAAGATGTAGCTCCTATAATGAGCTCAGCAGGTCCGCAAGGTGTTTGCTAATTGCTGCTGGCTAGTCTGAAGGAGCTGAGAGGGGGAGGAGCTCTGCCTCGAGGGCAGAATCGTATCCGATTGTTTACAAAGCGTCCTGCAGTCTAAACAGTTCTGTCACATTTTAGAGAAGACAAGTGTTTAGTTGTTGTCTTACCATCCAGAAACCACTTGCTGTATTCTTGGTAGTTGTGCAGGAGGCTCCACTTCTGCTTTTCAAAGTTTTGTATAATTGGGCACCTGATTGCAGCCATTTTCATGCGTGTACACATTGCGTTAGGGGCCAGCAGCAGGTTTTTTTGGATTTAAAGTGACCAGAGGCCATAAAACGGTTAAAATCTCGTTTCTAGGAATGATTTTGTGCATAAAACGTGATGAAAATGTTTTGTATTGCCCATCGACCATCCTAACCTGCTCAAGGAAGCATATTGGTCACCTTTAAAGCAAATGTAGCATACGGTAATTTTGCTGCTGTCTTAACGTGATAAAATGACAGAAATGTTCTGTAACATGCCTTGCTGATGATGATGCCAGGGTTCGCACTCGCATCCAGGAGGTGGAAGGCGAACAAACCCAGGAGCGCTTCTTCCGACCTCACTTCCTCCAGGCTCCCGGAGACATGATGTCTCACGAGGGCCGACTCTGCAGACTCGACTGCAAAGTACGTGCTGTTAAAAACACAGAGAATATTTCCGTTTTGTTCTTTTTTTTAGCTCCGCCTTGCTGTTGCTGTGTCATCTCCAGGTCAGTGGGCTCCCCAGCCCTGAGCTGATGTGGCTGGTCAACGGGAGACCCATCTATCCAGACCTCAACCACAAGATGCTGGTGCGGGAGAACGGCGTCCATTCCCTTGTCATCGACCCGCTGACGCAGAACGACGCGGGAACGTATACGTGCATCGCCAGCAACAAGGCGGGACAGAGCTCCTTCAGCCTGGAGCTGAAAGTTGTTGGTGAGGCGTCACTACGTAAACTTCATTAGCTGAGTTTCCATTTCACATCATGATCATGAATTAGCTTTAAAAAAATTTTTTTGACAGAAATTTTTCTCACTTCTTGGTTGTATTGAAATTAATTTATTTTGCAAAACTGCAATAAAAACATGTTTTTGCATCACGAGTCACATGATCAACAACCGGATCATGTGACTACTGCCGGAAACGACAAAGAAGTCGACAGGAAGTGGGAGGGTGATGTTTTTTTAATGACTTTCTGCGCGAACTTTTTTATTTACGTGTGACTTTAATTGCATTTCTTATTTAATGGAAACACAATTGCGATTTTTTTGTTCCTAGATTAGCGGAATGTGGCGCGTTTGCGCACATTTGTAATGGAAACAAAGCTCATAATCGCTTTCAGTTTTTTTTTTGTTCATAAAATAAATGAAATAAATTTGATCTCCTTGCTTAGAGAAAGAAATGAAGCACCCGCCGCAGTTCGTGGAGAAGCTGCAGAACATGGGTATTCCTGAGGGGGCGCCGGTGAGGCTGGAGTGCCGCGTGGTGGGAATGCCGCCTCCGGCCATCTTCTGGAAGAAAGACAATGAAACCATTTCAAAAACGAAGAGCAGAATCAAGTTAGTGCCTTTTGTTTTTATTTCTAAGAAAATTAAACTAAAATTAGATTTGAATAAGTTTGTAACATAAAGTGAATGGATGTAAATATTTACTGGTGGCAGATTGATGTAGGCCGGTCAGAATATTATAACTTTATTACCACGGAGGTAATAATCTAAGGGATTGTTTTACCATCTAAACGTTACGTTTGTCCTAAAAATAACTAGAAGTTGAGATGTGTTATACATGGATCTTAGTAGTTAACTTTAGCTAATTTTTTGTAGTTTAGCGTTAGCTTCTGCTAATTTCTTAATGTGTTTAGCGGTTTAGCAATAACTTTTGCTAATTGTTTTGTGTGTTTAGCAGTTTAATGTTAGCTTCCACTAATTTTTAATGGGTTCAGTGTTAGCCCCTGCTAATTTTTAATGTTTTTAGCAGTTTGGTATTAGCAGAGCTACATTCTTGTTCAGCAAATCAGTAGTTAGTGGTCTTAGTTATTTAGTTAGCTGGCTAATAATTACTGATAATGTAAGGCAAACATATATCCTCCATTACAACTATGGCAGCCATTTTGAAAAATGAAACCTAAGACCAAGAAAATATAAAAGATTTCTGTGGACTAATTGACCATTTTAGTGCAGAAATTAACTTTCCATGATAACCAGGGTGGCCATCTTGAAAAATAATAAAAAAAGTAAGTAGGATTAAGACCTCCTCAATCCCACCAACATGCCTTCCATTGAGGAAGCTGAGCCTGGGGACTCTGGGTCGGGCTTTCCAATCTCTGGGGACGAGGTCACCGAGGTGGTTAAAAGGCTCCTCGGTGGCAGGGCCCCGGGGGTGGATGAGATCCGGCCGGAGTTCCTTAAGGCTCTGGATGTTGTAGGGTTGTGTTGGCTGACGCGACTCGGTTTGCAGACTGGGGTGGTGGTCCCCCTGTTCAAAAGGGGGACCGGAGTGTGTGCTCCAATTACAGGGGGGTCACGCTCTTAAGCCTCCCTGGCAAGGTCTATTCAGGGGTCCTGGAGAGGAGGGTCCGTCGGATAGTCGAACCTCGGATTCAGGAGGAACAGTGTGGTTTTCATCCTGGCCGTGGAACGCTGGACCAACTCTACACCCTCAGCAGGGTCCTGGAGGGTTCTGGGAGTTCGCCCAACCGGTCTACATGTGTTTTGTGGACTTGGAGAAGGCGTTCGACCGCGTCCCTCGGGGAGTCCTGTGGGGGGTTCTCCGGGAGTATGGGGTACCGGGCCCTTTGATACGGACTGTCAGGTCCCTGTACGACCGGTGCCAGAGTCTGGTCCGCATTGCCGGCAGTAAGTCGGGCTCGTTCCCGGTGAGAGTTGGACTCCGCCAGGGCTGCCCTTTGTCACCGATTCTGTTCATTACGTTTATGGACAGAATTTCTAGGCGCAGCCGGGGTGTTGAGGGGATCCGTTTTGGTGGTCTTAGGACCACATCTCTGCTTTTTGCGGATGATGTGGTCCTGTTGGCTTCATCAGAGCGTGATCTGCAGCTCTCACTGGAGCGGTTCGCAGCCGAGTGTGAAGTGGCCGGGATGGGAATCAGTGCCTCCAAGTCCGAGGCCATGGTCTTGAGCCGGAAAAGGGTGGAGTGCCTTCTCCGGGTCGGGGGGGGTGTGTTCTGTCTCAAGTGGAGGAGTTTAAGTATCTTGGGATCTTGTTCACGAATGAGGGAAGAAGGGAGCGGGAGATCGACAGGCGGATTGGCGCAGCGTCTGCAGTGAAGCGGGCGCTGTACCGGTCCGTCGTGGTGAAGAGAGAGCTGAGCCAAAAAGCGAAGCTCTCGATTTACCGGTCGATCTACGTCCCTACCCTCATCTATGGTCATGAGCTTTGGGTCATGACCGAAAGAACGAGGTCCCGGATACAAGCGGCCGAAATGGGTTTTCTCCGCAGGGTGGCTGGGCTCTCCCTTAGAGATAGGGTGAGAAGCTCGGCCATCCGGGAGGGACTCAGAGTAGAGCCGCTGCTTCTCCGCATCGAGAGGAGCCAGTTGAGGTGGCTCGGGCATCTGGTCAGGATGCCTCCTGGACGCCTCCCTGGTGAGGTGTTCCGGGCACGTCCCACCGGGAGGAGGCCCCGGGAAGACCCAGGACACGCTGGAGGGACTATGTCTCTCAGCTGGCCTGGGAACGCCTCGGGATTCCCCCGGAGGAGCTGGCCCAGGTGGATGGGGAGAGGGAAGTCTGGGCCTCCCTCCTTAAGCTGCTGCCCCCGCGACCCGACCCCGGATAAGCGGTAGAAGATGGATGGATGGATGGATGGATAGGATTTCTTTGAGTCCAATTATGCACAATTTGACACCAAAGTATTCATCTGTGATAAATTTAGTGCGAGGATATATTTTCCTGGGCCATCTCGGACTTTCCAGTGGCTAACGTTTTCTTTTTTTCAAGAAATGCAATCTCTGTTAGCATCTGTACCATGTCAGGTTCTTGTGAAACATTTTGCTGAATTGTTAAATTATCTGCTGGTGGAAATGCGTCTGAACTCCCTGTTGTTATTTCAGCATGACGCAGGACTCCACAGGATATGTCTGCCTTCTTATTCATCCAACAACAAAAGAGGATGCTGGCTGGTACACTGTGTCAGCTAAAAACGATGCTGGAGTTGTATCTTGCACCTGCAGACTTGATATCTATGGTAAATACTCTGCACAGCTGTCAGGTTTCTGAAGATATCCGCTCTGTAACTGTGTAGTAACTCCAGCTTGCTGCTGCGTCTTCAGCACAGTGGCATCAGAGTATCCCAGCACCAATGAGGAAAGCGCCGCGAGCGAGCAGCCGCTACGCCGCTCTGACAGGCCAGGGGCTCGACATTAAGTCGGCCTTTTCCACGTCAGACACCAGCCCCTTCCTGTTCGCCAGCTCGCCTCCGGAGGCCACGCTGGAGAGCGACGAGCTGTGACGGATCCGCCTGCCGTGTTCTGTGACCGCCAGGTCCAAACACGACGAGGTTAACGGGGAAAAACGCCAACAGAGCAGATTTTGTGTGGTGCATTTTTGAAGTGTTGCATTCAGATTACAGCAGCAATCAGCACTAAAAAGCTGCGTTTCCATTACAAATGTGCAGAAAACTTTGTTTCGCTAAAGTAAAAAAAACCCCCACAATTTTGCAATTGAGGCGTCTCCATTAAAGGGGCAGTATTATGTTTTCCACATGTAATAGCACAATCAAGTAACTATATTACCTTTACTTGTTACAAAAATGTTGAATAGGTCAAATATAACTTTGACTTTGTAATTTAACGCATTAAAATTGGGCCTCTGTCTCTTTAAAAACTCCTGCTCTTTCTGAAACTTCGCCTTCAGGAAGTCATCACAACATGGCTCCCCTGTGGGAGCGGGGGAGGAGCTGCGTCTCGGAGGCGGAGCTAAGTCCAACCAGCCGTTTTGCAGCTGAATGGTTGCCATGGAGATTAAAGGATTTCTCAAACATGCATGAAAGAATCAAAGCAATACTCCATGTCTGTTTTTGATGCAGTAATAACATTATAACACTATGTAACGCTCAAAAAAGATGATTTTACTCCTTTACAGTAAGAAATACAGTGAAAATGACGTGAATACATTTGCATTGCCGTCGTCCTTTCTGCTGTCTGAATCTTTATTTTACTTAAATGTCGAGCACACAACAAAGTATACAGAAAAATCACATCTACACAAACATACATTCAATTACATAAATACATACATCACAATTTTCTACATTTCTTAAGAAAATGGCGAAAATACGGTGCTTCATTAGGAAATGCACATTTATGAACATAAAATTTAGCCAAAAAGAATTAAGGCAAAAATCTGCAGTTTTACAAAATGCATTCATTTTGATACAGCTGAAAAAACCTGATCCAAGCACAAAACCTTTTCTAATCAAAAATCAAATATTTAATATTTAATCAAATATTCTTTTCTAAGATTGGCGTGTTTCCATTGAGTGAATTTATTTCTATAATTCCAATCTGCACAATTTCAAGGTAAATGGAAACGCAGCTCTAGAGTTTTTCACCATTCCTGTTTACTCAACGACATATGAATAAAGTTTTACATGCAGAAAAAAAACATACGCAGTCTTAGCAAAGTCTCATGAGCCACTTTAGACGTTTTTCTCTTTTAGGTTTGATTGATTCACATCATTTTTTCTTATAATAATCTGTGAAGAAGCGATGAATGCTTAATGCTGCTCATCTCCGCTCTTAATTGTTGGTTCAGTTCCTTAAGTGGTTCTTGTGCCGCCTATTTACCTGAACTGCTTGTGCTGGTTGCTCACTAACGTTCACCTGTTGCTGAAAATATGTGCAAACAGACACTTTTCAGATCCTTTCCAGTCCAGTTTTGTTTCTCTCAAATTAACAGTAAGAACCCAACCAGTCACAGATTGTTTTTGTGGGAAGTAACTACAGATTGTTCCCTAAAAATATGCCCTTTTTTCAGAAAGCATAAATTAAAAGTGTAGAATAAATGTCCAGGTGCGTTCTAAGCTACCAATGTAGACAGATTAAACAAAAGAGAGATGTTAATTTTGGCTTTAAAAAATCATACATTTTGAGATTGACCTCAGAAATTTTTTAGAAAAAACTTTAAAATTTCTGAGTTCCAAGACTCAAAAATGAAAAAGGAAAAAAACCCAAAAAATTTTAAGATTGATCTCAGAAATTTTCTATAAGAAAATTTTAAAATTCTCAGTTTCAAAAGTGAACAATTTTGGAATTTTGAAACTGAAAATTTCCTAGTCAAAAAATGTTGAAAATGTTGAAATTTTTTTTTCCTAGTAAATTTTCAACTTTTCAAACTCAGAAATTTACTTATTGTTTTCTAGAAAATTTATGAGATTAAACTGAAAAATTCTGAGTTTTTTCTTTGACGATTCTGAGATTAATCTCAAAAGTTCTGCATTTTTTGGCAGAAATGTACCTTTTTTTTAATATCTGCAGTGGGCCTAATACGGTGGTGTATGAAATGCTATTTTCCTTGTTGCTGATTGGCTGAACCCAAATAACCAGAGGTAATAGACTGAAGACGTTGGCGTCTGCTAGAGCTCAGACAGTTTCCACTGTGTGCATTAATGCAGAGTCAGAAACTTCTGCTGTGATGAAAGAAATGTATGTGCAGAAGTGAAACTGTGTTTGTAAAGTAGTTTTATAGCTAAAATATACAGAAAGTTACACGGTTAAACAAACAGGATTGTTACAAAAAGTATTCCATCCCTTTTCCACCTTTTAATTTCAGATTTTATTAAATTAATCGAAATTAAAATTCTGCACACAAAAACATTATTATGATGATTAGGAAAAAGTTTGAGATTTTTGCAAATTAATTAAAATTGTATTTTAACACATAATGTTTATGTTCACTGGAAACTTTATAATAAAATTTCAGGATTTTTTAAATTGTAAAATTAATTATATATGCATCACCATTATTTCTAAAAAAAAAAAATCTAAAATTTTGAAATAAAATAAATAGGTATTTTTCTCCTACAAATTAAGGAAAATGACTTGGGGTAAGTGAAGTTTATTGTTTAATATTTATTTGTCTTTATTGGTTGCTTTCCAAGATGCACAGGGTTTAAAATGGGCTCAGTAAGATGTAAATCTCTGAAAATAGTTTTGTTTTCCTAGCTTTGCATCATCGCTCACAGAAAGCAGAAGCCAAATTGCATTTCGTATTTTTAGACAAACAATTAAACTACAATTTATGGAAAGCCAATAGGTCCAAAAGTCACCCAGAATGTTTTTCATATTCAGATTGTATCTGTATTCTCTTTGTAGTAAAAGCAATTAAAGATTCCCACAAGTGATTTTCTATGTTGTTGTTTCTAATGAAATCTGAAGAAATTAAATTGCTCCTCAGTTGTTTTGATAGCAACTTTTGGCATGAATTTCATGTCCTAAGCTCATTTCTGATGTTTTGCTTTAATAAACTGTAAAAAAAAAAAAGTAAAAACACCAAAGTGTCTGAAAAGTGTCTAGTTCTTCCTTTTCTCTGCTGTATTGAAATATTTCCTGCAGTTGCTTTCACATTAATGCTCCGTACTTTTAATTTGCACGCGTACCTGCAGCTTACGGATAAACTCCTGAACAAAACCACAGCTCTGCTGATTCAGGTCTACCTTGTTGTTGATCCACTGAAAATGTTTTCTTTTATTATAAATCTTTCTTTCTTTGAGATAATTAAGCTTTGTGTTGACAGAAATGTATCTATTGAAATAAATCCACAGTAAAAGTCGGAAATTTGGAGAAGTTGGCATTAGAAATAAGATAATTTTATTTACCTTTTCTGGTCTATAACAGTGTTAAGAGACTTTGATTAATAAAATCAAATCCGGATGTCGAACAGAAGGTCACCTGATGTAAAGTTGCTGTAAAATACTTTTGTCCATCTCAGAATAAAGTTATATTTATGCAAAGCAGTGGGATGTTTATTCTGCTCCCGATTTCATCATAAATTATTCTGCTAAATAGTAGAAATAAATTTGCAGAGTCGAATTTTCTAGGTTTGATTGGTTTTTGTCTGTAATAAATTCCCTAAAATGAATGTCATTTCATATGAGTCACTCCATATTGTTTACAGATTTACATGTTGGTTGACAAACAAGTTACTTCCTAGAACTTACTGCTTATATTCCTGGAACCTTGAGATTACTTTCTGAAACTTACTGGTTACGTTCATGAAATTCTGAATTTATTTCTAAAACTTGCAGTTTATGTTTCTGGAACCTCAATGTTACTTTCTGGAACTTACAAGTTATGTTTGAGAAACCATGAGGTTACTTTTTAGAACATACTGGTTATGTTCCTGAAACTTTGAGGTTATTTCTGGTATTTGCAGGTTTTATTTATTGGTACTTTCAGAAACTTACAGTTTAGGTTACTGGATCCTTGAAGTTACTCTCCAGAACTTGCATATTCCTGGAACTTCAAAGTTGCTTTCTTGAGCTTACAGGTTATGTTTGAGAAACTTTAAGGTTACTTTTTAGAAGTTACTGGTTATGTTCCCAGAATATTAACTTTCTTTCTGGTACTTAATGGTATTTATTGAACTTTGAGGTTACTTTTTGAAACTTGCAGGTCATGTTACTGAAACTTTGAAGCTACTTTATGGAACATTTAGATTATCTTCCTCAAACCTTAAGCTTGCTGAAACCTTTCGGTCACTTTCAGAAACTTGTTACTGGAACCTTAAAGTTACCTTCTAGAACTTACTGGCTGCTTTCCTGAAACTTCATGTATGTATTTATTGACTTATTTATTTAGACATTTATGTCTCTACATGAATAATAAAAGCCTGTTTTCTTACAGTCAAATATCTTTATTGGCTCAAACTGATTTCGACCAAAAAGGGGAAAACTCAGAAGTCAATTAAGCGTCGCTAATGGATCCAATTAGAGCGGATTGGAGTCCAAACAGGCATAAAATCACATTCACCTTACATGACCTAATTAGAGTCAAAGCCCCATCTGACCAGCTGCTACTTGCTAACTGGGCGTTTCTCCTGTGAGCTTTGAATCAGTGTTCAAATGTTTCTGTTTTAATCAATAACGTGACATCTTGTTTCTTCCTGCTTCATGTTTTCAATCATAACTTCTGTAGTTTTATTATGGCAGCAGATATATTTGGATTTTAAAACCTGAACTTCTTCAGTGAGAATTGAAGTTCAAAAAAGTAAATAAATTTGTTTCTGTTGTATTTTTTAGAAAACGATTCAGCGGTTTAATCCAGCCAGCTGTAATCCGTGAACCCTGGGTAACACTTTCTCTTCCTCTGAAGCGTACGCTTCACTCCTTAATCTCAGCTCCTCCATACGGAGACGTGTTTCTGTCAGGGCAGGCCGCTCACTCCTCAGCTGTGACATATGGCATCTCTCAGCCATCAGTGCCGAAACCAGCCAATCACGTCAGAGGATACGGAGCCACGTAAAGGCCTGACAGGACGAGCAGCAGCTGGCAAACTCTGTCAATCTGTAATAAATGAACCGACTGGTGGATGGGATTATATGCCTAAATGCACAGTGAACCAGTCAATCCCGAAGTGACCAGACAGCATCAGCGTGTGTGCATGACCTGCTACCAGTGACATGCATTAATCTGGGAGATTAATCATTCATAACCTGCCTCTGCAGCTTAATCTGATGAGAATATGTTTGATTTCAATAAAAGGGAACATTTCACAGATCAATTATCAAAAAAAAATTTGCTTATTTGTCAAATTTCTTCCATTTTTATAATCTTTCTCTCTAATTTAGTGTATTTTTCTTGCAGTTTTGAAAGCATTTTGATAATTGAGCACCAAACATAGATTTTATTTTATTTTACTTCAGGGCTGAAACTGATGACTGTTTTAGTAATAAATTATTCTGTTGCTTATTTTGACAATCAATTAATCAGATTTTAAAAAGTGGCACATTCCACAAATGTTTTATTTAAGCACTTGAGTCTTTTTTTTAGATAATATTAGAAATTATATTGCAAAATGCAAGTAAACAAAGAATTTAATTCTTTTTTCAATTCAATTGTATTTCAATGCAGAATGTATATTTTTTGCAGCTTTTGTTGAATATGTGTTTCTTTCATCAAATGGCTTTTTTAAAGTCTGTTCTCTAGTTAACGATTAATTGATTACTTAATCAGTTAAGTAATTTTAATATTATTTCAATAATTGATTCATCGTGATTAATCATTTCAGCCTTGAAATACATTAGAAATACATTAAACGATGCAAATAAAGAAATAATTTAAAGAAAATAAACATTTCATTGCTCAAAATGCAACAACATACCTTTAACATGATCCTTTAATAAATCTGAACCAAGTGAATCTAAAATTGCCACTTAGAGCATTTTAGCTAAAACATATTTACAAAAAAGCCATAAAATATACATATTTATTTATAGTTTTGGTTGAATTTCTTCTCTGAATGTGTGTTTTTTCCACTAAATGGGCTTTTTTTTCATGTGTGAACTCTAGTTAACGATTAATTGATTACTAAATTAGTTGACGATTACTGCAATTATTGATTAATCGCGATTAAGCAAATTTATCATTTCATCCCTATTATTGCAAAATGCTTTTTTTTTTCGTTTTTATGAATACTTGGAAGTTGATAAAATCACATTATGTGACTCTAAATTTTGATGTTAGAATATAATTTGTTTTCATTTATTTCAGGGAATTAAATTATCTAAATGTCAACAAGCAGCAACGTTTAAATGCTAAATGCTAACAGCTCTGAGTTGCTCCTTAGTCTTCAGCAGATGGAAACAACAGACAGACGGACGGACGGATTGTTTCTTGCACCACTTCACAGATCAATTATTCATTTGGCATCATGTGTTCACCAACAACACCAGACACATTAATGCGTCTCCTGATCTGCAAACAAAGCAACATGAAGGGATTTGAACCAACCCTGAGAAGTTTCTGCAACATTCACAACATCTTGGGCCATATTGTGTCA
Organism: Phalloptychus januarius; assembly: GCA_902982915.1. Classification (NCBI taxonomy): domain Eukaryota; kingdom Metazoa; phylum Chordata; class Actinopteri; order Cyprinodontiformes; family Poeciliidae; genus Phalloptychus; species Phalloptychus januarius. The sequence continues at coordinate 2,566,502 of CADWAE010000242.1, read as the reverse complement.
AAGCAATAATCCTTTCATAATGTGCCGGTTAAATCCCTCACTTACACTTCTGCTGCCTCAGGCTAATCTCAGATTATCACCATAAGAAGTACTCAAGTGAGAGTAAAAAATAATGTCATCAAATAGAAAAAATATACAGTTATGTGCAAATAGTGGAATTTTATGGACTAAAATTAAAAATAAATAAAAACTTAGGCAAAATAAATGTTTTTAAACATTAAACTTCACACAAATTGAACATTTACAGTAAATAATGTGTATATTAGAAAATTCAAATGTAGTCTAGTGACTATAAATAATAGTACTTTATTTTATTAATCTCAATTAGAACTATAAAACTGGTGTATAAACACAAGGTCTCACTTTAACATGTACTGCAGGTGCGTGTATATTTTTTATATATTTTTTTGATTAAGATGTTTCTTTGAGTTACTAGTATTGGACAAAGTGTGCAGAATTTTTACTCAAATAAAAATAGTAGTTTACAATTAAAATTATTCAAGCAAAAGTAAAAAATAATGCAATAAAACTACTTCTAAAGTACTTTTAAAAAGTTACTCAAGTAAGTACTTACTACTGCGGAGTATTAGTGCGATAAGGACAAATAAAATTATAAGAATAAAGTCGTAATAATATGAGAAGTCGTAATATTTCGAGAATAAATACGTAATATTATATTCTCCTAATATTATGACGTTATTGTTGTCCTATAATTCTCACAGATTGGATCCCATTTACAGAGAAAACGTTCAATTTTTCCCAAAGTTTTCCAAATCAGGAAGCAAAAATAATTAAATTCTCATTGCTCCAGAACCGAATTAATTTGTAAAGCTGCATCGTTTCCAGCAGCCTCTCTGGATGTTTGTTTGGGCCATCCGCGCTACCAGATGGTCGACTTTTGGTGTTTGTGACACATGGCTCCGAGTGAAGCCATGCACGGCCGGACCGGGATAATTAAAATTTCATTAGGGTTTGTTAGTGTGGGTGTGGGTCCGTGTTTCCCCGTGGAGGGAGTCGGGGCTCCACCTGCTGCCACCTGTTCATCCCCTCCGCCTATAAAAGCTGCAGCAGCTCCGACTCCTCACACTTTCTGGAGATAAACTCTCAAAATCCAGCGAGGAACTTCAACTGGTTTTGCCTTTGAATCATGAAGTCCCGCCTTAGTCCCAGCTCCAGCGACTCCGGATCCGAGTCCTCGGAGCCGGATTCGAAGACTTCGGAGAAATTCGAGTCCGCCACCCGGCGACGGACGGCGGCCAACGCCCGGGAGAGGAAGAGGATGCAGGGGCTGAACACGGCCTTCGACCGCCTGCGGAAGGTGGTCCCGCAGTGGGGCCAGGACAAGAAACTGTCCAAGTACGAAACCCTGCAGATGGCCCTCAGCTACATCGTGGCCCTCAACAGGATCCTGACTGACACCCGGAGGCCCGCGGCCCCCCACCGGCAGTGGCTGGACCTACAGCTGGATGTTATGCAACCGGAAGGTTACTCCTGCCTGATGAGGTACGAGCATCCGGCAGGACAGGAGTACGTCCACTCCTCCTTTTCTTATGAGTTCGACACCCATCACGTCCATGCGTAACGCTGTGGGCGCCGCGTGAGAGGGGCGCCATAAAAAAAGGTGTACAAATTATTTCAAGTCTGCATTTTTTTTACTTGTAACAGCAGTTTGTTCATACAAAAATTATGTTTTCTGTAACAGAGGAACGCCTCTTTTGTTTCAGAAAGTACAAAGTTCTGCCTCTGAAAGTCGGCCATGTTGTTGGACAATGTGAGCATCTTCCTTCCAGCCTGGGAGGCAGTAAATACATCCGTATTGTTTCTGTTCTGTATTTATTTTGCCTCAAAGAGGCTTCTGTTTTTTGGACATTTTTTGCATATTGTTTTGATAGAAATGGTTCTGTTGTGTAAATTCTGTACATCATTAATGTAACATGGGGATTTTTTTAAGTGACCCTGGAAAAAAAGCAATGTGGTGCAATGTGCGATAAACTGAGACAATCTTTGTGAGAATTAAGATTGAATGTTTGTAGAGTTTAAATATAGATTTTATTTTTCACAAACATCTATTTTGTTTAAAAATGTTCATAAAGAATAAAATTATTTTGAGAAAACTTCATCTGACTTCTTCGATCACTACGTTCTATATACATGAAATATATTTTAAAAGTGTTTTTATTCACTGTTTATTCTATCAGGACATTGTACTGTTGACACAAAATAATGATTTTTTTTCATTCACTATATTAAGAAAAATTTATTATTTATGTTATGGAAATACAGTTGGCCCTCTTGATGCAAAATGGCTGCTCATCAATTAATCGTTAATTAATCGATAAGATGAGTCAACTTTAGATTAACTAATTTCTTCCAACTGAAATTCTGTTAAATAGTGAGCTAAGCGGCTAAAACAAGCAATAACATAGAGCATGTGCAGAGGAGTAAATCCTCCTTTGACCCAGAGCTGCTGGGCTCTCAGATAACACGTATCGCTACGTCACCAGAGCAATAAAAAATAAAAATAAACCAGTTTAAAACCAAGTGCAACCCATTTCACTGAGGTGCCAGCTGGATTTTCTAAACAAATTTCAATATATATAAGAAATGAGATCAGTATTAAGATATTTAAAGAAATATCTGGCATCCTTGGATGTAAAAAAATAAGAAAAGACTAAAAGTAATTTTGCTCAGGACAGTTTAAAAAAATTAAATAGATTGCTAAACCAGTAAGCAAGTTATTCTATGAAAAATGTATTTTTTCATTCAAGAAGTTTGTTTCTGAAACAAAATAAGACGTTCTTCTCAAAAGACAATAAATGAATGTGAAGGAAGTATCTGCATACCATTCAAACAAAACTCAAAAATCAGCTTTCATTTCATTTTCTTTGATACAGCAGGCATTTTAAAGAGAGAGCGACCCATATCTTGTTCTTATTGCTGAGAAAAAGCCAAATATTCTTCTTTTTTTTTTTTTTACATCTGAGCCCAAAACTGGATTGCAAACTGGATCTTTCTTTTAATAACATGAAAAACTATTTCAGTTTTGGATCTACATTGGTTTAAACATCAATTTTCTACAGAAAACTTGTTCAATTAGAATTATTGTGCTTAGTTTATTGTTGAGCAGTGAAAACTTTCTTAAAAACTAATTTTATTGTAGTTTTACAATTAAAGTGACAAAAAGCTGTGTGTAGCTGTGTGTAGTAGCTGTGTGTAGCTGTGTGTAGTAGCTGTGTGTAGCTGTGTGTGTAGCTGTGTGTAGTGGCTGTGTGTAGTAGCTGTGTGTAGCTGTGTAGTAGCTGTGTGTAGTGGCTGTGTGTAGTGGCTGTGTGTAGTGGCTGTGTGTAGTGGCTGTGTGTAGTGGCTGTGATTAATGACTGTGTTCAGAGCCACTGAAGCATGCACACCCAAACACGACCCTCCCTAAACGCTGTGCATTAACGTTCAACAGGCGGTGGAGCCGCTTCCTTTTTCCTGATGTTTCTATCTCAAAATGTTCATTAAACGTCTAAAAAAACATAAATGAGAGAAAAGATCCATCCATTTTCTATTCTCCCTTAGTGGCGTCGGGAGGGTTGCTGGTGCCTCCCCAGGTAACGTTCGGGGCGAGAGGCGGGGTCACCTGGACAGGTCGCCAGTCTGTCGCAGGGCAACATAAAGACAAACAACCAAGCACTCACACTCAGGGAGAATTTAGAGAGGCCAATTAACCTGACAGTCATGTTTTTGGACTGTGGGAGGAAGCCGGAGTACCCGGAGAGAACCAGAACCACATGCAAACTCCATGCAGAAAGACCGGGGCCGGGAATCGAACCCAGAACCTTCTTGCTGCAAGGCAACAGCTCTACCAGCTGCACCACTGGGCAGCCATGAGAGAAAACTTACTCATGGATTTATTTTAACAATATGTAACAGTGACGTTTGTCAAAGTTTGGTTTATTTATTCTTCAAGCTCATTTCGTTTGGTGAAAATGCTATGCTAACTTGCTATTGACGGTTGGTGGTTACCATAGCAACCCGTTCTCCTTTTTCTGTCGCCATTCAGTAACTGTAGAATCAGCTCTGTGTTTTCTTCATGAGTATTAATATTTAACAGTTATTTTAGGCAGATTTAATCATATCCAGGGTTTAAAGTGTAATTTTGCCATGTTCTGTATATGTATTTTTTTATAAACTGTTGTCATAATTAATGTGCATTTTACTTTACAGCTGTTAACTGTTCATTGGAGCATCCGCTGTGGTTTTGCTTTGGCTTATTTATTGTGTTTTTATTTAATGTATGCTGGCAGAAGCTGATTTTTCTCTACTTAGAAATGTTTTAATTTTATATGCAAAGTAATGTTTCAGTTATTGTGACAGTTTTGAATGTTATAAGTGTGATTTTTATTTCCTGTACTAAAAATACATATTCATTGTTATTTATGTTAAGGATGAGATTAGTTATGTGGATTAATTATATACATTTATGTTTGATACCCCTCTGAGACCACAGTAAGAACTGTTGCCGTCGGTAACTGGGAGAGAAACTTCTGGACTGATGTTACAGCTGATTTGGGATCTATAAAGTAGTTTTGAATTTGAATTTAACTTGATTTTCTCTCCTGTTGGACATAAACAGAGTGAACCTGAATGTGCTTGTTGTGAAGTTATCCTACTGGACATTAGACAAACACAAACGGGGTTACAAATATTTGTAATATACAAGAGATTACAGGATGTAAACAGAAAACAAACACTCTGGATGGATGTTTGCATAACTAATGAAGACTAAAGGAGAGTAGAATGTCAAAGGTGTCTGATGCTAATGGGGCAGAGACCCTTAGTGACATTTCAATTACTCCCCTCATTAATTCAGTCACAAGTGAGCAGCTGGTGACAGAGAATATAATCAACGGGCAATTAATTGATTTCCTAGAGGGGGCCTGTTAGCCCCGAGCTGCTAATCCATAGTGACAACCCTGAACCAGCAGAGAGGCTCAGACTCACTGATGTCCCTCAGCAGCTGAAAACATGGATGTTAAACAACTTCATCTGGCAGAAAAAGTGACACCTGTTCAAAATAAGAAGTTTTCCAAGAAAGAAAAACAGGTGATACAGAAACTGCAGCACTTTTGCAATTTTATGAACTTTCCAGGGATATAGTAACATTTTACAGCTCAGTCAATTAACCTACAGTTGTTATAAAAATGCTACATATAAAAGAAATTTGAATGAATATTTTATCATCTTGTAATCTGTGTCTGGTGAATGTTTTGGTTCAAACATGTTGGGTACAAACAGTAGTGATACTTCATAATTAAATTACTCCACTAAAAGTAAAACTTACAGCGTAATAAAAGTTACTTTTTTCAAAAGTTACTCAAGTAAATGTAATTACCCAACTCTGGATCTTCACAACAAAAGCTGCAGCTCCTCCTTCATCCCTCTGAGGTCATCCCTCCATCATCACCATCGTCCCTCCAGCAGGTGCTGAAAAGCCGCAACTTGCCGCCCCGCACTCACTTTTCCCGCAAACTGCGAGTCCGACAGCATGAGCAGTCTGAACAACCGGGCCGAGAGCCACCTGACGGGCCGAGCCGAGTCCGGCTGGGTGAACCACGGCTACTGCGGCTCCCCCGCGCCGCTGGTCAGCACCATCTACAGCCCCCAGCCCGCCTCCCTGGACCGGGACTACACACTGGACCGCATCCCGGAGCAGCCTGGATGCGGTCCGGCCAGCTCCGACCAGAGCCCTGTGCAGAACAGAAGAGGATGCTGCAGCTTCATCAAAGGTGGGCGAAACATTTAAACTCAGTTTTACAAACAACATATCGACTTCTACCTGCAAAATGAGTTTTATCTTTGGATAAATGGTAAGAGACATTTCTCACGATCATTCAGAAATGCTCCATTATCCTAAGACCTGGACACTTCTGAGTTTCAAAGGTTGAAAACTTGTCAGAACAAAACATCAGAAAATTTTAACTGATTTCAGAAAAATACTAAAAAAAAAAAGTGGATTTTTCAGAGTTTCAAAATTGGAAAAAGTTTGACTTTTGCTACTTTGCAGATGTCGAATATTTTGACTTTTTGAAACAGAAAATTTCCACAGGTAAACATCCTTCAGCTTTTGAATTTTGCAACATTTCCTAACGTCAAATATTTTTGACTTTTGAAACTAAAAACATTTGCAAAAATAATTTAGAAAATTGTTTCTTTTCAAACTTTTCAAACTCTGAAATGTCATTGTATTTTTCTAGTAATTTTTTAAACTAACCTCAAATTTCTGGATGTTTTTCCAGCAAATCTTAGACTTTTCAAACTTTTCTTGAACTTTTCTGATATTAAAATATTAGAGTTTTCTGACAGTGACTCTAACACACCTCTGTGTTTCCTGCAGCGTTTTGGGGAACAGCTTGGACCGAAAACACGTCCAACAACAGGGAAAAGTTCATCCGCACCACTCTGAGGGAGCTGCTGGTCTACCTGGTGTTCCTGGTGGATGTTTGCCTCCGTAAGTGCTTTAACGTCCTAGTTAAATCATGAATGGGAATATTTACCATGCCTCTGCTATAGTTTGACCCTAAATGTTTGTTTTTAAATAAATCTAAAGGTGAAGATAATTATTTTAGTAATCAGTTAAACAATAAGTCGATTAATCAAATCAGGTACAAAATGGCATTCTACAGATTTTTTATGTAACAACTTAAACCATTTTTTATACAAAATCAGAAATATACATTGAAAGACGCAAATAAACAAATAATTTGATCCATTTTATAAAGAAGATACATATTTTATTGCCTAGTGGTGGAGGAGTTTTGGATACAAAATATTTATAAGACAAACATGTTTTTTTCTTAAATGTAAAATATATTTGTATTTTTGTACAGTTTTGACTTAATGATTAATTAATCATGATGAATACAATTAATTATTTAAATACTATTTAATAGTAAATGACTGATGTTATTTATTTTCAGTTTTTCTAAAATATCAGAAAATACAAAATATGCACGAAAATATGATAAAAATTCTAAAATGATATACATAAGTGTCAAATACAACCTACACAACCTAAATATAAAATAAAAAAATTGTATTTTGAAATATGGAAATATGTGTATTTATAAATTAGTCCAGATTTATTTTTGTATATTTGCAGAATCCACCAAATCTTTCTATAAAATTCTCTGGAAATGTAAGGATTTCTCCAAAATGGCTGCCAAAGCCCACAGCATCACAGGTCCTCCACCGAACCTCATACTCGGCATCTGGTGCTTTGAGCAGACATATCATTTCTGTCTTTGTCACAGAAAAAAAAACCTGAAGCCTTGTCTCGTCTGAGTTCAGCATGTAGTGGTTGCTATGGTAACTTGACGACGTCAGTTACCCTCAGATTTTTAAAACTTCTCCAACTTTTGCTGTCTTCTTTATATAAAGTTCAAAGTGATTTTCAGGATTTTTACACTTTTTTGTTTTAATCTCATTTGCATAATGAGGCATAAATGCATAAGAAAAAGTTAAAAGAGGAGATGAGGTGATGTAAGAACAACAAACACATGGGAAAATGCAAAAGAAAATATATACATTTCAATGTTTATATATAAAAGCCTACATTTCTGCTTCCATTTTTAATTTTGACAGTTTTGGTCCTCCATATAATCAGGGTTGCAAATTATTTTCTCAACTTAGCTGATGTTTTTTTTGTTTTCTTTTTTTAAAATAGCAATCTAACTTTTTTTGTCATTTCAATTGTTGTTGTTTTTTAAAATTTATTAAATCAAAAATAATTCTGCGACTTCAATTAGCATTAGCATGTAGGTTAGCATGTTCAGAGAGAACATCAGGGATTAAAAATAAATAAATAGTCCGAGTTTATCTACATTCGATGTTAGCTCTTATTGAGGATGATTACATAATTTCCATGGGTATTTCCGAGTATTTGAGTCAATCTGAGACTAATTGCGGATGGAAACTTTCCTCTCAATGCCTCTTGTTCTGCTTTTGTCCAGCTGGGCTTTGGGACTGAAAGGGAAACAAGTGCTGCTGCTGTCTTGGCTTTTAGCGATAAGAGCATTTCGCTCCTTTCGTGGCTTTGTGTGGCTGGACCCTCATTGTTTGACGAGGCTGTTTGGATCCAGCTGACTTGCTTTATCCAAACAAATTACAGGGCTAATCTGGACCCTTTTAGCTGCAGCGGCGGCCCAAACAAAGCCCGCGGTTTTCTTATCTGGGAGCTGGCCAGGTGTTAACAATGTGATTACGTTGATGTGCTTTCAGTGACATACGGGATGACCAGCTCCAGCAGCTATTATTTCACCAAAGCCATGACGGATCTGTTTGTGGGCTCGGCCAGCCAGAGTGGAGTCACGTTTCAGACCATTGGCACCATGGCCGACTTCTGGGACGTGAGTTTCACCAGGGTTTGTTTGCTGATGTAGATGTAAGATGGCGTATCAGGGCTATTGTAGGAAGAAGGAAAAAAGGAGAAAATTCCTGCCAAAAAACTGAGAAATTTTGAGATTAATATCAAAACGTTTCCACAAAGAACAAGAAAGTTTCTGAGTTTGTAAAGTACAAAATTTGCTAGAAAAAACTCAGAAATGTTGTGATTAATCTTTAAAAAAAAATATAGAAAAAAAAAAGAAAAATTCTTCAAAAGTAAATGTTTTCTAGAATATTTCTGAGATTAGTCTCAACATTTCTGATCTTTTTTCTACTAAAATTTGGATTTTACAAGCTCAGAAATGTTTTTTTTTTTTTTTTTTTAAACAGATGAATCTAAAAATTTCTGAATTCTTTTCTACTATATTTTTATTTTTCAAGGTCAGAAATGTCAAATTTTTTTATTTTTGTTTTAGAAAATGTAATCTCAACGTAAAATTTAGTCCTTTTCTACAGTGGCTCTAATCCGCCATGAGAAAATGAGTTGAAGTTAAAATCGGTCTCCATCTCATTCTCTGTCACATCAGTACGCCCAGGGTCCGTTACTGGACGGGCTTTACTGGACCAAATGGTACAACAACCAATCCTTATACAGCGGAGATCAGTCGTTCATCTACTATGAGAACATGCTGCTCGGAGTTCCCCGGATGAGGCAGATTAAGATTAAAAACAACTCCTGCAAAGTCCATGAAGACTTCAAAGATGACATTGCAGGATGCTTTGACGTCTACAACGAGAAGAAGGAGGACGACCTGAGCTTCGGCCTCATCAACGGCTCTGCGTACGCAGCTTCTCGTTTCCTATGAAACAATGAAAATGATGGGGTGGCTTCTTAAAGCGACACAGTCAAAGATACACAACCGTAATCTGGGTTATTTAGCTTTTTATGAGAGAAAAAAAATGGGGATTCACCTTAAAAAGTTATATTTTCACAATGTTATTAATTTTTCATTCATAAATTTCACATTTCCAAGGTGAACATTTAGTTTTAGAACTAAATATTTAGCTCCATATTAAGTCTTTAGCTGGCTAAATATGTATTTAGTAAACGAGCTAACTATCTTGCTTGCTCATTAAACATTTAAGCTCCAGGCTAAAAATTTAGCTTATAGATTATATATATTTTTCGTAAGCTAACTATTTTGCTTTCTCGCTAAATCTTTAGATCTGAGCTAAATATTTAGTTAGAAAACTAAATATTTAGTTTAACATTTAATTAACAAGCTAAGTATTTTCAGCGGTTAGTGACAACTATTTCACTTGCTAACTAAACATGAACCTAAGTATTTAGTTTGTAAATATTTAGCTCACTTATTAAAATTTTAATTTGAAACTGCAACATTTATAAATGTATGAATGAAATAGTGAAATATGACCGATATGCTAAATAGCCCAGATTATTGGTGTCACTTTACAAACGGCACTCCATAGAATATATATAAACATTGTTGCATTGAGAGAAATAAACCTTCCCTACTCTGTAGGTGGCGCTACCACACAGAGAAAGACATCAAAGGTTCCTCCTACTGGGGCCTCCTGACCACCTACAGTGGAGCCGGGTTCTACCAGGACCTGAGCCGGACCAAGGAGGACAGCGCCAACATCCTGGCAGAACTCATGGAAAACCTTTGGCTGGATCGAGGAACCAGGGTGGTTTTCATTGACTTCTCAGCCTACAATGCAAACATCAACATGTTCTGTGTCATCAGGTGAAGTTTTCCACTGTTTTATTACGAACTTTAAAGGCGTTATGCCACCTTGAACAGATTATGATGGGTCTACGGCCTATACAGAACACGTTTATCTGATTTGTTTTGCATAAAGTCATTCTTAGATAATTCAGTTTCAGTCTGGTCAGCCTTCTCTCAGCCAAGCTAAGCATGTAGGTCTGTTTAGTTAAACTCAATGTTTACATTTGCACATGAAAATGGCTGCAAACAGATGCGCAGTTACACAAACTTACATCTTTGAAAAGCAAAAGTGGAGCCTCCTGTGCAATCAACAAGAATCCAGCAAGTGGTTTCTGGATGGCAAATCAACAACAAAACACCTGTGTTTTCCAGCAGCCATTGCACAGTCCCCCCAGCGGTAAAACCAAACATGCTAGATAACAAAAAGCATTAATTTATTGCTAAAAAATGCTTGGATTGTTTTTTAGAAGCAGGTAAAACCCCAATGAAAGTATGAAAATATGCACAATTCACATTTTGCATAATAATAGGTACCCTTGTGTCACAGACCAGAACAAATTAGCTCAGAAATTAGCTTAGCAAAGTGATTCCGTGTGTTTCATGATCAGAACGTTTTCTGTGTTTACGTTGGAGGAGCAGCAGCTGGAATTTATTTTGGATTTGGTTGCATGCAAACTCGTTTTGGTTTTCTCTGAGCGCCTGGTTTATGTCTCTCAGGTTGGTGGTGGAGTTTCCAGCGACCGGCGGCGCCGTCCCGTCCTACCAGATCAGAACCGTCAAACTGATCCGCTACATCACCCACTGGGACTACTTTGTCCTGGGCTGCGAGTTGGTCTTCTGCGTGTTCATCCTCTACTACGTGGTGGAGGAAATTCTGGAGCTGCGGATACACAAGTTTGCCTATTTGAAAAGCATCTGGAACATCCTGGACATTCTGGTCATTCTGGTAGGAGAAGGACTCGGGTCCAGATTCTGATCCGCTTTTCGTACTGAAGGAAGTAACGGCGTTTTTCTCTCCAGCTCGCCATCGTTGCGATTGTCTTCAATGTCTTCCGGACCGTCAAAGTGGACAATCTGCTCGGTTCGCTGCTGGAACAGCCGGATTTATACGCCGACTTTGAATTCCTGGCTTTCTGGCAAACCCAGTACAACAACATGAACGCTGTGAACTTGTTCTTCGCCTGGATCAAGGTAAACGTTTCACATCTTTTATTGTTGCATTCAAAATGCTTCCCCTTGTGGATAACCTCTGTTCCTTCAATGTTTCAGATAAATATAAATAATCACAAAATACAGTGCTTAAATAGCTCATATCATTTAATAAGTCAAAAAGCAGCTAGTATGTGTGGGAAAGTATTCAGCCCTGAAGCCTGGAGGCAACAGCGAGCTAAAACACCAAAACCTTCCAAGTATTTCTGTCTCACTTCTAGAGCAAATTATTTTTTAATTTACACACAGTCTATAAATTGCTGAAATGTTCCAAGTAACGTTTCAACAAGATATAGGAGCTACGCTTTTCCCATCGGGCCAGATTGGTTTGCATAGCTAGCTAGCTAAGTTAGCATGGCGCCATATTAAAATTAGCCTTTCAAGGTGACAAAGGAAAAAGCCCGTCAGAGACGGTAACCGACGGTAACCGTTTGGTGTTTATGCAGATTTTCAAATACATTAGCTTCAATAAGACGATGACGCAGCTGTCCTCCACGCTGGGCCGATGCGCCAAAGACATCCTGGGCTTCGCCGTCATGTTCTTCATCGTCTTCTTCGCCTACGCGCAGCTTGGATACCTGTTGTTTGGGACCGAGGTCGAGTCCTTCAGCACATTCGTCAAGTGCATGTAAGTGGAGACAAATATCCAGAGCTGGGAGGTAACTAGTTACAGTTACTCAGTTACATTTACTCTTTGAAAGAAAATTACTTTTAGGAGTATTTTTTGAGTAAAATTTCTGGATTTTCTACCCACTGAATGGAAGCCAGAAATAAAAAATAAAAAAATTAAACTTTTTTATTAAATTTTAATTAGTTTTGTCATTGAAACTGACATGGAACATTTTTCTTTTGCTTGATTTTATTTTTTGTTACTTATCTGGATTATTTTCATTTTGGACCTTAAAATACCAAAACATTTCATTTAACTTTATAATATGTAATTTTTAAATATTGAATGGCTGATAATTTGATCTGTTACTTTTTACTAAACTCTTTTTTCATTATTTCTTGCTACTTTTAATTTTTACTTGAGTAAAATTATGTTGAAGTAGTTCTATTCTTACTTGAGTAATATTTTTATTACCCCTGCTGTCACCAGACAGACTTTAACTGGAAAAGCTGAACCGTCGGTTTCCTTCTGTTGCAGTTTCACACAGTTCCGGATAATTCTCGGCGACTTCGATTACGACGCAATCGACCGCGCGAACCGAGTCCTGGGGCCCATTTACTTCGTCACCTACGTGTTTTTTGTTTTCTTCGTCCTGCTGGTAAGAATTTCTGCAACAAATGTTTGATTTTGGGGTCAAACCTGAGCGGCCGTTCGTGTGTTTTTCCTTCCAGAACATGTTCCTGGCCATCATCAACGACGCTTACTCCGAGGTCAAAGAGGAGCTGTCGTCTCAGAAGGACGAGCTGCAGATTACGGACCTCATCAAGCAGGTAGGACCAGAAGAAATCATCCAATATCCACACAGGATTACTAACAACACGGATTCCTTTAAACTGCAGAGCTACATGAAGACTTTTATGAAGCTGAAACTAAAAAAGGAGAAAATATCGGATGTTCAGAAAGCTCTGCAGTCCGGATCTGGAGAAATCGAGTTCAAGGATTTCAGAGAGACTCTCAAAGAGTGAGAGGCGATAATGTCTTAAATTATTATTATTATTAGACATAAATCCTCTCTAATCATAGTGCTGAATTTGCAGGATGGGTCATGAAGATAAAGAAATATCCGTGGCTTTCTCTCAGTTTGACCGAGACGGAAACCAGGTTCTGGATGCAGACGAACAAACGAGGATGAAAATCGAACTGGAAGAAAAACGGGTTTGTTTCAAACCAAATCAATCGTCTGTTTTTACAGCGTTTTCGAAAAATGTTGCTTTACTTCAGAAAATGTGGAAAAAACTCCCAAATTTTTAGTTTAATCTCAGAAATTTTCTGGAAAAAACTTGGGAATGTGAGAGTTTAGAAACCAAAGGTTTTTGATTCTTGGAAATTTTCTGAGTTTGAAAAGTCGAAAATTTTCTAGAAAAAAATTAGAAATATTGAGATTAATCTCAGGAGTTTTTAATAAAATGTCTGAAAAGTAAAAAAAAAACTAATTTTGAAAATATTCGACACAAATCCTAATTTTGACTCAAGTCATAATTCTGCCTAAAAAGTCCTAACTTTGAGGGCAGAAGTTCCTCTTTGGGTTTTAACGGCTGCAGATCTTTTGGTTTATCACAACAAATCTCAATAAATATCTTTAAGTTTGTGATAATAATGTCACAAATTATAAAGGAGTTAATTATTCTGCTTGATTTGTGCGTCTTTTCATCAGGATGCTCTTAACGCCGAGCTGAACAACCTGGGAAAGAATTACGGAAAAGAGTTTCCGGAGAATCGTTCGGCCTCGGATGATGAAAAGAGTCGGAGCTTTGTGGCGCAGGACCAGTTCCTCCGGTAAAAACGGATTTATTGAGGAAACGTGAGGCGTGACTGATGAACGGATTAAAAGCAGGTTTTGTTCCTAACAGGCTGAGCAGGCGGGTTCTGCAGATGGAAACGTCGGTGGCGGCGCTCACATCCAGGATGGAGCTGATCATGCAGAGACTGGGATTAACGGGGAACAACGTCAGTATTCACATTAAACCAGAAAAATGTTTTCTGCTTTTTAAAAAGCATGAAATTTGAAATAAAATTGTGTTTTTGAAAAAGCGGTCAAGTTTCCTATAGTAATAAAATATCTAACTTTTCCAAAAGTTAAGTAACTATGGAAACTCATTTCTGCCATGAAAGGAAAAGCCCGACAGGAAGTCATTATTACGAGTTTCAGTTTTATTATGAAAGACAAAGTCATAATTTTGACTTTCAGTCATAAATTTCAGATTTAAAGTTATAATGTTGCTGATATTTTTCGTGTAAAATCTCCTTTATTTTCATCTGGTTTTCTCCTCCAGAGCGATTGATCCGCCTCCCTGACGTCTCAGATGTGATGAACCTGCAAGCCGCCGTGGATCACAATGAAAAATATTACCGCCTGAAACCATCTAGCAGCAGCAGGTTGTCATGGAAACGTGTAAATACTGTAAAAATGATTACGAATGAATCGCCTACCAGCTAACTGGCTGCAGGAGAACAACGGCGCATCAGGCCAGATGGAGAGGAAGAAACAAGGAGGAAATTTCAGCCAGAAAAAAATTCTGCTTTTGAAAAATCAAAAATATTTAATTTTTGAACATTTTCCGTGTTTGAAAAGTCAAAAATTTGTTAGACATTAATCAAATAATTTTATATTAAATTCAACTTTTCTAGAAAATAAATGAAATTTTGAGATTTATTTCAGAAAACTTGGAAAACAAGTCCAAGGTTTTTTCTGGGAAAGACGTGCAAATCTGTCGGTTTCAAAAGTAAAAAATTTTCACATTTTGGAAATTTTCTAACTTCGAAAAGTCTAAAATTTGTTTGAGAAACCCCAGAAAGTTTGAATTTAAACTCCAAAATTTTATAAAAATAAATTGGAAATTTCTGAGATTAAAATATCATAATTTAAAAAAATAATAATCTCTGAAATTTTCTGGAGAAAATGTTGAAATTTCTGTTTCAAAAGTTTAACAGTTGTGGAAATTTTTTCATCTTGAAAATTCAGAATTTTTTTAGAAAAAAACTCCCAAACCTTAAAATAAGAGATTTTCTAGAAAAATATTGGAAATTTGAGTTTCAAAAATGTAATTAGTTTTTTTTTTTACTTTTGAAACCCAAAGAATTTTCTAAAATCAAAATTTGTTTATTTGAAGTTCACAAATTTCCATGTTCTTTTCTAGAACATTTCTGAGATTAATCTGAAAATTTGACCTATTTTAACAGAAATGTACTTTTTTTCCATCTGCCTCTGATGCAGCAGAGATGAGACGAAAAGCAGATAAATGTTTAGCTGGTTTCAGTGGCACAGGCATGTTTCTAAAAACTAAGTACACCCTGTGCTGTAGCAGAAAAGCTCCTGCTGGATTGGTAAATTGTTCTCAAATCTGACTCCACAAAAATCTGATTTTATCGTTGTGAGATTATTGTTATTAAATATTCCCATCTCTACCAGGTGTGCCAGAAAACATGGCACACCAAGAGTTTCTCCTTCCATCCTTTTTAACTATCATGTTATTAATGCTAACAGTTAGCATTTAGCATACCGAGGCCTGGAGACAGACAACATTTCCACTTTCTTTTTACTTTGTTCTGTCCAGCTGTAAATCAATCAGAGCCAAAATGTCAAAGTGCCAAAAAGAAGTCCAGCTATTTTATTTTCACATGTGGAGCATTACAGTTTTCACAATAATGGACCAATTGATATATATTTAGAAAAAAATTATAAAAAATTGCTTTGATTTCAGTTGATTTTGGATAAGGAGGTGGAAAAGAGAAAGACGTAAGAAATATTTTTCACATTTGGAAAATGTTTCTTTAACATCCTGGAATCGACCTTATAACCAGTGGTACGTACGTCCATTAAATATTTATGGAAGGTGTTTAGACCAGGCCTGAAAAAAAGATTAGGCTGGCGAAACTTAAAAAAAAAGAAAAAAAGAAAATTCAGGTGTGGGCTGTGGTCCCCTTCGCCCCCCCTTTTGAAAGAGCCACTGCTTATAACTTTCCAGAGACCAATACTGAGCAACAGCTGTTCATGTTTCAGAGCAAATATCTACAAAAATGTGTGATCTTAATGGTGTCAATGCTAGTAAATAAACTTAACACATACAGTAGCAGCAGGGGTGTACTTATATGTAGTGAGATCAAAACTTTCTCTTCGCTGTGGTTGTAAATCTGAACCATTTGTGTTGCAAATGGTGTTGCAAATGGTTTGTGTTGCAAAATAAATACTTACACAGTGATGTTAGTGAAAAAATAAAATGTATTCATATTCTAATCATGTTGCCTTTTCAAAATTAGCACAAAAGCTCATTACATACTGGATAGTATTTTACTTTGACTAGACCTACAAGGCCTTTAGAAGTGAGCTGCAAAAATATTGTCCTGTAAGTTAAAAATCTTTAGTTTGATTAAATCTGTTAATGTTGCATAAAATGCAGTTTTTCAGTGTTTGTGTTTTTGCTGTCAGACTAGAAAACATTCATCGAGCCTAATAAACGTCCTGAACAACGAGGTACAAATGCTCCTTTATTTAAAGTGATCGAGTTTCCTTTTCTAACTTCAACACTTCCAACTGTAGACCAAAAATAATAATTACATTCACGTTCGAAGTGATTCGTGTGTGCAGCTCATCCGCTTCCTGCTGCACACAGGAAATGGCACACACTCATAAATACGAGGAAAAATTCAACGTTTTCAAAACAAATCGGCCGTTTGACTTTATTAACAAATCAGTTAAGGCGTATTCATAAATTATGCTGCTAAAATATTCAAAAAGAATATTCTTCTAGAGGGGGTTAACCAACATTATGTACATTTTATAAAGGTTTACGATTCCTTGAACACTTCAAAACTGAAAAGAACCAAAACATTTCATTCAGCAGACAGAAATTTGCTTTTTAAAGGGCACATATCATACGTCAGAGTTTCAATCTACAAAAACTGAAAACAAGAACCCTGCAGTAGATTTTTATCAATAAAAATACCTTGATAACCACACTGCTCTTAAAAACAGGAAGCGAATACCATATATGGAAGCTGAGGATGTCATATCCAGTTTTTATGTTTTTTACTGGAGAAACTGTTTGGTTTAAAAAGAGGAACATGTTGAATGGATATTGTTTTATTTTCAGTATTATGAAATAAATTAAAGGAATAAAGTAAGAGGAGACAACAGAGTTTATAACCTGGCTAAGACAGATCACTGCTAAGGTGGACATGGTTATTTGTGAGCATAAAGTTTACCCAGAAATGAAATACCTTTTAACTTTTTCCAGCTGATTTTATTTATCCATAAAATGTTTACTGATTTCTGCAGGTCGAATTAAATCCCCAGAAGTTCCTCATGCATGTTTAGCCCTGATAATTATCTTCAACATTGAGCATCAAAACCAAACAAATGAGTGTTTTATTGCAAATCAATATTTATTCCTCTTATCCAGCACTTTTAAGTCTAAAGAACTTGGCTTACAAATATTTTATTATTGCAAAAAACAAACCTGGAGATAAACTCCTAGAGTTTGACTAGTGTGTCACAACGCATCGCAGAAAAAGACGGATGTTTTATGTGGAAAAAGTGAGGCTTACACAATCACTGTAAATGTATTCTGGTTAGAATCATATCAGCTGTCAAAATTTGTGCTTTATATTTTGTTTTTGTGGTGAATTATGTCACCAGAAAGAGCAGATAAGTCCCAGGGCGGGATGCCGGTAGGCTAGGTCTCCTCAAAAGTCACCATATAAATATTCATTTTATTATTTAAAATTCAAGATGGAGACTTTCATCACTAATGAGCATGAAAGCTTTTTTTTTCTCAAAATTTCTTTTTCTAAATCGGACAGTTTTTTTTTTTCAATTTCCATCATCATGGAAATGAATTAATCTTCCTGGTGAAAATGCTGATAGATGCCCTTTAAATTCTGACACACCATGCAGAATAGCACAAATAAAACCTGAAACAGCAGGATTCAAGTAATTGATTTACTGTAAATTGACTAGAAATGAAAATATTTGTTTTAAAAGAACAAAAACTTGCTAAATTTTGGAAACATCAAATGTAAATTGAATAAATCCTGCTGCCAACCAGAAATCAACATTTAAAAATAGAGAGCTCCTCTGATCAAAGTGTTTCAAAGTGAGCCTGACACCTCTACCAAGTTTTAATGTTATTTACACAGGGATTATAAAGGTACAGCCTGTTCCAGATTCAACAGCATAAATTCAAACTCGGCTGCATTATCATCCAAAATAAAACCATCAAAGTCTGGAAACGTCAAGCGCTCCACTGCAAGAAGTGAACTCCTTTAAAAAGATGGCGTTCTTAGGATTTCTTTGTACACAAACTTTATTCTGGAAAACAAAAATCCCACTTAAATTTCTGGCATATTTCAAAGAGCAACACGAAGCAGCCGAATAATAATCTTCAAAAACAATTGATTTTTGCAAAACTGCGTCAAAACCCGACATGAAAAGGAAAAACTAAAAAGTTTGTTCTGTGTTTTAGAAAAACGTCCCGATTAGTAAATCCACTCTAAAATATATGTTTTTAGAAACATTTCCAGAGTGGGAAGATAATTTAACATTCATGCTGCTAAAATCATCACACTCCCAAAGTTTTTTGAAATGTCAAGTTTTGGATTTAAAAACAGGAACATTTGTAACAATAAGATGTTTTTCTGTTTGATTTCCAATGTTTAAAGTTTTGGTTTATCCTTCAGTGTTCGGGCCGGGTTAGCTGCTTTGGTTTTCCTTATCCAAAACATTTAAATTGCAAATAATCACCCTATAAACAAAGTTCTGAGTCAGGAGGACAGCAATTTATAAAACATGTTGTTAACGACCAAACTCTGTATAAATACAACTCCTGCTCTCGTGTGTCTGTCCAGATGAAAAGTGCCGTTCTGTTTTTTCCCTTGGTGTCGTGTTCAGGTGGGAAACGTCTCACTGCATCTGGTAGCCGGCCATGTTGAAATTCCCCACGTTGGAAACGACGGCGTCGGGAGGCGTGGGGGCCGAGGCGTAGCCGCCCATCCAGGCTGTCGACTGCGACTGTCTGCAGGCCGAACAGATCAGCAAATATTCACTCAGACATTCCAGCTTCAACAGCGACATACGGATTTTACTAAACATTTAGCAGAGTTTAAAAAGTCTGGGGGAAGAAAGCGGCTTTAAACTGATTATACAAAGTTTGTTCACTTTATATACATCTTGCATAACTTACGTAACTTCTGACTCTTTTTTTTAAAAACACGTAAAACAATACAAACATGGGAAACGATAAAAGAAAAAAACTTAAATTTACCCGTCGCAATCAGCAATAAATCAATTTAAATGCATGATAAATTAAAACAAGCACAATAATTTCCATTTGCATGATTTATCGTTTCTCTCCTTCCACCAAAACTTGGATGATAAAAGGTTCCATTCTGCTGTTTTGGTCTCAAATAAATTCAGTTTAAACATGTTTAAACCCCCAAACTGTCTATTTTATCGGGATTGTTGTACTTACTCTAGAGGTGCACAGATATCCAATATTAATACCTCCGATATGTCCGATAATTTATATTTACTGATATTATATGGAATTCACTACCATTTCAACATCATTGGGGAGAAAGAAACAACCAGAGATTGATAAAAAAATAATTACCAGTTGTTCATATCCAGTCTTATTTATCAGACCGATACCGATTTATTAAAAAATGACTGATATTGTCCTCTACCAATGTTTGTGCCGATATATCGTGCATCCCTAATTTACTTATTTTTTCCAATATCTGGTCAGTGGACGCATCAATTAATTGGAAAATATAATTAAATTCAGTTACAATTTCCAGTTTAGTTACATAAATCACCACATTTTTTAATGTGACTGGTGTAATAATAAAAAAAACACAGAAAAAAAGAAGCAATAAGCAGTTTTCATTATCATTTTTAATCATTATAATAATTCCACAAAATATTGTGATAACATTTTAATTGAAGAATTTGAAGCACTCTGACTGTGTTGAAATTATAGAAAAGCTTTAAAGAAAATTAATTCAACAGAAAAAAAGCCTGGAAATTAAAAAAAAATCTTCAAAATTAAATTTGTATTCAAGGTTTATCTGAACTTTAAAAATATTCCACGGTAGGAACTCCATATATGGTATGTTGTTGTCAGGGATTCTTCTTAAAGAGACGGCGTCCAAATAGAAGAGGAAGTGGACTCACTCGGCTCCGTATCCCTGCTGGCTCCATGTCTGTCCGTACATGTTGTAGGAGGGAACCTGCCAGCCGTTGGCCATGTACTGGCCGTACTGCTGCTGCTGCTGCTGCTGCGGGTCGCCGTACACCTGGTTCCACTGGCTCCACTGGCTGTAATCCACCTGACAAAACAACACCAGATTATTCATCTGATCAAATTAAAAAAATAAGTAAGATGGCTCATTCTGAACATTTATTATTTAACCATTACTAAAAGAAAAACATCTAGTGAATGTTTGATCATTTGCAGCTAAATAATACAAGATGTGAAAAGTTAACGATTAATCGATTGCTAAATTAGTTCAATTATTTTGATCACGATTAATCGTTTCAGCTCTAGTAGATTCGTGTGATTAATACGTCCAAATGACTTCAAATGGATGGAAATGACATGAAAACCCAGAAACAGATTGGAAATCTGTCAGATTTTTAGTTATTTATTAAATAAATCAAACTGATCAAAGTTTTACAGTTTCCATGTGTCGAAGTCGGGAGGCAGAAAAACAAACAACACTTGAGCTGAATCTCTGGCCAAGATCCCGACTCCACAGTCTGTCTGCCGCACACTGACTAATTTGTTTGGCACAAATAAAACAATGAAATCAGTAAAAAAAAATAAAAACAACAATCACTAATGCAGCAGTAACTTCTGGACCGACGCCAAATTTATCTTCAAACATCATTTTCTCAGGAGCTTTTAAAACAACCAAGTGAAAATAAACACTCATTGTTCCTGGATTCATCACCGGGAAATATTATATTTAGTAAAAATACAGTATTTATACATCTTGGTCTGATTAAAACCCACAAACTTTTATATATTTTAATGGGATTTTATGTCATAAAGCAACACAAAGTACCACATAACTGGGAAATGAAAGAAAAATACAAGGTTTTATGGCTTTGTTTATAAATACAAACCTAAAAAATGTCACAGGCCAAACAAAAGGAACTAATTTGTGGATGAAGGGAAATACAAAGATTCTCGACTTTATTTAGCAGTGGACTTTGAGTAGACCATTTTAGCCCTGAAAGTGTTGTAATATAACTAAATCTCCACTCTTTTTATTATTTTATTTCAACTTAGAGTTGAACCCTGAAGTTCAGTCTTGGAATGCAGTCGGATAGGAAAGTTTTATTTATATTTACAGACAAATGTGTTTTTATGTTAAATAAAACATGTGGACAGTTTTTGTACAGTTGTGACTTAATCACTGCTCTGAGTGACATTCTGTCAGAAAATAGCCTTTTTTAGAATTTGTACATTTTAATGATTAATCATTGATTGTCATTTCAGTAATTGATTAATCACGATTAATTCGATTAATCCTTTTAGCCCTTTGTATTTTAGTATTTGCAAAATACTAAAAAACCACCTAAAAAGGTTGAACTTTTTTCTTTTCTTCATGTTTTTCTATGTCTGGGTTTTCTAAGGTTTAACGACTTCAGAGCAGCTCAGGCTTTAAGTTTAGGGTCTTATGGGACTATCCTGTATTTCCATATTAACTCTGCCCAGCCTCTCTGACGATGCCGCCATGTTCAGTTCAGTTTCCTGTCATTTAACACCAACCTGCTGGGGGCTTTTTGCCATGTCAGGAGACTCTTTGCCCCAGTAGCACTTCACCATCTGCCCCTCAATGACTGTCCCGTTTACAGAGACGATGGCATGCGCAGCGCTGTCATGGGTGGAGAACCTTCAAAAAGAACAAAATGCACCATAAGACAGGCACAGTTACTGCTAACATGCTACATCTAGAGGCTAAACGCCGTCTAAACCATCATGAACTCTAATACCTGATGAAGGAATATCCTTTCTCTGGAAACACCCTGACCTCCATGATTTGACCAAATGGTGAAAACGTCTGTCTTATCAGATGTTCTGGAAGAATCACAGAGGAGAAAAAATGTTATTCTGGTTGATTCTTCCCGTCTGGCAACTGGTGAGACGCCTATTATTATAAAGTGACAACATGGTGGAACAATGGCCTCCAGAGAATGTGGCACTCGCCTGTGAGACCCGACTGGATCCCGCCGCAGTACACCGTGCAGTTCTGTGGACTCGACTGATTCACCACATCATCAAACCTGAGTTGCTTTGACCCGTCTGGCAAAAAACAAAACAGACAAAATAACAGACTTTAAAACAAACACAGGCATCATGAACTAAAACCTGCTCCATAAAAAGTTCACATTCACTGTTTTAACGCTGAAGGCGCAACAGCAGGAATCAAGGCTGAATCAGATTAACAGGTTACCATGGAAACGGCCAAAAGGCTTGTTTTCCCAGTTTGGTTCGACTGACAACCAAAGTTGTAACATTTCCTACATTTTCAGCTGCTGCGATTCAAACGAACCAAATAAACCTGTTCCCCTCCCCGCCTGCGGGGGCGCTGCACCAAAACCCATTGAAAGAAAGGACATGAAAACCACTGAAGACACTGAGTGCAACTTTCTTCTTCATGAAATGTGCACAAAAATGGAGTAGCATCAGATTTTAGCATCTGACGGATTTCTTTTCTGTCTTTAGTAAAAAAAAACACAAGCCATTTCTCCTGCTAGCTTGTTTGTTTTGATTGCATTTACCCAGAATGCCCTGCACTGTAGACCACGTTCTGCTCTTGGAGCACTCCCCAGTCCGCTTAGTGTTCACATATGCATTCAAACCAAACCAGAGTTCAGTGTGTAGAGTTTGAATAGCTTTCAGACTTCCTCAAACAAACCAGACTCAAGTTTTCCAGAGAAGTTCTTAAATCTTAAATCCAAAATATTTACCTTTTAACAGTTTTGGTATAATTACTTCTCTGAATGTGCCATTCTTTCAGAAATCTGCTTCCTTATGATTAATCAATTACTAAAATAGTTGATTATTTGAATAATCGATTAATCGTTTCAGCTCTATGATAGATTACAGGGCTGTAATCCCAGATTGCAAATTCTCCATCCTCTCCATTGAAGAAACAGATAGAAATCTGTGTTGGCAACATTTGTTGAAAGTTGGTTGCACTTTTTAACGGAGTTTGTTGTGAATATAAATGAGTTTTAAATCAATTTGAAAGACTCAACAAATGCTGTCATTGCATTTCAGGCAATTCAATGTTTATTTTGTTATTAAAAACTGACCATTTAAATAAAAGAAGCGCAAATGGTTGAAATGAAAAATTCTGTTGAATGTGGCAAAAAAATTATGAGATTAATCGATTAATAGTAGAACAATTGGTTAAAATAATGGCATTAAGTGTCTTTAAGTGAATAATTTCCTGTCAATACTCACTGTCCTGAGCATTTTTTGGGGCCGGGGGTTTACGGGTCGCCCAGTTTGTCCTGATCTGCCGCCCTCCGAGCCACTGACCCGCCATGTGAGAAATCGCATTTTCTGCATCCTGAAACCCAAACAGAGGAACAGCGCCGCTCTTCAGAAACAACAACAAAAAAACTACATATATTACAGTTTTCAATTCTGCAGAACTTAAAAACTGGCGTTGGCAATGAGGAAACTGTGGTGTGTGACGTTTAGTGGCACTGGCTGACTATCATTTCATCTATTCTGAGCATTTTAAAAAGGTAGAATAATAAAGGAAAGACATAACCTTTGGTCTGTGTTCCTGTACTGAAGCCTTACCAGTTTGTTGTAGAAGGACACAAATCCATACCCTTTTGATTTGCCAGTTGTAATGTCCTTCACGACACGAGCATCTCTGAGGGGAAAACGAGGAAAAAAATAAAATCAGCTAAATTTAGAAAGAAAATCCTCAGTAAAAAAAGGAACCACGCAAACACAGAGTTTAACTCCTGTACTCTGACCTACACTGGATTAAATTAGCTACCATGACCTACTGCTTCAAAACAAACATGAACAAATACATGCAGCCTACAGTATGCTTTAAATTATTTCACCACATTTTGGCTCAATCCTAGAGATTACGTTCACAGATTACCATGCATTTATAAAATCTGCTGTAACTGCTATTCCTACAGACAGAAATGTAAATATATATATAAATATATATGAAATATCAGAAGAAAAAAAGGAATTAAATGGCATACGTGGCCTGTTAACAGATTTCTGTATTTTTCCTGGTCAATTCTTTACCACCATTATGCCGTTTGGACTTTGGACAGCTGTAAATTTTGAGAAATTGACATTTTCAGAAAATTTTGGAAGAAGAGGGTCATTGATCTACAAACAACACTACACAACTCAAAAAATGAGACAATTTAAGCAAAGCTGTCAAGGTTAAAAAAATAATAAAAAATAAAAAACACTGTTGTATCTGCAAATAAAGACATGTGGGAATAAAAAAATGTAATAAATAGAGGAAGAAAAAAAACTACATCTGAGTCTCCAGAGTGCACAGCTCCTTGCTGTTAGCCTTCAAGCTGCTGTCCAATCCTATGAGCATTTCTGTAAAATAACCAAAGGGCTATTAAAACTTCACGTTGAAGAAGTACTTTAGAGGCGGTTCAGGTTCACACACAAAGCTTGCATTTTGCTCTGAAGCGCTCGGTTCACTTACCGCGCTCTACTTGACAAAACGCAGGAACAAACCATAAAACACATCCAGATGACTGTTTAAGTCTGTTAGACTGGTTAAAAACACACACTGCTTTGCAAAAGTCTTCCTTCACCTGGAGCATCTTGAATTTGTCATTTGATAAATATTAAATTATGTCTAATTTTGAGGGAATTCTGATAGAAAACCGCAAATTATTAATACACAATTTTATGTAGTTTTTAACATTCATAACAAGGAAATCCTTCATTTGTCTGCAAAACGAGAATCCACACACCATGATGCTGCCACCACCGTGTTTCAACATGGATTTTGGGTGCAGCAGTAATTTTTCTGCCAAAAATGTTCATTGGTTTCATTTTTATTTGCATGTTTCCAAACTTTTCTTCTTGTGGTTTTTAATAATGCTGTTCTTCCCTCCTGAGCTGTGGGTCTCTGCTGCTCCTCCAGAGTTAGCTTAGCTCTCATTTCTCTGCTTCTTTAATGTTCAGCATTTCATACAAAATCATCTGATCCACAATTTATTTTTTGCAATAATTCATAATTATGAGTTTATTGCAATTTTTTTCTGCATAAAATGATCAAAATCATTGCATTAGAGTAATGCCGACTATCACCTGCAGGTGGCAGTATTTATTATATCTACTGAACTCTGGGGTCAAACTTTGACACCCAAGGAGTTCTGGGTAGAAAATACTTTACAGAAGGGCTGGATTTATATCTAAAACAAATTACACTAGACTTGATTAATTATGTTACTTCTGAAGGTAATTGGTTATTTCTACAATATTTTAAAATAATTTATCATTTTCCTCTCACTTCTGAATTATGTGGTGATTTTAGTTGATTTATCAAAAAGCTAAATCCCAATAAAATACATTGAAATTTGAAGCTAAAAGATGATGAATATGAAAAAGGTTAGTGGGAATAAAAACTTTTGCAAAGGACTGTATATAAGTTCATATTTAAAATAAAAATACGTATTAGTACCAGCAACCATGTCTACATGAAGAAAGTTTTCTTAGCAACCAAAATCCAATTTTTTATGTTCTATGGAGTATTTATAATGCTAAAACTGACAATAATTAAATAAATATGAAAATAAATAACTGTGAAAATAAAATATTTTTAGAATAGAATATAAATAGAGCATAAATAGAATTTATTGCCTCGCAAAGGTAAACTTCAGCAGCATCAGGATATGTAGGTTCACACAAAAGTTCCAAATTTATTTATTTAAACATATATTTTATAATTTTCAATTTCCTTATTTCTTCAGTTATTTAGTAATTTTATATGTTATTTCCTCACTAATTTATTTACTTGTCGACCAGCCCTCCGTAAATAGGAGGGCTGGTCCAAAAACCGAATGTGCAGAAGAAGAACGTAAACGTCACACAGCAGAGAAATTACTGCATGTTCTGCATGGAAGGCTGTTTGGATGCGTAGACAGAACTAACAGCAGTGGGATTGTGATGTGATCAACTTCACTGACACAAAAGTCTTTTATAATCTAATAATTATCATTTTCAGCCATGTTTACGTCCATTTATCCTCATCTGGATTCTTCTAGTGTAGAACTATGACACATGTCTCCCATCAGTTATGGAAAAGTCAGATAAAATACGACATTACTTTCAGACCAGATATGTATCTGATTCATTAATTTATTTTCTGGATGAAAAAGATCGGAATTGGGACGTTCAGATTGCCACAAAAATGTCAGCTCTCAGACACATTTGCCTGCTGTGTGAACGTATCCTTAGTGGGCATCTGTTTGGCGACACCAGATCTTTATCTTCTCAGAAAATGTTCTTTCTTGTGAGCATTTTGTTGAATCAAATCCCCAGTTGGATGCATGTAAACATGGTCACAGTTGGTGTTAGGCTTGCAGAGCAGCTTCTTAAAGCTCATTTTTACCCAACTTTTAACAAATCAAATGCAAAAACTGAGGAGCTCCGCTTTAAACACGCATTTCATTATAATTATTTTTAAAAAATGAACTTACGAGATTGCCCCAAAAGGTGAAAACGCAGCCCTGACATCATCAGTGGTAATCTCTGGATTCAAATCACCCACAAAAACATGATAGTGATCTAAGAAAAAGCAAAAACAGAAGCAAATACTTTAACATTATCTTCAAAATTCTAAATAATTATTAATCTAATTTTAAAACAGTGATAAAAACAATAATAAATTTACTGGATGTGTCTTTCTTCTGGCTACTAGGGGTGGTTGCCCAGTTGACTTTAACTTCCTAAAAACAAAAGAATAATTGAACAACATTAAAACAGCAAAAAAGATTTAAAAAAATAAATAAATATAACGACCATACGCAAGAATCAAAATAAACTTTATTTAGATGAGTTGACTATTTTATTTAATTTTAATACTCTTCCTCTCACCTTTCCTAGTATCTTCCTGCCATTCATGGCTGCCAGGGCTGCGGCTGCATCTCTGCGCTCATAGAACTCCACAAAGCAATATGGGTCATTGCTTGTGTGCTGCAGAAAAAAGCAAAATAAATAAATAAATACCATCAAAGAGTTCCTTTATTCAAATGACTCAAGTAAGAACTCAATTATCTAAATCCACTGTTAACACAGTAATATTTCAAGTGTTTATTTAAAAGACTGGCGATTCAGGGTGCAGCACCCATGCATGTTCATGGAAAGCTTACTGGAAGGAAAAAGTGTGAGTGGAAAGATGGGCAAGCAACCGACGTAATCACAGCCTTATATATATATATGAGAAATAAACCACAGCACGCTAAAGCAATCTGTAGGAGTTCAAGTTATTTCTTAATAAATGAACATTTTCGTGATGTTTTCGTTTCTCTCAGCAGCCAAGCCAGGATCTTTACCTCTGTGATCATCTTGCAGCTTTTGCAGGGTCCTATCTGGGTGAAGAGCTGTAAAATCAAGATCTCTGTAACATCCCTGGACAGGTTTCCCACATACCTAAAGGAGTGGATAAAATTTTAAAAGTTTAGTCCAAATACAGCCGGACAGTATGATTCAAATTAACAATGCAGCGGCTTATTTCTGTCGATTTTAACTTCTTCAGGTGAGGTTTTGGAGTGTAATTGTGACGTTATGCGCATAAAATCCAAGGCCTAACGCCAAAAACGGCTAATAGAAAGAGTTTAGCGTCAATACGCTCATCAAATTATTATTTAGTTATTAATAATCTCATTTAAATCTCGTGATTGAATAACCAGAGGCTGATTTTTGTTTAGTAATCGATGGTTGAGAAGCTAAGTTAGCCGCCGGTTTGATGTTAGCAAACGCTGCGAAATAAACCGCGAATATTGAACACTTAAAACTACTTACAGGGTTCTTGGGTAGCTTTCGTCGTCCATGGCAGATGTCGATTAAGACCTAGTCAGATATATTCGTTGCTAGGCAGATTAATAACTAAAGACAATCCCTGAAAATAACAACAACTCGTTAACTAGCTCAAAAGCTAGCTAACTGTGCTCATGGGTTACGTCACGCTACGACTTCCGGGTTATCCGTCGTAGTAAAAGCTGAGGTTTGTTTCAATTTTAACTGTAAAAATTTGTTTTCTTAGGGCATGTTCTGTTTCTGTCTATATTTACTGACACATTTATAAATAAAACAACAAATTCAAGAGGATCGGATAAACTTAGCTGTTTTTTCAAGCAAAGTAACTTCCGTAAGAGGCCTCAACTTCGGAGTGTGACGCAAGGGAGCGCTTGTTTTTCACACCAGAGGAACATGCTGTTGACTCGAACTTGAAGGACAGTTCTGGAATTGAGTGGATTTAATATTTGACCCACTTCCTTGACCCTCTACATATGTATATATATCTCCAATATATTGGATATTTATATGAATACAATTCCAATTTGACTAATGGAAATTAAGTAAACAGTTACATGGATTTAATAACACAATGTAAATATACCATAAATCCCACTTAACTGAGTTAGAGCTAAATTGAACTCATCCTAAGTGCACAAAGAAGCATTATAGTAGACCTTCTTCCAGCAGCTGCTGAACTCTATAACCACTGTAATCACTTCTTCCAACAAACACAATAAGAATTTATGGTACATTCTTGCAGGTATGTGCAGCAGTTTTATATTCATATATAATAAATATCTGTTGTTCGCACATTTTGTATATTCTTGCGCATTTTTTTTATAATTTTGCCCTTATTATTATATATTATTTTTCATTTTGTTTGATTGTCTTTTATGCATTAGTGTGAACCTACCTGCTTTTATGTCCTGTCAGATTTGCTGTTCAATTTCCACAATGTGTCGCAATAAAATATATTTCTATTCTATTCTGCTGACTCACATTGTCACTTGCTGCTATGCGAATATAATTTCAGTTTAAGGGAGCTGCCGGTGTTCTTATTAGCATTCCCCTTGACAGAATAAAGAGGAAAGACTGTCATTAGAGGTGTCACCGTGCCTACACTCTTTCACACCAGCAGTTACATAATTGTGAACCAAATCCAAGCAAATCTTTGGGCCAGATTCATCATCATCTGGGAGTCCCATCTATTTGGAGATTTGTTTTTATTCAGGAAAAATTTGGAACTCCCTTTTGTGTCTCGGGACACATCGCGAGGGGGAATCCTTCCCCTCTGCTCATCTTTGTTTACTTATTTATCGGTCTTTTTTTTTTTTAAATAAATAAATAAATAAAATGAGATGAATGTTATTCTGCTCGGAGTCGTCTGTGTTTGGGGTCTGAGGAGCCAGCGCGCTGCGTCCGCCGCCCCCGACATTAACCCCTCGCTATTTCCAGAAACTTCCAGCCCACTCCCCCACGTCACCAGTGGGAATCTTTAAAGCGACCGTCGCCCCGTGTAACATGTCTCAATACTCGGCCGCCTGTAACATGAACGCCGTGAAGACGCAGTCACCGATGCCCGCCGCGATGGCGACCAACGACAGCGAGCCTCTGCCGCTGGGCTGGGAGGTGAAGATCGACCCGCACACCGGCTGGCCCTTCTTCGTGGACCACAACAACCGGACCACCACCTGGAATGACCCGAGACACGACACCAGAAAGGTAACGGAGCCGGGATAATAAAGTTGGTGTGATTGTTAAATGTCGTTTTAATGCGTTTTGTTTACGTTGGTTTTGTTTCTCCAAGCGCGCTGCGCAGATTTTCCTGTTTTTAAATCCGTGCGCTGCGTTTGTGTTACACATTAATATTGTTGCCGATCGGCCTTGTTAGGCAGCGTCACCTCCCCCTCACTGACAGCTCATACGCCTAATATAACAGATGACCATTGCCGTTTTATTCCCATGCCATGATCTAACTCTATTATTATTGCTCGGTGAGTCACCGCGCTGCATGGATCTGATCCCTGTGTTTGGAAAAACGGCGATCAGATCGTAATAAACTTTTCCCTTACAAGGATTCAACCAGCTCTCGCCTCATTAGTAGGCAAAAGAAACCGCCTGACCTGTTATTATGATATAAGTAACGTAAAAATGAATAATAATGAGAGAGCAGAAAGTGATCGGATGTGCTGTGAAAACCCAGCCTGCCAGGCTGGTAATCTTCCCTCCCAGAAACAGACTCTTGTTTTCCAAAGTTAGTGTGCTGAGGAATCTGCTGGAAAGACACAGCTGTTGGGGGATAAAATTGGTGCAGGCAGTCCTGCAGTGTCCTGT
This sequence comes from Phalloptychus januarius, assembly GCA_902982915.1. NCBI lineage: Eukaryota > Metazoa > Chordata > Actinopteri > Cyprinodontiformes > Poeciliidae > Phalloptychus > Phalloptychus januarius. The sequence continues at coordinate 2,536,128 of CADWAE010000242.1, read as the reverse complement.
GCAAGCAGAGGGCAAAGGGTCGTTCACAGCTATTTCACCACCGAGGCTCCTGCTTTACATATAAATCCAGTTTACATGTAAACTGGACTTTTTGAGCTTTTTTGCAGGTTTGTTGAAAGTTTAAATGGGTGGGAACCTGTTGCTCCTACAAGGCCAAAAGCCAAGTTTCATCTGTGGGCCCACATCCAGTTAAAGGAGAAGTGTGATTCTGTCAGCAATAGTAGAAACATTTTAAGTGATTAGAGCAAAGGAGAAATAAAGAGAAATAAAGGATCTCCAGCTTAATATTTTGAGAAGTTTGAAGCTCAAGCATGAATTAGTTTTAATTTTTATCTAGGTTTCTATCTCCAGAAGCAGTAGAATAACCAAAGGTTGTACTAAAGTAAAGTAGCACTATTACAACATATTTTTACTCAAATAAAAGTAAAAAGTAACCATCCAAGATATTTCTCAATTACGAGTAAAAATGTATTTGGGAAAATGTTAAATCAAGCACTGAGTAACTAATCAAAAATTTAAGATTTAAATATTACAACATCAGATGGACCAAAACACAAAGTTAAGTGGAAATTTTTGTATTTTAAGGACCAAAATGACAAAAAAAAAATCATATAAGGAACAATAATAATAATAATAAAATCAGGCAAAAGAAAATGTTTCCTAATCAGTTTCTTTAAATAAAAAACTTCAGAAACTTTAATAAAAACTGCAGGTGTGTCAGTGTCTGGTGAATATTTGGTTAAAACGTGTTTGTTTTTCATTCAGTTGGTAGAAAATACTATAGAATAGAATAAATTTTATTCAAGAGTAGAAATACTTCATAGTAAAATTACTGAAGTGATACTACTCAAAAGGTACAGCGCAGTAAAAGATCTATCTATTATCTATCTATCTATCTATCTATCTATCTATCTATCTGTCTGTCTGTCTGTCTGTCTGTCTGTCTATCTATCTGTCTATCTATCTGTCTGTCTGTCTTCTTAAATTGGAGCGCTTTTCTCTTTCAGTTTATGAGCAGCAAGCAGGTCATAAAGTGAATCACCAATCAATTAGCTTGATTACTGATTATCTCATCATGCAGCATTTGTTAATGGGACTCTTAAAATTCTTAATCACGTCAACTGCAGGGTTTGTAATTAATTGGTCACAATCATATTTTAATCGACAGAAGAAGCAACATTTTCCATTCAAAAACCTTTTGGCTGCTAAATTATTGAATGAATCGCTTAGCAACAAAATATTTATTGATTTTAATCTGTTACTTAGTTTATTCAACCACCGTATGGGAGCAAAAACTCCTCATCATTCACGCAATTTCTTTGGAAAAAAAAAACTTATTTATAAATCTGATGCTAACGTTAGCATCTGTGCTGCTGCTACATGTTTACTATTCAGATGCTACTTTAGGCTTGAATAGCTTCGCTGTTAAGCTAACTTCTTATAGCTAAACTTGGAAGCTCAAGTTTTTTTGTATTTTCCAGCATTTTATCAGATCTTTAAAAGCAGAAATTAAACCCCAGTGGGCCAATCAAGCAGCTTTCTTTACGGACTTGTGTGTCAGATTTACGGGTGTACCAGAAACGCAAAGCAAAGGTTCCGACTCGGTGCTTTTGCGTTAAAATGTTTTAACCCGTTAAATAAGTACAAAATAAATAGTTTTTTCTTTTTCTTTACAAGATAACCATGTAATCCCTTTCTTTTCTGTTAGATTTCAAACTACTGTCTATATGAAGGAACCTACAGCAGATTCTCTTTTATTCTTAATGGTGGTGCACCGATCCACATTTTACCGGCTAATACTGATTTTCTTTTTCAGTTTTTTTTAAATGTATTTTATTTTTTATAAGTTTGTTCTGTTAATTCTGATTATGGTTGATTGCTGAGTAAAAAACAATTCAAACTGAACAATTAAATGTAGCAAACATTGACCATGAATGTTGCACCATGTTTAAATTGGGTATTTTTTAAGAGATTAGCTGGTCAAACACTTACTAAATTGTATTTTCCTATTCAATAAAGGCATTAAAACAAAAAATCCCCCCATATTTTAGGGGAGCAAAGAACATCATGCAAAGAACATTATGTTCTTTGCAGTGTATTTGAGTTTCCTAAAAAAGTAAGTTACATTTTAGGAGCATATGGCTTTAAATGAGGACAATTCCTTCATTTTCTGTTGGATCAGAAACTCTGACGGAACCTGCAACAGATTTTCTTTGACCTTTTAATTTTTACTATAGCTGTTCCTGATTACTGCAAGATTATAAAGCGAACAAATTTATTTCCAACACAACCTTGAAAAGGTTTATATACTTAATGGAGATTTGCTTGCAAAATAGGGAAAAACTGTGATGCGTATTTTTTATTATTATGGTGAATGTTTTTTTTTAGTTCTGGTTGATAAATTAAAACAAACTCCACTCCAAAAAGTAGATTATTTGGATGTAAGGCCCAATATACAAAATATGTGATCTATATCATTAGTTCAAGACACAAAATTCTGTTAAAATAGAAGAAATACTGGTTAAAAAATTCTAATAAATTCACTTTTCTTTTACGGTATGTTGCAATAATCTGTCATTAATATGCTGGAAGTGTCTTTTAAATGACTGACATGTAAATATCCATTGAAGGAAAAGAAAATATCTGAGCCTAAATGTAAATATTAATACAATAAAACACATTTTACCATAAAAATAATTGTATTCTCAAATGCAGACTGGTAGATGTTGTTTTCCTCTTTCCAAAGCACAGAAGTGAGACTTTTAGCATGACTCTGAGGAAATGTTCAGCCTCTCCCTTTGTTACCGTCTGACACTGAGCGAGCGATTTGTTTTTTAATGCACCAACGTTTGGGACAGTAAAAAATCCTGAGACAAACTCACAAAGAGAGTTACAAGGGAAGAGGAAATTCCAGAAATTTTACTTCAATAAGAGCAGAAATACTTCATAAAAAAATTACTCAAGTGAAAGTAAAAAGTGCAGCATAGTAAAAATATATTGAAAGTATTTTTTTTCCAAGAAGTTACTCGAGTAAATGTAACTAGTTACTACCCAACTCTGCACATTGATATTATCCATGTAATAAAAATGCAATAATAAATGTGGTGATCACTATAAATAATGCAGTTGTGTGTTTAAAAAGGTTGTGATCAGTCATATGCTTGATTTTTATTACAGATTCATATAAATAATAAAATTATTTGATTCCAGTCAAATTTACTATAAAATTCCCATTCCAGATTCGAGACGTGTCAGCAAACGGGCCCAGCGTATCGGCAGAATTGAGCCCTGTGGAGCCTCTGAAGACGTTTGTGAGAGAGATGAAGCATCCGATTCTCCGGCCGGGTTACATTCCCATCCCGGTCTACCATGATGGAGCAGATGTGAGGCAGCAGCAGCATCCGTGCTACTCCTACATCCAGCCAGTCGCTGCACAGAGCGTCCGGACCGAGGGGCCGACGGCGCCGCAGACGTCAGGGCTCCACCACAGACCCAAATCGCCGCTGCTTGGACACTCTGACGCCGAGTGTGGGAATGCCGGATCACCGGTTTCACCAACGTCAGAGGTACTTTACGAGTTTACGACGCCTTTCATAGTTAAAACCTGATCAAATGACCTTTAGCCTTTATAGGGAGGATGCAGGAAAGATTAAAATTTATTAGTGATTTAAAAGGAGCCAATTATGTCTGTATAATCAGGTTTTCTGGAAGTTGGTTGAGCATCATTGAAATTGCTGCACTTTGCTAAAGTATTCATAAAGGAGAACTCGTTAAGAAAATGTATAAATGATAAAATATGTTTGAATCTTTATAGGAAATGATGCTGTTGATATTTGAAGGACCAAAATGACAATAATTTATATAAGGAACAAAAAATAATAGAATCAGGCAAAATAAAATGTTTCCAAATTCTTTCAATTAAAAACTTCAAAAACTGAACTTCTGGCTAAAATATGTTTTGATTTTATTCAGTGGGTAGAAAATCCTGAAATTTTACTCAAGAAAAAGCAGAAATACTTCAAAATAAAATTACTCAAAGTGCAACACAGTAAAAATACTCCTAATAGTATTTTTTTCCAAAAAGTTACTCAAGTAAATGTAACAAATTACCCAAATCTGGTATTTTATGATATGTTTATGATATTGTTTTCTTCCTTCCTATTTTAGGTCAACATGGCCGCCCATCACCAGTCAGCGCGGCCCTGCAGCTCTGGTCTCCAGCCCGGTTACATCCCCATCCCAGTGATCCACGAGGGCGGCGGGGGCCAAACGACGCCTCACATGAACCCGTCGGTTTACGCCCAGCGCGTTCCCTACGCCGAACATCAGCCGCCGTTCCATCATCGCCTTCAGACGGAGGACTGGCCCAGCTACCCCGCCGCGGCACAGCCTCCGAGAGAAAGGGCTTCCCCGACTGCTTTCCCCCAACATCGCGACGCCACGTCTGCTCACCTCCCGCCTCACGTCAGGAGCCACTCACCTGTTAAGATACAGGTGATGGGCGAAAGGCCACAGGTAATTTCACTTTAATTTGTGAACTCGGTAATGAAAATGAAAATTGTTACCATGTTGTAACAGTTTGCTATGAGGCAGACTAGTGGCTCACGTTAAATAAACAGAAAATAAAACTTTTATTAAGAAAATAATATAATGGCAAAAATTTTAAATCAAAGAAGTTTTGAAATGACAATTTCAGAAATTATTTTTTTCTGAATGAATCACTCAGAAATATATTATCATCCATCCATCCATCCATCCATTTTCCTGCACCCTTGTCCCTTACTGGGGTCGGGAGGGTTGCTGGTGCCTCTCCAGCTATCAGGCGAGAGGCCGGGTCACCTGGACAGGTCGCCAGTCTGTCGCAGGGCAACACAGAGACACACAGGACAAACAAACATGCACACACACACTCACCCACCCCCACACACACACACACACACACACACACCTAGGGAGAATTTGGAAAGACCAATTAACCTGACAGTCATGTTTTTGGACTGTGGGAGGAAGCCGGAGTACCCGGAGAGAACCCACCATGCACAGGGAGAACATGCAAACTCCATGCAGAAAGACCGAAGCTGGGAATCGAACCCAGAACCTTCTGGCTGCAAGGCAACAGCTCTACCAACTGCACCACTGTGCAGCACCAGGCCTGCTGTCATGAATTAAATAACTTATTTTTCTGTTCCTCTCTCCTCTCAAGGCTCCACAGCGTGTCCTGTCAAGAGAAATGCCCCAGAGGACGGAGCAGGAGCATCAAATCGTGCAGCAGAAACCCGAGAGCATGCCGGTTCCCCAAATGCTGCACACTGAAACAGACACCCCCAAGTCACCGCAACCACAGCCGCTCCAGCAACCTCAAACGCATCACGAAGCATCTCCGCAGGCTCAGAAGCCGGAGCCGCCGCCACACCACATGGCCGACATCACGGTTCAGATACCTCCAAAACCAGAAGCCCAGGAGGCGCCAGCTGACGTCCCGCCTGCGCAGACCGAGGCAGAGCCGACGGTCAAGTGCCCGGTACACCCAGGTCTGGCTAAAGTGCAGCAAATCTTGGAAAGAGTCGCCAAGTTGGAGCAGGATGTGAAAAGTTTCAGCGGAAAAAAAAATGATAAGAAATACTTGCTACTGGAGGAGCTCTTGACCAAAGAGCTGCTGGCGCTAGACTCTGTTGACCCAGAAGGCCGTGTGGACGTACGGCAGGCGAGGCGGGACGGCGTCCGCCGCGTGCAGACCATCCTGGAAGAACTAGAGCAACTGGAGGAGCAATCTGCCAGTGAGGCTGCACTGGATAGAGACAGTCTGACACAGAAAGGAGAGTCCAGCATGATCACTGAGAGCCTGGAGAAGGAGAGATTATAATGACTGAACACCTCATAGTGAAGAGATTCCTCAACCTACAGCATTTGTGGAAGTTGCATGCAATGATTCAAAGTGTTGCTATGTCCATTCAGCACATAATCGATGGTAGCTCAGTGGAACTGTGTTGTTCAAGCCATTGTTGTTGCCTTTTTGTTGTTCCAGTATCTTTAAAGCAAGACTGCACTCATCAGTGAGTTCATCTTGACAACATTGTTAAACATATTTTTGTTTCAAGTACGAGGCCTTTATGAATAAACGGAAGAGAACGGAAGTATTTTCTTAAGAAATTATATTTGGAGTTGCCTTTTGTCTGATTAAATCCTGTATGAAGCTTTTCTTGATCTAGTCAGAACACGAGTTGGGCTTTAAAGCAGAACGCCTGAGTCAACAGAAGCAAATTTCTCCCAGTGAATGCCATCTGTTCTTGTTGGAGCTGCTTTGTCACAAAACACAGTGCATTTGTTTACTACGTGCTGCTTTATGGCATATTGCTGATTTTGCTGTCTTTGCACTTTGCTGTCACTGAGAATCAGGGTTCCTGCACGATTTCTTACGTCAACGTCCCATAATTTGAAAAAGAAAATGTTTCAAAAATGTTTGCTGTTTATTTTGGTTCATTTTCAAAATATAAAATCAAAAGTTCAGGATAATTTAGATGTTTCAACAGCAGTGAGGCTTTAAATGTGGAATCTGACTTAATGGGTTGGATGGATTGACTTTGGATGGATGGAGTTTGGATGGATGGATGGATGGATGGATGGATGGATGGATGGATGGATGGATGGATGGATGGATGGATGGATGGATCCAGCATCTTTACAACAACAGAGGCAATAAATTCTGGAACTCCTTTATTTTTTCCATGTTCTGTTTTTATTTTTCTTTAACAATTAAAACCTGGAAAACCTTTTCAACAAATTCCAAAATTTTCCAAAAATTTTCCAGGCTCCCCAGGAACCCTGGAAGATGCTGAAAAATCAGCATCCGTTCACGGCGTCTTTCGGTCCTGCGTCGAAGTGTAAACGTCCGCTGGTTCCCTCGCTGCTGCTGCCAACCATGAATCCAGAGTTTCTATGAGATTTCTATGAGTATTTTTGGTACATGAATGTGAAACGTCTAGCCAGGGTGTGATGCACATCTGCCCAGATGTGAGACAATCAGAACATTTTAACGACTGTCAGAATGTCCTCATAAACCTACCAAAGCCACAATCCGTAATAACTCTTGACCCATTACGGGCCTCGAAGCCTTAAAAACACCACCTCTGTAAAAAATAAAAACAAATCTGTAACCCTCCGCCCGGAACTATTTTATTACAACTGTTTGTGAGATAATTTGCCACTGATGAGATTGTGAAACATCACAGCCTGACATGCATTCACAAATTATGGATCGTGGCTTAGTGCTCATTAGCAGCTGGCTGATTCATTAATTATAGGAAGGCACATTTGTATAATTGAAAATAAAATGTTTTGACTGACACTTCAAGAGTTTTCTGGTTTTCTATGAGGGATTTTGTTTGATTTTGAGGAGAAAAATATCATATTTACTTAAATCTCTGTCAATCTATCAAGTTTATTTGTAGGGGAATATCATCCTCTAAAAAAGGTGTAATTTGAGCTTAAAGATGCTAGTCGGCTGCTTCCAGCTGTAAAACAATACTTTGTTACCATGGTTACACATCATTCACAGCATACATCAATTGTTTGCCTGAAGCTGAGCATATTTATGAAGGCTTTTCAACAGCAAGGCTCCTGCCCTGTTTTAGCCTTGATTTAAAGGAACTCGTATTTCAACTGCTTGGCAATTTTCTGTCAAGTCGTCTGGCTCAAGAGGTGTTGGAGTAGGGGATATAGTCCCTGAGAAAAAAATCTAATTTGAGCTTTAGAGATGCTAATCAGCTGATTTGATTTAAAGGAACCCAGTCTGTCGGCTCTTTTTTCATTTTTTAAGGTCATACAGCAAGATGTTGGAGTAGGGGATATTGTCCTTAAAAACTGTGCAATTTGAGCTACAAAGGTGCTAATCAGCTGTTCCAGCAGTAAAAAAAAAGACCAATTTGCCATGGTTACACATCATATCAACATGCATGATTCGCTTGCCTGGAGCAGAGGACATTTATCACACGAAAAGCTTTCAAGCACAAGACTTATGTCTCTGTTAGGTCAGCTGCTTTTCCTGTAGGGGCACTCGAATCATGACTGAGAATATTATCTGACCCTCGCCCAGTAACAAAACTATAAATAGAAAAATATTCAACAAGTATGCCGTGTTTGGAGGCCATAAAGAGAAAAGCGGGTAATCTTTAAAAAGAAAATATGAGGGTCAGATAAAATCGGACAGGAAGTTTTTTCTGGAAAATTTCTGAGTGACCTCAAAATTTCAAATTTTTTCTAGGAAATTTTGACTTTTCAAATTCAGAAATTTCTAAATTTTTTCTAAAGAATTTTTTAGATTAAAAAATTTTAATTTTTTTAATTTTTTCTTGCATTTTTTTCTTAAAATTTAACATTTCAAAATGTTAGATTTTTTCTTGCTTCAAATTTCCTTGTTTTTGTTCTGGAAAATTTTGAGATTAGTATAAAAATGTTAAGATTTTTTTCTAGCAAATTATTGACTTTTTAATCTCAGAAATGTCCTTGTTAATCGCAAAAGTTTTGATTTTTTATTCTTCTTATTTTTTTTTTTGGCATACATTAAATTCTCCTTTTTTCTGTCTAAAATGACACTGGGACATTCAACCATCTGCTTCCTGCTGTACCTGTGCAGCGGTGATGACGTCAGGTCACGTGGTGTTGTTTGGAGCAGGAAACGTCGGTTACGTCCTGAACGGCGACACAGTTTCCCCACTCAGTGATGAGTATCTACCCCCTGGTATGACTGTGGGAAGGTTGCATCCTCTCCTCCTGTCCACGGGAACTTTGAATATCAGCATGTAGAGGCGGAATAACCAAATCCGACTTGGATACAGCTGCTGTTAGCGGTGGACGCAGCTAGCCGCCATCTCTCGCTAGCGGTATAAAAGGATTAAAAGGAAAAAAGCCAAGCTAACCGCGGCTAGGCTAGCTCCGGTGTTAACCTCCGAGCCGAGGAAGAATCGCACCGGGTCCCGGAGAAGAGCTTAGAGGTAGCGGGGTTTGCGTGAGCGGAGGGAAGAAAATGGAGCTGTTTCAGGCTAAAGACGATTACATTCTTCAGAGCGGGGACCAGGCGCTGTGGTGCAGCAGGAAGGACGGCAGCATGGCTGTCAGACCTGGTAGGTACCAATGACAGCTGCTGGAAGCGGTTTCATTTACCTTACTGATGACTTTTTAATCACAAATCCACCCCTCATTCTCTCCTAATTCCTTTGTCATCCGCTCTGAAACCTGATCGCTATCAGTAAATATGACCAAACTGACTGATGTGGGTCAAATAGAATTAAAAACGCGCCGTTTTTACTCTTTATTGTCTGTTTTTGGACGCGCTTCTGTGTAAATCATCGCTTGGCTGTTATTCAAGGAGTGCCAACACCCCAAACTGACTTCAAAGTTGTCAGCCTGCTTCTCAGGTTGCAGTCCGAGGCTTGAATTTGACCGCTTAATCTAAGCTGAACGCCACGCAGGAATGTACAGAAGTAAATAAGAGCAACATGCGTCCATGTAGAGGTGAGGCATATGCACTTAAGTTTTATTGCGATGTTCCGTGATAACGATAAAAGTCACGATGAGAAGAACTATTTATTATTACTTTTTTGGCTGTGACTGCCTGGCACAGCAATCAGACAGAAATACTGCCCATGAAAAACGTTCCATTTGGAATACACTTCACTAACCTACAGTAACTGCAACTAATCATATTTTAAAATGTATTGATTTTCATTCATACTTCCATTGGGAAAAAAAACTGTAGAAAATAGTTTAGCAATCCCAAGAATACAGACAGTTTTTGGGGTTTTTAAACAGCATTAATTAGTAATTAGCAATAAATCATTATTCTTATGATAAGAAATTTATCATAATAAACGATACAATAAATGCCCTCCCCTACTTCCACGTATTTATATCAGATTTTAAGGAATGACTGAAATTGGAAACGCAGCACAACAAACAAAATTTGTTTCCGTGACAGGCCTAATCCCAGATGATATCATGGATTATTATTCAAATTTTCCACATTTGAGGTAAATTTGGGCACACATGTGGGTGTATTTAAAGGCAACACCGCAAACCTTCTGCTTCTTTATGCGATATCATCAAAAAATACAAATGAGGTGATGAGGATGAGTGTAAAACTCCAGCCGTGCGTCAGAGTTGATTTTATTTTAGTATAAAAAAATCTGTATTTACAGTAAAACTGTGAATACTGTACTGAAAGACCACTCAGAGAGAAAGAAGCCATTACAAATATCAACAGTAAAGCTAGGTTTTAGTTTGCAAATGCACTCAGAGATAAAGATCTTAATTTTCAGAGACATGTCCAGTGGTATGATGAAATCAAAACTGAAGTTTTTGACTAAAATGCATTTCAATGCAAGACTGAGAAAACCATAATGTATAACATGATCTTATAGTTTTTATTATAAGAAACATTACCAACCAGCTCATCTGTTTCCAACATCATGGTGTTAATCTGCACACAATTTGTTGCAAATCACTTTTTAATCAAGATAAAAGGGCACAAAGCAACTAGTTGAGAGCTATTTGGACTACTGTCATTGGTATCTTCTTTGTTTTTGACTTTTTATGTGATTCTTTTTGTTTTGCACCCCAATTTTTACATTATGTGACTGCAGTAAACATCTTGGTTACCTAATCTGTTATATATACACATGGATTAAGTAAAGATTAGATCCAGAATAAACGGAAAGCTGAAATTATTTGGGTTCAGACAATGCACTTCAACATTGATCTGTTTTATGACTGGCAGATATTCACAGAAACCAACTCTGACTCAACCAGGTTAAAAATTGAAAGCTTTAGAAATTAATTTGAAATTGGCCGAAGGTTGCTTGTCGGATGTAGTTTTTACTAATGCCAGCTTGATTCTTGTGCCTCTTGTGATGTCTTTGATGTATGCACATACAAAGTAGAGTCAGTTACTCTTTTCTTTGGTGCACTTTGCAAAAATGTTGAATTTTGTAAAATCTTACTCTGTAAAACATCCTTAATTACTTTCCCGTGTTTTAGTGTTAGTGTGTACATTTGTTGGAAAAAAATACAATGTACAATGTACAATGTACAATATAAAAAATGTATTTTTTATATATATATATATATATATTTTTTTTTTTTTAAAGGTTTTATTGGCTCTAGTGGCCTCCATCTAATAGTTAGTGGACAGGAATGAGGGAAATGAGAGAGGGGGAAGACATGCGGCAAAGGTCGCCAGGCCGGGACTCAAACCTGGGACGGCTGCGTCGAGGACTAAGGCCTCCATATGTGGGTGTGCTAAACCCCTGCGCCACCAAAGCACCCCATATATATATTTTAATAATTTAGCTACTTTTACCTGTCAGTCAGTGGGCGGGGCTACCACTGTTTCTGTCAGTATGATCGGTTTAAATGCTGATTCACCAATCAAATGTTGCACTTTATTCAATAAGCAGAATTGGGAGTGTAATTTAATTCACAGCCTAAATTAATTAAGCACTAAATTAATAATATGTGGTTCTTAGCATAAAATAACTCCTAAATGTCATTAAAAGAACCTTATTGAAATAATTATTTAAATTTGCATAGTGATATGTTTGTTTATGTCTGGTAGGACTGGACAATGTATAGCGCAATAGACAGATGATCAATATCAGTAGATAATACATCTGATAGGAGATTAATTAATCAATATATGAACTATCCACTGAACTCCGATCCAGAACTGCACAGCATTCTGGGAGTTGTAGGCAGATGGAAACGACTTTAGTTTCTGGTGGAATCAACTAAGTCATTCAGTCTTTGGTTACCTAGCAACTCATTCATTCCTTGGTTACCTAGCAACAACCTGTTGAGTAACTCTGCTACCATTTCTCATAACTGCTTAAAAGTAAAAAAAAAAAAATAGTGCAGAGTGAAAACTGGACAAAACAGGGAAGATAATTTCAAATCTTTACAACAAAAAACAAATCAATAATTATTGATATTGACTGATATGAAACACTTGTATCATGTTTTTCAGCCATATTTTGCCCAGCTCTAATATATGACATTAATTTATTTATTTCCAATTTTATTTTGAAAATAAAGAAAAATTATTGAGTGATTTATTTATTGTTAACTTTGTGGCTCTTTGTGTTCTCAGCTTAAATTACCGAAATCCTTAAATATGGACGTATTTATTCATATTTAGTTTTACAAATTAATACGGTAACGCTCCAATTACACGTACAAATATATATATATATATATATATATATATATGCCTCTAATTATTTTCACACTTAAATACTTATAAAAACACTTTTTGTTTAGTAAAAATAATTTTTCCTATTTTATTTCAATAAGAAATCAAGTTGTGGGACTTTTATTGCTGTGTTTTTAAGGGAGTTATAAATTCAGGACTGCTGAAGCAAAAGAAAATATTTTCACTGAAGTCCCCAGAAGGCCCAGCACATTATCCCGTTGTGTCAGCTGTGCAGCCGGCCTGAACAGGGCTTTGGTTGCACCGCTGTTTCATTATTTAATTGGAAAAAGGGTTTCCACTCCTCGGTGAGTTTCCACTCCGCTTTGCTCTGCACAAATGGAGAAAGGACTTTCGGCTTTCCAGGAGAACTTTTTGTATTTCTTTCCTTTCTCCTCTGATCTGCAGGTCTTCCCTTCTCGTCTGTACATTTTAGTTGGAACAGGAAGAGTTATTGTCTGAGGCTCATGTTCTCCACCCGTAGCCACACCCTCCGTCTTTTGCCAGTTTCCCAATGCTCTAATCCAGACTCCTTTACTAATGTGGAGCAGTCCAGTCTGTTTCTCACTACAAACTCACACAACTGTCTCAACACTTAAAAAAGAAAAGAAAGATAAATGGAGGCTACTTTATTACAGTAAATTGTAGTTTTACTTATAGTTTTAAAGCTTGTTTTCCAACATTGTGTCAACTTGCTAGCTACTGAACTATGTAGACCAACTCGTCCTGTTCTGTTCATTCTCATCATTTGAAACAAATCACACAACAGCGACTCATTTAATCCCTTTTCTGTTTAAGCAACTCTTCACCTGTTGTTGGAACGACAGGTTCTCACGCTCGCACATCTCCAGAGTGGGGCTGAAATGATTAATTGGATTAATCGGTTTAATCGCGATCAACCGTGATCAACCGTGTACCCCGCCTCTCACACGGAACGATAGCTGGAGATAGGCACCAGCAACCCTCCCGACCCCAGTAAGGGACAAGGGTGCAGGAAAATGAATGGATGGATGAATGAATGTGCTGTTTATAATGCGATAAATCAATTAATCGTCAGAATATTTAATTAATAATGAGAATAATCAGTTAATTTGTGAAAATAATAAATTGAGGAATCATCAGAGAAATCAATTACTTTGTAAAATTGATTAATCATCACAGCAATCGATTATCAGTCAAAATAACCGATGAATTATCAGAATCCTTGGGTAGTCATCAGAATAATCAATTAACTTGCCAGAATAATTGATTGCTGGGATGATCGTTAGTCACATTCCTCTTCCAGAAACATCTTTTTGTGTCTCGGCGTTGGGTCATTTGGTAACTGATGTTTTGTTCGGTGATTTCAGCCACAGACCTGCTGCTGGCCTGGAACCCGGTCTGCATGGGCCTGGTGGAGGGACTCATCGGGAAGATACAACTGCACACTGGTAGGAAGGGGGGTTTTGGTTTGTCGCTGGCCCGTATTTTTCCATGTGTGTTCAAGACAGCCGTGTCATCAGTATTTGTCATGTTTGTCATGATTAGAGGTGTGAAAAAAAGTGTTGCTGTGCAAAGATGAGCAATCTGGGCTCTGTTTATGCAGGCCTCAGCATGGGTAAAGATCTCCTAAAAGCTTTGAACTTAATTAATCTTTTTCATCATTGCATGATTGAGCAGTTTTGAATTGTAAAATTACATTATTTTTTGAAAAATGTAGAAAAATCTAACCTTTAATTTGAGTACATTTATTCAGTGTGGCAAAAAAATTATATTTTCTTATTAAAAAGTAATTGAATTATTTATTTGTATCTTTTAATGTGTTTCTAAATAAAAAATCTGCAGAATGTGCCAATTTTGATATTCATCAGAGTAATCGATAAATTCGACCTGACGTAACTCATATCATGTTTGCTTTTATTTCCCATTTTAAATTCAAGCTCCAAATAGTCACTTGTGATGTGTTAAAAGTGCTTCACACAGACAATCAGCGTTATTTAAATATATTTTTACCAGAAGTGTCTCTGTTAGTAGAAGCTGTGTAGCGTCTTCACACCTTAGCGGTTCTGCACCAGTTGACCCAGTTTCCTCTGCTTGTCTCTTATTTTTCTCCCCTCTTGGCAGACCTTCCTCTCGGTCTCGTATTAATCCGTCAGAAAGCGCTGGTGGGTCAGTTACCGGGCAACCACAAGGTTTACAAGATCACCAAGATCGCTGTCATCCCCCTTTCTGACGAGGAGCCTCAGGAGCTGGAGCTGGAGGTAAATCACACACTCGTGGAAGTCCCAGATTTCTCCTCAGATACCGAATATGAGCGTGATTCATCCCTGAAGCTGGAAGTGGTGGGGAATTAACTCTGGGTTGCTAAAAATATAGTTCTACACCTGAAATGACATTAAAAATGAAACCAAACATGCTGAATGGTGCTAAGATTTCAGTTTTCAGGGAGGCTTCCTGGATGGTGAGACTGAATATTTTCAAGTGAGTAACAAACGGAGGAGGATGAGTAGAGCAGAAGCTTTTAGAGCCGTAGTTTGTTCCTGCACAGCAGAGTAGAAATGATGTCTGTCGTCTTTTTGACGTCGAAATCCTGTAGATCCGGGTGTCAAACTCATTTGCATTGATAAAACTGTCGACACATTAATGAATAACTGCCTCTCTAAATGAGATAATATTGAACATCTTTTCACACTGATCTGTCCCTCCAGGATTTTGATTGTTTTTATGTTTTTTTTGCAATGAAAATCACAATTTATGGTGCTAATTTAGAAATATTTATAAGGAATTTTAATGATATTTTTGTGCCAATGTTTGATGTTAAATGTGATATTAAACGTGACAATAATTTGACATCAAGTTAAGGATGCAAAAATTATTTGATTTAAACCAACTTATATAGGAAACCAATTTGGCAATCAATTATGTTGGTTTAATCCAACTTTAGTTGGTTTAAACAATGGTCAATTGCAATTTTTTTTTACCATATTTTTAATGAAAATCACAAAAAAAATGTGGAGATCTGCTGATTTTCCAAAATTTTGGAGGGACTTATAGATGTAATTTGGCATTTAGAGGGCCACATAAAAAGCTATGCTGGGCCAGATTGGGCCCCCGGCCCTCGAGTTTGACACATGTTAAATTGGAACCAGAACAATAGCTTGTAAAATTATTCCTACCCATTAAACTTTTCACGTTTTGTCACATTACCACCAAAGACTTCAGTGAACTGTATCATGATGTTTATGAACTCGACCAACACAAGGTGGACTGCAGGAGTGCAATCACAAAATCGATGCATGATTTTCAAAATAAAGCAGTGGCAGAGAGGCGCAAACACGTAGAAAACCATGAGACGCAAACACAAGAATGATTGAAACTCCAGAACCAAAACTATAACTGCAGCAGAAAAGAGCAGCAAATAAAGAGTGCTATAATTACGGAAAATAGAAGCTAAATATATATCTATATATAAATATATATATATGTGTGTACACATGTATATACAAATATATGTATTTACACGTGCATGACAAGCCGCGCCACCTGGGAGTCATTGATGTGTATACATGATATATACATATATATATACACATGATATATGTATATATATATATATATCATGTATTTATATGCATAAAAAATCCTGCGATTACAATTAGGCCTTTGCCAGCGCTTTGCTGCTCAGACCTAAATATGGTGCCCCCTAGTGGTAAAGGGGTAATTTTTGTTCTTTTTTATTAAAAGTATTTATTCTCCTGCAAAATTATTGCACTCCTATTGAATAGTTTTGTGTTCTCTCGCAGTAATTTACTAGTTGGTTAATGCGCCATCTTGAATCCTGAAAGCCTTTCTGTTATAAAATAATGTTTTGTTGTATTTTTTACATATTTTAATATCTCATTAGTGACATTTTTGAAGTTTTATAACTTCTTTCTTTATAATACAATTGCACCATAGACTTATGTGCAAATGCAAAAGTAAAACACGTCAATCATTGGCTTTTCTTCTCTGTCTATTCCTTCTAAGACATAAATAAAAACTTTATGTAAGAAAAAAAAAATCCACTCAAACTATTTGGATTATTTTTGAATTATTCTAACATAAAGTCAGGTTTGATTGTGTCTTTTTCATCTTGGTAGTCTGAATGTTTAATAAAGATCAATTTTCATGCACAGTCCCATCTCCACCTTTAGCAAACAAACATGAACAGGCAGTTAATAGATGGATTTCAACCAGTTACTGCACCAAAGACTTAAGAATGTAAACGCACGTTTTCACTGAGGCTCTTTAAAAGTTTACATATGTGCAGTTTCAAATTGATATTTATCAAATGTATACAAAACAGAGCAGGGTGTAATTTTTGCTAATTTAAACAAAAGAAAAAAATCTCCTCAGATCCCATAGGGATAAGGGGACAGAAAATGTCTCTTAATAAGACATTTTCTCTGTACCAAAAAAACCCCATAAAAACAAAAAACAAAACTTGCAACTGGCAAAAAGAAAAATGCTAATCAAAAATGCTGCAACCACGGGAAATGGGAGCAAGAGGGAAAAATTCTGCCATATCCAACAACGGTAAATATGAAACTCGCTTCACAAAATGTGAGTCCTCAAAGCCACTAGGGGGAGTCTGGAGCAGCTAGTGTTACCTACGTAAAGATGGTGCTATTCTATAATATTGAAAACACTGAGTCTTTGTAAAAGACATGAAATAAAATGCAACTTTTCTTCCTTCAACTTTCTTCTGGACTTCCCATTAAATCATGACATCCCATCTGTACTCAGTGTCGACTCCCTCTAGTGGTCTGGAGGATTTTCGTTTTGTTTGGAATGTTTCATACTGGCTCTAGTTTTTGCTATTTCCTAAATCTTCCCATTTTTCATTGCCATTTGTTTTGCAAGTCAAATGATTTTGCTTCTATTTTCTGAGACTGCAGCATATTTTATTTTTAGCATTTTTTCTGTTGCATTTGTTTTTTCTATTTGTGTGTTTTGGAGAAATTTAAAGCAGAGTTAGGTCATAAAAAACATCCCAAGCTTTTCACATCTCACATTGTTCAATTCATCATCTGAAGATGGAGAAAGGATTTTAATTTACAATCCTGCCATTACAGGCCTTTAAACTCAATTTATGAAACCTCAAACCTCAGTGCTGTGGTTGGATTTTTAGCACAGACCTGCAGCACAATAATTAGTTGTTCTTTCTATAAATCTGACCTTTATAGAGGAGTGTACAGCAAAAACACTAAATCTTGCCAACTATTTTTGGTCTAGTGCTAAACTGTCTTGTTTAGTACAGTTGAAAAAAAAAATAAAAACTAACTCATAAATAACTTTTTAGCAATATATAGGACCTTGTTTTAAGTAAATAATTCCTTACTATAAATTAAATAATTCCTCTTCTACAGGCAAATTATTTCACTATTAAGACATTTTTCCCATATTATAACTGAAATAATCTGCCAATGGAACTAATCATTTTTAATCAAATTAAGGAATTATTTACCTAAAACAAGCTCCTATATGTTGCTGAAAAGTTACTTATAAGTTATTTTAAGTGTACCAAGATATTTTCACAAGAAACCAGACCAAAAATGCTCAGGTTTTATGTTTTTGCGGTGGGGTAGATTGTTGAGAATGCATCAAGACGTCTTGATTGTGTTGGTCCTGTAACATGTAGAAGAAGACGCTCCGGATAGATAAAGCTAAAACTTAACATTTACTGAAGTGTGTGGTTTTAACGTGACTAAACAAGAAACACTTCCTATTTTAGTGAATAATGGCAACTCTTTCCCCTTTAGCTCTTGTTTGCAGAGAGATGCTACCAGATCCCCTGAGTTTGTCGTTTGTTTTCGTGTTTCTGATGTGAAAATGAGCGTTTTAATTAATTCCTCGCAGCTTTGCAAGAAGCATCATTTTGGAATCGACAAAACGGAGAAACCGGCCCAGTCTCCAGATGAGTCAAAGCTGATGAAAACTCTGAGTCAGATCAAATCCAACGTGTCTGTTCCCATCAAGAAGAAGGTATTTCTGTTCGAGCTGACCTTTTACCTTCCTTGTGTTCTGACCTTTGAGGCGTCTCATGCTGCTTCCTCTCTCCAGTATTCCCCTGCGTTCCAGGTTAAGGAAAACAAAGAGAAAGAGCGCCTGGAGCGGCGGCTGCTAGACGAGCTCTACAAAGTATTCATGGACTCAGACTCGTTCTACTACAGCATGACCTACGACCTGACCAACAGCGTGCAGCGGCAGGGAGACTCTGATAAGTCCAGCTTACCGCTGTGGAAACAGGTGTGAGAGAGACCTCACTGATTTCTAATAGTGGGACTCTATAGAAATTTTAGGGCTGAAACGATAAACCGTTGACTAATTTAGTAATCGATTAATCTTTAACTGGATGATACAGACTGAAAAAAAGCCATTTGGTAAAAAAAAATGTATATATTCAGAGCAGTAATGACTCCAAAACTGTACAACAATATAAATATTTTTTACTTCAGATTAACAAAAAAATCGTGTGTGCTATAAATACACAGATGTGTTTTCACATGTTGAAAATTTAGCCAAAATTTGTCAAGTGGCAGTTTTAGCTTTGCCTGGTTCAGATTTACTAAAGAAATGCTGTTATTGCATTAATCTCAAGTGGGCCAAGCGATGTCGTCCATCACTGTTAGTGGATGTCGCTTGTGCGTCAGATTTATGGATCTACCAGAAACGCAGCTCAAAGGTTCTGGCTTAGGATTTTTGTATGATTAAAAAAGAGAAAGAGAGATTAATTGCATAAAAATATATGTAATTAATCAAAGACGCTGCCCTATTAATTTGTTTAAATCCGTTTCCACTTTGACTGACTGACTCTCTTTTTTAAGGTGGACGACCGTTTCTTCTGGAACAAACACATGATCCAGGATCTCATTGATCTTCAGGTAAGTAATTAAGGTTCTGATTCTACTGAATGAATATTTTTGAGTATTAACGTAAAAAAAACCCTGTGTTAATTTCTATGCAGGTCCCAGAAGCTGACTTGTGGGTCATTCCGATCATCCAAGGCTTTGTCCAGGTGGAGGAGCTGGTGGTGAACTACAACGAGACGTCAGACGAGGAGCGCAGCAGCCCAGAGACTCCGCCCAAGGAGGTCATCTGTGTCGATGACATTCACCCTCGCTTCACCGTGGCGCTGATCTCCAGACGAAGTCGGCACCGCGCAGGCAGGTGTTCCCACGAAGTCCCACCTGGACGCAGGAGAGCGTTGAGTTAACACACTCTGCTGGCTAATTCTTTTTGTTGCAACCTTTCTTCTGATTGCATTCATTCAGTGGGGTAGTAACCCTGCAATAAGAAATAACGAAAGAAAAAATCATTTGTGCTGCAGTTATTGACGTAGTGGTTCTCAGAAAACAGATGTGACTGAAGAAAGCTTTTTAAAAATTGGATCAAAGTGTTTGATTAAAAATCCACAACTTCTGTTCTTTTTTTTTTTAAAGAGTCATGATTCAAAATGGTAATGTTAAAAAAAAACATCCCATTGCTAAGGTTGGTGAAGGATCAGTGATGCTGTGGGCCGACTTCTCTTTCTTCTGGATCTCAAACATTTTAAATATAAAGAAAACTGGAAGGTTGATCTTACAATGATCCAAAACATATTTCCAAATCAGCACAGGAAGGGTTTATTAGACAAAATCAGGATTAATCCACACCCAACTCAGTCCAGAGATGTAAGTTCTGTTGTAAACCTCTGGAGCTGAAGAGAAGAGGTGGCGAGATTGTGCAAAGAGGAACGGTCACAGATCTCTATCTTTCTTGTGAAATGCTGCAGCAGAAGACCAAGTGCTTTTAGTTAA
Source organism: Phalloptychus januarius (assembly GCA_902982915.1). Taxonomy (NCBI): domain Eukaryota; kingdom Metazoa; phylum Chordata; class Actinopteri; order Cyprinodontiformes; family Poeciliidae; genus Phalloptychus; species Phalloptychus januarius. The sequence goes on along the minus strand of CADWAE010000242.1, from coordinate 2,516,073 downwards.
AACGTTGTTTATGAACATTGTAGGAGTACGCTTGTAGAGTGCAAGATAAATTCATTTTAAAGTGGACCTACCATGATAAAATCACATTTTCCGATTTTTTTCGTACTTTCATTTGCGTCTCAACTTCTAAAAACACACCCAGCTGTTTTTTAACAAAACGTTATGTTTTTTGGTCAAATGAGCCGTTTCAAAAACCGGTATGATATGAATGTAATGTCATATCAGAGACATTATATGTGGGGGTTGCTGTTACCTAGCAACCCCAGCAGAGTTCCGCCCGTTACCTAGCAACCCCAGCAGAGTTCCAGCACATTTGTTCAGCTGGTTTTTGCTGCTGTCTGGGCTGTACAGTGGCTGCTGGAAAAGGCAAGAGTTTTGTTGTTGCCTTTCCATCCAGAAACCACTTACAAGAGGCCCTAAAACAGCTCATTCTGAAACTGAGCAGACTAAAATCGGATTATCCAAGAATGATTTTATGCAAAAAAAAGTAAAGGACATGTTTTGTGTAACACCATAGACCTATCCTAACCCGCTCAAGGAAACATATTTAATGGTTTTAGACATTTCTACCAGGAGTGAAAGTGATTGTAGAGGGTTCTGTTCCTGAACTGTGATGAAGATGAGAACTGTTCTTCTTCTCTTAAAGGGATGCGGTACAAGCGCAGAGGTGTGGACACAGATGGCCATGTGGCGAACTACGTGGAGACGGAGCAGCTAATCCACGTCCACAGCCACACGCTGTCCTTCGTCCAGACCCGGGGGTCGGTACCCGTCTTCTGGAGCCAGGTTGGGTACCGCTACAACCCCCGGCCGCGCATCGAGAAAGGTCAGAGGAGCTGGGCTATCTGAACCAGGGAGATGTTCACATTTAGGGATTACCAAAATATGTTCAGAAAATGTGACTGCCTTCTCTTTGCTCCTCAGGGGAGAATGAAACGATGCCTTACTTTGCTGCTCACTTTGAGAAGCAGCTTGAGCTTTACACAAAGCAGGTCAGTTTGAGTCACAGCGCAGAGATGTTTGAGGGTTTTCTATGGTTACTAATGTGAATTTAACTCCGTTTCTCCATCTGGGGATTTACATTTTGAACCCTTTCCAGAAAATTTATTTTATTGCTTCCATTCTTGAATTTTTTGAAGAGTAAAGTGTAAAGTGTTTCTTAATGGAGGATGTTTAATATATTGGCATCTACATCAACGTTTGTCTGTTTTTTAATATATTGGTTTTACTCCTGAAAGTAAAACTGAGGACGCAGAAAGTGTATGGAAATATATGCAATAATGAAAACATTCAATAATAATGCTGTGTTGGGTTTCCCTGGAGAAATTGAACTCTATTTTTCTACTGCTTTAGACGGTGTTTTCTCCCTTAATAAATGAAACCACAATTGAACTGCTTTTTGTATTTATCTAGGTTATGTTAGGATTTTTTTTTAACATTTACCATTATCAGAAACTTGACTAAAGAGTGAAAAAGAGAAGAAATCCCTTTGGGACCAAACACATTCACAGCCCTGAAGTTGTTTTCTTTAAACCACATGTTGCTTCGTTAACTAATTGCAGGTGATAATTAACTTGGTGGATCAGAATGGGCGGGAGAAGATAATCGGGGATGCGTATCTGAAGCAGGTCCTGCTGTACAACAACCCAAACCTCACTTACGTTTCCTTTGACTTCCACGAGCACTGGTAGGAAAAAACGCTGAGCCATGAATGAGCTTTGTATGCTTTACACTCACTTCCTCTTTGTAACTTCCTGTTTCTCAGTCGCGGAATGAAGTTCGAAAACGTGCAGATACTGACAGATGCCATTTCTGACATCATCACCGACATGAAGTGGGCTTGGTAAGTAATGCCTCTGTCCAAAACAAATGCTGCCAACATGAACACTAAAACATAGGTGGTTTATTGATACTTTAATGTTTGGTTCATCTCCATATGAAGTAATAGAGAACAATTCAATGCATTGTTTTTTACTATTTACAGAGCAGACAGAAACTCCTGATTTGACCTAAAAATAATTTTAAAAGAAGTTTAACTCGACCACATTTTTAAACTAACATGGTTCATCTTTTGTATTTTTCTGGTAAAATTTGTCTACTTTCAGATGATGCATTTGTTATTGTTAAAGAAATTACAGTTTTCTGTTGCATCCCTCCAAATTGTTGCGAGGAAACAGAGTTCTGCTCATAGACTTTAATGTTATTTGACTTGGAAACTCCTCATAAAGTCTGGATGTAAAAAGCATCTTTACATTGTCGTGTTAAACGCAAAAATCGATGTAAGAAGTTGAAAACCTCTTCAAACAGGCAGCAGACTTTGCTCAAGATTTTCCAATACCTTGTTCTGTTTTTGAACCACAGCCGCGTTTTCAGCCCTTATTACTGTAAAGTCCTGGCCTCTTGCACCTGCTGTCTGGAATCGCCATGGCAACAAGAGAAAATTACATTACAGACTTTCCTCTGCAAAGTTTACAAATATTCTTCAAAATAAGACTCTTAATCTTTCATAGGCAGATATAATATTCAGATTCCTAATGGGTTTATAACAGAGATTAAAAAATTATGTATTATTTTAAAATTAAAGTTAATAGAAAATCCTCCAATTAAAGGTACAGTCTTATATATTCTGCCATGGGTGTACACTGGAGATACGCTTTGTCTTTCAAAATAAAATCTTCAATGTATCTTATTGAAAAAGTATGTTCCAAAAGAATAATGGAAACAAAAGCCGAGATGAAAAAAGGGATGATGTTCACTTTTCAAAATACAGCCTGAGGAACAGAAAATAAAAGTCCTGGAAAATAGATTTTAATGGCCTACCAGATGATTTACAAAATAAAAGTCTTTTAATGGGTTAGCTTATTAGGAAAGTTGTTCCATAATTCTTTGGGGCTCAAAACAACAACAACATCAATCTTAATTTGTTCATGGATTGTCCATTTTATTATTATTTAAACATTTTTTTTGACATGACTAAACAAGCAACGTTAATTTATGTTGGACCTCCAAGTGGTACCATCAATATCTCTTGATCCATTTTTTCTAATTTTTATTAATATCAGATTGAAATTGTGTTTCTATGGATGCGGTTAATTTCTAATGACTCTCCATCTGTCAGGGTGGACCAAGCTGGCGTCATCTGCAAGCAGGACGGGATCTTCCGGGTCAACTGTATGGACTGTCTGGACCGGACCAACGTGGTTCAAGCTGCCATTGCTCGAGTTGTGATGGAGCAGCAGGTACGAGTTTAAATTAAATACTCCTAATAACAGAAACCTTTCAGTCTTTGTGGATTGGGACGAAGAAAACTAAACTGCTCTTGCATTAATTCTTTCTGAAAGATCTTCAGAAGGAAATATATGAACTGATGTTGTATATTTTTATTTTACCATCCTGCACTGGCGTTGTTTTAGACCCGCTTTCATTTCAGTAGTTTTTATTACATATTTCATATTCTTCTAGCGGCAAATCACCGACTGAGTTTTTAGCTTTATATAAACATTTCCATTATGCCACTAATTTGAACTAAGGCTATTTTATTCTAAGAGCAGAGAAAGTGAGTTCAGTTTTTTCCAGGTGTATGGTTTATAAAATGCCACAAATATCACCTGAAACTGCTCAGTACCAGTCAGCTGGCTGAAAATAGGCTGAATATATTTCCCTTATTTAGGTGAACAACATTTTTTTCTGATTAGAATTATGTTCTGTTGGAAAAACAAAACTAAGCAAACATATTACAAAATTCCTTGCAAATGTTTCTAAAGTGCACCACAAAATCAGTGATTTTGACTGCAAAAAAAAAAAGACAAAACCTTGGATTGACCGCCAACCCTGGGGGAAGGGAAGAGATAAACTGTTGGGCTGTGGTTTGAAGCTGATGAGAAAAGTTTCTGTTCTGTTGAGGGGGAACGCTCTCTTTAATGAGTTGCAATAAAGAGTAGAGAAGTTTGGTCTAAATATGCAGCAGGGTGTCATCTGCATAGGTCTGAACACGACACTGCCGAAAATGTAACCACGGCGACGGATGTGGTTAGATAAAAAATAGACCCGAGGACAGAGCCCTGTGGTGCACCTGGCATGACTAGAAAGATTTGATTTAGTCAAGTAGTAACAGAGAATCAAAAATTATATTCTACTTAACAACATAAGAACAACCATAAAAGTTAGTAGAGTGTTTGTTTTTTTGTTTACAAATGTTTGTTTACATTTGTGTTTTTCATTGAAAATAGTTATAAATTACATAAGGGTAATTGTGCACCTATATTTGTTTTTACAGCAGTAGCAATCATTGTTTTATAATCTGTTAAATGAAAGCAATAACCTATAAAGAGCTTTTGGAGGCAATGCTTTCTAACAAAAAAAATCTATGACCATATGATGATGTAATGTAGTAAACGTCTCCTTATTGTAGCTAATCTGAACAATAAGCTCGTTGCTTTGCCCTTTTTTGATTAATAAAATAGTTTCCGTATAGTACACATACTTCGTAGTAGTAATAGTTGGCCAAGGAAGAAGATTGATTTTGTTTTATTTACAACTGAGCCTCTTAATTTGTCTCTCTATATTATATTATATTTAAAATATCAAATGTATTTAATGAAATAATGTTTAGAGCTGCAGTGTGTAAAAATATTCTTTATATATTTGCTCAAACTGTCAGATAATTTCACTTATTTTAAAATCGTTACCTAGCAACGCCAGCCAAGCCAGCCCGTCGCCTAGCAACTAAATTCTAGTTCCACTGACAGATTATTTCACGTTTAAAATACTTTTTTCCCCAGTGGAACTAGAACTTTCTAATCTGTATTAAGGAGTTATTTACTTAAAAGCTACTATATCTTGCTGAGAAATGACTCAGTTAGTTTTGTCTTATTTCAAGTGAACAAAGATATTTGCACTAGAAACTAGACCAAAAATACTTGGTAAGATTTTTGTGTTTTTGCAGTGCAGCATGTTATGACAGTTCATGAGACAAATAATCTGTAAAAAGATTATTTGAAGATCTCCTCCATTTTCTCATTGAGCTGCTATTGGTGTCTGGTTGTTTTTGGTGCATTACTTCAATCAGAGGCGGGGCTTAGCGCTGTCAATCATCTTTGTGCACTTGCTGTTAAATGTACTAATGGTGAAGAAACAACTCACCATTACTGAAAAACTGTTTATCATCATCGGTAGCCTGGCTAACTAGCTTAGCTAGCCTATCAGGAAGAAGATGTTAGTATTGGGAAAAAGCAGAGGAGCTTTCACAGAGTTTGTTTCATAAAAACCGTTTCAACAAATATGTAAAAAAATGAATTCATAAAGTTGCGTTCTGCAGCTTTAAAGTTGGTTTCCACGTGTTTTTCCTCTGTGCAGCTGAAGAAGCTGGGTGTGATGCCTCCAGAGCAGCCGCTGCCTCTGAAATGCTACAGGATTTATCAGGTCATGTGGGCTAACAACGGCGACACCATCAGCAAGCAGTACGCAGGAACAGCCGCCCTCAAGGTAGCACCGCTTCCAACTTAGCTATCTTTGTTTAGCATCCAGTTCTGTCTTCACACTGGCGACTCTGGAGGTTTTGACACGACTGAGAAAAGGTTATGTCACTGTTGTTGTCACAGGCTGTGCTGTCCTAAGCGTGCAAATGAAGTGCGGTTGAAGTTTTAATTAACGCGCTGTTTGTTCTGCTTTAACAAAGGGAGACTTCACGAGGACGGGGGAGAGGAAGCTGGCCGGCGTGATGAAGGACGGCGTGAACTCTGCCAACCGCTACTATCTCAACCGCTTCAGAGACGCTTACAGACAAGCAGTCATTGGTATGGGGGCTCACACAGGCGCAGAGGTCACCTTAGGGGAATATTTTCTGTGTTTCATTAGATTTTTTTTTTATTTGATGGCAAAATCTGAAACCTGTCTGTCATTTTGACGGATTACATACAGACGTGCCCAACGATTTTAACTTAACGTACAGAGTAGATCGGCGAGGTAACTAACACAGCTCTGATTTCGACAGTAGGATCTAAACTTTGACTGAAGTTTAACAATCCTACAGTTCATGCAGAACAGAGAATACCAAAGAAAACGCTTTGTTGTGTTTAGTAGACAGTCTACCTGGTTAAAATAGAAAGTAATGAGTTAATTAGCCTGTAAGAAGCGGCTCTGCCTTCCTCTGCTGGAGCTGCAGAGATTCAATCCTTTCAATCATCCCAGAAGATTTGCACTTGACTCATCCTGCGTTACAGCAAGCAACAAAACGGAGCTGGATGACGTCAGAGGAAGCTGGGAGAAGTTACGCTGCTTATTCAAGAGGTTCTCTGAAAACAAAGCAGTAAAATGTTCATTAAAATACGTCGGGTTAAGACTCAAGCCTCTAATTAAAGTTAGTCAGTCGGGTCGGATCGGGCTCAGACTTAATGGACGGGGTCTGGGTGGGGTTGGATCTTTTAGGCCTGATCTGAACTTTAGTGCAGATTTCTCATCTAGATGTGAACCAGGAGGAAGTTGAGAGGCTTCGGACCGCAGCAGGTGAAGCCGATTAATTTCATCGTTCTGCCAGTGGTTTTCATCTGTTTCATTAATGTGTGATGGAATCGTGAGTCGAATTTGATGAATATTAATTAAACCACATAAAAATTAAATCCAACAGAAAAGCCCATGTCAGTATCATTTAAAGATTGGCAGATGCAAGAATTTTTTTGACGCCTCCTCTGATGGGATGTAATGAAATCTGACTTTCTGGTGAATCTGCTCCTCGCAGATCTGATGATGGGTTTGCCTGTGACGGAGGACCTGTACTCCATCTTCAGTAAGGAGAAGGAGCACGAGGAGAAGGAGAAGGAGAGCCAAAGAGGAGCGCAGGAGCAGGTGGGGCTGCTGCTGCAGACCTACATGCAGCTGCTGCTGATGGACGACGAGACGTTTCACGGAGGCTGGGCGCTCATCAACTGTGACATGAGGTGAGAGTCTGTTCTCCTGCAGACCTGCTGGAAAACCAGATTCATCCGTTCATCAACGAAGCAGCAAGGACTAATTTACATTATTATTACGTTAATACATCAATAATCAGTCAAATCTATCAAAGTTGCAACTGAAGGAGGAAATTTCTCCTCATCAGAGAGTTTGTATCTGTGTCACAGAGTAAGAAAAGAAAAATTAAGAGAATAAAGCTGAAATATTAAAATCATAATATTGCAAGAAAAAAGTTATATGGAATAAACTTTTATTACAAAAACAAAGTTACAATCAAACGAGAATAAAGATGCAATAATAATATGAGGATAAAGTTGTAACAAAAATCACAAAATAAAGCAGTAATATCATAATAATGTTACTACAAAAAAAAAGTTGTGACGGTAATACGAGACTAAATTCTAAATAAAACAAGAATAAAGTCACGATAACTTTAACTGGAATAAAGTTGTAGTAATACGTAAACGTCATAACAAATACAAGAAAGTTGTGATAATATGAGAATAAAGTCGTAATAATAATGCAATTATAAAGTCTTAATAATTCAAAAAGATATAAAAATAGTATGAAAACAAAGTAATAAACTTTTATTATGTGGGCAGCTTAATAAGCTGAATCTGGTGCAAAGCATCTATTATTATTAGCTTAGTTTATTTCTGAATAAACTAAACTAATATTACCAGAATAAAGTCGTAATAACACAAGAATAAAACAATCCCTCAAGTTAACAGGACCAGTCAGGAAGCAGCTGGTGAAAGTATAAAGATCTGACAGGAGCTCAGTTTTTATTTTTATTTTTTCCCTGAAGCCTCATTGATGCGACCAACAAAGACGTGGATGTTCTGCTGCTGCTGTCGGATAAGGCCTACTACATCGCTTAGTAAGTGGGATCCAGACCTCGCCCTCCGCTGTGTGTCGGCTGACTAACACTTCATTTCCTGTTGCAGCTACGACGACGAGGCGGATAAAGTCAACCAGTACCAGCGTCTCGACTTGGAGGGTTTGGAAAAGATTGAAATCGGTGAGGAGTTAAACTCAAAGGAGAAGTCGTTCACATGCACTGAGTCACCCAACACTTCCTGAAAGTGTGCTTACAGCTTCTCAGTAACCTTTCAGCACCATCCTCACTGAATATGATTCATGACAGCAGATTATTGAAACGAAAACTGGAGAAAAAGGATGTGACGGGGTTTGTGCAGGTCCGGAGCCCACTCTGTTCGGGAAGCCGAAGTTCTGCTGCATGCGTTTGCACTACAGGAGTCAGGAAACCAGTGGCTACTTCCACACTCTGAGGGCGGCGACGCGCAATCCGGAGGACGACGGGAAAGGTAAGGAAGCAGAGAAGAAGAAAAACATCTTCTTTGGTTTCATTTTGGATCATAAATGTCCTCAAAGGACCGTTGTAATGATAAAACTCATTAAAGAAACTGCTGCTTTTACATTAAAACAAACTCAGTACTGGCATCATTTAGTGTTTTTCTACCAAAAACTGGATGATAAAAGTTCCCAGTCTGGTGTTTTGGTTTCAACTAGCCATTTATAAGGACGTTTCTGTTCACAGAGAATTCATAATTCATCTTATTTGTTGCTTTAATTTTGGATTTTGAAAATGTCTTCCAGTTGCAGTGTTAAATATTCAGCTAACTTTAAAGGTTGCTGATTCTTGAGAATATGTTCTTGCATTACTGTTATAATATTAAATGGTCTCATATCAACAATATTGTTGTTTATCGCAATAACTTCTGGAACAATTTATCGCCCAGAAAAATTATCATGACAGGCCTGTTGGTGATCTCTACTTAAAGTTAAATGAAACCGAACTTATTTTCAAATTGTTGAAACTTAGTACATAGGCAAAAACTGATTTGACTTGATTAATAATATAATAACATGTTAGAGGGCCACTTAAGAAGTAATGGTGGGCCAGATGTGACCCCCGGGCCTCGACTTTGACACCAAAGGTGTTGAACATGAAGTGACGACTTGCGTTGCAACATTTTTTAGATACGCTGCAGTGCATCGCTGAGATGCTCCGCATAACGAAGCAGGCCTCCGGGCTGGACCTGCTCGTCTTCGAGAAGAAGCTGGAGAGGCGAGTATGAAGTAGCGCAAAACTATTCGTACCAGTTCTGTCACCTGTTGTCTTTTACAAACACAAACTTCACTGCATTTTCACACCTGATAGTCCAGTAGATTCAGTTCTATTAGGGCCACTGAAGGAAACAATACAAAAACCTCAGAAGAAAACATTGAACACAACTTTCTTGAAATGTGAACAAAAATAGAGCAGCGTATAAAGATTGTGCTTATTTACTGCTGTGAATAGATTTTCCTCTGAACAAAGTCACTCAAGTTAACAATTAATTGCTGACTATTTCAATTAACAATTAATTACCATTAATCATTTCAGTCCAGTAATTGTGGTGTTTTGTCTGCAGGCGGCAGAGTAAACCTCATGAGGACATTATGGGGATCCAGAACAAGCCTGCCGGTCAGGCTGCTGGCGGCTCTGGACTCGCTCAGGGGAAAAGCTTCCTCCTCAACAAGTTCTCCTCCCTCAACCAGAAGGTGAAGCAAACCAAGACCAACGTCAACATCGGCCCCTTCAAGCCGCTCGGCAAGCTGGGGAACTTCTCCAAACCCGACGTGACCGTCAACTTCCTCAAGCCCACCATGCACGTCAACCTGTGGAAGTCAGACAGCAGCCTGGAGACGTCGGATGGAAACCCCGGCGCCGCCGCGCTGGGCGTCCGGGGCGACGACCGCTACCAAAACGACTCGGACTCCGACTCGTACAACTCTGACCCCGAGCACTCGTGCTCCGGCTCCTTCGAGAAGGTGGACTACGTCCTGCCCAGCTGCGGCATCGTGGTGTCGAACCCGCGACTGGGCAGTCGCTCGCAGTCCATCGGCAGCGGCGAACTCAACGTCCCGTCTGTGATCCACGTCACCGGCTGCCAAGATGGCGTCTCTGACATCAACGACAAGTCGCCTGGCGCCGCGTCGCTGGCGGAAGAAGCGCTGCTGATCGACTTCGGGACGCCCATCGACGCCTACTGCCAGCAGTTCGTTCAGGACGCCCAGACCAAACCAGTGGAGGTGTTTGGTGAGCTGCCGGCGGCCGGGGTCGCGCCGCCGCTGCAGAAGAAGAAAACCCCCGCAGACTCTGAGCAGTCCAACCTGCAGACCCAGAACCAGGACGCCCAGCTGCCCCGACCGTCCCAGCTGGACGTTCAGACCTCTACCTCAGGTTCCAATCTGCTGTCTGTCCAGCGGCCCAGCTCGACGGCGTCGGGCGGCTCCCAGAAGAGCCTCAGCTCCCTGATGGAGGGCAGGACCGTGCCCGCCGAGAGCAACGGCAGCCGCGTCGTGTCGCCGTTCGCCAAGATCCGCAGCTCCATGGTGCAGGTGGCCAGCCTGACGCAGGCGGGGCTCACGCAGGGCCTCAATTACGCAGTGGCGAAGGTCCAGAAAAGCCCCGACCCGGACGCTGTGAGTGAGGCCCAGGAGAGCGATCTGAAGGCAATGTTCACACAGTGCCAGACGAGGATCATCCAGATCTAGAGCGCCGTTTTTCTCCTCCTGTAGCAGGATTTCTGGTCATCTTGAAACTTCGCGTGTGGTAGCATCAGCAGCTTGCACAGTCATTATTAGGCCAATAAATGTGCTCTTCGATTCGCCCTTAAAGCTGCAGTATGCAACTTTTACAAAAATGTTTTTTTAAAAACACAAAATCTCACCAAGTATTTTGGTCTAGTTTCTAGTACAAATATCGTCGTTCACTTGAAACAAGAAAACTAACTTACAAGAACTTTTCAGCAGGAACTTTGAGCTTGATTTAATAAATAATTCCTTAATATATAAACATTTTAGTTCCACTGGCAGATTATTTCATTTATTTCACAATCGTTTCCTAGCAACGCCAGCCAAGCGCAGAGCCGTCGCCTAGCAACAGAGTTTTAGTTCCACTGGCAGATTTAATTTAAAGCGAGACATATTTCCCGTGCTAAAACTGGAATAATCTGCTAGAGGAGCTTGTTCTTTTTCATCAATATTCAGGACGTATTGACTTAAAACAAGTTCTTATATCTTGCTGAAAAGTTCTTTAAGTTAGTTTTGCCTTGTTTCAAGTGAACTTAGATATTTACATTAGAAACTAGACCAAAAAAACTTGATAATATTTTGTGTTTTTGCAGTGCAACATGTTGTAACAGATAATCTGTGAAAAGATTGATCTCCTCGCTGAGCTAGTCTCCCAACCAAAAACCACCATCAGAGCCAGGAGGAGGGGCTTAGCGCTGTCCCTCAATCCTGTGAAGGCGCTGCTAAATGTGCTAATGTTGAAGGAACAACTTTCCGTTACAAGAATCGGTGGCCAAGCTAACTAGCTTTAGCATCCATGGCAGGCTATATTGTGGTGAACTAGCTGTAGAATGATTGACAGCGCTAAGGCCCGCCTCCTGGCTGTGATTGTTTCTAGTTAGCACTGGGAGAAGGCGGAGGAGCTTGATTTTTGTTTTTTTGTTTACAGATTATCTGTCTTACTTTGTCACAACATGGTGATATTTTTTAATAAAAGTTACAAAATGCAGCTTTAAATGGGCCTTACCACTCCCTCCCATCATGACAGCGACCATGTTTACATGCACACAAGTACGGATTTCCTACTTTTTTGTTGTTTGATCACTGATTTTGTTTTTCCACGCCACCTTGCACACTGAAAAATATTAATATATGTCCTCCTGTTTGGCTTATTGGTGCCTCACAGTGGAGAGTGCTATGTTATTAGCGTACCAGCTGGATGTAGAAATAGAATAATAACAAGGTTAAGTTTTTTTGTTTGTTTGGAAAGTAGCAGATAACTGGGATTAGCAAACATTCCATATAAATCCCATAATAGGCATAGGTCTGTATGAGGTGTGATAACCGTGAGGGAAAAAAACAACAAATATTCAAAATAGATTTCAAACAGAGTCAGCTGTTTATAGTAGAAAAATTAAATTCTGACTAATTATAGAAAATTAAAGTCAAAATTCTGAGAAAGAAATCTGGATTCTGAGGTTCAGAGTTTTAAAGCACCTTAAGTTTGTCAGCGTTTTGGTTTAAGTGAAGCTTAAAGCTAATTACATCCCTGCTGTCCTTGTTAATGTTAGCTGGTTAGCATTAGCATTATTTCATCTGCTTCCTGTTATTAGACCTCAGTCTGTTTTAAAAAACTGAGTTAACAAAACAAAACGCTATGTTGTCGGGAAACTAGGGCCTGAAAATAATTTTTAAAATGTTTGCAGAGAAAGTGTTCACCTGAGGAAATTTTACCATTTTATAAAGTTAAACCTTTTTAAACCTCCATATGCTACGACGGAGTATTATGGCCAGACTCGGAGAATTATTATTCAATCGCTAGAATCAAATTATAATATTACGAGAGTAAAGTCACATTATTTAATAAATAAAAATGCTAAATTATCCAAAAAAGTGAACATTCATCATTTTAATGCATTATTATTGCTAATATTGCTACTTTATTCAGATATTGCAACTTTATTCTCATAATATTACGAATTCTTGTATGATTGTTACTTTATCCTTAAATTATTTCAACTTTATTCCTGCAATATTACTTTATTCTGGTATTATTGGGATTTATTTTAGTATTACGCTTTTTTGTTTTGAGTGCGGCTTTTGTTCCATTATTATAACTTTATTCTCTTCACGACTATTCTAGTATTATTACAACTATTGTATTCCTTTTTTTTTTTTTTCTCCCAATATTACTTTATTCTGGTATGATTGCGACTTTATTTTCATATTATTCCAACCTTTTTGTTTTATGATTGTGACTATGTTCATTTATTAGCCCTTATTCTGGTATCATTGCAACTTTTTTTGTATATTTTCGTAATATAGCAATTTTGTTGCGTGATTGAGACTTTTATTAATGTTTTTGTTTACGACTTTATTTTCGTAATTAAAAAAAAGATTCTTGCCTTAAAGACTGGCCTTAAAGCTCCGTTGTGGTAAACAAACCCACTTTCTGCTCCATAAAATACTTCAGTTTTCAAAGTAGTCCACTCCGCTGATCAGGTTCTGCTACGTTTTTCTTTTTTTGTATAACTTTTACTTTCTGAAACTTGAACATCATGACATCCCAACTCTGCTTGTGTGTAACGTCAGAGGTAACATCTGGCTAGCATTAGCTGACCTGCTCTGATTTAATCATGTGCTTCATTTCATTCCATATATACAGATCACCGCTATGCTGGACCTGAGCTTCTTATAGAAATAAACCAAATCTGTGGATCCCAAAGGATAATAACGTTCGGCGTGCTACCCTCCTCTGTATAAACGTACCGAGCTAGCCAGATGACATGCTGTTCGTACTTATTAGCTAACATAAGTGTTGTCGAATCACTTAGACAGTAGGAACTAGTGAGAGTATCCTGGTTGTTCATATGTACAGGGAGTCGTGTTTGACCCCAAACGCTTTTCTTTTTGCATTTGCCATCAGAGGTTCGGCTCGTTTCTGAGGGTTGCGTTTGGATTCAGTCCGACTGGCGCTGGAGTGTAGCATATAATACGCAGATATGCAGGTTCATAGTAAGCACTGACGCTTTATGCACTCCCCCAAGCTGAAATTTGCCTTAACTTGGAAATCAAGAGGCAGAATTAAGTGTTTCAGGTATTCGATGCAGAATCTACCTTTTTTTTGTTTCCTTCTTGTTACATTTAGAGCACTGCTGGGAATATGTTCAGGGTTACCATCTCTATTTGATCTATTTTTCTGTTTATGGAAACATAGACACTAATCGTAGGTTGTCTCCATGTGCTGCTGCCGTAGATCCCTGGATGTATTTGGATTAAACTTCCTGTTTTGCATGCATTTTTCTTATAATACATGCATTTAACCTGAAGAAGTGAAGTCTTGCTTTTTTAATTCATTTGTTTTTATTGTTGCTGTTAAATATAAGGATCTTAAGAGAACCCTACTCTGTATGATGTTCTGTGCGATAAAAGGTCAAAGGTCGTATTCACTCCATTTTGTTCACCAGCAGCTGAAATTGGGTAGACTTGTATATTTATCTTGTTTAAACCATTAAATAAAACTACCTGCTTTGAATTGCCACAATTCAATACAAAGTCAGTAAATAAAATTTCTACATGTGATAATTTAAATAAAATGATGACAATCTAAAGGAAACATTAAACACATTAAGCTTTCTCAAAAAAACAAAAAACTTTTTTTTATTTCCATGAAGCTGGCTGTCCACTGAAGTCTGGAAAGTTCAGTTAAAGGAGAAAAATATAGATTAAATAAATATTTATACATCTTAAAATTTGTATTAAATTGAAAACAAAATTAATTTGTAATAATATAAATGTTAAAATAATTTAAATAAACTGATCCAGAAAGTTCAGTGAAAGGAGAAAAATATACATTAAATATTTACACGAGATAATTTAAATAAAATTATGATAAATTAAAGAAAATAAACTTTCTAGTTATCTAATGTTCAAGAAGATGGCTGTTTACAGACAGCCAGAAAATTCAGTGGAAGAAAAACAAAATAAAATAAATGAATGGAATTTCAATTCATTGTTAAAATGTAAGCAGTGATTATTGTATCTAGTTATTTTACAGTCCTGAGTTGCTTTTGAAATTATTTCTAGTATTATGAACTGTTGTTCCAAGAAAAAATAATTACTGAAATAATTTACAGTTCATTCAAATGTGTATTTGATGTTACAAGTATATATACTTATAACATTAAAAACTAAATTATGTTGTTTGTTTAAGCTATCATGTGTGAATATTTGAGAACTTATTTGTTGAATTGTGGCAGTGTTGGGCCTCCGTAGCTCTGCTGACAGTAGATGGTGCTGCCAATGCTTCAGGTGATTTCCTGCAATGCAACGTTTTCACGCTAAGATTTAAACGACTTTGTTGTAAACACTGGAGCAGTTCTCAAGCTTTCGCTGCGGTAAACAGGAAAAACTCAACATTCCTGATGAACAAGAGTCGCTGTGTTTTTTTTCTTTTATTATTTTAATATGCAAAAGTGGGCTGTTTTTGTTTTTCTTCAGATATCTGCTGGGTTAGATTTATCTTCTTACATTTTTACACCAAGTGCTTTTTTTTCCTTCCAATTGGGACCCAACATCATGACTTCAATGTGCAATTAAACATGTCCAAGCATTTTATTTGCACTGATTAGCACATCCTCCAACGCTGTAGTCATATTGTTCCTCTACCAACTGACTGTTATTGTTTTCCAGTGTACTGAAATTGTATTGTATATTAAAGTATCCTATTTATTCTTAACTGTGGGCGTGCTACTAATTTTCAATAAGTCGAATCTTAAAGCACTGATGAAATAATTTTAGAAGTTTAATTCAAAAAGTTCTACATTTTTATTTTCAGAGTGAATTTCATTCTAATGATTGAGTTGGACCTAATAAAAAAAGATCAAGACCCGAAATTTTTTTTTTTAGACAATCGTACATGTTGGCAATTTGAAGATTGAAAACAATGAACCATTTTAGTAAAGTTCAGAATATAAAGTTTAATTTTGCTCTGCGGCAATTCTGTCACAAACATACGACGGCGTATTAGTGCCAATGGAGATGGAAAAATTTAAAAAAGTTAATTTTCACCAAAAAACTGGAATTTTCTGGAAAATAATGGAAATTTTGAGATTTGCCTCTATTAAGAAAATGTATAATTTTGAGTTCAAAAGTCAAATTTTTACTTGAATTGCAAAAATGTTATTTTTTGTTTTCTAGAACATTTCTAAGATTTATCTCAAAATTTGGAATTTCTTCTAGCACATTTTTGACATTTGAAACTCAAATGTCCAAGTTTTTTATTTTTTATTCTGAGTTATATTGGGAGAAAGTTACTCCCTTTTCCATCTATAATGACCCTAATATGTCGTAAAAACGGTAAGGAAGGACTTCAAAAATAGCTTCAATTTATAGCAAAATCAGTCTTAGCATACAATCCTTTACATTTTTACTCCAAAACGAGAACACGTCTAAATTTTATTTGCAGCTTAGTATACAAAAACATCTTAACTTGAAGGGCACCTGAAAAACGTCTTTATTACAAACTTATCAAAACAAAAAGGAAAGCGGCTGTGATCAGGGCTCGTTGCCGTTAACGCTTTTATGTTGCTCCATACGGCTCCGTCGCAGCGTCTCGATGTGTTTGGCCCGGAGCCAGCTGTCTCTGGACAGCGACGTCTGACCCGAACTCAGCGACAGCAGCCTGCAAAACACAGAACCGGTTTCCATTAGCCGCAACACTGAAGTTACTAAAACCGCTTTTAAGAAAAAAACAAAACTCGTTTTTGAGCTAGGATAAGGCGGTTTTTTAGTTGAAACACTATTTTCCCCCGCCATAAGAATCACGTCATCAACAGATGCCTGTTACAACTACCGGAAACGGCGAAGAAGACTGAGACAGGAAGCAGTAGGAGGACGGCGGGTTGTTTTTGTTTTAGGACAATGAGCAGCTGGCTCCACCAGAGTTCATAAAAGTTGTCTGTCATTCCAACGCGTTGAATGCATAGAGCTTACGTAAAACGGCCGACAACAATTTAACTAAAACGCCGCCTACGTGAGGAAGCCATTTCCATAATGGCGGACGATAAACAACGTTTCCTCTCTTAGCTTGTGAAAGCTAAGAGTTTGTCGCTCCAACGCATGAATACTATGCTAACGTCTCCTCTGATGGCTGAATTATGGAAACATCTCCCGTCTCATGTAAGTGTTTACATTAATCACTGCTATGATTTTAATGAGTTATCGCGTGAACTAGCTTATTCGCGTGAGATTTTATTTTCATTTAATGGGAACGCCGCGATTGCGAAATTGTGTTCCTCCTCCGACATTAACAGAACATAGACAAAAATGAGGGCACATTTGTAATAGAAACTAATGAGGCATTAGAAACCCGACCCGTCCCGGTTCGGACCGCTCACCTAGCAACAACCAGCATCCTGTGCAGGTCGTCGGCAGATATGCTCTGGGGGTCGTCCTTCCTCATGTCGACGAAGTCATCTTCAACCGCCTGGAGATACGAAACAAAACAACATGGCTGACCGGCTCAAACCTGAACCAAACTGAGACTTTAGGTCAGCGGTGTCCGAACTTTGAGGAGATAGAAAAGTCGAAAATGTGTTAAAAACAATTTAAAAAAAGTATCCATTTTGGAAATTTTCCAGAATAAATTAATTTCAAAAGTGAAAATAAAAATTTCTTTAGTGAAAGAAAATTCTAAATTTTCAACTTGAAAAATCTGAGTTTGAAAGTACTTGATATTTTGTTAAATACGTTGAAAATGCCTAGAGTACTTGACATCTTAAAGCTTGATATTATCAACTTTACCTTTTTGTCAAAGTATTTTGACTTAACAGTCAAATTAACATTTTGTTTTAAAAGTGTCGAGTTGAAAGACCTTTGTCACTTCGTCTGAGATGCTGTAGTCGAGCAGGCGAGCAACGCTCAGGAAGACTCTGAACTTGTTGAGCTGCGATGAGGCCTGCGGATGGACGTGGATGGTGCTGAGGTATTCCTCCATGTGGGACGGCGCCACCTGAGGCTGCAGGTGTATGTGGCAGTCAGACTGCCGAGGAAAAGAGGAGGAAATAATTACACCCAGTCGGTAATAAAGATGGAAAACATTTTTTTTAAAAAGACAGTAGTAATGAGAGGAGGTGGATTCAGGTTTCATCTTTCTAACACCTAAGGAAGTTTTATTCTCGTCATTTTATGACTTTACTCATATTATTCCCAAAATATTATTTTATTCTAATTTTATTACAACTTTATTCTCCTAATATGAAATTATTCTTAAAATATAATTTTATTCTTGTAATATTTTTACTTCGTTCTGAAAATATTACGACTTTATATGATATGATTATCTTGGAAATATAATTTTTATTCTCATATTATTATGTCTATTTTTTTTACTTTATTTTGTTTTTGTCATCCATAACACTCCTGGGATCTTTGCTGTGTTTTATTTTCTCATAAACTTCCCAGTTCTGCCATCAGCAGCCCATGCTGACCTCTGACCCCTTCAAGCCTGGAGTTGTGTGCACGGCGCCACCCGGCCTCCTCCTGTAGCTAACAGCTGCCGCCATGGCAACGCTCTAGAGCTGCGTTCAGGAATAGCACGCGCCACATTCCTCAGTCGAAGCATCGTCACCATGACGACAGCTGGAAACCCAACCCATGCTGAGGGAAGGAGAAGGGGTTCTTAAAGGCACAGGGGAGGTTTGGGCCTGTTGTCCTCACCGGCAGCAGCGAGCGTCCCTCTGACGCGATCAGCACGTTAATATTGCAGGGGAATTCCATCTGGTGGAAGTTAAAGTCATAATCCACCTTCTGCCAGGTGATCAGGTTCCCCAGGGCCGTCACGTTACGCACACCTGCGGCACAAACACACAGTCAGGGGCATCCAGGCGGCGGGTTACCGTCGCCCTCTAGTGGCACCTACCGGTGGTGTCCAGCTGCCCCTGCTCCAGCTGGGTTTCGTCCAGGAACAGGGAGGTGCTGCTGGCCAGCTGCAGCGCGCCGCTCACCAGCCGGTTCGCCACATAGTCCTTCCTGGGAACAAGCCGCATCTGGTTCATGTTCTGGAGGCTCATCGCCAGGTAGAACGACTGAAACACAAAAACCAAAAAATAACAGGAAAATCAATGGAAAACAAAAAAAACAACAAAAAAATGACAGAAAAAAAAAAAGAAAAACAGCAAATAAAAATAACAGGAAAACTTTAAAAAAAAAATACAGCCGAGGTTCTGCTGATGGAAACAGATCGACACATTTTAATTTACATTCATGTTCAGTGTAATTTAAAAGACTTAAAAAGACAAATTCGGCTTTGGAAAGTTCAGTGGAAGGAAAAATGTTTGAAAGTTTGAGCGGAAAAATAAATGGAATATTCGGAGGACTGAAAAAAGTTTGGAAGGTTTAGAGGAAGGAAAAACAATAGAAGGTTCAGGGGTTGGAAAAAAGTTTTTAGGGCTTAATGGGAGAAAAATGTTTGGAAAATTTAGTGGAAGAAAAATTTTAGAAGTTGCAGAGCATTGAAAAAAAGATTTGAATACTTAGTGTAAGTATTGTACTGACATTCAAGAAGGTTCAGAGTACTGAAAAACATTTGGAAGGTTTAGTGGAAGGAAAAAGCATTTTGATTTTTTAGTAGTACAAAAAACTTCATAAGCCTAAGTAGAGGAAACCTTCTAAAGGCACAGAGGGCTGAAAGAAGATTTGAAGGCTTAGTAAAAGAAAAACAGTCTGAAAAGTTTAGTGGAGGAAAAAATTATAATGTTCAAAAGATTGAAGGAAGATTGGAAAGTTTTGAGGATGAAGTGTTTAAGAGTTTAGTGGAAGGAAGAAAACAAAATAATTTTTATAATACAGAAACGAGTACTAGCCATTGCTAAAGAAGCTCAATCCAGGCATTTCAATGGAAAATTAAGTGGAAGAAAAAACTGCGACAAAAAATTTTTGCTCAAGCAGGAGTGAGAGGTTTGTGAAGTAACAAGGCATTCCTGAATGTACCTTTGAGGGTTAGCATGACATTAAAATTAGTTTTTAGGAAAATGCTCTGATTTCCTGTGTTCCTAAACTCACCGACGGGACGAGCTGCTGGATGATCTGGTAGAGGCGCTGGGTGTAGGCGCCGGCAGGGCAGCCGCTCAAGTTAAGGGTGAACTTTCCCAGCGGCAGAACGTCTCGCCTGGAGTACCTGCGACAGCACGGAGACGCTAGCTTAGCTTCGGCCGCGGCCGGTTTCGGTTCTGACCCAGACCGGACCTACACGCTGGAGAGGAGGTGCAGCAGCAGGAACTCGGCAGCCAGAGCGTCGCCCAGCAGGACGTGGGTGAAGTACGACAACAAGTCGGCCCGGACAGCGACCATCTCCCCTACAGCCGACGACAAAACTGCAGAAAAAGGGCGAAGGGTGTTTCCATGGCGACAAAAGCAAGAACTGGCTTTATAGCAAAAAATTTACTTGTTCTCCATGGAAATGAGGAAAAAGCAAACTTCCAACTAAGAGGAGCGAAAATAAAAAAGATCGGGATAAATCAGAGGTGTATGAACACAAATAAACACCAATAACTGGACACGAAAATTTAGTGGAAGAAAAAAATACAATAAAAATGTATTTTAAAGGTGCAGGAAGAAAAACATTGGAAGGTGGAAGAAACAATTTAGATTTTTTTGGAATAGGAAAATGGAAAGTTTAGTGGAAGGAAAATTGTTTTGAGAATAAAAATGTTCAGTAGATTTAGTGGAAGGAAGAGCATTTAATTTGATGGGTTAGTGGAAGAAAATAAAATTTGATTATTTAGAGAATGGTAGGAAGTTTGGAAAGTCCAGAAATTCTCTGATTCTCAAACAATAATTTTTTGGCCTAGTCCAAGCAACTCTCTGAGCCGTTTCTGATTCCTTACAGGCGCGGTTCTCCAGCAGGGCGGCACCAGGGAGCAGCGGGTTGTTGTGTTCCAGCCGCTCAGCGTGGAGCAGGTGGAGGCGCGGGACGAGGGAGGCTGGCGGGCTGTGGACCCGCTGCTCCGCCGCGGACTCCATGTCCACCGCCACGTCCAGAAACGAATCCCTGGAGAACAGAACCAAAGCAGGTCAGGGCCAGTAGAGACAAAACCAAGGAGCAAAATTACTGCCAAAAAACTTTAACAAGTTCAAAAATTGTGACAAAAAAAAACAACTCCAAAATGGTGGACAACATGGACATTTTTTGAGTTTGGAAAGTCGAACATTTTTGAATTTGCAAACTCAAAAATTTCTGAATTTCAAATGTTGAAAATGTTTAACTTTTTCAAATTTTCTCAGTTTTAAATTTCTTTCCAGAAAAGTTCTCAGAGAATTTTTGACGTTCCAAACTCAGAAATTTCTTGTTTTTTGTCAAAATTTCTCAGTTCTTTAAAATAAATTTTCAACTTTTAAAACTCTGAAACTTCCTTGTCCCCCCAAGTCATTTCTGGGGTTAATTTCAAAAAGTCAGATTTTTGACTTTTAAATCTGAAATCTCTCTTTTTTAAATATTTTTTTAGATTCATCTCAAAATTTTTTTTAGCAAATTTTCAACTTCTGAAGCTGAAATTTCTTGTATTTTCAAGAAGTGTTCTGAGATTAATTTGAATATTTCTGCGTGTTTGTCATAAATTCACTCCTCCTGTTGCTTCGTCTCTACAGCGGCCCTCTCATGCCGTCGCAGTACCAGACCGGACGCAGGAAGCAGGTAAACGTGACTCACTTTTCATCGTCCAGAGCGCTGAGAGCGGGACTGACTGACAGGATGCCGTACACCTGCAGCGTGTCGTTCAGTTTGAAGCGGTCCCAGTCCTCGTATACCTGCGCAGGACACACCTGTCAGAACCTGCTGCTGGAAAAGCTGCGGCCGGCGATCAGAACCCACCTTCACCAAGCAGGACGGGCCTTTCTCGCCCGGCAGCGGGAAGTTCAGGTCCAGGTGGGAGGCGGACGCCGCCTGGCTGGAGGGAGCCTCCGTCTCCTGACGCTTACAGTCTGCGTCGCCGTGCAGGCCGGCCGCGCTCGGGGAAGCTGCGGCAGAAACGGAGGAAATACGATACAGATCAGTCTGCTGCCCCCTCTGGTGGAGACGTGTAAAAACACTTCAAAGCAAGACTTTATTTCAGCGATTAAGAGAAGATTTATTCTCTAGAGGTTAAATATATAAAATACGGAAGAATATAAAATCCACTGCAGTAAATAAAAAAAAGAATTCAGACTTTAATTTTCTGATAAGAGAAGGCATTTCTACGACGGCGTTTTAGGGATGTAGAAAAAGTTTTTGCCAAAAGAACTCGTATCTTTATTTAGTAATTTTGTTTTCTATAAAAAAACAAAACATGGAATTTTCTTCATTTAAAAAAATTATTTAATAAAAATAGTGTTTTTTATTTTCAACTTTTAAAATTCACATTTAAAAGTTGAAAATAAATTTTGTGATAAATTTCTAAAATTTATCACAAAATTTCTGGGATAAATTTCAAACACTTTCTATCAAATCTTCAACTTTACAAAATCAGAAATTTCCTTTTTTTTTTTAGAAAAATTCAGTTTTCAGAATGTATTTTAGCTACAGTGGCCTTTATTCTGACATTCCTACTACCATTTAATATATAAATGTTTTAAATATGTATGTTTAGTAAATACAAATTATTAATATTTTTATTCAATAGATACATTTACAGTTTTGTTAGGAATATACATAAAGAAACTTAAAGGAGCCTATTGTTCATTTAAAATTAATGAATAACATTGTTAGGCTGTCGACAGTTATTTCTTAATGTGGAATTTTGTTGTTAAAGAATGAATTAAAGGTTGGATTTTCCAAATTTTGCATTTTAGGCTTATATTCTTGCAGTAAAGTTTGAATTTATTTAGTTGTAAATGATTAGCCATGCAGCTCAGAGGGCACCTGCATGCGTTTCCTTCTGTTTCTGTGGCTGAACCTCCATTTCCTCGTCCTCCTCGTAGCTGCGCTTCTGTCTGCTGGGAACGTACGACGTGGAGGGAACCACCCGGCCCTGGTTACTCGTCGTCTCTGCGTAGCCGTGCAGCAGCATTAAGGAAGCATTTCAGACACACGGGGCTTAAAACTGTGAAACAGAGAGAAAGATTTATACGCTTTTTCCACTGTAAAATTCAAAACACTTTGGAGATAAAGTGTTATCTCCAAATACTGTTACTGATAACAGCATTTATTACTGTTATCAATATTATCTCATGATAAGATACATATATATATATATATTTTAAATGGCTGCTTAAAGAAACATTAGTCAATCAATAAGATCAATCTACTTTTGATTAACTAATCTCTCTCTCTACTTTAGATTGCAGTTTATTATAAAACTTTGCAGCTTGAATATCAAGGACTTTCCAGACCTTAAAAACACCTAATTGATGTAAATTAGCAGAAAAAGGTTAATTTGTCCAGTTTGTGCGTCAGGATATGTCCTTGGCCCACTGATTTTCTCCAGGGATGGGAACACAGTAGAACGTCTGTCTCTCTGCAGTCACCGTGCTTCTGGAGTTCACGTCCACCTGCAGACAAAAACAGCTGCATCGAGGCGTCCAGGAACGGATTCAGAGCCTGAAGAGACGAGGCCTTACCCCAGACTCTGTCACGTCTTTGTACTTGCCGCACCGCAGCATCTGGGGAGCGTCAGGCAGTAAAATGAGAGGAAAGCAGCCGATAAAATGCAAACGATGCTGCAGGCTATGCAAATGTCTGCAGGGGAGGGAACAAGGAAGCGCTCACTCTGGCCTTGGTGGCAGGGTCGACGGTCTCGTAGACTCCCATGAAGAACTCCGGGTCGAACATGTCCTGGACCAAACAGCGGAACTTCACCAGGCTGTCGGGCTTCAGGTAGTGCAGCGGCACGTCGTTCAGAGACGGGACCTGGATCCAAGGAAAGGTGAGAAAACGGCCGGGACAGGGGACAGCGATCCGAACTCACAGATTTATCATGATGGTTTGTGGTACAATAGACACGCTGCAAGTTATTGACTGTAAGACGATTCCTTTACATGCCACGGCTGAAGAATCCTAATAAAATTTAACCTGGAGATGTAGATATTAACTTAGTGCAGTGGGAAGGGTTTGCAAATTTAGTGATATTTATTGATGCTCTTGTGGAACGAATGGGGAAAATTAAATTTCCAATAATACTGTCACTTTTGACAGAAATTGATTGAGACAACAATAAATCAAAATGTCTAGTCATGATAGCCATTTTTCCCAGCCCGAAAGCTTTCCTGAGCTTAATGAAGCAGAATTACCAGAGTCTGGGCTTCTTTCTCCTTCAGCTGCTCTTTGAAAAACTCCACGGCCTTCGCCTCCCATCCTGAACTCTGACTGCTCTGGGAAGCAGCTGTGAAATCAAAACACACAAGTTTGCTCCTTTAATCATCCAGCAACATGCAGCTGGTATTTCTGCAATAAATGAGCATCTAAGTAAATTAGAATATCATCAAAAATTAATATGCAAAACTCAGGACATTAGATTATTACGTTAGATTAGGGCTGGCGCTAATGGTTGTTTTAGAAAACAATCTATTGATTTTTCTGACAACCTATAATCTGATAAAAAATATATTAGCACATTCTACAAATGTCTTGAAAGCTGCAAATAACTAATTCAGCTCCTTTTTTAAATAAGAAGATAAACATTTTATGCCTAAAATACAACACCAATACAGCCTTCATTTAGTAGCTCTGAACTGCATGAAGTGATATGTGATATTATGAGATATTCAAATTCAGAAAGAAGTGGGATGTGAGTTTTTAATTTTAAAAAAATTATTAATTAATACAAGTAAATGCTTGAAATAGTTCATATTTGTGAACTAACTCAACTTCTGGGTGGTATTCCAACTTAATTTGAAGGATTTGTTTCAACAACAAAGCGAGCGTTTAAACGGGTTCGGCGGCTTTTCCTGCAGTCCAGAAGCAGGAGTGGGTTTGGCAGAAGCTCGCAGTGAGTCGGTGTTTAAATTAAAGAGACTTAATGGAGAGGTAAAAGCGCAGCGACTTGTGATGTGCTCCGTTGGCACGGTGTGGACCAGCCTAGCCGCGGCTAGCTAGCCGCTTCCACGCGCTTCACAGAGAGAGAAGTTCCGCCCGGAGAGTCTTACCGAACATCCCCTCCACCACACCCAGTGGGTCGTTGATCCAGTCATGAGTGGAAGGCATGGCTCGGCTGTGACGGGAGGCAGGAGTGATAAAAATACAAGCGAGGAAAACCTGTGTGAATCCTCTACTTTGTTGACTTTCCCCGTCACACAGGATTCTGGCAGAAACGAGGGCGGGAAATTTGCGTCACTTTCTAGTCGGTTTGATTTGAGCACCCGGACGGGCCGCAGAGCGGGGCTTCTCACAACCGCCACGTCCCCGGTTCATGAACCGTGCTGAAAATGATATAGAAATGATAGAAATGATCCGTCAGCGCGTACGCCATATTGAAAGTGGCAAACATTTTGAAATTGAAATAACATTTCAAAGAAATATCTTCAACACAAAACAAAAAGAAATATCAGCAGATCACATTAAACAAATATAATAAGAAAGAGGAACAATATATATACAAAGAATATTAAATAATAACCATAAACATTGTTATTATTTGTGTTTCTCAACTGTCTTCCAATCTAAAATTGATCTGCTACATACCTTTTCAGAACAACTTTTAATGTATGACAATTTTCCTGTTTTATTATTATTTTTTTCTAACATTTCAGTGTTCTCCTTTTATGTTTCTGAGTATTTAAATTAAGTTGTTCAACAAAGTCACTATGTTTTTAAGTCTGTTTAACGTTATTTCTTGTGGAAATTTTCCTCTTCATTTTATCTCATAAATACAAAATTTTTGTTAGGATTATAATTAGATTGACTATAAAAAGGAAAATGTTGAATTGCCAACGATGGGCAATATTGGCAATTTCAATAATATAATATTTTCTCCAACATTTTCTGTAAGGAGAAACTCTACAATATCTTTATATGTTTTTAGTAGAAATAATTATAATTGAAAATATATATTTAACATAAAAAAAAAACTATATAAGATGTGGAGATTTTGTAATTATTTTAAAAATGTTTGCTTTTGTTAATGTTTGTTTTTGTATAGAAAAACTTTTAATTGATTGACATGGTGTTTTATTTTGTTTTTATTTTGTTTTATCTATGAAGCCCTTTGTGATTTTTATCTGTGAAGGCGATAAATCAATAAAAAATACTTACTTAAAAATATAGGTGCCTTCCTGACCTGTAGGTGTCAGTAGTGAGAGGAAGTGTTTGTTTTTGTTCTTCAACTAACGAGCGATACCGGCAACATGACAGCAGATCTACAAATCATCTGCTTGGTTAGATTCTATATTGATCTGTTCATGTGGCGCCTTAAGGATCGGTGAACAGATAAAAAAAGGAAAAGCTCCCTTTGGACAGCTGACCCGGCGGCCTCCTCGGGTTCTTGCGACGTGTAATTCTGGGGGGAAAATGGCAGATAGAAAAAATAACAATGTTCCCAACAGCAGTGCGAATTTATTGTTCAGCGGCGCCCCGGAGTTTAACTTCAATCTGCCGTTCATGCCGGTGAGCCAGGCCACTGGGCCGGCGGTGCTGTCAGGAGGTGAGAGTTAGTTTGAGAAAATGTTTGGACTGTGGTCAGGTCGTTAGCATGCTAAGCTAGCCAGGCTAACATCCTGCTATCAGCTGTTATTGAATGAAAGACTCAGAAGCACCACAATAAATAGTCGGTTTGCTGGATTATCCAACGCAGACGTGAACTTCTGCTGTAGCATTCTTGCTATTGGTGTTTATTACAATAAATGACAAATAAATTACTAGATAAGAAGTGCATAAACCTCACATTAATGTTTCTACAAACTCGTGTGGAGAAAAAATGTAGCAAATTTTGATAAACGAGTAAAGGTTTTGCCTTTTCTAATACAAAAGGCAAAATTTCCCCCTTCTTTCATATCTGTGAATAACTGTGATTGATCACATTTACTTTTGGTTTGAATGGATTTGTTTTACTAGGTAGGATTAGTGTCCAATCTGCAGAATACATCAATTTAATTCAGTCAAATAATAAATTATTTATCCCAATTTTTGATGTCTCCTATCATTTAAGTGTCTTCAAATAATTGCTGCAGCAGTCAGTACAGCAACAAAACGAGAGATGTTGGAGTAGGGGATATGTTGACGTAATGCAAGCAGGAAGCAGGAGGTCCTTTAAAAGATGTAAAGAAGAGAGAGATGAGCTGTAGCTGCCATTAAATATATTATTTTGCATCCTTTAGAGGATTCCACTGATGTTGGAGAAGAAGACAGCTTCCTCGGTCAGACCTCTGGCGTTGCACCAGCATCCTCTTCCACCTTCAGCTATTTCTCCAGTCCGGCCACGACCTCCGACCCGTTCGCATCCATCGGCCACCGCCCCCCATCCACCATGTCTGCAGCAGCCGGACCCGTTTCTGTTCCCCACAGCATCGGCATGGCTCCAACTCCGCCGCCACCGTCTGCAGGCTCACAGATCAACCCCCCGCCTCAAGTGTTTGGCGGTGCCGTTTACCAAAGCCCAATGGGGCGCCACACTCCTCCCCCGATCACCATGACGCCGCCGCCTCCCCTGATGCAGCCGCAGGCTCATAACCCGTACCGCCACACCCCCAGCAGCAGCCGAGCCAGCCCCTACATCCCAGCGCCAGAGATCCTGCCGCCAACGCACACGCCGCCGCAGATCCCCTACTCCATCAGCGCGCCGCCGCAGATGTCCCCCCACCCAGGGCCGACGTTTACAGCAGTAGGTGCCACAAAATTTCTATTAGATGTTTTCAAGGTTTATAAAATAAGGACGTGTTTTTTTTTTTATCATTTAAACCGTTTTTTTATACAATCTTATATATAAATCAATAATTGACATAATTGAAACTGACTTTGTTTTTACTGGGAAAGTTTGAAACTTGCCTTGAAAATCCTTGAAAAGTGCTTGAATGTTATGGTGAGTAAATTGTCCGAACCGTGATCTGATTGAATCTTTTTTCGTTCTCCAGCTTCCTCCCTCACATGTTCATTCAGCTCCACCTCCTCCGCCCTCTGTCTCCGCCGGCGCCGTCGTTCCTGCAGGTCCCATGATGCCCTACAACTACAACGTCTACGAACCGGTCCAGCCGCACTGGTTCTACTGCAAGCAAGTCGAGTCGAAGAGCGTCTGGTTTCCTCTGAGCATCATCGACTCGCTGCAGCTCGAAGAGACGTTCAACTCAGGTATGGAAATGCAAAGAGAATCAGTCAAAATTTCACACAGGAAGTCTGAAGACCTTTGGTTCTTCCAGTCCAACCGGACCCAGAGAACGTGACGGTACGGACGGACGGCGGGCGCTACGACGTGCAGCTGTACGATCGTATGCGCAGCGCCGTGTACTGGGAGGAGGAGCCCACAGAGGTCCGGCGCTGCACCTGGTTCTACAAAGGCGACAAGGACAGCCGCTTCGTCCCGTACTCTGAGGAGTTCAGCGAGAAACTGGAGGTTCGTAAAGAGGCGCCACCACCTGGCAGTTCAGCAGAATGCAGTCGAAAATGAGTCAGAGAGCAACAGCTGGTTGATGGTTTTCAATTCAACTCAGAAATACTTTATTGATCCAAAAGAGAAATTAAAAAATCATTTCAGTAATTCACATAGTTTTAAGTATATATTAGTGAAGCCTCAATCCGGGTTTATTCTCTGGGTTTTCTGTTTATAAATAAAACGACCAAAAACAAATGATCAGCTTTTTTTCTTTTAGTTTAAAAAAACTAATTACAAAAACGTTTTTTTTAAAGCTGCAGTAGCTAACTTTTATCAACATTTTTTTTCCACATATTTGTTGTTAAAAAACAGATAAAAAAAATTAAGCACCTCTGACTTCTCCCAGTGCAGTTCTGACATAAATGTAATGAATTACTAATTTATTCAACTAATTGTGCACCAGTGCAACACATTCAAAAACAAATAGCTTCACATGTTTGATCAAACATGTAAAAACAACTTTAATTTGTTCATTCAGTGCAATTAGGAGTAAAACAACCAATGTAAAATAAACAATAAAGGAATGGAAACGGACAAAAGAAGGTTGACTTCGTTGGTCAAACATGTAAAAAATAAACTGCAACAAACGAGTAATTAGGAGTTCTAAATATAATGTAAAATAAATAAAGCCTAGAGTTAGAGGGAATAGATCCTTACGGACATTGGCTGCATTTCCAATTGTGCAATTTGACATTTCAGAAATTTTTCTCATTTAAAAAAAACTTTTCAATCCAAAGTTTTGTTGCTTGGATGAGGTGGTTTATTTTGGCAGTATTTAAACTTCAATTGAAATACTTTTGTTGCATCACGAGTCACATGATCAACATCAGGGAGGAAAAGTTACTTCTGCCGGAAACCATGAAGAAAAAAAGAGGAAGTTGTTGATCATGGATCCTCATGAAAAGCAGGAAACATCTGATCGGATCTTTCCATGTACGATTTTAATTGCATTTCTTATTTAATGGTAACACTTTTCTTTTTACTTTAGCGAAATACTGAAAACGTTTCGTTTACATTTGTGGCTTGTTTTAACCAGTGCAGGCATTGACGTCGGGTCGGTGCATTTCTAACTACAAACATAAGAAACTTGATGATACATTTTCACCTTCAGGCCGAATATAAAAAGGCCGTTTCAACAAACCAGTGGCACCGCAGGCTGGAGTTTCCATCCGGAGAAACGATCGTCATGCACAACCCAAAGGTGAGCCCAAACCGCCCTGGTGACAAATCACCAGACAAACCCGGTTTGGACGTTCTGTTTGTCCCGCAGGTCATAGTTCAGTTCCAGCCTTCGTCCCACCCAGACGAGTGGGGCACCACCCAGGACGGACAGACGAGGCCGCGGGTGGTGAAGAGAGGCGTTGATGATGACCACGACGAAGTGCCTGACGGTACGCCGCCTCGCTGCGCATCAGAACGCTGCAGTCGACATCAGCTCAGCTGAAAATGGTTTGTGTTGCTGTAGGCGAGCTTCCCACGGTGGACCACCTGGTGTTCATGGTCCACGGCATCGGCCCGGTTTGCGACCTGCGGTTCAGGAGCATGATTGAGTGCGGTGAGCGGCGTCTCCGCCGGCGATGCTCTGTGGAAAACTTTAACTTAAACGCGGCGTCGTTTGCTTCCAGTGGACGACTTCCGGAGCGTCTCGCTGAAGCTGCTGCACAGCCACTTCAAGAAGTCGCTGGACGAACACGCCATCAGCCGCGTGGAGTTCCTCCCCGTCCAGTGGCACACGGCTCTCCATGGAGACGCCACCGGCGTGGACAGGTGGGCTGCCAAACCAAACCGTTCATCAGACAGTCGATGACTAAAGCAGTCAGTGATTAATCATCAACTTTAGATCATTTAAAGAAAAAACAACAAATTAAACCACAACTGTAAAAAAATAAATGCATTTTTCATTTAAGATAAAAACTTCTTTGTATGTAAATATGTTTTAGTCAAAAGTGGCAGATTTAGCTTCACTGGGTTCATTTACTAAATGGATGAATGAAACTGCATTTAGGCAATAAATGTTTATTTTACTATTTTAAAAAAATGGAATTGTTATTTGCATCTTCTAATGAATAAAGCACGTTTACACATTTGTTTTTTAATTTTCTCTTTTTCCTGAAGCATGTTATACAAACGGCTGAAGCACAGTGTTGGGTTGTGTTATCCTGCTTCATGTTGCTGAGAAATGTTGGATTTAAAATGTCCTGAATCCACATGAGAAACATTTCATTTGAAATCATGTGATTAATCACAGTTTACATGTAATTAAGTGAGTTTAATTGCTTTTTAATTAGAGGTCCAGTGGATGTTTTGTCTCAGTAAATGAATTTCTGATGATTTTTTCAGGAGGATTAAAAAGATCACCCTACCCAGCACCGGACGGTTGCGCCACTTCACCAACGAGACGCTGCTGGATGTGCTTTTCTACAACAGTCCGACTTACTGCCAGACCATCATGGACACCGTGGCTCAGGAGATCAACCGTCTCTACGCCTTGTTCATGACGAGGAACCCCGACTACAGGGGGGGAATATCGGTGGCCGGACACAGCCTGGGTAGAACAAAACCCTGTTCTCTACTTTAACCGGCAGATTCTCGTCTCCGGGTTTAATGGTTCCTGTCGTCTCTGCAGGATCCCTGATTCTCTTCGATCTGCTTTCCAACCAGAAAACCGTCTCTGCTGCGCCGCCGCCGCCCGCCGCTAACGGAGAGGTAGAGCGCAAACCCACCAGGAAACGCTGACATGTGTGGAACTGCATGTGGAAACGCTGCGTCTCGTTTCAGGTGTCGCCTCCTGCTGCCGAGGAGCCGAGCAGAGAGGAAGAGGAGCAGGAGGAAGAGTTTGAGGATCTCGCTGCGGTGCTGCAACATCTGGGCCTCCCTGAGTACAAGAGCACCTTGGACCAGGAGAAGATTGACATCGAGTCTTTAGTACAAAATATAAAAATCTCCTTCACTTTATGTGGATTTGCTGAAAGTTGAGGAAGAAAAAATGCTTAAATGTGTTTTTCCAGCTCTTGTGCACGATGGAGGACCTGAAGGACATGGGGATCCCGCTCGGCCCGCGGAAAAAGATTACCAAGTTTGTGAAAGAACGAGTCAGCAGACAGGTGGGCTTCGCTAAGCCAAAACAAGACAAAATGTTTCTAGCACTGTTCACCAGTCTGGTCTGAAAAAGTTACAAAAACATCTCAAAAATATTCTCAACGTCTCCAGCATTCAGCAAATAGAAACAGTTTTGGTGATTCTGACTGACCTAAAACAAGATTCTGGTCTGATTGAGCATATCAAGGCCACTGTAGATAAGAACACATTTCTCCTAAGAAGAAAGAAACCTTGGAACTAATTTCAGAAATTTTCCAGAAACAAATTTGAAAATTTCTGAGTTTGAAAAGTTGAAAAATTGCTGGAAAAAAAACTGGAAATTCCTGAATTTCAAAATGACATTTTTTGACTAGAAACTCAGAAATTTACTGGGTTTTTTGCTTTTTCAGAAAATTTCTGAAAAATTTTTTTTTTTACAAGCAAATAAAAAAAAATTTAAACTTAGAATTTCCAAACTTTTTCTGTAAATAATCTCAACATTGTTTGCTCCTTTCTGTTCTACATTGGACCTGATAGGTTGACCCTCTTCATACAAGAGAAAACTCAAGTTTTAAGAAAATGGCCTTTTATTAGTTAATCATTTGTCAATCACCTTTTGTTGAAGTCATTAACTGATAGCTTGTGACCTTTGACCCTACTGGGTGTGTGGTGGCTGTTTGTGGTCTCCAGGCGGGACGCCAGCAGAGGAAAGCAGAGGCGAAGGAGGAGAGTCCGGCCGCGGTTCCCCAGCCTGCCGGCAGCGCCACCACCAAGCCACCAGTGGGCAGCACTGTGTCTTCTGTCCATGTCAACTACAACTACTTTGAAGTTGGAACTGGGCAGGTTGGTGAACCACTGAAGAAGGAAGCTGATTGTTATGAACCGTAGTGGAGCGGCATTGACGTTCTGACTGGGTCTCCTGGTTCTGACTGGCTTTGCTTGGTTCTGAGTGGTTCGGTCTCTGGTTCTGACTGGGCTACCTGGTTCTGACCGGTTCTGTCTGGTTCTGCCTGGTCTCTGGTTCTGACTGGTTCTCGGTTCTGTCTGGTTCTGCAGGTTTCTGTGATCTACCACAGCCTGGACTTTGAGCCGGTGAACTTCTTCGCCCTGGGTTCTCCGATCGGCATGTTCCTGACGGTTCGCGGGTTGGAGAAGATCGATGAGTCGTACCAGCTGCCCACCTGCCAGGGATTCTTCAACATCTACCACCCGGTGCGAAGCGTCTTAACGACGATTAACCGTTGGGAGTTAAACTACAAACTGTTTTATCACCATGTAACCGTTATCAGTAACTATTGGTTAGTTTCCTGTTTCATCCAGTTTTCTCGTTTTGTTTTTTTAAGCAGTTTTGAGGCAAAGTGGGGAAACTTGAAACTGTTGCTGTTACCCAGCAGCTTGTTGCTAGGCAACCATAGAGTGAGAGAGTGAGTTGATTCCACCAGCTGAGTTTGCATTCAAAGGTTGAGTGGAGTTCAGTGAATATCCTATATATAGATTATTGATTACTCTATCACTGTATTACCCATTGATCTGGATCGTGTCTTTGTTGTGATATTTATTGATTTAGTCCCCGGCCCTACAGCGTCTGATTGAAAATAAGCTAACGACGCCATCTTGTTTCAGTTGGACCCGGTGGCGTACCGAATCGAGCCAATGATCGTTCCAGATCTGGACCTGAAGCCCGTTTTGATCCCGCATTACAAAGGAAGGAAGAGGCTTCATCTGGGTAAGAAACTTCTGCTGACTCACCAGTTTTCACGTTTCAGTTCTTCAGTCTTCTTTGTGTTGCTTAATCTCAGTTTGCTGTTTGTTGAAACTGAGGTTATGGACTGAATACAGTGGAAATAAAAAGGGCACAGCCTCTTGTTAAAGTTATTATTTAATGCATTTTAACCATCTGAGCCATAAGATTCAAATCTCCACCTGGATATTTTTGCTTATTTTAATTGTACAAATGATGGGTATTTTTGAACCTTCATAAAAGAACCACAGACAAACGTAATAAGCTTTATGCTTTTTCAAAAGGAGAATTCATCAATTTTGCAAAAGGAGAAAGCATTTCCGAGGAGGATCCTCCGATCCTCTTCACCAAGCGTTTCCCCCGAATCCTCTCAGCTCAGGCCTTTTATTTAGGAAGAGAAAGAATGTGAAAAGATAAACAAAACAACTTTTATCTGCATACAGGTCATCTGGCTCTAGAGGAGGAATAATCAGTTCTTAAAACACAGACACTTGGTGCCAAAAAGCGCCACACAAGGTTATGACATATGTAGAAATGATAATAACCTAAAAATCCCTAACAGCAAACTTTTTAAAATGTCTTGTGAGTAAATATATTTTCCCATTTCTCCATAACAACTGGAACTTTGATATTTAGCAGTTATTTTTGCAATGTACCGCCTACTAAAAGTCTCCTCAGATTAAACTGAAGTAAAACATGGACCCTGAAATTACCGTAATAACCCAATGTTGGTGAGAAAGCACAACGTCTTGCGCAAAGTGTTGAGGAATTACGGTTCTGCAAATTCAGCTGTGTCAGATTACCCCTCTGGTCTGGAAGGGGTAATATAGATTCTGTTCTAATCTAGGATTATCTAATCTAACTTGATGTATCTTGGTATGAGTTAATCTGATTTTATCTAATTTGATGTGGTTTAAACTCATCTAATTTGAAAAAATCTCATTTAATTGGAGGTAATCTAATTTAACCTCATCTCATCTAATTTGATATAATCTACACTAGTTTAATGTAAGATCAATTTAATCAGTCGATTTAATCTAATTTGATCTAGTATAAACTCATCTAACATTATGTAATCTGAGATAATTTGGTGCAATCTATGATAATCTGTGTGTTCTCAGATTTCCCCTTTGGCTTGAAAACTGCAGAAAAAAGAATCTGGGAATTGACTAAATAAATTTGCTTAATGGAAACTCACCCATTAAAGAACATTTTCAACAAGAAGTTTTTGTGCAGGATGATTTTTTTAGTGTATTCCTTAAAATACACAAATTTTGACGTTTGTGATGTGAAAAAAAGTTTTTCTGTTGCAGTTTTGTGAAATTCACAAATTTCAATTCAACCTAAAAAATTTGACGTTACGATAAAAAGTTTTATGCTTGTTTTTGGATCAACATTAATATATTTCGTAAAACTACAATGGAAAGATTTTTTTCACATCGTGATCAACAGCAGGATGTTACTGCTGCCAGAAACGACAAAGACAACAGGAAGTGGTTGGATGATGTTTTTGTGTTTCTTATTTAACGGAAACTAAGCTACTGTGAAACGTTGACATTAGTGTCGTATTGTGAAGGTTTGTAACGGAGCTCGTTTCAGGGCGTTTTGTGTGAATCGGTTTCAGAGCTGAAGGAGAGTTTGACCCGGATGGGCTCGGACCTGAAGCACGGCTTCATCAGCTCGCTGCGCAGCGCCTGGCAGACGCTCAACGAGTTCGCCCGCGCCCACACCTCCTCCGCCCTGCAGGCCGAGCTCGCCATCGTGGCCAATCAGATCGAGGAGGAGGAGCAGCAGCACGTTCACGACGGTACGTCTGCTGTCTTCTTCTCTTTAAGTCCGGGTCCGTGCGAACGCCTCAACGCTGTCGTCGTTCGCCACAGAGCATAAAGTCGCCGAGGGGGCGGAGCTGCAGAGGGAAGACGAGCCGCAGGTGAAGATCGGGATGCTGAACGGAGGGAATCGGATCGACTTCGTCCTGCAGGAGAAACCCATCGAGAGCTTCAACGAGTATCTGTTCGCCCTGCAGAGCCACCTCTGCTACTGGTACGTCAGATGTAAAAGAAAATAATGAAGAGTTCAGGTTTTACAGTGTAGCTGGATATTTAACAAATGGAAGATTATAATAAACAGTTATAATATTAGCAGAAAAAATGTTAAATTATGAGGAAAAGTTGATTTAACAAGTTAAAAGTAAGACTTAACAACATTCCTCATTTAAATGTTTTAATTATCATAAATTTACTCTTTCATTCTGGTGACTTAATTTACGTATTAAAACTTTTTTCTGGTCGTAATAAGAGTTTATTCTCCAGCCCGAATATCATAAAATAGTCATCAATCATGTTTCAAGGAGAAAAGACCCACAAAAAATCTGTGCAATTTACTAATTATCACATTTTTGTGTTTATATAATAATTGATTTGTCCTGAAATGTTGATTATAGAAAAGAACTATAGGAAAAATAAAAATGAAAGTGTGGAAATTAAAATATAAGATTAAAAATAGTTGAGAACAAAGGATTTTTAAATGTATTTAAAAGTTTTCTATTTATTTTTAGTTTTCCTGATAAGTTTGGTGAAACTGTTTCTATTCCATGTTTTATTTCCCATAACATAAAAATAATTAATATTTAAAAGGTCAAACCTTTTAAATATTAACAGTTTTAAACTAAAATATGTAAATCAGAAATAGCTTCCAGTTGCCAACTTTATGTTTTCCTGTTGATCATAACCTGCTTGCGTTTAAAATTGTGATTCTGATGCAAAATCTAGTAATTATTTATTTAATAAAAATACTTTTTTGTGAAATCTTCTCAGGTAATCTCAAACCGCTACAATTTTGTTTTACTCAAGATTATTTATGTAAAATCAGGGGTCGATCTTATGAAAAAAACTTGTATTTTTCTAAATGTGGTGACAAAGTTTCTCATGAATCAGCTGATAAAATTCTAAATCTCATGGAAAATAAACATTTACCAGTATTATTTTTTTTTTGTTTTGATCTTTTTCTCCTTGGAGGAAACTAAAACCGTTTTTCCACCGGCCGTGTTTCTGTTCCGTCCTGCAGGCAGTCCGAAGACACGGCGCTGCTTCTCCTGAAGGAAATCTACAAAAGCGTTGGGATCCATCCGGAGCCGCTCGCTCATTAATACTCCGATTACTCATTTCTGTTCTTCTATGTTTATTGAAGTAGCTTATTGTACACAGATGAATAATACGTTGGTATTATGCCATTTGTTAAATTAAGAAACAAACGAATGAGTTGGTAAAAGCAGAGACACTTGACACGGTTTAAATTACATTTTTATAGCAAATATACAACAAGTGGCCAAGCGGAACAGGAACAGCCAATGCAGTCGGATGTAAGTTATTCATGGACAAATCTTCACAATAAATCCATTTCTTGCTATTTGTTTTTATTATTCAGCTTTTATCGGCTGTTTGCCGCCGGGTGGAAGATGTTGAGTTTCTCCTGTCAAGCCAGGAAACTTTGAGACGGCCTAAAAAAGCTGCAGAATAAGCAAGAATGTAAATAATTACAGTACAGACCTGGTATAGTTAAGACAATCAAAGCACCTGTTTATGTAACGTCCTCTCAGCTTAAGACAAGCGAAACAGTTAATATATTCCTAGAACCTGCGGGTTCAACGTAACGTCTGAAATGTTTGGAACGTATTTACATGTAAGAGCGACTGGAACAGCAGAGTTAGAGGAAAAACAGCAGCGTGAGCCGCATGCTGTAGTTTATCCTCTGATTGGTCCAACGCATTTAAACTCCAACACACTAAAATAAAAACACTAAATGTTCCCTTTGTATCCACACAGCCAGTCTGAACAAAAACTGGCATTTTCCTTCTAATACTCTGTAATAATCAAGAGGTTCCCTATCAGAGGCCGACGCTACGAAGAAACACTTCGATCCACAGGTTAGTGCATAACTGACGTCTGGGTTGAAAATAATCTGCCACAAATAGAAACTTTATGCACCGAATTGTTTTTATTTAATCAGTTTAGTCCGTCAATTAACTGGTAAAATATTCCTTAAACACATTGATGACAAGTTCAGGTAACTAACATCGAGTCTCTTAAGGCCAGACTAAGAAAAACTTAATTAGAAAATAGAAATAATAGAAAGAAAGTCGGAATAATACGAGCCATATTACCGGAAAAAGAGTTAGTGTTAAAAGAATAAAGTTTGAATAACATGAGAAAAAAAATTCACGATGGGAGAAAAAAGTTATGAGAATGAAGTAAAAAAAAAATATGAAAAAAAGTTATGAGACAGTTATATCCGAATTAAAATAGTGTTGCAAGAAAAAAGCTGTAAATGTACAAACAGTCACTGCGAGAATAATCTGAATAATGCGAGAAAATCACATTCTGAGAATAAAAACTGTACCAGAGTTGAGTCAGTGTTTCAAGAATAAAATCGTCAGAAAATAAAGCATATGAGAAAAGTCACGAGAGAAAGTCATTTAGAAATTTTTTATAAGAATTAAGTTGTGATAATATGACAGTAAAGTGTGAATAATACAGTTTAGTCACATTACGAGAAAACGTATGTTAATTCAGTCAATGTTGCAAGAATAAAGAATAAACTTGTAATATTAGCAGAATAAAGAAGTAATTTGATGAGAAGTCTTCCCTGAAAAATAAATTTCATGGAGCATCTTGTGAAGTTATACTTTGGTTTTAAAGATAATTAAATACTTAATCTTTAAACACTTATTATTAAATAATTATCACCAGGATGTCAGATCTTGATAACTTCAAGGCTTTGACCTCATTGAAAACATTTTCTATTCATTTTCCGTCTTTATTCTGCTAATATTATAGCTTTATTCTCATAATTTTTAAAAAACTCAGTCTGGCCCTAAAACGCCTTCATACTTAGAAGTTCAGTTTACTACGGAAAACCAGTAGTGCCAAGAATCGACCCATTAATCTTCCTTCGTAGTTTGGGCCTCTGAAAATTAACGGTCAGAATATACTTTAATCTTCACTGAGAGAAAGTGCAACTTCCTGTTGTTCTCATGCTCAATAAATTAGAAATGTGATTTCCCCCCCCCCCCAACTGATTTTCTGTTTATTTTCTCTAAACGCGGGTGGTTGCTTCCTGCCTACGCTGCTTCTCCGTGTTCGAGAAGCTGAAATGTTTCACATTCAGAAGCAGCAAGAAGACGGCGAAGAAACCCTGACCCTCAAGGTCAAGATGACCCTCAAGGTCATGCTTACAGATTTTCAAAAAGTTTGCAGAAACAAAACGCGGTCCTCTGTACACCGCCAAGTCTTCCTGTCAGAGTTAAATACTGCTGATTTGATCGTAAGACTTCCATTTTGTGCCACATTTCACATTTTTCTACATTCATCCGTCTACAGCTGTGCAGAGAAAAGCAGAAGGCTCAATTAATCGTGATTAATCACGATTCATCCGATTGATCACAATTCAGCCAATTAAATTAAATGATTAATCACCATTAACTGGTGATTAATCATCATTTACTGGTACACTGTACACCGCCAAGTCTTCCATTAATCACGATTAAATGTCATTTTGCTGCGACGCCCGTTTAAAGCTACAGTATGTAACTTTAAGATAAATATATATATTTTAACATTGTTGAAATTGCCATGTTGTGGCAGCTTGATAAGAATCAAATGATCTGAAGAAAGAAAACAAGCTTCTCAGCCTCCTTCCTGTACTACCTAGAAACAACCAATCAGAGCCAGGAGGCGGGTCTTAGCGCTGTCGATCATATTCCCCCTCTTTCTTCTATAATGACTGCTAGGCTAGTTAGCATGACCTCCAATGACGGAGGATAAGCTGTTTTACTGCAACAGCAAGTTGTTTCTCCACCACTCATCCATTTATCAGCACGTTCACGGCGATGATTGACAGCACTAAAACCCTCCTACTAATTGTTGGTTTTTCATGCATTTCTTCAGAAATTAATAGTAGCTCAGGTGGAGGAGATCGATCTTTTCACAGATTATCTGTCTCATATCAAACATGTAAAAAGCTATTTTTAATAAAAGTTTCGTACTGCAGTTTTAAGTCTCGTTTGGGACTGTTGCCTGGAAGGCGGCGGCGCTTCCTCAGGCCTCCGTCTTGCTCTGCGTCTTGAAGGCCTGCTTCCGGAGGTGGGCTTCGATCTCGTCCCGGAAGACCAGCATGCCCAGGTGGGGGTGCGACGCCTCGTTCATGGCTTTGGACTGGATGCACATGCGGTACTGCTCCGGCGTCAGCTCGTCCGCGCACTGCTTCTCGTGCCACAGGTGGAAGAGGCTGGACACCGGCGACCGGATCACGATCAGGTCGCTCCGCAGGTACTTCCTGTACAGGTGGACGTCCTCCACGCCCCAACCTTTCACTTCCAGATCAAATCCACCTGCAGGAATAAAACATCCATCAATAAATTTCTTTCAGTCTCGGGCGGTTTTTGACATTGAACCCAGAAAACGATGTGTTGAAACGATTAATCACAATTAATCAATCCTTCAAATAATAGAAAACTACACTAAATTAGCAACAAAATAAAACTGAGCCCATATATACACATTTATGTACATCTGTGTCAAAATAATACAAAATGATTTCAGTATTTATTTGATAACTTTGCTCTGCTACTATGTCGGAGTGATCCTGATATTTGATTGGTTAACCTGCACAGCATCTTTTTGCAGACCAATACACAACTATAAGATTATTTTGTGCTGCAACAAAAAGGAATAACATTTTAGATGATTTAAGACCAAATGATTAATCAGGTTAACTGTGATTAATTGATTATTCATCGGCTTGATCGATTAATCGTTAACTGGAGCCTCTCAAAAAAGCTATTTTCTGAAAGAGCAACGTAGTCAGAACTGTAACTAGGGGGAAAATGTATGAAAAATCTCCTGATTTTGGCATCAAATGAGTCACATGACGAACAACCTGACATTTCTACCGGCACAAACCACGAAGAAGACAACAGGAAGAAGTTGGACAATAAAGTTCTTTAATGATTTATTGTGTAAATAAAGTCATCTATGTGTGATTTCAATTGCATTTCTTATTTAATGGAAACAATTGCAAATTTGTTGGGTTTTTTCAACATTGGCAGAATATTGACAAAATTTTGCAAAGGAAGCTCAGGAGATTCACCAACGTTTCTTTTAATTTGTTTTGCTAAAAGTAACCAAAGAAAACTATTAAATAGATCAGAAGTGTTTTAAGTCACTATATATACATATATATAATTATGAAAACCGATATAACTTGTTTGTTGCTTACCGATGTTTAGGAAATCTGAGCGATACTGGCAGGTCATCCCAAAACCGAAGTCTCTCCAAAACCCAGCGTCTTTTTTATGGATCTGAAGATAAAAGTTCAGAGCTAAGATTTTACATCATTTAAGGTTATTCAGCGTTAAAATGAGTGTTAATTTCAGGCGTCTGACCAGCTGTTGTTCAATAGGTGGAGCCAGCTCCAAGCTTCCGTAAACGATGGCCGGATTGTACAGACTGAACACAACCGGGTAGAAAACCTTCTTGTCTGCAAAAGGATGAGAAAAATTCACTGGAGTGTTAAAGTGGGAGCATAAAGGT
Source organism: Phalloptychus januarius (assembly GCA_902982915.1). Classification (NCBI taxonomy): domain Eukaryota; kingdom Metazoa; phylum Chordata; class Actinopteri; order Cyprinodontiformes; family Poeciliidae; genus Phalloptychus; species Phalloptychus januarius. Next base: position 2,475,583 of record CADWAE010000242.1, on the reverse strand, counting down.
CTGAACATGTGGAGGAACGTACTGGGGGCGGCGTGGAGGCGGCATGTGTTCAAGAAGTCCAGGGAGAAACGGATGTCCACGTCGCAGAAGAACATCAGGACGTCGCCGTTCTTCCACGCGTTGGCGCCGATGTCCAAACCGCGGCCGCGAGAAAAATCCTCATCCACCGGGATGAGAGTGTAATTAGAGAAAGTCTCCTCGCTGCAGGGAAAAACAACGTTTCATTCGGTTTATATGGATGAAACGAGCAGAATGACAAGAGCTGAAACTATTAAGGTTTCCTTTTCTGTCCAGGTCAGTGGAAAGTTTTAGTTTTTATTATTCAGGTTGTGACTTAATCTGGAAAAGTCCAGGTCTGGCCTCAGACTTGGACTAAGGCCAGACTAGGTGTTTGTTTACTTGAAACAAAAAATAAGTTGAAACTTTATTAAAATGTATTTTTTATGTATTTACTTAAAAAATAAATGAATAATTTAAAAAAAACCTACTGTTTAAACTGACGTTATAAAAGCACAGGAAGTCAAACCTAGACATTTTCTCCAGCGATGACTTCACTTCCTGCAGACCTTCCTCTCCAAAATAAACCACGGTGAGATGGACCTGCTTGTCCCGCTGAACACACACCTCCCTGGAAACACGTTATTGTCATTAGTATTCGGTTGCCATGGGGCTGTTTACAGCACAGACAGCAGAGGCTCGTCGGCCCACCTGAAGTTTTGCAAGAACTGTGAGAAAGTGTCGACTCGGCCCGCCAGAGGCACGATGATGTTGATGATCATCCCCAGCGTCTCCACCGATGTGCTACGGACTTTCATTATCGGCCCGAACGGCCGGAAGAGCGAGACGTGCCGGAAGCTGCTGGAGTCCTCCTTGGCGAAGAAAAGCTCGTAGAGCGTCCCTTTGTCCCGCTCCGTCCTGTACAGGCCTGCAGCGCCGAGACGCAGCAACAAAACAGACAGCAGAGAAAAAATACGGTCGGAATATTGTCAGGATGAGGCAAAATGAGGAGAACTGAGCATCTTTATATCATCTAAAGGTAAGGAAATATTAAATCACATCAAATTAACTGAGTCTGTTTCAAGCTCGTCGGATCTATGATGACATTTTTCTCATTAGAAACACATTTTTTCCTTTTAATTTTTAAAGAGGAACATTTTTAAGGTAAAATTGCCTGAGCAATCTGCTAATTTTATGGCTTCATTATCATAATTAAATAAAAACGGTTGCAGCCTGGGCCCGATGCTCTGTCGTAAAACTCACAGAAGGAAGGAATGAAATAAAATAAAAGTCAGTTTTTGATCATATTTTCTGTAATTTTTAATTACTTTTTTTAGAAAGAAAATGAAGAATAAAAAACAAATTAAGTTTATAAACTTGATTTTATGGAAGAGGATTAGGGCCAAAAAAGTTAGTGATGTGATTTTGCAGTTATGAGAATTTTGAGATTTAATTCAAAATTCACACATTCAAGTCAGAATTTGTACTTTTCATATCAAAATATTGATCTCAGATTAAAGCTTGTATTTTTGGCCCTGTTGTTGTTCCATAGCTCTGTTTGTACTGTCTTGCCTTCCATAAAGTGGCTGTCAGTGTAGGTCTGCCGCTGCATGGGGACGTCCTCCTCCACGCCGTCTTCCTCGTCCGGGTTGTTGATGATGTCCAGCGCCGCCTCCACCGCCTCCGGTCCTTGCGGACCGGCTTCTCCTCCGGGTGCCGCGTCAGCCCCATCTCCAGCTGGTACACCTTGGAGGAGGTGAAGCTCTCGAAGGGCACCAGAGCGTACTCGCTGGGCAGCCGCGCCCCGGCGTTAACCTCAGCCTTGTCGATCTGGGAGTGCAGGAACTCCAGCAGGTCGCCGGGCTCCTGGTCTCGGTTCTCGCCCAGGCCCTGCACGCCCGGCGGCTCCTTCTTCTCCTGCATCAGCTTCAGCTTGTCGCTCATCTCCTGCAGCTCCTGCTTGAGCTGCGCGATCTGGCGCTTGAGGCTGGAGGCGCGACTCAGGTGGCGCTCCTCGTGCTCCTGCAGCAGCGCCTGGTAGTACTCCCTGCCGAAGGGCTCGCCCGCCGCGCCGGGGAGCGTCTGGCTGGCGTCGGCCGGCGGCGTGCACTCCAGCAGGTAGGCGAACAGCAGCAGCACCAGGAGCAGGAAGAGGGCCAGCAGGAGCCAGCGGACCCGGCCCTGCAAGGGGAACCCCCGCCTGGGCATCACGTCCACATGCGACCTACAGCTGGGAAGTCTGCATCGCGTTCCTGCTCACATCGCACAAAGTATTCCTCTAAAACGCGACGCTTTGCTGGCGTTTCATGGCTCCGTTTTGTTCCAACAATCACCTGCGAAGGAAAAAGAAAAACAGAATAACACCTGTCAACTTAACTAATTATACTAGTGATAAATCATCCCATAAGTTAATCGGGTAAACGATAAGGCTTTCAAGTAATATAACACAATGGTATAATAATAATGCACATTCTCAAATATCAATAAACTCTAAATTCTAATAAAAATTGAATATTAAATTAATTAAATATCCAAAAAATAAATAAACAACAAATAAAACTCCTTATATCAATATATCACCAATAAATCCACTATGTAGCCGTCGCTGTGTTTCCATTGAAATGGGCCCAAAACTTTGTCAGTATTCCCCTTATGTTGAAAAAAACATCACCGCCATTTTCCAATTGTGGTATTTTCATTACATAAGAAATATGATTAAAATCACCAGAATAAGTTTGTTCATGTGATAAATTGTTTAAAAACATGCTGACACTATTTATGTCTCAAAGTGTAAATCGAGCTCAAAAACACCGGCAGAACTCGCTGTCACCGCTGAGACTGTCCAGTCTTTCTTCTCCTTAACCACAGTGAAACACCTAACATTTTTCTTCCACTCAACTTTCCAAGAATTACCTTGGATACAGCAGTTAGCCTCTTTAGCGATGACAGCTTGAGGAAGTAAGTCAGCACTCTTTTCTAAGACAACATGGTCATAACGTAACATGTCTGTAATGAAAGACCATCTTTTATTAGTCTCATGTCGTTTTCCAACGTTCAGGCGAACTGACGTTTTGATTTTCATCAACGGAAATATTAGAAATAAACGCCTAAAATATATCAAAATGAATCCGACGAGGAGTCTATACAACAACATTTACATTTTTTAACCGACACGCGTTAGTAAACGTTTCAATAATATTCATTTTTATTGATTAAACATCGAATTAACGAACTAGCCGAGCCCTTACTCTATTTAAAACTGTAGACTTATTTTGAAAAATCAAAACCGGAAATACTGACGGTTCTGAAACCTTAGAGACGTTTAGCTCTCCGCGACGCCTCCAGCTTATCGAGCTCCCTAAAATAACGCTCATTAATCGGTGATGGTAGTTAAAAAATGTTCCTCACCTGGTTTTGCGTTCGTCCATGTCTGCCAGTGCTCGAAGCGGAAATGTTTCCCACGAAACCAGCAGCCGACAGCAGCTTCTTACAGAGGCCACGGACACAGAGAAAGGGGTGCAGTCTACTTCGTCAGAGAACAATAGGGCTTGGGCGAGTGACGTCTGCGCCTGTCTCAATATTTACAACTCAGAACTCATCTGGGAATTAAATGTTGAACTAAATATAATAGAAAGATTCCGTAGCAGTCTGTCCAGGTATTTATGTTGAAACCAATAGGACGCTGTGGTCATACAAGTCAAATAGTTATTTTTCACTTCTTATCTTTAGTAATTAAAACCATCATTTTTGAGATTGTGTAATATAACATAATATAATAAATATAATATAATACAATATAATGTACTATAATATAATATAATATAATATAATATAATACAATATAATATAATATGATATAATAAGATATAATAAGATGTAAGTTTTACTGCAGTTTCTTTCTTAATTTTACACTGTCAATTCTCTTAACATAAAGTTGGCCTTTTTGGGAATAAAATCTTTTGCAAATTCTAATTATTCTTTAAGAAAAATTTAAACATAGAAAGTGACACAGCATATTTGCTGCAGAAAAATCTACAGTGAACTACATTTTTCTCAGAAGTTGCACGTTTTATCTGCTGCAGTTCATGACCCAGAGCTGATATCAGCAATGGATGACACGCTAAATGAATTAACCCTGAAGTTGGCTCAGATACATGATGAATCTTTCTGATCTTTATCGGTTTTTATCACCACGTTTCCCAAAGTAAACCAGGAAATGTCGAGGGCTTATTTTTAGTTTCACTAATTTCCTTCATTAAACCCATTAGAAGTGACCCATTATGGACGGATTAATCTGTTATTCAGAAGGATTCGCCCTGACATTGTACCAGCCATAAAGACTCATTTGAAACATTATTGGGTAATAGGGCAAGTTAATGGTTTTTAAAATCAGGAACTGAGGAAAATGAACTGTAGTAACTGAATAAAAAGTGAACACAACTTTCTACGGTTAGATTATTATTTAGAAGCTCAGACATACTATAAAGACAATATAAAAACAATGTATATGTACGTATAGGGAGCATATGCAAATAGATTTTTAATTTTATAAATTAATTTGTGTTGCCTGAAGATAATGAATGCAACCTATATATGACCACCTGTATAAAATCTTTCTAGGTGCGCCACTGGACTACTCCAGCGTTTTCCAAAATCTAATTCTAATTATCCGCATATAGAAGACACTGGTCAAGCAAACTGCTGATTTGAAGTTATTATTTTTTATTAACCAGAACAAAATACCATAACAGCAATAACACACATTGCTTTACATAATTATGACAGAGAATGGAAATGAGACACAGGATGTGCGCCGAGCCGCCATTAAGCCTCGTCGCCTCTGATTGGACCAGCCCTCCCTCTAGTGTCATTTTTAGTACAAACCGAAGAGAAAAGTTAGAAAAAACAGAATTCAGGCATTAATTTTTCTTTGGCAGCTTTGAAACACAAAGCAGGTTTGAGAGTTTCAGGACAAAACAATCCAGTTACGAAAACAGCGTTGTTGTTTTTTTTTTTTCTTAATCTCCTGGGCTGAAACAGGAACCTCATAATCAGCTGGAGGCCGTCGTACAAAGCAGCACAGGCACTTAAAAGACATCGACACTGACATACAGTCTGGTATAACAGTCATGCAGTGATACAGTTTGGTCAGCATGACCTGTGAGGTAATAACGAGGAGCGTGGGGCTGGTCTGAACGAAAAACAATAATAATAAAACAGTTGAAAACAAACAAAATGGCGGGTATTGACCCTTTGCATGTGACGTCACGCTGTTCGGAGCGCAGTCCGCTCTGCCATGACGGACGTCGAAACAACTTTAAAAACCAGACATCTGGTAGCCTAATGTCGCTCTTATTTAATTGTTTTCGCTTTAAAAACAGACAAGGATACAAACTTTTTATTGTATATTCTTTAATGAGGAAAGATATGGCGGTGATGTCATCTGGCGGAACACTTTTTTACAAGGCAAGAAGATTAACCATCATAAATTTTATAATGAAGTATGATTAGGAAGATGCAATCAAATATTGGATTATAGAGAAGGTACGTCTAACCATTAGCGACCGCGGAGAAAATGCCGCACCGTCATGTAGCCTAGCATGTATGGAATAAAACTGGTTAGCATCTCGTTTTTAAGGCTGCTCCGGTTTAAAGGGAGGAAACGCTCTTTATGATATAAATTATGTGGTGTGCATTCAGGGTAAGTTGGTAATTTTATCAACACATCAGGAGGAAGGAAACATCGGTTTCTGTGTAAACACCGCTGTCTATGAGCCCCAACCAGGTATGTTACCTTCACAGACAAATTAGCTTGACTTGAACAAGAAGCAGTCATTACTCGATTACAATTTTTAAGTACACTATCCAAGATAAATATGAGTTGCTGAACTTGCAAAATTAGCTTAGCTAATGTAGCTTTTATCTGAAGCTAAAACAGACATGTAGCCTATGTGTGTTACTATATGCACTTACTCTTACAGTCACCAGAATCTGAAGAGTTTGTACGTTTTTACAAGTCTTTTGGAACATTTATTCTAGATTTCAGGCTGTAAAGCTCCTTCATTTTGTAAACGCTCTTTGTGTTAATATCGTAGTATGAGCTCAGAGGCAGATGGTCCACATTATCTGACATATTTTTCTACTCCGTCTGATATGGGTCAAAACCGACAGCAGCCATTTTGTTCATGTATCTTTCTCACATTGGTCAAGAGTTTCCACATATTTTCTTTTTGTTGGTCTCAAAGTCCATGCAATTGCCTACCAAGATGGTGCAGATCATTTCCAGTTCGGACTTGTGGGAACTACATATTCTCCCATCCCTCACTTCCGATGTCTGCCATGGCACCTCCAGTGATTAAGTGACGTAGTTGCAAAGGGTCAATACAAACTCAGGAAAATAAATATACATCTAGCAGTTACCCATGTTTTCTACAGTGCAGCGTTGCCTTTAGCTATCGAGCTTGTCCACAGCTTTAGCGGGTGAAGGCAAAGCCATCCAGTTTGCATAAACACTATCATTGGCATATCTTGTAAAGACCGGATTAGTGGCATCGTGTCTGTTGAGCGGTACCGGGCTCGTCTCGGGCCAGCTGGGGTATGACATGCCTAAAAATGAGAACATATCATTTTTCTGCACTCTGTGAGAGGTAAACAGGCAGTAAGGCTCTGGAATCAAACTCAGTGGTGTTATTTACTGGCTGGGCCAGATTTCAGATTTTATACACCTTAAAAAACACTTTACAATGGATTGCTAATAAATGGTTAATATATATGTTAAGTTATCTATAAACACTTTATAAATTATTTATAACTGTTTATTATGCATAAGTTAAGGGTGAGAAGGAGTCAAAAATACACCTTTGTATTTTACCTGGAGTTATTAGGCCTGTCGCAATAAATCAATAAATTGCTCGATAGAACAAGCTCAATAATTTCCGTTTCCATGATAATCATCTTTCTCTTTTTTGTCTTTCTACCAAAAACTGAATAAAAATCTTCAGTCTGGTGTTTTTGTCTCAACTATCCAGTTTTTTGAAGGATAATTTTTTTTACAGAATTCATTCATTTTATTTGTCGTTTTTGTTTTATTTTGAATATTTAAAAAGTATTCCAGTCCCAGTGTTAAATGTTCATTAGTTTAATGTTTATTGATATGGAGAATGTCTTCTTTCATGATTATATCATTAGTTGAAAATGGTCTCAAAACAAGTTAATGCGATTGTTTATCGTTTATCGCATTCTGGGGCGATTTATCGTCCAGCAACATTTGTTATTGTAAAAAGTCTAGTTGTTATACTAAACATTTCTGTCTGTTTGAACGTAAATTTTAGCATAAAGTCTCCTTCTCACCGTTGCTGAATGCATAATAAACTGTTATTAATGATTCACAAAGTGTTTATACATTAATTAACAATCTTGCATTCAGTTGCATTCAAAACTATTTATTAGCAATCTATAAGAGAAGCCTTAACAGCAGATAAATGTTTCCAAATATTTTCTTCTGGGGGCCAAATTTAAGCCACTGGCAGGTCTAAAATTCATTACATTAAACATGCAAAGATTTATTTGTGATTTTTTTTAAGTGCTCAACAACATACCGATTAAAAAAAATCAGCATATTATTATGGACTCAAACCATAAAAAGGGCTGTGAACTATTGAGTTATTAAACGTTAAAAAAAATGTATTTCATTGGCTAAACTTTTACCGTTCTTGACTTGTCATGGACCGAATTAAATCATTTTAAGGGCCACAAATGGCCTTCAACCCACACTTTGGAACTCCCCTGATTTATGTAATTTTCCTCCAAGGGCAGAAATCTGCAATGTTTACAACCTGAAGCGCAATTTTTCAGAAAGTTAGCTTTTATCCTTTTATAATTGTAAACAGAAACAAACACCTGAAGTATTTCAATCTGTGTTTTATGTTTTTTAATGAGTAGAGAGGAGAAAATGTTTTAAATAGTTAAATGTGACAGGAAACACATTATCATAATTTTGAATAACACGTCGTCTTACCAGCAGCTAATCTGTTTTAAATAAAAATAAGCTAATATTCATGTTTTTATGTAAATAATGAAGCTGACATTTTTCCTGGATGTTTTCATGGTGGCCCGTTCTGCAGATGTTTAATTACTTGTTTTTATGATGCTCTTTTTGTCACCTGAGAGTTGCATTCAAAAGCCTTACTGTTTACTCTGTTCAGCTTTTTAAAAACACATAAAAGTCAGAATAATTACTTCCCAACCACGGTGAATCAGTGAGGACCTGTTTCAAATGTTACACTCCTTTCCCTCCAGTGTTTCAAACAAGAGAAGCTTAACGGGAAAATGAGCCATTTGCTAATTAACATCAATGATAGACGGCTGATAAATTTGAATATAATCGATATTTACAAATGTTGTATTTTTTGGTCAGCACACATTAGAAGCAGGTCCAAATAAAACAAAAAAAAGACACAGGATCTTTTTTCTTTGTTCCCACACTGAGCCTCTCATTTACGGTGAAATGGGAGAATCAAACAGCAAAAGAAGCATGCCTAGGTCACAGTCACACACACTTGACTACGGTTAAAAAACTAAACTAAACAAAAAAATAAATAAAAACAGCCAATCACAGCTTGCCAAAAAAGAGAGTCGTGTGTCCTGTTTCTAAAAGCGAGTAAATGCGTGGGAGATTCTACCATAGAGCTTGTTTTCAATCCATGTGGAGGGGAGGGTTCGAGGGAGAGGGGCGTTATTACAGTCCACTAGTGGGGTGTCTTCTTCGGAAAGGGCGTCGTCGTACAGCAGGGCATCGGCCGGCGTGGACGCCGCCAGGTCCAGGTAGTCCTGTGAGGAGCGGAGGAGCGCACAGTCAGGTCGGGCTGAGCTCATGGTGAAGGTCAGACTCATGGAGACGCCAGAGTCCTGCCAGTAAAACTATTTAATTAAAACCTGGGACTGCCACTGTAAATCTCTGGGAAAGTTTCCAGCATTCCTGTCTTCAGTACCGACTCTGAACTCTTAAATTAAAGTGGTTACAGTGGGCATGGTCGCATTGTTGCCTCAGCTTGCACAAAGGCACAATGTTCTGAGTCAAAACCACTGAAGACAAAACCATCTGTCAGACCGCAGCGCTGCGTCGTCGTTTCAGGGCTCCTCCACACTTTTATTGTCAAAAAGAAAACATTTCACTTGGATTTAGCCCAGTTTTACAGTTCATAGTTGATTCAAAGCAAGTAATCTACTGGTAATGTTGAATAAATGGATGGACTGAAATAAAGACGGATGATGGACAAGCAGAAATATGATGTATGAATTGATAGAAAGATGGATGGTTGAATGTTGGACAAATGGATGAATAGATGGATGAAACTCAGCTGTTTCAATGAAGCACCTAGGCTAATAAGTGAAGCATGAATGCTAACAAGTGAAGCAGTTAGGCTAACACGGAAAGCAGCTAGGCTAACATGTGAATCAGTTTGGCTAACTGGTGAAGCAGCTAGCTAACACATGAAGCAGTTAGGCTAACACGTAAATTGGTTTGGGTTAATAAAGAAGCAGCTAGTTAACAAATGAAGCAGTTAGTAAAACATGCGAAGAGGCTGGCTAACATCAGCTGGGCTAATACATTAAGGCTAACTGGTATAGCAGCTAGGATAATAGGTGTAGCAGGTCGGCTAACTGGTCCAACAGCTACCCTAACAGATGTTGAAGCTGTGCTAACAGATGTAGAAGTTGTGCTAACAGGTGCAGCAGTGTGCTAACAGGTGTAGCAGTGTGCTAACAGGTGTAGCAGTTTGCTAACAGGTGTAGCAGCTAGGCTAACCCCCTCTGAACTCTGTCCCAATAGAAAGAATGGATCCGTTCTATCCATTCGTGCCTCAGATCGTGTCAAACTGAACTCCATACCCGACTCTTCACCATCATCTTCTCCAGCTCTTTGCTGATATCTGAGAACGTCGGCCTCTTGTCCGGCTCCTGCTTCCAGCATCGCAGCATGAGGTTATACCTACAGAGGGAAAAACGTTCCACTGCTCGTGAAACACGAATCGTTTCTCCCCCCAACGGACTCGTTTCGCCCCATCTTGGAGCGGCGGAGAGAATTTACAGCGTTCAGCAGAAATGCTAAAAGACGGGAGCTCACATTTCCTCAGAGCAGTTCTCTGGTCTCTCCATTCGGTAGCCGGTCTTGAGGAGGTTGAAGAGGCGTTCAGGAGCGATTCCAGGGTACGGGTTTCCCCCCAGGGTCACTATCTCCCACAGCAGCACACCGAAGGACCAGCTGGAAGACCAGGAAACGTTTTCCAGTCACAAAAACAGATGAACTGCCTTCTGATCCAAATCCCACACTCTGGGAAACCCTGATCCATTTCCTTAATGCTACAACCAGAAAGTACTGATACGTTTAAAATAAACCAGCATGAGCACGGTGACAGATGGGAGCTCACTCATTTAGGATTTCAAGCTGTTTCCATGGAAACAGCATTTCTGTCAGCTGAGTGGCTTCGCATTAGCTCTGATTCCAGACTGTCATCTGTTTTTAATTTCATTACGTGTTCTTTAAGAAATCCTTTAGCCTACTTCAAGTTGCCTGACAGCTTCTATTTAAAGGGGCAGTGTCATGTCAAAGAATGTTTTTTAGCTTTACATCATGTTTTAATATTATTCCCTCATCTAGCTTTGATGCTTTCATGCATGTTTGAGAATCCTTTAATCTCCATGGCAACCATTCAGCTGTGGAAAAACAACTGGTTGGACCTAGCCCCGCCTTCGAGGCGCAGCTCCTCCCCCACTCAGATCCTTCAAACTAGCCAGCAGCCAATTAGCAAACACTTGCTCATTATAGGAGGTATTTCTCAGTGAATTGCTGGTAAAAACATTAAAAGAGGAGCCATGTTGTGATGACTTCCTGGAGGCGGAGTTTCAGAAAGAGCAGGTGCTTCTTAAAGACACAGATGCTCAATTTCCAGGCATTAAATTGCTAAATAAAATTTCTTTTAAGCCATATTTTTTTTAAAGGTTTTATTGGCTCTAGTGGTCTTTATTTAACAGTTAATGGACAGGAATGAGGGAACGAGAGGAGACATGTGCAGTCCAGGCCGGTTGACGTGGGACAGCCACGTCGAGGACTAGGGCCTCCATATGTGGGGGTGCTAAACCCCTGCGCCACCAAAGCACCCCTTTTAAGACATATTTGATATGTAGCATTTTTGTTAACTGAAGGTAACATAGTGACGTGATTATGCTACAAAACGTCACTATGTGGGGTGCTTTGGTGGCGCAGGGGTTTAGCACACCCACATACGGAGGCCTTAGTCCTCGACGTGGCTGTCCCAGGTTTGAATCCCGGCCTGGCGACCTTTGCCACATGTCTTCCCCCTCTCTCATTTCCCTCATTCCTGTCCATTAACTGTTAAATAAAGACCACTAGAGCCAATAAAACCTTTTAAAAAAAAAAACGTCACTATATGCCTGAAAACACATAGTACTGTTCCTTTAAGTGATTTCTTTATTCTGAAAGTCTGGAAGTAATCAGGTTTGGGTGTGGCGAATAAATGGTGGATAAAATGAAGTCGAATAATACATTCTTACAACTGATAATAAGTTTGGATTGGATAGCCTTTTCTCTTTAATGAATTATATAATCAGTTCAAAACTGCATTTTGTAATTTAACCTGAGTACATTTCTTCATTTACTCAGGACATTTTTGTCTGATATTAGAATTTACTCGATGACCTGAAACATTTATGTAGAACAAAATAAATCTATAATGGGGTAAATACTTGTAAAGTACTACTAAAGTTCCCCTATTAACTACTGCTTTCATTATAAGCTGATGGAGATCAGAGGAAGTTCCTCACAATTTACTGAGATTCTGCATTTTATTTCTTTCACATGTATATTTTCTTAGTTTTTAAATTTGTAACCATTTTTGCTGCTGTAGTTGTGAAGTATGATCAGTTCATACTCACACGTCGCTTTGAGTTGTATAAATGTGATCGAACAGAGACTCTATCGCCATCCACTTCACAGGAATTCGGCCCTGTTGAACAGAATCAGGCTTAATTTGGGTTTTAACTTTACAAAATGTCTCAGTTTGTCCAAATTATTATTTTTTTCCAACCTTGCTCCTCTTAACATACGAATCCTCCTCATAAACGTCCCGGGACAGACCAAAGTCAGAGATCTTCATCTTCCGTCCCTCGGCGACGAGGACGTTTCGCGCAGCGAGGTCCCTGTGAACGAGCTGATGGCGCAAAAATAAAACTCATTATTAAATTAAAACTGCTTTCATGTACAGCTGACACAGGATTTTAAACACACTTAAAGCTCATCTTTCTCGCCGTTTGAATAAAATTAGTATCAATTCAATTAATTGTGATTAATCGAATTAATCTCGATTAATCTGATTAATAATTTCGGTAATAAAAGAAAGTAAAATAAAAAATTATTTTTTTGCAGCTAATTTTAAACATTTTCATAATCCTAACTGACCTGATTTAATTTGTGTTATTATTGGTAATAAATGTTAGATTTTAGTAATTATTTCAGCTTAAATTTTCAGTATATATCATGATTAATTGCTAACAGTTAGGCCTGTCATGACATCTGGATGATAAATCATCTCTGAAGTTATTGCGATAAATGATAATATTGCTGTTTTAAGTAATAAAAGGTAAAAATGTAAGAACATATTCTCAAAGGGCAATAACTTTAAATTCAAATAAACTTTTAATGCTTGAGCTGGAAGACATTTTAAACATCCAAAATAAATAAATAAACAATAGAAATGTTAAATAAAATTCATTATGAGGTCTCTGCTACATGAGACCAAAGCACCAGACTTTTGTTATCCAGTTTTTGGTAGAAAGATAAACAAAAATGATGCAAAGGAGATTATTGAGCTCATGCGATGAATTGATTTATTGGATATTATGACAGGCCCACAGTGGCTTTAGTCTCTCCACACACCTTCATTTCTGCCAGGTACTGCATGCCTCTGGAAATCTGCCAGGCGAAGGAGATGAGGTCTCCCATGGTCAGCGCCCTGTCATCGGGGTTCTCCAGGTAGCTGGAGTTTCGGTTTGCATCCCTGCCCATGTAGCTGGGGCCAACTTTCCTGCTCTCACGCAGGAAATTACGCAGCGACCCAAATTTGGCGTACTCAACGATGAGGTACAATGGCCCTATTGAGAGAAACGCAGCAGTCAGAGGCAGAGCAGCGCACAGAGCGGAGGGGCAGGAGCGAGGCCTCACCGTCCTGGCTGCACGCGCCGTACATCTTTATGACGTGCGGGTGGTTGACTTGTTTCAGGAGGGTGAACTCAGACAGGAGGTCACGCAGCTCGGTGTGTGAAGCGTTTTCTGTTGAAGGAAGGAAGAAGCACCTCATCTTTTCCAGGTCCTCACTCCTCATATATCATCATTACTTCCAGGCTTGCTTGGCCGGTTTTACCTTTAAGCATTTTCACAGCCACAGTGGTGTAACCAGCTTTTCCTTTCAGTCTGAACGCCGTTGCCTTGACGACTTTACCGAACTCCCCTTCGCCTAAAGTCTTCCCCAGGACCAGGTTTTTACGAGGAAACTCCCACTTTGGATCCTCCTGTTAAAACAATAACATTTCATCAGAATTACTTAGTTGCATTTACTCCTTACTTGAGTAATTTTATCACAAAGAATCTCTATTCTTGAATAAAATTTCAGTTTTCTGCCCACTGAATGAAAAACTAACATGTTTTAACCAAATATTCACCTGCAGTTTTTGTTAAAGTTTCATAAGTTTTACATTGAAAGAAGCTGATTTGGAAACAAAATATGTTGCCTGATTTTGTTCTTTTTTGTTAGTTATGACATTTGTTGCCATTTTTGTTCCTATTTCTTAAGTAGAAATACCAAAATTTCTACTTGACCTTATAATTTGGTCTGTCTGATGATGTAATTTTTACATATTATATAACAGATGTTTGGACCAGTTACTCAGTACCTCAGTAGACTTTGTACCAAATACATTTTTACTCTTACTTGAGTCATTTCTTGGGCGGCTACTTTTTAATTTTGCTTGAGTAAAATATGTTGAAGTAGTGCTACTTTTACTTCAGTATAGTGTTTGGCTAAGCTATCCGGCTCTGCACATCATTTACTCAAAAGGTCCAACTACAGATGCAAATTACCGATTAGAATTAATCTAAAGTTGATTGATCTTATCAACTTTAGATTTAGCTTTTAATTGATAAGCAGCCATATTGACGCCATATTCTTTTTCCCTCCATCATGTTAAATCTTTCTCCGTTTCCCCTCTGCTTCTCTGTCATCACATCCTGACATTCTTAGTTCTGCTAAATAAAGCTCTACTAAGTTGATAACTAGAGTTTTGTCAAGACTTTATATTTCTAAACAGAACCGCATAAAGTGCATTTTTCATCCCCCACCGGACTTTGTTTGGACCGTTTCCCTTTCCCCGTTCAGGCATACCCGCCATCTTACTTTCCTATTAACTGACTCTCCGCTTAAGGATGACTGGTGGCGCCCTCTGCTGGATGGCGGTCAAACTACAACATTAAAACTAAGGTTTAAACGGACGTTAATAGTTAATCAATTGTAACTAATTTTAATCTAATTAGTAACTAGCCATTATTATTAAAAACTCAACTGAAACTAATTTTACTCTAATAAACCATTAACTAACAGTCACAAGTTGATCCCCAGATTCTGCACATTACACAAAGTGTTAGGAGTCTGATAAAAAGTCTTACAGGTATTTTAAAGGTGTCTGCCTCTATAGACTCCTGGGAGCCCCTTCGCACGTTGTTGGCAGGGAAGCTGATGGGGTAAGACTGAGCTGGCCGACGGAAGGTCATCTCAGCGAACGCGATGGGAGCCTTGGGTGAGTTCTTGTGGTACCGATGGATAAAGTATGAGGACAGGAGGACGGAAATGATGAAGCAGCAGAGGAGAGCCGTGGCAACGATGGTTTTACACATGTCGTCACAGATCACGTCAGGGAACCCTGATGGGAAAAACTATATATTAATAACAACTATATGCAAAATATCTCAACCCAGCTTCCTCACTCCGAAGTTCACACAATTTAAATTACTTTTGATTTTTTATTTCTATGATTTTTTTCTAGTTTGCTAAAAGAATAAAATAATATTAGTTCTGGAAAGTATTCTGGTAGTTTCAAAATGTTCCATAAAGTAAAGTACAAGTTCTGGAAAGTATTGTGTTAGTTGTCACATCTCCTGTGAAATATTTTTGTTAATTTTGGATCATTCCACAATAAGTAAACATTAAGTTTCAGAAAGTAACCTGACGGTTCTGTAAGGTTCTGCAAGGAACCTCTTAAAAGTATTTTGTAAGTTCTGTGAAAGTAGCCGTTCAAACATGTCCATTTGATTTCAGGAGGGAAACATTTAAGTTGTATGAAAGTTCCTCAAATAACTGCATGTTCAGGAAAGTATTCTGAAAGATTTGTGAAAGTAACTATTAAAATCCCTGGAAAAAATCTATACATTACAGGACAGTAATGTGTAAGTAACATATTATAATATTGTATATCAGTATTGAACAAATTTTCATATTTGAATATACACATAAACCCAAAATTAGGTTCAGCAAATTAGTTATAATGATTAGATGTTTATATGGTGTTGGGTGGTGGAGAAATACATCTGATATACATTAAAGATAACCTGTAATGTTTCCTTGAACAGGTTATATAAAACGTGTTTTATAGAGCCCAGTTACCTAGCAACCCCAGTGGAATTCCATTGGGGTTGCTAGGTAACGGGGTGTTCTTTACTGGGGTTGCTAGGTAACGGTGCAGCACCTGCTGGTTTGTGACGTTACATTCTGGAGATAATTTTCCAGACACCAAAAAGCATGAACTTATTGCCAAAAATGGCCTGGTTGTGTTTTTTTAAGCACTTGGGGTTTTCAGAAGCAGTTGAGACCCAAATGGAAGAACAAAAACACACAAAGCGTTAATTTTACATAACGATAAGACGTATTTTTCAGTATTCATTATGACCTCCTCCTGCCTCACGTACTGTTTTTTGACACAACGGCCTCGGCGTCCGCGTTCTCGCAGAAGCATTTCTCAGAGAAGCAGTAGCAGGTCCCGTAGCCGGCTCTGATGCCGCTCCCGCTCAGGCCTCGTTCATGGCCTCCGGTTACACTTTCCGCTGCTCAAACAAACATGCATGTAAGCCACACATACAGGTGGTTTCACATGACGTATGATACATGAAGGAGCTTTAACAGAAGTTGTTTCTTACTCGTACAGTCCTGCGGACAAATCGATGTGTCTCTGCTTTCCACCGCGTCGCAAACGCTATCGGGACATGTTTGCAGGTCAGGGGAGCAGGTCGAATAGTTTTCAGATATTCCTGGAAAATAAACAAAGATACATGTTTATGTTTTCAGTTTTTAGCAATGACTGTTTAATTATTGGATTTGTTGTCTTTGACAAAATTTAAGCCTTTTACTCTTGAGACTTTATAGAATATTTTCTATACCACTATGCCAGTGGTTAGCATGCTATTAGTAGCCCACATATCAGCATTTTAGCCAACATTAGCATTGTTGCTAATCTTGGCTTACACCAGCGGTTCCTAAATGGTCCTGGAGGCCTGGAGGTCCGGCATCCTGCATGTTTTAGTTTCTCCCCGGAGGTACCAACAACTTTTCAGCTTGTCAATGTTCTTCTCTGACCTTCTAATTAGCATTCATGACAGGCTGCGTTAGCTGCAGTGGCCTTCTGGCTCTGATTGGTTGTTTCTAACTAGTACTGGTAGCACTGGCAGAAGGCAAAGAGTGAGATTATTTCAGATTATGTCTCATGCTGTCACAAAACAACAACAGCTTCAACAAATATATAAAGAAAACTTAAAAGTTACATACCACAGCTAGCATAATGTATGTAATGAATCATTGTAAGTTGTTATTTTCTGCATTTTGTTTAAATAAATTACATTTTTCATGGATGATAATCTGGTTTCCTAAGATGCACCTGTTTAGGGGAAGCGGTTTTGATACATTTCTTTTTATTTAATGATGCTGAACTGCTGCAGCACCAGTACAGAACCTCTGCTGTGCTTTGTTTTGTAGTTTTTGTTGCGTGAACTCCACCTTTCTCAGAGCCTTGCCTCCACTGACACGCCCCAGTCGTTGCTCCCAGGCCTTGAGACGCCTCACAGTCGTCTCTCTCTCTGTTCTCTGCGCAGGACAGCAGCTGCTGGCCCTCCTGACTGACATTTGCTGCATGAAACAGAGTCAGAAGCATTAGCAGCCAGCTGAATGTGGTCAGGTTATAATGCTGGTTGGGGTGTTTTACCTTCACCGTGCAGTAAAATGCGGATCTGAGTGCTGGCGACCAGCTGACTGTGTTCCTCCTGAGCTACCACCGTGTAGCCCAGGCTCTGGCAGCCCGGCTTGCTCAGTGCGCCGGAGTTATTAACGTATAACAGTCCCAGCATCCTGTCTGGAGCCTGGGTGATGCTTATAGCGGAATAACACAACAGCAGCTCAGACGACATGTTTTTATCTGGAACCTCCAGCTGGTAAGAGACGCTGAAGCCGTCGAACTCCAGGCAGTTTTCCACACAGATTCTCCCAACCTGACAGGAAGAACAACAACGTGGTTCAGACAATGTGGATTAAAAGATGTTTTTTAAATTAATTATACCACTATGAACCATTTAAAGCTGTTTTTCATTTTACTTTGACTTAAATCCTGTAGAAAACTAAAGTAATGTTTCCAATTAATCATTTCGAATCGATTATTCAATAATCGTCAACTAATTTAGTAATCAAGTAATTGCTAATTTGAGTATACAGACTCAGGAAAGCAAATTCCAGAAAGAACAACACAGTCAGACATCACAAAAGGCTCCTCATAATATACATAGATTACAAAAAAGAAAATGAAATTTAACATTATCAGCTGAATTTTCCCTCATTTTCATTTAGTTTCTCTGTATTTTAACGGCCAGAATGTTGATTTTTAGTTCTTACATTTCACCAACAGGTCTGTCAGTTTTTTAGATGAATTATACAAGATATGTGTCACATAAAATGAGAAAAAAAACTTTTTGTACTATAAAAATAGTAAAATTAACAGAAATGTGAACAAAATATACAGAATAAAGTAAAAATGGTCATTTCTGGAGCAGTTCTGAAATAAACTGATTCGTTTCACAGGAAACAGACCTGAATGACCTAAATATAAATATTGCTTTTATAAAATAGGAGTGTTTTTATCAGTTATGCCAAAGTTTGACACACGTTTAGCTCACTTTCATGTTATCACGTCAGGAAAATGACATTTTATAAAATACAGTGTGAGCAGTAGGGGTTCCTGTGTACCTGTGCGTATACCGAAGCTTTCCGTGACAGAGTGAAGACGTGAGTGATGTTGGCGAAGTGGATCTGAACCGGTAAGATGGTGACGTTGAAGTGCAGCAGCACCGTCCCCTCCAGACCCGGATAGGTGGTGTCATTCACCAAATAATCCAGAAACACGGTCCGGTTCTCCGTGATGTCCAGGTTCCTCTTCAGGATCAACTCTGCAGAGGAGATTTATTTTAAATGAAGAGTTATTCTCCTGATTCAGAGGGAATCAGAGGATTACTTACGGTAATCGTAGACCGACTCTCGAATGCCGCCAGGAGACGCTCTGCGTTCACTGAAGGTTCCCTTTATGTCAAACGTGTCTTTAATCCAGGACTCACTGCTCAGCAAGGTCCCCACATACCTGCAGAGCCAGGAAGTAACTCGTTACTGTGCTGCAGTTTTTACTTTTGCTTGAGTAAAAATATGAACATTACTCCTTTAATTCTGGAAATGCTTTTCAGGTGATAGAAGACTGACTTTGTAATAACCTTTATGTGACTCTGAAGGTTCAGGCTAACTATTTAGCAACAAGCTAAATATGTCATTTTTCATCAATAAGACATTTTTCCTGTTTTAAGTGAAAAGATGTACCAGTGGAACATTTTTACCTACATTGCTGCTTTATTGACTTAAAACAAGTGAATGTATTTTGTCTGAAACAAAACAGGAAACTAGACAAAATATTTGGTTAAATTTTGGATTTTTAATACAAAAGTCTACTTAAGTAAACTTTTAACCAAATGATTTTTTACCCCTCAGTAATTTCTTGGGCAGCTGCGTTTTACTTTTATATTTCTGTTGAAGTGGTGATACTCTTACTTAAGGAATATTTGTGGCTACCTGTTGTGGCTCAGGTCTTTAGGAAACAAGGTGGTTAAGTCCCTGTCAAAGACAAACAAGGTGCCAAAAGCTGCGCCCTGAAAAACATGAATAAAAACCTCGGTTTGAGTCTGAATGTTGAAAAATAATCATATTATTCCTCAGGTAAAATGTGCCAGATTTGCTTCCCACCTTCGTCCGATTGAAACTGATCAGGACCTGCGCCGTGTCCGTCCCGTTGACGTACGGCGCGTTGTCGTCCTCGTCGTCCACGAAAACATCCAGCGGAGTTTCCACCTTGGTGACGACGCTCTCCGTTTGGACCGTGCAAACCAGCAGCAGTCTGTAGTTCTCGCTTTCCTCCCGGTCCAGCGGGGCGGTCACCACCAGCTCAGAGGTGTTTCCGTTCACGGCGAACGGAGAAGGAATCTCTGCAGACGGCAGAAACATGATGAGTGAAAAGCTTTACAGAGGAGATCAAACTTTTCAAAACCTCCCCACTGAGCCGCAACCTTCTGCAACTGCACAGATGAACCTCCAGTTAGCGCTTCTGCTAACTTTGAAAACACTTAACATTTCCCCTGCATTCATTTTTCCAGATAAATTCTAGAGGCTAATTTACTTTTGTATATTTTGAGTTGAAAAAAATTAAACATCTGTGCCTGTTAAATGCATGCAAGGTAAAACAAAACATTTCAAGTTAAAGTCATATTTAGTGTGTTCAAATTAGTTAAAAAGTAATATTTTGATAACATATTAAATATTTAATATGAATTACGGTATATTACTCTTAGATGCAGTTGTGGATACGCTTCCACTAATGCACTAACAGTGGAGCTTGTTTTAGGTTAGCGCTTTTGCTAACTTTGAAAATGTTTAGCACACTTTGCTACCCCTAAATGAACTACAGCACTAACTTACTTATCTGTTTTGTAAATCTTCAGATGAATAAAGTTCAAAGTTTTGGTTGTCAAGTATTCATGCTCTTATTTTGAAATACGTGAAGACTGCTTATGCAGCAGTTCCTTTTTTCATCTTCACGTTTTCTCTATTAACTTTCTTTAAGACAATAAACTCTGACATTTTGCATGTTTCTTCATTCATCAGATCTTATTTTGAAGAGATGAAACCGTCACGCTGCTGTTTTTAAATCGGTCAGCAGGTGACAGCAGACCTCACCCGACTCCACGCCGTAGGTGATGGTGTAGTTGGGGCAGACGGTGAGTCTGGTGAGCCGCCGCAGTTGGCGGAGAACCCCAGGGAACCTGTTCTCTATGATGTGCGGGTTGGACGGTTCTCTGTGCGGGAAGCAGAGTTCCTTCATGTCCGTCTGGGCGCAGTGCGGCATCGAACCATTGACAAAGTCCAGCGTGATTTGAGCTGAGTTCCGGGGGCACGGCGCGCGCTTGCTGGCGCTATTTAGAGCCATGACTTGAAGAACGAGCCGCTTGGCGGGCCAGGAGTTCTGATCTGATGAGAA
This sequence comes from Phalloptychus januarius, assembly GCA_902982915.1. Taxonomy (NCBI): domain Eukaryota; kingdom Metazoa; phylum Chordata; class Actinopteri; order Cyprinodontiformes; family Poeciliidae; genus Phalloptychus; species Phalloptychus januarius. The sequence goes on along the minus strand of CADWAE010000242.1, from coordinate 2,454,910 downwards.
ACGGTGACCAAAACAAACAAAAGAGGCAATTTAATCTCAGACTGCACTCTTTCTTTTTCTGATGACTTGGCTTTACTTTGAGGCGATGCAATTATGTTATTAAAGCGGCGGAAGAAACCCGGACAAAGAGCCAGAGCGTTATTAGCATGCAGAGAACGTAAACATCAGGAAGTGCATTTAGGAGAAGCATCTGGCAGGAGAGCAGGAAAATGCATCAGAATCAGGAAACTGAACCTGAGCGGATCCCCGCCTCCTTCAAGTCAAAGGAAAACCGTGGCAAACGTTTGTGCTGCAAAAGGTTTCTGTTTTTGCTGCTATCGTTTTAAAGATAATAAAGGTTTTCAGAGGTCATAGAAAGGTCAACTAGCCCCACCACATTTACAAAATCAAAATTGGTGTCAATCAACTCTGCTACATGACTGCTGCAAAGGTTTTTTGTGCTGCTATCGTTTTAACAATAATAACAATACATCAGATTGTAGCAATTTTTCAGCTGCTTAAAGATAAAAAATTTTCTAGAGGTCATCAGAATCAAACAATTTTCAAGATTTTAATAAATGTCAATTGACTCTGCTATGTTTGTGCTGCAAAGGTTTTTCTTTGTGCCGCTACCATTTTAGCAGTAATAACAACACATCAGATTTTTATAGTGAGTTTCCGACACTCAGACACTTAAAGATAAATTTACAAAATCAAAAACAATATATTCAAAACAAAAGCAGTACAAAACAAAGTTTTGCAGGATAAACGTAGCTTCTGACCTCCAGAAATGTTTTTATTAACATCTTTAAGCATCGTTGAGTCTGAAAACGATACAAAATGTTTATGTAATAATATTATTATTAAAATCTTTACAGCACAAACAAAAATCTTTGCAGCAAAATGTAGCAGAATTGATTGGCACCAATTTCGTTTGATTTGAAGATGGTGGCCAGGTTGACCTTTCAGGACCCTGGAGACATTTATACAATTCTTTAAAATTATATCGGCACAAATTAACATTTCTGCAGCACAAACTAGCACAAATATAGAGCTGATTGACAACAATTTTGTTAGATTTCATAAATGTGGGGGCGTGATTGGCCTCTGAAATGTTTTATTAATATCGTTAAGTGTTTTGAATATCTGAAAAATGTATTTAAAAATTAGCAGCACAAATTAAAATTGTTGCTGCACAAACGTTTGACACCAATTCTGTTTGACTTGAAGAAACTAAAGCTTGTGTCCAACTCACACAGCGAGGCGAAGTCTGTCTCCTCCAGCGTCTTGCTGAGGGACAGCACTCCGGTCTGGACATCCATCTGGAACCACAGCGCGTACGGCGGCCGCCTGATGCCACACAGGTAGAAATGCGGCCGCTCGGACCGGCCGTCCAGCATGGCGTGGACATGGAGGATGGGCGTCCCCGCTGGCTGTCCAACGTACACCGTCTCAGTGTATTCCTTCTGAGGGAAGTACAACCCCGTCACTCCTGCAGGGGGAAGAAAAACACCAAATGATCATGGATGGATGGTTGGATGGATGGTTGGATGGTTGGATGGCTGGTTGGATGGATGGTTGGATGTTGGATGGTTGGATGGTTGGATGGCTGGTTGGATGGATGGTTGGATGGTTGGATGGTTGGATGGATGGTTGGAAGGTCTAATGAACCTCGCCTTCTGTCCTTGACTTCACCTTGAGAATCTTAATTTCCGGGGATAACATGAGGAGTGATTCCTCCCCTGGCAGCACCAGGATCCATAAAACCCGCAACACTGAGTGTTTTACAGGAAACGGGAGACGTCTCCTCCTGTAATTATATCCCTGTTATGTGTCGATGGTGGGCGGCCATTTTGGGCATGCTCTAATGTCATTAGCAGGGAGCTAAACGAGGTTTTCTATTTGTGCCGGGGCGGTTTGAGGCCTCGGCTCCCGTTTCAGGCATTGATCTAATTTGGTTGGATGACAGGAGGGTAAATTCAGCCGCTGCTTCCTGAAACACGGAGATCCACTCAATGAAGCGCTGACCTTTTCATTAAATGGCTTCTTGAGGCCAAAACAAACATCCAGACACTCGACCGTTTGGACCTGGAGAGTCCGATCATGAAGAACCGGCTGCACTGAGGGCGTCAACATGGCAGCAGGTGGAAAAAAGATACACTAAATGGTTTAAATCAACGAGAAGAGGATCTGTTCATTCATCCAGAGACACTTAGAGAAATTACAGCAAAAGTTTAGTGGAAGGAAAAAATACAGCAACACATAAAAAATGTTTTGTTTCAGGCAGAAAATATAGATGAGATTTAATCTGTGTCCGTCCGTCCATCCATAATATTCTCTCAGATTCTCTTTTTAAATCTTCTCTTCTTTGGAAACATCAGCTCTAAATCAATAATCAATAATAATAAATTCATCTCTCCATTAATCGCTAAATTTTAACATAGAAATATTTAAATCCAAATCTCTGAACCTTCCAGATGAAACATCGATCAAAATGAAACATTCATTTAAATAGCCAGGCCGGCCACTGGAGGGCGCTGTTACCAAGCAGCTGCTCCAGATTTCTCCTCTCCAGTTATTTTAATCTCAATATTAGTTTTAGGGTTACTAAACCGCTCCAAAGCAAACTATTACAAATCACATAAACCAGATTTAATCAACAGAAAACGCACCAATAAATCAAAACCAGCAGACGATGACAGCGGCCCCACAAATAAAACCCAGGGGCCAACCTGTCCATCACTGGGAGCCAGTGGTGCAGGGGGGATCTGGCTGCAGGCCACTGGGACCAAACCTCCTCCAAAGCTCTGCAACACGATTTGTTTATATCATTCAAAATTCAATTTGTTTCCAGGACAGAAGCCAACAGGAGGAGAACCGTTTATATCAGAACTAATTAGCGGGATGGACGAGCGAGGCTCTGCGGAGCCTCTGACCCGAAGGTGTGTCTATCAGGTCAATAGGTCACTGGAAAGCTCATTTCATTCAGTAATTCAGCTAACAACAGAGATTTTAAAAAAAATAATTTGGATTCAGAATGACGATGGAAAATTTAAGGTTTATGCAACAACCTTGACTACATTTCTTTCTGCATTTAAGAACAATTTAAAAATTATTATGACTAAGCAAAATGGTGTTGAATAAGCTGAGGATTTGTTGTTTATTTTTGTGTTTTTGAAATATGGCAGTAATAGTTTTCTCAGCTAATCATACGTCTTCCCTGTGCTTAGAAGTTTTCATTTGTAATTTATTTTAGCTGTTAAATGAACTATTTATTACTGAGGGGATTAAATAAAAAAAATGAAAGGAAACATTTTTAAACCACAGAATTGAGTTGCTCTTCACATATCGGTACGTTCAACCGTATAGGTAGAAAGTTGAGTGGAAGGAAGAGCCACCGACTGATGCAGTAAATAATGGCAAAAAGCCCCAACCAGTGTTGCCTTGTAGCAGGAGAGTCCCGGGTTAAAAGTTGGACTGAAACGATAAATCAAATTAATCGGGATTAATCAATTCATGACTTAACCATTAACTGGATTATACAGACTCTAAAACATGTCAATAGCTGAAATACAACATAGTCAGATTCAAATCAACAAAAACTGAACAAAAATTCAAAACTGAACAAAAAAATAACATGTTTAATTTAAGATGACAAGCTTTAACTATCTATAAATATGTTCTGCCATCATGTAGCAGTTTTTGCTTAACCTGGTTCAAATTGTTTAGATAAAATCTCCTAAAAACAATTTACTGTCCAATTATTAATCCAAAAACAATCAACAGATTAGTGGACAGAATGTTTTAACTGCAAATGCATCTTATGTTACAGATGATCAAGCCTTATTGCATTTTACTGAATAAAGTGTTTATTTTTTTATTTAAAAAAATAATTGAATTATTTGCATCTTTTAATATTATATAAAACAGGCTTAAGTGGTTGAATGAAAAATCAGCAGAATCTGCATATATTAGTATCCGATTAATCGTCAAAAATGATCAACTGAATAATCAATCAAATAAGCATTGTTCAAAGTAATAAGTTGCTTTACACATGGGAGGAATACTGAGCATGAATAAAGTCTAGTAATACATTTCAAAGTTATTTTAAATTAGTTTTATTCTAATTTATTATAACACAGCAGCATGTGTGATATTCTTAAAGATGCTAATTTTTCTTAAACCTCCTGTGTTTAGAAGCTGTTTTCTGCAGCCTGTTTGTCTGTATTGCACCAAAGAGTTTAAACATTAACGACATAAAAATACGTTTTACAGCCTTCAATCGGCTATAAAACTGATGCTGCGGCTCCACATGATGCTTCGTTTCATGAAAACCCAGATTAAGTGATTCTGCAAACAGAGTCCGTGTTTGAACAGGACGACTCTTGTAGCAATCTGTGTTTACAACAGATATCATGCACCGCTGGGTGGAGAAACTGGACTTACATAAGACTGGAAAACATTAAAGGATTTTTTTCTGTTTGTTTTTAAAGACGCCATCCGGTGGGCTATTTATTTATTTTTTATTTTTTGCATAATAAAATCTACTGAGGATGAAGACACAGCTGGCTAATGAAGGACAAATTTCCACAGCAGAGTTTTAGAAAGTTTTTAAAGAGCATAACGAAAACAGAAACTCCTCTGTCTGCTTTGTGTTCGTTTGGGTTAGTGACATCACAAGAGGCAAAAAACTGGGACCGTCTTCAGAACCTTTTCTGTTTTGGTTCCTGTTTGATTTATTCTGGTTTCTATCAATGTTCACCAATGAGGTATTCTGCGTATATTTTCTGTTTGATGTCCACTGTAGTCTGAATGGCTGAAATCTGAGAATACTTGACTCAACCTCTAAAAAAAAAACACATATCTACTATTTAATAGTTCAAACTCAAAATATACCTTAACCCTTTCATGCATGAATTTTGATCTTTTATGTCAGATTTTTCAAGTGTTTGATTTTCTTAGCTAAATAGAAATTTTAAAAAATTTCAATATTTTCGGTGATCTTTTTTCCCAAAACAAAGTTGTTATTTGAAAATCCTATATAGTCTTATACTATTTCTCCGCGGGAGTCCTCTACGTAGAAAAGAACTAGGTTGTGGCATGCTGTCTGATATTGTTAAAAATCTTTACACTAAATGAAAAATTATTTTTCCAACTATATGTGATGTGGTAGGATCATATGTGTCCACTTTTCTTTGGCATTATACATAAAAATCCACAAAACCGAAATGCGATAGCTTCACTGTAGTGACGGCTATGCATGAAAGGGTTAATAAGACAAAGTAACTTATAAGTAACTTCTTTCTCAGCAGTAAATATAAATTTGTTTAAAGTAAATAATTCCTTAATATTCATCAAAAAGTTCTAGTTTTATAGATTATTTAACTTATGCCATGGGGAAAATGTCCTGCTATGGTGACGTAATCTGCTAATGGAAACAGTTACTTTTCAATCAATATTAAGGATTATTGACTGAAAACAAGCTCCTGTTTCTTGCTGAAAAGCTACTTGCAATTTAGTTTCATCTTATTTTAAGATATTTAGACTAGAAACTGGACCAAAAATGCTTTGTGTGTCTGCAGTGCTCACAGACTGGGCAGCACTTTGCACCAATCTGACGGCTGAATAACAAAAGTAATGAATAAATATCTTTGATGTTGATCTGTTTTGTCTATTTATTCAATAGTTTAGCAGTGATTTGATTTTGTGTTTTTGCAGTGTAGCAGCTGCCTACCAAGATGGCCGTCAGTTACAAAGTTCACAGAGCTGTGTATTCCTTAGGTGATAAATTATGTTTATGGGGGGCTTTTTGGGGAGATTTAATTTAAAATGTGCCTGTAGCTTTAACAGAGTGAGAACAAAAAGGACAAAGACTCATCGCACAATCAGTCTGGATGTGGCTGATAGGGTGGGACGCCCTTTCCTTCGCCCCAGACAAAGACAGGAACTCAATTACCGCAAGGCGTGCTTCGGCGGACAGATTTACCAGCTATGAGCTCATGGCGAATCCCGCCACCACCTCTGATTATAAAAATCACAACTGGGGGAGCAAAGCATGGAAAATCCTCCGAAAAATTACACAGCAGAGCCATCGTTCTCTGTGCAATCAACAAGAAGCAGAATATCAGGCTACAGAAGCGATCAATAACTGCAGTAATCATCAGAGGAGCTGATTGTTTTCCACTGATGAGACGGACGCTGGAGGCTGCAAATATCCAATCATCTCTGCTGCTCATGTGCAGCTCCAGTTTGGTTAATCAGTATCCATGTTTCCAAATAATCCATCATCTATTACAGAGCCTCTGAGCCCGGCCGCATTAAGGCTCCGTTATGGGATGATGATAAAAACATAACAAATATTACAGTCACTCCGAAGCCCATCGTGATTGCTCTGCGTCCGAAGATGGAGCCGTAATGGGAACGGCTCTGCAATTAACTAAAAAGCTGCACATTCAACTGTAGTTTCACTTATGAAAGATGTTATTGATCTGAATGCACACAGTATTCCTGAAGTCATAAAGTTACAAGAACAAAGCCATAAAAATATGAAAATAAAAGTCATAAAATTATCAGAGAATAAAGCCAAAGAATATTACAATTTATTAATAAAAGTATTAAAATAAAACAATAATATTAGAAGAACAAAATAAGAAAAAAAGCCATAATATTAAGAGAATACAGTTATAAAATTATGATAATGAAGTCATAAAAATTGCAGGAATAAAGAGATAATATTAAAGTGGTAATATTTCGACTTTATTCTTGTAATATCATGGCTTCTTTCCCATCCTCTGCATCTGATCCTGTTTATTGTTGTGATGTTTTCACTCTGGAAACAATATGGATGGAAGCCATTTCCTGTTAACGATGACACACGCATCAAACTTTTCATCAGAGTAACGAGACATTTGATGCGGCTTCGGAGGAGGCAGTCAGGCTCCAGGTAGCGGATTACTCAGTTTGCCATGATGCATACCATAACATAATAATCAATTACTCCGTAATGTAATCCTATTATCCCTGGGAGGATACAAGAGCTGAGATCCAATGATTCATGTTCATCAGTCATCAGGAAATCTAATAGAGATTCTCCCGCAGGCTTTGGCTGCAGTAAGTACAAACTGGGTTCAGGGATTCCTCAGGGACGACTGCGGCTTTAAAAACTGGACACGTGGTTCCAGCCTGAGCGGCCATTAGCGGGCTTTGACAGGGCCGCCAGGACAAGAGAAACAGACAAACTTCTGGTGGAAAAGAAGCTAAAGCTTAGAAACTAAAAGAAACATTCAGTCACATTTACTACAAACCACAGCAGGAACATTTAATTAGAATGACATTTATGCAAAAGTGTTAATTTTCTGGTAATTTTTTCTCTTTTTTTATCATTCCTGTTCTGATCTTTTGGTGTTTAGGTTCTAGTTTCCATTTTGATTTATGTTTTGATCATTTCTTTGTTTTTTAGTTGGGTTTTACGACTTAGTATTAGCTATACTAAGAAAAAAATAAAATCAGGAAAATAAAGTTGAAATAATATGAGAATAAAGTCATAATATTTTGTGATAAAGTCATAGTGCTATGAGAAAAGAGTAAAACTAATGCACTTGCTGTATTATGAGAATAAAGTTGTAATATTATCACTTTATTTTCATTATCCAGTAAGTTATGTATTTATAATGCAATTAACAGTAATTATCAATAAAACTGATAAAATAACAACATGGAAGTCTCCTTTCCTTCTAAAACAAACAAACAAAGAAACAAGTCTTACTGTCTAATTAATGCAAAGGTTGTTTTCACCTGTAGAAATGTTTTCTAAATGAAAGAATCAAGAAATACAAGAAGAATCAAATATTCCCTGGGGGATCATGATCATTATCTCTGTTTTGTTGACATTTAAAACAAGAAAACTGCAGAAAAGACTTTCATTTGGGTTAGACAATCAAAAAATGTTGATTATCTAGCAGCAGAGGCTTAAAAAACATGCGCAACTGGATGCATCTGCATAGATGTGATAGGAAATGACAGAAAAAGATTAAATATTGCAAGATAATTAAAAGATGCAAAGGAAACATTAAGGGACCCAAAACTGAACCTTATGGAACGCCACAGTTTATAGAAATCTAAAGTCATTATGCAAGTAAAATGAACAAAAAGGCTCAGTTCACACGATCTGGACTTTAAACAAACCCGTAACTGCGCTCCCAGAATAATTTTGAACAATTCCACCGAAGCGGGCGGAGCCAAGAGACACTAAGGGGCGTGGCCAAGCGTGGGAAGAGTGGAGGGGGTGTGGTTAAAAAGACAGAATCAACTTTGTTGCTTGCTTTAGTAACTTTTCAAACTTTTTTCAAAAATGATATAAATTTAGCGACTTTTTTGACATTTCACATGCAAAATTAGAAACTATAGATCAATGCTTGCTTTTCTAACTCCTCACTCACCAGTAGGGGGCGTGTCTGAGTCAAGCGGTTTTATACCTGTGAGTAGATGCTAACCAAGCTGCCCTTTTGTAATTCAACTGCAGTAGCAACCATTCAACCCAGAGAGGGCAGCACTGAGACGGTTTTATCAAATTTATATGAAAATGTTAAAATTTGCACTGAGACAGAGGGAGATAAACCATAAAAGACCAATTAAGACAGTTTATCTGGATAAAAACAGTTGAAGTTACTTTTTAAAGCTGCAGTAAGTAACTTTTATAGGGAAAATGTTTTTTTCCATATTTGTTCAAACTGTCACCATGTTTGTTAGGAGACAATCTGTGAAAAGATTTGTTCTACATCTCCTACTTGAGCTAATATTGCCATCTGAAGAAATGCACCACTCCCGACCAAAAACAACCAATCAGAGCCACCAGGAGGGTCTTAACGCTGTCAATCACCCTCATGTATGTGCTGTTAAATGTGCTAATGGTGTAGAAACAACTTATAGTTACAGTAAAACCATTTATCTGCCGTCATTGGTGGCTATCCTAACTAGCCTTATCATTCACCACAGGCTTTGCTAGGTGCAACACATCAAAGAGGGTGATTAACAGCGCTAAGGCCCGCCTCCTGGCTCTGATTGGTTGTTTCTAGTTAGCACTGAGATAAATGGGAGAAGGCAGAGGAGCTTAATTTTCACAGATTATCTGTCTCATATTATACTGTCACAGCATAGTGACAGTTTCAACAAATATGTAAAAAGATATTTTTACTCAAGTTGCAGCAGCTTTAAGTCCAGTTGAGATGGCGTTTTCCCAAACGGGTCGTTTCATACTGGAAACTCACCACAGCTTCTGTAATAAAACTATTCTGCCACAGAGAGTAACAGTTTCTTCAAAGTGATTCCATTAATGGTACATTTGGGTTAACAGGCAATTGGTTTCCACTCATTCAAAGAGAGCTTTTATTACAATTTGATAAATAAAAATCGCCATTTTAAACCAATAATAAGGCAACTGTAATTAGTACACCACTGGTTTTGCTCCTAATGTCTGCGTTGGACACTTTGTACCAATGCAGCTTGAGAAAAACACATGCAAACATGTTGATTGGTAAGAAAAGTGCTGAGTGTTTTATTGGTGTAATATGAAAATAAATGAGGGATATGATAAAAGGTGATTTCAGATCTAATAGGAGATGCAGCGGTGATCTTCCCTTCACCTCTTTGTTTCTGCAGATCCATGCAGACACAAAGAGCCGCGATCGTCCTTCGCTCCGTTCCCGGCGAGCGCCGGGTCAAACCAGTGCGACTGGAAAACAACTTGTCAAAACCCATGAAGCCAGGGGTGGCGGCTAAATGCCCTGGGGCGAAAACTTCGATCCCTGTCTCCTTGTCCTTTCACTGAAGGAAATTAGATTCCAGCCATGCATGAGAGGAAGTCTGACCCTGAACTGACGAGAGCTGGATGTCAAACCCATTCTGATTTTGGGGCAAAATAAAGATTAGGAATGTCCTTAAAGGGCCGGTGGCGATAAAATGTATCGATAAAACCCACTAACAAACTTCTAGGATATAAACAAATAGCTGCTCTGCACTCCATGACCACTTCTAATGCTAAATAATACTGACTATAATTTCACACTGATGTCATTTGGTATAATACATATTTTTCTCAGAATTCTGACATTTGATCTAAAAGATTAAAGTCAGAATAATTCTAATAAATTCTGAGAAAAAAAGCCAAAATTCTTAAAAAAAACAAAAAACATTCAGATTTTATTTTCTGTGGCCCTTTTTCTCTTTAATTTTCCCTCTGAGCCATATAAAGCTTTACGGCGGGCTGGATTTGGCACGTGGGCTTCCAGTTTGACACACGTGGAGTAGAGGACCAGAGTTTTAGCCAGGCTGCGGGACTCTGGTTGATTGGTTCACAAATTATCTCAAAATGTATTAAATATGTTTTAAATAATCTGTGTTCTGAAGATGCACCAGTTCATATTGGGGCTCTGCAGGGATGTGTATTAGGTCCTCTTCTATTCATACATGATGTCAATCAATTGGGACAGAATGTATCTGATGCTAATTTTCATTTTTATAACAGCTATTGGTTAGACTGGATCCATAGGCTACTGAACTATTACAAAAAGATTTTGACAAAAAAACGTCCTTTTTTTCTTAAATGCAAAATACATACATACAAAATACAATACATATATATATATACATATATATATGTATGATGTTCGGCTTTGACTTAATTACTGTTCTGAGTGTTTTATTCTTTCAGCAAATTTCCTTTTCTGAGCCTGTGTACTCCAGTTAATGATTATTTTAATATTAAATTAGTTGAAAATTACTTTGAAAATCAATTAATCATAATTAATCATGATTAATTTAATACAAATTTTTATTAATCATTTCAGCCTTAGTCCAGTGGACTTTGAGCTCCATTATCGTTTGCTCTTTGTTTTTTAATTTATTTCAATAATTGATTAATCACGATTAATCGTTTCGGAACTGATACAGAGCTATATCTAAGCCAAAATGTGTTTCTGTTCCTCATTTACTTCTTTTTAAAATGTAAAAAACGGACAGCTGAATATCTTTAAAACATATGAAAACATACAGAAATGCATTGTTTTTACAGTTTAATGCTAAAGTCTAAATTCTTTCATGCTCTAATTATACTAAAAAGACAAAGTGGCGGCAGGGTGGGACATCGATTCTCCGTCCACAGGCACCACAAGAGCTTCAGTCAATTACATAATATAATAAGGAGCTAAATCAAATAGCAGCAAGTATCAAATGAGATTTATTGTTCTGGTCCTTCTCAGAAGCAAAAAGATGCTGATGTAAATGATTTCTCTAAATTGGGGAGGAAGAGGAGCAGCTGAGGAGGCTGTGGGAGGGAGAGGAAGGTTTCTGGTTTCACAGGTCAAAGAGCGACGCAGGGTCAAAGCTGCAGCAGCAATGTCACTGGGGAAGATAAACGGATCGATGCGCTGCTTCGAGATGTTAACGGATTTGGCTAATTTTCTTGCAGCCTCCCAGCAGGTTTGGATGCACAAAGAGCAGCTGACAAGAGAAAGCTGCTCTAATTTATTCTTAAAGCAAGAAATCCTTAAAATAAACTCATCACTTAATGCAGAAGCATTGAAAATTTTAAAAATTAAAATAGAGCTGCAATCGATTAGTTTAGTAGACAGTTATTCTGACTATCAATTAATCAATCAATTAAAAGGTTGCAAATAAGCAAATAATTAAATTCCCTGTTAAACGAGATTCTAAACATTTTGTAACGTAGCATTCGTTTTACAATCTAAACCAGATTAAGCTAACTCTGCCGTTTGAGGAGTTTTGGCTAAAACATTTTTACAAAGTTTTTGTTTATCTTAAAACAATATATATAAGTATATTTTGTACAGCTTTGGGTTAAAGAATTTTGTTGTTGTTTTTTGAGTCTGAATACTCCAGTTAACAACTATTTGATTAATTGCTATTAATTTGATCAATCTCTTCAGCCCTAGTTTATGTTAATTCATTCAAAAATCTGCATATGCCTTCGTAGAGATTGTTAAAAATATTCTAAAAGAAAAACAATTATATCAAGAAGGTAAAGTACCTAGACGCTACACTACCTTACTCGCTACTGGCCGGTGTTTGCAAAGCAGCCAATCCTGGAGTGCCGTTTCCATTTTCCTTGGTGCTGATTGGCTGAACCCCCGAGAGAGATATCAAAAACTGTAGATATTAGCTTCTCATGCATCACTAACATAGTTTCAACTGTATTAATGCATATTAATTTGTGTCTTTAACTATTAAATTTGGCAGTCATAAGTGTTTTTAGAAACAGTCTCAAGTATTAGTGAATACTGGGGTTATAGGTGATTCTAGGCAGGGATTTTCCTCCCTATTCTGGGCCCTATACTGAAACCATGATACTAAATCAGTTTGTTTTGATGAAACAATAAATGGGTTGCAATACTCTAAATGCACTTAGTTAAACTGTAACTTAATTGAGAGCATATTTTTTCAGAGTTGCTGAAATTGTGCCATCAATGGTTCTGATTAGGAATGATTAATGGATTGATTAATCGATTAATGGTTTATCAAAACAAAATTAGTTCCATTAGATTCGCTAATAAACCTTCTTTTAGCGTTGTAGTTTGGCCTCCATCCAGCAGGGGGCGCAACTAGTCATTCTGAATGAGAGAAATGAACAAAGATGGCGGAGCCAAAACAGAACGGAAAGAGAAATGGGCCAGAGTCCGGTTTGGGCTGAAAAATGCACTTTATACGGTTTTGTTTAGAAATATTAACAAACTCCTTAAGTTATAAAGTTAAAAGCGCTGATTCAGCTGAACTGTATGAGGGAGCAGCTTCATCTTCTGAAACTATTCAGTCAGAAACAATTATGCCTTTATGTTAGGGAAAGAAGATCGGAACTTTAAATACAACAGGAAACGTATTTTTAAGGAAATAGCCGCTTAATTAATCGTTTACATTAACGATGTAATCGATACCTTTTATTCCTGGTTTTGATAAAACTCCTTAGTGTAATTAAAGAAAGGACCGAACTCTAATGTCTTCGCTCTGTCATTAAATATTCAAAATGCATCCAAGAAGCATCCAGTTCTTCTACAGCAACACTCACATTTAAAGGCTATGGCCACTGATTTCCAATTTCCTTTGTGTGATTATTAGCTCAGGAAACACCCAAATAATCACTAACCTGGAGATCCGACTGTCTACAGGTACAAACAAAGAATTAAAGTAATTCTCAGACAGAAAAACATGCTGTAAATTAATCCGTTGTGTCAATGGGAGGGTGCAGGTCTGTGTGTGTACTCCTATAACAGGCTGTATTTTTTATTTTTTTATGCTTAAAGAAGTCAAACAGGCGGTGTTTACCCAGAGACAGGAGCAGCTGCTGCACACCTGCCCGCCGGCCCTTTGTTGCAGCAGGCAGCCAGGTGATGAGCGCCGCTCTTTGGCTGGGGTCGACATGTCAGCGCCCATTTAATTACAGCCGGCGGCCTTGACCAGCCAAACACTCAGAGCAGACCAATGGTCACCCTGTGGGGGCAGCAAACTGCGTCAAAACTGATTTCTTTTAGGCCCCTGAATCCTCTGTCAACATCAGATGCTTAATTATTCCTGTGCTGCTCTATGTTTATCATTAGCACCATAATTAGTTACACCATACCAGTAATACTGTGGCTGTTGATTTTAACCTTACAGGAGCAGCAGACTAAAAAATGTTTTGATTTTGCAAAATCTTACCAAGTAATGTTTGGTCCAGTTTCTAGTGCAAATATCTTAGTAGACTTGAAATAAGAGAAACTAACATACAAGTAACTTTTTAGCAAGATTTAGTAGCTTTTCTTTCCCTAATTTTGATTAAATAGTTCTAGTTCTACTGGCAGATTATTTCACTTATAATAAAGACATTTTTCCCATTTTACAAATTAAATAATCAGCCAATGCAACAAGCAGTTTTTCATCAATATTAATACATTATTCCTATATCTTGCTGAAAATTTACTTATGAGTTTGTTTTGTTTGTTTTCAAGTGAACTAAGATATTTGCACTAGAAACTAGACCAAAAATACTTGGTAAATGTTTGTGTTTTTGCAGTGTATTGAAGTGTGTCATATTATTTTAACTATTTAAAAGTAAAATCAGCTGATAAATACTAAATTTACAGTAAATAAGTTCACATGTTCGACAGCAGAAATGAACAGAATGAAATTAAACATTATTGCTGTAAGAAATAAACAATATTGAATTTTTTTCACAATAGTTTGTATTATCTAATTTTATTTTAAATCTATCTATCTATCTATCTATCTATCTATCTATCTATCTATCTATCTATCTATCTATCTATCTATATATATATATATATGTGTGTGTGTGTCAATCATGGTGTGTTGGTGCTCTTGGAGCCCCCTGGTGGTGTGGGGGTCCTAAGCAGCCACTTTATGCCTTGGGCCGGCCCTGCCTTGCCCCGGGGGATTTACTGACATGAAATAGACTTGTTTACAGCCATTACTGCGTTGTTTATGACCACTTACAGCTTCTGACAAGTTTTAACCTTGATTAAAGCAGGGATAGGAACCTCTGGGAGTTGCTTTTAGTTAAATTTTAAAACCAGGAGTTGCAGATAATGGCCTATATTTACTCGAGCTTCACGTTCTGCATGCTCGCAGAGAAAAGCTGGTTTATATTTAGCCTGCAAGAGGGGACAGTGTTAGTACAGTTGGGCTCCAGGATTGTGAATGGGATTATGATATTATGATGTTTATTTGACTCCTCAGCCATGCCACAATAACCAGCGCACAATGCCAGATTTCTGTGCTGCGCTTTGTGGAAAAAAGAAAAGTGCACTGAGACTTCTCAGATGTACTTTATTCCTGTCTGCCTCTTTAATTGTGGAAAGTCTGGGGTAAAATAAATATTCACAAACTGCTCCTTGATCAGCTTTGACTGAATATCAACTGAGAAAACCCTGAAGATGTGATTATTCTTTCATTTCTTTTCATAAAACGCATCATTTTTGGTCTATAAATGACTGCAAATGCATCAGCCAAGTGCATTTAGAAAAAAAAAGATGAGATAAATATGCATTGATACACAAACTGGGATAATCTGCCTATTATTTAATTTCCTGTTCAATTAATTCCCTGCAAATTCAGGCTTTTTTAATTAAATATGTTATCTAGTTTATGTTTATTTACTTATTTTACTATATATTGCATGATAATTCAATACAAACTCACTGTTGTAAACTATTTGTTTTACAATAAAATGGCATTACATTTTGTGGGAGAAAATAGGAAAATAGTTTTTGTTGTACATTTTTATGCTTTTTGTAATTCTATTCATTTAATACTGATTATTTTCCATAATATGGTGAAAATGGTGAAGATTATTACCAGAAAAAACAGGGAAAAAAGCTACAGCTGAGTTTTCTCAATGTCCTCCAGGTAAAAAAAATCGCAATTAATCAAAATTGTCAGGTTTGACTTTGAAGACAATCAGAGATTGATAAGAAAAACCCGATCAGTTCATCTTTAAAGTGTATTACTCTGATGAATAATCCAATTATTTATTCAGCCTGCATAATTAATCAGAAAGCAAACAGCAGATGAAGAAAGTGACATAATATTTAATAGTTTTTAATTTTCAAGCACCTTCAGTTGCATTTCACATAAATATGAATCATCTGTTTTCTTCGTCATCCTGCAGCTTTAACATTAAACTGAGATTAAACTCCGTCTTACCTCCGAACAGCAGCAGCAGCTGCAGCGCAGCGACGTTTCCCGGAGAGAAACCACAACTTGGCTCCATATTCACGAACCATAGGTGAAAGTTTCCCGATGAAGACACGAATCCCAAAACTTTCCTTCAATCGGGAAGAAGAAGAAGAAAAAATGAAATGAGAGCGGAGATCGTCGCGATAGAGTGACCGGAGAGCGTCCTCCGCTCCGGGGGGAAGCTGGGTGAAGTCCTCGGTGTCCCGCAGACTGGCTGCTGCTGCCTGGATGGGGAGGAAGAGGAGGATGAGGAAGAGGAGGAGGAGATAGACTGCTTCACTGCCCCGCTGCTTCCGCTGCAGGTAGCGCAGCATCCACAGGAAATTTAAGAGCAATAATTAACCGGCAGGTTAGTTATCTCATTAACGCTCCGCAGGGAGGAAATTATTTAGAATGATGTGCAGATGTGTTTCAGGTTGGTTGTCGAGAATTTCCCTCTCTGGGTTTTGTTTATTTGAGCATTTATTTGCAGATTTGTGCGCCGGACAGGGGCGATACTAGACTGAAAGTGAGCCTGGGGTGCAAGCTGTAAACAGACCCCAGTTTTATTTATTTATTTGTAATAGTGGTGGGGCTTGATTTACATTTTTAATCTGGCTAATTGCAGGTTGTACATTTAATTAATTGCAATCAATTACATTTTAATCAAAAATAGACAAAATAAGTAACATTTTAACTCAAAAACATGTTTTGCTGCTAAATAATTTAATTAAGAGACATATGAACTCAACATCAAACATGTTTACAGTTTAATTTATTGTTTAATGGGTTAATCATTTTATTCAACCATCAAACTGGTGCTGTCCCAGGTTGTGTGCACTGCAAAAACAAAGTATTTTTTAGTGTCAGATTTAGTAAAAATATCTTAAAAGAACACAAAACTAACTAACAAGTAACTTTTCAGGATGATATGGGAGCTTCTTTATGTCAATAATCCCTAATGTTGATAAAAAAAAAGTTCTAGTTAGAAGTGAAATAAATTATAAGTGGAGCAAAACATTTGAGCTTATGTAGGGAAAGTGTCATATTTCACATATAACAAGTATGTTTTCATCAATATTAAATAATTATTTACTTAAAATAAGCTGAAAAGTTACATGTAAGTTAGTTTTGCCTTATTTTAAGTGTATTAAGATGTTTACCATAGAAACTAGCCCAAAAATGCTTGGTAATGTTTAGTTTTTTTGCAGTGTGTCCCTGCAGTAGCCCTGTGGGACCCCGGTTTGGCCCTCCAGATGTGTCCAGGCTGCAGGCGGTGTTTACAGCGTGGTGGGATCCCTGTTGTTGTTTGGCTGGATGCAGTGGAGTGATGCGTCGCTGCAGCCTGGGGCCGTGATGAACCGAGTCCCTCACAGGCCAGTGGTCTTCCACTTCACCTGTCAAACACACTGAGGCTGCTGCAGAGGAGATGGCTGAACAGAAAAAATAAAAAACACTCACTCTCTGCAGTTTTTAAGGCTGAAAGCAGAACACTCTGAATTTAACAACATTATGAATAAATGTATTCTCCTGTTTTCTTCACTTCCAGCCAGCTATGTTTAGGTCCAATATGAGAGAACTTTATTTTCACTTTTTTCCAGCTTACAACATTTCTCATTTTTGTCAAATTATAACCATTATTCAATATTCTGCCACAGGGTTGCTATTAAAGGAGATGCGTTGTGCAAAATTCACATTTTGCACTTTTTTGCACTTCAACTTGGGTCTCAACTGCTTCTAAAAACAATCCAAGCACTAAAAAAAACACCAGCTGTATTTTTGGGATGAAGTTAATGTTTTTTAGTGTCTGGAAAATGAGTCATTTCAAAAATCTCCAGAATGTAACGTCACGAATCAGCAGAGGTTGCCCGTTACCTAGTAACCCCAGCAGAATTCCGCCTGTTACCTAGCAACCAGAGCTGAGTTTCAGCACATTTGGTCGGCAGGTATACAGTCTATACCTTTGAATGCACTGTATAATGGCTGCTGGAAAAGATGAGTGTTTTGTTGTTGATTTACCACTTGTAGAAACCACTTGCTGCGTTTTTGTTGGTTGTGTCAGAAGCTCCACTTCTGTTACGATGATTCCAACCCTGACTATCGTCTTCATGAGAACATCTTGGGGAAACAGAGTGTCTTCTGTCAGAGGCTGCTTCAGATTCACTGTAACACACACCACCACAGGAGAGCCTTTCCTGCCAATAGCTATCACCAGCTACAATAACTCTTTGAAGAATTTAAATTAATGAGTTGCAACAACATTTACTTGAATTGTATAATTGTTGGTGGGTATATGTGCATGTATGTGTCCAGGCTCCTTCATCTTGTACGCACTCTTCTTTCACTATTATCCGTCTCGGTCAGGTCGATCTAACAGCAGCCATTTTGTTGATAAATATTTAACTTGCACATTGGTCAAGAGTGTCAATATACTTTCTTTTTGTTGGTCTTGATTGTTCACCTATGCTTTGACCGCCAAAGAGGCGCGGATCACTTCCGGTTCAGATTTGTGGGAATTAAAATATCATAATAAAACTTTTGTCCGCCCCCATTACTGACTTGTTTAATTTCCCTTTGGTATCAAAAAAGTACTTTTGATTTTTTCTTAACAGTAATTATCTTAAATTAGATCGTGCCTTTTGTGTGATGGTTTCTTGCTGTACCAAGGGAGACTTTGGGCATCTTAATGTGACATTAGCAGCAGCAGGAGCTCATTGAAGATGAGATAACGTTTCCATATCTGATAGATCAGCCATGCTGGGATGCAGGCGGATCAATAGGAACGTATTGGTGCGAACATGGCATGAGTGACCACATTGTGTCTGCTCTATTGACGTTTTCCTGATTATTTCTTTGTGTTTAAGTTCAGCAGGAATTCAATCTGAAATCAGAGCTTAACATCTGTCAGAGTGTGAATTCTCCTCTTGATGCTGCTGATGTTTTATATCACCTTAAATTCATGTTTCTATTTAATACTAGGTTTTATTATCACATGCAAATGAGCCAATAAACTGAGGTGAGTCTATTGATTTTCATTTCTTAAGAATCAGCGTTTTGTTTCCATTACTGGCACAGTCGCTTGGAAAAGCTATTATGGACTTGGGTCTTGTTCAAGAAAACAGGACACACCTAATGGGACCCAAAGAGCAACTTCTGCTTGGAAGACAAACCGCCTGGGCAGGTTGGGTCTGAGCTGCCTCTGTGATGCTGCACAGCCAAAAATGCACTGCGGTAATTTGAGTTATTTAGCCTGTCAACAAAGAGAAAGGGTTAGTTTTTCAGAGCAATATTTCTAAGACATCATTAATTCATTTATAAATGTCACAGATTCAAATAAATTTCATTAGCAAGCTAAAAATGCAGTTCACAAACTATACAGCTGATTTTACTAAATATGTAGCTACTCAGTGAAGTTAGCTTATAAACTAAATATTTAGCTTAGAGCTAAATATTTAGTTTAAAGCTAATATTTTGTATTAGCTTTCTAATTAAATATTTAGCTGACAAAATATAGCTTAATTTGTAAGCTGAGTATTTGGCTTGAAAGCTAAATAGCATACTAACTAAATCAAGCTAAATATCTTACTTGCTAGCTAGTTTAAAACTAAATATTAAAAATATTCACCTTGCTAACAAAATATTTAGTTTGCAGCTAGTTAGCTTGAAGTTAAATATTTACCTTGTTGACTAAATATTTAGATTCAAATAAAGTATTTAACTAGAAAGCAAAATATTTCACTGGAAGCTACATTTAGTCAGCAAGATACAAACCTCCATTTCCTTTGCAAAATATATATCAGGCTAGTAAGCTGCACAGTGGCGCATTTGGTAGAGCTGTTGCCTTGCAGCAAGAAGGTTCAGGGTTCAATTTCA
Organism: Phalloptychus januarius; assembly: GCA_902982915.1. Taxonomy (NCBI): domain Eukaryota; kingdom Metazoa; phylum Chordata; class Actinopteri; order Cyprinodontiformes; family Poeciliidae; genus Phalloptychus; species Phalloptychus januarius. Next base: position 2,435,338 of record CADWAE010000242.1, on the reverse strand, counting down.
AGCTAAACATGTCGATTGTTAGCAACTATTGTATGCTAACTAAATTTTTAGTTTGAAGCTAAATATTTAGCTTTGAGGCTAAGTAAATATTCCATTAACAACTGCTCAATATTTCGTTTGAAACTGGGACTGTGATAAGTATTTTTTAAATCTTTTATGTGGTAAAAATAACACAAAGTTTCTGCTGTGTAGCTTTAAAAGCGTCTCCCCACAGCCGGAACGTGTTATTGTAGTTTCTTGGCTCCGGGATTAGCAGGTTGATTCTGCTTTCAATTAATTAACAAGGCGGACATTTCATGATGAGCACCTGACCTCACGCTGAGAGACACATCTCAAATTAATCACTTCAGCGTCCATTCATCCTAAAATCCGACTTAGAAAAACGAAGCCGTAATTTAATTAGCAGCTTCAGGTTGTAAAATCCATGTAATTGTCCGACATTTTAAAGCCCCGGCTTCGATGAGGCCTCGCCTTGATGAAACGAATCAGTGTAATTTCCTAAACCTGCTAACAGACCGAGTGCAGAGGTGTCGGTCCCATTAGCAGCACTCCTGTCTGCAGCTAGCGGTGCATCTTGACCCCTATTAAAGTACCGGCAGATGGCTCGCGCGCGCACACAATAACAGGAGGCGTGTCCATGGCAACCGGCTCGTAATGGCCGGCCTGGAGTGTGGTGGAATCACTTGGCCTAATTTGTTAAGTACCACATCAGTGCATCTGATCTAATCAGTCTTGTTTTATGCGCAAACCGAGTGGAGCCGACATGTTGTTTAGAGACCGACCGGAGGTTTAATGATTATAATAAATGAACACTTCATAACCTTTTCCAGACCGCGGCAGTCTGGCTTTCACTCAAACTTTAAGGATTTCCTTTTATTTTAGCCAATAAAAAAAAACGACTTTTATTGCAAGCAGGATGATCTCACAATGACAAAATTAGAAAAATGCTACCTTTAATTTATAAGGAAATTATCATCTATGGTTAAATGAATTAGGCTTTTCTGGGAAAAAAGTTCACAAATTGGTGTATAGAGTTCTGTTTGTAAAGGTACACAGAAAAATAATTAGCAAATACTGAATGCTAGATACTTAGTTTATTAACTAAATATTTAATTATTAAATTAAATATTTAAATTGAATTCTAAATATTTAGTCTGGAATCTAAATATTTAGGCCTAAAGCTAAATATTTAGTTTTTGTTAGCTATTTAGTTGTTGAATTAAATATTTAGCTTCCAAACTAAATATTTAATTCACAAGATAAATTGCAAACAAACTACTTAACTTCCAGACTAAATATTAAATTCACAAACTTGATATTTAATTTGTCAACTAAATATTTAATTCGGTGTTTCCATTAAATAAACACAATCACACATGAATCAGTTTGTTTATGGGATAAGTCATTAAAAATCACACAGCGCCATCATCAACCGCTTTCTGTTTGTCATTTCTGCAGGAGTAACATCCAGTTGTTGATCATGTGACTTTTGAGATGTGAAAATACTGTTTTCATCACAGCTTTTTGAAATACACTAAATTTAAAATGGCCAAAAAGATACACCTTATCCCAGCACAGAAACGGTTTTATCGCAAAACATTTATTTCTAAATTGTTGTGATTCCATTAAGTAAATTTACTTTTGTAATTCCATTTTGTGCAACTCTATATTCAATGCAAACCTGTGTGAACGCAGCCTAATCATACAAATCTTCAACTGTTTTTTATGAATCCAACCAATCCCAATTCTAGAAACAGGTGGAGGAAGAAAAATAAAACATTTTTACTTTGATAAAAGAGAGCAAAACAAACTATTACATACATTTTCATCCTTCGATTTTTTTCCAAACTCCGCCTGTTTGCTGTCAAAACATTCAGTCCAGATTTAACTTAATCATTTAAACTCAAGACGTTTCCAGTACAGATTACATGCTTACATTTGAATGGTGGCAGCATTTTTAGGCCAAACGACAGACTGACACGTAGATGCTGTCAGCGGTTGCTATGGAAACCCAAAAGCATCAAGATGCCACTCAAAACAACAAAAATATAGATGATTTAACATCTTTTAAGGCTTGTAGGTTGGAGTTTCTGCAGGATTTGTTGGGAATGTTATATTTTGAGGAAAAACTTCTTCCAATAGAGCAGGAAGGCAATGAGAACCCAAAGCCCGGTTCCCCACAGGTTCTGCAGCAGCAACTCCCAGTGGCTCTGCTGGAAACCAATCTCCCAGCTGAAGGGGAAGTAGAAGCCGAGCAGTGAGTGGCCAACATACAAAAGATGGAGTTCATCCCGTTTACATCCAAACATTTTCAGTCCAGTTTACTCAGAACAGGAACTTCTGCTGCAGAACGTTTCACTATGATCTGCTAAAAACTGATGGCATTCAGTTAACGAAGAGGCACCGTGTCTGTAAATGGATAAAATGTAATAATTCACATGATAATGGAAAAAAAGTGGGGGGGAAGGTAAATTCCTAAAAATAATTTGAAGGAAAAATAAGAAAAAACGGAAAAGCAAAAAAAGGAAAAGTGGAGAAAGGAAGACTAAGAAATATAAATAAAAAGAAAAAAGAGAAAATGGATGGAAGAAAAATTCAAAAGAAAATCTAAGAAAGAAGGAAAATAGAGGAAAGTAAAACATGGGAAGAAAAGTGTGGAAAAGGAAAAAAAGAATTTCTGTCACAAATTTATAAAATCTTTTATTCATAATTTTTTTTTTACAGACAACAGATTTTAGACATGAAAAATATTTAAATTATTACAATAACTGAAAGCAGAACGTCGTTTTCCTGACGGGTGTTTTATATTTCATGAACTTTTTTTATATTTATATTTATATATTTATATTTATAACTTTATGTTTTATATTTCACATGAACTGAATCTGTGTTGTTGCTGATTAGTGCGTAGTGCCGGGTAAAGGAATGGCTGCCCTCGCCACCTGCCTTTCACATCAGTGATGAAGAACATGGCTCCCAGCAGCAGGAAGGAGAAACACCCCATAAAAAAACAAACTGATGGATTGTTGTCCCTCTGTGTTGTTTCGACCTGCAGAAACTCGAGCTGCTGGGTGTGAACCGGACCGAACAGATCATCGGATCGGCCCGAAGCGTCAGCTGGCTGTGGACCCTGGCCAGCCTGCCATGTTTCTGTCTGTCTCTAAGTGCAAGAATGTTTGATGAAAGACCCTCTACAGTAAAACGGCTGTCCGAACGAGGCTCTCTGCAGTGAGCCGTCTTATTTATTTATCTTTTATCCCAGCTGATGTTGAGCCAAGAAGGACTCTTAGCCAGGAGTTAATTACCTCTAGACATCCAGGCAGAGACTCAACAGCTCAATAAGCCGCCCCTGATGAACTGCCTATGAAAGCCAGGCAGGTGCAGTAATAGCAAGGGAAGAGCAGCGTCCCCCGAGGAAGATCACCAGAAATTTGCTTACACATCATAGATGTAATGGCGTTTTTCCTGCAGCAAAACATTAAAATGATTCAGGGGCGGGGCCAGAGAACGGGGCCAGAGAACGGGGCCGGAGAGCGGGGCCGGAGCGGGCCGGAGAGCCGGAGCGAGGGCCGGAGGCGGGCCGGAGAGCGGGGCCGGAGAACGGGGCCGGAGCGCAGGGCCCGAGAACGGGGCCGGAGCGCAGGGCCGGAGAGCGGGATGGTGCCAGCGGATACATCCACAGTAATGAACGCCACCGTTTCTCATGACGGGAACATTCGTCAGGTTTAGGAGTCTGAATGCAAAATTCATGTCTTTGTACATCCGTTTGGGTTTCTACAGCTTCTAAAAACCAACCTAAACAACAGCTCAATAAGCTAAACGCTTAAAAAAAACACCCAAAAAACACCCTGTTTTCTGGAAGTGAGTTCATGTTTTTTTTCATGTTTTTTTGGTGTCTGGAAAATGAGGCACTTCAAAAACTTCTCCAATATTAACTCACATTCCATAGTTGCTCATCTGTTTGCAGCCATTTTCATGTACGGGTCAGAACATTGAGTTTGGGGTTGTGGCCAGAAGCAGCTTATTTGGCCCCAAAACTACAGTATCAGGGTCACACTAAGAAAAAATTACAAATAAAAAAATCTAATTAAATTGTAAATAAAGTCGGAATATAAGAAGAATAAAATTATAATGTCAGAATTTTATTCTCTATTCCAATTTTATTCTCATAAAACTATTTTAATATTCTGACTTCATTCTTCTAACATTTATTACTGTAATATTTGTATTTTTTACAGTGGCCCTAATAAACAGCCAAAGCAGCTTAAAACAGACAGAACTGATCAAATTAAAATCTTAATAATGATTTTGTGAAAAAAAAAAAAGAAAAAAAAAAGTAGTTTGTTTTGCCTAAAAACATATCCTAACCTGGTGAAGGAAGCATAATATGTCACCTTTAATCCTTTCCATCACTAAAGGGTTGAAATAATCCAGCAGAGGACACAGGACTCTAGCTTAACCTCTCCTTCCACTTCACACTCCCAGCGTCCAGGGTGATTATTTACAGTCAGAGCTGCCGCTGGAGGTAAGTAAACTCATGTTTTATCAGCCATGATTTGTGCCCATCCTCCCTTTTTCTTTGTGAGGAAAAGTGGCTGAATTTTGAGGGTCAGGAAGCACTTACCAAAGGTTTTTATTGACGGGTATAAATCCTCCGTCTCGCGTGCACTTAGAGAGGATGGCTGCGGAGATTCCCTGAGGGTGGAAATGAAACAGATTTCAAATCGATTCGGGGCGATAAAGCAACATGTGTCGGGCTGCTGAAAACGTGCAGCGGCAGAAAACGCGACGGCGAATTAACCGATTATCAACGAGCGCCAAGCCGGGAGCAGCAGTTTGATCCGATACACAGATCCTAACAAACCAAAAGGCAACCAGTCCAAAGCAGGCAAACTGCTCCAGATACAGGAAGCAGAATGCAATAAGTTGGTTGAAATAAAGTAGAAAATGGCTTAAGCGTTTTTAAAAAATACTGTAGTATCTAAAATACAAATTGTTTTATATAATCAACTTTTACGTAGCCAAACTTCACACAGTTTTCATACAAGGTGTGCTTTAAAACACGTCAAACTCGAGGCCTGGGGGCCAAATCTGGCCCGCCGTGGCTTTTTATGTGGCCCTCTAGACTCCAAAATACATCAATAACTTCCTCCAGTTTTTCTCAGATCTACAAAATTCACACAAAATCAACACTTTCAGCTCCGTTCGGTCGCTTGTTGTAACTCAGGATGAGTCAAGTGCAAATCTTTTGGGAGGCTTGAATCTCTGCAGCTCCAGCAGTGAAAGGCAGAGCCACTTCTTACAGGCTAATTAACTCATTTCTTTCTGTTTATAACCAGGTAACTGTTCACTCCTCCATTTAAATAAACACAACAAAGCATTTCCTTTAGTTTCTTCTGTTCTGTAGGAACTGTAGCATTGTTAAACACAGTCAACCAAAGCTTGGAATGTCATTTTTTTAACCTGAAAACTTCCTGCCCATAAATCTTCAACGCGCGTTCAGGTGCTGGACGCCCCTACAATTACGTCACAGTTATTACAGAATTACTTTTTCCTTCCAATTTGTAGCATAAACAACTTTAAATTTGAGGCAAAATGAGTAAAACTGGGATGTGAATAGTTTCCCAGAACGGCGCAGCGCTGCGTGCCTGATCTATTTTTATTCCTGTTCCAACCAAAACCAATTAGTTTTAGTGATCGGCCCGCTCTTCTTATTGACCTCCGGAATCCGTTTTCTTCAGACGTTTGTGTTCTGAACATTATCAGACCTGAGCCGCAGAGCCGCTCCTCCGACGCATTAAACGCCCGGCTGTGTCTCCGCCCGCAGTTTTGAAACTCTGCGGCAGAAAAGATGCAGCCGCGCGTCTTCCTCACAATAAACAACAGGCCCAGTTAATTAAAGTTCAACGATCAGGCCTCAGAAGTGTGAGATTGAAATTGAGCGATTGCCCCACATAGCGGCTCCATCCCACATCCTGCAGCCTGGAGACTCGACCCAGCTCAGCTATTTCCACTCCATCGATCCTGTCATCCATACGCATGATGGATACCCAGCTAACCGGCATCTGGATCCAAAAGGTTCACGAGTCACATATAAGAGTAAATAGACAGACAGGAAGTGATGATGATTTACTTTGTAATTTGTGTTTCCTCTGAATTTTAAGGTTCTGGGTTGTTTAGTTTTAATAAAAAAAAGGTTCAAGTCTTATTAAAGCAGCAGTAACTTTTTGAAAAAAATACTTTTAGGAGTATTTTTACTGTGCTCTACTCTTTACTGTTACTTGAGTAAATTTCTGGGTTTTCTACCCACTGAGTGAAAAATAAACATGTTTTAACCAAACATCCACATCTTGGCCTGTATTTCCATCTGTTCGCTGCAGTTTACACTTGATGTGAGCAAGTCAGTTTTTAACCATGATTTTGAGTCTGTGAACTTATTCTCAGTATATTTTAATCATAAATAAGTCGTTTGCTATAGTTTACCTCACAAACGGTCTACTGTTTATTATTTTCATTATGTGTTACTTTATCACTCTGTGCCTCTAGGAAAATGGATCTAATTTATTCCATCTGCCTCCTGCAGATCTCTGCATGACAGTCAATAATATTCAAGGCAAGAAGACATAATGAAGGACATTTATCATTAAACAATTAAGGTTGCATTCATCTATCATCTATTCTCGCCTCAAAATGCTGCGTCTCAGTGAGATGATGCTTCTCTCAAAAAATCGTTTTCTAACGATTATTTGATTAATCAATTATTCTGACGATTAATCAGTTAATCGTATTAAAATATTTTGACATTCCGCACATTTTTCATTTAACTACTTAAGACTTTTACATCAAAAATACAATAAAATACGCAAATAAACATTTCAATTCAGTGTTTAAATAACAACATAAACATTTTATTGCCTAAAATGAAATAACAGCAATTCTTTACTGTGCGTTTGATCATTTGTTTGAGATTTTTATACTTAAACATCAACATGTGAAAAGTTCAGCTTTTTTCGCTTAACTTAGCATTAATATTTTATTAAATTTAAACCAGCTGAAGCTAAAACTGTTTCACTCCAGGATTTCTGGGTAGAACATATTTACCAACTAAGAAAGTTTTTATGTGTTTTATACAAAATGTATAAAATTTTTGTACAGTTTTGGTGCAATTACTGCTCTAAATATGTATGACCTATTTTTGAGTCTGTATACTCCAATTAACAATTAATTGATTACTAAATTAGTTGACAATTATGCCAATAATCGATTAATCTTGGTTAATCGGATTAATCTGATTAATCGTTTCAGTCCTGGCCCAGTGGATCCAGACTGACTTCCCTCATGGGATGTACTTAGTTTTTTCTCTCTATCCCAGTCAAGGAAATATTTTCCCATGACTGTAAGTCAGCTAATCTGAGGTTATCCCTGTTTTTCTCCTGCGCGGCTTGATTTCAAAGGCCTGGCAGCGACGGCAGCTCCTTCTTCTCTGTCATCGCTGCAGGTCGGGGGAACCGGCGGCTCAGGAAGTCGGAGCGGACTCCTGGTGACCCTGTTTTAACAAACCAGTATCGTCTCTGGACATAAATATTCATGCCAGCGACGGTTCTGCACGCTCGTTAGCCTCCTGCTACAAAACAAACCATCTCATGTATCAGTTGTCGCCTCCCTGAGGGACGCCCTTTCTGATGGCAGCTTGGTCCTTTTTCGCTCTCAGACCACCCAGAAACACTGTAAAGCTTCAGAGGATTCCTCATTTTATTCCAAATTTAACCAGTTTATTTCTTTTCCAGCTCCTCCACATGTCGAGTCTGTTTCTGGTACTTTGACTACATCACTGCAAGAGGCTGTAAACAATACGCAGAGCTCTTCTAATCTAAAACCACATGTGAGGCGGAGGGTGTACGCCCGAGGCGGGGGGTACTCATGTCTTCCTGAAAACACAGCCACACATGTGATGAGATCACACACATGTCCTCTGCTGAGTCCTGCTAATGAACAGCTCTGACTAATCGCCAAACGACTGGAAAACACGTTGCACAGTTTACCTGACAGGCGCAGTAAAACATCCCAGCCATTAATAAGCCAGGGTCTTTGTGAGGAATGCAGGGGAAACCTGAAGTATTTCTCCAGCTCCCTCCAGAATTTCAGAAATAATAAATACGGTTGAAAGCAGATATTTACCCACTGAGCCTATAAAAATGGACACAACCTTCTTCTCACTGGCTGCATCTCCATTGACCACAGCATTGTTTGAATTGCAACACAGCGATTTGGGAAAAAAACAAATTTTCAATAAAAAGTTTTGGCACTAGCAGTTTTTGAGTTCTATCGAAATTAGCATATTTCACTCGTCACATGATCAACTCCTCCTACTGGCGAAAATGACAAAGAGGACGGACAAGAAGTGTTTAAAGGATGTTTTAAATAATTTATCATGTGAACAAACTTATTTACGTACGATTTCCTATTTAATGGAAACATGCAATTGAAATTGTGTTTTTTCAGCATTAGCGGAATGTCAACAAAGTTTTGTGTACATTTATAATAGAAACGCTGCGTCTGTCTAGACCAGGACTTAACATCCTTGACGGGGACCTGTTATGCAAAATTCACTTGTTGTAATTTTTTACTTCCATTTGGCCTTCAAAATCAGAACAAGCACTTAAAATAACTGTCCAGTCATTTTTTGCCAGCAAGTTAATATTTTTTGGTGTCTGGAAAATGAGCCGTTTCAAAAACCTCTTGATTATAACTTCACATTCCACAGCCGCTGTGCTGTTACCTAGCAACCAGAGCTGAGTTCCGCCTGTTTGGTCAACTGGTTTTATCACTGTACACGCTGTACAGTGGCTGCTGGAAAAGACAAGGGCTTTGTTGTTGACTTCCCAGCCAGAAACCACTTGTTGTATCCTTGTTGGTTGTGCAGGAGGCTCCATTTCTGCTTTTCAAACATGTTAACATGTGAGTGTAAGTGTTGAGTTGGAGGGCACGGCCAGTAACAACTTATTTGAATTTAAAGTGACAAGAGGCCCTAAATCAGCTGACGAAAATCTCACGATCTAAGAATGATTTTAGGCCTGTGACCATGTTTTGTTTAGGCCACAGACCTAATCTGTTCAAGGAGACATAACAGGTCGCCTTTATGCCATGTTCGCATTCTGCATTTTGTAGAATCTTTGCTGAAGAGGAAATGAAGATCCTTTTAAACAATCTAAAACTAATAATAAATAAATTAATGAAGCTTAGTTGGTTTTTTGGGTAAACGGGGGCCAAGTAGTGACGTCTCTGTGGACGTTTATTTATTAGAGCAGTGATGCAACGTACCAGGATGACGGCCCACACCAGGTACGGACACAGTGGATGTTCTTTCTCCTGTGGAAAACAATCATCTTTCCAGCCTGTTGGGAGAAAAAAAGAGGAAGAAATCACCACAAACACCCAGTTAACAAAAACCAACAGGAACCAAACGCTGCGTCCATTTGAGTCAGGCAGTAACTAGTTATAGTTAATTACATTTACTTTCTTTTAAAAAATACTTTATTTCAGTAATTTTATTATAAAGTATCACTTCTTTTACTTGAGTAAAATTTCTGGATTTTCTACCCATTGAAAGAGAAGCAAAACTGTTTTAACCAAAACTTCACCAGACTCAGACACACCTGCAGCTTTTGTTAAAGTTTCATAAATTTTAATTGATTTGGAAACATTTGTTTTGCCTGGTTTTGTTATTTTTGTTACTTATATAATTTAGACATTTTCATGCATAAAATGCCAAAATTTCCACTTGACTTGATTAAATCATCAGACTTTCCGTCTATGATTTAATTTTTAAATATCTAAATGACTGATAATTTGATCAGTTACTCAGTACTTGAGTAAACTTTTACCAAACACTTTTTTACTCTTTCTTCAGTAATATTTTCGGGTGCTCTGCCACCTCTGGCATTCAGTAACCAAATAGTCCTGGGATGCGGCGCCCTGATGTGGTGCAGCCAGATGTGGCGTGTAAGTCATCTGATTAATTTGGTGGTGATGAATGCGCCTCAGCTGGAAGCATTAGCGGACAAACACAGGGACAAGGGCAGCGGACACCTGGCGTGTCGTCCAGTCCTCGCTGACTGAGGGGCTCAAAGCCCAAACGCCCCCTGGGGATTCAGCAATGCGGCTGCGTCAGGGTGGCGGCTTCCCACAGACCAAATGGTTATAGTGACGCTAACGACCAAAAGCTTTCTCTTCTCCTAACCTCATGGATTTGTGTCAGTGAAGGGGAACAGCTGTCGTCTCATGGGAATATTTTTTTACATTTATTAAAGGGCCAGCGTCCCTGTCATGTTTTGTAGTTACATATTAATAATAGAAAAGGTTACACTTATGTGTTCCTCCAGAATAAAGTAGGAAATGTGGTTATAATTGATGGTGTTTTAGTTAGAAAAACATACAGAGTTTTCCACATGTGCATTTACACCCAGCTTCAGTGATCATTACAGACCCAGTGAAAAAACCAAAGCATTTTCCCTCCGAACATTAAAGTCAGAGATCTCAGATTAAAATTTTTAAAATGTCAAAATTTTGAGAAAAAGTCAATATTCCGAAAAAAAAAAAGTCAGAATTGTAAAACTAAAGTCAGGATTATGAAATGGAAAAACAATATGAGGAAAATTAAAAATTTTGAGACAAAATACATTATTCTGAGATAAATTTAAAAAAAAAAAAAAAAAAAGTAAAAATTTTGAGGTAAAAAAACAAATTCTGAGATTTAAGTCAGAATTGTGGAAAAAAAACAACCAATTCTCAGTTTTGAGTGTTGCTAATCCCTTTCTGCATCATTCTTTCTTAGTGAACTGAACTGGTAGAAATCTTCTCTGAAGACTTTTATCTATTATATGATAAATCTGACTTCCATACTCTGGAGCTTTTTTAAGCACCGTTTTCTAGTGGCTCGTTTTAGAGTTTGTGTTGCTGCTGAAACTTTTCTGGCCTCTAATTTGGAAACTTGTTTTTAGATCAGCTGCATGCGCGCCGTCCCGATATGTTTAAGGTTTTAATAGAGTGGTGAGGTGGACACATTGGTCTACGTGGGATTGTTTTAACCATACTTTCTATAAAATGACATTTAATACATATTTAACAGCTAGAATAATCAGATCTGCCAGCTCCCACATATCCTCTAAAGGCAACAATAAAACCGCTATTAATGCTTAATGCTTCCAAACAGGTTTCAAAAGTGAGTTCCTCAACCTCCGTATAACCTCCAACCTTCCTTCCAATCATGACGTAAAGCTAAAAAAAGTCAATATTACATGATAATGCTCCTTTAATAAACACTATATGCTGGTCGGTTGTTAGTAAAAATATTAAACTAATGTCTAAAAAATGGTTACAATGTAACATTTTTAAAGTTTTAACCATTCAAAGTCACAAAGATGGAGGAAAGAAAGACTGAAGAGGCAGAAGAGCCAGAGTGAGGAAGATGGATCCTCTGCCTCTTCTTCTCTGGTTCCACACGACCAGACTGAGATTGGCTAATTATACTCTCTGAAGGGTCCACCGCAGGCCCATAAATCACTGTGGGTCCAAACACCTGGCGCAGACTAACGCCGAAACAGACCCAAACGGAGACACTCGGCGTGGAGATGGTGAGGAAATCTGTTGTTGTGGCATGAATATGCATGTGAGTTAATGAACAGGCGGTCTGCCTTGTTTGGACTTACGCCGGGCAGCCGGGTACCGGCAGGAGGAAGGTGACGTCCAGCCGAACGTCTCCAGCAGGATGATAATCAGCCACTGAGACCAGAACAGGAGGAAGTCCTGGGCAGCAATCCTCCTCTGATGCTGCAGGACGAAACGATTCAGAATCATTTTGATAAGAAAATACCAACGTCTGAGTGGGATTAACAGGTTCATAGAACAGTTTAATTGGTTTAATTGGCATTTAGCTTAACTAAAACCTCTGAAACAATCTAACTTTATTGTTTTTATTACTCAAAAACAAACAAAAACCGATTCTGAGCTACTTAGCATGCTAACGATGGTGAAAAACAGTTTGTGCCATGTTCCCCCAGCATGGCTTCAGATTATTTAGTTGTGTTTAAATGTGCTGCCTCAGACTGCACCCTTTTAATGTCCGTTTCTGTTGAGCGACTGACAAAAGGGAAGTTGACATGAATTGCTCACCGCTCGCTCTGGGATTTGTTTCTGGCCCCAGAAAGTCTGCAGGAGAGACAGAACAAAGTAGGTGAAGCCCAGATGCTGCAGGACTCTGGGGATCCTGAGCAGGACCAGGACACTGGGACACAAACACTCAGACCTGCACAAACAACCAACACAAACATATTCACATCCGACATTATAACCTCAAAGTCAAACCACGGCAGACATCACTCAGTAATGTTCCAATGTGGACAAAATGAGGTCCAGAAAGATATTTGAATGTCAAGAAAGAAGCAGGTTTCCCAGTTATCTCTTGGTTGTGATTGATTGTAATCTGCACATTAGTTAATTGGAAACGTTTTTGTCACACAAACTGCTGCAAAACCATCCGATCCCAATCATTGATCCGATGAACAAATCAAATAAGAGGCGGAAGTGTCTCCGTTCGCAGGAGGAGAGGAAGCTCTCACTGATGACACTTCAGTTAAATCCAAAGATAATTTACACCCAAGAAAGCTGTGAAAACAATCGGTTTCTAAACATTATCGCTCATTTTTGGTGGATTTACGCTTTCAGGAAGTTAAAATATATTCAATAACAGTGAATATATTAAGTTTCTAAAGTTATAGTAAGTTATTGAACCAAACCTCTCTTGATTTCACCATTAGTCCACGGTGTAATTTATTGCTTCTGACAAAGGTTAGCACCTCCTTTGCTCTGACGGCTGACATTGAAAGGATTCGGCGTTTCAAGCTGACGTGACTCCATTCCCTTATTAGATCAAACCGTGGGACTGAAAAACGCAACGCATCGTCCTTGGAGACGGAGGGCAAAGCTGCTCCGTTCGGTGAGTCGGATCTGCAGAGTCCAGCAGCTGCAGCAGGCCTGTAACTCTATCTGTTTGTAATCATCCATTACCCAAAGAGCCGCCGATTCTGCTCAGTTCGACGTCCCCAGTCGCAGGGCCTTGAGGCTGCGCTCTCAACAACAGTATTTTCCTTAACCCAGTTATCGGTGCAGGAACGTCCATTAGCACCGCGGAGGCTGATGTGGAGCGCCAAGGCATCCTAGTGACTGAAATGGAGATTGAGCTTTAATCACAAATGTGGAGGCAAAATCTTCTTATGAGGTTAAACAGTAAAAAACAGCAACAATTTATTTTATTTATTTTAAAAATGGGTGTTCATTTTTCAAAGTTATATTTTCACCATGTTATTCATTAAAGGTAAGGGCTCCACACTAAATATTTAATTTGGATATAAACATGTAACTTCCAAATTTAATATTTAGTTAGTAACCTAACTAGTATTTTGTTAAATTATTTAGTTTAATAGCTAAATATTTAGTTCCTAACTTAATGTTTTCCTAAATTTTTATTTTTATTTAAATTTTAAATTGTTAAATTTTTTTTATTTAGGAAAATAAAAATTTAGTTTGAAAGTTAAATGTTTAGTGTGGAAAATAAATATTCTACCCAGAACTAAATATTTAGTTTAGAAATTCAATGTTTAGTTTGTAAACTGAATATTTACAAGATAAATAGTTTGTGAATTAAATTTAGCTTTAATTTAAACTAAATTTATTGAAATGTAGTTTTCACATTTAGTTTTCAAAGTAAATATCTAGGTCTGAGCTATATATATATATTAACTGCAGACATTTGGCCAACCAAGCCCATCAGCTGTTCATTCATCCAGCCACTGGGGGCGCTGTTATAAAAGTACTGGCTGTATGACTCTGCATCCCAAAACGTGGTGAAAACTTGATATGCAGTTGCCAGATTCAGCGGGGCGTTGCTCGTCATTCAGGTTGTTTGGGCCGTTTTGTTGAGGTTTGCTAATTTTACCTCTATGATCTGTTTTTAGATCTGTGCTCTTGCTCTACAAAGCTCTGGTTTAAACAACATTGTGTGAGATTTGTTTTAACCTACCTGGGCGGGGAGAATAGTTGAGAGATTATCAGCAGCACAACTGTCCTGCAGGTGATTTTTCTCAGCAGCTGCAGGCAGCAGACTCTTCTCCTCCGCATGGAGCTGAAGGCCAAAACCCCTGAAGCCTGCAAGACAAAACACCAGGATGTCATTTAGACACGCAATGTTCACACAGGCTGAGAGAAAATATCAGCCTGGACTTACAGAGCAAGACCAGATCAGCCGCCATTAAATCTGCAACAGTGATCAAAACAAACAGATTCACTGGAGATTTATTGACTCAGGGCTCAGATTCAGTAAATTATATTAAACCCACAGGATTATACCAACAAACAGCTACAGGCTGGATATGCTACGTATTAGCAATACGATAAATCCAGCTACACTTATTAACGAGCCATTAGCAATAGAATAACTAAACTTACTGTTAGCTATTAGCAATACCTTAACAGCTGGTATAGGTGTAGACGTGGGTGGTATAGACCTGGGTGATGTAGATCTAGGTGCTTCCTGGTTTTAGTCAGAACGCCAGCAGCAGCGTTCTGGGTCAGCTGAGGATTGATTTTTCATTCAGACCTGTGAGGACACTGTTGCAGTAATCAATGCAACTGAAAATAAACGCATGGATGGTTTTTCCTAGATTCTGCTGAGACGTTATTAGTCCTTTAATCCTGGAAATGTTTAGAAGGCCGACTGTGTAACCGTCTTTATGTGACTCTGAAGGCTCAGATCCAGATTTCAGCCTGATCTCTAGTTTCCAGCTGTAATAACTGAAGTTCTGTGGTGACTGCAGATTGGTCCTCTTTAGGTCCAAAGATAATAAATCCAGAATAACGGAGCCAAGGAAGGAAGGAACCAGGGAAGAAAGGAGACAGGAATGACACAAGGAAGAAGGAAGTAGGAAGGAGCAGCAGGAAATGAAAGTGAGATCATTTTACTACATGAAGCCCTGAATTGAAGCCGTTTTTATTGGCGAATGCCGCCTCAGCATTATGAATCACTCAGGAAATGAGCGCCTGTCCTCTGGATCTCCTCGGCTTTGCTGACTAAAGACTTTGCACCTAATATATGATACACTTTATGCTTTCCCACCGGCCAAGCTGCTGAAACACTGCGGTCATGTGACGAAGGGCTTCTCTGTGTTTGATAAACAGCTGGAGCGGCCGTTGTTACACATTAGTACAGATTATTACACATTAGTACAGATTATTACAACACGGCGCATGTTTCTGCACTAAATCCGTTTACAGTTCCTTTCTGTTCACTTTGGTTTTCATGTGTTCAATGAATACTAAAAGAAATCACAGGAGTTACACTGGGAGTCAAAATGAGATTAGTTCAACCTCTGAGGATAAAACCATCTGATAAGGTGCATCTACCTCTGCCTCCTCTGGTTTTTTCTGTCTGGATTCAATTAAAAGGTGCACCAAAGCCATTACTGCTCTTTTAGCCCCAACCTGCTGATACAAGATTTTAATCGGCCGCTATCATCTCCGAAAGGCTATTAAAGTGGAGTAAAACCCTCCCTCTGTCTCTCACACACACCCGGGCTGCCGTTTAAACTTTGACGAAGGTATCCATTAGTTGCCATGGCAACATAGACAAAGGTTAAACCCACCATCGCCAGATGAGACCCTGTTAAAAAAAAAGAAATTGCAGCAATCTCTCCACTTATTGGCCGTCTTTTTAATTAAAACCCCAGCTGTCTGATTCCAAACGGGAGCTTTATTACGCTGCGTGTGAGGAAACTAATTATGGATGAAGGGAGATAATTAAAAGCTAATATGATGTGCAACGACAAGTCTTTGTTTTGTTTTGCATCTGAACATTGTGGACTTTTGTTTTTTTTTCTCAGCTCAAAATCATGTTAAGGTTGTTAACGTCCCCGTGGAGCTCTGCGGAGAGGAGCGCTTTTGTTTCTTGATTAAGGCCTATGAGTCAGGGAAAATGATGTAGACGCCTGTTTTGCAGCTGTGAAACTGGTACAAGATTTGGTACAAGTCGTTGAGTAGAAGTGAAGATGTTTGGAGGCGCAGTGCATCTGGAAAGCATTCACAGCGCTTCACTTTTTCCACATTTTGCTACGTTACAACCTTGTTCCAAATTCTATTTAATTAATCTCTTTTCTCAAAAGTCCACATACAAATACTTCATTATGGCAATGTGGGAAAAGGTTCTTGAGAGATTTGCACATTTACTAAAAAACAGAAAACAAAAAAAAATAACATTTACATAGGTATTTTCATACATTTAAAGTTTAATAAATTATAAAAAACCTTTTATGCATTGCTATTTGAGGAAAGATTAATTTAGAGGTGACCTGTTATGCTTCTTGGACCAGCTTAGGATTGCTCTATACAAAACAAAAATTGTAACTTTTCTGACCAAATCATTCTTAAATAATAAGATTTTAGTCTTCTCATTTTCAGAATGAGCTGTTTTAGGGGGTCTTGTCACTTTAAATCCAAATAAGTTGCTGCTGCTCAGCTCAGGTTGCTAGGTGACGGTCGGAATTCCGCTGCGGTTGCTAGGCAACGGGGCTGGGCTCTGCTGGGGTCATTTGGCGAGGGCCAGTGCCTGCTGATTTGTGACTTTACATTCAGGAGGTTTTTGAAACGTCTCATTTTCCAGACACCAAAAACATGAATTTATTGTCAAATAACAGCTGTGTGGGTTTTTTTAAGCGCTTGAAGTGTTTTTAGAAGCAGCAGAAACCCAAATGGAAGTACAAAAACATCCAAAATGTGAATTCTAAAGTCTAATTTTCCAGACACCAAAAAACACCAAAAAAATGCTTGGGTTGTTTTTAGATGCACTAGAGTCCAGAATGGAAGTATAAAGCGTGTAAAATGTGAATTTTGAGTAATACAACTGCATTCCTTTAATTTTGGAATGCAGTTGTAAAATAACAAACAGGGAAAGTGCTGTGAATACTTTTCGAATTAATTGAAACCTCTTAGTATTTTCTTTTTTTACCCCAAAGCATGATTCTACCTCTGCCATGCTTGACATTTAGCTTTTTCCAGAATCTGACCGGGTTTCAGGCAGATACTTGAAACTCGGTCACATTTAGGAAGGTTATCATTCCTGAGCAGCCTTTCCAAAACCATACTGAAATCCTGCACTGCAAAAACACAAAATAGTGCAAATGTCTTAGAACACCTGAAATAGGACAAAACTAACTGACAAGTAATTTTACAACAAGATATAGGAGCTTGTTTTAAGTAAATAATTCCTAAATATTGATGAAAAAGCACTAGCTATAAGAGAAGTAATCTGCCAGAGGAAGTAGTATGATATGGCATTAGCTTTGGTATTAGCAGCTAACTGATGTGTCGTCCCGATATTCGCAATATAAAAACAAATAGCAAAAAACATGCAATAAGAATTCAGCTTAACTTATTGCTAACTAGAGATTAGCAATATAGCAGCTAAGCTTATTGTTGCTTATTAGCAATATGTTAACAGCTAAGTGCTACTAGTTAAAAAAACAAATAGCCAAACAGTTAGCTATTAGATCAGTTCAGCTCAGTTTATTGTTGAGTAGATTTTAGCAGTACAGCAACAATTAACCTTACTGTTAGTTAGTTATTGATTGTAAGAGTTTACATATAAACTAGCAGGTGTTATAAGTGAAAACTAGTAGTTCTTCATCAATATTAAGAAACTATTGGTTTAAAACGAGCTCCCATTTCTTGCTGAACAGTTTAAGTTTAGTTCAAGAAACTAGACCAAAAATACTTGGTAAGATTTTGTGTTTGTTTAACTGTCAGGTTTTTTCCAGGGAACTAACCAGTTTAATAAACCAACATTGCCAAAAATACTGCAAAGAAGAATTATTCCAGAAGGTTATTGATGGTTACAAACATCTGTGGTAAAGGTACAGTTAGCTAAGGGATCTTTCTGTGTAGTTCGCATGTTACTCCTACACTCTTTACAGTCGACAAAATCCAGATGCTAGATTATTTAGTCTCTCTAAATTGCGCTGAGGTATGAATGTGTGTAAAGATGTTTGTCCTGTGGGCTGGCGAACTGTCCAGGTTGTACCATAAGCTTAGCCAGGCTTCTGTTTGTCTGATCATACATGAAACTGGATCAGAAAACCTGGACGCCAGTCAAAATCAGGCTGAGGGTGAGTCAGCCATCTGGTTTTGTTGTAATAGTTGTAATATATTGGCTAACAGTGAGATTTTCACCAGAGAGAAAAACCCGACGAAAGGCTTTCAGCCGTGGGGCACAATATTAAAAATCCAAATCCTTTTAGAAAAATTAACGTGCGACCATAACCCGGGTTTCCCTGTATATCATGTCAGCGGAGTCAGAGCAACGAGCAGAAAAAGCTTTCAGCTGAGAAGGAAAGCCTTCAGAAATGCCTCAGCGTTTCTGGCAGGTGACTGATGTTCTCTGCAGAAAGTTGTAACTTATCAGGGTTATGGATCATAAGGGCTGAGGAGACACCTGTGGTGTAAATCTTCAGTGCTGAGTCACAGTTTGATTAAATGTCATCTCATGTGTCATCAGTCAGGACATCAACATGGGGAAGAGTGTTTGTAATCTTAGACCAGATGGTTTTCAGATTGAAACACGGAGCAAAACACTGCAGAAACAAAAACTTACCAAGTATGTCTGGTCTAGTTTCTTTTCAAAATATCTAAGTACACTTGAAATTAAACACAAATAAGTGGAAAGGAACTTTTCAGAAAGCTATAGAAGCTTGTTTTAAGTCAAAAAAAAGAAAGTATTCACTGATGGCTCCCTACAGCAATACGATAAACAATGATACATACTGCGTATGCTACGTATTAGCAATAAGATCAGTTCGGCTAAGCTTATTAACTCGACATTAGCAATATCACAAAAGCTAAGTTTACTGTTAGCTATTAGCAATACGTTAACAGCTAAATTTATTGTCCACTCGCTATCAGCAATGCAACAGCTGCTAACAACTGTATTTAGTGTTAGCTCTAACATGTTAGCTAAACATGTTCTAGCTAGGTATTAGTAATAAGATCAATTCAGTTAAGCTTATTGTTATTAAGCTACTAGCATTAACAGCTAATTTTACTATACACTAGTAAAGCTATTAACTGTGTTTGCTCTTGGAGTGCTATTTGCAATACAACAACAAATAGCTAAACCTGCAGCCAGCTAGGTATTAGCAATAAGATCAGTTTGGCTAGGCTTGTGCTTAACTACATATCATCAATATATTAGCAACTAAACAAACCATTAACTGTTATTGGCAGTAAGAGTTTACAGATAAGCTAGGTATGAGCAACAAGATCAGGTAATCTAACTTTTAGCTAGCTTTTAGAAGTGTGAAAAACGCTAAGAGGTAACGATTCAGTTAGCTGGTTTTAGCAATAAGATCAGTTCATCAAAGCTTATTGGTTCAACTTATTGTTCATTACAGCTTATTACTTTAGCTGTAATGATATTAGCAATATCATTACAGCTAAAGTTACTGTTAGCTAGTTATTGGCAATAGGAGCTTACAATAAATTAGGTATTAATGTAGGAATGGTACTAGTACTTTTTCATTAAATTAATGAATTATTGACTCTAAAAAAGCTTCCATCTTGCTGAAAAGCTACTTCTAACTTAGTTTTTCTTATTTCAAGTCTACTGAGACATTTGCACTTGAAACCAGACCAATATTTGGTAAGTTTTTGTATTTTTTACACTGAAATATGAAGATGAAATATGTCTTTCCAGATTCTGCTCGTAAACAACATAAAAATGTTGCATATTACATTTGGGATTCAAATTGGTTTTCCTGCAGAGTGGAAGCCACAGAGGGAAATGATGCCGGTCGTCTGCTGGATGTAATCCGTGTCCTGCTGAATTTCCTCTCGCTCTCTGGTTTGGCAGGAGATCTATGGCTGTGTGGATGTGTGCTGATATGTTGATGATATTATTACATCAATTATTTGGCAAGGGGGAGGTCAAAGCCACACCAGCATCCTGTTTCCACAGAGGCGTGCTTTGTGTCTACCCCCAGGCCACAATTAAGGCAAACAGGGAGCCCAGATTCAATCACATGCATCACTCCTGTCCAACAGAAACACTCTGTTCCAAACCGGCAGCGTCTCATATCAGAAACCATGCCCAAAGCTACACCGCCTCATAACAATAGCTTCAGGGAGCATGTGGCCAGACGGTGACCCATGTAATTATTTATTATACCAGGCCTGTAGATCTTCATCATGCCTTGACTGCTGTAAAAAGAATTAGCATGTGAATGGGCCCCTGTGGTGATACCCTGATAAAAGGATGGTTGTTGATGGCGTACATACCCTCGGAAAGCATCCAAGGAGCGCAGACGTGATGGCCTGGCTTCACCGCCATCATGCGCAGCCTCAGCAGCCTCCTGTAGAAATAACAGCCACGAGTAAAATAGCTGCAGCACTCAAATTGCATTCCAATGCGGGTAATTTTATTCTAAATTTAATCTAAATTCTAAAATATGTGTTGCTTATTTTTGGCTGTGTAATTGAAGCCAAGACATTTCAAATAAACTTTTTAAATATGCAAAAATTTTTATAAACACGACTTTTAAAATGCCTGTATATCAGAGTCCAAACTGTAAACTGTTACATTTACAAATCACAAAAGGTCAAGTCAGCAATTTCCTTTGACTTTATCTAAACAGTAAGCTTAGCTTGGTTGATCTTATTGCTCATAGCTAACCACTATAATCGTGGTAATAGCCAGCTAACGTTTACCCTAGCTGACCTTACTGCTTACAGCTTGCTAACAGTAAAGTTAGCTGTTAGTTGTTACCATATTATTAATGTCAACTTAACAGTTAGCTTTGCTAGCCTTATGCTAAAGCCTTCCTAACAGTGAGCTTATCTGTTAGCCCTTATCATATTACTAATAACTAAAAGTATGCTTACGTTGTAGCTGTTATTATATTGCTAATAGCTAGCTAAAAATGAGCTTAGCTGATTGTATTGCTAATACCTAGCTTACCTATAAGCTTTTATTGCTAATATCTAGCCAACGGTAAGTTTAACTGTTACATTGCTAATACATAGTCAACAATAAGCTTAGCTGAACTGATCCTATTGCTGATACCTAGCTAACTGCATGTTTAGCTACTTGTTATACTGTGAATACTGAGGCAAGGAAAGCTGTTTGTTGTTATCATATTGCTATAGCAAGCTAACAGTAAATACAGCTTTGACTCATTACATGATGCTAGCACCAATCTTTGCTGATCTACACAGCGCTCCAACACCTAAAACGGTGGATAGTGACACTGGTAGCAGTAGCTAGTTCTTAGCTAGCTTAGTGTTTAGTGGTTTCTAGGGCTGTTTGTTTTCATCTGAGAAGGGCAGTTTAGGTTTCAGATCTTTGGAAAGTGGTGACAGATCTCCCTATGGACCTTCTTTATTCCAGTCTGGGGCTGATGTCTTGAAGTGGAACTGAATATGAAGATGTTTCATCTCCAATAAAATGTTCAAATTCTGATGAAAGCGATAGATCAAATGGCCGCCGGGGTCAAAACATTTAAAAATAATTTTTCTCTGTCCTCTTTGAAGGCCAGCAGCTCCTCTGTGGCCTGCTGCCCTCCCAGTTGGATTAGCCTGCCTAACTGGCCTCCATGCACCAGTATGAAGCGCCAGAGCAGGAAGACTCCGGCGCTAATAAGTTATGATGGATCTGCATGCCATGCGAACGGCATATGGAAGATAGAGACATGTTGCTTGTTCCAATGAGAGGAGCTATTCATGCTCACCAAAGACACACAGCAGCTCCTGCCAGGGACGGAGACGATTGGTTGGACGCGTCGCTCCACCGCTCCCATAAAAGCTCTGCTCTGCCAACGTTTGTATCAATCATTCAATTAGTGTCTCCCAAACGGCCGGAATGATTGGAGGCTCACAGCAATTTCAGTGTGCATCTCAGGCTGGATGGCAGGCCAATGAAAATAATGCATTGGAAGAAAATAAAAGTATAAAGTTGATGCTTTTCTCCAGAGTACTTTCACACCAACATGGAAGTTCTGGATGATGGAACCAACAAGACAAGAAAAAAACTCACTCTTTTTATAAAGAGTGAGTTTAAGGTTAAGTTTTTATATTATGCTTCCTTGAATAAGTTAGGATAGGTCTATTGTTTATACAAAACATGTTTAATAATTTTTTTGCACAAAATAATTCTAAAACAATCAGATTTTAATCTGCTATTTCATAATGAGCTGTTTTATGTCCTCCGTCACTTTAAATCCAAATAAGCTGCTGCTGGCCACCCTCCCGAAACTCAATGTTTACACTCGCATGTGAAAATGGCTGCAATCGGATGCATAATTATACAACCATACGTTTTTGAAAAGCAGAAGTGGAGCCTCCTGCACAACCAACAAGAATTCAGCCAGTGGTTTCTGGACGGTAACAACAAAATACTTGTGTTTTCCAGCAGCCATTGTAAAGCCAGCTGATCAAACGTGCTAGAACTCAGGTTTGGCGGGCGAAATGCCACTCAGGTTACTAGGGAACGGGCTGGTCTTCATTGAGGTTGCGACACTGCAAAAACACAAAATCTTACCAAGTCCTTTTGATCTGGTTTACAGTGCAAATATCTCAGTACACTGGAAACAAGACAAAACTAACTTACAAGGAACTTTTCAGCACAAAATAAGAGCTTGAGTAAGTAAATAGTTATTTACTTTTGATGGGTTTTTTTAATCAATATTAAGGAAATATTGACCTAAAAGAAACTCCTGTTCCTTACTGAAAAGTTACTTATAATTTATTTTCGTCTTGTTTGAAGTGTGATGTTTGCACTAGAAGATTTTGTGTTTTTGCAGTGCAACGGGCTGGGCCCAGCTTGGGTTGCTAGGTAACGGGCTGGGCCCAGCTTGGGTTGCTAGGTAACAGGCAGTGCCTGCTGATTTTTGACGATGCATTGTGAATATTTTTGAAAGGCTCATTTTACAGACAACAATAAACATTAAGGAAACACTGGATGTTTGTTTTTTTTAAGTTCTTGTGCTGTTTTTAGAAGCAGTAGAAACACAAAGTTTAGAAACATGCAAAATGTGCATTTTGCCATAATAGGTGTCCTTTAACATAATTTTTATGCATTTAAAACATTTCTAAATCAAATCAATGGAGTTTTACAGCTAACTCCATTCATTAGGGTAGGAATCTAATGCATTCATTAAAGAAGCGTATTGCTCACATTATCCACAGAGTGCAGAGGATCTTGGCAGCAGATGACTTTAATTCATTTAGATGTGCAAACTGCTAGAAAAGACAACTGAGTGATGGAAGAGTGATCAGTAACGACGTACGAAACTTATTCAGACCTGTAGATGTGAGGCACCACAACAGATAACAGCACAATAACAGCCAGTAGCAGAGCTGGAAAAATGAAGGAGAACAGGAAGTCAGCAGGATGGGATTGAGTATTTATTTCGCGTTACGTCGCATGTTGGACGCTCTGCCTCAGAACCAGACCTGACCGAGTTCAATGTGGCGACAGTCAGTCTAAACTGTCTGCTTTTTCATGTCGCTGGGATCCCCTGTGGCCTCCTGTCAGTCACAGTGAAACCTGAAAATCATGAACCCAGAATCTCAGCTGAGCCTTCAGAGAGCAGAAAACTCTGCAAAAGTCCAACACGTCTGACAAAACGGGAAAAAAGGAAAGAAAGAATGGAAAAATAAACAGTGGAAAATGATGACAAACCAAGACAGCAAGTAAGACAGAATTTCCATGAAGCTGTTAAACACGCAGCGCCTGGAAAAATACTTTTATAACTACTAACTTTAATGTCAGTTTTTGGGGGTCTTGCTGTGCATTCAGCCTTTTTACCTTGACTCCCCTAAATAAAATCCAATGCAGCTAATTGGCACTAACAGAATCCATCTTTGAGGAATTTAATTTCAGTATAATTAAGCTGCAGCTAACAATTATTTTAGAAATTGATTATTCTGATTTAATCGAATAATCTGATTTAAAAAGCGACATTCTGCAGATTCTTCATTTAACTACTTTTATAAACAATAAACATTTTATTGCCTAAAACCTGGTGAAGCTAAAACTAAGCAAGTTTACAAAATGTACATATTTTTTGTAAAGTTTTGGTTTCATTACTGCTAAAAGTATTTTTCACGGAATGTTTTTTTGAGTCTTATTACTCCAGTTAGTGATTAATCAATTACTAATGTATTTCAATGATCGATAAATCGCGATTAATCGTTTCAGCCCAACACTAGAGTCTTTTTTTATACATTAGAAATAGATGCAAAAAATAAACAACAATTTCTATTCACTTTTAAATAAGAAAAACATTTTATTGCCTAAATTAGTTGACGAATATTTTAATTAAGAATTAAGTCAATTCAGTTCTATTTCTCTGTATTGGATCGGTATTGACTGATGCTACATCTCAGGTATTGGAAATTTGAGTTTGAGTCCCGGCCCCGGTCTTTCTGCATGGAGTTTGCATGTTCTCCCTGTGCATGGTGGGTTCTCTCTGGGTACTCTGGCTTCCTCCCACAGTCCAAAAACATGACTGTCAGGTTAATTGGCCTCTCTAAATTGTCCCTAGGTGTGAGTGTGTGTGCGCTCACACCTAGGGACAATTTAGTGTTGCCCTGTGTTGACCTGTCCAGGTGACCTCGCCTCTCGCCCGAAAGGCACTAGCTCCTCCCGACCCCACAAAGGGACAAGGGAATATAGAAAATGGATGGAGGATGGATGGATGGATGGATGGATGGATGGATGGATGGATGGAGGTGCATCAGTTCTGATCGTTTAGTTTGTTCAGAAAAAGCCCAGCGTTCCGACTCCCGATCATAAATCACCTTAAGGTGTTTTCCTTTATTCTCTGCACTTCGGATTAAACTCAATTTAAACTCCACATTCACAGACATACCGACATATTCAGAGGGAAAGTTGAACAAACGGTCAAAAACAACCGATCCTGGTGATAAACATGGAGTCTGCAGGTGACTGTGGCTCCCAGAGTTTGGTAGAAACTAGCTACATTTACTGGAGTAACCTTTCTAAAAATATATAATTCTAGGAGTATTTTTACTACGCTGCACTTTTTACTTGAGTGATTTTATTATGAAGTATTTCTACTCTTACTTGAGTAAAATTTCTGGATTTTCTGAATGAAAATGAATGAAAAACAAACACGCTTTAAACATAAATTCACCAGAAACAAAAACGCCTGCAGTTTTGGTCAAAGTTTCATACGTATTCTTATTGAAAGAAACTAATCTGGAAAATATTTATTTTGCCTGATTTTGTTATATTTTTGTTACTTTATTAATTATCATCATTTTTGTCCTTAAAATACCAAAATTTTCCCTTAACTTTCCATTTTGGTCCATCCGATTATGTGATTTTTAGATATGAAATGATTGATAATTTGATTAGTTACACTGCAAGAATACGAAATCCTTCCAAGAAATTCTGGTGTAGTTTCTAGTGTAAATTGAACAAGTCAAAATTAACTTAAAGGTAATTTTTCAGCAAAATAAGAGCTTGTTTTAAGTAAATAAATCCTTAATTTTGATTAAAAAGCTCTAGTTTTATTGGTAGATTACTTTACTAATGGGAAAAAAATGTTGTTATAAGTTAAATAATCTGCCAGTGGACCTGGAACTGGGTTGCTAGGCGACAGGCTGGGCTTGGCTGGCGTTGCTAGGTAACGATTGTGAAATAAGTGACAAACTCCACCAGTGAAACTAGAATTTTTTAAACAAAATTAAGGAATTATTTACTGGAAACAGGCTCATATATCTTGCTATAAAGTTACTTTAAGTTAGTTAAATCTTATTTCAAGAATAGTAAAATATTTGCACTAGAAACTAGATCAAAATTACTTGGTAGGATTTTGTGTTTTTGCAGTGTACTCAGTACTTGAGTAGACTTTTTATCAAATACTCTTATTCTTACTCGAGTATGTTTTTTGGATTCTCTGCCCACTTCTGGTTGTGTAAAAGCAACATTTATAACAAATATTCAAACGAAGCCGGATGAGACAACAAGAGTTTGGGTTTTCCCAACAGGGGCGCCTCGTCTCCAGCTGCTGACCAGAACATTACTGAGGCTGATCCGGTCCGGAGGGGCGGTCGGAGTAATCACCGGTGTGCAGAGCTAATGGAAGCTCGCCGCGCAGTCACACTGACCGGCGCAGATAATGGCCACTTGGCCTTAAAAGTCTGATCTGAGCATAATCTGCAGTGTTGTTAAGTAGAGTGTGCATTATGCAGAGAGACGCTTTCAGAATCCCATTACGCCTCTAATCCCTCCTCGCTGCCTAATGCACACCGAGCCGCCGCCGCGTCACAACCAGCACAACACATTTTCATCCGTTTTCAGGTCGGCCGCTCTGGTCTGATCGATGCGCAGAGAGAGGAGCAGTTCTGATCTACGGAGGACCATTACGGCCACAAAAAAAAAAAAAAAAAAAAAAAGATTCAACTTCTGACTTTTTTTTTTTTTTCAAAATTCTGACTGTTATGTCAGAATTTCTATTTTTTTCTCATAATTCTGACTTTTCTGGAGAATTTTGACTTTTTCTCACAATTTTGATGTTTTTCCTCAGAATTTTAACTTTAACACCAGAATTGATCAAAATTATTTTTTTCTCAAAATTTTGATTGGGATCTCATAGTTTTGGCTTTAACCTCAGAATTTTTATGTTTTTTTTTTTTTTCAGAATTCTGACTTCAGTCTAGGAATTTTGACATTTTTTTCTTAGAATTCAGATTTTTTTTAAAGTCAGAATTTTGTCTTTTTTCTGAGATTTAAGACTCAGTTATTACATTTTCTTTGAATTCTGACATTATTAGGGAAATCAGGATTTTTTATTTTTTCCTAGAATTCTAATTCTGTCTAAATCCAAGTAAATACTCAAACATCCTGAGGTGTATGTCATTTATGTAGTTAGCTTAGCATTACCTCCCTATATTAATGGTTCTTTAGCAAGAAAAAAAAGTCACTTTATGTTGGTGATGGTAAATTACTTGTTGTAGGAATTGTTAATCTGCGCTTTATCCAAACTGAAAACCTGTTGCAAACGTATTTGGTATATTAGAGTTTTAAGACTAGATTTTTCTGATTATAAACAATTTCAACAAAAAAGTATTTATTTCCAGTGGCCCTAATGTTCTTCCGTACTGCTCCATTCTGACTCGGGTAAGTAAAACGTTGGGCTCCATGTGGCCCAAACGTCGGTTCTGTCACTGCGTCCTCATTGAGTGTTTTATACTTGGGCAGGTAAGCATTGTTTGTACTCTTATCCACTGAGAAGCTGCAGACTGGGTCAGCAGGGGCCGCGGCCGTCTGCGTCCAAACAGAGTAATGGCCTCCTTCCTTATATGTTCGACTCCATCTGCAGCCATAACACCGAGAGACAAATTTCCCTGAAAAGCTTTTATCTGATGCCGTTTTTTCTGCAGTTTTTCTTATCAAAGCAGTGAAAAGACAAAAAAGTGTTAATGGATTCTGATTCATCTGTGAAGCTCAGGAGCGCCACCTGGTGGCAGATCCATGAATAACACTGATTCCAGATCCAAAATGTTACAACCAGAAACTTCAGGTTAAGTTGGTAGAACCACATCATTCGAATTTTAGTCCATCTAATATTTCAAAATAAAAAAGTGAAAATTTAACCTGTGCATTAAATTAATTGAATGCACAGGAACAAGGCATGTTTTATAGTTAATCCACTCTCCATATCCGTGACACTCAGCAAATGTATGTAAACTTTTGAACTGAAGCAAAATTACAAAAAAAGTTAAACAGAAATAATTTTGGTAATTCTAACGAAACTAAAACAGTAAAAGTTTGTTTAGATTTAACTTCAGACAGTGTGAAAAAATGTATGTCTCTTTATTTTGCGTATTATTTCTAAATTTTTATTAAAAAGAAAAAAACAATGAAGATCAAAAATATTATTTATAAAAATGTCGTGGACACATCGACTGCAGCTCAACATTGTTTTTATATCAATATGTCTTTAAATAATTAAATAACTTCCCTAAATTTTCAAAGTTTCATGATTTGTCCTGATTAAATGTAAAAAAGTTAAAACTTCAGCAGCGCAGAGTAAATCTCCTGATTGTCTCCAGTTTCAGGAACAGAAACATGGATTCCATGTTGCTATTGATCTGGAGCTGCGATGACAGACTGGCTGTCACTCTGACAGGTTTTTTCTCTCACTGGGGGAAAGCAAATCAATCGTCTGGGTAGAGACCTCAGCATTGATCACAGAAGAGCAAAGACAAGAAAAATAAAGGCGATTAGGGGAGTAAATCCGTCCCAAAACGCACAGCTGAGTTTATAAAGATAGAAAATGTCTCTGTTCTCTGGTTGCTTTCAGGTTTTAATGAACCATTTTCATCAATATTAGCATGTCCGCTCTTATTAACCCCCGAAAGCTTCCTTTTCAATAACCTCAGAGGTTTCAGAGACGATGTCACTTAGCTCCCAAAAGCAGGTCACGGTTTCTCAAACAGGCCAGTAAATAATCCCGCAGGATGCTGATGCCACCGTCTGTAAGCTACCAGCAGATGTTAGCGATGTTAGCAGCTGGTTTTCACCTGCACAGCCTTGAGGTCCTGGTCTGGGTTCCACCTGCAGCGTCAGGGTGAAGTTATTGCTGATTACTGCAGACGCATTGTTGTTGTCGTTGGGCTTCACGGTGACCAGCTGCTGCTTTGCACACTGGAACATTAAAAACAGGCAAACATGTTCATTTAAACAACTAAATCTATCTCTAAAGTTAAATGTGAAGCAGAACTACAGAAAATATTAACAAAAAGAAAAAAGTTCCAAATAATTTGGGATTAAAACAAAAATAATTTGGGTTATTTATCCTGTCATAAGAAAAAAAAAGTCAAATGTTCACTATGTTATTTATTTAAGAATGTAGCCTTAGCCTGACACGATTAGATTATTTAGATTATAAACAACACAATTGTTTTGAAGATAGTAAACTAAATAGTTACATTAGCTTGTTAACATTTAATTTGTAAACTATGTGCCGAGCTTATTTAGCACGTTAACTAAGTATTTAGTTTGTAAACCAAATATTTAGCTTAGTTGCTATTTTTTGTGACCAAGATTTAGTGACAAAGTAAAGATTTAGTTTGTTGCTAAGTCTTTAGTTTGTTACAATGTAATCTTCTGTTATATTGTAGCAGTAGTCCCAGGTGTGGATAAACCCGACCTGTTTGGTCCTTTTTCAGAGGAAGTCCTGCAGAGATTCAAGCCTGATTCATGGACTCCATATGGATCATCATAAAAACACGACATGTTCTGGGCGTTTCACACCACAACTGGAGGAAAACATCCAGGAAATATGCAACAGGAACCAGACTGAGCCAAACGTGACTCACCGTCTTCTGGACACACAGAAAAAAACTCCACATTTTTAATTATTCCTCCTCTCCTAGCAGTAAAAATAACAGGGCTGCAAAGCGCAGCCTGCTGGAAAGCATGTCTGTCCTTCTGCTCATCTTTACAGCTCTCCCACCTGCGTAAAACCCGGTCAAAGGTCACTGAGACCACCTGGTGGTTCCTTTTCTGCTTTGAGTCATATATCCGGCTAATATATCGCTATAAATTACAAAATGGGAGGTTGATAGAAACTCTAAAGTTTATTATGGTTTTAAATGTGTTTATATGCATTTCTTAACCCAGAGGTTCTGATATTTTTCTACACCATGAACCCCAAATAGCATTAGCTTCGGCTCGGGATCCTCTTTGAAAACCCGCAGATATGCCACAACATATTTAAAGAAACATCAACTTTTAGAATATTTTTCTTACTTTCATTTATTATTCAGTGTCCTCCGCAGGCGGGCAGCTGGACGGTCCCTTCTGCCATTTTCTTGTCGGTAAACTTGTCCATTTCGCACTTGCTTCCTATGCTAACTATGCTAGCAGTCCAATCAGAAAAATAACTTTTCAATAAATTATTATAACTTAATAATGACTGTAAAATAGAATAATTTTATAATTAAAATATAGTAATAAATGTATTGTTACAAAATGTATTAGTATTTTTATTTTTGGGATTTTTCTCTAGTTTTACCAACTTGCCTCTAGCGCCCTCTGGCGGCCGCCATTTTGAATTGTCTTAACCCCGTCGACTCCAGTTTTTGTCCCAATCTCCTGAAATGCAGCCAACTGGTAAACGCTGATCCCAGTCACGTCTTCATTTCATTAACCTGTTCATTTCCTCCAGTGCTCCCAGTGACAGATGAGTTCACTGGGGCAAATCTCACCAGAGAAGCCTGTTAACCTTTGACCTCCTTTGGAACAACCTCTCAGATCTGCTGATCTGCTCTCAGGGTTTCTGCACTCTTTAGTTTTTATATCTGTTGGTTTCCAGACTAAAATTTAATACAATATTCAAACCTAATGCTACCTTACAGCTCAGTGTGACGGATAATTCAAAATGTGACATTTTAATTTGAAAAATTAATGTTTGATTTATTTTGTTTAAATAAATCAAAACATTATTTGGTTTATTTTAAATATGATAAATATTTATAAATAATATATAAATATTTTTAAATATTTTAATATTTGTTTAAATATAAAATAGGGGATTTTATTCCTGGGTTGCCCAGTGGCGCAGCTGGTAGAGCAGTTGCCTTGCAGCATGAAGGTTCTGGGTTCGATTCCCGGCCCCGGTCTTAATGCATGGAGTTTGCATGTTCTCCCTGTGCATGGTGGGTTCTCTCTGGGTACTCCGGCTTCCTCCCACAGTCCAAAAACATGACTGTCAGGTTAATTGGCTTCTCTAAATTGTCCCTAGGTGTGAGTGTGTGTGCATGTTTGTTTGTTTGTCCTGTGTGTCTCAGTCTGTGCCCTGCGACAGACTGGCGACCTGTCCAGGTGACCCTGCCTCTCGCCCGAAACGATAGCTGGAGAGGCACCAGCAACCCTCCCGACCCCAGTAAGGGACAAGGCTGCAGGAAAATGGATGGATGGATGGGATTTTATTCCCCTATTTTTGTCTTTCCTGCTGCGTTTTATTTTTTCCAGACCTACCCACTCTTTCATGGTTTTCAATGATATTTAGTCCACAGAGTAACTTTTAGTGTTCCCTACGGAGGGCCAAAAGTGCCACAACATAATAAACAAAAGGACTGTTAAAAATGTATTTATGTGTAATATATATTTATAGGTTTATTTATTTACTTAATATACATATATAAGATATTTATTTAATTTTCCTTTGTGATTAATAATATATTATTGAATTTGAATAACTGGATAAAAATGGTGGTATATTCTTGTGAGCACTTTCTAATTGATTGATTTATTTATTTAAATACTTAACACTCAATCAATTTACTAGATAATTAAATTTAATAACTAAAATAAATAATATATTAAATAAGTAAATAAATACATTTATTAATCAAGTTTCTGGCACTAAAGATGCCAGAAATTTAATTTATAAATCTAATTAAATATGGATAGTTAAAATATAATTCATTAATTAAAAATCGAAGTCCCTTATATGTTAATGACAGATATAAATATTCTATCGCGGTCCGTTATTAAACATGGTCTAACATCTGATTGGTTGACCTGTAGAATCGGGTCCAATTCAGACCAATCATCTTTAAAGGGGCTGAATTAGCCCCGCCCACATTGACATATGGTTAAAGCTGAAATTACTTTCTGTTGGGTCTAGAAAAAAAATTGTAAATGATAAAAATCCACACTTTTATTATTGGTATTTCATTTTTTCTTCCTTATTATATTACATATTTTTAAATTTCCTGTTTTAGTAGCTTTTTAGTCTCTATTTGGAGCTGATTCGTGTGTGATTTGCCTGCGTTTAATTGAACATTAACCTTAGCTTCACTGTTTGTGCATAATATTGATTATTTTTAGTGAGTCCAGGAAGCAGAGTGTCATCACAGAGCAAATAGCAGCTGGCCTCACGCATGCCTGGTGCAGCAGATGTGTGCTTATGATTAAACCTGCGGCTGGACGCGCTTCTGTCTGGGATGATTTCTGCTCAGGCTTCAGCAGAGACGGCCTCTCAGGACCCCCAGCTGCCTGTCTCAGATGGACTAGGTCCAGCTGCAGTCAGCGGCTCCCACAGCAGAGCCGCCTCTCTCCCAACATGGTGAGCAGCCGCAACCTGTTGCTTCACTTCCGGCGTTTTCACACCACAATGAACAGGAATGTGCGGGACTTATGCAGAAATGCGCAGCTTTATCCCGACTTCCTGCTGAGTTTGCGTGTGGGAGTCTGAGGGGATTTGTTTGTGAGCTGATAATAATGTCATTGATAGAGCAGATTACACTGTTGCTATGATACCCGATGACGTCACAAAAACAAAAACTAAAATAGAAATGATCCAATGCATGCAGACAAACCCCTCACCCAACAGAAAACGCCTTTAAATCTTCCGGTTTTTGTTTTTTAAAGCAGGAATGCGGCAGCTTATCGTTTCCAGATGGACGCGTTTTCAGCCAATCAGTGTTTGTGTTTGAGAAGCTGCCCCTCTTCATCTGCAGCCAGAGGGGCAAGAGCAGCAAAAATATTTTTTTTGTAAACTTTCTGTGATTTTTTTGGTCTTGTATTTTTGCTTTCTGAGCTCCAAAAGTCTAACATTTTCTAGAAAAGCTATAAACTTCAGATTAATTTTATTTTTACAAAACATTTCCAGTCTTTGAAAAGTGAAATATTTTTGATTTCTGAAACCCAGAAAATGTAGAGCAAAACAAAGAAAATCAGAGTTTCAACAGTTGCTAGAAAATATCAGATTTTGAGATTAATCTGAGAAATTTGAGTTTGAAAAGTCAAACATTTGCTAGAAAAAAACTAATTTTCTACAAAAAGTTGAAAACTTATGAGTTTAAAAACTAAAATTTTCTGAAAATTAAAAATAAAAAGGAAACCGAATTTTGAGATTAATTAATCTCTGAATTTTTCCAGAAGTATCTTGGAGATTTCTGAGTTTCTAAAGTCAAAACAGAAAATGTCAAGGAAATATCTGACCTTTTTGACAAAAGTCAAAAACATGCTGGAAAAAATCTCAAATTCAGAAACTGATTCTAGAAATGTTCTAAACAAACAAGGAAATTTGAGTTTTAAAAGTCAAAAATTTGCCAGATTTATCTCACAAAAATCAAAAAATTTCAATTTTTGAAACGCAAATCTCCAGGTTTTTGAAGAGAAGTTCTGTTTTTATTTTAGAAAATTTCTGCGTTTTTTGGGCAGAAATGTCCATGTTTTTGTTTTTCCCTCCCTGCTGACACGCTGCAGTGTGACTCTGCAGGCCGGTAAGATCCAGACTCTGAGCGAAGAGGAGCGCGCTCACCTGCTGCCGCTGCTGCGAAACGCCCAGTGGGTGGAGACGGTCGGCCGCGACGCCATCTACAAAGAATTCATTTTCAAAGACTTCAATCAGGTTTGTGCATCAAAGCGTTTCTGAACGCCGTCTGAACGTGACTGCATGATGCTTCCGCTCCTCCTGCAGGCTTTTGGGTTCATGTCCAGAGTGGCTTTACAAGCGGAGAAGATGGACCATCATCCCGAGTGGTTCAACGTTTACAATAAGGTACCAAACATCAGCCGAGTTTATATGATGGTGAATATGTGCAAAATAAATTAAATAACCTTTATTACAGTGGTAAAATCTCACGTCTAACATTTGGGTAAAAAATCATTTCTTTTTAGAGGACGATCTCAATCATATGGAAGGCCATTGCTGCCACGCTGATAAAAAAGAAAATCCAGCTTGTTTCTTAATTATGATTTAGCGATATCTGAGGTTATCTAATAATTTCATGTTTATCAGCTTAAATTACTGGTTCAACTTGATCACATAAATTAAATTTATGTCAGTAGCTGCGTTTCCAAAAATGTGCACAAAATTTTGCTAATGTTGAAAAAAAAATACTTATACATTTTGTAATTGCATTGCTTCCTTTAAATAAGAATTTATATATTTGTTCATATGATAAGTCTTTTAAAAAAAAACGTGGCGCCATCATCCTCCAACTACTTCCTGTCATCATCTTTGTCGTTTCCTTCAGTAGTAACATCCGGTTGTTCATGTGACTCATGTGATGCGAGAAAAGTGTTTCCATTGCAGTTTTCTGAAATAAAACAATTTTAATACTAAAAAACCCTGTCTTATTCATTGTGTCTCCATTTACCGTAGTTGTGCAAATTGGAATTGCAAAAATAAATGTGCTTAATAAACCGATGCCAAAAAACCCTCCTGTTTGATAACGTTATTGCCCTGCTGTGAAGTGAATTTTTTTGGCCATGCCAACATTTATTCCACCAAACCATAAACTTTTTACGCATAATAAGTCACAAGATTCAACAACAGGATGTTACTACTGTCAGAAATGACAAAGACAAGCAGGAAGTGGTGGGAGGAGGATGGCGTAGCGTGAACAAACTAATTCAGTACTTCATATGTAAAAGAAACACTCGGATTACAGCATTGTGTTTTTCGACATTAGTAAAATGTTGGTAAAGTTTTGCACACATTTATAACAGGGAAGCCGCGACTCTAGTGCAAATTTAACTTAAAAAGTGAGTTTCTTTTTAATGGTATGTTTCCATTAAGCAAATTTATGTTTGTAATTCCAATTTGTGTATTTGCATGGTGTTTAGAAACCGAGCTGGTGTTCAGTCCAGTTCTTTTTTTCTCCCTGCAGGTCCAGATCACGCTCAGCACCCACGACTGCGGCGGCCTGTCTCAGCGCGACATCACTCTGGCCACCTTCATCGACCAGGCCTCCCTCATGTGACGCTGCTTTTACTGAGAAACATCCAGCAGATTTTAAACGCCAAATGAAAGCAGATTACTCTCAGTTCTCTGTGAAAAGAAAAAGTGTAGCGGTTTGGTTTGTTGAAACTGAAAAAACAGAATTAGGTTTACGTTACGTTAGAATTTGAGTAATTCCAGCAATCATGATCCATTCCAGTCGGTGTTACAGAAAAAACATTGATTTGTTGTGCCTGTTTTTTGTATTCCGGTAATAAAATGTTATATTGCATTTATGACCTGATGTATCTAAATAATGACTGAGATGCCATTTCATCAGGCTCAGGCTGATTTATGCATCTTATAAGGCCAGAGAAGTTCTGACTCGGTCGATTGTTGGGAGAAAAAAAACCATCTGATTTCATTTTATGGACTTTAAATAAAGAAAAACAAAAAACCTTTGCCTGAAAAAGTATTAATACATTTTCTTCTGTGGAAAAGAAAAGAGCTAGCTAGCTAACAATATTAGCAGCTAGTTAGCACTAGCTTCAACCCAGTAAAGAAGTTGGACAGAAAATTCCAGAGATAAAAAAAACTACAAACAAAAAATTAAAGTTAGCTTTTATGAAAATATGATTTTTACATATTAAAACATGTTGACAGTTTGTTACATAATTTAAGATCTGTAATTAGCGTATTTCAAGGCAACTTAGATTATTTTGGACAAACTTTTGGCCTTGGAGACCAAAACAAGCAAATTTTAATTACTGACACAAATTAATTAAATTAAAACTGCAAGATACAGTTTGTGTTGTTTTTTACCTGCTCAAAATACATTTTTATTAAAATTGTATATCTCTAACAATCCAAAACATTCTGCAGACTATTGACTCATTAAAAGAAAAACAAACATTTTCCCAAATTTTTGGAGGTCGTCAATCATTCTTAACCATTCTTAACATGTCATTAGGGGCCGAACAAAATCATTTCAAGGTCCACAAATGGCCCACCGCCCACACTTTGGACCCACATTTTCATACTAGTGCCTCCTTATAAGTATATTGTAATTTTTACATTAACAATATGTAAACCAATATTACGAAATACAATCATTTAATGAGAATAAAGGGCAGATTGTTTATTTTCTGTGGAGAAAATACATTATTAGAGTAAAAGTTACAGCAGAAAGTCTTTATGCAAATAGTCGTTCAGAGTCATTCGTTAGTCTTTAGGTTGTTTTTCAATGAGCAGCTAACCGGACTGCTGAGTCCGGTTAGCAGTCCGGTTAGCTAACAGGCAGATATGATGTAAATGTTACTGGATTGAACAATGATTCAATACATCAGGCACTGAATAAAAGATAGAGGAAAAAACAAACAAAACCAAGTACAGTCATGTGTAATCTGAGTGAAAACGCTCACAAACCAAGGCTTGACAGTCGATTAGAAAGTGGTTAAAAGTTTTTACCACAGCGCATTACGGAAAGAAAAGAGAAAAAAATAATTTCTGCCAAAGAACTATTAAAAAAATTTGAGCTTCAAATTTTCCAGAGAAAAGTGGAAATTTCTGACGTCCAAAAGCAAAAAATATATGAAAAATAAGAATTATATAAAATTTTTAAAATTAAATTTTTTTTTAATCAATTTAAACACTTTCAACTTCTGAAACTCAAAAATGTTAAAAAGTGGAGAATTTTTAACTTTAAAAATTCAGAAAGTTTTCAAGTTTTTCTCAGAAGATCGTTGACATTAATCTCATTGTTTAATTTTTTTTTTCTCGCAAATTTTTTACTTTTCAAACTCAAACAATTTTCAGGTTTTTTTTCTAAAACTTTCTGAGAATATTCTCCAAAAAAAAAATTTCCTAGCAAATTTTCCTCTTTTGAAACTCAGAAACTCTTCCTGAAAAATTTCTGTGAATAAGCTCAAAATTTGTGAGTTTTTTACTCATTTTTTCTCTCATTAATGGTACTAATACGTCACCGTACATTTTAAATTATCATTATTATGTGGCTGATTTAAACACCAACAGCTGAGATTCTCCCTTTTTCCCACCACTTTGCACAAGAAAGACGTATATTGCACAAAACTACTTCAACCGCGTTAGGAGACACATGAATCAGAGACAAAGTGATTTACAGTTTGCTTCGTTATCCTTTAAGGAACCGTCTACAAATCCGGAAACTTCCTCCCAACCGGCCGCCCTGCGGGTTTGAAGCCGCGTTAACTTGGCGGCCTGATAAACTCTCCCAGTGTTGTGCGGAAATTCGTCACCGTGCTGGATGAGGCGAGTACAAACTGAGGTAGATTCAATTAGGACACAAGTTAGCACAAGATGCTAAGAGTAGAAACCACTGAGAAGAAAACCAAGAGTTGGAACTTCAGTCTGTTAGGAAGAAAAACTGAAATCTGATCAAATCTGGACATTAATGCCCCTCGTCTCCCTTTAAGGCCCAAACAAACAGAAACTCTGGAAACAAAATAAGTCCTCATGCAGACAGAGCTTACAGTCGGACAGATGTTTCCACGCCAGAGTCCTGCAGCACAACGCCCAGATACGGAAAAATAAAGGACTAAATTCCTGCCAAAAATCCCAGAAATGTTCAGATTAATATCAAAAATTTATAGAAAAACATGGAAATTTCTGATATTGAAAAGTCAAATATTTGCTACATGAAAACCAAAATTTTGAGATTAACATAAGAAATTTTTCAGCACAAAGAAAAAAAAAAACTTGGAAATTTCTGGATTTCAAAAGTTCTAAATTTTTGACTATTACAAATTTTCCAAGTTTCAAGAATTGGAATCTTTCAACTTTTGGAAATTTCTGAATTTGAAAAATGTAAAATTTGCACACAAAAAACAACTTTTTAGACTAATCTAGGAAATATATTTTTAAAAAACCTGAAATTTGTCGGTTTCAAAAGTGAAACAGAATTTCCAAGCTTTTTCAAGAAAAAAATCTGAGATTAATCTGAAGGTGTTTGAGTTTTAAGCAGATTTGAGACTTTTCAAAAAAATGTTTTTGACAATTCCTGAGATAAATCTAAAATTGGAGTGTTTTTAAATAAAATACTAAAGTTTTGAAACAGATAAATGTTCTTATTTTTTTCTACAAAATTTCTGATTAGTCTCAAAATGTATCAGAAAATTTGCAAGTGTTTTCTTGCAAATTTTTGACTTTTGAAACTCCAAATTTTTGAAACAGAAATTGCAAAGTATTTTCTACCAAATTTTAAACTTTAAGCCACTTTTACATTTTCAAGTTTTTTCTAGGAAATTTCTAAGTTTTTTTAGCAGAAATTTACTCTTGTTTTCCAGCTGTAATGTATTTAGTGCGCCGCCGTAGTGCAGAGCTCTTTGCACCAACAAAATGAAATAAAAGCTGCTTGTTGAGGCAGACATACTGTTGCAGTGCACATGTTTTCACGCCAGAGGGCAGCACAGCAGCTCTAACAGTGGTTTTGAGGTGTTGCTGAGAGAAGCTGAAATGTTCCGACAAAAATAAAAACAGCGACAATAGAAGAAAAAACTTAATTGTTTTGCTATGGTTTAAACACAGGTGCATCTCAAAATATCAAAAACGTCTGAAATGTCCACCATTTTAACTGTTAATGTGTCTATTTTTGATGACTATAGTAGAAATAGAACGAAAACCAAACATAAAAGCCTCTTAGAAGTTATTATACAAGTCCAATAACATCAAAATATCAGCAGGGCTGCATACAAGCAAAGTTAATGGAAAGTTAACTGGAAGGAAAAACTGTGGGCTTCCTCAGGACTGCTACTTCCTGATCCCCTCCATGCCAAGCCGCATTGATGCAGTAGTTTCCTAAAATGTAATGTTCTAATCTTTAGAGAAGAAAACCTTTAGTTTTTCATTAGATTGGCTGAATAATCACAGAAATAAACACTGAAATTATCAACAGGTTAATTTTATGATGCTTTTTGATTTCTTGAGATGCACTAGTAGGAGAACATTAACAAATGAAACCTGTCACTGAAATGACTGAAAGATAAAACAACACAAACACACACACACACAGTCCCATGGCATTGTTAAAATCAAGTTAAAGGTTCTGGTGGACCCAGGAAAGTCCAGTTTCCCTCTGGGTTCAGCTAAGCGATGATGGCTTCTTCTTTTTCTCCTTCTCCTAAACGCTCTGCAGACGTTCTCAGTGCAGTTTTAAATAATAAGGCAACCGTTGAGCGATTTAACAAGGAGCGCATTGACCTTGAAACCGGGTTCAAGGACATGGAGAGTTAAACTTTAGTGGGCTTTGCCGTTGCTGTTCATGTGGCTGACGTTGGATTTTGGTACCTCGGTGCTGTAGAGACAGTCCAGAAACCCTCTGGAGATCTCCGTCACCAGGGACCGGTCCGGGATGGACTGGGCCATGCCGTAGATCGCCCCCTGGAGGGGAGAGAGGGAGGGAAGGTCAGAGATGGCTCCGCCCACGTCAAGGTTCACTCAGGAAGAGCAAACCAACGACAAACTAACGCTGGAAAAGGCTGTGATCCTCACAGCGATCCCAGATATTATCATCAGCCAACGCAAAAAAACCCAAAACAATTAAAGAGTCATGCATTAGGTTCATATGGAAGACAAT
Source organism: Phalloptychus januarius (assembly GCA_902982915.1). Taxonomy (NCBI): domain Eukaryota; kingdom Metazoa; phylum Chordata; class Actinopteri; order Cyprinodontiformes; family Poeciliidae; genus Phalloptychus; species Phalloptychus januarius. The sequence continues at coordinate 2,395,924 of CADWAE010000242.1, read as the reverse complement.
TAGTGCCACTTGTAGAAAAAAAACAGGAATTCAATTTTTTTTCCCCTCAAAATTTTGGTTTTGTTTTCTCATAAATGTGGCTTATTTCTCATAATTTTATTCTGCTCAGTTTCGGAATGAAATGTTTTAAGGCGTCTTGTCACTTTCAATCGAAACAACCTGCTGCTGGCCATGCCGCCAACTCAACATTTACACATGCACTTGAAGATGGCTACAAACAAATATGTAATTAAACAGCTTTACATCTTTGAAAATCAGAAGTGGAGCCTCCTGCACAACCAACAAGAATCCAGAGAAGTTCCTGGAAGGTAAGTCAACAACAAAACACTTGTCTTTTTCAGCAGCCATTGTGCAGGTAATGGCGGTACAACAAGGCTGACCAAACATACTGGAGCTCAGCTTGGGTTGCTAGGTAACATTACATTCAAAAGGTTCCCAAAATGGCTCTGAGACACCAAAAAACATAAGTTTATTTCCCAAAACAGCTGGGTGGTTTTTTTAAGGCGTTTGGGTTGTTTTTAGAAGCAGTAAAAATCCAAATAGAAAAACGTGCAAAATGTGAATTTAGCATAGTAGATCCTCGCTAACATTTATCACCAACTCACCATTCCTGTGGTTTTCTCTTTGGGGTTCTTCATGATGATTGCGACCTGCTCTCTAACTTCCCGAATGAACCGATCAGCGACGCCCGGCTGGGTGTGCAGCACCGTGCAGCAGAGGTGGATGCTGCAAAGCAGGAAATGACGCTGTAAACATTCAAACTACCAGCATGTTGGAACATACGGAAGATCAGAAAAGACGAGAATGTAGGCTGGCCTACAGAACCGATGTTAGGAACATTGGTTTAAAGTTTGCACAAGTGGGTAAAGTATTCAAAAATTGTACTCAAGTAAGAGAAGCACTGCTTCAACATATTTTTACTCAAGTAAAAGTTAAAAGTAGCAGTCTGAGAAATTACCCAAGTAACAGTGAAGGAGTATTTGACAAAAAGTGATCAAATTATCAATTATTCAATGTTTAAAAATGATCAGATGGAAAAAAATATAAAGTTAAGTGGAAATTTTGGTGTTTTAAAGACAAAAATGACAATAATTCATATAAATAACAAAATCAGGAAAAATAAATAAAACATTTCATAAAAATCTATTTTATAATAGAATTGCTTATTACTCAAGAGTATTTTTAATATGCTGTAATATGTATCAACTGGTAAATGTAACTACTTACTAAAACATCTGAATGTTTGACAGAAATATTCCCTTAAATTCGTACTGAACAGGTTTGTAGAAAACGTGAACTAAAGGAGGAACGTTGGAAATAAGTTTGTTTTTAATCTGCTATTGATGCGAAGTGGAGATAAAAATCTTCCAGGGTCTTTAATTTGATTGGATTCCAATTCCTTAGGGTCTGAATTTGATTCAGAAACAATTTACTTGGATTTTTCTTTAAAAAATGTATAACATAATTTTAACAAAATAAAAATACACTAGAACCAAAATTTCTATATTCATCTGTGGATTATTTCTGGACAATATTTCAAATTCAAATAAAAAAATAAAAGGGAAATCAAATGTTATAATTCAATGAGTTGTTGAAGCTCTCCTGTAGCAGTCTGTATTACAGTGAATTTGAAGAAGCCTCTGACTGCAGACATCATTTTCTTGATTTGGTATTTTTCCATCCTAATCTCCACAGATGATTTAATCCTCCTGACTCAGAGATTTGTAGTTTTTTTCTCTAAATTTCCCCTCATCCAACCTGGAGGGAAACTGCAGCGTGTTCAGGTTCCAGCCCTTCGACGTCAGCGCGTTCGAAAGCCGGAAGATGTCAAAGTCCTCGGAGCCGATGGCCACCACAGACACCTCCGGGTTCCCGAACACAAACACTCCCTTTATTTTTCTCATCCTGTCCAAAGCGAAAACAGAAAACTGTTAGCATGTCACGCTGCTGCGTCGCCTCGGCGCCGGCTGCACGCGGCCGTCTCACTCGTTTCGGATCTTGCGCGCCGTGCTGATGATCTTCTTGGTGGCGTCCACGTAGCCACTCTCTCCCATGTACATCATGGTGGCCCAGCAGGCGGCGATGATTCCTCCAGGCCTGGAGCCCGCCACCGACGGCGAAGCGTAGATCCCTCCCTGCCAGTCCGGAGCCACAAAGTACTGGTACTGACGGTACTTTTTATCACTGTAGAGGATCACAGAGGAGCCTTTGGGCGCGTAGCCGTACTGGACAGAAAAGGATTGGAAAGGTGGAAATAAAAAAAGTTAAATGAGATTTTGTGACTTTATTTAAACCAGAGCTGTCCAACGTTTGTGCCAGAAGGGCCAAAGTTAAGGTGAGGGAACTCAGGGGCCACTTTCTATTTCTACCAACACTTAAAAGGTTTAACTCTTAATATATTTTATAAAAATATTAACATAAAATAACATATGTACATATCTTGAGTTTCATCCAGAAGACAATAATTAACAAAAATAAGAAAATCTATTCTTTAGAAAAGGAAGTTTCTTGCATTGTTTCTGTATTCAAAAGCATTTTGGGATTATTTTACTCTTTTATTTTTGCATTTAGAAAAAAAAGTCTGGGCAGAGTTTGCTGCTTTTAGCTAAATGTATTCAATGAAAACAGAAACATTTTAATAAAACAAAAATACTTTGTCTTGTCCATAAATAAATGCTGTTTAAAAAGATTTTATTTCTGTGTTAAAATCTCAAATTAATCACAAATTTGCTCCATTATTTAACTGTTGACTGAAACATAAAAAAATACACTGGAAATTGGGAAAAATGTCTTGTCATTAGTGAAACAATCTGCGAGTGGCACTAAAAGTCGGTTGCTAGGTAACGGCCGGGCTTGGCTGGCGTTGCTAGGTAACGGCCTAGAGCGCGTTGACTGTGAAATAACTGAAATAATCTGCCCATAGAACCATCACTTTTTCATCAATATTAAGGAATTATTGATTTAAAACCAGCTTCTATTCTTTTCAAAAATGTTACTTTTAAGTTAGTTTGCTCTTATTTCAAATACACTAAGATATTTAGAAAATAGACCAAAATACTGGGTAAGGTTTAGTATTTCTACAGTTCATGCTCCGTACGGGATCCAACTCTCTGGCCTTTGGTTAATCGCGCTCCTTACCTTGTGGGTGTCTGCAGAGATGCTGGTAACTCCCTTCACTCTGAAGTCAAACGGGGCCAGTGAGTAACCAGCCTTTTCCATGAAAACAATGAGAAACCCGCCCAAACAGGCATCCACATGCAGCGGGATGTCGTAGCGCACCGCCAGCTGCAACACAGCGAGGGAAAGGTTCAAAGGACGGACTTCCCTGTTTCTGTTTTTGGGCATATTGAGTTAGGAAATGTCTGGCCTCTGACCTTGGCTACTTCTTCAACCGGATCCATGATTCCATGGGGGAACTGGGGCGCCGAGCAGACAAGCATGGCCGTGTTTTTGCTGATGGCTCTCCTCATCGCCTTGGTGCAGAGCAAACAAAAGAAGAATAATGAATATTTGAAAGCAGGAGACATTGAGAGGGAATAACATGCACGCACTCACCTTAACGTCGACCTTCATGGTCTTCTGGTCGAGAGGAATGTGGATGAGTTTCATCCCGAAGTAATTCGCTGCTTTGTCGAATGCTGCGTGGACGCTCACTGGAGCAAGACTGAAGATTAGGACAAAAAATACCTCAGCACTTTCACTGGAAAACAGGGCTGGAACGATTAATCGTGATTAATCAACTACTGCATAATCGTCAACTGATTTAGTAATCGATTAATCGTTAACTAGAGAATATACACTCCAATAAAAAGGTAATTTACTAACAGACCAAAACAATCAGAGCAGCAATTTGGCAAAAACTATTAAAATAATACATAAATGTTGCATTCAAGATTAAAAAAAAATAGGTTTGTTCTATCAAAAACTCCTCAAGTGACATAAATGTAGTTTCCCTCACTTCAAATTCTGTAAAAAACAAAATCCAAAAATAATGTACAAATAATCAACTGATCAGCTCTACACTGATCAGTGTACTACCGTACTACACTGTACTGAGGTCAAGCAGAAAACTCTGAGCTCTTTACGTGTTGAGGATTATTTTTTAGCTCCTCTGTTATCACATTCTAGGCAATAAAATGTTTATTTTTTTACTTGCAAAGGAAATGTATTTGTTTATTTGCATCGTTTAATGTATTCCTAATATTATATCTAAAAGGTTCAGATGAAAAATCTGCAGAATGTGTCGATTTTTAACATATTAATTGATTATTTGTCTCAATAATTGACTGATTAATCAATAACTAAAGTAACTGTTAGCTGAAGTCCTACTGGAAACAAAAAGCCAGGTCTTCTGAAGCTCATCTTACATTTCAGGGAACATCACGCCCCGTTCATAAGCCAGGTCTCTGTACGCTTTGCAGGCCATCAGGATGCTCTCAGTTCCTCCAGAAGTGACCTGGGAAAAGTCAAGATGAAGATGCATCAACTTCAGCAAGTCTTTCCTCAACGGGCCTGTGGATTTCCTGAGACCATAAACAGAAAACATAATATTTTATTTGGAGTATGAAGTCTGAGGTCTTACAGTTCCACAGGAGTTGGGTCCACCGTTGAACAGGGAGCAGGACATTCGGACAACCTCAGCTTCCATCTTCCTGACGCCAGGAAAGATGTCCGGGTGGAGAGGGTTGCTCCACGCAAAATCTCCATAAACCTGCACAACAAAACATGAAACAGCAAAAACAATAATTAGCATTTTAATTTATACAGTATTTGAACTACATAAACACATAACAGAATTACTTTTTTAAACAAGGAACTCATACCTTCACCAGGAGTTTGGTCAGGGTTTCATCCCCCCAGTACACGGCACCGGAAACACACCCTTTGTCCCACTGTACGTCATCTGGAAAAGAAATATTTTAATTTAATATCTCATTCATTCAAAAATATATATGAATACTAACAACTAAAAGAAATGAATGAAAAGCAGCAGAAGGAAGTAAAAACTTATATTTGTTCCTATTGACATGACTATTCATCTCAGAGGACTACAAACATATTACAAAAATAAAACATCAGCTTATTCAACGCCATATCATACTATTATATTTTGTTGTTATTGCTTTCATTCTCCTATATAATTGGTTGTTATTTTGTAGATCAATGCCTCTGTTGGTCGGTAATGTTTTGTTTTATATGCACTAATCAGTGAATGAATAAAAAAAAGAAAAGTTTAACTTCTGCAAAAGAAAAATCAAGTCGATATATGTTTTGCAGGCAGGGTTCCCCTCAGAAACCTTTCTAAGGCTGGTGGGAAGAGCGCCAGAGAAGCCTTCATTAAAAAATGTTTAAAGTTGGCAGGCTATTTGAAAATATCACTAAGTAATTATGTGTTACTGACAGTCATTATTAACAACACATAAACATTAGCTAAACACACCCTGCATGTCATTGTTTACATCTGGAGATTTTGCATGCGCACAACGCTGGAGGGAAAAAAGGCGATTCTTTTACACGCCGTCTAAAGCTGCGCTGCTCCGGGAGAATAATCCCGTTAGCAAGATAAAACCTGGAGATGGAGGTGTTATTAATTAGAGCAATACGCTAAAGGGGAAAATAATGCAGAAAAACCATTAAATAACCAATAAACATATTGGTTAAATAAAAACCAATATGTTCTCTCGCTCTGCATCAGCTGCACTACAAGCGGTCTCGTTGCCATAGCAACTGACTGACAACAGCTCCACTAATGTATCAGGATTCGACACCAAAAATCATTCAAATGTTACCCACACAAAGAACAGAACATCCAGTCCGTTACAGTTTTTTGTTTTTATTAGACTTGGTTTTGTTTTTAGACTAGCTACCACTGCTATTAGCTAAGCTAACTTAGTGTTTGGCTAGCCCAGTTAAGCATCTGCTCTACTGATGACCTGTCAGAGTTTGGGTCACCCTTTTGATTATTTTTTAACTGAACCAAAACAAACCAAATTCCACATCACATCTACATGTTACGGTTGTAAAAGTCAAGCTAGCATAGCTGACCTACGTCACTCTTCCTTGTTCCTATTTTTTCTTAATTGCAACTTTATCTAGTTATCGTAGTGTTGACAATTGGTAGCAAACACCGTGTCTCTTTTTCTTTATACATCACTCATATATTTGGGATTTAGTGCATTATGTTGACAACTTGATAGTTAAAACCACTGCTAGTCATCATCAGCAGGGAGATGAGGATAAATAAAGAGAAAAAAAACTAAGATTCAGGCAGGTATAGCCTGGTTCCCCGCCAGACTTATCACACTCTGGGGGAAACCCTGACAGATACAACTCCACTCTTCCTCACAGTACATCAAAAACAAGCAGCTTTCTTGGAAACATAAATCTCTCCCGAACCAAGCGGCTCATTACTGGTGAATCACTTACTCAGCGTTTGATACTCTTGGATTTTTTCCATGACTTGGCTCTGAGTTAGCCCTTTAGTGGGCAGCTGCTGAGTGTAGCTCATCCCCTCCTTCAGCGTGCACAGGCTGTGGGACATGTCGTCCAGAGCTTTGTTCAGCTGCCTCTGAATCTGTTGCATTAAAAATAGGAAAAAAGACATTTGCTATTGGAATAAAGTTGCTAAAGTCAGCAGAAGTAAAAGTGTGACTAGTTGAACTGAAGTAACCAGCTTATCATGAGTGCGTGTTGCAAAGTGTGCCAAAGGTCCCATAGTGACTCACAGGAATCCCAGACAACAACCGGACCACAAAGGAGGAACAGATCCACCACAGAACTTACATTGTCACCAACAAACGGTATTTTTCTGACGAATCGAAAGACTTGCTTCTTGATTCTGGAAGTGAGACCTGAATCAGAGACACAGAGCAGCAGCTGTGGGTGAAAATGACAGAAAGCAAGCGCAGCTGACTGTGACTAACAAGGCCTTCAGCTTGATGAAGTCATCATTTTATTCTGCTAAAGTGGGGAATGTTTGGGGGTTTTACCTCTACAAGCCTGAACAGCAGAGATGCTGAGTGGCTGTTAGATGGAAAAAGGCCTGAAGTGAAACAGCTGAACGGCCGGCATGTTGGCAGGAACATCTTAAAACTAAAACCTTTCACCAGGTCTGACGCAACAAACAACAAATCAATTAATCGCATGATTAAATCATAATTTCCATTGATTTATTGTTTTTCTTTCTACCAAAAACTGGATTATAAAAGTCATAACATATTTCTTGCCATAATAAAAAATTTTAATTATTGTTGTCTCAATAAATTTAAATTAATGATGTTAAATAAAAAATAAAACTGAAAGCATTATTGGAAAAATGTATTTGATATTTTCCCCACTATTAGTTTCTTGAAAGTATCAATAAGTATCAGTAAATTAAAATGCAGTTACTGTGTGGTGATATAAATCTCACTTCTTTAAGTAGGTGGGAGTGTTTAAGTATAAATAGCTTATTTTATCATCATTTTCATTATTATCACAACAGTATCACAAGATATCATGATAAAATTCAGAGTCCATATCACCATCCTTATATGAAAGCATCTGTAGCTCATTATTTAATTGTGTGACATTTTACTTTCTCGCTGGAAGAGGAATCCTTTGAGCCAGAGAACTGCCAGCGTGGCGAGGACAGACGCTCCGATGATTTGCCACGGCTCCAGGTGGGAGCAGCGGGAGTTGACCTGCCGCCGGCCTTCCTCCAGGTACAGCAGCAGCATCTCCTTATACACCTCCAAGGCACTCTGAAACGACAACACACGACTTGCTGTTCATTTTTGAAGAATGGTTTATTACATTGAAATCGGTTCCATTCATTCCACTAATAACTTCCGCTTGGCCCTTCTCTTAGTGTTGCAGTTTGGCTGTCATTCAGCAGGGGGCGCAGCTGGTAAAAAACAAAGATGGCGGAGTGACGGTAAGAGTGACGGTCCGAACAGAGTCCAGGGATGAAACATGAACTTTATGCGGTTCTGAAATCTGAACAACCCGTCCAGCTCTTTTAGTTTCACATTTATGGTGCTGATTCAACTTCTCAACTAAATGTCCTACAAAGGTGAGAATGATGACAGAAAACGCAAAAAAATTATTTAAAAAAACAAACATGATGCCATTCAGCACCGTTGATTTTGGAGCGAAATGTAAGATTTTTCTGTTACAACTTAATGATTTTTTTTCATGCAGCATATTATAAAAAATATTTTGCACCCAGTCCTACGAGTGAAGCTGCAATGTCCAACAGAAAACTGTTTAAAACGTAATTTAAAACGATGATCATCACTGCATCAACATTAGAAATAATTACCATCATTACTGCTATTATCAGTGTTATTGTCATTCTTCAATTAAGTTGTGAATCATTGCTACTTTGTGGCATATTGAAATAATTTTAACATTTTAGAAATGATTGATGCTTGCCAGCAACATAAATGCATTGAACCAATTATCCTAATTAATATGTCATATCCAAGTTCATCTGAATAGTAATTTATGATGTCAGACAGTTAGGTATTAAAATAAGTTCATACTTCCATCCACTATTTGGGACATGAAAATATACTTCACTACTGTCCTTCTTTTGCTTATATTCTTTGAATTTAACTCTGTTTATTCTTATTTTACACATTCAATTAAGTCAAACCAAAGAATGTAACCCTTTATCTTATGGAGAGATGCTCAGCAAGAGAAAACTCTTTCTAATAAAATGGCTGCTTATTAATTAATCGTTAGTCGGTCAATTAACCTGCATTACAGAAAAGCGGCATCAAGTTTCAGGACTTACTCTCGAAGACATTGCCAGACCTACAGAGAACCTGTTCTGCCTCTGACTGGGGAGGGAATAACAAATTGTTCTCTCTACAGATGAAAGTATTGGGAAAACGCTGAGCTAACTGGGTGACTCCTCCCACTCTGCGTTAGGTAACTGGTTGTGTCATCAGACAGAGAGGAAGTTCACTCAGCTATAAACAATCCTGCATTTCCTCTGATGAATATAAAGAGCTTTGTTCTGTTCAGGTGTGAATTCAGCAGTGAGATACCAACGAATCAAGGTGCACAAGCGTGGTAAAATTATCTCCATTATCTCTCAGCAGAGGTGTGTTTACAACCCTGCGGCGGACATTTTGATAGGACGGACCCTCCACATCAGCTGCAATCAGATGGAGAAAGCTTAAGGTTCACAACATGGTATCTTAAGAACTCGCAATCTGTGACCTCCAATCTTCATCACCTTTCAGTTTTTCACGTTTTGTCACCTTGCAATAACAAACTTCACAATATCTCACTGGAGTTTTCAAAAGAATGACAATCTGACAACTTTTGTTGGTCTGATGTCATTTTCTGATCTTACATACTGTATTGTGTTTCCAGTCGCTATAAGCAGGAAAAAATACCATAATTAACAGAAATAGAGGCTTGAAAATATCTATAAAAGTCTACAAAATGTGCTTCACTTGGCAAATAGAGTGAAGGTTTAAAAAGAGAAGTGTATAAAAGACAATTTGACAAATTTTTGTTGGTTTGTTGTAATTTTCCAACAAAAAAAATAAAAATGAGGAAGTTATACTTTGGTACAGTTAATGAAATGCTTAATCTTTTAGCAGCATCAGATCTTTATCAGTAGCAGGAGTTTCAATGGGTCCATTTTCAAGAAAGAACCACACAAACTCCATCAAATCTTTTTCTCGTTACAATAACTTTTTTTCTCGTAATTTTTTATATTTTTCTGGTAAAATTTCATCTTTATTCTGCTAATATTATGAGGTTATTAATGTAATAAAGCTAAAATTTTTGTAGCCTGACCCTAATAGTCTCTGGAATGGATGAATGCAATAATAGCCTCTTTTTAAAAATATTTTCTGAATGTTTTTGGAGAGGCAAAAAAAAACAAAATATGATATTTTATTTTAAGCCAGATCGCTCAGCCCCCAAATTACAGTGACTCGACAAATTTTATAATCAATATACAAACGCATTACGCTAGATGAGTGAAAAGTTATATATTTTTGTATTTTATTTTTGTTGATGTTATTCGTTCTCTTAACCAGTTATTTATTTTGTATATTAATTCCTCTTTTTGTTAGTTTTATATACACTAATTGAATAAAAATTTGAAAAATGTATAAAAATTTTTTTAGTAAAATAAAAAAGAAAATGTTACAGGATGAAGAAAAATCTTATATAAATTATTTTCTTAATAATCACAAAATAATTTTTTCATGGTCACATATATTAAATTAATATAAGTCACAAACAATATATCATTAACTCAATAGTTAATCAGTTTTTTTCTTATGAAGTATTTTGAAATCTTCATTCAAACTATTCCATAATTTTACTCCACACACCGAAAAGCACATTTGCTTTAAAATTGTCCGCACACTTTTACTTCTAAAATAATTTTTCCTTCAGTTATTTCTGTCATTTGATCTTAAGACAAAAAATGTTTGTACATTAATTGACAATAAAGTCTTTCTAGCTTTAAAAATAACTAATAAGCTTTTTAAATGAACCAAATCTTTTAGTTTCAAGACATTCGGTTGATTAAACAGTTTATTTGTGAAGTGAAGTGACAACAACCCGGCTGTAATTCCTGCCTGTTTAGACACCATCTCCTCTTTCAGGTTTGGCAGGATCCAGTGCAACAGCAGCAAAGAACAGAACAAACCCGGTTGGGTTTTCAGAACCGACCTCTGGTCTGTTATCACCACCATCACTGATTATTCACCTTTACACATCAATGACCCTCCAAACCCACTCGGCTGTCTTTGCCTGAGCAAAACTTAAACCCGGTTCACACAAAGGATGTTGGTTTGTATTGTTTCCTTCATTGTTGGGCCGTAAACGCCCATTTCTCCCAGTCCCCCCGTCCTGACAACATCTGACTGCTCTGAAATCAGATCTTTTGTTGTCTCCCAGGAGGCTTCGCTCTCTTGGAAATATGAGGTGGCTGCTGACAACAAACAAGTCCTCCAGCTTTTACCTAAACATCTGCAAACGTCTGATTAGCAGAGCTGGGTAGCAACTAGTTACATTTACTTAACTAACTTTTTTAGAAATAAATTTTTATTTGTATTTTTACTACTCTGTACTTTCTACTTGAGTAATTCTATCATGAAGTATTTCTTCTCTTTCTTGAGTAAAATTTCTGTATTTTCTACCCGCTGAATGAAGAACAAAAATGTTTTAAGCTAAAAGTCACCAGACAGACCGACAGACACCTGCAGTTTTTGTTAAAGTTTCATCAGTTTCTAATTGAAAAAAACTGATTTGGAAACACTGTCCTTTACCTGATTTTGTTATTTTTTGTTACTTATATAAATTATTGTCATTTTTATCCTTAAAATACCAAAATTCCCACCCAACTTTATATTTTGGTCTGACTGATTTAGTAATTTTTTAATATTAAATGATTGATAGTTTGATCAGAATCTCAGGATTTCAGTGGACTTTTTACCAAACGCTTTTTTACTCTCGGGTAATTTCTTGCTCCTTTTTACTTGGGTACGATTTTTGGCTCCTCAGCCCTCCTCTACATACTAAATGTAACAATAATAAAGTTTTATTTAGGAGAAAAGTGATTAAATGTTCAAAGTGCATTTGGTTTGTCCTGTTTGAATCAATCCAGGTTGTAAAATCTGCCCTAACAGCAGTTGCTGTTATTTTTTTTTAAAATAAAATCACACTGCAATATGACCAGCTAACAACAATAACACATTGTTGCAGCTTCCGGCAGGTTCATGCTGGGCAGGGTCTCCAGTTTTACCTACAATAAACAACAGCAGTGCTCTTTAACCCCTCTTACAGCAGGTTGGTGACTCAAACAGAGGCTAAATTTTAACTTTTATTTAAATTATAGAACAATAATGTGGGGAACTACATCATATATGTTGATTTTTATCAACAGCAAAACAATAGCGGTGCTTAAATTGTTGTTTAACACTTGTTCTTCTAGTAAATCGCCCTATTTCTGCTCCTTGTAAGTCCTTAAGGAAAACAGTTAGCTAACTTCTCCACTTAAACAAGTCCGTTCAAAAAAAACGGAAACAAAAGTCAAGAGAAACGTACCCAGTAATCCATGTTTCCGAGTTCAGCTGTCGTTTAAATTCTTCCTCTTTGTTCACTTCTCATATAAAGCCTGACTTTCTGCCCCTCGGCTCACATCTAAATGCTACAGGGAGCCTCAGCGAGCAGAAAGCTAATCCTGATTCAGGAAGCTGCTTCTGCGCCGTCTGCGCATGTGTAGATCTGACAACGATGCTGATTGGCCTGATTACATAGAATCCTGGTGTGAGTGTCTGTTCCGCATGAGATGCAGATCTGAGTTGTAAACAACGGGATTGCCAAAGCCTCTAACGTTGGTGTTACATATTGAATTAAACAAACTGTTACGAAAGAGGAAAAAAACGAAGAAAAACAACAACAGGATTTTAACTGTGATCTAATTTCAATTAAATTTATTTTAAAATATTCTACTAATCCCATGGGGAAATCAAATGTTACTCATAATTTCCATTCTATTTATTTATTTGTTGAACATATTCTATATTTTATTTTATTTTTCATTTATTATTTTTCCATTTTATTTATATAATAAAAACACTTTTATAATTACATAATGTTGATCAAATTAAGAATTATTAATGATGATGGCTGTGGACATGAAGGATTTCCTGTAGAGGTCTGTATTACAGCAGTCCTGAAGAAGCCTCTGACTGAAGACAATCTGTTTTTGTAAGTCAGTCTCGTGAAGAAGATGCTCAGGATTACCTGTAACATTCTTTATTTCTTTATAAGTCTATTTAGCGATCTATCCATCGATTTATTTTATGTTACCGCCTTTGCCCAAAATGTACTTAATTCACTTTTGGCATAAAATTCTATACAAGATACCACCTAATTGTGGTGATTTGAGTTTTTCTGTGTATTTAGTTTAGGTTTTCGGTGTCTGAGTCTCTGTGTTGTCCTGTTTGCTCCCCGTGATTAATCCCAGCTATGTCCCGTTCCCTGATTGCCCTCCCTGTGTATTTAAGTCCACCTGTTGTCTTTGTCTAGTGTCGGATCCTGTTGTTGCTGTTGTTGTTGTCGTTGTTGATGTTGTTGTCGTCGTCTTCGTGTTACCCTGCCATCTCGTCGTGTTCCCTGGTCTCATCGTGTTTTTCCTTCATTAAATCCATCTTTTTCACTGCTCGTCCTGGTCCCGCCTGCAATTTCTCACCGCACCAAAACCCACCCCATGACACTAATGAAAAATTTAAAAAAGTTAGTTTGAAAATTTTCCTAAAAGAAAAAAAATGCACAAAAACCATGTATAAATATCCAAATATTTTTGTACTCATAACTGAAAAGTCTTCAGACTTTCTTCTGAGTCCATCTGTCAAAAATTTACTCGGTAAAACTTAATTTTTGTTGGATTACATCTCCACTCAACAAGAAATGTGAGATTATTGGATTTCACAGATCATTTAGTCTAAAAGAGCAGAAATCAAGTAATCAATGTCAGAGGAGCTTTGTGTTTAACTCTATGGGAAGGATTAAAAATGTATATATATATTTTTAAATCAGTGGCTCAAATGTTTGACTTTGGATATCCAGAAGGTTAGCTGTTACTATGCTCTCTGGATGTATCTTTTTACTTCTGCTTACTGGCTGATTTTGCATTTTACACAGAATCCTAAGAAAATATACTGAAGCTAAAGCTGCAGTATGTAACTTTTATATAAAAATAGATATTTCTATTTTTACTTATTTACTATCCATCTTTAACTTGGATAGTTTCCAACCCAAGTACAAGAAAAATAGGTCTAAAAGAATATTACTGGAACTTTTGTCATTTTGTAGCCATAATAGACACAAAGAGCTAGCTAGGTAGCTAGCTGGGTATATTAGCAACTAGTTAGCGCTAGCGCAAAATTAAGATGTCGAACAGAAAAGTCCCGACAGAAAACAGCTGCGAACACGAAACTAAAACTGCAATATATAACTTTTATAAGAAGTATGTTTTTTTCATATTTGTTGAAACTGTCAACATGTTGTGACAGTTTAACATGTTTCAGATAATCTGTGAAAAGATTTATCTCCTCCAACTCCCCCAGAGCTGTTATTACCAATCTGATCAAATACAAACAGTCAGAGCCAGGAGGCGGGTCTTAATGCTGCCAATCAAGCTCATGTTCTTTCTGTTAAATGTGCTAATTGCACAGAAACAACTTACCATTACAGAAAAACCATTTATCCGCCGTTATCTGTGGCTATGCTAACATTAGCTTAGCATTCATAACAGGCTATGCTAGGAAGCAAGAGTATTTTTTATATAGTTATATAAGTTATATAATGCCGTGTTAGTGTTGGCAATGTGTCCAAACAAAGAAATATATTTTTTGGAATCAGAGCCAAATATATCTTTGAACTCATTATTTCAATCATAATTTCAGAAATATCAAACACTTAAACCCTTTTTGTCCGGTTATTTAGCAAACAATTCACGTTTTCTTCATATGTGACTGGACGCACTAATGAACGCATAAACGGGCAATCAAAAACAAATCAAAAGGAATATTCTTCAGCTGTTGGGGGGTGAAAAGAAGCGACTTGCCCCCATTTTGTGCCTTAAACGTCCAAACCGTCCAACAAAAAGACGAACCGTCCGAGAAGCAGCGATGCCACGTAATTGGTGTACACTGCCTTCAAAAGCCGGGGTGAGACGTACAATGCGGCGCCTGTGAAAGGAAACTCCAAAGCGCATTAAAAGTGAATTAGTTCTTGTGTAAAGTGCGTTGGGGGTCACGCTGGTCACGACGCGCGCACCTCTCCAAAGACGCACATGTCTCCAAAGGCGCACTCTATGGTTTCTAAAAGCTAGTCACATTGTTGGGGGTCTCACAAGAGGTGTACATATGGCATCCGGGTTGCAATTAAATGTTTTTAAGATGTTTTTCCTCACTTGAAGAAGTTTCCTTTTTCTTCCTCCCAGCGGCTCTTTGGCAGACAGAAGAAGAGGGAGGGGGCCGCATTGAAAGGCTCCGCTGCTGGTTTGGGATCGACAACAATCTGGTCAGCGAGT
The DNA here is from genome assembly GCA_902982915.1 of Phalloptychus januarius. Classification (NCBI taxonomy): domain Eukaryota; kingdom Metazoa; phylum Chordata; class Actinopteri; order Cyprinodontiformes; family Poeciliidae; genus Phalloptychus; species Phalloptychus januarius. The sequence continues at coordinate 2,380,866 of CADWAE010000242.1, read as the reverse complement.
TGTTGGACTTTGATTGTCCCCCTCAAAACGTCCTTCAAACAAAAAGCTCAAGACGAAAATAAAGCCCCACCTGGTTCCTCTGTTTGTTAAAGTAATAATAAATAGATTTGCTTTAATAAATACGCAAAAGGAGCCGCATAAAGCGGAGCGTTAATCAGGAGCGTCGCAGGTATATCACCTGTTCCGCAGCTTGTTCAGTTTATTGTTAAATATTGTTAAATCACTTTCTGCCATTTCCGCAGCAACTGGCCTCTCGTGTTTGCCCACACTTTGCATAATAAGCGGGACGCCGATCATATAAAAAATCAAGAAGAGACAGACAGGTCCGAACGCACACCTGTCCAAGATACCCGAACTTGGATTTGGCACTGATGGGTATTTGTAAAGTGGCAGTATTCCGTTTACTTTAGACTTTTTCCAGACTTTTTATAACAGTCGGCCACCATCTCCTATCGCACAAGCGTATTTGTCCAGTTTATTGAAAGCATATGGTTATCAGAATCCCCCCAAAACACATATTTAGACAGAAAGTTAAGTGGAGCTCTTTGTGAGCTTTTGTCAGTAAATCATGTCCTAGTCAAAGATCCAACGCTTCCGCTGCTTGTTGTCCACTCCACTAATGTTTAACCTGCTGAAAAAAACACCAAGTCGCCCCGTAAAGAGCGTCGCGTCATCAGGTTGAGGCCAAAATGGGCATATTTTTGGAGATGTCGTGGCGCACAGGTGTTTGGCCCCTTTTACAGCAGAAACTGGGTTTGTTCTGTTACGTCACAGTAAATGAGTCTTTGAACTTTGAATCCAAACAGCAGGTTTGGTGAAATCGGATCCGGTTTTCTCTGCAGCTCCGTGCGTAACTGTCTTACTCCTGACGGGGAACGTTTGCGCTCAGAAGCACAAAGCAAATGTTGAAACAAATGTGTGCGTGGTTAAAAGCATAACTTTCTCCGATAAAAGTGAAAATTTTACTCTTTTTGGACGTTTAATGAAGACAAAATGTTTATAAAATGGTGAAACCTGGGTTTAAAAAGTTGAGGAAATTATGTTTTCAATACTGGAAACCTGGAAATACGCGCAAAAGATCATCCAGACACAATTAGGCTGGGAATAAATGTTGCTTTGAAACAATGTCAGATTTATGTATTTTCCATTTTTTACAGCAGCGGAGCTCCTGGAGTTGATTTTTAGCTAATTTATAAAATTTTAAAGAACATCTAATCTGCAGGTGCGATTTCAGGGCGTCATTTTGAGTGCGTAAAAAGTGGAAATCCAGTTGCTCTTTAGTTTAGCTTATTTGTTCATTAATAAAAAGGATTTAGAGCAGTAACAAACAGTTAAATATCAGCACCAGGGTTTATTTTCCATCTGTTCCTCCTGGATGTGCGTCATGGATGTACAAACATCAAGGTTAATATCCAAATAAAGCATAAAACAGGCAACAATTTCTCAAAAACAACAGGGAGTATGCATGTAACCTTATAATCATAAATTAAAATTATTGGATAAAATAGATGTCTTAACACACAAGAACACCAAAATAAAAAAACTTGATAGATTAAGTAGTTCTTTTTCTTTTTTTCTGAATATTTTTTTTTTTGCTGAATGTAACTTACCGAATTGTTGCTATAACTCCTTAGAATATTTTACATTTGTGACTCATCTTTATTAAATTGGTGACATAAAAATACTGGAAATAAATGTCCAACATTTATCATCTGAATTTAAATACCGGAATTACTTGCATGATTTGTGTTCTAATGCAGAAAAATTATAAATAAAATACATTTTCTTCCAAATCTGCAACTATTGATCTGCAATGAAATTCTGCACCTGCAGTTTTCTGAACTGATTTTAAAAGTAGTCTAACAACCAGCACGCTATTTTAGTAGATAGGATGTTTACAAATATATAGACATTTTTAACGAGGGAAGTTTTTTGTTATAGATTTGCACATTTTTGAACGCATATTATAAAAAAGCAGTAAAGAATGAAGGGACCGCAGGGGGACGCGCTGCTCGGACGCTGATTGGCCATTTGTCTGCCGCTGTTGATTCAGGCTGCGCAAAAAGATAAGATAAAGGCCATATAAAATGACAAAGATGCGCATCTATTCCGCACAGTCAGCTGCACATAAACGGGTCTGACGCCTCAGAGACAGCAGAGGACGGCCGTCTGTCTGTCTGTCTCCGCGTTCCGTCTTCACCTGTCCGCAAAGGTAAGTGCAAACAGATCCACCCAGGTGCCCCATTTTTAGTTGATTTAGCTTCAAATTTAAATTGGAACTTTTTTTTACGTGAAAAACTGGAAGTTATTGTTTGCAGGATTGATTCGGTGCAAAATGTTTGTTAATGATATTAAAATGTACTAATTTGCGCAGGATGTCTTCCAGAGACTCTGATGGAAACTCGCCTGGACTGCAGCAGCAGCAGCAACAGCAGCGCAGGATGTGCGACAGAAAAGCGCCAAAAACGAGCGCAGAGCAGTGCGGACCGAGCGGCAGGCGCAGAATGAAGGCCAACGACCGGGAGCGCCACCGGATGCACAACCTGAACTCTGCGCTGGACCGCGCTGCCGGAGGACGCGAAGCTGACAAAGATAGAAACGCTGCGCTTCGCCCGCAACTACATCTGGGCGCTGACGGAGACGCTGCGCATGGCGGACCATCACGCAAACCCTGCGGCGTGGGACGCGGGATCTCCCGCAGAGTCGTGGTGCGCCACCGCTACTGATGAACTGAGCCGCAAAAGTTTTATTCCGGTCACTATTTATTTCAGGTCGATCCACGGGGACAATGTCATCAGAAACTCTTGGTAGAAACTGATTCTTTTGCTTGAAAATGTCCAACTGTATGGAGCTAAAATATGGCCATAAAGTTTGCGCAAAAGACAAAAATGTAACAGTAAGATTATTTTGAACCTGAAAAAAATTACAAAACAGGGGAAAAAGTATGTGAAACTTAAAAAAGTGTTCAAGTCTACTTTTTAGATTCAAGTTTGTTTTTTCCAGCTTAGCTTTTTTTTCTTTTGAACAAACTTTCTGGACCCAATGTAGCTCTTTAAAACTCACCTTTTTCCTATCTTTTGGACCAAACTCGTCATTTTACGAATTGTTTTTTTTTTTTGCTGTAAATTATTTATGCAAAACTTCTGGTGACATCACAGAAGGTTTAAAAGGACCGATGAGAATTATGTGTTGTATATATTTGTATTTTCTTTTTTTTTTATTAAATATTTCATATTATAACTTACATTCATCTGTTGTCATCAGGTGGGTTTAGTGCCATACTTCAGCAAAACTTACAGCAGTAAATTGGCTGTGAAAGATTTCAGATAATTTCAATCTGATTGAAATTAAACAGCGAACTAATCTGGGCTAACCCTGAGCTAGCCGTTTGAGCTAGCAGCGATATATTTCGGGCTCCATGTTTCTAGTAGAACCAGTCTCACGTGAATTCCTCTGATCAGGTTTCTCTGCTCTTTGTCGGCAGTTTGTCGTTTGTCTTTCCATGTATTTGGCTTAGTAAAAAGGTTAGTAACAGTTTTAGTTTGGAGGAACTTCAGTCACAAACCGCTCAGTGAGAAACATGATCAGGTTTTCTACACATTCAACTCCAACTGAGATTGAAGCTTCCAGGATCAACCAATCCTCCATTTAATGAAGAAAACACGAAACTAAATCACTGAGGGAATGTCCAGAGAGAGGAGTCGTCAGAAAACCAACTGGATGGACGGTTGGATGAAAGACAGACAGTAAATAAAGTCAGAAAACATTTTTCCTCCATTTTCTTTCTCAACTTCTCCCTTGTTGGAAACCATTTTCCAACCGGATCCTGTCGACACATTCAACATGATCACTCAAACTAAACCAGAACCTGAATTCACCAAACCAAAACCTGTTCATACTAAACCACTTTTATGGTTTAATTCCAGTTTTATTGAACCAAACCAAAACGTTTCTCAAACTAAACCACAACCTGCTCAAACTAATATTTTGTATCCATTCCTGATTATGTAAATAAAAACTGTAACATCTGATTGAACAGATCGATGCTGTTCTAATTTCTTTTGCCAACAATTAACAATAATCACAAAGCAAACCAACCATTTAAAGCTAAAAGATTTATTTGGCAGTCATGTTCCATCATGCTTTGGGCTGTTCCTGTTGTATAAAAATATTTATTCACTGTATAAAAATCCAACTTTTATTCGGGGCGACTAACACTCGTTTCATGGTTTAGAAAACAAACATACAGAAAAGCAAGACTTAAACAGTTTCATGATCGATAACAGACTCAGGGGCCAAAATTAATGTGCAAATCATCATTTTTCTTTCTCCGTGTCTGAGAGCGGGAGTTCGGGCGGCGTGCAGTCCGAGGCCGGCGGGCGGAGCGCTCTACTTGGGGAAGACGGTGATGACATCGTAGCCCTCAGGTGGAGTGACGCGCTCCCGAGCGTGCTGCTCGCAGTAAATCTGCTCCTCCACGAAGAAATGTCCCTTCTGCTTCAGGTTGACGTCGCAGGCTGTGCAGGTGTAGCACTCAGGGTGGCGAAACTTTTCCCTCAGCTTCACCACCATCCCCCTGGCGACACATTCAACAGGATCAGTCGCTCAAAGACCAAAGACCGGCAAAAAAGGGTTAAAACGAGAAACCACTGACTAAAACCACATCTTACAAAATGAATCCCACATACTGAGTTGATTAACTGAAAAAAAACCCCAAATTATCTGGTAATTTAAAACTTTACAGCTTTAAAAAAAAAAAAAAAAAAAAAAAACTAAAACAAGCTGCCATAAAACGTCGGGTTAAAGATGCTCCAATCTCCAGTTTGGAGATTATTTACGTTCATTGGACGTAAATAAAGTCCAATGAAGACTGTTAACAGACGGCCCCATTTTTCCCCCGTAAAATAATACAGTGAGCAAAAGCTCATCAACTTAACATGTTCTCTCCATGTTAAGTTTCTGCTGAAACAGTTTTACTGTTTCAGCAGAAACAGTAAAACTCCATTATAAATCATTTCTATACGCAAAACTAGAATTGTGATTTAATTTTGGCAACAAAGCTGTATAAAAAAAAAAAAAAGAAAATCAATAGAAGATATAGTTAATAATAAAAACAGCTCCAGAGTCTCATGCATTCGGCCACCAGGTGGCGACAAACTTCAGATAAAAGTCCCTTCAACATCCCATAATGATCTGAGACCTAAAACCTGCTGCAGCCAAACCTGACTGGACAACAACTAAACCAGGTGCCAAATAATAACAAAATGTCTGACAAAGAAGTGAATCAGGATTCTGACTTTCATCTTCTCTAAAATCACTGTGTGAAATAAATGTCTGTTTGTCCAGACAGATATAAAGGCTCCCATCGGTCTCACTGCACGTTCAGGTTACATCATAAATATAACGACTTCATTATCAGCGGCTTTTCTGCTTATTCCTAAAGATATTGCACATTGTGTTCCTGTCGAGTAACTAAAAATTAAAAACTAAATACAATTTCAGTTGTCATATTTTGTGTCCCATTGAGTCCCTTCTGGCTGAAAACGTGTCACTATGTCAGCGTTTCAACAATCTGCCGGCAATTATTATTGATTAGTTTTGGTTTTTCCTGTTTTATCCACAGTTTTCAATCCACACCGTTTATTTTGAAGCAGTTAAGAGATACAGCGGCGAAACTTTAAACTGCTGCTGCGCCAGTTACTCAGGAAGTTGTTGCTAGGCAACTGAGGAACGAGTGAGTTGCTAAGCAACCAAAGGGCGAGTGAGTTGATTCCACAAACCTTTCTGTGCAGTTCTGGATCAGTTTATGAGAATTACTGAATATTCTATCAGATGTATCATCTATTGATATTGTGTTTATTGTGATGTACATCATTATTGATTTATTGTCCGTTTTTTGGCCCCCATTGTGACTTCAGTGTGGCCTTATGCAGACTTTAATAGCTTCACTCTAGATCCGTGTGAATACTCACACAATCCCAGAACCACATTTGTCGCAGACGGGCAGCTTCTCCGTGTTCCCGACAGAAGATCCGATCTTTGTCGTCGGCGCCTTTACGCTTCTGAAGCCTGACGGTTTGTCCGAGTCGCCTACAAAACGCCGGGAACAAACCCAAATTTTGTTGTCAGACAATGAAACCTTTAATCTGCACTGAATTGACCAGCAGGTGTTTGAAATCTGCACCTGTCTCGAGGATCTCCTGAAGCACCTTGAAGGAAGCGGACTGCCGCGGCGGCTCGTCGGTCTCCTGGTTCTCTTGGAGCATCTTGTAGACCTCCGAGTCCATCGGTAACGCTGGCCGCTTCCCCGCCGCCGCCGGCTCTGCCGGCGCTCTGAGACAGGAAGACCTAACGTTAGCATCAAAACTGTTGATTTTCATCTGGATAATCAGTCTTATTTACTCCGGTTTATTAACTTTCCAATGTTTTGATGCATTAATCTGCACTAATAAGCCAAACTAGCCTGTTCCAGATGTTTCATCAGAACTCACTTGTTGTTGGGCTCGTTCACCGTCTTCACCTCGTCCACGGCGGAGTTAAAGTCCTTGATGTTGTCGGTCGAGTAGAGGCCAGACGGACTGTTGTACTGGTTGGTCACGACCTTTGGCCCAAAGCCAGCAAACGGCAGAGCGCTCCGGTTGTGGGACGAGCCGATGTGTTTCACCTCCTGAACGGTAATAAAATGAAGCTTCAGGTGAGGTTTCTGTTCAGGCTGCTGCTCTCTGCATGCCGCGGTGCAACGTCACTCAGTGATCAATTCAAACACAAAACATGCATTTCAAAAACTGCACAACATTCCACTGCAAACGTTTTGCACATAATTAGACGGGTCATGGACGCTCGATTCGTTTTCAGGGTTCGTTCACTTTTCCAAAGTAAAATTCAAGCATTTTCCAGGTAATTTTCAAACTTTTCCAGCAAGATTTTGGAGTTAAAAACAAAACAAATTAACTTTCAGTTCTCTATTATATGGTATAATTTATTACTTTTCTTAATAATATCTTGTATTTTACATTCGCCATTAGGGACAAGATGAACTAAAATATAACAAAAGTTTATATTTTGAAATGTCTCTGTTTCACCTGGAGAAAAAGACTCATTTAAAAACATTTAATGTATAACATTTAAATAATCTTTATATCAGTTACACAATAAATCATTCAGCGATTAGGAAAAATAAATATTCATTACATTGAAACAATCCAAACAAATCTTAAGCTAAATCATTTCCTGCTCAAATTAAATGGTTAAATGCAAAAAACTTACAAAAATCTAAAACAAATATTCCCACTAAGTTTTCTGAAATTTAGCAAATAGAAATAATTCTGTCTAATCTAAAAGGAGAAAAGTTTCATCTGATTTAACTTCAGCCAGTGAGAAAAAAAGAGTATTTTAAGAAATTATAAATTAAAAGCAGCCTAAATATTTCCATCATGATGATTAATATTTTGTTTTCAGATACATAATATTTTTTTATTTATGGCTTCAGTTGTGGTTTTAACTTTTTTTTTTAAATAAATTTTGTTGGATATTTAAAATATCTTCCAGTTCCAGTGTGAATTGTTTTCTACCAAACAAAGTTTCTTGGTCTGTCAGAGGATCCACCTGCATTACTGTGACGTCATCAGTAAAACAATATTTATTGCTGGAACAATTTATCATCCAGCAAAATTCAGGTGTATGAAAACATCTGGCTTCAGCTGCAAACTGTTTCGTTCAAACATTAGGTTGCTCTTCGTTACAGCCGGCAGATTGAACAGCACAGAAAGCTCATGCCTCAGTGGGAACGCGCTTCAAGCATCTGCAGCCAGGACTGATCAACTCTGCAGGCGCTTTAAAACTCATTCACAGAAAGCTTCAGTATGAAACATTCATCCAAATGCTTGAAACGTGTTTGAGAAAAACGCACACAGACAGAGAGACAGAGAGAGAGAGAGAGAGAGGGAGGAGGAGAGAGAGAGGGAGGAGAGAGAGAGACAGAGAGAGAGACAGAGAGAGAGAAGAGAGAGAGAGACAGAGAGGGAGGAGGAGAGAGAGACAGAGCGAGAGAGACAGAGAGAGAGACAGAGAGAGAGACAGAAGGCCTGTGACTCTGTTTCCTACATGAATTCAAACTTTGGCCTCAACTTTCCTCCCAAACAGCAGCGACTGAGTCTTGCGTCACGGCTTGGCTGATAAACTACGGTCTCCTAGGAAACCGCCTGTTGGGAAGCAAACAATGACTTCATTTCTGGCACACACAAAAATATCCCACAACCTTCGCAAGCCCACAAATATTTCAACTTCTAGGAAAACTGCATGGCTACCTGCATTAAAAAAGAAAAGATGAGTTTTTGCTTCTGAAGGCAGTAATTTAAATAAAGCGAACGGTGAAACACACCCGCGGTTCTGACGCAAGGTTCATCTTGTATGGGTGTGTCTTTCCTTCCTCAGATGAGAGCGGAGACCACAGCTTCGATTCTGACCTGCAGAGCAGAGAAATGAGGGGAAATGAGGGTTAAAGGAAAATGAGGGTTAAACCTCTGAGCTTCCCCACAAACAGACGCTTCACTGCAAAAACACAGAAATATTACCAAGTGGTTTTGGTCCAGATTCCACCACAAATGTCTTAGTAACAAGAGAAAACCAGTAAGCAAGAAACAGGAGCTTGTTTTAGTTAAATAAATCATTAATATTGATGGAAAAAGTAATAGTAATTTCACTAAAACGTGGGAAAAAAGTCACGATGTTAGTGAAATAATCCGCCAGTGGAATTTGAATTCGGTTGCTCGGTGACGGGCTGGGCTTGGGTGGAGTTGCTAGGCAACAGCACAGAGCCTGTTAAACGTGAAATAATCTGCCAGTGGAACTAGAACGTTTTACATCAATATTAAGAAATTACTGCCTTCAAAAGTTACTGAAAAGTTACTCATAAGTTAGTTTAGTCTAATTTCAAGTGAACTAAGATGTTTGTAGTAGAAACTAGACCAAAACTACTTGGTAATGTTTTGTGTTTTTGCGGTGTTGAAATACACCACAGCTCTCTGGAAGCCATGATGTAATGCAGTGAAGTAACTCGGCTCTGAGTGTCAGAGCGCCTCCCTGAGCAAACAGCCGTCACCGAACACCTGGATTTAAATAGCTGAGTCAGGTTTTGCGTGTCGCTGCGGCCCACCTGTCGATGGAGAGCGCCATTTCCTCGACGCAGCCCTTTATCTTGTTCTGCGCCTCCAGGTGAGTCATGCTCTCCGTCGGCTCGCCGTTAATCGACAGGATTATGTCTCCGATGCACAAGTTGGCCTGCGCCGCTTTGCTCCCCGGGTTGACCTGCAGTGACAAAACAAATCACATGTCAACGTCACACTAAGCATTATTTGGGGTTCTCAGCACTTTCACAGCTTTATTTACCGATTATTTCTGTAAACAAATGAAAAAAATCTAAAATATTACTGCCACAGCAGTAGTATCAATGTCAACCACAAATTTGTATTTCTGTGCATCCTGTTACAAATTTTACTAGACCATAAATTGGCTCAGGGATTTTGTAGTTTTGAGACCATTTTCTAGTAGTTTGATGGTGATGACGTAATAATAATGCAAAAACACATTTTCAAAGGTCAATGAGCTTCATAACATCTAAAATCTCTTCCAGTTCCAAATAAACAACAAAATGAATCATGAAGATTCTGTAAACGAAATCATCCTTCATAAAAATGTCTGCTTGAGACCAAAACACCAGACTGAAAACTTTCACATACAGTTTTTGGTAGAAAGAGAAACAATAATAAATCATGAAAACTGAAATAATTGAGTTTGTTTCAGTTTATCATGTGATTAATTGATTTATTGCTTGATGCAACAGACTTATGCATCAATAATAACTTTTCTCTAGTTTAGAAGATTAACCTGCAACAAAACTAGCAAATTTTTAAGTCAACTTAGAGGCGAGCGAGCAAACGAACGAACAAATCCATCCATCCATCCATCCATCCCTCCATCCATCCATCCATCCCTCCCTCTCCATCCATCCATCCCTCCCTCCATCCACCCATCCCTCCATCCACCCCTCCCTCCCTCCCTCCATCCATCCATCCATCCCTCCATCCATCCATCCATCCCTCCATCCATCTACACCCTTTTCCCTTACTGGGGGCGGGAGGGTTGCTGGTGCCTATCTCCAGCTATCGTTTCGGGCGAGAGGCGGGGTCACCTGGACAGGTCGCCCGTCTGTTGCATAGAGGTGAACAATAAATCAATAATATATATCAGACATGTGATACATATCAATAAATAAGATGGCTGATAGAAAAGTCAACATATAGATTATTCACTGAACTCCACTCAACCGTTTGTGGAATCAACAAACTTCACTCTTTGGTTGCCTAGCAACCTGCTGAGTAAGAAGCAGTTTAAAGTCCCCCTCCATCCCCCCAAACTTTGGTTGCCTAGCAACAGCCTGCTGGGTGACTACAGCAGCATCAGTTTCGAGTTCCCCACCGTGTCTCATTACTGCTCATGTGGAGTGAAAACTGGATAAACTTCATGTCACCATTTCAAATAATTAAAGCAAAAAACTAAATTGATAAACATTTATTTATGGAGGCTGATATGAAACTCTTATATTGTGATTATTTTCTCGGTAATATTGTCCAGCCCTAAGTCAAATTGGACAAAAGTTACACAAAGAGCTCAAGTTGTATTCAATTTAATAATAAAAGCAAAGCAACAGGCTGACAAAGACTCGTAAGAAATGCAGCAGTCTTTAGTTTCAGTTTTCACCTAATAGTAAAACATAGGATTCGTTCCAGAAGAACGATGCACCACAGCTCTCTTATCTGCTAATTTGCTAATGTATTTCCTTTTTGCATGTCATTGTAATTGTGAGATAATATATGACTTAGAGGGAACAATAAATAAAGATAAAACAAAAACAGTAAATGTATGTGGCGTGATAAAGAATCGTGTAATAAATTAATGTTTCCCATGAACACATGGTATATAGTCTGATATAATCCAGTAACACATTTAGTTATCCCATGTGATGTGATAATTATAAAAATAAAGGTCTTTTCTGTAATGAGTCTAGAGGGAGCTACCAGCTAGCAGCTACTAGCCAACAGCTACTAGCTAACAGCTACTAGCCAACAGCTACTAGCCAACAGCTACTAGCCAACAGCTACTAGCCATCAGCTACTAGCTAACAGCTACTATCTAAGAGCAGATTATAATTTTCTACTTATAATCTTTTAACTAAATTACAAGAATTATTTATTAATCTCATTAATGAATAATTCTAGAAAAATTTCATTTTGTAATGAGTATTTTAATAAATATGAATACATTTTGTTGATGTACATTATTATTCTGTACAGGTTGTGTAGTGAAGATTTGAGGCAGATTATTTGCCTCAAGGAATTTTAATAATCGATGTACTCGAATAATTCGGTGAATCGTTTCAGCTCTAACTCAGAGTGAAAACATTCCTGATTTCTGAATGAATAAAGTCGGAGTAAATTGAGTTTAATTGCGGCGCGTATCGGGGCGTTGCATCCTCTCACATGCTTTACACACGCAGCTTTGTTTATTGTAAACAGACGCAAAGCCACTTACAAACGGGAGTTTTCAGTCTGCTGCCCAGAAGGCAGATGTTTCACGGAGATAAGGAGCTTAAAGTGGAGAGACTGGCACAGTCCAGGCATTCCTAATCAGGCTTGCTGGGTGGAGCAGAGCGACTGCAGCCACTGCGTTTACAACAGGAAGTCCAGCTGAGCACACCGCACTCACAGGCACACATCGTTACCTGGACCTACATTTTTACAACATGTTTCGGTATTTATGGGAACAAAGAGAAGTCGCAGTAAAAGATACATATATACAGTCAGTTATCTATTAACACACTGGAATAATAGATATAATATCCTTCATTTTGTGTTTATGAATCTATTTATTAGTCTTTCAATCCAATATAAAAAAAGATTTACCCCCCAACCAACTAGTTTACGTCAGTTTTTGACAAATTATGGCATCCACTTGTGCTAGTCTACAAAATGGCAACAGCAAATGTTGTTTTTTAACAATAATTTAATAAATTATTTCAAAATGTTGAGTATTCATTACCCAATCAATGTATACATAATGAAAATACAATATTTCTTTTAATTCTTCGCCTAAAAATTAATCAAAGTATGAAAAAAATTAAAATACTACTATAACTAATAAAACCTCAGCTAAAACTAAACAATATTTAACTAATAACTAACAAAAAGTAGAAAATACACTAAAATCTAATTAAGACTAGATTTTGAATTAGAAAAAAAAAATTGGCTGGAATGCTGCGAGGTGAAATATCAACAAGTCCTATCAAAATATAAAATATGTTAATATTAGCCTATCAAGTTAGACAGAAACAATGCTGCACCCATATCAAGTTATAAAGATTAGAGCAGCTTACAGTTTTACAAGTTAAAAGTTACGAAATGCTAACAAAATCTAATATGGTCAAAATAGAAGTAATTAAGTATCAGATTCGATTTCAGAAATTATTCCTAACAAATCCATATCATGGAATCCTGACTAAAACAACAAATGAGCTACTTTCTTTTATTTACAGCAAGTTGCGTTGCTGTGATGACTCTGAAACCATGTTTGGGAAAAGAAATAATTTATTTAGGTTTTCATAGAACAGGCAACAGGGTTAGTTCGGTTATGGTAGCTTCACAGAGCTGACGCTTCACTGACGTCAACACCAAATGGTAGCAGCTGGGTAAAAATCAGATCCATTTGTTTAAAATTTAAAATCCATCTTGGTTATTGAAGGACACACAGCAGTTACTGTGCTGAAAAAATCCTGGCACAGTCTGGTTCCTGATATCTAGATGTTTTAATAAAGTTATATCAGTTCTACTGCTTATGGTCTGTTATGGCCCCTATCCTGTCTGTTGCTGAAAGCTGGTGCTCAGCTGGCTGAAAGGAGGGCACTGTGTTCTTACTTGTCTACATGGACACCTTCAGTCATTTCGACATATTTATTTGCTGTATGTTTTTTTTTTCTTATGCTTTACATGCCAAAACAAACAAACAGAAAATAATATGTCAAAATTAAGTTTACGGAATAGGAATAATTATTGCTAAAGAAAAGTTATTTCATTTAAAACCACACAAGCTCTTAACTTTTCAAAGGTGATCCTATTGATTGAAGCACAGACACATGATTAGGTTGTAACAAAACTAAACCAACACCGTTAGTTGTGAGTGTCTGCCTTGTAGATCCACCTAATGTTGTAAAATAACATAAAAAGAGTGAAAGGGCACTGAGGCCATGAATGACACACCTTACTCTAGCTCTCAGTAAAAATAACTATTTTAAAGCTGTTTTTATTATCACAGAGTTTCTCCTCCTAAACTGATGACTACAGGTGCGACAGATACTAAAAAGGTAGAGAAAATTAAAAATAGACTAGCTTTCAAATAAAGGGTTAATGTACCTCTATATTCACACCTTAACGCAGGTAAACAACTGAACCCAGCTAGCTAAAACCGTTACTAGCTAAAACCGTTACTAGTTGAGCCACAGTTAGCCTGATTTAACCCAGTAAAACCTGAACTCAGTCCCGTTCGCCGCTTTAATTAACACAAAGGTAGCAGCAAGGTTCCTGTGGGCATGGCTGAACTGGACGCCAAACTTACCCGGGAAATAGCCAGCGGCTGCTCGAAGTCCTTACCCCCGACGAGCCGGAACCCCCACGGGCCCGGACCCTGCATCACCACCCGGACAGGAGACATCGCGTCAGGCTAGACTAGGCGACCTCAGGCGTTAAAAACGACCAAACTCTGGCTCAGTTCCTGCTGTTTCTGACATGAAGCGGTCGGTGAGCAGCGTTGCAGCGGAGGGGCGGACCCTCCGAACACAATTGGACGAATAAACGTGGAGGTTTTCCTCGCTGATAACCTGGGGTCCAGAGATCGAGTATTTCAAAGATGAGTCACTACATCAAACCACTTCTTCTTCTTGATTTTTGTTAGTGGTTGACAAAAAACGTTAGGAACACAAACGACTCTACTTCTGGTAACCAGTTTTAGTCTTTTTCGGTTTTAAAATATATTAGCGTTAAAAAAAGTTAAAGTAATCAATAGAGACATTATGAACTCTTAACTATAAAACATTTTTAAGGGTACATCTGTTAAGATCTGTTCATTAGTTAAATCATAACGTGCGCATTATGATTATGATTAAACAGATGTTAACTGTAAAGTACTTATGTTTCAGAAATATCTGTAGAGAAATGTAACTTTTCTCTACAACAATACAAGTCAAAAGGTTTTCAAAAAAAGGCTAAACAACCTGATAAATAAACCTGTTCTGGTGTTGATGGTGAAAAAAAGGATTTTTATATAAATTTAATAAAATTATGAACAACCCTGACTATCCTATTCAGGAGACTGCATAAACTACATTTCCAATCACCAAATAACTTGCAAATAGGAACTGCGAAAATGAATTTGCTTAATTGAAACACCAATCTTGAAACAAATAACACGTTTTTTGATGGAAAGTATTTGCTCTAATATGAGTTTGTTTTTCAGCTGTTTCGAAATGAGTGAATTTCACAAAACCACAATGAAAACATTTTTCAACCGGATGTTACTACTGGCGAAAACGAAGAAAACATCAGGAAGTAGTAGGAAGATGCTTTTTAATGAGTTATTGAAATAAACTTATCCAGGTGGGATTTCAATTACGTTTCTTACTTAATGGAAACATGCAAGAGCCATTTTTTTTCAACAGCAGAATATTAAAAAGGTTTTACGCATATTTGCTTCAGAAAAACATAGTCTTTAGTGGAGGCTTCTGTAATACACACCATTTCCCTTTGGGATCAATAAAGTATTTTTTATTTGAATTTGTTAAAGTTAATAGATAGTACTTCACAGTTTTCTTTAAAGTGTTCTTGTTTATTTTTGACATTGACATTTTTGAGTTTCCACAAGTTAAAAGATACTTAAGCATCCTTATAAATACAATTTGCTGAACGTATCTAACCTTTTCCCCTTTGGAGCTGATAAAAGTTGCTAAAGGCAGAGCAGAGAGACCCCTCTTCACATTTCGCCCCTCTCATCTGAGCTCAGCTATTTGTTTCAAGGGGACGTCAGCTCTGCCTTTACGTCACTCTGTTTTGTGCAAGCTTACCATTTATGGTAGAGCTAAAATTCCAGGATGTGGAATGTGCCGCTCCCAAAACCTGAACTCCAGCCAGGAGCCAGTCTGAATGAAACACGCCCTCCCTCTGCTTTGCATGCCGGCTTTAAACTTCTGCCCCTCTGATCCTGCTGGACAGTAAAGGTGCTGCTGATTGTTGCAACCACAGCCGGACTAAAACTCAGTGCATCACTGTAAAAACTGAAGGGTGAAATTAGCACCTTCAGGTTTCATATTTCCCATTAGCCAGAGTTGTGTAGTAACTATCTACATTTACTCAATTACATTTACTTGAGTAACTTTTTTGAAGAGAAAATGTTTTACTTTGCTGTAATTTTGACTTTTACTTGAGTAATTTCATTATGAAATATTGCTACTTTTACTTGAGTAAGATTTCTGGATTCCTTACCCACTGAATGAAAAGATGAAAAATCTTATCAAGTGTTTTTGTCTAGTTTCTTGTTCAGACATCTTAGTACACTAAGAAACAAGACGAATCTAACTTGAAAGCAACTTTTCAGTAAGAAATAGTAGCTTGTGTTAAGTCAGTTATTTCTTAATATTGTTTTTAAAGTAATAGTCCCACTGGCAGATTATTTCACAAGGCATTTTCCCATCAATATTAGTGAATTATTGGCTTAAATAAGCTCCTATATCTTGCTGAAATGTTAGTAACCAATGTACTAAGATATTTGCATTAAACTAGAGAAACATACTTTGTATTATTTTGTATTTTTGTAATGTAGATACAAAATCTCTCCTGCAGAATCTGTTCTTCTGTTTTCTTGCTTATTTCACTTAATACTTGGGCTGGCTCTGGTTACGTCAAAAACCAAATGCGTTGTTTTCAATATCTGCTCTCCTAGACAGATTCCAGTCATTGCAAAAAACTAAAGTGATAAATAATGACCAAATAAGACACATAATATTTTAAATTGTTTATTAAATATTGCATAATACCGAAGTCACAGCCATGTGTGGTATCTTTATTTTAATATTGTTAATCTAACATCACTGCAAATAGAAGCAAACAAACCAAACCTGTTGCAGGTTGTGCATTTCGTCACACTAGCCCAATTATTTCAATTGTTAATCATTATTTCGAAGCTCTGTGTCTCACTCCTGGGTTCTGGTTCTGTAACAAACAGACCATCATGGTTACACTGAATTATGACCCGATACATTTCAGTTAATCAAAATTAAAATAATGACAGTAGCTGCGTTTCCATTCGCCTTTTAATTGCGCAATTTGAGATAAAAAACTGTTTTAGCGCTAGAGTGAGGTTGTTTTTTTGACATATCAAAATTAGTTTTACTTGCAATATAGAAACAATATCTTCGTGTCAAACGAGTCACATGATCAACAACCGTTTTGTCGTCACTGGTACAAACCACGAAGAAGAAAACAGGAAGTAGTTGGATGATCGTGGCGCGGCATGTTTTTAATGCGTGAACAAACTTATTCACGTGATTTTAACTCCGTTTCTTATTAAATGGAAACACTGCAATTCCGAAATTGTGTTTTATCCGACATTAGCGGAATATTTACGAAGTTTTGCGCACAATTTGTGACGGAAACGCAGCTAATGAGGCAGAATTTTGTAAATCATCATCGTGATGCTCACAAATGGTAGCGAACGTGGAAACGTGAAGCTTCTGTGCTTTGCATCAAATCCTTCATGGTAAATAATCGGAGTGACAGAGAGAACAATCTGATCCTCCTGCCGTTTACAGTCTGTTTGCTCTATTTTACATATTTACAACATTTCCTTTTCTCATTAGGATGGAGTTTGGACAATGCTGCCTGCATCACATTCATATCTGCAAACATTCATTCACCCCCAATGCTGCATGGAGCACAGCAGCACAAAACACTGCTGAGTATTTCCCACTGACTCATCTTTACATCGGGTGTTAAAAAATCTATTTTTAATATATATAATGGAAGTTTACAAAGCTACAAGTCGTCACACTCTCAACCAGCCATACACACCGATGTGAAGCTGAGGTTATAGAGGAACAAACATGTGGAGGCCTCTGTGGTGAAACAAACATGGACGTTACATCAGTGCAAACCCACAGTGCAGCGTATCATCACAAACCAGCTGAGGAAAAACTCCAGCTATGTTGGCAAAGCAGTCGGAGGGAAAAAACTGAATTAAAGAAATGGGAACACTGATTGTTCTGGTGACAAATCAAACTTCATTTGCATCTTATTTCCTTCATCTGATTTCTATCCACAGCGCGTTGCTAAAGTATGTTTCCTTTTTCACATTTTGTCACATCGGAAGCACAAACTTTAATAAAAACAACTGGGATTTTATATGATCAACACAAATGAATGGATATACAGAATCTGACCAGTTACATTTGGTCTAGTTTCCAGTACAAATATGGAATAAGACAAAACTAACTCACTTATAAGTTACTTTTTAGCGAGACATTGAGCCTGTTTTAAGTAAATAATTAAAACTGATGAGAAATGACTAGTTCCACACGCAGATTATTTAACTTATGGGAAAATGTTCAAAGTGAAACATTCTGCTGATGGAACTAGAACTTCAAGTTCTATTTGCACTAGAAACTAGATCAAAATTACTTATTAAATCACAAGATTTTCTGTTTTGTGGATAAATGAAAGTCATGTTTAAATGATTGTGTTTAATGTCAGCACAAGTTGAGCTGCTGTGCAACGCGTCTGGGAACGTTAGTGAACAAAAAGCATCAGGAAGACAGAAACATGGCAGACAGGTCGGGAAATAACGGAGACGTTTATAGCAACAAGATCTCAGACCAGGGGAGAATAAAAATAAAATAAAAACAGTAAGACACGCTGGAGACGGAGAGCAGGAACAGAGAAGGTAAAAACAGGAAAGCTTGAGACTGCAGAGACATTAGACTGGAGGTTCACCTTCAGCAGGAAAACAGCCAAAGCAACAAGATGGATCAAAGCATATAGATGTGTCTGAATGGTCTAGTCAAAGTCTAGACTTGCATCCAATTGAGGATCTTTGTTGCAAGACCATTCAAAGTGAGCTTGGAATTATGCCTTAATTATTTGAGTTGATCTTTCACATTAAATCCTAATGAAAACACATTGAAGTTTGTGACTGGAAGTTGACAAAATGTGAAAAAAAGTGTGTGAATACTTTTCAAAGCACTGTACAAAGAGGTAACTACTGATGGTCTGCTATGTTGTACTTGAGAAATGATGATTATAATCTTTGCACAGAGCCCTGATTTGCACCAAAGCAGCTTAAAAATACCTGTTTATCAAATAACCCTCAAACTACAGCGTCATGCTGCTCTGTGCAGGTCATAACAAGCTCTGCAGAACAATCCGACAGCTGTGTTCAGGACTAACATGCACAGAGCTGACACAGAAACAAGACGGATCGAAAGAAAACACCAAAAAAAGGATCAATAATAATCCTTGTTGTTGTAGGTAGCTTAACTCTGGGATGTGGCGTTTCTGTCTGCAGGAAGACGGTGCTGCCAGAGGACCTAAAGGGAAACCCTGTCACCATCTCTGTGGGAAGACGAATTGGGTTGAGATGGGATTCATGCTCCAGTTTGATTTTACAGTGCATGCAGAACATCTACAGAAAGAAAAACAAACACGTGCTCGTATTCAGAAGGCCTCATGTGTGGATCCAATCTGATCACAGAGGACTTGGTTAAAACCTCCACAAGAATCAGAAGAAATCACATTCCTGGACGAGAACTAGAGAGCAGCACACTGCAAAAACACAAAACCTTACCAAGTATTCCTAGTGGAAACATCTCCGTACACTTAAATAAGGTAAAAATTACTTACAAGTAACTTTTCAACAAGATATAGGAGCTGCTTTTAATAATTATTAATAAAAAAGTTTTAGTTTCCCTGGCAGATTATTTCACTTATTGGAAAAATGTATTGTTATAAAAGAAATAGTCTGTCAGTGGAATTAGAACTGGGTTGCTAGGTGACAGGCTGGGCTTGGCTGGCGTTGCTAGGTAACGGCACAGCTGTCATTGGAACTAGAACTTTTTTATTAATGTTAAGGAATTATTAACTTAAAGACAAACTCCTATATCGTTCTAAAAAGTTACCTCCAACTTATTTTTGGAGTGTCCTAATATATTTACACTAGAAACTAAACCAAAACTATTGTGATTTTGCAGCGTCGGTCATCAGATTAATCTGCTCTTATCTTGTTAGTTGGGGACAAACAGGAAGTGAAGTACTGCCACGCCCGGCTGTAGTTGTGCTGAAGGCGTTGGATCACTAGCTACCTTAAAGGCATCACTTAATCCAATCAAATGCGCTTCACTTTCAGAATACATGCAGCACAGTCCATGTGTCCTGCGTTGTGTTTGCTACAGAAACAATATAAAAACAATCGGCCTTCCAGAGCTTTCACTGCTCAGGCCTAAATATAACATTTTAAATAAGTTTGTTGTTTCTACACACGCATCCAACTGCATCAAGAAAATGTTTGGTTGAAGAAACAAAACAAGGCAATACTGAAGCGGCATCTGATTACAGAGGTGTAACAGCTTTAACATTCCCCTAAAAACAACAACACTGAATTTATGGTGATTTCAAATAACTAAAATAAAAGCAAAAAAAAAAAAAAAGGAAGCAAAATCAGACCAGTTCCAGCAGGGGTCGCTAACGTTACAGAGGGTTAAAGGGCAAATATCATCATATTGAAGAGGCAGAAAACTCAATACTTAAAGTATTTCACCTTCTGTTTGTTTTCAAAATGAATAAGAAACTTAATATTCTGAAACAAAAAGAGCTTTTTAAGCCACGCCCTCTAAAACAGGAAGGTATGACCATATATGGATAACGTATTATAGTTACTGTAGGTAATGTGTTTTCTGCAGTAAGTAAAAATCTTCACCCTAATCACATAAATCTTTTATTTTCTTGACAAAAAATAAAAATTTTAAGGCACAGGTATTAAACTCAAGGCCTGCGGGCCAAATTCAGCCGCCGTAACTATTTATGTGGTCCTCCAGACTGTAGAGAGCCACATAAACTGAACTTTAAGATACCAGTGGTGTACTTAAACACTTAATCAATCTAACAAATCAGTTTTCATTTATATATGACCAAATTTAATCAGTGTGAAAAAAGTTTTAAAAAGTTACATTTTAAGAAGTACTAATTAAACGTAGGTAAGTTCCAACAATTTAAGTTAGTTTTATTACTTCATTATGCAACAACTGGCCCTTCGAAGACATTCATGATCTAGATGCGGCCAAAAGTCAAAATGTTTGGCTTCCCTGTTTTAAGGCAAATATGTGAAAAGAGGAAGGAGTTAGCATGTTTGCTACAAAGATATTCTATAAAATAATAAAAAATTAAGAAATGACTTAAAGTCGACACTCAGCTGCTAGCAGTCGACAGCCAGACCACCAGGTTCACCAGGCTGGAGCAGTTTCTTTTACCAGTAACTGCCTCATCTTTTCTTCACCAGTGTCTGAAGCCACTTGATGCAGACTTGTTGGTTGTGCAGGAAGCTCCACTTCTGCTTTTCAAAGAAGTATGGATGTGAAATTACGCATCTGTTTGCAGCAGCAAGTGTAAACGTTGATTTGTTGGGGGCCATGGAGGGCGACCAGCTGCAGCTTATGTGGATTTAAAGTGATGGAGCCCTAAAACAGCTGAAACGGAGCAGACTAAAATCTCATCATCTAAGAATGATTTGTGCAAAAAATGAAATGAACATGTTTTGTTTAGGCCACAGACCTTCCATTACCTGTTCAAGGAAGGCTTATAGATCATCTTTAATAATAATAATATATGCCCTTTAAACTCAAAAATGATTGTTTTCTTCAATCAGAATTAAAGGGGAAAGTCTGTTTGACAGACAAAATTTTACATCTGGGAAGTAAATTAGATATTTTTAAATTAACAAGATCCATGATTGATGATTCGCACCTCTGATCCCAAAAGGTGGCTTCACAAAAAATGACGTTTTCCCTCCTCCAAAGTCCTTCTTAGGTAATAAGATCCACTGTGATGATCTGGACCAGGTGCTACATAAACACACGGACGTACTGGAAGCTATAATCTGTGCAACACCAGCTAATTCGAGTGACGTAATCCCCACATGTTGGAGACGGATGGATTCTGCCCAGAAGTGAGTAATGTGTGATGGCGGTCTTTGTCCGCTCCGCCGTCCTTCCGCATCCCACGGCCGCACTGATCACTTCCCCAGACAAACGCATTCGCCTGGCCAGATGCTATTCTACCCAGCAGCCATGCGCAGTAGTAGTAACTTCCCCAAGCTTGACAGGCAACCGTGTGTTACAGGCAGATTAGATTTTGTTACAGTTTCACTTCCTTCACGTAATTCCCAGGGAAAGTCCCAAACTGTTTTGTCCTCTTTGATGTGCCTGTGGAGGAAAACGGGATTAAGTGACAGGATTCTGCTGCAGGGAGTTACACTGTCATCCATTACAAACTCTATATGAAGCAATGTGACCCAGTGACGCATGCCTCTCCTTCTGCAGGAGGCTTCACGCATGCTGTGTATGGCAGGCCATTTGAACATAAAATCAATTTCACTGCACCTGCAATCCAGATATCTGAAACTGATTAGATGTATTAGTAAATTAAGATATCGCTTTATTACATTCTGACTAGTATACATGAGGTTAAATTTACTATTAAAGGTGATCAATTAAAAAACTAACATTTTTCATGTTTTCTATTTCAAGCATTTAAATAAAATAGCCAGCTGTTTTTTGGCAATAAGTTAATGTTTCAAAAACCTTTTTGAATGTAACGTTATAAATCAGTAGACGCTGCCCGTCGCTTAGCTACCCCATCCCATTACCTAGCAACCCAAGCTGAGTTCCAGCACGTTTGGTCAGGTGGTTTTACTGCTTTATGTCCCGTACAATGGCTACTGGAAAAGACAGGTGTTTTATTGTTGACTGACCATCCAGAAAACACTCGCTGCGTTCTTATTGGTTGTTTTAATAATCTAAAATTTATTTTAGATTAATAAAATGTCTTCCAATTCCTGTATTAGTGTTTTATTACAAAATTAAAGTTTATTGGTTGACGTTGCATTAATACAATGTGTTATCAGGATGTTACTTGAAAATGGTTTCAAATCACAATATTAATCGCAATAATTACTAAGTACTCATTTCATTTTTAGATTTGTAGAATGTAATTACAGATAAGCCTGTCACGATATCAGATTTTGCTGGACGATAAATCGTCCCAGAAGTTATTGTGATAAATGATAATGTTGTTTTAAGAGAACATAATTGTAATTTAGTACACATTTCATTCAATATAATTTAAGCTTTAAATTCTAGTGAATATTTATTACTGGAACGGTTTTAAATATAAAAAAAATAAATAAACAAAACAACAAATAAATGAATTATGAAGTCTCTC
This sequence comes from Phalloptychus januarius, assembly GCA_902982915.1. Taxonomy (NCBI): domain Eukaryota; kingdom Metazoa; phylum Chordata; class Actinopteri; order Cyprinodontiformes; family Poeciliidae; genus Phalloptychus; species Phalloptychus januarius. The sequence goes on along the minus strand of CADWAE010000242.1, from coordinate 2,358,283 downwards.
TAATCGAAATTGCCCTTCAAAAATGTCTAGTTGAGACCAAAACACCAGACTGGAGACTTTTATCATCCAGTTTTTGGTAGAAAAAGAAAAACAATAAATCGTGCAAATGGAAATTTCATGTGACTGATTTATTGGGACAGGCTGATTTTATGTTAAAATGGTTTGCCATAGACTACAATGTCTGCAAGCCTGTGCTGTCATTATGCAGAAACCCTGTATGGATTAACGACCTGCAGGACGTACCGACAAACCAGCCGTCATCGCATTTTTCCATGACACTGACGAGATCTCCCTCCTGCAGCTCCAGCTCGTCGTCATTCTGAGGCACATAACTGTACAAAGCCTGGAAACTGGAGCGGCGACACAAAGAGCACTTTGTTAAAACCAGCAAACCGGCTAGGTCTAATTAAAGGAGGGGGAGGGGCTTCAGCTGCAAAAATAAGAAATAAAAAAATGAAACTGGTGAAACCGTAATAAATGTCACTCACATTCCACAGCTGAGGCGGCTCGGCTCCGGGCTGCTGCTGTGGGACTGGGGTTGCTGGGAAATGATGAGACATTGTTTACTGGGGTGGGGGTGCAGTCTATGGAGAGAGTCATTATGGTGGTGGGACAGGGTGCTGCAGTACCTCACTGAGGTCTCAGCAATATTCAAGATCTCATTACACACTGCCTCCTGGTGGGAGCAGGAGTCGCCAGAGAGACATACAAGAGTCCCGGAGGAGGCCGAGGTCAGGGGGAGGTATAAGGAGTTAGAAAGAGGTGGGGGAGGGGGGCCCGGTGAGAAGCAAAGGCAGGAAAAAAGGGGAATAGGGCAGTAATCCATTCAAAGGCAGAAGAAAAAGTAGAGATGTTGGTGAAGCCCAGGAGGAGAGGAATGAAACCAGAGTGGGAGCATGGAGACAGGAAACATGAGACCGTTAGTTCATCGTTACAGGATATTAGTCAGTGTGAGCATGCAGACTTAAAGGGAAGCTGGTGGTCACAGATAGACGTTTAAAGGGACAGTATTATGTTTTCCAGGCACATAATGCCAGTTTATAGCACAATTAAAGTCACCTTCAGTTGTCATAAAAATGCTAGATTTTCAAATTTGACTTAAAAACTCGTGCTTCTTCTGAAACTCCACCTTCAGAAAGTTATCACGTTGCTCCTCTATTAACCCTTAACAACGTTTTACCAGCATTTCACAGAGACGTAGCTCCTATTATAAGCTCAGCAGGTTTCTGCTAATTGCTGCTGGCTAGTCTGAAGGAGCTGACTGGGGGATAATAAATGAGATAGAAAGTAATTATTTTTACTTTTAAAGTTAATTTTGAGATAGAAAATCACTTTGTTTAAGTGATTTTAGTGATTGAATGTTTCATAATTTTAACTTTGAAAGCTAAATAATGACTTCCTCGAGTGCGGGGCTAAATCCAACCACTGAATGGTTTCCATGGAGATTAAACGATTTCTTAAAATATGCATGAAAGACTCGAAGCAACACTCCAGGTTTGTTTGTGAGCATTAAACATTGTAAAATGATGGAAAGCTGAAAAAAAGTTAATTTGACATAATTCTGCCCCTTTAAGACAATCATTCATTTTCTTCCTCAGAGTCACATTAATCTGGTTTGTATCAGACATAAAGTTTATTTGTTCATTTATTAGCATCAAACATTAGTTTAAATCGAAGTGGAATAAGGAATAATTCAATTAATCGCACAATGAATTAAAATGAGCTCTATAATTTCCATTCTGATTATTAATAGTTTTTTGACGGGCAATTCTGTCAGCCACCCCACTGAATTTTATAACCTTAAAATTATACACATAAAAACTTATCGCTTGATGATCCTGAAGCCTCATGCAGCTTCCAGGCTAATATAAAGGACTGAGACACGTACAGGAAGCAGCACAAAGATTTACGAACCAGAAGGAAATAATAGCAACTTTCAAAGTTTTAATTTGGGCTTTAAAAGTCATAATTATAAGAAATAAACCATAATTATGAGATACAAAGACATAATTATCATGTTTGTAAAGTCATAATTATAAGATTCAAAGTCATAATTCTGGCTTCCAAAGTCATCATTTTGAGACAGAAAGCAATAATTATGAGACATAAAATTATAACCATGACTTTTAAAGTCATGGTTATAACTACAGCTTATCTACAGCAAATAACTGTAGATAAGCTTTAGATGATTTTCACTCTGTGCCTGTTTGAAACAAATGATCACATGATTTTTACCTGAATTTTTCCAGGTTATTTTGTCTTTCAAAGTCAAAGTTCTGATTTTCTTTTGGGTCTTTATTTTTTCTTTTATGGCAGAAATTGGCTTCCATACACTTTTTAAAATTTTTACATCTATTAGCTAGGACATGCTTTACTGTGCAGCATCTTTTCAATTTTATTAGTCATCTGATATATGAAGGATGGTTTTTGACGCTTAGGAAGAAAACAAATCAAGATTTTCCCTCAATGTCAAACTTTTATGGATGAATTGTTTCTTGTCAAACATGAAGCACAACTTTACACATAATGGAAGTTAAAGATGAAGTGAGTTTAATGGCGTTTGGATCAAAGTGAGATTTTCTTACCGCAAAGGAGTTAACGTTGTTGTTCTCCTGGATGTCGTACGGCATCACGGGGCTCCTGGAGATCCGTCCCAGATGGTCTGCCTCGTTCTTCACAAACTGCAACACACACACATCACCAACGTCTTTTAATAAAAGGTTAGTTGACTGAGCTGAAAACCAACCTCACAGATTTATTCACATAGGGATGCAAATTATTCATTATTGAATTAATCTGAACTAACGATTAACAAATAAGCTGTCATTTTCTTAAAGATCAGAGTTTTCTCTCGTACCAAGATGACCGACCATATTTCCATAACACAAAGATTAAAGTTTTCATATGCTGAATAAAAAAAATCTTTAATTTGAATATTATTTTGTCAGCTGTATTAAATACTGACTGAATAAACAGAAAAAATTTATTTCTTCATATTAATAAACTTACTATTTTCAAAATATGGAAAAATATGAAAAGAATAAAGCATCTGAAACACTTAGTTAAAGAGATATTAATAAAGAAGTACCATCTGTGGTTGTTCTTCAAGGAAAGTTAAAACCTCGCTCGATTAAATTAATTAACTCAAAAGATCTCAAAATCAACCTTGCTGTGTAGGCGCCATGTTTCTTACTATATGTCTCCGTTAAATTCACCGCGTTTCTCTCATCACATCCTCACCTTTGAATGAGAAGTTGAAGCTCGGCTGAATAAAGCGCTATTAATGTGAATCTTAAGGAGCTTATCGTTTATATTTCAAAACAGAACCGCATCAAATGAATTTTTCATCCCACACCGGACTGTTTGGGCCGTTGCCCGTTCTGGTTCGGCTGCCATCTTTGTATCTGTATCAACGGACTCCCTGCTTCAGGACGACCAGCGGCGCCCTCTGCTGGATGAAGGCCAAACTACAAGAAGGTCGAAGCGGCCGTTCTTAGTGGAACGATTGGAACAAATTTTAATCTAATAAACCATATATAATAAACCAATCGTAGGCCGATTAATTGTCTGCATCCCTAATTAACACACATGAAACATATAAATGGTCACCTGAATAAACTTCCAAAGTTCAGTAGCAGCTAAGCTATCGATGCAGCTAAGCTATAGTTAGCATTTCATGTTAGCATCAGTCTCATAACTTGTCTTGGCAAAACTATCTTTAACGATCTCAACTGATCGCAATTTTCATATCCTCATGTCAGGAGTTGAACTGGAACGTTTCTTCTTTTCCTGAAAGGGGTTCACAGCGATGAAATGCAGGCACACAAACACCGCAAAACCACTGAATGTTAGTGACACACATCCGCATGCATTGCACTAGTCTCGGTCTCCTGCGAAGACCAGCAGAACTCTGTGCAGGTGCAGGTCAAACCCGCAGTGCCTTGAAAAATTATGCACACCCCTAAAACATTTCCACATACAACCACTAAATTCAATGTTTCAGCTTCATTTGAGGTTTTACGTGATGAAACAGAAAATAGAGCATTTTTGAGGAATGGAAGCGAAAATTATGAATTGTTTTTGTTAATGGTGCGAAATGTGAAACAAATGCAATAAAATGTAACAAACACAGAAAATAAAAGCAAAAACCTCCAATTAACACAAATGTAAATTAAATATACTGCTGGAAATCAAAACAAAAGAGAAATAATGCAAATAGCGAAAAGAACAGGAAGTATGGAACGCTGCAAACCAATAGGAAGTCCTCCAAACCACCAGGGGGAGTCTGGAGTAGGTAATACTACCTACGTAAAGATGCTCCTGTTCTATATTATAAATGACGCCAAGCATTACACTCTTTTTCTTTTCGTCTCTAATTTAAGCTGCTCTCTTACTTTAAGTCTCAATCAGATAAAATATTTGCCACGTTTTTGCAGATTTTTCTTTGACTCCCTTAAGTTTTGTTTATGCAATGTTAGAAATACATTAAAAGATGCAAATTAACAATTCAATTCCTCTTTTGAATAAGTAAATAATATTTTATTGCTTAAAATGCTGTAACACATCATTCCTTTTGTAGCATGAATGATTTTTGATTTTGGTTGCCATGGCAACATATTAGGACACCACTGGGTTCAGAGGTTGTGAATACTTTTCCAAGGCGCTGCAAAAGTAATGGGCACACATAAACTGCTACTCTAGGGAGGTCAAAGGTCGTTTTGCAGTGAACACCACACACCATGCAGGTGGTACCTCTGCAGGGCTACTCTGTCTGCTGCCCCTGGCCGCCCGGCCCCGCTCCCCCTCCGCGCTCTCCCCCTCACTCAGCCAGCCTTCAAGCACCGGCCCGCCGCTCGGGCTCACGCTGCGTGACAGGAAGTCCTCTCCCTGTGGTGGAGTGAAGGTGAGGAAGGGCGTGGCCGAGCTGGGCCTGGGTGGGTGCGGCGGTGGCAGCGGGGAGGCGGAGGGAGATCCACTCGGAGGAGACGGCATGGACCTCGGGCGAGACGGAGCGGCGGGGGGAGCGGGGCAGCGGCAGGGGGGAGGTGGTGAGGCGATTACGATACAGCTTTTTACACAAGATGGAGGGAGCAGAGCGGGAAATAAAAGATGAGAAAAATTCACCAAAACAACAACAAAAAAAGAGAGATGAAGTGAACATAGAGAGGCAGAGGGACATAACGAGAGCTGGGCGATTTAAAAATTAAATCTCCATTTTCTTTCAAATATAAAATAAAATAAAAATTGCAAATGACAGAAAATATTTTCAGAGATTCAAAATTTTTGTTTTAATTGTTTAATGTCCATCTACCTGAGTTCTACCGTACAGTATTAAGGCCAGGCTACAAGAATATTTGCTTAATTACAAGAATAAAGTCATAGTATTAGTAGGGCTTCAGATATTACTGAAAAAAGTAGCATTATATAAGTGTTTCATATCAGTCAATATCAATAATTATTGGTTAGTTTTTTACTTTTAAATGTCTGAAATACTGCCAGACTGATAGGTGACCTTTCCTGTTTTATCCACAGTTTTTTATTTGGAATTTTTAACCAGTTATGAGGCACGGTGTCAAAAACCTGAAACTGTTGCTGCGCAGATTACTCAACAAAGTTACCTGTGCACCAACTTGTGGTTGCTAGGTAACCACAAGTTTCTCAAAATGTTGCTAGGTAAACAAAAAGTAACCAAAAAGTGACATAAACCTTTGGTTAGTGAGCTAGTTGATTCCACCAACCTAGCTTCTCCAGTAGTGAGAGGCTGAACGGCTATTTATAATCTGATCCTGATGAGATAAAATATTTATCATTCCCTGTAAAACCAATACCAAAGTATAACTTCACAAAATTCCCAACTAGGCCTGTCACAATAACAATTTGTCCCAGAAATTGTTGCAATAAACTATATTCATATTATTCATATCAAGTAGAAATAATGCAAGTTCACTTTTTCCAAAGCTAATAAACCTTAATTTGGTGAAGAGTTCTTAGTATTGGAACTTGAAGGATTTAAAAAATAAATAAATAAACAAAACAACCAAAAACAATAAAGAAACTACAAATGAAAATTACACACAACTGAAGCTATAAATAAAACAGATTAAGAAGTCTCTCTAAACAAAATTTTAGTTAAAAAAATACCAATCATCAGAGTGGAAGTTAATTATTAATTTTAGTTTATTAAGCAATTAATTGCTTATTGTGACAGGTTTATTCTCAAAATTGCTCATGTTTACTTTTTGCTATTTTTCACATAAAATTACTACCTCATCCTCCTAATATTCCAACTTTATTTTTGAAATAATAAGACTTTATTTGCATAATAAAGTTGTAATATTTTGTTGTAGCATTTACTTGAATTCAGAGTAAAAATAAATAGAAGCTGTAACCCAGGCTTGTCAAACAAGATGGCCGCCCTGGACTATGGGAACCCACAGGTAGAAATCCAGATTTTCCAAATATTAAAAATGTATTTCTCGCCCAGTCTTAACACGGCCCAGATAACGGCGATGAGGCTGACCTGCGGCGAGGCGTTGGTGCTACGCTGCGGCGAGTGGCTGACCGGCGGGTCCGGGTAGTCCACGCCGTTCTTCACGCGCGGCCGCTTGTGGACTTCCACGTAGGTGACAGGGAAGATGCCCTGTCGATTGGTGCCGGAGATTTTCCCCTCGTACCAGTTCTCATCCACTCTGCGGATCAGCGTGATCCGCTCGCCCTGCAGAACCACCAGGTCAGAACCGTTCCACTTCAGTAATATTTTTACTACAGACAGATGATTCACCTTCCTGAAGGACATCTCCACCACAGTGTCTCCCTTAAAGTTGAAGCGGGCGACCGCTTCTCCGTACTCCAGAACCTGGACCGGGGCGCTTTTCTTTGGCTGGGCTTTCTCTGTCGGAGGCAGGAGCTGCAACATGAAATCACTAAAGGTGATTTATCGTACGTTAGGAGGTCTATGGGCGATCAGAATTAATCATCAGATCTCAGTCTTTACTGCTGCAAACCAAAAAAAATAAACTGGTGAAGCACCGTTTGACCGAAGGAGGCGGGACTGTGAAGGTTTTAGACATAATATCGCAGAACTAAACAAATTTACAAGAAAATGTCAAAATTCACACAGAAACCTAAACATAGAACCCTAAATATCCCATTTAGACATCAGCATAAATCGTTGCTTTAGGGTTTAGTTCCACCTATTGTTCTTCCTTGAACAGATTAGGATAGGTCTATGGTCTAATCAAAACATTGCAATTAAATTTTTCTACACAAAATCATTGTTAAGTAATGAGATTTTGATCTGCTCAGTTTCAGAATGAGCTGCTTTATTTTATGGCCTCTTGTCAGTTTAAATCCAAATAAATTGGATTTAAAGTTCTGGCTGCAAACAGATGCGCAATTATGCAATTGTACATCTTTGAAAAGCAGAAGTGGAGCCCCCTGCATAATCAACAGGAATGCAGCAAACGGTTTCTGGTTTCTTAGCCGATTGAACCAACCTCAACGTAACTTCGTGGGAAAATGCCGACTCTTCCATGATGTTCGCCTTCATACCAGTTCTGATCAACCTGTCGGATTATGTACACAATGTCCCCCTTTTGAAACGGTAATTCCCTGAAAAACACAAACAGCAAACTTTATTAGTTTTGAAAAACGACTGGCTATTATCATTATTCTGATGATTTTCACCTACTTTAGGCTTTCTGCTCTGAAGTCAAAGCGTGCCATGGCTGGAGTTCTCTGTGTAGAAATGACAAAATCACGAGCAACGTCGTCAGTTTATCAAAAGATTTTCCAACATATTTTAATCGGATTGTTTTTCTGGCTCTTAGATGGCACGTAGTAACAAAAGATCTTCCTGGGTCGTGTTGGGATGATTTTATTTTTTCAGTTTTGACTTGAAACAAAAAGTAAAGTGGAATAAAAACACTCAAAACTGTTTAGAGTAACATCAAATACTTAGGAGAAAAAAACTCAGTTATTCTTTGCTATTCAAAAGTCTTAAAATTTGCGAGAACATTTTTTTATTTTCATTAACTAAATGATTAAATTCATGATATTAGAACTTACATATCCTCTTAGATTATCAGATTCAGAATTGCTTTGTCACTATGCAAGAAAATGCAACAAAATTAATATTTTAATTTAAAGTCAAACATTTGTGTCATAAAATGTCAGAATCCTCTCAGATCTAAATGAATCTTGTTTTTGTTTTATTTATTTCTGTTCACAAGAATATTTTCTCAATTTCAGTTTCTGTTATTTTGAAAAATGTCTTGCTAAGTGAAATATTCTGCGGGTGGAACTAGAACTCAGTTGCTAGGTAACGAGTTGGCCTGGGCTGGCGTTGCTAGGTAACGGCACAAGGACAGTTGACTAAAATAATCTGCCAGTGGAACTTCTAGTTTTTCATCAATATTAAATAATCATTGACTTAAAACAAATTTCTATCTTCCTGAAAAGTTACTCTTAAGTTAGTTTTGTCTTATTTCAGATGTACTAAGATATTGTCACTAAAAACTAGACAGAAATATTTATCTATCAGTGTGCAGAAAGTCCCCCTCTTCCTCCTTCCTGCCTGCAGCGGTGATAAGATTCGACCCTGCGCTGTACCTCCACGCCTGATTTCCGTTTCTCGGCGTTATCTGTGATGTTGAGCAGGTCTCCGAAGCGCTCGTTGGTGATGAACTGGTGGTGCGTCGGCACAATCCCCGTGTGCCTCCGGGACGCAATGTCGGCCTCTTCCTGCTCCCGTTTCAGCCGCCGCTGCTCCTCCAGGATTTTCTGTCAAGAAAACAAAACAGAAAGCTGCATTTCTGTTGCAAATTTCAAAAAAATCAGCAGACATTTTATCAATGAATTCACCTCTTTGTCCCCATGACGCTTCCTCAACACTTCATCCTGGCTTTCCCCGTGAGCTGGGGACGAGTCTGACAGAAACAGCAAAATGATTTAATCGCTAACTTTACATTACATAACAGTCATTTTAAACTAAAATTTTGCAGTTACCTCCTCAATTCTAGTCAACTGAATGAAAGGAAATACTATTGTAAGCATGCACACATCAAATGATCACAAAAAACAAAGTACACTGCAAAAGACAACATCTGCATGCAGATAGGGATGAAAACAATGACCAAATGCTGGAAAAAATATATAGAATTACAGTAACCTGCAGTAAAAAAAATACAAAATCAAAATGAAGTTATGAGCGCATTGATAGTGAGTGACCAATATTTTTTCAAACTTTACATTTAGGTCATTAATTTATCAATTCCCAAACAGGAAATATCTAATCTGTTTGGGAAGTAAAGATGGACGACGTGTCAAAGTAAAAATGTCGGAAAATCAAAATGAATATTATAAAGCGTCAGTAAGGTTATAATGGATATTAAAAGCCTGTAGATCTCTGCTAACATGCCTGGTTTCTATGACGAAGGAAAAAAACTCATTTCAAAACTTAATTGTAACCTATGACCCCACCTGCTTCATGTCTGCATGCGGTGAGCAGGTGGAACCAACGCTAAATTTCCTGTTTGTGCGTCAATTTTTGCCAAAAAGCTAATTCTGATGAGCTAACTGGGTTCTTTGTATCAGTGTTGTGCTACAGTTTTCTAGCGGTAAAAGCCAGCACCAAACCATGATACTGCCACCATCATGGGGTATTGTGTCCATTTGCAGCATTTGTTACATTTTCAGGTGCTGTCGTTCTCCTTCACATTTCCCTGTGGCAGAGAAGCCAAACCAAACCTGCTCCCCTCCTCACCTGTGGGGGCGCTGCACCAAGGACCACTGGAGGAAACGAAGAAGATGCGAAGCACAATTTCCTCCTTCACCAAATGCAAATAGATTTTAGCTGTTGTAGGATTTCTCTTTTGTCTTCGGTAAAAAAAACACAAGTTATTTCTCCCGTTAGTGCTAGACTAATGTGTTGGTTTTGGTTGTATTTACCCAGAATGCCCGGTGCTGTAGTCCACTTCCTGTTTTTGAAGTGGTCTCCGGTCTGCTTAGTGTTCACATAGCATTCAAACTTCACCAGAGTTCACACCAACCAAATCGAGACTGAGGTTTGTAAGTGGACCAGAGTTCACTTTTTTGGCCAATTACATGTTCACACCTCCAGGTCAATAAATCTGGAGGTGTGAACATGGAGATTAATCACATTTTTGGACTTTCTTCCCCACCAATTCTTTTCTGGATTAATGTCAGCACGCTCAAGGCGGCCATCTTGTTTCACAAGCTTATTTAACAGCTTCTTTTATTGGAATAGTAGGCAGGATGATTCTTCTTTCAAGAATACAATCGTAGTAATGTGAGATTAAAATCTTAAAATTGCCAGAATAAAGTTGAAACATTAGGGGAAGGAAGTGGTAATTTTACTCCAATACAAAAAATAAATTTTCCAAGCATTAAAAAAAATTAAAACTAAATTCTCTTGTAATTTTAAGACGTTTCTCTGGTAAAACTGTTTTTATTCTGACAATATTATGACTATGTTCTCAGAATTTCACAAAAATTCTCAAAAACTACACTCAGATGTAAAGCTCAGAAGCAATGATTGGAGTAACAGCCACTCATTGAATTTTTTTCTGTCATTTATAATTTCTTATTTAGAAAACAGGGGAAGAAAAACATCTATTGAAATTGGTTCTGGTATGAAATAAACTGGAGATTTTATTTTTATCTCCCAGCTCTACTCTCTGTTGATGTGAGACTGAACTTTATGATGGGGAACGAATGGCTGTCATCCCAAGTTGTTTTGGTATTTCCTTCCTAAAAGATGCAGTTTGAGTCACATTGCAGGTGAAAAGTTTCAAAATGATGCTTCATCATCTTTAATGTCACAAAAACCAGGCATTTTAGCAGCTTTCTCTTTACATTCGTAATGTTTGGTTTTTAATTTTCAGGTGAACTTCAGGTGTTTGCTAATCTACAGCAGGCATTTATTATAACTTGTTAATATGTGATGCTTTCACAGCTGTCAGGACTCTAATCTGATCTGCAGAAGATATATATGTATGTTACCAAAGGCTTCCTGAACCTCCTACTGTCAGTGAAGTGTTTGGATGAGTGAACGCCGTGACCAAAGTGGTGCTAGTTAGTGTTTAATAATCAAAGACAGCTGCACAAAAAGTCTTCATAAAGGAGAAAATTGGTTTGTTTGCAATTTTCAGTGTACAAAGGGTTCAATAATTTTGATTTTAAGTTAAGTAGAGTTAGCATAATGGTGCTAAAAACAGAGTTGTATACAGCTAAGGTATGTTAAGCTAAACAGGCTAATTGTGTGGCTAGAAAAATTAGCCTGTGTCGTAAACCACCAAAACAAACCTCAGAGTTTTATCTGCTAAGCAGATTAATGTGTTTTCTTTGGATAAAAGTTAAATAAATGTTCAGTGTGATCAGTTTCAGGGCCAAAACTGCAACATTTGTTACATTTTCAGCTGCTACTGTTTTCTTTTTCACTGATCTTTCCTGGTGCAGCGCCCCTACAGGTAATGAGGGGATCTGCATATTCTAACTAGTTTGGTTGGTTTGATACAGTGTAGCGTTAATCAAACCGATTCTACCAGAAGGAGGATTATAATGCATGCTGGGTAAATTGTTTGGGTAAATTGAACCAAAACAAACCACAAGTTTAGACTCGTGGTTTGTTTTGGTTCAATTTAACACCACTCCATTTTTGTTTATATTTTATGAAGAAGGAAGATGCGCTTGGTTTTTGTGTTGTTTCCTTCAGTGGTTCTTGGTGCAGCGCCCCCCCCAGGCGAGGAGGGGAACAGGCTTTTCAAAGGGTTTGGATTGTTTGCCAGTGCAATGAGAGAGAACCACAGCAGCTGAAAATTAAACAAATGTTGCAATTTTGATCCCCAATTTAACCAAGTCTACCAAACTATCAGATGTGAAAACACCTTTAGACTGCAATACCTTTGGATTGCCGTGCATTTAGATGAAATCGTAAATTTCTACATAACCTAGGCCCATGTTTGAGAGTTCTCATTCACAGTGAAAATGGAGGATGGACAGTTCCCTGTCACTTAAACACACCACACAGACTGGAAATGAGAGGACGGTGGAGTTGCTGTGTGGAGGAGGAAGGTGAAGGTCAATGAGAGACCACAGAGCAGTGAAAGGGATGGAGTTAGCGACCTCTATGGTGAGTTGCCAGTAGGTTCCCGTTGGCGTCAAACACCTGGCCGTTACTCGGCCGCTCCGTCCCGTCACCCTCCAGCTTCTCCACGACCTCCAGGGAGGAGAGCCGCCGTGGGATGAGGGGCCTCTGGGCGCGCGCCGTCACCCTGGTGGCCAACAGCGTCCGTCGGGTTTGGTGCGGCTGCGGGTTCTTCCGTAACCTGAACGGCGCCGGGCCCATGAGGAAGAGGTTTCCTGGCAGCATGGCCTTCCTCTCCACAGCGGCCGGTTTGTCCTGCTGCCTCTCGTGGCGCAGGATGGTGGTGAAGCGGGTGTAGGAGGCTGGGCAGGCGCCTTTGCACTTGCTGGGCTTGAGGAGGAGCGGATGGTTCAGGTGGTGCAAGTGGTGGTGGTGGTGGTGGAGCGGAGGGGTTTTGGATCCGCTGAGGATGTGCTCCACTTCCTGTCCATCCCCCGACGAAGCCGCCTCGTCCTCTGGAGATGAAACCCTGGAGTTCCCGCCGTCTGCCACAGCGCTAACGTCCGTCGTTGTGGCTCCGATTGTCAGGAGCGCCTCGGCGGACACGGCGGACACCACGCGGTCAGGGCTGCGGTTCCGCCCAGAGTCCAGGGCGGGCAGCGACGACGAGCGGCTGGGGGCGGCGCCTGACCGCTGGATCATTGTTTCAAACTCACTGACCCGTGATGAGACGTTGTCCCGTCCGACTGGCCCAACCGACTTCTCTGTGTCGCTGTTGGCTGCCTCAAACAACGAGGTTAGGTTGCGGACGCTGCCGTGTGGGCTGCAGCCGACCGAACTGGGCCGCTGAATGTGATGCATGGAGCGGTACAGGCTGGAGAACCCGGACGCGCTCCGTCTCACCGCAGGGGAGACGCTCCGGTCCTCCTCTTCACCAAAGCGCCCTGGGTAGATATCCTCGCAGCTGTGAGACTTTGGCTGTCTGGTTCCGTCGCTCCTGCAGTCCTGGCTGTCACCACCAGGGGGCAGCAGCTTGGGCTTGAACTTTGAGGGTAGGATCTGCGGTATGCAGGCTTTGGCAGCGGATAGGGGCTTCTTACTCTTACACTGGTCACCTATTGCATTACTGGCAAGAACCGTTCGACTATTTACAGAGGAGCAGGGTGAAATTAAACAGCCATTCCCACCTTTATAATCCACTGGCAAGCATGCAGGACAACAGAATAAACAACATATTAGATTACAACGGTCACAAAGTTTACACACAGAAACAGTTTGAGTCTGAGCTAAAAACCAAATTCCATCGAAAGTGGATGAGAGGAAGCAGACTTGATGCTGCGAAGATCAAGTAGATGTTTACTGCATGGTAAGAATGAAATCAGGAGGATTTCGCTCTCTGGCAGGAAACTACGGTGGCCCGGAAGGTCAAACCACATCAGCAAATCACTAAACACAAAGGCAAATTGAATATCACAACAAAATATTCAAAAACACAAAACATTAACACCCAAAACTACAAATTAAAAAAAAACGTAAAAAACAAAAAATGAAGGGTTTTCTTAAGAAAATTAACTACAAACTACATAGTCTGTAGTTGTGTTTAGTGATCTGTTGATGTGGTTGGACCTTCAGGGCCACCGTAGGAGCCTGTGTCGTCGACACAACGAGGGAACAGACGGCGTTCAAACAGCGACATGCCATGAAATGCCATGTGATGTTGGAGGCTGTTTAAGCTAGTTAGAGCTAAAGGCTAATCGTGTTTATCCAGTTCAGACTCAGACCTCGTTGTGCTGTTTCAGGTGATCGATCAAAGCAAAATGGAGAGTAATTGTGAAGTAGAAGGAAAAGGATCAGGGCTGAAACGCAGCTAACGGTTTAGTTGGCAGCGCTGACCACTGAAAACCATCCATAATTTTCCTTTCTCTTCACAGTTCTGTGCTCGTTTGTTTTGGTCTGTAAAAAAAATCCCCACAACATAAAGTGAAGTTTTTGGCTAAACTTTAATAAAATATGGTAGTGTTATAGTTTCTAATGTTGCTTTCATATTTAATGTTTGCAGAATCTGCAGGCGGAGCCGTTACCACGCTGCTTCCCTGAGTTTGTGAATTAAAAATACATCCTGATCCGGCTGCCCTGCAGTTAAAATCTGCTAGGAAAAGCTTGAGTCAGCGCCTGGTGACTCATGACTGTGATCCAGATGGTGCTGGGAAATGACACAACACTTTCACGCGCTGCGAGGCTCCGGCGCGGAGCGAGTGACCGATCTGCCACATTCAGGAAAACACACGCCGAGGAGGATGACTCTGCTTTTTATTCATGAGCAGGAGAGAAAAGAGTCTCTCCTGCTCATGAATGCAGCAGGAGTCAGGGTTTCATTGTTTGTGAACAAAGACTGAGGGCTGAAACAATCGGATTAATCGTGATTAATCAAATATTGAATTAACTCAGTTCAATTCAAGTTTACTTCTATAACACATTTGGTCAACAAGGCAGTTCAAAGTGCTTTTTGTCATAGAAACATCACAGAGTCGCTAGTTGTGACTGTAATTCGGTAATCGATTAATTGCGAACTGGACTCAAAAATGGGCATTTGGTGAAAAAAACCAACATTCAAAGCAGTGATTAAGTCAAAAATGACTGATCAGAAGTAACTGGCTGCTACTTTCCCTTTAAACACGACCGAAACAATCAGTCATGATTAGTCAATTATTGAAACAATCAACTAACTACTTTAGTAATTTATTAATCGTTAATTGTACAAACTGAAAAAAGGCCATTTGCTGACAGAACAACAAGTTGTAAAGTTTTAGCTTCACTTGGTTCAGATTTGTTATTTAAAAAAGGTTTGGGATTATATGTTTATTTGTCTCTTAATGTATTTATAACATATTATAAAAAAGTCATCAGTAGTTAAAAGAGAAATCTGTAGAATGTATACTTTTTATGCGATTAATCACCAGAACAATCGATTACTAAACTAACTGTTAGCCGCAGCCCTTTAAATATTGGATCTTTTAAAAGCCTCAGACTGAAACACATGATGGAGTGTTTGGTCTCTGACTTTCTTTGGGCTTGTTTTCTCTGCTTCATGAGCAGCGAGTGACTCAAATAACCCAGGTGGAGCCTCAGGCAGGAGCTGCATGTTAGTCAGTTGACTGGATGGGTAATTTTTCACACTGCGTAGCTCCACATCTGCTTCCAACAATCCCAGCATTAGGGTTATAATTATCATGCAGTTCGGCTTTAAAAGTGTTAACTGTTGCATGTTTACTCGGTACATTGGGTCAAAGTGTCCCCGCCTTGGATCTGCGCTCCCCTCCACCCCCGGCTCTGGCATTCCAGCTCCTGACCCCACACTGACAGCTGACTTCCTCATGCCCGCCCACCCTGTTTATCTCCCTGCTCTGTTTATCTCTCCTCATCCATACCCGCTGTGCCTGGAGACCAGCTGGGCGGCAGGGAGGGAAAATCCACAAGGTTGGGTTTCAAGACAACTTCAAACCAGTCAGAAAATAAGCAAAAGATCCACAGCCGCATCGAAATAAATGATCATCAGAAAGTTTGTTATTTTAGCTAGTTGTGACAGAACGCAAAGAATTTTAGAAAGTACTTTTTGGTCTAATTTCTACTGCAAATATCTTCTAAAATAAAAGAAAACTAACCTACAAGTAACTTTCCTGCAAAAACCTGGAGTTTGTTTTCAGTCCATAATAACAAAATAAAGTACCAGCTCTGCTGGCAAATAATTTTATTGCATCATAAGGAAAATTCCTTTTTATAAGTGAAATAATCTCAGTGGAACTGGAACTCGGTTGCTAGGTAACGGGCTGGCTTGGCTGGCGTTGCTAGGTAACGGCGCAGTGCCCATTGTCTGTGAAATAAGTGAAATAATCTGCCAGGGAAGTTTTTCACTATGATTAAGGAATTATTGACTTAAAACCAGTTTCCATATCTTCCTGAAAAGTTACCTGTAAGTTAGTTTTATCTCGTTTCATATTTGCACTAAAAAGGCAACCAGTAATACTTTGAAAAGTTTGTTTCCGTTGCAGGTGTGTTAATGGTAGTTGAGTGGAAGGAAGAACTGTGGTAGAAAATTTGTAACAGGGATTCAAAGTCTGTTCTACTGTCATACTTGTGGATTTAAAACAAATCATTTGGGATATCGGTGTATTGAACTGGAAGCATAAATAACCTTTTCAAAGTAGCTTCTTGCCAAAACAAGCTTCCAATCCCTGTTGGTTGTGAACATTTTGACCACAGTTTTTCCTCTCTCTCAACTTTCCATTGATATGGTTGGATACAGCCCTCTGTGAGCAGCCAGTTGCTCCGGCATTGACCTTTAATTATTTATTTATGGCAATTTGTGGACAACATACAACATAACATGACCTTTTTGTATTAAAATGCATTTTATTTTATTTTACTGTGAGTCTATTTGCTTTAAAATTTTGCAAAAAGCTTTTATTGCCTTTTATTTTGCTGCTGTTGCACAGAAATTTCCCATTGTGAGAAAATAAATTATATTTCTATTCTTATCCCTGTAGCTTCTGCACTTTCTATTTTAACACACTTTTTTCTTCCACTCAACTTTCCATTATTATCAATGTAATCACAAAATGAACTGAAATATGGACTTCAAATATATATCACGCTGTGCAAGATGAATCTTTTATTTTGCGAGTTTTCACTTTGATTTAAAGTTTGTTAAGATGAAATACTAAGGAGAGAAATGTGTCCCAATATTATTGCAAGCAAAGAAAATATTTAAAAAATGGAAATTTGAGGAAAATGGATTTAAAAATTGAAACTATGAAAAACTTCTCAATCAAGAAAATATTTCTGAGAATAATAGCATATAATTTATGCAGTTCCATATGTTTTAAGATAAACTTTTTATTAAAAAAAGAAAAGAAAAAAGAATAAAAATGAGCAAACTGCATAAATGTATGCAAGATTTTATCCTAAAATCTTGTTTTTTGATTGAGAAGTTTTTCAAATTAAATTTGTAGGAACATGTTCTTTGTCTGTTATAATGTTGGAACTAATTTATTTCCATAAATGACAGAAATAAATAAACTTCCTGATGATTTCCTGGTTTGTAGAAATGCATCTGTAGGCGGTAATGAGTGCTGCGAAGTGATTGGCCGATAATGTGTAATCCAACAGAACAGCTGAGCGAATCACATGCATCCCTATCTGGAAGTTTCAACATTTTTCAATGTCTGCAGCTTTCAGAGCTGTTTACACTGCAAAAACACAAAATCTTACAAAATACTTTTAATCTAATCTCCAGCGCAAATGTTTTAGTACAACTGAAATAAAACAAAACTAAAGCAGGAGCTTGTTTTAAAGCTGCAGTATGTAACTTTTACAAAAATGTTTTTTTCTATTCCAATCAGAGCCAGGAGGCAGATCTTAACGTTGTTAATCAATTTTGTGTACATGCTGCTAAATGTTTTATTGGCAGACAAACAACTCACCATCATAGGAAAACTGTTTATAAGCCATCACCGGTGGCTATGCTAACTGATCTTTATGAACCGTTTGAAAGAAAGTTTGTTTCAGTTTATTTTCTACATGTAGCCAAAGTAGTCAACCTAAATTTCTTTATTGTTTATTTTACATTGGCTATTCTACTGACTGAACAAATTGAAGATTTTTTACATGTTTGACCAAGTTTCTGAAGATACTGGTGCATTTAAGTTACTAAATAACTTAAATTATTTAGTTATTTAAGTTACTAAATAACTTAAATGCACCAGTACAGTTATGTCTGTGTTAAAAAAATAAACATTTTAGGCCAGTTCAGCTGTTTTTCTGAATCAGCCGATACTAAGCCGACACTTCATCAGAAGTGAAAAAAGTGGATCGTTTTATGGGTAAAATGTTTTTGTGCCAGTGGAACCAGAATCTTTTCATCAATATTAAGGAATTATTTACTGAAAAAGTTCATATTTGATGCCATAAACTTATAATTTAGTTTTGTCTCATTTCAAGTGCAATAACGTATTTTGAACTAATCTCTAGATAAAAATACTTGTTCATATTTTGTGTTTTTGCAGTGGGCGGCCATGTTTGATGCTGAGCTAGCGTCCTACCTTTAGAGGAGGAGGAGCTGCCATGGCGCTTGTTTAAAGCCCGCAGGCCTTGCAGGGGAATGTCGCCGCCCTCCAGGACGCTCTTGTAAACGTGTCGGTCGCATTCTGGAGCGGCGGGCTCGCCGGAGGACGACCCCCCGTCCTTCTCCGCCTCGTTGTGTCCAGACTTGCTAGAGGAGCTGCGCCGCAAACAAGAGAGAAAGAGAGAGAAAGGTTAATCAGACACAGCCGGGATGCTTCCATATCGTTATTTATTTCAGTGATTTATGGAGAGAAATTTGCTCCAATACTGTTGAAGGCGAGGAACATGTTTCAAAAACTGAAATAAAACAAAAAAGCATTTAGTTTGAAAAACTAAATCAAACACATTTTGAGTGTAATCCACAACATGAAAACTATTAAGTTGAACATACATTTATGCAGTTTGTGATTTTTATATTTTTTGTAAATTACTTTCTTTTTGCAAATTTTTCTGATTTTATAAAAAAATTTGGGAAATCTGAAAAAATAAAATGCACAAAAATAACTTGCAGTCCACCATTTTCCAGATTTATTTAGTTTTCATCACTTTCTCAGATTTTATGTTTGCTAATTTATTCAAGTATTTTTTAATTATTAAAAAAAAAATTTTTAAATATATGAAAAAACTGAGACAATGAAACGAGCAAAAATAACTTGAAGTTCACTTTTTTTCAGACTGAATTTTTTTAATTACTTTTCAGATTCTCCTATTAAATTTTTACTGTTTTCAAAGTTATTTTTTTAAAAGAAAAAAAAAATAAAAAAATAAAATGAGCAGTTTACTATTTCTCCAAATTCATAATTTTTGTAATTATTTTTCAGATTTAATTTTATTTATTACTTTTTTAGATGTAATTTTTTTCCTAATTGAAATATTATTCTGAAAACAAATAAAATAAAAATCTGTAAAACTAGCAAACTACATTATTATGTACACATTCAAAATGGAACAAACATCCTATTTCTTTGATTGAGAAGTTTTTCCTTTTTTTTTTAAATGCATTTTTCTCAAATGTAACTTTTTGAAACATGTTCCTGGGCTGCAATAATATTGGAACTAATTTCCCTCCATAGTTTATTATTTTTAAGAAAAGAAAGAGCCATCAGAGAAGTGGGTAACGCTCCGTCATATGGGCCTCATTAAGGGGATTCTGGGTAAGTATGTGAAATACTTGTGGGATGTGATGTAATTAGAGTGGGAAAAAGCCCAGAGTGGGATTCAGAGCGAAGGCAGAGAGGAGACTTGTCTGCATTGGGAAGTATTTCCATAAATATTCCCTCAACATTCCCATCCGGTGCATCAGCACCTGGGTGACCTCCACGCGCTGCTCAGTCTGTCCTCATTCTGGTGAAAAGCTGCGACACAGAAGCGTTTTTAAATTGCTGAGCAACAGGAGGGGAAATATCCTCAGCGCTGGCATGGCATCGGCGCTGGGTGTGCAAGAGGAATTCACGTAAATGCTTCTGTGGCTGATTTACGACCAGATTTAAAATAATCTCCTGAGGAGCTTCTAGTAAAAGCAAACGCCAAGCAGCAAATGTCCTGCACTTCCCTGCTGCACATCTTTAGACTGGAGTGGATTTATTTATGACTTTTGAGGATTCTGCCATCATTAGATCCCAAAACCCACATAACTCTAGTTTACAACCTTTGCTGATCACTTTTCATTAAACATGATGGGAAAAATGTCAGGTTTGTTCTGTTTTTGCTCTTTTATCAAACCTAAACATCTAAGATCAATCAACACTTCAAAAACACAAAACCAAAAACTCTTTGGTCTAGTTCCTACTGCAAATATCTTATTACACTTTAAACAAGACAAAACTGATTCATAACTCGCCGGTCAAACATCAGCACCGATGTGTGCGGGTGCTGAGGGCAGAGTGGCGATCCGTTACATCAATCCGCCAAACCCAGCCAAAGATAATTTGGCTGCGTTTGGCCAAATTAATTAGATAATTTTTGCCAAACTGAAAAGTTCTCAGTTAGTTTTGTCTTATGTGTATTAAGAAACCAGACAAAACCAGTGTTTTGATTTTGCAGTGCAGTGTTTGCAGTAACTGCGGGGGAAGTTTGATCCACTCTTTGCAGAATTATTTTAATTCAGCCACATTCAGTGGTTTTGAGCTAAAACCCTGTTCCACACTTTAACTAGGCCACTTCAGGATTTTCATTAAATCATACAAAGTTGAACTTATTGGTGCACTTTGGACTCTACAAAATACAATTAATTATTTCCTGAAGGGCCAAAATGAGCCCAGACCATAATACTTCCATCACCATGCTGGACTGCTAGCATGATCACTGCAAAAAACAACAACAAAAAAACTTTCTTTTTTCTAGAACATGAAGTAGGCTAAAAAACCTTCGCATACAGAAAAACAGGATATAATAATATCTTATTATATTTGGAAAATAAGACAAAACTAACTTATAAGTAACTTCTCAGAGAGAAATAAAAGCTTGTCTTAAGTCAATAATTCTCTAATATAACAGAGGTTTTTCAGTTAAAACAAAACATTTTCTTCCTCTCCAAATAAACTATATTTTGCTAAAAAGTTACCTTTAAGTTAGTTTTGTTTCACTTAAACTGTATTAAGTTATTTACAGTAGAAACTGAACAAAGACACTAGTAAGATTTTGTGTTTTTATGCCAAATATGACAGCTTGTTTCAGGAATGTGAGCCTGTTGCCTACTTCATGTTGTCAGACAGGTTCTAGTAAACAGAAATGCTGGTTTTTTAAACTTGTGCCAGTTTTATATCTTTTATATCTGATGTTCTGCTGCATCATGATGACAGAACAAACCGGATCATTTCAGCCACTGACTGTCCTGCCTTTCATTTCTGAAATATTTCAGATCCAACAGCCATGTCTGAACTCTTCTGAGGCAGGAAAACAGCGAAGCAGCCATAAATTTGTTCCTCAGAGGGAAGTCGGTTTATGAGCAAAGCTTTCCGCTGCGAACATTTTGAGTGGCTAAACTTCAATCGGCCTTTAATCAGGGATCGCTTCCTTTCCAGCTCCAACGACAGACGCATCAATGGAACAAAAAACTGGTTTGGGGTTTATTTTCGCCGCGCTCGTCCCCCACCGCCCCCTCCTGGTGACATAATGACTGCAGCAGATGGAAAGCAGAAACGAAGGTTTATTTTCTCTAGACAGTCGCCGTGCCGCGGCCCTGAATTCCTGGCATTTTATTGCACGACACAGAAATAGACGCTGTCCGTCTCCATCAAACACAAAGAAAATCAAACGCAGCTTTTGGTCTGAGTGGAGCTGCAACTAACGATTATTCCAGTTATCAATTAATGTATTGATTACTCTGATCAATCAGATAAAGAAAAGTCCCATATTTTGCAGATTTATTTTTATTTAAGCATTGTTTTATATGCAAATAAACTTTTTTTCTTCTTTTGTTCTTGCTCTAACATGAATTGAACGTTGGGACTCGAACAAATAATTTATTTCCTTTTTTTCTTGCAAAAACATCTGATCTGTAATTATTTTAACAGAATGCACTGCAAAAGCACAAAATTTTACATTTTTTCCAGCTACTTGTGCAAATAATCTTGAAATAAGACACGTGTTAAAAGTAACCTTTCAGGAAGATATAGGAGCTTTTTAAGGTAAATAATTCCTTACTATTGGTGGAAAAGCAGATTAATTCACTTGCGACTGAATTAATCTGCTTTTCCATCAATATTAAGGAATTATTCACTTAAAACACATTTCTACATCTTGCTCAAAATTTACTTCCAAGTTAGTTTTGTCTCATTTAAAGTCTAATAAAATATTTGTACTTCAAACTAGAGCAGCAGTGAAATAAGTGGGAAGAAAATGTGATTTTTTTTGTTACATAATTTGAACCAGGTGAAAATGCCACTTGAGGAGTTCTGGGCTGAACAGAAAAAGACGGGTTTCTTTCATCTTAAACGCAAAATATGTAAATTTTTGGGCTAATTGCTGTTCTGATCGTGTTGTTCTTTAATCAATTTGCCTTTTTTGAGTTTGTTTACTCCAGTTACCGATTAATAGATCACTAAATAAATTGATTAATCTGATTAATCGTTCATGTTTCATAATCCGGTTATTCAGCACATTCAGGCGGAGATAACAGTTTTTAAGTTATGCAGCAGCTGGGAGAGTTCCCTTTATCCCAGTGACATCCAGGTTCCTGTCTTTAAATAAACCCCCCCCCCCCACCGACAGGAGCCATATCTACAACCTGAAGGGAAAACAACACAAAATGCAGCCAGGGGACACTCTGTTCTGCTGGCTTTTTGCCTCTTTAACAGGAAACTGGGGTTCATCCCTCTCATAATCACATTAAATCTGCAAGGATGAGGCGAGATCTTAAAGCTGGAGAGCTGGGAAAGGAAGAAGCGTTGACTTACTACTGCTGCAGGTCGGAGGCTGTTTCCAGAGGGCTGAAGGAGGGGGCACTCTGCAACAAACCAAACAAAGAAGTCATTGATAGATCCACAGGAAGATCTCCTCCCGCTGAAACACAGGCAGCAGCCTCCAGTCAGGCCAGATTCTGCCCTCCGCTCCTCTCGGTCGGCCGTGTGTTTCTGCGTCGAGCGTTTCCGAGCGTCTCTCGGCATGGACGGGGTGGGAGGGCGTAGCGTGTGTTTTGGCCTGCATGCAAGTTGGGAGAAAACAAGCGGCAGAAAGGAGAGTGGAAGGGAAGGGAGGGCTGGGCGTGCGTCGGTCAGGGGGCGCCATGCGGGGAGGGGAGGCTGTCACGGGCTCAGCCTATAAGCTGCTGTCTCCCACTGAAGCCACTTCTTTTGTCTGACTGAGTCGCTCTCATTACCAGCGGAGCAGACAGGGGGGCAATTAACCAGCTGGTGGGGCAAGGAGGCCGAATTACATGTATCAACACGGACACAGGAGCTCACCAATATGCAAAAGATATGAGGGCTGAAACGATTAATCGGACAAACCACGATTAATCGATTAATGAAACAGTCGCAGACTCATTTAGTAATCAATAAATCAATAACTGTAGCATACAAACACAAATTACTGAAAGAACAACACAGTCAGAATTAACCCAAAACAGTACAAACTAAAAACACTCACTGGGTTGTGCTGAAAATTGCAGTTAATTGGATAAATCACGATTAATCGATTAATGAAATAGTTCTTGACTAATTTAGCAACCGATTAATTGATAGCTTTAGTAAACAGACTCAAAAATAGGAAAATTGCTGAAAGAACACAGTGAGAGCAGTAATTAAGCCAAAACTGTACAAAGTTATGCTTTAACTTGGTTGGGCTGAAAACATTAATCGCAATTAATAACTACTGAAGGAATTAACAACTAATTTAGTTAAAGATTAATCATCAAAAGGAGTATACACACTCAAAAATGCAATTTCATGAAAGAACAACACAGTCAGAGCAGTAATTACGCCAAAACTGTAGAAAAAATATATACATTTTGCATTGGTGGTCGAATTACACTTATCAGGATGAACACAAAGCTCACTCATATATAAAATGACAAAAAGTAAGATTTTGTGTTGTTGCAGTGTACACAGAAATAGTCAAACATGAAAGAAGAAATAATTTTTCTGCATATTTAGGAGCGTAAAGCGAGTGGAGTGACATTTAATGGAGATTAATTGTCATTATATAAAGAGAAATAAAACCCATATTTTTGGTGGGGATCACTGGTGGAGCAGAGCAGCCAGCTGCATTTTAAAATGCTTTAGAGCTAAGCTAATTTTAGCCCACTGTTTCTGCTGCTTCCCTCTTTTCGGACGTCACAGTAGGTAAAAATAACGAGGCTCTATGAATAAGAGCACAAGTGTTGTTTGCAAATACGATTGCACAATCACCCCCCTTGTCTCTCCCCTTCCCAGCATCCCAGGGTTTCCAGTTTGGGCAGGTTTCCTCCCAGTAAGGCCGCTTTTGAACACGACTTTAAAAAGCTGCACAAAACCTTTAATACAATTCTGTGTTATTGCGTTTATTAGTTAATTTGTTTCACAAATTTTAATGTGACCTCATCAATTATTGGTAAATAAAGTGTCACTATGTTGTAGAAGGGCCGGTCCAAGCCTTTTTGGGGCCTTGGGCAGAATGTAATTTGTGGCCCCGATACCAACATGTCAACACCGGAGGCTTCATCATTTCAAAGCTTTTTTTGCTGTTTATCAGCATTGTTTGCAATTACATCATCCCAGTGTTGTTTTCAACTTACAAGAGAAACAAACAAAAAATTATTTAGAATTTGAAATGCAGAAGGGTATTTAAAAGTTCAATATCATTTAACTATTTGAAAGTAAATCAACTGAAAAAAACACTAAATTGAAAGTAAAGTTATTTTATGTTTGACCAACAGTGGCAAACATGTTGGGGCAGATGATCATTCCTAATTAATAATAGGTTAATTAGTAATAATTAACCTATTATTTGTGTAACAACTAGAAAAATAATATAAATTGTTTTTTATTATCTTTTGATATAGACAATTATTGATACATAATATAAATAATTTCAATATATAAAATATTTCTATTATTTATATACTAGAGTTGGACGATGTGTCTGAAAAATATAATGATATAAGTCTTTCATATCAGTCGATATAGATAATTATCAACAATTATTGTTTTTTTGTTTAAATATGACCAAACTGGTGTCATGACTTTCCGGTTTATTTTAAGTTGTGAGGCAAAGTGGTGAAACTGTGAAATGCTGCTGCGCCAGCTATTCGTCAGGCTGTTGCTAGGTAACCGAGGAGCGAGTCAGTCAGTTGGTTTCACCAACCAGCTCACGCTGTTGTGCTGTTTTTGATCGGGATTCAGTGAATTTTGAATATTCTATCAGATGTATCCATCGTTATTGATCGCATGTTATTGATTTACTGCCAGCCCCAATATATATTTATACATACATAACTACATCTGGTGACATCAACATGCATTTCATTAGAGGTTGAGATTTGCTCGGGGTTTTTTTTAGGAGTTGGATGGGTTATACAGGCTGGAAACTGCCAGTCAGACATGGCAACCCGGCCCCAAACCCCCTGTGGCGCGGCCGAGCCTCCACTTCCCACACCAATGACTAGACAGGGAACATTGTGCGCTGCTCATTTGCCACAACATGCCTCTGCACCTCGTTGCCGGGGCAGATGATCATTAATAACCTGGGAGAATAAGAGCCTATCTTTGTAGGAGCCGAACACCAGGCTGGCAGGTCTATAGTCGCATCTATTTATAAAGCTAAATGTTCCATGGCGACTTGGAGAACACACCGAGGGGTCACCGATTAATCCTCCACGTCTTCCACCCACCACCTCCACCTCTCTTATCAGGGGGAAGAAAGAGAGCGTCCTCTGACACTCCCGGTTATTGGGCTCACACACAAACAGCGTCAGTGGAAAGTAAACAGGAAACAATCATGGAGGGCTTATCTGCAGTGAAGGAATGGAATCTTAATCTGGTTATTTACAAGATGACTGATTAGTGTCAGTTTATGAGGACATTTCCTCGTCCAACGGGGGAAAACGGATCAGTTTCATTCTAACCCGGCCGTGTTATCACAGCGTCGTGTTACTCCGGGACGTCCCGGGAAAAGATTTAGCAATGGGAGATAATGGCTGGTGACACTGTGTACATCCTGCTGGGATGGAAACGACTCTGTTTGCCGTTTCATCCCATCCTGCTTCCATTTCTCCCAAATCATCTGATCTCTCCTGGTACTTCAAACAAACGGAGACATGAACAATCAGATGATGCATGGAATGCCCCTCGTTATTTAATGTCTTTTTCTGAGGTTTTTATGTAAAACTGCAAAAACACGAATAGAACCAAGTGTTTTTGGTCTGCTTTCTATTGCAAATATCTCAGTAAATCAAATCTAACAAGTAGCTTTTCAGCAAAATATGCAAGCTTGTTTTAAGCTGGTAATTCCTTAACACTGATGAAAACTTAGTTTCACTGCCAGATTATTTCATTTATAACACAGGAAAATGTCTTATTATAGGTAAAATAAATGTTACATGATTATTGACTTTAAAAAAGCTCCTATATGTTGCTGAAAAGTTACTTCTAACTTAGTTTTGTCTTATTTTAAGTGGACTAAGACATTTGTTGAAACTAGATAAAAAGTACTTGGTAAGATTTTGTGTTTTTGCAGTGTGATGCAAGAGCCTACACTGCAAAAACATAAAAATGCACCAAATATGTTACTACACTAGAAATAAGATTAAGTGATTTTATTTAAATCCGTCAGTGCATATTAATGAATGTACAATGTTGTTAATATACCAGGTTTAGCTAAATGCTAATTTCCATAAGACAAAACTAACTTCAAGTAATTTTTTAGCAAAAAACAAGAGCTTGTTTAAAGTCAATAAATCCTTAATATTATGAAAAACATACTATTTCAATTGTCAGATTATTTCACCTGTAACATGGGAAAAACGTCTCTTATAAATTAATTTCCAGTGGAATGAAACCTTTTCATCAATATTTGTTGAGTCGGTAATTCCTTAAGTTTGTTTTGTCTTATTTCAAGTGAACTTAAATATTTCCACTAAAAACCAGACAAAAGTAGTTGGTAAGATTTTATGTTTTTACAGTGCATTGGGCAGGAAGTAAGTGATGTGGGAAAACGTCCAAAACTGTTTATGGCTGTCTTACAGAAAACAAGAGGTCACGACCCCAAACGCAGTAGAAATCTCCAAACAGAACTTTCTGTTTGAAAGATTTAAATGAAAAATGCTCTATTTTTCCCAAAGGAAGAGAAATTAAATAAACTCCTAAATATAAACATTTTTTCCCCCAGAAGATCAAGAAATTACATTTTCAATGCTTGAAATTACTGATTTTTCAGAGAATGTAAAAAAATGAACTGGGTCAGTTTTCAGACAAACCTGCCTACGGAAGCAAACTGAGGTATCTAAGGAACACAGACGACAACAATTCGTCAGAACCGCCGCGTTTCCTAACAGCTGCTCAGACTGCACTCTGCTGCTTTCACAGGCAAAGTGGAGCGGGTCGCTGTAACACGAAGCCCATTCTTTCCAGAACCTGATTCGTGTTGATGTGTTCTTATGAACACAAACACGGTGTGAGGGCAGCTCATCCTGCCGCCGCTAAATGCTTAAAGGTAAAGGTTAAGTGCATAACAGAGGTTAAATATGAGCGCACAATGAGCCGGCAGCTCTTAGCGTCGCCCCGTTTAGAGTACATCAGGTGGCGGCGCTGAGACTGGGTGGCAGCGGGCCTGACGTCAGCGTCCGCGCCGCAGATGGAGTCGCTCTGGCGGTAGCAGGGGGGCCACAGTGATCTTCCTGAGCATTGATACGTGTGGAACTCCGGCTCCAGCTGGCTATGTATATCGACGACCCGCCGCTTGACTGGAGCTGTCACTGGATGTATTTTCAGACGCAGCTTTAAACCCCGATGTGTTATCGTTATTAAAGAGGACCATTACCAGCAACCTGCAGCGCTCTCCACAAGCACTAAAAATATATTATTGTTTTCTTAAAAGAATTTGGACTAATCCAGTGTTCAGGTTGAACTGTGGTATGAAGTTGATCGAAATGCCAAGAAGCTTTTATCTAATAAAAATTTATGCTGCAAAAATGTTTAATTTTGCAATACTTAAAACTGTCTCAGCTTGGGTTGAGTGCCGCGGACAAAAGGTGCGCTCATGAAAGGTTTCTGGCCGAGAACTGATCTTTATTATGCAAAATTCAAATTTTGCACATTTTTTAACTCCCATTTGGATCTCAATTATTCTAAAGCCACCCAATTTTTTGGCAATAAGTTCACGTTCTAGCAACCCAAGCTGAGTTCTGCAGCTTGGGAACTGCTGACCTCTAGCTGACCTCCAGCACATTTGATCAGCTGGTTTTATCGCTGTGTTGCTATACTATGGCTGCTGGAAAAGACAAGTGTTTGTTGTTGACTTTCCGTTCACAAATCATTCTTGGTGGTTGTACAGAAGGCTCCACTTCTGCTTTTCAAAGATGTACGATTGTATAATTGCACATCTGTTTGCAAGTGTAAACGTTGAGTCAGGGTGTTTTTGAAATGACTCATTTTCCAGACACCAAAAAACATGATCGCTGCCACCCAACTAGCTCCTTCCTGAGCTAATACCATCTAAGAAATGCACCACTCCCAACCAAAAACAACCAGTCAGGAGACGGCTCTTAGCGTTGTTAATCATTCTCAGGTACTCGCTGCTAAATGTGCTAACGGCAGAGCAACAACTTACAGTTGCTGTGCTGTAGCAGAGAGTGTGATTGATAATGCTCAGACCCGCCTCGTGGCCCTGATTGGTTGTTTCTAGTTAGCAATGGGAGCATTGGGAGAAGGCAGAAGACATACACTATCTGTCTCATTTCATCATGACATGGTGACGGTTTCAACAAACATGTAAAAAAATACACAAATTACAAACTGCAGCTTTAACTAGAGGGGTTTCTGAAAGAATCGCCGGAATGTACGGCATTATGAACTCTTCAAAATACCAGAGCATTTTAAATAAACAGCCAGGAAACTGAAATGAATCATCAACCAGTTCAACACACAAATGATTCAGCAGATAAAAAATGTTTCTCCTAATACCAAACGGCTCCTGATTTGTCAATCAAGCGCAATGAGCCATGGTGTCTGGCTGGGCCTTAAGGTCAAATGCTGCACATACCAGGTGCAGCTTTAGAAGTGGCTTCAACATTAAACAGGAGCCAGTCATCAAGCCGAGCCCATGTGGCACCCGTCCAGACAGAAACCGAGTCCGGCAGCTGCCACCGGGCCTGAGCCTCCTGGACCTCCTGCTAACCTCAAACTGCAGCGTCTGGACGGCGCAGGAACACGAAGCCAGTGGTGCTGCCTCACCGGATCGGGGCGGGTTGGGAAATCAACATCTGTTTCTGGGGAGCCAGGACCACTTCTGTCCTGAGGCACGCGTGTGTCACGGCTCTGATTCAGACCTGCGCCACACGTATGTTCTGGTAAATATAAGACACCCTGTTGCTTAGTAGGAGGACGACAAGAGAGAAGAGACTTCTGGGGGAATCATCTGATCCAGACCTCAGGAAACACTACAGGCCAAGAGATGAGGAGCAAAATCTGATTTCACAAAGAAACTACTGGTGTAACTGAATAAACATGAATACTGTGTAAGAGTCACTTAACAGAATGTGGTTTTACTGTAACAGCTCAGTTACTAGAGGAACCTTTAGAAAAACATTTAGGAGTAATTTTGCTTTTACTTCAGTAATTTTATTTTGGAGCTGTTGATTAAATGTTTTGGATCTTCAACCCACTGTGAGTAACTTCACTTAATGGAGAACAAAACTACCTTAAAAACATTCACCAGACACACCTGCAGTTTTTGTTACATTTTCACAAGTTTCATACTGAAAGAAACTGATTTGGAATTTTTTTTCTTTTGCCTGATTTTGTTGTGTATATGAATTATTGTCATTTTCATCCTTAAAATGCAAAAATGTTCACATAATATAATAGTTTACTTGACTTTTTCCAAACACTTCTTTACTCTCGGTTGAGTTATTTCTACTTTTTATTCCTACTTGAGTAAAAATATGTTGCAATTTATCTACAATAGCCGAAATACGGGGTCGTTAGTATATCCATATACTTTGACATGTTCCCAATCAACATAGTTTTGTGTTTTAATAACTATATTCCAAAATGCGACTTAAAAGTACGTTACCTTTATTTCAGTCCTGACAAACAGGTTTCTTGACTCCATGTTTAATTTGTAACAGGAACTTGTGGTTGTTTTAAAGCAATCTGATTGGCTAACATATGTATTACCATAGCACTACACTGCCCTCTACAGGTGGGCATATTTAAAACACAATCATGGTTGGATTTGTGGGGGTTCTTGCTAGGTTAGGTTAGCGAAATCAGCTAACTCACTCACTTTCTGGTTACCTAGCAACGCACTCGTTCTTTGGTTACCTAGCAACAACCTGTTGAGTATCCTGCACAGCAGCAGTTTTAGGATTTAAAGATAAACAACAGTAGCAAGGAATGAAAGCTGCATATAACCCAGGAAAGGCCGCACCACCAGTCTGGTCGTTCAGACATTTATAACAACAAACTTATCAATAATTTTTTACTTATATGAAACACTTATATAGTCCAGCCCCAATGAAAACTTTTCTTAAACCGATCCCATGTGGACGATGTCATTTTTTAAAATAATGTGATAAAGATATTTGTTTTTTTAAAGACCCAGCTTCGTGTGTATAAAACCTAACAGTTTAGGTCTTGTACAGAAAATAACTGAAAATTCAAGAAAACAATAAATTTTATGTATTTAGCTTCAATGATCCATATTGATGACGATCAGACGCTCAGAGGATCACAGGAGGGGTGGGAGAGGAAACAAGCAGACCTCACAGACAGTTTGTTTAGACATGGATGTTACAGGACATGCAGGACGTGACGATATGCTGTCGTCGTGAGAACAGCGACCACTTACCGCTTTGTCAAACTCCATCTCTGAAAAGAATTTATACCAAGGCTCATTCTCTAAACCTACATCTTCTGGACTTACATCCTGAGTAAAGGGGCATGGCGACAGGAGGAGAAAGACAAAGAGAAGACAGTTCAGACAGCACAACTTATGCAAAGAGCCAATCACATGAAAGCAGATGTGATTTATGAAATGACTCCTCCTGAAATAGTTTCACATTTTCAATAAAAGACCGTTTTAGTTCCTTGCGAAAAGTGATGCAACAGCAGCTGGTAAACATCACAAAGCATAAAGAAACCAAATCCGCCTCTTACTCTAATTAGTTTGTGACATCCAATCCGTCCTCTTCACACAACAACTTCCAGCCCAGCAACTGTCCAGCCTGCAAGTTTTGTTTTCATGTTGACTACAACATGCAGAAATTCAGGGTTTTCAGGCTTCCTGCTGCTGCCTTTTGCTTCATATTTCATCGGATGTGAAGCTGACATCTCGGATCAAACCATAAAATAAAATCCTGCTTTTGATGCTGCATAAGCAGCATAAAGTGCCATGCAGAAAATATTGGTATTGCTGAAATTATAAACTTTGATGTAACTTTTGGGGAATTTTATGAGATGGTCTTTAGTGGCACCAACTAATGCACTCACTCCTATGGTTACCTAGCAACCCCACTCACCAACGCTTTGTATTTAAAGACATACATTTGAATTAAAAAAGTAATTTAAAACTCCCAGCAGTTCTTCCACAACATGAAGTGAAGTATTTAAGAGTTATAAATTACCTTATTTATACTTTATACACACAGTTATGCATTACTTTGTGTGAGTCTCTCGGATAAAATCCATTTGAAATACATTGAAGTTTGTAGTTTTACAGAAATGAAGTGGAAGGATGAAACTTCCTGCAAGGCTCTGTGCAGGTTTAAAGAAACAGAGTAAAATCAATGAACCAAACATGAGGAATGAATGACTGATTTCATTATTTACTGGTGAACTGGAGCGAACTGTAATGGTAAAATGCTTGGCACTGGGATCAGGCCGGAGCTCAACCAGCCTGGCAGTAATTACACGAACACACAACAAAGCATCTTTTCTAAACATCTGATTGGAAAATTATTACATAAAGACGACATAATTGCCAAGGACACAAAATATTTAATTCACCGCAGACTATGTGAACATTAGAGGGTTTTTATTTTAACATTATTAAAGATGTTAAGTTTGTCGAAACTGGTTTATTTATCCCTCAAACTCATTTTGTTTAGTCAAAAAGCTTTTTGTGATTGATCTTATTGTGATATAAGTTACATTAGGCTGCTCTTGGCAGTTGGCGGTTACCATGGCAACCAGTAAGCTCCTCCCCCTTTTTCTGCTGCTGTCTGTAGCTGTTGTCTGTTAGGATCAGCTCCGTTTCCTTTACAAGGATTATATCCTTAACAATTATTTTAGACAAAATAAACACGGTTTCATGTGTTTTAGAATAAAATAGAATATACTTTATTGATCCCTAAGCATTGTTGACAGGCTACTCCATCCAAAGTGCTCAACATTAATTAAATACAATCTAAATCCTATAAAAAAATATATGTGTGATATTGTACGTGACTAAAATATAACAAAATATTAAATAAATGAATAAATAAATACGTAGAAGCATGCCCATGGAAATATTTTAGTTTATTAATTAGTCTATAAGTGAGTGTAGACACGTTGCATGTAGTGTTTACATCCAGGACTTTGGTGCACAGCGGTGGGGCCCATCCGTAGCCGCGCTGCTGCAGTAGAGCAACGCCGTAAACTAAATGGAACCTGGACATGAAGGTGTTACTAATTTAATTCAGCGCGCCCCCACAAAGACAAAAATCACGCAACAAAACGTTAAAGGACAATTCAAAGCCACTCGTATTTTGTCCTCGCTCCCTGGGAAGGCACAAAAACACGTTCCCATAGCAACTGACTAACAACACCTCCACTAATGTATCAGCATTCAACACCAAAAAACACACAAACATTTAACCTCACAGATCATTCGGTCCATTGCAGTGCTATGTTTTTAGGCTTGATGTTCATTTTGTGTTTATAATGAAGTGACTGCTGTGGTAGATTAGCTGCTGTTAGCTAAGCTAACACACGTGATTAGCTCATTTAAACATCTGCTCTGCTGATGTTTAAATCAGCAGAGCAGAAACTCTGTGTGGGTTGGGTCAGCAGAGCAGATGTTTAAATGTTGTTGCATTTGTTTTACTTTTTAACTGGACCAAAAACACAGACAGAAAACAGAGTGAAGCTAGCACAACTGACCTACTTCCCTCACTATTTTTATTTAGATGAAACATCTTCAATAACTCTTTGAAGAATCTGAATTAATGAACTACATTTCATTTCCCTTTGGGATTAATAAAGTGTATATTTCAATTTGAATTTTCCTGACCTTATTATCTACTTGCCAGAGTGTTGGCAATTAGTAGCAGAAAACTGCGTTCGTTTTTATTTTACATGTCACATGTAGATTTAAGATTTTGCGTGTTATGTTGACAACTTGACAGCTAAAGTCAGCGGCAGCCATCGCCGGCTGGCAGCTTTTTGTGACGTGACGCTGCAACGTCTGTTTGTTTATGTTTTTAACTGTTATAATTAAAGCTTTTGCAACTGTTAACTGTAGATTTTTTTCTTTGTAGGTATGTTTTATTTATTTTTCATACAAAGTAATGTTCCAGTGATTAAATGTGTAATAGATGTGAATGTTATATGTGTGATTGTATTTCCTGTACTAAACATATATATGTGTATTACTTGCTATTTATGATAAATATAAAATTAGTGATGTGGATTTATGCGATCACAGTTTGTTGCCGTCGGTAACCGTGGGGCAGAAGCTGCTGGACTGATGTTAGCCACCGATTTCATTTGTTTTTTTCTCTCTTGTTATAAATGCAGTGAAGCTGCGTGCAGCAGTGAAGCAGCTCGGATGCAGAGGCAGAGGATGATGATGAAGAGGATGAAGGGGAGGACGCGGCTCAGACGACACACACAGAGAGCGAGAGAGAGCGTTACCGTTCTCTCCAGCTTCAGGACGGATGATTTCCCCGGCTCGTAGTCGAAGATGCTCCTGGGCTCGGCGCGGTACTTCCTGGTGTCCACCTTCTTATCTGGCGGCTCCCACTCGCTCCTGCAGAGGAAGGACAGTCAGAGAGAGAAAGAGACACCGAGAGCCAATCCTTATCCGGCGGTCTCCGTGGCAACCGGCTGAGATGTTTTCCCATAAAAAAAACCCTGTGACGTTTCAACGCGCCTCGTCCCTCCCTCTAACGACGACACGGCAGAAAAATCCAATCTGAGCAGCGATTGGATTACGGAGGCGAAGAGAAAACAGCTTTTCCCAACGGACGGAAAACAGAACATTAAATCAGAAACACGGAACGAGAATCAACAACTTCATCTCAGGATTCTGACTTCAGTTTTAGAAATCTGACTTTAATCTCAGAATTCTGACTTTTTCTCAGAAGTTTGATCTTTTACTTTGAATTTAGACTTTGATCTTAGTATTCAGATTTTTTTTAAATGTGAGATTTTTGTATTTTTCCCTCCAAATTCTGAGAAAAAAGTCAGAATTCTGACTTTAATTTTACAACTGTGACTTTTTCCTAAATTTTATTATTCTGACCTTTTCTTTGAATTTGGAGATTTGATCTTAAATTTTAAAAGTCTGACTTTAATTTCAGAATTCTGACTTGTATCCTCAGATTTAGGTCTTTTATCCCAAAACCAAATCTTGTGGTTTTGGAATCACCTTGAGTCCAACATCCCACAATCTGAGCCACTTTCACCCTGAAGTGACTGAAAACTGGCCAGAAGGATCAAAATCAGCCCAGGAACCACCAGAAAACTGGAAGTGACTGAACAGCAGCAGAGGCTGAAGGTTCTAGTGGGTCTACTTTCTGTCTGGTATCAGACCTTCTGGCGGACGGCTTGAGAGACGAGGACCGAGTCGGAACCGGCATCAGTCTCCCTCTGGAGTCCACCAGGTCGTCGCTTTTAGAGCGCGGAACAGTTCTTCCTGAAAAACAGATCAAACTGAACAGATTCTCTGAACAGTTCTTCCTGAAAAACAAATAAAACAAAAACAGATTCTTTGTCGCTTCAGAAACTCACCATCTTCCAGGTAAACATACGGGGTGGGACCATCGTCTGAAAAAGTAGAAGAAGAAGAAGGAGGACGAGGAGGAATGTTAAGTTGCTTTTGATGTAACTTTCACATTTGGTCTCATGTTAATATTTTCTCTTAATGTTTCATTAAATCTGTTCTTTCATCAGATTGGAATAACTGTACAAAAATTATCTTAATGAGATTAGAGATTAGAAACTATAGTGGATTTATTCTGGATTAAAGGGTCAAAATTATACATACAGTTTTACTGTATCCACACAAACCCAGTAATATGCAGCTTTTAAAATTTAAATTAATTGTCCAGAGAAACATAACAATAATAATAAAATTGGTCAAAAATGCTAAAGAATTTGTGTTTTAAACTAAATATTTTTATGTAATATATGCAAAGCATTTTCACAAAGAATAGCATTAATAATGTAAAGATGTTCTTTTTTTACAGGATGAATCGTTAAATGAAGGAATCGTTCAAAATGACCAGAAAAAGCCACAAAGCGACAGGAAAGCCGAGGGAATGCAGACGTCTTGATTTTAAGCAAGAAATACATTTAAAATGTCTAAATAATTCAAAACACATTAAGGTTTAGGCTTTTTTAGCTTTCCATTAGGTCCAGCATCACAGAATCGCCGACTCAATAAAGAGCGTCAAATCGAAGCTTTTTACAGGAAGCATCGCTCGGCTAAAACTGGAGTTTGAATTAATAATGAGGCATCAAGCTGAGGCAAAGCACTCAGAGTAATAAAAATATACATATTTTTGTCACAAATTAGTTACAGCAACGCGTTGGGGATTAACAATTCATGTCCAGACCACTTAAGTTAAACATCAAACTATTTTCTCCACGTTTAAATCTTAGTTTACTCACTAGGAATAAATATGTAAATAAATCATATAGAACTGTGATTATCTGGCGCTTAAATCTGTGCACTGATAAAATAAAGAAAATGTTCTGTGGCGCTAAGGCGCCACCTAGTGGTAACAACTCAACACTACAACCAAAGATGAACAAACGATTAATAGCAAAAGGGAAAATAAGAGAAATAAGGACCAAAAGAGGAAGGTTAGGATCTATGAAGGCAACAGAACATTTTACAGGAGTGGAGCATCCTGGCCAACATCCTATCCGAAACAACCTAATATGGAAAACATTCACAAACAGGGCTGGTGATAAATGTTTAACTGGAGCTCCAGATGGAAACGTCAGCATGACTGCAATAATTTAAACAACTAAACGTGATTCTTCTCGTATTATTTCCAATCGCTATACGAATTTATTTTAATTTTGTAAATAGTTAGATGATCATAAGAGCAAAGTTTGGGGGACAAATGTGTTTATTTTACCAAAAGAAAAACCTTCATTTAAAGGTTGATGTAAATGAGATATTGAGCTTTTATATGGACAAAGTATTTAAAGGACCAAATTAACATGTACAGGACTGTTAGGGCTACTGTAAAAAAAAAACTAGTTGAATAAATTTCCACCAAAAAACCCTGATATTTAATCACAGAAATTTTCTAGAAAAAAACTAGTAAATCTCTGAGTTTCAAAAATTGAAAATCTGCTAGAAAAAACCCCCTAAAATTTTTAGAATAATCTTAGAAATTCATGAGAAAAAAATTATCTTGGAAATTTCCAGTCTTTTTAAAAATTAATTTCAAAGTAAAAAAAAAAAACGTTTTAGATTTTTTTTGGCAAATGTTCAACTTTAGAAACTCAGAAATTTCCCATTTTTCTAGAAAAAATTCTCAAAATGTACGAAAGGCATCATAGAAAGATATGAAGTTTTAACAAAATATAAGTGGATTATGTATAAATAACTTTATATAATTCTGCGAAGAAATAATCTTGTTTTTGCAGGCTTTAGGTTTGGGAATCTCATTAAAGAGCTTTAATTAAAGACTGGTTCTTAAAGGAACAGTAACTGTTTGAAAAGCTTGATTCTTGAAAAGAGGATGGTGGGAAAATCACAATGATGGAGATATAAAACAACAGGGAGGAAAATTTGAGTTAGTTTTAAAATATTCAACAATGAAATCAAGTTTGTTTTTCTCATTAAGTTAAGATATTTATTCTCACTTTTGCTCAGGATGTCCCTCCAAACACTGGATGTCCAACAACAGCCACGGTTAGTTGCAACAACAGGCGCAGATCACTGCAGGCTGATTAGTTTAATTAAATATTGTCATTCGGACGTCGCTGTTTGGTTTATGCTGCAAAGCATCCAGGGTAGATGACATATGCTAGGTGCTACACAACTAGCTCTGTCCAGCCAGAACAGTAATATTTGATTAATGAAAAACACTCAATTTAAACCAGAAATTGAAATACAAGTTAACACAGAAACAACAAGCAGAAATGAAGATGATGAGGTCAAACGGAGGAAAAGGGGAAAGAGAATCTGGTGTTTGTGTGGCTACTACTCAGGAATGCTAACCGGCGAGGAGAGCAACAAGCTCCAAGTCTAGATGTTGACTGTGAGCAGGGATCAAACGGTTCATTTTCACTGTAAACATCCATTTATTGTCTTCACATTTGTTTTGATTCTACTTTAGCTTCTGCTAATGTTGTTAGCTTCTCCTTATGGTGTTAGCCCCCTGCTGCTATCAGTGTTAGCTCCGGCTAACACTGATTAGCTCTTTTTTATGGTGTTAGCTCACTGCTGCTAATGGTGTTAGCTCCTGCTTAAGGCATTAACTCCTGCTAGTATAGTAAACAACAAAAGCAAATCATGTTTGTTTCAGTAAACATCTTGTTTATAACAGGACATGAAAACTTATATTGTTCACATTTCGTCTTATATTTTGTTTATTAACTTGTTTTCACTTTAACCTACCAGCATGCATTGAATACATGAGAAATATAGTAAAAGTACAAACATTTTTAATTATGAGTTCCTACATATCACCAACTAAAACATTTGGATTAAATATAAAAATTACAACATTAGCTTATGTTTACAGAAATTGTAAAATCTTTGTCCAAATTTTCCTAAAATGTAAATAAGTCTGGCTGATTGTCGCCAAGCCGCATTGAGTCAGTTTAATGATGGTTTCAAATGTGGCTGGAGGCTCTGAGGTTGGGACAAACACCAGAGAAGTTTTCGTTAAAGCGTTTCTGCAGACTGGAGGAACCGGAGCTGAAGACGGCCTCAGATTAGTAAAAGCCAACCAGAGCATGGCTGCTGCCATCGGTACCTTTTGGGGTCATGCGAATGTCAAAGGTCTCGGGGAAAATGTAGGTGGGGCGGTAGGGGTTTTCCTCAAAAGGCTCTGAGCACAGTGAGACACAGGACATGAGGGACAGGGACACACGCTGGACGGCAACAGGGACACAAAGGGAAACGGACTTACCGGGTAATTTATGGATCTGTTTGAACATGGTCTTATACCAGTCCTTGGACTTTTCAGTGTTCTGAAATTAACATGTGAGAAATTAGAAACAGATCATGTAAAGATCTCAGTGATGATCAGAACGCACTGCAAAAACACAAAAATACAAAATTAACTTATGAGTAACTTTGTTTTAAGTCAATAAATCTTTAACATTGATGACAAAAGTTCCATTATTTCACTTATAAGTAGGTCTGCCACCATTCGCAACGATAAAATGATAATATTGTTGTTTTGTAGTATAATTTTAATAGCATAACAATACATCCTCAAAGATCAACTGACTTTAAAATATAATGAACATTCAGCACTGGAGTAGGAAGACATTTTAAATATCAAAAATAAATCAACAAACAATAGAAACAATAAATCCTGCAAATGGCTTTGAGTTTTAATTTATCATGTGATTAATTGATTTATTGCAATAAATTATAACAAGACATTTTTCCTTTGCTAAAAGTGGAATTAGAACTTTTTCATCAACATGAAGGATTTATTAACTTAACTAGTTTAAAACACTTTAAAGTTAGTTTCTCCCCCAGTGATCTAAGATATTTGCACTATAAACCAAACCAAACACACTTGGTGATATTTTGCAGTGTCATCATCAATAACAGAAGATTAACTGGTAACCCTGATGGAAACATGTCTGTTTTCCACAGAGGAGTAAAGGAAACGTGGTTCCTGTGAACAGAGCCGTCTTTTTCAGTCCATAGTGAGTAAATCTGCCTCCATCAGACAGTTGCTGTGTTGCTCACCCGAACAGGCACAATGGGTTTGCTTATGGGGCCGCGGACGGGGGAGTGCAGCGACAGCCGCAGCCTCGTCCCGTCCATGTCGGAGCCGGGACTCACAGAGTCCCTGCTGGGATTGGGGCCTTTGTCTGGGGCCGGCTCTGAAAAGCACAGCAGACCGACCGAAATGAGAAACAGACACTGAGGACAGAAAACATCAAGGTGACAGACAAACCCTGGACTTAATGCAGATCAGAGACAGTCAGTTAGTTTCAGTGAACTGTTAGAGTCACTCCAAGCTGATTTTTCAAACATTGTTTCTGTTCATTCTAATGATTTAACTCCAAATTTAGCCTCATAAAACTATTTGTATACGTTATATGGCATCACAATATAAGCGTTTGGTATCAGTCAATACTGATAATTGTTGATCAGGATTTTTTTTTTCTTTTTAGTATCGGTTATTTTTAAGCAGTTATGAGGCAAAATGGCAAAACATTAAACTGCTGCTGTGCAGGTTACTCAAGAGGTCGTTGCTAGGAAACCAAAGAGCGAGTGTGTTGCTAGGAAACCAAAGAGCGAGCGTGTTGCTAGGAAACCAAAGAGCGAGCGAGTTGCTAGGAAACCAAAGAACGAGCGAGTTGCTGCGATCATTTTAAAGTTATTAATAAAAAGCTTTCACAGGTCAGAGGTCATTATCAATATCTTTGAAGCAAAAGCAGCACAAACGTAGCCTTGTTCATTTGCACCAAATTAGTTTGGTATTGTGAATGTGAGTTTGGGCAGCAGACCTCTGATGACCGCCGGAAACTTTTTTAATAGTATTTTTAAAATGATAAAAATACTAACAGAAATTTTTACAGTACAAACGTACCACAAACATTTACCAATTTTGTTGGATTGGACTAATGTTGGGGGACTGGCTGACCTTTTAACCTTTAACCTTTCATTAATATCATCAAGCAAAATAATTTGTTGCAAAAATGTAAAAAAGTTGATTAAAGTTGTAATAAACGTCTGATTTTAGTCCACCAATTGCCTAGT
This sequence comes from Phalloptychus januarius, assembly GCA_902982915.1. Classification (NCBI taxonomy): domain Eukaryota; kingdom Metazoa; phylum Chordata; class Actinopteri; order Cyprinodontiformes; family Poeciliidae; genus Phalloptychus; species Phalloptychus januarius. The sequence goes on along the minus strand of CADWAE010000242.1, from coordinate 2,318,241 downwards.
TGACCTTTTATGACCTCTGGAAACATTTAGTAATAACTTTAACATTTTTGCTGTACAAATATCTGGCACTAATTTTGTTAGATATGAAGAAAATGGGGAGATCAATAACAATGCTTATTATTGAGCTCATGTCAATTTATTAAATAATTCAGCAGCAAAAAGGTTTCAGAATAGAAAATGTTGCTTATTCTGTTTTTAGTTTTCAGTTAAAATGTGATTAATTGCAGAATCTGAAATTAACTAAATATACAACAACTATAATTGAATGATTGTCGACACAAGTCCAAACTGTTGCACTGAGTAGAATAAATGAAGCATGAATGCAAAACTTTTTAAATATTTCACAGCTGTGCAGGAGTCCAGTGGGGCCCTGTTGGGCCTGCATGACAGTGACTGTTACCACAGGAGTGTGAATGAGGCACATTACGGCGTTTATTAACATCCAATGTTTGTGTGTTCATGTCATCCAACATGGACGCTGCAGTCAGAGCGGCGACGCCTCTGTGTGAAGCTCCGGTAGCAAACAGAACGTCTCAGTTCTGGGCTTCTACATGTCAGAACATCGGAGAAATAATCTCATCTTTCAACCTGATCTCAAGTTGGCAAAAACACCCACAGCTGATTCCACACTCTGATGGTTTATAAACCACGCAAAACTGGGAAAAAACAAAGTGCACCTTTGAATCTATCGATTATTCTGACAAATAGCAAATGAACTGGGTAAGAAAAATAATATTCCACAGATTTTTCATTCTATTTTTCATTTTATGCAACTAATTTAGCAACGCATTTCTAAAATTGTATAAAAGGGATTAAATGGTTAAATACAAAGCCTACAGAATGTACCAATTTTTATCCAATTAATCAAATATTAATCGATTAAAGCAGTCATTAGCTTCAGCCCTGCCACGTGTGTGCTAACCCAATCTGTGGGGATTAGTCCATCATCATCATCATCATCATCATCATCATCATCATCATCATCATCATCCGACTTCCCAGATGTCCTTGCTGCATTCCTCAGGCGCTTCTGACTCCAACACTTGTTAAGCAGGTGGAGAATGTGAAAGTGACCCTCGGATCTTTGGAGCCAGTGGTTTCCAGCATCACTCTGCCTCCGTCAGCTGGTTTAACTCCCATAATGCATTCTGGCGCCAAATGTTCCCCAGGTGAGCATCCTGTCTGCTCTGCAGCCCCACATCCAACAAACTGGCATAAACTCTGTGTCCTCAAACCAACTCAAACCGTTTGAACATCTTTCCTGTTTTTATATTCAGTAGCTGATTAAAACTGCTGCCACACGCCAACAAGAAGAAAAGGAATGAAACCAAACTCCATGTTTGCACAAAAGCAGCCAACCAGCATAAAAAAGCTGGTAATGAATAAATTCTTGTGTATTTGTTCATTATTATCTAATACTAAAGTGAATTTAGAGGAAATTTTAATTTTAATCTGCCAAACATTTTACCATGAGAGCCAAAATCATTACGTTGAAAGAACACCAGAAAAAACAAACTTTTTGTGCCTTTTTTATTTTATTTGCCCAATAAACTAAAGAAACACTTTAAATAGCTGTAAACACAAAGTATAGAAAATGTTTTGCATGATTGCGTTGCAAGTCATGTTTCTCATTTTGGGGCTGATTTTCTCCTTATTTGCGTAAAAGTTTAGTTACTCCTAAATCAAGCCGAATGCAGAATCCTCTTGATATTTGTTTAAGATGTTTTTCTGTGTAGAAAATTTTGCTCTACAAGATGAAAAACAGCTTAGAGGTCAGGGGGCCGCAAAGAAATCCTTTAGAGGGACGGAAATGGACGCACTTTGGACCCTTGGCCTACAGTTTTTGCCCTTAAGAAAACAAATGTTGACATGTGTCTGTTGTCCCTGTGTGCAGAAGCTCCAAGTTTCTACCTGATGAAAACGGTAAGTAACGTGTGCTGCTGAAACCTGAGCGCATACCTTCGAAGTGAGACGGATTCTGCTGCTGCTCTGTGACAAGAGAGAGACAAACGATGGGAAGTGACTCAGCAGCCAAAGCTGAAGTGTGACAGCATCAGTTGGGTTAGAGACGCAGAAACAGAACAACTAACGACCCTCACAAGTCGGTAATGGGTCAGAAACTGCAGCTGCGGCTCACCTCTGTTGTGCTGCAGCAGGACTATGGTGGGGTTGACTGAACTGGTGCGGGGATAAACACAACCGGGAGCCGAGGGGTTAACATGCAGAGCATCTGGAGGAGAAGGAGCTTCGTTTTCTCTTATGCTTTTGGATGAAAAGGCCTAAGAAACACAGAAGAAGCAGAAATGAACGGTTTGTTTCTATAAACCTGGTGAAGCGGACCGAGGTTAAACGAGGTGAAGCGGTCCTACCTGGCACTGGGTGTTGCTTTCAGGGGGTAAATGAGGCGCGCTGCAGCTGCCGCCCTCCGCCGCTCCTGCTGTGGATCCATCTCCATTAATCTGGCCGGTCCAGCTGCCTGAAACGAGTCCAGAACGCTGTGAGTGCGGCAGCCGCTGCTGCAGCAGGACAAACACTGGGGGTGGCAGTGAAAGGTGTGGCATGTCAGTGAACCACAGCAGATAAATCGACGGAGAATGAGGGACATTTCACAAGAAAAAGACAAAACGAGAGGTAAATATCTGCCAAAAAAATCTGAAAATTTCTAGAAAAAAAACAAGAACATTTTTAAGCTTGAAAAGTGTAAAACTAGCTAGAAATAAATCTGAAATTTTTAGACTGATCTCAGAAAATTTGTAGAAAAATCTTGGAAATTTCTCAAATTTTGCTAGAAAAAAACTCAAAACTTTTAAATTAATCTCAGAAATATTCCAAAAAAAAATTCTACATTTTGACTTGAAAAGTCAATATTTTCTATAGAAAACTCAACTTCTGAGATTAATCTAAAATATTCTAGAGAAAGATGAACATTTCTAAATCTGAAAAGTCAAAAAACTACTAGAAAAAAAATTGATGCTTGTATATTAACCTCAAAATTAGAATTTTAAAAGCAAGAAAAATTTGATGATTCAAACTCTTTTCTGTGTTTTTTATCAATAAATTTCAGAGTTTGTTGCTGTGATTTACTCCTCGGTCTTTAATTCGCCGTTGCAGATAACTGCTGCTGAATATCCTCCGTTCCAGCCGGTTGTGTTCTTCTCTTTGGTGGCTTCACGCACAGAAAAAGTGGAAAAAAACAAGATTCTCTCACAATCTCTGAACTTTGTGAGGAGAACAAAAAGCCTTTTCAGACAGATGCAAAGGTCGTTTGTTCCAGTGGCCTTTTTAATCCCGCTGCACAACAATTAAAGCGTCTCCCTGTTTCCAGTCCGGTTCTGAAGAGTTCTGAGCAACAAACGAGCCCACAGTGGCGGCCCTGCGGTCCGGAGCGCAGCGTGGGCAGGAAGAACGCTCTTTGGCATTTGCATGAGAATATGAGCAATCGGTGCGTCCATCCACTGAAACGGTCAGAGCTTAGCGAAGCCTCTTTATAACATGATGAAATGTCATCTTCTGCACTCAGTCATGCAATTATTACCCCACTCTAAATATTATTTCATCATGCACAGAGCTGCAGTGACAAAGACGGACATACTTGTAGCTGTGATGACATTCGGCTCGTCGCCGTCGTCTTCGTCGTCGATGTGGACGAGGGTCGCCCTCAGGGTCACCACGCCTTTCCCTTTGCACACTCTGCTTGGGTCCAAATCTGAAAAAGAGTCAAAAGGAAGCAGCTTCAGAACGGGGATTGTTTTAAAGCTGCAGGGAGTTCCTGGAATAGATCCGCCTGATCAGAACCAGGCCATCCAATTAAAATGCTGTGAAGCTAATTAACACAAAGTTAGCTGCTGAGCTGAAGCAGATGGAGGCTCAGGTAAGGACGACTAAAACAACTTTAAAAATAATAGTCTTTTTATAAAGCAGTAGGATGACCTCACACTGAAAAATCCAACCTTTAATTCAACTGCATTTATTGAGTTTGGGACCAAAAATAGAATATTGAAGAAGTAACTATCATTCAAAAGTGCAAATTAATGTCACTAATTTCAAATATGAATTAATACCACAGTATTAGTAATTAGTAAAGAGAGATAGTTCCTTTATTTTCATAAAATCACAGCTTCTGTGAAACATGACCTCAGTTTGACCCCAGTTTGAACTGCTGTTGTGAAGTCAGACGCAATAAAAATTCCTGTTAATTATTTGCTAAAAAAATGCTAATTTGTAGGCTATATTTCCTTCTTAGCTTTAGATAAAAGCTACATTAGCTAAGCTAACTGTGCCAATTCGGCAGTGAGTACTACAGTAAATATCACTGATATTTATCTTAGTATTAGGTGGGTGCAGTACCGCATTTTCCGGACTATCTATAAGCCACACCTGCAAACTTTGGAAGCTGCTGATGTCTGAGCCGCTCCCAAGGACACAGTGCAGGGCTGCGGCCTTCATAAATCTCCTATTAAAGACGCAGCCCTTCCACGCAGAACCATGGACTCGTTCACGCCGAGCTCACGTGCAGCGGCTCTATGTTCTGCCGACGGCCATCAACTTAAAAGCTGCATCATATGAGTTTGAATAAATTTCTCCGTTGTGTCTCCTACTAGCATGCACTTGTTCCAAATGAAAATTAGCACTTTTTTCTTTGATTTCCAATTTTGACTTCCAATGATTCACTTCTTGCTAGAGAGCCCCCTGGTGGTTGAAGAAAAATCCACAGAAAAGCCGCACTGGGCCATAAGCCGCCTGGTTCAAAGCCTGGGAAAAAAGTAGCGGCTTACAGTCCGAAAAATACGGTACTCGGAAATTTTAATCGAGTAATAGTTCTAATGTACTTACATTGTTTGTAAGATAGGAAAGGGGCGGGAGCTAGCTCTACGTTTGTGGTTTTCTTATTGTTGTCATAGCAACTCCATACCAACCTCGTGCAGAAGCGCAACGTCACATGAGAACACCCCTTTTCCAAACTTTTTCCCGTTCTGCAACATACCTATGTAATGAACAACACATGTTTGGCCTTTCTTTGGAAATGTTCGCCCATCACCAGGAGTTACGGCCTCGATTTCTACGCCCAAGCTAACATCTACAGCTTTTGTTATTCCTGATCTATTAAAGTCTCTGCTATTGGTTCGCTGTACTTGGAAGAAAAGGTGCTGCTTGTCAATCTGCATTAGAATAAAAACTCTTAACCAAAAGTTGCTTTTCCACAGTTATTATTTTAGCAATCAATTATTTTTAATATCAGTTATTATTAATCAGACAAAAAAATTTGGCAGATTTTTTTTATTTGGCCACTTAAATACAACAATAGATAAAAAACCCCACAAAAGATTAAATGTCTTTTATAAATAAGAAAAACATTTTTGTGTCTAAAATGCAATAAAGTAGCATTACTTTAGTGAACGCTTGATCACTGCAAAGCAAAGGATGCATCTGCAGCAAAAAAACACTTCTAAAATCAATGTGAGAAAGGCTCGGACCATTCTGCTGGACTTAAAATCAATACAGTGTACGGCTGATATGGTGATTAAAATCTTAAATGCAAAACTATTATATTTATTGTTGAGTTTGGCTGGATTACTGCTGTTCTTTCAGAAAATGGCCTTTATTAGAGTCTGTATACTCCAGTTAAAGATTAATCGATCACTAAATCAGTTATTTTAATAGATGGTTCATCTGATAAATTGTTTCAGCTCTACATGCTTACATTGAAAAGCATGTGGCCAAGACAACACAAAAATTCTTCTCCTAAAACAAGATTCTGACATTTCAATAAAATATTCAATAATGTTTTAACTTTCTGCACACAGTATGTTCATTTTTTGAATTGAATAAAAATGTTTACAGTGTTAGAGCTTGGAGAAGGTAAAGGGAAACATCACCTGCAGAGGGAATGAGATCAGGAGAACCTTTCATGGTTGTTAAAGGAGTAATCCTGACGGCGCTCACGGCTCTGGGACCTGATCCTCAACAGTCAGACAGAAGGCAACAAGAAGGCCACATTTCAATTAATAAACATCAAATAATTACTGTTACAAACAGAACAGAAAGCTTTACAGGCTCTAATCAGGAATGTTGCTGATTGTTTTAGAGAAATCAGGCGGACTTACTGCGAGTTGAGCCTGTGCTGCCCTCTGCTGGAGAGCCCTGGAAGAGAAACACAGCCACTTAAAACAAACAAAAAGTAGCAAGAAATACTCAAGTAAGAAGTAGAAAAGTATTTGGTAAAAAGTCTACTCAATTAAATGTAGTTGAGTAAATGTAATTAGATACTCTGTGCAGTCATTGCTGGTGTATGAAAAGTTTGAGAGGTTTTTCCCCTGAATGACTTGCACAGTATTTCCTTGACATGCAGGTTATTTTAAGAGCAGATGATCCTCTGTGCCGTCTGATAGTTGGAAGACCTGAAGTCTTGTTATGTTTGTGAATCTGTTTCTCCATGTTTAAATGTGTCTCTGCAGTAGAAACAGGAACAGTAAACATGCAGCGGAGCAGCAACACCACAGGGTCGCTCAGGAGCACGTTGGCCTCCGCTTGTGTTCAGCTGATTTAGGAGTCGCTCTCTTTCACAACGGGCCAGTTGAGGTGCAGACACTCAGAGAGTCACTCATGCATGGACACAAAAACACCAACTGGGGAGAGCAGATCTAAAAACGGACAAAATTACCTGCTAGAATTCAAAACTAATTCATATTAAAGCACGATGGGAAAGAGAGGGCAACTTAACAACAAGAGGAATGATATGGAAATATTAGTGGGCATATAATAAATCGATTCCATGGAAAAAATTTAGATGGAAAAACTTTATAATTGTTTACCACACCTGCTCAGAAATGGCACTGTAATGCTCTGCAAAAACACAAAATATTACCGAGTAACTTTGGTTGAGTTCCTAGTGAACATATCTTAGTTCACTTCAAATGAGACAAACTAACTTAAAAATATATTTTTTAGCAAGAAGATATACAAAGTTGTCTTCAGTCAATAATTCCTTTATATTGTTAAAATGTCTTTGTTCCTTTGGCAGATTATTAAACTTATAACAGGACATTTGTTTCTATGGTATTAGTGAAATAATCTGCCAGTGGAACTAGACCTGGGTTGCTAGGCAACGGGCTAGGCTGGGCTTGGCTGGCGTTGCTAGGCAACGGGCTGGGTTGGGCTTGGCTGGCGTTGCTAGGTAACAGCACACAGCCAGTTAACCTTCCAGCGCAACTTGAACTTTTTCATCAAAATTCAGGAGTCATTTTCTTAAAACTAGCTCCTATAGCTGGCTGAAAGTTACTTGTAATTAGTTTAGTCTTATTTCAAGTGTTTATCACAATGAACCGGTCTACTTTTCTTTTTTCTAAAGTTCTGTCATTGTGATATGGAGAAATTAAAAATGACATCTGCTTCAAGCATTAACTGTGTGTGAGGCTGTGTTGTTCTGGCTGCTGCATGTTTACAACATGTAAATAACCTGAAGGAGTGACGTTCCAGCTGGAACCTCCAACAGGCCTGAATGGACGAGGGGAAAATGGGAGCGACTCCAAAACGGCCTCCAGGGGAAAAACTCTCAGCCTTCACGCTGAGACGTCCCTGAGAATCTGCAGCAGTGTATTTATTTTTCCTCCCTCTGATTAGAATCGACTTGCTTCCTGACCCCCAGCAGCCCAGAGAGTCGATGCACCCAGGATCTCATGTCCAAAATAAATAATAAAACATTAAGAGGCATTCCTTCCTCGGCTGCATCCTCACATGAACCCAGAGATGTTGGGTTTATAGCAGAGCGCCGCTCAACTTATGGAAGATAAAAAGACGATGACAGCTTGCAGAGATTGGTCGGCCGTATAAACACACGGCAGCAGAGATCCCACAGGGCCTTTTTAGGAAGACACACTGGGGAACAGAGCGCCATCCATCCGTCATGCCTGGTTCTGGTCGGGACAGAACAAACAACTGAATCCAGCCAGCAAGAAGCAAAATTCACAAAATGTAATGTCAGTATTTATAAACAGGAAAGTTGATGGAGTCAATTTGCTTCAATGCGGCAGGATTTTACTCATCTGTGTGGGAAAATGTTACCATAAATGTGTAAAAGTCTCAACCTTCAGAACCACTCAGGGCGTTTTCACACCATCCAGTAGATTTGGTTCAACTGGGGACTAAATTTGCAACTTTTGTTACATTTTCAGCTGCTGCGGTTCTCTTTCACACTGCAGAGTCAAACAAACCAGGCTGGGCCGTCACAATAACACATTTTAGTGGATAATAAATTGTCCCAGAAATTATTGCGAAAAACGATAATATTTTTGTTTTGAGACCATTTTCGACTAATTAATGATAATGGCAAAATTATTAAAGCTTTTCCTCTCAAAGACTAACAAAATTGTAATCACTGCACTTGAACTGGGAAACATTTTAAATATCCAAAATAAAATACAACAAAAAAAAGGAAATAAAAATCCCACATTTTCTATTTTGTTTTGGTAAAAAACCATGAGTCATTTCTCCCGCTAGCTTTAGACTAGCGGGTTTGTTTCGAATGTATTTACCAAAGAATGTCTTGCACTATAATCCGCTTCTTGCTGTTGGAGTGGTCTCCGGTCCACTTGACGTTCACATACTGACATTCAAACCACGATACAGTTCACTTCAACGAACCAAAACAGGTTTTTAGGCGGATCTGAGTTCAACTGAACATTCACCAAATGAACCGGAGTGTCTAGATAAACGGACTGGAGTCTGATTAAAGCGGACTAATTACAGCTGAAGTGAATGCACCAAAGAGAGAGAATAGATCATATGTCTTATGAAAAAAAAAAAAGATGGATAGGAACCATTTTTGAAATATCCAAAGTAGGGAGTGAACTATATAAAACTTTGGGCTGATATTGATATCCGATTCTAAAGCTGATGTATTATGCTTCCTTGAATAGGAAGGATATTTCTATGAGGTATACCAAATATATTCATTACATTTTCTGCACAAAATCATTCTTAGATGATGAGATTTTAAAACCACCTGACCAAATGCCTGGGAGTTCTGGGTTGCTAGGTGACGGGCGGAATGTTGCTGGGGTTGCTAGGTAACAGGCTTGCTTCACTGGGATCACAAGGTGAGGGGCGGTTTCTGCTGATCTGTGTCGTTACATGCAGAAGGGTTTTTGAAAGGGATCAATTTCAATAAATATCAAAAAACATTTATTGAAAAAAATGGCAGATTTTTTTGTTTTTTAAGCGCTTGGGCTGTTTTTAGAAACAGTGGAAACCCAAAAGGAGGAACAAAAAGTGTTCAAAATGTGAGTTTTCCATAATACGTCTACTTTAATATTGCTGTTATGGCTGATAACCAATATTTATAGATATTCTATATTGTATATGCTTCACTAACCTTTTGAAAAAACGACCACGCCTTGACTTCACTGCTTCTCTGCTTCAGTTAAATTACCCACAATCCCAGTGTTGCAGCACTATCATTGTCACATGACCAAACATGCACCACATGACCAGAAACAAACGGCAACAAGATGGAAATAAATATTGTCTGTTAATATCTGCCCAGGTTTATTCATTGGATCAATACCGATATGTTAAAAATGGACAAATATATCATGCATTCCTGACAGATGCCAGATAATTTGCTCTGCGTCTCATTTTCGCCACCTCTCCCAGACAAACAGAAACATCCTGCTGAAGGCTTTCGGGTCCAACAGAAACATGTTTCCAAAACAAACATCTCCAAAAGGCAGCGGCCAGCGAGCAGACGTTACCTACCTGATGAGCTCAGAAACTCCTCCGTCAGAGAACATCAACTCCGTCTGGAGCTCCGGGGGTTTTCTGTCCCGTCTGGGCGGGACCGTCACGGTTCCGACCTTGACCCTCGCTATCTTGGAGGTTCTGTTTGTTTTTCCCAGCAGACGCGTCCAGATAGACCTGTCACCACATGCCACCTGGGAATGTGGCACCCACTCACCAACTGTGCAGGGCATCATCCCTCCCACTCGACATGGAGGGGGACGGGGCAGAGGAGGACAGACCACTGGATGTCCTTCTGACTCCCAGGGACACTTTGGTGAGAGAGAAACGCCTTGCTGAGGTCAGAGGTCAGCAGGATAATTTCATCTTAACAAGGGGTGTAGACTTTCATTATATCCAGGTAAATCCTGAAGCAACTGTCTACATATGTAATATATTGTATTAGGCCTGCAACAAACGATTATTTGTAATCGATGATTTAATCTGTTATTCTGACAGGTAAACGATTAATCAGATGGAGGATAAAATGCACCTGCAGATAAAAAATATACTCCTCTCAACATGTTAAAAATCTGTTTCTGTTTGAATATCAGTTTAGAGGTGATGATTATTTTCAGTTTAACCGATTATTAATTTGATACCAAAAGGTGCTTAATATGACTTTAATTTAAACCAGGTGAAGCTGAGACTGCGTCTTGAGGAGTTCTCAGGGTCAGTGGTTGGAGGAGTCGGCTTGTAATTGAAAGGCTGTAGGTTCAATTCCAGCTTCAACCTGTCCGGTCAATCTCTCAATCCCAACGACAAGTGGTCAGGTCATCTCGCCATATTAACAGTTAGCAGTAGTTACACCAATATTGCGACTTTCTTGTTATATTTAGCAACGTTTCAGACAGAAAAAAATCGGACTCAGCGATCGGCCAGTAAACAGCAATCGGTGCAGCCCTAGTGTAAAACGTTTTGAGTGGAACATATCTACAGATTATTTTTAACTTAATTGCAAAATGTTTATGTTTTTGTACAGGTTTGGCTTATTATTTAAGCAACTGGCCTTTTCTGAGTCTACATACTAACAATTAACCAACTACTAAATTGGTTGATGATTATTTCTAAAAATCGATTAATCATGATTAAATTGATTAATCGTAGTGTCCCTACTTTATACATCTGTAGGTAAAATGTGTCTTTTCTGAGCTGATGTCTTCTAACAGCATTAAATGAAGCAAATCATCCTGCACATTTGTGCTGTTTGCTCTGACAGCTAAACAAAGGCAAAGCTGTGATGTATGTCATACAGGGTCCCTGTGTGAAACATCCAGCGGCTCCCTCCACACTGCGCTGTGTCAACACAAAGGAGCTCTCATCACACGCTGCACTAGTCGTTACATAAGCCCGTTTGACTTCTGCTTTGTCAACAAATGGCAGAGAGAGGAGAAGCTGCACCATCAGAGCTCCAAACATGGCTCGAACGGGGCGCTGCAGAGCCGCAGCTTTATGTCCCTAATGGAGGAGAGACCCCCACCGACGCTGCCGGCTCTCTTCCATAAACAGCTTCCACTCGCAGCGGCCCGGGATTCTGCACATTCCTGAGGCGAAGCTATTTGAAGTTCATTTCAAACAACTGCAGCATAAAAGGAAGTGAATGTAAGACAGAGAGCAGGAGAGCACCTGTACGGCTGACAGCAGCGCACTGTCCTTCTACACACATTTATGATTTTCAAAATATTTTCTTAAATCTCTGGTTGATATTTTCTATCAGCTACTTTTAATCTTATGAGGCAATAAATCGTCCCAGAAGTTACAGCGATAAACTCTGATACTTGTGTTGAAACCATTTTCAGTAACAATGCCAAAACACATTCTCAAAGATCCATAAACTTTATATACCAGTAAGCATTTAACACTGGAAGATATTTAATTACCCAAAATAAATAAAACAACAAATAAAATGAATCATGAAATCAGTTTACAACAAGCTCAATAATTTATCGTTTTTCTCTCTTTCTACCAGAAGCTGGATGATAAAAGTCATTATTGGTGCGGTGGGCTCAACTTGACCTTTTTTATAATTTTGTTTACAGAGACTTCATAATTCATTTTATTTGTTGTTTTGTTTATTTTGGATATTAAAATATCTTCCAGTTCTAGTATTAAATGTTAACTAGAACTTATAGTTTATTCATCTTTGAGAATGTGTTCTTGAATTGTTATTATACCATTACCATTATATTACTTGAAAATGGTCTCAATATTATCGTTTATTGCAACTATTTCTGGGACAATTCCAGAAAAATGTGTCACCATGACAGGCTTATATCTATATATTCACGTCTTCCAGAATATCAGCCACAAAGTCAGTGCGTTTTTAATTAGCCAGTTACATCATATTTCAGGAAAATATTTTGAGAAATGTCTCCCACTCCAAGATAAAATGTCCTATTTAAAGGAAAAGCAAACCCACCCACAAAGACGTGTCCCTGAGTGCTAGCAGAGGCTCAGAGGCCGATAAGCCCAGATCCTCCACACAGAGAGGTCACTTAGCCGAAGGTGAGGGAACGTCCTGCATGGCCGCACGCATCAAACTTCCTCCTGCAGCCCGCCTGCAGTTTGCCTGCGCGGCTTTTAGAGCAACGCCAAAAGAATCCCAATGAGCTGACAGTTTACAGAAAGTGATGAATCCTCCAGAGCAAATGCTCCAGGCAGCAGTCCAAGAGAGAGGATAAACACTGAACTGAATATTTAAGTAGCTCTCCTCTCTCTGTAGAAGGTTCACAGGGTGGAAAGTTCAAAATGAGGAAAAGTCAGGAGAGCAGAGCATCCAAACATTGTACTCAACGTAAAAGTACTTCAACATATTTCTACTCAAGCAAAAGTAAAAAGTAGATGTCCAAGAAATACTCAAATAAGAGTCAAAGTATTTGGTAAAAATACCAAATATTGTTCTGGAAAATTTATTTTAAGGCTTAAATAAAAATAAGATGTAACTATAAAATAACAAAATAAAGCAAAAGACCCATTACATGTTAGAAGGTCCTAGACCTATATGTCAAGAATAAGATCATAATATTAGCAGAATAAATTTCCAAAATTATAAGAAAAAGTCGTTCTAATGAGAAAATAGCTTAGATAGAATCAGCAAAACTGTTCAATTGATTTGGTCGTTTTCACAATTGCATCTCTGGCTGCGTTCACACTGCAGCCTTGAAGTAGCCCAATTCCAATTCTTTTGACGTAATGCGACCTGTATCTGACCTTTTTATGACAGTCTGAACAGCACAGGTCTGATTCTTTCCAGATGTGAACCCTGTCCGATACGTATCCGATTCAAACGCGACCTAACGTCCAGGTCGCATTCATCCAAACTGAACGTCACTGATACTCTACAAATCTCACTATTCTGTGTCCTGATACGCACAAGCAGGAAGAAAAACAACAACCATGACGGACTATAATGAGGATTAAATTGTTAATATGCTGCTCCAGTCGGACAACAACTTCAAATATGTAAGCTATGCTCCACCGTTAGCCTCCATGTTTACTTCTTCTTTTTATGGCCGTTGGCAGAACACTGTGAACGCTGATGCTATTGCACCCTCTGCTGCGCATGCGGGACACTTTCAGGTCGTCGCCCGTTCAGACTGCAGAACACATACAGGTCTCCTATGTGTTGCAGTGTGAACGGCCCCGGCAAAAAAATCCGGTTTGATGAAAAAAAATCGGAATTGGATCACTTCAGGCGGCAGTGTGAACGCAGCCAAAGTCCTGCAGATAATAATTTGATGAATTTTTTAAAACTAAAATTAAGTTTGAAACTGAAAACAAAGATTTGAACAAAAAAATATATATTACACTGAAAATAAAACCGAAAAAAATTAGATCAAACTGAAAAAAGTGTGAAGCTGAAAATAAAAATTTTAAACTGAAAAATTATTTAAACTGAAAATAAAAAAGTAAACTGAAAAAACTGTTCAAAACTACTTTTCAGATTCAACGTTCAGTTACATTTTTTTTTCCTTTTCAACAATCTTTATGGCCCCAATTTAGCTCCATATATTTCATTCACGCTTTGCAAGTTTGAAATGAAACGCAGCAGGTCTGATTTGTCATTAGCGTCTGTCTCTCGGTGGAACCGGGTCCGGTGGGACCCGCCTGCGTTCTTCAAATAGAGGGATGATGGCGACCCTCCGGAGTCCTGCTGCACACAGTGCCTTCATCGCACTCGAAATTGCTGGATTATCGCTCGGCTGTTTGTTTTCACGTTCAGCCGCCATATCCTATGACTCAATTATCAAGTGGGGCTGTCACACAGGGTTATATTGGGGAACACAGTCAGAACTTCCAGCGCTGGTCGGAGCCAAAACATCCAGCAGAGATGAGAAAATGCTGTCGGCACCTGCTTAGGCTATAAACTTAATTATCATTGCTGTGCAGCTAATGTACTGAAGCTGCACAGCTGAGCTCATTACATAGACATGACATTATATTAGCATCCCGTGTCTCTCATATTACTAATTTAAACTCCATATTTTAAATAGACCCTGACGATGACGATGCAAGTTACAGATTAAAGAATTAATCTAAAGTTTATTGATCTTATAAAGCGACTAACAATTAATTGATGCAGCACTTTCTGTAACAGGAAGTGCTAAATTTTTCACAATATGCTGATTAAAAAAAAAATGTTGTTTAACATTTAACACAATTTTGTGTCCACTGTAAATACTGGCTAAATAAACGGAAAACTAGCATTTTCTTGTTTAACTCAGACATATTTTGTTTGAACATAATTATAAATGTGAAGTTTGTCAAAATTGGTTTATTTATTCTTCAAATTCACTTTGTTTCATCAAGAACTTATTTTCTCCTGACATTTATTATGTGATGCTGCTCTTCACGGTTGGTGGTTACCATAGCAACCAGCAACTGACAACTAATCCGTCATCCCTTTCCTTCAGTTTCTGTCCTTAACTGTGGGCCAGAAATGCAGAAACTGTATGACTTTTACCAGGTATTTTATGATGAATGCTTGTGAGATATATCTGCAAACATCCGCCATGACGCCACAGTTTTTCCATCGTTTGTTGACGTCTAACACCTGGCGGAGAGGAGAGGATGTAGAATCCATCGTCAGGCAGTAAACTATCCATTCAGCAGCTTGTTTACATGCAGCCATGATCAGGGGGTGTCTTTTTGTGACTCGGTCCTTGAAAAGTCGAAGCCCGACTCTTCCCTTCCCCTGCGGCTGCAGCCGACAGTCGGGCTGTTGCTAGGCAACATTAACAAGGGGGGAAAACAGAAACCCGGCTGGAGCATCCGGTCTGCTTTCAAAGGAAAGAATCACTGACTTACCATATGTTTTTCTTTTAAACTGGCTCAATATAATTGTGTTTTGTTAATTGAAAATAACAATTATATAGTAATCTGACTTTATGTTTAACTAGGGTTAGAACTAGGTTAGTTCATGAGTTAACTCAACTACTTCAAATCACTCCAGATTGACAAAAGAGAAGCTGAGCTAACTAAACTTTTTTTCGTGTTAATCTGACAAAACAATCACTCTTTAAGTTCACTTTTTTATTTGCAGTTTTCACTAAACAAACAAATTATGTCACTTTAACAGAATTGGGTATAGTAGTTAGTTAAATTTACTTGAGTTACATAAAAAAAACTTTTAGGAATATTTTTACTAAGCTTTACTTTTTACTTTTACTTGAGTAATTTTATCATGAAGTATTTCTACTCTTAGTGGAGTAAAATTTCTGGCTGCTCTACCCACTAAATGGAAAATAAACACATTTTAACCAAAACTTCACTTGTCTCTGTGTCTGTGTTTTGCAGGTTTTGTTAAGTTTCATAAGACTTTTTATTGAAAATAAAATTTTGTTTTGCCTGATTTTGTTATTGTTTGCTAATTAAATGATTTATTGTCATTTATTACCTTAAAATTCTACAATGTCCAATTTATGTTTTGGTCCATCTGATTATGCAATTTTTAAATATTAAATAATTGATAATTTGATCAGTTACTCTCCACTTTTTCCCAAAATCTTTTTTACTCTTGGACGACTACTTTTTACATTTACTTGAGTAAAATATTTTGCACTCCATCCACCTTTGTACATTAATAACTGAATAATTTGCTTTCAATCAACTGACATGTTTAATTAAACAAAGTATTTTCCAGCTATGTTAACTTTTAGCTCCTCAGAGATGAAGTAGGTCTAATGTAATTTTGTTCTTTATTTTACACCAGAAGTCTGAACCATAACATTCTGTGAGTCAGGTTAACAATCACAAGAACATCAACTGACAAACAGAAGCAAACTTTCAAATGTCAACATCAAGTCTTGGCAAGGGCAAAGAAAGAGGAATACGCAGAACAAACTTCAGTCGAATAGTAGAACAAACCATTTGTGTGCTGCTTTAACTGGAATAAAACTCATGACCAACAAGCTTGAAGCTGTTCAAAATGGCTGACCTCAGCTCATCCCTCATCAACAAATCTTTCAAATTCATCACTGCTGAGTGCAGCTGCTGCTCTCAAATCTAAGGGAGACGGAAATGTGACTCCAAAGAAGCTTCATGAAATATTAACGGCCGACGCTGTCGGCTCCACACACCGAAAACATTCGAACGCAACACGCTTCCCTTGATTTACTCAGATCCCCAAAGAAGAAGAAGAAAAACAAACTGTGGATGAAAACTTCACTTTCTTTGAGAAAAGTGAGCAAAAATCTATCTTTACAGTTTTTCCTTGTGGTAGTTGATCAAAAATAAACTGGTTGTGTACAAAGTCTTAAAGCTGTGGTATAAAAATAATTATTTATCACATTTGTTGAAACCATCACTAAGTCATGACAGCAGGAGATGAGACAGGTAATATGTGAAAAAATTGGTCCTCAATATTCTCCCAGTGCTAATCAGAAACAACCAATCAGAGCCAGGAGGCGGGTCTTAGCACTGTTAATCACCTGCCCCCATTTCTCTCTGCTTCGCTACAGTGTATTTCTGATAGCATAGCCTGTCTGGATGCTCAGGATAGTTAGCACAGCACCAATAAGAAAATAAACAGATTTTCTGGAAAAGTTGTTTCATTTAGCAGCGAATACATAAGGGTGATTGACAGTGCTAAGACCCTCCTCCTGGCTCTGATTGGTTGCATTGGCATTTCTTCAAATCTGATCTTTGTTGCAACGGGATAATCTGGGATTTAAAACCATTTAATCTGAGTAATAAATTCACGTCAAAATATCCAACTCATTGTCTAAAAAGTTCTAGAAAATAAATGTAAATGTGAAAATAAATTGCACAATTTTTTATTATCAGATTGTCGATGATTTGTCAATAAATGTGATCCGTTTCTCTCAAAAAACTCAACTAAAGACAAAGGATCATGCCATTTTCTATGGCAAACCTTTTCAGTTTTAGTTATTTTTGTACCCAAAGTAAAAGTTGGATTTGTCTATTTCCTTTAGATTATGCTACTGCATGTCTAAAGAAACTACAAAACATTTATGAGTGCCAGAATGTGTTGCATGTAAAAGTTTTTTCAACCTGAATGAATCTAATAATGTTCCAGTTTGATGCACATTAATGTTGTTGAATAAAGGATCATGGGACTCGGCTGAACAAACATGTCTGATCCCTTCATTCGCTGTTAAACTGCTGCTTCCCAGAACGACTGAAACCCTGAAAAACACCCAGGACCAGATAACTAACGTGCTTTTTATCATGACAGCATAAATCTGCCGCTCTGTTAGGAGCCGTGCATGTGACGGGACAAACGGAGCAAACGAAAATCAATCTGACTGCTCCTCCTCTGTGTGATTAAATATTTGTGCACGGGTTAATATTTCATCACGCCCGTTTAGTGTCATGTTGCTGACAGCCTGGGGAGTAAAATCATGAATGAAAACACGGGACGAGACGTTCAACACGTGTTGGACTCACCAGACCGATACCGATCCGATACAGAAAGTCATCTCTGAATTGACTGAAAATGTTTCTTTTTTAAAACACAGACAGATATTTGGTAACTCTGGACCAGAACCGGACACTAAAACACATCAATAACTTCACAAACTTGGTGTAAACCGGAACACACCATCACTGGTGTTGAAATAACTAAAGCAGGCTCACATTAAAGGGTATTCAGCTCCTTCAGACTAGCGGCAGCAGCCATTAGCAAACACATGTGTCTGCTGAGTTCATCATAAAAATTACTTCTCAGTTGGTAAGAACAGTTGTAATCAGCATAATGGAGAAGCACTGTTTTGATGATGTGCTGGAGGCGGAGTTTCGGAAAGACTACTAGCTTCTTAAAGACACAGAGGCCAAATTCAAGGCATCAAATTGTGAAATCAAATTTCTATTAAGTTTTGTTTGATACATGCAGCATTTTTATAACAACTGAAGATAACATTGCTGCTTTATTGTGCGGTAACATTTCACAAGTTGTGTTGTTTAATCAAAAACTCAAATTTATTCATGCAGACATTGATTGCATGAGTCAAACTATACACCTTTATTAAAAACTCACTTTACTTGAGTCAGTTTCTTCACATATTTGACAGCACTTAGTTTAAAGCAGGAAGCACTCGTTGAAGCTATAAATAGCTGGGTAAGTAGTGAAGCGCTTCGTTGTCTGTGTGGGTTTACACTGGCGTGGCGCAGCAGTTGTTCAGGATGAGACCTTGTGGTCAGACCGCAGAGCCGAGTTAAACATTCATGCCGCTGAGTCAAAAAGAGCAGAGAAAGGCGGAGCGATTACAACTGTTCAATGTGCTGCCGAACCGGACCAGTCAGGCTGTGTAATACATCATCACCAAAATACCCTGGTTACCCGCCTGGAAGACAGTCTGAATGATCCCAAAGACAAAATTTACACAAATGTCCAGAGTGAAATGCAAATTTACAGTTATGTCAGATTGCATTCATCTTTACTGTATTAAATTAACTTGCATTCCGGTAACTTTAACGTTCAGGCAGGTCCAAACGGTTCAGGAGCTGTGGTACCGCAGCAGACATTTTACACGTTTCTACTGTTTACACCCGGAACATATGAACAACGCTGGAGGGAAAAACGATTTTCTTTTACTTGCCGTTCACGGCCACCGCCACGCCGCCGCGGTAAAACAATCCATTAACAGAATTAAACGTGGAAATGCAGGTACCATGTCTTTCTCCGATATTAGTCGATTAAGCCTGGAAATGTGATAAGAATGAATACTCCACTATTAAAGCTGCTCAGTGTTAATAACTGAGCTTCAGCTCACTGATAAGCTGGTGGCCATCTTTGTTGAAGCCAAGGAGAGCGCGATGCTAACCAGCCAATAAGCAGAAGCTGAAGCCTTAAGACACCGCCCTCCTCATTTGCATATTGAAGAAGAAATGTAAAAGTAAAAAAGAAGAGAAGAGAAAATGACAAAAGAACAAACGCTTGTAAAAGGAAAAGCAAAAAAAAAATCTTGACAAAAACGCATCTATAAGGAAAAGGAAAATTCCTGCATTTATTTTTAATTATGTCAATTTTGGTTTTCCATATAGCAACTCATCAGTGGCGCAAAAACTGGGTATGTACACATTCGGGCGCCACATTATGGGGTAAAACATGTTTCTATATTTCTGTATTTATTCACTGAAAACCACCGAGGGGTGCCTGTAGAGTGGTTAGCTGCGCCCCTGCTGCTCCGGACACCTCGGTGCCGCATAGGATGCATCCATTAGGAGCAACTGTTACAATAAGACCCGCACTGGAAGCCATAATCAATACTGTCCTACCCTGATAGACTCAGGAAGACTTCCCCTCCAAGGTTAATCATTTGAGCACCGGAGTGCGGCAGAGTGGGTCGCATTTCCACGGCGTGGGTTTGTGTGTGTTCACTGCAGCAGCGGCGGCTGCTGTCCCACTGCCACAGCGCCTGAATAAAACACGCACCGAAAGTACGCAAACTGGAACAAAACCACGGAAATTATGAGAAAGACTAATAGGCTAATAGAGGAGAAGAAAAGGTAAAGTAACCATATTGATAATGATTTAAAAATAAAAGGTCCGCATCAGGACAGCTCACCTCGGCGTGTTGGTAATCCAGCTTTAGGCTCGGGGTGGCAGACACACTTCACCGAGCTCCGCAGGCAGCGTCCCGGCTGTCAGCGCCCCTCCGTCCTGCGTGACCACCGCGCCGCATCCACCGAGCCTCTGTCCCGACCGGCCCCGGGGGCATGGCCCTTCAGAATAAAAGCCCGGCCAGGGGGAAGCAGCCTATAATGTCTATTTACGGCTTGCCTTACAGTTGATAAAATAAAAAGATAATAAAACATAAAACAATGAATAATAAGTAATTTTAATAAAAATAAAATAAATGGCATTAATAATAAATATTATTAAAGATGTTATTTGGTGGATTAAACAAACTAAAACATCAGATTTTATGGATTTTATGCCCACAATTATAGCTATAATGACAATATTTCATATTTATGTTTCTAAAATGATTGTTATTCCTCCAAAATATATAATGATCTATGCAAAAACATCCAAAAGTGATCTAAAACCTTACAGTAACTAATTGATATGGATGGTGAGAAATTATTGGATTCAAATAAAGGTTTAACAGATATTTTTCAAGTTTGGGGTCAAAGGTTAAATAGAAGTTGTGGATATAATATTATTATTAAAAACAATAAATGTGAAATTTCATTAATTAAAACCCCTCATTGTAATATTTTTTGAAAGTACATGAGTTTTAGGCCAGCCGGAATCAGTTTTATTTTGAAGGGTTCAGCAGGAAGTTCCTCCTGGAAGCCTGAATTTATATAAACCAATAGGACAAATTATTTAAACTTTGATTCAGCAGACAGCTGAGTTTGTAGAGAACAGATTGAGCCCACCTGCCAGGTGCAGGTTAGCGCGCCATCAAGTGGCCACATTGTAACACTACAACTCAGAACAAAAAATGGGGAATATTTTTACCTTTTTACTTTAGTATTATGAATTATTGCCTAAAACCAAGGTGTTTAATTGTCTTAATTTTTTGTTCCCATTTCTTATTTGGTACAACAAAAACATTTTTCTTTTATTAACCAGGCTCTGTCCTGGTTAATAATTTTGCAGTAAACAGAATAAAAAAACTTTTACTCAAAATCATCAGCAATCATTTACAAAATTCCTTTCCAGAAAAACCAGACTGCAGTAAATACAGCATGAGTTTTTTATTATTACATGTATTTTTTGTATTTAATTTAAAAACAAAAGTATCTTTCAAATGTTTAAACTTCGTTTTGGACGCCATTGAATTAGAAGAACGATGAAAGCATTTACCCGAGTAGCTTTTTGGAAAAAAAAAAAGTCATTTTAAGAGTATTTTTTACAACTTTTACTTCTGTGATTTTATTATTATGAAGTAATGCTACTCTTTTATGAACACATTTTTTATTTACTCTGCTTTCTTCTTGATAAAAGAGTAAAAATATCTCACCTGTGCAATACAAGATGAATTTATCTTGAGGGTTTTGATACATTGCAACAATCATAGAGGGCGCTATTGGTCAGATTTAGAGCCAACAATTAAAGAAGTCAAATCTGGTACATCATAATGAGGCCAGTTTAAACAGAAAAAAGGAAAACATTTTACTAAAGAACTCAGACATTTTGAGATCCAGAAAGTTACTAGAAAAAAATAGAAAATTTTTGACCTTTTCTAGAAAATTTCTTAGATTAATTACAAAACGTCTGAGTTTTTTCTCACAAATTTTTGACATTTGCAAAAAATGTCCTTGTTTGGTAAATTCGCAGCTTGGAAAGTTCAACATTTTGCTAGAAACAGTTGGAAATTTCTCAGTTGGAAAAGTCAAACATTTGCCTGAAATAGAAAAAATATTTGGCATTATTCTCAAAAGTCTTCCAGAAAAAACTTTTGATATTTACAAAAAAATCAACCTTGAAACTCAGTTTCCAGGTTTCTGTAAAAAAATTCTGAGATAAGTGGAAAAATTTTGAAATTTTTTTTCGTAGGACATTTTCAAGCTCATAAACTGTTAAAGAGAGAAATTTCTTTCACATTTTGAAAATTTCCAAGGAGATTTCTGGCAAATTTAAAACACTTGAAAGAAAAGACAGAAATTTTGAGATTAAGCTCAGAAATTCTCCAGAAAAAACTTTTGGAAAAAAATTTCAAGGCAAACATTTTTGACTTGTCAAACTCAGACGTTTCCAGTATTTTTCTACGCAGTGTTTTGGCAGAAATGTACTCCTTTTTCCTCTCTGCTGAACCGCCGGCAACAACAACACGTAGTCGTAAACCTGGACCCTCACTCCTTCCTGCAGCAACAAACAGCCGACAGTTACTGTGGGGAACCTTTTATCAAGCACAGCAACGCAAAGTCACACCACTTAAACTCGACTGTGCAAACAACAGCAGGTCAGATAAAGTAAGCAACATTAATGCAGAATATACACTGATATCTTACAGCAACACATCCAGTCTTCATGCATCATTTACAGGTGTTTCTGTTAGAGGCGGGTCCGTCGGTCCGACTCGACGCAGCTGGACTTAAAACCTGCAACATTAACACCAAACCATCTGCCTGGACTCCAGGTTCGGGTTTCTATGGATCTGTTGCATTTATGTGCAATAAAACATGAAAAGTGTCTTAAAGGAACAGAAAATATAAAAAACCATCCTGAGCTCCTGCTGGGCTCGGTAAATTAAGTATCCGTCCTGTGATGCCGGAGCCTGGACAACAGATTTATGTGAGAATTTTAATTAGACTAATTTCGGGGTTTCTAAACCATTTAGGGTCTAGTTTGACCCAAAATGGCACTTTTACAAATAAATCTTATTTACATTCATTATAATGTCAAATACACAAAAACAAAATTAATTGACACAATTTGAACTATTTTTTCAGATCATCCAAAGAAATTCTCCAGAGCATCGTGTTCGGATGAAGGGAGCCACCGGTTCTCTCTCGGTACCGGTGGGTTCAGTCCGACCGGGCCGCAGGCGGCCGGCCATCACCGGCGGCGGGGAACCGGCGGCGCCGCCTGCGTCTGTCTGGGGCGGGTCTCTGAGGAAGAGCGCGCGTCGGGCAGGAAATGTAGCGCTCGTGCACCGCCTCCGGCACCCTGCAGCACAAAAAGCAGCAAAAAGCAGCAGAAAGCAGCCGCACAAATATCCTGAAATTAATCCCACAAAGTTTATAGAAACAAAATGAAGACATTTTGGAGTTTGAAAAGTTTCTGACTTTTTTTTCTTGTTAATTTTTGACGCAGCGGTGTCCAAAGTGTGGTCCGGGGACCGTTTGCGGCCCTCTGAATGAACAGATCAGGCCTGCAGACGCAGGCGGCTGATGCAGGTGAAAACTTCTCAGGCCGGCATTTTTCACAGAATAAAAATCTTTCATATTTTCTGACTTTACAACAATAATGGAAGAACATACTCTCAAAAATGATTACATTTAAATTCTAATGAACATTTAACACTGGACCTGGAAAACATTTTAAATAAATAAATAAAAAAACAACAAATAAAATGAATTATGAAAACAAAATTACACTTAAAACAAATGGCTAGTTGAGGCCAAAGCACCAAAACTGACTTTTATCTTCCAGTTTTTGGTAGAAAGAGAGAGAAGATCAATCACACAAAAGGAAATGATTGATTAGTTTTAATCTATCATGTAATTAATTGGTTTATTGGTTATTACTGCTGTTATTTCTGAGCCGCGCCGTCGTTTTCTTCTCTCAAACTTGATGCTCTCAGTTGAACAGAGACTGTAAATAAATCAAACGGCCTTTATTCACCAAGCGCTGCACTTTCCCATGTTACACATCTATCAAACCCCACGGCCTACTTTCAAACACTTAGTCTTCTCAGATTAGAAAAAAAATGTAAATGCGTCGCCTCATCGAACTAAAAACAGCGATGCTGATAAGATCTCACAGTTCCACGAAGCTCGGATGAATAAACCCACCCAGATGAATCACACCTCCATATCAGGCTTTCGGGTGAAAGCAGCAGAGATGTGACATTTAATGTCTGCCCTTCTTAATTCCTGTCATTCTGATGAATAAAGTGTTGGGAAATTCAGTATCATGCTAATAATAAAGGTCACAGGATATTTAATCAGTAGATATTCATCTCACAAATGTTTTTATTCTGTAAATGACATGAACAATTTAAGCTTTTCCTTCCCGAAAATGTTGGAAAATGTTGAATTCGGCCTTTAAATTTGGTGGAAGGACGACATTTTCTGGACCTTGGTCTAAAACTGTCACTGAAACTTTTCTGAGGACGCGACTCTGCCCTGTAGATATTTATAGGCTTGTATTTTTTTTATCACTTTCTCTCCACCTCACAGCTGCAGACTCACTGACGGGTGAACGCTTCCTCTTTATCACTGACTCTCTGGTTGTTCTTCAGCTTTCTGCACCTAATTACGCCTCCTCACCTTTCTGGGATCCGCGGAGGAAGCCTGGGTGGAGGAATGCCGGGCACCGGGTCGGAAGGTCGTGGAGGCCGAGGAGGAGGAGGAAGATTTTCCACTGCGTCCTTTACAGATGAAGGGAAACATTAAATATATGAACCGTAAAATAAACTGTGCAACGTTTAACGTTTCAGAACGTTTACCAGATTCCATAATTATTTTTAATCATTTTCATTGTTGCATAAGCATGAATGAATAAATCCGCAAATATGAAGAAAAAGAAAAACTAAATTTCTTTTAAAGGTGACCTAATACTTTCTTGAGCAGATTAGGATCGGTGGCCTAAACAAAACATGTTCATTACATTTTTTGCACAAAATCTTTCTTATATTACGAGATTTTAGTTGGGCCTCTGTCACTTTAAATCCAAATAAGCTCCTGCTGGCCACGCCCCCAAAACTCAAACATCAAAATGGCTGCAAACAGATGTGCAATTATACAATCATACATCTTTGAAAAGCATTAGTAGGGCCTCCTGTAAAGAGTGCAGCAAGTGTTTTCTGAATAGTGAGTCAACAAGAGAAATCTTGTCTTTTCCAGGAGCCATTGTACAGCGAGTACAGCAATCTAAATGCTGGAGCTCAGCTTACGTTGCTAGGTAACGGGAAGAACTCTGCTGGGGTTGCTAGGTAACGGGCTGGGACGTTGCATTCCGTAGGTTTTTGAAACAGCTCCTTTTCTAGACACCAAAAAAACACAAACTTATTGCCAAAATCTGGCTTCCTTGTTTTTAGATGCAGTAGAAACCAAAAATGGAAGAACAAAAACATAAGTTTTGCATAATATTTCCTCTTCTATTTGAGGATAGCTTTAAATATTTGTATAACTGCCAAAGGTTCTGATCGTTTTCATTGTTCCCTTATTAGTATAAATAGATACAATTAATCAGGATGTACTTTCTTTTTGTTGTGAATAGACGGCGCTTTAAATATCACACATTAATTTCACAGATGGTTTTAGTGACACAACTGATAACCGGATTAACAGAACATTAATGCAGAGCTCAGAACTTCCTCAAGCTGAGAGTCAAAGTTCCCAAAACAGCAAACAGAACAAAGCAGGAGAAAACAAAACTCCCACTGTTAACGAACAGCTGCGGCTTTACGCATCATCAAATATGAGCAATGTTTGAGCTGGAGCGAAGATCAAATCTGAAACAAAGATTTCTCAGTCACGATTCTGAGTTAACAGCAGAAAGAATCAGTTGGTCTGAACCAGAACTTGTTCTCACTGCAAAATCACAAAACCAGCCATTTCTGGTCTAGATTTACTGACAAAACACACAACGTTAGTTGAAGACAGATATAATCTGTTAAAATTGGTGGAAAGGGTAATGTGAAAAAAAATTATACTGGATATATTAACACTGACTTCACTCTGCACTGCAAAACCACTCAATTCTGTTTTTAGTCTACTTTATAGTGAAAATATCTCAGCATCCTGGAAATAAAACTAAATTCATTAACAAGATACAAGAGCTTTTTTAAAGTCAATAAATTCTTAATATTGATGACATTTCAAAATAATTTTTTTCATGTTATAAGTGAATAATCTGACACTGAAACTGTAATGTGTTCATCAATATTAAGGAATTACTGAATATTTCTTGCTGAAAAATTACTTACGTTAGTTTTGTCTTATTTCCAGTGAACTAAAATATTCCACTAGAATCTAGAAAAATACTTTTTTAAATGTTGTGTTTTTGCAGTGACCATGACAAACCCGAGGTTCTGAGCTCACCTCGAAGTCCGGTTCTGTCCCGCTGCTGAGGCTGAAGTTGCTGTGAGTGCTGAGTCTGTTGCTCTCTGTGCCTGAAATGAAAAGAAAACACGTGATTTGTGTTTGTCTGAGGTGAGAAGCTGTGGTGAGTGATAAAGCCACTCTGCACGGCTGCTGCTGTACATACAGATCAACAGAGTAAAGTTACTGAACATGTTAGGAGCAAATTTCAGAATGATTTTAACTCTGAAGCCTAAATAAGCAACACGCCAGCTGTAGCTTCTGCAGAGAAATCTCAACTAATTGTGTTTCAAGACCCAAAACGTAGGAATAAAATGTCTCCTGAAGGACATATTTATCAGAAATTATGTTATTTTCTCTTTAGAACTAAGGCTGAGGTTATTATTTAAAGCTTTTTAATTCGCTGACTCAACATGACACAAATCGGTCAGAACATTTTTAGAAACAGGAAAAACAGGTCAACAGTTGTGTTTTTTTTTAACCTTTCTGACCTATTTCATGAACTAAACGTGTAAAAATAGAACCTTGTTCTGCATTTCCTCATGACCAGATACTGAAAGTGTAAACGGAGAGCAGCGCTAACAACAAGAAGCCTTCAAAAAGTCCATCATGTTCACAGCAAATACAGCAGCAAAGCCAGCAGTAAAACTAGCAGACCAAACGTCCTGGAGCTCAGCCGGGGTTGCTAGGTAACGGGCGGAGCTCTGCTGGGGTTGCTAGGTAACACCTCAGAAAGACTCATTTCCCAGTCACCAAAACAAAATAAGTTATTACTAGAAAAACAGCAAAGTGTTTCTAAATACTCCTTTTGGTTTTTTTAAGCAGTAAAAACCCAAAATGAAGAATAAAAACAAGCCAAATTAAATTAAACACCAGATTTTTTCCTGCCGAATTAAAATTAAATCTAATGTTTTTATTTAATTTTTTAGTTAGAAAAAAAATAAAATGACCCAAATGGAAGAATAAAAACATGCAACATGTGAATTTTAGCACAAAATTTTTTCCCCACTGCATGCAAACAAAATATTGATTTTTCTTTTCTTTTTTTGTCTGATATTATGCTTCTGCAATAAACGATGTATTTACTCTTTACTAGATAAAAACAAATGCTGTTTCTTAAAATCATAGACAAAACTTCTTATTTACAGAAATTAGTATTTTCCAATCCAAATTTCCTCTTTTGGAGAGAGTGAGCCTCTAAGTATAGAAATTATTTCCCATTTCTTTCTCTGGAAAATATTTTCCATGTGTGTCCTGGTAACTTTTTCTCCCACTCACATGAAGGCACCTTGAACACACCGCTTGCTCATGACAGGTGCAGCTCTTTTTTAATTGATTACTCAGTATTCAATAATATTCATCCTCAGAAATAAAATACCCAAAGACTCACTGGACGTGCTGGACGTACTGCCGGTCTTCCAGCTCCCTCGTTTGATTGGCTGAGCCGCCGGAGGGGGCGGAGCCACCACTCTGGGTGTGGGTTCGTACACGTCGCACTCTAATGTCATGTTGGATCCCCAGTAGAGGTTCCTCTGCAGCGGTGCGCTTATTTCATAATCTGGCAGAGACGAACAGACCACATCAGACGCCATGAGCTCAGCAGGATGTCATGTGACATCAACAGACAGAAACAGCAAGATGTCGACATGTCAACTCCAAAACACCTCACCGATTTCCTGCCCCGTCTTCTCCCTCTCTTTGTGGCGTCTCGTGATGCTATCTCGTAGTTTCTTCAGGTTGTCCTATAAGGAAGAAGAATTAGATGTGAGGTTTATGGTGCTGCTGTCAGACGACGATGTTGATTGATCATCTACCTGCTGATAGCGCAGAGAGTTAGCGCGTCGCTCGTGGTCAAACTGCCACTCTTTGAACTCCTGGACGGCCTCGTCCACCGTTATCTCCCCCACTTTGACCCGTTCCTGCAGGCAGATGAGCTGCCGCTGCCCCGGGGTCTTCATCCCACCGTAGGGGTCATAGGTCGAGGTGGGGGCCTCGCTCACAGGGCGAGCTGAAAGAAAAACGTGGGATGAATGTCTTATTTTCACCCATACTTCTTTCTTTTTATCAGGACACATATGACAGGAGTAGGACGGCGTTTTGTGGATAAAAGAAAAAAGGAGTAAATTTCCAACACAGAAATTTTTTTTTAAAAACTTGGAGATTTCTGGGTTTTGAAAGCTGAAAATTCGCTAAAAATAACTCGAACTTCTGTAGAAAAACTTTGAAATTTCAGTTTGAAAAGTCAAAAATTTGCAAGAAAACTTGATAAAAAAATAAAAAAAAAAGTGGGTTGAAAAGTCAGAAATAAGATTTAAAAAATTCAGAAATTTGGAGATTTAGCTCAGAAATGTTCCAGAAAAACTTTGGAAATTGGAGTTTTCTCCAGCCAATGTTTGACTTTTCAAACTGAAATTTACATTTCTGCTGTAGAAAGTTAATCTCAAAATGTCTGCGTTTTTCTAGCAAATTTTCAAAATTTCAAACTCAGAAATGTCCTTTTTTTTCAACCGTTAGAAATATATACTTAGAAGAACTGCTTCTGAGAAACACAAACTGTTAGGTGCTGTGGGCACAGGAGGGTTTTCTGAGGCACCAGTCGGACTCAACCACAGAATAAAGGCACAAAACCAACAACGTCTTCGGCGTTGGCTCATGCTTAGAATATTGCAACAGTTGCAATGATATAAAGAAAAACACTTTAATCCCCCTACATATTGTTTTCCTTCTTTGTTTGGGTTGCAACAACATAAAATTACTGCTTTTCATACGTTTTTGAATATTTAGATTATTTTGAGTCACCTAAAATTGTGAGCGGCTCAAAAATACTGTTTAAATTAATTTTAATTTGACAAATCTTATCTGCGGAGATACGGATGTAAACTTTACCCTGACCACAGAGCTATCAGCAATGACTGCTGGTTTTATTTGACCAAGCTGGGTCACAGACACTCACATGTCTCACAGCCGAAGCACCACAAAGGTTTAGATACGTCTGATCGGCTCTGCAGGCTCAGAAAATAAACTAACACCGTCTTTCATCTTCCTAATAACAAATAAAATAACAGCCTCTTTTCAAGGTCTGATAGTTTACTACAAGAGAGATTAGACTAAACTATGAACTGAACTAATTAATTAGTTATACGATAATTTAAAATGCACTCAATAACTTCCATTTGCATGGTCTATTGTTTTTTTTCTTTTCTCTCTTTCTACTAAATACCAAAATATTTGCTGCTTTGTAACAACAGATTCGAATCAAATGCATTTAGCAAAAAGTGCTAAAACTTAACCTGAATTACTACCATTAAGGTCTTGGGACATATTTTGATTTACAATGCAAGCCAACAATAAAAGCACATTAAATAGTATTTCAAAGCTACAAAACTGGACATCTCAGCATTTTTCCTCAATGTTAAATCATGCAACTCTGAGAAGAGTCATAAAAGCTCATTTTCAGCTTATACAGTCTGAAGTATGCATGTTCGGTGTCAAAGTTCACAACAGGGCTGAGTAAAGCCTGAGAAAGCTGAGACTGGTGGCCATAATCCAACAAATCAGCAAAACACAAAACAGGCAAAACCACAACAAAATATCTGAAAATCTGAATTTGGACTCGTTCCTTCCTGTAAATCTGTAACTTACAGGAAAGAAATATGCGATTTACAAGAAAGAAAGGAGGGAAATTCAAGGTGTCAAAGTCCAGAGATATTTATGATTAAACTGCATTTTCCATAAAGAAATACCTGAGTTTGCAAAATTCAGAAAAATTCAAAAATTACATCCTACCATGGTAAAACACAAAGTGTGTTTTATTCACACTGTTTTATGTAAAAGTGGAGTCATTCAGCTAAAGAAAACCTCTGCATTTATGTTTAGATTTTTAATAAAAAACAACCAGAGACAAACTGGGCCTTTCTACGCCAAACAGTAACTTTATGCAACTTCAAAAGCAAGCAGGCATCAGAGAAGAGAGCATGTTGCTTTAAACAGGTCCAGCAGTGATGTGATCTGGAGTTTTTAAACTTCTTTTTAAGGATTTAAAAGCGTGTTGCTGCAGAAACCGTCTTACCTGCAGGACATCCGCTGTCCACTGAGCTACGTTTGGACGTGTCTCTATCTGAAAAAACTGAAGAAAAACACAAATATTTAATGAAACTAATACTTTTTAATCAAAGGAAATTAATTTAAAGGGTTTAAACAGGGCCGGCCAAAGCCTTTTTGAGGCCCTAGGCAGATTTTTATTTGTGGCCCCCCCATACCAACATGTCAAATCCAGATGGTTTATTACTATGTGTGTAACATACCTGCTATCATTAGCATCATTTGCAATTAGCTTACATAATATTAATGTTATTATGGTTTTGATTTTAACTTTACAGGAGTAACAAACTCAAATATTTTGAATTTGAAATGCAGAGTGTTTTTGAAGTGTGCCAACAGCAGGACAGCAGGGCTGAGCTCAAATCGTGGCAGTGGCAGCTGTAGCAGTGGCAGCTCTGGTGTTAGCTGCCACAATTCCTGCTTTTTTCTTTTGAAATAAACTTATTCATATTGATGTTCAACATTCAACCTGCCTCTGAAGCCGTCGGTCACAAAAGCCAGAAGCAGACACTAGGAGGCTGTGGCAGCTTCTGGCA
The DNA here is from genome assembly GCA_902982915.1 of Phalloptychus januarius. Lineage (NCBI taxonomy): Eukaryota > Metazoa > Chordata > Actinopteri > Cyprinodontiformes > Poeciliidae > Phalloptychus > Phalloptychus januarius. The sequence goes on along the minus strand of CADWAE010000242.1, from coordinate 2,287,645 downwards.
GCCAGAAGTGCCACTCTAGCTGCCACTGCCACGGTCTGAGCTTGCTGTCTCTCCACAGGACAGGATTAACGGTTATTTATGTAACTATAAAAACAATATAGAAACGCTTTCTCCATGTGCAATAGCATTTAGTTTGTGTTTTTCAATGTTATTTTAAATATATATTTTTTTATCATGCTAGCTTGGTGCTCTTTAGGGCCCCCTTGTGGTGTGGAGGCCCTAAGCAACTGTTTAACTTGCATGTGCCTTGGGCCGGCCCTGTGTGTAAAAGCTTAGCAGCAAACAGCAGACCTCTGGAAATGTAGGTTGCGGCTTGTTCGGGTTCGGGCTCGGCCTCGGGTAAAAGACAACTAAATAAAGATAAACTATCATAAAAACTACTATCAGAAGTAACTATTAGTATTACTCTATATTGTAAATTAAATACATATAAATACCTTGGAAGAACTTCCTGAGCATAGCTTCTTCCGGATTCTCATCTACTGCGGTCATCACTTCATCTGCAACAATCATTTCACACCATCAGCATCATTTTGTAAGAGCTTGGGGTATTTTTTATCAGAGAGCTGATCTTACATAAGTCCTCTGCGCACTCAGGGTCGAGGCCGAGCATCGACTCGTAAATATCCTCAGTGCAGCTGGAGTACTTCATCATGATGTCCTGAGAAGAATTTGACATCGGCTCATAGATCTCTGCTTCATTGTCCAAGTTCAAGTTGTCTTCCAGGTGAGACTGGAGCAGGTCTGCTGTTTCCTGAGAGGGTTCCAACAACACTTTTAAACTGCAGTCATAAATGTTTCATTTAAAAATGTTTCCAGATTAGGGATGAAAACGATTAATCGACTTAATTGTTTATTAGATTAAAATGAGTTCCAATCGCTCGCTTAAACCTTCTTTTATTGTTGTAATTTGGCCGCCACCCAGCAGGGGGCGCCGCTGGGCGTCCTTACGCAGCGTAGCCGTTAATACAGAATCTAAGATGGCGGCTGGATCCCTTAAAAAAACAACAACAAACGGTCCAAACAGAGCCCGGTGCGGGATGGTAATGGAATCCACGCGGTTCTGTTTTTAAATATAAACAGTTTATACGTTTATATTCCTAATATATAAATAGGAATAGAACCTTAGTGATGATTCAGCCGAGCTGCAACACGGAGCAGCTCAACTTCTCAACTGAAAATGACGATGTGCTACGAAGGCCAGGAAGTGAGTAAACCACAATATTCTGTTTATTTAGTCAATATTTAATACAGCCGGCACAAAAAAAAAATACAATTGAATTATGTTTTTGGTTAAATTCCGCATATTATGAAAAAACCCTTTATGTCGTGTAAAGACGGTCAGCCCTCTTGACACAAGGGAAAACTCGGGTTTTTAAGAAAATGGCCATTTATAACTTGATCGCTAATCGATCGATAAGCGCAATCAACTTCAGATTAACTCATTAATAGATTAATGAGTGAAGTTACCACAAATTCGTCCATGAAACGTCTGAGGTCCTGGTAGCCGCTCTTCTCTGCCAGTGTGTTTGGGTAGTCGCCATGTTTGTTCATCACACTGTACGCCTGCAGAGCCCCGGGGCACCGCAGGAGGGCGCTCACGAGCTTCTTCAAGCCATATTTAGCAGCAAAGTGGAGCAACGTGGGAAGCTCTTCATTGCGCTGATCTGAAACACAAGCAGATTGTAAATACAAATCCTGAACTAAGTGAGCATCATTTGTAAAGCAGAAGCAGGAGAGAGTTTACTCAGGGGCAGATGTAAAAAGCTGCTTGCATGTCTGAAATGTGTTAAAAAAAAGTCTGCACATCAGTTTTGTTCTCAATTCACTGCTCAAAACATAAAATCTTAAAAAATACTTTAGGTCTAGTTTCTGTAAACACGTTAGTACACCAGAAATAAGACAAAACTAACTTACAAGTAACTTATCAGCAAGAAATGAGAGAAACAAAATAGTGGTTCATTATACAACGTCAAATTTTTACCATGTTATTCATTATAAATATTTAGTTTAGCAGCTAAGTATTCAGTTTGGAATTAAATATTTAGATCCAAACTAAATATTTGGTTAGCACACTAAATATTAAATTAATAGGCTAGATATTTAGTTAGTCTGCTAATTGGCTTACAACATAAATAAAAGCACTAATTCCACTGGCAGATTGTTTCTTTTGTAATATGGGACAAACATTTTGTTGTGAGTGAAACTCTCTGCCAGCAGTATAATTTCATGTCTTGGTGAAAAGTTATATGTGACCTAGTTTTGTTTTACTTCATATCTTTTGAGCTGCTTGTAGAAACTAGCCAGAAGTACATGGTGAGAGTTTGTGAAACTGTTTGCAGATTTGTTCCTAAAATAGATCAAATAGTTTCTCACTGCACCAGGACAGTTCACTCACACTTAAAACATTGCAGGAGGGTGCCTGGTTATTTTGTTGCTTTGCAATCCCAACCTGGAGTCTTTCTGCATGAACTCTGCATGTTGTCCCAGTGCATGCGCAGTTTCTATCTGGATACTCCTCCAACTTCCTCCCACCGACCAAAAACATGCCTGCTTCTCTGAACTGACCTTATGTGCATGTTTGTTTATTCTGTCTGTAAGGATAAGCGGGCAGACGATGGACAGATGCATAATGCATGCATTTAGACCAACGTCTGCTCACATGCATATATAAATAAAATTAGCTAAACATCAGTTTTGTTGCAGGAGCTAAAATGGGGAAACGAGCTTTCACAAAACAAGGTTTTAAAATAATTTCCTTAAGCCAACGATGATTCAGACTGAGTTTAAACGCTGCAGTTCCGATCACAGATCCCCTCTGCTGCTACATTCAGGGTGAGAATCAACCCTGGAAATGGTGCGAGGGGGAAGTTCTCAGCCAGAGCTCCATGATAGAAACTCAACACTGGTTCTCATTTATTAACCAAAAATAACAGGATGTATTCAAGGACAACTGTGTATCGTATGTATAATGATTGTACGATCTAACACGGCCTTATCTCAGTCACTGGTTTACAATCCTCCCAATCTCTTCATCGTCTGCAGCAATAAATGCTGCCAGCCTGAACGTGATTCCTCTCTAGAATAGCCAGATAATGTCTGCATGATTTCTATCACTTCGCCACCGGTTGTATTTGTAGCGATAGAGTAAAGTAGGTGCAAATCGCTGCATGTGCTTGAGTCGATTCTGCATTTGCATAAAGTTTGAATGTTGCGCTTCTTGATTTCCAGCGCAGAAAGTCGGAAACAAAAGGAGCAAAATCTGTGTAGAAAAACTGGAGGTAAGGTGTGGAAGTTTTAAACTTTATCCAATTGTGACTAATGCGCCAGTTTGAGGCTTAAGTTTACCAGAAATTGACTGCACTGTTAACAACTGTCTGCAGAAAGAGAAGAGCTGATCTGAGCAAGATGGCTGCCAATGTTATCTTGGTATTTAGAAGTGTGGAAAACACAGACTGAGCTGTGGTGATGTAGTAGGGCCATTGGAGATGGAGAAAAAAGAGGGTTGAATTTCCACCAAAAACATTCAGAAATGTAAAGACTATTCTCAGAAATGTATTTAAAAAAGTAGAAATTTCTGAGTTTAAATGTTCAAAAATTTGCAAGAAAAAAAACTAAGAAAATTTTGACTACTCAGAAATTTTTTGATAAAAACTGGGAAATTTCTGGGTTTGAAAAGTCAAAAAATACAAATTTTGAGATTAACTTTAGAAATAAAAAAAAAACATGAATACTTGAAAATTTAAAGTTTCAAAAATAGATTTTATTTTTTACCTTTTGTGTGTAACACTGCAAAATACAAAGTCTTACTAAGTATTTTTTGGTCTAGTTTCTAGACCAAAATAAATTATCACACTTGTAATAAGACAAAGCTAACTTGCAAGTAACTTTTCAGCAAGATAATTAATTTCTTTCTTGCAAATTATTTCACTTATAAGACATTTTTTTCCCATATTCTCAGTGAAAGTCAAACTATTTCATAATTATTAGACAGATATTGACCTAAAACAAGCTCCTACATCTTGCAGGAAGGAGACTTGTAAATTAGTTTTATTATTTCAAGTGTGCTAAGATATTTACTTTAGAAAATAGACCAAAAATAATTGGTGAGATTTTGTGTTTATGCCGGATTGTGGTTTTATTTATAAAAAATAGTTATCACCTCAAAACCTTTAGCTCAGCATGAAATCAGAAAACTTTACTCACATGCTGACATATTGTCTTCTTCAATCTGTTTGACTCCAAACAGCTGCAGGCCGGATGGAGGCATCCTGGACTTTAATGAGTCCGTTAGCAATGTGTCCACTGATTCTGTTGTATTGGAGGTCAAGTTGAAGGCCTGGAAGCAAAAACCAGTTTAAAAACCCATCAAAGAATAAAAAAGCAACCAAACAAACAGAAAGACCAGGACAGACAAGAGGAAGCAGAAGTGTCTCACCTGGCAGATGAAGTTCACGGGGTCAGCAGCCTGTTTCAGACACCGGCTAACTTCTCCCATTCTGGTGTAAAATGTGACCGGACTCAGATCGACACGCGAGCCGTCGGCATGCAGAGTGAGCAAAGTCACTCCTGCAGGCATTTCTGTGTAGAAATGATAGAAAAAAGCACAAAGATTATGAGATATTGTTTAGGAAACGTGTCAGTGAAAGCGTCTTCCTGCTGATGCTCGCCTGGTGGAGAGACGCTGATAGTGAAGTCGTTCTCCACCGAGGCCAGAACCCGTTTGGACGCTGCGCCTTCAGCTGAAAACTCCACCTCCACCGGCGACCCGAAACCCACTCTGCTTCTGAATACGATGAAAATCGTCTCTTGATCCTGAACAGAAGAAACCAGAATAAGAATTATCTATAATATTTGATTGATTAATCATTCTTATCGATTAATTAAATGTCTCTGTTCGATTAATCAATTTTCCCAAAAAAACTTATTAATTAATCAGATACACCTTTTTGATTAATTGTTCTGATCAATCTCGACTTGATGAACCAATCATGATTAATCAAATTACCTCCATTTAATTCATCATTCTTATTGATTCATCAAATATCTCCGTTGATTAATCAATTCTATTGGAAATGTAGAATTGCTAATCAGTTCAATAAAAAAAATTTTTTTGAATAGATTATTCAACGTATTTATTAATCAATTATGAATTTTATGAATTATTCTTATCAGTTAATAAAATATCGTTAATATTATTGATATTTGATTAATCAATCCTACAGATTAATCAAATAGATGAATATTCTCGTACGTAAACAAAGATTCTGGTAGTTTGGCTTTAATAAACCACTTCCTGAAAATATTTTCTGTTTTTTTATCTTTTTAGAAAAGAAAGGAAACAAAAATAAACTCCAGTAAAATCAGAAATTGGATATTTATGTTGAGCCCGGCTCTAGTTTTCCTCCTCACCCCACACTGAACTCTGCTGGGCTGAACGGTCAGACATGTTGGTTGCGTCGGTGAGCTGATTTGTTCTCTTGTTGAATCTTCGCCGCTCGCTCGCTCTTCCTCCTTTGGGAACGTTTGGCTTTGCTCCTCTGACTCCGCCTGTTTGCTGTCAGCCACTGTGGGACCCTCAGAGAACAGAGGAGAAGCTGCGGCGGAGATGAGCGACTCTTCTGCAGGATATTCGCTCTGCAGCTCGGCCTCGGCTCGCCTGCCTTCAAGCAAAAAAGAAAAACTTTCCTTAAAATGGTAACATTTTTCCAATTTATTATGCACAAGTGGAAACATGTCAACACGTTAATATCCTTCTTTTAGTTTAAGGAGGAATAAAAACATTTTTATATGCAAATAAAACTTTAGATTTGGGCTGATTGATCCAAAATATTGATAATATGGCTAATAAGTTGGTATCAGATAAATTCAATTCTTTAGTTTACCTCTTGAAATGTTTTAGTTTTAATTATTTTGATTCTAATTTGAAATTAGAATTGTGTGCACTTTGTTGATTCAACATTTTGGTTTTATTTGCTCTCAAGCATTTTCTTTTTTTCCAGATTAATTTGTTTTCAAAGTATTTCATAGACAGATATAAAATGTGTCCAAATTCTATCATTGTTTGGACAAAACAATTTAAAAGAAAAACCCAAAAACACCTGAAGGTTCGAAGTCAAACTTAAATAATAAAAAGTATCAGTATCGGCAATATAAATAGGATTACATAACATTCACTTCTTTTTACTTCTTTCCATGTTTTTAAAAACATGTTTGAAATAAATGAAATTAATTGAAAAAACAATTTTATGAAATTAATAAAAAAAAATTTGGTTTTATCCATTTATCTAAAGAAATGGTAAATTTGATATTTCCGAATGTTAAAAATCAAATCTCTGCAGATGTTTCAAACAAAAATGCAGATTTATTTCCGGTGAAGGATTTGTCATGTATTTTGGTGATGAAAGTCTGCATACTGTCAGCTATTGACTCCAACACGGTAGAAACATAAACGCCCGGCTCATCGTCGGCGTAGAGTTTCCTCCAGCTCGGCCAGCCCTCGAAGTGCTCCTCACTCAGGTGGGCCTCCGTCACGCCGCACAGCAGCGCCACCACTTTGTGTGGAGGATGGAGCAGTCTCTGCAGCGCGCCGTGCAGCTCCGGGTCGTACAGGACGTCCAGGAAGAATCCCGTCAGCAGCACCACGATGCATTTGCAGCGCTGGAAATCCTCAAAGTTATATCCGAGGAGCTGATCGGCGGAGCTCACGGCGCAGAGCAACACGGAGCCCGGCGGAAATGTTTGGAGGACTTTAGGATCTGCTGCAGGTAGGCGGCCCACTCCTGGGCCTCCTCGGTGTGCAGGATCAGCAGCTCAAAGGCCGAGGAAAACTCAGAAATGGCTGCAAAACAAAACATTCAGGCTGTTTTTAAAAGGCAACAAAGTGGAAACAGAAAACTTTGATCTGTGGGTTTAGTCTCAACCTCTTCTGAGTCGAACTACACTGCAAAAACACAAAGTGTTACTAAATGTCTAGTTTCTAATGCAAATCACTTAGTAAACTTGAAATTAGACAAAACTAACTTACAACTAACTTTTTAGAAATAATTAGACTCTTGTCTTAAGTCAATACTTCCTGAAAATTAATGAAAAAGTGCCTGTTAAATATCTATATTTAGTTTCTTGAGAGCTAAACATGTATTTAGGAGCAACATAGTTAGCATTCTCTGTTATTTAGAGCTTGCTAACTCAATATGTAGCTTGCTAGCTGAATATTTAGTGCGCTAACTAAATATTTAGTTTGCAACTAAATATTTATAGTAAATGAATGAAAACATGACTTTGAATAATGAAGCCATATTTTGTTGCTCTTATATCCTCCTGAAAAGTTAGTTGTAAGTAAATTTTTTCTTCTTTCAAATGTGTTCAGATACTTGCACCAGAAACTAGACCAACATACTCTTTTTGTTTTTGCAGTGTAGCTGTCAGACACTGGGGATGTCATTCCCTGCAGCAGGCTGTGTAAAACGCCATGCAGCATTCCAGCTGCTGAAAGTCAAGGTGACTGGCTGACGGATGAATGTGTGAACTGTGTGAGTCAACGGCGAGTTGAGCAAACACCGGTGTGTGTCAACACAGCTCTGAGTAATTCTGTTTGACTCATTACAGTCGCTAATCGGGCCGAGTTCAGCTCTGCACTCAGAAACCGAACGGGAACGCTCACCTCCATCAGCGGCCGAGCGCTGGCTCTGCTGCTGAGGCGGCCCAAAGCCAACGCTAGGCGTGTGTGTGTGTGTGTGTGTGTGTGTGGTGGTCTTTATTAATTATCTACTGTATGCATTCAACCACACAGGATGCAGACGTGTTTGGTTCCTCTTTTTTCAGCTAAGATATTAATTCTCAATGAAAGGCCGACCAAATGCAATTCAACAAAACCGATCGCTAAAATAATGGAAAAACGAGTCGATTCTGGTGATTTCCCAGAGAGCCAAGCAGGAAGTGAGAGGACTTGTGATATTTGGGTATAAAAGTCTTAGTGAATGGGTAACACTCACCTGACTCAGTAATGGATGGGAGTCCTTCCATGGTTTGGCCTCAAATCTGCACAAAATCATCCCAAAAGCGGCGCCATTCATCCAAATATCCTTTTCTCCGGCTCCACTGCAGCTCTCTCTTTCGCTCGTCGCTCGCACTAACCCGGCGATTACCAGCTCTGGCCCTTTGCTCAGTTGTATAAATAGCAACACTTTAGTTTCCTGATTTTGGTAGCTCTGCCCCACTTCCTGAAACAGTTGAAGAAGTGAGAAAATGCACCCTTGTCTCATCAGAAACTGCAACAAGTCTGCCGTCACCGCAGCCGCGTGCGCCTTCAAGTTACTTACATGTTTATTTAAAGCAGCATGTTGCAGAAACAGAGAGGCGACACGTTAAATGTAGGAAGCGTACAAACAGACGACATCCTTCATCTTCATAACAAGAAACATTTTAGGACACAGGTTTTGTTTGTTCTCCATTAAAAGCTCCATTAACAAACAAACGTATCGATTCATCTGAACTTCTTCCTATTTTTCACTTCCTTATCAAGGTGCAGTCTGGCAGGAGACTTTCACACAGGCCTGAGATCAGAGTTCAAATTCAGACTGATAATCATCAGAAAACAGAAAGAAACGAGGGCTTTGCAGCACTTCAGCGATACGACAGGTAATGCCAAACTAGGCAGTAAAAGCTGCTTTAAACATGCAGCCATGTTGTTTCTGTGCTGCGTGAGAAAGGAAGACGTGGGAGAAACTGTGAAGAGTTGCACTGATACGGCCTTTTAATACACGCTGCAGAAAACAAAACCTTATCAAGTATTTCTGGTCTAGTTTCTAAACTCAAAACAGCCATTTGAATAAAAAAACAACACAGTAAGAGCAGCAATTAAGCCAAAAATGTCAGAAAATTTACAAATTTTTCATTTAAGGTAGAAACAAACCAGATTTTGTCTGTAAAAATGTTCAACTCAAAACTCAAGTGGCAATTTTAGCTTTAACTGGTTCAAGTTATTTAAAATATATATATATCTGCTATTTAATTAATAAGTTTGGTCTGGTTTTCTAGTGCACGTATCTTAATACACTTGAAATAAGACAAAACTAACCTGAAAGTAACTTTTCACCAAGATGCAGGAGTTTAAGTCGATAATATTGATTAAAAGTATTAGTTTTAATGGCAAATTATTTAACTTATAACATGGGAAAAATGTCTTGTTATAAGTGAAATAATCTGCCAGTGGAACTAGAACTGGGTTGCTAGGTAACGGGCTGGGCTTGGCTGCTGTTGCTAGGTAACAGTTCAGGGACAGTTTACGGTGAAATAGGTGAAATAATCTGCCAGTAGAACCAGAACTGTTTTTAAATCAATATGAACAAATTACTGACTTGAAACAAGCTGCTGTGTCTTGTTGAACAGTTACCTGTATTTTAGTTTTGTCTCATTTCAAGTGAACTAAGATATTTATACCAGAAACTAGATTAAAATACTTGGTTTTATTTTTGCAGTGCAGTAACTGCATTTAATTATATTTCTGATATTTTTAATGTTTTTGTTGAACGAATAGTAGAAAAAAATAGTAAAAATAACATTTGCATAATAATGTCACTTTAGTTTCATTAAATGAAAATTCTTATCATGGCAACATTTTTTTTCTGATAAAAGTTAAACAATAAATGCCCACACTTCAACTTCTCAGTACACTAGAGCATAACTGACAAGTTAGTTCATTTCAGCTGATATTGATGATTTTAACTTTAGAGCAAATGAAATCCAAAATGTATCTGTTTGGATGTTAGGATGTTTCATAAAATCTATAAGACTAATTTTTATTACAAAAATGTGATTTTGTGTTTAATTTCTGGTCTTCACAATCATAGGAAAAAATAATTACTAAAACAGTTCTGTGTCTAAGCATTTTAATAGAAAATTGAGTGGAAGGACAAAGTTTGGTAAAGGAATGTCTCAGCTCATCCAAGAGTTTTTTAGGAAATGTCACGATGCAATGAGTCAGAGCTTTAAAGGCAACGCACGAACGCATGCACATCTAGTCTAAACATTTTTATTCAACACTTTACCTTTTACATCCTCAAGGACAAGGTTGAGTTTTTGTTTTTGAGAAAAAACAGGCAACAAACAAGTAAATAAATAGATATAAACACTGCAGAGGTAGCAATGAAATAATATGGTCCAGATATATTCTTCATAAAAACACAGATGGTATGAAATCTGCTGCGACAGACTGGCGACCTGTCCAGGTGACCCCGCCTCTCGCCCAGAACGTTAGCTGGAGAGGCAGCAGCACCTCCCGACCCCCTGACCCCACTAGGGACAAAGGTGTTAGAAAATGGATGGATGGATGGATGGATGGATGGATGGAGTTTGGTTGGATGGATGGATGGAGTTTGGTTGGATGGATGGATGGATGGATGGATGGATGGATGGATGGATGGACTTAGTAGATTAAAATTAGTTCCAATCGGTTAGCTAGTAACGTCCACTTAGACCTTTTAGTGTTGTAGTTTAGCCTCCACTCAGCAGAGGGCGCTGCTGGTCATCCTCAAGCTGAGCCAGTTGATACAGAAACAAAGATGGCGGAGAGATCCCAGAACGGAAAAGAGAAACGTCCAAACAGAGTTCGGTTTGGGATGAACGTTAATGTTATGTGGTTCTGTTTTGAGATATAAACACTCGATAAAGTCCTTCAGTTTTCAACTTTAGTTTTATTCAGCAAACAGGAGCAGCAACAACTTAACAAAAAATTACTGATGTGCTACCTGAGGAAACCAAAATCTTTTTGTTTAATTAAGACAGCACATAAGGGCCATCTTAGATTAAAATTTAATTTTAAAAAAAATTCCAAAAAAAAATTCAAAAAAATCTGAAAATTTGCCATTAATTTTAAAAGCTCAGTTAACTTGACATTTTACAAGTTTAAAAAGTCAGAATTTTTTAACTTTTGGAAATCTGAAACTCATAAATGTTCTTGTTTTTCTAAAAAAAATTCTGAGATTAATCTCAAAATGTGTTTTCTTTCTCATTTTTGGGGAAATTAAACAATTTCCAGGTTTGATTTTTTTTTCTTTAATAATTTATTTTTATTTTGTTTGTTTTTTTGTAGAAAATGTCAGATAAAACCTAAATTTCTGAGTTTTTTAAGTTTACTCTTATTTTTTTCTATCTATGGTGCAATAGACCCTCGCAATTTAATACAACTGACAAAATAATGTTAGATTTTATTAAGTTTTTGCTGAATTCAGGATTTTCTGAAAAATGTAACCCTTTATTTTATGGAAAGACTTGGAAAGCGCTGTGTGAAATAAAAACGTTTTTACTTTAGTGTAATGAGAAATCAGTGGTTCATGCTCCTTGTTTGAGAGGAAAGAAAAACCTGAAGGTCCCAGAATCAGGAGGAAGAACGAGACTCACAGAATCCACGCTGGTTCAGTGGGACGTTTCCACGGATCTGGCGCTCCATGTCGTCTCCTGGTTCCGGTCCAGATGAGTTTGATCAAATCTAAACGAGACCAGACGTCTACCTGGGGATTTCACACCACTTCCTGCTTCCTGCTGCTGGCGAGCTTTATGGAAATGCTCATTTTATTTCCCAACAGGACTGACAAAAGTCCAAATACCTGCCTTACGTCATCAATGGCCGCCTCTGTGCCGCAAAGGATTTATGCAATAATTCATGCAAATGAGCCTCAACTGGAAGCTGAGTGCATCCGGAAAAGTACAGATATTCCTTATAGTTTAAATTCAAACTGTCAATTTGCTGACTTTGTTTAGAGATAGAATAATAAAAATAAACAATGCATTAAAGCTCTAGATAGGTTTTAGTCCAGAGGTGTCCAAAGTGGGTCCTGCAGGGCCGGCATCCTGCATGTTTTAGTTTTAGTTTAGTAGCAACAACCTCCTCAGCCAGTCCATGTCCTCCTAATGATCTATCATTTGATGCAGGTGTGCAAAACCAGGGAGAACTAAAACATGCAGGATGCCGGCCCTGCAGGGCCCACTTTGGGACTAAACCCCTGTTTTAATGCAAAAACTAAAGAGAAACAACCTTTATTTGCACCACTCCATAACCACCACTAGAGGTCAGGAGACTCTCGGTTTCTCATCAGCTCAGACAGAAATGTCAATAAAGACACTTTGACTTTACTTTTATAATCGATTATTTAGGGAATTTTGCAGTTTTAGCAGTTTGTTCTCATGTGGTTGAAACAAGTTTTGGGTTATTTGGAGAACATAAGGTTCTCCAAATGTTCTGGTAAAGATGCAAACACATAAATTAATGAAAATGCAAATAAGATTAAGCTTTTATTGCTGAGTGATAAACTCCCACTGAAAATAAATCAGAAGAATCCAGGTGTTAATTTCAGTGAATTTATCTGAGGAAATGCTAATAATTGGAAACAACCAGCAGGACCAGAGCAGGAGTGTAAACCGTGGTGCCGATTGTGCAGAATGTATTGATTAGACCAACTGAGCTGCTAAAACACTGACAAACTGTTTTAACAGCTCAGCTGTTTGTTTCAGTAAGTTTCTTAAAATTAAATAATATTGAAAGTTTTTTCACACTCATCAGCCTCCAGGATTTCGTGATTGTTTTTGTGTTTATTTGCATTCAAAATGACGGATTTTAAGGTGCTAACTTAGAAATGTTTGTAAGGAATTTTTATGGTATTTGCACTAAAGTTTGATGTTAAATGTGACTTTAACATCAAACCGTATCGACCACGAACTAAAACTTAGCACCAAGCAAGGCTGAGGCAGCAGCTGCTTAAACAAAATGTGGGGATTTGTTGATTTGTGAGAAAACTGGAGGAACTAACTGATGTAATTTGGAGCCACATAAAAACCTACGGCAGGCCAGATCTGGCCCCAGGCCTCGAATTTGACACATGTGGTCTAGAGAAGCTCATCGATGGGTTTCCCTTTAGGCGTATTGATGACTGGAACAGCTGATCCAAACGCTGCTGCTGGGGTTCTGACTAAAACCAGGAACACAGAGCAAATCAGGCGGAGCTAAAGTCCTTCACTGAGAGAATAAAATACTGTTAGTTTATAAATCCCTTAAAGATCTGCTGCTGCTGGACCAACCGCCCAGACCGCGCAGGTTCTGGTTCTGCTCTGCATTCAGAACCAGAACCAAACATGGAGAAGCAGCATTCAGCTTCTATCCTCCACAAATCTGGAACTAACTTCCAGAAAACTGTAAAACAGCTGAAACACCGAGTTCCTTTAAATCAAAGCTAAATTCCAGCTGGTTTTATTAATAATAACTGGATTAATTGATCAATATATCTGATACTTATTGATTTTAATGATCCTTGACAAAATGTGGTGTTTATTTCTCGTTTTGTTTTTATGACATAAAGCACTTTGGACTGTCTTGCTGCTGTAATGTCCTTTACAAATAAACTAGACTTGACAAATGTTGTAATTTAATCCCTAACAGGAATATAAAGGGATCTTCTTTCTTCTTTAAATGTTTGATGGAATTTGTTTGATAACATTTTGTGAAAATCAGTTTAACTCTTCTCCATCTTTGAGTTCTGTCGGTGAAACAACTGATTTCGGACCATTTCTTCGACACAGACGTCATCCCATCTGCAGCAAAAGTTCACTTTTTGACTTCTGAAGCTGCCTGTGAAGAACACGGTGATCCATGACCTGCCTTTAGGCACAATTTCCTGCAGAAAAGAGAATCCCCTAATTTCTTCTGAAGCTGCCATTAGCCACCATAAGCATGACCGGCCCGTTACCTTTGGTTTGGGCTCCCTTAACCCGCTGTCTATTAGGTGGCTCACTTCAAATCCGCGCTGCCTGGCTTTAATAAGAGCATATTTTTGCTCCTATAATTTGACCTTGTTATCCAATATCCTGTGTCTTTAGTCGTCTGTGTGTTTTGAACGCGGAGCGACTCGACCGGAGGCTCTGCACCAGCCGGAGACCGGATCAGAACCGGGCCCAGACTGTGGGCCCAGACTGTGGGCCCAGACTGTGAGCCCAGACTGAGTGCACCAGCCGGAGACCGGATCAGAACCGGGCCCAGGCTGTGGGCCCAGACTGTGGGCCGAGGCTGTGGGCCCAGACTGTGGGCCCAGGCTGTGGGCCCAGGCTGTGGGCCCAGACTGTGGGCCCAGAATAAGGCCAGATTATTACAACTTTAATTTCATAAAATTATTACTTTATTATCATGTTGCTATAACTTCCATTATAATATTTTGACTTTATTTTTCAAAGCTAACTTGAGTCTTGTAATTTTATGACTTATTGAAATATGATATTATTATTATATTACAATTCCCAATATTTTGAGTTCATTCTCGTATTTTTGTTTTTCTTTTCGTAAAGTTTCCTTTATTCTCGTAATTTTATGACATTGTTGAAATATTGTGACTTTATTCTCTTATTATTACGGCTCGTCTTGTATTATTTAGACTTTTCTTGTAATATCATAACTTTATTGTCATGTTATTACAGCTTCTTTATTATTTTATTTTCTTCTTGTAATATAAACTTTATTATAAACAATTTATTTAAATATTCTGACTTTATTCCCATAATGCTATAAGTTTCTTCTCATATTATGATGTTATTCCTGTAGTGTTTTCTGTCCTAATACTTCATCCGACTCACATCCTGAGCCGACGGTTCGTTTCATTTCAATCTGCTCGGCCCGCAGCCTTCGGACAGCTCAGTAATTTCCTCCACATAACATCTTATTTTGCTCATTGAATTTCGGAGCGGAAATGTTTTTGCACCTTACATTATCTCATTGTTACCCAGAGTTAGAGAATCTCTTTTGTAGCTGACGGAGACATAATTACTGCAGCTGGTTTGAGCAAATTGATTTGTGCCAATTTTACAAACTGCATTTCATTTTAGCTACATCTACGAGCCTCCTGGCTGCAAAAGGTAATTTTGAAGGAAACGCATTGACGGGGATGCAGTTTTACCCTCGGAAACTCTGAGAAATGTGCCGCTGTAAGAAAAAAGACATTAAAAAAAATGAGCCAAAGTGAAGTTATCAAGAGGAAGCGGTGATGGAGGGAAGAGGCGTCTAATATTCCCCGCATGGCGGTCGAGTTACCGTCTCGCTTACTGTACTTCCCCTCTCTGGAAAACCTCTACCCTCATATCTGACCCGCCTGGCCGCTCGATCGGGAGGCTTTAAAAGTGGGAGACAAAGCGCGGTCCGAGGGCAATCTTGAAACGGAAAACTGAAATGGGGAAAGCCTCTGGAGCTGAAATGTTATTTGGACGATAGCCTGCATAAGAAAGGCGCTGTGTTTGGTTTCTCATTGAGAGTCACCAGCAGCGGCTCATTGTGATAAGAAAATAAGTCCACTGTTACCTGATATGGTATAATGTGGACCAATTACCACTCCATTGCACTTCATTACAGGGCCGTAATCGGGCCGGGGGTCAGCGCTTGAGATGGAGTGGCACAGGAAAATTGAGTCGTCATTGATAATATGATAAAAACTGACAGTGAGAGGCCCCTCCAACAAATTATTGAAATTTACAGTTGATAGGGAAACACTATAACCTCATTTGGCAAGCAGCTGGAGAGTGCTTGTACAAAGCAGCACAATGAGAGGCTTATGGAGAGAGAGAAATCCAAAACTATCAGAGGATGGTTTGAGACCCATCGGGTTTGGGCCTGAGTGGGAGGGAGCCCGTCTGCAGACGGGTCCAACGATCTCCTCCAGCCGCCAGCGCTTCCTCCCAAACCTGAGAGGAGTCGGCCCCTTCAAGTCCAACAAAACCGGTACCAAACATTCGTGCAACACCAATTTTTGTTTGTGCCACTTTTATTTTTAAGAGATTAATAAATGTGTCCAGAGGTCATGAAAGGTCAACCGTCTCCCCACCTTCTTCAAATCAGACAAAATGGTTGTCAATCAACTTGCCTATGTTTGTGCAGCAAAATCTTGTTTGTGCTTCTTTTGCGTTAAAGATATTAACAACAGTTCAAAGGTCAACCATTCGCCCTCCTCCCCACATTACACCTAATCAAACAAAGTTGGTGTCAAATATTTGTGCTACGTTTGTGCAGCAACAATTTTCCTTTGTGCTGCTTTCCTTTTATAGATCTGATATATGCAGAGGTCATGAAAGGTCAGCCAAACCCCCACCTTCTTCAAATCAGACTAAACTGGTGTCAAATGTTTGTGCTGCTTTTGCTAATAGCCTGGAACAGTGGTTGGGCGTTCATCAAGGCTCAGTTCTAAGGCCCCTTGTCATACATATGCTGATGATACGCAGCTTTATCACAAGCCTTTTATCCTCTGTATCACGACATGACTTCAGCTTACTACAGTCAAAATTGGTTCTATTGCGCAAATTTACTTTTGCAGATCCACTTCGCCCAATTTTAGGGTCAAGGGAAATCTCAATGTCTCCTCTGACAGCAGATGATGAGGCATAATGTCGTAGCAGAAATATAAACACAGCTCTGCCTTCTCACAGTGCAAAGTAGAAACAGCTAATCAGAGCCGGGGGGCGGGGCTTAGCGCTGCCAATCACAACCTTGCTCTTGCCATTCTTGAATGCTAAAACCTGTTAGCTTAGCCTTTGACAAATGGTTTTGCTACAAGTTGTTTATCAGCTACCCGCACACTTAGCAGCGACTAAATGATGTTGATTGACAGCGATGAGACCCTCCCCCAAGCTCTGATTGGTTGCTTTTGGTCGGAGGCGGTGCATTTCTTCACAGTGATAAGGAAAAGGTGGAGGAGATCGATCTTTTCAGAGATATTCTGTCAGTTTTAACAACTATATAAAAAACATTCTTCATAAAAGTTACATAATAATAATTACCTTCATTTAAAAACTGCATTTTGCGTTTGTGTTGTCTTTGACAATCATTTAAATTGCTTTGATGTTCAAAAAATTAGAAATCAAGAAGGCGGCAAAAACTTTTCACACTGCTAATAATTGCACAAAAATCTACTAATCCTTAAATATTTATTTTCCTTAAGAACAATGTATGATATTATTATGTTTCTTACTTTCAGTTTTTTAGGTTTTTTAGGTGTTTTGGCTCATAAAATGCTTGAGGGAATATTATTTCATGATTTAACATGTTTCTCAGCTATTAAGGAGATTTTTTCATTCAGTTTCAATGACACCAACAAATTTGTCCGTGGCTGTAGATGTAGGTTTTCTGACCAAAGAAATCTCTTTTTTAACGAACCAAGTCTGGTTGCTGAGAAGAGAAGCTAAGAAAATAAAACAAATCAGTATTTGGGTTTCTGTGTTCTGGTGGAAAACATATGGGAAGTGTTTGTTTGCCTCCGTTTGAGGTCCCTGAATAAATAAATCAAATAAACCACTGTCGGACATACATTTCAATCCATCAGGATAATCAGATTCTGTTTACCCCAACAGGAACTATTCTAAAATGTTATTAAAAACTTAAATGGAGTTTAGGCGGGGAATAACTAGGTGCAGGAAATGATGAGCAAACAGCAGGATAAGATTCCAATTACCATTAAACAAGCATTGCTTTGACTAGTAAAGAGGGAAACAGCTTTGATATTTCCCACATTCGGCTCGACTAGGACAGGAAACCAAATACAATTTATAGACTTTTATAACAGAAGTGGGGAGAGTTTTGTCTTAATTCATCACCAGATCTGTTTTAAACTTTCATATTTGATTATTTATGTTGCAAAATACTAAAAACTTCCTCTTGGATTCGTTACCTTTGACTGTAATTTGTGCAGCACCACTCAAGTTTTATCCTGCACATCTAAATAGGCAGTGCAGGGAACGCATGCTTCATTGATCAAAACTGTTGTGGCGCAATTTATCGAGCGGCCATCATTACCGACGGTTTAAAGATGGCGGCGCCTTCATCTGCAGGCGCCACTTCAGCACGATAAGACAGGCAATTTGGACTGCAGCAATCACCGGCCAGCAGATAACTGTGACTTTATTTATTTATAATGAGCCCCGTGCGTGTCTAGTGGGAGATAATAGTTTCATCTTTGCAGAGAAAGTTTGCCGGCCGCCCTCATTGTGGAGTAAATGTGACAGATTGCTGCTTCATTTGAATTCATCAGGCTGACAGAGATGAACTCGCGATGAATAATAGCAACAGCGACGCCCGGTGAATGCGTCGCCTCTTTATGAGCCTCCTGATGAGCTTCAGCGCAAAGGAGCAACAATGTTTGGAAAGCAAGGCTGATGCCTAACAGGTTAAAAACCAGCAGGAGTCCATCTGCTCTGCAGAGACTGGCCCTCCGAAAGCAAGAGGGAAGATGGGAAAACAAAGTTTGAGATTCATTTAAAAACCTGAACATTTCTGAGATCCAAAAGTTGAGATTTTGAGGAAGCGAAAGTTCAGACATGTTGTGATTAATCTCACAATTTTTTGAGAAAATACCTGAAAAGCTCCTGTAGTCAAAAACTTGCAAAAAAAGAAAATCCAGGATTTGTTAGAAGTCTTCCAGAACTCAGAAATTTTAAGATAATGTCAGATTAAAAAGTCATGGAAATTTCTGAGTTCCAAAATTCATCAGAAAATAACTTTTGAGATGAACCTCAGATATATGTACTTTCTAAGTTCGAAAAGTTGAACATTTGCGAGAAAAAGACTCAGACATTTTGTGATTAATCTCAGAATTTTTCTGGAAAAAATGTGGAAATCTTTGAACAATGAAAGTAAAAAACATTGCAGAAAAAAGATTACATTTTCTGACCTCGTAAAGTTGAAAATGTTCTGCTTTTCAAAAGTAAAAAATGCTTTAATGATCTGCCGCGTCTCTGGAGGTTGAATGATTATACGCTGAAAAGTTTATACATATATTGTATTTTGCACATTTCTAACAGAAATGACCCAATATCTTTAAGTTTTGAATAAGTTTGGAAACATTTTCTATCTCTGCCTGTTTTGTTTAAATGTTGCTTGTTAGTTACTTTTTAAATTCTATTCTTTAAAATAAAAACAATTTACACAAAGATTTCAACTTAATTTTTTTATCAGATGATCAGCTGCTGTCATTTTATTAGGTACTTTGTTATGCACAATTACTATTTTATTCATCTATTGAAGTAAAACTACTTTTACTAGTGTATTGCTTTTCATTACTTCACCCAACGATTAATCAGATTGATCACGATTAATCGATTTTGATTAATCATTAACTGGTTTCATTTGCTGAAAGAACAATACACTCAGAGCAATAATTAGGCCAAAATTGTACAAAAAATATAAACATGTTGCATTTAAAAAAAAAATCTTTGTAAATATGTTTTACCCAGAACTCCTCAGGTAAGGAGATGCAATCATTTTTACCTACACCTGCTTCAAATTCTGTCAGAAATTCTCATGTTAATCACCTTTTCTGTACAATTATTAATCGTTCAATAAAAAAAATAATCAACAGATCAGCCCTACACTGTATTAATGTGAAAAGTCTGAACTTTTCACACGTTTAAGTATTTATTTTCTTCCTTTGTTTCAAATGATCACCAAAGGAATGCTGTTGTAGAATTTTAGGCAATAAAATGTTTATTTTCTTATTTAAAAATTCATTATTTTGAAGGGTTTTCTGTATATTTTAATGTATTTCTAATATTGTATAAAAATGGCTTACTGGTCAAATTAAATGGAAAATGGAAATATTTTTATACGATTAATCGTCAGAAAATTGATTAAGAGACAAAAGTCATTGTGAAACAGATTGTATAATGACTAGAGATAAGTGAAGTATGTTCAGCTCTTCTGCATGTTCTTTAAAATCTGATTTGTTACAATAGAAACAAAGAAAAACAACAAAGTTCAGAAAGTACCTGCAGTTCCCCAGTCAGACACAAGAGGGCAGAGTTCTCCTATTAATCCTGCGTTTCTCCTCTCGCCGTTATCACGGCGGCCAGCGCCGGAAAGATGCCTGCTGAAATAAGTTTGCCTAAAACATCATTACAAATCCAATTAATACTGTCATTAGACGAGATGAAAGGCGAGACAACATTGTGTGGAGGGAAAATCTTTTAAATTCCTGAAAGCTCGGCTGGAACAAGGTTGCAGTGTAATTTGTGACTGATGGTAAGGAGATGCTATCATGAAAGGTAGTGCTGTGGGCTGCTTCCACTTACAACTGCTTAATAGGCTGAGTTCAAATAAATTACTTTATCTTTCTTTTTTACACTTTTACATAACAAATATATTAAGAATCGATATATTTCTGTAAATAATTAGGTGAAAACAAACCAGAATATTTTAATATATTTGACCAGATTGGTGTTTAAAATAGAAAGCCTGGTCTCAACCTCAACAAACATGAAAAAATACATTGTTCCAACATTTTATTTTTCTTTAAAATTGTGAATTCTTAATTAAAATGACAAACTTTTGGTGTTTTTAAGCCGATTCCTAAAACACAGACATTCATTTTATGGGATTTTCTGCCTTGTTCTGTGTTTTATTTTCCTTTATGTTGGAATTACTGTTATTTGCTGTTTTTGTGTTCAGCACAAAACTGTAAATTGATTTGAAAAAAGAATCAGATTTAAACAGATAATAAAATGCCAGTTTCTGGGCAAAAATGTATAATTTTATAATGTCAAGTTTGCATTATTTTATACAAGTAGTTGAAATGCAATAAATATCAATGGTGTTTTTTATTATTCAGTCAAATTAACGTGATTAATTTAGTAATTTATTAATATTTTCTATTAAAATGGACAGTTTTCCTGTTTTGCCTCTATTGAATTTAAAACCTGAGAACTGATTTCTTTCCTCTGCTCAGGCTGATTTACCTGTGGAACTGATCCCAGCAGGATTTAATTAAATGATACATATTATGAGCTTTTTCAGTATTTCGGACACAATTAGGAGAAACAAAGAGAAAAATCTCGTCCGCTTCGTATCATGAGATAAATGAAACGTTGTGCAACTTTAGCAACTTCTAGTTTCAATTTCCCATCCGGAAAGTGGAGATCTCTTAACTTTCAGCAAATGGCGCGGGCCAAGAAGAGGCGCAGCCAGACAGACGGCGTTCCACTCCCCGGCTTTTAACAACCATAGTAATACATCAGTCAAAAGCAATAATTTTACCATTAATGAAATTCCAATTTGCCTTCAGTGCATTTCACGTTGACATTTTCCACATTGCAACAGTGCTTTGATAAAGTTTTTAAAATGCAAAAACGCATCTAAGAGGCTAAAGACCAGCCCAAGTGTCAGCGTGCCTGGCAGAGGACTATGGTACTTAATTTTTATCTCCAAACGCCCGGGGCGTTGGAAGCCTGAATGTTAACATTGGCTCCATTTTCATTATCATCACATGATTATGGATTTTACTGCATTTAGCTGATAATACAACTAGCAGCTCACCTTAAAAGAAGTTGCTGGAAGGTTTCATTTCGGCCCAAATGAAATTTTCATTTGACAAACAAGTATAATTAGGCTGCACTTCTTGTTCGGTGTCAGTCTGTTTTCTGATTGAACTCCGACCAATTTGCAGCCACTAAATGAGTTTGAATAATTTCCATCCTGAATGTCTCGGGGACATTAGCTTTAGGAGTGCTAAGTGGCAGCATGCTTTTTGAAGTTGCTGATTATTTGATGCCACCCCTGTCTACCTTTACGTTTTTGAGCTTACTTCAAAGTTAACAAGAGGACGGCGGAGGGGATGGGGGGTAAAAATTGCTCTACCTCGGAGTACAATGAGAATTTGAAAGTGTTTTTGGCCTGGTCTGGAAGGCAAAGTGAAAATGACTTTAATAAGTGTGTAATGCACTTCGTTAGCTTCAATGCGCTTTGCTTCTCCACTTTATTTCTTTCATGTGGCCACGTTTATGGAGCCGAATGAGCAGATTTGTTTCTGCTGAAACTGTGCAGCTAAACTAATACCGCCGTATCGCTTTCATTAAACCTGCTAATTGCAAGTTAATAAATTACAAATTATGACAAATGCAGCAGTTTGCACTCATAAAACCTTTCAGTGTTTGGTATTAGAGTTTGTGTTGAACGGATGGAATGAATTAGAAATGTTTGTTTAGGACAAAACGGCCATCGCAGCGACGCTTTTTACTCTAGAAAATCTGCAAATGTCCATCAAAATTGTTCTTGTTAAAATCTTTAGATCCATTAGTTAGTGAACAACTGAAGGAATTTCTGACTAGAAAATAATCTTGGTGTATAAAACAGCTGAAGGTAACTCTTCTAGCTTCATTTATGTATCCAAAGGCGTTCCCCAGGGACCAGTCCTAGGACTGCTGTTATTCACTTTAAAAAAACCAACAATCTGCCTCGAAAGAGAACAAAAATTTTCAGTTTTTTGCATTTAATGATGTAATATACTCTGATGTGAGGCACTAACATGAGATAGATCAGTGCTGACACCTTAAGAACACAATTTAAACTGTAGGTGAAAGAGAAACTAAACTCCAAATTCACTTTTTTTGGAGATAAATTGTCTAAATTGTTTCTTGAGGATGCTATCTGAGCACATAGACAATATTTTGTCTCAGTGCTGCCCTCTTTGGGTTGAACAGGGGCTACTGCAGTTTAATTTTCCTGTTGGTTACATCAGTGCAGTTTGGTTGACGTCTACATCACACTGGTTCGGTTTCTCTCTGGGTTTCTGCAGGGCGACTGGTGATTCAAGTGTTGTCGCCATGAAAGTTTCCAGAAGAAAATTGGGGGTCGCTTTTCTTTTTTGCAAAATAGTCACTAGACGGTCTGAAAAGTCCATAAATATATAAAAAAAAGTTGGCAGGAGTGTTTCATCTCTTTGCTGAACCTTCTCCTCTTGCCCAACATTAGGCCACGCCCCTCCGCGCCTCCTGGCTCCGCCCACTTCGGTGGAATTTTCCAGAATTTGGGGGCGGAGTTATTATTTCAGTTACACTTTAAACATCGGAAAACACATAAACTTATGTTTTATGTGTTTTAAAAAACAACATCATAACAAATGGAGATAAATTAAGACCTGAGGGATTTGCCAGGTTTTACAGTGAGAAACTTGTTTTCAAAAACAAACAAATTAAACAAAATTTAAGTATCTGAAGCTTCTGCCTGCTTTTGATGGATTGTTTTTTTTTTAAAATCTAATCCCACATCAAGCTGTTGATAAAATTTTTAAAGGTATATACAGAATTTGAGAAAATATAATTTAAACTTCAGAATTAGCTTCTCATCAAATTTCAAATACTTAAAGACGCTTTTAATTTTATTAAACTCTTTAGTTACCCCAACCTTTGTGTTTGTTGTGGTTTACTCTTCTAAATAAGATCTTAAAAGTCTTTCCTGGTTGAATGAAGAGTTAAAATAAACGACTTTGTCAACAAATAAGTCACAACAGAAGAAGACGAGAAAGACTGAAGCGTTTCTGCTGGCAGAGAGGCGAAGGGTTATTCGTACGTTCCTCCTAATGGATTTAGAAGATGGCCTAAAATCTCAGTAACAGCTATTTCAGTAGGAGTAATCCATCATCTTCAGAATAAATAAACATCAATGCAGAGCAAAACTGAATGAGAGAAACGGAGTGAGGGCAAAAAAGGCAGAGAGGATCACAAATAAAGCTCAGTGTGGGATTGATGAGAGGGAATGGGGATTTGGACAATGTGATTAAGTAATGGCTTCAAAATATGGAAAGTAAGGGTAAAAAGAGGAATAATTTAGTGGGTATAAAAAGTGCTGGGTGTCAGTGACGGGTGGAATTACATTTCATTATCATAAACAGAGAAACGACTGCAGCTTGGTAAGATTTCTAAATAAAATCATAATATATTTTACTTTTCCTGAACAGAGCATTTTGACAATAACTCTCGTTTAATCACATTTAAATGTGCTGAAAAGGAGCAACACATTTTATTTCACATTCAACCCTGATCAGCATGAGGGGTGGATGCAAAGCCAGATGCTCCATCAATATTCTGCTCTTCCTCAGACAACGGCTCACAAATTGCTTCATCTGGCATTTTTTACGATTTCTAGCTTCGTCTGTTTGAGTGGCTTTAATAAAGTTAATTGGATTGACATGGACTGAATGTTACTCATATTCCTATTGAATATAAATATGATTGTTTTGTCCACATGTGTTGTGATTTATGCACTGCAGAAACAGATTAAATGAATTATATTTAATGAAATTAACTGATTAAGCCTTTGCCTAATACTTTACAGAACCTCAGTCACGTTTATTTGTAGCACACCAGAAACAGAAATCCAGCCATGAAGGGCCTTCCGGGGTTTTTTTCCGACTGGGAAGGTGGAATTTCCCAGTTCGGCAACAACTGAAGCACAGCGTCAGTGTTTCAGCAGTTCTGCAGTTTTCTGGAAGTTTGTTCCAGATTAGAGGATCTGGAAGCCAGCTGATGTAATTTTTTTAGGCAGACCCGTGAAGACGCTGCTTTCAGTGTGACTAAAGATAAACGTACAGATGAGTTTAGTCCTTTAATCCCGGGAATGTTCTTCAGGAGACGGAAGGCCGACTTTGTAACTGTCTTTATGTGTGTCTGCAGGTTCTACTCCAAACATCAGGATTTCAGTTCTGATTATGAGTTTGTAATAACTGTTAGCTTAACTACATACACTACTGCCAAGTAATGTAGAGGAATCAATGAACCCAGCAGCCATTTGTTTGAGTGTTGGAGGAAGATTCAGTGAAGACGCAGCACCCGGATTGGAACATATTAATAACACATAAATTGTTGTTATGGTAAAACCTTTAACGTTTATCTGGTTTTATTGAGCACCGGTCTTTGTTGGTATGGGATTTGGTTACCTGAAGTCTTATTAAGAGTTTTCTGAACGTTTCTGGTTGGAGCTGTTGCTGTACTTTAAAGCAACGTCTCGTTGTGAGCTGCCAGCTGCAGAACCGTGTGGGGATGTAGCTCCGACGTGGCTCGGCTTCAGAGCTCCTACCTGTGATGTGTCACTCTGTCAGGATGCTTTAGTTCTAGCTAAATGATGAGACTTTGTGTTGCAAAGAGCCGTAATCTGAGTCTGGGTGAGCTTTTCAACGCAGCAACAACTGAAGCCAGGCGGAGGAACGTGGCAGCAATGTCCTCTGAAACGTCCTGTAATCATGACGTCAACACTTCCTGTCACACCTGCAAAAACACAAAACTTTTACCAAGTTTTCTCGTCTTATTTCCAGGACAAATATCTTAGTACGACGGAAATAAGACAAACACATTAAAAAGTCACTTTTCAGCCATGTATAAAGGTTTCTTTTTGGTAAATAATTCCTTAACATTGGTGAAAAAGTTCCTGTTTATTGGCAGATTATTTCACTTGTAACAAGTTATTTTTCCCATGTTATAAGTTAATTTATCTGCCAATGAATCAAATTCTTTCTAATAAATATTGAGGAAATATTTACTTAAATAAGCCTCTAATTCTTGCTGAAAAGTTACTTTTTATTTAGTTAGTCTGATTTATTTATTATGGGCCCCAATAACATGATAATCTGAGTCAAAGTTGTAGAATCTTTCTCTGCTCTACAACAAAGATCATCCATTTTGTTGCTAAACGTTTAAATACGCTCTAAATTGATGCAGCTCTGCTGGTTTTGCTGGATCTTGGTATCACACACCGTCTGCGTTTCTAGTGGCAAAACCTTGTCAATATTTGACTAATGTTGAAAAAGCACATTGCAGTTCTTTCCCAGCTTTACTTGGATTAATTTAATTTGATTACTTATGACCGACTAAGGAAATATGTTTAGGTTGGATCACCTGTTCTCTTTTTTTCCGACATTCGGCTGCATTTTGCTTTTGTTCACAAACTATAGAAACTAAAAGTTTTAGAAGTCATTAGACATGATTGGTTTTCTCCTGTTGATGGGGATTTTTAAAGACTTAAATCTCTCAAAAACAAACAGCAGCGAAGCCAAAATCAGATTTTGGTATCTGCAGTCAGTTTGTCTCTGGTCTGCAGGGGGAAAGCGGCTTATTGGCAGGAAGCGAATCCAGAGGAGCGAACTGACTGGATACTGAGAAACTCAGTTTAACTGTCCCTCCGTCTTTAATAGCAAAGCTCTTTGTTTATGCCAGCTACTCAGTAAAACTCTGATCCTGGCTGCTTTCATGACTAAATGAAATAAACTCTGCAGCTAACAGGAAG
Source organism: Phalloptychus januarius (assembly GCA_902982915.1). Taxonomy (NCBI): domain Eukaryota; kingdom Metazoa; phylum Chordata; class Actinopteri; order Cyprinodontiformes; family Poeciliidae; genus Phalloptychus; species Phalloptychus januarius. The sequence goes on along the minus strand of CADWAE010000242.1, from coordinate 2,261,580 downwards.
AATCAGCTTAAGGTCATGACCTCATCTGGGGTCAGGCTTCCTTACACTTGCATAAAAGACTCAGAACTCGTCATGAAATTTGGTTTTTGGTTGGACTAAGATTCAGACTAGAATTGTGAATGAACATGATGAGAAACTGCAGGATTCAGTGCAGGTCTGGGCGATGAATCGGATTCATCGGTTTCATCGGTTTCATCAGTTTCATCAGTTTCATCGGTTTCATCGGTTTCATCAGTTTCATCGGTTTCATCGGTTTCATCAGTTTATCGAATGTTTGGTCTGAAGGTTTAATTTTTGAAAAATCTGGATTTTTTTGAAAATTGCACATCAGTTCAAAAGACTAATAAATATATATGCATAAACACAAAACAAAGGACATTATATCTATAATTTTAGTATATTTTAGTTTTATATATGGTGCCAGTTAGTTTATGGTTTCCCCTGTTAGTTACTGTTATTTGTTTCAGTTAACAGAAATGTTTTCTCCATTTTTTTACTTTGTTAGTTTTATCAGTTCAAAGTGTTTTACATCATAAAAACATAAAACATGTCAGAAACACATGAACAGTTAGTGAAACCAATAACAGACATTACTTTCACTGATACACCTCAGACATGTTGGCCAATGTTTCCTCTGATTATGATTCACAATAGTTTAACTTTTTCCACTTCCAGACCGACATCGGACGTTATGACTGTCCATCTGATACAAATCGGATCTGTAGTCAAATTTTAAGTCAATTTGAGTTAAAACAAATAGACTATTGTTTTCAGTAAAATAATCCCTTAATATTAATGAGAAAGTTTTTGTTTCATTGATTATCTCAGTTGCTACAAGTATTTTTCCCCATGTTATAAGTAAATTTTTCTGCCAATGGAACAAATGATTTTTCATCATATTTTAACAAACGATGCACCTAAAACAAGCCTCTAGTTCTTGCTGAAAAGTTACTGGTCAGTTAGTTTGTCTTATTTCAAGTGTATTAAGATATTTTCTCTAAAATTTAGACTAGAAATACTTAGTAAGATTTTTTGTTTTTGCAGCATCCATTTGAAAAGACCAGACACGTGACCTATTTAGAACTTGGGTTGCATTAAAAACAATCTGATCTGTTACTCAGACTGTCATGAAGACATCAGACACAGGTCACATTACAGTAAAACAAGCAGATTTTCATCACTTTGAGGTGTTAAACTGAGTCCATCTGATTTTATAGATGGGGGACATCACCACCGATACATAATCTAGAATCTGTTTTGGCGTCGGGACTGATACAGAGATTAATATCAGATCAGCTCGTCTCCAGTTCGTCTGTAGTTCTAACTGTCTGGATGCGGTTGAAGCCAGGTGAGTGGCAGGTGCCGTCCGCCGCTGCAGGCCCTCAGCAGGCAGCGTTTGTTGATATAAGCGTGTTTTCCTCTTTGAGCGACTGATCTGCAGAGCTGCACATAAAGGCCTCGTTCAGCAGTGTACACACCACACTTCGGGAGGAGTGCGTTCGTTTAAACACCTCCCCTCTCTGCCTGCAACATTAAACAGTGTGGAGGGTAGCTGGGAGCCATCATGGAGGACGGCGGGTTGTGGGGGGGCTCAAACAAATGCTGGAGAGTGGCAAGTTTGCATTCGCCCATACCAACAAGCTCCTATCTCATTAACAAACCGCTGAAATAAAAGAGTGCTTTTTTGGCTCACAGCTATAAAAAAAATTATCATAGTGATGATGTTCCTCAGCCGTCAACAGAGCTGTGATAACGTTGTTTGATGATGACTTTCCCATGAATGTTAAGCAGCCGCCGCAGCAGAGGAAAGGAGCTTATCAGCGCCTAATGCCCATCTCTAATTCCTGCCCTTCTTGAACTAGCCATTTTCTAACAGCGTTAACTGTCAAATTTACATCCCGTCTTAATGCCACTAAAGAGTACGGGGGATGAAGAGTAAATGACAGCAGTGTAATGAGGAAGGCAAGGCATCGCACAGCAGACTTTCCCCCCGCCCGTCTCTGCCTATGAGGGGAAGATGATTTCCACAATATGTGGGCTTCATTCCCTCTTTCTTTCACCAAGGTGTCAGGATGGAGAGCTTATACCTGTGAACTTATTGGATGAGCCTAATTAGCAGAGGAAGAGGACAGAGTTTATTGGGCTATGCTGCAATTACACAGTTAAATAAGGAGTGAATTCACACCAGCCATGTTTGGTCCTCTTTAATCGAACTCCAGTTGGTTTGACTAGAGGTGAGAATGGACCATCAAACTCTGGTCTGCTTAAAAACATCTGATAACATCTGATAATCCAGCAGATTTGGTTCGATTAGGGACAAAGAGAGCAACATTTGTTACATTTTCAGCTGAGGTTCCCCTCCTCGCCTGTGGGGGCGCTGCACCAAAAACCACTGAAGGAAACAGGAAAACCTCTGAGCTCAACTTCCTTCTTCATTTCCAAGGTAAACAGAAATGGAGAGGCGACAGTTTTTACCAGTTGAAGGACTTATCTTCTGTCTTTGGCAGAAATCCATGAGTCATTTCTACCGCTAGCACTAGCGATAGCACTAGTGATAGCACTAGCGATAGGACTATCACTTTTGTTTTGGTTTTATTTACTAAGTGAAAAAAACAAACTATTAATTGGTTTTAACAATTTTAGCAATTATTTGTTTTTGGTAAAAGACAGCAAACCATTTCTCCCTTTAGTGCTAAACTCTCGTGTTTGTTTTAGTTGTATTTACCCAGAATGCTCGGCATTGTAGTCCACTTCCTGCTTTTGGAGCGGTTTCCAGTCCGCTTGGCGTTCACGTATATGTTCAGAGTTCATGTCAACCAAACCCAGAGGGAGGTTTGTAGGTGGTCGATTATGCTCCTTCCCAAATGAACCAAACTTTCCAGACAGACTGGAGTTGGATTAATCCAGATTAAACACGGCTGGTGTGAATTCACTGAGTTCTCATGAAATTATTGCTTCGTTCTCCTAATATTGTAACTTTATTCTGGTATTTGCATTATTTTCTATTTATATTCTTGTGATATTTTGACTTTATTTTAGTTTTCATAATCTCTTCCTAATATTCCTTCATAGAATTAAAAGTCCAAATAAACAGAAGCTGTAAAAAATGCCATCAAGCAAGATGGCGGCCTTTTGCTTGCTGGCATGGTAAAAAAAAGAAAAAAGGACACTTTCCAAAAATTAAACCTTCAAAAGCCGAAAATATTAGTAATCAATAAAAGCGATTCATTGCCCAGCCATCACATCGATTGGTTCTTATTAACCAATCGATGTATAGATAATTACATTACTTACCAAAGTATGAAAAACTACAACTTCCAGGAAAACCCACAGCGGTTATAACCCTGATTACAAATAGTGAAATGTTTGGCATTTAGCTTCAACATTTCCATTGTTTTCTCAAACCAAACCTGGTTTGTTTACAGTTTCAGTTGCATCTGTGGGGCGTCACTTTATATTTAATGTTCCACGTTTCACTTTCATGCTGCAAACCGCATGAGAAGAATAAAAACAAGAAGTGTTTGGCTTGATGTGATGCAGGAGAAGCCATGAACATGTAGTCCGTATCATTGGACTCTGGTCGCAGCAGTGGATTAAATCTGGGCTCATCTGATTGGACCGCAGAAAGTTTCAAACTGGGATTATTTCATGCCGATCCAGTGAAAGGCGAGAGGCTGTGATGGCTGGGAAAGAAACAGACAAATGGTCAAATCAAGTCAAATCTTACCTTTGAGAAGAAATATTTAAACTTAAATGTTTCATTTAATCGGGCTGAAGATCCTGCAGCTTTGCCAAATATGGTGAACTGACTGAAAATTAAGCTATATTTCAGCATAATGGATATTTATAACCGTTATTTACACTTATTGTTCTGAAAACAGCTACAGTGATAAATATAGCACATAACACAGGCTAATTTGTATATTTATGTATCACTGAGGTTAAGATGTAAAATATAATTTTTTCTAGAGAAAATATCTTCATACTCGTCAAATGAGACAAAGTTATAAGTAACTTTTCAGTGAGATATAGGAGCTTGTTTTAAATCAATAATTGCTGAATATTGATGAAAAAGTTTTAGTTTTTCACTTATAATGACATTTTTCCCATAAGTGGAGCTGTAACTTTTCATCATTTTAAAATGAGTTTCTGTGTCTTGCTGAAAAGTTACTAACAGGTTAGTTTAGTTTTATTTAAAGTGTAATTAGATATTTGCAGTATAAACTTGACCAAAAGCACTTTGTGTTTTTGCAGTGTGCAGCTGAGCTCCGCCTGTGGGCTCAATAGATTTGACACTAGAGTGCTGATGAATCTCATCAGTTTAATGTGTTTATGCTTGCTAATCCTTAGAAGCTTATTGCTGTTCAATGGAGTGCTAAAAAGTTACCTAATTTCCCCCTGGTCGCCCCTGCGCTCCCGCTCTCCCTCTCTCTGGTTTTGGATGTGGATCTTGTGGAAACACGCAGGCCACGCCGCGTCTCGCTGATTTGTGTTATAGGCTGCAGAATGGGCTTTGACGGGACTACAGTACGCGCTGATATTTCTGTTTTTCCACCTTAAATTCTCCCCAATGACTGTCTGATCCTCCTTTCCCCAGTAAGTACTTCAGTCTTATCTGCGGCGCCCCCTCCTCGCCTGTCGCCCCTCCACGGCTGCCTGCATGACAGCTAACCCCCAGTATTAATTAAAATGTCAGGCCACCAAATCAATATTGTAAAACAGTTCAAACACAACTCATCGCCACTGCTGTGATAAGTGCTTTTGGGTGACAGGTAAGTCCAGAGAAAGAGATGCAAGAGAATGGTGTGACGGATTTATCCAGAGAGAACATGTAACATTAAAATTTATGACCCTCACAAACACACGCCTACACACACACGCGCGCACACACACGCGCGCGCACCCCCCCACACGCCTACACACACACACACAGGCATGCACACACCTCCCGGTTCACCATGTGTTCCTTCGCTGCTCACAATTGAAAATTATCCACAGTCATGAAGTGTGCTGCACTAAACTGACAGATCCACAAGTCAGCAGCAACAGGCCAGGAGGCTCGATGCAGAAAGTCTCCTGCATTGAGCCTGAGACGCGCAGAAACTGACTAATGCTGGTTTAGGAGAGCAGCGGGGGAAACGCAGCGTTTAATACTAAACTACAGGCTTTTTTCTTCTACTAACGCATGCGCACAACGCTGAGGGGGCAAAAACACGCCTCTGGGATCTTACGTGCGCATGACGTCACAATGCAACACCTCTATGAACTTTGGGCCTGCTTGAATATTTGTCTCATCTTTAGGTTCATAAATATTTCTAATGACATTAAACTTAATGTCCAGTTTCACTAGCTGCACTTCCATTGACTTTAAAAATGGGTAAATTGGAATTACGAAAATAAATGTGCTTAATGAAAATGCACCAATCTGTATGTATTTTACAAAACTGCAATAGAAACACATTTTCGGCGAGTCAACAGATGTTACTACTGGTTGAAATGACAAACGAGACAACAGGAAGTGGTAGGAGGATGACGGCGCTCAGTGCCTCACCAGTCATGAAATCTGTCACTGTAAAAAAAATGTCCTTTGTGGGCTTAATCCAAAGGAAACTGTAGAAGAGCAACAGCTGCCCAATTTCACAGAGTCTAACAAATAAGAGGCTGATAACTCCAATTGGAGAAATGTTCCCTGATTTCAAAACTTTGACTGAAGTGCTGCTTGTAATTCCAGTTTCCAGTGTGGAAGCAAAGTCAAGATTCATACTGGTTACCAAACTATGACGGTGTATTTTGGCCAGTGAAGAAAAAAAAAAGGAGTCAATTTCTGCCAGATAAAATTTGCAAGCAATCTCAGAAATATTCTAGAAATATTCTAGAAAAATATTCTCAGCTAGAACAGTTGAAAATAAGAGAAATCTCAAAAATTGTGAGCTTATCCAGAGAAAGAAAAAATGGGAAATTTCTGAGTCTGAAAAGTAAATTTGTTCGACAAAATTCATAAATCTTTAGATTAATCTCAGATATTTTTGAGAAAAATCTTAGAAATGTATGAGTTTCAAAAGTCAAAAATTTGCTAGAAAAAAAAATCTGAAATTTGTTTAATAAATTCTTTCTATCCATTTTTAACTTTTCAATCTCAGAAATGTCTATATTTTCTGCAGAAATTAAGAAATGTTAAACTTTTTTGCAGAAAATTTCAGTTTTTTTCTGGCAAACTTTAAACTTTTCATGCTAAAAAGTTTCTAGAAGATTTTTGAATTTCATCTAAAAAATTCTGAGCTTTTTGTAGCAAATTTTTAAACTTTTCTAATTCTGGAGTTCCTGACTCTTTTGTAGAAAATGTCTGTATTTTTGTAGCATATCTTCAACTTTTAAAAGTCAGAAATTTCTAGAAATGTTCTAAATAATATTCTAGACCATTTTTGAGATTTCTGAAATCTCCACATTTTCCATTTTTTTTCTAGTGAATTCTCTCCTTGTTTTTTTTCTTACTCTATCTACAACAGCCTTATGTGTACAAAGTCAACAGTGTGGTGATTTGTAAAAATAATTACTTGTTAAAGTAGGATTTTCCTCCATTAAATAAAAGTGCTGAAGTTAAAGGCTGGACTTTTCTTAAGTTTTCACATGGAGATTATGTTGCTGCAATAAAGGATGAATTTATTTTAAGCTTTACAGTTTTTTTACAATATTCCAACTATTTCAGGATCCTTTAATTTGAAACTTTGTGCGCTGTGCAGATTCCCACACTGAGAGACAATGTTCAGACGCTCACAATATGGATAGAATGTAACAAATTCTGTCAGAGTAAATATGGTTTAATAAATGAATTAGCTTCATAAATAATGGCTGTAATGACATTTTAGGGGACAATAAGCCAAAGCGTTGTCAGGAAATAGTTGATGTATGAGTTTCATGCCTCAGTGGTTCCTCAAAATGAATAGGCTCTGGAAGATAGCAGGGGCCTGCAACCAGCCCATTTCCTCGAATTATCTACTTGTTGTCAATTTGCACAGTGGAATTACACATGCAAATTGAACTGCCTGCACAAACACCACTTGGAGATGATAAAAACAAATTAACAAAGGCTATAGAAGGAGGATTTATTTCACCAGCTAACCCGGGTCAAGCAATACATGTATTTTACGATTGTGTGTACCCAATTTTGCTGTAATTATATCAGCAAATTATTCTTTGTAATCTTATTATTTTTCCCCCCAACCTTCTCCTTACACACATAATTAACTTCCAGCAGGAAAACGGCGGCTTTTAATCTGATTCGGTTTCGTTTTTGTCGCAGAAACTCAAAGGAAGGTGAGAGGTGAGCAGTTAAGCAACATCGCTTGGTTTAACTACTTGGTTTAAGTGCAGACAAATCCACATAACCGAAGCCACCACTTTAAAAAATATATATAAATATATAAAATCACCTCTTAACATCATCCCTCATACTGGCGAGGAAATTAAGAGTCCCCAGACCTCCACGTTTGCTATTAGATATCTCATTTACTTTGTACACACAGCGCTAATCTCCACTAATGAATTCTGCCACACCAAGCCAGATCGAGATGACTTAAAATTATTACCACTTCCACAGATATGCCTTTCCTCATTTGAGGCTCAATTTGGCTGGCTCGCAAAAACAGTCTGTCACAGTAAGATACTAATAATTAGGGTTTTAAGATGATTAGTTTATCTCTGTGCTCTTACAGTCCTGCCTCTTATCCACCGTGGCCAAAAACTTAATAAGAGGCTCTAAGTTTTAAACAGCCAACTCCAAATTACCAAGAAATGACAGAAATAATGAACTGCAGCACATTGCCAGGGAGAGAGAGAGGGAGATGGATGGTCTGAAAGCTGAGACATTAATTCAACTGTGAAATAGAACACAAAGCCTGTTAATCAATAAAAAAATTATTTAAACCTGGAAAACACATTTTTTTAGCTTTAAAGTTGACTTTGTGCAGTTAGTTTACCTTCAGCCTCTGATTCGTTGTCATATATGTAATTAAAGCGGCGATAATGCAGAGTGATTGATACCAGTTAATGGCGGCCTACTTCAGAGGATGAAATGTATTTTACATGTTCAGGATGACATAAGCTTTATCACTCAACTTTAATATACGCTGCAGAAATAAACCGGATAAATCTCTAAGATCATAGGAAGGTCAAGGACTTTCACATTATTTATTTATATTTAGGCAAAAACTCAAGTTGGTATTATAAGATTGAGTATTAGGACTCGGCGAAGAGAAAGAAAAGACTGGAAAAAGTCAACATTGCAAAAAAAATACGTTACTAGAATAAAGTCATTCTAGTCGTAAGTCAAAATGATGAGAATAACATCTTAATAAAGTAGAAATAAGTGAAAAAACTCAATATTGTGATAAAAAAGGTGTAATGATACAAAAATAAAGTCAAATTACCAGAATAAATTTGAATAATGCAAGGAAAAGTCAAAGTAATACAAACAAATTCATAACATTAGTAGAATTGTGACAATACAGGAAAAAACTCAATGACATGAGAATAAAGTCGGAAAAATACGAGACAAAAGTCAGAATGATACTAAAATATTCATAAAATTAGTTGTAATAATACACAAAAGTCATAAAAAAAAACTCATTACCAGGATAAAGTTGTAATAATATGAATAAATAAAATTGTAATATTAGGAGAAAAAATAAGTAGTGTTATAATAACTCCAACATAAAACTGTAAAAAGTTAAAATGAGGAATGTTGATCACCATATGAAGTTATACTTTCTTATTTTTTTTACAAATAAGAAAATATTTAATCATTTAACACATCAGGGTCAAGTTATTACCAGTAGCAGGACTTTGAAATGATTATTAAACTATTTCATTTCTATTTAAAGAATACTTTTTCCTAGTAATATTACAACTTTATTCTGGTGATATTGTGACTTCAGAAAAAAGAGAAAAATAATTACTTATAAATATTCTAAAATAGATTTATTGTTAAAAAAGTAAGCATGTCATTATTCCTATAAACTCAACATTGTGTCAAATAAGCAAAGACACTGAAACCAATATTTATATTCAGACACTATTACCAGTTTTGTCCATGAAAAACAGATTTTAATAATATTTTTAGTATGTCGATGAGCTAGCGTTAGCACCAAGTCAGATTAAAAATAAAGCAATACTTTTTCAATTGTCCTTTTTATATATAGTCTGAAGTTATGGGTCTTTTACCCTTTATCCTGCATTTATATGTCACACAAAATACAGGCTATAATTTATGTATATTACGGTCCCAGCATTAAGATGCAACCAAAAGGGGGCCTAACGTGAATGAATGTGAGAGAGCAATTTAAGGGTAGATGCCTGTGCCAGTGCCAGGGGCGATACAAGATTTGCATGCTAATCATTCTAATAATAATGTCATGCCCACAGCACTTTAAGCAAATTGCGAACCACTGGTCATAGAAGGAAGCTTATCTGAGCCAGAACATGACACAAATATAGGTTAACATCTGAATGACTCCTGGTAATTCACGAACCTGTTAGTCGCCTGGCTCACCTCAATTAGAAGTGGCTTTCACTCAAGTTTATTCAAGTTTTTACAACTGCTGCTTTAACTCTTAAAAGATGTTTTCAGATTTTTATTTGGAGGGTTCTTATGTTATGGGCTATTATTACTAAAGGATACTACTTTTACTTCACTTACTAGAAGGAAAAAAAATGTAATTTTGGGAATTTTTCATAGTAATATTCCAATAAGCAATAAGCATTTGAAAATCACAAGTCAATTTAGTGGATCGCTAATCTGTATTATTAAATCATAAAAAGTAAAAATCATTGATAACATTACTGCTACTACAACTGTCACATTTTTGCAACAGTAGAAACAATAAGTTTTATTTTTACATTATTATATAAACTAGAATCCCGACCCCATTAAGGGGCAAGGGTGTTCGAAAATGGATGGATGGATGGATATAATCTAGAATACCAGCACCTGGTATTGACAATACATTCTTTTATTGACAGGACATGAATGACTTCTAAAAAATAAAAATAAATAAAAAACTCATGATGAATCGATCTACCTAGCTATCTGCACTTTAGCATTATTTATGATGGAACTGAAAAAAAATCATAAAGTTTTAATGTATTCCACTTTTGAAAGCTAATTAACTATTTTAATATCAATAAAAATCTAAAAGTAGTAAAAAGGACTGAATTTATATAACCGAAACATCCAAAAACGTTTTAGTTTAATCCCCGTTCAGTCATTGGTCAGTTTCCTCAACGTCATTCGCTATTAGCCAATGAGGGCGTTCACAGCAAAAACGTCACAGTGTTTACCCGGAAATGAGTGCCTGTGTTAAACTGTTATGCAGTTTAAGGATTTCCCGGAGGTTCTCACTGAGTAAAGCTAAATATTTTGTATAATTTGATCCTAAATGAGTTACTCGATATGTATAGCGGACTGTTACCCAAAGATTTAACGGAAGACGACCTCAGTCCAGACGAGGAGGAGAAGGATGAACCAGAAAATTATGGAGACGAGAATCTTTCTGCTGGAAATTTAAGCCATGTCGCTGAAAACACAGGCTTTCCGGATGATGCTGAATCCAGTCAGAATGGGAACGGTGTCGACGATGATTCCAGGACATGCAGCATGCCTGGAATATCCGAGGAAATGTGGCAGGTAGGTCCTTAAGGAGCTGTACTCCTGCTTTTATTAAAGCTGCTGTGAATTCACCTTATCTGTGTGTCTGCTGCAGAAATTTCAGGAGCTCCGGAAAAAGAAAGATGAAATTAAGACAACAAAGATCCACGAAAGAAGAAAAAGAAGACGCAAAAAAGGTAAAAAAAAAAAACTCCAGGATTACCTCAGCAAATTTAAAAACGACTTTATTAATTACCTTATTTTGTAATTAACAGAAAGAAAATGCGAGGAACCTTCAGAGGACAGGTAAAAATTGTGCACCGCACCTCTTAAAGAGTGTTATGTAGGCTGCAAATGAGTACTTTTTAAATAAACTCTGTTTTGATTACATCATAACATTTCTTCCACTCTACCTTGCCTTAGTTCTCAATATCTATCAGATTGTGATTCTCCTCTTGTCCTAAACCGTTTGAACCCTCATTGGGCCAATCCAAAACGTCCGTTTTTCTTTGAGGTCTTTCGTTGGTTAATCTGGATGTTTGACTGGAATCAGTTTTCTATCAGACGTCTGAAAGGTTTGGCGCAAAACTTACTGATATTAACAGCTGTTTATGGTATCACTTTAACTAAAATCTCAGTTATATCTACAACTCCAGTGTATCTTCAGTCAGAGGCTTCTTCAGGAAGACAGACTGCTACTGGAAATCCTTCCTGCCCACAACTAATCCTGCCCTAATGAGCAATGAATCAATAATTTCCTTTGTGACGATTAATATTTCATCAGAAGGGATGACATTTTCCTTATTGAGACTTCATGATCCATTTTATTTATGGTTTCAGTTATTTATGTTTTTCATTTCATTTTTATTTATTATTTTGCTTATTTAAAATGTTGCAGTGTTAAATGTTCTCTACAAAATTAAAGTTCATTAATTTTCCAAACGGTGAACTAAAATTATGTCATTATATGAGTTGAACATGATTTATAAATAATAGTTACTAGGACAATTTATCATCCAGTAAAATTTGTTATCGTGACATTTTGATAATATGAGTTGCAACAACATTTAATTTCCTTTTGGTATGAATAAAGTGTCTTTTTAATTGAATTGATTTGAACAAAAGGAATCCCACAGCCCAATCCTTCCACCTCCAAAATCCCCTGTAAGCCTGGTATTGTTTTGGTGACAGTCAGTCTTGTCATTATGCTAAACTCTGGGATCTATCAGTCCATTTAGAGAGTCAGTGAGATGGTACCAAAAACAGATCCGTGAGGGACTCCACATGTAATCTTTCTTTACATGTGGACACATCTATATTAGCCCAAATTTTCTAGTGAAATATTCCTTTACCATCCTGCTGAATCTAAATAAATCCTGAACATGATCTTGTTTTGTGTCTGGCTAATATAATAATTATCCAAATGTCTTGAATATTATGAAAATCCTGGAAAAAATGAGTCTGGAAAAGTATGAAATTTTGCCTGGACAATATGGCTGAACAACGTTTGATATCAGTGATATTGATAATTACTAATTAGTTTTATGTTTTAAACATCTGAAATACTTCCAAACTGGAGGCGTGACCTTTCCTGTCTTATCCAGTTTTCACTCCACAGTGTTTTTCATTTTTTAAGCAGTTTTGAGTCACGGGGGGAAACTTGAAACTGCTGCTGCGGAACTTACTCAACAGGTTGTTGCTAGGAAACCAAAGAGTGAGCGAGTTGCTAGGTAACCAAAGAGTGAGCGAGTTGCTAGGTAACCAAAGAGTGAGTGAGTTAGTTAATTCCAACCACTTTGAGGTTCAGCTGCTAATATTCTACATATTGAATATTGAATATATTATCTCTATTGATACTGATGACGTGTTTATTGCAATATATATTATTAATTTATTGTCAGGGCTTAGTGTGACATTTTGTATTTTTAAAGTCTATCTTGTGATATATTTTGTGTCCTTGTTGGTAATTCATTTGAAGTGCCAAATAGGTTTTGTTTTCTGGATCAAGTTCTAGTAACTGTTTCATGACAACATGCTGTCCTCATTCACTGCAACCAAACCAGGAAGGTTTCTTTTAAATGAGCCGACCTACAGTTTGCTTTGCAGTGCTGTTTGTCTGCATATATTTAAAGCTAACTGAATGTTTCGTTGTCGTCAGGGAGCGACAAGACGGCCGGGAGAAACACTGGAAGGAGCTGAAGCAGTATTTCGGTGTGAACGATCGATTTCAGCCCCCTGCCTGCTCCAAGCCGCCTCCGAAGGTAACGAAGCCTCCCAACCTGTCCTCTGAGCTGTAATGCTGTCTCTATAGCCGCCTCACTAACACCTTTACATCCTTTGTGTCTCTGTGCTGCTGTATCTTCTGATTGTCTCTTGCGATTTGACGTGTGGATCCTTTGACTCAATCTGACACAGAGCAGAATATTAGGGATTATGTTCTGTGACGTTTGGTGATAAGATTAGCCTTTTTGCTGTGCTTCAGATGAAAGTGTGATTTTTTTTCTCTAGAGAAGAAGAAGTCTGAATGTTAGCAGACAAAAGGAGAAGCTGTAACTGAAAATTATTCAAACACTGGTTACCTCATCTTTCTAATATTACAACTGTATTCTGGTAACATTGTGAATTTATTCACATATCATTACAACTTTTTTCTCATATTATTATGACTTTTTGTTGTACAACTTTACTCTCTTTACCTATTTTTTTCTAATATCAGTTTATTCTGGTGTCGTTGCGTAACTTTTTTTGTAAATTGGAACTTTATTCTCAAAATATTCTGACTTGATGGTATTTTAATGACTTTATTCTCAAATTACTTTAAAATTTTCCTTGTATTATTTTGACTTACTTTATTCTCGTAACATTACTTTTCTCTTAATGTTGCGATTTTTCTCGTAATATAATTTTGTTTCTTAGCCTGACCTTAATACTGACCCAGAGAAAGCTATGTTTTAGGAAAGCTAAGTTTAGGAATTAAACAAAATAATGTTCATATGAGTAAAATAAAATCAACACAAAGTGCATTGTGTTGATTTTATTTGCATTGTGTATTAACCAGGTGCCTCACTGTGACATGGGAGCTGATTCAGGATTTAGAAAATTCTTTACAAGCAAAAATCTGAAAAGTTAACTCGCTCTTTGGTTGCCTAGCAACAACCTGCTGGGTAAGAAGCGGTCTCAAGTTCCCCCCAACTTTGGTTGCTTAGCAACAATTGGCACAGCAGCAGTTTAATGTTTTGCTACTGTCTCAAGACTGCTTAAAAATAAACAACAACGTGAGAGAAAACAGAGAACAGAAGAGGAAAGGTCACATAAATAGTCTGGAATATTTCATGTATTTAAAACAACAAAAAACAACAATTTAATAATTGTTGATTAAAAACTGATGTGAAACGCTCACATCGAGGGACGTTTTTCAGCTGCATTATCCTGGTTTCTCATATAAATATCAGCCCTGCAACCAAAACTAAGAAAATCTCAAACAATTTAACGGTTTACCCCGAATATTTTTTGCCAGGCTTTGTACAAATGTCACGATTCATCCAATAGCTAAACTCAAACACATTTTGAGCACTTAGCTCTAAAAATACGAGAATAAAAACATAATAATACAGTCATAAAATACAAGAATAGTCATGAGAAAAAATTTAAATTACACAAGAATAGTTTTGATGATAATAAGAGAATAAAATTGTAAGTAGCTTCAACTAAATAAATAAAAGATGCATAGCATCTTTTATATTGTCCGTGTTTAAACTAAAATATTTTTACTGCAAAGTGAAACAGTAGTTAGTACTAAATGAAATATTACTACTAACTGGTTTTGAGGAACTTTAATGTGGATATATTAATATTTACGACTGCGTTCTGGTGTATTTTAGTGACTTTGATGAAGATTTGGGCTCCTGGGGCCTGTCAGCGGCTCTGTGATGGAAATATGTAATTAAAGAATCACATTTATGTTTGGTAATCTCCTGTAGCATTTCCAAGATTTCCTCACTAATATCCAATCAAAGAGGTTTTCATTTGTGAGGCAAAATCTACATATTTGTAGTAATGGCGATCATATTAAAAATACAGCCTGGGGGCAAATTTTCAAGTTACTTTGATTTTTTTTCTTCTCTCTCGCTTCCTTTCTGCTCGTATTTCAAATAAAAAAGAAAAAAAATCTGAATTTTGATCCGCAGTCCGGCCTGGAAAAGAGCATGGAGGAGGCCGTCGCTGAAGGGGACATTGCAAAGGCGGAGGAGATGAGCGACAGACTCGCCAGTCGAGAGGTACGTTCAGCAGATAGATAAGCCATCTTTGGGCTGCGCCCGCTGTGACAAATCAAGCTAATGGATCCGTGGCCATTTTCTGCTGCAAAGACAGAGAGGAACAAAAACACACGCAGACATCCGCCGCTCAGTCCCGCAGCCCTTTTCCTATTGAGTTAATGGAAAGCCCTCCCCTTAGTTTGAAGTGCTGCAGTGTCTAAAGGACTTTTGGCTCTGCTTTTTAATGAACGGCTGCATTGCTTTCAAGCCAACTGTTAAATCATTCTGCAGGTAAGAGTTTCATACCTTTGAAGTGTGCGTGTCCCTAAATGCACTGCCTGAAGTTTTACTGAGGCTGGCGTCGGAGATCGAGCAGCTAGGAAGTAATTTAGCATAAAATGTAACACACACACACACTTATATATATATACATGCATGTAATTTTGGTTTAAAAGACACAAAGCTATGCAGTGCTGAGCTGCAACAAACTTTAACTTCTTTGTTTTATGTTTTGCGTCGCTTGCAGCATCACATGAGCTTCAATCAATAAAAAAACTAAATGTTGGCTCTGGTTTTATTGTTGGGCCAGAATTTCAGTTAAATCATTTTAATAACACCCACAAGTCTGTCTTCATGAAAATGTAAGAATAATTCATGTTTTCACTCCAGTTAAAAACACAACAATCATTTTGGTCTAATTTCTAGAGAAAATATCTTAAAACTATACTTAAAATAAGGCAAACTAACTTAAAAGTTACTTTTTAGCTAGAGCTTATTTTAAGTAAATAGTTTCTTAGCATTGATTAAAAAGTTCTTGTTCTGTTGGCAGATAAACCAACTTCTAAGATGGGAAAATGTTGCGCTGGAAACTATGCTAGGCCACAACTGCAATTTCAAAAGACTAACAATCAGTTTCTGTTTCACTCGTTGCTTAAGACGGAGAATTCAACTTACAAATAAACCGTATTTGTATTATTTTTGGGTTTGTCAACTTTAAAGTTGATTGAATTGAATTTAGACATAAACATTAGTTAAACAACTAAATGCAACAACTAAGTGGACAACATCTTGGAAAAAGTTTCTCTTTTTGTCTTTGTGATCATTGAGATGTTTTGTGGGGAAAGTGAGATTTGGTCAGCTGATGTTTTTCTCCATGAAAGCCATTTATATCTCTATATCTTTCTTTTTGCTGAATCGTGACCTCTGACCGAACCCAGACAGGGGGGGGGCGCTCTGTGGGCGGGTTTCTTGACAAGCAACAGTTAATGAACTGTGATGCTGTGAACTCTGGGGGAGCCAGAAAAAACAACAAACCATCATCCTCCATCTACTTCCTGTCGTCTTCTTTGTCGTTTCTACCAGTGGTAACATCCAGTTGTTGATCATGTGACTCATCGGAGGTGATAAAAATGTTTCCAATGCACTCTAGTGAAAAACATTTATTTTGATTAAAAAAACACAAAACGTTTTTATCGAAAACATGAGCTTTTTTTTTTAATTGTCATGTTTCCATTAAGCAAATTCATTTTTGTCATTTCAATTTGCATAATTTTATGGATAATGGAAACACATTCATCTCTGATTTCTGCCCCAACATTTACTCCAGTTGCAGCGGGAAGACCAAATAAAGCTTTGAAGAGGCCTAGTCAAAACCTGGACTTAAATCTAATTAAGATTCATGCTTGAAAACAAACCTGTGTGGCAAGTTATCTTCATCAGGCATTAAAATTAATTCAATTATCTCAAAATTAACATGTGGCTGAAGAAAAAAAGCAAAAGCAGAGCGTGTTTGATATTTTGGATCCCAGAGGTTCACTTTCTTTGTCCCGTTCTAACCGGACTCGGAGCATTAATCAGCAGCTCTTCCATCGTTTGGACCGGTGTTACCAACACGCTCCGGTTTAACGGACATAGCTCCGTTCATAACCAGCAGCAGAGTGCTGGAGTGTGTGGGAGTTTGAAGGAAAGCTCTGCTGAGTGGCACCTGCGCTCTTCCCTCCTGAAAGCCTCTTACGGGGCTGCTGGGCTGGTTTTAGCCTGAGCTCAGGTTCTCTGCTCCGCGGCGCCTGGCGCCAGAACCGTGATGGGGCCTGACAGCAGTTTGGCAGCAGACACCCTTTGCTGAGCAGTGATAACTTCATTTCAGGGGAAATTGACCGTATTGGAGTCACCAAAAGTGATGCAAAGTTTTGCATGTTTACTTTTACATTCAGTAGTAATGAAAGTGTTTGTTACAGGAATGTCTGAAGTTTTTGTCACATGGGCCAAAATTGTCGAGTCAGAAGTAGCTGCAGGCCAAAAAAAACGACATAAATCAAGCAAAAAAAAAAAACAACACGATTTTAATTCTTTATTAGTAGATCATTATTGTAGATCCAAAAGTTGAAGGGGATTTTTACAACAGAATTATAGTGCTGCTGTACATAAAATAAATGAAAGGAGCAAATTTCTGCCAAAAAATGCAGACATTTTTAGATTAATTTCAGAAATTTATCTAAAGAATAAGAATATTTGACTTTTATAATTTTTCAAAAGTTGAACATTTTTAACTTTCAAACTCAAAAATTTCCAAGTTATTTTCTGAAAACTTTCTGAGATTATGCTCAAATTCCAGCTTCTTTTCACAATCTTTTTCCTTTTTGAAGCTCAGAAATGTTCAGGTTTTTTCTGGAAAATTTCTGAGATTAAACTTTCTTAGAAATCTCCAAGTTTTTTCAAGAAAATGTCATAGATTAATCTCAAAATTTCAGTTAAAATTTTTTTACTTTTCAAATTCAGAACTTTCAAAGTTAATTTCTAGAGATTTTATGAGATTAGTCTCAATTTTTGATTTTCAGATTTCTGACATTTGGAGCTCAGAAATGTTCTTGCTTTATGTAGAAAATTTCCGAGATTAATCTGAAAATGAAATGTCGATTTTGCAAGTGTGCTGTTCTTAAAGAAAAGTGTCTAGTTTTCAGTTCCTTTCGGGGTTGATTGAACAGCTTTGTTTTCAGTAAGACATTTTGAAGTTCGTCAACTTCAGTAAATTAAAAGTCTTCACATATTTAATTGTAAGGAAATTTTATCGGTAATAATTTTATCCTTCTTAAAAATTAAAAGCATCTTGGGATGAAATTTGTATCATTTTTGAATTGCAGTTGAGGGCTGCACACAATCAGTGGAAGGGCTACAAATGGCCCACGCGCCACATTTTGGACACCCCTGTTTTATGATGCTCACCGGATCGATGAACTGGACTTCAGGGTTCAAACTGAGGGCTGCATTTAATCCACAGAGGCTTAGATGATGTTTAATTTACAATATTCTGTCAGGTTTTCTACTCTGAGAATAAGGAAAGGTTTTCTTTAAAATAAAAAATGTAAAATCTTTCTGACAGCTGTGAAGAAGCAAAGAGGCCCGTTTGTCCCTTTCAGGCGTTGCTTTGTAAAGGAAACGCTGGGCGACAATGTTCCAGTGTCTTTACATCCTCAATCTAACGGATTCGCTCTTATCTCCTCAAAGCAAAGGGGGAGCCGGCTGTCAGAATCGCACGATTACAGAAAGGAAACTGTTTGTTTCTGCTGTTTGGAGCTTCTGCAAATCAAATAATCACTTCCATTTGCTCCACTTTTCTGTTTTTCTTTCTGAGCATGAAAATAATTTGATTGGGAGAAAATAAGACCTGTTGTGAATTCTCCAAACTAATTCTGAGATATGTTCCTCCGTCCGTCTTTGATGCGTCTTTATTGTGATTCGAGGTGTTTTTTTTATTGTCATTTCAGCTTTTAAAGCCTCTTTGTTTTTAGATTAATTCCTGCTTGTTAAAAGTGAAAGTATTAACAGCTCCAAAGATGCAACAACATCCGTTTTAAGGTAAATAAATAATGAAAACATTTTAAACAAAGCTTTAACTAAGACACTAATGGTGTTTCTGGAAATCAGGTTTTTCTTTTTCCACTTACTGGTTTTAGAGAAATGCTGCTTTTTTTTATTGTAAGCAACATTTTGTACTTTTATTAAATCAGTTTTAGTTATTTTTGCTGAACTTCTTCAGGAATGAAACTGAAACGTTTCACATCGACCACAAGTCAGTTTTACCGATTCTTTGAAGGAATGTAATCTAGTCTAATTTATACTTCAACTGGTGTGAGATTATAATTTCATAATTAACAGGAGTTAAATATACAGCATTAACACGAATATAAGTCGGCATTTACTGTTTAGAAAATGTTCTTATTATGATCAGTGATTCATGATAAATTTTAGTCTATATAATCTCAAAATGTGTGAGATTTATTCACTTTGCTAATTTCTTCCCTTTTTATTCCATAAAGAACATCAATAAAAAATAAATGAAAATAAAAATACAACTCAGTTCAGTCACTTTTTGTGGGTTAGTGATAAAAACAAGTCTTCTCTAACTGACAGGAGTCTTAAATAAACCTGTTTCAGCAGTCAGGAGGCCTTACTCCTCGTCGCTGGTTCAATTCCTGGCATAGTGACCTTTGCCCCTTGTCTTCCTTCTCTGTCTTTGCCCACCTTCTTTCAGATAAAGGCCATCAGAGCCAAAACAACATGCAGAGTCTATTTTACCACCATTTGATACAGACGCAGTGCCACTTGATACGTGATTGGCTGGCTTTGGCAAACCAACCAATCCAGCAGCTGTGTTCCATTGTCCTTGTTGCTGATTGGCTGAATCCCTAAGAGCAGATATAAGGAAGACTGTAGCTGTTAGCTTCTACGTTAGCGCTAGACAGTTTCTTCTCTGCATCTTTATGCATAAATAATAAAACATGCCGTCCCCCAGAACACAAACATAGACTGAATAGATCCGCCTTTATGGATTGGGAGCATTGTCACTGATACAGGTATTAGTATCGGATCGGTCCGTGCCTAATTAGAACTAGGTGATCTAATACTGACAATGACAGTGTACCTGATCTATGAGGCAGATCTATTCAGCCTAATTCTATGCTTTAGTTATTTTACATTATATTTTGAATTCCTAATTAGACTTTCTGAGTCGCTGAACAGAAAGTTTGTTGTAGTTTATTTTTACACGTTTGACCAAAATAATCAAACTGTCGTTTTTGTCACATTGCAAAAACACAAAATGTTACCAAGGATTTCTCATACATTTCCTAGTAAAAATATCTTAGTAAAGTTAAGATAAAACAAAACTAATAAGTGACTTTTAAGCAAGATATACAGGAGTTTGATTTAAGTGAATAATTCCTTAATATTGAAGAAAAAGTTTTTGTTCCACTTGGAAATTATTTAACTTATAATTTGGGAAAAATGTCTTATTTTAAGAGAAATAATCTGCCAATAAAACAAAAACTTTTTCATCAATATTACAGAGTTATCTACTTAAAACAAGCCCCTTTATTTTGCTGAAAAGTTACTTATAAGTTACTTTGTTTTATTTCAAGTGAACTAAGATATTTATACTAGAAACTGGACCAAAAATACTTGGTAGGATTTTCTGTTTTTACAGTTTACAGTCACTGTTTTACTCCTGACTGCTCTGACTAAACAAATTAAAGTTGTTTTTACATGTTTGACAAAGCAAACTAAGCCATGTAACTGTGCTGTACTGGTGCAGACTTACCAGTAAATTTATGCCTCTGATTAAGGAAAAGGTTTTAAAACAATCCAGATGTTTGTTTGTGTCGGATCGGATGATGCTAAGCTTCACATGTCGGTATCAGAAGTGAAAAAAGTGGATCTGTGCGTCTCTAGTTGTAAAAGTTGAAAATGTCTGAATATGTTTGATGTGCAACAAAATGCAACAACATCCCAAAAACCCAGTTTGGCCTTTTTACTGGGTTCTGAATGGGCCGTTTTCAGCCAGATTAACCTGATTAACCAAACCGTTTGAAAATTGCTCCCTTCCTAATAGGCTGCACAATAATTAGCCGTATGAATATGCGTTAGCGGGAGCGGTTTCTGGTTATGCAGCGTCCCTCATTATATCATGTTTCAATAGGCGGCTGAAAGGAAAAGCCCCGCTGTCCTTGAAATCTACCCTTTGGAAAGCCTCGCCTAGACGCCGCCGAACAAAGGTGCTGCTGCGTTTTGTCAGAGGAGACATGGTGGCTTAGTTAAAACAAAGAGCTGAACTAAGAGGGTTTCATGATATTTATGTTATTTAACACCTTTTTTTCTCACCACCTTCTGTTTGTAATCAAAAAAAATTAATGAGCGCAGCTTTTGTAGGAAGTGTTTTTATCAGATTGAGCGTCTCCGCCCCGCTTCCTCCAGGCTACTGCGCAGAGTTTAGGCTAACTCTCCTTTTATTTATCACTGAATGAACTTATATTGTATCTCAGTATGACTCACATTAAATGTTCGCCTATTAATTTCGAAATGGCTTTTTGAAACGGGTGCTAAGCTTTTATCAAATGCCTGGGAATCTCATTTGGATTATTGTATTTCATTAATTACTTGATAGACAAAGCATACTTTTCAATGTAGATTTGTGTGCTGTTTAATTAATTAGCATGTTTTCTCTTTTAATTAAAGCATTTTTTTTAAATTAAAGCCCACAGCAAAACACATATATAATTTGTTTGTAATTAGGCCTTAATTGGTGGTAGTGGAAGCTTAGCACCCTCGGTTTCTTTTTTTATGATTGCCATTTTATTGCCAGTCACTCATTAATTAAACTGTTTTTTCCTAATTAGCTTATAAAACTGTTGATGGCATATTAGTCTAAGTGTGAGTTCAAAGCTTGCTAATAAGCCTCCCTCCTCAGAAGGGGAGAGATAATGGAGCAGCACAAAGCAGGGAAACTTTTGTAGATTTGTTTTGTTGTCTGTTCCCTAAAGATGACATGACATGGAATCAGATTAACAGAGAAGGAAGTGGAGTTATGCTCTCAGTCCCAGAGTGGCTCCTTTTTCTTTTTGTCATCTAATTCTGTTTGTTAAAGTGAAGGCAAGATTACAAACCCTCCGCCAAAGAGGAATGATAAACTTTTGTGGGAATACAGCAACACAGAGGCGACTGATTCAGGCTCTGAAGCTGCTGCGATTTTCAGCTGCAATTATGAAATTATCACTAAGTTTTCAGGAGAATCTGTTTCAGTTTATTTATTGCTTCAGAAACTAGTCAGTTCAAATCAAAAGCAAGTTGTTATTGTTGAATAAATTGTCCCAGGAGTTGCTGTGATAAATGATTTGAGAAAACGGTAATAAAGTAAAGACACATTGTCAAACTTTACATTTTAATGAGCATTAAATGCTGGAACTGGAAAACATTTTAAATATCCAAAATAAATAACAAAAGCAACAAATAAAATCAATTATGACATCTCTGTAAACAAAATTGTCCTTCAATAAAAGGGATTCCTGAGACCAAACAAACTGATAACTTTTATCATCCAGTTTCTGGTAGAAATAGAGAAAATAGAAAACGATAAATGATGCAAATAGAAATGATTGGTATTGTTTTATTTATTCTGCGATTAATTGATTTGTTGCTTATTGTGACTAATAGGTGATTTTTTTCTATCTTATGTTTTTTTTTGTTGCCCTTTAATTTGGTGCCAAATTCAGAAATTAAACAAAAAATACATTAAATTGAAAATGTATATTTCCACAAGAATAATAAGACCAAGTACATGATAAAAATAAGATGATGATGATGATTCTGTAAAATGTAAGCATTAACATGTGCGCTAACAAACATGCTAGCCTAGTGCTAACAAACATGCTAGCCTAGCGCTAACAAACATGCTAGCCTAGCGCTAATGGTAGAAATGACTCACCTGGTAAAATCTGATGCCACTCTATTTTTGTTTACATTTTACGAAAAAGGAAATTGCACTCAGTGTATTTTTCAGCGTTTTTGGTGCAGCGCCCCCACAGGTGGGGAGGGGAACAGGCTTTTCAGAGGGTTTGTGTGAAAGTGAACCGCAGCGGCTGAGATGTTGCAGCCTTCGTCTTCAGCGAGAGTCTGTCTCGCCTCCACCGAGTCCACTGGACTCACAGGTGTGAAAACGCGAACAGATTCCCAACCTGACTCTGCAACCCGATCTGGGTGGCATTGATTGACCTCTTGGCCTTTTGACCCCCATCGTTGCTCCTGAAACAGTGAAGCCTTTTCAGCTAAAGACACTTTTTTCTTCTTCTTCTTCTCTCCATTCATCCTCACTCCAAAGAAATCCTCCTGAAATAGCGCCAGGCTGCCTAATCTGATATTCATTCCTCTCTTATATAGCCCTGCTTTCCCAAAGTTGACTAAGGCCACATTATTTAGGCATTAAGGTGGTGTGATAAAGGAATTAGGCTGGTCATTAATCGTTTACACGTCAAATGCAGCGGAGCAGCTCGGGGAGGTGATTTAGTGAGGCAAAGCCATATAGCCTCTGCTAATCCACCTCTCACACGTTTTAATTGGAAGAGGCTTCCTGGATAGGAAATTTATGAATGGGTTTAAGGCCATTTCTTCCTTAAAGCCATCATTTATTTCATATTGTTAATAGGAGCTTTAACACTTCATCCACATGGAGACGCGGTTTTTCCTCCGGTTCAGCCATTGTCTTTGTGCGCTTTTAATTGGCGCATAATGACGCAATAAAGTGTTAGACTCTGTCTCTTCTACATTTAAGCAGCGTCATTTCTTTGTGGCTCCATGTTTGAGTCCTCACTTGGATCTCCATGACGACCCGAACAGAAAACAGTGTTGACTTAACCCTCCTAGTGGCCTTAAGCCGCCGCTGCAGCGCCGCCATTGTGCATTGTTTTTTTTTTTGTTTTTTCAAATCTTCTAAAGGTCAGATAATTAATCCTCTGAACAAACCTGCTTCCTTTTAAGGAGAGGCCACACAGGAGAGAAAGAGAAACGGCCGTGATGGACAATTAATTGTATGTTAATATGTGATGGAGTGGGAAGAATTGCCGTTTAGGAGCCACGTAAACAAAGCGCAGGAGGTTTCCTGTCTCTTCCTGCTTTGTACTTCCAGTGCGATTTCTCACCAGCCTCTGATGTGAAAGGATTTGGCACTAAGATGCACGCAGGAGGAGGAGGAGGAGGAAGAGGGGGGAGGATAAAAAAAAAGAAAAAAATCCTGAAAAGTGGATCAAAAAAGTAAATGAAAAATAATGTCATATTACTGAAAATATGAGAGGCTAATTTGTGCCGACTTTTTGCTAATTTCGTTCTCGGCGCAGAAAGAGGAGCCGTCACCTGCTCGGCGCCGCGGCGCTGACAGTGCCAGTGATCCATGAAATAAGCTGCCGCTGGCTTTGTTCAGATAAGAATGAACAAATCTGCACAATGTACTGCTCTCCGAATCTCATTTTCATACTTGCATGCAGGCTAAAAGAAATAAGCTGTTTGCAGGCTTGATTAATCAGACATTTGAGGGCTTTTTTTTGTCTCTTTGATCTGCTCTGTCTCCTAGGTAACTTGGTTGACATTAATGTTGAGCCGCAGTAAAGACAATCAGGGAGTTTAGACGAAAACTGATAAAATTAAAGACCTTTAATGCTTTAAATATAGCAGAGGGGATGCTGGGAATCTGAAGGGAAGTGGGGGGTTTGGTTTTGCTGCAGGAATGTAGCAGGAGGCGTTTTCCAGACCTGCAGGAGAGCTGGTTAATGTGGGTAATCCTGTGTAAAAACGCTCTGCGTAAATCTGCACATAAGACCGTTTAGCATCACTTCTCTTTGATTTGCAACTGA
Organism: Phalloptychus januarius; assembly: GCA_902982915.1. Classification (NCBI taxonomy): domain Eukaryota; kingdom Metazoa; phylum Chordata; class Actinopteri; order Cyprinodontiformes; family Poeciliidae; genus Phalloptychus; species Phalloptychus januarius. Next base: position 2,237,008 of record CADWAE010000242.1, on the reverse strand, counting down.
AATGAGCAAATATCTCCTCATTTTTCACTTTATTCTTATTTCTTTCCAGTTAAAGTGAATGATTTTGAGTCTTTGTTGTGTTTTATTAATGCGTCAAATATCCTAAAATCTGTAAATCATTGAAAACAAAGTTAGAGTTGTAAAACGAGGAGGTTACCATGTAAATAATCAAAGGCTCAGACTGGATGGAAACACATTTAAAATGTCTTTAATTTACATTATAACTAGAATAATATCAATATAGTTCTGATAAAGCATCAACAATAAATTCATTCATGTCATCAATTCAATAATAATTCAATTATTAAGAAATATAAAAAAAATATTGAAACAAAAATGTTAAGAAGTAAAAATAAAAATGATAAAAATCCAATATTACACTGAATATCACAATTAATTGGAATATTATGAGAAAAAATGTTTTTGGAAAAAGTGGGGAACAACAAAAAAACCACAAATGTATTATTAAAAATTTTAAATATGACAAAGAAAAATGTCAGTAAGACATAAAAGTAAAAATAAAAAGGTTTGAAAATCTAATATTACATTAAATATCACAACGAATTGCATCATTTTTTGAAATCTCACAGGAACCTTATAAATTATAGTAGCTCAAATTTTTATCAATATTTTATTATTTTTTAATTGACCTTAAAATCTACATTTAAATATCTTCCATAAATTTCTTTATTTTTTCCCCACATGAAGTGACAATGTATCCATTCATGCTGTCAACAGGAAGAGACGCCACACCACCAAATTTGGTCACATGTTGGTCGGTCTGGATTTCAGTCAAACTACCATTTTTATGGTCATTTGTTTTTTATTTCATCTAATAATCCTTCAGTTGTAGTTGTAGTTTATCAGCATTTCGTTTTTAAATTAATATTTAGAAATTCGACCCATTTAACCCCAACGTTCCCCTTTAAGACGTTTTATCTGCAGATCTGCTGCATGCAGTGGAGCCTTCGTCCCTCACGGAGGAGAAAAACACGATTCTGGGAGTTTAAAACGTATAAAATGGCAGAGAAGTGCAGAACTGTCACAGCCTGTGTGCTCCAGGTTATTCAGACGCGTTCAGAAATCTTCCAGTCACTGTATAGATGAATGCCTGCAGGGCCCAGCCGCAGCCCAGCACTTGCAGCCAGCCGAAGCCCTTATCTTAAATCCAAGCAAAGTACCATTAATCTTTTTGAAAGACCTTTATGGCTTTTAATGTATCCCAAATTAGAACATTTTACACCCTTGGTTCCTGAAATATGGTGATAAAAAGCCTTTAGAGTTTAATTTTTCCTGCCTGCTCGCTCTGACCTGCTTAATCCCAGCATGCATTAAGAGATATTTTAGTTTCAGTCTTTCTAATAAAGTTTATCCCACTTAATTATAATTGAAACATTTTTTCCAGCAGGTTTTTTTTTTACAGTGGTGGCACATTTCTTCATTACCTTAAGACTTGCTCTCCCCACTGATTGTGCTCTGAATATTACAGAGAATTACCCGAAGGTTTGGTGAAATTGTTCCAAGTTGTTTATCAAAGTTCGCCTTTGCTTGAATAATAAACCTATCTCAGGAGTGAAAGCAGCGGCAGGATTTTTCCCCTTTGTTTCGGGGCTTCTGTGTGTCTGGGGTTACTGGGATTACTGTGCTTCACAATGCGCGCATGTCTTCCCTGGGATTTCAATGTTTGCCTCTTGCAGTCACGGTCATTCTCTTCATCTTCTGATTTCTGCTTCACCCCAAACACACAAAGTTGCAGACAAAAAAAAAAAAAGAAAAAGACAAATGCCATTACGACACTGGTGCAACATCTGCAGAATGGTGGAGATTGTCTCTAATTATGGATTGTAGTTTTATTACATCATTTATTCTTGATTGATTGGGTTTGGAGCAGGATAAGAGCTGCATCTGAAAACATAAAAATGGCTCTTTTTGTTTTTGTATAATAATAGAGCTCATAAATAGAAAAAAATATATACAAAATTAAAGAATAATCTCTGGTGATTATAGTTAACTGAAACTAACAAAATAAATGTGATTCAGAAAACATTTTAAGTGAAATAAATAAAAACGATAATTAACTGGCCCTCACTAAAACTGCTAGCTGACGACGACTAGCACTGGCTTTAGCTGTCAAGTTGTCAACGTGCTAAATCTTAAATGTGCTCCTGCTATTTAAAATAATAAAGGGACGCAGGCCTTTGCTACTAATTGTAGATAACAAGGTGAGGAAAAAGTTTTAATTAAGAAAAACGGTAGCAAGGGAAGAAGGTCAGCTATGCTAGCTTGACTATGACAGTCGTAACACGTAGCTGTGCTGCAGAATTCAGTGTGTTTCTGTTCAGTTAAAAAATAAAAAATTCGACCTAAACACCTAGAGCCGATGTTTAAATCAGCTAATCTAGCATCGCTGTGTTAGCTTAGCTTATAGCAGCGGTAGCTAACCTGCCACAGCAATCAATTATTAATAATCACAAAATAAACGTCTAAAGAGATAAAACTGTAATAGACTGAATGTTCTGTTCTTTATGTGGGAAATGTTTGGGTGTTATTTGGTGTTGAATCCTGAAACATAAAGTGGCATTGTTGCTGGTTGCTAAGCGAGAAATTTAAATTTTTTCAGAACATTAAACTTTGTTATATTTTAGTTTATATTGTCCTGCTGCAGATTGTAGAGTACTGTCATAAATGACTAAATTGAAGCTGTTATTTTTTTATTTGTTCGTTTTGTTTTTAACTCCAAAGAATGGTCCTGGAAAAGTTTGAAAACTTACCTTGAAAATACTTGAAAAGTGCTTGAATTTTACTTTGGGAAAAGTTTACAAAGCTGGTTTAGAGACTCCCTAAGCAGAGGGGTAATTTGGTATAAGAGGTTTTTGGTGATTTGCACCAAGATGCACCGTGTCACAGAAACAGACTGATTTCGGTTTTCTTCTGTCCGTCTGTCAATAGATGGCTGTGCAAATCGCTCAGGCTGCCGATTGCCGTGACTTTGTGCATCAGAAACAGGAAGAGGAAGCGCTGAGGGCAGCGAGGAAGAGGAAGAGGCAGATTGCCTGGGGGTAAGACGTCTGCCTCTTGTCTCTGTGTTTATGTCACGCCCCTCCTGCGGGTGGCGCTCTGGGTGAAAATGGCGCGGCGGAGCCACTTCTCTGTGGGTTTTTGACGCTTTTTGTTTTTGTTTTGCAGGTTTGAGGCGAAGCAACGATGGGAAACCAAAAGCAATATGGGCTTCATGTGATGAAAATGGGGGACGAGGAGTTAATTTGATTAAAAAAGTGTTTTTTTTCTATTTCATTCTTCTTGTATGTTTTGAAGGCATTGCAGCAGCTGAATGTGAGGGGGAAATGTCAGGCAGTCGGCTGAGAGAAAACCAATCCAGAGTGAAATAGAGAGAGGAAAATAATGAAGAAGCATTCAAATTAATTCCCAAGGCGCCCACTGGTGTCTGCATTGTGTTATTTTTCATTACATTTCAGTGATTTCAGCCTTTTTTCCCTTCACTCCCCTTCAAATTAAATCTGGTGTACATTACTGGATGATGCGTTTATTTATTGCTGTAAAGTGGGTTAATCATGAAGGCGCTTCTTTCTTCTGCGCAGGAAGAGAAAGGGAAGATTAGAGCGCTAATGCAATGTACAGGATAATGTGCGATCGGATTTGGGAGCAGAAAATGAAATTTGGCTGCTGTAAACAGTTTGGAGCGGTCGCAAACTGCAAGTTTGAAACAGAGACTGTGCTGCTGGCCCGAGCCCAGCTGGGAGACGAGCCTTTGTCTCTGCGCCCAAAACAAGAGGCACATGCTTTTTTCCTGAAGCCTACACTTGCTGCTCATTGTACGCTGAGCTCCTCTTCAGCGTCTTTTAAACATAAAAATCCAAATTCCAGTTTCTGCAGCTTTGATCTGCTCGGATCTGCAGCGGAAATGCGCTGAAAGCTTCATTCAGGAAGTCTTAAGTCCAAACTACAACAACGTATTAGAAACATTGGAGATAGAAAAAAACATGGAGTAGTTTGCTAAAAAACAATCTGAAATTTCCTAGAAAAAAAGTTTAAAATTTTCTTAAAAAAAAAGAAAAGGTGAATTTCAAAGGTGAGAATTGTTCTAGAAAAAAAACTCAACTTTTGTGTTAATCTCAGAAATATTTTAGAATTTTTTTTTACATTTTACATTTACAAACAATGAAAATTTCAAAGTTTCTAAATAAAATAATTCTGAGAATCTTCTCTGCTTTTTCTAGCAAATTTTCAGCTGACAATCCTTTGTTTGTCTAGAAAATTTCTTAGGCAATTAAAATTTTTTTGAAGGTGTTCTGGCAAATTTTTGACTTTTCAAAATAAGAAATTAATGATTTTTATTCTAGAAACTTTCTGAGGTTTACCTCTACATTTTTGAGTTTTGTCAAGCAGATTTTCCACTTTTGGAGATAAAATTTTTTCTTGTTCTACCTAGAAATTTTATGAGATCTCAAAACCTTTTGAGAAAAATTCTGAAATTAAAAATAATCTCAGAAATTTTCTAGAAAAAAAATTTCTGAGATTATTTTAAAATTATTTTGACTATTCAAACTCCTAAATTTCAGATTATTTTGTAGAAAATTTCAGAAATTAATGTTTAGAATTTCTGAGATTTTTGGCCCAAATCTAAAATTTTTTTTCTTCTATTTCCTCTGTCAATAATATGCCATCAATTCAAGCAGAATGCAGAAAAAAAAGCAAATGCAAGAGCGATAATGACTTTATTTGTACTGATTGACTTTTTCTTCTCCAAACAGATAATTGCTTTGCTTCAAGGTAATAAGAATGAAATGAAACTGAACTAAGTTGTTTGTGTTGCTCATATTGAAGCGGTTTCTCCTCCGGTGACATGAGCAACCTAAAGAAAAAGTCCCGTTACAAACCGACCGGATCTCCAGCTGCTTTGTGGGAAATTCTGCGTCACGTTTCCGTCTCTCTCTCGGTTGTTGAGAATTGCTGCTAATTAAACTGTTAATTATCTCAGTAATGAGAGGCGAGTTAAAACTGCGTTAGGCTCATCAAAGTGCGGCGTGGGATTTCCCCGCTTTGATGGCGGCTGTGAAGAATATCTAAACTCAGGATGAGGAAACATCAGAGATGCTTCATTAAATGAAACAAATGAGGGGAGAAAAGAGGAGCGCCCACGTGTAATAAGTTTTATTTCCATAAACTTGGAGTCAAAACGGCTCCAGTGGGTTTTTCTTTCAACAACTGAAACCCTTCATCGAAGTATTCTCACAAATTATGGAGACAAATGATCATAAAATGCATTTTTATGATTTTGGTTCTGATATGCGTTTGGACCAGCTGACCTTTAACCTCTGATCAGACTGAAATTTCTTTAAGCAGATGGTATCGAGTAGTATTTACTAGAACCTAATTTCCTCATGACAGAGTGCTTGGGCCATACTGAATACACATGAGATTGACGTCAAAATAAGATGAATAAGGTTCTTTAAGAAAAAACTGTAAAAAAATGAGAATAAAATCAACATTTTGACAATAAAGTCAAAGTAACAGGAGATTGAAATCATAAAAATAATGAATAAAAATGAGCAAATTAACTCTTATTAAAATGATCTGAATTAGACAAATAAAAAGTAAATGAAATAAAACTGAACTGTAATGAAAAACCCAGAACAATCATAGCCCTGGTTTTTGTGCGAGTGTAAATATTCGGTTTGGGGGCGTGGCCAGCAGCAACACATTTGGATTTAAAGTGACAGAACCATAAAAATCATTCATCCATAATAACCAGCGTGTCATTATGGATGAATGATTTGTGCTAAAAATGCAATAGCCATATTTTGTATATCCAACCTGTTAAAGGAAGTATAATATGTCACCTTTAAAGTTTTGCTTCATGCTAGTCGTCGTTTTTTTTTTTTACATTTTCTCAAACTGGAGTAAAACTCACGGCTCCTTTTCTTGTTGTCCCGTTCGTTTTCTATGAACGACCTTCGTTCATGAGAGCAGCGCTGGTCTCCTCTGGGTGTGCGGCGTTTCTCTGGGCGCTATCAGCAGCATCTGCGCTAATCCGCTGCAGGACGGCGATGGCGGCGAGCGATAGGCCAGATGTCTCCTCACCGCCAACACATGTTCCCCTTTCACAACCACTTAATGGGATTGTTACTGTTGTTTTTTATATACCTCCCAAAACACAACAAACACTTTTGCTAGGAGTGCTTCGACTTGTGCCCGAGGAATTTGTCGCAGGATTTCACAACAAATCGTCCGGGGTCAAAGGTTAAGATTGGCCTCCAGGAGCGGACTGCAGCTCCTTCACATGACGGAAAGAAAAGTGGATTTTCCAGCTTGAAAGCAGAATCGTCTCTGCCCCCGGCCCGACGCTGCGTTCAAAGAGATTAATAAGATGCTATTGATACGCAGCCGACGTCTCCAGGCTTTAAACTCACTAATAAAAGCTTCAGTGCATTAAAAACATGCAACTCTGGGATTTATGGAAGAACTTCATCAGCAGGTCATGTAAATGTGATAAAGTAGAGATGCTGAGGTGAGGATGTTACTGTCAGTATAATAGTTCTGGGTTACAGGTTAACTCTGTTTTGACTTTTTGTCTAATTTAGTTTTGATTTGTTTTTACTGATGCTTTGCTAGTTATTATTGGTTAAATATTGTTTACTTTTTAATGGTTTATTTTTTCATACTTTTTTAGGTGCAGAACAGAAGATATATTTTCTAAAAATGTATTAATTTATTCTTAAACAACCAGCTGACTCTGCAGTTTTGTCCCGTTGGCGTTCTGCGGATCAGCGTTCGCGCCGCTGTGACGTTTATAGTGTCGTAATTTGCCGACAGCCGACATAAACTGCTTGTGCAGGAAAGAAGATCAATTTTACATCAGTTCAAAAGACTAATAAGTAGATTCAGAAACACTAAAATGAAGGATAGATCTTTAGTTTCAGTAAGTTTTATAAGCACACAATATTTATTTCACTTAATGAAAATATTTTCTCTGATTCAGTTTTCTTTATTTTGTTCAGTTTAACTATAATAACCTTGGTGAAAATGGCTGCAAACAGATGAGCAATTATACAACTGCACATCTTTGAAAAGCAGAAGTGGAGCTTGCTGCACAACCAACATGAGAGCAACAAACAGTTTCTGAATGGTAAGAAACAACAAAACACTTGTCTTTTCCAGCAGCCATTTTACAGCAGTAAAACCAGCTGACCAGACATGCTGGAGCTCAGCTTGGGTTGCTAGGTAACAGGTTGAACCCTTCTGGCGTTGCTAGGTAACGGGCCGTGCCTGCTGATTTGTGATTTGCATACATTTAAACTATTATTCACAAACTACCTACAAATACTGTCAAATAGTAAATGGACTGAACAGCACTTCACTCTGGACACACATTCACCCACGAAACGCAGAGCGGTTGGCAACGTGGGGAGAGAATAAAAACTTTAGTTATTGCACTGCAAAAACACAAAATCTTACCAAGTAATTTTGGTCTAGTTGCTGGAGAAAATATCTTAATATATCTGAAATAAGACAAACTAACTCAAAAGTAACTTTGAGCTTGTTTTAAGTAAATAATTCCTTATTATTAATGAAAATGTTCCAGTTCCACTGGATTATTATTTCTCTCTTGTTATAAGTGAAATAATCTACCAATGGGACTAGAACTTTTTCATCAACATGAAGGAATTATTTAACCTCCTATATCTTGCTACAAAGTTAGTTTGTCTTATTTCAAGTGTGCTAAGATACCAGGCCAGAAGCACTTGGTAATATTTTGTGTTTTCTGCAGAGTGGAGGCTGAAAACTGAAGAAGAAATGTGTCGCTCTCCGTTTTGTTAAGTTTATTTGTGTTGAACATTTCAGCAACAAGGCAGTTCAAAGCATAAAAATGTCCTGGAAACGCTCTGCAGGTGACAGAAGGCTGACTTTGTAATTGTCTTTATGTGACTCTATATGTTCCTGAAGCAGAATAAGTGGATTTTTAAATGTTTTTAACAGGAATGTAAATAGTTGTGAAGAAAACTGTAAGCTGACAACACTGAATATATGATTGAGGTTTTATCACCTTTTTCTAGACATGAAGACAATTGCTGGACAGGTTAAACACGGGAGAATTGATGTGAAGAAAGAAGGTTTTATGCTTTTTATTTGAAGATTATACTTAAAGCGTTGATTTGAAAAAGCTGAGAGGCAAAACGTAATTCAGAGCGTTTTTCAGCCAGCAGATCCGTCTGTGAGGCGTTTTGTCATCAATTCTTGTCACGTCTCCAGTTGCTTTAATGTGTTTTCTTTATGTGTTCTGTTTGTCAACTCGAGGCCACTTTCTTCCCGCATATGAGACGATCTGCTGCGTATTATCGCCTCTTTGCTCTGCGAGTATCTCGCTGCGGGAGCGACAGGCAGAGTGGATGTTGACATATTCCTCGGCTGATTTAATGACCTGTTTAATTCTGGCACGTCTGCAGCCCCCTCAGATGTTTAGCAGTTTTAATTAGCCTAATCGTCGCTCTTGAAAAAGGCCACAGGGTTGTTTAATGGGTCATGTTTGTCAAGATGCACAGAATTATAACACAAAAGACATGCCATTTATTCAGCGCTACAGTCTTCCAGTCATTATGGGTGTCACAATTGATAATTAGAGGAAGAATTGATTCATCTGAAAGCTAAACTGAACCTCTGCGGTGTGAGGAAATTAGTTTGACAGTGTTTGGATGAGCGAAAGCTCGGTGCTGTTTACGAGCAGAAAACCTCCAGCAAACCCGTCGCTCCGTTTCGGGACCAGAAATTCACAGGAAATGAGGTCAGTTATAAATTAATAAAAACTTTTATAACACACGACTTAATGTAGGTTTTCAAAACTGCTTGGAAAGCATCAATGTTATCACGTAGAATAACGCGCAAGAACAAAATAATTTAAATGAACTTTCAATTAATTTTGGCTTCCTTTGCTATCAGGGACTGAAAACATTCCCACACATAAATATGCTGAGCATGCACTCATTTCATATTCATCTTCATTCTACAAAGCACACATAGCCATTTTATCCGAATGAATTATTAACAGAGTTAATGAATATTTCAGTTTTCTTTATGGAGCCGTTTAGCAGTCCTGGCAGAGGTAATGGTGCTTTAAGAGAACCTGAGGAAAACGGAGGGAATCGTCGTTTAGTTGACCATCATCGGGTTGAGTTATGCAAAGATAAAGCAATGACTTCATCAAACTGTCTGTCTGAAGTCACAGACAGGCAATAATCAACAGTACGGCTGTCCAAAGTGTGGCCTGGGGGCCATTTATGGCCCTTGAAACTATTTTCCGTTGCCCAACAAATGCAATTCAAGATTGGTACAAATTTGGCCGTCCATTGAGAATTTAAATTTAAAATTCAATTTAAAATTTTTTAACAGTGTTTTCTTTTGATTATAATTTTATGCTATGCCATGTTGGAGGTTTTGTGAACGTTGATGTTTGTGAACGTTGCCATGTTGGAGGTTTTCTGTTTGTGAACGTTGCCATGTTGGAGGTTTTCTGTTTGTGAACGTTGCCATGTTGCAGGTTTTCTGTTTGTGAACGTTGATGTTTGTGAACGTTGCCATGTTGGAGGTTTTGTCTGAAAGTTCAGGCAGGCCTCATGAGCAGGGAGCCAATTTGTGTCCAAACCCCAAGGAACTCCAAACTCTCCCAGCTAATTCCCACCATTCCAGCTCCTCCAGACCTCAGCTCCACACAAACAATAGTGACACTTTGTTAAAAGAAAAAATAGAAAGACTTTAACATCTCTGCCAAGCATAATTCATTCATTTAGTATTTGAATGACAATAGACCACTTAGCGGAGCTTAAATTATTTCCGTGCTCTATCTGCTTCTTGACTGCCTTTGTGTTGTAACTGCGGACGATCATTAACGCCATGAGGTGATGTGGAGCGCCCTTATCTCCGCCTCGGCCCGCTGAGTTAACTTTAGGCACTTCTTCTCCCTCCAGTTCTTGGATGAATCTGAGTCGTGTAAGATTTAGGTGCAGCTCAAAGGAAACTAAAGTTATAGACTACAGACGTGTTGCATGTTATTGTTGACATTGGGAAATATCACACCATCACACAAACCCGGAGCGGAAAAAAGGCGATTCTGATAGCCAATGATGTTTATTTTGTGATTATTAATGAGTGATTGCTGTGTTGGATTAGCTATCAAATTCAATCATCCATCCATTGTTCCTACACCCTGATCCCTTACTGGGGTCAGGAGGGTTGCTGGTGCCTCTCCAGCTGTCATTTCGGGCGAGAGGCGGGGTCACCTGGACAGGTCGCCAGTCTGTCGCAGGGCAACACAGAGACACACAGGACAATTTAGAGAGGCCAATTAACCTGACAGTCATGTTTTTGGACTGTGGGAGGAAGCCGGAGTACCTGGAGAGAACTCACGCATGCACAGGGAGAACATGCAAACTCCATGCAGAAAGACCAGAGGCCGGGAATCGAACCCAGAACCTTCTTGCTGCAAGGCAACAGCTCTACCAGCTGAGCTACTGGGCAGCCCAAATTCAATCAATCAAGTTTTATTTGTACAGCACATTTTAGCAGCAAAGCATTTCAAAGTGCTTTACATCATAAAAACACAAAGTCATGCAACATAGAATCAGCAATCAAAACATGACATTAGTCAGTCAGTTAGCTAAGCTAGCAGAGCTAGCAGCATGTCTACATGTTAAGGTTGTCAAAGCTAAGCTAGCATAGCTAAACTACTTCTCTCCGTCACTACTTCTTTTCTTAATTAAACTTTTTCCTTACCTTTTTATCTGGTTGTTGTTTTGGCAATTAGTAGCAAAGCACTGGATCCTCTTTTCTTTTATATATCGTACATTTAAGATTTTGTGCATTTTGTTGACAGTAGCTAACAGCTAGCAGCTTTCTGCCCTCCAGCTGAGAGATCAGTGCAACGTCACATTGAAATGTTTCTATTGGAGGAACTGGAGTAAAGGACAGTGCGCTGTATAGTTAAACATCCAAACTTTGACGTTTCCATCAGCAGTTTCTAATGCGATACTTCAAACATGGCATTTACCTACTGGTTAGCTGGCCCAACTAGCAAGACCTAAAGATTAGGACTAGCTAGGCTAGCTTACTAGGTAAATATTTAAATAAGATCTGAGCTAAATATTCAGTTTGTAAATTACATGTTTAGTTTGGAAAATGAATATTTACTTTGGAACTAAGTATATTGATTACATAAATATTTAATTTGGAGCTAAATGTTTAGTTTGTGAATTAAATATTTAGTTTTGAACCTTTATTTTTAAATGTATGGATAACATGATGAAAATATGATGATGAAAACTTATCCGCTTTATTTTCTCTTCTAAAAGGCTAAATCAAAACCCAAATATTGATGTTAATTGGTTTCTGTGTAACTTTACAACCAGAACCAGTGAAATCTGCATGTCCACTTTAAAACCATTAACATCTAATGCAATCATTCCAAAATACAATTAAACTGAAGAAAATTGAAACTGAAGAATAAAAATATGTTTTCTTTAAGGAATAAAATGTTTTCAGGTGATTAATAAAAGACCTGATGTTCCCACCGTTACCTAAGCGTCCTGCTCCAGATCCGGCGCCGCTGCGCTGCTCTCCGTTCAGTGATAACCACCATAATGAGATTTTGCCATTAAGGAAGAAAAGAATGAAAAAGAGCCCAGCCATCTGCATGGCTCACCATGGTAAAAGGGCTGAATGCTATCAAGGCAGAATTAAATCTTTGAATTAGACCCTCTTTGTGTTGGTGAAAAACTCACGACATATTAATTTATAAAAAAAACTGAATTTAATCATGAATTTTTCTCTAATGTCCACTGCTTCTGTCGGGCCCCCCAAAAAAGAAACAACTGTTTATGTAAATAAGACAGTGCATGTTTACTTGATGGGAGAAAGCAAAGGCCCTGAGCAGAGCGGCGCTTAGCGCGGCCCTGCCAAAGGGACCGCTCACCATCAACTTCAGTCTTATTAAACTGATTACCAACTCCAGCTAATTAATCAGAGACAGCGCCCTTTCTTGTTATGCGGGGAGGGAGCGCCGCGCTCCCATCTGCTCCCCCCCTTCCTCCCTTTTGCTTTTTCCTGCTTTGATTGAAGTAGGGGAATTGGTAATTTTCATGCATCATCTGGGCCGGCAGGATGGAGGACAAGTAGTAATTACGTTAAACAAACAAAACCAAGATTGCTTGAGAAGCTACCTCTTTATTTAAGCTGCACGAATCAGAAAGCAGGTTGAGAGCAAAACGGTTTCAAAACCGCCTGTTTGGTTCGCAAACGACACGAAGTTCAACACGGATGGGAAACCAGAGAAAGACTAAACATCCAGGTTGATGGTCCAGAAAATAATCGATTATAGAGAGAATCATTAGCAGTCATGGGAATGCTAATTCAGTTCAAAATGCTCAGAAATCGATATGAAAATGTGTCTTTTTTAAGGAAAAGCTGAGCTAACCTAATACAGGTAATTCAAATTACAACATTTTATGTACAAACATATTTTTGTTTAATATAAACTGACACAGTTTCGAATCTCTACAGAGACGTTGCATGTTATTGCTTACATTTGGAAATGTGGAGGATGTGCACAACACTGGATGGCAGAAATCTGATTCTTATAGCCGCGTTGAAAAGGTGGAACAACTACGTTAGCAAACCTGGAGAAGAAGGCATTATCAGTTTAGTGGAGCGAGTCACAGCAAAGGGGAAAGTATCGCAGAGAAACTCCACTGGTGATCTGCCTTTTTTTATTTTTTAACCAAAACGCAACAAATTCTGCAGCTCATCTGCATGTTAAGATTGTCAAAGTCAGGCTAGCATAGTGACCTACCTTCCACTCTCTAACTACTTATTTTCAAATTAAAACTTTTTCCGGGCCTTGTTATCTAGTAGTAGCAAAGCACTGCGTCACTTTTTCTTTTATAAATCAGGCGAACATTTAAGATTTAGGTGTCATGTTGACAACTTGACAGCTAAAACCATCGGCAGCGAGCAGCAGGGAGATGGGGGAGGGGCTAATGTGTGTGATGTCATGTTGCAACAATAAAGGACAACCAAAAACGTTGAATGGTTCAGATTTGGACTGGAGTTTTTTTGGAGTCGATCTGGTTTTACATTGTTTTTTTTCCTTAAAAGTGTCAAATCTGGCAACCCTGACCAAACCCTCCCACCTGTATCTGTTACACCAAAATACGGAGGAACCGCATCATGTTGCTGCCAGGAGAGGCTCAATCAGAGAAGACCTTTGTTCTGTTTGAGGACCGTCGCTGTTAAAACGGGTACATACTGACTTTGTTTTGTTAGCTGGTAGTAAACACAGAGCCTCAAACAGACCTTAATTAGACATTCATTAAGTCAGTCCATGCATGTAGAGAGCCAAGGTGTGTAGTTCCTGCTCCGCACTAAGCCTTTCTCCCTGAGTGCTAAACCGTGCCTCCAGTTTGCTTCTTCCTACATCTTTGCTGCCTGTTAGTTTTTTCCCACAACTGCATATTTTATTACATTTTCTACCTCAGTAGAGATGCATGAAGATGGTCATTATTTTGATCTTTGCGTCTGTCCACGAGTTTTGAGATACTAAATAAAACATCACGTTTTTTTTCACACAAGTTGCGTTTCTATTGACTATTTAATTGCGCAATTTGCCATTTTGACAGTAAATTTGCTCAATAAAAGCACGGCCACTTTGAAACTTGTTTTTGTTACAAAGTTTTAGATGAGGTTGCTTTTTGGCCATTTTGAAATTGGTTTTCCTTTTTTTCTCATCACACAAGTCACATGATCAACAACCGAATGTTACTACAGGTGAAAAGGACAACAACAGAAAGTGGTTGGAGGACAATGATTTTTATAACTTATCATGTGTACAAACGTATTTATGTGTGATTTTAGTCATGTTTCTTATTTAATAGAAACACTGCAATTGTGAAACTGTTTTCTTCTACATTATCGGAATATTGATCAAATTTTGCACACATTTGTAATGGAAATGCAGAAACTGCCTGACTGGAAATCAGAACAAACGTTTTCCACAGATAAAGAAAATAGAGCTCCCCTGATTCTCCCAGATCTAAATAGAAACAACCAATCAGAGCTAGGAGGCGGGGCTTAGTGCTGCTAATCATCCTTTCCTCTCTTCTTCTACAACTAGCATAGCCTGTCGTGAATGCTAAGGCCAGCTGGTGAATTAATGGTTTTCCCGCAAAGGTAAGTTGTTTCATTTCCATTAGCACATGAGGATGATTGACAGCACTAAGCCCCTCCTCCTGGCTCTCATTGGTTGTTTTGGTGCATTTGTTCAGAGACAATAGTCTCTGAGGGAGAAGGTGGAGGAAATCAATCTTGATTAATCGATTCAGTCATATTTGGATGTTTCTGGTGGAAAAAGTGAAATATTTAATCCAGACTGATGGAGCTTCCTGCTGTTCTGTCTGATTGTTGCGTCTTTTGTTTTAGCTTCGCTAATGCAGACGTCTTTTCTTTCCTCCCTCCCCAAACTCACCAGATGCCAACTGTAACTGCTGCCCTATTGCTCCTAATTACGGCGCGATTAAAGAGTGAAATACGGGATTCTACCAGCGATGGGGTTTTTTCTTTCTTTCCAAGGAGTCAGAAATTAATCCCCTTTGGATCTCACAGAATCATTTAAGGATTCTCCTTGTTCTGTTTATCGAATAAACCAAGTAATTAGAGACTGTAGATAAGTCGGCTGAATTGATGCCCGCCCAGTGTCTTCCCCAGCTAGTGTTGCTCTGCTAATGTGCCGCATTATGCTTGTCCAATAACAATGCCCTTTGTGTTTGCGAGGCGGGTAATTACGCCGGGGAGCCTCCTTGACCTTGGTAAGCGCGTCTATCTTGCTGCTGGATCAGCGAACGCCGTTTCTTAACCTACAGAGATCCATCACAGGGGGTTTACCCGCGTTCCCACTGAGTAACTCACTGCTTTACTGGGAAAGCATGACTGTGCAGCATGCAACAGGGCAGCTGTGAAACGCTGTAATCCTCACTTATTGCATTTTTATTCTTTTATGATGTTTTTATGGCGACTCAAACGGGGAATCGTCTCTCACTGCTTTATTTTTATGAGAGTTTGGTTTCAAAAAGAAATTCAGATGATGGTAATTTAACACAAACTAATTTTGCAGGAAGATAAATCGTCCCAGAAGTTAAACGATAAATGATAATATTGTTTTGAGACAATTTTTGAGCAATATAATGGAAATGCATTCTCAAAGATCAACACATTTTAACTTATAACAAACATTTAACACTTTAAATGTCCAAAATAAGTCAAATTTAGGCAAATTTAATTCACTATTTAGTGCATATAATACAAACATTGCATACTAACAAAAATAAGTCTTGATTTATAAAATAAATAACAGGATAAGTGAACAAATAACAGCAACAAAAAAAAGGAAACATGCATTAAAATAAACACATTGAGGACAAAACACATAACTAAACGGCATCAAAGCAAAAATAATGACATTGTTTAGCGTATTTACTGTTTTTCCCTTTAATCTTGGCAGTTATTTTCTGATTTGCATTATTGTTTTTCTTTTCTGTGATATTGTTTGATTAACCTTTAGGTCACAGATATTTTGGGTAGAAGTGGCAAGGAGAGAGAACAAAAGCAAATAAATAAATACAAGAACGAAGAATTACTAAGTAAATAAATAATAACTAAGGAGCAGTTTCTGAAATTTTATTGTTTCTAGTCATGATATCTTGTGATTAGTAGTTATTGCAGCAGGCCTCGCTGTTCAAACACGAAGTGGCTTCGCTCGCCCCCCCCCCCCCCTCTGCAGCTGAACATTTCTGCTGTTGCATCAGAGTTTCCCACACTGCACCTGCAGCAAGCGTCCGGTCCGAGACCTGAAACGGGCGCTTTGAAGCCGAGCGGGAACCGGCGTTTTAACTGACTCCATCTTGTCCAGATGAAAGCGGGGAGAGCGTCAGGTTTCCACAAACACAGATCAGGCACGTGCGTGACGTCTTCAGGGCTCTTCGCAACACTTTGGGTTTTATTTTTAGTTCTTGCTATGTGAGTAATGGGGCCCGGAGCCTGAAGGGGTCCCAAATCCAGCAACACAAATTAGAAGACGTTTAATGTTTTTCACCAATGTTCCTGAAACAAGAGAGACAGAAACGTAAACAAAAGGAGCAAATGTTATCTTGTTGATACTTTAAAAGGCAATAATCTCATTTATTTTACTCTATTTGTCATTAAAGCTGCTTTTATTAAAAATCTATGTTTCTTTACATATTTGTTAAAATTATTTTCATGTCATGTACTATCATGTCATGGTAGTGCAACATAAGACAAATAAAATGTGAAAAAATTGAGTACAAAGTGCAGAAAAACAACACTCAGTTAGAAACAGCCAATCAGAGCCAAGAGGATAGCGCTGTCAATCACTATCGTGCTCACCCCTTCCCACTTCACTCTCTGCTATGCTAGAGCTAGTTCTCCACTACATAGTCTGTAAGGCTAAGGCTAGTTAGCTTTGTCATTTGTGTCAATGGATAAACAGCAGAATTCCCATAACGCTAAGTTGTTGCTCTGCCATTAGCAGATTTAGCAGCGTATTCACAAGATTGATTGACATTGCTAAGACACAATATCCACATCTCCAGGTTTCATTTAGGTAACGGGATTGTTCTTCTGCAGCGCGGATATGCACAGCAGCTTGCAGATATGTAAAATCTCTGGATGTAAACAGCATCGTACCACTAAATGTCCTAACATTTAAAGAATAACAGGTCATCTTTAAAGTGGTAAATGTTTCTGCGTCAGCCATGAAAAGGTTAGTAAAATTCGAACTAATTTTCCAGAGTTGGAAACGTTTTCTCTCATGCACATCCATCAGTAGCCATTTTTGTTTATCTTCGGTATTTGCTTCTGTGTTTTTCCTCCTTCCTGTTTTCTCTAATCAGATCAGGAGTCTTGGTGTGGATTATGTGATGAAGGGCCTTTTCAGTCCAGACCGCCGTCGCTGTTTCTACTCATCATTTTCAAAGTTATGTGTATAATACCTCGCTGCCCGTCTCCGCCTTGCTTTACATTACACCGCAGCAGGAAGAGAGAGACAAACAGTGTTAATCTCTTGTTTGCTGGCAGTCCATTACAAAGGAGTAAAGCAGTTTTTTCTTCTGCAGCACTGCAAACACTCAAAATTCAGCATTGTCCATTACCTCTTAAACACAGCTGATAACAGGCATCATTAATTAAACCGTGGGAGTAAGTGGGGTTACATAAATTGAAATTAATAATCGGACCTAAACAGAAATAGAATGAGCGTTTCCCAATTGTTTCCTCACAAACTCCCAAAACGTAGATTAGAGGAGGTTTGGCTCCTTGCTTCCCTTGTGAGGTTTCCACCAATCCAAGCGAAAGGTTTAGTCATGGAGCGCTCCTTTAATTTGTTTGCCACGTTTTGTACGTGTTCTCAGAAAAAAAAGGATCAAGTAGGCATTTAATTACTTTAAGAAAATAAATCACTTCCCTTTGCTGCTGCCACGTCTGCTGCACATAAGCTGTAAGAGAAAAAAGAAAAACTCACCCACTGTTTGGGACTTCAGGCTGAAGTTTATGTAGCAAAAAATAAACAAAACAGAGACGTATTTCTGACTGAAACGTTATAAGAAAATCAAATAGATATGCAGAATATACAGATTATCCCAGTAATCAGAATATCATGAACAGTTTATTTCAATAATTCATATTAGGAAGAAAACCTCATACATATGTTGGTTGTAAGACCAATAAAAGCTACATTTTTAATACATTCTTTGAATATTCTGATCTAAAAAATTATGGGAAAGACTTTTTGTCGCTCGCTGCGTTTCCGTTGACCATGCAAGTCCAAAATTTCAATTCAAATTCAACTCAGAAATATTTCATTAATCCCAAGGGGAAATTAACTAAAATGCAATCTACCCTGTTGCTATGGTTACACATCATAGCAAAATAGCCAAGTATGAAAAATATCCTTAAAAATCTGTCCAACTGCGCAGCATCCAAAACAAGAAGAAAAGCAACTTTAGAAAAAAACTCTAAAACAAAAGAAAAACTAAATTAGCAAAAGCATCTGTATTTTCGTCACCCATCAAAAATACGCAATTTGAAATTATAAAAATAATGTTGCTTAATGGAAACACCCAAATTTTGAAAAAACATGGGAAAAAAACTTATATCAAACATAATAAACAAAGAAACTGTACAGTGGATATTAATGTATAAAAAATACCATAATCATTAAAACTATCAGGAAAAATCACTTTGCATAATTAATATTGAATTTTGATTTGACTTAAAACGATTAAACTTTGCTAACGTCATATCTAATTACAGCTCAGCAGGGATTCCTGAGTAAGTGCGGAGCAGCAGGTAGAAATCAGAGCTAGCCTGTTGTGTTTTGTGCTGACATTGTGTGTCGCTCTCAGTGGATTTCCGTTCGCCTGAGTGGAGATGCCGCCGCCGCCGCCTGTAGCTCAGTTGTCAGGGAGAATCAAGTTCTGACATGCCCATCGACATTTGACAGCTAAAAGGTTCCAGCATTTCCATTTCACAAACAACAAGATCATTTAATCACATTTAAAGCTCGTGTTTTATTGGTAAAGGAAAAATGTCAAATCAGCGAGCTTTGGGGTGGAAATTCACTGATGAGGCCTGATAATCAAAATCTGACGGGAATCCTCGAAAGGCCCAGACAGTGACGGCGAGTCCCTAATGTGCTGATAATTGAGCGTTGGGTTGGACAAACATCTGCCAGAAGTCACAGTTGAAATCCATATGGCTGGGAGATAATTGGCACGCGCAGGCCCGGGCTTGACGTGAGCAGATCCATAACAGCCTGTGGGTGGCGGCCATGATGGAGGGTCGGGGTCGCTCGCCGGTCACCGCCTCACTCCGCTGTCCAGGAGTTCACTGGGAGGATTTTATTATTCTGCTGCTCTTCCTGTGTGTCGCTAGAGAAACTTCTGATTGAAGCCGGTGACCTCTGCCTAATCCAGGGGTGTCCAAACCTTTTGGGCCAAAACCGTCGAGTCAAAAGTATTCACGGGTCAAGAAAATAGAAAAAAACTAAAACCAAAAAACGTCCAGTTTTTTTGGTTTTGCTTATCTCTTGTAGGAAACTGATGTTATTCATCATACATCCAAAACTTAGAAAATGATGTTTTGGTGTTTTAGTATAAAAAGATAATTAGTTTTCTAATTATTTTTGAGCTGAGTTGAACAAATTTATTCTCAAAACTTCTTTCAAAATGTTTTCTATATTTAGCATTCTGGGTCAATACAACCAGAGCAAGCATGCTAGTTTAGCGCTACCAGAAGAAATGGCTCATTTTCTTTTGCCAAAGACAAAATCCTACTAACTAATAACTGACGCCATTCCATTTTAGTTTGCATTTTGTGGAACAGGAAGTGGTGCTCAGTGTCTTCTTCAGAGACTTTTGTGTTGTTTCCTTCAGTGGCTGTTGATGCAGCGCCACCACAGGCCAGGAGGGGAACAGGCTGTCCAAAGGGTTTGGTTGGTTTGAGTTCAGTGTGAAAGCAAATCACAGCAGCTGAAAATGAAACAAACATGGTAATTTTGGTCCCCAATTAAAAATGAAGTCTCCCGGACTATCAAGTGTAAAAACAAACGAATTGGACTCTTTTGGCAGATGGACTGGAGTTCGGCTGAAGTGGACTGAACGGGGCTGGTGTGAATGATTTGTTGTAAGTATTGGTGTCTGCTGATGTTCATGATGATTTTTGGGAGAAAGGTTGATGTTTGGTGAGTTTGGCAGGTTTGTTGGAGTTTCTCTAATAAATAATCACAGTTTTTCCCCCCTCAGGTCTTTCCCACATTGGAGAGGCTTGATTCATTAGGACAGCGGGTCTCTGGAGGGAAATCTCAAGGGGTCTTCTAATGGTGCGAGTGACTGAAAAACACTCTGCAAGGAAAAAACCTGAAGAAAGACAACACTTCCTTTTTTCCCTCCCTCTTTCATTAAAAACAAATGAGCTCTCCCAGTCAACAAAGTGCCATAAGCGCTCCACCAGTACCACCAGCAGCACCAGCAGCAGCCTGGGGAATTCCCATTAAAAGCGTTTGAGACCGAATCGGCATACAAATAAACGCCGTGCTCCTGGGAAATCACGGCAACAAGCAGATACATGTTAAAACTCGGGAGAGGCTTCCCCAAAATCCAGATGTGGTTCTCCGGCCGCCCTCGCCGGTAATGAACCAATTAGACAGACAATTATGAACACCTGTGACGCTGATTGGCACAGCGTGGCCACGTCTCCTTCCGCAGCGCTAAAGACGCACCGAATGTTGCTAAAGTTAACCTTTAACAAGGCCTGTAATGATGACGAGGGGCCAAACACACACACACACACACACACAGGAGGTTCGCATTAGGAAGAGCAGCTCATCCCACTCAGCCGCTTATTGCGTCATGTATTATTGAAGGCAGCTCTTGTATAAACACAACTCCAATAAATTGGGGTCTCAGTTTTTCGGATTCATTAAGGTTAATGCAGTTTTAATTAGTGCTTGATTTGAAGCGTATTAGAGGCAATTTATAAGTCCTTCTTGTGGACCTGAGAAATGACGTTGCGTGGGATTAATATGATAAAAGGCACAAGTTGGAGCTGCGGTCCCTGCTGGGTTGAAGAGATTCCTCCTGTTTCGCTGTAACGGCTTGTTTATTTGCACAACTGCTTTCAGGCACATTAAAACAATCTAATGAATGAGCAGCTTTGGCTTCAGAGATTGCTTCATCCACGGCTTGGACAAATGAAACCAAAGTGATTAGTGCTGATTAGAAGAATGCAGAAGAAATGGATTGAAACAGACAACAAGATGTCCTTTAACCTTTAACTTTACTCTCCCGGCGCTCAGGTTAGTTTTTCTTACATTTAAATCGGAGGTTTGTAACTTCAAAAAAATATGTTTTTCACATATTTGTGAAAACTGTTATGCTGTGAGACAGTGAAAAGATCCATTTACTCCCCGTCCTCCTCACAAAAACAAACAATCAGAGCCAGAAGGATGGTCTTAGTGCTGCCAATCAATCTTGTGAACAAGTCGCTAAATGTCCTAATGGTGGAGAAACAACTTATTACACTAACATTGTTTATTCGCCGTCATCAGTGCCTATGCAAACGAGCCTGAGCATTGACAATAGGCTACACTAGCTGCAGCATAGCAGAGAGTGACACGCAGGGTGATTGACAGCGCTAAGACCCGCCTCCTGGCTCTGATTGGTTATTTCTAGTTAGCATTGGGAGAAGGCAGAGGAGCTAAAAAATTTTCACCCATTATCTGAGGACAGTTTCAACAAATATGGAAGAAATACATATTTTTATAAAAGTAGTTGTAAGGCACTGATGTCCAAACATTTCATTCTGTGGACCAAAACTGACAACCTCAAACTATAGTGGGCCACAAAAGTTAGTTAAAAAAATGAAAAATATTGTTTATTGTGATCAGTTTTTTATTTTTTGTTGTTTTACTTGCTTAAACGAAATTTTAATAAAATCTGTAAATCCATTAAATATCCAAAACATAAATGGCTTTGGATTGTTTCCTTATTAAATGAAAAACAGACTTTTTTAATTTTTGAGTCATCAATTTGTTTTTTTCAGGCTTGACTTGTGATCAGGGGTCAAACAAAATCATTTGGATACCAAAGACACCATCTTTATATTCTGATAATACATATCAGAAAGCCATAAAACCGGGTTCTAAATATATTAACTTCAACTGTACAAAAACACACAGCAGATTCTGACAAAATGTAAAAGGTTGGGTGTGAAAAACCAAGTACACCCCATGAAAAAGATCCAGTTTTATATAAGTTGGAACTATGTTGAAACTAGCAGTATTTAGCTGTATTCTAAATACAGCTTCAATAAAAGAAACTTTACTTATCCCAAATGGAGCTTGAATGTAATAACTCATATCTGTATCCTTACAGAGTTGTGGATGGTGATGCTGTGGGAAGGAAGGATCTCCAGTAGCAGTCAGTTTTACAACAAATCTGAAGAGGCCTCTGACTGGAGACGGTCTGATGACAAGCCCAACATGCTAACAGCTCAATATGTAGGTAGGAGACAACATCAGTCTCCAAGCTCTGCTAATCCACTTCATTTGCTTTTTCTGCTCCTCTTTAAAATCAGAATTTTGAAATTTGAGTAAAAATTTCTGAAAAAGTTAGAATTTTTTTCCATAATAAAGATTGTCATTACTGTTGCACATTTTTAAAAAGTGAAGTTAAACTGAACTTTGCTTGCAAAAATAAATTACATTGTATTATTTTTTATAGAAATGAAGTAATTTATTATAGAAATGTAGTCATTTAGTTTTCACATTGTAACTATACTCCACTTCAAGGAGCTCAGTGCCGTTGATGTAAAATGAACCAAATATTCTCTTGAGTTTTATCAAGTAAAAATGTCCAGGGCTATTCAGAGTCTGGAAGCTGTAAAGTACGAGCACTCCATAAATGCACCACAAAACAGTTTGATTGTCCTTTTCAGCAGGATCATGTTTAGCCCAGCTGGGCCGCATGGAGGTGTAGAACGAACTGTTGCGGCCACTTTGCAGTGGAGATGGCCTGAAATTAAAGCAAGACGGAGCCGAGCCGAACCGCTGACAGCAAGAGTCACAATACATTAGCATAGCCTCCAACTGGCACACACACACGCACACAGTCATGTTTTCATATCTTGTGGGGACTCGACATTGACTTCCATTCATTTTCTACAGCCTAACATTTCCCCTAACCATCACAAGCTTAACCCCTGACCCTCGTCAAAACTCAATTCGCACCTTAATCCTAAGCCCAACCTTTACCCCAAAAACAGGATTTGTCCCCACAAGAAGCAGCGTCCTCAGTCAGTTAGACAGCAATAGGTCCCCACAAAGACATAAAAACCGGGTTCACACACACACCCCCCCACCCCCCCATGCACCCACCCACACTCACACACACACACCAGCATCTGGATGAATTGTTAACATGTTGTCTGACCATCACCCTCTCATTTTTCCTCTTTCAAGCGGGAAAGCGGTGCCGCTGAAAAAGTTAGCCGGCAGGTGGAAGTCCCGCGTTTGGCTCGCAGGTTGCCGTGGCGACCTCCCAGCTTTGCATGTTTGGAAATTGCCACCAGGAGCGACTAAAACGCTCCCATCTGCAAACTCGGGAGAGACCTGAGATCAATTTTGTTGCGTTTATTCCAGAGAGGCGCACAATGGGAGTTCGCTGAAGATCACTTTCCAGTTGGATGCGATGAGCAGAGGAGCAGGAGGGCGGCGTGTTCGCACGTCCCGCAGCCTCATCTCTGTAACGTGAGCCGCGCATCGCTTCAGTCTCAACACTGTTCCCCTAAACAGGATTTAATTTGCACATGCAAGACTTGCACTCCTTTATGGAGCATATTAAAGATGATGTTCAAACATATCATCAAATTTAACCCAATTATGTCTGTTTTCTTTTCATTTTATAGCCATAAGCAGGGAAAGTTGACTTTTAATCAAAGAGAAAAAATAAATCTTTACACTGTGTTGCCATTTTCTTTCAGGTAATTGATGCCGGCCTCCTCTTCCTCCTCTTCCTCGTCTAACCCTGTGCAGCCACTAGATGGAGCATGATAACCACAGAGAGGATCTCCCGGTGGGACCCCGACCCCCGACCCCGCCCCTGATCCGGTGGGTGCTGCAGCTCCCGGCGGAGGTGAGAACGGGAAATTGTCTGCCAGGTTTATCACTGATTCCCATCGACTTCCCGTTTGTTTTTATCGTTTCTTTTACCATCCAGACGTTTCTCAGTGCAGGTCACTGGGAGTCAGAGGTGAGAAAAGTTAAAGCAAACAGACTTTTACCAAAGTAAAGATGTCTGTCTTTATCATTTTGTCCTTCAATCTGCTTTTCATATCAAAATTATGCATAAAAACATCAAGTAATTTGAATTTAGCTGGTGTAGGAGACAAAATAAATTCATAGGAATTATTTTTTGGTGGAAACAGTTCAACAGTTCAGTTCAGATCAGTTAAACTTGAAGAATTTGAATTAATATGAGTTACATTAAATTTTCCTTTGGGAACAATAAAGTATTTAAACAGTTTTTTTTTAGTTAATTTACTTTTAGGGAAAATTTTTCATTTTTTGATCAACAAAATTATAGGAGACCAACTAAAATTATTTAGTTTTATCTATTATTAAAAAAATGTGATGTATTTAAATAACTGGACTAAAATATGCCCAGAACTCATTCCAAACACAAGCACATGATGTTAAACGTTTTTAAATTTCATAAATTTATTGCGATGCTGCTGGACGTTGATGGGAAAAACTTTCTCTTCTCCACAAGCGAAGCCCCAAAATGCTGCTAATAAAGTCCAGAGGGTTTCACCTGAACCCCTTCATTTACTCTCTGGAGTTTACGGTGAGGTCAGACGGGACCGACGGGAGTTTCAGTCCAGAGAAAAAATCCAATATTTTCACTTTATATGTTGGGAATCACTCCCCTGCGTTCCTATTTTTCATTTTCACGACGTACAAGTAGAATAAAGTAACAAAAAAACAATAGTTTAAACTAAAATACTAGAACTAATAAATGTTTTCAGCTGCTAAATATTGGAAATATTTACTATAATTACACATTATGTATGTGTGTTTCTTGAAATTGTAGATAAAATGATTGCATTAAGTTAACAAAGTCAATTTTGCTCTCCAAAGAAAGATCTCCAAAAAATATAAACAGCAATGTTATTTTTAATTTCAGTTTAAAGTCCATTTTTGTGCCGTCAGTGATGCAGCAGAGCCGACAGAGGCGATAACTCTCTCATATTCTAATAATCTGAGGCAGAGGAAATGTATTCTCCTTTATCTGCATTAATGCTTTTAAATGGTTCACAGAGATTTATTTTACTTGGGGCACTTATGTCAAGAGCAGTTACAGGAATTACTCTGGATGAAATCCCATTATAGGATGTCAAATATTTTGATGCTGTTGGTAAATGGCAGTGGAGGACAACAACCGGATGGCAATTCTGCAATTCCAGGATCAGAATAATAATAATGTAAAAAAAAAGCCCATTCTGCCAGTATGCTCACCTTCTGGAGTCCCAGGGCTCACCCCGGCCGGCAATGTAATACCGAACAATGAATTTTAAATAAAGTCAAACATTTGCTTCATGCTCCTCTACAGTTTAAACAAGCCATTTCAGATGGAGACGTGTGGATTTATTGTAAGTAAGAGATATAAGAGATAACTTAATCCCCAATTGGATTGTAAACCCCACCTCCACTTCACATGGCTCCACCCTTCCTTGACCTTTTGTCTCATTTCTCGCCGGGTAATGAATGCTTTCGGACTGAAACGACGCGGCGCGCGGTCCGCAGCGTTGGAATGTCATATCGGTGGAAATCACCCAATCAGCATGCCGGCGTGGAGCGCAAACAGAGCGCGGCGGCGCAGAGCCGTGCCGGACCGGGTCGTCTGGATGTCAATATAATAGACTGGCTTATGATGTGTAAATAACACAGCACTTAATGGTGCGACCGGCTCTGTCAGAGCAGCAGAATCACAGCCACCAGCTTCACTCAGGCAGCAGGACCGAAGCGCACAGGCTGGGATCATGAAATGATTTACACTTAATTCTTCCTAGTTTTAGCCCCTTTTATCCCTTTATTACAGATAAAAATGCCGAATTAGTAGATCAGAAGATAAAATATATCAGCTTTTGCCATAATAATCATTCCAAATTAAGGAAACAGAAAATATTTCACTTTTTATTAGAAGATTAAGAAATTAAATTAGGAGAAGAAAGTTGAAATAATATGAGAGTAAATTCATATGGTGATTTTATTCTCACATTACATTGTTATTCTTGTGACCTTATTCTCATATTATTCTAACTTTGTTCTCATAGGACTTTATTCTTATGAAATTGTGACTTTATTCGACTTCAGTCTCGTAATTTTCTTTCTTTATTCTCATTTTATTTTTTATTTTTCGTAGGATGGCCCTAATTCTCCACCGTATTTACCCACATACTTTGACTACACCTGAGTGAAGTCGCCCCTCCACCTTCAAATTAAATGCAATTGGCATCAAATATTTGTGCAGGAAAACTTTGTACCATTTTAAGATGAAAGGAAATAAATATTTTTGCAGCTAAAACTTGTAGCTGAGTTGATTGATACAAAACTTGTTTGATCTGAAAATGTAGGGAAGCCGGTTGACCTTTGATGACCTCTAGAAACATTTATTAATATTTTTAAAATGTTAGCGGCACAAACATTTGACACCTATTTTGTTTGATTTGAAGAAACCAGGGGGCAACTTTATTCAGGTTTTGACTGGGCCGTCACTTCGCTAAAAGTTATTTATACTTTAATAGTATTTTTATATTTTCTTTGGCCTTCATTTATACGTCTGCTCTCTCACTGTATACATGTTTATTCTTATATATTTCTATACGGAACGAGTCCATAAATTAGGCAATTTTTGAAAAGTTCATTTATTTCAGGAACTTTATCACCAATTAAAACATATTAAACACATAAATTATATATAGATTGATGTTTGAAAGTGTTTATTTCTGTTAATTATGATGATTTTCCAATAACAGCTCCTAAAAATATGACATTTAATATTAAAAAAACAATTTAAATGCAGGAAATCTATCTATCTATCTATCTATCTATCTATCTATCTATCTATCTATCTATCTATCTATCTATCTATCTATCTATCTATCTATCTATCTATCTATCTATCTATCTATCTATCTATCTATCTATCTATCTATCTATCTATCTATCTATCTTATCTATCATGTTTGCATGTTTAGAAACCTTTAAATGAATATAAACCCATGTCGTCCCTGCAGACATAATCAAGCACACAGGCTAATACTTTTAGTTATGTAATAATTAACACAGCTGGCAGTGTGTGCGTGTGTGTGGGTGTGTGTGTTTGATGTTGAGAGCAGAGCGGATGTTTATGACAACAGCCTTGAAATTAAAACGCTGAGTGAACATCACACTCTGAGTGTTTTTGCTTTATTTGTTTTTAAATGTGAGCATTTTTCACATTAATACAATAAACTCCTTTCTGCTCTGATTTCACACTGCGAGCCGAAACTCTCAGTAGTTCAAAAGTGAGGAGCATCTTCACACACACACCCCCACCCCCACACACACACACACCCCCCCCCCCCCCACACACACACACGCACACAGACCCCCCCCCCACACACACACACCCACACACATGCTCATAGTGAGTGCTTTTTTTTTTACCTTCACAAGGACTTCTTCTTCTTCCTCTTCCTCTTCCTCTTCCTCTTCCTCTTCCTCTTCCTCTTCTTCTTCTTTTTCTTATCTTTGGGGCCCCATAAGGAGCAATCGCCCCTATCAATGCTTATTGATAAAAATGGGCTTCGCACTGCAAAAACAGAAAATCTTACCAAGTATTTTAGTTTAGCTTCTAGTGCGAATATCTTATCAACTGTAAATAAGACAAAACTAACTGAGAAGTAGCTTTTAGCAAGATAAGAGATCGTTACACATGTTGTAACGATATGTGTTGTTACATGTGTAACAAAGATATTACAATGTTGTAGATGTGTTTTAATGTTTTTTTGTTATTTATTGTATTTCATGATTTTATGAGGAACTTATGGATTGTATCCTTGGATTAAATATGTTTTCTACACTATTTAGTTGCAGGCTTTATATAAGCCCATTAGGATTTTGACTCTTTCTAAATTGTTATTATTATAAATTTGAATACCATTGATCTGTATTTTAACTAAATGAAATAAGAGCTGCTTTTAGTAAGTAATTTCTTAATATTGATGAAAAAGTGCTGATTATAAGTGAAATAATCTGCCAATGAAACAAGAATTAATTTAATCAATATTACGGAATTGTTGACTTAAAACAAGCTCTGATTTCTTGCTGAAAAGTTACCTTTAAGTTAATTTTGTTTTATTTGAAGCGTACTGAGATATTTGCCCCAGAAACTAAACCAAGTGTTTTTGCAGTGAGAGAAGATTTTTATCCTCTGACATGTAAATGCATCTTAGTTCACCTGAAATAAGATAAAACTACCTTACAAGTAACTTTTTAGCAAGATAGAAAAGCTTAATCCTGATGAAAAGAGGGGGAAATGTTTTTAAATTAAATAATTATTGACTTAAAACAAACTTTTTGCAGCATGCACTGCAAAAACTCAACATCTTACCAAGTGTTGTTGATCTGGTTTCTCATAAATATTTCAGTACAGTTGAAAGAACACGACACTAACATACACGTGACTTTTCAGCAAGATATAGGAGTTTGATTTAAGTGAATAATTCTTGAATATTGATAAAATGTACTAGTTTCACTGGCCTGGACAGACTGGCCCGTCCAGGTGACCCGTCCAGGTGACCCGCCTCTCGCTCGGAGCGTTGGCTGGAGATGCAACCTTATGCAACCTTATCGATGGGGATGTTAGACGATGGATGGATGGATGGATGGATGGATGGATGGATGGATGGATGGATGGATGGATGGATTTTTCTCTCATTTTATCAATATTAAGGAGCTATTGATGCAAATCAAGCTTTTATATTTTGCTGAAAAGTTAATTGTAAGTTAATTTTGTTTTATTTCAAGTGTACTATGGTATTTACAAAAGAAAGTAGACCAAAAGTTCTTGTGTACATTACAAAACTACAAAATCTTAACAAATAAGACATTCCTTAATATCGATAAAAAGTTCCTAGTTCCACTGACAGATTATCTCACTTACAACAAGAACTGTTTCAACAAAATTAAGGAATTATTGACCTAAAACAACCTGCTATTTCCTGCCTAAAAGTAAATTTTGTGTTATTTCAAGATATTTGCACTAGAAACTAGACCAAAATACTTGGTCAGATTTTGTGTTTTTGCAGTGTGCAGGATGAGAAATGCTAAAACACGCAGAGCAATGCAGCAGGTAAACACAGGGTTTCAGTCAGCTTTATAACGCTGTTTCCACTTAGAGAAAACTCATTCACACCTGCTGATGACACACATCAGGTGTCAACAGTATTCTGCAGCCGCTGCTCATGTGACGGTAATAAATAGCCGTGACCTCAGAGAACGCATCACTCATGAGCCGCTTTGATTCGGTGGCTTTTTCTGTCGGACCCGGGAGACGGCGGCTGTTCCCACATCCACTGACCTTGGAGTCTCTTTAGAGCGCCGCCGCTCAAGGCCGCAGCCAATCTGTTGTTCCTAAAACGTCAACAAACCCGAACACTCAGTGAAAGCTAACACCTGAGCGCGAAGGTTGCTGTGGTGAGAGGTGGCGTGGGATCAAAAACAAAGCAAAAAAAACCTGATAAAAATATAATTTTACCTCCCTCCTCTCCCCATAATCCCAAGCTTCCAAGAGTGACCTTTGATCCCGCAGCATGTGCGGTATGCTGAGCCGCCCGCGCTGCGCTCTGATCCTGGGAAGCAATCACCGAGCGCGCCGCTATCAGAGGAAAAGGAGAAACACTCTATAAACCCCGAGTGTGGAGGTGAGCGCCAAGCGAAAAGCAAATGTGCAGGGATGGAAAAAATAACCAAGTGCAGCCAACCAGGCAGAAAGCTGATGGGCCAGAGCGGCGCGTGATAAAGGTAAAGTGGATACTGTATCTACAGCGCAGCCTGGAGCCGACAGGGCGCCCAGGAAAAACAACATGGGAACAATCTGAGCGAGCCAACGCAGAACATTTCACTTTCATTTCACTCATTTGCTTTATTAACTCAAATTCTGATTATTTATATAACACAAACTCACCCAAATCACCCCACAGCACAGAACCCAACCCATTTTATTTCAATAAAACCTCACTTTCAGGTTTAGTTACATTTCATGCAACTAAATCTTACCAAGTATTTTTGTAAATCTAGTGTAAATATTATATTACACTTGAAATAAGACAAAACTAACTTATAAGTTACTTTCCAGCAAGAAATAGAAGCTAGTTTTAAGTCAATAATTCCTTAATATTGATGAAAAATTACTAGTTCCAGTGGCAGATTATTAAACTTATAACATGGGAAAAATAAACTGCCAGTGGAACTAGAACTCAGTTGCTAGGCGATGGGCTGGCGTTGCTAGGTAACGGTTGTCAAGTTATGAGTGAAATAATCTGCCAGTGGAAATTCTGGATATTTCTCAACAGAAGTAATTTATCGCCTGCAAAGTTTGAAATATTGACTTTATTTTTCAAACTATGAGAGAACCAAAAGTGTCATAAAGTAACGGCTGCTTTAAAGGTGAAGACAGATGTTCCTCAAGGTCCCATCCTCGGCCATGTTCTTTTCCTATAATCTTCAGGTTGTTCGACTTTATGCAGATGATGCTTTTATTTATACATAAGTGTCATTTTTACAAGAAGTAACAGATTTTTTTCAGTTTCTCAAAGTGCTTTGGCTAAGCAAAATGGCTAAATCAGTTTTCAGTGACTTCTAAACTGGCAGGTAACATATTAGAAAATCAAAACGTATCATTCAAGCCTAAACCAGTACTATATATATATATATATAAATATTTATAAAAGAAATGGGGAAAGTTTGGGGGAAGGAAAAACTTCACATAGAAAACTGTTGCGTGTGAAAGGATTTTTCTCTTCTAAACAGCTAACAGGTTCGTCTCGTTGCGAATTCAGAGGTTTGAAAGTGTAATAACTGCCTCTGAAGCTCCACTACCCACGATGCCTCGGGGCGCGGTGAATTCCCCGCATGTGCGTTTATTTGATTGTTTAAGAGCGATTTCCGGAAAACCGAGTTTTTCGGACGGGCTGGGAGCTGCCTTGTAACAATTATGGGGTTAAATGGCAGTCGGCCACACAGGAGGGCATTTGCCTGCTGGCAGAGGTCAAAGGTCAGGGACTTTTCAGGAAAAGTCCATTTCTCAAGCTCCTCGAAACAGGTGGAGGCCGGAGCCGCTGTGTTTACTGAAACAGCAGGAGAGGAATGGGAAACAAGACGCCGACCTGGGGAGGAACGCCGCGTCCTTTGCACCAGGCAGGAGTCAGAGCAGGGTGTACAAACTTTTTATCAAAAACATTCATTTGTTTCTTTATTAGGAAAAAGGCTCTGCAGCTTTTCCTCACTGAAAGAAAAGCATCTAGATTTTGAGAGTCGATTGGAAAGAAAGGAAAAAGATTTGGTCAATTCTGAGATAAAAACAGAATTTAGGTAAATTTTTCTGAGAAACTCTTCATATATTTAACCAGCTGTTTTTTTCAGTAATGGAAAGCAGATTGCAGCAAAGTTTGCTTTAAAAGTCACAGTAGATGTGGGGTTTGATGTGGACACTGTAACTTTTTTCAGAATATTTTCTAGCAATTTTTAACATTTTTCCAACTCAAAAATTGTCTTGTTTTTTCTGGAAAATCATGAAAAGAAATTTTCAATTTCTTCTAGCAAATTGTCATCACTTCAAACTTAAAAATGGTCCTTTTTTTATTTTTACTTTTTAATTTCTCAGATTCTCCTAGCAAATTTTTAACTTTTGGAGCTCAGAAGTTCTCTTGTTTTTTCTAGAACATATTTTAGATTAATCTCAACATTTCTGAGTATTTCCAAGCCATTTTTTCCAAACCCAGAAATTTACACTTCTAGAAAATTTCAGAAATTAATGTCAAAATGTAAGTTTTTCTAGAAATACCTTTACTTTTCATTTTCTTATTTTTTAAGTCAAACCTTCTTTCAAACGGTTCATTCTAAGTATAATGTAAAGTTAATAATAAAGCCCGATGTCGCTGAATCGAAGCCGGGTCTGGACTAGATATTGGTACCGGTTCAGGTTATCGGTGCGTTTCTGCTCGGAGCTGCTGATCTGTGGGAGCGTTTGGTTTGGAGGGAAGCAGAGGGCAGCAGGCGGTCGACCCCTCGCTGCTCGCCGTGTTTGGATTGGCTGATCCGCTGGGACCTGGCGCTGAACCCGCCAGGAAGGGCTTAAGTGTTCGGGATTAGGGACCCAAAAGGCATTCGGCCCTCGGAGGAGCTCGGCACACCTGCAGGAAGGGGGCAGGAAGAGGTGGGCCGGCCGGTCCTGACAGCAGCTGGGGTCGGTGTTCGACGCCGTGGCCCAAGGGCAAGGTCGGCCCGGCCAGGCCCGGTTGGGTCGGGAACAGCGGACGGATTGTTTTCGGACGCGCTGAATGCGTGCCAGCTGCGGCGGTGGATTCCTGACCTCACATTAGCACTACGAAGGGAAGCCGGACTGCTAATGAGCCCTGACCTTTGACCCTGCTGAGCAGCTCTGCAGAACCCCGGACCCGGCGTGAGTGGCTCGTTTTCAGCTCCTGATCCCGTCCAAAACCCACTTTCTCTCCGCGCCGCGCAGGAAAACGTGTTGATTAGTGTTTTAATAACCAGAAATGTTGGGAGCTGCGAATAAATTCAGGTTTAAACTTCGAGAGGATCGACATGAAAGCGTCAGCGTTTCCCCGGGCCTAATTGGACCGGACAGTTAACATCAAAGCTTTACATGTAATCTGTTCTGAAACATTCTCATGGCTCCGCTCTCTGTCTCTCTGAAAAAATGTAATGAAGGTCATTCTTCATAAACTCACTTTGATCTGTAATTTTTAATAAAATTTCCTCATCTCTACCTGCAGTCGATTTGCTTGCACACGTTTCGCCTTCGTTCCTTTATTTTTCCCCCGCAGTGTGTGGTAGCAACTCAACTCGCCTGAACAAAAAAAAAAACAACATAAAAGCTTTCTTTTTTTATTTTACTGCTGACATGCCCCAACACCTGCAACAGATGTATAATTAAGCTGTGATGCTTTATAATGAGGAGCTACTTTTATAGAGACAATTATGTGTAATGTAAAATAAAACGCATCGCCATGGAAATCCCCACATAGCAAACTAAAGATTATAATTCAGCCTGTTAAATTGAAGGAAAGCTGGGCGACTTTTATTGCCAAGTCAGTGAAATTCAGCTGAAATTCCTGAACAAATAACACGTTTTACACACCGAGGCATGCAAAACCTTCCAGTTTTTATCGGCACGATTTAATGAGAAATCAGCTGCACTGCAAAAACACAAAACCTATACGACATCTGATTGGTTGCTTTTAATGCACAGTGGCTCTAAAGTTAAAGAAAATAAGTAAAGTTTACACAGAATTCACATTTTAAGACTCAGCTGAGATTTTTTTATAATAAAAATGCATAAATTATGACAAAAATAAAACATCAAATGAGAAGAAATTATTTTTACAAACATTGACAGAAAATGTATTATTTTTATTACAGTTTTTTATTTTTTAGTTGAAGATGATTTGACAAGTGTTGTTTTCTGCACAATTGTATTAATTTGACTTAACCTAAAATTAGACGACTTCCTTTCTCACTGCAAAAACACAAAGTTTTATCAAGTACTTTTTCTAGTTTCTGATGCAAATGTCTTGGTTAACTTGAAA
This sequence comes from Phalloptychus januarius, assembly GCA_902982915.1. Lineage (NCBI taxonomy): Eukaryota > Metazoa > Chordata > Actinopteri > Cyprinodontiformes > Poeciliidae > Phalloptychus > Phalloptychus januarius. The sequence goes on along the minus strand of CADWAE010000242.1, from coordinate 2,203,504 downwards.
TAAGACAAAACTACCTCATAAGTAACTTTTCACCAAGTTTCAAGGCAATAATTCTTTAATATTAGTGAAAAGGTTCTAGTTCCACTGGCAGATTTTTTCATTTATAAAATGTGAAAAATGTTTTGTTATACGTGAAATAATCTGCCAGTGGATCATTTTCATTAAGGAAATCCTGACTTAAATCAAGCTCCTCTATCTTGCTGAAAAGTTACTTGTAATTTAGTTTTATCTCAAGATATTTTATCTGGAAACTAGAGCAAAAATACTTGGTAAGATTTTGTTTTGCAGATGAAATTCTGCAGCCGTTTTCTCTTTTCCTACGACATAAATACTATTTTAGTACAATTAAAATAAGACAAAACTAACTTATTTTGTAATATTGATTAAAAAAGAGGGAAAATGTTATAAGTAGAAAAACTAGTATATCTGATCAACATTCAAAAACTATTAACTTAAAAAGCTCCTATATGTTTCTGAAAACTTAGATTGTCTCATTTCAAGTGCAGCAGGTCAGAAGTAGCTGGTTAGATTCTGTGTTTTTGCAGTGCAGATCAGCTGCAGTAACGAGCCGTGAGCGCTAATACTTGGGGATCAGTTGCACTGGATGAGGCGGCTTTATCCAGTTATTAGGGTAATGTAATAGAGTCTCTTAATCCAAACCCAGCAAACCCTCGCACCGTAGGGGGCACAATAGTGAGGCAACATGTTATTCCAACACAAAGCTGACTTCCCCACTAATGTAGCAGGACAGTGAGGTTCAAACAAGTCCTTCACACTATCTCCCCTAAAATGATTTTCTCCCTTTTCTGCCTCCAACAGACGCTCTGCTGGCATATTCTACGCCCCTTAATGCCAAATTAAACCCCGGCCTCTTTTATTTTAAATGAGGGAAATAGGCGAAAGAGAGCCACTGGTTAATCTAGGAAAAAAAATTAAAACGGTATTAAAAAGTATAGAACATTACATTAATGCCGTCCGGCACAATTGGTGGTAATTGGGAGATAATCTAGGAGCGGCGGGCCGGGTTGGAGCGTCTTCTGCCGCCGCGGAGTCCTACGAGCCGCGGGACGGGGTCAGAGGAGGAGGAAGAGGAGGAGGAGGAAGAGGAGGAGGGATTAGCTCTGGCATTGTTGGCTCTTTCCACTGGAACATGACCTTGACGGGAGTTTGGTTCCTCTCTCTCCTTTCTTCCTCCATATATTCCAGCAGAATGAACTTTAATAGCAGCATAATGGGCAATTCAACAAGGCCAAGAGAAACACGCCAAACATGGAGAGTAAAACCTCCGACACCTTCACGCCGTTTTGGGGAAAGACCCTCACCTGCTGTTTTTACTCAACCCAACTCCAGAAAACATTATGCAGCTGAAACAGGAGGAACGATGTTTTACTAACACAATTCAAACCAAAACGTTTCAAAATGGAATGAAAACTCTTGGTGATTTTATGTTTTGGCTTAAGTTCGATAAATGCGCCTGGATGACGGAGTGGCAGGTTTTTATCGCATGAACATTTTCATGTATGATTTCAATTAGGATTCTTATTTCATGGAAACACTGCCTTTCCCAAATTGTGTTTTTCTACATTAGCAGAATATCAACAAATCTTTGTGCATATTTGTAATGGAAACGCAGCAACTATCGTCAGTAACTTTCATAAAAAATATTTTTTTACATATTTGTTGAAAATCTGAGAAAACATCCATTTCCTCCCTGTGCGATCACTGCCGTCTGAAGAAATGCATTCCTCTTGATCAAAAACAACCAATCAGAGCAAGGAGGCGGGTTTTAGCGCTGTCAATCACCCCTATGTACGCTGCTAAATTCAAAATTACCTTATTTATACTGACTTACTGTTACAGGAAACCCATTTGTTACCTGCAGCCATTGGTGGCTATGCTGACTAGCATTAGCATTTGCAACAGGCTCTGTTGTGGGAACAAGCTGTTACGAGGGTCTGAGCAGCTCATACACGAGCAAGATTGACAGGCTGGCTCGGATTAGTTGTTTCTGACCCAGAAACATCAAATCTGAGCAAATCTGATTTTGTTTTTGCAATAAATAAATAAATAAATAAAAATCCTACCACGACATTTTGGTCGAGTTTTGAGTTCATATATCTTAGTCCACTGAAATAAGACAAATTTAAAAATAACTTTTCATCCAGATATAGCTTCTTGTTTCCAGTAAACAATCCTTAAAATTAATGAAAAAGTTCTGGTTTTGTTGTCAGATAAATTTAAACAATCTATTTTCCCAGTGTTGTAAGTTAAATGATCTCCCAGTGGAGCCAGAACTTCCTTATCAATATTAAGGAATTATTTACTTAAAACAAGCTTCTATCTGTTGCTGATATGTTACTTCTGAGTTAGTTTTGTCTTAATTCAAGTGAACTAAGATATTTGTGCTAGAAACTAGACAAAAATACTTGGTAAGATTTTGTGCTTTTGCTGCTGCAGACGGCAGAAGGACAATTTTAACAAATATATAAAAAACATATTGTTAACAAAGGTTTGCAACTTTAAAACCAGATTAAAAGCAACATGAAAATCAAAAACAATTGGATATTTATCCAAATTAGTTTCATTTCAAAATTGCAATGTTTAACCTGCAGTGAAAATGTCTGGTATTTGCTGCATACGGGCAGAAAAAAGCTGATTTGTGTCGTATTTTCCTGCTGTGGAGTCGCAGTCTTCTGGTAGAAACAGCTGCTCCAGCTACAACAACAAAGTTTAAGTGTGCCAAAATGAGACGGGCGATCCAGAGTGCTGTGGGAAAGCCTGTAAATGTTATGTGTTTTGAAAATGGTTCCGATAATCTCTCTCCTAATCCCTTAATTGGGAGTCAATGTAGTCTCCTGCGAGCGCACAAAGCCGGAGCCGGAGAGGATCTCTTAGAGGGAAGCGCCTACACCTGGGCGACGAGGCCGCCTTTCACTGCGCCGAGGACGCTTTCAGGAAAGTCCTTGGCTGTGAACGTTCCCATGCTAAAAGCACTACCTATTAAGGTACATCTGAGAGAGATGTATTTCCGCACGCTGTTTGAAGATTTCCCATTTGCATGAGAAAAAAAAAACGTGGGTCTGTGTAAAACTGTAACTTGTGAACTGATCAAAAGCCAGAGGCCGTTCTGGAGCTGAATGGCTTTCCCCCTTTGACACGAAAGAAGCTCTCTTGAGGCGCCTTCACGGCGGTGGCCTTGGAGGTTAGCAAAATGTCGCCCCCCACACCAAACGGGCTATTCTCTGGAGTCCGGACAGCACTTGAGGAGAAAAGAGACGGTTTGCCGCTGTGGATCAAGCCCCACTCACATTCCAGAAGAGGCTTTTCCTCATCCCACAGACGGCCTTTGAAAAGTGGAAGTGCAGCAGCTAAACATGCCAAACGAGGCTGGTTTTCATATGCTAATATTATTGGTTAAAAGAGATTTTAAATGTGTAAGAATGCTGTATTGTGGTTATCTTGTGCAAATATTACACGGTTATCTGTGTTGCTGTTTTCTTTTAAATGAAAATATGCAAAAACATAACATTTTACAAAGTGTTTTGGTTTAGTTTCTACAAATATCTTGGTATATTTGAAATAAGACTAAACTAAATTATAATTGACTTTTCAGCAAGAAATAGAAGCTTGTTTTAGATCAAAGGTTTCTTAATATGTATGGAAAAATGATAATTCAATTGTCATTAAACTCATAACATGAGAAAAATGACTCATTATAAGTGAAAGTGTGCCGACCTGAGAAGTCAGGATACAACAGCAGCATTGAGTCAAGATCTGCAGCAGGAAACGATCAGGTCCGATGCTTTTGGGCTCTTTAGTCCAGCTTACGCAAATTCTGGTTTATTTAATAAAACAAACAAGCTAAGCTAGTGCTAGTGGGGAAAATGGGTTGTGATCTTTCACCAACAAGAAAAGAGAAATCCTACAATCTCTAAAATGTGACACTGCTAAGTTTGTTTTTTTCATTCTATGAAAAAGGAAGGTGCGCTCAGTGTCTTCTTCTGTGAGTTCCATGTGTTTTCCTTCAGTAGTTCCTGGTGCAGCGCCACCACAGGCGAGGAGAGGAACAGGTTTTTCAACTAATGTAACAAATGTTTCAGTTTTAGTCCCAAATCTGCCAAACCATCAGGTGGGAAAACAGCCTTAATTGCGACTAGATGTTTGATTTGGGAAAACACTTGCTTGGATCCTCAACTCCGTAAATCTCAGTCCGTTTCCCACTCCCCCTCTGCCTTTCTCCCACTCTGTGACTCAGCTGGTTTCACTTAGAGAACATGGAGAGAGCGGGTCAGGGGTCGTACCATGACCTCATCAAATTAGCCCCAACCGAGTGAGGTGTTTAGCACGAGTTAAAACAAGTAATCTGAAGGGCATTAAATGCAAATGCGACGGCCATATGCCCACTTCAAAAGCGATAGCTTCCATCGCTCCCCTCCACACACACACACACACACCCCCACACACACACACACAAACTATCCAAGGGTCTCACGTAGTGGGGGGGCCGTTAAGATGACAATGAGTTTCTGTCAAGCTGACCAGGTGCAACACATTTCGAGCGATGGTGGGGCTGTTTGATATCTGCAGGGAGAACGCTGCGAACCTTGAGTCCGAATGGCTCTTTGAAAGCAGATATCTCCCACACGTATGCATTATCTGCATCAAATCCCTTCCCAGCCTGACCTCAAACTCAGAGTATGGAAATAAAGGAGGAGATGCTTTTAGAGGTTATCCAGGAGTTTGCTGCAGAGAGGGGGGAGGAGGGAGACGTCAGAGTAATACTTCATAAACGCTCCGCCATGTGCTCCTGTTAGTGAGAGTGAGGGCCTGGTCAGGCTGTGGAGATTACGGGCGAAGACTGATTTTGCCCCCTCGGGCGCTGGCCAGGCTGGGAACATGTGGCAGCTCATATGTGCTAATAAGCACCTGTGGAGAGGGAGGAGGAGAAGGAGGAAGGAGGAAAACCCCTGCAGGGCTCGACAGCCGTGCCACCTGCACAGACCTCCACTGTGCCTCTGACTCAGGCAGGAAAACCTGACAAACATAACGAGCAACCAGGAGAAGCAACCAGAAAGTTACAATCCTCTCCTCCTCCTGGCTGCAGAGTTAAAAAAATTAAAAATATGGCTTTTATTGCTGAGGGGTTTAGAAAAATATAAGGTTTTAATCAGAATAATAATAGTAGCATAATAGAGCAAAAACAAAATCTTACCAAGTCCATTTGGTCTCGCTCTAGTGCCAACATTTTAGTTCACTTACTTGAAATAAAACAAAGCTAATTTACAGGTAACTTTTCAGCAAAGTAAAAGATTTAATCAATGATTCATTAATATTGATAAAAAGGCTCTAGTTCTATTGGCAGATTATTTTACTCACAAGACATTTTTCCCATGTTATAAAGAATCCTCATCTATGGTCAAGAGCTTTGGGTCGAAAGAACGAGGTCCTGGATGCAAGCAGCCGAAATGGGTTTCCTCCGTAGGGTGGCTGGGCTTTCCCTTAGAGAGAGAAACTTGGTCATCTGGGAGGAGCTGCTGCTCCTCCGCGTCGAGAGGAGCCAGCTGAGGCTCGGGCATCTGGTCAGGACGGACGCCTCCCTGGTGAGGAGTTCAGATCCCACCGGGAGGAGAACCCAGGGAGAAGTTCAGTATTCATAGACGTTTCCGTGGAACGAAACTCCAAATTGTTTGCAGAAAATTCCCTGTTTGATTTATTCACCAAAAACATTTCAAATGTTCTACAGAAAATGCAATTTGGGAAGCTGAAATACCGAAGCAATGCCACTTAATCTCCTATTGGCTGGTGTTTGCAAAGCAGCCAATCCTGAATCACCATTTATTTTCATTGCTGCCAACTGGCTGAACCAGAGCAGCAATAAATAAGATGATGGCTGTTAGCTTACCTTGTAGTGATAAAACAATTTGAAATTAAAAAATAGCAGAACAAGAAGAAAATCTGATTCTGTGGATCTATGTTAGATTTTACTGAAAATGCATCACTAAAAATAGAGAGATACATGCTAAATGTAAGAGCATCTGGTCAAGTCAAGTGAATTTAAATGAAACTGTCTGAATGAGTTAAAGATCTGCAATGTTTTTGGTACGAAAACCCAAACAGTAATTACGAGCAATGTAATATAGTTCCTTAAGCACACTAACCAAACGAATTAAACTCTCAGCGACCAAAACAGCTTCTGAAATGTGTCATAAGTAACACATTGAGGCGTGCAGAGACTCGCATCAAAGTCTCACTTGTTCTGGTTTGATATGATGTGTGTGTGTGTGTGTGTGTGTGCGTGCGTGTGGGGGTGTGTGTGTATGTGTAGCCTCATCGAAAACGGCACACAGCTGAGGAACGCCGGAGTAAAAAGAAGACATTGTGGGGAAACACTTTCCTGTCAGGCAAATTTGTCTGAGCTGTAAACGTATTAAAATAAACACGAGAAGTAATGACTTCACGAGGTTCTTGCGACCGCCGGTTGTCCTCAACAATAATCACAAACATTTTTTACTACAAATTATCATAAAAACTGTTTATATCTTTCCATCACAGCCAAAATCCACAGGAGCAGTTTGGTTGTTTTTCCAGTTTGAGGAGCTCTAAACATGCATTTGCTGATATTACTGGACGTTCTAGCCTGCTATAAACGGGTTCTTCATAGTCAGTTACGTATCTTAGCAGCACGTTTGTATGTGTGAGAAATAGGCATATACCGACGTGTCTACTTAAAGAATCGACAGTCGGAGCCTTGCTTTGAGAGCTCAGTAAACCACATTAAAACCTGCCACTATTTAGAAAATATGCATGTCTGTAATCTTTAGAAATCTGCTTCAAGCCATGAGTGATGCACTTATGCATTTTTCAACGGCTAAACACAGAGAGTTAATCAGCCTGCGGTGATTTACGACATTTCATATTTTTCACATCTGGAGTCCATATAAACAGGAATATTTAAAGGAGCACTTTACTGCTCTCTGCATACTTCACTGACAATCGGACCGTCTCCGCTGAGAGCATCCGCTGCACGAACCAGGAATCGATTGGAGATTCTCTCCATGCTTATTGGCACTTCTGGTGAAGATTTTAAAAGCCTGAAGAAATGTAGCTCTTATTACTAATGGATATAAAAATGACGATTGGCTGGATGGATAAAAAATGACAAGGAATTTAACAAAATATATCACATTTTTGAGGCCCATGTCTACTTTCAACTTGGTAATGTCAGCTCATGTGATAAAAAGTTTTAACACAATAGAACTAACAAAAGCAAATGGTTCCAGGTGAAGTCAAAGCAGCACTTAGCAAACGCCACATGTTTATGTTTGTGATGGTAGGACAGATTTTATAGGAACCCTGAAAAATCAGAAAATTTTATTAAGTGTTTTTTTCTAGTTTCTACTACAAATATGTTATACTTGAAATGGAACAAAACTAACTCAAGCAGCTTTTTAGCAAAATGTAAGAGCTGTTTAGTCAATATTATGTCATATTTATGAAAAAGTACACGTTGGAAAATGCCTTTTTATGAGTGAAATAATTTGCCATTGGAATAAGTAAATTTTTTTTATCAATAATAAGGAATTATTTACTAAAACAAGCTCATATTTTGTGCTGAAAAGTTACTTTTGTTGTGTTTTTGCAGTGTAGACAGTATCTTGTAGTTGCCATTAAGACTTGGCTACCTTGAGATGCTAGCTTTATTAAAGTTCTCGAACAGTGAGGTTTTTTTTTACTTTTTTAAATCTAACTGTGTACTGGCCACATAACCATGGATTCTCGTTCTTTTGATTCAGTTTGAGTTATTTTAAAGTTGTAATAATCGCTCAAACTGCGTTTGTGGAGAAGTTTAGGGCTGTATCGATTCACTGAACGACTCAAGGACTTCTTTTTTTTAACAGACCGAGTCAGCTTATCTGCTCAAGGCACCGCGCTGTGTTGCACCCGGAAGATTATTCGTGCTGCGCAGCGCTCTCACTTCCGCCAATGAGCCGTTGACGAATGCTAAGTGCCTTTAGCAGCTAAGGAGCAAGACGTGGATGGACAGAAAGAAGCGCCGCCATGAAAAAGGCAAAAAGCGACACAATTTTGGAATAATTTTAAACTAAAAAGAAAAATAACGCAGCTTAATGTGTGGACTATAAAACTGACATCGCGTTGACACGTCTTTGATGCCTCAACAGGAAACACCCACTACTGCTTCCAGCTCGTTGACGGCGGCGGCTAACAGGTGACGTTTTTCTTATTAAACATTTTTGTGATTGTTAATACAGAATATTTAGGCTAACATAACATATACTCTCCGATATGGAAGAGTTAAAAAATGAAACTATACGTAACTATGTTTAACTTGTGATTAGACGTGAAGTGTCATATAAGGCAGCTTTATATAATGTTTTAATTCAAGTTTGCGTAGTAAGTTTTTTAAAATAGTTTTTTGTGCTGTAGAAACGTTTTTCACATTTCAGATTTGAGACTAAAAGTAAGAATCGTTTTGCATTTTGTTTTCTGTTTTTCTCTAGCATTTTCTCTTTTATAAATTTCTTTTATAAAATTCTCTTTTACTAGCTTAAGTATCTAATACAGAATATTTTATTAAATTACTGAATTAATTGTGAGAATAATTATTAGATTACTCAGTTACTAAAATAGCCTGTTGTGATTTTTGTGATGCTATTTCCAGACTAAAGTAGATCAACACAAATCTGCCTTACTTTGTTGACATGTTCTCTTGTTTTTCCCTTTCTGAAGAATGGCATTAAAAAACTGGCCATATTTTTACCGCCGGGAAAAGAGAAATTCATAGACGGCACAATAAAAGTAAAAAATTAATTTAAAAAACATTTCTATTATACTTACCTTAAAGGAAATGTTACAAATCCAAATAAATGTCAGTTTAAAGCAATAAAATCCTAACATGGGATTATTTTCCCTGCCATTAAAATAAAGTTTAGATTTTTCAAAGTAGAATGCTGCTACATTTATTTAAATTTTATCTGTACCAGCAGAGCTAAGAAGACAGGAGGCCTGCAATCAGTAACTTCATGCTAACTTTACCCAAACACACTTGAAATGACTCTCAGCTCCTCCGGCAGTTTTAGATGCTCAACACAGGCAAGTGGATAAAATGTTTATATTAATTTCTTTTCAAAATTAGAATCATTTAAACTTTTATCCAGACTCTATAACATCCTTAATCAACATTATCCTGCCCATAACTGTGCCAATTCGTATTTTTAAAAGTTTGTTGAGACTCTGGTAATAAAATTTCCAATTTAAATTTTAATTGAACAACAGAACATTTGCGTTTTGAAGCTGATATTAATTTTCAATGCAGTTTGAGAAAATGAGTCTTTGTCAGCACAAGAGTTATCAAGCACATTATGAGATACAGTGCGTTTCAGCGAACGTTTCGGCTCCGCAGCTCTGTGCAGAAACATTACAAATGTACACACACTTCATTAATGAAATGGATTCACATCATCAGCAAATTATACAGTTTAGTTCTTCAGCACGATTCCTTTTTAGGGAACCGTGAACTTAGCAACTTATCTAATAATTCATATTCCCTGCTAACCCTGTGTCTTCTGCGAACGGATGCTGACTTTGTCTAACGTTCGCGCCGCTTCTGCGTTCTGCACCTGAGAGATACCGAAGCAATTAACTGCATGAACAAATGTTACCTTTAAAGAGACGTGAGGAGGAAACATTAGGTGTGTTTTCCCCAGGTTTGCCCTTACGGACACAAAGTCGAGTTGATGGAAATAATTTGCAACCTTAGATCATTTACTTTTATCTTAGTCTGACCACAAATGAGATGTTTACACTACAAAAACACAAAATACTACAAACTACTTTAGTCTAGTTTCTAAGGCAAACATATAGTACACCTTGAAATAAGACATAATTTACTTACAAGTTACTTTTCAGCAAGATATAGAATCTGATTTTAGTCCTTAATATTGATAAAAATAGTTTCACTGGCAGATTATCTCACTTATAACATGACATTTTTCCTACTAATTGAATAATCTGCTAGTGAAACAAATTTTTTTATCAGTACTAAGGGATTATTGACATTAAACAGTCCCCTATGTATGTTGCTGAAAAGTTACTTTAAGTTTGTTTTGTCATATTTTAAGTGAACTAAGATATTTTCTCTAGAAACTAAACTAAAGTACTTGGTAATATTCATATTATACTTAAAATAGAACAAAACAAACTAACAAATACAAGATATAGGAAGATGTGTCTTGCTATATCTTTAGTAAGACACAGGAGTTTGTTCTGAGTAACTAGTTCTTTAATATTGATAAAAATAACGAGTTTCATTTGCAGATTATTTTACTTACTTTGCAGACAATTTCCCCATATTTTAAATAAAATCACCAATGAACTGGAATGCTTTCATTAACATTAAGAAAGTTTTGACTTAAGCTCCTATGTCTTGCTAAAAAGATATTTGTACATTAGTTCACTTAAAATACAATAAAACTAAGATATTTGCAGTAGAAACTAGACAACAGTCCTTGTTAAGATTTTGTGTTTTTGCCGTGAATTTGCTGAAAAAGACCCAACAAAAGATAACTGGTCCTGTTGTGTTGCAGTGGGAGCTGCAGCGTTGATGCTGTGGATTGTATCTGCAGTTCGCTTCAGATGAACATAATCCCCTCTCCCAGACCCGCCAGCTTTTGCCCCTTGAAGGAGCACAAGTTTTTGATAACGACGACATGTTTTAGACGAGTGGCCCCCCATCCTCCTCCAGCTCCTTCCTAAACTCCTAATAAATAGCTTCAAACATAAGAGATCCCAAATCAGCTCTTTGAGCGAAAAGGAAGCATTGCAAGAGCATGAGATCAACCCCTGGATTATTCTTCCCCCGGCTGAAAAGCAGCGCTCTCCAGCCCTCGCCCGGCTATAATACCCATTGGTTGCCACAAGGAACGCTATTCGGATTAAGTGGTGCCCCTTTCATGCAAGCAACAAGTGACAAAGGGGGAGATTGGGCAACTAACCTGCTGTTTAGATAAATAAAGGTACTCTATCAGCTCTAATAATTGCTAACCCCCTCTCCTTTCGGCTCATTGTCCGCTGACAAGTGCTGCTTGGCCTCCGTCTAATTGCTGACAGATTTGATTTTTCAGCGACAGCGGGAGATCTGTTTGTGGCCTCCGCGTTCCCCGTCTCCCCCAACGCCACCTATTCTGTCCCGTCCTTTTCTAAAAAAAAAAATCCTCCTTTTTTTTCTTTCTGAGCTTCTAAGCAATTAGAGGTTTTTGGTTACTTTTAAAGACGTTTCCAGCCGGTATGAGATTCTCACAGCAAAGGCGACTTTGAGTGAAAACACAAAAATGAAAAAAGAGAATCTTGTTGTTTAGAACAGAAACACAAAATTACTTCTGTGTAACTCAAAAACAACAGCTAAAATCAGCATGTGCTTATTGAATAGTTTTAAGGTTGATGTTATTCTTAATTTGCTTGTCTGTTCTTTACTTATTATTAATGACACTGTAATTAATTAACCTGCTCCAGGTTCCTCCTGCAGATCAGGAGTCGTTTATAAAGTTGCACAACCAGTAACTTTGGTTATTTATCCCATCATAAGAGAAGAAAGTAGGGGTTCGTTTTTCAAAGTCATATTCACCATTTTATTCATTTAGCCAAGTGCTAATTATTTAGCTAAAATGCAAGTTCACTTGCCAGTAATCGGAAGTAGACTATCAAAATAAAAGCTGGATGTCTCTACATAATCTCCTGCTTGTGATTTGGAGGATTCATTATTGCTGTGGATTCAATGGTAAATGTCTAAATTGTTGTTAAAGCAGATTATAATCTGTTTTAATCTGAAATGTAGAAACAATGAAGAGTTCAAAGCGAGTCAGTTGCATTTGGTATTCCACTTCCTGTAATGAGCAAAAGAATCTTCTCATTAGCTAAACATTTAGAACTGAGTTAAATATTTAGTGTGAGGCAAAATGTTTGCTAGATAAACTTTAGCTTGTTCACTAAGTACCTAGTTTGAAGGCAAATTAGTAAGCAGATTAATAAACTTGCTTAAAAGTGTTTAAGCAAGCTAATTGCTTGCTTACTAAAAATTAGTAAGAAGTAAAATTAGCGAGCAAAATATTTTGTTTGACTAAAGTAGCAAGCTGAATATTTAGCTTGCTTACTAAATATTTAGCTTGAAACTGTAGTACTTAGAAATAAACAAATAATGTAATGAAAATATAACTTTGAAAAATGAACCCCATTTTTTCCTCTAAATAGCCCAAACTGTTGATTCATTTTTGATTTTGCTGCTTTACAAATGGCACCTCAAACCTGGATTTTTAAATCCAAGAGAAATATTTCCAGTGAAGATGTTTTCTTTTCTTGTTTTCTTCTTAACATGTAGATTTTTTCTGGCATCGCAATGAATAACTTTTACCAAGATGAATGATACAATGAAGATTTAAAACTGTTCTGCTGAAATAATTATAGCTGAAAAGACGTCCAGGTGAAAATGTCTACTGATGCGGTTTAATGGCGGTTTGGTCAACTAGACCTAAAATTCAACATCATTGCTTCAGCTAAACTTGGATTTGACGTTTGAACCGAAAAGATCAAAGAGCCTTAATCTCCGCATGTTTAATTTACAGGAAGTAGTTGTAAAAAAAAACAAAGCCAACATCATAGATCAGCTCAGTTCAAGTCAGAGTTTTTTTTTTAAAGACGAGCAAATTCAGATATTCATAAAACAGAACACGAATAAAGCTGATCGTAAATGAGTCTCTTTCAGCTTTTTACACACATCTGGTAACCAGAACATCAAAATATGTGCTCAAATTATATATGGCTGTTATTAAGAAGCGAGGGGTAAATATGAAAAAAGCGAAGCCTGACGGAGAGAGAAAGCAGTTTGACAGTTTTTGTTTAAGGAAGCCGCTTTTTTGTGAGGTTATTATTCCGTCCAGCCACTGTAATTATGAAACTACACATACTTTCTACAGAAACCGTCATTATGATGTTGAGCGGAAACCATGCATTCATTAAGGGAATTCGCTTAAAGGATAAACTTAAAAGGATTTTCTCTTTTACTTTAGTTTTAAATGGCTGTGTAACCTTGATCCTTTTTGTTCCTTTTGCCTCAGCGACACGTTTTTTTTTTTGCAAACAGAAAGTGTTGTTTGTTGGGTTGACGGCCTCCGCTGCTCTCCTCTGGCCTGCAGGCTGCATGTAATGAGCGCTGGCAGTACCCCAAAGGACAGCTAGAGGGCTCACTCCAAAACACAGCCTCCACAATCAGCCTCTAAACACTTAAAAAAGCTAATTATCCCAGGAACAAAACTGCACTTCTGCTTTTTTTCTTTTTTCCTTTCACTTAACACAATTAGTCATAAATTTTCTGAGTTTCTAAATCTACACAGGCTCCCTTTTCTGTGCTCAATTATTCATAGTTTCATGTTTGTATCACATTCAAGTTTCAAAGCAAACATATTTTCTGTGCCGGTGTCTGTGTTAATCATCCCACCCACACATTTCATGGATTAGTCATTCACATTGCATGAAACATGAACCGGAGTGCAGCTCTGCCAACTATATGCATACATATTATCCAGAATATTTCTATTGGGGAGTTTGAAAGGGTTAGGTAGGCACTATATATACACAGAGGAAGAGAGAGAGAATCAATGACTCCTAATCCACTCAACTACAGGCTCAGATAATTATGCATTTCATAAATGATTAGCAAAATACTGGAATATTTAATCCTGCTTTGCATTGATGTGCTTTAAACAACGCTTAGGTACAGCAGAGCACACAAGCAGCAAATTGGCCTTTCTGCTGGCATATTTGTGGCAAAAGCCGCGTTTGAATGTGACCTTTTTCTCAAGCATTAGAGCAGTTTTAAACACATTTGTAATTGAAAATGGGGAACTATTTGCAAATAGATGGAAAGGCTTAGAATGTACAGCATCCGCATCCAAATCAATTAATTTTGGAGCGTTCAGCTGCTTTCAGGCAAAGACTGGTGGTTCTACGTAGACCTGACAGAGATGCTAACAAGGCATTTCATTCAAGTCAAAACCTTTAGGAGCTTATCAAATCCTACTCAGAAATCTTTGATGAGCAAGTCCAAGTCTCATTACACATTTTTGAGAGGAAAGCTGGTCCTAATCTTTGTGGGTCAAATTCAAAACAGGCACAAGTTTTTGTTTTTGAGGGGCTTGTCCAAGTCTGAGGTGACCCAAATCTGATTTTTATTTTTTTTGTGGTCATTCTCACTTCCAAATATTTGCGACTTGTATGCAATCTCCTGAAAGTGTCCTGCAGGTAGAGAGTGCAATAAGGTCATGCATAGAAAGCATGTTCAGTCCTTTGGCAACAACCGTAAAAATTGCTTAATGTTTGTGGAAGTAAACATATGGTGGAGCATATTTACGATTTTTAAGTTGTTATCCAACTGGAGCCAACACATTAACAGCTTAATCCTCATTGTTGTCCATCAAGGTGGTTGTTTGTCTTCCTGCTTGCGCATATCAGGACGCAGAATAGTGACGTTTGTTGGCTTTCAGGTCGGATGAATGTGACTCAGGTCACATCTGAAGAGATCGTACCGGATATCAAAAGGATCTTTGTTGTTCAGACTGTCATGAAAAGATCATGAAGGAAAGTTTTTATTAAAGAAATATAAATGGAATTGGGTGACTGTACTGCAGTGTGAACATAGCTTAAGTCAAGCCCCAAACACTGAGCCTGGTGCACTTCAAATGCAAATGTGAATCCCAAGCAGATCCACATATTCCTACTACAAACTCATGGGACACAACCAGTTGTTTGTTGGTCCAAAACATCAGCTTTCTGTTTGGAAGCACCTTGACTAAATCAAGCCCACCTCTCAGCCAGTGCTGTACACCTTCGTGAACACATTGGTACAGTACCAGGAAAGGTCAGGGCCTCAAACTGCCAATCAGAAATGTCAGCTCCGCTTAATGTCATCAAAGTAACCTTTTGTGGTTGAAATGACACAACAATGAGAATTCTTCAGCATTTCTCTGTCAGAGACCTTGACCTTTGATGTAACATTGTACAATGTGACAATCATTACTAGCCCGTCACCGAAGGATGAAGAATACTACCAAATACATAGAGCAATTCGATAAATCAGAACTCTCAGATTTAAAATACATCTTGGAAATGACTTTAAACAGGTATGAAACATACTTTTCTCTTTTAAAAATGTGTTTATTGGTTTGCTGTATTTAGTATTTAGCATTTATGCCAATCCTAACCAATCCTCCTCTATTCCTAACCATAACAAACCAAAACATAACTCACCCCTTGCCTCTAAACCTGACCTCTGACCCTAAACAAGAGGGTCCTCTGTATTAGGATTGGTCTTTGGTCCCAGTAAGTCCCAGATTGGTCTTCAGAAGGTTAGTAAATATGGCAGAAATAATCCAAAATAGGAAAGCTAAACAAGTAGTCACATACATGTTGGTATTTCTACCAACATTAGGACTGGAATTGACCAACCCAAACAGTTTCCCTGGCCTGGACCAATATTAGTCTATTTCTAACCCGAATAAATCAAAACGTAAGTCACACCTTACCTCTAACCGTCGCTCTTAACCGTCAACAAAGGGCTCCAATATGGCCGAAATGGCCCGAAATAGAAAAGCTAAACAAGTACACACACAAACATGTTATACCCATACTAGGATTTGCATTGATTAAACCAGATATTTTCTCTAACCTTAACCAATACTAGTCTATTCCTAACCCTAACTTTACCCAAAACTTACTTCAGATCACACCTCTAATGGTGAAAATTGTCTTAAAACAACAATATTCTCATTTATGGCAAAAACGTCTGGGACAATTTATAATCCGGTAAAATTTATCCAAGATTTTCTTCTTCAAACGTCTCATTTTCATTCAAAATGTTGATGTCTACATGTGGCATGCTTATTTTAAATGAATGAATGAAATAAAAATAAAACTGATTTTGCGAGTGGATGTAAACATCTGGACGATAAATGGAGTCTGCAGGGGGTGAGCGGCTGAGGAAGAGCATGAGGAAGACGACTCTGCTGAGAGGCAGAAGCAGCAGCCAGTTTATTTCTGGAGCAGATTCCTTTCCTGTCCCAGTAAAATGTTCTGGTTTCTGACGGCAGATCATGGCCTCGCCTGACAAATCGGTGCAATCTGCGAAACTCGTCGCAGCTCCTCCCAGCATCCTGACCTTTCCCACGCCGAGCACAAAGGTCATCTATTTAGGCATTTACTTCCCAAAGATGGTGAGATGTGATCTTTTCATTCTCGACCTTCTTGACATAAAGCTTCCAACATTTTGATTTTTGAAGCATAATTTTGCGTCTTTTGGTGATATTGTCCATCATCTGGATTCTTATTGCAAAAACAATCTGTTAGCTTATTTTTGCAAATATATTTCCTATTTTTAATCTAAATTTACTGATCTGTCGGTATTTTCTCATATTTTATTCAGTAAATAATGCTAAAAGCTCAACTTTCTGTTATGTTTGAATGAAGTGGAAAAGTAATAAATGCATTTTTTGTTTGAAAAACAGTAATATAAACCTCTGAAGATATTTAAAAATATTATTATAGTGGCCAGCATAAATTCTTTGAAATAAAAACAAATTCACAAGAACTGCACATTTTTATTTATTGTAATACATGAAACTGATTGATTTGGAAAAAAGATTTAGACAACAGAAGTAATAAAAAAACTACTTTTTTTTTATTTAGGAAAAGTTCCCTAAATAAATATTTTTTTTTAGGTTTTCTTCTTTTACATCGTCCTCTCTGCCCAGTTAAGATCATATTTAACTCAGGACAGCACATTTTGTCACAGATTTATCCATATTTATGGAAAACAAATGTGGCACATAAATATGTGTGGAAAATATCTTCATTTAAACGGAGATTCCTTTAAAAATATGCAGACTGCGCGGCTGTGTAGGATGATCATGCTTGTAGAATCTGGTAATAAGACGACTGCATTCTGCTGGGAGGACTGAGGAATGTTAAACACAACGATGCAACCCACACACTTTCTTTTTCCTCTATATCTAAGGAAAAACTCCTCTGTTTTCTGCTTCTTTTCATGCCCTTGATGTTCAATATGTGTTCCTTACGATGCTGTAAATTTATCAGTGTGACACTTATGATGTTGTGCAAATGGGAGCGCGTTATATATCCTGTCTTCATAGGAAAAGACAAAAGACCTTTTCGTCATTACTTTATAGCACACTAAAGTGTAAAATGCAGTTGCATTTTTTTTCAGAATTTTGTCAGTATAGCAGCCTGGTTTGCTAAATCAATTTGCCCATATTTTGATGTTTTCAGCTATAAAATGCAAATGCAGCACATTCCGGCAGCGTTTTAACGCATCCGACAACCTGTTTGCCTGCAGTGGCCTAACCTCTGTTCTGCCACTCATTCAGACCTGAGAGGTTTCTGTTCCTCTCTGTGAGCATGCTCTTGTCATTAGCATGCCTCTGAACTTTGCCTCACAATGTCTGTCCTGAACGTTTCGGGTGAATTATTTCATCCTGTAAGGAGATGACTGCAGGGCATTCACATGGAGGGGCTTCCTCTGGTCTGGGGGAAGCATACTGCACACTGGTTATGGTGGACACCTGAAGGACATTTTAAATACCAATAATAAACAAAACAACAGAAACAACAAATAAAAGAAGGCTCGGCCAACAAAATCATCCTTCATAAAGGGCTAGCTGAGACCAAAGCACCAGACTGAAGACTTTAGTCGTCCAATTTTTAGTAGACAGAAAGAAACAATAAATCATGCAAATGGAATTATTGAGCTTCTTTTAATTCACCGGCCTGTTATTTGCAAATGTTTATTGCAAGAATTATGTTTCCTGTTATCTGTAGGCCATCCAGAAACCACTGGCATTCTTGCTGGTTGTGCAGGAGGCTGCACTTCTGCTTTTCAAAGATGTGCAGTTGTATAATTGCTCATCTGTCAGTGAGTGTAAACGTTGAGTTTTGAGGGTGTGGAAGGCAGCATTTATTTGCATTTAAAGTGACAAGATTCTCTAAAACAGCTCATAATGAAACAACAGAATTATTTTGTGCAAAAAATTTAATGAACATGCTAGGATAGGCTGTCGACCTATCCTAGCATGTTCAAGGAAGCATACAAATTCAAGGTCACCTTTAAAATACTACATGGTGCCTAAAGGAATGCTTTTATGTGACGGAACAACACAAACTCATATGAAACTTTGATTTAGAGAAAAATTAATGGATGTCATGTATAAAAATATCAATAAGAATCTGAAAGGCATGGCTGCATTTGTTTTCAGGCCTCTTTGGGACCCATAAATAAAATTTAAGACATGCCAATAAAATTAAGTTCAGACACCCTGCTGATCTTCCAGTAAATAGTAGCTGTATAATGTGGTGCATAGTTAAAGGACTTCAGACCTGCAAAGGCAGAAAGAATCTGGAGTTCACCAATTCATAAATAAAATGAAACATGGTGGTGGCAGCATCATGCTGTGTGGATCGTTTTCCTCTGCAGTGATTGGGGAGCTGGCCAGAGTTGCTGGAAAGATGATTTGAGTTGAATACAAGGAAGAAAACTTTGTTCAGCAGCTCTAAACTTGCCTGTATTAGAATGGCCTAGTCAAAGTCCAGACATAAATCCACTTAAAAATCAGTGGTTTTTGCTCTATTTTGCAAAAAAGAAGAGGCTAAAATCTCAGCTGGAATTTTAGCCAACAAACTACTGACCTAAAGATGATAAATCCAAATAATGACACATTTCTAACTAGACTCAATAATCAACAAATCAATTAATTTCATGATAAATAAAAAAGGGTTAATTCCTATTTGCATGTTTACGGTTTCTCTCTTTTCTCTCTTTCTGCCAAAAACTGGATGATCCAAGTTTTCAGTCTGCTGCTTTGGTCTCAACAAGCCCTTATTTTGAATAAAACCTTGTTTTTAATTTACAGAGACGTAATAGGTCATTTTATTTGTTGTTTTATTCATTTTGGATATTTAAAATGTTTTCCAGTTCCAGTGTTAAATGTTCATTAGAATGTAAAGTTTATCAAACTCAAGTAACGTGTAGCTCATGAATATGCCTCTGTGTGCTCAGTGAGACTCTCCTCACACCACTGAATGATCTTAGCTTCACTGCAAAAACACAAAATCTCAAAGTATTTTTGGTTTCTATTGCAAATATCTTGATACACTTGAAATAAGAAAAAACTAACTTAAAAGTAACTTTTCAGCAGCATGTAGGAAATTGTTTTAGGTCAATTATTAATTATTTTTTATAAAAAGTACTAATTCTATTGGTAGATTATTTATCTTATGGGAAAACTGTCTTGTTAGAAGTGAAATGGAGCTAGAATTTCTTAGATCAATTTTAAGAAATTATTGATTCAAAATAAATTCCTGTTTTTTCAGAAAAGTTACTTGTTAGTTGGTTTTGTCTAATTTCAGGTGCTGTAGGGTAGTGTGTGTGGGGGTGTGCGTGCATGTGTGTGTGTTTGACCTTTTTTAAGGTTATGATGCAGAAATTAAGGAACTTTAGGGAGTCGCCGGGCTGACATGCTGCCCCGGTTCCGCGGCCCTTTTCAGCTCGGCTCGTCATGCTGCAGTCGCACATCTGCACCCATATATCAGCGCCACGCACAAAAACATTCCTGAGAGCCAAGCGGCGGTGATTTGTGTGCCGTTCTCCTCCTTTTTTGATTAAAATTCATCTGTGATCTGACTGTTCTCTCAGCTAAAAGCTGTACCTTTTAAATCAGTCATCTCAGACCTGCAGCGCATTAAGACCCGCAGTGACATCACAACTGTTTCCACTCGCCCCGCCGCGCCTCTTGCCTTCTCCTACGCGCTGTCCTGTCCTCAACAGATGGTCAACCTTGTGGCCTGCAGATTTTTAAGTGTTTAATAAATGTAAAACAACCTGAAGAGTGTTGGGGGTGAAAAAAAACTGGGAATCTAAACCTGAACCATGTGGCTAGCAGCAGTTAGGGGCCGTCGCTAATGTGGTTCAACATGTGGAGCGGGGGCCATGCAGGAAGGGCGGCTTATGGCCCTCAGTGCAGAGCTGGAGAGTAACTAGTTACATTGGCTCAATTACATTTACTTGAGTAACTTCTTTAAAAAATTTACTTTTAGGGGTATTTTTACTATGCTGTTACTTTTACTTGAGTAAAATTTCTGGATTTTCTTCCCACTGAATGAAAAACAAACATGTTTTAGCCAGAAATTCACCAGACGCAGACACATACCTGCAGTTTGTGTTAAAGCTTCATAAGTTTCACATTGAAAGAAACTGATTTGGAAAAATTATTTTGCCTGATTTTATTTATTGTCATTGAATTATTATTTTAATCTGCCAAAATTTCCTCTTAATTTTAGATGTTGGTCTTATGTAATTTTTAAATAGGATGTGATGTTTTGATCTGTTAATCAGTACTTGAGTCGCCTTTTTACCAAATACAATTTTATTTGAGTAATTTCTTGGACAGCTACTTTTTACTTTTACTTCAGTAATATTATGAAGTATCTCTACTCTTAGTGCAGTAAGATTTCTGGATTTTCTACCCACTGAATGAAAAACAAACATGATTTAACCAAAGATTCACCAGAGACTGACACACATCTGCAGTTTTTGTTAAACTTTTCTAAGTTTATATTGAAAGAAAGTGATTTGGAAAACCTTCATTTGTCTGATCTTGTTGTTTTTTGTTACTTCTGTGAATTATTGTCATTTTGAATTTCAAAATTTCCAGTTAACTTTGTAATTTTGTTAATCTGATTATGTAAATTTTAGATATTAATTGATAATTAGTTACTCAGCACTTTTGTGGACTTTTTACCAAATACTTCTTACTATTACATAAAATATGTTGAAGTAGTTCTTCTCTGACGTGAGTAGTCCTGTTAGGTTCGCTGCCATTCTTTGTGGGTCGTGAAAGAACGGCAGTTTATGACCCTCAGCGAAGATCTTTCAAGATCTGCCGTAGAATCTGCCTTTATGTTGCTGCTAGTTTATGATACGATATTCTGCTTTTAAATGCACAGATATATTCTGCTCAGACGCTACAGGTGATGTTGGAACGCAGCCAGCGGCGTTTTCATCTCAAACACCAACATGTGCTCCGGCCTCGCGCCGTAATATATGAACGTGTTTGACTTATTGTCAAATTAAGGAAGAGTGTCACGACCCGGGTTGTTTATCTGCTCGTTATTCCACTCAACTCAACCTGACACCGCTAACCACAACAGATCATAAAGTATTCCTCAAAAAGGAATGTGCGCGCTGACGTGATGGGATAAATCATCGACGCCTGGAAGTCGACCAGCAGCTGAACGCTCCGACTGAGGCCTTATCAGATCTCGTCCTGCCAAGCTGTAAACAATATCCAGCGGAGATCCCTGCGGTTTTCCCTGTCAGCCATTGACCCAAATAAATACTCTACATGCAATTTTTCTGTGTAAAAATCTGTGAAGAGAAGCTATAGTTTGATAATCTTTTAAATCATGTTCCCAAAAAAAGTTTCAAATTGAAAAATCACAGAATTGGAATGGCAAAAAATATTTGGAACTAAACAAATGTTAAAAACAATTTTTCAGATTCAAGGTTTTTTTTTTCAGTTTAAACATTTTTTTGAAACTGAAACTAGCGTTTACCTATATTATGGCCCTAATGTAGCTCCATACAGTAGAATAATCAGGAACACTTTGTAATAACTACACCTTATTTTATGTAATCACCTTAATGACCTTAGTATTAGCATAACATATCTCTGGGTCAAACTGCAGGAACTTCACAAGACAGTATCATGTGAAGGCAACTTTTATAAGCTTTTCATCAGGTTATAAATTATTTTCTTGCTTGTTTGGGAAATCCTTTAATCTCCATGGCAAACACTCAGCTGTGCAAAACACCTGGTTGGACCTAGCTCCGCCTTCGAGGTGCAGCTCCTCCTCCACTCAGCTTCTTCAGACGAGCCAGCAGCAACTAGCAAGCATCTCCTCAGCTCATTATAGGAGCTACGTCTCAGTGAAATTCTGGTAAAACGTTGTTGAAGGGTTAGTAGAGGAGCCATGTTGTGATGACTTCCTAAAGGCGAAGTTTCAAAAAGAGTAGCAGCTTCTTAAAGAGACAGAGGCCCAATTTCAAGGTGTTAAATTATACAGCATTTGTATAACAACGTGACTGTGGAAAATACAGCTAAAAGAAGAGGAGAATTAGCTCCATATGCAGCTTTTTTTGTGAGCTAAAGATAAAATAAAGAGTCTGTGATATACAACCAACACCATGGAACATCTGCCTCTTTTATAGCTGCTTAAAAAGTGACATTGTACTCTAATATCCACCCAACGTTAACAGTGGACTTTAAACATGTGGGCCGAGAGCTGCAGAAGTATTAAATATTATCTCACACAGCCTAATATTTCACTAACCCTCAGCGTTTCATTCAGAGATGTACTCGAGATAAAAAGCAATAATCTGAGCCTGATGGATGGCCCAGGCAGAGCCGCGGGCCAGCGCTGTGTGCACAAACTGCAGCGGAACGATAAAACCAACATGGAGCAGGTGTGTTTGGTTAAGATGCACTTGTCAAGTGGGGTGACGAGCATGTCTGTGTTCATTCAGCCGAACCCTCTTATCTGCACCTCCATGTCCCACTCAAGAGACAAAAGGCACTTGGCCATGTTTGTATGATTTACCTCTCCTCATGTAGCTGCGCCTGCACACACATGAAGCCGTTCCTCACTGGCTGCGTTTATTTATACTCTTTTATTACTGTCTGTCTGTGGAACATAGAAGAGCATCTCAATAAATTGGAATATCGCTGAAAAGTTAATTTATTTCAGTAATCCGGTTTGGAAAGTGGACATCATATATCCTATAGGTTCATTACACAAGGAGTGATACTTCTGAGATGCAGAGAAATTAGTTGCATTTACTCAGTTACAATTACTGGAGTAACTTCTTTTGCAAAAAGTACTTTTTCTTGAGTAAGTTTACTGTGGAGTGAGATTTCTGGACAGTCTTTGAAAATATTTTTTCCCCTAATTTTATTGTTTATATGAACTATTTTCAAGATTTCCACATAACTTTATATTTTGGTCCATCTACTGATGTAACTTTTGAATATGAGCATTTTAATGATCAACCACTATCTACTTTAGTCTCCATTTTACCAAATACTTTTTAGGCTTGAGTATTTCTTGGACAGCAACTTTTTACTTTTGCTTGAGTATTTTTATTATGAAGTATCTCTATTCTTACATGAGTAAAAATTCTGGGTTTTCTACTGACTAAATGAAAAACAAACATGTTTTAACCAGCCATTCACCAGACTCACACCTGCATTTTTCAGAAGTTTTATATTGAAAAACATGATTTCAAAAAATCTTTTGCCTGATTTTATTTTTGTTACTTACACGAATCCTATGTAATACTCTATCTTTTTGACAAAATTAATTTTGGGGTTTTATTAGCGGTAAAGAATACAAAAAAAATGCAAATAAATACTCATAATAGCGTATTAGGGCCATTGTAGACAGCAAAAAAAAAATTTTCTTCCAAAAGTCTCAGAAATCTTCTAGAAAATTCTTGGAAATTTCTGAGTTTGAAATGTTGAAAAATTACTAGTGAAAAAAGGTTTTGAAAAAAAAACATGGAAATTTCTGAAAAAAAATTTATTAAAACTTCTAGAAAAAATCTGGAAATTTCTGAGTCTGAAGTCAAAAATATCTTACTCTTGAATCTCAGAAAATTGCCAAAAGTCGAATGTTTTTGTTTTTCTACGAAATTTCTGAGTTTAATCTCAACATTTCGGATTTTTTGGGAGAATTTTTTTAGTCCTTTTTTGATCTTCATCTGTGTTTAATAAAAATATAATAAAATGTTTTAAAAATTCAGCTACCAAAGTATCTGAATTTATTCTACAGTATTATGTTGTAAAGTATTTATTTTTAAGCTAAATAACCCGTCTAGGCGGCTGACCTTTTCACCGGCATGAAAAGGAAGTGACGTCAGAGCAGGAAGTGAAGCCCGTCTCTGTCCGGACAGCAATGCGCTGCTCCTGCTACAACAACAACTGACATTTGCGGCCGTCTGAGCGGCAGAGAGCAGCGCGTGAATGTATCTGCGGACAGGTCGTGTGTGCGCTAAAGCCCCGGCTGTGTGTGTGTGGCGGCGGCGGAAATGACCCTGAGGTAAGCGGCTTGCTGTTGGGCTCAGGGCGGCTGTGATGCTCTCATTAGCAACAAGCTAACGCTACCCTGCTGCTGCCCAGCTACACCGAACCACGATGGATCTGGGTTAAACTTTGTAATGTTGTGATTTATAACTTACTTTTAGATGTTTTACTGTCGCAGGGCGTTGTTTTAAAAGCTTTGTTGAGACAGGTGTCTTTTAAAGGGATGGAACTCATTTAAAGGGATTATCCTGTTGTTTATGTCAGTTATTGGGCTTCAGAACGGCTGTAATTCAGATCATGTTTCATTACAACTCGCTGTGTTATTTGACAGGAGTTCCCAAACGTCAGAATAAAATCCTAAATCTGGATGAAAGGAAAGATTCATAACAGTCAGGGGAAAATCCCTTTTATTGGAGGGACTTATGCAACTTCAACTGAAATGATTTAGCAGAAATGACAGTAAATCGTAATGAAGTATCTTAATTTGTCTAAAGGTGGTAACCAGTTGAATAAATTACAATTCCTAAGCAAATAAAGGATCATTATTTATTCAGAACTAAACTTGAAGTGCAACAAAGCAGTGTGTCATCACAACAACAAGAATAGTGAAACGATTGATCAGAATCAAAACTACACTGCTTATTGTTTTCTTTTCATTTCTTCATCCTTAGATGTATCAATCTATCAGACATTTATAAAAAAAAAGAACATGCCAGTGTTGGTTAGTTCTGATCTGAAATCAGTTTAGAAAAATCTCGTCTACTTTTAGACCCAAGTATTTGCTTCTACTATAAAGTAATTGAATCTTTGAAGGTTTTTATTTTTTGGAAAATCAGAATTTTTTTTTTCACCAAGGAAATGAAAAGTGACCATAATTTTTGACAGGCATGTTTTTTTTTTGTTTAGTTTTTTTGCAGCTTGTATTTATTTCAACTTTGAATTCAGGTTAACTGACAGAACTTTTTCCTCATCTTATTTAGTTGTAGTATTAACAATTGGTAGTAAACCACTGTCTTTTATGCATCAGGTGTACATTTAAGATTCATGGCGTTAGTTTGACAACTTAATAGCTAAAATCAGTACTTCTCATCTCATCCTTGCCTCCAGCAGGGAGTTGGAAGTGGGATCTTACCTGCATGACGCCATGCTGCTTCAGGTTTATAAATTGCAGCATCAGAAGTTTTCAAATTTGGCTAAAATAATTAGCAGAAGCATTAGGTGATGCTTTCCTGAGTCATATTTAGGTTCTGGGAAATGTTCTGATGCCGCTCTGCTCCTGTCTGTTGCAGATGACTCAGCCGTGGCTTGGACATCGATGATTCAACAGAAGATGAGACGTGCTCTGTTTGTCCGACTCGTCATCGCTTGTTACCATAGCTACATAAACCACACGGACATGGACGCTACGCTATAGGAAATCATGCTTTCTGCAAACTGAAGTCACTAAAATACGTTTTTTTGTCTAAATTATTCTAATTTTTTTGAATGGGTTTTTGCTAGTTTTCTGTGGTAAACATGTCCCTGGCTGAGCAGTCTCAGAAGTGGTTTCCAACCCATGTCCAAGCCACCGTTCTTCAGGCGTCCGGTTTACAGCCCAAAGGCAAAAATGGCACCAACGACGCCTACACCATCATCCAGCTGGGGAAGGAGAAGTACTCCACGTCGGTGGCGGAGAAGACGGCCGACCCCGTCTGGAGGGAGGAGGCGTCCTTCGAGCTGCCCGGTCTGCTTCTGGAGGGGAACCCCGAAGTGTATGTGCTGTCGCTCACAGTGATGCACCGCTCTTTAGTGGGGATGGACAAGTTCCTGGGCCAGAAGACGATCAACCTCAACAAAATATTTGATAACAAGCAACGAAAGAAAACCAAGTGAGTACGACCACTGATGTGGAAATGTTCGCTTCTATAGCTGCTGGAGGATTCAGGCGAAACTAAGCGGCACAAACTTTTTTAAACGATCAGTACCAGAATCAACTCAACTGTTCCTGGGCTCGTCTTGTCTTCTGTAGCCCCAAAGAGCCAGCTTACAAAAACTCCAGCTTATTTTTATTTTTTGAGCACAGTTTGCAAAAATTAATTTATTTATTTTTTTGTTGGCTCTAGTGGCCTTTATTTAATAGTTAGTGGACAGGAATGAGGGAAATGAGAGAGGGGGAAGACATGCGGCAAAGGTCACCAGGCCGGGATTCGAACCTGGGACGGCCGCGTCGAGGACTAAGGCCTCCGTATGTGGGTGTGCTAAACCTCTGCGCCACCAAAGCACCCTCAAAAATGTATAAAACCCTTAAGAGGTGGTGTTTGTGTTTTCCAGGAACATAGTGCAATTTTATAGCAGAATCAAGTAGCTAATGTTACCTGCAGTTGTTGTAAAACTGCTACTGGCATTTGCCGCTACGTTACTTCATCACTTCAGGCGCCATGATGGACATCAGAAGTATTGAACAGAGCAACTGAAATTGTTTTTCCAGTTCATACAGAATAGATGAAACTAAAGAAAACGCTTTGTTGTGTTTAGTAGACAGTCTACCTGGTTAAAATAGAAAGTAATGAGTTAATTAGCCTGTAAGAAGCGGCTCTGCCTTCCTCTGCTGGAGCTGCAGAGATTCAACCCTTTCAATCATCCCAGAAGATTTGCACTTGACTCATCCTGCGTTACAGCAAGCAACAAAACGGAGCTGGATGACGTCAGAGGAAGCTGGGAGAAGTTACGCTGCTTATTCAAGAGGTTCTCTGAAAACAAAGCAGTAAAATGTTCATTAAAATACGTCGGGTTAAGACTCAAGCCTCTAATTAAAGTTAGTCAGTCGGGTCGGATCGGGCTCAGACTTAATGGACGGGGTCTGGGTGGGGTTGGATCTTTTAGGCCTGATCTGAACTTTAGTGCAGATTTCTCATCTAGATGTGAACCAGGAGGAAGTTGAGAGGCTTCGGACCGCAGCAGGTGAAGCCGATTAATTTCTGCCAGTGGTTTTTATCACTGCGGATAAAAAGTTCGATAAGTTAATCTGCTTCATTAATGTGAGACGATCCGGATTGTTTGTTGAACTCTGAATAGTAATCAACTTACACAAAAACTAAATGCAACAGAAAAGTCCATGTTAACATCATTTACAGATAAAAACAGAATATGACGGAATATTTGTGACGCCATCAGTCAAAATGACGGACAACAAACGGACCTCTGCTGGGATCTTCTCCTAATTCCTGCTTTCTGATGTTTAGTTTATTTTATATCCTGTGGGAGGAAACGCGTTTCTCCTCCAGTCACAAGGCCTGAACTAAATCAGTTTTTGAGTCACATTTGCCGCATGTGTTACAGCTATTTCAGACTTCCCCGCCTGTTTTATTCCGTCCTTTAATAAGTTCATGACCCCGTTTCTTTTCACCATGTGGCATAAACACAGCCACTCTGCCTTTTATATTCGTCACACACTTGTTTTACAGCTTCGTCTTATTTTGAACATCTGTTTAAAGTCATTTATAGCTCAGTATGTTTTTAACAGCAGTTGGTGGTTTTAACTTCTGTTCCACCTCTCTGACGGTTGACTGTCCATTGTTTAGAGATCATATGTGACAGTTGTCAGTGATTCAGTTGGAGGCCGAATTGAAACAAGCGGAGCTGGACGAACATGTTCAGGGAGTCACTCCCAGTGAAGCCCTTTTTGTGCTTTTGTGTGAAAAAATGCAGCCGTGTTTGTTCTGTGCAGCTTGAAGCGCTGCTGCTTGCTGAGTTTCAGCTTTCTGAGTCTGTAAATGTCCTCTGGGTTTTTCTGCGGCTGGTTGAGAAATACTTGGATTAGCAAGTCAAAAACTGAAAGATCTCACTTTTAATCACATTATGGCTTCATGTTCTGTAAAATCTAAAACAATTTAACAACAGATGTTTTGATGCAGATTCTGTTTCTCTTTCTTTTTCTCTCTTTGTTTCAGTCTCTCTTTTCTTTCTTTGTTTTTGTCTATCTTTTTATCTTCCTTTCTTTTGATACATTTTTTCTGCCTATGTTTTTCTTTCTGGTCTTTTTTTCTTATCTGTAATTTCCTTTCCGTCTTCCTTCCTTTCTGTCTTTCTTTTGTATTAATATCTTTTTTTCTTGTGTTTTATTTCTGACTCTTGTCTTATTTCTTGTTAACTATTTTTCTCATTTTATTTCTTTGTTTTTCTTTTTTTCTGTATCTCGTTTGGTCTCTTTTATTAAGTATTTATTTTTTTGTTATCCTGTTCTTTATCTCTTTTTTTTTCATGAGGAAAGCGGCTCTACTCTGATTCCCTCCAGGATGTTAGCACTAGCGTAGCGTGTTTGTTTTGGCTGCATTTATCCACAATGCCTTGCTCTGTAGTCCACTTCCTGCTTTTGGAACCGTCTCCGATCCGCTTGCCGTTCACATACACAAACCAGACCAGAGTTCATTTCAACCAAACCCAGACTGAGGGTTTTAGGCAGATCAGAGTTCAGTTTTTGGTCCAAATGAACTGGACTTTCTAGACAAATCCAACTTCTCAAGGAATTTTTGAATTTGAACAAAGTTTAATCCAACATATAGGTCCAGAATTAACGTCTTCAGGGCAGAACTTGATGAGTTAATCTGTGCTCACCCAACCAGAGGATGAAAGTCTGACATCATCTTCCTCGCTCTGCGGGACTGGATCTGGTGTTAATTAGATCACCGCTTGTCCCACCATGGAAAGACATTAGCACACTTCCTTCCCGGCCGTCAGTAGCCAGAATCACGATATGTTACAATCAGCGTTCCTGGCTGATATTTATTTAGGTGTCTGTAGTGATGCACCTCCAGGCTTTGCAGCTTTTCAGCAGCGGTTCTGTAATGGATCCCCGTCGGTACCACGGCTCCACACCGCGGGCCTGTGTTCGGCCCGGTTGCCTCCAACCCAACATGCCGAGGAGAAAAAACGCGGCTTGGTTTCCGTGTTTGTTGGTTGTGATGAGTTTGGAGACTGTGAGACGGTGGCAGCAGCATGATGTGGGTGGGAATCACAGCCAATCAGTGTTTGGGTTTGGGTTATATTGGTACCACTTTACAATGAGGCTCCACTTATAGATGACTAATAAATAATTTGATATCCATTCATCTATGAACACTTTATGAATCATTAATAATAATTAAGACTGAGAGGAAAACTATAAATGCTTGTGTGAAATGTTTTGTATAACAACTCTAAATATATATATAGGGGAAGAGTAGATTTTGCCTCTGTCTCGTCCTTAATTAATGCATAATAAACAGTTATTAATAAGTGTTTACATGTGAATGAATAACATATCTATAAACTATCAGTCATCTAGAAGAGGAGCCTTGTTTTACCATTTAGTTTTATTTTGTTGTGAATTTGTGTTTGTCTAATTCAGTCAGTTTTAATTAGTTTTTAGAGTTTTTAGGTTATTATTAGTTAAAAATTGTTTTATTTTAGCCCAGTGAGACCGTCAGTTCCCGAAACTACACACAAAAATACTGACCGAGCCGGACGAAGCACAGATAAAAAATATCTCTGAGGATCAGCAGAGGGTTTAAAAAGGAACTTAATTATTTGTTTTAATGTATTTCTAAAATTGTAGAAAATAAGCTTTAGTGCTTAAATTAAAAACCTGCATAATGTGCCCATTTTTTAATTTGATTATCAAAATGATTGATTACTTAAACAGTCTTGTAGACTTGATACAGAAAAACGACTCTTCTTCTTTGAAACGAGCTAAAAGGCCTTTTGTGATTAATTTCTCTTTATACCTTCAAGGTTTTAATTTTTCTTGCTCTAAGAAAAGGCTGGAAATTATTAAATTATGAAATCATTGAATATTGAGGATTAACTCACATTTTTCTCACTTTTTTCATCCTAACTTTGCATCCAGGACACACATTTAAACTGCGGTGACATTTACAGCTTTAAATATTAGCTCTACTGTAAAATGTGACACATTCATGTAGAAAACAGAAAGAAAACCTTTCTAAACGGCGGTTTCGTCCTGAGGCATGCTAATGAACAGCGATAGGTCTCATTAGCATGGATGAACTCCTGTGCTGCCCTGTCATGTGGCTTTACAGTTTCCCACCTGCTTGTCGTTGCATTTCTGAACAAAGGCCAGATTTGTGCAAATGTCACACTTTTTCCCCTCCCAGTAAAGGCAAAAAAAATCCCATTATTTCCAGTTGAAAAAGCAGAAGGGTTAAACAAATAGGAGCCTGGAATGGCCTTTTATTATTCTTCAGGAGGCTATTTCTTCTGTTCGAATTTCAAAGAATAATGTTTATCCTTCTAAAAGATAAATGGCGCCTCTCCGTTGTGTCAAAAAAAAAGTTGAAGTGATTTAACCTTTTGGATTATTCAGCTCAAATTAGACTTTTCATTTGTGTCTATTAAGGACTAGGGGAAGCGTATTATTCCATTTATTGTGTTGTTTGGTCGCATAAAGACTTGTACCACATTCTTATTTTGTCTGCATGTCTCCCTGAATTATGTGTGATCAACTGAAAGGATTTGTTGTTGGAGCTGCACTGCGTTAATCCTGCGCCTTTTCTGTAAATTCTGTCACTGAATTTGCTGAGCTTAAGCTTCTCGCTCTCCGACTGCAGCTGGTTCTCCTTGGAGTCCAAGCCGGGGAAGAAGAAGAAGGACCGGGGTCGGATCGAGGTCAGCATCCAGTTCATGAGGAACAACATGACGGCCAGCATGTTCGACCTCTCCATGAAGGAGAAGCCGCGCTCACCCTTCTCCAAGCTGAAGAACAAGGTGAAAGGTCGCAAAAATGACGGCGGGGGCGGCTACGGTGACACGTCTTCGGCCATCTTGCCCCGCTCTGCCGTGTGCGAC
Organism: Phalloptychus januarius; assembly: GCA_902982915.1. Taxonomy (NCBI): domain Eukaryota; kingdom Metazoa; phylum Chordata; class Actinopteri; order Cyprinodontiformes; family Poeciliidae; genus Phalloptychus; species Phalloptychus januarius. The sequence continues at coordinate 2,172,470 of CADWAE010000242.1, read as the reverse complement.
TCGGAGCCGAGCGGCCGGCCGGCGGAGACAAAGCCGGAGACGAAGGCGAAGCGGCCACTGCTGTCTGGGGGCCAGAAGCTGTCGGCGGCCCACTCCATGTCCGACCTCATCGGGAACCACTTCCGACCCAAACTGGACTCCATGAACTCCATCGAAGAGAGCGGTGAGCAGCCTGGGTGCACGTAGCTCTGCAGAGCATAAATGCTAACAAATCTGGAAAAAATGCAGCTGTTAACATCATGTTAACAGTACTTTACAGAGGCATTTGGAAAACAACCAATCCTGGAGAACCATTCGTTTTGCTGCCTGCTGATTGGCTGAAATGAAACTGTAGCTGTTAGCTTGTGTGGTAAAGCCAAGATGGCTTCCTCAGTGCGTATTAATGCACAATGAGGCATACTCTTGCTTCTTAGTTGACAAGCTACTCTATCTAAAATGTTAAATATTAATAATGCATATAGAACCTTTCAATATGTGATGTAAGTAAATTTACTACGACTGAATATAAATGAAATCTACCAAGCTTCTATGAAAGGATCCAGAAAAATTAGATTTGATACTCAGAGTAAAGTCTGACGGCTAAAGGCAAAAATGATTTATTTATTTAGTTATTTATTGTTTGAACTATTAAATATGCAGTTATCTGTGTTTTTGGATGGATCTCTGTTGTCTCTAATAATTCATTTATATTTATACAGATTCCATCCCTGTGTACTTCCTTTATATAAAAGTTTATATTTGTTAATTTCAATTTAGTAATTACAGAAATTTATTTTAAACATTTCAACACAATTAATAATTTTTTTAATTTCATACAAAACTGCAGAGCCGGAACCTTTGTATTGTTTTTCTAGTACGGCTGTAAATCTGATGCACGAGAAACATCCGCTAACAACACAACAACTTCATTTCTAAAGGAGGATTTTTTTCAACAAATTTCATGAAAACTTAGTGAGAATATAATGACAACAATAAATATCTTTGTTGTTGCGCTCATGCGTTTATTCATTCATTAATTTAGCAACAAAAGGGTTTTTTTTCCAGTGGGAAATCAGTTTTTGATTAAACTGTGACTAATTATCAAAAAAAGTATCAAAAACTCAACATGTATCCAAAACTACGGAGAAACAGGCTGGAGGCTGGGAAAAGTCACCATGAAGGACTGACTTTGGGTTCCGGGTCCAACATCTGGACCGGGCTAAAAGATCTCCCACAGTCTTTTAGGAGGATGTGTTCCAGTCTAGCGAAACCAAACTGGAACTTTTTGGGCCACTTTTTCACAACACACCTTGGGCACAAAAACAGAGGGAACGCCACGTCCTGAATGAAAGATGCTTCATCTGGAACAAACATCCAAACATGGAGGACTCCATGAGAGGACATGTAGAGCTTTGTAACGGCATTGACTGATCGGAAAGGAGATTTCCTCACAATCTGGTCGCTTTGGAGAACGTTTGCAGGCAAAATGTGGGAAACTAGCAGCAAACACTGAGTTATGAGTATGAATCAAGAGGTACTTCAATATAGTTTAAGGTTGTAGAGACCAGACTGTTGCACCAGATCTGGTAAATGTCACATTATGGGTTGAAAAAAGGTTAATAAGTGTTTAAATTTGCTTACATCACCAAAGCGTGGCATTATAACAGAGGTTTAAACGCTTATGGGCAGCTGAGTTTAACATAGGGATGCAACCAACAATTATTTTAGTAATTGATTAATTTATTAATTTATTTTTCAGATAATCGGATAAAAAATGGCACAATCTTCAGATTTTTCTTCTAGCCACCTTGAAAAAAATGTAATTTTTTAACAATATTAAAAATAAATTTAAAGATGAAAATAAACAAATAAATTTCTCTTTTAAATAAGAAAATAAACATTTTATTACCTTAATTAGTTAATGATTATTTCAATAATCAATTAATAACAACCTGATTAATCATTTCTACCCAACACTTACACCTGCCTTCTATGTTAGAGATGCATCTAAAAATGAAAATAAACAATTAAATTCTTTTTTGATTGGCTAAATTAGTTGACGATTGTTTCAATGACTCATTAATCCAATTAATCATTTCAGCCTCAGTTTATTAGACTGTGCTGTTTCAAAAGGTATTGTTGTATTGCAGCTGGCCTCAACACAGTGCAGTTTGAGTTTAATAACGTGGCGTTTGGCTGTTTGTCCCGTTTATCGCAGCGGCGGCTTGAAGTTGTTTTTCCTCCTGCTCCTCCAGGAGGTGCAGGTGGCCCTCACCGGCATTCCCAGAGCGAGGTGCCTGGATACCAGGACGGAGAAGCACACAGTGACCCTTTCACTGATATCAGTGACACGCTGCCACAGAAGTATGCCACGCTCCCACGCAACCGCAACCCGTTTGAGGGTGAGCGGGGGCAGCAGCCGTGGGAGCGGGCGGAGCGGAGGGAGAAAAAGGAGAAGGTCAGCCTGCTGGAACGTGTGACGGGGAAGAAGGAGGGCCGCAGGGCCGGCAACGGGGGCCGATCCGGGAGCTCCGGAGACCTGCGCTCTCCCAACCCATTCAGCGCCGACGCCGCGGCCGACACCAACCCCTTCAGCTTCAGCTACAAAACCAGGTAGTTGGGCTTCGTCAGAGAGTTGTGGTTTATTTGAGTGGAAGGTGTCATTAGCGGCTCTTTAGCGAAGCAAAGCCCTTTGAGCCGCAGTAATGAGATCCTCTGCTGAGATACGGCGCCCAATTAACCACTTATCTCCTCTGGTCCATCGTCTTCCACTGGCAGGCGCCCGCGCTGGTCACTGCAGTGTACAAACTCACAGATGTTTAATTACTTCATCTAAGATGCCTTCTGGCACGGCTCGTTTTTATCAATTTCCTCAAATTTTGAAGATTTAGGTTTTGGAAAATCTGGGTTTTTGTTTTCTGCCTTTGAACTCCTTTGGTTTCCATAGTTCAGATTGATGTCACACAGGGGAGGTACAGAAAAGGATTACACTGGAAAAAATGAAAAACTTTGACAATTTTACTGCTTCTGCCTCTTAGAATCCTGACTTTAATCTCAGGATTCAGATTTTAATCCAGTTTCAAGATCAAAGGTCAGAATTCTTCTGTTTTTCCACAGGGCGGCCATCTTTGATTGCGTTTTACAGCTTCTATTTTTTTTAATTTTGAAGTTAGGTCAACTATATGAGGTCAGGCTAAGATTATTTTTAAACTGCAATAATAAATTCATGATATTATCACAATAAAGTTGTAATTTAATGAGAACAAATGAAGGTAAGGAATGTTGAGCAAGTTGTGAAGCTATACTTTGGTATAGGTCTTACAAATAATTGTTAATGCTCAAAAGAAATACTTTGTCTTTTATCACATTTGTATTAAATTGTTGTAAATAGAAGGACTTTGAAAAAATCCTGCACAATTATGCAGAAGGATTGAACTTTAAATCAAGGGCAAAACCACATAAATTCAAAGAATATGTTACGAAAACATAATCTGAAAAAAAAACTTTAGTAATGAAACCTTTCAGTTCCAGTTCAATAAACAAACAAAAACCCAAACTGTTTAATAGTTAGAGCCCCTAATCTATTGATAATTTACAGTTGGACAACAAAAGGTGCTTCAGGTTTTAGGTAGAACATATTTACAGACAAAAAGTATTTTTCATCTGAAAAGAATCAAAATGAATTGTACAGTTTTAGATCAAGTGATGCTCTGAATGTGTTATTTCTATTAGTTAATTACTAAATTAGTTGACGATTAGTTCAATCGTTGCAATTAATCGTGATTAATGTGAATAATCGTTTAAGCCGTATTGTAGTATAGGCTGTTTTAAAACTGCAGTTTTGTGGTTATAAAAGAAGAACATTTGCAATGTTCTGTATGGAATTAAATAATGTCTGCCTATTGTTTTCCCATTTGGTTATTAATGCTCCTCTTTGTGATTTCAGTGACAACAAGCAGACGGGAAACGAGGACGGCCTCTCTGGGCAGAAGAAGAAGAAGAAGGACATTTTTGGCAAGAAAAATGTAAGAAGAACAACAACTTCTTCACCGGTTCCCACTGACGTTATTGCTGAATTGTGAGCTTCACCTGACAGTGGCTGTCGAAAATGATCCCAGTAAATGAGAACTCTGAGTCTCGCTCAGCGCCACAGCAGCAGCAGCTGACACAGATCAGCAAGGCCTCTGAACGCTCAGCCGCACCGTTCAGCTAATTAGCAGCTGCACCCGTCGGTCAGCACGTCCGATCAGATCGTCACTGGAAGTGGTGTTAAATTTCAGGGCGGTCATTTTCATTCTCTAATTGTGCCATTTCTGTTGTGACAGTGAATGGAAATGACGTGTGTATCCCTTTAAGTAGTTACTACGTTTGAAGCTCAAGCTAGTTCTTTGGTTTTAAGGTGTCTAGCAGGAAATAACCGAGTACTGCACAGCAGAGGAGTCGGGCTGGTGGGGGGGCAGCAGCTAAAGTGATGCCTAAATGAGAAGGAGAATGCTGATAATGGCTTTCCTCACCTTGCTTTGTGGGTGTTGAGGGCTGTCGGTATCCACACATGCGTCCCCCATGCGTGCCGCTGCGCCTTCCAGAAATGGCAGCTCCCATTTCCTCGGCTTCAAGGCCCTAATTAACCACACACAGGATGGGAGAGGGGGGGCAGTGAGAGATTTCAAAGAGCTCAGCTTTTAGATTCTCAAAGCTGAGCTCATTAGAAACTGTAATGACACAACTGGAGAATGCCAAGTGTGCGCCTTATCTCCTCCTCTCTACTGATCGGAGGGAAAAACGGCCATCATTACTTCGCCAGTTCATGGTCATTCCCAGGCCTTTTGTCAGCAGCCAGACTATTACGCTGCTGTGCGTTAAAAAAAAATATTCTCCGTCTCTGCTGGCTTCAACCCTGCAAAATCTTAACAAGTATCTTTATTCTACTCTGAGTGCAAACATCTTACCACTCCTGAACTGACAAAAAGTAACTTTTCTTTAAGAATGTGCTTGTTTTAACTAGGTGATTTATTGATATTGATTATTTAGTACTAGTTATCATCAGCACCGATGTAATATTAACCGATGTAACTGCACTTTCAGATCCTGTATGAAACAGGATCGAAAGTCTTCTGTTCTCCAAACCTTCCTCATTTAATCTCAGTGGCAGATATTTAATTTTGGTCGGCATGGCAACGCGGCAGCATTGTTTCTGCTGTTGGAGGCGATAAGACACAGGTGAGCAGTCCGGCTCCAGGTCGCTCTGTGCGCAGCGGTGGAGGCTGCTGGGGAGTGGAGGCTGATAACTTTGGTATTTTAAACAGGGCGGAGGTTTTCGCTGCTCCGTCCGTCTGTGGGAGGAAGTCCAGCACCGAGGTGATAAAGTAGTCCCTCATTAAAAACAGTTACGCCAGAGCATGATCCGCTTCCCTCAACATTTCATTGGCTGTTTATTAACCAGAACTGCAACAGTCTTGCTGCTTCTCCTCATGAAGGCTTCATGTGCTTTTTGACAGAAGTTTCTCTGAAAACTCTGGTCAGTCTGGTTTGATTCCCTTAGAAACACGAAACGTGTCTGACGTTAAATCCATTGACTCCGAAAGGCTACGGCGTCAATCCGCTCATTACGGAACAAAAGTTTTATAAACTGAAACTCTGCAGGTTTTGCTGCTTATTTTGGCCCAAATTTTAAAAACGGATGGATGGATGGATGAATGGATGGATGGATTGGATGGATGGATGGATTGGATGGATGGATTGGATTGGATGGATGATGGATGGATGGATGGATGGATGGATGGATGGATGGATGGATGGATGGATGGATGGATGGAGGATGGATGGATGGATGGATGGATGGATGGATGGATGGATGGATAGAACAGACCCTTCCATCTTGTCTCTGGTCTGACAGACATTTTGAACGTTTAGTTGTAATCACTCAGAACCATTTTTTAAACTCGTTCCTTGTTTTCCTTCAGGCGGCGCCGCCGGACACGGCAGCCAACTACAGCAACCTGACCTTTGACGAGGTCGTCCAGGAACTCATCAAGCAGAAGGAAGTGGTCCGGAAGAAAGACGCGCACATCCGGGAGCTGGAGGACTACATCGACAACCTGCTGGTCCGCGTCATGGAGGAGACGCCCAGCATCCTGCGGACTCCCTACGAGCCCAAAAAGAAGGCCGGTAAACTCTCAAAGAAGAAGAGCTAAAAACAAACACTGGAGGAAAAGTGGCTAATAAAGGTTCAGAAGGAGGTCGGGGTCAAGGGTCGATCAAATTCAAGCAGCTTTACTTTAACTTCCTGTTTTAATTTAAAGGTTGGGGTTGCTTTTAATATTTGTTTCTGTACTGAGAGACAAACGATTCATTGATGTTTCAAGTCAAGACGTTAGCTTGAGCAGGATTTGGTCTGGATTATTTTAAGCTCTGTAGTAATTTGTTGCACATACTGTTGCCATAATCGGCTGCGATGCTTCCAGACTTGTTTACCGGACGCGTAGCTGCAGTTACGTTACAAATGAAGCCGTTTACAATCGATTTCAGACATTTAGACCGGCAGCTCTGTCCTCTACAGATATTCCTAGACTGACTGGAAGAACAAATGCTCATGTTTTTTAATGTTATGAGTTGGAGGAGTTAAAACTTTACTTACTATAAGTGCAATATAATCACTACAGAAACATGTTGCTTTACAACCTGCTGGTATTTCTTTTGTTTACATTTGAATCGTATGTTTGAGTTAAGCTCGCCTCTTCCTGTTGATCTGATTGGTCGTTTCCTTCAAAGCTCTGCTGATGATTGTATTAATGGTACACATGTGGATCTATGCTGCACATATCTTTATTTATGCTGCACAATCCTTTATTTATTAGTATTTTATAGCTCATATGAATGTTACTTTAATCGCTGAAACATACTGTTGATGCAAATCAAAGATCATTTTCCAAATGAAGTGTTCTCTGAAAACGTAAAGAAAAGACGTAGTTGGCTGCATCTTGGTGATCACTCCTGATTCTGAAATGTTTGCTTCACTTTCTGGATGCTGGTTTCTAAGACAGAAGATCAGAACCTCTGTGAGATAAACTGAAGGCTGACTGTTTTGTCAGATTTCGCTTTCCATTTAAAACAGGACAGATGTTTCTTGTAAGTGTAACTTTTTTTATTTCCGATACCGATATTAGAGCTTTGAGTGTCGGCTGATACCGATATTGACCCAATACGACAGCAGCACAAATCATACATAAAGGTTCAAACTGGTGCTTGAAATTTATGGAAATGCTTGAATTTCTATTCTGTTTTCAAGGTTTGGAAAGTCCTTGATTTCTTTGTAAAATTCTTCAAAGTCTTCGGTCTGGTGCTGAAGGTATTTAAACTCCACGGTTTTGTAATAACACTATTTGCAAATATTTAAAGAAAATAAAACGACAGATGCACATTTTTCCTCGATGTCTGAAGTTAAATCAGATTAAACTTTCCTTGTTTTAGGTTATTTAGAATCATCAAAATTATTTCTATTTGCTAAAAGCCAGAAAACAAGAACATTTTCTAGAGATTTTTTTGCAACTCTCTCAGGTGTATCGGGTGTGTTAGAGACATTTCAAAACACAAAAGTTTAATTTTAGTTGACCTTGACCCTGCAGTAAGATGTAGAGTACTCGGCTTTACCATAACATATTTCTGGACGATAAATTGTCCCAGAAGCTTTGCAATAAACAATAATATTGATGTTTTGAGGCCTATTTCAGGTAACATAACAGCAATAATTGTATAACAATACAAGAAAACATTCTCAAATATCTACAATAAACAAAACAACAAATAAAATAAATAACATTTTGTTTGCACAGATTAGTTTGAGACCAAAGCACCGAACTGAAGACTTTTATCATTCAATTTTTCACAGAGAGAAAAACGATAAATCACTCCAATGGAAATGAGCGAGTTTGTTTTAATTAATCATGCAATTTATTGTGAAAGGCCTAGTTTGATTAGAAATTCCTTATTCAGAGACTGTTAGGAAAGTGACTGACTGTTAGGAAGCAACAGATTGGATCGCTCTTTGCCAGCCACATGGAGAGAACGTCAGTGCGACTTTATAAACCTGTGTGGGCGACACCATGTGAGAAGCTTCCCTGATCCTCAACCCTGTGAGCTAACAGAACTGTTAGCACATTTGTTTAACTGAATTTGAATTCGTTTACATAACTTGTACCTATCAGTTTGATATGTTATCGATTGACTGACCCTGGGAGATACATGGACTCATAACTGTAATGTATGGGAGCCGAAAACTTTATATTTATCTAACTGACAAATTAAACACTTTGTTTCTTCTGTTAAAACATTAAAATGAAGTCACCACTAAAACTCAGAGCAAACTTACCAACTCAGAGTGAATTATTCTGAATCTAAATCTGGCGTCTGGTTGCCAGAGCTGCAGGTGGATCTGGTCCGAATGGGTTAACGCCGCCATTCCTGTGCCTCCGTCTTAATCTTTTTCTCTTAACATTCCTCAGACTTTTACGCTTTCTGAGTCCTAACGGCTCATTTGTTCATGATTCTTCAGGGTAGAAACACTTTTAGTTGTCATTTAGTTCAGATATAAAACTGTTAATTTGTATTTTTATGTTTTATCAGCTTTTTCTTACCTCTGTGATGCCAAATAACATGGTTTATGTTATTTAAAGCAACTCTTTTTCTAAAGGAGAAGTATTAAATATTTGTCTGTTTAGCAAGAGGAGCTGATACGGAAAGACATCTTATCATTTGTTTTTGTTTAAAGACCAGAGTCTCAACGACAGATTTACATCTTTAGTTGAAATGTTCAGTTCATTGCTCATTTTTCTTTTACTGGCCATGTTTTTTTATTTTATTTTAAACATTCATCAACCTTTTACTCTAAAACAGATCAAACACTTCCACTCAGATAAAGTCAGTTACTAGAGAAAATTCTTGTTTTTGCTGGAGGGAAAAGACTAAAAGTAGAAGCTCCTCATCTTATTTTATTAAGGTTACGGTCTTTTCTGGCCTACAGAAACAACCTTCTTTTCTCTTTTATCATCAGAATATTGGACGTTAAATTTATTAGTGAGCAAGTAAAAGAAAAGGATTCAAAGTGAAGTTATTTAGCCTTTTTAACTGGGGAAAAAATGAAAAATGTCGGCCGAAAACTTCAGACATTGATTTTGGCTCAATTTTGTTGTAAAAGGCTTGGACACCCTTGGTGTACATTGGTAATATACTTTATTTACATTATAGCTGCCATTCACTGTGTCCAGTTTGTCAATTTATCAATAATCTAAAGTACTTTCCATAAGTATTAACACCCACTGAACTGTGTCACATTTTCTTCAGTTTGTACCTCAATTATTAGGATTTAGTGGGATCTTATATTGAGGTCTGATAAAACGGCTCCGTGCCGCTTAACAATGTCGCCTCTCTGTTGCCAACTGATGCACTTTGATATTCAGCAACTTTTTAGGCAAATAAATCAGAATCAGCAGGTTTAAAGATCGATGATTGGTCTGAAAACTGCGTTCAGCTCAACGATTTAATTTATGTTCCTTTTCACAAATTGATAAGTAAAATAATGATTTGGTAAATCAAACTCTTTCTTAGAGGGTGTGTTTGTATTTAGTCCCCTAGTCTAATACTACATAGAGCAAGTCTTTGCATACACTGAATAAAAAGATATTTTCTCTCACTGAATAAAGTTAAATTTGACCAAACTTCTCTTGTTTTAGCTTAATTAAAATTAACAAAGTTATTTCTATATACAAAATGGTAGAAAACATAGCAAGTATTTAATTTTTTTAGATTTACAAAAGTCCTGCCTTTCATGAGAGTTACCCTGATATCGACCAAATTCTACGAAAGTTACAAAGAAATTTCTAAAAAATGTTTCCGCCAAGTTTTCTGGCATTTAGCAAATACAAATAATTTTAGTAGTTTAGTCAGATTTAATATTTCAGAGTATGGGCTGTATGTAAATATCTGGTTTCGCCCGTATCTAGAAACTGAAACTCAGATTAAATTACTGGTCTGGAATCTGTGACTCTTTCAAAAACAAACAGGAAATATTTTTATCATAGCTGCTACAAGAAATGATCATTTTAGTACTTTTTATATAAGTTCTTAAGCAAAATCTACTTCTAATATCTAAAACAAGCTTTTAAGAGTAACTGACTTCAACTGTCCAGCTTATTTTTCTTTATTTTCCATATTTATAGAAAAGCTTCACCTCATTTTACAATGTTTTTTTTTCATAATGGAGGGTTCTGATCTAAAATGAGAAAAAACATATAAATGTTCTGTTAATTTGTTTTGTAGATACATATTTAGTAAATCGTCCTTTGTGGTGAATTTTATTTTATTTTAGAAAAAGCTGGTGATTAGATGGACGGCTGAAGGGGGGTGAATACTTAGAGCTTTTGTTTTTCTTTTACTTTATTTTTGTTGGTTTGAAATGAACTGGTTGAAATGTTGGACGTTTACACTGTTGGCACAGCAACAACACAAAACCTTACCAAGTAGTCTTGGTTTAGCTCCTAGTGTAAATATCTTAGTAAAAACAATATTTACGAAATACAAGAAAACAAACTTACAAGTAACATTTCAGCAAAAAGTAGAAGTTAGTTTTAAGTCAATAATTCCTGAATATTGATACAAAGTACTGGTTAAACTGGCAGATTATGTCAGTTACAAAGATAATCTGCCAGTGGGTCAGGAACTGGGTTGCTAGGCAACGGGCTGGGCTTGGCTGGCGTTGCTAGGGAACGGCACGTGGCCAGTTGATCAGACAATCTGCCTTCATCAATATTAGGAATGATTCACTTAAAACAAGCTGTTACATTTGCTGAACAGTTATTTGTCAGCTTTGTTTTATTTGAAGTGTACGATGATATTTGCACGACCAAAACTACTGGGTAGGATTTTGTGTTTTTGCATGTGAAGCCTGGTTTCCTTTCACATTTTGCTTCCTGCTGCTGTGAATTGGTCGTTCTGCTGCTCTGCGCTCGTTTTCTCCGACTTGAGGCCAAACTCTGTCCTGAATGTATTCTGCTCTTCTTTTGTAAAGTGGAAACCCTATGAAGGCCGTTGACCTGCTTGCCTTTAAAGTATTGGGTTCATCCTGTTCTCTCGCGAACGTCACACCCTCCATTCAGGGTTGTTAATGAATGAATTTCTGCTGGAACTGATTTGTTTTGTTTTTTCTGATGCCAAAAAATGTCGGAGTTGGTGTGTGAGTCTGAAGTGATGCTAATCTGCCTGCACGCTCTAGTTAAAAGTGTGATTTTATTTCGTTCTCTTGTTTTTCTCGGGCCTTTCTGAACTCTTGGTACTTCCATTGTACATATTGTGTAGATGATTTGTGACTTTTAGCCTTGCTGGGGATTTTTCTGTCTACTTCAGGACCACATTTCAAAATATGGGGCAGGAAACTGACTTTTAAGCGAAGTGAATGCCTGTATGGATTTTTGTCAGACTAAACGTCGTGGTGATTGTGGAACAGGTTGTTTACCCGCACAATCTCCCCCCAAAGCCTGATTGCTTTGTTTTAATGACAGAATGTAAAAGAAAAGGTCTGACGAGGTTTTAATGTAGAATAAATGTGGACCCTGAGGTTATTTAGATCAAATGAAATCTGCAGGAGGGGGTGGCGGGGCGACTAGTTCAAATTAATTAATTTTACTTGTCATTTCTTTGTTTTCTTTTAGCTTGATTATTGCATTTGCTTTATGCTTCTGCATAATTGGCTGCTTTTGTAGACGTCAAACCAAAACACAAATCTAAATGTCATTTTGCACAGCGAATGTGGAGGATCCACTGTGCAGGGAGACTGAGCTGCATCTTGGTTGTTGATTTATTTTATTCATTAAATGTTTTGCAGTTTATTAGCTTTTACACAACAGAGATGTGTAAAAAGCCTTAAAATAAATCAACAACTCCAACTGAATGATAATTGCCCCAGAAGTTATTCAAAACAACAATAGCATTGTTATTTTGAAACAATTTTAGAATAATATAATGCAAGTTCGCCCTTCCAGAGACCAATAAACTTTAATTTCCTAAAGAAGAGTTAACACTGGAGCTGGAAGATATTGTAAATATCCAGAGTACACAACACAATAAAACAATACATAAAACAAAAATAGACACAACACACAACCAAAACCACAAATAAAATGGATTTTATCTTCCTTGTAAACAAAATTTCCCTTCAAAATTAATCAGCAAATGTAAATTATCCAGCTCATTTTAATTTATCATGATTAATTGCTTACTGCAACAGGCTTAACTGTTGCATAATCTCACAGATTTAAAAAAAATCTAACTTTTAGGATGAGTGCAGTTATTCTTGGCAAAATGATCAGATTTCCAGCATTCCAAACAATTCCTACGAAATAAACAGAAGCAGTTTTTTTAAATTTATACTTTGCTTTTTCAAGCTGATGTAATCTGTGACTTCCTGCTTCTCTGGGTTAATAATTTCTTGAGTCTTTTTACACACATTTATGACGGGTGCCAATAAGCATGAGGGCGCTGCAGTTTTCAAATTCACTAAGCACTGAAAATGTTTGGATGTTTCTGCAGAAAATGTCTCTGCTTCTGTCATAGAAGATGTGAGTTAATCGCAATACTTTGTGGTGTTTAATGTGGGAAATGTTGCTCGATGACAAAACTGCCCGGTTTCCCATGATTAAGTTCAGTATGCCAGGTAAGGTGAGGTTAGGGGCGAACATCAGTTTTTAATAATACACTAGCTAAATATGGAGCTGAATGTCATTCCTGCATGTCTGTCACATGTTTTGTATTTCACAGTTGCCAGATTTTCTGGCCTTTATTTCCCCCAAACTGGGTTCATTTTTATCAAGTGTCATCCAACCCAGGTGTAGTTGGTGAAACTCTGCAGGCTGGTTGACAAGTTTGGAGGTAAAGTAGCCTCTTTTTTTTTTTTTTTTAAGAAAAACTTTTACTTTATAACCAGTATGCAAGAGTTTCGTCTGTGAACGTTTGAGGACAAGAATGTATTCCTCTTTGTAGAAACACACGGAGCTGCTGGAAAACTGTATTGACAACCGTGTCAGGCTGTTTCAGGTTATCTGTATGTAAAGTGCCATCCAAAGCATTCTTGAGCACCTGGTGATGTATTTCTTAATATTCACTATTTCTTCATGTGCTTTAGACCTCGTCACCGCCTGTGTTTCACAAGATTGTAAATGTTATTTTCAATAAAGTCACTGGAAAAAAAATGTTGGCATTTCCCATATTTACAAGATATATATATATATATATATATATATATATATATATATGTAATTCTTAGGCATGAATTCTTAGGCATTAATGTTTTTCTTACAAATCATTGGTGGTGTTGTATTATGTTAACTAGAATTGCAACAAATTAATTGTTGATTAAAATTAGTTCCAATCGATTAACTAATAACCACTGAGACCTTCAGTGTTGTAGTTTGGCTGCCGTCCAGCAGAGTGCCGCTGGTCATCCTGAAGCGGAAAGTCCATTGATATAGAAACAAAGAAAGAGAAACAATTCAAAGAGAGTCCAGTTTGAGATGAAAAATGCACTTTATACGGTTTTGTTTAGAAGTGCAAACACACAACAAACTCCTTAAGTTATCAAGTAAACAGTGTTTTATTCAGCCGAGCTGCAGGACGGAGCAACGGCAGTTTTTATACCAAAGATTACTGATGTGCTAATAAGTTTAATAATGCCACAATTTCCTGTTTATTCAGTTAGTATTTAATACAACTTACAAAATAAGTGGAATTATGTTTTTTAATTTTATTTTGCATATTGTGAAAAATGTTGCCCTTTGTGTTATGAAAAGGCGACCGTCACTCTTGATGCAAGAGAAAACTCAAGATTTTAGGAAAATGAACGTTTACTAATTAATTGTTAGTTGATCGATAAGATCAATCAACTTTAGATTAACTCTTCTCACATCCAAAAAGTCTAAGTTTTATGACGAGATATTTTTTCAATGTTTTACCAGTGGAATTAGAACTGGGTTGCTAGGTGACGGGCTGTGCTTGGCTGGCGTTGCTAGGTAACAGCTCAGGGCCCGGAATTAGCACTTTTTCATCAATGTTAAGGAGCTATTGACCTAAAACAAGCTCCTATTTTATACTGAAAAGTTGCTTGAAAGTTGGTTTTGTCTTATTTCAAGTGTAATAAGATATTTGTAGTCGAAACTAGAACAATAGTACTTGGTAAATGAAGTAATCGAATGCAGAGACAGCTATTTATTAGTATTTTAATGGATTTTGTGTTAGATTCTGCAGCAGCTGGCCCTATGAGGACATTTAGAAACTTGAAATGAAAACGAGTTTGACCTCCAGTGTCTCCCTGACAGAGACTGCTTGTAATTAGGGCTTTATTTAGGTGTCACCTGTTGAACTTGGGAGTCATCCTCACACGTCGACCGATTGGGTTTCACAGCGCCCGTCTCCTTTACGGCGGCGGCGGCACGTGGCGCCTGAGGGCCTGCTGAGCTGAAGGCCATTAGCTCATTGTGCATTATGTATCACCTGCCAGTAATCTGAGGAAATATCAAACAAACACGCTGTGTAAAATTGTGAGGGTACAAGAGAGGCGACGCGTGCCAGAAAGGCCGCCTACCGGTCGGCGGCGTGGCCCTTTAAATATGGATGGGCGTCGGGACGGGGATCGGTGTCACACTGCATGCGCCTGCAGCGTCATGGAGAAACTCAGCAGATGGATGAGGTGTTTGCAGGGACGAAGGCAGACCTGCTGGACGATCGAGGGCCAGATGTCGAGGTTAGCCCTTCAGACTCCCAGGAGGGGTGGACCCCGCCCTCATCTGAGGCTTTGTTGGCTCTGGAGGTAAATCAGGTGTCAAACACGCCAACGTTGTGTCTTTTATTGATGCTATTGTCTGACTTTGATAGGTGCCACGCGTCTGGTGAACAAAAAGCCAGATGACAGCCAGTAAAAGGAGAATCTGTCAACAGATAAACAAAAAGGATATGGACAGACGTATTAGGCCTAAAGATAACTTTCTTTTTTCTTTTACATTTTTAAACATGTAAATTAAACATTTTATGTTATTCTAACTTAAAACATTTCTTACACCAAGATGCACAACTATTTTTAACTGAGTAGATAAAGTGATGCTTTCATGTACGGCTGTGTATTCGGGCCACAAAAGATACAAAAAAAAGCAGTAAATTTCTGTCGAAAAACTTTTTAATTTCTAAGCTCTGAAAATAAACGTTTGTGTTTTCTAGCAAATTTTTGACTTTGAAAGTTTTTTCCAGAAAACTTCTGACATTGATCTCAAAATTTTGAGTTAACAACTTAATCTTTTTTTTTTTTAACTAATTTTTGACTTGGAAACTGAAATTTCCAAGTTTCTTCTAGAAAATCACTGAAATGAATCTAAAAAAATTTGAGTAGTTTTTCTAGTAAATTTTAATTTAAAAAAAAAATTTTTTTTTTAGAAAAAATCACATCTCCAATTTTTCTGAATTGTTTTCTAGTAAATTTTTGGTTTTTGGAATTCAGAAACATCAAATTTTTAAAGATCGTGAGATTTTAATTACATTTCTGTAATTTTGCCCCTTAAGATCAAATGTTTTTTGTTTTCAAGCATTTTTAAAGATATTAATTTTAGAGAGAGAAGAAACTGTTTAAAGCAACAACCTGTTTTGTTTTGATGTAATGTTCTCATCTTAAATGGCTACAAGCAGAAAAGTATTATAATTAAAAAATAAAGGCTTGAAAGAATCAGTTTGTTTAATTAATCTCCATTATGTGTTTTATTTATTTATTTTTTGGTGAAATTAGTTGAAACATTCAATAGTATTCTGATTTATTGAGATGCCTTTGTTTTATTTGTTGGGTTCTTCTTTAGTTTTAGTTTTTTATTTTCTAAATGCTGTAATCCTGTAGAGAAATGAGATTCATCATCGCTCCTGGAGGGATTTCGGTAGGTTTTATTTATTCAGTTTCACTCTTACTTCTAATTTGTCTTTTATTAATGCAGGTTGGATTATTCGAGATCCCAAATTCATCTTTAAGAGGGATCTGTTCATGCAAACACTGGATCACACAGCTGATAAAATAAGACCAGTGATGAAG
Organism: Phalloptychus januarius; assembly: GCA_902982915.1. Classification (NCBI taxonomy): domain Eukaryota; kingdom Metazoa; phylum Chordata; class Actinopteri; order Cyprinodontiformes; family Poeciliidae; genus Phalloptychus; species Phalloptychus januarius. The sequence goes on along the minus strand of CADWAE010000242.1, from coordinate 2,156,383 downwards.
ATGTGAACCATATGCACCATAAGCAACAGCAGATGTCCTCCTGCCACTTCCAAATAAAGGGAGAAATATGAATTCACTGTTTAATTTGCTGTTTTAAACCAAAACAAGCACGTCTGATCATGTAAATGAGTCTGACGAGACCTTAAAGAGAAATAACGGTAATTTCAGTCGAAACAAACTCCTCCAGAAGTGTAAGTCAACACAGTGGTAAAAAGTTCCCGGATTTCCCCAGTCAGCTGGGTCTCAAATTATCAACATGTCCAAACCAAACGGGAACACGCAGTATAGATGGAGGAAAACATCAAACCAATCTGTTATGAAAATAGAAATTACACAACAAAAAGAAATGGAAGACAGATGGACAGAAGCAGCAGTCGACCGCTAACCAGAGGAAAACAAAGTTCCAGAGAGCTGAAGCGGCAGAGTCATGATGATGGACCGAAAACTGGGATTTAGTGGCAAATCCGGAACGTTTGATTGAGGAGATGAGATCCACAAGTAATTGATTGATTATTATTCCTATTTGGTGACGATAAAATCATTTTTTTTATGGGTAGTAACGTATTTGTCCTTTAAGAATATTAAAAGTCTAATGTCAACTCAGTGGCGGCCAGAAGCAATCTGGATCTCAGTCCAGATGAAAATTTATGATGGAAACTAAAAAAAAAACATGGTGCTTTTAAAGAGACTTTATCCTACAGAGCTGATCTATCAATACCAACATGAGAATATTGTTTTTCATTTAGCAAAGTCCTCAAGGAATCCAAGCCAGGGAAAGAAATGGAATGGCTTTTAGCCACCCGAGTCCATCTTTTAATCTGAAAAAGATTTCAAAATAGTTATTTATGTTGTGTCTGTAATATTTTTATTGACAAAATAAGACTGGTTAAAACTACCATGTTTTAGTAGATTTCTGCCTACTTGAGATTCACAGATGAGCAGAACATTTGCATATTTGCGTGATTTTCTTACATCATATTTAAATTATTCCACCGAAAACGTAGCTTGGGAAATACCTGCACGCAATGCTACTTGATAGATAGACTTTATTAATTTCATTTGGTGTTTCAACCCAATATTTCTGTGTGGAACATCGTCTATTAACCGCTAGAGCTGGAACCTGCAGGCGCCATGATGAGCACGCATTGAGTCACGTCAACAACACTAAACCGTTCCGGTGTGGTAGAAGCGTGAATCCGTCACAAAAAGGTTTTATCGCCCTTATTTCATTTTTTTTTTAGATTTTTTTTTTTAGATTTCAGATTTCTGCAAAATGAAGTCTTTAACGTTGATAGCTGCTTTAAAGTAACTTAAAAATGAATCAAACATGAACCGGAAGTTTTTTGGCTTGACCGCAGCGGCGGATGTTGAGCAGAAGTTGTTGCTGTCGGTACGTGAGTAAACGTCTGTTTAGCCGTTAAAACGGCACATAATGTGTTTTCAGCTAACCTGTTATACATGACGAGACGAAAAGAATACATAGAAAATAAACTTTATTTGAGGGTCGACTTACATTCTCGTTGCAGCAGGATTTTATCAGTAGAGATTAGTAATACGTAGCTTTTATTGTGATAATCCACTTCCGCTAATTTTCACAGTAGCTAAATATTTAGCTAGGAACCTAAATATTATGCTAGCAAGCTAAATATTTGGCTCGATCTAAATATTTTGTTTGAAAAAAAAAATTTGTTTGAAAATTGTTTATTTTAAAAGTTCAATATTTAGCTTGTAAAATAAATATTTAGTTAGCAAGTAAAATATTTAGGCCGCGTTGCTTGAGGAAGTTGATGGTTGGGCTTACATGTCACCTGCTTTTTCCGGTTCACTGGGTTTTGTGAAGTCCACAGTAAACGTCTTGTTTCCATCTACTGACAAACTTTATGGAGATGCTGATTTTATTTTCCAGATACCAACAGCTGGTTCAATGACCATGGCGCTCCTGTTCTTGATTGGCCAGCAAACTCTATAAGCTGTTGTCAAGATGAAGATGAGGGATCCAGAGCCAAGAAGGCAGGTGACCTGAGACTATCAAAGCAACCTGGACTCCCGTTACACCTATGCAGAACCACAGGCCAAGGCGAACTGATGCACTAATTCATGCAAGAGAAGCCCAACCAGGTACCATGGAGATGTACATACTTTTCAGAAACCAGACATTTGTCCTTAAAACATCAGTTTTGGCTGGTCTAAATTTCTGAGACATTTAAATTTAGACCAGCCAAAATTATGGCTTTCTTTGAAAGCCATAATCATAATTATAAAAAATGCTCATAATCATAAAAAATGCAAACGATGACTGGCAAGAAATATTGCATATTTATGCAACATTCAAATTTGTTTGAATCTACTAGCACACACAGATATATGACTACATATATAGTTTTCTGAATGTTATGTTTGAAAGGTTTACTTTCCAGCTGTGATTTGCGGCGTTCCCAGCAGGCCAACCTAGAGGCATGCAGACGGCTCAGCGAACGGGCCATATTAAAACGTCGCTGCTATAGCTTGCTAAAGCCATGCTAAAACTGGAGTAATACAATCAATCAATCAGTCATCTCCTGACTTCACAGCGCAGGAGAGCTCTGCAGGAATGCTGCTAAGCTGCAGATGTACCAGCCAAATTACTCCAGAGGGGAATTACCAGGCCATAAATCCAGACGTCAGAGAGGATGGCTGCAGCTTATTTCACGGTAAAGAAATCTGAGTTGTTTTTTATGGTTTTGGGATGTGCTGATTTTGTCTTCATTCTGGTGTGATTTAAGCCAAAGATTAAATCATATATATACCTTAAAATGCCACAGTTGGTTGATTCCTTGAATATGGTGCTTCCTTGAATATGTTATTAGGTCTACAACCTATATATATATAGATATATATCTATATATATATATATATATATATATATAGATATAGATATATATAATTGTGCAATTATACAATTGATTGCGCAACCATTCATGTTTGAAAAGCTGAAGTTGTGCCTCTTGTACAACCAACAAGAATGCAGCGAGCAGTTTCTGGATTGTAAGTCAACAACTGAACAGTTGTCTTTTCCAGCAGCCATTGTAAAGCACATAGAGCAGTAAGACCAGCTGACCAAACGTGTCATAAGTCTGCTGGGGTTGATTAGTAACGGGCTGAACTCTACTGGGGTTGCTGTTTTGTGACATTACATTCAGGAGGCTTCTGAAGAGATTTATTTTTCAGACATCAAAAATCAAGAGTATTGGCAAAAAAAACCCTGGGTGTTTTTTTTTGAAGCGCTTGGGGTTTTTTTAGAAGCAGTAGCGACCCAAATGGAAGTACAAAAACATGTAAAATATAAATTTTGCATAAGTTCCTTTTAATACTTTTTTGATGTGTTATTTGTTTGTATTTTTTCTATATTTTGTAAATTTATGATCAAATAATGGATTGTATTCTTGGATTATATTTTTAGAAGCAGCAGAGACCCAAACAGAAGTACAAAAAAAATATGCATAATGTGAATTTTGCATAATAGATCCCCTTTAAAATCTGGTTATGATAAAGTTTGAAGCCAGCTCTTGTTCTGCCTCCTTATTCATAAATCGGAAGCATGCCGAGTTATAATTCGGGGTGGATTTCAGGAACATTCTTGCTGCTGCAAACAGTTTCAATTTGTAATGTAATTGTGCTGTAAGTAGCAGACAAACAACAGACACACAGTCTAGTCAACACAACACAGTAACCACTGGCACCAGCTCGCTGGCAGGTGCTGGGAGTCATTATTGCTAATTAAGATGTATAAATATGCTGTCTGGCACTTGACTTCTCATTTGCAGAGGGATGGGTTTTTCCCCCCACCCATCAAACTCAAAAAGCGCCAAGGTAGACAAGGTGAGGGCATGCGGTTCTGGTCGCTGCAGTGTGTGCTCTGTGGGCACACTTCAGCTCAGCTGGCAAACATCTGACTGCTGCCGGCGGCTGCCAGCAGCTAAACAAGCCCAGGTTTGAGGGGAGAGAGTTGCACGTTTGGGCTGAGCTTTGCAAAGTCTGCCAGTGTGTTGGAGTGACTGGTTCCCCTTTCACAGCTCCTCTTTGAACTGGTGGCTTCACAGATGATGACAACAGCCAGATAAGAGTTAGAGCTGCAGGCTGATGTAAGACATGATGCCTGTGGAACCTGTCGGCCCGCTTGTTAAACAATTCAAATCACTTACACCATCTTTGCTCAGTCTGACGCCTTCGGATCAGCTGATCTTCAAATCGGCTGATTCTCATTGAAGAATAGAGATGTTGGATTGTCTGTTGTTAAGTGAAAACAATCCCTAAATACATATTTAATTTAGATGTTAAACCTTTTATAAACAGCAAGAAAGCAAGAAAAGTAAAGCAGAATTTTCTGGATTTATAGAAAACGACTCTTTAATCTAACTCTGGTTTGTTTGTCTGGAAAGTCTGTTTGCTTTGGGAGGAGTGAATATGTAATCGACTAATAAAATTAACTCTGGTCTGCCTACAGACCTCGCTCTTGTAGCTGCTTGCTAATTGCTGCTGGCTAGTCTGAAGGAGCAGAGTTTTGCCCAGCTGATTGATTGCCATGGGAGCTTAAAGTATTTATAAAACATTCTTCTCAGAATCAAGGCTACACTCCAGAGATGTTTCTGATGAGGAACATTATAACATGATGTAAAACAAAAAAAGAAGTTGATTTTACGGAACACTGTCCATTTAAATTACAAATTCAAACTTAAAATTTGATTTGAATTGGTTGGGAAAAACTTTTCCGATCCATTCAGCCACACAGCCTATCACCGTATCAGACTGTGCTGGCCCTTCCCCAGCCTCCTCTGTTTTTAAAATGTCACATAGCGGCATGAAGACCCGTCAAACCGTAAAGCTGGTGAGACGCGGGCCTGCCTCTGTGGACTCCTTTGTGCGGGGTGTAAAACACTTCCAATTTGCAAGTGAGATGAGTTGTCAGGCTGCGCAGACATGCAGGTGGCTCAATTTGTCTCCCTGTTTTGTTATGGCTGAAGTTGAGATTCCTGGCAAAGCAGTGGTGAAGTCCCAGCTGAGCCTGCAGCTCTGGGAAGTGCTGCAATTAATTATCTCGTCCAAGTTTTGACATGCTGTCACTCCCTCAGAGAGACGGCGCTGACGGCTTTATCCCCCTGAATGTAGCAGCGGGGCCGCCGTTCAACTCCTCGACAACAAGAAAAGATGCTTTGACATTGTTGATAAAACTTTCTGAAGAGAAAAGAGAAGCAGCAGCGTTCAGACTGAGAGCTTCACTTAACTTTCATGTGATGTTTCTATTTAAATGTTGGTAAGACAAACAAATGAGACATTACGGTAATAGCTTGTGACATTTTGCTATAAATAAAAATGTGTTCTCCGCCTCCCTGACAGAACAGCGACTGCCAAATCAAGAATCAACCCGAGCATGTAGTTTAAAGGTTCATTCTGCCTTAAATAAACTCCAGTTTGTTTGGCTAGAAGGTTTGGTTCGTTTGGAGAGGTGAGAATGTGTAATTGGACAAAAAACAAACTCTTGTCCGCCTACAAACATTGGTCTCAGTTCGATTGAAGTGGATCTTTATGTGGTTCAAATGCATATGTGGACCAGAGGCCGCTCCAAAAGCAGGAAGTGGACTAGAGCGCAGGGCATTGTGGGTAAATACAACCAAAACAAACATGCTAGTCCATTTTTGTTTTCATTTTGTGTCAAAAAAAGATGTGCTCAGTGTCTTCTTCAGTGGTTTTGGTGCAACGCCACCATAGGCGAGGAGGGGAACAAGTTTTTCAATTAGTTTGGATGGCTTGAGTCAGTGTGATGTGATACTGCACCCACAGAAAATGTTTCAGTTTTGGTCTCCAGACGATGAGGAAAGCTACAGAAGGTTGAAAAAGTAAAGACTTTTTATTGTAAAAGCGCCCAAATGCCTTTATTTCTTTGTGTTTAAGTTGTATGATACAGTAATTAAATACTAAAGGCAATAATTAAATAACTAGGAGTCGTATTGTCTTCCTGAACGGGTCGAGGGACAGCGTCCGTCACGAAGTTGTAAAGCTCGGCGCTGGTCCGTTTAGGGGGCATGAGTTTGGGACATGCAGTCCCCTCTCTTCGAGCGCTGAACCAGAACCAAGTGGAGTGAGGCTGACGGGCCACAAGAGCACCATTGTTCTTCGCATTAATCAAACTGAGGAAGGGCAGGTAGCATTTCTGCAGCCCACCCTACATGCAAACCCTGCCAACCTCCATGAATGGGCTGCTTTTTTAGCTGGCAGCGATTGGCCATCGGAGCTCCGGGAGGATGTGTGTCTGTTTAATTAGTCTGATGAGCTCAGCGGAGTTTATGTGCAGTGTCGGACACCAGGTATTAACCCCTTGAGTTTGACCCCATGAGGGGGGTGGCCGACCTCATTCTTGACATCTCCTTCTTTCCACTGTTCTCGCTTTTCTCCTCTTCATTAGAAAACCGCAGATTAAATGGGGGCGGGAAAAATGCAGGCAGGAACAGCAGTGAACTGGCTCAACTTCAAGCTCTGCTTTTTGCCTTCCTCTTTCAGATGAAGTGAAATATTAATGCTGATACTTCCCATGATGGAGCAAATTGGATAAATTAAGGAGATTTCCTCCGCTTTTAAAAAGTATGACAAAGTAAACACAGGAGTAGATATTTGGCCTGTAGAAACATTATGTAAAAACTGTCCTACAAAGCTCCAGTTAGCATGAATTTGTTTGGCTAAATTAGCTGGAAAAATCCCATTACTTTTAAATTTGTGGCAGCAGGTTGTGTAGAGGGTAGAAAAACAAAGTATCAGACAAAACAAGAAAGTTTGGCTGGAAGAGTTACAGACTGTTGCTATAGCAACATGTCAAATAAAGTTTATTTGCATTGGCCATGTTAGCACAAGTTAGCAGCTTTAAAATTCTAGCTTCTGTTACTGCACAGACCTAAACACAAATGTTTTATATAGTTTACAAATTCTTAAAACATAACATAATACAAAAAAGGAATCATTTTGACACCCTTTTTAACGGACGTTAGCATAGCTTAACCTTTGGTGCTAACTAAGCTAAAAAGCAATTACAGTGGAGTTTGTTGTGTGAATACTTACTTTCACAAAATCTAAACTATTAGCTATTACTAACACACAGTTTGTCATAAATTTCTAAAGGACAAAAAAAATGACAAGTTTAAAACTGCTTTTAGCTGCACCCCTAGTATCCAAGTTAGAAATCTCTTTAAAGCTAATGCTTAGAGCAGAGGTTTATTAGTACAGTTTATCTACTAAACATTTGGTGATAAATCTACTGCTGCCTTTCCTCTAAACATTATTCTCAGCTCTTGCTGCCATCAACTTTGTGTTTTAAATGCAGCAGCAAATGAGGAAGGTGTGAAATGAAGCATCCCTAAAGTTATAAAGCAATTCCCTGAAAACACTGTTCTTATCTAACCACTAAACGGCACACTGAGAACCCTGATTTCCTCCTCTGTTTACCATAAACAGCCATTGAAATGACGCAGCGCTCACTCACAGGCGGCTGCCTTATATAAACGCTGCATGCGGGAGCGTTAGCATCACCCAGGGGCTTTGCTTTCTAATTCATTTAACCACAGCTGTGTTTTCCTAACAGCAGCAGCTCACAATTAAAAGGCATGAAAAGATACGAAAACATTCTTACCATGCCTGACACACTTTCCACAAAGGTGAAACAACCACTTTAGGCGCAATCACAGCTTAGGATCCTTCATCGGATTATGCACTTTATTAGTTCAGTGGAACAAACAAAAGCACTTCAGGGGCATCTACGTCGGGATTACGATGCTTCCTCTGCAGAGGATGGCATCTTTTTATTGAAGGTAATTAATTATGGGAACAAAAAGGTTGTGTCGTTTGATGACTTGCAGAAAAACTCAGACCTCTGAGCTGTAAACTTCACTGTGAAACACAAACACAAAGTAAAGCTTAACTGGGAAACAGGAGGAAAATAATACAACATTTTTAACAAATAGAAATCTTGAAAAGGCCATTAAACTTTCACAGATTTAGAAACTCTTTGCAGTTCTGAATGGAGAGCATCTGTGAATATGAGATTATCCCGTGGATTTAGGCCTACACTTTGACTAGGCCGTTCTAACACATTGTAGTTGGATATTTGTCATATCGTTTATCATTTATTGTCAGAAATTTCTCAAGAAAAATATTTTGACTTATTGTTAAGATAAATTCCAGCTAATGATGTTTAAACATCTAAAACTCTCTGTATTGTTGGGATTGTCATTTTTACTCCATTGTTTGTTCAGTTAAAGTGTCAATAAATGTTACATTTTGACAACATAAATCACACTTCTTCATGTAACCAGTGTCATAGTGGAAGTATCGGAGTTTTGCACTTAGATTTGACTTTATCCGGCTAAATCCTGACTTTATCCTGACATAAGACAAAACTAACTTACAAGTAGCTTTTCATCAAAATGTAGGAGCTTGTTTCCTTAATATTGATGGAAACGTTCTTGTTCTACTAGCAGATTGTTTCACTTATGACAAGATATTTTTCCCATGTTTTAAATGAAATAATCTGCCAGTGCAACTCGAGCTTTTCATCAGTATTGAGGAATTATTTACTTAAGCTGATATATCTTGATAAAAAGTAACTTATTAGTTAGAAATAAGTTTTGTCTTATTTCAGGTGTACTAAGGTATTTACAGTAGTAAGTTGACAAAATGTACTAATTATTAACTCGAGCTCTGATATCTTACAGAAAAGTTAGTTTTGTCCAATTTTAAGTTTGCTGAAAACTAGACTAAAACTACTTGGTAAGATTTTGTGTTTCCACAGTTACACTTCACAGTAGTAGAGAAATACCTCTGTTTGTTGAAGCCTGTGGTTTTAAGGTATCTCAGTGATTTTTGCTGTAGCGGTGACGTCCACTGATGACTTATGGTAATGATTCAGTAAAAAAGCGTCTGCTGTAGTTCCAAAAATGTCTGATTTGTTAAACCGCCTGGCAAACACTTAAAGGTTCGTGTGGATTTTCAGAGGATTACTCCAGGAGGGCATCCTATAAGAACATTAGACAGGCGGCTGTGTATCCGAGAGAAAGTTAAGGCAGCAATTTATCGGGATGACGATTCCAATCTGCGCCTTAAATCATTAAATTGTGCAGATGATCTAATTTTCGTGTGAGCAGAACAAGCCAGGACCGAGTCCCAGTTTCCTTCCAGAGAGTAAATCAGGCTCCGGGTTGTGTTTATTAATATCACCCTTGGTACTGAGGGAGTGGAGAACAAAGAGCCCGAGTCACAGCATGTCAACTCTGCAAAAGCCAGTGTTTGCTGCGCCCCCTCTGAAAACACTTTATTAATTGGATTTAGATATTTGCAAAATGATCTATTTAATGGGATTACCACTCGTATAATGATCTTATTTATGAGGGAAGCAATCCAAGCTTTGAGGCAGGGCTGATAATGCATTTCCAGCTCTTTGGCAGTTAATGTTGTGTTACAAGGGGAGATAAAGTTGAAGTCTGGTTGTAAACGAATAGGTGAGCGAGTGGCGGTGAAATGGAGCCGGAGCGGTCGCACTTGCATTCCAGAGGGCCGACTGGACCCGCGTCCCGCTGAACTCCTCACAAGTTCAAGGCAGATGCAGAGAGCGAAGGCGGAGGGATTGGAGACAGATAGCCGGCCTCTTACTCCCACCTCTGCAGCATAATGGCCCTTTCTTACATCTTTATCCACCTCAGTATCTCGCCGAAGCTTTTACCGACCCGGCCGCAGGAAGAGTGTCCAGCGAAAGTTTGATTTAATCTCAGCGGCGGGAGTATTAATATCAGCGGGGATATTTGCTGTTGTTTACCGTCGCTCATGTTTGCCAAGATGTTTAAGCTGCTGGATGATTTCCCTCATGGAGGTTTTAGCTTCGTTTGCCACTAATGCAAAAAAAAAAAAAGTGTATATGTAAATGTATGTCTTTTCTGCAGACTTTCACATTTCCATTTCAATGTAACACTTGATTTATATGTGCTTAAAAAAATAGGTTCTAATCTTTTACTTTAAAAGGATGTATTCTCCAATGAGATTATGTTAATAGACTGCAATTTGCATAAAACGGTTGGAAATATTAAACCAGATTAAAAATTCTGAATATTTAAGAGTTTTATCCGCGCTGTTAGTCAACAAATATATTCATTTTCCTGCAGAATATTAGAGCCTAAATGTGACACTCTGAAGGAAAAGAGAAAGGAACATAAAGCTGAGCAGCAGCATTGAAAAAACACAAAATCTTACACTTTCTGCACAATCTGGTGTAAATATCTTGCATATTTAAAGCTGCATCATGTACATTTTATTTAAAAATTATTTTTTTAAATATTTATTAAAACTATCACTTTGACAGATAATCTGTGAAAAAATTGACTTCCTCCACCTCCTTCCTGAGCTGCTATTACCAACATGCCCAAAAACAACCAATCATAGCCAGGAGGCGGATCTTATCGCTGTCAATCAACTGTGTTAACACGCTGCTAAATGCGACATTAAGCACATTCAACTCAACGTTACAGGAAAACCGTTAATCAGCCATAATTGGTGGCTGTGCTAACTAGCCTAACCATTCAGGCTGTATCACAGCAGAGGGATAGGGAGCGTGACCACAGCGTGTGATTGACAGCGCTAAACCCCGCCTCCTGGATCTGATTGGGTGCTTCTAGTTAGCACTGGGAGTTTTCACAGATTATCTGCCTCATATTACACTGGCACATCACGGTGACAGTTTTAATATGTTTGTTATAAACTGCTGCTTTAAAATAAGGTAAAAGTAACTTTTCATCCAGATAAGCTGATTTGTTTTAAATCTGTAATTCCTAAAGTTGTTTTTTTGGCTTATATCTTGCTGTAAGCCAAAAAAATCTTACTTTTTTATCAATATTTACTGAAAACAAGCTTCTACGTTCTGTTGAAAAGTTACTGCTTATTTTAATTGTGTTTGAAGTGTAATACGATATTTGCAGTAGATTCTCGGTCAGATCTTGTGTCTTTGCAGTGTTCTTGTTTTCTTAGCGACCCGTTTGTGCGGCTCGGCCCGCAGCGGTTCCAGGGTCTTTGCAGCATTAGTTTCAGATGAAGGCGGAGGCACAATGTGAGGCCGGCTACTAAGAGCGCCTAACAAGCCTCCATTCAGGACATTAATCTGCAGACAAGTGTCTTTTTTGTGTCTGAGTCTTATTTTCATCGCCATCAGTTCAGAACACAGATTGAAAGTGATTCAGGTTTTGCTCTCAGGTTCCTTCAGATCTGCAGCTTTTCAGTTGACCAACCAGGAGACATACGCTCACATGCACACATCGCCTCATTCTGGACTTTTAATTACTTATTTAAACGGATCTTTTTCTTATGTGTCATAACTATACAGCATACAACTCCAATTAATTCTTAAAACCTGGTGTTAGGACGGATTTAACCGTCTGGATCTGATGAAGCCGTTAAATTTATAAACTTTTGTTGATTACAAAAAATACACAATAAATTTTTTCTTTTTGATGTTTTCATCAAATTATTTAAAATTCTAAACGGCACATTTAATAACTTAATGAAGTGCACCAGTTAGTGTTTATACACAGAAATTTTAAACTTAATAGTTTTCCACCAAAGTCTGTATAATATGTTGCAGAGAACAAAAGTAATATAATCATTTATGCATTGCAAAAACCCAAAATCCTTCCAACTGGTCTAGTTTCTAGTGCAAATATCTTATCATAGTTGAAATTAGACAAAACTAGCTTATAAGATACTTTTCAGTAAGATATAGGAGCTTGTTTTAAGCCAATAATTCATTAATCTTCTTTTATTCTTTTTTTTTTTACTTTTTTAAATCAATATTTAAGAATTATTGACTTAAATCAAACTCCTTGATTATGGATTATTATTGGCTCCTTGGTTATTTTTAAGCTAGTTTTGTCTTATTTTAAGTGTAGTGAGATATTTGGTAGACAGAAATACTTAAGATATTGTATTTTTGCAGTGTAGCTAATTGTTTCTGCTAATATTAGCTAATATTTTAACATAATTGTTGAAAAAAGACTCAAAAGGACTTGAAATTTTAAATTTCAAGTGCAGATAAAGACTTGGTAATACTTTGTGTTTTTGCAGTTTAGCTAATGTTTCCTGCTAATATTAGCTCAACACATAGAAAACCATAAAGAACTAAAGGAAAACCTGAGTAATTAAACCTAGAAACACACATAAATCTCAGCATTAAGTCGCAGTTTTCATGCTTCACCACCTTCCGGTCCAGAGCTGGACGCGACTCGGTTGTTTTTGCGTCTCTGTTACTCGTCCCATTCGGATCTGATTCTGCCGCTCCTCGTGGCGCTCCGCTCTCTTGGCAGAGAGGATCCCATCTTCGCCCCGAGGCTCACACATTTAAACACTCATTTATTTATTGGTTTATTTGAATAGCTTCGCCTTTGTGAACTTTGAGACGTTTTTATTTCCGTTTTGTCTCGCTACAGATTCGGTCTGATGTTTCTGGCAGCCGCCGGTCGGGTGACAGCGCTGCTGGTTTATGGCATGGAGCTGAGATTATCATCGCAGTGTGTCTGCGGATAGCTGGGTCAGGAAGACCCCGTGTTACATTAGGCCGAAGCCTGACATCCCGCCTTAAAGTTGTGAGGCTTTAATCGGCTGCAGATGGCTCCTTTCTGCTTTATCGGCGAGTTATTGCTTTCTAAATAATTGCCCATCAGATTAGTCTGAATGCTTTTATGAACCCTGCCAATCTGACCTGCACTCACTTTCACATTAAGCGTATTTGCGATATTGCGTGTGTTTTGATGTTCCTGTATTGTTTACGTGGATTTACGACGTGCCGCTGACTGAGGTCACCGTCGTGTGAGAGATTTATGGGATGCCCACCAGGCTCTGCCGTTCGGACTCCGTCAATCATGCCCGCCGTTTATATTGCGCTGTCGGATCAGACGCGTCTCTCCGTGACAGGCAGTTGTTCGGGTTTGGAGGCTATCACCACATTTATCAGAGTCACAAGAAAAATTTGTGTTTCTGTAACTTTACTGTTGACTGTAAATGTCCTCTGGTCTACAGCTGTTTGATTCCTTCACTAAAAACTAAAGTCAGAGCACATTTAAGGCCTTGCCTCTGAAAAATACAATAGAATATATAATCAAGTGTTTTTGTTTAGCATCTATTGAAAATATCTCTGTTCCTTCTTCTCCAAATGTAAACAGAAAAGGAGTGGCATCAGGTTTTAGCGTTCGGAGGATTTCTCTTGTTTTTGGTTAAAAATCATGAGCCGTTTCTCCCGCTTGGGTTAGCGGCGCCAGCGCCAAGCTAGCACATTTCACTCTGACCTCATATGTCAGGAAAATAAAACGCTTCAGACTCGACTTGTTCCCTCAATACTTGTTATTTGACTTGGACTTGTAATCTGAGACTCAGTTTTTTAAAAGTTTTGGGAGATGCTATGTATTTTTGATCAGGTTTCTAGCAAGGATCTGTAGAATACTTCAAATAAGACAAAATAAGACAAAACTAACTTATGAGTAACTTTTAACCAAGGAACAGGAGCTTGTTTTAAGTAAATAATTCCTTAATATTGTTTAAAAAAAGTTTTAGTTCAGTTGGCAGATTATTTCCCTTATAACAAGACATTCTTCCATGTTATCAGTTAATGTTTCTTTTAATAAAACTAGCACTTCTTCGAAATAATGAAATTATTTACTTAAAATAAGCCTCCATTTATTGCTAAAAAGTTATGTGTCAGTTTGTTTGTCTTATTTTAATTTTATTAAGATATTTAATCTAAAAATTAGACCAAAAATACCTGATAGGATTTTGTATTTTTGCAGTGAATTATGTGTTAGCGCAAAAAAGTGCAGAGATCTGTTGATTTTGATTGAGGACTGACGGATGTAACTTAGCAGTATACAGATAAAAACTGCCAAGAAAATATTCTAGAGGGCCGAATTTGGCCCCCGGGCCTCGAGTTTGACACCTGTGATTTGAGCTGACTGAATTCACTCAGTTTTCCTTCCAGCTCAACTTTCCGTTTATTTATCCCATAAAATCCTAGTGAAAGTTGGGGTGGTGTGAGCCCTTCAGTGCAGCGCCTCGTCCAGGTGAAGTCGTCTGCTTCGGCTCGCCGGCGGCGGCTCGCCTCGTCAGGCGCTTTGTTTGTGAGCGGTAGGCGTTAAGCGTTGTGTTGTGGTGGGCAGAGACAGTCAGCGTCTCAGATCTACTGTATGAATAAAGTCATATTGTGAAGTGTGTGGGCTGATATGCTTGGCAGTCAACCCTGACAAGTAGATTAGCTCTTTACTGGGCCACCTCTGAATGGCGTTACACACACGACTCGCAGCGCGACATATCAAACATCTAACGCCCAGCGCCGCAGATGAAAGCACATCAAGACGTGAATAAAAAATAAATAAACTGCGCCATGTTACGTGGCTTCTCCAAAGCTGCAGCGGTTAACAGGAGTCAGAAATTGGCATGTCTAAAAAGTGGGATAATGATTATAAATGTGACAGGCTGAAAACTAATTACAATTGTCTCACTGTGTTTTCCAATAATGCCTCGAACATTTCTATAAAACTCATTTAAATCTTCCACAAGTCCAAAATTCAGCTCTTGCTCTCAAGCCATTTGGCACATTTTTCTTCAGTTTACATTTAGAGAGGATTAGCTGAAGAGCTGAAAATAATCATGCCAGATGTCTGCTGCTGCAGCAGCGCGGAGACTGCCTCCCCGGTGGGCATTTCTTCCTTTTTCCTTGACTTTTTATCAAAAAAAAAAACCCACTCGGGGATCCTGGTAATGCAGCGCCTCATGTTGTGAAGCCGTGTACGCAGACTGGATATCATGTCACATTTTACTATAACAATGAGGAGGGAAGAAAGTAAACCCGCCCTTTCTGCTTGTGTGAATGTAGGAAGAGCTACGGTCTGTTTATAACCAACTTAAACAGACAGAGCGCAGACTTATGGAGCAAACAGGTTCAAACGCTCAGACCACATCTGTATGCTCAATAAAAGCCACTGTAAATGTGAAAAACATCAAGATTTCATAGATCCTGATGATGGAAAACGTAAAAGTGGATAATTAACGGAGCAGTTATTAGCGGGGGGACATTTCGCCGTGGCGTCCCTCGTTATTCTGGGGTTTTCTTTGACTGTGTGCAGTGTTTTGGGGTTTGTTTTGCAGCTTTAATGAGCTCCTCTGGAATGCCGCGTCTCCCACATGTCTCACAGAGGGCGGGTCCATCTTATTGCTGCCACATGTTGGGCTCCTATAGTGACTCTTCCAGGCCTGTGTGGTCAGCCAGTTCAAAGCGCCCAGCCTCATTTGTTATACAACTTCATGTAACAACAAGCCGATGCTTCAGTGGTCTGCGGAGGCAACAAAAGAGCGCCGCCACTCTTTTCCCTTTGTCCCAACCGGCTCTGCCCTCCGAGTCTCTCAGATCATCTGTTTCTCTAATTAGCATGCGTGCTGGACAGTATGGGGGTACTGCGCCGAGATGCGCTGCAGAAATCCTTCATTTGGGCTCCTTTCAGTGTTTGAACTCTGACAGTAATGTTTGTGGTGTGGTAGTAGTCGATCACTGTCACCGGCTGAGTGGTGCGCCGTGCCGCATATGGCAACAATCTGACATGCCGGTCCGGTCTGGAGGTTTTGAGGGACTAGGTGTTAGCTCCCCGGATCAGGCCGTCCCCATCAATTCTTCTGCAGATGATCCTGCAGACGACTTGGCTGCAGATGTGCAGTTTGGTGATGGGACTATCAGCACGGACACCTTAAATATCACTCAGCAGATAGTAATAGAAATATTTCTGCTTGGTAAGCAGTGGGCAAAGTAGCCAACAAATATTACTCATGTAAGAGTTACTTCTACACATCTTCACTCAAGCAAAAGTCAAAAGTAGCCTTCAAAGTAACTGATCATTTAATATTTAAGAATTACAACATCAGATGGACTAAATTATAAAGTTAAGTGGAAATTTTGGTATTTTAAGGACCAAAATGACAATAATTCATATGAATTCAAAATATCAAAATCAGGAAAAAGAAAGTGTTTCCACATGAGTTTCTTTCAATAAAAAACTGATGAAACTTGAACAAAAACTGCAGGCCTGTGTTTGTGTGGTGAATTTTCATTCAGTGGATAGAGAATCCAGAAAGTTTTCTACTTTTACCTGAAGTAAAAGTAGAAATGCTTCGGAATAAAATTACTCAAGAAAAAGTAAAAAGTAGGAAAAGAAAGTATTTATCCAGTTGCTAAATATTTAGCCCGAACATTCGGAATCACATAAAGACAGTTACACAATCAGTCTTCTAACAGCAAGATCTAGAGAAACTCATCCATGAGTTTGTCTTTTATCTTGCTCACAACTGAAGGTGGCCGTTACCATAGCGATGGAGACACACTGAGGAGGACGGAGTAGCCAATAATTACACTGAAGAGTGGAACTACTTCAACCCACTTTTACTCAAGTAGAGTAATATGCTCTCTTTAGCTATAGCTAGAAAGCCAAACGCAAACTGGATATGCTAGGAAGAGAAGCACAAAGCTGCTGCCAAGAGCCACACAAAATCCCAGGATTTTTACAGTTTTGGTCCCTGAGTTTATTTTGTATGTCTCTTGTGATTTAGGTCTTAAATTTCATCCCTGAAGCTCTTAAAGAAGTCTTACAAAGTCTCTGAGTTGGTGACACCTGCATACACTTTCTTTAGTACCTTATAATTCACCCAGTAGCTTTAGCAGTTGAAGTAATGTGCTCTCTTTACTCAAAACTAAAATTGTTAAAGTGGGCCAAATTAGTGGCGGGTCATGAACCAACCAGCACCACCACTCTCTGCAAATAACCTGTTTATCCTTTTTTATTTTTGAACACATTAATTCTCCGGAGATGTTTTCAGCTCTACCAGGCTGCCGAGTCTTCGGGGACGAGGTCCAGTGCATGTGCTGGCTAGTAGGCCATTTGCAATAATCTCCTTTTTACCGTTTAGAGGCTAATTATGTAACATTACACCTGCCTCCCTGAGCCGGGCTCTGGCGTGGGGCAGAACGAGTCGGGCTTTCTGCCCCCCACCACTCAGAGGGGTGGTTAGAGTTTCTTAATGAGATTAGCCCAAAGCTGAAATCTGCTTTGTGTCCCTTGCTATATGGTGAGATAGTGGATAAGCAGAATCAAAGCTAGCTGAGGAGGGGGTTGGATCGCTGGAAGATGCAGGCAGTCGACCTCATTTCTGCCTCCCCTCCTGCTCCCCCCTGCGTGTGACTTGGACGGGATTCGGCGCTATCACACATGACATTGTGTGCGAGCTTTGCATAGGAAATATCTTTGTCTCACTCTGGTGTTTGCTAGCTTTGGTGTTTTCGTGCTTTTCCTTTATCTGGCTGTCCAGTTTCTATTTGCTGTTGGATCAAAACTTCTCCGAATTGAGGCCAGATGGGTTGAATATTGAATTAAAAAGGAATAAAAGAAGAAGCTTTTTCTTACCAAGTCTGGGATATAAACTTGTCTAGTTGTGGTTACAGTACAGCTGTCTTTCTGTCTGCTATTTTCAAACACACTTCTAAGGCCGGGCCTAAACTCATATTAGTCAGTGACACCATAATGTGCGAGACAGAGCTACATAAAGTCAGGATTCCACCACCCACGGCAGCCCATCCACAATGGGAGCCTTTCTTCCTCCAGATTTATTAGGACCTTAATGACACTGCGACTTTCAACTTGGACAAAAGATGAAAAACCAACAGAGGACCAGAATAACACACACACACACTGAGAGAAATGTATACAAGCTTGCAAACAACTTGAGTGGAGAATTTCCAGAACGAGGGCAAATTCTCACCGAGCGATAACACGTAAATATTTTGCCCACTTGCTCCGAAATATGATGTTGATTAAGAGAGTAAAGGTGAAGGTTAGAGAAGGGCCGAGGATTAGCAGTATGGGCTGCGTCCGGGGTTAGCATAACAGCCCGGCTGCTGGGACTAGTAATAACAACAGAAGTAATAATAATCACAGACTAATTGTTTGAACCCCGTGGCTTCCTTGCAAGAGTCATATTTGTAAAGCTTAATGCCTCTTCTGTGGCAAGAAAAGGATTCAGTCGCCAGCCCTCCTTTAGAGTCGAATGTTTTTGTTCTGCCTGCTTTCTGCCCAAATGCAACAAAAAAACATGGAAATTTCATGTGAATTTTATCAGCAGTATGTTCTCAAGTGGACATTTTTTAAATTGTTTTGCATTTAAAATGTCTATCTTCATAGATAAAACTTTCTAGTTCATGTAAAATAAGAAATGTCTATCGTGGTTCATACAATAAATGTCAAAACCAATATCAGATTGGCCCTAATGAAACTCTAGTTCACATTTAAAATTTAATTTTTCTATTTTAACTGTACGTCAAAAATTTTGGTTTTAATTTCCTCTCGTGAAATTTTTGCACTTTATTGAGGAAAAATGCAAAGTTGTTTGTCATCTCAGTATTTTGAACCTATTAATGGGTCCGTCATCGTAACAAATTTTGCTGGACAATAAATTGTCCTAGAAGTGATTGCTGTAAATGATAATGTTATTTATTGTTAAAACAATTTTTAAGTAATATAATGCAAGAACACATTCGCACTGATCAATAAACTTTTAATTTTAATCAATATTTAGCACAGGAACTGGAAGACATTTTAAATATCCTAAATAAATAAACAAAACAACAGATACAACATGTTGGAGGGCAAAAAGACGATTCTTTTTCTCGCCATTTGTTGCTGCGCTGCTGCGGTAGAACAATAACTAAATGAAACCCAGAGATGTAGGTATTATTCATTTAGAGCCACAGCAGAGGGAGAAATATCGCAGAGAAACAAATCGTGACAACAATGCCACTCTATATTTCAGGATTCAGCACCAAAAAACACTCAAACTTTCCCCACACAAAGAGCAGAACATTCAGTCCGTTACAGTTTTATGTTTTTATTTATGGCATTTATTTTGATTGCTGTGGTAGATTAGCTACCGCTGCTATCAGGAAAGCTAACAGCTGTGGTTGATTAGCTAATTTAAACACCTGCTCTACTGACGGTCTGTCAGAGTTGGTGTTTAGATGTTTACACCTTTTTTATTGTATAACTGAACCGAAATACACAGAATTCTGCAGCACATTTACATGTTGCAATGGTCAAAGTCAAGCTAGCATAACTGAGCTACTTCCCTCTCTCTCCCTATTTTTTTCTAATTGTAACATTTTTCTGAAATTTGTACCCATTTGTCATAGTGTTGACAATTAGAAAATTTTTTTTTTATCTAAACTTTATGATTTAGTCGTCATATTGACAACTTGTCAGCTAAAATCAATGCTGGTGATCGTTAGCCAGCAACTTTTTGCCCCCAGGGAGCTGGGGGCAGGATGTGTGACATCACACACTACGATGTCTGTATTTATATCTGAACACTTGTTTTTCACATGTGGACATTATGCTACATATTGAATCATATTTTTAATATCTGGATTTTATACTGTGTGAAGCAAATTCATATGTTTAGTTTATTTTGTGTTTGTAAATTGGAAAAACATTCCTTATGTAAAATGCTGTTATATATCTACCACAAATACTAAAATATAAATCATCTATAAATCATTTTTTTCCATTCAACTCCTTTTACCATAACAACTGTCTAAAAGAACTTCAGATGAAAATTAGCTTGCTAAAATTAGCTTGCTAGCTCGTGCACATTTACATTGTAAGATATTGACTTATGTCTGTCGTCACTTCAAAAAAAGATAAATATTTCAGACTTTTCTTTGGTATATTCATATGTGTGACATGTAATCACATGTAAACTTCATGTTTTTTTTAAATTTTCTGTAGAATAACAAGGAGTCTGTCCTCGCTGCTGCTGTATTTACTTATCTGTAGCCGTCTACCGCGCCATCCTGTCCTTTTCTACCAGATCTTATCACTGTTTGGTCGTTTGTTGAGGGGCTAACAGAGAGCTGGAGGCCCTGCAGCCATATTCTGCAGCTACAGAGAGCTATTTGCTCTGCGTCAGCGGAGTATCCTGTCATGGAGAGAAAATCCCGTTTGAAGTATGGCCCCCGTCTTTCACAGTGACGATAATGCTCCTGGCTTTATCGTGTCCGCCGTGCAAAGCCCATGTCTTCTCTTTTGTCCGGCGCTGTCTCCCCCACTCCTGCGCACCCCCCGGCTCTCCTCTTTTGTGTCACTCTCTGTCACACTCACTGCAACGAGAACCGGTCCAAAACTCACCCCCCATCCTTCACCCGCCTCCAAGGCATGCTGGGAAGTGTAGTCAAAGCCTGGGGTTTGTTGGGTTTTGAGACTGGAACACATCAGTAATGTAGAGTTACATATAAATGGTGTTAAAATCGAGTTTGAGAAGGTGTGTATCAATAAATCAATGAATCGCATAATAAATTAAAACAAGCTGAATAATTTCTATTTGAATGATTTATTGTTTTTCTACCAAAAACTGGATGATAAGTCTTCAGTTTGGTTTTATTTTTGGAGACTTAATGATTCATTTTATTTGTTGTTTTATTTATTTTGCATATTTAAATTGTTGAAGAATTTTGCATCATCACCATTATATTTCTTGAAAATTGTCTCAAAACATTATCGTTTATCGCGATAATTTATCGTCCACCAAAATTTGCTTATGGACAGAGGATATCTTTCTTTACTGCACTGAGTCTTTGAATGGGGTAAAACCAACCATTTTGGTTTTTAAACAGTACTTGGTTTTGTTTTTTTTTTCTGAGTCCGACTCAGTTTAGTTTTTGTAAAACATTACTCCACGTCTTTTAAAATTTACACAAACCGTAATTTATTTACAGGAAAAAGTGTGTTTTGATCTTATTTACATGGTTTTTATTATTTCCAGTTCTTAGCATTTTAAATGAGATGCGATATTAGTATTCATTCGGCTCTCGCTGCTCCTAAATCCACAGCTTAAATGCAAATGCAGCGCAGTCTCTTCCATCCGTGGCTTTGTTGGCCTCTCAGAAACCTTAAGCCCGGCTCTCAAACAGAGGCCTCTCATGGCATATGCATGGCAGCGTCTTATCTGCCGCGTATCACAATGCGTCTTCTGGACATCAAATATTTAAACAGGCGCAGGAAGAAGGAGAAACAAGCCTTTTTGTGTTCCCCGCGAGAAAAACAATGAAAGTGCAAGCAGCCGCCTTTGGTGTTTTCACATCCAGCGACTGTATGATCCATATGATCCCAACATAAAGTGGGTCTCTGAACCCGCTCTCTTAAACTGTAGCAGGCATATATTACCAGGCTTAGAGCTTGGCGAGCTCCGTATCCCAAAATAGATTTCAACAATGCTCTATGAGGATGCATTAAATAAATCTGCGCTCGGCTAATCCGTGGAACAGTTCACATTTTCAAGAGAGACACTCCGGTAGGACAAAGCGCCGCTCGGCTTGCCGCGCCTTCATCTGGGGACAGACGCACATAAAGAGAGATATTTAGACAGAAGGGAGGGGAGAGAAATTCCCCACTAATGTGACAGAAAACTCTCCAAAAAAAAGAAGAAATCAGCATTGTGTGCTCTTGCACTGCAAAGCAGATTCTGTATCACCGCCTTTTTTCCCTCCACCAAGTGCAATAACTTAATCTTAAAGGCAACGTGGACACAAGGGCCATTTCGAAACACGTTGTAGATAAATGTTAATCACATTAGCATTTCCCAGACTTCCGTAAATCTCCATAAATAGCATGCTGAGGTTGATCCCTCTTTTTTTGCCCATTGAGGCAAAATTACAGCTGATGAATTGCTTTTGCCATGCATGTAGGCTAATGAAAGCTTTGCTCCTGGGCCTTCCTCAACAAAGGCTGGTAATTTCTCCACTTTTCCACTAAAATAAGAACCTGTTCCACTTTTAATTAATAGTTTCACCCTCTCCCCATTCAGGACTGTACACATAGTTTCAAATTAATTTTTTTTTAGGTGAAGACTCGGTTATTAATACTGCAGAAACAGCCCCTCTTTTGTGTGGAAGTAACAGGGAGGTAATGCTAGCCGGCAGCTTCATAAAGAACTTCCTCTCATGTCACCAAACCGCTTAACACAACATGTGACACTGCTCTGAGACCAGACGCATCCAGCGACAGGCGGCCATTTAACTCAGAGTCATGGCGTTTGTTCAGAGAGGAGCAGTGGAACTGAAGATACACCCACTTACCAGAAACACCTGGGATTAACCTGCTGGGGCTTCATCTGACTGCACAGTTAAACCACTCACAGTGCTGAAGATGAAAACACACGTTTATTAAAGGCTGGTGCAGATCTGCATCGGTCTAACCTTTCATTTTATTTAATTAAGCTTTATGTAGAGCTTGCTGTCTGCATGAAGTCAGTTACCACATTCATTGGAATAACAAGCAGCAATTAGCACCAATTAAAGAGAAAGCCACACATAATGGGCATTTCACTGCAAAAACCCAGAATATTACCAAGTAATTTGGTGCAAATGTCTTGAAATAAGACAAAACTAACTTACAATTAACACTTTAGCAATAAATTAGAGCTTCTTTTAAGTCAATACTTTTGTAATATTGATGAAAAAAAGGAAAAATATTGCATAATTAAAATAATCTGCCAGTGGAACTAAAACCTTTTCATAAATATTAAGGAATTATTGACTGTAAATAAGTTTCTATATCCTGCTGAAAGGTTACATATGAGTTCTTTTTTGGCTTATTTCAGGTGTACTAAGGTATTTTCTCTAGAAACTAAACCAATCTATTTTCTTCTTTGAATTGAGTTTAATGAGGAAAAAATGAATTCCTTGCAAATATTCCTAACATAGCACTACAAAATCGGTGAAAAACCCCCACAAAATCCTGGAATTTTTAAACATTCACAACATAAACAATAAAACAACAATTAACGATTTCATGCTACAGAAACTCTGCAGGTTTCTGTGTTTCTTGACTCTGGGAGCAACTAAACTTTGGATCTCTGCAGCTTTAGAGAGACAGAGAATCGTTTCCAGTTAAAATCCGGTTTCGAACCCGGGACGCCTGCGCTGAGGTGGGCGGTCATCGCCGTGATTTCATGTTTGTGTTTCCAGGCTGTCAGAAGGAATCGCCGCTGACACAGAGCAGACGCAGCAACTCGGTAGCTGCACTCAGCCACCGTGGGCGATTTCATACCAATTAGTGCAAATCATGGAGTACTTAGCTCTATTGCCTGGTGAGTTTAGCAACAGTTTGACGCCTCGTGAAAGTGACCCGTCTTACAGATGTTGGCTACACTGAGGAGCTTAAAAGCCATTATTTAGATGGGAAGTTTTTCTTTCTTGGCTCGTTCCAATCAGCAATCTATCAGAAACAAACAGAAAGTTTAACAAGAAAATAGGAGGTTCAGGAAGTGATTTCTTTGACTCAAGGCTAGTTTAGGCAGCATTATTTCAGTAACAAAAACCATTTTATCTTTTAATGTAACAGCAAATTATCAACATTTAGCTCTTTACTACTGAAACTGTTATTTATGTTGATGCTCTTATTTTGAAATGTAACTGGATGACTGTAGGTATGACAAAAAATTATGGCCAAATAAAAGAAAATAAAATCACAAGAATAAAGTCAAAGTAATATGGGGATGAAGTAGCATTTCGAGTGTAAGGCTCAGCAGGCTGATAAAGAAGGCTGGTTCTGTTCTGGGGACGGCAGGAACCTCTGGACATGATGATGCAAGGAAGGATTCGTCATCAAATTATGGACAATCCTGAACATCCTCTTCACCAGACTGTCTTGGGAAGACGGCGTATCTTCAGTCAGGAGCTTCTTCAGGTTCAACGCAGTACAGACTGCTTCAGGACGTCTTTCCTGCCGACAGCCATCAACATCTTTGATGGCTCTTTGAAGAATCCTGATGAGCTACAATAACATTAATTAAGTAATAAATTAATAAAATATTTTTGAATAACTTATTGACCCAATACAAAATACAGTAGTAACAACATATGAATACATTTAGACAATAAAGTTGTAATATTTTGAGAATAAAGTCATAACATTATGACTTCTTGCAATACAATGACTTTACTCTCCTATTATTCTGATTTTATTTTCATACAACCTTATTATGGCCATTTTATTTATTTTATTTTCCTAACTTGGCCCTAATACTCCTCCATAGGGGAACTAACATCCCCCTTGTTTTTTTGTTTGTTTTTTGCTGCCCCTTCATCTTGTGGGTTTCTCCAGACCCACTCTGGCATGAAGCCCCCGCTGCTGTCTCCATGGTGACAAGTGGCTTCAAATCCTCCAGCTTTCCCCCCGGCGACGGGCCGAAGAAAACGAAACACAGAGAGGAAACAAGAAAACAAGCCGGCTGCAAACGGCGGCGGGAGAATCTGCGGCTCTGCTTGCAAGACGCTAATGGAGAGCGGCGTGATGAGGCGCGATGCGGCGCGATACGGCGTGATGAGGCAGTGCTGCGCGATGCAGCGTGATGAGGCGCGATGCGGCGTGATGCGGCGTGATGAGGCGCAGTGCTGCGCGATGCGGCGCGGCGCTCCCAGAGGTGCGGATGGCGCTGCTGTGATAGTTGTGAACTCTTCCAGTGTTTATGTGTCAGCCAGCAGACATTCTCCACACCGCCTTCCCAGACGAGAAGCAGGGCCCCTCAATTAAACGAGTTAATTTGAAACCATAAGCTTGTCCTTAATTAAGAAGAGCTTAGACATCTCTTGAAATTAAATATCTGAAAAAAGGGGAGAAAAACGCCTCAGCGATGACACAGAATTCCCTTTTTTCCTCTGATGGTCCATGTGTTGAGATAAACGTAACCTCGGCGAAGTTGGCGCCGTTTGGAGGGAAGTTTCACTTTCAAAGCGGGTCCATTGTAGACTCCCGCCACGTTTTCCGTCCGCGGAGAGGATGTCGAGACGGGAGACAGATTCTGCCACTAAGTAAATAATTTGTATGATAATTCATTACAGCGCAGTCTTTTTCAACTTTAATTGGTCTAAATGAAGAGACATTTCACACCATTTAGATAAAAAAGAAAAAGGAGGCCAGCGTAATGAAAAGGGGCCTGCCTATCGGACTTCAGAGGTTTGCTCTAAATGAAAATGTAATTGCAGGCGGAATGGTACAAGAGGAGAGACCCCGCGCCGCAGATCCGGGGGTATCTTCAGACAGTCGAGCAAAAGCTAATGACTGAGCAATTTGGAACATTTACTCACCCCAAAGACTCTCATTAAGTCAATCACAGGCTTAGCCCGAGACCCACTCGCAGCGCCGGAGCCGGCCCCGCGTTTATTCCCACATCAATCAGGAGGGGCCGGTTTCTTCTTCTCTCAGAAGCCATGAAAAACGCCCAAGTAATTTATTCTGGGATCTTTGAGAGGATAATGGCCAATTATTTGTTTATAACACTGGTTAAATTTTCATTAGGCAGATTAATGGAATATCATGTACTGTCAACAGTGGACAGAGGGGTGGTGTGTCAGAGATAAACGGCCAAACAGATGATGTCGCTCTGTCCGTAAATTGGTTTTTCGCCGCCCCCCCCCAAGCCCTCTGTTTCCTCCATATGAAAATTTTAAAGGTGGACACGGCTGGGATGGAGGCTGGGGGGCGGGAGGACCTGCGGCAGACGGGGCTGCTGGGAAACGGATGACTGTCATCAGTCGGCAGGTTTGAGATTAAAGTCAGAATTCTGAGCCAAAAATTGGAATTCTGAGATAAAACAATCTGAAATTCTGAGATTAAAGTCAGAATTTTTAAATGAAAGTCAATTCTGAGAAAAAAACTGGAATTGTGGGTGAGAATTCTCAGATATAAATGTCAGAATTCTGAGGAGAAAACTGGAATTTTGAGATTTATAAAAGTCGGAATTGTGAGATTAAAGTCGGAATTCTGAGGGAAAAAAAATTTAATTAATCTGTATAACACGTTTCAGCAGCAAGGCACTTCAAGGTACTTTACAGTATGAAAACACAACATTTTTATTATTACAAAAAATTACAAGCAAAATAAAGTCAGCAGTTGAACAAACGTTACATTTTGATGAATCCCATCAACAAAATCATAAGTTAAAATTGGAATTCTGAGATTTTTTTTTGTAGCCATTTTAAAATGGATGCATCTTATAAAACTGCAATGGAGACACTTTTTTCAGTGTTTTCATTGGTGTTGCATTTTAAGCAATAACATTTATTCTTAGGCAATAAAACTCAATTTAACTGATTCAATAAAAATAAGTTTTATCCGATTAATCGAAGTGGCTGTGAATTCATGTCACATTGATTCAGCATTTCATGCAAAATGAGTCCTAGGTTCTTATACTCTATAATAAATGCAAAATACCTGGAATTTTGTGGAAATTTTAAGTGAAATTTTGACCTTTTATTACCTGTAATCGTCAAAACTATCACAAACAATACACCATGATGCACAAGTTTCACTCTCTGAGTTGATTTGTTATAACTGCTGAACTTTTTGATGATGTTCTCAGTTCCTGCACCTTTAAACACCATATGTTGTGTAAAGTTTGACTCCATGCTGCTTTGCACATGTTTACTCCCTTTCTCTGGCTCCCCTCCCTTCAGCTGCCTCTGCTATCAATCACAGCCAATCCATAACCAATCCTGCAGGAACATATTTCATACAGGAAGCATTTGAAATGATAATTCAGGCGAATTTGTCAGAAGCCAACTTTTTTTAATGAAGAGAAAAAGCCACTTTTAGCAGCCACTGCGGGTGATAGCTTAATCTCACATTATGCAGGCGACACTAGATACCTGTAAGTGGCAGTTAAGAGAGAAATGACAACTACAAGGCGGGCAGGCTGGTGATTTACTGACCCCATATGATGCTGGGAGTTGATATAAAGCAGCTTGAACCGCGAGTCGTGCTTTCACAGACCTGCACCTGAAAGTGGTCTGGGAATTGTCACTTTGAGGGGAGCATATTACAGCTTCAAAAAGGGATTGCTCCCCCCTCCCCATATGCCAGTTTTTTGAGTGCAGAGATAAAATATGGCATATCAAATCTTAATATGCACGCTTAACCCACTAGTGTGCAAATGATGCATCGTGGGTTCACTTCTCCAGATGGATGAAACCTGAATTTTAATGAGTGAAAGATTCCTGTGACTTTTTCCCCAGAGGTGGGAAGAGTAGCCAAACATTTTACTCCAGTAAGAGTAGCACTACTTCAACATATTTTACTCAATAAAAAGTCAAAAGTAGCCATCCAAAATGTTACTCAAGTAAGAGTTTGCTTGCTTGTTTATTTGTTACAAGTTACTTTTCAGCAAGATACAGCAGGTAGTTTTAAGTCAGTAATTTCTTAAAGTTGTTGAGAAAGTACCAGTTTCATGGGCAGATTATTTCACGTACAACAGGACATTTTCCCATCTAATAGAAACAGCTGCTTGTGAACAATGACTAGCATTGGTTTTAGCTGTTAAGTTAGCAACATAATGGGCTAATTCTTAAGCATACGCCTGCTATGTAAAAGAAAAAGGGATGCGGTGCTTTGCTATAACTGTCAACATTATGACAACTAGGTAGCAAGGAAAAAGTTAGAAAAAAATAGTGAGGGAGAGGGAAGTAGTTCAGTTATGTTAGCTTGACTATAAAAACCTTAAAATGTAGATATGATGTGGAATTCAGTGTGGTTCAGTTACAAAATAAAAAAAGGCAGCCTAAACACCAACTCTGACAGATCATGTTTAAATGAGCTAATCTACCACCGCTGTGCTGGATTAGCTAATAGCAGCAACAGCTAATCTACCACAGCAATCAGTTATTAATAATCTCAAAATAAACATCAGGCCTGATAACATAAACCTGTAGCAGCCTGAATGTTCTGTTCTTTATGTGGGAAATGTACGATTATTGTGCAAAATTCACATTTTACACTTTTTTTTTCAAATCTAATTTCTTTTTAAGGTTTTGTTGGCTCTAGTGGCCTTTATTTGACAGTAGTTCAACAGGAAAGAGGGGGAAGATATGCGGCAAATATCACCAGGCTGGGAATCGAACCTGCGACCACCGGCAAGAGGAAGGACTCAATACGTGGGTTGTGCTTTGCCCCTGCGCCACCACATTTTACACATCTTTGTACTTTAATTTGGGTCTCAACTGCTTCTAAAAAAAGCATAAACGCTTAAAAAAACACCCAGACGTTTTTGGGCCGTAATTTCAGTGTGTTTTGGTGTCTGGAAAATGAGCCGTTTCAGAATCCTCTGGAATGTCACCAACCTGCAGATACTGCCCTTCACCTAGTGACCAGTGAAGCCCAGCCCGTTACCTGGCAACCCGAGCTAAGCTCCAAAACATTTTGGCAGCTGGTTTTACCTTTGTGTGTGTTGTACAATGGCTACTGGAAAAGACAAGTGTTGTTTTTGACTTACTAACAACAAAACACTTTGTTCTCATATTATTTGGAATTTATTTTTTCATTTTCTTAGAAGGCCTATTACTCGTTGCAACTGGTTTCTACACAACTCTCCGTTTTGCATCAAGGATCTCGTTTTGGCTCCTGCTCCACATTACGTTCTGATTACATCCATTTGTCCATCATTTCTCCCCGTGAACCTTTGTGTCCAGCATGTGAGTTAATTCGGCTCCTGGATAGCGATCTGCCAACCTCGGGGCAGCCGGAGCGCCGACGAGCTTCGCTATCAAAACAATCGCGGTCTGAAGGAGGTTATCGTTGCTCGGCGCTATCTGTCACGCGGCCACCGGCAGCCAGTGGGACACAAGGGCCATTTAATTAGGCCCACTGCTCCTCTCTGGTGTGAAAGACTCTCAGGCCCCTTTGATTCCCCGCTGCTCTCCCAGCAGGAAGTGGTTGGTGATAATTGACACAGGATTTCCTTGTTAACCAGCGGCAGACTCTGTGGATTAAAGTGACAGAGATCTCCAGAAGAAAGTGGGAAGCAGATAAAGGCGGAGGGCGGAGGGAGCGGCGGGGGCAGCAGCTATTTACCGCTCTTGACAAACCAGGGAGGAAATAGCAATATCAGAGCGGCGCGCAGTCCTGCCGCGAGATGTAGCTCCCACTTATCTTAGCCATTTCAGCTTGGCTGATCAAAGATTGGCTTCCCTTAAAATAACCTGGGCCCAAGGTTGACTACATGCTTCACGTCCCCCTCCATAACTCCGTTTGTGGACGACTACAGAGAGATAATCTCATTTCATTTGCACAATTATACACTATCATGGAATAAAAGCATATTTGCAAATGACGTAATATTGTACCAAGTGGGTCACAGCATTTCCATGCAGACATGAGAGAGAGCTTCCCCTTTATTTATTTCTAGATTTCCTTTCTTCTTATCTGGCTACTACGCAGCTTACCAACAGACATTTTACAAATGCGCCGCGGAAGGTTTTAGCAGGATCTTTTATTCTGTGCAGATAAAAGATCCTCTGCTCACTTTCTTCAACTTCTGCTGCCATAAATTAGGCCAATCTCTGGCCCATTGTTGCTCGAATAAACTTCAATTACTCAGCGTATCCGTGCACCTGACAAACACCGCAGACTGCCCACAGTGACCCAAACGTGGCGTAAATAGCGGTCCAGTCACAAACCGATGTGCTCACTGATAACAGGATGAGGTGATGGCAAATTTCCAGCGGCAGAACTTGGGTCAAAAGCAGGTCCAACGAATAAATCACAGCAGGAATTCCAGTGTCTCCAATCCCCCTGCTGACACACGCAGCTGTGGAGACGCGGGAGGGGAAGGAGGCGGTTGCTTTATCATGACATGAGTTAGGTGACCACGGCAACGCTTTAGCTTACTTTATAAAATGTAGAGTGGTTCAGATTTTAAGCTGCGGTAGATTTGGAAATATAAGAAGTTTAATTAGCGTCAGGCTAAGGATTAGGATTAGGGCCAAAACAAAACGACAAAAGAATAATTCTGACTTTCACCGCAGAATTCAGATTTTTTATTTTTGTTTAGAATTTTGACTGTTCTCAGAATTCAGAGGGATGTTTTTAAATTCTGACTTTTTCTCAGAGTTGAGTTTTTGTTTTAAGTTCTGACTTTGTTCTCAGAATTCAGTTTTGTATTAACTTTTGATCTCTGAAGATCGAAGTCAGAATTTTAAAAAAAATCCTCAGATTTCTAAGAAAAAAGTTAATTCTAAAAAGAAAAAACTTAAATTAAAGTGTTTAAAAGGACAACAATGGCGGGGGGCAGAGAGTACTGGACAGTAAACAATATAAATCATCATCACGACACACGTGACCTCTCCCATTCTCTCTTTCTCTCTCTCTCTATATATAGATATATACTGAATGAATAGTCAATATATAGAATGCTCACTCTTTGGTTGCCTAGCAACTCACTCACTCTTTGGTTGCCTAGCAACACTGTTGAGTAACCTGGACAGCAGCAGTTTAAAGTTTCGCCGCTGTGGCTCATAACTGCTTAAAACAGTAAAAAACAACAGTGTGGATTGAAAACCGGATAAAACCAGAAATGTCCCGCTACCAGTTTGGAAATATTTCAGATATTTATAACAAAAAAGCTAAATAATTATCAACACGTACTGATATAAAGATCTTATATATTTATTATATATTTGAGCTTATTGGACAGTTTCGAAATTATGACTACAGACTTGAATAAATTGAAATTTCTACACCCAATTCCATCTATAAGTTTTAATATCCGCTTAATCCTGTGAGGCCTTGCAGTGTTCTTAGAGTTTTTGTACTGTCATGACTAAATTTGGAAGTTTTATCCAGACTTCTTCCCATTGAGATGCCTTTTATTTTTCCAGGAGAGAGTTTAGCTCTGCTTCACAATGGGGCAAAGTGTGGCCATGAGTTACGCCAACTTTAAAGTGTTTAGATGCAATATTACCCAAACATGCTTCCCAGAAACTTCGCATCACTGTCCACACCTTCTTATCTGCGCTGCCTCACAGGTACAGTATCTTAACCGCGCTGTAAGGCTTCAATATGTGAGCATTAACACGCTTCAAGGTCCTTGATTTTTCCTCAGGAATTACTGTGTGACAACCAGAAGGAGAAGCTGGAGATTTGTTCCCTCCAGTCTAAAATAAATAGGATAGACGGGGGAAGCAATCACAGAGCCGACAACATGCTCTGCTATCGAGAAAATACAGCGGTTTAGATTAAGATTTAAACAAAATCATTTCTGTTTAATTTAATCTGCAAGCAGATAAGCTTCTACCAACATCCCACAAAGATTTTGGAATGATAAGAAAACGTTCAAATGAAGAAAGTGTTGAACATGTCTGTCGTTATTTAATAAATAAAAAGCATGTTTGGAAATAGTTTCATAAATGAAGGAGCTGAAGTGATACAGAAAACTGTCAGCGTGATGTTGTCTAAACTTTTAGCCAAAACTAGATAAATTAAGCTTTTCACAGCCCACAAAATTTGTTAAATTCATCATGTAAAAATAAGTTTATTGTGATTTTTCTTTTTTAATTTCACCTGGTTGATAAACAAATTTTTTATGAAATGTATACATTTTTAAAGATAAAAAACATAAAAAAGGATTCAGTTGGTTTTCTTATTACCATAAGATATACAAATGTATCAGTTGTTTTTTACTGGGCTTATGGTTATGGCGGATCAAAATCATTTCAAGGGCCATAAATGGCCCCCAGGCCACACTTTGGACAACCCTGTTTCATACAGAAGACCTAGTAAAAAGAACCACAACCAGCTTTATTCACCAGTTTGTGCTCAAAAACAAGAAATTTCACTTTCCTATCAATGAAAAACTAGAAATATGAACATATAAAAAGGTGAAATAATAATAAAAGTTAGTTGTAAATATGTATATTATATGTGCGGCTCTCAACCACACAACAAAAATGGCACAAACTTGTTTGTTCAGCTCATTACGGAGTTTGATGCTGTTAAATTTTCATTGCCTCTCAAAAGAAGATACAAACTAACAAACATTAAACATTCGGGGACTTTGATCCACCCATTTACTCAACTCCACCAAATAAAGCAAAAGTTTTTGAAGAACGGGTAACCCAGAAAAAACCCACCCAAAAACAGAAAACTGATTTTCAGTCATTTTCACTTTGTGAAAAGAGGAATAAAATTCAAATTTTAACTTTTTCCAGCATTTTGAAGAAATCTCAGAGAGGAAGTGAGCTGCAGGGAGGACAAAGCCGTGACCTCTGCTGTGACCTCTGCTGGCCGCACCACCTTGGCCAAAGGATTAAGAAAACAGCAGCCACTGACAAACGTCCAGGAAATCAGAACCACATGCTGGAAGGGGAGGCAGGCTGAGGTGATTATTTGTTTTCTGCTAAATTAATGGAGGCTAATTGATAATGTCATTACATCAGGAGGAGAGCGGGGGCAAAAATCAAGGAATGCTGCCTATCAATCCTCACAGATGCTGCTTGCTTTCCCTGGAGATAAATATCTGCTCAGCTAACCAGAACCAGACTGGCTCATCCGAAACCAAATTGAAGCATTTTTTAAAGGAAAATCTAGTAAATAAAACAATCTGAAATCAGGGATTAATTTCTCATTTATGTCTTGTTGAAGTGGAAACCAGAGAATTGAATGAAAAAATACATTTCTTTCTTAAGACAAAAGCACAAAATCTTACTAAGTGTTTTTGGTTCAGTTTCTACTGCAAATTTCTCAGTTGAAATAAAACAAAATTAACTTGCAAGTAATTATTTAGGGGCTTGATTTAAATGAATAACTCATTAATATTCAGAAAAAAAGTTGTAGTTCTACAGGCAGATTATGTAATTTATTTCACAAACACAATCTGTGCCGTTACCTAGCAACGCCAGCCAAGCCCAGCCCGTTGCCTAGTAACCCCAAACTAGTGTTAACTGCCAGATTATTTCACTTATAACAAGATATTTATCCCATTTTATAGTCAAATAATTTGCCAGTGGATCTTGTTTTTTTTGTTGTTCTTTTAATCTGGATTCACACTGCAAAAGCACCAGTGTGAATCCAGTGGATACAGTATTTTGTATTTTATGTGTACTGTACACTTCAAAGAAAACAAGATTAACTTATAAGTAACTTTTTCGCAAGAAATATGAGTTTGTTTTAAGTGGATATTGATGAAAAAGTACTAGTTTCACAGGAGGGTTATTTCATCTATAACATGAGAGAAATGTGTTGTTACATGTAAAATAATCTGCCAATGGAACTGGTTCTTTTTTCTTTCACTTAGAACAAGCTCCTATATTTTGCTGAAGTTTCTTGTGAGCCAGTTTTGCTGTAATTACTAAGATATTTGCGTTAGAAACTCGACCAAAAAGACTTTTTGCGTTTTGATAGAGAAACCATTAGAAAAACATTGCAGCGAGGAACATTTTCAGATTTTTAGTGTGAGAAGAATGGATTTGCTCCACATGGCCAATAATTCAGCAGTGGACAAGACAAAAGGTCAGTATCTGCTTAAAATCTTCACCACTTGGAGTATTTTAGATCTGCAGAGCCGCAGCAGCTGTGGGAGAGAAGATGGTGGCTGCGCCAGTGATTTAGGAGACAGCGAGGGGCTTTAAAGGAGGAAAACAAGTTCATTACACTTCCATACTTGCTTATCACTCCCCAAAGACCTGTCAGCAAAGGCAGAGGAGAAATTAACTTTCCCCAAACCCCCAAAAAAGAAGTTATTAGGCAAACCCCCAGGGTGGACATGTCGTTTGCGATTCTTACCCCAAGACCTTTGACCTCAAACTCTCTGGGGTCACTACTTCCTTTCAAACAGTTTGTGTTGCTCTATTGCTCACCAAACCCAAGTTTAGTGCGCTTCCTCTGGAATAGCATAAGCCGGTTTGGTGCGTGTGTCTGTGTAGGTTGCAGGGGTGGCGTGATGGCGAATGATTACAAATGTCTCCGTTCTAGTTTAATTGGATCAGGCTGACTCACAGCTTATGGAACAAGATCTCGGTTGTTTCAAAGCAGATGGATTAACAATTAAATTTGTTTGCTAATTCCGTGGCATACACCTTGAACAGAAAATAAGACGCATTAACTTGAATAAATTACGCTCTACCCACAGGGAATATAATTAGGGGAATTCCTTCTCATAGCCTCCCAAAAGACTTTGTCTGACTTTTCATCTTGTAAATGTGGGAAATCATTTAAGAGTGAGACTCATCTTATTTTCTTTTTGTTTTTTTGTACTTTGTGACTCATAGTTGCTGCTTTCTTTGCTCTAATAGATTTTACAGTATTCAGTCTGTAAAGTAGCACCAATATTGTTTTCCATTCAAATCAAAGGTGTTGAGCTTCTCCACATTTTCTCAAGTTACTGTCACAAACCTTGATTGTTTTACCAAGTAAAAGTAAAACGTACAGCAAAGTAAAAATACTCCCACAAGTACATTTTTTTCAAAAACTTGACTCAAGTAAATGTAACTAATTATTACCCAACTCTGCATTTCAGATGAAAGAAATGCCTAAAATCGGCAGGTCACTATTTTTAAAGATTTATAATGGTAGATCGGCCAGAGAACTGCAATCGGTGCATCGCTAATATTGATATTATTGATACCAAAATATGGCGCCTCTGACTCATCATACTGTGATAAAACGTTCATTTATTTTAGGGCTTTTTGTAGTTTTTACCCATGTTAAGATGCTGCAAATGTTTTATTTATCGTTCAGTCAGAGTGACACACACCTGTCATGATTAGTTTTGCTCTGTTTTTTATTTTTCCCGGCTGATTGTTGCTCATATTGACAGAGAAGCCAAAGCGGCCGGCTGCCGTGGTTCTGAAGAACCGCTCACATTCATGTCAGCTGGCAGCTCATTAAAGCGGCGCGGCCTCGGCCTGAAACTCAGCGGCTCTGCAGAGCGAGCCCCCCCGCTCAATAAGGCCAAACCTGCAGTAAGGATATTAGTCTGACAGCAGAAGATAATTTGTCAAAACCTTATTTTAAAGCTCTATGAATGTCATCCTGTGTTGTGGCTCTTAATTGAAATGTAGTTTGCCAAGTAGGAAAATATATGAGTGCATATGGAGGGTGTTGGCAGGATGTTTTATGGGGACGCTAACCACACCTGGTTACCGTTAGCATCCTCCTTACTGTGTACTTTGCATACCTTCGTGTCACTTTTACCTTAAATTATCCCGCACCGATTTTCTTTTATTCATGAGAATCTGAGATTTTCTAATAAATCTTAAAGTCAGAGCAGAGATAACCATTAGCTTTACAGTGATATGTTATTTTCCAAAGGTTGGGATTTATATTAGTTTACCCTCCAATCTTCAATCTTCCCCGGTTATGAACCTCGCTGCCCCTCCCCCACTGGTTCCTGAACCCACTTGTACGTTCTAGGCCACCATAATAAACCAACATCTGCAGAACTTACAAGTGCTTTAGCTGCAGTTAATTGAGTAAATTGAAGCAAGCTGCAGCGCGGCGCTGATCTATGATCCCCCGTTGAGGGCCCAGAAGGGAGACAACAGATTTACTGCGAGGACAGTGGGCGGCCTTTTGTTCAGGCCCTGGTTCATGGGAAGTTTGAGGTCAGACGGGATTAAAATATTTTAGAGAACAAATGGAGCAATTTGAGTGCAATATTAGAAGCTCTCTGCCAGTTCTTACCGGGAATCCAGGTGTGATTTATTTAATTTTAAGCTCTATGTCCTTTTTTCCGCCCTTGTTTTTTACCTATTTCTTGATGTTTGGGGTCTATTTTTAAACCGTTGATTAGCTCTTTTAAGTTTTAGCTCTTATGGGTCAAGGAGAAATAAAGTGCATCTTCTGTTTCTTTTCTGATTTATAGCTGCAGTTTGTAACTTTTATAAAGCAAAAATGTCTTTTTTCACATATTTTATTAAAACCGTCACCATGTTGTGACAGTTTAATATGAGGCAGATAATTTGTGAAAAGATGGTTCTCCTCCCCCTCCTTCCTGAGATACTACTGCCGTCTGAAGAAATGCAACAAAAGCAACCAATCAGAGCCAGGAGGCGTGGCTTAACGCTGTCATTCCACCTCATGTTTGCGCTGCTAAATGTGCTAATGGCGGAGAAACAGCGAACTGCTAAAGGAAAACAATTTATCTACCATCTTTGCCAACTAGCCTAGCATTCATGACATGATTAAATTGTTCTGAAAAAAACATTTTTATCTGCAAAATATAACATTTCAGGTATCACTAATACCATTTCTAATACTGATACTTTTTCCTTAAAATGTCATTATCTTGAATTTTTTGTTGATTCAGTCAGTCGGTCAGTTTAGCCCACATGTTAAAGGATTTATGTTGAGAAGAAATAACATTGCATTTCACTCTCAAACCACATGGGAACATGGTGGTGGCAGCATGATCCTGTGGGAATAATTTTCTTAAAGTGTTTCTTAAGCTAAACTAAGAAAAAACATTGACGAAAATATGTTTACTGTTTACAATGGCCCAGCCAAAGTCCAGCTTATAAGTATAAAGACATACCACACTTTTTAGATTTCTATGTATAAAGGAATTGATAAAATTCCTTCATTTCTAAAATTATTTTTGAAAATTAGATAATTCCTTATCTCCTTTTATGGTTGTAATGTAAATTTTTGTGTTGAAAAGGTTCAACAGGAAATGAACATATTTCCAAAGAAAATACAGCAACATTATAGATTCAAACTGAGGACTGAAACTGACTGATGAGTCAAGTTTTTTTTTCTATCCTTTATGCATAGTTCCACCAGGTGTTTGCTAATGCCTGCTGCTGCTAGTCTGGAGGGTTGGAATCCTGTTTTACACCTGAATGGTTGAAACGAGAGATTAAAGGATTTCCTAAACATGCATGAAAGAGTTAAAAGCATCACTGCAGTTTTTGTTGAGGAAATAAAATTATAACGTGTCTTAAACCTCAAAAAGGTGACTTTATGTGATACTGCCCCTTTGACATTGATCCATAGATGGCGGCGGCCATTACTGCTTCCATAAACAGAGCGCTACTCTGCAACATTTATGTTCTTCCTCTTCTTGCGTTCGGGTCGCTTTGGGGGCGTGAAATGTTCACATAGAAGTCTGATTGCAGTTGCAGTTAATTTGTATGAACGACCACAAAAAAATCTATTAGATTTCAGTAACAGCAAAAAATATTGCAATTGTAAATGTAGCTTTTCACAATATTCTAATTTATTGAGATTTATATGTGGAAGATGGTTAAGTTGAATTTAGCAAAAATTCTTCTGGTGACAACTAAAGGCGTCCCAGGCACCAACAGTGGCCCCTGCACCACGGTTTGAGAACCCCGGTCTTAATAAATACTAAAACCTCATCAGGTGAGCTTGCTGCTGTAATGTGAAGCAGTTCATCACCAGAGTTAACTAATAAACAGCGAACTTTAGCCATGCAGTCACTCACTTCAGAGCTTCTCCTGATTAATTCCAACATGAATATTTCCATCTCCCTAAACCAGATAAGAAACACAAAAAAGGCCAACAGATTTAATCTAATACATAATAATCACATTAGAGTGGTGACAGAATTACTCTAATTGCCTCTACACTCTCCCTTGGACGCATACAGCATCACACACTCAGAGCCCCATCTGTCTAATGAGGACATTTACAGGCAAAAATAAAACCATATGCTATTATCACCGAAGATGATTAAAAATTAAGACAATTTTGGCTCCGGATCCAAGTCAAATTTTCCACTGGAGCTTTGTTGGTGTTCCTTGTTTGCCAGTAAATTTCCTCACGATTGGACGCGAACGATAATTAGCCGTGTTTGTATCAAAGAGCTGTCAGCCGCGGAAACCTTTCACAGCCAAACGGGGCCAACGGCTGACACCATCATTCAGGAGCAGAGAGGGACTGCAGGAGGCGTTCACAGTGGGAAGGGAAGGGGAGTGACACACGCAGAGCGGAGAGGGAGGAATACTGGGCCAAACTCGTTTTCCGCTTGACGGGTTAGCTGCAGAGAATGCGCCTTTACTAGGTAAATGATTGGAGGGAGTGGGAGGGGGACCTGTGCTGCTCTGCTATTATGTACTTCAAAGGTCTCCAATGGCAGGTTAAATGAAAAGCAAATGTGTTGCACTGCTGCTCAGATGCCGCAAATGTTTTAGCAGGTGCAAGCAATGAAGAGGTGGGCAGTGCTGCACCTTGCTTGGGAATTGTTGGATCTTCTAGTTTTGTTTGATCAGGTTCAGTTGGAGTGTTTTCACTCCTGATAGTCCGGAGACCCGGGTTGATTCCAAAACTGCAACATATATTACATTTTTCAGCTGCTGTGCTTCGATTTCGAGTCAAACAAACAAAACTAATTGGAAAGCCTGTTCCCCTCCTCGCCCAGGGGGCGCTGCAACAACAACCACTGAAGGAAGTGAAGCAAAAACCTCAAGAAGACACAAATGCAACAAAAATGGAGTGGCGTCAGATTTCTCTTTTATCTTTGATAAAGAACCATGAGCCATTTCTCGTGGTAGCGCTAGCCTGGCATGTTCATTTTGGTTGTGCTTACCCAGAATGCCCTCTGCTGTAGTTCTCATTTGGAGCGGTTTCTGGTTCGCTTGGCATTCACATATTTATTCAAACAGCAACCGAGTTCACTTCAACCGACCTGAGACCAAAGATTACAGGTCTTGAGTTTTCTTTTTTGATTCACTTTTCCCCAAACGACGTTCTAGACAAACGAACTGCAGTTGGATTAAAGTAGATTAAACAGGGCTGGTGTGAATGACGCACCCTGAGACTCTGAACTCATAAATCACAAAAATAAAACTCTTCTGATTTGACTTAAACTGGTTCCCTCAGTTCTTGAGATTTACTGGGACTCATGACCTGAGACTTGAGTCTTAGTAACAGTTTTTATATTGTGTAATTGAAAAGCTACTGGAGAGACCAAGTAACTTTTGTATGTTTCTAGTGGAAATATTTTGCCACACTTGAAATAGAACAAATTTAATTTACAAGTAAGTTTATAAAAGCTTGTTTTAACTAGATAATTAATTTAGTATAGATGAAAAAGTTCCAGTTCCACTGGCAGATTATTTCATTTAAAAATGGGAAAAAGTGAAATAATTTGCCAGTGGAACTGGGACTTTTTCATCTATACTAAATTAATTATTTACTACAAACAAGCTCCCATTTCTTGATGAGAAGTCGTATTTCCGGTAGAAACGTTTTGCATTGTGCAGACTGCAGCTGCTGGAATGAGGTTGATTATTAGCCAGTGTTGTTGGTAGATTATTATGGGATGTTAATGATTCATAAAAATCTGTTTATGCTGCCTGTAACTTCGTAATAAGGATCATATTATTTAATAACCTTGGATTCTTTTCAGGCAAAATGAACATAGTTTTCCTCTGACATTCTCTCACTGATAAGCGAGCTGCTACATTCCAAGAATGTCAAAATAAAACCACTTCCTGTTCAACTTATTCAGAAATTTCTTCACTCAACTTTGTTCACCTTGTTGTACTTTATACCTTTAAATTTGAGCATTTCTGCTTTAAATGTGGATTTAGAAAACAGTTCCTCAGTATTAGTCCAAACTTTTTGTCACTCTTTTTGTTGTGATTTCAAATGTTTGCTTGTTTGTTTGTTTGCTTACTCAACAATAAACTAAATGTTCAAAATTTTAACCAAGTAAACAAAGTAGTCAATTTTTTTGAAGGAAAGTGATTTTATCCTTTGCAGCTTTAAAAAAAAAAAAAAAAAATTTAAAAAAGGTTTGTCATTCTTTTATGCTCAGGTCACCAGTCTGTTGCAGGGCAACACAGAGAAAGACAGGACTAACAACCATGCACACACACTTAGGGACAATTTAGAGACCAATTAACCTGACAGTCATGTTTTTGGACTGTGGGAGGAAGCCGGAGTACCCGGAGAGAACCCACGAATGCACAGGGAGAACATGCAAACTCCATGCAGAAAGACCAGGGCCGGGAATGCAGTTGCGGGGTTCTGCAACCTTCTTGCAGCAAGAAGGTTGCAGAACCTTCTTGCTGCAAGGCAACAGCTCTACCAGCTGCACCACTGGGCAGCCTTTGATAAATTGGCTCAGAAGTTATTATGATAAATGATAATGTTGTTGTTTTGACACCATTTTCAAATAATGTAGTGGTAATAAAGCAAGAACACATTTTCAAAGATCAATAAACTTTAAATTGAAATTAACATCTAACACTTTAAGTACCCAAAATAAAAATACTAATCAGAAACAAGAAAATGAAATATGAAGTCTCTCTAAACAAAATACAGACTGAAAACTTTTATCATTCATTTTTTGGTAGAAACAAAGAAAAGAGAAAAACACAAAATCCTGCGAATGGAAGTTATTGATTTTGTGTTAATTTATTATGCCATTATCTGATTTATTGTTCATTGCAACAGCACAAATTCAGTAAAAGGGGCACAAACATTTCACATTCCTCTCTGCACTCAACACGATTCAGATGAAATGAGTAAGAGTATAAACTAAGATGTTGTTTTTTATTATTTTAAAAGCATTGATGTGATTTTGATCTGTATCAAAACAAAATCCGTCGCTGCAGATTCTCCAAACGAACCGACTCTCTCAGTTCACCTGCTCCACGTCAGCCAGCTTCATTACATAACGGCGGCGGCGGTGATTACGGCTCTCCTCCGGGCAGAGCAATTACACCGGCTTGGTCATTATCACCTCACAGCATCGTCTGCTCGCTGCACATCGCACAGACAACACAGCGCCATATTAGTTCGTATTAGGTCACAGAGAGCATGCACCGCTCTCATGTAGTAAATTGTGTTTGTTATAATGAGTGTGAAAGTAATAGGTGTGAGCACTAATAAGCACATATGTGATTGTGTGTGCATGTGCGTGTGTGTGCGTGCGCGTGGGTGTGTGTGAGCGCAAACACTAGGAAGATTGACTCAAACTGACAGTTTCTCCATGATTTTAAAACACTGATGGATTTAAAACCCTTCGTTTGGGATTTGTTTCTGTCATGAAGTTGATATGAACTATCAGAAACTCCTTGCACAATTCTCTAAACCAGCGGTGTTCAGAGTGCGGCCCGAGGGCCATTAGTGGCCCTTTTACTGACTTTATGTGGCCCCAAGCTGCAGTTCAAGAATAACACAAATTTTCCCCATAGGTCACAGGCGTTTGATGCAGATGGAGATTTTTATTTTTATTTGTAACCAGGGTAAAATTATCACCAACAATCTGAATCATTTCCTTTTTATAACCAGACTTTTACTGACAAGCCGACTCTTCTGCCCCAAAATCAGCTTTGATTTACTCAAGTTGGCTAAATAGTTAGAGTTTTGAAAGAAAGAGACCCAAATTCTGTGAAATAAATTTGTTCAATCAAGCCGAGAAGGATTAGAAACTAGAAGCTTTAATTTTTAAGTTTTAGACCTACAAAGAGTAACATTGCTTTCCTTCAAAAAAGGAATACTTTACTGGCTTGGTTAAAATTTTGCACATTTAGTTTGATGCTGAGTAATCCACAAAAACATCCAAAATTACAACAAAAACTTGACCCATTAGCCAATGATTTTGTCTCATGTGGCAAAAAGTTTGGACACCCTGCTCTTTAGGTGAGGCTTGACTTTAAATTTAGCTAAACTAATCTCTGCAGATGCTGCACTTAAAATCTTCAAAACACAAGGAATGCTACGCTAACATAAAGGAGAAACAGGCAGTGGAGGATAAAATAAAATTCATATTCAAAGCAAAAGAAAACTAGAAGAAGCTACA
The DNA here is from genome assembly GCA_902982915.1 of Phalloptychus januarius. Classification (NCBI taxonomy): domain Eukaryota; kingdom Metazoa; phylum Chordata; class Actinopteri; order Cyprinodontiformes; family Poeciliidae; genus Phalloptychus; species Phalloptychus januarius. The sequence continues at coordinate 2,114,707 of CADWAE010000242.1, read as the reverse complement.
AACAAAGAAATCAAGTAGAAGGTACCACTTTTCCATAATAAATAACCAAATAGCAATAATCCAGAAAAGAAACAACCAGAAGACCAGCAGTGAGCAGTGAGCTATAGAGTTAGCTCTGCTAACACTACAGCACTACACTGACACCATATTTAGCTAAAGCTAACAAGCTAACTTCAATGCAAATTATATTATCTACCTTTGAAAGAATACAACAATAGAGAAAAATTTAATTTTAATATATGCGTTTTATAACACCATTATATGATTATTTATGTTAATATCTAACATGTTGTTTATGTTAATAACAATTCGCATGGTGAAAAACCCAAGGTAACACCAGGAACAAAACAAACTGCTGTCCAGTTTGTTTTGTTCCTGTATGTTTCGTGTTTGAGACACATTGGGGGAAAAGAGAGGAAACCCACTTCAAAATAAGAGCATCACCATTTTTAATTAATTACCAGTTTAAATATATCAAGTTGATTTGTTATGGTTATTATATTTATTTATTTCAATGTATTTAATTCCTAACTGTAATTTATACAGGATAGGGTTGGGGTGAATTTACCTTTAAGATTAATTGTTGCTTTTATCAGACTTGATAAATATGAAAAAGTAAGTTTTGTCAGAGGCTAGATGATAAATATACATAACTTATCAAAAAGTAAAAGTAAAGTAAAACTTTGATGTCACTGATTTGATTCAGTTTATTCAGTTTTTATACACCTTGACCCCAAAAATGCAAATTATGAATGAAATGCTGAGAATATTAGGAGAGCAAACAGTTTTCGATCCGTGCCCGTCTCTTTGTCTAGAGCCACTTCTGTGAAATTCACATCCGAGGTGTACAGGTGTTGATTAATCCCCTCGACATTTTCCTCAGACATTCTTTCATTTGTGTTGACATTCTGGTGGCGGGGAAATGAAATGCCCCGCCGTGGTATTTTGGAAACCCCTCAGAAGTCAGACTTATGCGGGCTAGCTGCGGCGATGGCCTACATTATGGAGTTTAAAGCCTCTGGGGCGCGTTCTGCTCTCACTCGCCCCGCAGGACCGGAGCAAAACGTGCAACAAAATCCCAGCATGGCAGACCCCTCAGCTGGCATCTCTTCCAAGGAACAAGCTCACAAAATTTTATGCACACTTTTAAAAATGTTGAATTTATTCTGAAGTTTAGACTCAGAATTATTTAAATGCATGTAAAGTTGGAGAAAAACTGCAAACACTCTCGGATATTTGATGACAATTCGCCTGATTTATGCAATTCAGAACTAATTTTCCTGTTTTTTTGGGAGTACAGGTAAAAGGCAGATTTTAGCTGTTGGATCATATCTGAGTTTCACAGGTTTTCTTTAATTTTCCTATGATGCTTCCTTGAACATGTTAGGACAGATCTCTGGCCGTTCAAAACATGTCAATCACATGTTTTGCACCAAATCATTCTTAGATAATGAGATTTTAGTCTGCTCAGAACGAGCTGCTTTTGGGCCTCCCGTCACTTTAAATCCAAATAAGCTGCTGCTGGCCACCCCTCTGAAACTCAGCATTTACACTCATACATGAAAATAGCTGCAAACAGATGCTTAATTATAGAAAAGTAGATCTTTGAAAAGCAGAAAGTGGCCTGCTTCACAACCAACGTATGCAGCAAGTGGTTTCTGTAAGTTAACAAAACACTTGTCTTTTCCAGCAGCCATTGTTCACCGGTGCAACCAGCTGTCCAAACACACTGGAGCTTTGCTTGGGTTGCTTATGTTGTACACAGGCACCAATTTGTCATTTCATTCCTGAGGCTTTTGAAACAGCTCATTTTCCAGACACCAAAAACATTAATTGTTTTTTAAATGCTTGAGCTGTTTATAGAAGCAGTAAAAATGGAAGTATAAAAAAGTGAAAAATTAGAATTTTGGATAATGTCTGCTTTCATATCCGGCTAGAAACTGAACCTGATTCTGGAGGGACATTTTGCCCAACCTGGTGGAAAGTGCTGCTTTGCTGTGGTTAATGGTCAACAACAGGGCTTTAATGAGTCACATCTACCTGACACAAAGTGACTGAGAAGAAGTTAAGGTTGGCAGTTTGAACCCAGAAGAAGACATTAAAACAGAAATTGATGGTATGCTAGTTTTAAAGTCTAATCATTTGCAGTAGATATGATCCATGTATAGTTGCTCATATTATCAATCGTCTGCAGCTTTTTATTTGAGGCCTTTTAATCGGTAGATGTTTTTGCTCTCATGTAAAAATTGTGTGCATTTCAGATGTATGGCTAAAGGTGGAGAATTATGCAAAGCAGCATCTCAAGCAAAAGGTTTTTCTTTTTTTTCTTGAAAGGGTCAGGTTGAGCTCTTACTGATGGAGCGGCGAGAGGAATCTTGGCTTCTGCACTTATCTGGCGTGTGGAGTCTGGGCTGCTTTCCTCCCTCTTTCCTCCATTTCTCCTCTATCTCTGGCACCAAACTTATCAAAATAATGTGCAGTAAGATCATTTTTGGCTTTCGCCTGACAAACTGATATAAATTTCAATCTGAGTCTGACAGAAGTTTTTCATTTTGCCAGGAGTGCAGAAGGAGGTGTATGTGTGCGTGTGTGTGGGGGGGTGTGTGCGTGTGTGTAGGGGTGTGTGTGTGTGTTTGTGTGCGGGGGGGTGCGCGTGCGTGCGTGTGTTGGGAATACTGGTTAAACTGTGAACATGTAAAGAGGAGCCGGCCAGCAAATGTTATGTTTTCAAGTGCAAACACTTTCATCTGCGAGTCAATCAGTAAACCGAGATTCTTTCACGTCTTACAAGGGTCTGGAGCCAAAGCGCCGCCTCCGTTCGCCACTGGAGAATCACTTAATAACTCAATTACTATTATTCCTCACACTCGTTATCGTTATTATCATCACCGCCTGTGGGGAATCCCTGCAGGATGCTTGAGAAGTTTTCATGAAACACCAGCTGGAGAAAATGGACGGTGACGTTCGCGCCTCCTGAAGCGGCTGCTTAGCATCCCCACACCACCAGGGGGCCCCCAAGAGCAAAAAGCAAGCATGACTAAATGTTATTACACTTTGAAAACACAACAATTTAACATAGTTAAATCTCAACTTGTTTGCTGTAAATTCAGTGTTTTTCAGCTGATGTTACTTTCAAATAGTTAAAATAATGTGGCACATTTAAATACCGCTCTCTGCATTTCAAAATCTAAATATTGTTTTTAAGTTTGCCACTCCTGTAAGGTTAAAATCAGCAGCCTTATCAACACCAGTGCATTGTAAGCTAATTACAAATGGTGCTAATAATACATAGTTCCCACAAGTCTGAACTGGAAGTGATCCGCCATCTTGGTAGGAAATCGCAGCGCAAAGTATTACTGAACCTTGGCTTTGAGACCAATAGAAATAAATGATATTGACACTCTTGACAAATGTGTGAAAATATATTAACCAAATTCTGTCACAGACAGAGAAAGTGGCTTGTTTATTGTTGTCATAGCAACTCCATGTCAACTGTCATAGCAGTTATTTGCAGATACCTACCAAGATGGCTGTCAACTACAACATTTCTGTAAAAGTGTCACATGTTTAGGCCTGTCACAATATATATTACACACATATATTAGAGGTTTTTGAGATAAATGATGATACTGTTTTGAGACCATTTTCAAGTAATATTATGTTATTGAAATAATTATAATGCAACAACACATTCTCAAAGATTGATCAACTTTAAATTCTATCAAATATTTGAAGACAGGAACTAGAACACATTTATCAGGTCTGCTCTTAGCTTCTTAAGACCTATTTTTATTTTGTGGCATTTAAGTCCTTGTGATTTATTGTAATATTGTAAGTTATTTTATGATTATTCTTGTTTTATTAAAACTAGTGTATTCATTGATTTATGTACAACACATTGGTGCAACAATTTAAAAGGTGCTTTATAAATAAAATTGACATATTAAATATTTAATATAAATAAAACAACAGAAACAACAAATAAAATGAATTATGAAGTCTCTATAAACAAAATTGTCCTTCAAGAAAAAGAATAGTTAAGACAAAAGGAGCAGACTGAAGACTATTATTCAGTTTAATTGATTTATATGTTACCTCACTTTGAGTAGTCTGATCAGGCATCAGACTACTCGTATGGGGGCCCCAAATGAAATCTGCTCAGGGCCCCTAAAAGGTTTGGGCCGGCTCTGCTGCCGGGTCCAGTTTGGCAGCAGCTTCGGATGCAGGAATCTTGCACCCTCATTACATCTTTGCCACTCTAATTACAAGCTGCTGTAGAGCGGTTATCCTACACCCAACAGTGACAATGACAGCACCTTCCCCTCTGAGGCCGAAACCCAACACAGCGCCGCCGCGAATAAAAGACGCTACTGCTGGAAACAGCAGAATGTTCTGCTCAAGAAAACATGTCAAGTAGCTAAATTCTCATCGACTTGTTTGTATTCATTCTAAACAGGTGGCGTAAACTTCTGGATTTAAAAAAGCTTGATAACTATTTAAGTTGAATATTGGACAGGCCAAAAAGAGTTCCCACAATTTCCCACCAGCAGCACCAAATAATTAAACCACTTTTTTATTTGACACAAACATTTCTTTTAAGATGAGCAGTTTCTTACTGCTTTCTATGTTTTCTGTGAAAGTTTTAGCCGAAAAATAAACAGAAAGCAGAAAATATTTGAATGAAGTTGATTTTTTTTTCTACAAGTAAAATCTAGTTAAAAAAAAACTTTGGGTGTTTAGTCATTTTATTTCCAGATTTATTAGGTTGCACTCACTAAAATTGCACAAGTTAATGTTACTAAATTGTATTTAAAAAATTGAGGCAACATGTTTGCATTTACATTTTTTTATGATCTATTGTTAACATGAGAGGTTTTAGAAATGTTGATATAGTTTGTTTAGTAGGTCCACTTGAGCAAAATTCACATTTTGCACATTTTTGTAGTTTCATTTGGGTTTCTACTGCTTCTAAAAGCAGCCTGAGTGCTTAAAATCCCACCCAGCTGTTTTTTTAAAATTAACTAAAAACATTCTAAATGTATCGTCACAATTCACTAGGCACTGCCCGTTACCTAGCAACCCCAGCAGCATTCTGCTTGTTACCTAGCAACTCAAACACAGTTTCAGCACGTTTTGGTCTGTTATTTTCACCACTTACTGTGCTGTACAATGGCTGCTGTAAAAGACAAGCGTTTTGTTTGTTGTGCAGCAGGCTCCACTTCTGCTTTTCAAAAGTGTACATTTGCATAAATGCACATCTGTTTGCAGTCATTTTCAGGAGCGAGTGGAAACGTTGAGTTGGGGAAGGCATGGCCAGCAGCAGCTTATTTGGATTTAAAGTGACAAGACGCCATGAAACAGACTAAACTCTCATTGTCTAAGAAAGATTTTGTATAAAAAATGTAATGAACATGTTTTGCATGGTTCATAGACCTATCCTAACCTGTTCAAGGAATAATAAAAGGCCACCTTTAAGCAAACTGAACACACAGTTTCATCAATATTAGGATAATGTTGAGGATGTTATAGGATGATGTTAACACCTAATTTCGTAAAACATTTCAGGCCTCCAAAAAAAATGACTTTTTTGGAGGGGATTTTTCCCCCACATCTTGTAAGTGGCGTTTTTTAAGATGAAAGTGAGGACGGTTGAATGCATTCGACTAAACGATGATGAAACCCGAGCAGCATCCTTTTTCTGGCCCCCTCGCTCAGAATCATGGCGGATGAAATCCATTTACACAACAGCCAGCGAATTGGGCTGTGAATGTGCTCCGCGGTGTCCTATCGCATGCACATTATTGTTCGAGATCCTGTGTTATGCTGACAAATCCTCTGGTGGCAGCAGTCACCTAAGCGTCTTCCATGAAAGGGATGTACATTTTCCTCCACTTATTTCTGAATTTATTGTGTTCGTCGCTAATCCAGAGATGGGTTCCTCGTGTAATACCCACCATCTAATCATTCTTAGTAGCACGAGGGCTTGTTAGACAAGATCCTGTGGACTGTAATTGTTTTGCCGATTGACGACACAGAAAAGCAAAAAATAGATTAGGGCTCACAAAGCGGGACGTCAGCGGTGTGTTTTAGTGCTGTAAAAATTCAAAACGTGGCACAATGCGCATCTTCCCAAACACCTTGCCGGTTCTCTTTTGAACATTATCATTGTCTTAATAACACAAGCTGAGTCCTCATATTACACAGCACAATGTTCACAAAAGTCCACACTAGGTCGCGCGCATCCTAAAAGGTTTATGACGACCATTTAGCATCGCGAGAGCGCGGCTTAACGCGGCCGTGTCAAGATAACATGCAAGCATCCGTGTTGTTTTCACTGGCTGTCAGCACAGATTTTACACCGGCTGCAGGGAGACGCGGGCATGTGCGCTTCAAGATGCTCCTGCTATGGGTTGTCACAGCAGGGGAGCGGGGCCGGGGCTCTGAGAGGCGCAGAAAATAGAACAAGAGAGACGGAGAGCTCTGCTGTCCAAGGAGATGACGGGGAAGAAAGGAGCACAGTGGATAATTTGACTTGAGTAGGAGGATAATAGGGGAATGGTGTTTTATTTCCTCTCTCATCCAAACCCTCATTTAGCTGCATGAGCAAGTGAGAGAGAGACAGAGAGAGGCGCTGCGAAAACTAGGTGGAGCTATTGCTTACATCTGCATGTGCTGGAGGCTTATCAGAGGCAGGAGAGGCCAGATCTGACTGACTGTTCCCAGATCAAACAAACTTGCTCAAGTCCAAAAAGCCGCCAAATATATATAGGTAGAAAATTCACATTTTGCATGTTTTGTTCTTTCATTTGTGTTTCTACTGCTTCTAACAATCTTTTTTTTAAAAAAAAACCCTCAGCCATGTTTTTGGCAATAAATGTATGTTTTTGGTGTCTGGAAAATGAGCCATTACAAAAACTTTCAGAATGTAACGTTACTTAGCAACCCCAGTGGAGCTCAGGTGGTTTCCTAGCAACCCAAGCTGAGCTCCAGCATGTTTGGTCTGGTGGTTTTAATGCTGTCTGCTCTGTACAATGGCTACTGGAAAAATGTTTTGTATATTGTTGGTTGTGCAGGAGGCTTTACTTTTAAAAATTATAAATTATATAAAAATAAATATATAGAACTAGAGCCTTATAATTTTCAATTTCTTGCCATTTAAAAATAAAATAAAAAACTGGAGTTTTGAGATTAATCTCTGAAATTTTCTAGAACTTCAAACTTGCAGAGTTTGAAAAGTTGAAAATTTGTTAGAAAAAAAGAACAGGAATTTTGAGATTGATCTTGAAAATCAAACTCAAATTTTGGAAAATGTCCACTTTTTTTTTCTTAGAAAACTTTCAGAAATATTTTTGCCAGAAATGTATTATTTATCTTGTACCCAGAGTGGCCCTGACACGCCGTCGTAGTGACATTTGTTGTAAATTAGTGCTGTATAACTGAATTAAATCCGGGTCAGATCCTGGAGTTTGATCTGAACCAAGGCGGGGCTCTGAACTTTGAACCTGCCACCCGGGGTCGAGCGCGGCTCTCGCTTCAGAGTTTAGCTTGTTGCTGAAGTTTAAGGAGGAGGTTCGGTCTTTATCAGGCCGGCACTCCCCTGCGCCCCCGAAAAGATGACACCCGACTGAAATTAATCTGCGGGGAGATTGTGTTGCTGCTGTAATGCTGAGTTGAAATTTGCAGCCTAAATTACTCTTTGGCTCTATCTCCCCCATCAGCCGTGCATCATAAAAGCCAGGGTTTAGTGTGAGATGAATAATCTCACTCCAGCAAGCCTCTCTTCCCCCCTGCCCCCCACCATAATCGTCAGAAGGAGAGCCAGCTTAGTCAACCCTGTGCTACAGGCCAGGATAATAATTGCTGTATTAATTGGTGTTGTCCAGGCTAGACAGACTATAAGAGATCCCACTGGGGCTAATAATTAATGTTTTTTCCTCCTCCCTGCCTGCTTTCTGCCATTTCCATAAGCACCAATGAAAAACCCAAACAAGGTTGCTTCTTTTTTTTTTTTTTGCAGGATTGTCTCAGCTGATTTGATTCGTTTATGCTGTGAAAAAGTTGATTTCTTACAAACCAGAATAAACAAAAGCAGTTTTCAACTGATGACTTCATTTATTTTGTGGTATGTTTGATTTTCTTTTTTTTTTACTTACAATAGTGGAGCCTATGAAATCCATTCCATTTTAATCATATTTACTAACCCAACAAGTATGCAATTATGTAGTGAATAGGAAAAAACATTAACATCATTAGCCAGAGGTCAGCCTTTCTTTTTATTCTCTATCAGAATGAGTAGTTGAACAGAATGTTGATTTAATAAAGTGTTAAAAAGTATTTCCCTCTCATTTTTATTAAGTACACAAACGTTGTATGCAAGGGGACGTGTTATGCAAAATTTACGTTTCGCATGTTTTTATTCTTCCATTTGCGTCTCTGCTTCTAAAAAAAGGACAAACACTTAAAAAAACACCACGTCATTTTTTTGGCTAATATGTTTTGCCATTTCAGAAACCTTCAAAATGCAACAAATCAGCAGGAACTGCCCCGGTCCTCGCAACTCCAGCCAAGCCCAGCATGTTGCCTAGCAACCCAAGCACAGTTCCGCCCGTTACCTAGCAACGCAAGGTGAGCTCCACAAGTTTTTCGTCAGCTTGTTTTATGCTGTATGTGCTGGACAATGGCTGCTGGAAATGACGTGTTTTGTTGTTGACTTATCAGCAACAAGACAGGTAATATTACGACTTTATTGTCATATTATTAGAACTTTATTACCATATTATGACTTTGTTGTCGTATTATCACTACTTTATTCTCATGCGACTTTATTTTTGGAATATTAATTTCATTCTCATAATATTCCAACTTTATTCTTGTATTGAAGTTCAACTGTATTACATATTTGTTTTGTTGTTGACTTACCATCCAGAAAACACTACCTACGTTCTTGTTGGTTGTACAGGAGGCTCCACTATTGCTTTTAAAAGATTTGTGGTCTAATTGCACAGTTTGCAACTATTTTGAGATGGGTGGGCGTGGCCAGCAGCAACTTATTTGGATTTAAAGTGCTCAAAAAAGACAAAAATCCAATGATTTTTTGCAAAAAATGCAGTACATAATTTATAGACGTTACACGTCACCTTTAAAACGAGTTTGATGAAAGATTGTGTGGCCAGTTGTGGCAGATTGCAGCCTGGAGTTTGACGAAGCCCCTCCCCGGCAAAACGAGTGGGGAGTCCAGATGTGGTTTGTGGAGGAAAGCGTGTGTAGGCACTGAACCTGCTGAGCTTCCTGGTGGACGGACAGAGAATCAGAACATGTAGGTGATTCCCAACCAGAAGAAAATAATTTTATGAAAGACGCTCAAGCCGCTCCACCTTCAGGAAGCAGATAATTGCAGGCTGCATTATGAGCGGCGGTATCATGTCAGGAGGAATAGTGGCTGCTCAGGACTGCTGGATGCACGTTTACAGCTTGTGCTCCAATTGTAGAACGATGATTATACTGCATGATCCGTTTAATGACAGATATGGGTTTTTTTTTTGTTGCTCAGCTGGTATTTAGCGCGTATCTCTGTGTGGTGCTGTTAAACACATCTCGCAATTTTAGAGTCAAGGAACATAAATTCGGAGGTGGCGAAGAGAGAAATGCCCCTAATAGGAATCTCACTGGGTTATTTTTTAACAAGCCTGCAATTCACTGATCTGTCACAGCTTTATTTTTCTTTCTTCTGCTGTTCTTTTGGGTCAAATCTTGCATGTGCGTGGAGATTATCGCCTAAATGTCCACCCTGTAGTCCTTAACCACTTCTACTGACGGCACGGCTTCATTATAAGCGCCGCTTTAATAAGTTCACAGCTGAATAAAGAAGACAACGACATTGCAGTGCAGGGAGAAGTCCCTACAGCACACGTTTCAGATAAAGATGTTATTTATTGCCCCCATAAGGGGAAATATGACTTCTGACATAATGCTACTGCAGGCGGAGGCTCAGTTATAAACATACTGGATTGAGCTCAAACCTCTGCTTCTTCCTCCGTTAGTGGTTCTCAGGAGAGATTTAAGTACAATTACTTACAAGGCAAATAAGCAACCGCTTATTTGCCTTGTAAGCGGTTAAGCTAATAACCGCTTACAAGCGTCTGCCTGCAGCGTTAAGCTAATAAGAACAGAAACAAAAAGAAGCTTGTTTGTTTTTACTTCACTGAAAAGTCTGGAGGAGAAATGTTGAAAACTGTGAAAAACGAAAGCAGACGACAGAAATCAATGAACATGCAGCGATTAACAGAAGACAAAATCCCTCACAAATACTTGAGATGATGTTTTATAGAGTTTATTTTTCTATTTTATTATTTCAAACACCAAATATACATTAAAATGCATTAAAGGGACAATATTACATGTTTTCCAGTCACATAGTGCCATAGTATGGTTAATGATAATAGTTAATGATTTCATAGTATAATCATTAACTATTTACCTTCAAAAGTTACAATTGTTCATTTTAAGTCAAATATGATTTGTAATTGAGTCTCTGTCTCTTTAAAAACTCCTGCTCTTTCTTAAGCTCCGCTTTCAGGAAGTCATCCCAACATGGCTCCTCTATTAGTAACATTTTTACCAGAGTTTCACTGGGAAGTAGCTCCTGTGATGAACTCAGCAGTTCCATCAAACGTTTGCTAATTCCTGCTGGCTAGTCTGAAGGAGCTGAGTGGGGGAAGAGCTAAGTCTCGAAGGCGGAGCTAAGTCCAGTCAGGCGTTTTACAGCTAAATGGTTGCCGTAGAGATTAAATGAATTCTCAAACATGCATGAAAGGATCAAAGCAGCACTCCAGGTCTATTTTTGGTGAGGAAATAACATTAGAAAATGATGAAAAGCTAAAAAAAATAGACTTCAGATGATTCTGCTGCTTTAAAGCTCTTGGTTTATAAATCACTGAATGGCTTAGCACCATTTAGTGGTCCCAAAATTACTTGGTAAGATGTTGTGTTTTGCAGAGCTTGTTTTGTAATTGGTGCTCCACCACAACATACACACATTTTTCACAAATAATTGGGAGTTTTGTTCCATAGAAAAATCCATAAATACTGAACCACAGACAGATAAATCTATAGATTTGTACATAATAAAATAATTTTATTGAAACATCTCACACTGAGTCAGCACATCCTCATTAGCAGGAAATAAGCCGGGTTTGGACCTGCAGCTCCTGTATTGTTAGCGTCCTAACAGGTTCTGTTGGACCATCTGCTTTAATTACAGGTACGCTCTTTCTAGTCAAAGCCCGGCTGACACCCGGGCCAAGGTGCAAATTAGAGTCCAGATGAGGAGCCAGAGGCTTTGCTGCAAATCAAACCGACAGCAACAGAACAATAAAATCCCTCCTGCTCTGGTTTTACTTCAGCTGTAAAATCTCTGATTAGTAATGAAAATAACAACTCAGAAGCTGTTTTACTCAGTTACCTGAGTAATTATTTAAAAATAAAAATTGTTATAAGTATTTTTTGCTTCTACCTGAGTCATTTTATTACAAAGTATCTCTGCTCTTGAGTAAAATGTCTGGATTTAAATATGTTTTATCCAAAAATTCAACAGACCCAGAAGTTTCTTAAGTTTTTTACTGAAAGAAACTGATTTGGAAAAATTTCTTTGCCTGATTTTGTTATTTATATGAATTAGTTTCATTGTGGTTTTAAAAACAATGAAACTTTAATGTAACTTTACAGGAAGAAACAGGAGCCTATTTTGAGTTAATAACTGCTGAATATCGATTAAAGTTCAAGTTCCTCTGGCAGATTATTTCATTTATAATAAGACATTTCTCACATTAGAAGTTAATTTATCAGTGTAATAAACATAATAAACACATATTTTAATCAAATACATGAAAAAAATGTCTTGTTATAAGTGAAATGATAGTTTTAACCTTCATAGTTATTGACTCAAAACAGGCTCCCATTTCTTACCAAGAGATTTTCTTCTAGTTCCCACTGCAAATATCCTACTAACCTTGAAATGAGACAAACTTTTCAGCAAGACGTAGAGGCTTGTTTTAAGTAAGTAATTTCTGAATATTGATAAAAAAAGGCAGATTATTTCACTGATAAGACATTTTCTCATGTTGTAAGTTAATTTATCTGGCACTAGCACTTTATTTCATCAATGTTAAGGAAATATTTACTTAAAAGAAGCCTCTATATGTTGTTGGAAACAACATATAGAGGCTTCTTTCAAGTGAGTAAGATATTTGCAGTATAAACTAGATCAATATTACTTGGCCAGATTTTGTGTTTTTGCAGTGTAATTTCATATTTTGGTAAATGTTTTCCATTAGTTCTCAAATCGCCTTTTTACCAAATGCTTTTTACTTTTACTTGAGTAAACAAATGTGGAAGTAGTGCTCCTGTTACCTGTGTGTAATTTCTGGGTACTCTGCATGTTTACACGTCGTCTGCAACGCAGCATGCTGCTGCCATGGCGGCTATTTAGGTTTTATGAAGCCTGCGGGCCGCATTAAACAGCTGCATTCCCAGCATGCCTTGCTTCGCATCACACTGGCAGTTTGATTAACGGGAGCCGGTGGATTTTTATAGGCGTGATCACTTTTCTGATTTCCGACTAAAACCTTTCCTGCTCGGAAAACAACAGACGAGTTTCGACCCCAAACTGCACCTCCACTCCCTCCTGCTGCAACATCTGCAGAGGGCACGACACCGGGGGAAACCTGCAGTATTACTTTCCACTTTTCACTCACAGTCACCTCTGACTCATGGGTGTTACCGGAGCGAACTATCAACTTATCAGCTTTCCACACATATCTTCCCAATGTCGACAGTTTGCGTGTAATTCTGTTGCCGGGGACTGGATTGTAGCGCAGGGTGAACTCTGCAGCGCTGAAATCAAGGAGTCATTAGCCGAGGAACAGATTGTCTTTTCTTCCAGCGCTTGTCCTTCAGATAAACAGGCCTGAGTGGCGACACATGATCCGTTCGACTAACACAGTCCATCCTGACCGACTGATGGCAGGAATCGCAATCAGGCTGGAGGTCATGAGGACGACGCGCCGCACGACTCAGGGGAAACCAAGGAGTACTGGATAACTTTTCTGTGCAATATTGGAGAAAAAATTCTTTACAAATACTTTTATACTCCTTTTTTCACAGTTTGTCAAGATGAAAACATGAACTTTAAGATGTTATATCAGGACTTTATGTGACAGACAAAATTAAAGTGAAATAGAAAAACACAAAATCTTACCAAGTATTTTTGTCCAGTTTCTACAAACATTTTAGTTCATTTGAAATAACATAAAATTAACTTTTCAGCAAGATATAGGAACTTATTTTAAGTCAACAATTCCTTAATATCCTTAAAAGTTTTAGTTTCACTGGCAGATTATTTCTCTTATAACAAGATATGTTTCTTTACTTAAAACATCTCCTATATCTTGCTGAATAGTTACTTGCAAGTTAGTCTTACTTTAACTCTACTGAGATATTTGCACTAGAAACCAGCAAAGATACTTGGTGGGATTTTGGGTTTTTGTAGTGAAGTTGTCGTCCTCAAGTCTGAAGCTAATTCAGGCCAAAAGTCTGAAATTTGGACTTTCAAGTCCTTCGAGTCTGTTTTTTATATGTTAAAATAATTACTAATATTACCAGGAAGCATCACTGCAAAAACACAAAATCTTACGAAGTATCTAACAATATTTTCACTTTCGTCCTCTGACATGTAAATACTTGCTTAGTACAATTGAATTAAGGCAAAACAAAATTACTAGGCTTCTTTATTTCACATGTTTGAAGTTTGAATACAAATGTCACGGCCGAATAGAGCTACTACTGTCCAAACCGATATTTTGCATAACATCCATAACTTTTAACTTACCAGCTTTTTGCTAACTGAATGTCTGAATTTCTCATTGAAATAAATTATTTTATGCTTCATTTTATCCATTTGTTACATGTTGGTGTCAGAAATCTCCTCACTTTGTCTAGTTCAGATCATGCTGTATTTATGTCATAATGGCCTAGTCAAAGACCGTTATAACATAAATAATGGTTGATAATATGTGACAGAACTTGTCTGACTTATTTGAACACAATAATTGGCAGACAGGTCACATAAAACACCAAATACACTGAATTTGTTGTTATTTGTTAATGGACACTTTTACAAGACTCTGTGTATTTAATTATATCAGGTAGAAGCAGAACAATAATGGAAAAACTGAGAATATTCTTCATGCTAACGTTGATTACTAAGGAGAATGTTTTTGTGTGTGATCTGTTCCTGCTGGAACCCGGAGTTCCAACCCAGGCAATAACCGCCATTAATTAGTCTGATAAATTACGTGCAAAACAATGACATGTTTAAATGGTTCAATTTAGCTCAAATCCTAAATGAGATATTACATCAAAAGCCGTCGGTTTGTGTCTTTTAAAACAGGCTCACCGCCTTCCTGAAAGCGTTTTAAAGGTTACGATTTCCTCAGATGATAAAGCGCTACCTTTTAATGAAATTCTAATTAGTAATTTCATGGACTTTGTTACCAACCATATCTGATTAGTGCACATTTTCACAGCCTACTTTAATTAAGAACACTTACAGCACAGTTTCATACGTTCCCCACTTGAAGAAGGAGCTCAGCTCCTCAGAAAAAAAATCTTACTTTGTAAACACTAATTTCCTTTTTTCAATTAGATTAAACAATTTTCCTTTTTCTGTGTGTTTATGAAAATATCTTTTCTCCCCAAGTCTGCACCAAATACCCTCGAACATGAAAAGTGTGCTGATGATAAGTTTCTAATCCAATTGAATTTTGCTTATTATTTAATTTGATGGCGACACAATTAGACCCCTGCTGTGTTTTCATCTGTTGTATTTGGGAACTTTTCATTTACTGATTTTCCATTTGTTTACGACAGTGCTGGGAAAACTGTTTCCCCGTCACAACTGTCTTCAGCTCCTGTTGGCTTTTTGTTGTTTCTTCTTTTTAATGTTAGGATCACAGAAATCACCTGAAAAAAAACTAAATGCATTTTCTGAGTGAAGGTTTGGTTTATTCATGTGACGTTTGACCCACTCTTCTTAGTTCATAGTTTAATTCGGCCATTTTGGAAAATATTCAAGCATGATTACCTTAATTAGTAGCAGCTAGTTTCCTTGAGTAACTTTTTGGAAAATATTGATTTTTGTTTACTTGAGTAAAATGATCTATTGCTAATCTTGTGTTTCTCTTTCACGCTTCATCGTCTCAAATAAACCAAACTAATTGAAATGTCTGTTCCCCTCCTCGCCTGTGGGGGCGCTGCACCAAGAACCACTGAAGGGAATGACATGACAAACCTCTGAAGGAGACACTGAGCGAAATGTAAATAAAACTGGAGTGGTGCCAGATTTCAGAGGTTATTTGTTTTTGGCAAAAGACCAGGAGCCATTTCTCCAGCCAGCCTTAGACTCACGTTTGTTTTGGTTGTATTTACCCAGAATGCTTTGCGCTGTAGTCCATTTCCTGGTTTGGAGCGGTCTCTGATCCGATCGGCGTTCACATCGGCTTTCAAACCGCACCAAAGTTCACTAAACCAAACTCAGACCGAGGTTTTTAAGCAGACTAGTAACTTTGTAACGTTTTCTGTATTTTGGGTTTAAGTGTTTAATTTGAGAGGAAAGTCTTTACAATAGCAGGATTTGTTTTGACCGTTTCAAAGTAGTGATTATTGATTATTATTAATGACTTATTGTTAGTGTTTTGTTCTCAGTCCAGTCAGGTTTATAAAATATTGCATCTCAAGACGTAACATTTTGTTACATTTTAGTTTACTTTGTCCCTTCTGCAGAATATTGATAAGATACTATTAATGACAGTAATAAATAATATATAATTGTTTTTCTTCAGTTCATGTCTATTATTTTTAATGCCAAAGTGTGGTGCTGGAAAAGTTTGAGATATTACCTTGAAAATGCTTGAAAAGTTACATTTACAAATTGTCTTCCAAATAAAACGGCGTCTTTCATTCAGAAGTCTCGTAATTTTTTGTCACAACTAATTACGCTCTCCGGGCGCGCTGCTGGGCTTAAACAGTTTGGAATATAATCTGATTTAACTTTTATTCAAATGGTTTCCCACTTTGAGATCTAATCCTGGTGTCACAATGTGAACTTTGACCTTAAATATCAGCCAGACTCTAGCTGGAGTTTGTCGTGTGTCGGAGCTCGACGTGGCGGAAAGCGTTGACACGCCGTTCACCAGCAGGTCACAACCACACGAGTGTTTCCACGGCGGCGGAGCGGCTTCGTCCTGACTGACATCGGCTGCAGCTGGGGGGGGGAAGTTTCAGAAACGCACAAAGCGTGACAGACCACCTTGGGCCTACCTCCGTCGCCCCATCTCTCATTTTAAACATGGAGTCCAGCCTGTCAAGTCACATGCTGGAGCTGTAATTTAGGCTAATAATTACCAGACATCACCACAATGAAACATCAGTGTCTGAACTTCTTTGGGCCAAACTGAATTTTAATACATTTGGAAAAGGTTGGCCGGAGGCGAGAACCCTGCACACTGGGAAAAGGCGAGCGCACATGTGGAAGCACTTTGGGAAGTGATAAATGATTTGAAATCCGCAGCGTCCCCGAAAATGGAAATTAGGCCGAACAGGTGTTAAATGGGAACCAGTGGTGCATGTTGGGGGGGAGTCGCTGGTCTTCAGGGCCAGATGTGATGGGTCCGGACTCAGATGGCCCGAGGTGTGTGATGTGTGGAGGCCCAGTGTGACCTCACCGCTAGGAAATACGAGAGCGCTCCGTCAGCTGGTGAGGAGGCGCAGAAAGAAAACATTCTGCAGAGAATCCCGATTCAATGGCGAAAATAGACTTCAAATAAAAAATGAAGCAGGTGTAAACGTCTGACAAAAAATTAAAGTTTTGAAATTAATTAGTTTCTTTTAAAAGAAAAATCTAAGAAATTCCTAACTTTCAAAAGTAAAAAATTTGCCAGAAAAAAACCAGCAGTTTTTGATGAATCTCAAGTTTCAAAAGTAAAAAATATTCTAGAAAAAATTGTATTAAATTAAAATTAAAATTTTTTATTTCCAGTGATTTTCTAGAAAAAAGTCAAAAAGTTTGCAAGGAGAACCTGAAAGTTTGAGAATGATTTTAAAGGTTTTCTACAAAAACATAAACATTTGGAGATTCTGAGAAATTTTCTAGAAGAAACATAGAAATGTCTGAGTTTCAAAAGATGGAAATTGGCTATAAAAGAACTCAGAAAATTCTAGCTTCAGAAATGTTCTAGAAAAAGACGTCTGAGGTCAAAAAGTCAAAAAAATACACTTGGAATTTTTAAAATTTTCCTTAGGAGATTTCTGACAATCTCAAAATTTCTGAGCTCTTTCTAGGAAATTTTAGATTTTTCAAACTCGGAAATGTCCTTTAAAAAGAAAAAAATTCTAAGATTAATCTCAAAATGCTGCGACAGACTGGCGACCTGTCCAGGTGACCCCGCCTCTCGCCCCGAACGTTAGCTGGAGAGGCACCAGCACCTCCCGACCCCCTGACCCCACTTAGGGAAAAGGAAGTATGGAAAATGGATGGATGGATGGATGGATCTCAAAATGTCAAATTTTTTCTAGCAAATTTTTAACTTTTCAATGTCAGACGTTTCCTTCTTCTTCTGAGATTAATATTAAAGTTTCCAAATTTTTGCGGGGAAATTTTTAGACACTTTAAACTCACAAATTTCCATATACTTTCTAGAAAAAAATTGGAAATTAATCTCAAAACTAATTTTGAGATTATTTATGTGTAGATTAATTAGATTCATCTCAAAATTTGTTTTAAGATTAATTAATCTACACATAATTTTCCTTCAAAAAGTGGATTAATTTGTTTGATAAAAATATTGTATTAAATATTGAGCAGGTAAGAAAACGTAACTTATAGCAGGTGTAAAATGTATTTCACCTGTTATCTGCTGTATTCCAGTTAAATGTTTGGTAAAATGAGCCTTGGATGTGCAATTCTCTCTTCAACGTGGATAATTGTCATAAATTGGAGATTCATTCACAATATGTCAGTATAACAGCCATCTAGTGAGAAAGACGCCTTTTCCTTCGCTCTGTCTGATGCCCTTAGCTGGTATTTCGCTCCAGAAGAAGTGGATCATCCCCCTTAATGCTGAGATTTCATGCACATCCTGGCTAGCTTCTCTCCACCTGAAGCAGGAACGTTAAACGTCTTCAGTCTTTAACTGAACAAATTTCCTCCTTTGTGTTTCTCGCTGGTAAAGAAAGAGAAACACAATGGAGGAGAAAATGAAAGTTCTCAAACGTTGGACCAACTGAGTGGTGACAAGAGAAAAAAAACGACTCCACGAACTCAAATCTTTCATTTATGACACACTGCCCAGGGCGGCACAGTATGGGGGGCGTCATGGATGACCACAATGCATAAAAATCTGTCTGATTATAAACTAACGAAAGATTTCACTGCTTTTTAAGGAATTAACATCCTATTATACCGTCTACAGTTCGAAATATAAACACAGTGAACCTGAACTTCTCGCAGTTCAGTTTTCAGTGGAACGTAAATCCAAATTAGTAATGAAAAATGTGCAAATGTCATTTTTTACCAAAGGAATATCTAAAATGTTGGAAAGGAAAAAGCAGTTTGAAAAGTTGAATTATAACTGACATTTTCAAAGCAGCCAACCCAGAAGAGCCATTTTGTTTCTACGGACCTGATAGGACCAGAAGCGGAGATAGCTTCTGATCCTATCAGAAGCTATCTCCGCTTCTGATCAGAAATAGCAATCAGACATAGCTGATAGGCAGGAGCGTCGCAGGTATTCACAAATTTCAGCTATTTGTAGGCGATTGTTTTCAGCGTCCACTGCATACAGATAATGCTTTTTTGGGTTTAGTTCAACTTTAGTGAGACATGAGAATTGCGATGAATAATCAGGTTTCACTTGGATTGAACCTGTCTGTCATGCTGCCTTGCTCTCTGCTATGCTAAAGCTAGCTCCCCACAGGAGCCTGCCTTTAATGCTAAGGTCAGTTAGCATGATGATGGATAAATGGTTTTTCTGGAACAGTAAGTGTTTCTCCACCATTTGCACATTGAGCAACACAAATGTGATTGGCAGCACTAAGACCCTCCTCCTGGCTCTGATTGGTTGCTTTTGAGTAGTAGCTCAGAGATTATCTCTTATATTACAAATATATGAAAAAACATTTTATAAAGTTTCATACTGGAGCTTTTACTGTAGAAAAATATGAAAATTACAGAGGTGGTTTTGTAGTAATACTTTAGAGATTAAAATATGATTTTCTTTCAGTTCTTTTAGAGCTTTTATGAAACGTTCCATTACGGACGTTATGTTATATAATTAAAGGCTTAGTAAACTGGGTGGATAAGAAATAAGAGGCCAGAGTGTTGAGGTTTCTTGAGTTACAGAAAATAGTGAAATTTGGCGGCGCTGTACTCTCTACTTCTGGACCACCTGAGATCTGATGCAGCTGAAACAGAACAAAAACAACTCCATCTTTCATAACTGAACCTTCATTCCTGTCAGGAAAACATAGCAACACATGATTCCTGATGATATTTCCTTCTTCTCTTTCCCGCCCGTCAATCACAGCCTCTGCTGATTTCATGGAAACGTTCTCAGACCGCCTCAATCGTCCACTTGTTTCGACTCGGATTGTTGCCTCGGCCAGCTGTCAAAGCAGGCCGAGCCGAAAGCGGGCACGTCTGCAGCGGCGGCCGATGTCACAGAACTCATCATTTCCACCAAGATTGCCGTACTTGTTGAGGAAGCGGACAGCTGTTAGGACTCCGTGGTATTTCAAGAGCATAGACTTCGCACTAATGGAGTGGCACGCTGCCCAGATGGATCCTAATCCTATCTATACATCAGCATAAGTTAACCATTTCATTAACCCCCGCCGCTGCCAGCCGGCTGTTTAGCTGCATTGTTTAGCCGTGACACCGGCGTATTGGGGGTTTAATTGGCTATTCCATTAATAACACAGACAAACTAATTTAGTAGAACCTGTCCTCTTTAAATCACGGGAACAAAGAGTAGGAGGGTGGAAATCAATCTGGGCTTTGTGCCTGAGCCGCTGACCCGTTCATGCTTTGAAGATTGCTGCTGTTAAAAAAAACGAAGAGAAAAGCATCTGAGAAGTTATTTAACTACAAACAGAGCCTACCTTCCCCATTCCAGCTGCATAATCAGGCATAATAAGTGACTGCAAAGGTCCACTTAATGTATTTCTAACACTGGAGACCTGCTAATCCTGTCAGGGGGAATGAAATAGACGGGAGGGGGGATGTATGCAGACCCAGCCATGGAGCTGAGCATTTAACTCCATAACCATGCAGGCAAATGCCTGGGCGCCTTTCACACAAAAAGAGAAAGAGAGGGGGAATAAGCCCAGCTTCATGTTTCAGCCCAGAGAGCGGATCCATTTTTCCGCTTTAGTGGCCATCGAGGAACAGTGGGAATAACAACAACAGCAGCCGAGGCTGTAAAAGCCTTCCTTACTGGGCTGAGTCCTCATAAACCTGAGCCATTATCACTTCTTTATGGGCAGTTAAATGAAGAGCCCTTCAGATCGGCTCTGTGTGCTTACTTATGCGAACTGCAGGCGCCTCTGTCGCCTCGCTGTCATTCGTAGCAAAGCCTGAGAGTAGAACCTGTCCTCTTAACTACTCATGGAGTTAAACATTGTAAAACACAGACAGACGGATCAAATCACACGACGTCTCAATGTAGTTTGAGACGTCGTGAATTATTGTTCTTACTAGTCAGAATGAGCCTGTTCAGGGTGACCCCGCCTACCGCCTGATGACTGCGGGAGACTGGCACCAGCAACCCTCAAAACCCTCAACGGATAAGCGTGTAAGATGACAGACTGACTGATGGACTGATGGACGGACGGACGGACATCCTAATTTACTATTCTGGAAAGTCATAGTACCTTTTTAAACATCTAGGATGTAATTACAGATAGTCAGGCGAAACGGATTTTATGCCAAAAAGGCTTGCCGTAGACGTGGGGTCTTTTTGACTGCATTTGATGCCCCGTACTAAAAAGCAAAATGAGTGCAACAAAGAGAAATGTTGAGCCTTCAAGCGTTGCTGCCCTGTGAATAATTTGGGCTCAAAACGCAGAGGAAACAAACAAAAGAGTCCTCACATCAGATATCAGGTTTTCCCAGCTCCGTTTGTCAAAACACCTTTTATGGTGATCTTTGAAATTCAGGGGCCCCATTAACAGTTCAAGCATATAATCACATCGCCGTAATGAGGTATTAATTAAGCGAGGGGCATCTATTGGCTCGCTAAACAGCCTCATAAACAATCGACAGGAGATTTGTGATTTTTGACTCCCTGACACCATTAAACAAATCAATATTGGGTTTTGCAGAAATGCTCTCCGGCTGGCTCCCTCGCCAGTCTTTGCCAATCAGCTCCGTTGAATACTAATGAGGGAATTAGCTGCCACGTATTCCGCATGTGTCCCATCAAACAGATCCTTATCAAGCGAGTCTCATTTGCATGGAAGAAGACTCTGCTTTGTAGGTAAAGATTTCACAATATGTCAGTCATTATGCCAGCCCCCCCCCCCTCCACTCCTCCACTTGTCTCTCATTTCCTGGGAGACTCTTGAAAACCCGGCGACCATCAGAACCACTCCATTCAGTGGCTCGGTTTGGGTTCTGGTCCTCCAGAACCATGAGGGTGCAACATAATAAACAGAAAAACACTTTTCAAGTGCATTTGCAGCAGGTCAGCTATGATGATGTCGTCTGATTAAAAGCAGAATTTGAGACTAAAACGAATTAGAAAAGGAAACATTGAAGAAAATATAACAACATCAAAGGAAACAGAAATACCTGCAGTTTCCTTTTAGTACTGGTAGATATTTCAGTGGAACATGACTGAGTTATTTAGGAATATATGTATGAGGAGGTCCACATGTTCTGGGATCTGTAGGACAACAAATACGTGTTTCAGCTTTGTGGCCTTTCATCCTCACAGAAACTCAGTTTAATGTCACTAAAAAAATGATTATCTAAAATTTAAGAAACTGGTATTTTGTTTGTGTGATCATGGGGGAATTGTCTTATTTGTCGCATTAGAGCCTGCGACAAATAATGCGCTAATAAACTTTCACCCAGAGTAATATAAGCTTGGCGGGCCACCAGGCTTAAGTTGCCCCCCACCAGGCTCAGCATCGTGGTGATTATTTTATACATACAGCCCTGGAAATAACTGCATTGAAAACCTCCTGGTTTCCACCAATCATTGATTCCTGAACTCTTCCTGAGTTAAAACTTTAGTATTGTCGTTTCTAAATCAATATTAACTTGTTTTCTTTATTTCAGCTCTGAAAGTTCTGCACCTTTTTCCTTATTTTGACCGTTTATCATTTTCTGCAAGTAAATACAATATTTTTACTTCAAAACAGAGAAACAGATGATTTTAAGTGGTCTCTTTATTTTTTCCAGAGTTGCATGTAGTAAAGTACATTTATTATTTATTCACTGGAACTCTGTACCTTTGCCTGCTTTTTAATTATTTTTTTTATGTTTGTCTTTTTTAGGATTTTAATTATTAATAATTTCTGCCAATAACATAACAAAGTGATATTTTCAAATTTCCTGCCATGTTAACATGTTTTAATACAAAAACTGATGATTTGAATTGAATAAGTTTACAGACATGTTAATGTAAGTAAACTTCTGATTCTAAAGACATTAATAAATATCTGAGATTCTTTGAAATTTGAAACATATTTACAAAAAAATGTTAGCTTCGATACTGAATCTGTGCACAACAAACAAAGAAAGAAATCTTGGTAAACTGTTGCAATATTTCCAGTGTTGTGGTGAACAGATTCGAGGCTGAGCACTGAAGCTCGGGGTTAAGAATATTTTCTGTGGGAGAGAAAAACAGAGAGAGTTCACAAAGTTAATGGCAGCAGTAATTGCAAATAATGCATGAATGAAGAGGAACAGGAGCAAATAGCAGAGTGAGGAGAAGGGGTCAACGTGACCTGCAGCAGCAAACCTGGAAAACCTGAAGTTCACGCAGTGGGAGTGGCAGAAAACTTTCAAGTCTGAATCGCAGTAAAACCTGTTCATGTTTCTGCTGCTGCACTGAAAAATCTTACTAACCTTTTTACCTACTTTCTAGAACAAATGACTTAGTGCACTTGAAATAAGACAAAACTAGCTAAAAAATTTCTTTCCAACTAAAAATAGGAGCTTGATGTAAGTCAGTAATTCCTAAATACATATTAAAACTATAGTACTATTGGCAGATGTTTTCATTATAATAAGACAAATGTCTTGTAAAATGTTTGTAAAAATCTGCCAGTGAAACTACAACTTTTTCAAAGAACAAATCAATATTCAAGAATTATTTACTAAAAACAAACTCGGATTTCTTCCTGAAAAGTCGCTTGAATAGTAAAGGTGCATTCATACCAGTCCTGTTTATTCCAGTTCCAGTTCGTTTGTCTGAATAATCCGGTTCGTTTGGGAAGGTGTGAACCAAAAAAGGGAACTCTGAGCCGCCTATAAACCTCTTTCTTGGTTCGGTTGAAGTGAACCAAACCGCTTCGCAGTATTCAAACCGCTGCAGAAAGAGGAAGCGGACTACAACACATGGCATTCTGGGTAAATAAAGCCAAAATAAGTCCAGGTAGCCTAGCGCTAGCTGGAGAAATGATTTGTGGTTTTTTACCAAAGACAAAAGAGAAATCCCACAACCACTGAAATTTGATGCCACTCCATTTATGTTCACATTTTGCAAAGAAAGTTGCGTTCAGTGGCTTCTTCAGAGGTTTTTGTGTCGTTTCCCTCAGTGCTTCTTGACACAGCGCCCCTTCAGGCAAGGAAGTGAAAAGTTTTTTCAAAAGATTTGGGTTTTTTTTTTTTTGCCAGAATGTAACAAATGTTGCAGCTTGGCCTTGAATCGATGTGAGCCTCCCGGACCACCAGATGGGAACCTATCTTACTTAGTAAGGTGTTGTGGTGTTTTTGCAGTAATAATACTAAAACTGTATATTTTCATTATTCTCTCAGTGTATTCTTTGTATTTTATGATCCAACAAATACTATCAGTTACCAGTAAAAGTATAAATTTCTTGAAAAGGGGTTCATGTGATTCAATCTGTTTATTTTTGTATTATTTTGACAGTTTCATTCTTTATGACGCTTGTTTGAAATGATCAAATATCAGCAGTTCCTTGTCCAAGTTTCGGTTTCAGCAGGTGAGCGTCTAATTTAATCTGTCATGGGAGAAATGAGTGACAGAGGACGGCCTGTAGTCTTTGTGCTGCGTGTGTGGCCGCGGGGCGGTGAGCTAATGCAGGAGATTGACTCTTAATTGCAGAGGGGAACGCTCATCTTTTCTCATTAATGAGACGCAGTCAGAGCCTGGAGATTTTCCTCGCCGCACAAACACACTCCTCCACCAGCCAGGTTAAGTGATGTTTGGATTTTTTCCCAAGCAGTGCGGACACAATCAAGATGGGAGTGAGAGAGGAGTTGAAGGAAGACATTTTTGTGTCTGTGTGTCTGTGAAGTGGAGCGGTCACATGTGTGATTCCAGCAGGTCCAGAGCCTAACGAGGCAGAAGAGAAGCCGTTTATGGGATCGCATTTCATTTGCATCCATCCAGCCTCCACATCAAAAGACAATGTTAATTCGAGAGCTGCACTGCAAAAACACAAGATCTCACCAAGTGCATTTGGTTTAGTTTTTACTGCAAATGTCTTCGCACATTTGAAATAAAACAAAACTAAAAAGTAACTTTTCAGGAGGATGTAGGAGCTTGTAAGTAAATAATTCCTTAATATTGATGAAAAACTACTAGCAGTACTAAAGGAGCAGTATTATGTATTTCAGAGCCACATTATGCTTTTTTACTGCATAATCAATCAGTTGTTATGATGCTATATATGACTCAAAAGAAATTTGACTTCATAATTTAGCACCTTTCAATTGGGCCTCTGTCTCTTTAAGAAACTCCTGCTCTTTCTGAAGCTCTGCCTTCAGGAAGTCATCACAACATGGCTCCTCTGCTAACTCTTTAACAACGCTTTTACCAGAGTTTCACTGAGAAGTAGCTTCTATAATGAGCTAAACAGATGTTTGCTAATTGCTGCTGGCTAGTCTGAAGGAGCAGAGTGGAGCGTTGGAGCCTCTGAGGAGGAGCTGTGCCTCGAAGGCGGAGCTAGGTCCACCAAGGAGTTTTGATTACATGATATAAAGTTTAAAAAGTCATTTACTGCCTCAAAACAAGCTCCGATATCTTGCTGAAAAGATTCTTCTGAGTTATTTTTGTGTTATTTTAAGTGTATTTGGACTAGAAGCTGGCTGTAAGGTTTTGTGTTTTTGCAGTGTGCACCAGTGGAAAGCGTTCCCCGATGCTGCTGCTCCTCTCTGCCTGTCCGGGGGTTAACCTCCGCCTGAACAACGACCGGTGGCTCCCCATGATGCATAACCGTGAGGGATTAGAGCGCACAAAGCGGCGGACTGTTTGGTGCGGCTCTAAAGTGTGCTCCTCCGGGGCTCATTGAGGAATGATTGCCGATTAAGTGTTTGAAGTCCGCCAAAGACGAGTGTGCGTTTTCAGCGATGAAACTCTATCTCTCCTGCTTATGCAGGCAATTTTCCGTCTCTTTTTTCCGCTAACTGTACCGCTATGTGTGTTCGCTCCTCGCCAAACTCATTCCACCTCTTGGACCCCAGCTTGACTGGAAGCCAGACGACCAAAAGTGATAAGAGTGAATTAAGATGTTACTCTCCAGCGGGAATGTTATTATACCGCCAGAGAGTGGCAGTGAGAACAACAGGTGAGCATGTGGAAAATAACTCTGTCTAAATAGCTGGTAATACAGAGTCAACGCAGAGAAAATTATGTTTATTATGTCTTCAAGTCAATTCATGCATGGAAAATCAGGTCAAGTCCTCTGCATCCATTTTTAGAACGGAATTAGGGTGAAAATCTCCAGCAGGAGCTTGAAAAATGACTTTCCCTCATTTTGTCACATTACAACTTTAGACTTTAATGCAGTTTATTGGAATTTTGCAAGATGGACCAACAAAGAAAAATCTCTCAACAGAAGTCGTTTCTTTTTACAAATCTGGCCTTTCTGGAAGGAAATCACTGTTGAAGGAGACCCACAGGAAGTCAAACACACGAGAGACAGTTCAACGTTTTGCTGTGAAATTATTGGCTGCAAAAACAGAAAATCGTATTAGAGTATATTTTATCTAATATCTAGGGGAATATATTAGTACACTTGAATAAGAAACTTTTCAGCAAGACATAGGAGCGTGTTTTACCTTAATAATTTCTTCATATTGATACAAAAAAGTACTTGTTCCACTCAACATTTTTCCAATTTTATGAGTGAAATAATCTGCCAATTGAACTCGAACCTTTGATCAATAAGGAATTATTGACTATGTGAAACTAATGATGCACATTGCTGTGAAAACACCATAGCAGTATTGAAGCACGGTGGTGGCAGCATTATGCTGTGGGATGCCTTTCAGAGATGGGGAAGCTGGTTGCAGTTGCTGCGTTTATCTCAGAAGTTAGAAGCTGGTTTCAGTTGGATTTCCCCGTCGTTGTTCTCAATGGTCAGGCTAATTACTGCCAGCAATACAAGCTAGTAGCATTTCAGACATTCAAACTCTAAACACTTAGTCAATGTTTTTTGGTGTCTGCAAAATGAGCAGGTTCAAAACCTTTCTGAATGTTGAGTCACATTCAGTGCACACTGTGCTGTTGCCTAGCAACAACAGTGAAACTCAGCCTGTTACCTGGCAACCCCAGCGGAGCGCCAGCATGTTTGGTCAGCTGGTTTTACTGCTGTACAATGGCTGCTGGAGAAGACAAGTGTTTTGTTGTTGACTCAGCATCCAGGAACCACTTGATGAATTCTTGCTGGTTGTGCAGGAGGCTCCACTTCTGCTTTTCAAAATGCTCAGTAGTGTAACTGAGCATCTGTTTTCAGCCATTTCCATGTGCAAGTGCAAAAGTTGAGTTGGAGGGCGTGCCCAGCAGAAGCTTATTTGGATTTAAAGTGACAAGATGGCATAAAAAAGCTCATTATGAAACTAAAATCTGAATGATTTTGTGCAAAAAAATGTCATGAACATGTTTGTTATGGTGCATTAACCTATCCTAACCTGTTCATGGGAGCACAACAAGTTATGTTTGATATGCACAACACTGTTATGACAAGTGAAAGTAACACTTGCTTGATTGTGCTATAAAATCGCATTATGTCTGGTAAATACTTAATTTTACACCTTTAAAATTTAGCATTGTTTTCTCTCCACTACATAAATGTTTGTGTTTGTAACTTGGCAAGATGTGAGAAAGTTTAACGTGAGTGAATACCTTTTAAAGCTCTCTATTTTAAAACCATCCGCTGCATTTAAATTTTTTATTTTTTTTTTGCATAGAAACATTAATTCTGAGGAAGAAAAACTCCGGGAGCCGAACAGTGACGTATGGATGGAAATCCACTGCAGGTCAGTCGACAGCATATGGAACTGTGCTTCCTTTTGATTAATCGAACCCCTTGGAAGACCAGCACTCTGAAGTGAACTGGAGGAAATAATTTGTACAAGAGACAATGTTGAGAGTGATGACAAACATAGCTTAGTGTTTCCCTGGTTGCACCTCAGCCCTCCCTTCCGCCCTCCGGTGTCGGCTTTGAAAGTGCGTCCCTCCTCAATAAATTATTGTGTTACAATCATTTGTTTTCATTACTCCATCAAAGCGAATCTGGCCAAGGAGCGGCCATTTTCCGCTGTAGAGAACAAATGTGACTCCGGAGTCACTTCGAGGTTAAGCAAACAGCGAGGAATCTGCAGTTTAATAAAGGGTTAGACTCACATTCTTATGTTACCACTAAAGAAAGCAGCAGCCACTGGACTTAGGATGGAAACAGAGCGCGGTGGCGGTCGCCGCTCTCTGAGCTAACGTTTGAGTTGCTGTCAGGGTTGCCAGGTTTGACTGACAGTTTCCAGCACAAACACGACATAAAGCCGCCGAAAAAAATCAGCCCAAATCTCAACCTCTAATGAAACTTTTAATAGTTTCAGATATAAATATATTGATAAATCAATTTCACATCAGATTGAAAGGCTAATAAATAGATTCATAAACACAAAAATGAAGGATAGTATTTATATAATTTCCGTATGTTTTAGTTTTATAAACACAATATAGGAAAAAGTGGCACATTATGACAACTTCATAATAACGTCAGGAAAACGTTTTAACTAAAAATAATAGCAAGGGAGAGGAAAGTAGGTCAGCTATGCTAGCTTGACTTTGACAACCTTAACATGTAGATGTGCTGCAGAATTCGATTTTTTTTTTTTTTTACCCATAAAAATGAGCCTGAAAACATAAAACTGTGATGGACTGAATGTTCTGCTCTTTGTGTGTTTTTGTTGATGTTGAATCCTGATACACTAGTGGAGCTGTTGTTAGCCAGTTACTATGGCAACAAGTCTGTGTGTAGCGTAGAATACGAATGTCTTTGAGTTTTTCCTGAAAGGTTTTTCTGCATTATTTTTCCCTTTCCTGTGGCACTAAATTAATTAACACCTCCAGGTTTCATGTTGTTAACGGGATTATTCAGCATGGCTACGGACGGCATGTCAAAGAATCGTCTTTGTCCTCCGGTGTTGTGCACATGCGCAAGATTTACAGATTTAAGAATAAAATGCAACATGTCTACAGTAACGGTTACTGTACTTTAGACGTCCCATGTTTTGCGAACAGCAGCCCAATGCTGTTCCATCCAGATCCATGTGTCCAAGCCCAGTCTGGCTGCACGGGTTTCTGTTAGGATGAGGTGACTCACCTCTGATGAACAGTGTTTCCGCCTGTCTGGTGTTGGTAAACAAAAGTTGTAAAAGGAGCTGCATGTCAGAGAAACCGGAGGGCGAGGGGTGAGGGGAGCCGGCGGCCCCAGCGGACAGGTGGAGGTAAGGCGAGAGGCGCGCACGCGTGGAGGTCAGCAGACGGCCGCGCCGACGGGCAGAGATGCCCCAGCCAGGAGGCGGGACCGGACCCGGCTTCCCTCTGATGAAATGAAGCCACCGGGTCAGTCACAATTAGGACTCATAAAATATAATCAAAAGCTCAGGAGCGGGGCTCGGGTGGTCGGGCCGAACAGAGCCCGGCTTTGTGCTGCGAGAGGAATTACTGGAGCGTGAAACAGACACAGCTTGTTTGGTGACTGAGATGTATCTCTCAATCAACTTCTAAAGGTTAAAGCACTATTGTCCATCTCCTCTTAAAGAACGAGACAGTAGCTGCGTTTCCATCCAAATGTTCAGCTTCTGTCCTCCACAAACCTGGAACAAACTCCAGAAAAACAGCTGAAACACGGAGTTCCTTTACATCCAAACTACAAACCTGCCTTGTCAGAGTTGGAACATAACAAATGAAACATTGACCAACATTTTTGATGTGCGTCAATAATTTTAAAGACGGCGCTCATCAAAATGTAAAGTCTGTGATTGGTTTCTGAATTAGTGACTGTGTGATGCTTTAGTGTCTTTATTTTTCTATTTTTACGATGTAAGGCTCTGCCATGTTGCTGAAATGTACTACACAAATAAATGTGATTGATTGATTGAAATATGTCCAAAACTTTGTCAATATTCTGCTAAATGTTGAAAAAATAGTTTCACAAAGAAGTTCAAGTTTTTCTCACGTTTATTTGTATAGTATTTTTCAGCAACAAGGCAGTTCAAAGTGCTTTATATCATAAGAACATCATTCAATAACCAGTTATGAAACAAGCAATAATCATTACATTTTTCCAATGTAATGATTATCACAATGTAGTCAATGTTCCATATACTACTAATCTAAAGTAGCTCTGATGGGACATTAGTCCATAATCCCGGAAATGTGATAGAAGACTGTATTTGTAACTGTCTTTATGTGATTCTGAAAGTCAAAGTCCATCACTAAACCCAGATTTCAGGCCTGATTGCTGGTTTCTAACCAAAACAAAGATAAAAACTTCAGTTTTGTTTTTGTTCAGCTGGAGAAAATTACGGCTGTGTTTCCTATAAATAACAAATCCAGTTAAAATTCCACGTGAAAAAATTTGTTCATGCAATAAATCATTAAAAACACGTCACGCCTTTACTATAATGAACTGAAACTAATGAAATAAAGAAAACTGAGACGTAGAAAACATTTTTATTAACTGAAATAAATAAAAACAGTAATTAATGGGGATAATCTACAACTGGATCCTTACTATGTGTTTATAAAACTAACCAGAAATACTGAAATCATAGTTATGATATCCTTTGTTTTTGTTTTTATGAATCTATTTATTAGACTTTAAAACTGATGTAAAATTTAATTTAAGTCAGCAAATTACGGCGCTCAGCAGCAAAAGTTGGGAGAAAACATCAGTCAGTTATTGTTCAGCAATAATTACATTTTTTTTATTTTATCTTCTTTTGAGTACTTATTACCCAATTTATATGAACATAATCGCAATATTTTGACCTTCTTAAACTCTACAAAGTATGAAAAATCTAAAACTGCTACAATAATTAAACTAAAACTAAACACATTTAACTAATAGTAATTAATAAAAAAACAGCAAATATACTCTAAAAACGAACTGAATTATACTGAAAAACTATAGGAGGAAATAACAGAGAAAACATGAAATTAACAGTTGAAATAACAACGAATAATGCAAATTGGAGAGCAGTAGAAGAAGAAAGCAGCTGAAAGCAGTATCACTGATGGATGATGGAGATGATTGTTGAGGAGTTTAGATGGAGAATTTTAAATTCTGTATTTAACATGGAGCCAATGAAGAGAAGCTAAAATAAGGAGGAATATGAAATATGATATTTTCATTCCCTAACCTTAGAGGTTGTTTGTTTTCCAGCAGCATCTCTATCTGGGCCGTTTTATTGTTTTTGTTTTTGAAAGCCGGTAATTAAAGCAGCTGCGAATTTGTATTTCTGCTGTCTGTGGCCTTGGGGCAGGATTAACAGCATTTAGCATGTAGCATTGTGGGGCGCACCCCGCCCCCTGAAGTAGGCGAGATAAAAAAAGAAAACATGAGTTTATTAGGGAAAAATATACAGTTTGTTTATGTAATCGCTAAAACTGAGTCAGTCTTTATGATTTTTACTCAAACATACTGAAGTCGCCATTGTAACTGAAGCTTCTTTCATGCAAATGTTTCATCGATACTTTTGAGTGTTTAATTTAACAAATGTTACATCTTACCACCAGTTTGGTTTGACGCCAACAGGTATTTGGAATGGCGGTTTCTTTCTGACACTCATTAACAGGTATTACAAGAACACGTCAAGCGTGAACATATTTCCCATCTCCGCAGAACAACTCGAACAAAGGCCGACGTTATGGGCAAGGAATCCTCAGATGCTAACTCGGCATTATTCCCGCCTGCGGCTGCACCTGAGTGTGATATCTCAACTCCCCAGCTTATTACACCTGCCCGTCAAGCTGCGGCTCGGAGCGATCTGCCCGGCAACAAACAGGATCTGAGCTGCCGTTCGGAATGACCTGCTGCACAGACTTGCTTGCTGGGAGGAAGTTTTCTGTTAGCGGCGGTACTTTTGAGGGCAGATCAGGATGATAAGCTGCTGAGAAGGTAATAAGTCATTTTCACTGATTCATTATTCAGCTACCTTGACATACCAATGTCCACACAGATAACATCTGCTACAAATTAGACATTATACAGAGCCACTGATTTGACTCTGAGGTTTGTTTGCTTTTTCTCTACTGGAGGCCTTCAGGTGTGATTCAGGCAGACTCAGCGAAATCTGTGAAAAATTCTAAATTTGTTTGCTTTTATTCTTCCATTTGGGTCTCAACTGCTTCTAAAAGCAATCATGTTTTGTGGTGTCTGGAAAAAACCTTCTGAATGTAACGCTCCAAATCAGGAGGCACTGATTTGGAGCCTAGCAACCCCAGCGGAACGCCGCCCGTTACCTAGCAACCCCAGCGGAACTCCGCCTATTACCTAGCACCCAAGTTGAGTTCCAGAACGTTTGATTGGCTGGTTTTTATTGCTGTATGCTCTGTACAATGGCTGCTAGAAAAGACAAGTGTTCTGCTGTTACCATCCAAAAACAACAGGCTGCGTTTTTGTTGGTTGTGCAGGAGGCTCCACTTCTGCTTTTTAAAGATGTTCAGTTGTGTAATTGAGCATTTGTTTGGACTTGAAGTGACAAGAGGCCCTAAAACAGCTCATTCTAAAACCGAGCAAACTAAAATCTGATTACCTAAGAAAGATTTTGTGCAAAAAAAGTAATGAAAATGTTTTGTATTGTAATAATAGCTCACATTTAAATTTAGTTGATATTTTATATCTTTCTTTGTTTAATAAATATTAAATCTTCTTTAAATCCCTGCATCAGAACGTTGCGGTTTGCAGACGGTTGTTTTCTGGACGGTTCTCTTTGTTTACACAACATCACCTCATTTGGTCCCATCTGTCCATGCTTGCACATTTGTCCACAAATGTTGGATTTCTCCAGATGAAACCTATGAAGCTGAGCAGCATTCAGCTTTCAGAGAGACAATGCTTTCTGCTTGTAAATTTCTGTTAGTGGGGATTTTTGCCATTTCTCCAAGCATTGTTTCATTTTATTCATTTCAACAGTTCAATAATTATTAATGATGATGAAACTGATTAAATTGATGCTAATTATCAATAATTAACAACAAGAATTTCATTAATATTTCTCTAATTGTCAGATTTTTGTCCCTGGAATTGGATTAATACACAAAACTGAATGACAACAACCTGTCAAAACCTGAACTGTTACAACGTTTTAAATTTGCATCGCTTCACTGGAAGCAGTGAGGGTGTACTTAGTTTTATATACTTTTGTTTCTTAAAGGAAACATCAGAGGATGGCTGCAGGAAACATTTCAGAGCTGCAGGTCTTGTTGTAAAACTCAGACATTAAGGTGTCAGTCAGCTGGGATTGTTTTTTGTGTTTAGCATCTGAAGTGGCTTTAGGTTTTTTTCCCACAGTAAATAGCAGAATGCTTGCAAACTGGCTGCAAATGTGCAGCAGGAGAGAAAAGTTTACTTTCCTCATACATTCCTCTGTCATAAGCTATTTTCTGCTCCACTGCAAATCCTAATTGATCGAGTTCAATCTTAGCTTTACATTACATGGGCAGATGACATCATTTGATACTGATAGTTTGCAGCGCTCTCCCAGGCTAATGTTGTTTTGCCAGCTTTTACGGCAACACACCGTCTAGACAAAGGCATATGTACACAGGAACGGTGTGTACAAATGTTTAGACAATCATTATTTTAATTTAAAAATTTTAAGGTTGACTTACCTCTGCTGGATAGTGCCAGTCATTGTTGGATGAGTGTTATGCTAAGGCCTCCGGTGCTTTGGTTTTCCCTGCAGCTCACATGCTTCACGAGGCTGTGTCAAGAGCGAGGAGACAATGGAGCAATTTATGAGCAGCTGGAGATCAGGTTCTGCTGTCACTCACGGCTCCAGATTAGACTGATGCAAATCAACAGAGGAAATATGATTCACACTTTTATGTGAGGTTCAGCTTCCTGCTTCTTTAACGGCAGAAATAGATGCTTTAAAGATGGAAGCAAATTTATGCCTAAAAATGACAGAAACAAGGAACCTTTTTAGTTTCAAATGTGGTAAATTTGTTAGGAAAATTCAGAAATTTTGAGATGAATCTCAGAAATGTTTTGCAAAAATTATTTTTTCTAACAAATTTTCCACTTTTGAAACAGACCTTCAAGTTGTTTTGTAAAACATTTATGAAATTAATCTTCTGAAACTCAGAAGTGTCCAAGTTTTTCTAGAAAGTTTCTGAGATTAATTCAAAATAACTAAATTTAGAAGTATGGCAGTAAATGTGACTTTTTGTTTCTCTCCACATGGATCACGAACTACAACTGAACATTCAGTAAGACTGAGACAGCAGCGTCGTAAAAGTAATAAATACTGCCACCTGCAGGTGGGAGTTATCAACACTTAAACCCAGTTTGTCCGTAAAATTAGCAATAAACTCAAAATTGTGGATTAGGGCGAATAAAATGTGGGAATGTGTTGACATTGAGTGAATTTCCATAATCGTTGAATCACAAAAACGGGAGGAACTGAGTCGCTGCGTTTACATTACAAATGTGCACAAAAATGTGACAATATTCCACTAAAACTTCGCAATTGCATTGTTTCAATTAAATAAGAACTGTAATTAAAATCACACGTGAATACATCTCTTCATGAGCAAAGTGATTCAAAAACGTGATCCAACCACTTCCTGTCGTCTTCTTTGTGATTTTTGCCAGTAGTAACATCCGGTTGTTGATCATGTGACTCGTTTCCATTGCAGTTTTGTGAAATGCACGAATTGTGATATGGCCAAAAAAAACCACCTCTTCCTAGTGCCAAAAGTTTTTTTCAAAGTTGCTCTGTTTCCTTAAAACAAATTTGTTTTTGAACAGTTAAATTGTGCGTTTATATGGTCTCTGGAAACGCAGCTCCTGGTGTAATCTGGCAGCATAAAGGTAAAATCTGCTGTGAATTGATCGATAAAATAAAAGCCTGTAGGGCCACATGAAAAGCTATGGCGGGCCGGGTTTGGCCCCTGAGCCGCGAGTTTGACACATGTGATCATAACTTTTATTTTCTGAATAATTGCATACATCTCAGATATTTCTGTGTTAAAATGTTTGTGTTAAATTCAGTTAAAGTTTAGCCTCACTGGTTAGTGTTGTTTTTTCTCCAAATGTAAAATCTTCAGCATCAAGCCCCCATTTCCTCTCGACATACCAGAGTCACTCTTTTTAACAAGATAATTAAGAGGCTGTGAAACATCAGTCACTTCTGCCTTTATTGGCATTCATTTCTTCAGGGTAGCACAGCAGCCTCCCAGAGGGGCTTCTAAATCAACCTTAAGACCCAAGACTAGTGCTTTAACCCTTTGACTACCCCGCTCTGGCTCCGCCCCCTATTCAAAGCTTGTCCTTTGGACATTTACTAATAAACAACAGGTCAGCACCTGCAGTGGCAGGTGATTTATTTGACCCTGAGCAGCGGGGCGGGCGCGGCTTTGAGGAGAGAGAGAGACCCTGGATGGAGACAAGCTCCTCGGCCCTGGAGGCCTGGAAGTCGACGCCCCCTCTCTAAAGCACTTACCACTCACTTAGTTCTGCTTCTCATCTGGCCGGTTTGCTTTATTTCACTCGTAAAAGATGGCAGAATAATTCCAGTTTATCACAGTGAGCTCATAAAGACCCTGAAGGGAAGGTGTTAGCGGTCCCTGCTGCAAGGCATTGTGGTCCCACAATGCCTTGCAGCAGCTTTTACTCACATTATAAGCACAAACCTGAATGTGTTTTAACATAGAGGGAAATATTTAGGCCTTTCAAATTGTGTTTATGAGTAGGAATCTGAAAAGTGTGGCATCTTTGACCAGTTTTCTGAAAAGAGGAACTCAATGTTTGTCGGAGTTGCTCTACATTCACACACCAGACAGATGTGACCAAATCCGACTTTCTCCCAGAAGTCTGAGCGGCACAATCTGACCTTTTCACCCCAAAACATCCAGTCTGTGCCACTTCCATATATGGAACTAAATCAGATACATATTGTTGTCAGCGTGTCTGCAGTCAGACGGTTATGGTGCATTTGATCCAACCTTTATGTTGTTGCCGTTGACCTGATGCGGTAAATTCAGACACAAATGGCTGAAAATTACAGTTATGAAAATCTGAAAGAAATGCAAAGCGCGTCACATCAGACGACTACTGACCCAGACTACACGTCCAAACAGATTCTCTGCAGAAGTCAGTCAAAACTCAGAAACAGATTAATCTAAAAAGATTTATAGAAAAAACTCAGAACTTTCTGAGTTTCAAAGGTGGAAAATTTGTTTTTTTAAACTTCTTCAAAACTTACTCTGTGTTCCCTGATCTTCATTGGAGGTTTTCAGAACAATCCAAAATATTGATAATATCAGTACCAAGTTGGTATCGGTATCAACTTGGTACTGATACCGTTAGTTGCTTGGTAAAATTGATCTTTTAGTTTCAGATTCCACCTTAAAATTTAGTTTTATTTCTCTACTGCAGTTTCTCAGCTTTATCTCAAAAAAAGTTATTTTTTGTTTTAATTTCTCTCATAATATTTTGCTCTTTGTCTCTGTAGAAAAAAAACATTCAAATCATGTTCATATGTTGTTAAAGCAATTTGTAGTTACCTTAAAACTTTGTCCAAATTCTTTCCTGGGATCTCAGCTTGGGTTGCTAGGGAACGGGTAGAACTCCAATGGGGTTGCTAGGTAACCTGCTGGGCTTTGCTGGGGTTGCTAGGTGACGGGCAGAGCCTGCTGATTTGTGATTTTGAAAGTTTTTGAAACGGCTCATTTTACATATGCCAGAAACCGGCTGGATTTATTTTATTTTTTTATGTTTGGTCTGTTTTTAGAAGCAGTTGAGACTCAAATGAAAGTACAAAAACATGCAAAATGTGAATTTTAAATAAGAAATAAATCAGCAATACAGGTCCTGTATTTAGTTTGTGTTGGATCGATTTGTAAAACCTGCAGTATCGCACACCGACAGCGACCATGACATTCTATAAAAATGAAATCTTACACACGCCGAGTACACATGTGTGTAACAATGTTTAGGAATATCAAGTAAATCCCATCAAATCCACAGAGGTTTGTTATCGAATATGGAAAGGTTTAAGGGAATGAATATTTCTGAGTGGTGCTGTACGCGCCGTCACGTCGGGAGGTGGAGGAGCGAGATTAAAGGACGTTTCCACATCATCTGTCCACTGGAACGAGCTGATCAGACAAGGCACCGCGCAGGATGTTGTACAAGGACCTAACTACAGCAGAATTACAGAGTAACAGGAAATTAAAAAATTCTTGCAATGCCGATTCACCACTCAGAGTAATTCTTCTGCAGTCGGGCCTGACCTCTCCGTGAACCCAGCCTGAAAAATGGGGAGAAAAAAACTGTTGTGTGCATTATTATATAGTCCCAGACACAATATTTATGCCCTTGTAAAGAAGTAAGACAAGTAAAAAAAAGAAAATTCAATGTCTGGTTGTTTGCTGGAGGGTTTTACTGAAGCCCCGGTGCAGATCGCTCTGCTGCAGTTAATTCCCTGCATAATAAGGATAAAGCCCTAAATGTCCCTCAATAATTACAACAAATTTTATTCAGCACTTTTGCTTCTTGGAGGCGGAGTCTCTTCCAATGATTAGTTAGAAGAGACTACAACTAATACAACTAAAACTAACAATACAACAAAAAGTGAAATTCAGAAAACATCTTTATTAACAATAACTAATGGGGAAA
Source organism: Phalloptychus januarius (assembly GCA_902982915.1). Classification (NCBI taxonomy): domain Eukaryota; kingdom Metazoa; phylum Chordata; class Actinopteri; order Cyprinodontiformes; family Poeciliidae; genus Phalloptychus; species Phalloptychus januarius. Next base: position 2,077,267 of record CADWAE010000242.1, on the reverse strand, counting down.
ATATTTTTTTTATAAATTGAACTAAAACATATTGAAATTATAGATATAAGAAACATTTTTGTGTTTATGAATCTATTTATTAGCCTTTTGAAGTGACAGGAAACTGAAGCCGTTTACGTGGCTCGTCAGCAAAATGGCGAAAAGTTGGGAAAGCACCAGTCAGTTCACCATTCAACAATAATTTAACACATTTCTATAAAAATCATATCTTCTGCTGAGTATTTATTATCTAATCTGTGTATGCATAATCACAGTATAATATTCTGAACCTGAAAATGTGAAAAACTAAAACTACTGTGATTAAACAGCAAGAACACAAAATCTTTATGTTAGTTCGTTGTGCTAATATCTTAATACATTTGAAATAAGACAAAACTAACAGATACATTTCAGCAAGTTATAGGAGTTTTTTTTAAACTAAATAATTCCTTAATATTGATAGAAAAAGCAAAGTCTTTGTAAATTTTTATGTTTTTCTAGTGTGATAGAAACTAAACAAAAAGTAAACAAGACGTAACTAATAACAACTAATAAAACCTAGCAAACACTGGATAAACTAATTAAAACTGATTTAGATAAAGTCAGAACAGAAACAGTGTCTCTGTACTTAAAGCTTCGTTTGGACAGGAGGAAACAAGCAGAAAACAACAAGTTGCCTTTGGCCTTTTGTAATCAGCCATATTCTTTCAGCGTCTTTTCACTTCGACACAATCAGTAAAGGTTTTTCTCCGCTGATCGAGTCCTTAGTTAGACTCTGTGCTTTCATGTGGGTGTTAATATGAAATATGGGAATATATTACACAACCACCCTGGGGTCACAGCTGACAGGCTCTGTCAAACTGTAAGCAAACGTGAATGAGTCCAGCGCCTGCTAAATCTTTAAGTTTCCATGTATAATATTAACAGCGCGAGGGGAGAAGCTGCAGATGTGTTGCTGTGGATTTGTGCTGCATGTGGGAACGGTTAATGCTGCACCTCGAACACGGCTCCACTGACTGTTCTCATTAGCAAATGAGCTGCAGCGCCGGGTGATGAAGAGCGTCCGCGAGTTTTCTGCACACACACACACACACGATTCATGACTTCACCAAAGGTTTTGGTGAATTCACTTCTTTGTTTAAGGAAGCCTGTGCAGCTGCACACGCACCCCCCCACACACACACACACACACACACCCCCCCACACACACACACACACACACACACGCCCTAAAGGGGAGGGAGGCAGTCCGAACTGCGTCACAATGAAACATTAAACTGTTAATGTTTCATCTCTCTGACCTCAACAAAGTGCAGTAGCTGCAGTAAAAGTTTAATTCTAGACATAATTTCACCTCCCTTTAGAGGTTTTGGTCTTTTTTTCAGCTACTTTGATCAAGCTTGTGAACGTTTCCATAAATTTCATCATCAAGTTAAAATTTTCTCATAAAAAACCTCCTCATGCTGCCGAGTTGTTCAGTTGAGATTGGGAAGATCAAGTTGAAGAAGAAGTTTTCACTCTGATTGTATTCACCCTTCCTGCTCCTAATATCTTTTATTTTTGTCTTGACTGAACAAAAGGAACATGTTCGCAAATTAGCCAGAACTATAAGAAAAAAACAAAATCATTAAAATTATTTCACCGTCAAGTTCATCTGGACCACCGAGACATATTCATAAAAATATTACAATAGATTCTTCATTTGTCCAAAAGCGTTGAGAAATAATTGCTTACATCAAAATTACTGGTATCACACTTTCAGGGAGTCCAAAAAGATCCAGTAAAATAAATACGACAAAATAACTTTTAGGATTTATTGGTTCTTTTGGGAGTTAGTAGAAAACAGCTAAAAGGTTAGCAGTGCTAACTGAAAAGCACTAAAATAAACATTAGTTCTGCTAAAGTCCCACACCAATACAGTGTTACCAGAAGCTAATGCTAATACGCTAACTTCAATTCAAATTATATCTGCCCTTGAAAGGCTACAACCAATTTAATTTTGACAAGTTGTCCTTTAATGCTCATAGATTTGTGTTGTTTATATCTGGTTCTGTACTTTAGCTGCTGAGAGACAGGAAGCAAAAACATTACAGTCTTCACCCACTTCAAAATAAGAGCATGAATATGAACAGCTAACTACCTGAAGAATTTTAACATTCAATAACAAAATAGCAAAATAAATGAGCTCATCAGAAGATTTCATTTTAGGGAATGAGTGTGCTAAACATTTTCAAAGCTAGCAAATACAATAAAAAATTGGCTAGCGCTGCTATTAGCATGTTAGCGCTGTTTTGCTAATCAGTGATAATCTCCTACAATGAGTGGTAAAGACGTGATAGAGGTCCATTGCTTTTAGACATTCTTCAAAATAGGTAAAACATGATTATATTACAAATCATTGACTGAAAATGAATGACTTACTAAACACGTTTGTACCAAACGCCCAGATCAGAACAAACCTCAACTGTTACCTTGTGGCTGAAACGTTTGACAATAACTGACCTGGAGAGGTTTTGCATAGAGAAACGGTCAGAGATCCGTAGAAAAACAATATGCAGATTTCTCCCAGCTGGATTCTTTTATTCACATTAAGGTTTAAATTTCTCTGCATTTTTCCACTGTTAGATCATAAAACTGCAGAAAAAGATGAATTTTTAATATTTTGTTACATTTTTTTATGCATTTTTGTACCAGTTGAGCAGATAAAGATGAAGGGGGCACCTAAAGCTGACTGAGGCACAACACACACATCCAGCAGACGGAGAAACATTTGTATTTATTTGGTGCAAATCCAAAAAATAACATCCCTGTTAGATCCGCAGGTAAATGATCCGCCGTACTCACCAGCTGGCCAACGTAGTCTGTCTGGTCCCTCTGTTGGAAATCAGCAGAGAAAGTTTGGAAACTCACAGACGAAACTGTTTTAGCAAGAAGATAAAATATTAGTGTAGGAATATTTAGCCGCAGTCAGGAGTAATCTTGGGAAATATCGTCAGTCTGTCGGGGAGTTTTGAGTTGGTTCTCTTTTCTGCACATGGTTTGGTATCCAACCGGCCCGAACCGCAGCAAAGCATGAATCATCCTGTTATACTGATTCCTTAAAGGGGACCTACTATGCAAAATTAACTTTTTGCACATTTTTATACTTCTGTTTGGGTTTCTGTTGCTTCTAAAAACAACTCAAAAATCCAATAACTAAATGTTTTTGGTGTCTGGAAAATGAGCAAAACTTTCCAAATGCAACGTCACTAATCAACATCCCGTTACCTAGCAACGCCAGGCAAGTTTATCATCCAGAAAGCACTGCTGTTTGAGTTGCAACTCAAAACAACTCAAATTATTCTCTTTTCTCGCTCTCTATGTCGGCTACACACAGGCTTGTTGCCATAGCAACTGACAACAAACCCATTGTATGAATCAGAATTCGACACCAAATAAAAGACGCTAACATCTCCCAAAGAACAGAACATTCAGTCCATTACAGTTTTATGTTTTCAGGCTTGATTTTTATTTTGTGATTATTAATAAGTGATCGCTGTGGTAGATTTGCTACCTCAGCTACCATTAGCTAGTGCTGCTAGCTGTTAGCTCATGCTGCTATTAGATAATCTAACAGCAGCACGAGGTTCGTGGTTCGTGAGCTAATTTAAACAGTTGCTCTACAGATGATCTGCCAGCATTGGTGTTTAAGTCGCCTCTTTTCTTTTTTTACTGAACTGAAACGCATTGAATTCTGCAGCACATCAACATGTTACAGTTGTCAAAGTCAAGCTAGCATAGCTGACCTACTGTCCTCTCCCTCGCTATTTGTCTTGAATTACAACTTTTTCCTTACCTTGTTATCTAGTGTTGACAATTAGTAGCAGGCGCAGATTTAAGGCTTAGTGTGTCGATAACCTGGCAGCTAAAACCAGTGCAGGGAACTGGGAGCGCGATCTGACATATGTGACGTCACACTGCAACACGCCCATACACATCCAAAAAACAGAAAATACTGACATCATGATACATTTCTGTGTCGATTAAATCTCGGTTTATGGCCCAGGCTGCTGGTGCTTCATGTTTGTCATCACACTAGTATGACGCAACGCTAAATGTTTTGGTTTAATCTGTCCTAAATACGCTGGACCATAAAATAGCGCGCCGCAAAACGAGGCATTCGGTTCTCCTCATCAGCCTAATTCTCCTCTAACCAAACAATCATTTGGATTAATTGCCAGAGAAAAACCTGGGAACAGAAACACACCAGTAAACCCAGTGTGTGTTTGCAGATTCCTGCAGCAGCGCTCGGTTATTTATTCCCCCTGTCACAAACAGGAGGACTTAGGTGGAGTGTGAGTTGTGTTTGAAAGGTGGTAAACCTGCTGAGGCTCTTTAATTTCCCCCCTCTTCGCCTGCATGAGGGATGGTTCAAAGGGTGACTCTCTGACAGGGCATGTGATCGCTCCTCCGTCCTTTATCTGCCTCCCCACATTAGCACGTAAATGAGGCTGCACTTTGGGTTTTGGGAGCTGAAGCGCGCTCAGTGTAAACAGGAGTTGTACTGTTATCATTGTTGGACAGATTCCTGACATCCGAACACCTCCGTTTCATTAACATTCAAAAAGGCCGGGGATTTTGACACTGCCTCTGTTTATACAGATTTTTGAATACTTTGCAACGCGGATTGTTGACAATTTGTGCATCTGTGCTGTTGACCGATTTGTGTGTTTCTGTATTTACAACCTGAGCGTTGGAGTGTCCATAGAGGATAAATGCTGCAATTTAAGTGCAGAAATCATGTTGCTTTTGCAGCTTTTAAAGTATTAATGTCCCCTAAATCAGGGGGTGTCCAAAGTGCGGCCAGGGGGCCATTTGTGGCCCTTGGATTAGGTCTGTGTGGTTCAACACAAATAATTTGTAGTTGTAGTTGTTGTTTTTTTTGCTTTTATTTTCATTTCCTAAGTCATTCCAAAAACATCTAACCATCCATTATATTTGGCTAAATATGTAAAAGTTTATAGAGGAAAATTCCTATTTTCTTTTTGCACCAGGAAACGACAGAAAACCACAGAAGAAGACAAACTCTGATCCGCTTCAACCAATCAGAGACCGAGGTTTATAGGCGGACTGAAGTTCACCTTTTGGTCCGCTACTCATTCACACCTCATCAAATGAACTGGACTTTCTACACAAAGGAACCGGAGCTGGAATGGAAACATCAGATTTTAGCAGCTGTGGGATTTCTCTTTGTCTCTGGCAAAAGCCCATGAGTCGTTTCTCCTTTTAGCGATGGGCTAGCAGTTTGTTGTGGTTGTATTTACCCAGAATGCCCTGCTTTTAGAGTGGAATCTGGTCCAGGCGTTATGGACTTTTCTGTCTATGATGTTGTAATTCTGGTGAAGGACTAACTGTTGTGCATATTGGTGTGAGCATCTTAACCTAACAGTCATGTTTTTAATTATGAAGGAATCCGTGAAACATTCAAACTCATTTAGAAAAACCAAGGATTCAAACCTGCCACCTGTAAGGAAACAGTATAAAAAGCTGCTCCACCTTTCAGCTCATCACGACGTCGAATCCCAATAAAACTACAGAACAGAAACCTTAATTAAAGGAAGCCAACAGAACGATCCCCAGATTTGATCATTAGCATTTATTGAGCAGCAGCTCGTGGCTGAGCGCCTTGTCAGGCCTGCAGTGGTCCTGAAAGTCCATTGTGATGCGAGCCGAGCTTATCACATGGGAGAGGACTGGCAGGCTCTTAAAAGGTATTATATGTGCTCTCGTTCTCCTTGCCTCTGTTTGACAGGAGCCCTCGGGATGAAAGGGAAGGCAGAGGAAAGAGAGACATCGCTTCCCGACATGAGGACGTCTTTGTTTCTATTCTCTCCAGCCCAAGTCTCTCCAGGAATCCTAATTTCCAGCATTCACCTACCTATCGGCAGATAAAAGCTGGTTGGTGGGACGAGGGGGATTTTCTCAAATGAGACAGCTTGTAACCCGTCTGCATGCCGGGGGGCGAGGGGAGGCTGGAGCGCCGATTTCAAACCGCTTTTATTCAAACACTCAGAGTTTCTCCAAAGGACGTTTTCACAGCGGCTGGTTTGAAACCTGGATGAGAAACTCTGAGGATCCTGCAAACTACAGGTGCAGAAAAAACCCCGTTCCATACAGAGTCACAAGTCCTAGTCCTGGGAACCTGAATCGCTTTAAAGTCATCAGTATCACATTACGCGTCCACTCAGACACTGAATGCATTTTTTAAATTGTTTGACAAGAAAAAACCAGGCAGCTAAACGAACCCAATACTAATAATTTAAGTTACTGAATTTATTCACAAATTTATTTGTGTTTATAAACTAAAGTAATTTGGTACAATAAAGTACGACGGTGGGTTGGGACAGGGGAAAAAGATAAAGGAGTACTTTTCTGCCAAAACATTCAAAAATTGTGAGATTAATTTCTGAAATTTACTAGAAATTAAACAAGTATTGTTCTAACATTAATTTTAAGTCAAACATTTTCTAGAAAAAACAGAAATTTTGAGGTTAGTGTCCAAAATTTTCTAGGAAAAATACAAGATCATTTCTAATTTTATAATTAAGCTCAGAAATTTATTAAAACAAACTTACATTTTTGACTCTTAGAAATTTTAGGATTTTTTTTACTTTTAGGAAAAATAATTTCTTGAAAAAATTTAAGATTTTTCTGGAAATTTTTTTTACTTTTCAGACTTTTTTTTGTAAATTTTTTTCTCTAAAATTTCTGAGTTTTCAACTTTTGCAGCTCCGAAGTTTCCAAATTTACTCCTCCTTTATTTTATAAATCTAAACTGGCCCACCGTGGTTTGAAACCTTATAAAACTGTTTAGTGTAAATGTTTAACTTGTCACATAATGTCTTGATCATTTCAATAGAGAAATCGTGAGCCTGAAATCGAGTCGCTGACAGATTTGACGTCGCCGTGTTTCACCTCACGTTGCTTTCCTGAAGCCGCTCTGATTAAGGCTGTTTACTTTTTCTGTTTTCCTGGCAAAGGAGCGGGTGATTAGATGGCGATGTTCGCGGACTGCCAGCGTTGGCAGCCGACGTCTCTAATTCGCCTGCTTGGCATTAAAATGAGGGAGGGGAAAGTGGATGCCAGTCTCTGGGGAGAGGGAGGTGTTAACTTCTAATGGCTTTCTCTGCCACAGCCCTGACATCTGCAGGGCTCCCAGCGAAGGAGAGCGGGGCCTTTTTGAAAAATTAATGGAGCTGAATGCATCTCGCAGCAAGGAGAGGGCCGGATTAATCAGCACATTAAGGGCTAGCCCCGGATTGGAAATAATTATTGGAGCTGACAAGGTGCAGAGGTGCCAGTGCCAGCTCCTTTCAGGAATGCATTTTAAAAAGCAGTTTAAAAAGCCTTCAGATGTTGGCATTATCTTGCGTGACCAAATTAGGAGCAAATGAGAAAAGTTTATCTGGCATTTTGGAGTATTGAAAGAGCTTAGGCTTTATAAATTATACAGCGCGCGTGTGGATGTGTGCAGATTTGTTTCTGCAAGTCGGAGGGGGAAGGAAGGGCTGCCATAATTATAAGGAAATCCTTATTTTAAAGCAAAAATCTAAATTAAAATAGAAACATTATAGGTCTGAGATTTAATGTGGATGCAGGGAACTTTATGGTGAAGGAGGGATTAATTCAAATTGGTGCTTGACAGAATCATACTGTTTGTGTGAATGAAAAGTGGATGTCTTAACACCCTGAAAGCGCCAGACGGTAAACTGATTACTGTTGACCACCCATGAAATGCACCAAGCAGGAGGTGGCGGAGAATGATTTAATAAGCGCCATGTTTCTCTGCCTTTCACCAATAATCCGCTATAATTTTCCCGGGGAAGTGATTGGCCATGGGTTAATATTCTGTACGTTTCAGACATCGTTTGCTTCACAATCAAGCAAAATTGAAGATATTTCACAGTTTTTATGATATTTTCTCAAATTAAAGAAGCACATTAAAGAAACGAGCCTGATTACCTGCCCCACCTTGTGATTGTTCAACGTTTTTAGCCGAGTTTTATCCCGTTCGGTCAGTGATCTGAGCGTTTCTGCTGGCAGAATCAGACCAAATGGATTAGCAGTAATAATGTTTACACCGGAACGAAGACAACACCTTTGAAGCGAGGCGGCGCGGCCATCAAAAGCCAGTCTGAGAGGAGAGCCAAATGTTTAGCTGGCTGTTTGATCTCTAAAGCCCGCCGATCAGATATGCAGCCCCGGATAGCGATCTCCATTATGACTCTTATTCTGTTTTAGGCGCAGCGGCTCTCCAGGTAATGGGGAAAGCACTCAGTGGCAAATTGGAGGGCCGGAGTGGCATCTATCACCTTCACCATCTCAATGAAAGAGCCGCAAACTTCCAGGCCGCCGAAGGAAAACCTGCAACGCTGCGAATGAGTGATTACTTCTGCCAACATGGATGTAATTCAGCAGCCTGCGATGTCCCCGTCCCCCTGCCATGTAATTACAAAAGGCATGACGAAAAGTCTCACCCCACAAAAATAAGCGGATGTGCAGATGCTATCGGGTTTGCTACAAAGCCGATTAGATTTTACCTGCACTTAAAACGCAGGTAAATTAAAAATAAGTAGGAAACAGAACGTCTTAATAACCTTGAAATTAGACTCGTTTTTATGAAATCATGTTGTTTATTCTCCATCCGCCTCGGTGATTCCTATTTTCCTGTGATATGTCAGGAAAATTGTTTCTGTTTTGAGATGTAATAGATTGTATAAAAGTTTGAAAAAAATGCTGCAGCTGGTTAGTTACTATTCCAGTTTTAAATCCAGTTTCTTTGTGAAGCAGCAACAGGCAGTTCAGAGCTTTTCACTGAAAAAACAGAAAACAAGAATAATTAGTCAAATCATCATTAAATATATGAATCTAAACATGAGTTTTAGTCAGTGTTTCAGCTGTTTCACAGTTTTCTGGAAGTTTGTTCCAAATGAACTTAATATTTGTACTAATAATTGTCTCAGTTACAGTTGGATGCTCATGTGAACATCTCTCATTAAAACAGAAGAAATGCACCTGTTTCACATTTAACTTCAAGAAGAAGCTCAAGTAAAAGTATTTACCTGATTTATAAGTATTAAGTCACTTATACTTATAACTTAATACTTTATATTCAGAAAAATATAATTTCTACAGGATAAAACATGTAGGAAATGTAAAACAAAAAAAGATTAAAGTTTTTATCTGTATGTTTCACATATAACCACACATTGGCTCTTTTCCACATGTGAAACATTTGTTGAATTTTTCCCACGTTACATAATTTCCACATGTGAATCACATTGCACATGTATATAACATTCCAGGTTTTCCCACGCCTTTCACAGTTTGCAACACATTATATTTTCTGTCATGTTCAACTTGTGTTACTTTTTTCCAGATTAAGTTAACCAGTCCTCTCAACTTAAAATATTATTTCACATGTGAAACACACAGGAAATGGAAATGTTCCACACATTACTTTGTAATATAGATATAATATAAGATCTATTTTTTACATCTGAAACATATATGGGAAAAATGTCACATGTGCAATGTTGTTTCACATGTTACTGTACAACATAATTTAAATAGTTTGACACATGGGAAAATAATCCATGCTTTTCACATCATACTAAACAGTATAATTTTCTGCATGTGAAACAAAGGTGTTCACATGTCACTGCAGAGAATAACTTCCACATGTGAAATACGTGAAAACATTTCGTGAGTATTTCACTTGTTATTGCACAGTATTATTTAGTTAGCTACACAAGTTATAAATGGTCTTTTATCAACCGATGAGGGGAGTTTCACATGTGTAGGGTTTTCACATGTTACTTGCATTTCCACATGTGTTCACATTTGGAGAAACATTTCATGTAACTGCAGAAAATAATTTCCAGTTGTAAATGTGCATCAGAGCATGATTGTGTTGTGGTTTCGTTTGCAACCACAAAACAAAAAATGTAACTTTCCATGTTTCACATGGGAATTCACTTTATTTCACATAACAACCAAAATGTTTCCCATTTGTTTTATGTGCGTCTCATAGATTAACATGTGAAATGAATCCCATTCCTGTTTGATCAACACATTTGCCAAAGTTATTTTTCACATTTGTGATGTTTTAGATCTATAAAGGATCATATGTTGCGCATGTTCCTGCTGTGCAGCTGGAGGGAGCCGAGCTTAAGCCTCTACATTTGTAAAAATCCAGCAGGATATTTACCACCTGTAAACGCTCACATTTAAGTAAAACTCCAATTTCCCCAGATCTGCGTGTGTGTGATTGTACGTCTGAGCTCGGCCCGCTGCCTCAGGGGGAAACAAAGGGAAAAACTCCCCGTTTCTTTCTGTAACATGGGAAAGTGCTTTTGCTTTTGCCATAGGCTGGTTGGTAGAGGAGAGAGCGCTGACCAAAGTTGAAATCAAATGGAAAAGTCATTGATTGGCAAATCCCGTAAACCCAGCAATTGACGGCAGATAGCTCCAAAATCATGCCAAAACTTCGAGTTAAATGTGTGTTTGTCATTAGCTGCTGCAACGTGTAAATTAAAGTCCGTGCAAACACTAAAAACATCATGGAAAATTTCACAACTTGAGGTTAATTTGCAACAGATCGCTAACACGAACAGGAATTTAAAAAAGAGCATCCCACACTGAAACCATTGAACAGTTGTATGAGTGATAATTAGATAATCGTTGTCAGTCATCATCCATGTTGCACAAATCTTACAGAAAAATTTCATATTCATGGGGGATATCTGCAGTTTTTCCCACATAAGTGGCATCCTGGAGAATTTGGTCAATTCAAACTTTTCCCTCCAGGTTTTATTACTCTCGGAAAACATGACTCACAGATAGTAATGAGACGTAAAGGGATGTGAGGTGTGTCCGTCAGCAGCACTTATAGCTTCATTACAACATAACGAGAGGTGCAGATGAAGCGACTTTATGTGCTGATATCAAACATGTGTGAATGTGTCCAGAGAACCAGGCAGCGATGAACTTCACGGGTTCTCAGCAGAAACCCGCTCAAGCTCTGCTCAGTACCGGCGCGTTCTGCTGGAAGTAACGAACAAAAAGACTTCCATACAGTGTTTTTAGCAATTGTTGTGCAGATTTGAATCAAAAGCTACCACAACACCCCCAAGTCCTCCCAAACTGCCTCTCATACCTACTAATTTCACATAATTTACACTTTATTCTTTCTTCTCAGATGTTCTAATTACTAATCTTTGACTTTTGTTTTCCTGGGTGATAAATATGGCGTGACAGCGGCATTTTTCTCTAAACCACCAGCGACTAGTCCGGGTGAGAACCCAGTTTTATTTTGCCACCATGCAGAGAGGCAGAAATGATTCAAAAAGTGGCATCTTTTGGTCTCCATAACAAACATTAGGCTCCATCTACATGTCAGCTGATCCTGAGTGATGCAGCGATTATTAAAAGAAACATTTTCTTTGTGCTTTTAGAGTTTAATCGGTTCTGATTGCTGATGACGTCACTGTTGCCCGGATGTTCAGACAAACAAAGCACAAACAGAACGGCGACATCTGCAGAGCATGAAAGGTGGGAAAATGAGGAGAGGAGCTTGGTTTCGATCTTCGTCAGTGTGGAGAAACTTAAACGGTGGTTGAACAGCAAAGGAAACAAAGCAGTGCCGAAGGTAGGGCTTTTGCTTCTGGTTGCAGACATTATGGCAGCTAGCGCTCACTAGCGCTGAGCTGCCAGGGCCGAGGAGGCCAGGCTCCTACTTGGTAATCACTGCAGGTAGAAATATTTGTTTGCAGTTCATTTTTCTGCTTTAAATTTGTACATATTAAAAACCAAATATGTGCGCGGTTCTCAATGTAGTAGTTTGACGTTGTTTGTAATTTAACTGGAACAAAGTGGAGGATCCATGACGCTGCGGGTCCAGAAACCTTTTGTAGCGTTCATATTTTGAACTCGTATTTTGAACTCGTGCCAGGACATTTTAGATTTCAGCCCACTCTTCTCTGCAGAGTTTTTGAACATAAAGTGCCGGTTTGAGGTCATGCCACAGTATCTGGATCAGATGTGGGTCAAAATTTGGACTTTCATTTGGTTTGTTTGAGCCACTGAGAGGTAAACCTGCTAGTTTGCCATATTTTCTGTGATTAGTGGTCAGAGAGATTCTTTCCTTTGGATGGTTACGAGATGGAGAGACGACAACTAACTATGTAATGATTTGACATTTTGAAAGTAAATCCACCAATTTTGATTTTATCAACTGCATCAAAAATCAGTTTATTTCCCCAAACTGGAAACTTTATTCTCATCACACGAGTCACATGATCAACAACCAGATGTTACTACTGGACAAAACCACAAAGAAGAAGATGACAGGAAGTAGTTGGAGGATGATTTTTAGTGACTAATTGCGTGAACAAACTTATTTACATGTGATTTTAACTGCATTTCTTATTTAAAGGAAACGCCGACTTTGCAAAATTAGCATAATATTTCGTTTTGCGCATATTTGTAAAGGAAATGCAACTTTCATTCGGTAAGTTGGATCAAACCAACTGGTGGGATTAAAATTAGGTTTTAACGACAAACCAACCCTGCAGGAATCCGATCTCCAAAAACAATAATGATGCAGTGAGCAAGGTGAGCTCTGATTGGACGGCTAACGGTCAGGAAGCTCCTCTGTAATAAACATGAACACTTTGGATGAAGCCCACCCAGATTGTTTTGTGCTTTTGGAAGAAGTTTCTTGCTGACTTTACATGTAAGCTCAGTAAATCCCAGAGGTTTCTGGCCGGGTTTAGGTGTGGAATTTTCTCAATTTGTTGGGAGATGTTTCCACCCCAGCAGAGCCAGGTGTTGATCCCGACTACCTCTCCAAATAACAAAGCTTCATATCTCTACGCATAAAGAAATGCTTCATTAAGGCAAAGGTTAGTTTGCATTTTTGCAGTCATATCAGCCCGCAGCTCCATCCCAAGGCTGCCTTAATCAGGTTTCTGAAGCATATTTCTAAAACAGCAGATAGAAGAAGATGGGGAGTTGCTGCTGAGCTTTCCCACAGCGGCGGATTTTGTTGCAGGTTGAAATCAGTTGTGCAGGTGCACAGAGTGAATTTTCTGATCCCTGTGAGCAGCGGTCACACATGGCCGACTGCCTGGTTCAGGCCACAACAGCCTCAGCAGTGTTTCTGCAGACAAAGTCCTCATAGAACAACAAACACGTTCCAGTTTGTTTAGTTAGAATCTGAGACGATCAGAGTCTCTGTTCTTATATGTGGCTCAATCATCTGTGACACAGCAAACTTTGCATCGTTTGTTGACTTAAAGCAACGGAGCGGGCAGCTGTTTGAAGTGATCCGAGGGTCTGAGGACTCACTGTGGGATTCAGATGAGAATCTGTTTTAGGGGGGAAATGATAAGATGATACAGAGCTCATTGTTGAAAAAGGAAACCAATATTTCTTCAGTTAAGAAAATATTTTTAAAGGTGACTGATTGTGCTTCCATGAATAGGTTAGGATAGATCTATGGGCAATACTAAACATGTTTATTGCTTTTTTTTTGCACAAAATAATTCTTAGAAAATGAGATTTTAGTCTGATCAGTTTCAGATTGAGCTGGTTAAGGCGTCCTGTCACTTTAAATCCGAATAGGTTGCTGCTGGCCACGCCCCCCAGACAAATGTTTCATTCAAAATGGCTGCAAACAGATTAGCGTATTTATACAACCGCATATCTTTGACAAGCAAAAGTGGAGCCTTCTGCATAGCCAACAAAAACACATCAGGTGCTTTCTGGATGGTAAGTCAGAAAACACTTGTCTTTTTCAGCAGCCATTGCTTAGGGCAACCAATCATACTGGAGCTCAGCTTGGGTTGCTAGGTAACGGACTGGGCTCTGTTGGTGTTGCTAGGTAACGGCACAGTATCCAGTGATTGTGACTTAACAATCAGGAGTTTTTTGAAAAGGCTCGTTTTCCAGACACCATAAAAAAATAAATGTATTGGTCAAAAAACATTCTGGGTGTTTTTTTAAGAGCTTGGTTTGTTTTTAGAAGTAGCTGAAACTGAAACGGAACGTGAACTTTGAAGAAGAAGAGGTCCCCTTTAAAATGCTCTGGGATTAATAGACATGAACACTTCAGCTAACGCGCTAATAGCAAAGCTAATGTTTCGTCTTGCGCTTTAGTGTTTTTGCTGATTTTGAAAATGTTTAGCGCACTTTGTTTCCTCTAAATTAATTTGTCCAGATAAATTTTTCTCAGCTGTTCGGTTGTGTGTCGTGTCCTTTCTTTTAAAGAAATGATTCCAGTTGTTTTAGTTTGAACAGCTTCTTCCTTTCAGAAAAGCTTTATCTGCTTACTGCTAACCGGCAGCTGTGATCTGCTTACATCCACGCTGTCACCCCATGCAGGGAAGAACGTTTCCGATTTCAGAGACGAAACGCCAAACGCTGCACCTCTTTAAGCTTTTTAGAGGTTTTGCCCCCAGAAAGTGGAAATAATGACAATTTAATTGAATAAAAAATGGATTCCACATTGAAAAGTTGGTTATTATTTATATTCCCATTTTCCAGACGCAAATTTATGGATGTAAAATAAACAATAAATCAATTAAAACGAGCTCAATAATTTCCATTTTCCTTATTTGTTTTCTCTTTCAAACTGAATGATAAAATTCTTCAGTTTAATGTTTTCATGTTTATGAAAAACAATTTTAATAAAATTTTTTTTATTTTTAAAATGTCTTCAAGTTCCAGAGTTAAATGTTACATTAGAATTTAAAGTTTATAAACTGTTTAAAATGTGTTCTTACATTTTTATGTCATTATTGCGTTACTTAACAGCGTTATAGTTTATCGCAATAACCTCTGTGATAAATGTAACTCTATCTTCACTTGGAAATGTTTTCCTTTCTCAAAAGTTTTTGCAAAGCTGCTATCGATATACAACAGTTTAAAAGACTTAAAGAGAGAAAAACAAAAGAATGTATTTTTTATTTGCACATTAAATTTGGGCAACATCCCAGCCTGAATAATTACGCCTAACCAAGTGTTTTATCACCAAACTTTTCTTTTGTGAACAAAAAACAGGATAAAAATAATGATCATTTATGTCAAACATGCAGCGAGGAAATTCAGAGCCGGTAATTAAACTTTCCTAAAGCCTCCAAAAGAGATTTTATGAAGGCCAAAGGTCGCAGGCTGCCACGGTGCTACTGTGAGAGTGGTGATGGTGCAGTGCAGCGGCGGTGATAAAGGGCAGCTGCCAGCGATTTAATGAGGGAGCAGGGATGTGGCCCCCCCGCTGCAACTCATCGCCACTTAATGGCACCACTAATCCCTGCAGAGACGGTGCTGTACACACAATTGGTCCTCCCTTCATGTGGCGAAATATCCCGGCAACACTTTCTCACACCCGGCACTGCCAGTTAGCTGCTCACAATGGCTCTGCGGCGCTGCCTCCGCTCAAACGACGCTGACAGAGGGAAGATGAGGCGGCTGGCTCGCGCAGGTGATTCGGACTGGAACTGGCTTGTTTCTCGCTAACAGCGCAACTTCATCCACTTACGAACTTGTTTGCAGGTGTAAAGGGCTGGGAGGTGTAAAGATGTGCCCATTATTTTTCACTGCAGGGCTGACTGCTGTTGGCCCCATGCTGCTAAACTGCAGGTCAATGAGCGCTCCAGCTTCCATGGCGATGCTAAGGGTGAGGACAGATCCATCAGCTCTTCATGTTATTTAAAGCAGTCTTAATTGGCTCAGGGTGTGAAATGTGATCTATGGATTGCCGGTTCATTTGTTTTTCACAACACTACGCCATTATAAAGTGGGCAAACCCCGACCTGTTAGCGCCAGGAGGAATTCTGTTCCCTCCTAATCTATTCAGATTCAACTCGTCTCCTTTAGCCCACTTATCAAACCCGACGGCTTCGCTCCAGTCCCATTAGGACGGACTCTGCTTTCTGATGCACTTCACTCTCAGGCACTTCTGAAAACACATATGGCACATGACTCCCAAAAAGCATGAAAATCAAAACCATACTCAGCGAAAGGAGGGGAAAAACAACAACCCCCCATTTCACAGCAGTTGTGGTGTCACAGATCGGAGAAGGTAATGCGTCCAGCAGCGATGTTGTAAAACATCCCAGTATGTTAACATGACTCATTTAAGGCAGAAGCATGTAGGACATAATCGATTTCATTCCCAACTGGGACTTTGACTCACTTATGTGAAGAGAGATACTTATTTCTCTTGTCTGGATAATAATTCACAGATTTATTCTCCGTTTCTATTTTCCTCAGAGAGGCAACATGATTCTTTACTTTCACATCTGTTTTTGTTTACGACGACCTCGGCATGAAAATTCAGGGGGTATTTTGTTCGGCCCGGCGCACACCTGCCCTCGCCGGGCGCCGTCCGAAACGGCAGCAAAATCAGGCCAGATGAGAGACAGGAGCTGCGTTTCCATTATAAATGGGCCAAAAACGTTGTCAGTACGAAAAAAACACGATTCCACAATTACAGCGTTTCCTTTAAACGAGAATCACAATTAAAATCACACGTGAATAAGTTTTTCACACGATAAGCCATTAAAAACATGCAAACGATGAACAGCAATCGGGAAATGATCTGCAGACCTTCCACCAAAAGTCATTAAAGAAATAAGATAAAGACACATCAATTTTAATTTGAGGCAAAAATCAATAAAAATGCAGAGTTCAGGCATTTTCAAACAAAGATTTGCTCATGAAAGTGATTTTAAAATCTCGCCTGTCTTGTATTGTGAACTCAACGTCTTGTTTTGTTTGGTTTAGATATTATTACATCCTCAACTGCAACCAATGGTGAGAATGTCAGCTTCAAAAAGTAAACCTGAGATTAATTAAACTTATTCATATACTAAAAAGTCAGAATGAACTTAAATATATTCAATAATTTGCTGCTGACTTGAAAATTTACAGATCCATCAAAAACAGCTGCATTTCAAAACGCCAATAATCCACTAATGTAGAAAAAACAAACTCCTGCTTCTTTTAAGTAAGAAATACAATTAAATTACCATGTGGATACATTTGTTTATGCAATAAGGCATTAGAAATCATGCCACAGGGACTTCCTGTTGTCTTCTTCTTCGTAGTTTCCACCAGTAGCGGCAGCTAGTTGTTGATGCAGAAAAGTGTTTTCATTGCAGTTCTGCAAAATACACAAATTTCAATAAGGCCAAAAAAAGAAAAACTTCCACAATATTTTAGCAAAACATTGCTGTTTCCATTAAGAAAATATATTTTGAAATGTCAAATGTGAAACTATATGGAAACGCAGCAAACGGAAACCTGCGCAACTGCTGCTGCATTTCAATTACAAATGTTTGCAAAACTTTGCAAATATTCCACTAATGTCAAAAAAACTATTTCACAATTTCTTTGTTTCAATTAAATAAGAAACGCAACTAAATTAACACCTGGGTAAATCATTGAGGACTTCCTGCAGAAATCCGATTAGATCAACTTTACCAGGAAGAGTGCTCAGATTTTAACAGGAAATGAAGTCTGTGTGACTCAGCAGATAATCAGCAGGAGCATAAATATATCAAGGTCATGTGTGCATAATATAAATCATGTGTTTCCATCATGAACTGAAACAATTTCAATTCAGCCAAAAAAATCCTAGCGGCAAAACAAACGTGTTTTTTTTACTTGCGTTTTTTTTTTATTTGCGTGTTTCCGGTATGTGAATTTATTTTCAAAATGTCAAATTGTGTAATGATACGGTCAGTAGAAGCAGCTGGTGGAAACCTGGACCGATGCATCCAGAACGGTTGGTCCAGAATGGATATGCAGCCTGGATTCTGGCTGATCTTCATAAAGAACGCCGTCAGGATGCCACTCAGCTTCCTAAATTTATCTTCCACTTGCCCCGAGAGCAACATGCTCCCAACCCGGACAGCATCATTCATCTGCATCCGCTTGATTAAATTCTGCATTCAGTGGTGAATCATTGCCTGCGATAATTGTGATGCTCTGGATCTCAAGTGTTTTATGGAGCAAAGAGCGAAAGGCTCCTCAATCATTCTGGCTTTATAAGTTAATCAAAAGCTCTCGATGGCACAGATTCATCTTATAAAGCATCGCAGGAAGACGCAGAACCTCGGGGGGAAATTTTTCATATTTCTCTTCAAGATGGATTATTGGGGGGATTTTGTCAACTTGAAAGCGACGAGATTAAACAATGAATTAAACAGAAAATATACATGTGTTTTTTACTCTTACGGTTCTTTCACCTTGGGCAGGGAGACTGTATTATTGGAGCGTATAAATAGTTTTTCTTTGGGATGGACAACTTTTATGACTTCAGAAAGAAGAACCTGGTTCAGAAGTTTGATGTTTTTGGCAAACAAAAATTTCAACCCACTTTTGCTGATGATGCCAATATTCTAGCATCTATTAAACTGGAGCGCTCTTCTTCATCTAAATGCTTCCTGGCAGAACCCAGGTTTAGTGATAATTGTTTGAGAAGTTGGTTGTTTTACGTTAATTATTCCTAAAGGTGTTTTTGATGTTTATTTAGAAATATGTCAAATTTTTGAAGAACGATCCTTTGTCATTATTTCATGCCGTTAGCATCTTTAGCGTCGCCTTACTGCAGGATGTGGGTACTTAATGCATCTTTCATGTATTTTTGCTAAAATGCTGCGTTTCTGTGGGTTTGTCTGCATGTCACCGTTAAACTGTCAGCGCATACATTTCTGTAAACAAATTATAATTTTTGAGCATTTATGTCTCACACTCAGTGGCTAAATTAGCACTTAGCCCTGACGTTCCTGCTCCTTATGTATGGAAGACCAAGAAGCCCAAAAAGGTGTGAATTTCACGTGTCTCTGATACATAAAGTGCGTTAACAGCCGAGTAACTGGAAGGTGAATGTAAACGAACAAACCTCCAGAGGCGGAGAGATTGCGTAGAAAGTGACAGAAACTACAAAATGAAACTATGATAAACACAATGTAGATACTCTCACATTGTGCATTTTAGGAAAAACCTCTATATCCTGCAGCAGTCGACTCACATCCCCTGCACTTCTGAAAGACTTGATGCTAACACTGCCATCCATCACAATTTGTACAGGATTAGATTCTCCTTGGATCATTGTAGCTTCTTGTCACTGCAGACAAACAGCTCAGTCTTTACCTCTAACCATGCAGTTCAGGTTCGTTTGGGTTGAAAACGTAATCGACCAAAAACTCTGGTCTAACTCTGGTCCGCCTACAAACCTCGTCTTGGTTTAGTTTAAGTGAATCTGGTGCAGTTTGTAAGCATATGTGAACGCCAAGCAGACCGGAGACCACTCCAAAAGCAGGAAATGGACTACAACACCGGGCATTTTGGGAAAATACACACATGCTAAGCTAGCACTAGCAGGAGAAATGGCTTGTGGTCTTAAATCCACTCAAACCTGACGCCGTTCCATTCATCATGTTGTGATGAAGGAAGCTACGCGTATCTTACTTCTTCAAAGTAATGTAATAAATGTTGACATTTTGGACTCAAACTGACTCTATTGGACTATCAGGTGGGAAACTTTCTAGAAGCAGCATCTGATTTTTCTGCAGCTCCTTTTGCAGGCAAATATCTGGCCTCATGATGGAAAAGGTTTGCAAGTGAAAGACAAATCTGTGTTGTCTTTATCCTGCAGAGCTGAGAGCACATGAAGAGCCACCCTGGACCGAAGCCTCGCCGTTATTGCCCCATCATCCCTGACAAATGGAGCAGCAGCAGCAGAGAGGCCCTCTGTGAGTGAGTTGTAACTTTCGGCAGCCCCTCGCAGGTGTGGGTGATCTTTCATGCTCCTCCACTGCTTTGCAGTCCTATCTCTGGCCTCCATCAAAAGTGAACGTGCCGCTCCAGGTTCACATTAACTCCACACTGACAGACCAAAGGCCTTCCCCTCCTCCTGGGCCCTTTCCACCCCGGCTCACACGTCTCCCACTACGGGGGAAATTAGGGCCAGTTTAGCAGATCTTACAGGACCACTAAACACGCCTCAGATCCCGCACTGATTGCCCCGCTCCGTCCTCTGTGTCCCTCCCTGCAGCTCCACTCACATTCGCTTATCTGCGCCTGTGGCAGCTTTTCCGATCTGCACACACACACACACACACACCCCAACAGCCCCACACAAACACCCCCACCTTCCTCCACTTGTCCTGAGAAAATATATAACTAACTAAGTCAGTCTCTCAATCGGGTAAATAGATAATATCAGTTTAGTCACAATGTTTGCTTTGCTTCCTCATGGAAAAAACAGCAGAAAGCCACATGATTACACATAAAAACTAATTATAGCAAAAATAAGTAGCGTATTTGTTGCGTGTTTTCTTTAATGTGGCTGCATTTGCTTATTGATTCACTGAGTTGATTGAATTTATAGTTTGTCACTGTACACAGGTACAATGATATTAAGATCCAACAGTCGGAAATATAAACAATATAAACATAAATATGGAGATATTTACATTATTAATCAGTTGGATTTATTCAGATATAAGCTCCATATAATTAGTGCATGTGAGCATTCAGGCTGTTAGTTGGTTTTGGAAAGAAGCCGTTTTACAATCTGTCGAGTTATTGATCCGATACAAAATACAGAGCCTGACCGGCGGCACCAACACTTCATCAAACTGCTGATCGTAGGTGTTTTCCCAGGAATTATTTTGTTAAAATCTAGGATTTGGATTAAAAAACAACAACAACAACAAACTTATGAGCAAAATGAACAGAAAAACATTTGTGTGCTTTGTTTTCAAAAAATATATATAATTTAATATTAAGTCAAAGCAAAATTCAAATTAAATTCAGATTTCAAGAAGGAATTTGAAGCTAAAGTATTGATTTTACCAAACTAGTATTGATCCGATACCGATACTGATTTGGGATCAATATTAATGAATTTTAGATTGAGCCGCCATCTCTAATTTTCATGTGCACCAAACATTTCACAAACCTGTTTCACATGTTACTAGATAATCTAATCTGCACATGAGAAACACTTGTTCACATGTGTTCATGTTACGACAGAACCTGGCATTTACCTGGGAAAGAGTTAGGAAAATGCTTCACATGTGGAACATCTTCAGAAATGTTTTCATCAAAATGAAAAAGGATTTCCACATGTGAAACATGCTGGTAAATGTTACACATTTGCTTTTCATTTGATTACTTAATATACACGTTTGCAGGTGAAACATGGATTTTCATGCTACAGGACAATATATTGTTCACATGTGAAACACTGCAGGAAAAACATTTAATATACAAAAAGTATTTCACATGTTTTTTCTATATTTAGAGAATATTGTGAAACATGTGTAAAAATGATCCCACATGAACTTTCCATGTTATAATCTAAACATGTGAAGCAGTTTTATGTTTCTACTTCTTTTGAGTGCCACATTTGAAACATATTTGACTAAATCAAATGTGGAAACCAAAATGCAGAATTTAAAACATCTAAAATAGCTTTTATTGTCAAATTGCTCCATGTTTCCCATGTGCAGAAGGCGCCATTCACATGTCCCATGTTTTTCCCACCGGGGCGGTTTTTGCAGAGTTAATGTTCCCTTAATAGGGGATTGAAGCGTCTGGTTTGCTGATTTATGAGGAACTGTAAGAGCTTCTTCATCATCATCATCCAGGTCGGGTTCTGCGTCACACATTTATCTGGCCTGCAGCGGCGCCGCTCGACCCGGTGGCTCCAGGTTGAAATTAAAACACTCAGAGACACTTTAAGTATTACCCTCACCTCACAGCAATTACGGATGATCGGCCGCTCTTTGGCAAACTGGTTAAACGCCCATGTTTGGGTGAGACCTATCATTTGTCTCTCTTGTCAGTTTCCTGTTTTCCTGAGCAACTCCCTTGACCCGGCTGGCAGGCCCGCCTGCCCTGAAGAGCACTTTCCCTTTCCTCACGGCGCTCCGAGAAGAAAGGAGGGAGGATGGGATGGGAGGAGGCGGAGGAGTCGGTGGGGGTCTGACTTAATCTGACCCATTGCTCAGGTCAGTGAGCTGCTTACAGGGTCTATCCAAACATAGGAGCTTGTTTTGCTAAAGCTGTGGAGAGAAGAAGTACCCTTTTAAATCAATGCTTTCCTCAGAGCGGTGCACATGCAAGGTTGTTATGCGTGAAACCACAGGAGGCAGAGCTGGCACTCAACCAGCAGCGCGCTCCTCTTCTCCACACTCCCCCGCCCCACAGGGAAAAACTCGCCTCTTTACGCAGCCAGAAACTTCTCTTGAGTTGTTTTGCTGCATTTTTAAAAGCTCAAGTCTTTTGGAGCAATTTCCCCCACAATTGCTCCGGCTCGCTCAGACGCAACAGCATTTCCATCCGGGGCTTCGCTGCTCTTCCTATGACAAGAAAAGAAATGGGGGGAAGAACTCTCTCTCTCTCTAAAACGCATCCAGCTGTGTGTACTTATCTTTTTCTCTTGACATATTTTCACCCCAAAAAGTTAGGGCCTGATCTAATCGCGGGCCGCGTGCGTTTGCAGCGCTTTGAGAGTTTCTCCTCCGCTGTTTGGGTATCACATGATCTAAAGAGGAATGTAGAAATCAGCCAGATTTATTGTTCCTGTGTGACTGAGCGCTCGCAAAGGCCAAAGACGGAGAGGTTTCCTCTGGCTTCAGGAGGCATTTAAGGTACCTTTTGAAGTGGCCGGGAGATTTCGGGCACTAAACCGCCTCCTCTGAGAAGACAAGACGCATTGCCCTCTTTAGAAGTGAATTGTCATTTAGATTGAATTTTTACGAGTGCCTGAAGGCAACACTGCAAAAACACAACATTTTACCAAGGACTTGTGTTGTAGTTTCTAAATAAGACAAAACTGCAGTTGGGTAGTTACTAGTTACTTCATCACATTTACTGACCAACTCTTTAGATGAAATGGATTTTAGTTACGCTGCACTTTTTATTTTTACTTGAGTCATTTTATTATGAAGCATTTTTACTAAAATTTCTGGATTTTCTACCCACTGAATCAAAAACCAACACATTTTAACCAAACAAACACCTGCAGTTTTTTGTTAAAGTTTCCTAAGTTTTTTATTGAAAGAAACTGATTAGGAAAAATTTTATTTTGCCTGATTTTGTTATTTTTCATCACTTATATGAATTATTGTCGTTTTGGTCCTTAAAATACCAACATTTCTATGTAACTTTATATTACATCCGATGATGTAATTAAAAAATTTTAAATAATCAATAATTTGAGTCGACTTTTTACCAAATGCTTTTTTACTTTTACTTGAGTAATTTCTTGGAGTAGTGCTACTCTGACTTGAGTATAATTTTCAGATATTCGACCCGCCTCTGGACTAAACTAAAAGTAACTTTTCAGAAAGATTTCTGAGCTCGTTTTGCATAAATATTTCCTTGATATTGATTTTAGATTTAGTAGCTCCCATAACGAGCTCACCAGGTGTTTGCTAATAGCTGCTGGCTAGTCTGCAGGAGCTGAGTGGGCGGAGCAGCTTCTCAAAGGCGGGGCTCGGTCCACCGGCGTTTTGCAGCTGAATGGTTGCCATGGAGATTAAAGGATTTCCCAAACATGCGTAAAAATCAAAGCAACACTCCTGGTTTGTGATTGATGTTGATTTTGCATAATCTGCCCCTTTGAAACAAGCTTCCTTGTAAGTTCGTTTTGTCTTATTTCAAGTAAACCAACATATTTGACCTTGAAACTAGATGAAAATATTTGGTGATATTTTGTGTTTTTGCAGTGAAAATTCTCAAACTGACGTGTTTCTTTCTGGATTTTTCTCCCGAAGCTGGAGTGAAACCTGATGAGGAATTTTGCTTATAAACTTTGAGAAATATCAAGTGGCGAGCGGCGGCTCTTATCCAGCAGGTCTGACAAACATGGCCACTGGTAAAAGGTTCTGCTTCTGACTGTAAACAACGGCTCTAATTTACTGTAATGGCTGTGTAGGTCTACAGCTCTGGGAGGTGCAGTGGCCAGTCTCAGTAGCTCAATTATTTTTCTAATTTGTATTAGCACTTGCTATCCTCTCAGGCATAATTATGTATCTTGTGTGTGAGTTTAATGAGGTTAACTCGAGACTTTAGCTTGGAATAGGAGTTCAGTCGCCTCAATGACGGAGAAAAGCTGCTGATTGCTGTGTTTTTCTCCCAACTAGATGATGACCATTAAGCCGTTTAAATCCCGCTGGAGCACAGAGGTCCTCAGGAAGTGACTCGCTGCAGTGGCGACGGCTGCAGGTTAGCGCGGCGCTCCGGCTGCTCTGGCTGCAGGTTAGCGCGGAGCTCCGGCTGCAGGTTAGCGCGGCGCTCCGGCTGCAGGTTAGCGCGGCGCTCCGGCTGCAGGTTAGCGCGGAGCTCCGGCTGCAGGTTAGCGCGGCGCTCCGGCTGCAGGTTAGCGCGGAGCTCCGGCTGCAGGTTAGCGCGGCGCTCCGGCCACATTACGACTGGCCCTGCAGAGGATAGTGAGGGGAACACAGTGACCTTTTTCAATTTACACAAAATTGGTGTCAAACATTTGTGCAGCAAAAATGTTCATTTGTGCCGTTATAACTTTTAAGATTTAAAAAAATAAAAATAGTTTCCAGAGTTTCCTGTCCCTCCCCTTAATAATAAACAAAACCGCCTTGAAATTGGGCCTCTGTCTCTTTAAGAAGTAATCACAGCATTTCTCCCCTATTAACTCTTTTAACAACGTTTTTACCAGCGTTGTTCTGAGATGAAGCTCCTATAACGAGCTCAGCAGTTCCACCAGGTTTGCTAATTGCTGCCGGCTAGTCTGAAGGAGCTGAGTGGGGGAATCACAGCATATGGAAAACTGCAGACTTCAGCAAGTTTATCTAATAAAATAAAAACTGAAAACATTTTCATTAACTGAGATAAATGAAACTGTAATTAATACCACAACTAACTGGAACTATATTGCATGTTTATAAAACTAAAACACACTGGAATTATAGATGTAATAATTATCTCAAAATTAGAGCATTAATTACTGTATCAACATTTACATAATCACAATACTTTGACTTTTTTTAATTCTGCGACTAAAAATGATTAAATGTATGAACAGAAGCTAAAGCTACTACTATAACTAATAAGAACTAAACTAAAACTAAACAATATTTAATAATAACCAGTAAACATTAAAAACTAATACCGACTAATTAAATTAGACAATAAAAAAGTCGCAACGAAATACAACCAAACTGCAATGAAAAAGCCAAAACTATCCTGACCTCCTCTGGGGAGGAGCTTCGTCCTGAGGGCGGGGCTTCGTCCTGAGGGCGGAGCTTCGTCCACCCAGGCATTTAGCACAGCTGAATGGTTGCCATGGCAATTGAAGAATCTCTCAAGCATGCATGAAAGAATCAAAGCAAGACTGCAGGTGTGTTTCTGATGTGGGAATGACATCATAACATGACATGAAGCTGAGATTTTCCATGACATAACCTCGCTTGTAAACATCCAGGCTTTGCCTTTAAGCAGCCGACAGACTCTAATGGCTAAACCTCTTCTGCTGATAAAAATCAAAGAACGTCCGTATCAGATTGGTGTAACCTCGCTATCGTTCCCTCTGCCGCCTCGCAGGCCTCTGTTCGGAGGCGTTTCAGGAAATCAAGTCGCCGTGCGCTGAACTGAATTGTGTTTAGCAGGTATTGATAAAAGCTGATAAGAGTTTTCTTCCTGATATCATCTGAATTCCTCGAGTCCTGTGATCGTACACAGTTTCCCCTCTCAGGTCAGATGTGATATATTGTTCAGCCTCAGCACAAAAGACTGTTTTCCCCCGCAGTGTAATCCACAGCTGAATAGCTCTCATTTATTTGCTGCACTCCTCCCATCTTCTGCTTGCTCAATACCCAGAGCTGTTTTTTAACTGCAGGTTAGGGAAGGAAACCATCTTATCTGCAAAGAGGCGGATTTATTAGTGTGAAAAAGATAATTGCTATTCATAGGCCACTGGGGGCTGATTTACAACAGCTAATATTTAGGATTCCTAGAGCCGTTTTTCAGCTTTTTTCCCTCCTCGTCTTTATCTGCAGCCCTGCCTGCAGCGCGGAGGAGAGCGAGGTCACGCTGGACGATGAGCGATGGGCAGGGCAAGGCCTGCACTCGGAGCCATTTGGCTGAAGACTGATGTGTGAGGAAGTCCGTGCAGGTCTGCCTGGAGCAGCAAACACCTGCTCTCTTCTACCTGTGAGGAGGCGGAGGAGCCGAAAGTGTCACTTTCATTTCATCAAAAATCTGAACATCCTTAAAGGGCCAGAATGTATTGATAAAACCCATTAAACTGTAAAAATATCAATAAATCGATGTTCCTCCTGGATTTTGTGATTGTTTTTTTCAATCAATTTAGACATTTATGAGGAATCTTTATGATATTTGCACTAATGTTTGATGTTACATGTGACTTTTGTTACTTGCTGCATCAATAACTTGGTGTTAAGTAATGCTGAGTCAGCAGAGACGTGAACTCAACGTTTTAGACATTTGCAGTAAAATCAGAACAAACTGTAAAGGTTTGTGAAAACTGGAGGGACTTTTTGTAATTCAGAGTCAAGAGGGCCACATAAAAACCTGCGGCGGGCCAGATTTGGCCCCCGGGCCTCGAGTTTGACACATGCACTAAATGCTTTTTGTCTGTGAGGATAATCCACAAGAAAATGGAAAACTGGGGATAAAAATGGGAGTGATGTCGCTTTAAATCTGTCCGTCTTCTTCCTGGTTTTAAAATCTGACCTTTTCCTGACCTCTGTGTTTGTTTATCATATTACCTGAACACAGGTAGCATTTTTTCCCCAAAGATTGGAAATAGTTGGTTTAAGGCAAAACAGGAAATGAAGACTTGTGGGTCTGTCTGTCGGCGCTGATCCTGCAGGCGACCGCGAGGCTTCATCAGCGGCACTCACAGCGAGGTCACGGGTTCAAATCCCAGGTGTTGTGCCTCACAGGAGGACACATCCAGTCCCACCTGCAAACAGGACAATAAAACACAACATGACACAGAATAAACACATTTTCTCAGGTTAAACATGTCTACATCAAACCACACTCTGCTAAAAACTACAACTTTATATTTAGTTTATTTAAGTTAAACTGCAACATGCTGAAGGCGACCCGAACTGATCAAAACATCAATTAATATTTAAAAATGAAACTAAATGTTAGATTATGTGGACATTTTTGTATTTCCAAGATCAAAATCAGAATAATTCATATAAATGCAAAGTATGAAAATCAGGTAAAAGAAAATATTTCCAAGTTTCTTCTAGCAGGAAACTTTAAACTGCAGTTTTGTCTGGTTGTTTTTCATTCAGTGGGTAGAAAATCCAACAGTTTTACTGAAAAGCAGAAATATTTTATAATAAAACAACTGAAGTAAAAGGTGCAGTTTTTTACTAAAATACTCCTAAACGTAAAGTTTGTATCATATTAACTGATGGTTTCTTATATAAACTGTTTGATAAAGTGATTATTTCTCAGAATTTTTACTTTTATCTTTAAGAAAATTCAAATCTTCTGTTTTACTAAAGTTAGAATAAAAACAGAAACTTATTACAGTTTTATTTTGGATCATTTGGTTTAGTTTCTTGATGATATTTGCACAAACTGGATATTTTTTCCAGTAACAGTTTGTTCTTTTCTCTCTTTCCTCCTTTCTTTCTTTTTATGGTTCCCTAAATCTGGTCTCCGGTTCTGACTTGAGGTTCCTAAACTGCTTGATTACTTTACTGGATTATTTTTATAAGAATATTTTCTAAGCCACAAATCAACAAGACTGGATAATAAATGGCTCATATTTACTTTTAATGAAGCAAAACCAAAAGTAAAATCTAAATTTCCTTTGCGTCTCCCATCTTTCTTTTGTCATATTCCTTCATTTATCTGTTTTTTTGTACTTTAATGAGTCTAATGTTTATTTTTCTAAATCAAGAAGCAATCAGGTCAGAACTGCTCTTTTCCAAAACATTAGAAATAAAATTTACTGCTTCATCAACCTTTATTTCCAAAACAGAAGTAAAATAAACAGCGTTATATTTATTTATGAACATAAAAAAGAAACACTATACACAGCAAAAACACAAGATCTTACCAAGTATGTTTGTCTGGTTTCTAGTGCAAATATGTTTTAGTTCACTTGAAATGTTTCACTGGCAGATTATTTCACTTTAACAGACTATTTTCCCATGTTTTAAGTGAAATAATTTGCCACTTTTCATCAATATAAAGGAATTGTTGACTTAAAACCAGCTTCGTTCTGAAACGTTACTTGTGAGTTAGTTTTGCCTTATTTCAAGTGAACTAAAATATATTTGCACTAGAAACCAGACAAAGTTACCTGGTAGGATTTTGTGTTTTTCAGTGTATCTTTGATCTTCAGGCTCCCTTTTATTCTGGTGGCCACATTTAATAGTGGATTATTATCAGATTTAATTTTCAAATGAAAACACCTTGTTGGTGAAAGGAAAGAGTGATTTAAAAGCAGAAATGTGTGCAGCTAATAAGGCTTAAGACACATGCTCCTTTCCTTCTCCCCTCCACCTCGGCTGATTTAATTTCTCCTCCTTATGAGCTGTCACTTTGTCTGGAAATGTATTCATCCTGCACATGCGACTCCTAATAATGCTAATCTTTTTTTCTCTCTTTACCACAGCTCAAATCTCATGGAGGGATAATCTGAGATAAATATAGTTAATTGAGGCCAGGTGAACTTTCTTTATCAGCCACACAGTCAACCAATCTGAAATAAATGTGATAATTAGAACGGAGATGTCTGCGCCGTCCCGTCCCGCAGCCATTTGCTTCAGATTACATCTAAATTTCATAACGCATCAGAAATCTGTGCTGAATTAGTCGTGTTGAAGATGCAGCCATGTTTCCTGTTAAGTATAAACATAATCTGAAAGAGACGAGCGAGACGGACATCTTAAACGGTTTTAACGTCGGCCGCCATGTGTTTCTGATCTTTGACGACGCTGCAAATGTTCTGCATGAATTTCTCAGGGAAAATAGGAGCATTAAACAAGATGTACTGTCCCAGCTGCACAGCCTGTTTATTTAGATTTACATGTGTGGGAATGCGGATGGGAATAAAACTGTGTGGAAGTATGTTTGGAATGTCAAAATGGAGGAGAAATAGTTTTAATTTGAAAATAAAGGCGAAAGGGGGAGTCTTATTTTTTTATTTTCTTTGATAGTACAGCCAGTTTTCTTTTAGAAAATCTATTTCTGATGCAGCTGTTGGCATGAAAATTCACACCAGATGTCAGTAAAACTAAATTAGTCCATAAATTTATTGATAAAATGAGATTACACCAAGAAGGGTTGAATGCAGGAGCTGCAAAAAGCTGAACTTTCCCCATCAGTAATGATAAATACCATTTGTTTTATTCTAATCGATTATCTATAAGACTCCACTACTGAAGAAAAACAATGTTAAACTCATTTAAAGGTTTAGACAAGCCCATCAGACACTGGGAGGAAAAAGTTTGGTTAGATGAAACCAAATTTTAAACTTTCTGGACGAGTTTCCTCCTTTTATGGAGGAGAAATGGCTCAAAAACCGACACCAGCAGTGAAGCTAAGAGGCAGGAACTGCTGGGTGAGTCTGTCTTTAACACACGATACTAGAACCACAAATAGGATGAATATATGAATAACCACTGGCAGATTATTTCATTTATAATGTGGAAACATGTCTTGTTTGAAGTAAAGTAATCTGGCAGTGGTTGCTAGGTAACGGTGCTGAAACAAGTGAAATAATCTGCCAGTGGAACAAGAACGTTTTCATCAATATTAAGAAATTATTTCCTGACAATAAGCTAGAGACAAGTTACTTGTAAGTTTTGTCTTATTTCAAGTGAACTGAGATTTTTGCACTAGAAACTAAACCAAAAATACTTGGTGTGATTTTGTGTTTTTGCAGGGATATAAAAGCCAAAAGCAGGTTTTCAGAAAATGAGGGAAGGTTTAGGTTTAGCCGGCTCCATGTTATCAGTTCAGTTTCTGTGTTTAATCTTTTCCACTTTGCTCCAAGGACGATAATAAAGTCTGTCAGTATTTTTGCTAATATAAAAAAACACTAATTTGTAATTGCTTTGTTTCCATTAAAAATAAATGAAATTAAAATCCGGGTGTTGATCATGTGTGAAAAAGTGTTTCCATTGCATTTGGACAAAAACCAATTTAGATGCAGCCCAAAAAAAACATCACAGTAAAAAGTTGCTTCCTTTAAGTGAATTTATTTTTGTCAAATTGTGTCTCCATACAGTCGGTGGTGATACTGATGTTAAAACTGTTTAATCTGTTAAAACTGTTAGGATTGGTGGATATTTTTCAAACAAAGTCTTCAATCAAAACAGGGTTAATTTAAGCAGAGTGACAAACGCAGCCCAGTTTTACTGCCTTTCTGTCCTTGTGAGGTATGAAGCTCTCCTTAGCGCCGCTGAGCCTGACCACCATTAACACCCCTGAGGAACCTCGTCCTAATTACTCAGTCAGCCTGACAGAATCTCCTTAATTACAAACTTCATTAGCCTGAAGGACTTTGTTTTCCTCCAAAAAAAGGGAGCGAACCGGGGACGGCTCAGGCCAAGGTGCACAGGAGGCGAGGTGTGTGTGGGCGTGTGTGTGTGTGAGTGTGTGTGCTTTAGAGCCGTACTACTCCTTTTTTTTAAAGGAGATGTTAAGACCTTCGTCAGAGATCTAATTAGATTCATGGTGAGAATCAGACACCTTTTAACTAGCCTCTGGAGCTGCTCTAAAAGGACAGCGAGATCCAGGAAAGAGAGGCAGAGAATTAAATTGACCTGCTGCTGCCTTTCATGTGTGAAGGCTCCGATTCGCCGTGTCTTCACCTCCAAATACAAAACAACCCGCAGCACTTCTGCCACCATTATACCTCGCTTATAAACACACGGGACAGCCGGCGGACGCCGCCGCGGCTGCGGCTTCAGCCTGAGCCGTAATTTGGCGGGAGAAGACACACATTACCTCGTTTATGTTTCCCACCCTGTTTTATTGGGGCTGCTGCTCCAGATTATTCATTTGAGGAGGTGTGTGGACCATCGCACATCGCGCTCGGCTTCAAAGCCAACTGCCACTCACTTTCTGCGGGTTTGCATGCATTTAGGGTTCATATGTTCACACTGCATGCAATTATATGCTGGACTGGTGAGAGTTAGCACCAGTTAGAGCCAGGTGAAGTGCGGAGCATTAATGCATAATGGAGTCCTGCACAAATGTCCATGTTGGAGAGGTTTTAACCATCTCCTGGTCAGACTTCAAAGCTGAAATCGCTCCAGATGCAGCACTCACTGCAAACCGCCGGTAAAAATGTATAAAATAAATTCACCTTTTATTGCCAGCTAGGTTTTCTGATTAGAAAGCGAGAGAAGGTTTATATTAGTCAATTTCCAACAGTAGAGTCTTAAATATTTCACATTTACACTCAATTAATTGAAAATGCATGACTGTTTGGTTGTGGGAATATTTTTGGTATTTTTGGTGCAACTACTGGTCCCTTCTGAAGAAAAATGAAAAGCCTAAAATAAATGGATATTTGAGTCCAGTCTGAGCTCAAACTAAGAAAACTACAGAAATCCAACTTTTAATTTGAGTGCAGTGATTCTGAAGAAAAATATAATCAATTTAGAGAAATAACAGTTAAAAACAATGCTAAATGATAGTGCACCAAGTATTACAACTATAAACATTTAATTTAAAAAAATGTAATTTCATTTGTCCTTCTTTCTCTTTTTACTCTAATTGGGAGGATTTGCATTTTTAGAATATTTTTTCTTTGTGTACAGTTTTCTTTCGTTAGTTTTTTAATCATATTGACTTAGAAGTGAGTTGTTTTAATATTTTAGATTTTCTTTCTTTCTTTGACATGTGATTAATTGAATTTATTTAATTGTGATATGAATAAAAATAGGCTGCCCAGTGGTGCAGCTGGTAGAGCTGTTGCCTTGCAGCAAGAAGGTTCTGGGTTCGATTCCCGGTCTTTCTGCATGGAGTTTGCATGTTCTCCCTGGGCATGGTGGGTTCTCTCCAGGTACTCCGGCTTCCTCCCACAGTCCAAAAACATGACTGTCAGGTTAACTGGCCTCTCTAAATTGTCCCTAGGTGTGAGTGTGTGTGTGGATGGTTGTTTGTCTTGTGTGTCTCTGTGTTGCCCTGCGACAGACTGGTGACCTGTCCAGGCGACCTGTCCAGGGTGACCTGTCCAGGTGACCTGTCCAGGGTGACCTGTCCAGGTGACCCCGCCTCTCGCCCGAAACGATAGCTGGAGAGGCACCAGCAACCCTCCCGACCCCAGTAAGGGATAAGGGCGCAGGAAAATTGATGGATGGATAAATAAAAATATCTGTAATCCATCAGCTTCTTGTTTTTCTTGGGTTTAAATAACAGATGAAAATAGGCGTAAAAATGGGAAACACATGAGAACATGCTGTTTAGGTCCAATATATGTAAAAAGTTTAAATCGAATGGAACTTGGATGAAGATCCGACACATGAAGCGTTTGTTTTCTCATCTTAAACATCCTAAAACTCTTTTTTTGGCCCAAATTAAATCGTTTCAAAAAACAACTTCCTGCATCCGACTTCTCCGTTTCCTGCTGCTGGTGGTGCAATGCATTGTGGGATGCATCAGTAGGGTCTCTATAAAATAAATCACATTAACAGCAGATGTGTTTTGGTCAGATTGAGCCATTCGCTGTTGGACGCTGTTTAATGGTAGAGGACCCGTAATGCTGTGGGAATGTTGATCATCCATGAAATCATTGGAATTCTGGGTAATTTTTCTACAAAATGTTGGAATCCGGTGGAAAACTGAAAAACGTTGACATGTATTTGGGACTTTCAGCAGGATTATGGCACAAAAAGTCAACACAGAAATATTCTGTCAAATAAATAAGTTATTTGGCATCCTTCGACTCGGTCAGCAGCAGGGGTGTTCAACATGCGGCGTGGGGGCCATTTCTGGCCCTCCAAGTGAGTTTGAGAGATCCTCAAAATCACAAAAATGGCACAAACTTGTTTTCCAGCTGCAGGTTTAACTGCATTGATGAAGTTAAACAAATTTTACCGAGATATTTTCAAGAAAGATTCAGACAAACTAAAGACTCCAAAACATGGAAGTTACAAGATAAAATACCAAATTAATTCAATTTAATTAGTAAAGATTCAGTGACTTTTACTGGAGAGCTTTTAGCAAACTACACTAAATAAAGCAAAAGTTTTTACAGAAATAAAAACCCAAGATGATCGAATCAAAAAGATCTAATCAAATTTTATTTGTACAGAACAACTTCCTGCATCCGCAGTTCAAACAGCTTTACGTCATAAAAATGTCATGTTTCAACAACTGGAACATGAAATTTTTCAAAGTGCTCACATCGAAATGTTGGTTTGTGTTTTATTAATTATGGTGGAAAAGCAACAGTTGTGTTTTAGTCTCAGTGTTTCGACTGGAAATCTAGAAAAACCATCTCAATTTATTGGATTTTTTATTCAAGGACTTCTTTCATTTATTAAAGTGTTGTGTTAGTTGTGCATTTAAAACTAAACATTTACCAATCTTTTTGCAATTTTAAATTTAAAACATTCCTTAAAAATCTCTCTTTTTTGTCCTAAATTACTTTGAACTTGACAGTTTTATCCCTCGAGAAATAAAGTTTGTCCCCTCCGGTCTGGACAGATGCTCTCTGGGAAAACAGATTACTGTCAAATATGGCAGCGATTAACAAGATATTTATTTGAAGCTGAAAACACTTTTTTTTAAAAAAATCGTTTCAGTGTGAGGTCATGCTAGTCCAATAAAAGATTAAATCATTTCGAGGCCTTTTCCTCCTCTTTTTATTAATAACAGTGAATCTCCGTCTCTCCGTCTCTTTGTCCTGCAATGTCTAAGCTTGCAGGTTCAGAGAAAGAACATTATGAGTGACCAATCAGCAGGTGTAATTTGGGTTAGTTTCTCTGTGGAGCTGCTAAGTTGTTCATTTGCCCATAATGAATGTCACAACCTGAATTACCTCCACCAATCATTGACGCGTCAAACAGAACCTCCTGCTCTCTTAGACGTCAGGACGTTTCCTGCTGCTTCAGACACACGGCTGCTCAGGAACGTCTCATTCAGCAACATCTGTTTGTGGCGGAAAAAGAGAAAGAAATCTCACATCCTGCACATGAGCTTGGACTGAGGTTGCAGCTTCAAAGCTCACCAGGCTAAACCGAGTCTGTAGTCGGCTGTTCGTGCTCAGCGTTTGCTTTAATGCCGCCGACCACAAGCAGGATAGTCGGTCTGCTGGAACAAACCCACAGATTGATCTGTTTTATCGCAGTTTCCTGCAGAAAGACGAGAGAATGGGTTGATACCCTCCGTCAAGCAGCCGCAGAGCATCTGGTCGGATGCAAACACACAGCAGAGACACACACAATCCCCTCTGAGACTATTGTCTGAAAATTAGCCATGACAGAATCAAGTTGAAGCTCCTGCAGTGAAGAATGACGGGTTCAATTTGAGCAACTTGACATTTTGAAAATAAATTCATTTAACCGCAATTTTGAAAAAACTCTTGTTTTGTTGCTAGAATGAGATGGGTTTTTAGCCGTATTGAGATTTATTTATTTTGCTGAATGGAAACACATTTTTCACGTCACACAAGTCACATGGTCAACAACAGGATGTTACTACTGGCAGAAATCACAAAGAAGAAGAAAACAGAAAGTGGTTGGAGGATCGTGTTTTTTTTCACAACTTATCACATAAACAAACTTATTTATGTGTGAATTTAATTTATTTTTCAACAGTGAAATTGTGTTTTTTTTTCATTAGTGAAATATTTACAAAGTTTCTTATAGAAACGCAGCTTGTGTCAAAATAATTACGACTGTATTTATTTACCACTTGTCCCTTATAGAGGCTGTTTTATCAATCAGTTATTTGTGCAACACATTTCAGTAACAAGGCACTTCAAAGTGCTTTACCTCATAAAAAACAAAATATAAAATTAAGAAAACCAATAAATAAACATTACATTTGATGAGTGGCATCATTAAATTCATAAAAACACATTGTTGTGTTTTCCAGGCACAGAGACATTTAGCAGCACAATCAAGTAACTGTGTTAACTTCAGTAGTTATAAAAAATATACATGAACTATGACTTAAAGGAAATTTTACTGCGTGATTTAAC
The DNA here is from genome assembly GCA_902982915.1 of Phalloptychus januarius. Classification (NCBI taxonomy): domain Eukaryota; kingdom Metazoa; phylum Chordata; class Actinopteri; order Cyprinodontiformes; family Poeciliidae; genus Phalloptychus; species Phalloptychus januarius. The sequence goes on along the minus strand of CADWAE010000242.1, from coordinate 2,042,037 downwards.
GTCTTGAAATTGGGCTTCTGTCACAACATCACTCCTCTATTAACGCTTTGTTTCGTGTTTAAAACAGCTGAATGGTTGCCATGGAGATTAAAGGATTTCTCAAACATGCATGAAAGAATCACGGCAGGATGATAGAATAACATTATAACATTATGTAAAACTAAAAACAAAATAGATTTTACACAACACTGCAAAAACATATTTATGATTTATTTAATAATTCTTCAGTTTAAACGATGCTGTTGCAACTTTGCTTCACTGACCGGTTTGTGACTTTAGTTGCAGTTTGATGTGATTTGAATGTTTCTTCGGTTTAATAGCTGCATTTTTTGGTAAATTACTTCTTTGTTTCTTCTATACTCGCCGATTGTTCGTCCTTTTCGATGCTACAGTCAAAACGTGTTTAATGGGAGCCGCGCACCTGTACTTCCTGTTTTGGTTATGACGTCACTGATTGCGTCACCAGGCAAAACAAAATGGAGGTTTTTTGTTTTTGTTTTGTATTTTCTTTATAGTAACCTTGTACTAAATGTTTTATTTTGCAGACCATTTAATTGTGTAGATGAGTTTATAAACTACATTAACACCAATTCTGCTTAAAACCTGTAAGATTTTTGGCTAGTAGCAGGTCAAGATGTCAGAAAATAAAATTCACCAAGAAGAAACTCGAACTTTCTCCCCACAACTGTCAAAAACAAACAAAAAAGATAACAATTTTCTTGTTGCAACTTTGGCTTCAATGTTCCAGTCGGGTTTTTAGAAGTACGTTGAAAGGTCAGAGGCCTCCAGCGTGAACATAAATAAATAAAAACAGATTTTTAAAACGTAATCTATTGGCACAAAACACGTTTAAACATCTGGTGTGTAATTTTGTTCTTGCTAAATTACGTCCACTTTAATTTATAAGGTGAAGTTAAAACGAGGTTTCCCTGAAGTCAGTGAATGTTTTCAGTTTACTCTGTTTTGTGATGCATTCAAGGAGTAATTGTTGTTGTTTTCTTTTATTGGTGCCACCTCAAAAAAATCCATCGATGATGAATGCAACTAAAACTTTTAGTTTTAGATTTTATTGCTCTAGCTGCTTGGGTTTGAAGTCTGTCCATGGAGTTCATGGGTTCTCTCTGGGTACTCCAGCTTCCTCCCACAGTCCAAAAACAAAAAAACATGAGTGGTTGGTTAATTTTTCTCTCTAAATTTCCCTTTGGTGTGAGTTTGTGTGCAATACTGTTGGTTCTGTGTTTCTGTGTTGATCTGTAAAAACTCCTCAAAATGGGTAAGACAACAGAGCGTAAGTAAATATGGCAGATAAATGTTGATTGTCAAACATTAGTTAATGGCTTCTTGCCTAAAACTCCACATACCAACGGTCAGAACAACAAGTAAGACGGTTAAAACAACTTTAACTGAGAATAACAAGACTGACAATGAATGCAGACCACAGAAAGAAGGGGTAGAAAAGGTCAAAGGTTAGAGAATGGCAGACTCCTTGACATCCATTACACGACACGCCAACTTGCTGTTCAGATACACCAGGAAAAGAACTTCACTGTCCTACAATCACAAACAAAAACATGTGGGGTTTAGTAAACCTGGACTTTAACTGGAACTGCTGTAGTTAGATGAGACTAACGGAGTTTAACACCAAGAACCACCGAAGGAAACGACATGAAAATGTCTGAATGCAACTTCCTTCTTCACGAAATGTTTAAAGTGAAGTCGTGTCAGACTTTGCAGGATCTTTCTTTTGATTTTGGTAATTAACCAGGAAACATTTCTCTCCCTAACTCACATGTTTACTGTGGTTTGTTGTTTTTACCCAGAATGCCGTGCATTGTAATTCACTTCCTGCTTTTGGAGCAATTTCCAGTCCACTTTATGTTCACATAAGCATTTGAACGGCACCAGAGTTCACTTTAACTGAACTGAGACCGAGGTTTGAAGGCGGACCAGATAGTCTGTGAGAAGTTAAATTTCCTCCCCGAGCTACCAGAGCCGTCTGAAGAAATGCTCCACCAAAAACAACCAATCAGAAACAGGAGGCGGGTCTTACCACTGTCAATCAACCTCATGTTCTCGCTGCTAAATGTGCTAATGAAACAACTTACTGCTACAGAAAAACAGTATATCTTCCATCATCGGTGGCTATGTTAACTAGCCTTAGCATTCAGAACAAGCTGTGCTGGCTGTAGCATAGCAGAGAGCAAGGTGGGAACAGCGACACGAGATTGTAATTGACAGCGCTAAGACCCACCTCCTGGCTCTGATTGGTTGTTTCTAGTTAGCACAGTGAGAAGGCGAGGAGCTAACGTTTCTGGAAGCACGTTATTTGAAGGGGTGTGTAAAGATTGACATTGTATTCAGTAAATAATGAGACTTTTAATGCAAAGTTGACACTTTTAGTGCAGCTTTGCATAAAAATATTATTTACAGAATGACACTCCCAGTCAAACATTCATGAAGACTCCTCGATGTTCATGTTTATGGTCGTACGCACACCCCTTCAAATAAAGTGTTAGTAATTTAGTCACAAATATTTCCTCATACGACATTGTGACACTTTCAAGAAACATGTAAAACATGTTTTTACATATTAAATACTTTAAGAACTTGCAGGAACAGTTATTTATTACATTTTTAAAGTTTGTAAATGTTTTTATCAATATATTCTGACATTTAGGATCTTTATGTGGTTCAAAATGAAAATAAGTTTACTTATTTCAGATGCTTTTATATTGTTTATTTTTATTTTATTTATTTGGTAGCTCACCAAAGTGTCGTCCACACCAGAGAAGTCAAACATAAGGGATCTGATTCCTTTTTTGCAAATTCATAGAAATCTACACTGAGGTTCTTAATTTGCTCAACAGTGAAATGAGAGAGTGAGAAGTTAGATTTTAGTTTTCAAGAATGCAGCAATGTAGTTTTAATACGTTAATCTGACTATGATTGAAATCAGTTCACGAAACTCCAACATTTTGTAATTATTATTGTTATCCACCGTCCAGTTGGTCGACCTTCAACAAGCCGTCGCTCGACCAGAGGAAACCTGACCTTTGGTGTCTTTGGGGGTCAGACTTTGCTGCCTTGCAGCCACCAAGAGGGGGAGACACAGTGAAGCTCAGAGCAGAGGAGCAGGTGCCCATCGTTTCACCTGCCTGCTCAACAAAACCTCCACATGTTTACGTCACATCCAGCTCTGCTTTTAACCACAAAGACATGAAGATCAGAGAACCAGGGAGAAGCAGCTCATGAGCTCTGCAGACGCTGCCCTGCACCAATGGCGACGAGGATGAGCAGCGAGGGGACCCAAAGGTCAAGAGACGCAAAAAATACTTCAGCCGACATGTGTTATATATTTAGCGAGGCCATTGTTTGTTTTATTTAGAGAGCGAATTGAGGATTTTCCAAACTGCAGAGCCCCTGAGGTATTTTATCAGGTGTACAGTCCGCCATGTGTTACACATTAGAGAGCAGAGGGGGGAATGCTGGTTGCAGATCCAACCTATGAAATGTTTGAAGGTCTGAGCTTCACAGGAGGAGCTGGTTGGCTGGCCTGGACAATTACTCTCTTCAGAGCTGGAATATACTGGGGGGGAAACACTTATATGCAAATGAGGCTGCAGCAAATTACAGCCTAAATTGCCCCGGTATCATTAAAGAAAATAAACACAAGGCAGGAATATTAATGCGGCGAGAGGAGATGTTTGCAGAAGGAAAGCAGCTAATGAGGACCTGAAGCTGTCTGGACAGTGTGGTCAGTGCAGGGAGCAGGTCCAGTTCAGGCCCAGTTCAGCCACATACTATATGTGTCTGTAAGCAGTGAAGCTCCTAAACCTGCAGAGCAAAAGTCTGCATGGCTGTGAAACAGTTCGTACACTGTAAAAACTCATTTCAGTCACTTTTAAAATATTGATAGAATTTCAGCTCATCAAGGTTTGTTGCTCTAACTTTAAAACTAACTATAAGTAGATGTATTATCATGTTACATTAAATTTTAGACAAGTAGGTTTTATTTTGTAAATTTAAAGGTGACCTAGTATGCTTTGTTGAACAAATTAGGTTCTGTCTATTGGCTACACAAAACACGATCATCACATTTTTTTGCATAAAATTGTTTTTAGATAAGATTTGCTCAGTTCTGTCTATGAGTTGTTTTAGGGCCTCTTGTTGCGTTAAGTCCAAATAAGCTTCTGTATAAACTCAATGTTTACACCCACACCTGAAAATGGCTGCAAACAATTGTGCAATTATGCAACTGTTCATCTTTGCTAAGCATTAGTAGGGCATCCTGTACAACCAACAAGAGACAGTGTGATCCAGACAGCTTCAGTTGTTTCTGGATGGTAAGTCAACAACACAGCGCTTGTTGTTTCCAGCAGCCATTGTACAGCGGTAAAACCAGCTGACCAAATGTGCCGGAACTCAGATTGGGTTGCTAGGTAACAGGCTGGGCTTCACTAGGGTTGCTAGGTAACACCACAGTGCCCATCAAATGTGACTTAACAGTTGGAAATGAGTCTCTGGCTCATTTTCCAAACACCAAAAACATTTAACTCATTGCTAAAAACATCTGGGTTGCTTATAAAAGCAATAGAGACAAAAATGAAAGTACAAAAACAAGCAAAATGTGAATTTTAAACCAACTGTAAGTAAACATTTTACAATGTTACATCAAATTTTAGCAAAGTATATTTAATTTTGTAAATTTAATTTTTGGTAATAGTTACGTTTTTACGTTAATTACTTAATTTTGATGATAAATCTGTGGAATCACCCAGTTTAAAATGATCCTGGAGAGCTGAACTGTTTGGGTTGCGATGCTTGGTAGGAAGAACAAGACTACATCTGCAATACAAACCTTGATGCTCAGTTTCTTTTGCTAAAATCGTTTTTTTTATTCATGCTACTAATTAAATGCATCTGCAGTCAGACTTCTGTGAGAATGGTTTACAACCCCAAAAAGACAGAAGAAGAACGAAGCCCTCACACAGCAGCGACCTGTTTATGGGAGCATTAATGGACGCCGCCATCTTGGGATTGATTTTAAAGTTATTCAGCGGTGGAGTCAACTGACAAGATCATAACAAGATGAAGGAAGCTAGTAAAGAGAAAACACAACTAATAGCAACAGCATGTTGTGGAGCATTGGTTGTCAGTGACACAAACTCCTTTTATAAGTTCATAATTATAATTTTCAGTCATTGTTTACATGCAGATTTACAGCGTCTGGCTTCTTCTGGTGCAGAATTATGACGTGTAATAACTCTGCACCATGACACGGCATGACTGTTCAGTCTGCAAAAGCTCTGAAAATAATCCCACACATATTTGATTTAGTTCCACATATGGACGTGGCACAAATCGGGTTTTTGAGGGCGAAAAGATTGAAATTGTGTCGTTCAGACTGCCATGAAAAAGCAGGTAAATGGGTCGCATGTGCCTGCTGTGTGAAGTTTAGTTTTCAGTACAGCTGTGGCACAAGTCTAATGTGAAAACAAGAAACTCTACATAGATGAACAAACTTCGAGAAAAGAGCAAAAAGGCAAAACACTGATTTCCTTTGAACCCAGGCTAAATCCCTAATTTTAGAGTTACCTTTGATTTACAATAACTGGAGCATTTATCAATACATGTGATGTATATTTCACAAAATGTAATGTTTACTGTTTGTTTCATGATTGGTTATTGTGTTGGGTTTTCATCTTGAACTGCCTATGTGCTAAATTAATAAACTTGATTAGACTTAGAGAGCTGAAGACTGAATTTTGAGACCAATGTAGAACATTTTTATTGTTTAAGCTTGAAAAAAGCTAAGATTTGATCACAAATACAGTTTCTAGCAGTTTTTCTGTTGTTTTGTGGAATATGTCCTTCAACACATAGAAGCACCAGTAACTTTCTTTTTTTAATCAATTTTTCTAAATAAGTTGGAAATATCTTCTTTATCTTCTTCAAAAATTAACATTACTAGAAAAAGATATATGTTTCTTTTCATTTTGAACTCTAAAGACAGAAATAAAATTGTGGTTCTTTGAGAGTGAGGATTTTAAAGGTTGTGTAACATTAGCAGCTCTGAATGAGTTTTATTTAGCTGGTCTGGGGTAAAATGTCTCTCTGGACTGTGGAGCATGCAGACCGCCGGCAGGCTGCATGCTTGGTGTTTTTATTTAGCAGTTGGTGCAGATGATGAGCCTGGTTTGGTTGAATATCACAGCTGTCCCGTCCTGGTCGCCTGTTTCTCCATAAATTACCCAGAAACCTGTGCAGTGGTCTCGTAAAAACACCACAGAGGGATTTCCTGCAGCCGTAAAGTAAAAACAGGAAAAGAGACGAGCTGTGAGCGCAGCAATCTCTCTCAGCAATACTGTGACGTCGTCACGTGAAATATTGAAACAAATGACAAGTTTTATTGATTTGAAGGCAAACATCAGAGGAAAACCTCCGAGCTGTGGTTTGACCAACTTTAGATTAGATATGAAACATTTTAACTATTAAATTAGTTTATCTGGGATCATAAATTAAAATGTAGATTAATGAAAAATCCATTTAAATATATTAAATAGATTTTGTGCTGGAATCTGATTAAAAAATATAAAGTTAGGAGAATTGTTAGTTGTTTTGACATTTTTATTTTAATATTAATTTATAGAAGGTTTTGGTTAAATTCAGCAAATAGTATTCAGTAATTTTTAAACTTCTTAATATTTTACTAATTAAAACTTGCATAATAATAATTTCTACTCAAACATGTTGATGAAAATCCATCCACATATTACTTATGGTTAATTTCTGGTTTTTCACCGATAGTTTGTCCGCTAAGAATCCTGGGTAATTAAAACAGCTTCATCTGATGGACATTTATCCTTTCCTTCCCCTCGTCTCCTTTTTTATTTCCTTTTTTCTTTCTTCTGTTTTCTGATTGTTTTTGATGTATTTTTTGTTTCTTGGACAGCAGCAGGAAAACTGATAACATTTATTTACAACCAGCTCTTTGACTTCCTGGTTGTAAATGGCAGTAAAGTAATTGATGGCGCACTGACTGATTTTGGGCTTAACTGCAGTTAAAATGACATCTTTGGTGTGAACAATGGAGGACCGTCAAGAATCCCAGAAGGAGAAAAAGAAAAAGCAGAAGATGGATTGCTTCCTCAACATCCTGAAAACCTGAAATGTTCCAGAAGCTGCTTGTTAAAATCTAAAATCAGAACTGAAAATATAAAGGTCAAGTGTTATTTAAATGTGACTACATTGTTTTTAACCCCCATATGAATGATGGCGCTACATGTCAGGGTCACTGAACGCAGCAGGCCGCCGGGCGGACACCTAAACGCCTCATTTTCGCGCATTTAAACAGGGGATGCCGACAAATCCGACATGAAATAAAACTAATCCCGCATCTGCGCAGTTGACTTTCTGTCAGGCTGAGTTGATCATAAGTGCTGACTGCAGCCGATGTTAAAGTGGAAGTTGCTGCGTTTGGAAAACATAATCATGAGCGCATCGCGCAGCCTCCAGCCCAACCCCCCCCCCCCCCACCCTCTGCGTTGTTAATAATAAAGAGAGAAACTGAATCCGAAGCTGCGATGTTTAATTCATTATTATGTAAGCTATTTGGAGAGTGATTGGGCGGTAATTGCTCATTAGGCTTGTATATTTGTCGCTGCACCTTATGTCAGGGCCAGAGGAGCTGTGTAGGGAGGATTCTCTCCTTTCATGGATCCATTTCAGAGGCAATTTGTGAAACAGGACAGATCAGGTTAGACCTGACGCGGCTTTGTGATTGTGACAGGCCGGCCTGCAGGTGCCACCCTTCAATTGGATCCCCTAACTGATGGGATCAGTGGAATAAAACGCGAATCCGCTCCATGGAGCGCATGTTGACTAAAGTTGCTAAAGCCAGCCTTTGAGAAGCCACTTCTCCCATCTTAAAGAGATTTCACCTCGATCAATTATTGACTTCGCGCTCTGATAGGAACATATTCCTCCCTCGGCTACTATTCACATTAGCGGTGTCAGCGGACGTAATTATACCTACTAATTGCAGATTAGAGGTTTTGGGTCAGCGGGGTCACTCGATAGGGCCCGGCTACTCGTTTCTGGGCCGGATAATCATTTCACGTCGCGGGATAAATGTTTAATGCAGCGGGCCTTGCAGATCCAAAACGTCCAAACTGCAGTTCGGTGTTTTATTCGGTTTTATGGGCAGTTTAGCTGCTGGCGGCGGGTCACCAAAGGGCTGAGCCCAAAACCCACAGCGCGAGCGCGTGGGAGTGGGATCAGACGCGCGCGCTCTGGTTGGGATTCTGACTCAAGGATTTTCATGTCTGAATTTGCGCTTTATCGCTACAAATGTATGGATTTTCTTATTATTTATTTATTTATTAAAACAGCTGTTTATCAATAAAACTTATTTTAAGGTTTTATTTTTTTATTTTAAAAAGTAATTTAATGCTTAGAAAATGTAAAATAATAAAAAAAATTTTTAGAAAACTTTTAAAGTTTTGTTTTTCTTTTTACTAGTATTTTTAAGGCTGGAACTTAATGATGCCCTATTTAGAAAAGCACATAGAGCACAAAATAACTGTTTTCTGTTTCCCCCATTATTGTTGTTTTTAAGATGTTTCATAGATTTAAACAAAATAAAGAAAAACAAACTATTGTGCTCAATTTTTCACTTAATAATCATAATGCGGATCCTTAATTATTTTTTTTTTACATCTAAAATATTAAAAATGTCGCATATAAGATGCCATTTTGGTTATTTGTGGACTTTTTGTCTTTTTCTGTAGATTTTAGGTTTATTTTGCTTCCTATTTATATTTATATTATATATTTTTTTTAAATAATTTAAAATATATAGAATTTAAAAATTTGTTTTTATAATTTTTAGAAGAAGTTGTGTAGTTTTTTTTTTTTTTTTTTACTGGGGCACGTTTTTAAAAAATATATTTTTCCAAGTTCTCAAAAATAAAATAAACATTTTATCGCCTTTTAAAGACGGTTAAATTAATACGCCTAAAATCTGCCCTATTTTTTGTCAATTTCCGCCTAATTAAAAAAAATCCAGGTGAGACTCGAACGTGTTTAATCAAATTTTAGCAGCCTCTAATGAGGACTCCATCCTGTCTCCTGTGTGTCCAAACAGGCGCACAAAGGCTGATTTTTGGGGGGGTAAGCAGAGGGAGAGCTGTGCGCCAAATTTGTTTGCGGCGGATCAAGGCTCACCGCCTCCACTGCACTTTCTTTATCTTAATTCCAACTTGAAAAGATATAATTATCTAGTTTGAACAGGACTGCTATCAAATCCTTCTTTATAGGCAGGGTGGGGAAAAGCTCGAGTGGATTGTGAGGCTCTGAGCCGCTCCGTGTTGCCCGAGATAGGAGTAATGAAGTTGTGGAGTCCGGAGATACAAAGGGCATTAACCTCATTAGCATGAAACCTTTTCTTCTAACTATTGTGGGACCCTTTCAGTCCTCTAATCCCCCCTATTTCAAAGCTGGGTTTGTAATAAAGCTTTTAGTTTTTTTCCTCTCTAAAGCTAATGGTATTCTCCCTCTCTGTGTCTCTTTCGAGATTTTTATTGCTGCTATAATCTGTTGGTCGATTATTAAGAATTCCCATTTATGTCTCTAAAACATTCGTTTCTGTTCATAAAACAATTAAACATAAAAAGTTTCCTTTTCTGGAAAGTCAGAAAAAAATCTAACACCCCTTGTTGAATTTTTTCTATATTTTTAACGCGGATTTTTGTGTTTCTCTTTGATTTTAGTGAACAGTTTCCTGCTCCAGAACCAGGCAGCAGTTCTGATGGAGGACTTTTCAGACAAAGATCCCATTTTGCGGCGCATTGCAACCTTCCCTTATCGCGTCGTGAGGGGTAGTCAGATTGTACTAAATTATGTCCAAGCGAGCCTCCCCCTCCTCCTGCCCACCCCTCCTCTTCGGATCCGTGGATTAAGAGATTAAAGTGGACCACTGGGCAATGCATCCCCTTTCCCCCCTCATATTACCCGCATGATAATTGCCCAAACTGATTTGCACTTCCACAAAAGCCTTGCACAGGGGGCCTCTTTGTAGCTGCAGCGCAGCAGACTCTGCAGCCGCCCCCCGAAAAATAAAACCAGCGCAGTCAGTCTGAAGACGCGCTGCAGCATCTCGCTTCCAAAATGGAAAAAAAAACTCTCGCTGCGCCAAATTATTGCGCATTTTTCCTCGATTTCCTCATCAGAAGCCTCATTTACTGCGGCTGCGCGGTTTTAATTAAAAGCCATCCAATTGTACTGCGCGCGACATACTGATAAAACTTTATTGACAAAATATTGACAATTACATACTTCTTGGAAGTATACTTTGTGTTAAAATTGTAGCAAACTTAACACAAACACAAAAAATATTTACATTCTGTAAAAGGGGGGTTTGAACAGAAACAGAAACTTTTTAGCATTTCTGTACATGGAATACGTTCAGTGCCTGAAGTGTGTTTGTTTTTCTCTGTTTTTTAGTCCTTCACTGAGTCCTGACAGGAGGCTGCAGGGCGACTCGGTTCTGGTTCTGGTAAAGCTTTGGGTTGAAGGAACGTCCTGATATCTTCCCTTTCACTGCTGCGCTCTGATTCACCTTTTAGAAACAAAAATAATTAAAAAATGTTTTCTTCTGCTTTAAAAAAAAATCAAAACACCGCTACTTCATATGTTTTCACAATCACTTTACACGAGAATCATCAAGGAAAGACTGCACACTTTGTAAAAGGAAGAAGCACGACATCTCTCTGTTGGAAAATAGAGTTAAAAACGAAAAAGAAATGGAATTTTCTTCTTTTTTTCCCCTCTTTCGTCAAATTAAAAGAACTACGGGGGGAATATTAAACCATGCATTTACAAAAAAAAATAAAAATTAGTTTGGTGTTTTGGTTTCTTGAGTGAAAAAAAAATCTTCCGAAGTGCAAACGTCCAATAAGAATTGGAGAAAAATTGAAAACTAGGTGGAGGTGAGGGCTTGTAGTGGTGGAGCGGGGTGGGTCCAGGTAGACGGACTGAGGCGCAGCTTCCCGGCCCGGATGGACCGACAGAGCCGCTCCGTGCAGCAGGACCAGCCTCGGCCTCCGTTTCTCCTCCATCCCGCGTCCTGTATCCTTATCCTCCTTCATTCGGACAATTCTGAGAAAGTCAGTCCCATTGTGGATTTTTCTTCTCTGTTTTTTAATCGTCCGAAGTGACATCGATTTCCTCCGGGCTCGCCTGTTTGGTCGCCAGCCTCCAGCGGTTTATGTGATGCGAGCCTTTCTTCTTCTGCTGCGACTCCGAGCCCTCCTCCTCCAGCTTCTGCCGCTTGAACTTCGTCCTTCGGTTCTGAAACCACACTTTTACCTGAGGAGGAGCGGGACAAAAGAGGGAGACAGAAAACAAGCCGGATCAGTAACAGGAGATCCGTCGGTGCGTAAAAAGGAGAGCAGAGGAAAAAATGCGCTTAAATTTCAAGGAAAGATTAAATCACCAAATTATAACAAAGAGCAAAATAAATATAAATACACCCTACATGATGATACTCCTCACAGTAACATTTTTATTATCGCCAAAAACGTCTATCTGATGTCAACACACTCTGCTAAATGGATTTGTCAATAATCAATACCGACGTCTAAATCGATAAATTATCCGCTGCTTTGCTTTGTCGCTCCTAAATGGCCGCTGAGGTGCGTTTAATAAACCTTCAGAGGGGCTAATTGAAGGAGGTGACGGTTCATTTCTCCCCTCCGCTCCAGCGGACAAAAGACGGCGGCCTGATGGGCTCAAACACAGCAGCGCCTCGCGCTTTGTGTCCACGAGCCCATAAAATGGTTAACTGGTTAATTTGCCCTCCATTTTGAAAGGCAACATTCTCTCATCCGTAGCCCCTCCACCTCCCCAAAACAAAGTAATCCAAGCCCTTCTGAAATGAGGTTAGGGCCAATACAATGACCGGCAGAAGGCCCCCCAGCCCCCCCCACGCATTGACAGACCCGGTCGGCAGAAACTATTTGCGGGGTTGATCGTTGGGAATTATTGTTTTTCAAATGTCAGCAGCCATATTTATATCCGTGTGGAAATATGGAGTCCTGGTAAATAATAATAATAATAATAAAAACAGCAGGACCCCTGGTGGAAATGTCTGAACACGTGAAAGTCATCAGGAATCAGGTGAGACATGAATAAATAAACGTGACATTAAGCAGCAAAAATAAACCAAACAAAACCGAATAAAAGCAGAAACAGGCGCGACTTTTTGTCATTCACAAATACCAATAATAAAAAGTACAAATCATCAAATGGAGAGTTTTCCTTCTTACCTGAGTTTCTGTGAGGCTAAGGCTGTGTGCGAGCTGCTTCCTCTCGGCTCCCACCACATAATGGTTCTTCTCGAACGCGTGTTCGAGCCGCAGGAGCTGCGAGGGGGAAAAAGCTGTCCGGATTCTTTTGGGCTTTCTGGCCAGCGCGTTGTGCAAAAGGAAGCTCTCTGGACTCGTTTCGTTGCCTGAAAACGAGCAGAAAACCAGGATCCTGGGTGATTTTTTTAAACGACTGAATTCACATGTTTACATGAACAAAAGGCCTGATGAGCTCATCCGCAGAGAAAGTGTTGGATAATAGTTGATTATTTGGACATTATGGCGTAAAAGTATATAATTGAACTAAAATCTGCGTTTAAAACGTTTCTTTGTCCTTATGCAACTTTACAGGAGGATATAATTATGGTCGTATTTATTTGAACAATGAGAAACAAAATCGGAGTTATAGTTATGTACAGCGAATACATTACATGTGCAAGCCGCAACTATAATGTAAAATGTGTTGAGAGAAAATCAAATAAGTGTAAAAATCAAATCAAATAAGTGTAAAAGCAGCTGAACGTGATCAAGTAAAAGCAAATAAAATAAAAATTAATTTAAAAAAATAAAAATTAAAAACGCCGTCTGGGTCATCTGAGTCAATCCAAAGAACAAAAATCTAAATTATTCTTGTTAATTATTTTTTATTAATTCTTATTTACTTAAAATAAGAATTATTTCAATTATATATAATTATATATAATTTTATAAATATTATTTTTTTACATATATGTAAAATAAATGTTACATATATGTAACATTTATTTTTTTACACTCTGAGTAAACACTCCAGGCTACAATGTGTTATTATTTTTGCTCTAGCAGATTCACAATACGGTTTCATTAAATGTCTTATTTTGCTTTTAATAAATTTTTGCTCTTTAGATAATTGTGAGTCAACAATATTTTTTATTTGACCCATTTCCAGGATTTCTCATATTTTTACACACCAGTTTATGTGCAAAGCTCCTGACGCGTTTTTTGTGGAAGCGATTTTCCAGGATTTCTCATATTTTTACTCTGCAGTTTATGTACAAACTGGAAAGTTTTACTAAAAGTAAGCCCGAAACGGTCAGCGCGGCAGAGCCATAAGGAGAACTTACCCTGAAACCTGTGGCCCAGGTACCTATATCTGTGTAATAACCAGGGGTAGAAGGTGGACGGGTCCCGCTGCTGGCTGGCGAAAAGCGGGTGCGGACTGTGCGACGAGGAGAGCGGGTGAGCGGCCAGCGCGTGTGGCGGGGCCACCGGGTGCACCGGGACGGCGGAGTTCGGTGGATGAGAGACCGCCTCTGCAAACACCAAGTCCGGGTTCGAGTAGACGCCCCTGCCGCCGGAGTGGAAACCGTTCAGGAACGGGTTCATCTGGCCGGAGTTTGCATAGCTGAGAGCCGCCGGCCTGATGGGCTCCTCTGAGCGGGACGCCGGTACCGGATTATCCTTCGCCACTAACGATTCTATCGTAAAACACCTCTTAGGTGTGGGTTGAAACATGGTCTGATAGTCCAGATTCCCCAGTTTAGGTCGAAGTTGTCGAAGGCGCCGCTGCTTAAAATAATCCTCCACACCCAAAGAAAAGGGGGGAAAGTTTTCTTCGCTGCGAAATAAGTTGGGAAGCTTGTAGGAAAAAATAAAAAGAGCTCAGCTACTCCCAGACTAATCCATGGATGCGCTGGGTTTTTTTCCCCGGCCGGGTTGGTGCAAGCAGATTTGTTAGTTCATGAGCCTAATTAGCGCTGCAGCCCCATAAACAGCTTCCTCTGCAGGCTGTAATGGCATGGTGATTGGTCGCTGCTGCTGCCGCCGCTGCTGCTGCTCGCCTTGAGGTGGAGACGGGGAAGACGCTTAAAAAGTGCGTCAACGGGGAAGCAGGGGCGCGGAAAGGCGGACTCGAGCGCGCAACACGGAACGGATTCGTCCACAGAGGAGGCCCCCCGCACACGCGCGCGCACTCTCTCACTCACGCGCGCGCACACATATCTCCGGGACATTTAACTCATTCATCCGAACCATGGAGAGCTGCAGGTTTGCAGCTTGTTTGCATGGAAGGCTCATAAATGACTCACTGAAACTGATTTTAGGAGGAGAGTGTGCGCGGCGCCCTGACTGCTTGGCCAATAATTATTTTTAATTAACCACAACAGCTCGCTCCAATTAAACACCAGCATGAACATTTAACTCCGCTTATTTTACTTATTTCTTTTGGTTTCACGCCGGATCTTTTAAAAAGAAAAACTTGTATTTTTCTTTCCAGTTATTTTGGTTTTCAACGATGTTTCAACAGAACAACAAAATAAAAGTCTTGAATGAGTCCGAGCAGCTTTCACGCGTTTCGTTAAGATATAGGAGATATTTACACGCAAGTAGGTTTCTGCGTGTCAGCATTAAGACAAAAACACGCTCAGGTGTTTGGAGCCGACCTGTGCGTGGATCAGTTGACATGCGGGGCCACGGAGGCGCACCATGCAGGCCTGCAGGGAAGCGGAGGCAGCTGGGAATTAGCCAAACATTTTTAAAAACTGCAAAATAATTAGCTATTATTATTATTATTACAAATATTCCATAGTATCGCATAATTATTGTCATGTTAATATATTATTATAGAAAAGAGTCTATGAAATGTTATGTGGATTATTTTGTTCATGATGTGTCACGAATAAAAAATTGTAACATTAAAATACAAAAGTGCAAAAGCTTCCTGGCACAGCCATATAAACTTATTCGCTACATTAAAAGCATTATTTACACACCCTCCCGCCCCTCCCCTATATATATATATATATATATATATATATATATGTTTTTATAGGCACATTAAAGACCCAAATCACTTAAAATATACATACTTAATATATTATACATACATATTAAGCACTTTGTGTCACCGATGTGCGTCTTGTTGTTCTTAGTCTCAGTTTCTTTTTTTCATATATATATATATATATATATATATATATATATATATAAGCATTACAAAGAAATTTAATGTTCTACAATTCTACTATTTTTTGTCAGCTTCTTTTTTTTCTTCATGCTTGCGTATTATTACTTCTAATAAATAACATTAACTTGTTCGATGTATTTTTTCCACCCTCCGATGGTTCACCAGGTCATGACCCCGGCCTGCTTGCTTATTATTTCCTCCAAACTTTTGAATGCTGCTGGTTGACTGCTGAACATGCGGAGCAGGAACCGAAGCGCTTCGCCGCTGCACACGTGTTCCGGCGGGTTGTTGGTGTTTTCTGCGAGGGTTTACTGACCTCTAGTGGTCGCCAAGGGGACAGCGGAAATAAATCCAAAACAAAACTGCATCTGGAGCAAGCAGCTGCTGTGGCTTTGTAAGAATATTTAAATGAGTTTTATCTTGGCCTATGGTCCTTCTGAGTCTGATCCAATGACGCAGAGGAAACATGAATCTTTTGCTCAATTTAATAACAGAGAAGAAGTTTATTTATCTTTCTAAAACAGAAAATTATTTCACACAAGATTTTAAGGTCAACTAAGACGTGAATTAGGTCCATTGTAGATGAAAAAAATGGAGTAAATTTCCACTGATAAACTCAAGGAATTTTCTGAGCTCCAAAAGTAAAATAAAATTGATAGTGAAATATCACTGATGCCCAGATATTGAGCTGTTAGCAGGCTATGAGACGGTCATAGAGAAAGTCTTCAGTCAGAGGCCTCTTCAGATTCAATGTAAGACTGTCTGCTACTGGAAGTCCTTCCTTCCCACAGCATTATCGCCCACAACTCTGAAAATTATTGGAAATGAGTTACATTGCTTTCACCTTTGAGATCAAGTATTTTAAAATTAAATTCTTATTTTTTTAGTTGTAAATAAAGTAGTGAATACAACTATATCTTTGAGTTGTAGATGTTTCTTCCAGTTAAAACAGTAGACACTAAATTATTACCTGAAAAAAAATATTTTTAACAAAAAAATTATACATTTTAACAAATACATGCAAAGTGTATTTTAAGATTATTCTTAAAATAATTTTTTATATTTAATTATAAAGTATATTTTTCAAAAGTATACTTTAAAACATTAGCATTTAATTTTTTTATATATTCTGATGTCCAGCTGATAACATATTTGAAATATATTTCTGAAAAATTAAAACTTATTTAAAATATTCTACCATTATTTTCACACACATTTAAGAACATAAATTATACTTTATCTTATGTCTGTTGAGCTAAAGTTGAAGTTTTTTTTTTAATGTTTTTTAAATTTTACTTGGAACCAAAACAAAAGAAAAACATTTTTTAGAAGTTAAATTGTTAAAACTAATACAAAAACTCCTGTTTTGCCCAACATAAACCCTCAGTAAGTTTGATTTTCTCAGATTAGACAATGAGAAAGAAGTGGTGAGCAAACACTTTTATTACGTAAAGTCGATCTGTTAACATGCGTCCAGCGGCTGCAGCAGGACAGAAACACACACTGGATACCAAGAAACCATCAGAATGTTCTGAAGCATGCAAATCAAGATGTGGAACCCACCGGCAGATAAAACCAGGAGAAGAACTGCTGCTACTGCAGGAGATGCTAATCTGAGACAGATTATCTATGCAGTCTATGATTAAGAGGCAGTTGGTGATACATAGTTTGCATTGAACGTCAGACCATTTTTAGATTATTGTTAATGAGGCGCTCATTAGTTACTGATATTAGAGGTGAGGAGAAACCAGTCAGAAAAATCACAAAAAGATAAAATAAATTCCCTTGAAACTAAAGTCTACAAATATTTCATCCAGTATTAGAAGCCGTGACCTGTTAGCAGAGTGTTTTTTTCTCTTATTATTATTATAATAATTTTTGTCATGTTTGTCTGGAGCGATTCGTCCCAGGAGGCTGAGCAGCCGCTCAGCGCCGGACGGTGGTCCAACCGTCGTCGTCCATCTCGTTCTTGGTGCGACGAGGGTTTTCCTTGTCGATACGCCAAGCCTTTTCCCCATCAGCGTCGCGCTCTCGCTCCCTCTCTCGCTCTTTGGGGCGTTCCCGCTCCCGCTCCTCCCGTTTCTCATCGCCACCGCGGCGCCAGGAGCTTCCTGAGGTCACCGCAGGAACAGGGGTTTAAATTAAATAAGTACTTTTTAAATTAAAGGAACGCATAATACATAAAAACACATTTCTAAAACAGGAAGTTTTTGTGTAAAGAAGCTCCTGATGGTTGTATTTATATGTGTAAACAGTGACCTCTGCTGGCTGAATATCATAGTTCATCTCTAAGAATCAGATTAAGCAGAAGCTGCATTTTCTTCTGTAACTCAAGACAAAAACTTTACATTTGTTACATAGAAAACATGAACTTGTTTTATATGTAGAATACATATAAAACAATTTAGGAGTTGCACCGATCTGATATTTGATATTGTATCGTTCTTGATATTGTAAAATAATTCTAGATTGGAATCGTTAATGTTCCTGATCCATCAGGGCAGATCTATTCAGTCTGATTCTATGCTTCGTGCATAGAATGACACACAGTGACATCATACTTTATTTATTTTACATTGTACGAACCCTGAGGATCCATGCATCTCTACTTAGAAGTTAAAACCTTAACTTGTCAAAAAACTAAATTTAGTTTCTAAAACAGAAAAGTGTGAATTTCTAAACTCTGGTTTGCACATGTCTTTCTTAAGTCAAACTGTGATGGAGCTGACGGGTCCGAGCCTTCCTCACCTTCATCAGCATCTCTAGGCGGAGGTCTGTTTTCGCGATCGTCCCGTCTGTCTCTGTCTCGCCGGTCGGGACGGCGCTCATCCCGGTCGGGACGGCGTTCATCTCGGTCGGGACGGCGCTCATCTCGGTCGGGACGGCGCTCATCCCGGTCGGGATGGCGCTCGTCCCTTTCGGTTTCTTCTTTGCGGGAATCCCTCCAGCTTCCTTCCTCGTTGCCTCCTCTCCTCCAGGGATTCTCCTCTCTGAAAACGGTTTCAGATTTCGTTACTAAAACACGAGGAAACAGGAAATCTGTGACCGTCTGAGCATTTTTTTATTCCCACCTCTGTGGACGACGCTCTCTGAAGCGGTCGCTGGATCGCTCGTCTCCATCTTCTTCTTCTTCTTCGTCGTCGTGGGCGCCGCCGCGGGGCGGCCCCCAGCTCTCCTCTCGGGCCTTCTCCCGCTCACGCCAGCCGCCTGGAACACAAACATTCACTCATCAGTAACTTGTTTTCTTTTTTTGGAGCCAAACTTTTTATTGAAGTTTCTGCAGGTGTTACCAACTAAAATGCAAGGCCTTTTAAGACTTTTATGACCATTATTAATGAAATTTAAGACCTGATTTTTCATGCAGTAGTGCTAAACTTTGTTGGCACAGAATGCAAGCGTCACCAAACGGGTAAGAAAGAGCAGTGAGCCGGTGGCGAACGGCGTCCAGCCAACTGGCGATAAATTTACACTTTACTGTGATAGAGGCAAAAAGTGAGCTAACTAGCTAGCAAGGTTATACGAGTAGCCAGTTAGCAGTAGCCTCCACCACATTGGGTCACAGGACGGATGAAAATGTCTGTGTTCAACTCAAATATTTGCCTAACAGAAATGTCCCGTGAGAAAAATAAATAACCCAGATTGTAAACAGTCCTACCGCATCAAGATTTCAGACCTGTGATTACTGTTTAAGGCCAACTTAAATTTGTAAATAAAAATTCATTTTAGATACATGAATTTTAAGTTTTTTAACCAACCCTCCTGTGGTCTTATAAGACAGGGTCAATTAGACCCTACAATCGTTTTAGCCGATGCACAGTCTGGCATGCTCTTTTATGAGTTTTTATTTTTTTTGTTGTTTCGGGAACTGGCTGTCTGATGGGACACTGTCCCCTGGACCTGACCTTGACCTCTGCAGCGCTCCTCCTGAGTGTCATGCTAAGACCGTGGGAAGGTTAAGGATTCACACAGCCTGAACATGCTAAATTAAATTCACCCTGAAACGCTTCAGTTTTCTGAAGGATGATTCTGTTAGAACCGTACCGGGTCTGCCGAGGGGTTTCCATGGCTTGGCGTCCTCGCCGCGGCGTGGGCCATCATCCATGTCTCTTCTGGGGCCCCAGTCGTCGTCAGCACCACGTCTGGAACCCCTGGACTCATCAAGCCCCCTGCGAGGACCCCTGTCATCATCGAAGCCACGTCTGGGTCCGCGGTCGTCGTCAAAGCCGCGTCTGGGTCCGCGGTCGTCATCGAAACCGCGTCGGGGACCGCGGTCGTCGTCAAATCCTCTTTTGGGTCCGCGGTCGTCGTCCCCGCCCCTCCTGGGGCCTCTGTCGTCGTCGAAGGCGGGGCCCGCTTCCCCTCCGCGACGCAGACCTCGGTCGTCCTCGAAGCCTCGGCGAGGGCCGCGGTCGTCCCCGTCACGGCGAGGACCGTCCCCGCGCCTGAAGGGGCCCTCACGCTCCTCTCGGTTGTCTTCTCGGCCCTCCTGTCTCCAGTCCCTGCAGAGGAAACGCTTTCCGTTTAAAACTGACACTGGAGGCTGGAACGAGTCCAGATGCAAAGCTACACACCTGTCAGGAACCGGGCGGCGCCATTCCGAGTCGCCCTCAGTTTTCCTTCTCCAGCCTCCCTCGTCCTTCTCCTCCTGTGACACGACAACATGTTAGTCCAGAACCAATGACCCAAAGCAACATCAACCTGTTCTCTACCCGTTTTTACTCTAAAACAGTGAGAAATGTTTTAGTTTTTATAAAACTAAGTGGTTCTTACTGAGTTTTATAATAAAAGCAAATATTTGCCAATATGTGATTCTGTGGTTACATGTTGAGAAAATCTGCCTTTTTATAATAAACTGCTGGATGGTTGAATTTCAGAAGTGAGGAAGTTTGTAAGGAAGGAAGGAAGGAAGAAAGAAAGTCTGGTAAGAAAAAAAAAACTCAGAAAGTGTGGAAGTAAGGAGAAAGAAAAAAGACGAATAAAGACAGAAGGACAAATGGAAGAATAGAGTCAAACTGGTATCTACAGGCAGAACATTCGTCAGACTCCTGTTCCGGTTCTGTCAGTCCTACCTTGGGTTTCTTCTCCTGTGGGCTGACGGTCTTCTGCCGGATGCGCTCCTCTATCTCCTGCTGGCGCGCGCGCTGCTTGCGCTCCTGCTCCTCCAGTTTGCGCAGGCGCTCCTGGTACTCCCGCTCCTCCTCCTCACGACGCTCCTGCTCCAGGCGCTCTCGCTCCTCACGCTCTGTTTGATAACAAAAATGGACGTCATCATTTTGCACCAACAAGTGAACAGAACTTCACTTTTATTCGTCTGCGGTAAACTAAAATGTGATCATCTGAACCTTTCTTGAGCTGCTCCTCATGGATCCGCTGAGCCTCCTCCTCCTTCTGGCGGTAGAAGGTGTTACGCCGGTCCTCTTTGCGCTGCCTCTTCCTTTCTTCCATGCGCTTTTTCCTCTCCTCCACCAAACGCTCCTCGAACGCTTTTAGTTTTTCCTTTAAAGACCAAATAAAGACGGTGAGTTTCTGCTGTGAACTCATCAGGTTCACCCTTCAGCCGCTGCAGACCTCAAAGATGAAGCTGCGGGCCGCCGTGATCTTGGCCAGGAAGCCTTCCTTATCCTCCATCATCCTGGACATCCGCTTCTTGTGCTCCAGAGCTTTTTCCCGCTCAACCTTCAGGTTGTTGATCTAAAACAGGAAGCATGCTTTTAGACTCTGAAAAGTGCGGCGGAGGATTAGTGCCACTGAAAAACTAATTTCTGGCTTTAATCTGAGAATTCAGACTTTAACTTTGTGAGAGCAAAAGCCAAAAATATTTAGAGGAAAAAAACAGTGAAACTTTGAGAGAAAAGAGCAGTTTAAGATATTCTGTTGGGATGAGATGCAAAGTTTCTTCACACACCCTGTCCTCCTCCTGGAGCTCCCACAGCTCCATGTCTTGGACTCGCTGCTCCTCATACGCCTTCTTGATCAGAGGAATCTCCTCCAGGCGTTTTGCCCTCTCAAAGTAATCGATCTGCAGAAAAACAACCATCAGAATTTAGCTTCCATGTAGTTTCTTATATCCTAACAGATTTCTGCTGCACATTAGAGACCGGCCTTCTTCTCCTGGTTCTTCAGACGCTCCTGCAGTTCCTTCTTCTCCTTCTCCAGCTGCTCCACCTGTTTGGCCATGATGAAGTCAGGATCCAGCTCCTCCAGGTCCTGTTTCAGAGGAAAAATGAAATCATGTCTGGATCTGACAGCTTTGCATTAAATTAGGCCTAAAACGATTATTTTAGTTATTGATTTTTCTGATGAGTAGTTGGATGAAAAACTGCCACACTTTGCAGATTTTTGGCCAGTTGAGCGATGGATACAAAATTAGAAATACATAAAAAATGCAAATAAACAAATAATCCAATTATTATTTCTAATACAATAACAGCTCTCCTTTAAGGTGTGTTTGATCATCTGCAGCTGAACAAATACTTCCAACATCAACATGTAAAAAGCTCAACCAATCAGTAAAATCTGCTTACAGGATTTTTTTTCCTTTACAGATCCTGAGGAGGTTTGGTTATTTACAGACAAAAAAGTTTTTTAAATCTTTAATTAAAATGTTAATATTTTTACTCAGTTTTGATTAACTTCTGCTCTGAGTGAGTTATTTTTTAAACAAATGACCTTTTTTGAGTCTGTATGAATTAGTTGACGATTATTTCATTAATTGATTCATCATGCTTAATCAGATTAATCGTTTCCACCTTTTAAATTAGCGTTTATGTCGTTAAACTTCACCTCAAAATGTCAATATCCTTGAAAGCTTTGGCTCCCAGCTCCGTTTTCTTGATCTGCTCCAGTCGCTCGCGGACTGTCTTCTTCTTGATTTGCTCGTGTTCCTGCATGATGCGCTCCTTCTCCCGCTCCTTGGCCTCCTGTCGCAGACGCTCCTCCTCGGCTTTGCGGACCTTCTGCATCTCGGCTTCTCGCTGCTCCAGCTCCTCCTTCTCCCGCTGGATGTTCAGGCTCTCCAGACGCTCCTTGCGCTCCTCGATGGTCTGCCTGCGGGCCAGGATGCGCTGGTGGTCCTTGCGAGCGTTTTTCAGATATGCAGCAATGGCCTGCTGGTTGTGTTCATCGCGCTCTTGCTGGAAAGGAATAAAAAACAGTTTTGTTAAAAAAAAAAAAAACAACACCTCAGCTACTGCAATAAGAACCGATCACTTGATAAAAACAGTTTGATTTCCATCAGAATAAAGAAATCAAAGGTAACACAGTTATTAAAAGTATCTAAAATAGAATTTTGTTTTTAGTTCTGTTCAAATTTGACAAAATCTTTATTTTTTTGTTTTTTTTCTGAACTGAAATCTCCAAAAATGCATTTTTAGACATTAAAACATGCTTAAGTTGAATACATTGAGCTCCAGTTTATTTAAAGATAAATTTTAACTACATTCTGATTTGATTCAATCATTCCCTAAAATTAGCTTAATTTTATTTTTTTTAAGTTTTTAGATCAAATATTCTTATAATTAGTAAAAAACAGGAAGCAGGGAATTCTGGGTAAATGCAATCAAAACAAATGAGCTAGAAAAATTAACATGTGAAAAACTTCACGTTATGAGTAAAATAATCAGCAAATGGACCTCAAACTTTTCATGAATATTAAAAAAATAAAACTCAAACAAGCTCCTATATCTTACTACAAAGTTACTTTTAACTTAGTTTGTCTTATTCCAAGTGTACTGAAGCATTTGCAGTAGAAACTAAACCAAAATGACTTGTAAGATTTTGTGTTTTTGCAGTAAACTCCAACTCTTCCTGCATTCGACTCACTATATTAATATGAGTTTCAAATTTCCATCACTTTCCTTCCCACAGAAAATGTTTCTCTACATTCAAACCTAGAGAAACGTTAGAAACTCATTTGTATCTCATTGAGTTTCTGACATTTTTAGTAAAAAAAAAAACAACAAAAGCCTAAGTTCTGAAAATTGCGTTGAACATAAAACAGACGATGACGGGTTACAAACGTGGACTGGGCACGGGAGCAAAGGTCACAGTAGGTGGTGAGTCCTGGACGAGGGAGGAACTCACCAGGTTGGAGGCGGGTTTGATGACCTGGATGGCTTTAGCTAGCGAAGCAGACATGGCGGTCAGCTGGTTCCTGATCTGCTCCGACGGCATGTTCTGCAGGAACGGACCGACCGGAGAATCCTCTTTGGTCGAGTAGTTCAGGTCGGAGCCGAAGCTCAGCGTTCGAGACGTGTGGTCGATCCGGACCTGCAGGAAGCATCAGGAAGTCGAGATGCGTTGTGTAAAAACCCTTCGGAGCAGCTGGACTCTGTCGTCCAATCAGATGCTTACCTGGAGGTCGCAGTGGCGAGCAGCGTCCACGATGGAGCGCTCCAGCTGGAAGGCGTCCACGAAGGGAACCAGGGAGGCCAGACGGCTGAACTCGATGCTCTGGTAGATCTGAGCCACCTTAAAAAAACAGGAAAAAAAATTAAACCTTTACCAGGTTTTAGTAAAGTTGCAGTTCACAGGAAGAGGATTTACCTGCTGCAGGAGTCTGAGGATGGTGTTGCTCTGCAGGTGAGGGACATACTGCTGCAGGTCTGCCTCCTTCTCAGCCTGATCTCTCACCCAATTCAACACCTGAAACCAAAGTCAAAAAGCAGGACAAAAAACGACCCAGATGAGAGAGTTTATGCACACATAAATGAACAGTATTGTCACTCGGTGAGGAGTTGTCTACCTTCGTCACTCTCCCACTCAGCTTGAGAGGATGAAAGTCGACCTCCAGCCAGTTGTAGAGCTCCTTGACCTCAGGGACGATGTACTGCAGCAGGTTAAATCTCACCTACAGCAGAAACATTGGAGCATTTATGAGAATAAACTCAAACATTTAACTGTAGCCAAGACAAAAAACAATTTTAAAAGGTTTAAAATCCGAATCAAGGTTCAAAAAGCCAAATTTAAGACTTTTAAAGATGTTTTTAATTCCCCTTTGAATTAAATTTATGATAAAAAAGGCATCTAGCCTTGTATAGGTGGGCAACAGAAGTTATTCAGTGACGCTGCACTGAGCCATGACAGATCGGTTTTCTGGCAGTTAGCTAGTTAGCAAGGCTGATTAGCTGTAGCCTCAAACACCTCGAGTCACAGAACTAAACGAAGACGTAGATTTAGGCACATAGTGCCGATTTAAAGCACAAAGTAACTATATTACTAGATTCTGGAATGCCACAGACACAATTATGGTGACCCTGATTTGGCCCGCGAGCCTCCAGTTTGACACATCTGTGCTAAGCTACAGCGTACCATGTCGTTGATGAGGCTCTGGCGAGTCGGTGGCGACTGGAGGCCCAGCAGGGTGGCCAGCCGGCGGTGCTTCTCCACGATGATGCCGTCCATGTCCAGCAGCCGAGCGATGTCGGTGCGTTCAGGGGTAATGGGAATAGACAGAGTGGCCAGGAGGACTCTGGTGGACATCCTGAAGATCAAAATAAACCGTTTCACCGCATGTTCTCGCTTCACATGCGAGAGCTGTGAAGCTCTGTGAAACAACAGCGATACCTCTGCATCTCATCCTGGGTCAGATTCTTGCGCATCTCCCTCGACAAATGGTAGAGGCGGTGGAGAGTGCAGGCGTGGAAGAGAGCGTTCCCGGACTTCCAGAAGACCGTGGAAACCTTGTTGTAGTAGTTGGCCATGAGCTGCGGCTTGGGAGGCTTCTTGGAGAGAGCGAAGAGGCCGTGGATGTCCTCGACGGCCTTGAACGCTTCCTACAGGACAAAACAAGGAGATTTTATTGTCAAAATTCACAATAGGGCTACAACTAGGCATGATAAATTAAAAACGGCTCAATTTTCATTCGCATGATTGATAGTTTTTGTCTTCAGTCTTTGGTTTTGGTCTCAACTGGCCTCTTTTTATTTGTTGTTTTATTTATTCTGGACATTTAAATGTCTTCCAGTTCCAGTGTTAAATATCCATTAAAATGTTAATTTATTGATGTTTGAGATTGCATCATTTCCATTGCTTTACATCAAAAATGATCTCTAAACAATATTATCATTTATTGGCCAAATACGGCCATCAGCAAGTCCCAGCACTTCCTCAGCCGGGTGGGTCATCACGGACGGAAGTAAACACTATGTTCCCTTCATACTTTCCTTATCTAGTTGGAATGCCTTTGCTTATATGACTCACCACTAGCTTCTTGTTGTAGCACACACTCAGAAATACAGCACAAATGAAACATTTCAAAATGATTAAAATGGAATAACATACTTGCTTAGATAAATCAGTAGCTTAATTATAATTTATCTAACAAATAACTTGTGAAACAATTCATTGTTGCAACCAGCGGATTGTTGCTGCAGAGCTTCTGACCGACCTGCCATAGCTCCATGCTGATGGCGCTGTCCAGCTGCACCAGCCGCGTCTCCAGGTGCATGGACTGGCTCTCGGGGTTGTTCAGGTTGATGGCGGTGCTCTGGTTGTGGTGCCGCTGGATCTGACCCAGATGCATGCGCAGGTTGTCACACAGCTTGCGAAATTCTGCTTTTCGGGTGTACTGCAGGCAGAACTTGAAAGCTGCAGGAGAAAAAGAAACAAGAATCGGTTTTCTGGGAGTTTTTTTTTCTCTGTCAAAATCTTCAAATCAACCGACTAGAAGTAGCAGAAACTTTTAAGCCATTCATCTCCTAAAGTTATCACTGTAGAGCCAGCTACCTTGCTGGGCGATGTCGTGATACAGACGCTCCACCTTGGAGTTGTTTCTCAGCAGGTCCAGACACTGGCGGTACGACTCCCACAGGAACTTCACCCACGGCGTGAGTAGCAGGCGGTCGGTACGATCCTGGGTGTCCTCCCCGCTCACAGCGCTCAGCAGAACGCTGCAACGACACAAAGGACGTTAGGCATCAGAAAGGTTCTTTAATGACTGTGTTTCTTTTAGGGGACTCGGCTTTGGGGGAGGAGGAGTTTGATTTTTAGGGGAACAGAGATTGATCAGCGATCGCTTGTTAGTTAAATGTGAAACTGATATTTTCTACCTTTGATGCTGTCTTTTTGAAGAGAAGGCTACTGTTGCCAACTTTGCAAATTTTTTTGCAAAATTTGGTACAGAAAGTAATTGGCAGAAGCTAAAACCAGGCAAGCTTTTTAAAGAGATCCATCAGAAAACTGCACTTGTTGCACTCTTAATTTCTTTTCATCACATCAGGAATAGTAATGACGGCTACTCCTCCAGCAAGCTGCTGCCATTAAACCTTTAACCCTCCAGAGGTCTGTAGAGGCTGGGTCATTTGGATCCCATGACTTTTTGTTAACTTTGGGGTTGGATCTTTAGAAAATTTGTGCTGAGCTCATGCGAGCGGTGTGACTTGGTTCACACACAGCTGTGCTCAGTTCAACGAGTCAAATAGACAATCGACCACATAGGGACAGAAATCGCTCACAACGTGATCTGGTGTTACTAGAAAGGCCGACAAAATGAACAGCATAAAGTGAGAACACCAACATAAGTCCTGATCTTCTTTGGGGGAAACGCTGAATTAGATCATTTATCTTCTGGTTAAACCATAAGTTCACCTTTCTGGAGTCTGGATGTTGTCCAGGTCCTCGATGTCCATAACCATCTGCTGCGACTCCTCTTTAGCCGTCTCCGTCTTTTCCTCTGCCAGCTTCAGGTAAGCCCTGACCACATCCTCCAAAGACTTGATGTTCACCTGAGAGGAAAGACAAAGGCTTTAATTTACCACGATGTGAACAAAAATCCCGGATGTAGCGGCCGCCATTGTTTCCTCCCAACCTGCTGGCAGATGTTCTTGTACTGATAGAGACCCTCCTTGGCCAGGTGGCTCTTGCGCAGTTCCACACACAGCTCCAGGTACTTGAGCATAATGGGCTCGTGGATCTTCTGCCATGTTCGATGTTTCTTGCTCTTGATAACATCATACAAGACATCCAAAGCTGGCTGCTTCTTTTCGACCTCAAGAAATTCTGTTTAAAATCAGATCAGAGAAATTCCTTAATAAGCAAATAAATCCTTATTTAACCAGAACAGAAAATATAGCTCTTATTTATACTGTTGTATAGGTAATTATGGCAGAAAACACCTATTTTAAGCAGTCTTCTGTAGAACACCAGTTATATTATGTTTATAACAAATTGTTCTGAAAATGTTGAGTAAACTTTTAAAATGCTGCACAAAAGAAATTGCAGAATTAGCTGTGTTTGGAGTAAGTCAACAAAGCGTAACTTTGTCAGATGTTAACATAATAGATGGTGGTAATAAACAGGAAGTAGAAGTTGCAAACTAGCAAGTTTCGTGCTTCTGATAAGGCACAGACCAATTGCTGGATGGGAGCATTCCCTACTCAGAACTCATTCTGCAAATGTGTTTCCATCTCTCTTCAGCCTTTTAAATAAAAAATAAACAACTAAAAACCAACTAAAGCAGTGCAAAATTTAGGAAAATGTTTTGAATTTTGCCATTTCTGTCAACCTTTTTTGAAAGAAATTCACTATTAAGTGTGATGTTTTTCACCAAGTTGCACAATGTAAAAAAATGAAGTTATATTTTCCAAGCTATTTAACAGTTAAATAGCTTGGAATGGCAAAAACAGGAGAAAATAGTTTCTTATTGAAAAAGGTCAGGATTTATTACTATAACTACTTGTAAAGTGAAATTGAACAATAAAAGGCACTCGGTTTGGTAAAAGTTTTCAATTTTGATTACATTTTCCCAAAGTTTTACATCTTCGCCCTACATGTAACCGAAACATCTAATTTGCCTAAAATCAAGTTTAGTAACAATCCTTTCCAATATCATTAGCAGAGCTCAATCTGCAAAAAACAATAATAACAACAACAAAAAAACATAACTGGTAATATTAACTGTATCCACAAAAATGTGGAAAAACGCCGAAAACCGTTAAACGCAGCTGTTTCTACCGACTTTAGCAACTAGGCCCAAAGTACAACCATATAAATGCTAACAACGTCGGTTTATTTCATATAAAAATGGACACCTGCAACAAAATGTTGTCAACAACGTCTTTTTGTTTATCAAATAATGTTAACACTGACATAGTACGATGTTATCATTTACTAACCACTGTGACCGGTACAAATGTGGCCTACATGTCGCTACAACTAGCTTAGCGCGCCATTCCGACTAGCATTAGCAGTTAGCATCTCTGAGGTGGCGCGGCTGGAGTCAGCATTAAATCCAGGAGAAGTTTAAACTCACCGTTCGCTCGCTTGAGAGCGTTTTCTGGCCGCTGGAAATACGCCGGCATCTTCGTGATGTGCTAGTGCAACTTAAAAGTGACTGACTTGGTTAAAACTGCAGTAATTTCACCGGTCCATCCAGGCCACGCACTCACTCGGGGCGACGGCGCTGGCTGAAAGGATGAACCGCGTGAGCGACCAGAGGAAGGTTGCCATGTGCGAAGCACACACCCCTTTTAGGAAAAGTCACAGACAGAGTGAAAAAGATATAATGATCTTCTCGTTTTATCAATTGGGTTGGTTGAAATTATTTTTATCACTTATGCTATATATTTAATATGAGTATGACCACATTACTCGGTTAATGGTCTTTGAAAAGAGTAACATTCCCTTTAAATTGCAGGGGCGCCACCAAAAAGCTTTCTAAGGGGTTGCCAGAATGGATAACACTAATATCCTTGAGATGGCACATCTACACCAAAGTCATATATTAGTAATCTAGTGTATTTTGCCCAATAAATGTTAATGTGCGTCTTAGCTGTTTTGAAGATTGCGTCCCTTTAATACCATTCTTCCTAAACGGGGATTTTTAACCAACCTGGCAGCGATGGGTAAACAAAGCTCCCGGATGTGCTCCCTAATAATGCTTTCAAGGTCTACTGAAAATTCCAGACACTGGCAATGACCACCCTTAGAATTATGGTCTACTGAAAATTCCAGACACTTAGTTAGTTAGTTAGTTAGTTAGTTAGTTAGTTAGTTAGTTAGTTAGCAAGAAGTTCTATTATTCCATGGCTTTGAACGCAGCAGCAGCGCTTCCTAATGGCCAGCTGTGATTGGCTGAGAGCACTGAGGCTCCGCTCTATCAGCGGTCCAGTCCCGGAAGAGGGAAGGGGTTCTGCAAAGAGGTGATGGAGAAAGTCTGTTGACAGCTGAACTGTCTCAAACCCAGTAACCAGACTTACTATTTCCGCTTTTTCTGAATCTGTCCAGACTCGTTTTCAGATATTTAACCGTTCAAGGCTCTTTGAAGGTTCTTCCGGGATAGATTTTATTCCAAAAACGAGGGGATTTCTTGTGTTTTGGCTTCAGTTTAACTTGTGTCTCCTACTGGAATGGAACATGGCAACGACTGAGACGCAGCTGATGTTGAGCGTCGGATTAATTGGTAAGTTTGTATTGATCGGGTCATTTCCTGCTGTTATTGAAGTATATAGTAATTTAAACAGCTTAAGTTGGCGCTTCAGGACTTTAGGGAGATCACATGACACCAGTGTGACCCAGATATGCTTCATCAGCAGGAGCAGGACGCACGGATTCTGCAGGTTGGATCTCAAAGCATCAATAACTCAGACCTCACCCTGATCCATTCTTTATTTTACTCTTTATCTAGTCACCAAAAAGCTACAGTAAATCTTCTCAAATGTCTCAATTAACTTCAAGTTGTTTTATTTGATAGATTTGATAGACAGGAAGCAACGCATGACTGTGTATTTTTATGTATTTATTTGTCTATTTATTTAATAGTATTGCATTTATTAAAAAATGATTCTGGAGTTGAAGAAAAATTATGATTCTTTATTAATTTAAGTTTATACAAATAAAATTTTGAAAAGTGTGACATGCAACCCCATTTTCTCCAAATCTCCTGAATGAAAAACACAAGCCAACCACTTTCAGAAGTGACCAAGGAGCACCCCAGGCGGGCTACGATTAGACTTGCATGCACACCTGAACACTATGAAACATGGCAGTGGCAGCATCATTCTGAGAGAACACATTCAGCAGGGTCTGGATCGCTGAAAACTTGAGAGAGGCTGCACTTGAGAACTGCAGTGAAATGGTTTAGATCAAATGGCGTAGTCAAAGCCCAGACCTAAATTTGAATGTGAAAAGGAGGCAAAACTTTAAACTTGGTGATCTTAGACGCTCCCCATTAAAACTAGCTATTTTGGTTAGAAGGATCAACAGAAATGTGTTAATCACATGCATCCCACTTAAGGTCCGAGGACCAAATCTGGCCCGCATTAGATTTTTATGCGGCCCTCTAGACCCTAGAAGGCCACATGAATAAGTTATTTTGTTAAATATTATTTTATAAATCAAATCGAAACATTTTTTATCTATACTGTCAAATTACATCAATTCAATTGTTTAACTGTTAATTTTATGAACACATTCTGCCACAAACGACTCGTAAATAACATTTGTCATATTGATATGGCCCAAAATGAAACTAAGTTTGACACTCTTGGTGGAGATAACAGATCTGCAGCTGCTGTTTGGTTTGGATAATCTGCTCCTCACTATTTGTCCAGAGCCGTTACTGAATCTTGTTTTTTCTGTTTCCACCGTTAGAGAAAGACGTGAATGGAGACACATTGTGGGTGTGGTGTTATCCCTCCGTCAGCGCTGAGCTGAGGCAGCTTCTGCTCAGGAAGTGCTGCCTGACGCAGGATGGACGGGATTTCCACACCTTCGTGTTCGGCCAGTTCAGCCGGACCTGGTACTACATCACAACGCTGGAGGTCCAGCAGCCGACGGCGCTGAACAAGGTGCTGACCCGGCTGCGTGTCTCTGGATCAGAACGCCTCTAATATCAGGCCGAATTAAAAATAAAATCTGATTGTTTCCAGTTTAATTGCTTTTATTCTTTCTAAAATAGAAATTAGAATTCACAGAAAATATTTCCAAAAAGTGTCTTTTAGGCTACAACATTTTTAGTTTAATTACGGGAATACAGTCTTATTAACATCAGAACAAAGATGCAACTTTAGCAGATAAACATCTTAAAATGGTTTAAAAATGTGTTTTAATGAGAAAAAAGCCTGGATAGAGTTATCAGGATCTGATGTATACTGGTATATTAGAGCCTTATTAAAAAGAGAAAAAATGAGTAAATTTGTGAGGAAAAAAACGTTGAAATTTTGACTTCAATTTCAGAAATATTCTAGGAAAACTTGAGAATTTCTGGGTTTTAAAAGTTGAAAATGTAAAATTTTTGGAATTTGTAGTTTTTGTTTTGTTTTTAAAGAAAAATTCAGAGATTAATCGAAAAGCTTCAGATTTTTTTCTAGAAAACATTTTAGATTAATCTACATTATTTTTTCTAGTAGATTTCCTCATCCTTTTTAATTTTCTTTCTCCCATGGCCCTAATCCATATTTGATGCGATCGCCTGAGTTGTCATTATTTTTTCGAAATAAAGTATTTTGAACGATTGCTTCAAAGACCTTCTGCTAGTTGATGCTGATGTGTTAAGAGATTAATTGTAATTTATAAAACTTATGCCACAGTATAACTTCACATGTTGATCAAAATTCCTCTTTCTAATTTTGGTATTTTTTGTGTGTGTTCAAGTTCTCATAAAATTACCACTTATTCATGGAATATTATGACTTTACTCTTCTTATTAACTTTTTTTTAAATTGTAGTTTGGCTCTAATATTCCCACACAGAGTTGGGTTGAATTCAAAGTCCAAATAAATGCAAACTGTTCATAAAACATGGTTGTCAAGCAAGATGGCCGCCTTGTTTAGTGCTGACATCACTCTATGGAAACCCACTGGTGGAAAAAAAATCCAGATTTTCCACAACTTTAATCTTAGAAAACCAAAATATTAAATTAATTGATCAAAACAAAGTATCACCCAGCCTAGTATAACTCATGCATCTGTGCTGATGTTTTGTCTTCTGCTTGTAGGTCACCCATTTTTCAATCGCTGTCACAGCAAAAGACTTCAACCCTGAGAAATACGCTGCTCTCAGTCGAATACTCTGCAGGTAACGATGTTTATAGAGTTCCAACGTTCCAGCTCTCAAGGTTCATTCTTATCAGTGCGGCTGGTTTGTTTTTCAGGATGTACGTCAAACATGGCAGTCCGGTGAAGATGATGGAGGCTTACATCACCGTTCTGACCAAAGGAGTCTGTCAGAATGATGAGAACGGCTCGTTTCTCATCAAGGATTATGACGTCCGGAAGGCGTACCTGGCAGGTTCAATCAAAGGTAAAACCATCCATGAGTCACCTGTGATGGTTTTCCTTCACAATAATGATTATTGAATCATCATTATTGATTTATTATTGATAAAAGTAGCAAAAATCTTTTATTGATTTGGAAACATTCAGATTAACAAAACATCGATGTTGTGGAAAGTAAAAGAAAAGTTTTTTTTTTTTTTGTGCTAAATCTGATTTGTGGTTTTATTCGATTTTTTTTTTTAGCTTTCTTTTCTAAAAATGAAATTACAAATGACAGAAAATGTTTTTAAAAATTGTTCCAGAAATTATCGCAATAATTGATGATATTATTGTTTTGAGACCATTTGCACTCAATGTAATAGTGATAATGGAATAATAATGCATAATCAGATGAACCAAAATACAAAGTTAAATGGAAACTTTGGTATTTTAAGGACTATAATTCATACAAGAAACAAAAAATAACAAAATCAGGCAAAGAAACATTTTCCAAGTCAGTTTCTTTCAATAAAAAACTTACGAAACTTTAACACAAACTGCAGCTGTGTCTCTGTCTGCTGAATTTTTGGTTAAAACATGTTTGTTCTTCATTCAGTGGCTAGAAAATCCAGAAATTTTACTCAAGTAAGAGTAAAAATACTTCATAATAAATTTACTGAAGTAAAAGTCAAAAGTACATCGTAGTAAAAATACAGTAAATCTTTTAAACAAGGTTACTCATGTAATAGAGTAAATGTAACTAGTCGGTACCAAACTCTGACTAAAGGCCTGATGTTCAGCATATTTGATGTTTCTTGCTTGTTTCTCAGTTGGTGACTGAATCATGTTTTTATGATGTAAATCACTTTGAACCTGAAGCTTTTCCTCTTCTGCCTCAGATGTTGTGTCTCAGTTCGGCATGGAGACCGTCATCCTGTACACCGCCCTCATGCTGAAGAAGAGGGTTGTGGTCCACCATCCTCGGATTGAAGCGCTCTTAGAGTTCACCAGGTGAAACTCGGACGTTTCCTCTCGTGTTGCTGTTGGGAATGATTGTGAGTCTCCGTCCTCTTTCTGAGCAGAGTTCTGCCGGCTCTGGCTTGGCACAGGAAGGACTGGTCCGTCCTGCATCCCTACGTCCACCTGACTGCAGCTGAGCTGGACGACCTGAAGAAATGTCCCGGTGAGGTCGCCTGCTGCTCCGACCCATTAGCTTTATAAAGCTTTTCATAAGTTATTCGCAAAAACAAACCTGGATTGTTGCCTTCATTCTTTTATGAAGAAATCATTTGATCTCCATGGCAACCATTCAGCTGTGCTAAACACCTGGGTGGATTTAGCCCCGCCTTTAAGACGCAGGTCCTCCCCCACTCAGCTCCTTCAGACTAGCCAGCAGCTATTGGCAAACACCTGAGCTCATTATAAGAGCTACTTCTCAGTGACACTCTGGTAAAAAAAAAAAGGTTATTAAAGAGTTAATAGAGGAGCCATGTTGGTTAACTTTCTGAAGGCGGAGTTTCAGGAAGAGCAGGAGTTTTTAAAGAGACAGAGCCCGAATTTTAAAACATTTCTTTTGCGTCATATTTGATATGTAGCATTTTTATAACAACTGAAGGTAACATAGTTGTTTGCTTGTGCTATAAAATGGCTCTGTGTGGCAGGAAAACAGGTAATTGTGCTCCTTTGTAAGGAAACATCTGTGATCGATGTTTTAATGTTTCTGTTTCCTGCTCAGGTTACGTCGCCGGATTTGTGGATCCAGAAGTGAGCAACAGGTTGGAGCTTTTTGACGTGTTTGTGAGCCTCCCAGACAGTGTGATCACCGTGTCCCAGGGCGCCAAAGGTGAGTTCACTGAAAAAAACACAATACAGTCGGTTTATAGTTAATGAGAATATCAACAAAGAGGATATTTTCTTTAGTGGTTATGGAAATAATCTGTATTAACTTGAATAATTATCTAAAACCCAAATGTTCAATAGAAGAAGAATTTAATTTTTTAAATTCAAAACCAAGCTGGCTGTTCAGAAAGTGCTGTATCCCAGTATATTAATGGAAAGTTTAGTGGAAGGAAAACTTGTAGTGGAATAAACAAAGACCCACAACAAGAATCAGAACCTCCAGGTCCAACACATTTGGTCGTGTTCAGGACTATACCCGTTCCTGGTCCCATTCCTTGAGTTAAACTGGACCTGAACCAGAGTTAGAACCGTCTTACCTGGGGAAACAGAACCAGAACTGGGCATGTGCAGAGTAAAGTTATTATAATTAACTGAAACAAACTAAATAAGCAAAACTGAAAACATTTTTGTTAACTGAAAGAAATAAAAACGGTGATTAATGGGGAATAACTTCATCTAACTGGAACTATACTGTGGGTTTATAAAACTAACTAAAATTTTAGATATATTATTTATTTTTGGGGTTAAGAATCTACTTATTCAAAGCGTTTCCAACTGATTTTCCTTCACACAAGCAGTTTATGTCAGCTGTCGGCAAATTTCGACGCTCAGCAGGAAAAGTTTGGAGAAAACTTTTGGAAGATTGTATCTTCTGCTGAGTATTTATTACCCAATACTTTGATCTTTTTTAAATCTGCACATAAAAATGAACCAAAATATGAAAAAACTACAACTAATAAAAACTGAGCTAAAATGTAACAATATTTAATCAATGACAGCTAATAAAAAACCCAGCAAATACCAACTTATCAACTTTATTGTCATATTTAGAAATTTTATTTAGACAAGAATAAACGGTCAGAATTAAAGTGCAGTTGGTGAACCTCAATAAATTGGACTAAAAATCTTTTTTTATTGGTTTAGTTTTTCTGATGAATTGAATTAAAGGTTTTCACTGATTCAGTGAATCTTATGTAACTCCTGTTTTTGGATGGAATGACTGAAATGCTGCGTCGCGCCTGCATGTCGCCGCAGACGCCATGGCGATGGGGAAGTTGCACAAAGACGTGGCTCAAGTCATCGTCCAGTCTGCGGAGGACGCTGAGCGATCCGACAGTCAGGTCATCAAGGTGAGAACCGACGCAGAGCCGCTTCCCTCTCCTCCCCCTCCCACTCTGAACACCAAACTTTAATCATCAGGACATTTCCATCAAGACAAAGGAAATCCTCACCAGCCTGTTCGCCCTGGCCGACGCCTGTGAAGACTCCAAGCTCACGCTGGAGGTTTTGAAGCAGCATCACTTCCCCCCGGCCACCGAGAACTTCCTGTTTCACCTGGCAGCTGCAGAGCAACTCTTACGGATATAAACGGAGGCACAGGCCAGGTGGGCGGTGACGCGTAATCTCGGACACTTCCTGTTTCCTCAAAGGCCTTTTTTTTTCCTGCACTGAAATGTGAAGGTGAGGAACATGAGGAAGACTCCAGGTTGGTGATGATTAACGTTTTATTCAAAGTTTTAAATGTTGGGCGCAATTAAAACCTGAAGGATTTTATTTCTTAATGCGTCTGTGGAACGATTTACAGTGAGAATCTACAGAAATCATAGGCATGAATGTCATGTTATTATAGGATTTGAATATGCAACTTCATTGAGTTTGTTGTTTTCTTTAAAATTATATATAAAGGCTCAGAGATACTAATATTTCATCAGCAAGCCTTTGGTTTCATTCTAAACTGATATTTTGCAACTTTTCTTGAATTAATTGCCCTTTTAAATTATTTTCCTTCACTGCAAAAAACACAAAATCTTACCAAGTATTTTTCTGTCTACAGGTGAAATTAGACAAAACTAACTTATAAGTAACTTTTCAGAAAGCTATGGAAGCTTTTTTTTAGTAAATAATTTCTTAATGATGAAAAAGTTCTAGTTTTTCTCGCAGATTTTCATGTTATGAACATTTTTCACGTTAACAAAATTTAAATTTTTCATCAATATTAAGGAATTATTTACTTTAAACAAACTGCTATATGTTGCTGAAAAGTCACTTTTAAGTTTTTTTGTCATATTTCAACTGTAGACCAAAATAATAAATATTTAGTGTGTTTTCAGTGTTGGACCAATTCGATCTCTTTTGAGTTTTTCATTCTTTGCTCAATCCAAGGAGTCTAAAAAAATCACTTTTCTGTTGCCACAGAGTGAAAAATGTTTTGGGTTGTAAATCTTACGTGATCTTTGATTGGGGAAAAAGAAGTGGCCTTGTGTTTGAAGAACCATAATTTTGTTTTTATGCTTAAGTTTTAAAACAAAGATGCAACATTTTTGCAATTAAATTGGTAGATATTGATATTTGTGGAAAATCTTTTATTTCCTGTAAAGTTTACATATTTAAACCTAATATCTGTATGTTATGATTACTTGAAATCAGTTAGAAACTGATGATGCTGATTCTTATTCTGAAAAAATTACATATTTTCCAAATTGTGAGAAAATGCCATGAATGCATCTCAACCTGTATGTATAATTTTGACCCTTTGTGGATTAAAACAAAATCCACAATTCAAACTTTATCACCAAATTGTTTGTTTTATCATCATCAAAAGAGCTGCTTAAATAAATGAACAAAAAGTAAAAGTGAATCTTAAATTTGAAGCTCTGTCCTGATTGCTGCAGTCAGATCATCTGTCAGTTTTTATTTTTTAAAAGGAGTTTCTGATTCTGATTACATTTCCTACATTCCAGCTTCTTGTTCAAACGGAGATTCAGTGAAAATGATCCTCATGTGACGAGAACTCATTACAAAATTGAGTTAGTAAAAAGAACCACGCCTGGTTTTTCCCTCTTCATCAGTTCAGCGTTTTGTTTTTTACTAATGAAATCAGTGCTGTGGGTTATTTTTTAAACATGTTTTTTATGAAAGATGCACCGATCAGAACCGGCTGATTTTACCGCCATCGTCTGGTCACACACTGAAATACACAAACATTAACTTCCCATTCAGTGACAACTGGGAATTCCTACCATTTATCAGTCTTTAAATGCATCAGCCGACAGCCTGTGCGGGTCAAAAGTTCAAATTCAAGATGGCTGAGAGTTTGAAATAATTACCAAACATTTTCTGCTGTTAACTTGACATTTATTTTGCCATTTATCCCCTAACATATAAATCTGTTAGGGGAAATATCCATTACAATAAACTGGATTAAAAAGTTTACAAGTCATTAAACTAAAACTGTATTACAGAAACTGATAATATGTACCTGGAAACTCCTGGAAAAGTTCTCTAATCTGGAAAATCTCAGGTCAAAACTGACCTGAAACATTTTTACTTTTTCAACAGAAGTCACTCCCGAGCATGATGCTGCCACCACCGCTGGCTGTTTTGGTCAGATCAGTAGCAGCTCTGGGAGGAAATTGATCTTTTCACAGATTATCTGTCTCATGTTAAACTGCAGGGCCGGCCAAAGTCCTTCAGCAGTTGGTGTGCGTGGGCCCCCATTCCAACATGTCGACCTGCACAATCATTCCTAGCATCATTCATTAGCATCATTCATTAGCATCATACCAGTGGTATTACAGGAGTAATAAAATAAAATGTGGATTTTTTAAATGATGAGTGATATTTAAGTGTAACATATTATTTTAACTATTTGACTGCAATATCAGCTGATAAACACTAAAGTTACAGTAAACAAGTTTTAATATATTTCCCTGAAGCAGCCGTCAACAGGAAGAGATTAACAATTATTTATGTAACAATTATAACAATAGAGAAGTTGTTTTTCCACGCTGTTTAGTTCTTAAAACTAAATGGCATTTATTTTTTATTATTCAGTGTTATTTAATGTATAACACTGAATACATCATTAAAGCCCCTTCAGGTGTGGGGGCTTTAAGCAGCTGCTTATCTGACCTGGTGACAGATTTCATTTGTAAAAACATTTTTATAAAAGTTGCATTCTGCACTGTTGATTTTACTGCTTCACACGACTTACTGTTCAGGTTATTAATGTTTCATTGTTGATTCTTTCTGCAAAATCAGCATTTTTTTTTGCCTCATTCTCTGGAATAAGAAAGTAGGTTTATATTTTAAAATTCATGTAATATAAAAGCAAATGTATTTTTATGATTTAATAAAATGTTTGGTATAAAAGACACCGGATATAAAGTTAATATCAAAATGACCTTGTTTAATAAGTTAAATCTGAGACGTTTCCAGAGGTTTTGCTGCTCAGAGGCCTCTGTGGTAGATCAACGTTTGGCCTGATGCTCCGGCCTGCAGCTCCTCCTCCACGCTCTCCCGGTTTATCTGTGAAACGAAGCCGGAGTCACTTTGGAAAACCTCAGAGCCGATGGGAAGCAGAAAACCCCGAACCTCACCGTTCCCACAGGCGAGAAGAGGCTGAAGGAAACGGGGATCATCAATCCGAGGACGAGCGCCATGCTGACGTGGCGACACGGCGTCATCAGAAGAGAGTACCTCTGGAAAAACCCTCTCCTGCAAAAAGAAAACAGATTATATTCCTGCCCAAAGGTGGGTGACAGTACTGTCAGTGGGATATTTAAAGTAAGGCTGAAACGATTTATCAGATTAACCAATTGAAATATCAACAAATTTAGTAATGGACTCATTGTTAACTGGATTATACAAACTCAAAGGCCATTTGCTAGAAAAAAAACAAACAGAGCAATAATTAAGCAAAAACAAAATATATTTATAAATTTTGCCTTCGAGATTAAAATGTGTTCTACACATCAGTTTTAGCTTCAAATAACATAATTTAAAGAAATTACTTTTAAGCACCTTTTGATATCCAGTTATTAAGTTAATCCTGCACTATATTAATGTTTTCAGCTGCAGATTCATCCTTTGCTACAAATGACCAAATGATCGTAAACTAAAGGAATTCTGCTTTGCATTTTAGGTAATAAAATGTTTCTTATATAAAAAGCAGATTTATCTATTTGCATATTTTAAATGCATCTCTTATATTGCTAAAAGAAGTGATTACATGAAAAATCTGCAAAATGGGCCAATTGTTTTCTATCAAAAGGCTTGTCATAATCAATGGAATAGTCTATTGATTACAAGTTGCAGCCCAAATTTCCATTGTAAAATTTCACTAACTTTTTTTAAAGACCCCAAACAAAGAAACTGCTTTGTCTTTATTGTACTTTTTGTGATGATATCACAAAAGAGACACAGATTGAGAGATCCCAAAAACTAAAAAATGCTGCTGTAGCTGCAAGGCCAGTTTTAACTGTAAAATAATGTGAAAAGCTTTACAGAGAAACTGAACCTGAGATGTTGTTCTCCATCTGACAAACTCTAAAGTGTTTTTGACTGATTTTATAGAAAAAATTAGCCAATAATTTCATAGAAAAATTAATAATGATAAAAAAATAATAAAAATCCAACTCACCTTCGTAAGAATAAAACCAGCAGGTTTGGAACGGCAGCAGTCGTCCCAAACAGCACCGCTCTCGACAGCGCAGTTTCCCACACAGCCTAATTAAAACAAACTTTTCAAACAAAACTGTTCATTAAAATGCTTTTTTCATTTATTTTGCTGCTTTTTTAACCTTTGACCCTGCTGCTTTGGAGACGCCAACAGGGTTTCCGTTACAATCGAACACTTGGATCCCCGTTTCTGTTTCCTGGTATCTGACGGTGAGAACGTTGAAGAAGGCCAGAGCAGCTGAGGGAAAGAAAAGATCATGAATCCACAGGAGGAAAGAGTCAGAAACACCGAAAAAAACACAAAATAATCAAAAATACAAAAAAAGGTGGCCACACAACGACCACAATACTTTAATCTGATACATCTAAAAATTAAACACAGAATGGAAATATAACTAATAAAACCAAAAAATATTTCATAAATAACTAAAAACTAGCAAACACACTTTATGAAAACTAATCCAAACTAACTGAATTTAGACTAAATAAAACTGAAACTACATTAAAAACCCAAAACTATTTTAACCTTGGTTAAAATGCAATATAATTTACACATGTGAAAAATGTGCAGAAAAGTTTTTACATGGGAGATTTTTTCACATTTTATTTGTTCTTCATGTTACTTCACATTATTATTGTGAATTTTCACATTTACTCATTAATTTTTAAAATGTGACGTCCCATGCGAGATGTGATTCTATACATTACAAATTCAGACTGAAGCCTAATTTGAGGACAGGAACTTCACCGGACAGCGGGATGGGGAGAATCGACCTGAAGAACGTCTGCAGCGGAGGGCTTCTGATGCGCAGTCTGTCGATAAAAATCTGAGGAAGAGCCTGAAATAATAAACGCAGAACATCCAATCAGCAACTCCTCAAACTGTTCAGCTTTCAGTGAGAACTCTGCAGGGAAAACACACCCCAGCACACGTCGTGTAGGAAACGGTTCCCGCGATGAGCAGAAGCTGCATTAGTGACGTCTTCTTCTCCTGGAGACAAAGAGATGGTGAAACTGAGGAACCCGTTACTGAGTCGTTGTCGGGTTTCACAGACTTTACCTTCTCTGTGGAAGAGTTTCTGTGCACGTAGCTGAACCCGGCGTTGTAACTCTGCAGCAAGAACTAAACAGCAACATGAATGACTTCAGATTATCAGCATAAATAAGCTGAACCAATGCGAGGTGACGTGCATCCTTACCTGCCAGAACAGCGCCGCTTTGACTCCACTGTGAGGTAAAAGACTCGCAACGATCTGGAGACAGGAAGAGGTCGCTCTCTATCAGCTGAGTAGATTAATTATGGCTTCTTTAGGTTTATTTTAATGTATAAAGAAAGAATATTTACAAACAAAGCATGTGGCATGTATATACAGCACAAAACTACATGTAAAATGCCTGGTAATAAATTAACTTTATAGATATAATTTGGTAAGAGTAGAAATTGTGACGAGTAAAAAGTAGATGTGTAAATATGTATAATGTTTGACATATTTGGATGAAATCTGGGTAGGATTTAATACTTCCTACAACTTTCTGAATTGGATATTAAATTTAGTTTTTTATGTTTGATTACTATGATTACTATGATAAAGTAAGATTTTTTTGACATCTTACTTGTTCAAAATAAAGATTTCATTTCATAATTAAAATAATATCGATACCAAGTCTGTATCAGTATCTGATCGATTCCCTCTGGAAATTTTAGTTTTGTATTGTAGTTCCTTGACTCTACTGTTAAACATTTATTTTGTTCTCAAATTATATTTTTTTGCACTGTTATTTAGAAAACAACCCACAAATGTTTTTATTTTTCTACTGTTCACAAAGTATTTTGTAAATACCCATAAACTTTATGCAAATTCTATGCTAAGATTTAACAAAAATAATTCTAAGATAAAACACAAAAACACCTAAAGGTCATAAGTTTTGTGTCAAACATAAATAATAAGAATCAGGGATACAGGTGTTTTATTTGATGTTAGCAGTTGGAAATTAATTCACAAAAAACATTGTTGGTCTTTTCAAACTAAAAATTTAATAACATAATTATTTCACTCAGTAAAATGTGAATCTGTTTTTAATGTTTTCTAACAAAGGAAGGACCTGGATGTTCCTTTGCTAGCAAACAGACTTCAGGTAATAAACACACTTACCACAGGTCCTGATATTGGTAGATATGCTGGAAGGACAAAAATAAAAGTCACAATTTTTTCAAACTTTACAGGTAACAAAATGTGTTTCAGAAACGTACTTGTAGTAACTAACTGGAGGTGTGACAGTGGAGCAGTGAGACAGTGGTGAGGTGTACGGTAGAGAGAGGAGTGAATGGGTTTAAAGCGGGAGATTAAATACGGCAATACATTAATTCTTTCATTACAGTCTAATTTACTGAAACATCTCCATATTTTACATGAATATAATTTTGGAACTGTTCCTTGTTCAGACTTAATCAAAATGTTTATGGTTGAGTTGTTGCTTTTTTTTAGACAATTGTTCCCTCTGGAATGATGAGTAACCATGGCAACGAGATATTGTTTTTCCAACCAGGAGAGGATGATTAACATCTTAAAAGCATATTGTCCTTCCTTGACCAAGTTAGGATAAGTCTATGGGCTAAAATCAACATGTTCATTACATTTGTTAACTTAAGCATTCTTAAATAATGAGATTTTAGCTGTTTTAGGGTGTCTTGTCACTTTAAATCCAAATAAGCTGCTGCTGGACAAGCCCTCCCCAACTCAACATTTACACTGGCACAGTGAGTGTAAATTGCAAGCAGATACGCAATTATGCGACCATGCATCTTTGAAAAGCAGAAGTGGAGCCTCCTGCACAACCAACAAGAATGCAGCAAGCAGTTTTTGGATGATAAGTCAACAATAAAAGAGCCATCGTGCAGCGCATACAGCAGTAAAACCAGCTGACCAAACATGCTGCAGCTCGCTTTATTACATCACTAAAACATTTTTTAGAAATTAAATAAAAACAAAAAACAACATTGTAGAATACATGTAATTTTAGGTCAAACACATAATTAACTGTAGTATAATAGATTCAGATCACAACCATTATTTTTTTGTCCTTTAAAACTTTTACTATCATTAAATTTAACGTCAGTTGGCATTAAATTGCTCCAGCATGCCTAGTAAAACTGAAATGTGAATTTTAAATATTTTGAGACAAAAATGCACGTTTTCATTTTCATTTCATACCTGGAGGGCGGAAGAAAAGTGGAAGAACAGCACCAGTACCAGGATGGGAAGAAGACTGTAAGCACAAGATAGAATAAATATCATATGCAAAAAATCATTTTAATAAAAGTTGAGATTAGAGAATATGTGAAATCTTATTAAACTTACAAGTGAGAGGTTCACTGCCTCTTTATCCTGTCGGAAATGCAGATGTTGCAGGTTTGCTTTGTTTTTAACTACTTTATGTACTTAAAACACTAAAACGCACTCTGACCTTTTCATCCAGCTTCCCCGTACTTCCAATAAGAGAATGGGCTTTCTGTATTTCAGGCTGAGAGCAGAGAGAGCAGATCATTATGACCAGGCCAACATCGGAGCAGAACTCCATAGTTAATGATAAATCTCACATCAGAGGAGAGCAGCAGCGATGGATCCAGGAGATAAACCCAAGTCCTCAACCTACTGAGGAAAGACTAAAAAACACAACAGGTCCAGTGCAACAACCATTAATGATCTGCGTGTTTAATCACTGCGGTGAGCCGTTACCTGGCCTTGATTTTTCCACTGCAACAGATTAGCATCCATGACGAATAAAAACTAAAAGTTTTCAGGAATTAAAGTAAAAATAATTACTGAAAAATAATCTTATAAGCATGCCTTTCTCATGCTTCTGAGGTCAAGACGTTTAAAACGAGACTTCCGGTTTCCATAGTGAAACGGTTTAGTCACGTGATCAGCGATGTGGGTTGGTACGTTCAAGATGCATTAAAAAAAAGGAAATAACAGACATGAAATGTTTCATTTTTAGATCACACTCAATACATCAATAAGTTGTTAGATAATTATGCAAACTTATATAATTCAAACATTTAAATTATTTATTAGATATGTAATAAAACGAGAAAATAATTGTAAATCCATATTTGTTTATGGGATAATCCTGTTTGGCAGTAAATCACGATTTAATGTAATATCCATCACAGTCGGTGATAACAATATGATTAATCCAGACTTCGACGCGAACTTCAACATTTACGACGTTGACGTACGACGTTCTGAAAAGCACCTGAAGGCAACATGACCGACAGACGCCCTTTTTTATTCTTCGGGAAATACTTATTTCGTGTTAAATCCTTTACTGCAATATAATTATTCAAAGTGCAAC
This sequence comes from Phalloptychus januarius, assembly GCA_902982915.1. Lineage (NCBI taxonomy): Eukaryota > Metazoa > Chordata > Actinopteri > Cyprinodontiformes > Poeciliidae > Phalloptychus > Phalloptychus januarius. Next base: position 1,997,821 of record CADWAE010000242.1, on the reverse strand, counting down.
AAAAAATATGCATTTATTTTATTTTACTGATTTTAATGACTATTTGTGCCCCGCACGTGGCTCAAACCGCCCTCCTGCAGTGACATAATCCAACATGGCGGCCACCGTTGGCAGACTGCTCGGGACCTCTGTAAGTAAAACTCTTCATTTCTGTCAGTTCAGGCTGTTTGTTCGCTCTGTTTACCTTGGTTTGCAGCTCGGGAAGCAGGAATAAACCCATGTCAGAAGAAGTTTTTAATTAATTTGTTCACAAACGCGTTAATGCGCTGCGTATATTATCCAAATTTGACACTGTGTTTCCAACCTCTGGTTCGCGGGCGCTTCATGGAAACATTTAAAACAACAACCTGAAACTTAAAATGTAAAATTGATTTGTTAATTATTTGAAAATGTGCGCTATAATTATGTATTTTGGCTAAACTTTTAAAACAATTGTGTGACTTCATTTGAGCAGCAATTAAAGCAGTTTTCAAATGATGCCTTCAAAATGAAGGTTAAAAATAAGGTCAAAAACAGTGGAGTCATTTATATTACTATATAATATAAATTATTTATTGTATCGTTTATATCATAAATAATATTTGTGGCAAAGGTTTTCTATTTGTTAAAATATTGCAACAAAGCCTTGACTTATAATTAAGCTAAAAAGTAAAAAAAAAAAAAAAACCGAAGAAGTAAGTTAATAGCTGGCAACTGGCACCATAAATTCTTGGTAATCTGACTTACTTTTCTTCTTGCTCATTAAATGCATCCAAACTAAGAACCTTTTTTGTTCCAGTTCTTCAGTAATTAATATTTTTAAGTATTTGTTATTATCTTGTAGGTTCGAGTTGCAGCTGGAGGGCTGAAAGTTGCAGCTGCTTGCCAGCATGGAGTTGGCGGCGCTGCCAGGGTCCTTTCTGCTCCTGTTCTCCAGAAATCCTTTTTCTCCACCGGTACGTTTCGCACCACTATCAACGTCCAAGAGTCAATATTATTCTTTCTACTGCTGATGATTATTAATCAGATTAATTATTTTAGTCCTACAGATGAGATTAAACCAGAACTGTTTGTTTAAACTAAACACAGCTCTGTTAGGCACGGTGGTGGCAGGGTGATGATTTGGGATCGTTTTGCAACTGTTTCTATTATTTCAGCTTTTAAAACAACCAAAAGTAGGAATTTACAGTTGAATGGTGAATAAACACCTGAGGATTTAATTATTTTACATCATTTAGCTCTTTATTTCTCAACTGGTATCAAACTACAGATTAAATTGTATTTTTCTTCCTATAACAGTTTATTTTTCAATCTTCTAAAACCAAAAAAAGAAGCAAAATTATTTTAATTTAATAAAAATGAATAAATCTATAGCAAGAACTTACTAACTGTGTAAGATTTATTTTTCTCTGCTTCAAAAAGATTTAGCAAATTAAAATGTTTAGTGTTGGGGGTAAAAATGCCTCTTTTCATATAAAACAGCTGATGATTTCTGCAACTGATGTGTAAAGGAGAACAGAAAGAGCTGTTGACCGAATCTCCAGAGTAAGAATCGTTTGACGTTTTGTTTATCAGGCTCCTCCAGATGGGCGGCTGCCGTCACTCAGCCGGCGCCCGGCTTTAAGGCCACGGCTGTCCACAACGGGGAGTTCAAGGACCTGAGTCTGGCTGACTTCAAGGGAAAATACCTCGTCCTCTTCTTCTACCCTCTGGACTTGTGAGTATTTGTGAAAAAAACAAACAAACAAACTGGGATTTAAGATGTGAAGATGAAGAAACGGAGAGAACTGAAATGATTTATTATTGGCATTGGGCTGGAACAATTAATCGTAGTTAATTGATACAATCAATTTATCGTCCAGCTGCAGCATTTTTACAACAACTGAAATCAACATAGTTACTTGATTGTGCTATTAAATTATAGTATGTGCCTGGAAAACATAATGCTGCATCTTTAATTTGTATGACACTGAATGAGAAATGACTTCCTGCTTAACATTTAGTTTTTTTTTTGGAGAACTTTGTTTTCTCCAGCAGAGCAAAATCTGGAAACCTCTGAGCTGCTTTTGTATTTATTCATTGCACATATACAAAATATCATCTATAGTTAGATGATAGTTAGCTCTGTTAGCTTAACACTTAAAACCTGCAAAGCTCAAAATATTTATTATAATAATAATTAAATCATTAATGAAGGAAGATTCAGCTTTTTCTTGCTAGCATCATGTTAAAATAAGCTAGGCTAACTTTTAGCCAGTTAGCTTAAACATTTGCTATGACTTTTTGTAACGACGTAAGATAACATAGTTTCCTGTCGTGCCTGTGAAACACATCTTACTTCCCCTTTAATTCCTACGTTTTTGCTGGTTTCAGTACGTTCGTGTGTCCGACCGAGATCATCTCGTTCAGCGACAAGGCCAAAGAGTTTCACGACGTTAACTGTGAGGTGGTGGGCGTGTCTGTGGATTCTCACTTCACCCACCTGGCCTGGATCAACACGCCACGAAAGGTGCAAACGACTCAGAATACGCAGCGACTGCAGCGCGTATATAAATGAACATGTGTGTTATGGGCTTTTCTTGACGTTCCAGACTGGAGGTTTAGGAAACATCCACATCCCTCTGCTGTCGGACCTCAACAAGCAGATCTCCAGAGACTACGGGGTTCTGCTGGACGGCCCGGGAATCGCACTGAGGTGTGCTCAATGTATCAGGTGTTATACCTGTGAACATTTTTTACAGGAGTTTAAATCAGAGTCAGCTATAAAACAAAATAATAAAAATCCAGATTTTATAAAAATTACATCTTCAAAAACAGCAAATTTTATGTTAATTTATTGAAAATGGGCCTCATGTTGACGAGGGAACTATGGAAGAAGCAGTCGCTGTAGTACCGACTCAAATGTTAAAGTCTAAACTGTTTGTATCCAGCATGTGTGGGGTCTGCAGAGTTGTTGTGTTGGTCTAAAATACATTGGAAGTATGTGGTAAATTCCTCTGTTGGCCATAGAAACTTCCAATAATCTTCTGCTACTTTGTTCTAGGGGTTTATTCATCATCGATCCAAACGGTGTGGTGAAACACATGAGCGTCAACGACCTGCCAGTGGGTCGGAGTGTAGAAGAGACGCTGCGCCTGGTCAAGGCCTTCCAGTTCGTCGAGACGCACGGAGAGGTTTGTCCAGCCAGCTGGACGCCGAAGTCGCCCACAGTGAGTATCTCTGGGAAAACTGCAGATCCCTGCAGTACCTGAACATCCCTGATGCTGACTGCAGGAGGAATATGGCAGGCCATTTTAACATAAAGTCAAAATAAAATCAACAAAACCGAAAGGTTCATTTCGGTTTTGAGATACATTGATTTATTATTCCGTCTAGTCAAAATATAGACTATGAAGCAGTTTGAAATTTCAATAAAATTATGAAATGCTTTTTGAAAATACACCATTTTCAGCTTGGAAATGGGTTGACAGCGACTCTCTTAGCTCTTCAAAGCCTCTTTGATGCATTTTGGTCGTCAGAAGTGAATAAGCAGGAAATCTTTGCAGATTTTCAAAACAGTCTTCAATTTCTACATTGTGGCATTTTCTGACAATTTTATGCAGAAAACCCAGAATTCTACAGGCAAATGTTTGGACAGCTCAGTGGCAACACAGGGGGCTCAGATTTCTAAAAATGTAATTTTGATTAGTCACAATTACATTCATGTCATCTTAAGTTATAATTATGGAAATGACAAATCCGGTAATTTGAGTTTTAATTATTATTCTTACTAGTCAGAAGGTAAATGTGGAGATCTCTAATTCTGAAAGTCAAAATGCCTTTTTTGGTATCTAGAATGAAATCACCAGTAGTCAGACGAAAGTGATTTTATGTTAAAATGGCCTGCCATAGAACGAAAACCTATAAAGAACTTTTCTGTCCTGCTTTGGATTGGATTAGCTTTGAGTCGAGGTCAGAGGTCGATCAGCCCGTCTGCTTCATGTTTGGATGGAGACCTGAACAACCTAAAAGCTGTTTGGCTAAGCTCATTACTTCACCTGAGCAAAGCTTACATCAGGATTGACCTTAGCTTGTGACTTGTCGAGTGTGACCTTCATGGTGTGCAGGCCGTGCAGTGTGGCACCTTCATGTCTGGTGGACCTGGCAGTGTGACCTCAGGGGCTAGTGGTGACCTCAGGGGCTAGCAGTGTGACCTTCATGTTGGCCATCCTGCTGCAGGAAGCTAACGGTTAGATCATGGAGTCCGCTGCAGGACTTTGTGGGCTCAGTGTGATCTTTTCTGCATCAAATGTGGCTGCAGTCCAGCTAGACCTTATGTTGGGCTGCAGTGACCTTCATTTTGCAGCTTCCAAATGTCTGACGTATAGAAGGGGAAGCAAACGTTAGATCAGAGTCAGCTGGGATTTCTCTTTTCTGCAATCAAAATCCGATTTGTGAAATTTGCAGCTCAAATTCTGATAGAAAAAGCAGATTTATTCCTTCATGAACTTAAATGGCTCAATTTACACAATTTTCACAGAAGATGACTTTATCAAGTAAGGCAGCAGCGTTCTAGAAGAAACACTGCCCCCTGCTGGTGGGAGCTCACGTCACGGGGCACCGTTGTCAAGTTACACAGTAAAATAATTAACAGCAATAATTTAGTTTATTTAATGTGTCAGAGGAAAAAATGTAGGTATTTATTTGTCAGTCATATCTTAACCATGTTGTTTATACATTTATAAATATCAGAGTTCCAAACTAAACTTCTTATTCACAAGATACATATTTTGCTTATATTTAAATCCAAGATAAACATTTAATAGTCGAACAAATCATTTAGCTCAGATCTAAATATTTAGCAAGTCAGTTAAATATTAGCATCAGTATTTTGACCATTTTTGTAAAATTCAATTATGCATTAGCGTTTAAAAAAAAGCAGATATTTCTATGTGAATTTCCGGGATCCAGAGCTGAATTAGGTTTCTCCACATTACATATCTGTCTGACATATCCTACTAGCAGCATAACGTCGTCTAATTCTCCTTCCTTTTCAGATCAAACCAACCCCTGAAGGATCGAAGGAGTACTTTGAGAAAGTCAACTAACTGTCCCGCCACAGTCAGCTGGAAATTACAGAATGAAAAGTTTCTTAGTTTACCCATAAATCTGTTGGACAAACTGCTGGCTTTGATTGGTCTGGACCAGTTTGTGTTTCTGTTTATCGCCTCGTATCTCTGCTGTCTGAAGGTAATAAAACTCACTCTGAGTAACCCCTGTACATAAACATGTTTATTTTCTTTTTACAGCAAGTTAATATGCAGGTTCAAAATGTCTGACATTGGTACACAACATGAAGTGCCAAAAATCAACCGAAGTGGGGAAGAACTGGAAATTAGAAAAAAAAGGAAAAGGCATTTGCCACTTCTCATACAAGTAGGGTACATACTGTATTTACACAAAATAGGGAGAAACACTCTGCAGCACAGTGTGGTGATGAAAACATCTAGCTTTAGGTGTACATAAACTTTACTTTGTACAGTAGCAGAAACGAAGCACCGCCTCGTTCCTGCGCATAAACGATGTTTTTCTTTTTACCGACGCTTAGCTTACCGAAAGACGTGGGCCCTCTTTAAAGCTTAGAAATGTCCCCCAAAAGAAGAAAAGTGGGTTGAAATGTGGCTTTAAGAGTTCGAAACAGAAAAAACGTGGAGGCAGAATTTGATGAAGATGGTTAATGTGGAAAAAACGTCATGCAGTTTCAGGCAAGCTGTAACAGCGCCCACCCCAAGCACCAAACTAAGAGAAAAACAAATCAATGCGACTAAAAGATTCATTAAAAAAAAAAAAAAACACCCTGTAGTAAAACTGTACAACGAAAATACATTTGGGATCTACATCTAAAGGTACATTATTAAGGTTATATACACGCCACCCCATCCATATATTATCTTTACATGTAGACTTCATTCAACCCAAACATTTAGAAAACAAGACTAACGTGGAGATGGGATCACATCAAACGGCCATTAAAAAACAAAAATAATCAGTTCTTCCTGCACCTCAGCTGCTGATCCGTTTCTGTCCAGTGCAGAAACCCGACAGCAGGGCCAGAACCTCACCGACTGGATGGACTGCTTCTGGAGAATTAAGCCGCCAGGATGGCGGCACGTTTTTGTCGTTTTCAGTGAAAGTAAAAGAACAAACTACGGTACGGCGAAGATACGACAACACTTCGAGGGACTTCCAGGAATACAAAATAGAAACGAACCCGGCTCCCGAATAATCCGACACAACAGAACCACGGCTTTCCGAACGCTCCGGCCTCTTCACTGAAGAGAGCTACGCTACTCCGTCAGCGTGTCGTCTCGTTTGGGACTGGCTCGGGGGAAAAAGAGAGAAAATTCGGCTTTAAACATTCAAACCCCCCAACCTTTTCCTAAAGCAACTGATTAAAAAATAAAAACCTTGAGTTTTACATCTCCTCCACAGATTTCCCCTCTTAAGTCACGGTGTTGAAATTTATTCAGAAAACAAAGTGAAAACAAAACAAAATGTTGAACAAAGTGAGATTCTCACAATCTCTCTGCAAGAGGGAAAGGAATAAATGACTTGTGCCTGCCGTCTTCCAGAACACGAAGGTGGATCAGTCAAATCTCCGTGTTGCTGCTACGCTGCTTAGTCGATTTTCACGTTTGTGTAGATCTTCCTCACGAAGGCACTTGTTCCCATGTAGCCGACGGCGCCTGCAAACAGATCGAGTGAAGTGGCTCAGTTCTGCAGAGGAGGCCTAGTAAAAGTCTGAGCAGCAGTCGGACCCGGAGAGCCCAGAGGGCAAATAAAAACAACCTGATTAACACCAAACACTGTCAGATCAGAAAAATGTATTTCTAAAATAACTGTTAGTTGCAGTCCTGGTGGTAATTTATCAGTTAAACATTTAACAAGGAAGTAGAGAAAGTCCTATTGAGAAGCTGCATGTTCTCAACTTTAAATCAGATGTTACTTCAGTTTGGTGTTTAAATCAGAGGCGAAGAGCAGAAACTCACCACACATGATTCCCAGAGCAGTGCTGAACACGGCCATGTAGCCGAAGTAGAAGGACGTTTGAAATAAGCCATACATCCTGAAATACACAGGAAAACATTTTAGAATCCACCACATATTTTACATCTTATTTCAGTTTTCTATCAACTATTATAAATGCAGCCATCACTCACTTAGTTTTGAAGAAATAGTAGTAAAAGGAGTACATGTAAACATAAACCGCAGTAGATGCAGCAGAGAGGAAGCTCGTCCACTGCCTGGAAGACACGGAACAAACATCACATTCACACGAGTTACTCTGGAAATATTGCACTTACACTTGAGTGATTTTATTATAAAGTATTTCTACTCTTACTCGAGTACAACTTCTGGATTTTCTACCCATTGAATGAAAAACAAACATGTTTTAAGCAAAAACTCACCAGACAGACACTCCTGCAGTTTTTATTAAAGTTTCATAAGTTTTTTTTTATTGAAGAGAAATGATTTGGAAACATTTTCCTTTTGACTGATTTTGTTACATAAATTGTCATTTTGGTCCTTAAAATACCAAAATGTTCCCTTAACTTTATGTTTTGGTCCTTCTGACATTTTACCGAATACTTTTTTACTATTAGTTGAGTAAAATTTCTGGATTCTCTGTGCAGTTTTTCTGCAACATAAACACATAAAGGAGAAAATAAAACCCTGATGTTAAAACAAAGTGCTCACCATCTGTAGTCCTCGGCGTTGAGCAGGAAGTATGTGCACACGATGGTGACGCACACTGTGACGATGCAGAGGATCACCAGGACCAGCATCATGAAGCCGTACACGTAGTAGATTTTATAGGCCCAAAAGGAGGTGAAGATGAAGTACCTGACAGGAGAGGAGAGAGCGTGTCGCTGCGGCGCATCGGCTAACGGAGAACCGGATCATTTCCTCAGGAAACACTTACATTTCTATGAAAATGGAGCCGAAGGGCAGGATTCCTCCGAGGCACACGATGACAGCCGGCTCCATGAACCTGAGGCAGAACCAGACCCAACACTGTCAGATCGTTTCTGTTTCCCTTCAGGGAGACTGAACATGTTTTATCACTTAAAGAAGGACAAGTCAGAAAATGTTTTTTTCTGTTTTACAGCCGATGTTTCCATGAGAAGCAGCAGTTTGTCCTCAGAGACAGCAGGTCAGACATACAGAACAAAAATAACTTCAGCTGTGCAGCAAAAATAAGAATAAAAGACTGTAAAAGTAAGGGCAGATTTAAAATACTTAAAATAGTCAAATGTGCGACTAAGTGAGAGAATTTAAAGGGGCAGAATTATGTATTTTCCAGGCTCATAGTGCTACTTTATAGCATAGTCAAGAAACTCTGTTACCTTCAGTTGTTATAAAAATATTCTGGTTGTCAAATCTGCCTTTAAAAGAAATTGACATCATAATTTAATGCCTTGAAATTAGGCCTCTGTCTCTTTAAAAGAAAACTCCTGCTCTCAGTCAACACGGCCTTCATGTTTATGTCTATTAGCCCTTCAGCAATGTTTTTAACCACTGAGAAGAAGCTCCCATAATGAGCTCAGCAGATGCACAAGGTGTTTGCTAATTGCTGCTGGCTAGTCTGAAGGAGCTGAGTTGGGCTGCTGTCTTGGGCGGAGGAGGAGCTGCAGCAAGGGGCGTCCTGCCATGGAGATTAAAGGATTTCTCAAACATTCATTAAAGAGTTAAGGCAACATTCCAGGTTTGATTCTGATGCAGGAATATTAGAACCTGGTGTAAAGCTGAAAAAAGGTTTATTTGATATGATACTGTCCCTTTAAATAAATATATAAGATGTGCATTTAAAATAATGACAGACTAAAAGAAATTTAAAGATTGTGCAAACAATAGCAGGGATTTGTTGGAACTATCATCAACTATTGAAATAATTGTGAACTAAGTTAATAATCCACCCACCATTTCTTCTCGGGGATCGGCCGCGGCACAGCGTTCACTCTGCAGGGGAAGTTGGGCTGACCAGACAAGTTCCTCCCCAAAATGGTTCCCACAAGGTTCAGAGGCAGAATGACGAAGAAGCAGATGCAGCAGACCGCGACCTGGGGCGGAAAGAGGAAAGTTATTTCTGTTTCCGTCTTCTGTGCCGTTTCATATCATCCTGACTGAGGCTGCTGCAAAGAGAAACCAACACAGATGATCAGCAGATGGATTTTCCCCATCGATCTCGAACAGCAGAAAAGCCTCATTACGAACCCAGATGGGAAAACCGCAGAAGGTTTATGACTGGATAAAAACTTAGAGGAAACGGAGCAAACTGTGAATCGTTTCTGGTTATTTCATGGAGGCTTCAGCTGCACAACAACTTAAATACATAAATATACGGAGAATGAAAAGTTTCAGACATTTTGGCAAGTAAAAATGTTTAAAATTTAACCAAGATCTGTCCTTTTGTAGCTTAAAAGTTAAGTGGATAAATAAGTAGTATTTAATAGTAAAATCACCTGCAGACATTTTTCTGGGTTCAATTGTTAAAAGAAGAACATCCTCTATTCTCTAACTTGAGATCAGGATCTCTACCTTGCTGCATAACAGGATCATCAGACTGTGTTCTGCAGTCTGCACAATACAATAATACACTAATATTACATTAATGATGTTAATGTAAAACAGATTTGGGTTCTACACAATCTGTTTCTGAGTAAAAATAAAAGTCACTTATTTAAACCAAATATGTTGAACCAACATTTTGCACTGGAAGAGGATTTTAATTCAGTGTTAATAATTCTGCCTGTATTTAAAGTCTCTTTCATCCTTGAATTGGAGTCAGTGGTTACATAGTCAGAGATGCTTAAAGAGCAGCGATTGTGTTGGATTTCATTTGGTGGTATCAGAATAAAGGGAGCTAAAGACACATTTTTATGTTGAAAATCCATTTATGACGTTTCATGCACGTTCTTTTGTTCTAATACATGAAATTCCAGTAAAATACATTCAGGTTTATGGCTTAATGTGGAACAGACGGTGTGGATGCTGACTCTGCCTATTTACTGGTTACTGCAGCAAGTCAAGGCTCCAAGCAGCTGTTTCTACTTAAGCTGTTGATGAACTGAGAGTCAGAAAACGCCTGTGAAATGTGTTTACTTCAGTCGAACTCTTTCGTTTCATCCGTTTCCTGTTTGTCCAGCGGATTCCTTACTTCTGCTGTTCATCAAACATTTTATTCTGACCGGTCTAATCGGGCCGCAGCAGACTGCCGACAAGCTGCTGACTCAGATTCCTTCTGCGTGTTGCAATGTGAAGCCGCGACTCACCATGGTCCCGAAGGGGATGGCTCTGGAGGCGTGGTAGTAGATGGCGATGAAGTTGATGAAGAAGGCCGTCCCGCACACCATGGCTGGGATCATGAAGGCCCCGATGAACATCTGCTTGATCCACCGCCTGCCTGAAGTAACAGATTCAAACCTTTTTAAAGGGTCTTTCTTTTTAACGGGATGTGATTTGGCCGCTTTATTACCTCCTTGTTTTGCATACAAACTCCCACCGAAGTAGCCGTTGACGGGAGAAGTTGCAGCGTAAACAAAAATGGCTGTGCTCAGCATGGAGCCCCTCCTGCAGAAACACAGAAGCTTTGAGTTCAGGTGAACAGAGGAAACTCAGTTTTATTCCACATAAACTGTATTTGATTTTTTATTGGGTTTTTTTCTGTTAGCGCCCCTTAAATCCTGACGTCCCACATGACATTTCTAACATTGGAAGCACCGACGATATTTATTGGTTCGGTGCATCTCTAGTATTTATTTAATTTGTCATAATAAATGGAAATAAAAAAAAGTAAAAACAACCCAATGTCCAGAGTTGAGTTACTCACTCTGTGTATAGATCCTCCACCATTGCAACGATGATGACGATGAAGGAGACGGAGAAGATCTGGCAGCCGGAGCCGATGAGCGAGGAGAAGATGAGCGGATGGCTGGACGGCCTGAACACGTCGCCGTGCACCTGCTTCCAGCCGTACTCATCCCCCAGATCCCTGTCCTGTCGACACACGGCGACAGGAAGCAGCATCAGCATCGAAGAGGCGTTTAAACCCGGCATGATGAAAGCAAAGCTCCCGCGGGTCGCTCACCATGTCGTCCATTTCTTCCTCTTTGCTGTATCTGGCGTAATCCTTCCTCAGGGTTCTCATCAGGATCATGGACACCAGACCCACCAGGAATATGACCATCATGAAGGAGTTAAAGATGGAGAACCAGTGAATCTAAAGGCAGGAAAAAAGGATTAAGCCAATATAATGATAGTTCGTTTTATCCCCAGACACCCAGTGTTGCTTTACATGAAAAAAAATTACCCAAGACGTTCAGTAAAAATGAAAACAGATAAAGAAACAAGAGATTACAATGAAAAGGGAAACTTGTTGATTTACTTTGGATAGGCCTGTTCTGATAACCAATTCTACTTGATGCTAAATTGTCCCAGAAGTTATTGCAATAAAAGATAATATTTTTGTTTTGAAACTATTTTTAAGCAACATAAAGGCATAATAATGCAAGTGAAACCCCCTTAAAATAAAATCTAACTTTAATTTCTAGCAAATATTTACCAATGGAACTGGAAGATATTTTAAATATCCAAAATAAATAAACAAAACAACGTATAAAATAAATACTGGAGTCTCTGTAAATAAAACTGTCATTCAAACAACTTTCATCATCCAGTTTTTTGTAGAAAGAGAAACAAAACAAACAATTGTGCCAGTGGAAATGATCAGGACTGTTTTAATTTATCATGCAGTTGATTGGTTTACTGCGACAGGTTAGCTGTGGTGGCTTTGAATGTGAGCATCAGTACTTTAAATAAATTCTGTAAATGACTGGAAGTCGGTGAATCTGCTGTGAAACTGAGGTGATTTGAGAAAATGTCAGGGATTTGTCAGAATCATCTGAAGGTCCCAAAGAGAGAGAAATGGAGAAATGACAAACACTGGATCAGGATGGAAGCAAAATATGAGGAAAGGGAAGGACAGAGATGGAAGAAGAACATATTAACAGATAAAAACTTAAACTTATTTAAAGCAGGAAAAAAAGGCTTTGCTTTTGAGAAATCCTTAAAAAAAAAGCAGTCAGCAGCTTTCTTTGCGCTTCCTGAACAGCAGCATCGATTCCAGCTGAAACCTGAGGAACATTTCACTCACCCGGTGCTGAAAGAAGGACGGGTCCAGGTACTTGTCAAACCTGTCCTCAAACTTCACATCCGACTTCTTCCATTTCACCTGGGGGGGAACAAATGTGCAGGAGTTGAGGTCAAATCCCGTAACCAGGGTTACCGTGGAGCCCAGCGACACGCCTCACTTCCTGCCTCTTATCAGCTAATCAGAAAGTGATTCAAACATTTACCTGGTGAAATGTTTCTAAATTACCTTCCATCATGTCTGCCACTAGTGATTGTGCATTTTTGAAATATTGTCAATCTGAACATATCTAATAATTTATTTGTAAACACTGGCATCAGCATTCTGTGACCTGATTGGCCGGCAGGTTTGTTTTAAGTCTCCCAATAAATTTCCAAGTTCATTTTATGAAGTCAATCAGTAAAATGTAATCAGGACTGCTCAGTCTGGGATTCTCAAAAGATGAAAACATGCAAATGATTCACAGTGATTTACTTAAACTAATCAGTAAAACTTAAAAAAAAACTTTTAAAACTGTACAAAGTGGCTACCTGTCGGCTTCTTATGCTTATTTTTCTTAAAAACATGTAAAGCTCTTAACATTTTTTGTAGTGATTTAGTGATATGAACATTTTGGCCATTAGGTATTAAAAATGCTGTTCTGGCCGATAACTGGTATTATACTTATTTCACTACTGTTGACACCTTTGAAAAAAAAAAGATGGAAATAAATGCTGGATTAATATCGGCCCAGTTTTGCTTATCAGACGATGCCGATGCTGAACAATATTGCGCCTCAGAAGAGATGAAAAACATTTTAGATTCACGGCAAATGGGCTCGAATAACTCTGTTTTGTTTTAAATAGTTGTAAGAACAAACAATTACAAGTCCAGTAGATTCAAATCATTTAAAAGGACTTTAATGTTTTATGTTAATGTTTTATTGTAATTGATTGGATTTTTTAAAGTTGTATTGAAAATCTTTGCCACATAGAAATTTTTATTTACATATTTTAAAATAGTCATCATAATGTCTAAATACATATGAATGTGACTCAGTCAAAATCTTATCTTTATTTTAGAAGTTCTGCTTTTTATGCAAAGCAACAGTTTGTTCATGGCAGTGGCTTTGCTAAGCCGACATCTTTGTATTCAAATGTCCAACATGAACATATAAATTGCTAAAAGTAACAAATGTTAGGAAAACTAATCTTCAAGTATCCTGATGATTAGTCTGTCTGCAAGAATATTTAATTATGTCAAAACATTTATTAGATTGGAATTCAACCATTTATTCATCTAACCGTAACATCTGAACTTTTAAATCCAAATGTTAAAACCGGGCAGATTCATAGATCAGTTCAGTTCTGGTGAACTCAGCCAGAACAGCGGCGGCGCCTCATAAGCTGAATATATTTCACAGATCAAATAAACGTATTTGCATTTCCCAGAATCTAATTAAATCACGAAACGGAGGCCTAATACTTGCATACTATGTACAAAGAGCTCTCAGTACTCACAGAATAGGACATGGCGATTCTGGTGTTGGGCATGAGCTTCACTTTGCCTTCGCTCGTCAGGTTTACGTCAACGATTCTGTTGCCGTTGTAGCCGATCTCCAGCTTCTTGTACGTCCAGAGGTAATGCTCCTCTCCGTTTTCGTCCGCCTCGCCGACGATGCCTTAGAGAAAACAACATGGAGTCATTGACCTGACGGAGGCAAAAACACTGATGGGGCCACAAGTCTGAACGCAGTGCTGCTAGTCAGGACGTGCAAACCAAAATAAGGGGAGGCTTGTTACACTGCGTGTCACTTGGGTTGCCACAACTATCTATAGTCTGTGTATAATGAAGGTGAACTATAATAAATGCATCAATGTCCTCACTTTGAGTCCTTTAAACTATGTGACTTCATTTAGTCACATAGTTTAATGTGACTAAATGTGACTGAATGACTCTGAATTTGTCTTTGTTTCCTCTAAATAAACTTTCTAAGGATTAACTCTTCGCCTGCATCGTTCATGCTAACTGAATATATTCCATTTCATTTTGTAAGTTTCAGTCTTCATTAAAACCAAGTGAAGAGTTTAACAGGAACACATCTTGTTCTCTTTGGACTTGAAGGACGAATCTGAATATTTATTTTCCACTTCAATATTATATGTAAGCACTTATCTGTAAACATAAATAATAAGAGTTATTTTATGTCTCACCTCTTCTTATGCAAGAGGTGGGATGATTTACTTAGAGAAACAAGACAAACTGGTATGCATGCACACACCAACACCTCAGGGTAACTTGTAGAGGTGACATAAAGTTCAAGTTTTATCACAATATTTTGTGGTACTAACAACAAAAAATTATTTAACTACCGTATTAATTAATGCTTTTTTAGTCAACTGTAGTATAGCACAGCAAACATAGTATCACAAACAAATACCGCTCTCGATAGAAAACAGATGCATTTGTAACACGATTCCTTAGGACATCAGTCACATAAAAAGTGATTTATGTCACTAAATGCACAAAGTGGATTTGAAGTAATAGAGAAAATATGAAACAAACCCGACAATACGGATAGTTTTGGGAAATCTTAAACATTAATTGAAATTTATCGTGACAACTAAAGATCTAAAGTTATCATGATAAATGATAATTGGATAAATGCTCATCCCTCCCAGAACCTTCTGCTCCAAGGCAACAGAGCACCAGAGTGCAGCTCATATATATTTATTTACTATTATTCAGCTTTGTGGTATACAGATAATAACAAAAATTGCCAAAAATGTTAGCTTTTTAAAATAGTAATTCAGCTCGCACTAATTCACCACAAGGTTTAAAAAATGCTGGGAAGCAAAAGTAACACTTTCTGTACTTTCAGAAGCTTTCTGTACTTTCTGCTTCTGTGCAGAAAGTGTTCATTTGCTTTTAGTAATAGAATCAGAATTATTAAAAAGATACAAGAAAATAATTTTATGCTAAAAATAATGAATCAAATATAGCAGCCAGTGTTTTTCCCATCCACATCCACAACAGACCGGTTTGAACTCAATCAAATCAAACGCTGTAGGAAGTGTTTCTCCAAGGTCATAAAGTAATAAAGTCGAGGTCTGCTGCGTTTCAGCTTGTGCATACAGTTCACCATTATGCTCGCTGCAAAGTCAATGACTCAATGCAATTGACTGGGCTTATCAACCCAAACTGAGTTTGATTAAGTCATTATAAAACTTCAATCCAACTGAATCCATGTGTTTGGACTGTTAGCTTATTATAGGATACAAATGTAAGATGTTTGATCTACATATCTAAGCATCTCAGAAGTGATGAATCACGTTTTAACCCCTTAAATGCAGCAAAGTAAATATTAGAGCCCCACCCACTGCATGCAACATCCGCATGCAGACGGGTGGATGTTTAATCAGCTGGAGGAGCGGTGGACACTATTGCGAAATAAAAAAAGTGGCTACAAGTTTAGTGTGAAGAGGAAAAGACCTAAGAAGTGTCTTTAATATCCCTCTAATAGTACAGGTTGTGTGACATCAAAGCTCTTTTGCACAGGTGAATACACTAATGGTAAGTTGCTGCGGGTCGTTTGCATCCTAAATCCGTTTTAATGGTAAATGAAGTAGTAATGAAAGAGCAAACAGCACAGTCACGCAGCTTCATTGCCAGAACTGGCTTCTCCCTTTGACTTTTTGGTGGGAAAATATTTAAAAATCCCAAAACTTTTCAGCATCAACCAAAACCCCAGAGGTTGGGAGTAGCGTCACTTACCCCAGATGGGCAGATCATCGATGTACATCTGATACCAGTAGTGATTCTTTATGGCGTAAACAAAGGCATCCTGTTTGGGTTTGTCCAAGTCTATTTCACAGTATGTGTTCTGCATGACTTCCTCTGTGGAGATAATGGGACAAAGCACTTTGGATTAGGTGCTGTAAAATGTGAAACATACATACATTAAGAGTTTTACTCGTGCTTTTGGGCCAAACAAAGTAGAAAACCTTTGAACTTGATGTCCAGGCCGCTGAACTCCAGCTCCACCCCCTGCAGAGCCTCTCCCAGGGTTTCATGGTAATGACTGATGGTCTTCTTGGAGCCCGCGCAAAAGGGCAAAGAGAAATACTTGTACGTCTCCTGTCGATTGTGGTAAGGCCCCACTGTGTTCATCCATAAAACGACCTCCTCCTTATCTGTGTACTACAAAGGGAAGAAAAGGGATTTATTCAGAGCAGTTCAAGAATGCTACACCTGTTCTGCAAGTCCATCGGGTTTCTGAATATACAGTCCTGAGCCGTAAGGAGCTTTAGGTACAGTTTCATATCAGTGACAACTCAGCAGACTGTGATAATGAGGTTTAAATAAAAAGGGGAAACCATTAAGTCGTAAAGTATGCAACAGTCTGTTACTGACATCAAGGCATGACGAGGTTTTTAAAAGTGTTTCAAGATTGCACAATTATTGAGATTAGGGCTGTTGTAAAATAATATTCTAGTAATCGAGTACTCTTTAGAGTATCTTTACAATTATCTGAGGAATTGTCTCTCTCTCTGCTCCATTCCTACCGTTCGCCCCAAAACTGTGACGACGCTATCCCGCTGTCGTAATCCACCCACCGCACCGGCCCTTATTTCTCCCCAAAACGCCGCGCAATTCCACTCCATGCTGCTAGCACGTCACAACAACTCATAGGTGGAAGTCAGAGCGCTGCCCACCACAAATAACCATCCAGCCGGAACACAGTGCGCTACTTAATAAAACATAACTTAAGTCAGATTAATTTTCCTCGAGGAATTTTAATAATCGAGGCACTCAATTCATTTGAGGAATCGTTTCAGCTTTAATTGAGATGCCAACATGATAGATCTGTCATAATAACAAATTTTGCTGAACAATAAATTGCCTGAGAATTTTTGCGATAAACGATAATATTGTTGTTTTGAAACCATTTTCAAGAAATATAATGCAAATGGTATAATATAACAAGATCGCATTCTCAAAGATGAATAAACTGTAAATTCTAATGAACATTTAACACTAGAACTGGAAGACACTTTAAATATGCAAAATAAATAAAACAACAGAAACAACAAATAAAATGAATTATGAAGTCTCTATAAACAAAATTATCCTTCAAAAAAAGGTTTAGTTGAGACCAAAACACCAGACTGAAGACTTTTATGATTCAGTTTTTGGTATAAAGAAAGAGAAAATGATAAATGATGCAAATGGAAATTATTGAGTTTGTTTCAATTTATCATGCAATTAAATGATTCATTGCAACAGGCTTACAACCTGCTTCTCCATACACTGCAGGTCAGCTGGCTGAAGGAAGGTCACTATACTTTCCTTTTGCTTACAGAAAAAGTTAATTTGGTTGTTTGAAAAAAAAAAGATGGTGTGGAAACTAAAAGCGTTGGCCGAACTGACTGCCAACGATACCTATGCAGATCGCCTAATTAATTAACCACTTATTACTACCTTGGTTTACTGATGTTAACATATAAACAGCATATATTCTGCATAAAAATGCACTTAAATTATTGAATGTTGTGAGTTTTCTTTTGCTTAAAATGATATACCAAGATAACAATAAATGTCATGCATAAAACTATAAGAAAGATAAACAATGTTTATTATTTTTCCAGAAGTAGGAATGTGTGTCATTAAAAGTGAGTGACTACATCCAAAAATAAACACCTTTTATTTGTTGTTGAAAGTTATAGATCTAATATTTTCAAATGCAAATTCAACACACAAAAATTTGTGTTTTTTAATTTTTATCATTACTATTAACAAAACAGCCCAAGTTAATTGGTAAACTATGTTTAATTTACTTGAAGATGAGAATAAATCTTCAAACAACCCACATTTTCTAGAATCTCTATTTTCAAATGTTAGAACAGGTCAGGTTTATATTCCATCCAAAACAGAAAATAATTTATAGATTCATTTCAGGGTTTGAAAAGGTTTCATTTCAAAATGAATCTAAGCTGAATGTTTTTTTTCCATTTAAGACAGAATTACCCGTTCTTAATAATGTAGATATCTAATTCTACAGTAACAAACATTTGGACTCCAAGTAAGATTATTACATGTCAATTAACTTATGTTTCCCCCCTACTCTACTAGAAATAAAAAACGTTCATTTTGTGATTTTTTTACTCTGGATTGGTTCTAAAACAGATGCCCATTGTATTCAAATTTGAATGCAAACTAATGAAAATTTACCAGTTATCACTTTCAGGTACACCTGTGTTACTCTAGAAAGCGATATGCTGTGGCTGTGTTTGCTTACGTTCAAGGAAGTGAACTTCCACGTTGTATCAGTCTAATCATCCGACTGCTTTCATACCTACACCTGGGTTTTTTTTTATTCAGACTGATCAATGAGTCCAAGATCTGCTCAACACTTCTAGATAGTATCTGACTGCAATCAAACGTATAACAGAGTAGATTCCAACAGGCCTCAACGTTTCCCCGGTGTTCCAGCTTAGCCTGTTTACGGTTGTACTTCTGCTTTAAGGCTAAATGTACTTTTAATTTACTCAACTGACTAATGGAAGCCCCTTGGTGCTGTAAGAACAGATTCCACCGGTGCTAAAGGAAAGCTAGCATGTTGCCGTTGTGAAAAGCTAACAGTTAGCATGAGCGGTTAGGCCGATTAAGGGTTGAATGTTAGCTGGCTAACTGAATGCTTATCTGTTCAATAACACAGCAAGTATCGATTTATCACTCAACACACTAAAGTTATACGCCCTGGTCTGCATGTGATCCTGATTCTTGAACCGCGGCTAGCAGCTTACCCACACATAAACGTCCATTATTTTTCAACGCTCACCCCATCTTTCTCAGTCGGCCTCATTTAAACGCCGTCTTACCGTGTGCTCATGCTCGTCCGCGTCAACAGGTAATAAAGACCCCACTACTGCAAGGAAAGCCGCCACTGCCAACTTCCACCGGGAAGAACCCATTATTTTTTGGTGAAAGTATGCAGAAGGATTGGGGTTGTTAGCTACGTTGGGCTAATATACCACCTTCTTCCTGGTTGTATGACAGAGGCAGTTTTCAGGGATGCTCTCTGTACGCTCTCACCGAACCTACACTGCATTGGTCAAGAGGAGTCACGTGGTGCTCGGCGTCCAATCAGCGTAGAAAGCGATGGCTCCAGCGGTGGTTGGAGGAACTCTGTCGGCGCATCTTCCGCAGGCTTCAGCCACGTCATCCCGACTGCCAAGACTTAGAGCTTCACCTTTGACGACCAGACCACGCGTGGACTGTGCGGGGTTTTATCATAAAATAACACTTTTAAATTGTTCTCAATGGCCTAAAGCTGTCACCCTGTTTGCTATTCTTAAATTGACATATTTATGGAGTATGCCTAAAAGTACGGAAGAAGATTAGGGCCACTGAAAAAAAAATCAGACTTCAATCACAGAATTCTGGTGTTAAAGTCAGAATATTGAGGAAAAAAGTAATCATTCTGAGATTAAGGTTAAAATTCTGAGATTAAAATCAGAATTTTGAGATCAAAGTCAGAATTCTAACTTTAATCTCATAATTAAATTAATCTAAAAAATAATCTCAAAATTCTTTTTTTGTCAGAACAGAACTAATTCTGAAAAAAGTCAGAATTTTCATTTATCTGTTCTAAACATTTGTTCAGGAATTTGATGGGGTTTGTTGGAAATATTTGCTTAATTATACTGGTTTTAATTATGTTAAATTTTAGCAGGTATTGAAATATTAGATTGATTTGGTTTGTTTTAAATTTAGGTTTCATTTAGACTCATAGTTTAATGATATCTAACTAAATCAGTAGAGCGTTTTTCTTTAGATATAATAAAGATGATTTGATTAAAATAAATAAATGTAGTAGTTTTTTATATTAGATTACATTCTTAAAAGAGTGTAAGTCATATATTCATCTGAATAAATGTTCTAGTTCATTATAACCAAAGTACTAGAAAACTGATCAGAAAATGTTGAGTGTAATAGATGTTTTAGTATTGAAATTATATTTTTATAAATCAAAATCTGCTGTTTACTAGTCACTGATATGTCCAATCACAGCACAGACATTGATCTGTCCAATCACAGCACAGACATTGATCTGTCCAATCACAGCACAGACATTGATCTGTCCAATCACAGCACAGACATTGTTCTGCCCCACAGAGGAACTTTAGGGTTAAATGTTGTTAGGGTTAAATGTTAACCCTAACAACTTATCATTCTAAAGAAACTTGAAAAAGTTCTTGATCCTTTGACAGATTATTTCACCAATAAAACATTTCCCCCTCTTATAACTTAAATAATCAGCCAATGAAACAAGCGATTTTTAATCAATATTGACTTAAAACAAGCTTACTATATTTAAAGCACAAAACAATCTGGTACAGATCCAATGATGAGTCCAGGAGATTTAGCTGTTGGAATAATCTAAGCAGCACAGTGGAGTCAATGTCAGTATCATCAGTGGTCATTCATATCCAATTCGGTGCAAATCCAATGATCCGTGTGATTTAGAGCCAACCGTATGCAAATGGCTACAGCCATATAATCTATTCACCTTGAGAACAGGTCTTTGCGTCATGATGTTTGGTTGTCATCAGACACAAGTTTAAATCTGTATGAATCAAAATTTGAAAGAACAATCCAGATTGTTTTACAAAGTTTTTATAAAGATCTTCTTTTTGCATGGTTACTTACAGCAACCTCAAACGTTTTAGGCATAAAGATCCAAAACAGCTATAATTATGGCAAGGAAATGCTAATTGTTGTAGTTGTGATAGCTTGGGGCTTCCAATTATTTAACAATTAGCAGTAAAATCCCAATAAATGGGTTTTTCAGTTTCTCTAATACGAAGCAAACACCTGGCAGTCAGAGAGAGGTCAATGTTTATTCACTTGCTCATCTGCTTTTCGACCTGGAGACTGATTGTGTCGTTTCCTGCGACTGCCTGCTGCCACGCATGGAGGTCTGTTTTATCATGGAGTTTAGATCCTCGTATCGAACATCAGTTCTTCTGACTCGCATTTCAAGACTGTACTCCTTGGTAGTGTGAACATGTGAGACATTAGAAGGGAAAACAAAAATATAAAACACTCATGGTACCAGCTGGTGACTCAAAGAGCATATTGGTGAATAATTTGTTCATTAATATTGTCTATAATGAAAACTGCATAGTACCATACCTATTTTGGGCTTTTTTGGAGATAGATGTTTGACCTTAAGAAACCTGGAAGAAATTATAGAGCGGTCAGATTAACTGTTGCATTTTATGAATAGAGACAAGAAGCAGCTCCTGCATGAGGAGTGAGAGGCTCTGTGGGTTGCAGAGTTTTTTGGAGTGTAAAAATATTTTTACACTTAGAAAGTTCAAGAACTAGATCTGGCAAGTACAGCAACCCATTGTTTTCTTAATCTGCAAATTGTATTAAATGAATCTCTTACCTCTAAATTCTACACACATGTTTGCCATTGTGACAATGCTGAAAAAATACTTTCGAGTATTTTGTAAAATTATTACATTAGAAAACAAATTAATCATGTTTAAATAAATATTCACAGCCTTTGCTTAATTAGCACAACCACCAGATGGCACTCAGTGGTCGCCTTCTCTAAAAGCAGGTAAAACATGATTTATGCACAAATGTTTATGAGTTTAGAACAATCTAAACAGGTCAGGACATTTAGAGAAGTTGGGAATAATTTGTTGTTTTATATTATATAACATACTGCATTTATATATTCCTACAACCTGGAGGAAGCAGACGGGACCCAGCCTTTATTTTCTCTTCTTCCAAGTAAGAAGTCTGTTTGATTTACCGTTCTGGTTACAGAACAAGTATAAAGCATCATTACAGTATTAGCTTCGTGTTATAATTCACTTTTAGATGTAACTTAATTTTTAATATGCCATTACGTTTAAGTCAAGTTTATTCTTAGCATAGATCTGAATTAATAATCATACATGTTTGATTATTGATACTGTGCACATTTGTTGACAGTTTTTCTTCTTTCTTCCAATAAAAGATTCAGCTAATTTTTATTTATTCTTGTGATTACCAAATGGAGAATGGTACATTCTGATGACACCCAGGGTAAATGAAGAGGCTCTGTGACATGCATAAGTATTCTTACAGTAGAAATCAGCATTTTAATTTGACCAGATTCTCTTTTATGAGGTGAAAAAAACATTTGACACAGATTTGGACACATATGACTAAATTGTGCCAAAATGCCAGCTGACATATTGCTATAAAACCTGTTGTGTGGAGCAAATGCTTCACCTGATTCTGTCCCACTTTGCTGAAGTTATTTTCAAGGAGTGAATTTTTAGAGTCTGAGGATATTCCTGGGTCCTCTCAATAGTTTAGTTTAATGAGGAAAAATAGATGAGGGGTGGGTTTGGTGGGTTTTTTATTTGTTTTAGCATAATTTTGTTAATAATGCTGTATTTGTGTGCAGAGTTTTTAGGAAAGAGATTAATTACAGAGCTGGGAAAAGTTTATGGATACACAAACTCACATTCTCATACTCACCACATGAAGCTTTTGATCAGGAAGCCAAGAAAAATAACTCCTAATGCTGACAAAAGTGAAGTCTTTACTCGAGTACTCATGATTCCTGAGAATATAAGATGTGGAAAAAAAAGTGAAGAAATGCAAGATATTTTTAGAGTTCATATATTTCATATCCCATCACTTTATAGCCACAGATTTATAGCCACAGTCATGCTCTACTTTGTTATCAAACAGAGGAGGTAACAACAGAGTTGTAGATGCTGTAATGTGCTTGTGATGCCTTACAAGTGGAAAACCCTGCAGCTAGTGAGCTCATCCCTCTGTCACCATGGTTTTACTCAGACACTCATGCAAAAGGATTTGCACTTTTACCTAGAAATCTATTTAAGTTATTTTGAATTAAAGTTGCAACAAGCCAAAGTAGATAACAATGCTCTACTTTGTTACAAAACAAAGTAGAGCAAGACTGGAAAAATTGAGGGACCAGAAAATTGTTCAGTGAAATAGCAGAATACCTTTTCTTTCAGGATGTCTTTCAACCTGCACGTTCCCTGAAAGGAAAAACAAACAAAGGCTGAATCAGTCAGATTGTTTAAATCTGTTTTCACTGCAGCATTCAGGCACACTAACCCCCTTCCATGTTTCTCTGATTATCTTTTCGTTGACCAGTCAGATGAATCTCTGGAGATGTCTGATTGCCAAGATCGTTGGTGGCCACGCAGTAATAAACCCCGTCCTCGGTGATACTGAGTCCATAAACGTCTCCTTCAGCTACTTGCGTGGTTCCATTTGTGCCGTTCCTGAACCAGGTGAAGAAGTTGACGGGAGGTTTGGCTCTGCTGGAGCACGTCAGGTTCACCCAACCATCTCCTGACACATTGATGGAAGCTGAAGTGTTTTTGGGAGCATCTGTGGAAAATGTGACATGCTTTCAGTTTATTGATGAGAACCAGCTGAGCCACGACGTTCTGACCAGGTCACTTACAGGAAACACTGAGGGTCACTTCTGCCTTTGCGAACTTGTGTTTTCCCCCATCCACAGGATATCTGACGAAGCAGGTGATGTTGGATCCATCATGTGTGTCTGACAGGATGACGTCCTTCTGGATTTTAGCTGTTAACGTTCCGTCTGTGTTCTTCTCCGTCAGTCTGCGGTGCTCTGGCTCGAGGTTCCAGGTGAGTTTAGGAGGTGATTGCGGACAGGGAGTCGAAGCTGAGCAGGTTATATTGACAGAGTTCATCTCCTCCATGTCACCTGAGATTCCAATCCTGGGTCTCCAAGCAGAATCTGTGTTTTCACACGCACACATTTCACAAAGTAAGATACAGCAGATTTACTCGACATGTGGAGCATAAGAAGATGCAGGATGATGAAAAATGAAGGCAAGAACACATTGAAAAATGAAGTTAGGTAAAATGTTCACTTTGTGTTGACAAACTGCTGGATTCTGATCCTGTTGATCCTGCAGCAGGTGTTCAGCTTCATATTACATGTGTTTCCAATGAGCATATAACTGGGCAATTTGACATTTTGAAAATAAATGTGCTTAATGGAAACACAACAATGTAAGATAAATAAATAAACTCTCATTTTTCAATAAAAAGTTTTGGTGCTAAGATGAGGTGGATTGTTTGACCATATCAAAATTTGTTTATTTAGTACAATGGTGTATTAGGGCTGAAAGAGAAGAAGTAAATTTCTCAGAAAAACTCAGAAATTTTCAAACATCTTCTAGAAAAAACGTATACATTTCTGAGTTTGAAAGGTGACTTTTTTTCTTACAAAACTCAGAAAATGTTTAAAAATCAAAGATTCTTAACTTTCAAAACTCAAAAAGAAATTTCCAAGTTAGACATTAATCTGAAAATGTATGAGTTTTTTGATGGAAATGTACTTCTTTCTAAAATGGTCCAAATACAATGTTGTAATTTCACAAAACTGCCATGGAAGCACTTTTTTTGCACCAAAAGATCAACAATGTAGCCGCTGGAACAAACCACAAATTAGAAGACAACAGGAAGTAGTAGAAAGATGATGGCGTGGCATGATTTTTTAATGAAATATCACGGGAACAAACTTATTCACGTTTGATTTAAATTACATTTTTTATTTAATAAAACTGCAGAATATTGACAAAATTTTGCTTATATTTGTAATGGAAACTCCTTAAGGCTTAGTTATGGAGTTTATTGTTTCTCACCAAAAATGCTTCATAATTCATTTTGCCTTCAACATGAATATTAGAGCTAAATAAAAACAAAATGCTCTCACCTCTGACGTTTACAGTAACAGCCTTACAAAGAGCGCTTATTTTGAACGGCCCGTTCTCAATCCTGAAGAAGTATCTGTTTGCTTGCACTGAGTTTATCTTAGTAAACACAGTGGTGCAGTTCTTCTCCCTCAGGTTCCCAGTAATGTTCATGTCATATTTGTTTTTCAGCTGACTGCTGTTGTAAACCACGTTTTTCGGACTGTTGAGAATTGGGGCTCCAGGTTTCAACCAAACTCCAAATGTTTTACTCCGAGGATCAAACCTGTGCTCTGGTTTCACTGTAAAGCTACAAGGGATTTGCAAACAGGTTCCACTCAGTGCCTCAATCTCTCTCGGTGCAGTTAAGATGAAGCCTTTTTCCTCTTCACATCCAGTCGGTTTTCCTATAAAAGCAACGTAAATGTTGAGCAAAATGTGGCTGAAGAAAAACTTTCTGATCCATAAACTCCATCAGAGCTGCAGAGTCTTTCAACAAGTACAGGATCCATTACTGGAGGCTCAATGTGAGAAAACAAGCAGCTCACCTGAAAGAAAGGAGACACTCAGTAACAAGTTGACTGTCAGCACTGTCAGCATGTCCTCAGACCGGGCGGCCATCACACTTCTGCATCCCTCCATCAGCTCACAGAGACAACATGAAGGAAAAGTTAGAGTTCAGCTTAAATAACGGCCAACAATTAATTAAAATGTCAAATTACATCAGAGAGATACAGTAGAGTACTAGAGCCATTGCAGTTAGAAAAAACTAATTACAATGGCTGCTGGTAAATTTCCACTACAACTGAGATTAATCTCAGAAATTTTCTAGAAAAAATTTTTAAATTTCTGAGTTTCATAAGTCAAAAACCTTTGACTTTTGGAAATTTAGTTTGAAGAGTCAAAATTTTCATCTTTTCAAACCATAATTTTGCCCCCAGAAAGTTTCTGAGATCAATGTACAAATTTGAAGTTTTTTTTATAGAATTTCTTTGATATTTCAAACCCAGAAATTATTATTAATTACTTATTTTTACTTTTTTTAGAAATTGTTTTTTAGATTTTTTTTCTTCTACCTACAATGGCAATAGTACACCATCATAGAGAAATGTCACATTTCAATTTCCTAACTAAAATGTCTGAAAAAAAAAGAAAAATAAAACATAAAGTTTTGTCACTAAACAATAAATTAACATACTTAGTAGAATAATAATTAATCTTACTAAGGCTACGATCTTCATCTGCTCATCAGCAAACCAAACTCACAACTACCCTGGTTAAAAGAGCTTCACTTCCTGCTTGGTTTGTTCACAACAGGAAGTCATTGTTCTGTCGGATCTTGAGTTTTCCAGGTGTTCGTCTCCAGTCCAGCAGACTGACTTCACAACATTACGGCTCACTTTGTTCTAAGAAGAGAAAATTAAGTTGATGGTTAACGTCAGTCCAGTTACAAACAACTGAATGTGATCATATTGTATTTGACATAAATGTAAATCATTAATCCACATAACTAATCTTATTTATATCAATTACTATATATGTTTTTTGTACAGGAAATATAATCACACATATAACACACATTTAACAAAGACCATCACACAATTTGTAATTTAAACATTACTTTGCATTAAAAATGAGTTAAAACATACCAAACAAGAGAAAGAGTGAAATTGGTGGTTAAGATCAGCCCAGCATCTTCTGCCCCTACATGATAAATAAAAATATAATCAATAACCCGAGGCAGTTCCTACTGCAGATCAATGGTTACAAATAAACACTTAGCAGGTAGCAGGTATAAAATTAAACACAGCTAAAACATTAATTATGGGAGCAGTTACAAACTGTTTCCATAATTAACTGTCTTTAAACTTTTAATTATGGCAAACATGGCAAAAACTAAAAATGAAACCCTGTGGCTAATTAAATCTGTCTAAAATATATTCTAAAATATAATATTTGTAAAGAAAACACAGAGCTGATCCTAATACATACCACAGCTGGAGATGGCAACAGAAAAGGGGGACGAGCTGACAGTTGGTGGTTGCTATGGTAACCAGCAATCTCAAGCAAAACATAACATAACCACAAATGTCAGGAGGAAATTGCTTTTTAAAGAACCAAAGTTAATTTGAACCAATTTGATCAAATCCCACATCCATAATAATGTTTATATGAAACCCAGTTGCACTTTCCACTCCAAAATTACAAGACAAACAGGATGCGAGACATTGAACATTTATAATATACAGCTTGGCGTGAAAGTTTGCATAAATATACACAAACTTTTGAAAATGTGCAGCAACCACACAAACCTTTTCTGTGGGTGTCAAAACTCACCTAACTAATTACACTGAAATCTGACAACATTCAGTGTTTATTAAGCCAAGAAGCATCAAACCTGATGTTTTTTATGATTTTAATATTTTATTGTTTAAACATAAACAATGAAACTGAACCACATGTATCCTCAGATAATAACATAGCACACACATAAAATAAAGAAAATAAAAATAAAAGGATGTGAAAACCTCACTCAAATGTAAATAATACATTTCCTCAGTTTGTGTCTCATTAAGATGTAACATAATGGTCTTTGCGCCGAAATGCCTGGAATGCATCTATGGGGTCATTTCATTCTGCTGGATCAGCAGATTAACTCCAAACAGGTCAGGGTTTATTATGTTTAAGGTGGTTAAGGTCCAGCTGCAGTGATCCTTCAGTGGCGCCGCCCGCTTTGTGAATGCGTCTCTATGGCAGAAAGCATCTCTATTATGTAAATGTACAAGTTATTTCTTTATTTAGAATAAACATCAACATTCCTCAGTCAAAAGACTCTCTGACTCTCTGACTTTAAATCCTGGCTCAACGCTCTGCTGTTCAAACAGGCATTTTTATTTTTGTGATTTATGTGTAGTCTCTATCTGAAAATGTAAATGCTGTCTCCATCCCGTAATCAGAACCGGTATGAGCAAATGACTTAAAAGCTGGGTGGTTTAG
This sequence comes from Phalloptychus januarius, assembly GCA_902982915.1. NCBI lineage: Eukaryota > Metazoa > Chordata > Actinopteri > Cyprinodontiformes > Poeciliidae > Phalloptychus > Phalloptychus januarius. The sequence goes on along the minus strand of CADWAE010000242.1, from coordinate 1,969,897 downwards.
AGCAGGGGAGACACTCTCTCTCTTGTTGATAGTTGGAAAAGGTGGAAATAATGTCCTGCGGTGAAAAAAATGTTTTTTGAAGAAGTATATATATAAAAAAGATTCAGAGCTCTGGAACTTTTGGATTCTGTCTATTTTCTTTCCCTTTTTGGTGGGCATTTTGTTGGTGCCTTGGCCATTTTTAGACCTAAAAGTGGCCTACAAGTCCTACAAGTCTCTCAAGTCCTACAAGTACAATACCCCTTCAACTGTTTCATATTTTGTCATGTTACAAACTTAAATTGATTTGCTTGGAATCTTATGTGAAAGACCAAGAATGGTGAATGAAATTGTGAAGTAAGAAAATTATACATGATTCAAAACATGTTTTACAAATAAAAACCTGAAATGTGCAAAAGTATGCAGCTTTCTTTTCTCTGACTGCAGCCATTTGCTACCTACAGTAAAATCTAATCTCAGTACAAATTCAGCTGCTCTGTGATGCCTCAGAGTTTGGTTAAGAGATTATTGGGGAGCAAACAGCATCATGATGTCTAAGGAACACACCAGACAGATCAGAGAGAAAGCTGTGAAGAATTTTAAAGCAGTCTTGGGATATAAAAAGATTTCCCAAGCTTTGAACATGTCTTAGAACACTATTAAATCCATTATTCAAGTACGACACAACTGCAGACCTCTCAAGACATTTGCAGTTGTGCTGATCAGTGCTCTTATTAAGGAAAACACTAATCAGAGATGCAGCCAAGAGGGGCATGGAGACTCTGGACCAAAAGCAGTAATCTACACACTGTAACAAAAAAAGGTCCTTAAATTACAATAAAATATTGACAGCTGTAGTTGGCTAAATTTGACAATATAAGTTCTGTATTTATCTTAAAAAAATAATTATAAGGAATGTGATAGTTATGGACACAAATAAATTGTATGTTTTGATGAAACATTTTATAGGACAAAGAAAAACAATTTTGTCCAAAAGAAATTTTAGGACCAGAAAGGAAAAAGAAAGAAATACAATTTTTTTAAAAAGTGTTATTTTTACATAATATACAATTAAAACAGAATACAGTGGTTGAAGACTTTGCAGTTACACACTGGTGTACGGTAGGTGGCGATATGCACCTCTGAAGTTGTTTGCAATCTCCAAGAAGAAGAAGGAGCACAAGAGAAACTGTCCTGTAAGTCGAGGCATTCATACATTTCTGCCTTGTCTTCGCACGTCGTAAAGACAAAGAAAATGGTAAGAATATTTTCTAATGTTTTGTCAGAACGTGAATCGGAAACAGCTGATATTTTAACTCTCCAAATTTTGCGCACTCTTCTTGAACATAACGTTTAAACCGATTTTTGGCAAAACGGGTAACGGGTTAATTATATCGCCAGTTTGTCAATAAAAACTTTTAAAAAATAACGATGATGTTGTTGGTTACTATTAAATAAATCGTGGAAGATCTGCAGGAAGGTGACTGCGTTCATTTGTGATGGAAAGTAGCAGTTATGTTAGCAACGCAGATGTTCTCAAAGGATAGGTGGCTGTGTCGATGCCTGATAAATAATAATGCCATTGTAACAAAACCATTTGCAAAATGCGGTTTTATTTCCAAATTAAGGAATATGTTTCTGTTATCTCAGATGATCATTTTATTTGACATCTCTTATATAAGAGCATTTTAGTGCTACTGTCAACCGTAAACAGTTAAACATGCTACAGGCTATTTCCCATTAACATCTAGTATAACAGACTAAAATAACGTTGGAGTTCATAAATCTTTCGTCTCTGTGCGGCACCCAGGTTCGTTTACTAGTTCCATAAACATTATTAGTTTAGCTGCAGCGTGTAAGCAGATAAAAGAGAGAAAAACAGAATCCATAACAGTAACCAAAGCTGCAAGTATGCAAATTGCCAATAAAGGGCGACTTCAGCCCTTTTGTTGTATCTGGACCAGAATTGCTCCAATTCATGTGTCGATTACCAGATGTGTCTATAATAATAATTTGCTATGTTGCATATTCTGTATCCATTGGTTGGCTATATAATGGTTTAGTTTCCCACTTTGATGCCAAAGGACATGTTTGATTGGTGTTCAGAGTGACGCTGGTTGTTGGAAGCCTGATCGCCTCCAGCCAGACTTATTGATGCCTACAGACAAGACCTCTGGAAGAGGAGATTCCTCCAACACCTTCTTCATTGAGACCGTTTTCGGAAAGCATGTCCCTCTTTCTGTCTGTCTCAACCTTGAGCCCACCATCATTGGTAAGTCTCAATACATGTGGGAAAACCAGAAGTCTTACCAGGAGAACATGATGTTTAAAGGTCAAATTGTTCTTTCCAGTCCAGGACTTTGGATCTACCTTCGCTCAGTGGACTATTCAAAAGTTTAGAATCACAAATCTAAGTTTTACCATTTGTACAGTATATTTTGCAAAACTTTTTGTAAAGGTCTCTGTTGTTATCAATCGTATCACTGTGCCTATACGAAGAAAAACCTTCCTATAGGCCGAGAGGTCATCTGAAACCAGCTGATATTGCATGTGCAGTTTCTTGAGGTGCTTAAAGTGGTGTTTAAATATTTTCTGATATGCATAATGTGTTTTAGTGTTTCCTGCAGATGTTAAACAGATGCTGATGGTTAAAGAGGAAGCCCCAGAAGACCAGAAACCTAATGTGGATCTGCATGACCCAAAGCCCTACGACATAAAGGAGGAAGAAGAGGGAGTCTGCATCAGTCAAGGGGAAGATCTGCAAAATGTAAAGGAGGAGAGAGAAAGTGCCATAAAAAGCGAGGATGATAAACAGTCCCCTGTGCTCTCACAGCTTTATCAAGACCAAATTAAAGACAGAGAACCTCCAGAAGAAAACAATGGAGGAGAATCCATCAAGACAGAAAATCATGAAAATGGCCCCAACTTCTTAGAGTCTGAAGACACCAAGAAGGAGGAAGAGGACAATGCTGTAGAGCTGAAACACTTGTCAGACTGTGGACTGAAAACTAAAGGCATGGACAGAGCTCCTGAGTCAGATGGAGACCTTGACAGCAAACCAAATTCAGAAATAGGGTCTCCAGGGCTACTGGATATGAAATGTTTTACAGAGAACAAAAATGGTGACTCACAAAGGAAGGTCAAAACAGGAGAGAAATTTAGTTGTGAAGACTGTGGCAAAACATTTGTTAAAAAACACAATTTAACATACACATTAGAATCCACACAAGGCAGAAACCCTTCTGTTGTGATGTTTGTGGACGTAAATTTAGTGATAAATCAAATCGAAATAAACACATGAGTATCCACACAAGACAAAAAATCTTATTACGTGATCTTAAACAGTACAGAAACCTTTCTCTTGTGAACTCTGTGGACACAAATGTACTGGAGATAGAAAGTGGCATAAAGAGTGAGGATGATAAACAGTCTCCTCTGCTCTCACAGCTTTATCAAGACCAAAGTAAAAACAGAGAACTTCCAGAAGAAAACAATGGAGGACAATCCATCAAGACGGAAGATCTTCAAAATGGTTCCAGTTCTTTAGAGTGTGAAGATGCTAATAAAGATGAGGAGGACAATAATATAGAGCTGAAACAATTGTCAGACTCTGGACTGAAAACTAAAGGCATGGACAGAGCTTCTGAGTCAGATGGAGACCTTGTTAGCAAACCAAATTCAGAAATAGGGTCTCCAGGGTTTCTAGATATGAAATGTTTTACAGAAAACAAAAAGTGACTCACAAAGGAAGTTCAAAACACAAGTGAAGTTTAGCTGTGAAGACTGTGGCAAAACATTTATTAAAAAACACAATTTAAACACACACATGAGAATCCACACAGGAGAGAAACCCTTCTGTTGTGATGTTTGTGGACATAAATTTACTGATAATCAAATCGAAATAAACAATGAGAATCCACACAAGACAAAAAATCTTATTTTGTGGTCTGAAACAGGACAGAAGCCTTTCTGTTGTGAACTCTGTGGACACAAATGTACTGAAGATAGAAAGTGCCATAAAGAGTGAGGGTGGTAAACAGTCCGCTGTGCTCTCACAGCTTTATCAAGCCCAAATTAAAGACAGGGAACTTCCAGAAGAAAACAATGGAAGAGAATTAATCAAGAATGAAGATCATGATGATAATTCCTACTTCTTAGAGTCTGAAGACACCAAGAAGGAGGAAGAGGATGATGATGTAGAGCTGAAACATTTGTCAGACTCTGGGCTGAAAACCAAAGGCATGGATGGAACTCCTGAGTCAGATGGAGACCTTGTTAGCAAACCAAATTCAGAAATAGGGTCTCCAGGGCTACTGGATATGAAATGTTTTACAGAAAACAAAAATAGTGACTCACAAAGGAAGGTCAAAACAGGAGAGAAATTTAGTTGTGAGGACTGTGGCAAAACATTTATTAAAAAACACAATTTAAACACACACATGAGAATCCACACAGGATATAAATCTTTTTGCTGTCATCTTGTGGACATAGATTTAATGATAAATCAAGTTTAAACAAACACATAAGAATCCACACAGGACAGAACCTTTCTGTTGTGACGTTGTGGAAAAATTTAGCCGAAAAGCACATTTAGACTCTCACATGAGAATCCACACAGGACAGAAATCTTTCTGTTGTGATCTTTGTGGACATAGATTTAGCCAAAAACAACATTTAAACACACACATGTTAATCCACACAAAAACACAGTAAAATCCACGCAGGACAGATTACTTTTTGTTGGACATAGATTTAGCTGTAGATCTAGTTTGAACACACATGACTATTCACACAGGAAAAAATCTGTTTAGTTGTCTAACAGGTATCTAACAAAAGTATTCATACCCCTTGAACATTTCCATATTTTGTCACATCACAACCACAAACAGATTCTTTGGAATTTAATATCAAAGACCAAAACAAAGAGTTATACATTTGTGAAGTAGAAAGAAAATGATACAATTCAAAACATGTTTATATATCAAATACTCAAAAATGCTGCATGTGAGAGATCACTTTTCTCTGAGTGCAACTAATTGCCACTTGCTGTGAAATTTAATGTAAGTAAAAATACAGATGCTTTGTGATGCCTCAGAGTTTGATTTAGAGAATATTGGGGAACAATCAGCATCATGAACTTCAAGGAACACACCAGACACGCCAAGGAGAAAGTTGCGGAGACATTCTGACTTGGACTATAAAAAGATTTCCCAAGTGATGAACAGATCTTGGAGCACTGTTAAATCCATCATCCAAGTAGGACACAACTGCAAACCTCCCAAGACAAGGCTATCCACCGAAATGTTCAGGCTTTACAAGGAGAGCACTGCAAAGATGCAGCCAAGAGGTGCATGGAGACTCTGGACCAAAAGCAGAGATCCACAGCTCAAATGAGGGAATCTGGCCACAGGACAATTATTAGTCATCACTGCACAACAGTGGTATTTATGGAAGAGTAGCAAGAATAAAGCTTTGCTAAAAGAAAACCATAAGAAGCCCCATTTTCATTTTACCAGAAGCCATGTTAGACACAAACATGTGGAAGGAGCTTTGGTCAGACCAGAACAAAACTGAACAAAAATGGCAGCAAAAGATGATTCCACAAAATATTGACTCATGATGGCTGAATATTATTGCACACTGCACTTTTCAGATTTTTATGTGTGAAATCATGTATATTTTTCTTTCAGTTTTACAATTTTATGTTTGTGCTTGTAATGTGACAAAATATGGAAAAGGTCAAAGGGTATGAATACATTTGTAAGATAGTGTAACTGACTGTGAAGTATTTATGCTGGCCTATTTATTTTTAGGGGGTTATTGGGAGAGTTTGTCATTGTCCATTTATCATTCTCATTATATTGATTTTTGTTCTGTCTGTTCTGAGGATTTTTAACTTGGTGTTTGAAAGGAGGAGTTTGAAATGTTGGCAGTAGGCTACAGCCAATTTTGGGGGGAATGTTAGTGGTTTGAAAATAATTCTTTATGGTTGGACTTTGTATTTAAATGTCTGTCTTTTGTTTTTTCAATACATGTCTGTGAGAGAATAAGAAAAGACCTTAAGTCTGTTCAGTGTTTCTTTATTTGATTTGATTAATTTTGAAAAGTGCTGGAAAAGTTACCCTGTGCTTTTTAACAGGAGCTGCTTTAATGTTCTGTCATGTTTATATGGTGATTGGGTAATGTTTGTTATTCCACAATGAAAACTACGTCAGAGAAACGTGTAATGTTATACTGCCTCCTCCTTGCAATGGTTACAGTGTGTTGGCATGTCAAATTACAATACTTCATAGGAAATCCTGGAGATTCCATCAAAGATGCAGAATATAAAAATAATACATAAAACTGTCTGTCTTTCTTCTTGAATGATTATATTTTGTTCTGTTTAGCTTGTTCTTATTATCTGATATTAAAATTTCTTTAATCATAGGGAATAATCTTCTTGTTTTGTTTAGATCTGGTCTCACCTGAAATAAGGAACCTGTTGTTGTTCAGCCAGAGCAGAAAGGGCACAAAATAGGCTTGGGGTAAAGAAAAAACTGCAGGCTGTTATGGAAATGAGATTTTAAATAATTAATTTAAGGAATAGAAACTTGACCACAAAAGATGGAATGAAGATAAAGAAAATGGTGAATAGGTCATGTTTGAGTTATTCCACACATTAAAATCTATATTAATATGTTTATTTTTTATTACTTTCTATTTTTAATTTAGTTAAAACTTATTTTGAGTTTATATTATATTTTGGGGGGTTATTTACATAATAATTGTATTTAAAATGTTTGTTTCTTTGTTTTTGTTATTTACCTTTCTAAGTTAGACAAGAAGACCTGTGGGTCACTTTTCTTGGTTTGACAAACAATCCCCACTACAATTTCTGTGTCCAAAGCTTTTTATTAGCCGATATCAAAATGTTGCCAGGGAAATTTGGATCCAAAAAAATGGCACACAAATGACCTACAAATGCATCCTAAGTAATATCCTAAAACAAGAAAATATAACCGGGGAACAAGCAACTTTTTTCTATCCTTTATTTTATTTGTCAAGCAAACCGATGATTTAATTCCTGGACCAAACCGTCATTTTTCTGCTTAATGTCTGATGACATGATGCCGCTCCTCCTTTCAGCCCATTGAATATTATTATTTAAATAAAATGCAACTGAATATGCCATTGTTTTCATTAAAAAACTTATGGATAAGAATAGATTATGATGGGAATTTCTTGATGCCGCATGTTAAAAGGTAAACAGTGAGAAAGTCTTGCGCTCTTCTGTCCCAGAGATCTAGAAGATGACTTGTCTCTGTCCTGCCCTGCAGCCAAAGCACCAATCAACAATTTCAACCCATCTTTGTCTGATTGAGACAATCGGAACCGCAGCTTTCGAGGTTTGAGAGAGCAGAGTGGGACCAGGCTGGAAGTATCAATGCAGAAATGCTCAGCCTGGCTGAGAAGTCCTGCTGGCCCGGGTCCGGCTCTGGGGTGCAAAAGGGGCTAAAGTCAACAGAACCAGGTTCTGTGTCCATTCTGATGTTTTGTAACTTGGTGATTTAGCTTTGAATGTTTATGGTTTGAACTTTGCAAGGTTGCAAGGTTCAAACTTGCAAAGTTCAAATGCAAGTTTTAACTTTGCATTTCAGTCTGTTGAAAAAACCTAAGTATTTTGTCTTTGTTTATCCAATGCATGTCTGTTAACAGAAAAAAAGAGATTGAATCCAAAATACTTTACACTTTATGTGATTAGATTAACTCTGCAAACTCTCGAAAACGTTATCCTGTGCCTGATAACAGGGAGCTGCTCTAAAGAGGATACTTCATACTTTAAATACTCCCTTTTCACATGTAAATCATTCACTTATGGTCTACATAAAGTAGAACTGCAATTTCTAATTTGTCTGAAGTTAGATCATTATTGACAATATCAGTATCAGTGGCGTCTCAAACACAATGCCTATGTAAGGAGAGGTTCCTGCACTGATATGACAGTCCATTCATCTTTCTGTTCTTCCCTGAAACGGCCATAAGTGCATGGCAAGATACATTTACTCCATATAGAAAAAAAAGGTTAAATTAGCAATTAAAGGAAAAGAAATAGAAATATGGCAAAAGATGGGATGACGATAAAGAGAGAAAAATGTGCAGAATACAAAAATCTGTAATTAAGAACAAAGCAGAAGGGGAGATGTAAGTTAAAAGATTGAGAGATGAATCTGTATTTATAATGAGAAGGAATAGCAAATCAGAATAAGAAAGTACAGATCATGTTTTCATTAAGTGTTTTAAATATTCAACCGAAAGAGGATGAAGGAAAAACTAAAGGAGATAAGGGAAGATACTGGAGTCCAAAATGAATTTCATGAACAAAAGGGAAAGAGGAGGAAATCAGAATAATAAAGTATTATTCTTATTTATACACAATACAAAACTGAATCCAACAGGTGGAGGATATGATGTTACACACTGGTGAACAGTAGGTGGCGGTATGCTCCTCTGACGTGGTCTGCAGTCTTCCAACAAGGAGAAGAAGAAGGAAAACGAAGAAGAAGCAGAGAACAGTTCTGTGCACATTTATAAATATTCTCCTTCCACTTCGTGCGTCCACAAAATAAAGAAAATGGTAAGAATGTGTCTTCTGTTTTCAGTTTGACATTTCCCAGAAGGTGAATCTGACACAGATTTTATTTAACTCCCTTCATTTTTTTCATTTTGAACAAAAAATTATGCCGATTTTCGGCAAAACGGGTTAGTTATATTACCTGTTAGCCAGTAACTACTTTAAATGATGATGATGTTATTGACCATCTAACTAAGACGTGTAATAAGGTGACTGCACTGATGGACAGTAGCAGCTCTGCAACGCAATGTTTGCAAAGGATAGGTAACTGTGTCGGTGCCCGATTAAAAGTACTGCCAATATTACGCAGCCTTTTGCATAGTGCTATTGTATTTTCAGTTTATATAAAATATTTTAAAGAACATATTTTGTTGCTACATATAACATCATGTTGCACGTCTCTGAGCGCATCTCGCTGCAAGAAAACACCGACGATCAGAACCAGTTCAACTTCCTACACGACATTTCCCCTGGCATTTTTCCTCAATGCTCGTATGTTACAGTTTGAATCAGCATACCGTTTCGATCAAGGAACCAACAGAGAAGAGCGAGCAGCCAGAAGCTGCAGTCGACATTTGAGGCTTTCCGTGAGCAGCATGTTTCAGGAGAAACTCACCACCGACCTTCATTTGGCTGTTAATCTAATCAAGTATCACCGCAAAAATCCCAACACGTGTTGTTCACAAAGTACCATGAGCTGCATGGTCAAAACAAATCACACCAGCCTGTAGCAGCTGAACTGTTATGAGCTGCACTTTTCTGTCAGTTTTTGTTTGCTACAGTTGGAATCAGCATGTTTTGGATCAGAAAGAGAAGAGAAAGGCTCAGATGCAGTTGTGATTACTAGTGAAAAAGATTAAGAGGAATTACTATTGTATTAATTTACAATATTATTTAACAACAATAACTTATTGGGACTATAACTATAATCTCACAAGTATTGCAGTTTCTTACTGAACACATCCCAATTCTTACACATTTAATTTACCCCCATAACTGAGTTAGAGGAAACAAACATGTAGAGAGATCAGCTAAACTGCAGCTACGAAGTCAGAGAAACAACAATTTAGAGCGCCGTGTCAAGCTTCCACAGACAAACTAATAACCATCTCTTTGCTCCTTTCTACCTTCATCTCTAAATACAGAGACAAAGAGAAAATAAATCATTGTATGATTTTAGAGTGAAAAAATAAAAAAACACCCATTTAATAAAATAAAAGAATAAAATAATTAGTTAAAAAATTAAACATGAATAACATGTATCATTTAAAAAAGTGAGCTAAAAATTAACAAAGATAAAATAAATGCAATAGAAGTAATTAGCTAAAAAATAAACTAATGAATAAAGCAATAACTCTGGAAATAAAATGCAAAATTAAATGACTGATATTAATTGCTGTTAAAATTGTAAACAAATTCAGCTATATCACACTGGATAGTCAAATAACTAATATACATTTTACATGAATTCTGCAACATTAATTACTTTATCAATACATTAATTTTTAATGGCAATTTTGGCAAGATACATTTCAGCCTTCATCTCCTCCTTCAGTAGCTTTAAATATCACATTTCTCAGCTTTTCTTTCCATCGATGCTGAACTTTGACTGCGCCGCTTCACCTTTCCACAGCCACATTTTTTTGCAAATGTTCAGCAAATATTTAACATCAGTGTAGCAAGCTGACTTTATTGGCTAAGTGTCGATTACCAGATGTTTCTATCATAAATATTTATTATGTTGCCTTTTCTCCATTCATTTGTTTGGCAGTATAATAGTTTAGTTTCCCTGTTTGATGCCAAATGACATGTTATGTTGGTGTTCAGACTGACGCTGGTTGTTGGGAGCCACATTACCTGGCAGATGGGATCCAGTCGGACCTATTGATGCCTACAGACAAGACCTCTGGCAGAGAAGAAGATTCCTGCAACACCTTCTTTATTAAGGCTGGTTCTGGGAATCACGTCCCTCGGTCTGACCGTGTGAACCTGGAGCCCACCGTCATTGGTAAGTCCCAATACATGTGGGAAAGCTACTGAATAAAACAAATATAATCAAGTATTTGAATTTGTTTATTAAAGGGTTAGGGTAGCTAATGTGTTATGTGTGGCTATTTGTTCTCCATTCCTTGCTAGATGAGGTGTGGACATTGGGACCTACCACCAGCCACACTGTGTATTTGCCCTTTATATAAAACCATAAATGTCCCCAGATAAATACTTGACTTGAAGCTGAATAAGCTGAATAAGCTGTTCCTCCTCCAGCAGCTGCCACATTTCAACTCAATCAGTCAATGAGCTAAATTTTTGTTCAGTGTCTCTGACTACCTTCATGAAGTTCTCAGTGGATGTGTCTGCAAATTGCCTGTCCTCCATCTTCATAGAACAAGGGATTTGACTGAAGTTTTACACTCTGGTTCAAAATAATGTGTGGATTTCCTGATGGCAATTCATAGCTGTAGTCATTGGAGGCTAGGGATACATTTTCAAGTATTTATTTCCACAATGTTAATAGTCCAGGCTGCAGTTTAGATCATTTCTAAAGTTCATAATGTGTTTCAATGTTTCCTGCAGATGTTAAGCAGATGCTGATGGTTAAAGAAGAAGATCCAAAAGACCAGAAACCTAATGCGGACCTGCATGACTCAAAGCCCCAACACATAAAGGAGGAAGACGAGGAGGTCTGCATCAGTCTGAGGGGAGAACTGTTCAAAGTGAAGGAGGAGAGAGAAAGTGCCATAAAGAGTGAGGATGATGAACAGTCCCCTCTTCTCTCACAGCTTTACCAAGACCAAATTAAAGACAGAGAACTTCCAGAAGTAAAGAATGAAGGAGAATCCATCAAGACAGAAGATTTTGAAGGTGGTTCCAGGTCCTTCAAGCATGAAGACACCATGAAGGATGAAGAGGAGGATGATGTAAAGCATCCCATCTCTGAGATAAAACACTTGTCAGACTCTGCCCCCCCTCCAGTCACAGTCCATGTCCTTAGTTTCCAATACAGAGCACCTGAGTCAAATGGAGACCTTGTTAGCAAACTAGATTCAGAAGTAGGTAAGAACAAAAATGTTGGCTCACGAAGGAAGGCCCAAAAAGGATGGAAGGTGAACTGTGAAGTCTGTGGCAAAACATTTTTTGAAAAACGGAATTTAAACACTCACATGAGAATCCACACAGGAGAGAAACCTTTCTGTTGTAAAGTATGTGGACATAGATCGTGTCAAAAATCGAGTTTAAACAGACATATGATAATCCACACGGGTCAGAAACCTTTCTGTGATCTCTGTGGACATACATTTAGGCGCAAGTCACATTTAAACACACACATGAATATCCACACCAGACAAAACATAACTCCTTTATGATGACTCACACTGCAGAGCATCAGTTCACTGTGAAATATTAATGTTGTCATTTAAGGCATCAGTCTTCACTTTTAATCTTAAAACATTTAATATCATTTACAGATTTGCTTAGTAACATAACTGATGGTTTCTTAGCAAGTCACTATTTTTTTTCTATCATATTTCATGTGTTGTCCAGACTGAGCTGTAGCAAAGTGTTTCTCCACGGTACAAAAGGCAAAATGTTTGTGTGATGCACAGGATGCCAATCAAGACTGAGTTAAAGGGGACCTATCTTCAGAATCCACTTTGCTTCTCCTTGTGCATTAAGAAACCCATTTTGTCTTTCTTTTTTATTTTTATCCAATCCATGTATATGAATGGATAGGACAAGATCTTAAATCTGTTAAACAATGTATATACTCTGTCTCTCTTTATTTGATTAGATTGACTGGAAAATGTTGGAAACTTTATCCTGTGCCTTTTAACAGGGAGCTGCTTTAATCTTCTGTCATGTTGTTGTGATGATTGGGGGAGGTCGGCAGTATTCCACAATAAAAACTAAAAACAGTGATAGAATTGACTCCTTTCTTTTGCTCTTTCATAACTGAGCAGATTAAGTCTAGACATTAAAATACCCTGGGTCATTCAACATAAGAAATTTTAAATTCATGCTCAGAAACAGAAAAAAAGGAAATTAGCCAAACAACTACCAGAAGCAATAGTAGATATATCATTAAAAAAGAATAAAAATATTAATCTTACATTATAGATAATCATTAAATGCAAAAGTATAATATCAATAAATGTGATCAATGTGAGAAATATAAAACAATAGAGCATGTTAGAATATGAAAAATTTGACAAATGAGAAGCTATATGAGGAGAGTTTGAAGTTTGAGTTTGAAAAAGAACTTAGGTAGCAAACATATGCAAACATAATTAGATTTAAAGAAAACTAAATAGTTTCATAGAATTAGATTGTATATAGTAGTTATAAGCGTGTGTAAATGTGTGGGTAGAATTAAATTCTCATGAACCACAGTCTGTACCAGTAGGTGGCAGTAATGCATTCTGAACGTTACTTGCCAACAACCAATAAAAAACTCGAGGATGAAGAAGGAGGTCTTATAAATATACGCATTTGCACATTTTTGCCTCCATATTGCACGTCCACGACATAAAGAAAATGGTAAGAGCATTTCTGTTTTTTCGAATCGGAAACAAAGCTAATATTTTAACTCCAAATATTATTATGTTCAAAATAAATGTATTTGTTTATTTTGAACATAAAGCCATTTTCAGCAAACGGGTAGCTATATTTCCTGTCAGACAATAATTACTTTAATATTGCAATGATGTTTTTGGTTAACTTGTAATAAACCGTGAAAGACGTGTAATAAGGTAACTAATGGAAAGTATCAGCTCTATGCGCAAATCAATGTTTACAGGGCATAGGTGGCTATGTCGTTGCCTGAATAAAAATACTGCGAACGTACAAATCAGTTTTCTGAATTCCCTACTTCCAATTCAAAGAATATATTTCTGTAGCCACAGATGACAATTAAGTTTAACATCTCTGATGTCCACAGAGCAGCATTCAGTGCCAAGCATCTCCCTGCAAGACCGTAGTTCGACTTGCTACATGCTATTTCCTCTCACATCTGAGTGTACAAGAATAAAACATCTAAAACGGAAAGGATGCATAAACGGCAGCAATAATGTAAGCTGAAGTGCATATTTTAGGTTTTCTGCGATCACAATACTTTAGGAAAAATATTTCTATCATTTGGTTTTAAGCGATCTAGTCTGGCCGTCATTGTCCTAAGATCCCGAGGCTACCACTGGATCCCGTGATGTTAGTACCAGCAATGTGATCTGCATGACCAGAACAAATCACACCAGCCTGTAACAGCTCAAAGTCATTAGCTGCACTTTCTCGTAATGTTTGTACGTTGCTGTTGGAATCAGCATATCTTTTTGATCACGGAACCAAAAGAGAAGAGAGAATCCCAGATTATCAGTAATTAATGTCTGCAGCTATAGGACAACAATATCTACAATTAACCTCACATGCAGTCGATTTCTTACTGAGTATCTAAAGAAACAACCAGGTAGAGAAAGCAGCTAAAATGACAATTAGGAAGTTAGAGAACGACAACAAATTAGAGCTTAGTGTCAACCTCTCTCAATCAATCTCCTTTATTTATCTGTAAACAAATGGACAAAGGAGAAAAGGTTCAAATAAAAAAATATTAGAAGACAAAATAAACCAATGTATCATTTAAAAAAGAGACATAAAAAATTAACACAGGTAAAATAAATGCAGTAGAAGTAATTGGCTAAAAAAATAAACTAATGGATAAAACAATAAGACTGGAAATAAAATGATAAATTAGTTATATTGTTAAATATACACATTAAACAGTCAAACAACTTAAATTTTTTAGATGGTTTATAACATTAATTACTTTATCAAGCCATTTATTTATTTTCATGATCAATTTTGAAGTGGAAAAGATACATTTCCACTTCATGCTGCATTTACTCGTCTTCAGTAGCTTTAAATATCACATTTCTTCATTCTTCAATTTATTGGCTAAGGGTTGATTACAATGCCTCTATAGTAATTATGTGATTCTTTGCCTTTTTTTGACTAATGTAATGGTCTAGTTTCCCTCTTTGATGCTAAATGACATGTTTTAATGATGCTCAGACTGATGCTGGCTGTTGGGGGCCGGATTGCCTGGAAAACGGCATCCAGTCAGATATATTGATGCCTAGAGACAAAACCTCTGGAAGAGGAAATTCCTCCACTGAGATCGGTTCTGGAAATCGCATCCCTCAGGCAGTCTGCATGAAGCTGGAGCCCACCGTCATTGGTACGTCTCACCACATGTGGTAAAGTACTGAATAAAGCAAATGTAATCAAGTATTTGAATTTGTTTATTAAAGTCAATATTATGTGGGGCTATTTGTTCTCCATCCCTTGCAAGATGATGAGGTGCACACTAGACACTACCATCACTTACACTATTATGTTAGCTCTTTATGGACAAGCATAAATGTCCCCACATAAATCCTTGATTTGGAATAACAAATCCAAGCAGTCAGAGATGTGACTGAAGTTTCCACTGCGGTCCAAAAATAACTTTTGAATATCAAAGATAGCTTTGATAACTTGTTTCAATGTTTCCTGCAGATGTTAAGCAAATGCTGGTGGTTAAAGAAGAAGACCTAGAAGATGAAAATCCTAGTTCTGATCTGCATGACCCAAAACTCTACCACATAAAGAAGGAAGATGAGGATGTCTGTATCAGCCGGGGGGGAGAGCTGCACAAAGTGAAGGAGGAGTTTAAAGGTGGCATAAAGACTGAGGATGATGAACAGTCTCCTCTGCTCTCACAGCTTTATCAAGACCAAATCAAAGACAGAGAACCTCCAGAAGAAAACAATGGAGAATCCATCAGGATAGAAGATCATGGAGATGGTTCCAACTCCTTAGAGTCTGAAGACACCGAAAGGGATGAAGAGAATGATGATGATGTAAATCACCCAGTCTCTGAAATGAAAGACTTGTCAAACTCTGGACTGAAAACTGAGGACATGGACAATGACTGGAAGGAGAGCAGAGCTCCTGAGTCAGATGGGAACCTAGTTAACAAACCAGATTCAGAAATAGAGTCTCCAAGCTCACTGGATATTAAGAAATGTTTTACAAAGAACAAAAATGTTAATCCACGAAGGAAGGTACAGACAGGAGAGGAGTTCAACTGTGAAAACTGTGGCAAAACGTTTTTTGGAAAAGGAATTTTGCACACATGAGAATCAACAGGAGAAAAACCTTTCTGTTGTGATGTTTGTGGAACAGATTTAGCATAAATCATTTAAACACACACATGAGAATCCACACAGGACAGAAACCTTTCTGTTGTGATCTCTGGGAAGATTTGTGGACAAGATTTCTGACTTAAACTGCACAGCTCCAGTTGGTTGTGAAATATTTATTTGTTGGCATTCAAGGCAACAGTCTCCACTTTTAATCTTAAAAGATTTATGTAAGTAACAGATTTGTTTAGTTGTCTGACTGGTAGTTTATTAGCTAATTAATCTGTTGCTTAGATTGAACTGTAGCTCAGCTGCATTCTGAGTACATGTGTGTCTCCACAGCACTAAAACTGAATTGTTTGTGTGATGCCCCAAGATGTCAATGCCAACATTGCTAATATCAAAATTGAGTAGCCCATCTAGTTTGTGAATTGGAGACCAACTGGTTTTAAAAGGATTATGAAGATAAAAAGGGGTTGATAAGATGGTACTTGTTTGTCTATGAATAGGAAAAAATACTAAATTTGTTCAGTAAGAATGTAATTACACTCCTGCTTTACATACTACATTAACTCTATACAGTGTTTAAAAAGACTGTTTATACTGTAATTTCTTTAAAAGTTATTCTGTGCTTGTCAACAGGGACCTACTGTAATACTCTGCAGTGTTTATATGGTCGTTTAGAAATATTTGATGTGTTTTATTCAACAATTTAAAAACAAAATGAGTATTCAATTATGAACTGAGCAAATTAAAATGATTGAAATCTTCACAAAGAGAAACTGTTTTTTCATTTGTTCAATGTTTCTCAGGCCTGGTCTTACGGGCTGGTTCCCACCAATTGATGAAATATTTATTAGGTTTAGGTAACTTTATGATCTGTACATGATTAATCAGCTGACCTTAACATCAACACAACAAACTCACTTGGGAAAGCATACGGTATTCTTTCTTTTTTCAGGTAAAACTGTAAGTGTGACTCTTCCCACAGACATTAATATCAGTTAAATACTGGGGATCCAGGAGGCCTGAGAGCTGCAGGCTGTTCTGTTTTACCTGGATGAGATGCTGGAGGTCTTTTCTTTCTTGATGGGAACTGGGCTGAGCCTTTACTGCCGACGGTTAGATGTCAGAAAGAGGATGGTGGAATAGATGAGTCACACTGAACTCTCACCACGAACAAATAGTTTGCTGTTTGTTAAATTATTGTTTTAAAGAAATATTCTCATGAAAATATGGGAATGTCTGAAACAATATTTAGTATTCGTTTTTTAAACTAGTAAACTGAAAAACCTAATCTTTAGCACCTTGTTAGAAGTGATGATTGTTGACATAAATATTTGCATTATATCAAAGTGTAATACTGCCCCCTAGTGGTGATGGTCAGTGTGTTCACATGTCAAATTATTACATTTTCATGGGAAATTCAGAAAATGCTTCAAAGATACTTAAAATAAAATTAATACAAAATCATACACAACTATTTTTTATGTATGAGAACAAATATACAAAAAATAAAATAGTGCACCAAATATGTCTCTGGGTTTCTTATATGTATGTTTTTAATATTTTCATCTTAAAGTGGAAATTCAACCATTTGAGTTTTTCCCAAGATTGTTTTCTGGGTGATCTAAAATCTAAAACAATGGCACACCATTGTTTAGTTGGCACATACACAGTGAAAGAGTTACCATTTGGGCTACATTTCCTCCCACTTATATTTAAAAGGATCAGCAAAGTAACTAAAAAATGGATCCAAAATGCAAGCAATTGAGAAGGAAATTACTTTATTTGTTCTGGCGTAAGTTCTAGGGCTCCTTACTGTTTTGGCTTGTATGTAATTGATCTCAGAAGTTGTTACACCCATCAGAGGAGGACACCTTAAAAAATACTTTATGTTCATTTTGCATTCAGGTTACTCTTTGTCCAAGGTACCAGTGCTGCTTCAGATGCTACAACGACTTCACAAACTCCCTGCAGAGTGGACATGAAAGAAAACATTGTTCATTTTATGGAAATGAAAAATCAGATCAATTTTAAAATGCAGTACATCCTCTTTCTAGGTTTATAATAAGAGCACATAACTTTTCTGGTTATTAAATGGTTCTAAAATTACATAAAACCACAAGAGTTTAAAATGACATAACAAATGTGTGCAATTCACTCTGTGTAAAAACAGTAGAGCTTTGTTAGAGAAAATTACATAACAGCGTCATGAAGACCAACAAATACAGCAGGCAGGTCAGGGAGAAAGTTGTAGAGCCTTTTAAAACAGGGTTAGGTCCTAAAACAATATCTCAAAGTTTGAACATGTCTCAGAGCTCTGCTCAATCCATTATCTGAACATGGAGAGAGGACAGATGAACTCCAGGCCTACCAAGGCATGGATGTTTTCCAAAACTGAAACTGGAAAAAAGAGCCATTATGATTCTGGTGGCTAGGTTTGGCATTTATGTTCCCTTTGCAAAACTGATTATATAAACTGGGGGCTCGTCCAGGATTTTAGAACAATTGGTTGCTCTTTGCTTTTGTATTATGGTAACAATTGGGGGCTCGTCCGGGAAGCATTCATCAGAAAAGCAGTCAAGAGGTAATTGTAATTCCAAAGTAGCTGATGAGAATCTGTCAACATGACAGCTATTTGTTGGGCACTCCACAAATCTGGCCTTCAAGGAGGAGTGAGGAAGAATGCTACAGTTGAAATAAAACTATAAGAAATCCTGTTTGCAATTTGCACCATGCCATGTAGGAGCAACAGCAAACATACTCTGCACAGACAAGACCCAAATTGAACAACATTCTAAACTTTATGTTTGACTCCCACTGCACACTCTGAACACCAAGTTCACAGTGAAACATGGTGGTGGCAGCATCATTTTGTTGGGAGCATTTTCTTCAACAGAGACAGGGAAGCCAGTCAAAGTTGATGGGAAGATGGATGGAGTTAAATACGGGACAATCCTAGTACAAAACCTGTTAGGGACGGCAAAACACTTGAAATGAGTCCCGAAATACAGACATTGTGATGACAGATGAATGCTGCTGCAGAAGAGCGGACAACATTTTAGTCTCTAGATGTGCTTAGCTAGCAGAGATACAGTGCACTCCATGCTTGGAAAACATGAGGTCATCAACTGACAATGATCTTAACAATCAGTGGCAAATCTGCAACAAACTGAATACAAAGGAAAGACAGAATGTGTTTCAGTGGCTCCTTGATAGCCCAGCTCTCAGCCTGAACTGCTTCATGTTATTGCTCCTAAAGATGACGTGCAAGAACATGGGGTATACTTAGTTTTTACACATAGAAATTTCCATCCTGGCTTCGTTTGTATGAAAGACAATGACTAATTGGGACTCTTGTGAGCTTTAGTACAAATTTGAAATTAGAACCTGGTAAAAATCTGAACATTTTATTTTGTCCTGTTATGAAACCAGGAACTTAAAGAGTGTTTTCTGTTTAAAATAAAGTATTCTCACTAAGCAAATATCTGACAAATGTTTCTCACTTTAGGATGCCAGGCAGCTTTGGATCCTGATATAAGCCGCTGTGCAGATACCTCAGAGAACCGTCAAATGTCACAAGCTTGACTCTGTCTTTACTTTGGGCCTTTGCAGCAACCTCATAGGTCTGAAAACAACAAAACAAGTCCATTATAGTCATTACTGCAAATACTCCTTCAGGTTAGAGTAATAAAAAGCAGTACCTGACGAGCAATCTTAATGGGAACTATGTGATCATCCTCTGAATGAAGGAACAGTATCGGACTTTTCATTTTCTTCAAACTGTGGAATATGATTAAGAACAGCATTAACAGAAAATCCTCTTCTTATGATATTTCCCAGTAATAACTAACTCACTTGTGTTCTGTGGGAAAGACGGGCATTTTTGCTTCCCATAGGAAACTGAACAAGCGCTTAATGCCTGGAATTCTCCAGTAATACTTTAAACACAGAAATAAACAAAGTTGTTAGCAACAAAACAACACATGCACCGATGTGAAAAAATGCTTGGTTAGCATAGCGTACCCAGGTGAAAATGTTATACGGGATATGCTGCTTATCAGTATTAAATGCTCCTTCCAGGATCACACCATCAAAAACAACACCTAAACAGGAAAGAAGAAATTAGCATTCAGACTGTAGTATCTGCGTTTGCTGGAGGTCAGAGGTCATAAAACGTACCTTCCTCAAGCAGTTTGACTGCAGTGTTAGAGGCCACCCTACACAGAAACACAGGCTTTTGTTTGTCCAGTTTTCACCACCTTAGTCAAGCTTAAAGCTTTTTCTGATATGTGATACAATTGAAATCATATATTGCCACACATGGTGAGAAACATGAAACATATGAACCTTTTTCTATCAATGTCTGGCTTTAAATCAGACAAAACAGCCAAGACAAATCTGGTTTACTTATGGGTCCAATTTCTATCTGTCTGACGGTGAAATGATCAGCTGTGTTAACAGCTTGGAAATGAAATCATACTGCTAAACAGGCATTATGTTAAATTAATATTTTACGTCTTTGACTTCTTTTTTAAACGTTGATGAAAAAATCTGAAGCCCATCAGTCATTTTGACAGATTATAAATCGCACACCTATCCAACTGGTGCAGCCGTGAAGACATTTCAGCTTTACGCATAGAGATAACCAAATCAATCAAAAAGAGATTCCCATTAGAGCACAATCTGAGATCTGTTTAATGTGTCTCGCTATCTGGGAATGACAAATGTGTTGAAAGTTACGGGGGACATAAACTGGTGCAGCATAAATGTGCTTTTCAATAATATTCTAATTTATTGAATGGGAAACATCTAATATTACTAAATTAGTTACAAAGTAGGTCAAGTACAAAAGAAGCTAAATGTTTTGGAATGACCATCACAAATCACAAATCTGACTGTTTCTGAGAAATGGGCTGAAATCAGAGAAAACTGAGGTTAGAAGATAAACGTTTAAACAGAACATTTTGTTGACTAAATTTTTACTACCCTTTAACAAATGTAAATAATTTTAATAAATATAAATAATTTTAAAAAGCATGAAGAAGTGCAGTAGTGTTCAAAATGGTGGATATAAAAATGCTAATGGCTTGTATAAGTGCCAGTGTGTTTTTAGCTGACCCCGTGCCCAGAGAGTGTCCCCAGATGACCACCAGGCTGTCCCCGCTGCGCGCTTTGACCCAGTTGTACACGTGCACGGCGTCTGTGGTCAGGCCGGATTCAGATGGCTCTCCGGTGGAGTCTCCAAAACCTGCCAAGGGTTTTCACATCAGCTCCTGCTCACTCACACAACCCCAGAGACGCTGCGCTTCCCCACCACTAGATGGCAGTACTGTGATTCAGAGGGAGACCTGCTCCCTCCACTGACCTGAGGTTGAACTGCTGGCTTTTTGTCTGCTTCACAGCAAGCAACTCATTAAGAACAACTACACTGGTCTACAGGGATCACATGGCTTCAGAGAGGGAACAATTAAAGCGAAATGCTGTGGATCTGGGTGGAGAGACATGAATCCATATAAAGCTCCTACCTCTGTAGTCAGGCACCACCACATGGTAATCCAGCGCACTCAGTAGCTGTTGAGACAGTGCAAATTATTATTATTATCTAGAATCATAAACCAAACTGTCATATCAATGGCTAAAAGATGAATTAATTATTGTTGGTGATTACTCACTTTTGCCACTCCAACTCGGTGTGGAGTCAGCCTGTGGAAATTCATTAGCAAACAAATTAATAAAAAAATAAAATACGTGTGACAGTTTCTCCCTTCACATGCTAATTATTATAAAGAGCTGCATCTCAAACAATAGAACATTACTGACAAATAAAAATCAGCTAAATTTAAAGTGCTTTGTAACCCTTTTCTTGCATTTTGAAATAACTCACAAATTGAAGAAACGTCTGTATCCTAGAGATTATCTGTTTCTATCTGTTGATTATTATGTATGTGATGCTAAACTCTGTGTTTTATCGAGTCCCCAGTGAGAGCAGCCATCCAACAGGAACATTTAGAGAAATTCATGCTGACAGGCTTTATGGAGATGCTGGGTTTATGTCCCAGCATCTCCATAAAGAGAGGTAGCAGCAGGATTTGCCAAAGGTAGTAAAAGCCAGATCAATGATCGATGGTCCTGCTGTGCTTGACTGAACCTCACAGAGAATATATAGAGGATTGCAATGCCACTAATTCCTGTTGTCACCATGACCTCCTGTAAAATGATGATATTTATTGTTTTATAAGTATATAATGTCATTATTACTTAATGACATTGAGAGAAGCTGAACTCTTTCATTCACTGTAATGAAAGAGTTCAGCTATACTATAATGTGAATTACTTTCACATTATAGTGAAAGTAAACAAAGACAAATGCCTTAACTGATCACTTCTGTGTTAAACGGGTCTAAATTAGGGACGATTTGAAAATTTGGATGGATATCGACATTCAATATTAATATTTATGTTATGTCATGGCCAATAACCAACATTTAACAACTACTTCTCTGCTTCAGTTAAACTACCCACAATCCTGTGCTGCATCACTATCGCTGTCACATGACCAAACGGTATCGATAAATGTACTGAAGGAAGATCAGCACCACTTCAACGCATCAAGTAAAAGTAAATAGTAGCCGTTCAAGAAATTACTCAAGTAAAAAAGTATTTGGTAAAAAGTCTGCTCAAGCACTGAGTAGCTGATCAAATTATTAATCACTTAATATTTAAAAATTACACCATCAGATGGACCAAAATATAAAGATATAAAGTGGAAATTTTGATATTTTAGGGACGGAAATGACAATAATTCATGTAAATAATAAAAAATAACAAAATCAGGCAAAATAAAAATTTTCCAAATTTGTTTTTTCAATGAAAATCTTATGAAATTGTAAATACCGATATGTTGTGCATCCCAAGTCTCAATGAGTTTCACATTTTAGTTTAAATTACAAATAAACATTGATATAATAAAACATTGTGAATCACATGTGAATGTATAAATGATCCTGCCTTGATCCTGTGTTTCCATGCAGATATATAAAAACCGGATTTCCATCATTCAGTGTGTTCTGGTACCACAACAGGTCTTTCCCCTGAGCTTCTTTCCACCGACTTTCAGGAACCGTATGCCTGGAAAAAACACATCTTCATCAACAAACACTCATTTTTTCCAGAGCTGCAAGTTTTTAATCTGAAAGAAAAAGCAACAACCCAGCATCTGCTCACCATACACCCAGGGAAATCCCCTCCTCTGATGTTAAGTACATGTTGATGGTGTGATTGAGGGAGAAATCAGCAGGCCGGCTCAGATCCTGAAAGAACGGCACGCTCACTGCAGAGAGAGGAGGGCAGCCGTTGTTCTAGAGCTGGAAGATTTAAGATGCTCGATATGGCAGACAGGATCCTTACTCACGTCGATAGGTGTGAATAATGTCCTGAATCAATGCAGGGATTATTTTATATGTGACAGGCACCAGGATGCAGACAGCAACAGCAGCCAGTAATCCCCTTTTTAACCACCGGGGGGAGCTGTAATCAGAAGACACTTATTTTACTCATGGAGACGTTGGATAACTTTATAAATCTCATATTTATCTGCTCCTTCAGTTTATCAGTGAACAAGAGTATATTTTAACACAGCTCTCTTGGGATTTATAGCATTTTAATCTGGGGCTTTTTCTGGACAATCAGAACTGTTACAATGTTTTCTAAATGATAAAAATAGTCCCAGAAGTTACTGTGATAAATGATAATATTGTGCACAGGTCATTTTTAAGAAATGTAATAATTACAGGAGAAGAAAATAATTACGTATATGAAAATTATTGAGCTTGTTTTAATTTATTATGAGATTCATTGATTTATTGCTTATTGTTGTATGCTTAATCGGAGCATCGTAATTGTTTCCATTTCAGTCACTTTGTTGTAGAGTTCTGCTGTTTTGGGGATAATTTTCCTGCTAATTATCCTTGTTACATTTTTATTTAAAAATTGACCAAATATCAAATTGGAAAAACATTCATCAACCATTTGAAATATACACATCTGGTACATCCAGCATGTGAAGCGTTTCACATTCACACAGAGGACGCTCTTAGACGGAGGACTTTGTGTCATCTACCTGCAAAAGAATCCCAAATCATCATTCTTCCACTGCCGTACTTAACAGTTGGTATGAGGTGTTTGTGGTGATGTGCTTTAGTTGCTGTGCATTTCAGCGAAACCTAAAATGCAAATTATCTCAAGGCATTTACCAAAAAAAGTAAATTTAATCCAACACATTGCTATTGATCCTAGTTCTTAAAACAATTGTTCTGTTTATTATTCAAATTAGCTTAAAAAGTTTCTACATAAGGAACTCCAGCAGATGGAATCGAATCATCGACCTCCAGCTTTCACTCCTCCTTGACGTTGTGACATTAGACAAAGGCTACAGGGTGAAAGAGCCATAATGCTCAGCCAATAGCTTTGTCTATATCACTGCTATCCAAAATGTGGAGGGTGCCTCCATTAGGGGGCGCCAGAGGTGTTCAGGCAGGGTGCAACCCCAGGAAAGAAAAAATGAAGTAACTGGACATTTCGTGAACTTCATCAAAACTGTGCTGAAGACAAAATTTTTAGAATTTTAGTATCTGAAAAGAGAGAGAGTCTGGGCCAAGCAAAGTAAAAAAAAAAAACTAAGAATACAAGAAGAAACTATGACCAGGGATATTCAAAGTTGGGATCTTCATGGATTGGATCTGAAGACGCTCCAGTGCCGCGGTGTTGTTTGCGAAGCCCCAGAATGTTTTTGAAGGAGGGCAAGTTCACCCAAACCTGGGAAACTCCTGGTGTGAGAGAGAGAGACGGGTTAAACGCTGACAGACAGGACCGAGCGCATGATCAGACCAGGTCAGAGCACAGAGTTCAAATCTGAAAGGACGTCGTCCCTCAAGTCTTCAAGTTAATTTACAAACACCTGGTTGCTTTATAAAATCTATTTACGACGGCTGACTGCAGCTTTGTGGACTTTGAATAGTAAATAAATAATTTCCAAAGGCAAGAGTTGCATGTCTAATGTCACTGCTGATAACTGGTTGACTTGGTATTGTGGTGTTAACACACACCTGGTGCTGCCCCCTGAGGCAGCCTGAGAGCACTACACCACATCGCCACCCATTGATCACTAACTAGAAACTCATTTAGAGTTGTTGTCTGCAAGGGCAACAAAACTGGAAACACAGTGCAGAGACTTTAACCCACCAATGCTGCCGCCTGCAGCACCGTTCTGCTGAGGGACTCTGGTGCGTTCGGATGCAGACTCTGAGCTGCTACACACCAGTTTAGCTGATCGGTTTGCAGCGATCAGAAGAGACGAGCGGCTGTGACTGAAGCAAGTCCTGACTCCCCAGAGGCGACAAAAGAAAGAAGAACAGGCTCCAGACTACAACCAATTAAAGGACAATACATCCCTTCAATCCCTCCATTAACGCACTAATCAGCCAGCAGAGCCCTTTAGCTGAAGAACGATCTCTTTACCGCGCTCAAGGGAAACACACCGGCGGCCATTCATTCCAAAATCCAATAGGCTGCCATGAGTTAACTCTGTGCTTCATTATTAATCTCTATATCTTTGTTAAATATCTCCAAAAGCACGAAAACATGAAAAGTGCAATAGGGTTAGGTGAAAAAGTGTCCTCATTTGACTTCCCTGCAGTTTTTCTGAAGAGACTTTCATGCTGGGTGTCTGAAGGTGAATTCATCACATGGATCTGTGAAAACGAACCGACTGCAAAGCTACTCAGGCTCCAGTTGTGGTTCATTTAAACTGGACAAAACTATGGAAGCACCAATTTACTGGATTCACTTCTAATACCGAAACAGACATTTGAGGTATAGAATCAGTCCACCTTACAAGAAACCAAAGCAGAATTGACTTAAAACGTTTCTTTTATCAAACACAGACATAAATGTATTGATAACTCTGCTTCAGTACAGAACATTTAAATACACCAGCAGCTTCACAAGGTGGTCAAACATCTAAAAACAACAACTTCAATTTGTTCAGTCAGTTCAATTAGGAGTCACATGAAAAATATATAACAAAGAAAACTGACAAAAACAATGTAAAAATAAATGGCAACAAACTTCTTTTAAATGGATAAGAAAGAGAAATTAGGAATTCTAAATATAAAGTGAAACTATAATGCAGTTTCAAAGAGAACGATGTTCTGCATCACATCCAAACTGGACCTGAAGCAGCTGAATCAAGCTAACATGAAGCCTCTGGTTCCTAATAAACCATCCAACCTAATAAACATTGAAGATGTGTGTTGTTTGATCTGGCCACAGAAAAATAAAACTAAATAAATCATTAAAATTAAAAGACATTCACGCCATTGATTTGAAGATATACATTCTGAGCTGGATGTAGCTGTGGCTAAAGGTTAGAGGAGGAATTAGTTCAGAGTTACGATAAAGAACTCAGATACAAAGGGCAAGATAATGCATCATGTCAGTCAGTTACTACATAGTAAAGCACTGTGTGTGCGTGAGTGTGAGTGGGGGGAGGTGGGTGGGGGGGGGTGTGCGAGTGTGTGGGGGTGTGGCGTAAGTGTGCGTGTGTTTGTGGGGGTGTGCATGCGTGTGTGTGTGTGTGTGTGTGTTAGAAGGACCTCAGTGACTCTGAATCCTCATTATCCAGCAGGAATGAAAACAATGCCATGGTTTTGCAGCAATATTTATCACTACAAGCCAAACCTCCAGTTTCTTCATTAGTTGATGCTCATTAAGAACATTTTATTGTGCTGATACAAGCTCACAACTTCCTGTTTGCTAAAAGAATTAAATGAGCCCAATGTGATTAACAACAAACTCAGAATATTAAGAAAAACTACTGCTGCTACTTGCTAATTTAATTTATTACAGAATGTTTTTTTTTTTTTGGCTGAATTAAATGTAGTTTAAGCAAAAAATCTGAACGTCTGCTTTCACTGCTGCCCTGTAAAGCTTTGTTGCAATTTATGCCCTTTTAGTCACATTGCAGCAAAAATGTTTTGAGATTTATGTAATTTACCAACATGAAGTGATGAATAATTGTGCAAGAAAAATTATACATGATTTTACATTTCTTTTACAATAAAAATCTAAAAAGGTAGACAAATAATCTGGGAAAAAAAACAAAAACCTTGTGGCCCTACTGCCATGTGCAGAAACAGACCGCTCAGTCAGGAACAACCAATCAAACCAATCAGTCAGGAGGATCTTAGTGCAATTTAAAAATGACAAAAAATATTTTTTAAAAGTGGCTCTCATCTGTTGTGCAATGGCATACTAGGGCAAGGCTACAATATTTATGAGAATATAGTCACGTTATTAGCATTAGCAAACAATAGTAATCGTTTTTAATGTTGGAAGTTCTCCTAATGCTTCCTAAGAATTTATTCAGGACATTTTACTATTTAAAAAGTATATTTCATTATTTAATGCCAAATTTATTGACAGATTTTTTTATTTTATCATCAGTTCACATTTAATTATCTAATGTAACAGTTATTCATTGTTTTTTTCCTATCTTGGCCCTCCATGAACTTCAGCGGTCACATAGTTATGATTCAGAAAACAATGTGTCGACCCTCCAGCTGTTGTCTCGTGACCCCCTGGGGAGTCCGGACCCCCACTTTGGGAACCCCTGCTTCACATGACTGAGGACAAACTGGAAATAAAAATTCCTCCGGCTTGTTTTTAACTATGATCTCAGGATTTGATGGAGAGCACAGCATGACGGATAGTTTCCCTGCAGACAGATTCTCCCACCTGAGCGGTGAATCTCTGCTGCTCCTCCAGAGTGAGTGCAGTTATGACAGCATTCTGAACACAGGGACTCTTGTCAAAAAGGTGCCAACTTTGCCTGCAGGCTTCAACTATTTGAAGAAGTTTTTCATCCATTTCACTTTTATGCGCTAATTTTGTGTCCAGTTATCGCATAAAAAAGGAGAAAATAACGCTGTGAAGAGGTTTTAGCGCCTGCAGAGCTTCATATAACTGCGCAGACAGATACACTTGATCTGAAAACAGAATAACTTTGTTGCACTTTCAGAGCCGCTCCAGTGACTCACCGAGTCCCCTCTTTCCTCCGACCGCCAGCCGCCGGCCTGTGCTTCCTGTCCGGGGACGACTCGTCGCGTTTCACGTTTCTCCTTTTCATCGTTGAGCTGCAGTAATTCTTCCCACTGAGTGTTTTCAACAGTCTGGTCTGGCCATTGCACTTTGACCGACTCCAGATTTGATCAGAGGATTTTATTAAACACCAGGAAAAGGGGGAAGGGAGGAGCCAGGTTTTTAAGGTGGCACCGCTTCTTTAATGGGAAATGTGCAGGACACACTGCTAATGCTCGTGTGGCTACCTTAAACGAATTACATCATCTAAAAGTTAAAGGAAATAGAGCATTAGTTAAATAAAAGAAAACATTTAAGTAAAAGGATTAATCAAATGTATTTTTTATGGAGAAATTATGTAGATCGATTTGGGATTAAATATTAAACGGCCTTAAAAAAACAAAAGCAGGTAAAAAAAATTCTTATAATAAACCCTGTTGCGGAACAAAATCATAACAAACCTTGTTTTCTTTCTTACAATAATATAGGGACATATTTTACTTTATCCCTATTTTATTTCCTTTGTTTTTTTTTTATGTATGAGTCTCAAAACCTAAGTCAAATCCCTTGCTTGTGAACAGATTCTTGGCCAATTGAGCTGATTGTGAAAGGAGGAAACAATCAATGAGTTACTAGAGCGTTTTTCTGATTATGTAAATCAAAGTGCAACAAGAGGAAATGTTTGTTTTATGAGATAACAGCGACACAGTAAAACAGTCCTGGGATCAAACCCAGGGTGGGATTTCCTGCAGGTTTCTTTCTCCTGTGTGATTGTTGGTTCTCTGCAGGACGGTGCTGCAGCTTCCTCACACACTGCAGAAACCTGCATGTTACCTGTGTCCAGTGGTGAATCAGAGCCCCGTCTGTGATGTTTCAGAACAGAACATGAAGTTAATATCAAACTGAAGGAAAAGGATTCAAAGATCAAAGGCTCTTGAGTTAAATGACAGCAAGTGGTTTATTTAAATGTGTTTGCAGCCCTGGTACAGAATATTTCTGAAAATTTCAGTCTTTCATTTAAAAACATTTATTGTAGGTAGAAAAAACACCAAGCCAAGGAAAAAAGGTTTTTAACAAAATCATTTGGCAGATGTGTGGGTAACCACCACATTATTTTGAAATTCTGATTTATTCTTTACTTTTTAAATTGACCAGAATCTTGGAACTTCTGCTCACAGAGGATTACAGGGGAAGACCAAGCACTCTTAGATTAACAAAAAGTTCCTGTCCGTCTGTTAACGAGATACACTGCAAAAACACGAAATCTTATTTCTGGTGTAGTTTCCAATTAAAATAAGATAAAAAATAACTGATTTAAAGTTATATCTCATTTTCAGTGAGATATAGGAGCTGCTTTTAAGTCAGTAATTCTTGATTTTTAAAAAGAACTGGTAAATAATTTCACGTATAACTTGGGAAAATGTCATCGTATGGAAATAATCTACCGATGGAACCAGAACCTTTTCATCAATATTGAGGAATTACTGACTGTTATGGTCTGGCTCTGAAACCATAACAAATGAAAGGGAAGCAACGCATAGGATAACTTAAAAGTGAGTTTATTTGACCAAAAACATAACTGGCTGGAGAGGAGAGGGAGAAAAGAAAGAGTGAGAGAGCCAGAGAGCAGGGAGATCAGGAGAGAGCAGCAAGAACAGGAAGAACTGGGGAGAGCAGGAGAGAATGGGCTTCTTAAGGTGGAGCTCATGTCATTGTGGAGCTGACTCCACTTCCAATCAGCACCAATTCCTAACAGGGATGGTAGAAACCCAGAGGACAGGCCTTGGGGCCGTAACATGACATAAAACAAGCTCCTACATCTTCCTGAAACGTGACTCATGATTTACTTTACTGAAGTATTTGAACTAGGCGAAAAATTCTTTGTAGGATTGTGTGTTTTTGCAGTGTGGGATAAACAGAGGCTGTTACAGACGACCAGTTCAATAATTGTGCGGCTCGGTCCGGATGAGAGACCCAACAGAGAGGACGTTAACTTCGGCACAGCCCTCAGGATTCTGGTGGCTCAGGTACACACCAAAGGTCACCTAAAGTTCACAAAATGAAACTTATTAGACAATATTTTCAAGCACGGAGGCGACTGTGACTCTTTGGACCCACCTTCCGGGTCCGGTAGGCAGACAGGCTGATGAGCGGCTCTTTGCTTTTGGTCCCGGTGTCCTGGTCTACTCCAATCATCTGGCACCTCCCGCAGCGACCTGCGACCTTTTGGTTGACCACACAGAGAAGTTAATTTCACTCGTGCTGCCACCAGGTGTTCTGGAAAATCTCTGCTCACCGTGAACCGTGTGTCGCCAATAATCAAGTGTGACCAATTATCCT
Source organism: Phalloptychus januarius (assembly GCA_902982915.1). Lineage (NCBI taxonomy): Eukaryota > Metazoa > Chordata > Actinopteri > Cyprinodontiformes > Poeciliidae > Phalloptychus > Phalloptychus januarius. The sequence continues at coordinate 1,939,651 of CADWAE010000242.1, read as the reverse complement.
CCTCAAAGGGTTCTGCTCCAGCGATGACTAAATTGGCGCGGAAGCGGCTGATGACGCTCTGCGTGTCGAGGAGCTGACGGCCCTCACAGCCGTCCTGCCTGCACAGCGGAGCGTGTGTGGAAATTACAAGCTATTTTTCCCCGCGTTGCATCAAAAGAGCCACTGTAATGTAAATGTGCGGACGTCAATGCGTCCCGGAGCGACGAATAAAGGGCTGCGTGTTCCAACCTGCTGCTCATTAGATCCTGAATGAGCGCCACGCTGGCACGGTTGATCATGAGATACTGAGCTTCGTTCACCAGGGAGAGGAGCGGGGAGTCTGCGGCTACAGAAGAAAGACTTTATATCACCCCGAAGATTTGCTTCATTTCAGGAACAACATTCTGCAAACTCCACTGGTAAAAATGAAATCCTACACTGATTAGAGGATACAAAGTGATTTGAGTAAATTCATCAATGCTGATCAAATGTTTACTGGGAAAATATAATATGAGAAGCAATTATGAGTGAGACAGAAACATCTGTCATGATCATGTTTCCCCTCCAGCAACAAAGAGCTCTGCTATCTTTTCACATTTTGTCACATTACAACACAAAAGATAATGCAGGATTTCCAGATTATTTTGGTGATCAACATCCCAGACTTTGTAGAAATATTTGCTATTTTTTACCCCTTCCAAAAATCTTGAGAAAGAAATAAGCAAACAGGCTGGACAGAAACAACTTGGTTCTTTAAAAATATATTTTTATGTATTGGTTAAAATTATTTTGATACGAGACAGATCTGTGAAAATATTGATCTCCTCCACTTCTCCTCCTCTCTGAGCTGCTGCTGCTGTCTGAAGAAATGCACCACGCTGCCAATAATCCTTACGTACGTGCTGCTAAATGTGCTTCTGGCAGAGAAAGCACATTTAGCAACTGTTAGAGGAAAACCATATATCCGTCATCAGCGGCGGCCATGCTAACTAGCCTTAGCACTCACAACAGGCTCTGCTAGTTGCAGGGTAACAAAGGGGTGATTGACAGCGATAAGACCCGCCTCCTGGCTCTGATTGGTTGTTTCTGGTTAGTACTGGGAGAAGACAAAGAAGTTCATTTTTTTCACATATTATTTGTCTCAATCCTCCTGACAGAATGAGGAGGATTGGATAGTTTACAGAACTATTAGGTTTGATTTTCATTACTCGCCACATCGACCACAGACGACATTAAGTAAAGCTGAACCCGTGCTTCACTTCACATGAAACCATGAAAGGTCAAATCAGGTTCTTTATATGTGTTTCACATTAATAATTAAGTGAAATAAAGGAGAAACCATCTCTTTAATGTGCAGCCATCTTTCTTACTCTACGACATCCCGACCGCGGCCCAGTGCCGACATAAATGCTGAGGATTTTTCTCCTGGGGATGAACGTCTCAAAGTTTGGTGAGTTAAAGCGGATCGCCCAGATGACGCCATCCCGACTCTCTCACGCTGAGTCTGAAGACAAAACGCTGAAAAGAAAGCCTGGATTACAAATGACGAAAGACAAGGGTCTGTACCAGTAATGGAGGATCAGCGAAAAGGATGTATCTATTGCATTGTGGGTAAATGAAGGGAGGAAGAAATATTCGATTTCTTTTAGCTTAAGGTGGAAAAGACTTGCAGCAGAGGCAATGATTTCAGAATCTACGCTCTCTACTCTCTATAAGCTCCTAAGGAAAAACTCTCAGGGTTCAGTTCATTACCTCTTGATGGGAAAAAAACCATCTTACATTTATTTTTAAAGTTTTTCACACAATCAGGGTGTGAAAAGTTTAAAACAGATGCAAAAAATGTAAGAAGTTATCAAACTCTTTCACAATTCTACCATTTTCCCTCAAATGTTCAAATTTCAGGTTTTGGAAACCAAAAAGAATAATATTCCGTACAATTCAACTGAAAACCCTAAACAAGCCCGTCTCGGTTTCCAAATTAATTGACGATTATTTCAATAATTGATGCATCAAAATTAGCAACTAAACAAACAAACATTATGTGGCAAACAGCAACAAAATGTAAATGATTGCAGCAATACCAGTATGTTTTAAAAAATCGTCTGATACCGATGTTAAAGCCAATATATCCTGCAAACCTAGAGATGATTGATCAAAGTCTTAAAAATCAATAATTTTATCAGGAGTTCCTATTCCAAAGAGCCCAGATATCCGTTATTCACCTGGGGATTATTTTATTTTGTTGACATGCATTTTTTGTCTTTGTCTATTTGACTCCAAGTCTGAGGCATAACAGAGTCACTCAAGCTGAAACGCGCTGTGGAGAGGTGGATCACGCAGGTCAGGAGCTTCCTGAGGAGAACTGCAGCTTTTAGCATTGATTTTCTCTCTCCTTTGTAACCTTGAAGAAGTTTTACATAAAACAAGAAGCATTTAATCCGCCAAATGAAAGTTCCTGACCCAAAAGGAGAACATGACCTCTCAGTCTGTATCCTTTTGTTTGACTAATTTCTTTCAGTTATTATCTCTTAATAATAAGAATCAGAGGAGAAGAATATTTTACTTTAGTAAACCGTGACGATAATCGCTCCGCTCTGCGGGGGAGGATTCAGCTGGAAACTGGAGAGAAATTAAAATGTGGTGTTTCCAGACAAAAGGATGATAATCAATAGAACGGGCATAAACTATGAACATTTGAAGAAGAGGGATCAACAAAGTCTTGTTTATTTGTGGAACAGCGGCGGGTTTAATACTCACAGAGGAACACAGATAAAATTATGAGGCAATAAAACAAAAAAACACCTTTTATATTCATGGTTGTATTGTTATTCAGTCCATCAACACAAAATCTGAAAGTATAAAACTGGAGCAGCGAAGGACTCAGAGAAAAACTACTGATCTCTAAAGACGCATTTAAATCTACAGAAAACAGCAGATGCTTTTATAATTGAAAACATGGAGGTATTGATTTTATCATCTAGGTTTGTTTGATTCCCTCCAAGCTACGGCGCAAATTTAGGCTATAAATCCCACAAATATCGCAAACTTAAACTGTTTCAATTTCAGAAAAACTTTACTTTGGGTTATTAGTTGCAACAATACATGAATGACACTACAGTGAGACCCTGGCAGGGAATAAATATATTATTATTATTATTAAATATGTGTATTATTTAAACTTATCCTGTGTTTTGTAATATCAGGTGTTCTGGTTTTATAATTTGTGTTTGATTCCTGCAAAGTGACTGGGATAATTATTATAATTATTGTTATCATTATTATAAGAATGTATCATTTAACATAAATACATAAATTCCTCGCCAGGATTGTTAGTTTTATTATTTTCTCCATATGAATAAATATCAATACCCTTGAAAATGTGATAAATTTGATGTTGATGCTGTTTGAGGTTTTGGGATAAAAATATAACTTCTTTATGAAGTTGGTATCCTGAACATGTTATTTTTAAAAACGCTATTTGAGCCCAAGTTTTATTGTCACTTTGATTTTTTATAAGGAATCTTGACTCCATTTGTGACTTTATTTTATTTTGCTAAGAGAAAATGTATCAGTGTCGCCAAAGCAGTTCACACCAAACCAATGCAAAGTGCAGAAGTACTTTAACTGTTTCGATATCAGATATCTGAAAAAAATTGATCCAAAACTCAACTCACAAAGTTTCCCTGACATTTAGCAACTTTTCAGGCATAAAAATCGTCCAGGAAAAGGTAATCGATGCACTCCGAGACTTAAACGGAATAAAGGCTGAAACGCTTCCACTGCTTCCTTCCCACATTACAGTTATGCTTTACTTTGTTTTGGTTTTGCACATAAAATCTCAGTCCAGTTTGTGTTTGTAACAAGACAAAATGTGAAAAAATCACTGAATTTCAACAGTGTGAAAATAACTCAGAACTAAAAACTGCAGTAAAACTTACAAATGAAGTTGATAGTGTATTTTTTGTGACAGATTATTAAATTACTGAGTGTTATATGTAGTTTAAATACATATAATACGTAGTTCAAATAAATAAAACAGCATTAAATAATAGAAGCAAAGTGCTACATCCATCCATCCATTTTCCCTTACTGGGGTCGGGAGGGTTGCTGGTGCCTCTCCAGCTATCGTTCCGGGTGAGAGGCGGGGTCACCTGGACAGATCGCCAGTCTGTCTCAGGGCAACACAGAGACAAACAACCATGCACACACACACTCACATCTAGGGACAATTTAGAGAGGCCAATTAACCTGACAGTCATGTTTTTGGACTGTGGGAGGAAGCCGGAGTACCCGGAGAGAACCCACACATGCACAGGGAGAACATGCAAACTCCATGCAGAAAGACCGGGGCCGGGAATCGAACCCAGAAACTTCTTGCTGCAAGGCAACAGCTCTACCAGCTGAGCCACTGAGCAGCCCGTGCTATGACATGTAAAAAGAATTTCAATATTATGTTTATAATTATTACATAAATAATAGGTTAATACCTTCCTGTGGTTTGCTGCTGCCACTGCTGAAGAAATATAAAATATCAAACTTGTTTACTGTAAATTTGTCAGCTGATTTTAAATTAACATGGTTCACCTAAACACCAGTCTACCTTTCAAGTTCAATATGTATTTTTGTGAGGTTTTCTGCTCTTCTAGGTGAAAGTCAGCAGCCATGGTAACTGGTATGATGTAAGCTAGTTTAAAATGATGCTAACGATAGCAAGTATGTTGCACACATAGAGAAGCTTATAAATGGTGTTGACATGTTGGGGATGTGGGGGGTCATAATGAAAATATGCTTGGGGACCCAAAAAGGCTTGTGCCGGCCCTGTCCCATGTATGCATGGTTTGTTTTCAGTCATGAAAACACACCGTGTCCTGTCCGTCTCCATGTTGTCCTGTGATGGACCTGGACAGTTCCCCCCCCACCACCCCAACACAGTTAAGCAGGTATAGATACTGGATGGATATTTCTGCTGTAGCTACCGTCGGCTGGCTTCTTCTTCATTTCTCGTGTGTAATCAGGACGTTGTCTTATCAGGCGGCACGGCTGTCCCAGGAAGTCTGAAAGCCATGATGCAGCCTCGTCTCCGCAGTCCATCGTCTCCACCCTGGGAGACAGGAGAGGATTATTCTCAGGAGGCCCAGGAGGCATTTCTTCAGAGCTTCATGCTTCCTGCTATTTGCTGCAACATCTAATCCAAGAATAAGTGAATAAATAGCGTTTTCTCTTCTTTTTTTTATGGTGACATGTCATGTGGGAATATGTCAGAGGAGAGTAATATCTCCTTCCTATTGTTTGTTTGGCTATAAAAAGTCGTGGGCAACAAGACTTTCCTAAGAAGCAGAGAGAATGAGGCCCAGGCAAGAAAAAAAAACAAGAAGAAGAGAAAAATGTCCATGTGTTTTCACCTGTCACCGCAAACTTTACTGCGAGACACAGGAGAGTCTGCGTGCAGCCGGACGTCGTCTTCCAGGGGGACGGACACGCTCTCCATCCCTGCAGGGCAACGAGGGAGAAGAGGGAAAATCCTCTTACCGGAAAATTCACTTGATTGAGACTTTCCTTGTTAGGCAATAAGTTTATTCTCAGTGAGACGCGCAGAGACTCTCTGACCCGATGCCTGCAGGAACAATTTGTTTGCGGCGAGGTGGACTTGTGGGCGAATGAGGCATAAACGCGTCTCCCTCTTCTGACTCAGACACACGCCGTTGTGGTTTACCACCATCCAGCCTCTGTCGTACAGCAAACCCAGCGGCCCCACCGGCCAGTCCTGCACCTGCACGGAGAGCAGCACAGGGTCCAATCAGAGAACCACACAAAGACATGAAGGAGTGTTGAGCTATGCGCTCCAACCTCGAATGCGCCGCAGGATTTGATGGGGTATATATAGATGTTGGTCAGAGTGTAAGCCTCCCCGGGGCGTTTTGAGCCTCCATGTTCAAATCCTTTCTGAGATGCTTCTGCGGATTTCTTCTCAGCTTCTTTGCGGATTTGTCCATTAGAAATTTCAAGTGAAGGGTGTTCATTGGATTCCTCTGATGGCGGCCCGGCTGTTTTCAGCTTCTGCAGCCTGACTTGGTCTACTGTGACGGGTTTCTCCACAAAGCACTCAGCAACAAACTTCAGGAACTTTTGACAGTCCTCGAACGTGGACATGTAGCCAAAGGATACGCGGACCGATCCGGTTGGCTGGCCGTCCACCAAGTCCATGTTGTCCCCGCAGACATGACCTGCCTTGTAGAGTAAAATAAAAAAACATGCTTGATTTCAGCAAACATTCACCTTTTGTGCAACAAAAGAATGTATATCTTTAAACTTTTTCCCGTTTTGTTACATTGAAACCAAAAACTTGAGTGTTTTTATTGTGTTAAAGAAACACAAATCGGTGCATAATCATAAACTTTTACTCGAGAAATACAACCAGACTGCAACAAACTATCATCTCTGCAGACCCCACACATGCTGGACACAAACTGTTTACATTACCTGTAGATTGTCTCAGAGCAGGAGTGTCAACTCATTTCTGTAACTGATTCGTAATCAAGATCAGGAAAGTTCTGAAGGGTTGGCTGTGGCAGAAAGTTTTGATAAAACCCATTAACGAACTTTTAAGATATTAATAAAAGACCATCTTTGCTTTCGGTAAGGACTTTTGAAAGTTAAATAACATTGAACACCTTTTCACATTGATACACATTTTATACTTAATGTCTGTGAGGCAACTTGAAGTCAGATTAATTTTTTTCAGATGTAAAAATCTGCTTTTCAACAACAAGTTGTTTTTATTCATTAAGCCTCTTTATTTTGGCATTTCTGAATAAAATTGAGCACAGCCCTCTGGAGCTCCGGTCAGGCATCTAACAGCTTAAAAATATTTAACTGGGGTTGAATTTTCAGTAACTGTTTGATGGAGTGTTGTTGTTAAAGTGTGAATAAGTTTAATTGTTCAACTTTACAGTATTTTTTGTCAGGTTTAAGTAGTTCACAACCTGACTTTTTATTCAAAACGATATTTTAAGGCTTTAACCAGATTATTTTCTGAAGCAAAATAATGGATTAACAGATTTTAAGTTTAGTTTCTGTTGTTTGGGGCACATCTCTGAGGATTTCATTATGAAATACCTTAAAGAGTCATAAACTATGTGTGACACTGAAATGATTTTATTTCTACTCGGAAGAGTTGATACTTGTGAAGTTATTGTAAAGCACTTTCCCAACCCCCCTTCCTCAACAGAGAGAAAAACAAAAAGTCTGTGTCGGTTTTACAGCTTTCCATGGATTTTGTAGAGACTTTATATGAAGTGTTGATCAATATCTTGCAGATTTAAAGTCTCTGGGTGGCACTGAGTTGGACCCCCAGAGCGGAAACAAACACAGGAAATAACCAGTTAGTCCAAGAGGAAAAACATTACGGCTCTACCTTAAAACAAGCCTAATTTCAGGAGTCAGAATGGCCTAGTCAAAGAGTTATTTGAGTTGGATTGGGGGGAAATGTATCGTTTCTTCTCGTTCACAATTCTGGGGACGAGAAGAATTTTTGAGCAATATTTGAGCATTTTCAGCAAAATGCTCAAATATAAAAACCCTGACAGGGTGTGAAAATGTTTCTACCTGCAGGTTTCTCTTCATCTGCTGGTTGGAGATGCCGAGGAAGGCCTGGCAGGCACCAGTGTTGCAGAAGCAACCAGTTCTCACATGAATGTTGTACAGACTGGCCATCCTGTCCACCTAGCAGCAAAGAGAGAGAGAGAGAGGACTGCTGGAGCATTTCCCAGAGCTTCCTATGCATAAACACGCATTAATTAAGCAATTAAAATATGAAATGAATCCCTTCAATCATATGTACCTGTGAGTACCCAATTATCTGTCCACTTGAATCCAGGAGGTTAAAGTTCAGGATTGCTCCCTGAGTGATTGGACTCTCAAACTGGCCCTCGGTGTAAATCTGCGCCGCCGGCCTACCGTTGCCATGGCAAAGACTTGAGAGCAGCATGTAAGTGTAGCGTGCCAAGCCAAAAGTGTGCTGCTGGATGTTGTGCATGCTCCCTGCAGGCGAAAACAGATGAAGACGATAACAGTCTCAGGTTCCCATCAGGGATCAACTGAATGCATTTCGATTCTGATATTAAAAAATAACCAGTCTAACCTGTTATCCTGTGAAGAGATTCAAACGCGTGATTTAAAGCGATGATGTCCAAGAAGGAGACAGTGCCGTCTTCAAATCTTTAACAGAGAAATGAAACGCATTGCAGTTAGGCCTGGAAGTTACTGGATCATCAACTGTCACACAAATTATTGCAATAAACAATAATCTTATTGTTTTGAGAAGATTTCCAAGTAATATAATGGCAGAGGGACAGGAATGCAAGAACACGTTCTCAAAAACTCTAAAGAATATTTATCTGTGGAACTGGAAGACATTTTAAATATTCCACTTTATGACAAAGTTGTCCTACAAAAGGGACCAGAGTGAAGAGGAAAAGAGGAAAACAATAAATCATGCAAATAGAAATTATTGAGCTTGTTTTAATTTATTATGTGATTAAGTGATTTTCTGTATATTGCGACAGGCCTAACTACAGATCAGGATAAAAACGAAGGATCCAGACGGTTTTACTGGCTGCAGCACTTCACCTGTCAGAAATGTTTTCCACCTGCACATAATAATCCTCTCCAGAAAGGTAAGCTGCTGCTGTGCCTCCTCCAAAATAAGACTTTTTTAGTATGCCTGCTGCGTCGTTACGGACAAGAAGAGCCCCCAGACCCGTTGGGAAGCCGAATATCTTGTAGAAGGAAATGGGAATGAAATCAGCAGGGCAGTCCTGAAGGCTTAGAGGGGAGCAGCCGACATGCGAAGCTGCATCGAGCAGCACGAACCAGCGGCCCGGCAGGTCGCACGCCGGGTAGAGGCGTCTCGCCTGGATGCCCCTCACATGGCTGAGAGGATACTTTCTCCCTGAGAAGTTGCTCTGCGCCGGGTAGCAGAAAAGGTGCGGCGTTTGGCAGGAAGCATCTTCTCCCTGAACTCTGTCCTTTGCCCTGGTTGTCAGCTCCTGCGGGGCAACAGGAAGGGCAACGACCCCCAGGGCTGAAGTCCGTCCTCTAATGCCAACAACAGACGTGTGGCTGTCAATGAGATGGCAGAAGAAACTGCCAGCTTCCCTCTCTCCACCGGAGCTCCAGGGAAAGCTCTCAGCCACCAACTTGAGAGCAGCTGTGCAGCCAGAAGTGAAGATCACCGAGTATTCTTTGGAGGTGGTGTTGAAATGCTGCAACACTCTGCAAGAAGACAGTCAGTTTTTAGTCATTTAGACTGGAGTATCCCAGAGCTCCTGAGTTACACGGCGAGGCGCTACCTGTCTCTGACCCGCTCCACAGTGTCGTGCGTCAAGCTGCTGCTGGGATTGTGGCTATGCGGGTTTCCTGAAGAGAAAAAGGCTGAAAGCTTTTCAAGAATTATACTGCTGCAACAGGAAGGCTGAAGGAACATTTTAAGATTTATTTTTGTATTTATTTCATTTCATACTAGTGGCTTATTTTATGATACTTATTTTGTGGAACTAAAGCTGCAGTATGTAACTTTATTTTGTTCAAACTGTCACCACGTTGTGACAGCATAATATGAGACAGATATTCTTTGAAAAAAACAATTTCCTCCACTTCTTCCCTGAGCTGCTGCAGCTGTCTGAAGAAAAACAACCAGCGAAGGAGGCGGATCTTAGCACTGTCAAAAATCCTTGTGAACGAGTGATAATGTGCTAATGGTGGAGAAACTGCCTACAATTACAGGCAAACTGTTCACTGGCCTTAGCAAACAGCTCTAACATTCAACAGATTATCTGTGTCAAACCAGACCCACAACATAGTGAGTTTCTACAAAAAAAGTTACATTCTGTAGCATTAAATGACACTGGTTAAAGTGTCACAAAATAAATATTGTTATGCAATAAACAAATAAATGAAAAAAAATGAAATAAAGCAATCCTGAAATGAATAAAGTAAATGTGACTGATGGGAAAAATTTCCATCTAAACTTACTAAATATATTTTTGTTTTCATTTCACGAGAATGATTATTTATTCGAGTGTTTATTACTTGTTTGTAAATAATATTTATTTATTTGTTATTGAATGAAACAGTTCTTCATAAATGAAGGGACAATGAAAAAAAAACATTTGAAGAATTCTGGGATTATAATCAGAATTCTGACTTTTTTGGTCCTAATTATCTTCCATAGCTTCTTATACTGCACAAATAGTTCGGTTCTATTGAAACGGACCTGGGGACCTGAAGGTCCTCTGGGTCATTCTCCATCCTGATGGTGGCGCTATTAACTAGTGATATGTGTTCTAGTACCGAAGGAAACAAAAAGCACAAAATGACACTTTCTGGCTTTTCTCACCGTACAGATTCGTGGAAATGTCCCGGAAGTAGTCAGTGAGCAGAGACTCCGGGTACAGAGTGGCTGCAGCGTGATCCAGATATGTAACTCCTGTTTGTTACAGAGACAACGGGCCTGTTACAGCTGGATCCAGCTGACCTCCGATCAGCGCGGCGAACCGTCTCTCTACCTTTGGACCTTCGGAACTCCTGCTCCACCACGTCCCGGAAGTTCCCCCCGTAGCCGTATCGATCGCAGGATTGCTGGAAAGACTCGAAAGAACAGAGATCGTGGAAATCCATCGTGGGGTCCGGCAGCCGGATTCACTTCAGCACGTTGCTACTGTCATGATCAGCTCCAAAGTCCAGAGATAAACTAACCGGGTTAAAGTCGCCCTGTGTGTTTCTGTTACCGTCCGGAACCAGAGCCTGCAGGAGGGACAGTGGACGGTCACGTGCGGACATGTGTCCGAGATCAGAGGGACTTTACTCCGGTTCTGACTTCATTCAGTCCAAAAAAAAGATAAGGAGAAGCTACAATCAGCAGCCATGTCCAGATGCTTCGGTTTAATAATGATTTACAGTCAGAGGCGGTTCTAGTAGAAATGAGGGCGACCCCTCCCAAACCCATGGTGGGTAGACTCAAGTAGAAATAAAAAGCATCAACACAAAGACTTAAGAAAAAAAAATGCAAAAGTGATGTCATCAGATTAAAAAGAAGTTTTGGGATTTTAATGAATATTATCAAATCAAAAAGGGATGCAAAATAATTTACCTTATTGCAAACATTCACTCAGGATGAAGCCAGGAACCTTTCTACATGCAGAACCTTTTATTGATCAAAAACCACAAAGTGCTTTACAATAAAACAAGCATTAAAAACAGAAAACATCCATGAATGGCACTTTTCCATGTTTGAAACCAGTAATTAGTTTAGGAAGTTTGTTCCAATGAAGCTTGATTGTTAACAACCTTTAAGCAGTACAGGTTAAACAATAATAATAATTACTTTGCACAGCTCTAACAGATCTAAAACTCCTGTATTGATTTGTGAAAAACAAAAAATTTGGAAATATGCTTCCTTTGACTAAATTTGCTAGCATTATTTATTTTTTTTCACTTTAAAGAAACACCTGACTTGTTTTAAACTTTTTCTTTTTGATTGCATAATTTTAACAAATAAAAATCTAATATTTTTTTCACTCATGCATGAGTAATATTTTAGGCTGAATTTATGATATAGTTAATAAAATGTGCAATTTAATTCTGGCTGTAATTATTGGTACTTTTGCACAATGAGTCATTTTTGAATATGTTGTGATTCACAGAGGACGATGAGTCCTTGTCAGAGTTTGTTTCTGTGTCTGTATCCATCTGCTCGTCTCTGGTCCCCTGCCTCCTCCTCGTCTTCCTCACATCATCTTGTAATGCATATACAAGGATCACTAAGATGAGTCATCTCCATCTCTCTCATCATCTGACAGGTCCAAGTATGAGTTTCCCCCGGCTGTCTGCCACAGAACCCTTTCTGTCTCCGTTCTACAACAATGTCGTGCTGCAGAGCACAACCAGGCTGCCTCAGATTTTACTATCACTGACACAAAAGGATTGTGTTCCTAAAGTCCAGACTGTTCATCTGGAGATGTGTGCATTTTCATTCTACTGCAGTACACCCAGCTCATGTTTTTGTTCACGTATTTTCATTATTATACTGTCTAATGTACTTTTGCGGTAAAGAATAGTTTCCCTGCCCATTATCTGTCATTACCAGAAGGACTTCCTGTTCCAAACTGATAGATTAGAACAAAATGTCTACTGGACTGTTCAGGAGTTTGAGTTTACTCAAACAAATGCAATTTTTCTGCAGTGTATTACTAAAGACTAACATGTTGAGACTTTTGCATTAATTCTAAATTATCCTCATTGTCATTTCAGCTCTGCAAAAACTTTAAATCAAGATTACAATTTCAGAGTAAAATCCAATACGAAGGCTGGTAAATAACTCTTCAAACTATATTCAATATTAAGCCAGACATTAGAAATAGTGAGAATTGATGACAGAGCCGGCCCAATGCATAAGCTAATTTCTTAAAAACTGAAATTTAAGTTTTAAAGGACTTGGTAAGTTTCCTTTGCAGAAGTGCAAAGAATAGTTTTAACTGATTGATTGCTGTGTTACCATAGCAACACTGCCATTGTCTCAGATATTAATTGGTTATCCTTGATTACCTTTAAGCTCCGCCCAGTTTCCACCAAATTAGCATCGAAAGCCTTTTAATGGTGGAGACTTTCCAGACAAGCAATAGAAAACTTGTTTGGGACATTCCTGACTGATTTCTCTTGGAGATCCCCAGGCCATGCCACCCTGGTTGGTGAGCCACGCCACTTTTATTAAAATCTGTTCATAGTATAATTAGTAATAATTAGTATTTTCCTTCTGGAAATTGGAACATGAAAATATCTCAAATGGTTTGTCAAAGTAAAACGATTACATGCTGTGAATTGGCACATAAAATCTCATTTACAGTTGTAACCTGAAAATGTTTATGTTTTCATGGCACTTGGCTTTAATGAACTATTAGAAAAACGTGTTGAAGGTAGACAGTTAGCATAGTGTTGAGCTAAAAAACTACAAGTGGGATTCAGAAGTACTGCAGCTTTTCTGAGTTTTTCTCATAAGAGCAGAATTATCTGCAATTAAAGGCGCTCGGTTCACCTGTGATCATCTGTTCCTTTCTGTGAGCTAATATCACTATGAGGAAGAAGAAGGATGCTACTAGATATGTGCTAGACAAGCCATGAGGCCATTATTGTCTTGGTGCGACGCACTGAATGATAATTAAATATGCCACTTCTGCTTCACTGATTCATTTCCTTCACAGTTTCTGAGCCCAGATGAATACATTTTTCAGCGCAGAATGGTTTCTTTGTACCCAGTTTGGCCTCATTAGGAGGCCACAAGGGCTTGTTGTGGGGGGAGGGCAGAGGCCACGTGGAGGGGGGGTGTGGGGGGGCGCACCCCATGAAGACATTGTGCTTAACATCACTAAATACTTCAGACGCCACATTGTTCTCCATCAGTTAGGTTATTTTTAAGCAGGCAGGAATCTTTCTGAGATCCTAATGAGAGGCGCAGCCGTTCTGCAGGGTCATACAGACTCATTGGCTAACAAGGCGTCTCTCCACTGTCTCTCTGAGAATCCTTGATCTTCTCGGGTTTTTCTCTGCTGCTGGTCGCTGTGTCTGTGCTGGACGGCGTCCAGGCGGCGAGCCTCCTCACCCCTTGCCCTGCCCTGCCGCCGGGCCTCGTGGATCTCCGGTCAGAGGAACGCCTCCTCGGTGCTGTGACAGGGGGAATTAGGCGAGAGATGAGGGCCCACTTGCCCTGCCTGCGTAGGGGCTTATCTCGGTCTAAGCTGAGGGACTAATAGCAAAGCCTGCCTTCGCTCCAGCCGCTCTGAGGGCACAGGGAGCCATCTGTCCACTCTGTGGATCACTGAAAAACAAAGGGAGCAAACACCGAACTCGGACTTCAAGCTAAAAGGCCATTCATCCCAAAGATACCAGAACCAAAGAAGACGAGTAGGAATTTCTCCCACTCCAAGGTCAGTTTGGTCACGAACCGGCCTTCGTGGCTGCAGGTTGCTCAGATGGCTGTTAATTGTAAAGCTGAAGCTTAGCCAGGGAGAAACTTGAAGGTATTGCTTCTGCACATCTAACGGGCGCCAGACAAAGCGAGGCTTTGTTTTATCGCGCTACCCCTGACTCCTATTAGGCCGAGATATTTTCAGCTTCAGCTTGTTTTTCTCTGCTCTCCTGGGTTTTTCTCTTAAACTTTTCACTTCAAACAGCTCAGGATTGTTTGAATTTAGACCTAAAGCCAAACTTCTGATGTATCTCCGTTGTTATAACCTTCATTCTGAGTTCTGTATCGCCTCATGATATGTGGAGGCTCACAAAACGCTATAAATAGTCGCCACTCCAGATAGGGACACTGTACTCTCTCTCCTGGGTTGTTTGAACATTTTTAAGGTGGTAATTGTCACATTTCATTAAATATAAAGTGTGCTTTTGTTGATCTGAAGATCCCTTTAGAACAAAGTGAAATACAGTATGTAAGAAAGCGTAACTCATTGCAGTGGCATCACATTGTTCAGAATTAGACATTCCTTGCTTTACCCTTAGATTTTAAATTCATAGTCTAACAAAATCCCTCCAGTAATCCACTTAGACATTGTTCCCCATTTCCCTCCAGGATTAAGGCCCTGTGTGTGTGTGTGTGTGCATTAATTGTCTGAGGCATACTTCTGTCTGCCAGTGATCACAGAGCTGAGTTTCCCCACAGGTGATCTCTTTTTTATCGTGTAAACTCTTCAGTTGCCGTTGTGCACCGGGGTTTTGTTCAGAAGTCTTGACTTGCTGGGGATGACAGAAATAGGTCAAAAGGGTCTTAGCATTAACTAAACAAATCTTGGGCCTGCAGGATTAGAGCGAGGCGCCGCTGCTTGTTTGATGTAGTCATTGTACCGACACACAGAGAGGGGAACGCTGCGGATGTTTGCTGAAAGATGTCCGTCTCTCCTGTTTTTTTGTGTGTTTGATCAGATTGTTGAGATCTGTGCAGCGTCATCGACTGGGATGTTTCATTTCCTGATCCTGTTAATTTACTGCGTTATTTGGGTCAGTTGATCCTGACACATTTCATGATGATTATCGCTAACTGGATTGTGCCGTTGCTGGTCCGACTGACTCCGTTTTCGGTGGTTTTCATGTGTTAAATAGTGAGGTTTCTCTAAGGTGGGATTTATGGAGAAGTTTGAATTAGAAGCTGTAAATTACACAACCAAGGAAAGTAAACAGCATCTATTGAAATACATACAGTGGAAGCCAGAAGTTTACATACAACAAATAAAAAGACTAAAAGTGTCAATGATGAGAGAATAAATATGTCTGATTTATTCATTTATATCCTGGAAACCAGAAATTTACATATATTTCCTCTGTATTTGGCCTTTGAATTGCATGACTTGGGTCAAACATTTTAGTTTTCCTTTGTTAACCTTCTCAATAGTTTGCTGCAGTTCTGGTCCCAGATCTGGTAAAACTGGGCAGGCTGCCTCACTCACACACACCTTTCAGATGTTCCCACAACTTCTCCCATTTTTCCTCCAAATGTAAAGATGGTCATTATGACCAAACAGTTGCACTTCAGTGTCATCAGACCAGAACAAAACATGACTCCAGACATGAAGATCCTTGTCTCTGGCTGGATTTCTGGTTGGATCCCAACCACTTAGGATGTTTTCCCACCTAATAGTCCAGTAGACTAAAGTTGCAACATTTGTTCCATTTCCAGCTGCTGCTGTTCTCTTTCTCACTGCATTGTGTGAATCTAACGAAACCCTTTGAGCAAGCTGTTCCCCTCCTCACCTGTGGGGGTGCTACAACAAGAATCACGGAAGGGAATGACAAAAACATTGAGCACATCTTCCTTCTTCATAAAATGCAAGCAAAACTGGAGTGGTGACAGATTTTAGCTTCTTTTTCGTCTTTGATAAAACACCACAAGTCATTTATCCCACTAGCCCTACACTAGCATGTTTGTTTTGGTTGCATTTACTCAGAATGCCTTGTGTTATACTTCCTACTTCCTACTTGTGGACCAGGCTCGGATCCACTTGGCATTCACATATGCATTCAAACTGCATCAGAGTTCATTTCAACCAAGCCAGGACTGAGGTTTGTAGACAGATCAGAGATAGCTTCTTTAGTTTGCATCAAAGTTTGATTGGCATTCACACCTTCCCAAACGAACCAGACTTTCCAGACACAGCAACTAGAATTAAATAAAATTGGACTAAACAGGGCTGGATATCTGACTTAACAACAGCTTCCAGTTGTTTTTTGTATATACATTAATTCCCTGCAGCAGAACGATTCAGTGGAAGATTTAAAAGCCATGCATTAATATGCGGTTTATGTCCAGGATGGCAGAGCAACATCAAAACATGCTTTAACCGGATTACCAGCGGTGGAGCCCCGCCCCGTACTCCAGTTCTGCTGGATATGTAAACCAAACATCCCTGTTTTTGTCTGGCAATGGCAATGCAAGATATCTGAGTTCTGTTTCATCGGCGAAGCTGGTTAAAAAAACGTTTTGCTTTTGGTATTTTTTTCCTTTTGGTCTTGAGATCTGGCTGCAATATCAGAACAAAGCCATCAAAGGCAGAACATCTGAAGTGAAAAACCACCAAGAAACTGATGTTTATGTCATATAAACATTCACCTTCACATAGACAAACAGAAAGAACCTCCTCTGTCGGTCAGTGGGATGGAAAACCATGCATGCCAGATCAGCTGGAATTATTACTTTTAAGGGCAATCAGCATAGCTGCTAGCTTGCAGCAAACACCTTCTGCTCAGCAACTTTGCATGAAAGGTTTTAAGAATGTTTTCATACCTGGTAGTCATGTAAACTCAGTTCAATTGGGATCAAAATAGAAACATTTATTCCCTTTTTAGCTGCTGCGGTTTCTGTTCCCCTCCTCGCCTGTGGGGGCGCTGCGCTCCACCGAAGGAAACGACACAAAAATCTCTGAAGAAGACACTAAGCGCAACTTCCTTCTTCACAAAATGTGCACAAAAATGTAGTAGCCCCAGATTTTAGCAGTTGGATGATTTCTCTTCAGTCTTTGGCAAAAGAGTGAACATCATTTCTCCTACTAGTGCTAGACATGCACATTTGTTTTGGTTGTATTTACCCAGAATGCCCTGCACAATAGCTTGGTTTTCACATATGCATTTGAACATATGCGTTCAGTTTAAGAGTTCTCTTCAACCGAACCCAGACCGAGGTTTATCAGAGGACCAGAGTTCACTTTTTTGGTTCACATCAGTTTGAATAAACATTCACACAAAACAAACTGAACTTTTTACTCAAATCAAGTGGAGTTTGATTAAAGTGGACTAAACAGAGCTGGTGGGAATGCGCCCCAATTGAATGTTCATCGAAATCCAGACTGGCTCTTACTAAAATTACTTTCTTCCCTCGCTTAGATTAGTTTGCTTATTAGTTATGCATCGTCAGCGTCTGAAGAAAAACTTCTCAGAACTCTGATAATCTTATAAACACTGCGACTCTGGTCCTTTATAGAGCTGCAGCCGTTATGGTCCAACAAACTGCTGTAATGCATCATCACTCTTTATTTGCTCCACAAATACAAAGAATTGGACACGCAGCAGAAAAAGAGTGGACGCTGTTTTGGAGGAAAGTCACACTCTGATCACTTGATTCTCAGACTTCCACAGCACAAGTGGCTTCCTTTGTGTCCCATCTTATCCCAGGGAGTCACACAACTTTTATTTAGCTGGAACTAAAGACACGTGAAGATTGCAGCGTGTGATAGGCTTATCTCCACCCCCAACTCACAGTTCCACGATGAGAAGACAAACAGCAACAATCCATAACGCCTCAGACGCCATCAGACCCCGATAAACTCTCCAAAGAATCCTTTAAACAGGATGAAAGCAGCTGCTCAAACTGCAGAACGTGCTTCGCTTACCTCGCTGTGCAAACAAGTTACAACCTAAAAAGTTACTTTATTTTATTTTCATCTTATTGGTAGACAAACAAACAAAATTATGTTGAATTCTTCAGTACTAATGAAACATCCTAGTTCCACTGGCAGATTATTTCACTTATAACATGGAAAAAATGAAATTATTTTCCAATGGAACTGATACGTTTTGTCAGCAGTGTTGAGGAATTATTTATTTTAAACTCCTATATCTTGCTGAAAAGTTTCTTTTAAATTATTTTTGTCTTATTTCCAGTGTTTTAAGACATTTTGCATTAGATTTTAGATATAAATACTTGGTTTTTATGGCTAGTGGGAGAAATGACTTGTGGTGTTTTATCAAAGATGAAAAAGAAGCTAAAATCTGTCACCACTCCAGTTTTGCTTGCATTTCATGAAGAAGGAAGGTGTGCTCAATGTTTTTGCAGTGAAGGTATTTGTCTGGAAATATTTGATCTAAGGGGTTTGAATAAAAATGTTCCCTTTTCAGATATGCATTTATCATTCCAGTTCACAATCCCTACTTTGTGTTGGTCTGTCATATAAAATCCCAATAATACACTAATATTTTGAATTATAATGTGACAAAGTGCTGTAAAGTTAAGTGGGTGTCAGTACTTTTGCCCAGAGCTGCAGGTGTTATGAAGGTCCATCCATAGCGACTCGGGAGATTTGCCATTTCTACCACAGAGTAAAAGCTTTTAGCTTTGCTCCGTCAAGTTGCTCTGTAGCAGAAAAACGGTTGCGGACAGGAAATAATTCACTTCATTTTGCCTTTGCTAATACCAATGTATGACATGGCCATTAGCACAAGCACCCGAATCGTCTTAAATAGAAATTTATAGAAGCAGAGCCCATAATAGACACATACCTGACCATTTCACCACAAACAGAAACTCAGTGATACCTGAAGAAAGAAGAAATCCAGATGAAACTGAAAGATGTTCTTGGATGTGGCTGATTTCCTCCTCAATTTTACACATCATTTCCTCCACATCCTGAAGCATTAAACCACTTCTAACACACAGACACGTCTTCGTCCTCTCCGCAGAGTGTTCGCCACAAAGACCTGAAATCACAGAGGATGTCCGACAAGGAAGAGATGACCTTGGATGGCGGCCTGAACGTCACGCTAACGCTGAGGCTGCTGATGCACGGAAAGGTAATCAGCAGATCTTCAAGGTGTTTGTCCTCTACAGACCCATCTGAGGTGATTTCATTCTGACGCCATGTTGTTCACTTCTTCCTCCTTTATTCTGTCTCACAGGAAGTGGGAAGCATCATTGGAAAGGTTCATTTCACTTACATTATTCTTTTGTACTTGTTAATTAAATTTGCCTTAAAAAACAATATATGTTTAATCTTCTTGGTTTCAGAAAGGAGAAACGGTGAAGAAGATGAGGGAAGAGGTGAGTATTGGTTGAAGTCATCAGTCAGAACAAACCAAACTTTGAATAACCAGCAGCCTGGGTCTGCAGAGCGGCGCTCGCATCAACATATCAGAGGGTTCGTCTCCTGAGAGGATAGTGACCATCACTGGAGCTACAGAGGGGATCTTCAGAGCTTTCTCCATGATCGCACAGAAGTTTGAGGAGGTACAGAAACACAGATCCATCCTCAGCAAGTCATCAGGTCAAAGGTTAATGAGTTCTAACTCATGAGTACCAAAACACACCTTAGATTTCCCTCTGTCAATTTTACATTCCGTCAGTGGTACGGAAGAAGATTAGGGCCAAAAAATAAAATATTATTTAGACTTTTATCTCAGAATTCTGACTTAAAGTCAGATTTTCTCTACCCGATGGCCTTAACCTGCTTCCGTACAATGGTTATAAAGCAAATACAAAGAAATTATTCAAGAAACGAAGCGCACCCAAAGATTCAAATGCAGCTGATTCCAACATGTGGGCCTTTCTGCTCATATTGTGCTTCATTTCCTGCATGATTCCCTTTGGACCATCGGATAGATAGTTTCACATCTGACTTTAAAATCTAATTCAGTTGACACATTAATTCATGGCTGACTCAGTGGCTGCAAAGCAAGCCCACATCACCACTCCTCCCCCACTGTGCTCAACAGTTAGAAGGATTTTGTTCTATATTTGTGACCAAACATCTCCAAAGGAGATTTTTCAAGAAATATTGTCGTCTTGACAACATGTTCGTTGACATTCGGTCTTTCCGCAATATTTCTGCCATGAACTTTAATATTTAATGTCTCATGTTGAAGCAAACAGGATGGTGGGACTGGTTGCCCAGCAGCATCGGTGGTATATTTGACCTACAAACTATACGCTTCCCATAAACTGCAAAAACACAAAATCTTTTTTGGTCTGGTTTATGGTCAATTTATCCCAGTTCACTTGAAATAAGACAAAACTAACAAGTAACTTTTCAGGGGCTTGTTTTAAATAAATTTTTTAATGTTGATGAAAAAGTTCCAGTTCCATTGACAGATTATTTTACTTATAGCGAGAAGTGTTTTCTATATTATAAGCAAAATAATTTGCCAATGCAACTTTTCATTATCAATGTTAAGGAATTATTCACTTAAAACAAGCTCATATATCTTACTGAAAAGTTAATTATGAATTAGTTTAGTCTTCTTTCAAGTTTACTGAGATATTTGCATGAGAAATCAGACCAAAAACTCTTGGCAAGGTTTTGTTTTTTTGCAGCTTATGGTTGTATTCAATAAATTAAAACATGTGATGAGTCTTGACTGTCAGATTAAATCTACCTTTTGAAAATAACAACCTTGTGTTAAACATATTTTTTTCTATTGGTCTGATGTAATATTTTGTTTTCAAGCTCATGTTTTCATTAACTGAAGTGGAAAAATCATAACAATTAGCAGAAATTAAGCTTTCAAACATCCAGCTGTATGCAGTTAATCCATATAATATGTTTCATTTAGTGAAGGTTCCTGGATTAAATGAACTTTTCAGCTTATTATGATTTATTGAATGGGTTTGTA
The DNA here is from genome assembly GCA_902982915.1 of Phalloptychus januarius. NCBI lineage: Eukaryota > Metazoa > Chordata > Actinopteri > Cyprinodontiformes > Poeciliidae > Phalloptychus > Phalloptychus januarius. The sequence continues at coordinate 1,918,744 of CADWAE010000242.1, read as the reverse complement.
TTGTATAACTAGCTAAAGAGAAAGAAAACAATAAAGAAAACATAAATTGTAAAAGTTATTATCCATCAGCCCTGGTGTGGATTAAACAGGAATGAAGGGATTATATATGAGAACTTGGTAAAATCCTAGAAGTGAGTCCTTTCCTGTCTTTTTACCATGACTCCATGTCAACGTCCATCATTCTCTTTTACAAAAACATTTCCAGAAGCGTTTCGTTCCTCCGGCTTCGCAAAATAAATTGAAAAGGACACGTCAAAGTGAGCTGACGTTCTGCGGGTTCAACATATTTTTGAATCCCCCAGGATATCGCCGCAGCCATGACAAACAGCAACGTGACAAGCAAGCCACCTGTGACACTTCGTCTGGTTTTCCCGGGGAGCCAGTGTGGCTCGCTCATCGGCAAAGGAGGCTCCAAGATCAAAGAGATCAGGGAGGTAAGGCTGCTGTCCGCCTCCTTTTCCAGCTGGAGTCTGTTTGTCAGAACCCACAGGAATAAAAAACATCCTGAGACTCAGAAATCAAACAATTCTGGTTTTTCTGCTTTAAAATGGTCACTGCATCTGAAAATAACTTCCGGATGCACAGAATCTTACAAAGTATTTTTGGTCTAGTTTCTAGTCCTAATATCTTATTACACTTGAAATAAGACTAAACTAACTGACAAGAATCGTTTCCGCAAGATATAAGAGATTGTTTCAAGTAAATTATTTCTTTTTTTTTTAAATACACTTTATTTTCCTTTATTACAAACAAAAGCAAAAACAAACAAACAACCAAAACGAAAAACAAAACAAAAAAAAAAACAAAGTAAATCGTTTCTTAATGTTGATGTAAAACTTCTGGTTCTTTTTACTTTTGTAATTTCCACTGAAATAATCTGTCAATGGAACGAACATTTTTAAAATCAGTATCCAGGACTTAAAACAAGTTTATCTGTTATCCTGATAAGTTACTTTTAAGTCAGTTTCGTCTTAATTCAAGCGTGTTAAGATATTTCCACTAAACTGAAATGACTTGGTCAGATCTGGTTTTTGCAGTGTGCCTGTATGGATCAGTTCGAGCCCCCTGTCCAAGTGGACAATATTTGCGAGCGTCTCTTCAAATATTGGAGCACGCTTTGCCTTTTAGGCTGCAGCTGCTCCCTGCAAGTCACAGAGTGTTTGGGCTTCAAGCGGCTTTCCAGAACCTTATTTTGAGGAATAAACGGCCCTTGTCTCGTCTGTCTTTGGGTTGATGTGAAGACCACAGGCGCTCAGGTTCAGGTGGCAGGAGACATGCTGCCGGACTCCACAGAGAGGGCCGTCACAATCTCCGGCACTCCACAGGCCATCACTCAGTGCGTGAGGCACATCTGCTCCGTCATGCTGGAGGTGAGTTCTGCTGCAGGTTCTGGAGACGGTTTGGGTCCAATCTGGAAATATAGAAAATGTTCAGTACTAGAGCATTGAAAGCAAAATGGAGGCTTTTGTTAAAATAAGTCCAAAGCATTTAGATGAAAGTAGAGTCTGTTTTGATTTGAGGGTTTTCTTATTAAATGGCTTCACCTCCAGTGAAACCAGATTATTGTCATTATTTACTGAAAGCAAGCAAAGCTGAAATAACTCAGCCTCTCAATCAGGCCCGGTTCTTGTTCCAGTGTCGATTCACTTCATTGAGGCTTGAAAACATTAATTTTAAGGCTCCATCACAGTCTTTTTTACTTTGACTAGGCCATTTTTTCCCCCCTTTCTGATATGTTTTGATTATCAGCAGTGTTTGTGTTTGCTGTCCTGTTGGTGACTCGGAACAGGCTGAACTTCAGCTGTTGGACCGGAAGAAAAGAAATAAATATCTTTGCTGTCATTTACTCAGAAAAAGAAAACTAGAAGGGCTTTGAAATTTCAAAACATTCTTTGACATTCTTTGATTTTCTCCAGACTTGATGCATTATGATCTCTAAAAGTTTTGTTCTGCATTCAGATTCAGTTCTAGTATAAATGCCAGTCATCCTGCTGCATCCAGCCTGGAAACAGCTGTCTCTCTGTGGAAATAATTGTTTGGAAATGTCCTGATTGACAGGCAGCAACAGTTACTATGAGGTCACTGCTGACGTCTTTCTGTTCTGGCTGTGTGTTAATGCACTGGTTCAGGGTCCAGACCAGTAAGCCACTGGTTTCATTGAGTTGCTCTTAACTGGTGATCATCAGTTCATCCAAATTGGCTCCACATTTGTTGAGTTAATGTCAGAGTGGAATCTGGAGTGCAATTTCTTTATGTTAGAGGTAAAGATTTTTTTCACTGTTATTTTGTCCCAACACAAAAAAGCCCCAGAAATAAACGGTGGTGAATTTTCTGTCGTGTTTTATTGGCAGTAGGTTTGAATTCATATTCTAATTCCTTATTCTTCCATCAGTCGCTGCCTGCTGAGTATATGAACCTCTTTGTTTTGCTTCTTAGTATTTCTTGCAGCCTGTCAGCTGCAGAAGTTACTGTTAATGTATTCCTGCTGCATCAAGTGCAGACCTGGGTTTGGATTGGAGCTTCAACTTACTCCTAATTATGGTGTCTGCTCACAGCTCTGTGTGCTTCAGGGTCTCATGTTCCTTTCACTGCAGATGTACAGAGCATAAAAATGCTGATTGAATGGTAAAAAGTAGCGGATAAAATGCACCGCTGCCAGCTGTGGGAGTGCATAATGTTTTCTCCTCTTTGGTTTGCTCGCCTGCGCCTCCAGTCTCCACCGAAAGGAGCAACTATCCCTTACCGTCCCAAGGTCCTTCCTGCCGGAGCTCATGCTGTGTTGGCCCCGCAGCACTCTGCACAAGTAAGTGGTCAAACAGGAGAAATCAATCTGTTAAAGTAGATGAAAATTAAGAAATGCAGCAGCTGAATAACACCAGTCATTAACCACCAGAGGGACTCCTTTGTGTGAACAGACTCTGAGGTAACATCTTCATGCTGAGATGCTGTAAGCTGAGAGATTACAAAGGAAAGATGTTAAGGAGGCTGAAGGCACAAAGTTATGTGGAAATATGTGACTTTTACAGCGTCTTGCATCACCATCCTCAGCCTGATTTATATGCTACTTTTTACGTCGTCACATAAACTTTACTGTATTTTAAAAGGGATTTCAAATGATAAACCAGGTCAGCAATTTCTTCCATCTGCAACAACAAAATAAAACGCACCTACAACTGAAACACTTTATTATGTTTTATTGTGAAAGCCAGCAAAGTTAATTTAAAAGGCATTTCTACTTTCAGATATTAGACCAAAATGGTTTATTACAAAATAAACAAAAACATTTTTATGAATGAAGTGATCTGAAAAATGAAACCTGATGGGTCACAGTTTGCTATAAATATTAAAATCACATTTTGCATAAGAATTTATTGAGAAACTTTTCGTATGACCATTTCTCATTGCATCCATAATGAAAAACATATTTTAGGTTTTGAGAGAGCTGCAGGTTGCTCACCCTTGTGATGAACCAACACGCATCACATTTTCGTTTAGCACTTCAGAAACGGCCGAAGCCTCAACATGAAAATGTTTGTCTGAGTCAACACTGAGCTGAGGATCTTACCATGAACAAATCACTGATATCTGTGCAAAGTTTCCATTTTTACGCCATCTCCCACTCACGTCCATCATTTCAGCCATCGCTAAGTAATTCAAACTACATCTGTTCACTTCATTCTGGATTTAGCTGAAATCAAATACTGTGGATTTTTGCATGTATGTTTCAAAAACAAAAAGACATGCATATTTTTTAAAATGGAACAACCAATGAATAAACCATTTTCATATTCTTGGGCTATTTTGCCAGGAAGGATGAACAGATTTCAGTTAGTCGACGTTCAAAGCCAGTAGAGAACAGCAGCTGGAGCAAAGTTTGGACTCAGGGGGGTTGAATACAAAATAAACACCACGTCTTCTTATTTTTCTCAGTAAAAACATATGTTCCTTCCCCTTCAATTCACAGTTATGCTCCAACCTGCTGAAATATCCACAGGTTTGTGGCTGCTGCATAACAAGATGTGTAAAAGTGTGAGACGTGAGTTCTCGTGCGGCGGAGAGAAACCGGGAAGACGGGCTGCGTGTAAAGTTCACGTGTTGGTCTGCCTGGCAAGCTGCTGTCCTGAATTTTGGCTGCGTGCGCTCTGACCTATCAGACATCTGTTTATGCTATTGGATTTCAAGCCACAGTCAAAGGGGGCAGAAAAACAGCAGATGACATTTAGATGAAATTCCATCAGATCCATACACATTAGAGCCGGGAAGGGAATGGATTTCCACTGCGCCCGGCCGGGTCGCACTTCAGACTCAGCTGCACAGTTTCTGCTTCATGTTCCAACATGTCAGTTTGTCACCCCTCATGTCTTGTGTCCTTCCAGGCGTTTGCAATCCCAGGACAGTATGCATTTGCACATCAAGATGTAAGTAGAGCCAGTCGAACGCCGTCCGTCCTAACGATTTGCTCCTGCCCACTCCTTCCAAGCGCACCGATACGCCCTTTCTGTGTCCCACTCTGCAGAGAGGAAACTTCAGTAACCCCGATCTGTTGACATGACTAACACTAACCCACAGTAGTAACCTGCATTGATTGAAATGGAAATGATCTCATTTATGATCAGTTGTGACTGTATTCTGCATGCTCTCTAAAGGCAGATCGATGTCTTTCACACTGACACCATCTGTGATGTTTGTGAACTTCAGATTGTAGTTTTCAGCTCCTCTGAAATAATCCACTTTGATTGGTTAGCTCTAACTTCCTTCCTACCCTGCAGTTGACCAAGCTTCACCAGTTGGCTATGCAGCATATCCCCCTCCCTTCCCTTGGGCAGAGCAACCCTACCTTTCCTGGTACGTACCCACGGCTCCCCGGGGAAGTCCATCTATCCCTCTGTCTTCACTCCTCTCGGAAATCACACCATCAGTGCGCCGCTGTCACCTCAGTGAGGATCAAGGATGTCTCCATTCTCAGAGTTTACAGACTCTCACAGGTTTTTATCTTTGTAGGTGGTGGCTTTTCTAGTCATACTCTGCTTTTTGCAGATGAAAGGAGAGAGAAAAGGGCAGCCAGGTTAAAGGTCAAGCCACCAGAGTATTGTTTCATCAATAATCTTGAAAGTTAGCCACCGAGATATTTGAAGAAGAATATTTTACAGACGGAAGCAGACAGACAGATATTTCAGAGTCATGGCAGCTTCTTTGGGGGAGGAAAATGGGAAAAATGACAGGAATATTTACAGATCAGTAAATATTTCTCACCATTTCTGATTTCCTCCCAAATTTATGCCCATTCAGCCAGTTACCCCCCGTCCAAAACTCCTTTACCTTCACATTTCTCCTCTAAATCTAACATCATCTTGGCCACATCATCCCAACCTCAGTCGTCCCAAACTCATTTAATCTGCCCTGACTAACAACAAACGTTACACTGCATCTCAAGCTGCGTCTCCATTCACCGTATAATTGTGCAAAATGGGAATTATGAAAATAAATTTGCTCAATAGAAACACGCCAATTTTGAAAAACATGTTTTTTGATACGTTTTTGCTGTAGCATGAGTTGTTTTTCAGCTGTTTTGATATTTCACAGAACTGCAATAGAAACTTTTTTGCATCACAAGTCATGTGACCTACAACCAGATGTTACTAGAGATGGATAAAATGAAAAAGACAACAGGAAGTAGCAGAAGGGTGCTGACACAGCATGTTTTAATGATTTATCGTGTGACCAAACATTCATGTATGATTTTATTTGCATTTCTTATTTAATGGAAACATTGCAATGTGAAGCTGTGTTTTTTCGACATTTGCGGAATATCGACAACATTTTGCGCTTATTTGGAATGGAAACGTAGCTAAAGAAAACAGATCCAGATGCTTCTCAGTCACATAGAATGTCAAAGGTTTGAGTCATTTCATAATTTCAAGTTAAGAAAAGTGAAACTCAGATTATAGAAGAACAAAACACAGAGTGATAGGTTTCTAAAAGGTTCATTCTTCCTTTATGCAAGAAGAGTATTTTAAAATTGAGTGGAGAGAAAAAGTGCACACACTAAAGGTTAGTTGCAGTCAGAAGTCTCCAGCTTATTCCATGAATGCATTTGTTCTGCAGTTAGAGTTGGTGAAAGCTCCTGTAGCTTTCAGGAGAGAATGAGATGAACTGAAGGTTTTATCAGAGCAACCTGATCGTCCTGAACGGCTCAGCAGAACCACAGGCTGATCGCCTCCATGTCACGTCGCACTGATGCAGTAATTCATGCCCTGAGTGCAAATGCTGTGATTAAACATTTCATTATTTCTGTATGAACAACAAATAGATTACTCATCCATATCACCTCAATGCAAAACATTTATCAAGTATTTTTGGTTTAGTTTCTAGTGCAAATATCTTGAAGACAAAAAGTAACTTTTCAGAAAGATGTAGGATCTTCCTTTTAGTCAGTAACTCCTGGCAGATTATTTCACTTATTACAGGGAAACATGTCTCAGTGAAATAATCTGCCAGTGGAACTAAAAATGTTTCATTAATATTAAATCATTATTCACATAAAACAAGCTCCTTTATCTTTCTAAAAATGTAAGTTATTGGCACTAGATTGTAGACCAGAAATACTTTGTAAGATTTAGTGTTTTTGCAGTGCAGTCGCCTTTTCTTCAGGATGTGGGCTGCATGTTTCCATCTCAATATGACATTTCTGTATGAACATCTCCTTTTCTGTTGCTCTTAAACTAAATTAGGGTTTTTAGCTCTAAGCAGAATTAAGTGCTTGAAATATAATCACTCTGTGTGTAATGAGTATTTGAGTTTCATTTTTTTTAATAAATGAACTTTTTGATGAGATTCCATTAGACGGAGAAGCAGCTGCATATTTCAGGCAGGTTTCATGTGGTAGCCATCCTCAACTCAGATTTAAAACTGCAGCAAGGAAAAGGAGGAGCTCTGTACATGTTTCTAATTTATATGTTCAAGCTACAAAATAGTAATGAACCAGCCACAGTGATGTTGGTTTTTCATGTCATAAATGTGCAAACCATCAGCACAATGCTGTTATTAGCGCTTCTTGTCCTACTTTGCAGGATTGGATGCTTCTGCACCCACGAGTACGCAGGAGCTGGCAATACCTAATGATGTAAGTGCTCCACTGTTTCACCAACACTTGCATCCTCATGACTGAGTTCATTAAAACTTTCCAGGAAGACGAGTTATGATGGGAGATGTTGGGATGCACACATCTGAGCAACAGAAAGCAATTCTCCTTTGTCTTGGCCGACAGATATTACTTCATAAATTCACCCGCTGCATTGCTGAATATTACTACTCATAAGTAAAGCTAGCTAATTTCAGGTCAAAGATGTAGATAGGTGTTCACTTAACACTGAAGCCCAGATCACATTAATGATGCATTTAAACCAGTCAAGGGTGGAATGTTACTCAAACTGCAGAATAAACATATTTAAATCAGGATTTTGGTGAAGGATTTTTGTATCCACACTTTAAATAGATAAATACATATCTCTTGCATTCCTTGTTTCTGTCTGATATTTTATACTACTATCATGTTTGAAATAAATAAAAACAACCATAATAATATTTGGTTCAATATCAAACAACACCATAAAATATTTAGTTAGAAACCATACATTTAGTTTCGAAGCTAAATATTAAGCTCCTAATTAAATATCTGTTTTACTGGCTAAATACTTATCCAAACCAAACTTTTCATTTCAAGTTCACCACCGAACTTGGTTAAACAAACCAAGTTGCTTTCATTTTAACTGTAACTTTACAAACATGTATATTTTGGTTTTGGAGGAGATTTTAGCAACATATTAAATAACTGTGGTTCACTGGCAGCTTTAATATTAGAAACAACAGCAGTTATTCAAACTGTGTCCAGTGGTTTAAAGTCTTTGTTGAACGATATTAAGCTGCATTCATTCTGACACCGCTGCTGCCGAGACCTGCAGGTTAAAAACAAAGGGAGACACTCGACCCTGATTTGGCCCTTCAAAGTTCCCGTTATCGCGATCTCCGTTTAATGCAATGCAAAAACAACAAAGTGGCTGTCTGACCACTTTCCCGGCTGGACCGCTGTCTTTCTGGAGTCTTCTTGTTACCAGGCAACCGACTGAGAATCATGAAAGAGTCAAGCAAGTAACCTTTCCCTAAAATTGTGAATTGTCAGTCAACACCACGCATAAAAACAAACAAGGAGGATTTGACACGGTAATCAGGGAGGCGCTGGTTGGTAGACAGAGCACGGCGCTCCACTCTGCTTACAGACCGTCATATTAAATGGAAAACAAGGGAACAAATTCCCTAAAATGTTGAGAATTAACGGAGATTAAAAGCCAATCTGCTACTGACTTGCTATCAAACCCCGCTTCGTTTCACAGGCCGCAGTTTCTTTATTAGATGAGCCTGGAGGTGAGAATCAGAAGGAGAACTGGGTTGTTTCTGTCGCTTCTGCAGCTCCTATCTTCTGCTGTCAGATCTAATTCCTGGACTGCGCTGAAATATGAGCTCTTTTGTTATTTACATGCTTTCAATCTCCTCCCGCTAGTTTATTGGCTGCATAATTGGAAGACAAGGCAGCAAGATCAATGAGATTCGCCAGGTCTCTGGAGCGCACATCAAAATTGCCAGCGCCACTGATGGCTCAGCCATGCGCCAAGTCACGATCAGCGGCTCGCCGGCCAGCATCGGCGTGGCCCAGTACCTCATCAACGCCAGGTGAGACATTACGCAGGGCGGCCACGTCCCGCCGAGCTCCACACCGCAGCCTGATGATAAGGCATCCAAACAGCACGCTGCTGTAAAGGGCAGATTTGTTGTGTTTCTGGGTGAGGCTGGATTTGTTCCAACTCACTGCTCAGTTCTGTTGACTGCATTAAAATCCTCACTCGCTGCTTTCTTTTCTTTCTTCTTCTTTTTTTTAAAGCCCAGTCTTTGATTTTTGTGTTTTCTCATCCCTTGTTACAACAGTTTAGTTCCATTGTGACTTTTTGTCTAATTCAGTTTTTGTCACTCATTTTGTTAAAGTTATCATTTGTTAGATATCGTTTTGTTTTTATTAATTTATATTTTTAGGGTTTCCATGTTGGTAAATTTTTAGGTGAAGATTACCAAAAGCTCAAAGTATTGTGATTATCGATAGGGTGACGATACTCGATAGGAAACAATTTTCAAAAAGGTGTTTTGAATTATTGTCAAACAGTAACGACTCTGGCGGTTTCTCCCAACTTTTACTGCCACCATTTTGCAGACTGCAAAATGGTGGCATTTTACAGTCTGCCACCATTTTCAAGATATTCAAATGCTTTTTTTCTTTTAGAAGATAAAATGCACTGTGCATCTCTATACAAGTGGAGATGCACTTCATACATCTCCACTTGTATAAAGTGCTGTAATTTGGTAAACTGGTTATTTGGAGGCAAAAAAAAAAATCTATTTTACGTCAGATTGAAAGGCTAATAAATAGATTCATGCAAACAAAAGGATACTATATCTTTAATTTCAGTAGATATACCTCATAGTTCCAGTTAGTGATTTTTTCCCCATTAATTACAGTTTTCAATTATTTCAGTTAAACATGTTTTTGTCATTTTTCGCTAAGTATCTCTTCTTCTTCTTGTCTTTTTTTAAACCATTTTCCACCCTCTGGACTGCAGCTTAGAGATGGCCAAATACACCATGCAGGTCGCGTCCTCTGCGACCCCCATTGACCTCAACATGAGCTTCTCTCAAACGGCCCCCACCGCCTCCAGCGCCGCCACCTCCATGGCCGTCCTGGCCGCCTCCACGTCCCCCACCGCCATTAATCCCTCCACCCTGACGGCCATGCAGAGCCCCCACTACGCCCTGCCCATGTCCAGCCTGCTGGGGATGAAGACGCTGCCCGTCCTGACCGTCCATCCGGCCGCAGCTTCCAGCCTAACTCAGGGTTTGACCCCGTATACTGCAAAAATGTCGACATCCGGTGCAAAAAAGTCTGACCGGCAAAAGTTTTCTCCTTATTGATGCTGCCTCGCTAAATCTACAGAGCCAGTCAGAAGTTTACATACATTTTTTGTGTTTTTTAGAGTTGGGTTATGCTTACAGATATGAACACAAACCACAGCTGATGTTTGGCTAAATCCACCAACAGCCTTCTGGTTTCATTCAATTGGCACAAATAAACATTTAAACTAATGCTGCCAATTAAACTTATGCTTAACTTTGCAAACTTGAAACATAAATATGCACACAGTTTTGGTGCAGCAATGTTGTCCCTCCTCCACAAACAATCAAAATGCAAACAATTGTCAGATTTTGTTATTTTGCATGAGAAAGCAGGTAGTGCAGTCTTCCAGCACTCAGCAACTGCAGAAAATTTACCCCACAACAGGAATACAGACAGAGTCCAGTATCTCTTGTATTGCAGTGTGCAACGTCTTCGCATTACTGCGGGAACTTTGGTAATAAATCTCCTTTTCAAATAATTTAAATCTGCAGCGGCGAAGTCGCGCCACTGTAGGTAGAAAAAAATGAGTGAGTCTTTGCTAAAAATTTTAGAAACTTTGCAATGTAAAATTTGCTTGAAAAATTTAAAAATTTAATTTTTTAAAAAATGTTGAAAATTTGCAATAAACATTTTCTACAAAAAAACTTTTGACGCAGAAGGAAATTTGAGTTTTTTCCTAGAAATTTTCTGAGATTAATCTAAAAAAATTCTGAATTTCTTTCTAGCAATTTTTTGACTATTATATTTCAGAAATGTTTGTTTTTTGTTGCCGATTTCTTAAATTAATTACAAAATTACAGATTTTTTTTTGCAGAAATTACTCAGTTTTTCATTTTCCCATCTACAGTGGTCCTAACACAGTCGTATAAATCAGATTCATATCACCATGAGTGTATGTAAACTTCTGAGCAACACTACCTTCCTGATAAGACTTTATTAAAAGATGGCAGATATTTTAATATTAACATTTAGAGTTGAAAACACAGATGCTGGTAGATATTTTCCAGGAGTTCCTTTTGTTTTCCATAAACCAGGAGGATATTAGAGTCAGACTGAAATGACAGGAGTATTAAACTAGTTTTTGTCAATTAAAGGAGTCGGCTCAGGTCTGTAATAACATCCTGATGTCATGCGAACATGCAGAATAATTGAAGTGGATAACTCAGGCTTTTATTACTATCCCAGGGAACATATATATATATTAAATGAGCTTTAAAGGAGCACTTACTCCTGGAGAAGGAATTTCCATAAAGTGTGTTTCTGTCTGTGTAACTTTTTAAACTATTAGATTAGAGGTCGTCACCTAGGATGAGACGGTGTGGTAAAGACTGTAAACTGGTTTGTTGTACAGTGAGTGTTTGTTGTTTTTAATGAAGATCGGCCGCGTCCTGATTGTCTTCGTTTCACTGAGGCTCTCATCACGCTAACAGGCTCAAGAGTCCTGTAGTCTCGTTGCACTGTGGCCGGCTCTGATGGGATTATCGTAAAGCCACAGTGGATTCACAGCTGAATTCACTTCCCAGTAATCCTGCAGAGCAGGACTGGCCTGAGACGTTTCCTGGTTCGGTGCGGCTTGTTGTTTGTTCTCCAGCGTGAAAACAAGGAGAACGCCTCACAGAACTGAACTCACATCACTTGTTTTAAATTCATGTTTTATTCATCTTTCCAATGCGGGCATGCACTCCAACAAAGGCGTATTTGTAAGATTTGTAAATAAAATGACTTGGAAATAAATGGAACTTTTTATGAATGCAGCTCGGTTTCGTTTTTGATTTTGTTAACGGGGAAAATCTTTCATACGCCACCGATTTCTCTGACTGCTTAACATAAACGCAGACCTGGAGGATTTATCCCTCGGTTAATGGACTTTGACGGATCAGATTTCCGTTCCACACAACTCCAGGGCCGTGTAGTGAAAAAATAAAATAAATAAAACAAGATTTACTTATGAGTAAAATCAAAATGACAAGTCATAAATTCACCTCTGGCTGGATGCTTATAATCTTTAAACTCACAGTCACTGAGCAAATAAAGTGAACCTTCACCCAAATCTGGAGATTTATTTATTATTATTATTGAATAGATATTTTGAATGTATCTGTGTGATTGTTTTGTATTAACTGAAGTGATGGCAGTGATGAATGCTTTCAGGTTGTGCAGAGCAGCATCTGCACAGTCAGGAAACACGACTTTTTAAATCTTTAAAATAAATAAAGCACAAATGTTGTGTTTTTAAAATCACTTCTGTTTTCAAGAGAAAGTAAAATCCAGGTGATGCTAGTACTGAATGTGAGCCGTCTATAAAATTGAACAGTTATGATTGTTTATCTGTTTGCAGAGATGCGTCTTCAGCACAGAGATGAATTTAAGAATAAATGTTGTACTTTGACTCCTACTATTCTACAGAGGAGGAATATCTGCAAATGATATTTGCTAAATTGCCAATTTAAATTAAATTCACCAAAAGGTCAGACTGTGCAAAGTTCAGAGAAATTACAAAAACATCCAAGAGCTCCGTCTCTGCTTAGTTAGCAGATAAATATTAAAGTTTATGACAGAACATCTGGAGACAGTAAAGTTTCTAATGACTGCCAGGAGAAACGCTCTTCCCTCCAGACAGTAACATTATTCAATTGTTTGGTGGGTCATTTATGTTTGTGTTGTATTATTGCTCAACAGGTCTTGCCATATTCAGTCCATTAGTATAGTATTAAATGTCTTACCGTATCTGTTGATTCCTTTATTCTCATGTTTCTGTTGCTTTTAGTTTTTGTTCTTGTTCTTTCTCTCATGTCTTCTGGTTTCTTTAAGTCTCACTTCAACTGTTAATTTTTCACCTTCCTTCAGCTTTTCCTCCGTTCTGCAGCTGTTTTTGATCACCTGACTCCTTCAGCTGTTCCCATTTACATCTAATTATTCCTTCTGGCTGCTTTGTGTCATTTTCACCTCTGCTTCAGCTTATAAACCCGTTTGCTCCTTTTGTTCATTCCTCTCATTATTTCTCTGTTTTCATGCTTGTTTCTTGCTTTCACTCCACATCTTGTTGCCCTGCGACTCTCCGTCTGCGGTTCCTTTGTAGTTACTTGATTGTGCTATAAAATGGCATAACAAATGACATAGAATTGACCTTTGAATGGGAATTGCTAATGTGTCCTGAAACAAATATGACCCAATGAGGAGGACACTTAATAAATGTGCAGAAATTAAAGGCTGTATTTTTCCAGCTGAAGATTTTGTTTGTACAATAAAATATTAATTTGTTTTAAGCGTTTCTCTTTAATAGCGATGCTGATAAAAGTGGAGGCTGCTGTAAATTAGTTTTATGGTTAAAAGCCATAATTTAATTTTACACAGCGTAGCACTGTTGGATGAAAAAAAACATACTGTTACACAGATAAGCACAAGAAAAAGTTGCAAAAAAAGCTTCAAACAAAACTCCCCTTCGACATCTTTAACCTTTTTCTGCAGAAAATCCTCACAGACAGTTTCAAAGTATGAACCCAAGATTTATTCAGACAAATGCAAATTAAGGATGCCCCCTCTCTGAGCCACGGTTCTGAATAATGACTCTGAAAAGTCGAGTTTTATAATATATTTTTGTAGAAATGAAAGAGATCTCAGAATCTAATTCACTCATTTTTGAAGAATATCTCATTCATGCTAATTTGATCTACTTTTCCAAACAGTGTTCGACAGACACCATGCTCGCAGATGGCTGGATAATCCACAGAATCACAATGTGTCGAGGATACTTTTGCAAAAAAAAGACAAAACAAAAGGTTCAGGCTGAGGCCAGAGGAAGTGGCACGGCTCGAAAACAAGAAAACGCAGAGAAGTAGAAAACCGACACGGCAGGCACACACACAATCTGGCAGACAAATAGTGCTGGGAATAAAACTGTATCTACGGGGGGAGATGGGCGAGCGGAAGTCAGGGAAGCAGAGGAACATGGAGGATCAGGTGGGAAATCAGGGTCACTGAAATGTTTGAGAGGAAAAAGGAGGAAAACAGCGACTGAGGTGGTTTTGTCTCTATATTCACCTGCAGAAAAGACAAATATGACTTTTTAATGAACATCATACTGAATGAACAAATATTGGGCATATGGAAGTGGGGTTATGGTTTTCAATTTGAAAGCTATTAATGCAAATCTGTACAGCAAACAGACGTCTAAGGTCATATTTCCTGTTTTTTTTTATCTACATGAAGCAAACGGCTGGCATCCAGGATAGTGTCAACCCAACGGAGCCGGCTTTTATTTTAAAAAAAGGAAAAACTTACGTTCACTGAGACCAAAACTCTGAAATGCAGAATAAGTTTTCACCCCCCGTCTCATTCCAGCTTGTGTCTCATCTTCAGTGGGATTTTAATGGGATTTTATGTAATTTCTGGCTTCAGCACTAATATGCTGGAGAGGAAGCAAAATCATGCATCGTTTTTAAATTTATTTATTCTAATATGAATTATTCTGCATGCTTTAATTTTCAACTAAAATAATTATTTGTTAAAGTAACGTCTCTACCAGCTTCACTCATCTAGAGACTCAGACTCAAATCCAAATGTTTTTAGTTTCAGTCAGATTGGATGGAGAACTTCTGTAAACATCAGTTTTCAAGCGTTGTCTCTGATTCTCATTTGGATTTGGGCCTGGACTTTGACTAGGCCATTCTAAAACATGGACATTCTTTGGTTTAAACGTCCCTACTTTATTGTTGGTTACATGTTTAGAGTATTTTTGTGCTTTCAGCCCAGACTAAAATCTTTCCTCAGAGTTTTCCTTCATGTTCTCATCAGCTTCCCATGAACACATCCCCACATCATGATGCTGCCACCACACTGTTTCGCTGCAGGAATGTTTGCTGCATTAGTTTTCCACCACCTTTAGCTGCTGACTATACATTTTTGAAAAAGTTTGTTTTCCATGACTTCTGCGATCTTTACAAGGTTTGTGGCTAAATACGACTTTTAATTCTTTCATTTCTACAATGAAAGAAAAACATTGACTCTTACTCAGTTTCCCATAATTTGCTCAGACCTTATGGAAAACATTGTGGATGTTGGTCCTGGAATAATTCTCCAAAGTCAGAACAATTCCACCCATTTATTCCCATGAACAAATTTAAACTCTTTTTAAAAACGGTTCCGCTGAAGAATGGCTTCTGTTTTTAGATCACTTTTAAATAATTTCACAAAACCTTAATTTTGTGCTTTCTACTTTTAAGTTTTTTATTTATTTTTATTTTTTAAGTATTATTTTAATTGTCTGCACTTTTCTCATTATTTTATTTTCTATACTGTGCACTGATGTGTCTCCCTCAAAGAAGAGATTTTATCTGAAGGGACTTTCAGGTAAAATAATGATTAAAAACTACAAATAAATAAGAACTAGCTTTTTATTTGTGGAGATTTTCTCTCCACCACATATGTAAAAATATCCAGATTGTAAAATAAAACAACTGAAGTTTGAGTTGATGGGAGATGGGAGCATTCGGACATTTCTGCATGGCGCTGCACTGTTTGGATGCTCAAAGAGCTGTTTGGATGGCAGAAGGTGCAAAGCTTCTGCCCAAACAAACTTTTCCAACTATACTTTGTGGGAGCAGCACAAACAAAGCCCAGACTCACCTCACAGTAAATATTCAATGCAGGCTGCAGGAAAACTCTCCTGGGGTCCCAAACAGAACAACTTAACCTGCGATTTTCAGCTGGAGCGCGCTTGCTAATGGGCTAGGTAGGCTACGCTAATGTTTCCCAGTGTCCCTGCTGCCCCCCCCCCCCTCAATCCCCCCACCTCACTCCCAGCCATCGTTGGATTTGCTCCGATTTTCTGCATTAAAACCCCCCCAGAGGTGGGCACTTCTGCTCCGGCTGGCCTGCAGACTGTGGGCAACCAGGCATGTGGAGCCGTTTCCACAGCAGTTCTCAAAATGCTGAAGTGGAGATAATCAATAGTTAATGGGGGGGAGAAACGTAATGACAGTGAAGGATGACATTTCAACCTCGGGGGAAGGTGTAGTAGCAGAGAACAGTGCTGCATGTATGCTGATGTGAGCCTGGAGCCGTTATGAGTTCACAGCCGACCCTTAATGGTATATTAATGATTTCTTTTTTCAACCTGATGCAGGCAGGAGTCAGGGGGGGGGGGGGTGTTTTTAGAGCAGGTTGCCATCATGTGGCTCTAAAAAGAAAAAGGCATTTTCAGAGGTAAATAAATGAGCAAAAGCTTTTAGGAACAGAACTATTTAAGCGTTTTCAGTAAATTGGCAGGTAAGGCTGTCAGTCAATTCCTGATGAAAAATCACTGCAATACTCCGGCAGGCCGGTGTTGCCTGGTAGCGTCTCACACTGTTTCTGCTGACTGGAGTCATCAGGTTTTGCTGGAACTAATTTGTTGTTTGTCTGTTATTCCTTAGCAATGTTCGTCCAGTCATGGCACACTCGGAATAATTAGTTTTTTTCTAAACATTTATGGTTATTTGCTTTGATTCTGACCTTTGAACCTGTTTACTCCAAATGATTCATAACAGGAAGCAATTTTTTGATGACAGTCTCCTAACAGGGTTTCTTGTTTTTGTCCTGAAGGAAAAACATGATAATTTTTGAGTCAAATAGTTTGTAGAAGCAGAAAAGATGTTTAGACTCTGGATGAAGCCAGAGGATCCAGCCTGGTGAAAAACGACTTTCTCCCCTCAGCTTTTCTCTGTTTTGGCTTTTTGTTTTGAATCTTTCTTAAATGCACCACATCAACAGATAATAATAGCAAAAAGCAGTTTTCAGCCACTAACCAACATGAACCTGTGTGAAAATAAAAAGCCCTCTAACTAACAACGGACTGCTCCAACCTTAGTAGCAGCTACTGCCATCAAGCATTTCTGAATCTGTCTTTTTCATCACTCCGGATGGATTTGGACCCACTCTCCTCTGCAGAATTATTTCAGTTCAGCTTCACTGACTTTCAGTTTTCAAACTTCTGCTCCTGCATCACAATCTGAGTATCTGGACTTCGGCGGCCGACAGGTGCAATCGCGCAGCTAACATTGAAACGAGCTGTGAAGATATGAATGATGCTAAATCTAAAACACAAACACAAGAAACAGCAAAATGGAAATGAAAAATGCTGGAGAGAAGTTTGAAACAAAATCCTGCAACCAACAAAACAAAAGCATAAGAAAAATGATGCAACCACAGGAAATGGAAGTTAAAGGAAAATGCCACAAATACCAAAAACAACAAGCATAAAACGTAGCTAACTTGCTTAAAAACAGGAGTCTTCCAGGCCACTAGAGGGAGTCTGGAGTAGGTTTGCAACACATTTGGATATCTGCACATTTGCACCTGTTGGCCATCATACTGGACTTTGACTAGGCCACTCTGAAACCTTTATTTTGTATTTCATCCACACAAAATACATCCATGGATCCAAATATGGATCCATGGATGTATTAGTTATGCTTGCAACTCTTAATTGTGCTTTTGTATAACTGAATATCATCTGACCTTACAGTTGAGGAATGCAAGTTTTATAAAAAAAAAAAAAAAAAATATATATATATATATATATATCTGTCTCATATTATACTGTTAAGTATAATATGAGACAGATAATCTGTGAAAAAAATCAGGCTCATCGGCCTTTTCCCAGTGTGAACCACAAAAATACTCCAATCAGAGCCAGGAGGAGGGTCGTGGCGCTGTCAATCACCTCATCTATGTGCTGCTCACAGCCTCCCTCTTGAGGCTCTGCTTCAAATCAGCAGAGCCTGTCATGAATACTCAGATGATGGTGGATAAACAGTTTTCCTGTAATGGTGAGCTGTTTCACCTACACAAGCATGATTGACAGCAGTTAGACCCTCCTCCTGGCTCTGATTATTTGTTTTTGATCTTTCTTCAGACAGCAATAGTGTCACCTGTGGGAGGTGAAGGAGATCAGGATTATTTTCTGTTAATTAGTGTAAGTTGTCTGATCCTGGAGAAGAAAAGCAGCTCTGGGCAGTAACTCTGCATCATGTTTGATGTTTTTTGATCAAACTGCTGTGTTAGTTTCACAGCAGAGGTAACAAAACTCTGTACCTCCCAGAATGTTTCCCTTTTGTCTCATTGGTGCACCAGATGTCTTCCTAAAGGTCCCGGGGATCATCAGCTGGCATTTTACTGGGACACATGATCCAGTTCTGATCAGCTGCTTTCAGTGAAATGTCAGACTGGAGTTTTAACAAGCTGTCACTGGGAGATAATTAGAAATAATGGAAAGAGACACAGGCTTCTAGCTTCTTTGATAATTCCCAATATCAAGCTGTGCAGTGCACCTAGAAATATAGAGTGAACTGAGCTTAGGATGCGGTCCACTGTATCAGCACACAGCGCTGTGCGCAGCAGGAGCAGCATGGAGGAGAAGCTGCGTGCGCCGCGTCCGCATGTCCAAACTATCAGAGCTCAGCTTCAGACTCACATCTGGAAAGCAGGGGAGGGCGGGGCGGCGGCAGGAGAGAGCTGCACAATAACAATGACTTCTAAAGTAAACCCAGCTGCGGGTTGTATTGGGACATGATTATAGATTATAGATAATGTAGAGTCTGGCTGCCTGTACTAATAGCACTCTGACTATAATCATCCCAGGAAATGGATGAGAACAGACCAGATAACTTTCCCCAGCTAGTGAAAACTCACAAATCCATTTTTATTTGAGGAGAGACGAGAAGAGTTAAGGAATGTTTCAGAATCAGAACATGAAATGGGAAGAGACGTTATGAAAGTAGCTCAGACAGTTTCTGTTTTCTCCTCATTCACTGCAGTCGACTCCCCAAGGATCCACACAAACTGAAAACTGGTAGGAATCGATGCAGACCACATTGGAATAGTTTCTAAATTATTTTTGGAGGAGGCAAGAAGAGTGAAGTGTTAGGAGGAACAGGGAAGTGAAGGAGATGCTGGGAAAACTGGGAAAACATTTCAGTGACTTTTTATCCAGTTTTGCTCATAAATCATTTGAAATAAATGTAACTAAAGGATTTTCATGTTCTGTGGCTTTAGACAGATGAAACTAAGACTTCATATTTCTGCAACAAACTCTCCAACCAAGGATGAAAAACCCAAATCACCTGCAGGGATTGCACCAGGGAAGCAGTGCTTACTTAGTGGCCAGAAAAAAAATATATAATATCACTAGTAGAGTTTTTATAAGTGGATTTTCTCTCTTTGTAAGACTTCTTGGCTTTAGCCCAGACTTTATAACATAAAAATCTACATAACTTAATTTGGGTCAAGTTCAACTAAAACGATGACAATAAATAAAAGGAACAGGAAGGTACAGTTTACCCAGGATTTTGTTTGGTCCTAATAACACGACCTTCTGCTTACACGAATTCAAATTAAGTGAATTGATTGTTGGTATGAAACGATGCATAAATATATGCATACATGCATCCGGGTGCATCAGTAATTGAAAAGTTGATTCATTGCAGTAATTCAATTCAAAAAGTGAAACTCATATTCAGTAATAGACTCTAGGAGTGTAATTCTATTAGTTTGATGAATCTGGTCTATATGGAATCTTAATTATAGGAGAATATTGATTAAAGAAACAGGGGACACAAATATTTACAGCTGGGATGACAATAAGTGCAGCTTACATTGAATAAAAATATCTTGTCTTATTTAAGAGCCCTCCCCTTGCATTCAAAATTAAGATCTTGAGATTAATTTTCTGAATATTTCCACTTTAAATTAGAAAAAATTAACTGAACATTGATTCTAGTGATGCTCTTTTCACATCTCTTTCCGTTTTCTTCCTTCTGTCACACTGACTTCCGTTTCTGCTTGTGGGTTTATTTCCGAGCTCTCTGGCCCACCAGCTGGTTCATGTCTCTGCAAGAACCCACAATTATCACAATTATCTGCATTTCCACAGCCCCCTTTCTGCGGCCTTTTGTCAGTTTGCACCAAATTACCCTTTGACCAAGCTGCGTCACGTGACGCTGCTCTCTAATTGCGCATAATTATGCAAAGCAGTTAATCACAGCGGTGCGTGAACCGCACTAATTGACCGCCTGCTCTCGCCCTGCCTCACTTTTCCCTGCGCCACCTAGCGGTCGTCCCCCGCTCCCCCCTGTTTAATAAATTATTTCTGCGCCGCGCCACCGTGAGAAATAAAGTGGCAGTGCGAGCTTTGCGGGGACATCAGTGGCTGTTTGGCAGCGCGGCGCATCGCGGCGCATCGCTTTGCTTCCCCGCGCTGCGGTGATTAAAGTTGAGCCGCTGACCCGCGCGCTTCCTCCCGGGGAAACTGCGCGTTTAACGAGCGTCAGTTTCCATTTCTCCACTCCAGATCATTTGTTGCTGTCCGAGAGCTGAGCTCCAGCCCGGCGCACGGACGGATCCGGCTGACTTCAAGGATCACAGGTACATTTGATTCATTTGGATGTGTTCGGATGGATCTCGCTGGCTCTAAATCAACTTTTAGCACTGCTTAATGTTGTTTTTTGTCGCAGTTTTTACTCTAATGTTGCTGTTATTTTCACTTGCTGTGGATGTTATCTTAAAAAAGGCTAAATGAGCTTCATGCACAAGAGGATGTTGCACCTGTGGAGGCAGCAGCAGAGTGGCTGAACTGTTATTCGCTAAATTAGGAGATTTCATCACTTCAGGATGCAGCATCATTCTGCTAAGGGAGCACACAATGTAATAAAATCAGACTGTCCGGCCAAGCAGGTGGTTGCATCATAATAAGGTCTACATAGTCTGTGGTTTGTGGCTTTTATTTGCATGCTGCTGTAATGACAACATTTTCTGCCTGTCCGTCACTGTCAGACCTTCATCTCGCTCTCTCTCCATCTCCTTCCATCGTTTTCAGCCCCGGACTTTTGCTGCCAGGCGCTGTGCATGAGCAAATGTTCACCTTGCTGCACTGCTATAATCCTGAGATTATGTGACAGCTCTGGAAGGGCTGTGGGTTTTTTGTTGTGCGATGTTTAGGCAAACTTTCGTCCGATTTGGGTCACTCGCAACATTTCCAGTCAGAGGATAAAATTCAATTAGACAGCCTCGCAGCTTTCTGCATCCACTGGCAGATGGCTTAATACTCGTGGATCCTTCCTCGGTGTCCCTTAACCCTTGTATTATGTTGAGAAAAAAATACATTATTTATGGTGCGGGTAATTTTGACCCGCATTGTGTAAATTCACTCAAAACAGTCATAAAATGAAGTTAAACCAAAGAGAACTTTGTTTTAGATTATACAAACATTTAGTAGAGATATATACAATTCCAACACTATATTAAAGAACTCCTGAGTTAAATTTTTCCCCCTTCACAAACACTTTTCTTTGCAATTAACCTGCCCCATTTTCTCGGGTTTTCGACATTCAACATTTTCAGTGTTCCCCACATGATGGACAGAATGTGACTATGTGCTTTTGCAGATGTACTTCTTGCATCTCACACAAGAGGTACTTGTTTTACTATCATCTCGAGAGGGACAGACTTGCCATATTTTACAGCTGAAGAAGCTTTATCGCAGCTTATGAACTGGGATAGTGATGTAAAAGAGATTTCAGATACAGGTGCGCATCTTTGCACCTGCATCCAAGATCCATTGTGGTTGGTCAGCCCTGATTCTTCTCAGATCTTCTTACAAGTGGCTTTCCAGTATATACTTGCAGGTTCTGCACATAACTGGATTTGCATCACAGGCTGCCCACATTTTGAGACCATAATTCGCAGGCTTGTTTGGCACATACTGTTGGAATGGACAGCGTCCTCTGAATGGAACGTTAGTTGGTGTTAGCTGCAAGTCAGTTGGATCCAGTGACTTCCATTTCTCTTGAAAGACACATCCCTCCAAGTTGGTCATGTTGGGGATTGTCTTCTCTGGGTGGGGATATGAAGAGCTGAAATGCTGATTCAACATCAACTCTTGTGACAAATCTTGTAGGACCAGGAGTCATTTTGATGACATTACCTTGGCTTTGGTGTGGTGATGTTGACCCTTTCATTTACCATCTTTAGATGTCCATGTCCCCTCTATGGATGATGAATGTTGCATCACAGGCTTGGTTCTTGGTTTTCTTTGATGAAGGGACACCTGAATCCTCTGAATCCTCCTCATCATGGGAAAATTGACAATCTGGATCATCAATGGCATTGTCCTCTGGCTCTGAAGGATCCTCTGTCTCTAAACCCTCTTCCTCTACATCACTATCCCAGTTCATAAGCTGTGATAAAGCTTCTTCAACTGTAAATCGTCTGTAGCTCATTTTTGGTGTGTTTCTCCAAGAATGGGTATGGAAACAGTGACAAGGACAGGGAGAGGCTCTTCCACACACACCTGGTTCTGAATGTTTATTCAGAAGCAATCAAAATGAAGTATATCAGAGACTTTTTTGGGATTTTAACAGCTACTTTTTGTGCGGGTCAAAATGACCCGAACATCATCTTTGTATACAAACTGTGTGCAGACATTTCAGGACACATCAAAGAGTCCAGATTTTACATAGAAGTTCATGACCTAAGGAGAAAAATCACAAATTTCATGGAAAAAGAAAGGATAAGCTGCACTTTGATCAACACAAAAATTGAAACGGGTCAAATTGACCCTTAACATAATACAAGGGTTAATGCTCTAATTGGGTTTCATCGTTTCACACTGTTTGTGCGCATTAAAAAATAGATTTAAATCGCTCTTTATACAATCCGAAACCAGTTTTGTTGGCTCCAAACCAGCTATCTAAACATTTCACATCTAATCCGCAGTAAATTCCTTGAAATTGATGTAAAATCCCACAGTAAACATCTTTCTGGATGTGTTTTGCAGGGTGGATCTCATGTTGGCTCAGTGAAGTTGCAGAGACTCTGTATCGTGCAGTAAATGAACTGTGCGCCCTGCTGAGGGCATGTTTGTCTCTCCGAGTTAATTCCAGCCCTGCGGAGCTGCTTTTCCCTCTGAAGGACATCCACTCTGTTCCGAGGGACAGATGCTGGATTTTACTTTGAAAAGTTGACAGGAATCTGATTCCTCCATGAATACTTCCTGTCTGCGCAAAGTTCTACCAGTCAGATCATTCACCACTGTGGAAATATTTTGTCTTAGTGGACACAATCTTTTTGTTTCAGGTATATTAATACATGCACTGGCCACTGTATTAGGCACATCAATCCAGTACCAGGTTGTTGCTCCTTTTATTAGCTCATTTCTTGAGGAAATAAACTCCAGAAGGAGACTGAAGTATTCCCCATGCAGCAGCACACTGTTGCTGCAGATCTATCAGCTTCACTGTCATGCCATACCTCAGAGGTGGATGGAGGCTGCTGGAGTAAATCAGCTTTTTGGGACATAGAAGTAGCTAAAAGGAAATCTTTGTATTCGAGGTCATAAAGGACATGACCAGGATTAATACTAAGGTATTCTGTGGTGTTGAAATGTAAGAGACTCAAACTGTGCCAGGAAACAAACCCAAACATCTTCATGCTACCTCCACACAAGGTGGCATGTTTCTGTGTTGTTCATGCCAGCTTTTCAACGCACCGTCTGAATGTTGCAGCTGAACTCAAAACCCATTAGAATCTGCACTTTATTTTCCCCAACCTCTTTCTTTGGTGAGTCTTTGTGCTTCAGTTCCTGTTCTTGGTTTTCTGCTGGAGTCCATCCACCAACTGGAGAGCCAATAATGGAGCCAGTCTGTCTTTTCTGCTTTGAATTTTGGCATCAACAAAGTATTTTTATCCACACAACTATGGCTGCAGCTAACGATGACCTGAGTAATCAATTAATCTATGGACTATTATGACGATTAACCGGATAACATTTTTTTTGCAGATTCTGCAGATTTTTTAAGCTTTTTCTATACAAATACTTCAATTCAATATTTGAATAAGAATTTCTTTAGTGAACGCTCGATCATTTTCAGTGTAGGATGAATCTGCAGCTGATGACCAAACATCAACTTTCTGCTCAATTTAACATTAGTCCAGTGTAAGGCTGATCTGGTCATTACGTTTTTGGTTTGGTGATCAATAAGAGATCTATTTTACAGAATTTGAACCAGGCGAAGCTAAAAATGCTGCTTGTAGAGTTCTGCATAGAACACATTTACAGGCAGTTTTTTATCTATGCATATTTTTATTATATGTTGTTCTTTTAGTAAATTACTTTTTTTAAAGTCTGTACAATTCAGCTAACGATTAATTGAATACTAAATTATTTAACAATTATTTCAATAATCTGATTAATCTGCCTCTAACTGGGTTTTTCTCAGTAAACCTGAGGATAGATTTGCAGTTTCCCATCTGCCAATAACAACAATGCACCGGTGAAAGTCATGACTTTCTTCTCCATTCCCAAATTCATCTGTCCTTAGTCTTTGCAAATAGCAGCTTATGGAGAAAGACCAGGCAGAAAAACTCCAGCCTGGGATTTGAACCCACAACCAGCTGCTCCACTGTGTAGCCACATAACTGTACATGTGTACCTAATGAAGTGGCCAGTTAGTTTATACACAGATCAATCAACTAAAAAGTTAGAAAGAAACAAAAACGCCACAAAGCAAAACATAACTAATTTCATTTTGTGATATTGTCATTTTTAATATTGTGGATTAAGATTGAGAGAATAAATATGAAGCCGTTTTATTTCATGCTGTCTATTGGTGATAAGAAGCTTTGTGGATAAAATTAGAGACAAAAGTGTTTTCACAAAAGCAAAATGTGAGTTTTTTCAGCAAGAACCATAATTTCCACTCAGTCCTGCTTCGCTCTGCATGGCAGCTTCTCCAAACCTGAGAGGTTAACTGCCTGAGTCTCTCTGCTGACAGGAATGATGCAGTGAGAGTTAAACTTTAATTTGGTCCTAAAAGCGACAGAGAGACATAAAAAGTCCTGGTCGCATTACGCAGCATGCTGTTGTGCAGCGCAGCTCGTTAAAACTGGAGGCGTGTTTCTGGTTTGAATCCCAGCATCTGTTGCAGGCCATTTTTATGCTAGTTGAGCTAAATGTTTTCTACATTCAAGCAACTATTAAACATCTAAAAGTCTCTATTTTTCACTTCTAGTCTTGATGTCTATTGACTTTCTAGACATTCCGTGGATTCCTCTCTATTCTCAGATTATTTTGTGGGTAAATCTTAAAATACTTCAAGAAAAATCAGTTTGGGAAGCTGAAAGATGAAAGTGAAATGCTGTTTGCTATTGTCTGGATTTCAGCTATTTGTGAGCAGATGTCACAGTTTATCTGCATGAGAAATTAGGTTTAAATTAACCATGAAATGTTGGTGCAGTGATGAAGATGTGGCCATTGTTAACTTCACTTGTCAGTGATCATAATGTTATGCCTCATCGCTGCAAACTAGCCATTATTCCTGCCAAATCTAGGAATATTAACCAAGACTAAAGTGTAATTAGGAATCCACAAATGGGTGGAAACATTTTGTCTGGAGTGTGGAAAATTCCTGGAGATGAAAGCGACGCCTCGGTGCATTTTGCTGCTATTTATAGCGTCATTGTGTCAGAATAAGAGCGATCTGGGAGAAACCTCCTGAGTGACATCAGAGATGAAAGCAGGAGGCAGGTCAGTGTTTACTCAGCTTGACTGCTGCCGCTTGTGTCGGCCAAGCCTTGCCACTTCGCTTTATACGAATTACAAGCCAGAGCCGAACTCAAAGCAAGATCTCAGGTTGTTTTGTCAAGACGCATCGTCCAGACTCGTTCTGCTCCGTGATAAAAATGACAACGACTCGTGAGTCACACGTCCGCAGCGTTCCGGTCAGCGTCGCTGCGAGGCTGACCTGAAGCCAGGTTCAATCCCGCACGCTTGATTAAACTCTGCGCGGCGCTGCGGGTGGTGAGGCGGGTTCCGGTCCGCAGCCCGGGCCTCGATGGGAGACTCTGGCCTTTGACAGAGGGATTTAGAAACGGCGTGGCTCTGGCTGCCGAACGCTCAGGCCCACGTTGGGTTCATCTGGGCTCTAGAAGCGCAGACATTTAAATGTCAGTGGTAAGTGGAAACATTGTCGGTTCTCCGAGATAATAGCAGAGCGACTGACAGCGTTTAAATGTTCAATGTTAATGGGGGAGAGCAGAATAACAGAATGCGTTTCTGTGTATTGGAATATAATTATGACTTTCTCCTGCAGCAAAGATGTAATTCCAGCAAAAATGATGCTAATTACCCAGAGAGGTAAAACGAAGGAGTAGCTGGTGATATAAAGAGGATGACATGTTCTTCATGAAAGGTTAAATACCTTCGAGATTTTAGTTTGGGAATTGAGTATTTAAAGACGCAGAGCTGCAAAATTCATTTCTTCTGTTCCTATTGATTCACAGCTTCTGCTCTGCAACAACACAAAATCTTACCAAGTATTTTGGTCTTTCTGTTGTAAATACCTGAAATAAGACAAAACTAACTGACAAGCAACTTTTCAGCAAGATATAGGTGCTAAAATTGGAAAAATGTCTTGTTATAAGTGAAATAATTTAATGGAACTAGAACTTTATCATCAATATTAAGGGATTATTGACTTAAAACAAACTCCTACTTTGCTAAAACGTTACTTGTCAAATAGTTTTGTCTAATTTCAAGTGTGCTAAGATATTTGCACTAATTAGACCAAAACTAATAAGGTTTTGTGTTTTTGCAGGAACTTTGAATTAAGAATAGAATAGAAATACTTTTTATGTCCCACATTGGGGACATTTTACTGCAACATCAGCAAAGCAGGCAATTAAAGCGTAGATTTACCCAAAGATAAGAATATAAAACATACTGTGTGATTAAAAACAACATTTCAACATAAATACTCTGCAGTTATTAAGTAGGAATGTCCAGCTGTGTGAGATCAAAATGTACAAAATGTTTGTAATCTATTAAGAACTTCAGACTATTTATAATAAGTGATAAAAAAACAGCACCCGCAGAAATGTGCAGATACAAGCAGAAATGTTATTTAAAATGACTAAAAACAGCTGAAGTACCAGCATGAATATAAAAACTTTATGAGTTTGTTGGGAGCAGAAATGGTTATAAAGTCTGGTTAGACTCTTAACTAATAATAGACTAATAATAATAGACTTTGTTTCCTGGAGCATAAACTGATGTGACACAGAAGGCCATTTATTTCAGCCGCTGGCCAAGAAGCTGGACGGAGACCAAGTTTGTGTTGCCACCGCCATGAACGATGACAACAGCAAAGGAGGTGAAACCCAGAAGTAGCAAAATTTCACCATATTTTACTCAATAAATTTCTCAAGTGAGAAAAAATACTTGGACAAATTATTTGTTAAAAACACTGAGTAGCTGATCCAAACCTCAATCATTTAATATTTAAAATTAAATCATTAGATGGACCAAAATGTAAAGCTTTGTAACTTTTGTATTTTAAAGATCAAAATGAAAATAATTCACATAATTACAAAATAACAAAAATCAGGCAAATATAATATTCTTTCGTAAGTATTTTTTTTTCAATATAAAACTTTAACAGAAACTGCGTCTTTGTCTAGTTGGTTTTTGGTTTAAACAAACTTGTTTTTCATCCAGTGAAGTTACTCACACTGGGGAGAAAACAAACATTTTCTCAAGTAAAAGTAGCAATACTTCATAATGAAATAACTCAAATAAAAGTAAAAAATACAGCATAGCAAATGTACAATGTTTTCCCAATAGGTTACTCAAGTAAATGTAACTAGTAAACGTAACTAGTTACTAACCCAACTCTGAGTAAAACACATCTTAAAAACTCACTGGTGGGGGTCACCAAGTTTCCATGACAACCATTAGAGGCTAAAATGCTATAAAACGTACTATAAATCAAAGGATGGAGACACAGTAAAGCACCTCATGCCCACTGTGAAGTACGGAGGAGGCTGTGTGGTGCTGAGGGCCTGTTAAAATGCATGACATGCTGTAAAACAGTGAGGCATTTTAAATAAAAACCTGGTGGATTCTGACAGAAAACTGAAACGGATCTTCTTTGGGTTCTTTGGCCTCCAACGTTTCAATGCAGAAAAATCAAACGTATTTTGGCTCTTTAGACGCCTGGTAATAAGATGTTCATTTGATTCAGCAAATATGCATTGAAAAGTTGCATCAAAGTTGCTCTCTATGCCTGGAGAGGGAGACCCCTGGTCGACAGAGATTGTGCAAAACTAAATGGTCAGACATTCCTCTCTCTGTGCTGATCTACTGCCAAAATGAGGGTGAGAAAAAATTACAACACCTGATATTCAGTAAAAAAAGAAAAAAAACCTCCTATTCCTTAACGTTTGATCTTTGTTTCCTCTATTGACTAAAGGTTGGATTTTATTCAATTTCTTAGAGTGACATTAATCCACTGCTATAAAAATGTCATTGAATTGAATGTTTTTGCACATTTAAGTTTTACAGTGAATGTGGTCATCAGTTCAGGTCTTAACTCTGTGGAGGAAACATGAAGGTAATTTATCATTAAAGTTAGAACAGAATAACTGAATTCAACCAACTGAAGTGCACACATATTCAGTCTAACATGATGCACATTCATCATCTCAAACAAATGAAGAAGAATTGCATTATTTGGAGCAAGGCATTAATTTTACAGTAAGCAATTTAAGTTCAGTTAATTAATTTGGGAAAGGTACTGAAGTGACAAAACAATCCGCATGAACTGTTGTAAGCATTTATAGACCTGAAATATTAATTACCTTATGATATATTATGTAGTAAAAGCACATCTGCAGGAACAGCACCATTTCTTCTGACTCATTTTTTCTCTGCTGATATTATGTTGCATTTTTTTGGCTCCCTCTGCAGCTGAGTGACCTCAGCGCCCCTCCCCCTCCTGTTGCTCAACCTGTCAGGTCTCTGATTTGAATGGACTACATTTCCATCCTCTGGCTCAGTGGTGCAACAGTGGCTGTGTAATTTAAACACTCAGCCATTAATCTCTAATGATATGATCGGATAATGTGAACTATTAGCCTCTGTTTTGTTTGCCAGGGATGTGTAGTTTGTTTGCTGGTTATTAGGTTTGCAGCGGCTGCTTGGACCATAATTTATTAACCAAAGATGTATTCAGAAACAACATTGGATAACAGCCTGGTGCGACAGCAGCGCAGCGGTCAGGGGACAAACATTAAAGCATGTAAGGACAATAAAACAATTCCTACTACCGTATTTAAATTAGAAAAACAACACAACACGTTTCACTGTTGCTGCTTTGATGGGAGACCAAAATGTCCTGCTAGACGGCTGTGTTTACTTTGGACTTCAGAAAACCCAGTGGACCAGAACCAGCAGATGACATGGCAACCAAACCATCACTGTTTCCTGTGGAAACAGACTCCATTCTTCCACCAGACTGACTTCCAAGTGAAACGCAAACTTTACTGTAATCCAAAGAGAGAAACTTGGATCATTGTTTGTCTTTTTGACCCACGTCAGAAACTGTCTGTGTGTATTATGATGTATAAGAGCCATTGTAGATGGAAAAAAGAGAGCACATTTCTTAATCTCAGGAGTTTTCAACAAAAACTTGGAAATTTTAGTTTGGCAATTTGAAAGTCTATTAGAAAACAGCTGGAAATGTTGAGATTAATCTCAGATGTTTTCTGGAAAAGGTGGAAATTTTTGGGTTTGAAAAGTTATAGAAATTGTTTAAGAAAACTCAGAAATTTTTAGATTAACAACAACAACAGTGACAAATGTTACAATTTTGATACCCAATCAAACCAAGTCTGCTGGAATAGCAGGTGTGGAAACACCTCAGACTCCTGCGGACTCCTCCTTCCACTAAACTTTCCTAGGACAGTAGAGATTCTTTATCCTGCAGGTGGACAGGTCGGGTACTTCCTGCTGGTCATCTGTCCTGCAGGTTATAACAGAACATTTCCACCATCAAATCTTAATTGTTGGTCAACATTTCTTAGAAACAGAAATAAGCCGTTTAAATTAACTGGAATAAGCACTTTAGATATATTCTCTATATAGTGAACTTATGCAGTTGAATTACTGAAATAAACTTTTTGATTATGTTTTTGAGATAGACATGTACAAGAATCAACTGATGGTTTATTCATGTGCAGGTCATTAATTCTTCTTATCTAATGTGAAATATGTTTTAGCCTGAAACTAAATCATATTATAGTTATTTGGAAGAGTAAAGTTTGTGCAAAGCTAAAACATGTCCGCTTTGCTCTGTGTGGTTGAAAAGGCGTCTGGTGCTAATTTTCTAAGTGTTTGTTTCCCAGAGATCATTATTTATAGTTGAAGTGTTAATAGGAGAGTTGTTTTCAGGTTTATTTTTTTTAATCTATGAAGTGGGTGTTTAAACGTGTCAGCAGTGCAAATGAACTTGACGATGTCGGCTTATATAAACTGTGTGTGCCAACAGAGCGATGGCTTCCACATCACCTCCACTCCACAGCGGCTGGCGCCTCGCATTGGGAACATGATTCCTCAGAAACGACTTTGTCTCTGTCACAGTTTGGAAATTCATCCGCAGCATTCCCCAGACTCCATTGTGTCTCTAAGTCACATCTTTTTTCTGTTTGTTTCCTCTCAGCGTGTCCTTGCAAGCACTGAATTTAGAGCAGTGAAGCAAAAAAAAAAAAAGTCTTTGCAGAGCTGTAGGCCAGAGATAAATCTCTGACCTTTTATCAGATGGCTTATATACAAGAATATAAATAAAGGAGTGTTTGAACATGAAGAATGGGTGAAAAGGATAATCTACAACCTCATCTTAATAAGTTTTCACTGCGCAGAGGTACAGTAAGAAGGAAAAAACCTGCGTTTACATTTAAAACTTTCTGTGACACCAGCTGGGCATTATTCTGAGAAGTGGAAATTAGTTCAACATTTAGTGGAGATAAGGTTTGTGTTAAAGCAGGGAGATGTCATATGGATGGAGTGACTGTTGTGGGAAAAAAGAAAAGTATTTTGCAGAGGTGGTAAAACATATTGCTTTGCATTTATGCAAATATTTGTTGTGCTTCATTTTCTTTTCCTCGCTGCCAACAAACGGCTCTTGGAGACTGAAGCCACTGGTCTGTGCAGGAAGTGTGAATTGGTTGCAGTTCAAAGTGAAATTGCATGATTTAAAGGCTGTCTGCTTCAGCTGTCAGTTCACAAAGAGCAAACGCAAACAAGTAAACAGGAGAGAAAAAAATCGGCATAATTAATAACCGTATTAGTCACATTTCTGTCACCTCCCCAAACTCCATAAACAACCAATGGGTATAATTTCTCACAGTCTCAAAGAAATGAAAGAAACTGCCAATCATCTGTTTATTTTTAATTTTATTTCTCTGTTAGATACTTATATGCTTCATAAAAAATGCATATCTGCCTATATTTTGAGCTAAATAGTTTTCATCTCTATCTGCTGAGGAAAATGTGAAAACTGGTGAAGTATGGAGAAAACACGTGTTGTGAGGACACCCACACTTGACCCATTTTTCCATAATTACTTCAGTTTAGAATAATAATTAAATGTCCTTGCTTTGCAAGAATATTATAAGGTTCAAGGTAAATAATCCCTTTCAGGCTCAGGGCTGTTTGGAGGATTGGAAAAGTGCTAAAAGATGAATGTAGATGAATGAAGCTACTGCACAACAACGTTTAAGAGCCAACCTCACTGGGACCCTAATGAAAAAATAATCCAAATCTGTGTGGACACAATTTTAGCTCCCATGAAAATCCCTGTAAAGTAAATTTCAGAAGTGAAGCATATTTTTATTCATTTTACTTGTGTTTTGCCATTTACAGGTAAGTCCTAATAAATGTGAATATTTTTGAAAAGTTAATTTGGATTCAATACGTTTAAACACTCAGACTGATATTTACAGTACATGACAAAACATTATATTTCGACTAATCTCATCATCAAAATGATCAAGCAAATACTCATTAAATATATTGATCAATGTTCTACAAACTAGACAGGTGGATTTAAAGGAACTCAGGGTTTCAGCAGTTTTGCAGTTTTCTGGAAGTTTAGCATCAGTAGATTAGTATTAGTATCAGATCAACGCAGTATATTTACTGTTTCTCTCATCAAAAACATACGTGGGGTGTTGCTTTGATTCCTTTGTGCATGTTTGAGAAAATATTTAATCTCCACGGCAACCATTCAACTGCTCAAAATACGTTGGTGGCCTTAGCTCCACTCACTCGTCTCCTTCAGACTAGCCACCAGCAATTAGCACACAGCTCTTAGACCTATGCATCAGCAGAGCTCATTTTAGGAGCTACTTCTCAATGAAATGCTGGTAAAAAAAGACAACAACTTCCTGTGAAGGGATGACGTAATGAAGGTTTCAGAAATAGCATGAATTTCTTAAAGAGACAGAGGTCCAATTTCAAGTGCTTTTAAGGCATTCTTATAACAACATAAGGTAAAAGGTTCTCCTGATAGTGGTATAAATGGCTCTCTGTGCCTGGAAAGCACATGATACTCCCCTATCAGTTAGAAAGTAAGATTTTTGAACTCTTTGTGGAACAGGGTAGCAGAATTAACGTCCTGAGTATAATAGTCTGGATCTGAAATCTCTTCCTTTGTGGTCTTGACTGACCACATTTGTATCCAGCACACACTTCAGATCAACAAGTCATTTTTATCGAGTGCTCAGCTTATTTGCCAAGTGTACTCTCTCATATTTTCTGTCCAATTTGTATTTTTAAAGAGCATTACCCTGACTCGTTACTCAGCCAGCCATGCCACTAGCATTCACTCGGGGGACATTTTGACAAGAATCTGTGACACAACAAGCTGCTGTAAACAGTCTGCTTCATCGTTAGACACAGGCAGTGAGGAAACCAGTTGTCTATAAGCAGCGTCGTGTTGCCCAGGCCCATTTGCTTCATGTTGCCAAACAACCTGAGGGCCACACAGAGAGTGCGGCGGCGGCCATGGCGGCGGCATTAGAGTGACAGCTCATAACAGCTGTTAGGGTGGAGAGGTGAGGCCGAGAAAAGACAAATGAGGTCCTTTTACTAATGAGGCCGGGGCTCATCGCTCCCCGGCTCTGTCAGCTGCAGCAGCGTTATCGGTATGCACCTCGCTCTGCTTCCTCCTCGGTTCTCGCCGCCTCAAACGCAGCAATTCAGAGGGAGAAACGCTCCTCACACAGCGCCGGTGTGATAGCGGTGCCATCGTTTGTCCCGCAGAATGAAGCTGAATTCATGAATATCAAAAGGCGTCACCTAAAACATGGGGAGGGAATCTGGTTTGCTTTCACTCAAACTGAATCTGTGCTCCGTCATGTTTGCTTTGTTTCTTTCCACAAAGCTAAACTTGCCCTGAAAAGTATTCACACCTCTAGGAAATTCACATTTTATGTTGCAAAGATAAAACTTAAGCATATTTTATAGGATTTTCTGTGTTGAACTCTAAGAGGCCTGTAATGAGCAAGTGGAGGGAAAATGATTCCTGATTTTGAACAAATTGAAATCTTCTGAGTAATTACTTTGCAGAAGCGTCTTTCTCTGAAATTACAGCTGCGAGTCTTTGGGGATTTCTCCACCAGTTTTCACATGCAGATTGAAATTCCTGCCCATTCTTCTTGTTCAGGTAGATTAAATAGAGAGCCTCTGGGAGCTGGGATTTCAAATCACATATTCCCAATTAGATTTAGGCTTTTGACTTTGACTGGGCCACTTTAACACATGAATATGCTTTCATATAAACCAGCCCATTGTAGTTCTGCTGGGATTTTTTGGGTCATTTTTCTGGAGGAAGTTGAATTATTAGGTTTTCTTGCAGCATCAGCCTTTATTTTGCTAAACTACCATGTAGGCCAAAAAATTCATTTTAGAATTTATTTGATCAGATAATCTCCTTCCAAATGTTTGTAGCTTAAAGCAAACTCCCGACTTCTTTCTGTCCCTAATCACTAATAGATTTTTCTCCTGAGTTGTTGATTTCTGCAGCTCCTCCAGAGTTACCAGGGGTCTCTCTGATTAATGCTGTCCTTTCACAATACTTAAATCAGAAAACTTTATAACCCTAAGAGCAACATGACTCTTTGAATCTAAATATTTTCATACGTGTAGGGTTTTAAATTAAAGAAAAGCCATGTTTATTTTTTATTTAAAACATTTTCTTAATTTTTTATTGACCATTTAATGAGCAAATAATAAATGCTTAGATAATTCATGGTAATATTGTGAAAATCTTTAACCTTTACTTCTGAAAGTAGTGGGTTACACTTTATTTATAGGTATCAGAGTACAGGGGGCTGATTATTCATATAGGTTTCTTTTCACTTCACAGTTACTTTGTAATTTCGCAATAAGAAATGTTGAAGTTTGTGTTATAATTAAAAGCTGGAATTGAAGAGGGTACAAATATTTTTGCAACGAACCTTATGCACCCATTTATGAGCAGCTGTCCTCTTTTAAGAACTTGTCATAAATAAGCTTTGACACAACTTTCCAGCTAATACTTGGGTCTGGCAGTGCTAAGTAATCACATTTTTTCTGCAAAATAAGTTGCGTGTCAAACCGACTGCAGCCCATTAAAAGGAGCTCAGCGATCACGTCAAACATTGGGTGTGAAGGAAGAAATGAAAGTAGGCCACCAGACACAGCGACGCATCATAGGAGGCATTTGAATTTCAAGACGATGCAGTAAATCAAGTTAAGTAGGAGACAAAAACAAAAACATCGGCTGTGCTGCTTTTTAAAAATGTGCAGCCTCTGCAGCTGATCCGAGGGCTTTTAGCCGGCGTACGTCAACTCCTGAGTGCTGAAAGGGTCTCAGAAAGTGACATTTTGTTGGCTTTTCTGCAGAAAAAATAAAAAAAGCGATGTAGCAGATTGGCTTTTATTTTGAAACTGACACAGCTGCTCTCATATCTCTGAAATCTGTTGTAAAGTTATCTTTCCAAGATGGCATTATGTTCCATTTTCAAATCAATCTCTCTTTATGTACCGTTGGCTGCGATTCATTGAAAAGAAACAGACATTGATCCCGGCTCTCTGCTCCATGAGGTCCTTAGCAGGGTGACATTCAGTTCCCTCATTGGCCATTTTCCCCTAACTCTAACACCGCAGAGACTGATTGATGCTGCCAAGTGTTACAGTACCAAGCATTATCGATTTCCTAATGCACCGATGTGTCTACTTCTTTTCCTGATGATCCAATTCACTGATGCTTCATGCTTGCCTCACACTCAGTGGTTGTTTGCTTGTGGGACGAAAATCAGAGCCGAGATGATAAAAAGTGACAAAAGTGCCGAACATGTAACCCCAGTTTAATTTTCTCTTTCCAGATGGACTGGCTCGCACCTGAGATGTGAACTGTGTTATGTGAGCCAAGGTGTTTTCCCACCTTGCCGGTGGTGGGAAGAGATGCTGCACTCCGTTACCATGGCAGCGGAAGTTCTCCTTCTTCTAGGGTTCCTGATGAGCGGCGCCCTGTGCAACCCCATAGCAACGCTGCCAGTGAGCCGGGATCGTCTGGAGAAGGCGCTGACCCAGTCCCGGCAGGACGAACAGCAGGACAAGCAGAGTCCAGAGGAACCGCTGGAGTACGCCGCTCAGGAAACCAACACTTTCGGCCCCAACAGGACTGCCCTGGACCTCACTGGGCCTAGCTTTAGCTCCCTGTCACGCGGACTGAAACGTGGCGAATCCGAGCAGCAGTGGAGCGAACAGGACAGCCTAAACCAAATAGACGAGGGCCCCACCAGCGACGTGGCCCTCTCCCTGGATGCCATCGACGAGTACGCCTACCCGGACTACAGAGGGAAAGGCTGCATGGACGAGAGCGGCTTCGTGTTTGCCATCGGCGACCAGTTCACCCCGGGCCCCTCGACGTGTCCTTGCCTCTGCACGGACGAGGGCCCTCTGTGCACCAAGCCCGAATGTCCCAAGGTCCACCCTCGCTGCATCAAAGTGGACACCAGCCAGTGCTGCCCTCTGTGCAAGGAGAAAAAAAACTACTGCGAGTTTCGGGGCAAGGTCTACGCCTCACTAGAAGAGTTTAAGGTGAGCCTGTTTTACCACTTTCAGTCCTTGTTGACATGCTCCGACCTGAAAGAATTGCTGACCGAACACTCCACACTATCAATGGAGTTTATTACAGCCTCTATAAAGAAACAAGTAACCTTGCCTTGCAGCATACAAGCGAGCACGCAGGCACATTTATAATGGCAAAGGTCAGCACTTGTGTAGCAGAATGTTACCGGAGGCTGAGTTTTAGCCGTGCAGCTTCAGCAGAGTGCCTCCATATTCAGTCGATACAAGGAGTTACAGCTCCAGTAATGTTCCGACTCTGCAGGGCATGCTCATACATGTGGGCGTTTGGGAAAGACACATCACTGAGGTCTTTACTCTTTTATCTGCTGTCACGTCTTCATAAAGAGGCTTGACTCAGGATTGCACCACCATCGGAGTGTTATGTCTCTTATGAGGCAATAAATTGGACCCTAATGCCTCTTTTTATGTATGTAGTGTCTCCACAGATGGTTGAGCCTAATGTGGAGTATCTTCTTCTAAGTCTTCCCCGCTGATGAACGTCGGGCTTTGGGCCGTTTGTAGGGCAGAAGCTTTGAACCGGAGCAACAGGCTGGTTTTTTTATGCTTGATTGCTACATTCTGGGGCATCGTGCTAAGTGCTACCTCACTCCATATTTCACAGTGGAGTGCCATGTGGAGGCACAAGCTTCAGCAATCTGCAGAATGAGCCTCAGCTCTCTTGTTAGGACTAGAGGTGTATGACTTCATATAAGCAGCTGCAAAATGAAACCTGTGCTCGCACGCTCTGAATGTAAATCAAACTCTACGCTCCCCAGCCTTTGTTCCACCTTTTCCTCCTCTATTTTCAGACACACAAAAACACTTGGATAGCCGACCCAGACTTGCACGCTGAGGAAATTGGAAGCATCTTTCTATTGTTTCCCAGTTCCTATTGATTTCTCCTTATCTTCTGATTGAATAGGGTAGTTCAATTCTCGGCTCTGCCCTCTCGAAAATGAGGCGCTCATTGGCAATAAAATTGAGAGAACTGAGACTTCCCCACAGATGTGGCTTTCTGACACTAAATTCATACTCTCCTAAACAATCAAGGCAGTCTTATTGAGCTTTGTGTGTGTGTCTGCATCTGTGTGTGTATAAGGTACATAGCTATGCAGAAATGTTCAAACCTCCTGCATATTCTGTTATGCTGCAACCACAAGCTTAAAAGTATTTAGCAGGAATTTTATGTGATTTAAATGACGGCTGTCAATGTGTTAATACATTCACCTGCCATTAATCTAAACGTTAATATTTCATAATGCAGATCAATTGTATTACATGCTTTTCACGGTTTGCATTATAAAAGTGAGAGAAAAGATGAGAGACGAGCATCAGACTGGTGTTAAAAACCCAGACGGATGTTTGGATAAAACAAGGAGGCATTAAGCCAAATTATTTTAACGGTTATCAGTCCACCGAAAAAACAGCCAGTTTATAGTTTAAAATTATGTTTCAAACAAAATGACTTTTTTTTTATGTTCTTCAAGATGAAAACCTGGAAAACTGAGATATTTGGTTTGAGACGATAAAATGTTTCCTTAGACATTTATTTAAAAAGTGCATTTTTACAATTCAAGCTTACAAGTTAAGTGATTAAAGGTGATTAATCTGATTAATTTTTTAATGGGCTGAGAACTGCAGCTATATACAGCTCTGAAAACCTGCAGAGCCGACTGCACTGAAAACCTCCTGGTTTTTCCACCAAATATTGGTTTCTGAACTCTTCCTGAGTTAAAACATTAGTTTTGTTGTTTCTAAATTGATATGAACTTTTTTTCTTAGCAGGTCTGGAAGCTCTGCATATTTTTTATTTTGACCATTTCTCATTTTCTGCAATTAAATACTAAATGTTTGCCTGGTTTTTCGAAGACATGTTTTCAGTAGTTCATAGAATAAAAGAACAATGTTCATTTTACTCAAACCTATAAAAAGTAAAATCAAAGAAACTGATCATTTTAAGTGGTTTTGTGTTTCTATTGAGTTCTGTTTAATCTGATCCCCCTGAAAACCTGCAGTTCAACTAATTACTGCCACACATCCCAGAATAAGCAAACAAACAGCATCATTAAGACGAAAGCAGAAAGGTCACAGAGAAAGTGGTGGAGAGATTTAAAGCAGAACTAGCTTTTACAACAACCTTTGAACGCCTCACAGAGCTGAGTTCAATCCATCAACTGGACATGAAGAGCAGATGGACCAACTGCAAAACGACCGAGACATAAACGTCCATCTGAGCTGACAGGCTGGAGGAGGGGAGCAGGGACGTCTTCATCACCTCCAGAGCGTTCATGCTCAACTCTCAGAAACAAACACTCTGCTGGGCGACAGAGTTACACTCAGAGTTTGCCACTGCAGAGTCTTAGAGGGAATAATGTGCTGTCTGCTACTCAGACTGAGAGAAGAAAAGCAGATTTATCAGCTCAGTTTTTGTGTCCTTGAGAAAATCAGCTGATCTCCTCACTACATGTCTTGGAAACATGTTTATTATTTCACTTAAATCAAGACAGTTTTCTTTTGTTATAACTGATGTAATCAACCAGGGTAGTAGTACTTTTACATTTTAATCATTATTAAGGAATTATAGACTTAACTGAAGCTCCTATGTCTTGCAGAAAGGCCATTAATTTCATCTCATTTTAAGATATCTGCACTAGAAACCAAACCAGAAGCGTTTGGTTTTGTGTTTTTGTGTTAATGGGCCGATCTGATCCCTGTCTTCAGGTGTCTCCGTGTGAGAAGTGCCGGTGTGAGCCCAGTGGAGAGGTTCTGTGCTCGGTGTCCGCCTGTCCCCAGACTGAGTGTGTGGACCCGGAGTACGAGCCCGACCAGTGCTGTCCCATCTGCAAGAGCGGTGAGTGGCGGTTCCCCCAGCAGAAGCTGCTCCGGGTGGAGCATCAAATGTTTCTGTACTTCACTTCAGCTGGAGTAATGAGGGCTTTGTGGCCCAGCGTTCATTCTGCTGACACAGAAACGCTGCATGCTGCACTGCAGTCTGCAACATCTTACCTTATCAGGTTTACTCTCCTGATCCCTGACTGAACTTGGCCTAACAAGGCGAAATAAATCATGCAGGTGTCACTTTTACTCTTCCTCTGGTATCTGGATTTAGACGTCTAAACGCATCTCGTCATGAGATTATTTGGTAGGTTTGCATCCAACGTTTCTGTTGTTTTTCTTCCTCTATGATCTCAGAGATCCTCGGCCGCCATGAGAAGGAGGATTTCTGCATCTCAGAGTCGATTAACTGAAATTGTTTCAGATGATTCCCGACAGCTTGTCCTAGATTATGTCCCCTTGTTTTCTTGGTGTGAGTGTAATGCAACATGGCAATGTCAGCAACAATGCTTCCTTCAGCAAAAAGAATGATGACTTGCGATATGTATCTCTGACTTAGAACCTTAAAGGGGCGCGGACTGTTGGATATAAACAAGAGCAAACAATATGCATGAGGAGTAAAAATAGAAAACGCTCCTGATGCTCGGAGTAAAGGGCTTGTTTGGCTAATGCGGGCTGTTTTTAGGTTTCTTTTTGAATTTTATTTGTACAGATTAAAGGATGAACTCTTGAGGATGTGAATTACTGGCTGTTTGTTTCAAGCCTGTCAGAAGATGCATACAGTAAATATGTCAGTAAAAATAAGTGGATTAAAAAAATCAAAACACTCATTAAATGTCTTATTCAACACGTGACTCCCATCGGTCCAGTTTGATTTAATTACACCCAAAATATCACATAAAGATGATTTATTTTAAACTCAGGAAACATTTGCATGTAAAGAATGCTCATCATTACGTGTTAATCAGACGGCGTCCTACATTAAATTAAAGGCTCCATCAAAACCTAACTGTGAAAAAACTGCTGGACGTCATGGTGCCTTATGCACCTATTAATATATGCTTGCTGTAATCTCAGGGATTTGATGTTGGTCCCTTTTCCTCGATTTTTGCTGTACACTGACTTTTTACATATGCACATATTGATCACGCTGAAGGAGCTTTGCACAGTTTGGCCCGCGCTCCATCTTTCCTGCGGTGCAATGCCCGGTGGATTTGCAGGGGTCGTGTTTGAAGACTCATCAGTCTCGCGGGTGCTTGGGGAAACGGTGCAGTGTTGTGCATTTGTTTTCCAAAATATCCCCTTCCAAATCCGCGGGCGCAATCACCCGACAAGGATTTTCAGACAGCATCCGACGTTCTTAGCATAAAATTACCACAGTTTAGCATAAGCAGAGCTCCCCATGTCAAAGATGGCAGGTTACCTGACCACAGCTAACGCCGCCGAGCATTTAATCCCGGATTCTGGGGTTGAAAGATTTCTGTTCCGACAAGAGGAGCTTTCTAAATGCATCTCCCTGATTACATCATCCAGCTTATTATGTCTGGGGTTGTGAAATTTCCCATCAAGTCTGAAAATCTATATTGTACAAGGAGATTAATTTAGAATCTGTTCATTTTGACCAGACAGGTAAGAGATGCTCGGTTGCAGCAGTTTTAAACTATGTTAAATTATGCCAGTGTTCAGAAAGCAATCAGTCTCGTTATCTATTACCAATCAATATGGAGGATGAATTATTTACTCTCCCATGGAGTGATCTCTATCACACATTAAAGCTTCTGCCAAGCAGCTTCCTCAGGTCTGCTGTTACAAAACAAGCCTGACACGGTTCTAAACGTAGATGAATGAAGAACATGGAGTCCTACTGGAGCGTTGAGGAACTTATGGTGCTTCTTATGCAATGATCTGATGAATAGTGCATTTCTATTGAGATCTAGAGTGTGACATTCAATATTCTTCTGAGCCATGACATTGTGCTATGTTATCTTTGCCAGGACATCATTTTCTTATTTTTGATATATAATCATTTATATGAACATTCACAGGGTTTCCCCCAGAAATAATGCCAATTCCTGTGTTGGAGGCGCCACCAGGTTAAAAAATGTTAAGTTACAAAAATTCACAGGTGTTAATTCAAAATTATAATTTTGAAATAATAGTTTGTGAAATCAATGGGCAGGTGCAGCTTAAAGTGTCAACTATCAACTCAGCTTAATCTGTCTTTACTGTCGCTGTTAGTGAAACATATAAAACATGACATGAAAGAAGCCCTTTTATCTAATAAAAAGGTTAATAAAAAATATTATTAACTTACTTGCACAGAGTGTCGACCAGAAAGACACTGCATGTGGAAATGTACCCAGTTCCAGAAGTTTTCTATCTGAACACAAACCTTTCAAGAAAAGAAAACGTTTAGGATTAGCCACACAGGTGTGCCGAACAGTGATCAGCAATCCTGAGTTCTGGTTGGTCTGTTTGAATTCTCCATTCAATCAGAATTTAACTTTGCAAATTGACACCAGCTTGCAAACCAACCTAAACAGAAAAATAGGGAGGAACAACCCACACAAAAGTTATATAACAAATGTATCTGCAGAATTAATCAAAATATAGGTCCCGCTGTCAGGTCCACTTTCAGTTTCAAGCATTTAGCATGCCAAAGTGAGTGAGTTTTTAAGCAATGTTATTATTTTGTTCTTGCTGTAATAATTTATTTGTTGATTTGATTCTGTGGGTGTGGCTCATGAGTTATTCACTGATTAACCTACATCTGACAAACCAGAAAAATTAGCATAAAAGTGCTAATAATAATCTATTTACACCACCTGGTAGACATTTTTATTAACACTGAATTTAACTAGAGAAATTAGTTAATTATGAAACTAAGAATACATATTTTGCATGCATTATCAATAAACTCTCCCCTCAGTTTCAGAGGATTTGAGAAATCTGCAGCTGTTATTTCTGACTTTGCCTGAGCGCCAGTCGCTCCAGGTTCTGGCCTCTGCTGCACGATGGTGATGGATCTTTGCACAGTTAATTATTAACCTCGTCATGCTTGGACCGCTCCAGAATCATTTTTACCTTCTCTTATATCCCTGTCCTGTTTTTTTATTTTTTATTTTACTAAGCAGCAGTGCAGCAGGTTGCTGCTTCTCCCCCGTTTCATTTTCCTGCAACAAAATTAACTGCAGCTTTCAGCAGGCATCATTTATCTCCTCTAATATTTGTACTGCAAACAATGTAGATTGCTCTGCACTATTTGCTCTCGCTGTAATATGCATAAATATACAGAGATTTGTGTGGATCTTCCACTAAGCGGGTGCGTAATACCTCATTTAAATTTGAGAAGCAGTGTTTGCTCGATAGAACTATTTTAGAAACAGCTCATCATTTGAATGTGGTTGAAGAATTACAACACACAAACTTTGTTTTGCACTTATTTGATGCCAGTAAATATCTTTGAAGCATTCCTAAATGACAAATATTCAGTTTCCTTCTTCTGTTATGCGCCGGATGGTTGAGCTCGTCCATTTTTCTTCCCTAAATAACTCGACTCAGATGATCTGTTGGATTTTATTACCACCTTGAACAATCAGAAGCTGCTAGCTGTAA
Source organism: Phalloptychus januarius (assembly GCA_902982915.1). NCBI lineage: Eukaryota > Metazoa > Chordata > Actinopteri > Cyprinodontiformes > Poeciliidae > Phalloptychus > Phalloptychus januarius. The sequence continues at coordinate 1,876,313 of CADWAE010000242.1, read as the reverse complement.
AACTGATCACCGCACTGGAGCTGCTAACAGCTTCATCCACTGCAGGTTAGATATTGACTTCTCATAAGCTCTTGTGAGAACCTCAGCGTACAGAGGTTTGTTTGTTTTGAATTAGTTACTTGATACTAATATTAGCAGGTGTTCTCTGTTGTTTGTTTTCATCTCACCTTCAGGAGTTTTTCTAAGACAGAATGTCATATATAGATAAGCTGATTATGGGATGCTCCATTTATGATGCTCTGCCTCGGGGCGTTTGTGTTTGCCTCACCATTTAAAAAATAAATAACCAGAACATGCATCTGCAACTAAACAATTTAATCACAGTGCAGTCGTATTAACAGATCTGGGTTCTGCTAAACATCCTTTGTGTTTCAGTTGTTTGTAACTTGCTGGTTGTTTGTTTTAACCTGGATGTGCAGTTTGAGGAAAAAGGGCAGAAAGTGCTGCAGCTTCTGAGACATTTGGGATTTCTTATGATTGGCCTGCAACTGTGTAGTGCTGGATTTTTTAAATTTTTTAAAAAGATTTTCTGAAGTAGCAAGTTAGCAACAGCTGCTTAAAAAAAGAATCAATAGTGGATCACAGTCCTTTTCTGGTTCAGTATTAGTGGATTTTTCTGCAGAACTTCAAATTACTTGAAGAAAATTTGTTTATTCATGGATTTTTTTCAAAAACATTTAAAAGAAAATGCAGCTTACTGTCAGCTGGCATTTGGAAAGCAGCCAATCCAGGAGCGGCATTCATTTACTTGGCGCTGATTGGCTGAAGCCCTAATAGAAATAAAGACGACTCCTGTCGCAGTGCTAACCCACTGTTCACATTAATACATATTAAAGTATATTTAGTGTTTGAACTACTGAAATAGTCAGACTTTTTTAGAGAACATGGTCGTGGATTTTGCGTTGGGTTGAATCGAATGTTTCCCTGTTATTCTCTGAGGACTCTAACACAAATGCATGTTGAGAGCCAAATATGAATTTGCATTGCTCATAAATGAACTAATTTTGCAATGAAATGAGCAACAATATTGACTTCATTGTCTCGTCAAAGCAACCCAGACATCCACACGTCTCAGATGTCTGTTAGCTTTTCCTGCTAGTTTTCCTTTAATGTTTATTCACAGGAGCCTGGAAGGAGATGGAAAGAGCCATGTTGTGGGCAAATATATCATTTGTACAAGATTATTCACAACATGCTACCCTATAATATAAAAGTAATCATCCTCACCGTATCAGTGTGCCAGGCTCTCTCTGCAGCTCTATAAATTCAAAGCAGTTGTGGGTGGAAGTGGCTGACAATATCATTTCTCTCCACGTTTCAGGGTTTTAACTGACGCTCCTTAGGGTTTAATTGGACTTCACTAACATATTTATTTCTAAACTGGACCAAAATATTATTTTTTTTCTCTTTGCTTCACCTGTGGGCAAACAAGAGGTTGGACTACCACTCAGCATTCTGCGCACCCATCCCGAGTTACATTTTTCTCATAGCAACACATCAGTTTTCCATAAAATTGAATCTCAAGCTAAGAGGCAAGCAGCATTGTGGTAAACAAAATGATGGAAAACGGGAGCGGCTGACAAATATTTCAGTGCAATCAAAGGGGAAATTACGCTGCAGCTGCTGAAAAACTTTTAATCAGAGTTATCTCTCATTTGTTTTACCCAGACAGCCAAAAAATGACTAGGTGCTGCAGGTAATAAGCTTAGGGTAAAATATGGAGAAGGAAAATGTAAGCATGGCGGCTCTCTATTTATTTAATGATAGGATCAGCCCATTTCTTCTGAAGGATTGCTGAGGGGCCAAATTAAATCATTTCTGATGGATTTCTACATAAATCCCATCACAGATGATTTCATGTCAACATCTCGTTGTAAAAGTGTCACGTTTTATTAAGCGTGGATGCCAGAACTCTAATAATATGAGATCCAACATAACCCAAGTTTTGAACATGAGCCGGTGGGACAAACTTGCAGAAAACTGAAAAACAGCCGAAACACTGTGTTCATTTAAATCTAGACTGAAAACTGCCTGTTTAGAGCTGCTTTTGAGCCACGATCAATGAAAAACTAACCAACATTTTGATGTGTGATGACGATACTTGGCAGAATGTAATGATTCTGATTTAGTATTTTGTGTTTTTATGATGTGAAGCATTTTGAACTGCCTTGTTGCTGAAATGTTACAAATATACAAATAAACTTGATTGATTGATTGATTACACATTATTTTTCAAAAATATATTTTTCAAAGAGTTCAAGATAAACTGAGAAGCTTTCCAGACCCACAGCATCACTGGTCCTCCTCCCTGCCTAACAGCAGCTGCGTTTCCATTAATGAGAGCAAATCTTTGTTCTACTAATGTAAAAACACAGTTTTGCAAAGTGAAGAGTACCTTATACTTGGGAGCGACTGTGTCTGTGGTGTTTTTGTGAAGTTGTAGTCGGTGTTTTTACAGAAAAGTGATGAATCCAACATGTTGGAATGAAGGAACCTTTTATGAACCGTATGAGAGCTCTGGTGGATTCAGCCAGAAAAAACAAAGAAACATTTTCTTTATGTTTCATTCAAGAGAAACAAACAAAAAAGAGCTAATAAAGAACAGCAACATTTTATGACAATAATTCAGTTTTATGTTCTATCATTTCTAAGAAGGATATTAATAATTTGTCACCTAGGAATAAATCATTATGCTGATGGACAATGTGTCAGGTTTGTTGTTTAGGAATAAGACTGAGCTGACAATAAATAATACGAATGTTTATTTAGTGTCAGGTTGAAATGACCCAAACCCTCTGGTAGCTGAGTTCAGGTTTCCTTCTGTTCCAGTTTACATCCAGTTTGATGGTGAGAAGTTAAGCTCAGCATGAAGTCAGTCCTTAAGGGTTGATATCCTGCATGCTTTAGTTTAGGTGGTTCACCACACCTGGATCAAATGATGGCTCGTTAGCAGGCCTCTGCAGAACACTGGCATGCTGAGGAGGTAGTAACTATAGCAACGACCTCCATGGAGAAATATAAAACATGAGGATGCCGACCCTTGAAGACCTGGAATAGTGTGTGCTATACGTCTTCCTGCTGCTGGAAAAACTGAAATAAAAGTTTGTTTTCCACCTTTCTGTCTTCACTGGATCCTCAGCAGAAAACCTGAGGAAACACAGCAGCTCTCAATGCTCACTTCTAATTTTTTGTAATGCGTGTTTTTGTGAGCGTTTCCACACGTGTGTGAGGTCATTCATACAAATTAACTGTGACCGCAGTCAGACCTGTGAACGGTTTACGACCCCAAAGTGACCCGAATGTGCAGAAAAAGAACGTAGACGTCACACGGCAGCAGATCGTCGTTTCTGGGTGGATTGTAAAAGTTATCCAGCAACTGGAGCCGACAGAATCATCATGAGATCCCAGTCAGAGGACTTATTTACATTTAGTTTAAAAGGACCTTTAACAGTGCCAATAATGATCCAGGAGGTGATTTTAATAAATACAGTTTCTTTCCTGAGATTTTTTCTCCACTGAATAATCTATTTAATTAAATATTGGAATTTTTCATATTTAAATTGATCAAATTAATTTAGAGGCTAATGAGTTTATTTTACAGATTTGTACTGAGGTGCCAGTAAACATTGCCGGCAGCGTTTTAACTTTGCTCGGTGATTTTAAAACATAGTTTGATTTTTGTACTCATGACTTTAAAATTTTGACTTCAGTGAACCAATGCAATGGAAAACCGTTGAAGTCTCCTAATGAAAGTGTATTCAGTAGATTCCAATGTTCAGGTCTTTCTCTTCACATGCATTTTATTTGTATTTCTCAAAATGGTGACTCCTACCAATTGTGACATTGTTCACACAAGCATCTCTGCGTAGATTATGCAGTGTTCGGGTTTCTCCTCGGCTCCAGAAGCAAAGCCATGCTTTTACCTGCAGCTCTCTTGCTCTGCACTGTCATTTGGGACAGGTGTTGCCAGATGCTGTGGGCTAAATAAGGAACCCAGTGTTTGATAAATAAGCCCAGAACTAACTAAAGTTGCTCCTAATAAGCAGCCCTGCTGTGTAACGCAGTGATGTGTCTCCACACGCTGTAGAAACCGGTGTGATTAAGACCCAGGTTGCCCCATCCAGCCCTCCGCAGCCTCACTGTGTGGGAGGGGAAAGCTTTATGCAGCCGGATCTTATTCGGCTTGGTGCCAAGCAGAATATGTTCTTTATATGGCACTGATTTATTAAGTGTGTATGAAAGTTAATGTTGGTATTAGAGCTGATACTGATGTCATTGTTGGATCAGGCTGAGGCCACTGATACTCAGTGTAATGGTCTTGTGTTGTTTGACTGGTTTCACTCATGGAAGTAACAGATGTTGGGTTTTCCAGACTTTTCGAGGTTTCTGCAGGTAGACCTCCTAACGCTGCAGCTGCAGACAGTCTGCTGCACAGCAAGGCACCGATGGAGATAATGCATCATGAAAGTTACAACAACTGCCATCCTGTTGGAAAACTTTACCACAAGATAGGAATATCCACGGCTGAAACTATAAACAGTATTGATGCTTATCGCTGTGAACAGTTGTTTGACACGGTGGAAAGAAATATCACCACCACGTCTCCCTGACTTTGTTACTTTAAAACACCAAACTGCTGTTTTATTGAGCAGTTTGGTGCAACATCACTTCTTTCCATGAGTTGTTGACGCTTCACAGCAGAAAGGTTTCCTAAATTATTCTGTTTCTGAGTTCAGAAAAAACTTTCTTTATCGTGAAAGAAAGTTAAATGTTGTAAATCATATTAGACAGTCTTGAGGTCAGTCTTGATGTGAAAAGGCCTCTGACTGGAGACTGCTGCTGTTTGACATGCTGGTCAGTTTCCAGGCAGCAGAGACGATGTCCTGGATGACATCATCAGTTGCTGGGAAGCTCTGCTAATCCAGCTCCTTTGTTTTTGCTGCTCCTCATTAAATCTCTGAGAGAAACATTGGAATATGGTGTTATTTTAATTCTGATGAATGGAAGAGATAGTTTGAACTTCCTCCTGCTCTTTCTGCGTTTTGGTTCTGCTCAGTGTCCAGTCATCCTCATTTTCAACCAGTTCAGGTATTATTGAGCTTTTAAGATGCTAATCAGCTTCTCCCTGGTGGAAAAGCTGCCTTGTTGCCACCATGATGCATCACAAGCTTACTTATTTTTCAGTTATTAACTTTTCCATACAAAAGTCAAAAATAATAAAAAAAGAAAATCACAATCCTAAAAAAACAACAAAAACACATGAAATTGATCAATAATATTTACATTCCTGTCAATGGCAAGAATAAGTTATTAAACCTTTCCTTTGTTTATCATAAAGACCATCAAAGTCAGAGTAACAGAGTCTTTCCTGTTTATATTTCTAAAACCAGTTGTGGAAGTCCAGCTCAGTCTGTAGGCAGACTAATAAAAGAAAATAAACTTTATTTATTTAGCAAATATTATTTATATTTTATGAGGAAAAAACAGATACTCTGATTCCTCACATTTACTCACCCCTGAATCCCTCTATCTTTCTAAAAGTAGAAAATAAAAAAAAGCTTCCAGCTGCATAGAAACTAAAACTGTAAGGAATAATAGTTAAAAAAAAAGAATCAACAACTCGACTAAAAGTATTAGAAATAAAAGATGGAGGCACTCCAACATGCTGCCAGTTTAGAACATGTTTCTACTGGATGCAGCAACTTTTCAGAATGTTTTATTGACTGATTGCAGCTGAGAGGGACTGTGAGTGAGGACCGGGACACTTGTGAGTGTTTGTGACAGGAGAGAGGAATGCAGGGCGAGGAAGGATGGTTTCAGATCAGAATCTCTAGTAAAATCACTAAACATTTCTAGATTTGTTGCTGGTCACTTTATCGACACAAATTTGCTATAAACTTTTGAATGCTGGTTAGATCTGAAGTGTGTGTTGCCCAGCAACGACTGCAGAAGGTTTTCTACAAGATGGCACACAAAAACCAGAAGAGAGTTTAAATATACAGACAAATAAAATGACAAATGTTGAAGCTAAATGTGAACTAATACAAAAAAAAATTCAAATTGTTTCGGGTTTCTCAAATTGACGACTGTATGACATTTTTATGACTTTTAATTTTTGTGTTTTTAGGATGTAAACAATTGCCTGGTTGCTGAATTGTGCTGTCCCAATAAACTTTATTAATGGATTGGTTAATAAAGTATATGAGGCTGCCCATACGAGCATATGAGGCTGCCCGTCTGGTTGGTGGATTTATTGGGCGCTGCACCCTGCTGGCCCAACCCTGACGGCTCCCTCTGCCTCTCCACCAGCTGCATTGCAGCGCTGCAGCTAACAGGAGTGTAAATATAAACGTTAATTATCATTTACTGCCAATCTTTTATGAGACTTGTAAATAGAGCTAATAAAAATGTTGGTAAACGTTCTACTTCCTCATTTAACTTAGTATTGCAAAAGTAGATATAAAGCCATGCTGGAGTGTGACATGTTGGTGAAGACAGGCGTAACTGCAGGTATCAGGATTAGAATCTGTTGAAATATGTTTGTCAGTCGTATTTCCTAATACAATAAGGTGGAAATGTGTTGTTGAGAGATGTGCTGTTTGTGCATTTTTCTGTTATTTAGTTTCTGCCTGGAAACTAAATGTTTTATGTTCAGGTTATTTCCTTTTCCCATTTTATTTCATTTCCTTCACATATTCAACAAAATGAATAAAAAGGTTTTGTGCATTGTTTTGCAGCCTCTTCAAACCTTTGTGTTTTAAGCCTAATTTTCAGAAACGCAGAAAGAGAAAAAGCAGAAATAGCCTCTGGCAGCATTAATGACTCATTTGTGATTTAGTAAATCTGCCATGTTTTTAAAAATCAGCAGCAGGTGAGACTTTTTGATGTATTTTTAGGATTACTCCAGTCATTTAGTGTTTCTTCATATTAATTCAGGCTCCTGCTGGTGTTTTCACATATTATTTGCAGTTGTCAGTACCAACGCTTGAAGTGTTGATTAGGATATGATGTGAGAATACGCATCAGTGTGTTTTCATACTTCGTACCAGACAGGAGAATCTTTGGCTGTGATTTCACAGAAACGTTCGGCAGGCTTATCATGCCGTAGCCAGGAGGTGTAAACACTCACCTCAATCAACTAGACAATCTTTGCAAGGGTCAGTTTGTGCTTTGCTGCTCACCTTCCGGGGTGTGTGTGTGTGTGGGTGTGTGTGTGGGTGTGGGGTGGGGGGGGGGGTGTTAGTAAAGTGATGTGAAAAGTGTGAAAACTTTTACCTTCGTAAAAATTTCTTTTGTTTTTCCTTTTTTTTCATCACACCTGAGCGTTTCAGATCATCAAACAATTTCCAGTATCAGACTGATAACTGAAGTAAATACAAAAAGCAGTTTTGAATGTTAATTTCATTCACAAGGGAGAAAAAGTCTTTCCAAATAAATCTGGTCCTTTGAGAGAAGAAATTCCCCGTCGACCTGTTAACTGATTGTTCCAGTTTTAGAGCCAGTAAGAGTTTGTATGAATGGTGTTGATTGTGTGGAGAAATTTTGGCCCATTCTTTGCAGAATTAGTATAATTAAACTACACTGATTGGGTTTCAAGCATTAATAGCTTGTTTAATGTCATGTGATGATATCACAGTCCAATTAATGTCGAGACTTTGATTAGACCACTCCAAAACCTTCATTTTGTGTTTTGTGAGTCACTCAGAAGTAGATCTGCTGGTTTGATTTGCATTATTTTCCTGGTGGCATAACTCAGGTTGGACAGCCAGAAATTGTGAAATTTACTACAAGTCTTGTCAAGGAATCAGTTCTCTGCAAAGTTAATTTTACATTTATTTTATGGCATAACAGGATGCATTTCTCCCAAAAATGTCCCTTTCCTGTTCCATCAATATAAAAAATACTTTCCTAGCAGTGTTGGGGATTTTTAGTGGTTTTGATTTTTGTCCAGTTTCTCCTCCATATTATTCAGTCTGACCTCATGATGTGCCTGCAGAGATCCAGATGTCATTGTTTTGTCATGGAGTACTTTTGTCAGTTGGGAATGTTCACGTCTGATCCGTGTTTCCTCATTTTTGGACAATAAATCTCTCTGAGACAAACGGCTGAAGTGAGTTTATGCTCCGTCATAAAAAGTTTAGGGAAATCCCAAAGTTTGAGGGATAATTTTGGTTCCCTTTCAATGAAGAAATAAATGACTTTGTTTCTTATCTGTTAGATTTAGCCTGCTGCCTCTTCCTGTTGTCAGCCAGGTTGTATTTAAATTATCTCCTGTTTCTGCAGATATTTCAGGCCTGTCTGGGTTTTGCTCAGCTTCCCAGTGGAGGAAACTTTTATACTAAGCCGCTAATGCACTAATAGCAGAGCTAATATTTTGCTTGGTGCTTTAGTGCCTTTGCTAATTTTGAAAACATTTACCACACTTAGCTTCCCCTAAATTAATGATTCCAGATGAATTGCAATGCACTCATCAATTTGGCTGTTTTGTAAACTTTCAGGTGAATTAAGTTCAACATCTGTGTTGAAGCTCTACCTTGTTCTACTTCAGATACTAGATTATACTCATGCTCTTATTTTGAAGCAGCAGTTTCCTCTCCTCACATTCTCCGTTTGTAATGCAGTCCAGAAAATTCTGTTTATTCTGTTCCCAGAATGCATCATTCTACAGTAAATTTAAAATGATTTTCTGACTGAAGATCTACTGTGGCGAATTTGGCAAAATCAGCAGCAGAGTTAGAAAAACTCAGCAAATATATAAAACTGAAAAATGAGAGAAAGGTTTGTTAGAAAGAGTCACTTCCTGAAGACAAACAGGAAGCTGTGTAAAACAAAACTTGACCTTGTTGAGGGAGATGTTTTAAGTTTGTGTCCTTGTCACATGGTGAGTATCAATATGGTTGAATTTAGCGCTTTAGCATTAGCGTTAGCTTCTGCTAATGTTGGTTTTGCACTTTAGCATCAGTAAAGCTAAAATTTGTGATTACTGCCCTGCTGCAGCATTTGGTTCATCACAGTTTATTCCTGTTTTAAGGTGTCAGTTTGGATGCTTTTATTCAGTTATTAATTGAAAAAAAACTGTGCTGCTCAATTTTGTCTGATTTAATTGATGATCTAACTGGCCTCACTGCCGGCTGGTCCCTTTCCTCCTCCAGCCCTCCTCCCTCAGCCTCCCACTGGTGACGTTTTTCTTCCACATCCTGGAAAAAAAAAACAAAGATATCTTTCCAGGAAAGACTTAATTGGCACAAGAATACATTTGCATTCTATTTAACACAAGAGTCTGCACCATAAGGTGAACAGTTAAAAGATGAAATAATTAGCTTCCACCCAATGAAGTGAATGAGACATCAGTCTAAACAACACCAGCGGTCGGCCCTCGACTCCGATCCACATCAATCCTGTTTTTAATTCATGCTGCTCCTCTCCCAGACGTCTCAGATTTAAACGTCGAGGGCCACTGACTGTCAGCCTCCATCTTTGATCACACAGCATTCAGCATGAGCCATGCAGAAGTGATGAAATACTCACGGTCCACTTATTGGAGGTCGCTTCGGATTCTGGTGTTTGCCTTGTCTGCAGATGTTGTTTGGACGCAGGCAGATGTTGAGACCTCCAAGGATCTCCGAAGCCTCCAGTGCCACATCAAAGCTCAGCTTGCTAATGGGAGGTAATTAAAGGATCTTCCAGATGTGCAGTGGCACCAAAGAGGAAGCTTGTGGATGGAAAAAGTGCAGAAAAAAGTTAATTTGGAGAGAAAAAATACTTCTAGCAAGTAATCCATCTAGATTTGTACCATTACTCGTTACCATTTTCCACACTGTTGATATAAATCACAATGAAGTATTTGAATGCTTGATAAGCTCATCAATTATGCGCGGGCATTATCTTGGCCTTTTCAGGCATGCAAAATCAATGCTTATGTCGGTGTGCCCTGCCTCAGATGTATTACTTGCATGCAAGGAGCCACTCTGGGAAGAGCCGGGGGAGGAAGATGAAAGTAAGAGGTATCGCTAACATCCACCCCAGACAGTTGTTCATGAATATCAAAGAACAGCTGTGAATGGAGGCAGGTTCTCATCATTTTTTACTCATTATCTTCAAGCACTGGAACACATTGCAATTAAATGGTTTCATACCCTCTAAAAGTTTGCGACTATCAGTCGCTCACTGCCATAGAGTTTCATTTAACAATATTGATTCCTGCACAGAACTTCTAGTCAGTGAGAGTGAAGAAGGAAAAAGCGTGAGCCCCGTGCGTATTGAAGTTTGTTTTCTTCCTCTCCTGATGCAGCTGTAATGGACGAGTTGTTTTCAACATGTAGGTGAAGACATGGAAGCGTTGCATGTGCTTTTGAGGAATGCTCAGGGAAGGAAAATCAATGCTAAAGAAGTCTCTGTTGTCTCCACCTCTGCCGCAGAGCCATACTTCTCGTCCTTTGCTCTCGCAGGGTATCGCCTTGGCAACGGATGAGGAAACAAATGGTGCTCTTGGAGACTCAGACATTAGGGTCAACACTAATCTAGAAGGGACGTGATAAACAGTCTGATCTGGAGCCAAAATTACTTCAGACGGAGCGGCACGAGCCGCGCTGGCGATGCTGCCAACAGGATCCGCGGCTGCTGTAATTGAGGAGAGGGACAATTGATGGACCGCCTTTTAAGATTTGGCAGGTTTTATTTTATAAAGAAACACATTAAAATGCACGTGTCAAATAGAAATTGAGCATATAGATGTGAAATGTGTCTGGTATTCATTTAGAGGATCCTTCATCATATTCTCATCACACAGTTAGCCAAATGAGTTAAGTTTCTGTCAGCGAATTTAAAACATGCTCCATTGCCCTTAGTTACTGTTGCTAAGCTTAGCTATGGTCTGGCCAAATTACGATGACAGCAGTTTTATTCAAATGACTGGGCCTTCTGGCTGTAAATGATGTGGAAACAAGAGACAAACGATAAAACTGGAAGGATTAGACGTGTCGTTATTTAGCCATCATGATTGACCTGACAAATCTGCTTTTTAACAACTCCTCTTTTTTTAAATTACATTCTGCTCTTTTCATGCACTATGCATTTCACAGTCAAATTTTACAGGCTCATTATCAGATAAACCATGGAGCCATTAATTCATTGAGCTTTGTGCTGCAATTTGTAAAACACAAATGCTCAACTGCATCAAACACTGAAAAATACAAAATATTACAGTGAGAAGTTCCATCTAGCACTATGTCCAAAAACTCAAACAATAATTGCAAAGTCTTCAGCTCAAATTTCAGTGTTTTAGTTAATTTAAGTAAAGAATAATACAGTAAGTCATCCATTGGTGAGAATTAATTAGAGCATCTAGAAATTTAAAAGCTTTTTTTTAAATTTTACTGTTGATGAAATCTAACTGAAAACACTCTATTCTTGCCATTGTTGCAATTTCTGCTCCAGTTCTGACCAGCATCATCGCTGTGAGGCAGACACGGATCAGCAATTCTCATTTCTTTAATCAGTTTTGTCTCAAGAATAATTTATTTATATTTGGAAGTCAATGAGAGATTGCCCAAGTCTGTCTTTTCTCCACATAATCAGTTCATGTTTCATTCATGTTAATGAAGCAGCTGTACAATAAGATAGCCCCCATAAATCATCATGTGAATCTACAGTTAGTTTTCTGACATTTTATTTGGCCCTGAAATGTTTCTTTATGCTAATGCCGCACATTTTACATTTTGACCACACACTCAGGACATAAAAAACAGCTAATTATTGATCAACCTGATTCACTAGTTTTAATCATTTTAGTGGTCTGGCTGCTAACTACCTCCTATTTTCACTTCAAAGTGGAGAAATACTTGCTCTATGTCAGAAATAATATCCAAGATAGAGATGGGAATAAGTATTTAAACAGATTAAAAGTTTAAAGAGGAAAAGTTCACATCTTTAAATGTTTCTTGATGTGATCTTTGTCTTTGATGGATTGCCATATCACTGGTTTTCCTGCTGGTCTATCAGGAGATGGAGGAAGAAACCCAGTTATTGGTTGAGGGTTAATCAGACCTGGACTGAATCCAGATCCACCTCCAACATCTGGACTGTGGCCAGTAGCTTCAGGACTGGATGCTGGCATGAAAATAAGAATAAAGCTTTGGTTTCACTAAGAAATGATGATCTAAAGTTTTCATAGCATACATCTAGGTTGGATACAGAATGGTCAACAGACGGGAAATCAGCATTCCTTTAACTCAGTTTTCTCCAGAAACCTCCACAGTCATCAGATGTCAATCCAGCCTTTGAGATGATCACGGAGGTGCAGCCGACAAACCCACAGATTTTATCCAGCAAAACATCGCAGGAACTTTTCTGACAGCTTGTTAGATCTCCCACTAAAGCAACAACCAGGTAATTCAAGGTGTACCTAATAAAGTGGCCGGTGAGTCTAAAGCGTAATAATAATAATAATAAATATGCTTTAAACATAATTTAATTGATTTCCAAAATATTAGTTGCTGCATAACTGAATAAACAGTTTTAAATCCAGGTCAGATTGTAGCCAAGAAAAAAAAGTTTTTATTCATCGAAATCCTGGATTAATTAAAAAACTGGGCAAATGACAAGATGTGCTTTTAAAAGATGAACTTAAAACATCTTTTAAAATCTGTTAAAATCTGTTAAATCTTATAGTAAACACCAACTCCAGCAGATTATCCAGGTTTTCAACTAGTGTGTGTGTAAACTAGAGATAAATAAAAAATTGGAGCATTTTGTGTAAACTCCTGCCGTTTTAAGTTCAACTCAGCGTTTCAGTGAGTCAGATGTCTTTACACTCTGTGAAACTGCAGTATAATATTGTAGGTGGACCACTTTTTATAACATTAACATGCAGAGATCAAAAGATGAGCGTGACGGATTTACTTTGAGCTACATGTGGGCGAATCTGGCTAATCTAACGGTGAACTGTCAGCGCTCCGCGTGGCTCTTTACCTGCAGGAACCGCAGCAAAGGTGGAGGAGAGCAGAAAGCCCAAAACATTTTATACTGCAGAACAGAACAGAATAAAACAGAACAGAATAGGACAGAATAAAAATAGGCACTTTATTGTCTCGCTTTGTGGGAATCCAGGTGTATAAGCAGCAAATTACAAGCAAACTGAAGCATGCAATTTGAAAATAAGCAATTACAGATTATACCGTAATCTCTAACATAGCAAAACAATAATGCTGCATAGTATTAAAAATAGATTTGATCAGATAAAAAAAATCTTATTTTAAATATAAAAATAATGTTATTTTGAATCAGTTGCATGTTTTAACCTGTATTTAATGTTTTTAATTGCTAAACAGCACAAATATTGACAGGTTTAAACAAAGTAAGCAAAGCTGTCTGTTATACCTAAATTACCTTCTATAATTGAGCTGTGTGCTGATTCAATTTTCTTTTAGAAAATCTGAATCTTTTTAAGGGAATGCAGGGAGCTTTTTTTCTTATTTTTCTCCTTTTTATATAGTCCTGTCATTAGGCTGCTACTTTTGTATGATTGAAAGGCCATTTTCTCTCCCTGGACATTGAAATCTTGATTACAGCAGCAAAAGGTCACACTAATGAAGGTAATACTCACATTATGTCTTTACCATTATATTCCTGCAGGACTCAGTGAATGGCTGCAAGCTTTGGTCTGCTTGTTAAATGTTATTTTTCACAATTTTCATTTGAATGATAGCATTAATGTGACTTCAAAAACATATTTTTCAAAGTACAGAAGAAAGACAGGATTAAAATAAACAAGAAAGAAGATGTTAAAAAAAACATCTACTGTAAAGTTTCTGACTTTTAAGATCAGTCTTATTGGCACCGCTTGTAAAAGATATCAAAAAGAACCGTGAAATCCTCTCTCTCTTGGCTTTGTTTACATAGTTTACAGCTGAAAGCGTTGGAATTATCTAACCTTTAGTTTTACCAACTTTTCAATTCACCAAAAAAAAAAAACACAGAGAAATATCACATGTCAAGTCAGAGACGTTGGATTAAGTTTGGTTAATTTCATGTCGGTCTGAACGACCCAGTTCTGACCTTTTCACCCCATAAAAAAATCTAATTTGTGCCACTTTCATGTGGTAATAAATCAGAAATATATCCAGTTGTTTTCACAGCATCTGTAGCACCAAAATACCTGGTGACCTACTGTCACTGGTGATTGATTCGTTTTATTTAACATAAAATGTTGTCACAGATTTACCATATTTAGCAAAATGCTTATTTCTATTCATAGTGATTTAATTACTATCAAATCAACCAGAACCCTAAGACTGAGGTTTTCAGAAAACAGTAAATAAATATTAAAAAGCATTTCACAGAAAACAACACTGTGTTGTTTACAATGTTTATATTCAAGACAGAATACAAACATTCTACGGAGCCCCAAAAGAGACAATTTGAAAAAGTAAAAATATTTTTTAAATCTTGTGCAAATGAGAAAGTTTCATTTTCATTTTTTCTTTCAATGTTCCTCTAGAGGCTAACAGTTATACATTTTCAAATAAACTAAAAGCTATAGTAAGTCCAAATAAAAACAATAAATAGTGGGGAAAGTTTATATCAAACTACCAATGTGTTTTTAAAATGTCTATCAACCTTCCAGACCTCTCAGGTCTCCTGGTTCTGGTTCTGCATCCACAGAACCAGAACCAAACATGGAGAAAAACATCCAGGCTTTAAGCTTCACTAATCTGAAACAAACTTGTAGAAAGCTGCAAAACTGCCAAAACATTGAGTTCCTTGAAATCAATGACCTGTGAAATCAAGGAGGATTAGAAGAGAGGTGAAAAAAATGTCCAAACATTTTTTGACACCAACTGCAGGCTTTAATGTTAGGAGACAGAAAAAAAGAGGTTTCTGTTCTGCAATTAAATATAAACTATGACTATTTTATTTATAAAGCACTTTAAAACAAGAAAGTGCTGCACAAATAAAAACCAATAAACATTCAAAATAAGAACAAAGAACAACAATAAAAACAAAAAAAGCGACTTCAGAAGTAAGAGCAAGTCTCTAAATAAATATTAATTCATTTCATCCACTATGTAAAGTTCGATGTGCTGTGATGCTTTTGATCCATTTCTCTGTCCAAAGCCTTCAGTTGTGTTGCATCTCGAGCTCTGTGACACATCAGGATGTTTTGACTAAAAATCTGGTTTCTTCATCAGAAACCTTAAATCAGGTCCGTCAGCAGAGCGATGCTCCACAGTGAGCCGCCGCCGAATCGTGGATTCAAATATTCACTGATTGTTTCTGTGGGACGGAACTCCAAAATAGTTGCAGAAAATCTTCTGCAGAACTTATTAAAATATTTGAAAGAAAATGTAGCTTGGAAAGGTGAAATATCTCTCATTACTACTTGACATGGTTTTGGCCGATGTTTGCAAAACAGCCAATCATTTGTTTTCATTAGTGCTGATTGGCTGAACACTCCACAGCGGAGATAAGACAGACCGTAGAGGTTAGTTCCTGTTGTCAGCACCAACCCTATGAATGTCAAGCTCCATTGTACTACTAAACCAAGACAGAAATGGCAGAAATGGCTCTGCAGACACAAATTCAGCCATTGTCAAGTTCTCTTCTTTTCTGTGTAGCTTCCCCACTTGAAAGGGATGGATAAAGTATGTAGATTGTCATGAACAGGGATTTTACTCGAAGGACCAGGCAGATTTTTTCATTTTTGTCTTCCATTTATTTTGTCAAACACACGTGCATTTCGTCCAGTGCAGGTAAAAACCTTTAAATAAACCCAAAAGAAGAAAAATAAACAATTACTAATCTGTATGTGAGTTTACATAAATTAACTTCACTCAAACTACAGGAAATAATAAACTATAATTAAAGCTAAGCAAATCCCTGTGAATTAAACCCACAAAGTAACTTAAAGTTAACTGAACAAGTAACAAACTTAATTCCCTTAACTTTAACCTACCCTTCAAAGTAATTGTTACATTTCTTCACATTATTTAAATATACGGACTTCCGTTTTTTAATATTTACAATAAATATTTATTTTCCAAATATAAATAGTTCAAGTTATCTTAATCAATTGCTAAATTAATTGCAAGCACATCAATCCATATCAACAACACAAAGATCAGTTAAATCATCAATGAACTAACTTTCACAATCAAACGTTTCAGTTCTTTGCTACCGAGCCGGCAGCGCTGGCGGCTCGGCCGGGGAAAGGGAGGCACCTTGCAGTGTGTTTTTTAAACATTAGTTCGTTCTTACCGGCTGCCTCTTCGCCCATCTACAACTTATCCTGCTCCACACAGGTCGATCAGAACCTCCGACCGACCGAAGAGGGATCTCCACACCCACACTCCTGTTGTGCGTTGTGTTGATGTCCTCTTCCGCCTTGTCCGTCCTTCTTTTAGGTCCGTGTGGAGCGCAAATTGTTTTTTTTTTCTCCTGCTTTGACTTCACAGCCATGGCCACTTCAGTCCTGAGACAAAAAAAAGCTGAGCACAAGAGAGGAGTCTGGACTCAAATTGCACGGTGAGGAATAGTCACAGGCCTGTCTCTGTCTACGCTCCAACCTTGTGAAATGTTTTTGAACTAAACCTGCTTTCCAGGAGAAATGCTTACTTCCTGGTCAAAGGGGATTGAACGGATATTAACAACAGGGTGCCAGTAATTGTTCCACCAGGGTTTTTTTTTTTTTTAAAAAAAAAACGTCTTCTTAGTATTTTTCTCACTGAATAAATTCAAGTGTTAAAATTTTTATAGACTGGGATTAAACCACTGCTTCAGAAGAGGAATTTATTTCCAGGCTTTTTAGAACATTTTTAGCTGCAGCTTTTGGTAAGTGAGTGTGAAGGACGGTCTCCTGCATGGACGGCCCTGCCGTGGCGTGCCTGCAGCTGTGTCTCCGAACGGTGGCTTTATTTGAGCGCAGTGCATGAGTTCAGCTTCAAATATCATCACAGACACCATAACTCATAAGAAATGCAAACAAACGCATGAGGTGGCACCTCCAGAAAACCTTACAGTCGATGTGAGGCACAGAAATCACTTTGTTGCAAATTCCTCCACTTCCTGTCTGTGCAAAGCCTTTTAATTCAACATTTATTTTGCAAATGTACACAAGAAATCCATTAGGTGAGTGCTTTCTGCTAATTTATACCTGCTAATGCAGATCTGCAGGATTTAAAGGATCAGGTGGCGTAATGTCCCAGTCCATTGTCTGTCTGCCTGAGCTTCAGAGCCAGGAAGCCACGGCTATCTTTACTCCTTTCTAACACTCTGCAGCGACAGCTTGGGTCCTTCACACACACTCACTCACACACACATTGCCCGCTGGTCTCAGCCTTCTCAGGTGCTGCTGAAAAGATCTCCCTGCACTTGTGAATGTCTTTTCCTGCAGAAGTAGAGAGCGCATGTAGAGATGGGCGATCTCATATTAATGAAGCGAAGACATAAAGGTGGGCGTGAAAGGAGCAGCAGAATAATAGGGTGACAGTAAGCACAGTGATGTCAGATCCATGCATTAATTAACATAAATGAGTGTCCTGCAGCCTCTGGAATGAACTTTGTGTTTATCCTGCAGGATTACAAGATCATTTTTTCTCTCTCCTAACACATCCTTGACCTGAGCATCTTTTCTTGTGCCAACCCCAGCTAATGATGATGAATCAGTAGCGACAGCCGGCCTGTCCACGGGATGAGTTGTTATTCAGATAAGCCGCTCTCGCGTTCATTTGAAGACTTATAAATGCGTCGGGCCTGGCGTTTTGACGGCCTGCGGCAGACTGCTCAGGCTGATTGATGTGGCCGGTGCGCTCCTTGTGTCGGCCAATGAAACACTCCGGCTGCAGCTGGGAGACTCCCCATTTATCAGCACTTTAATTATACAACAAGAGTGGCTGAAGACCCTGTTACTCTAAGGAAAATAGCCATTGTTATGCCATACCTGTTCTGCGAAAGCAATTCACGCTGTGTCGATACTTTTCTGGCCGACTCCAGAGATAATAGATGATTTATTAGCACTTTTTTCCAAGCCACTGGCTCTGAACGAGGCGAATTTACTTTACAAAAAACTGCAAATCTCGCAAACTGTCTGTCATACAAAAAGACATTTATGTTCCAATTTAACACCTTTAGAAAATACTGTCTTGTGTGTTTGTGTGTGTTAGATTGTGTTTTATGGAATGAGAATTAGCACATTTTTGAGAAGTCGTTGGGAAATTATACATGCTTTTCTTTCTATAAAAGAAATGAACGATGAAGGTTATAGAACAATATCCTGAGCTTTCAGCGTCTCAGACCTCAGCGGTGGGAGAATCATGCTACAGAAAGAAGGAACACCAGTCAACAGAGCAGAAATCTGCCTCTGGACCTGCAGAAAGAGAAAACATAGCCAAAAAACCAGCAACAAACAACATATGCTTATATAGTATTAATTAAAACATCACTGAGCATCACATCAGCTAAGTTAGATGTGTTTAGTGGAAACACCAGCTTGTGTTCGTGGAGCATATTTAAAATATTCTGAGATAACTTGATGAAATGCTACTGACTGATGTCTGGAAAGCTGCCAATCCAGGAAGGCCTTCTATTTTCTCTGGTTCTGATTGGCTGAACCCGAAGAGCAGATATAAGGAAGACTGTAGATGTTATCTTCTGCGCTAGATATAAGACGGTTTCCACTGTTCATATTAATGCATGTTAAGGTGCATCTGGTATTTGAACCATTAAATAGGCAGTTTTTTATTTTTAGAAGGGGTCTCAAGTATTAAAGGATTTTAGTATTTTTCATCTGTTTGATGACAAACTGATTTGTTGTAATGACCTGATGAAGGCCAGCAGCTGAAACCTGTTGGTTTCTCAGTACTTCTGGTCAGAGTTGTTGAGTTCATGAAACTAAAAACTGGAAAACTGCTTCTCTTTGTTGAGCGATTCAGATTCGGTAGCTTAAGGACTTCCTTCCTTCCTGTCCACTCGCTGCACTCAGGCGAACACATTTTCCAAAGAGGGACCAGCAATCAGACGATGCACTCACGTTTTATTCAACAGAAATCCAGTGATTGGTTATGGGAAGAAACGCTGGGAGGAATCAGTGGAGCAGGTTAACCTCTTCCTGTAGTGGTGATTGAACCTCTCTTTGTCTCTGCTTCGTTTTAATCACGTTGCTGCTCTGTGCTCACCATGGCCTTTGTTCCAGATCCTCTCTTCATTTTGTTTCAGGGTTAATCACACATATTGTTCAGCAATGACTAAACAAAACACAATAGGATCAATAGATCAATGGGTGCATCAGAGTGGTCCAGTCAAAGTCTAAACTCCAGCTGGGACTCTTTGACATCTTTAGATATGGAGACTCACAGCTGTAATTTTAAAGAATAAGAAGGTTTTACAAAGTGATCATTCAGCAACTGGATATAAAATTGTTTTAGTTACAAAAAAATTAGCATCATTTCCCTTTTACCTGATGCTCTGCTGTCTGTCATGAAATCCCAATCAGATCATCGTATCTTCAGTTTAAAGGAGCAAAAGCAGCTCGAAAGGCTTTGCTCCAGTCGCAGTTTTGTTTTGCATTTGTCTTGGCCACATACTGAGCTCTGTTCTTAGCAGCAGCTTCTTAACATCAAAACTTCAATTAGCAAGAGCCAATTTCCTGCATTATAGGAAAAGAGAAAAACAGTCCCCTGGGCTCCACTTCAGAACTTTATTAAAGCGCTGCGCAACACTCCTTAATTTGACATTTTCTTACGCGCTTTCCAACCTTTAGGTCATTGGAGGATAGAATCCGCCCTCAGCGAGATTTGCTTTACTGCTGTGGAACAATGAGTAATTGAAAACCTGTAATGTGCAATCCCAGAACCAAAGCCAGGGCTGCAGTCGGTAAGAAATGCTGGAGTTAAATGTTTGAATCCCAGAAAGAGGACGGGATAAATGGTCCTTGAGAATTGAGCGTAATCTCTGTAAATCCCAGATGGATCTCTTCTCCTGCTGGGATCTCAGACTTCGCCTGTAAATATGCTCTGCTGCATAAACCGTGAATGGTCATTCAGCAGTTTGAAGGGCATGGTAATGAAGGCCAATGGAAAATCTATTTTAGGCAGATTCAAGGCCGAGGGATGATTAATTAAGAGAGTAGGGAAACGTGATAAATTCTGTCTTTAAGGGGGCCCCAGTGGAAAGATTCCTGCATGTTCGACGTGCTCAGCATCGGTTAGCAGGAAAACAGCTGCTGTGTGAGACGTGCACCGACTGCAGCGGCTCCCAAACCCGGGATCTGATGTTCCTCCTGTCATATTCCTGTAACCAGGATGCTATTATGGGAAGCAATCGATGAACGCTCACATGTGAGAGCCCATTTTCCCCTGGAACAAATAAATAAAACAGGGCAGCTCGTCCAGCCTGTTGCATGTAGCCTCATTTCTGACGGACAGCTTGAATTTTATGAAAAAACATCACAGAACTCGGCAAGAGATCTGATGTCTGAAAGTAAAACTAATACAACAACTGAAGATCCTAATTATTAGACTCATGTCTCTGATCTAGAGTGGGATGTTTCTGGAAATCCAAAATATGTGTCTGGGTTCATTTTCTCTTATTTTCCAGCCCAGATCGACGCATTAATGATGGATTTGATAGAAATCTATTTCAGCAGTCAACCTCTTGCCCAGTGATGGCTGGGATGCGCTCCAGGATCCGGCCCACACTGTTGTTGTTTCTCAAACAAAGATGAAGCCAAAATGGAAAAGCTGTGAGTGAGAAACTAAACACAGCATCATCAGTCTCTCACAACATGGTTGCGTCAGCTCACCCAGGTTCCTGCTTGGCCTCAGCCTCAGCATTAAGAGTTAATGGTTGACTTTCTGACTGCAAGGTGCCAAAGTCCTGAGTCTGCACAAGTCTGGATAATCAGCTGTCGCCCTCTGTGCTTCTTGTTACCCAGACTTTGTGTTGATATGCTGGGCTTGTTTTCCTCCAGACAGCGCGTTGGGGCCAAACATCTCTACTTTTACCTAGAAGTCAAGCATAAGCCAAGCTGCCATATTCATTTCAGAGCAAAGATGTTTTCTCCTGCTTACCCTTCCTAATAGGTTTTGTCATTAAACTGCAGCCTGTAGAGGCTGACAGATTTCTGGATTTTTTTGCCATTTCTAAAAACATTCCACAGTCTGATCTTGGAGTAAAAACTGGCACCTGTGCTGAAGTTTTCACTCATGGATCATTTTTCTCCTCATAGCATGATTCGCTTTAAAGGCCACTGCTAATGGCTTTGTGTTTACACTCCACATGTACGAAAACAGGAAACTTTTGAAATGTTTTCTGCTTGTAAAATGATTTGTCAGACATCCCGCCTCACATTGAACTTTAAATAGCTTTGAAATCTACGGTAGTAGACGGTAGTGCTGCTGGTGTTTTACTGCATGCTCTCTCTGTGCGTGTGGGTTCTATCCAGGTTCTCTGGTTTCCTCCCACATACAGGCTAACAGTGCATTCACACCAGCTCTGTTTAGTCGGTTTTAATTCAAATTAAGTTTGTTTTCCTAGAAAGTCTGGGTCGTTTGTGAAGCTGTGAATCAAACTCTGACCTGAACTCTGGTTCGCCTATGATCTCTGTTCAGCCGAAGTGAACTCTGATGCTGCTTGACTACAAATGTGAACGTCAACTGGACTGGAAATCACTCCGAAAATAGGAAGTGGACTACAGCGCAGGGCATTCTGGGTAAATACAACCAAAACAAACGCCCTAGCCTAGCGCTAGCAGGAGAAATGTCTTGTGGTCTTTCGCCAAAGACCAAACAGAAATCAATAAAATTTGCCTCGTTTTGTGAAGAAGAAAATTGTGTTCGGTGTCTTCAGAGGTTTTCATGTCATTTCCTTCAGTGGCTCTTGGTGCAGCGCCCCTGCAGGCGAGGAGGGGAACAGGTTTTTCAAAGGGTTTGGTTTGTTTGACTCAGAGCAGAGAGAAAGAGAAACACAGCAGCTGAAAATGGAACAAATGTTGCAAATTTGGTTCCCATTAGAACCGAGTCTGCCGGACTATCAGGTGCGAAAACACCCTAAAAGTCTGACTGTTTGGTTAATTGGTCTCTCTGACCTGTCCTCCGGTGTGAGTGTGTCTGCTTGCTTGTCTTGCGTCTCTGTGTTGCCCTGTGATGGGCTGCAGCCCTGTCCAGGGCGTCCCTCACCTCCTGCCAAATGACAGAAGCGATAAGCGCCAGACCCCCAGAGAACCTGCAAGGATAAGCAGGTGTAGATAATGAATAGTTTTGGAATCGCTGGCGACTGGCAGCAATTGCTTCTCTTAAGTCCTGCTGATGTCTCTACACTTTAGTGTTGTGTGAACACAGAGCTGTATGCTCCAGAGAAGCAAAATGTCACAACTCCTGGTTTGTGTCGGTTTTTTCACACCTATGGAGGATTATTTAATTATCTAGATTAACTTTCTATTGTTTCTCATGGTGGTTTTCATATTCTGACATGTGAACAGAAAGAAGCTGCACTTTGGTTATAACAAGTTTATTTTACTGAATGTGAATCTATTCCAAAGAGAAGTTTGTAAATCTGTTTATTTAAAATGATTCCAACAAAAGGCATAACAATGTGTTTAATGCTTTCTATGGAAGCAGGACGGACTCCTCTGAGCTTTACATTGTGAAAAGAAATGAACACTCGCTTGTTACATAAGAAATGGTTAGAAACCTTAGAGCAATTAGCAAGTTATGCTTTCCCAAAAGAGAACTGCATGATATTTTCTACAATTGCTTATCAACTTTCATTTGTTTCTAGTTTAGCAAACTGAACATGAAGGCTCCTCTTTGTCTCTGCAGGCTCATAATCTTGTGTCCTCTCTAAACACAAATCTATGTCAGTGTGATTGTCTAAAATGTGGCTGATATAAGTTTGTATTTTCCAGAGCATATCGTCTAGTAGAGGCATCAGAAACCTAAACACATGCTGTCAAACAGAAATATTCTTTCTCATAAATGTCTGCTTGAATAGCCTCTCTGTCCGTCAGAAAACACGGAGCATTCCTGTGACTCCTTCTCCTCAGAAATATTTGTATCTTTTTACCAATAACCTGCTCTGCACTGAACTCACAGAGCGTGCAGCCGAACACGACACTGGCTGTTTCACTGTGATATAAAAACTCATTTTATTTGTTTATTACCCACTGGAGGTTAAAGTGATCAGAAAAGGCTGCATGTTATTCAGAAGTTCTGCTCACGCATATGCTAAACAACATTGTGCATGGAATATTGCTCTCTGTTTATAAATGCAAGGGTCACATTTTGTTTCACTAAACAGCAGAATTCAAAGACTCTGTGGTTCAGACATTTGCTTCCAGTTAGTTTACAAACAGCCGTCGCCTGCATGGCAATGAATGTTAATTTGAGGTTATTAATGATTTATTTGAAGAGTCGTTTTTCCTGAGTGGATTAATCAACAAGCTTTAGAGATTTAGCAAGGAATGGATTTTCACTCATCCATATGTGGTCAAACCTGTATGTACAGGCACAAATCTATCAGACATACATGCAAAATGTTGCCATTAAAGAACATTTGCTCCTGTTTGGTGTTCATATCTGGCAGCAGAAAAAGATTTGTTTGGCAGAACCAATCTGGGTCGTATTCAGAGCACTGAGAAAATCCAAGATACTCTGTGGAGATTTAAGATTTATAAAAGTCTTTTGGAGCCATTTCCAAACAACTTTAGATTCTAAAAATGTGAACGAATCAAACTCTGATGCAGACCAGAAAAGTGAACTCTGATCTGGATACAAACCTCGGTCTGGGTTGGGTTAGTGTGAAACGAAATGCAGCAGCTGAGAATGGATCAACCTGCTGGACTATCAGGTGAAAATACCCCAGCATGTTTTCACACCTCAGTTGTTTAAATGTTTACGTGCAAAGCAGGACCTACTGAAGCTCAAGCCAACCGTGAATGTTGGGAAACCAGCATTGTCCACAATAAAGACTTGGAACGAAAGAGTGGCAACTAAGAAAAATGCTGTAGAATCAAGTCATTTAGGTTCGACTGAAATTGTTTCATCATCAAACGAGACTTAAGACTGAGACCTGTCCGTTGTCTGCACCTCCTGGTCCTTGCAGAATGCAGAAGGAGCTGGTGCCATTTCCAGCGGCCATTGGGTGAATAACAAAAATATTTACTAAAGTGAACATGAGGCTTTCTTCAGCGCACAGGAAAACAGTAACAGTTGTAGCATCAGGCTGTGGGGCTTTTAGCAGTGGTTGGTGTATTGCAAAAAAAGGATGCATCTGTTGAAAATGCAACTTGCTAAGAACCTGTTACCCAAACACTAGCAGGTGTGTATGCACATATTTCTGTCTACATGTATAGTTGTGACCCATCTGTTCTACTATAAACTATTGAAATAATTAAAAGCCCAAAATAAAAATGTGATTTCTGCACAACTGAAGAGAATAGAGAAAAAATAAAGTGCAGTATTCAATGTATTAATTGCAGGTCAGATTTCCTGATCCTTTAATGAAAAGAAGTAACAGAAACAGATTCTTTCACCCCAACTTTGCAATTTACAGGACGCTTTTATGTCATACTTCACCTGCATCAAGGCTGATAAAATTCTTTGAGCTGGCAGGATTTCAAACCTCTCATTACAAAGTTGAATCCTTCAAGCGACACAAAGAGAGTGGCTTTAAATTGTGTGATCTGTCCTTACCCCTCTTTTTCAAATATTGCACTGTGTCCTTGGTTGGTCGTAAAGCTGAAAGCACAGAGAGAAAACCTTTAAAGAGACTCCAGCACCTCAAAGAAGTATTTTTCCATTTTCATATGCAGAGCTTAAGTAAAAACACGTTAGCTCACAACTCATTACATTTATGCTCATTTACTTTAACCCCAGCTCACTTCCTGCTGCATATTAAACCACAGGAGCTCAGGATATTCATGCATTTTCAGTGCCCTGATTGAGAGTCTGACCTCGATAATGTGACTCGGTGCCAGCAACACAAAAGAAACAGATGAAAAATATGCTGGGTCCATTGGAGATTTCATTTTCAAGCACAATACAAAAGCTATTCCTTTTCCACTGGTTTCTCTGTTTCTCCGTACCACCCACAGGGCCCAACTGCTATGCGGACACAGAGGTGATACCAGCCGGGCGAGAGGTGAAGATTGATGACTGCACAATCTGCTACTGCACGTATGAGGAGGGCACGTGGCAGATCGAGCGGCAGGCCACCTGCAGTAAAAACGAGTGCTAACAAAGCTAAAGACTGGCACAGGTGAGGAGGGGCGGCGGAGGCAACACCCTCGCCGAGCCACATGCACACTCTTGGACTCACCCTGTCTGATCAGGGTCGGACAGCGGCGCTCCAACCATTCAGCATTTATACAGCAGTCACTCCCCAACGACTGAAAATGCTTTTATGAAAGTTTCTAATCTTCACACAGATTATCTATTTATCTATGTATTAAATTATTTCTGAATATATTCAAAATATAAGGTCATGCTGAACTAGTGAGAAGATATTTTTTATAGTTTCTGTATTTTAATAAGCAATGTACTGAACCAGAGGTCAATAACAACAAAAGAATGTACAGAACACACACACACACACACACAGCTGTCTCTGGAGGTGAAAACCTCAATGTCTGAACATGTGGTGCCGTCATGACCTGACCCAACACCAGTCCGGTGCTCGTAACGGCGCCTGACCCAATCTGTCCTGAAACCAGTTCAGACTTTCCCAAAACCAGTCCAAGGTCCATTCCAACACCAGTCCTCATCACAGACCAGTCCTGATCTTTTCCTACCCTAACCCTGACAACAGTCCAGATAGCAAACCTGGAACTGGGCCCAACTTTAGTTCTAACTGGATGAACAGGACAGAACTTACTTCTGACCTGTTCCGACACCAACAGAGTCTCCACACCAGGCCCGGACCCGTCCAGCATCATTGTTGACACAATCTTGACAAATGTCCCAACTTCGGTCCAGACTGCTCCGACCACTAGCCCCAGCAGAAATACCTGCACCAGTCTTGATATGAGACCCAACACCAGACCCCCCAACACCAGCCAACACCAGACCCAACCAGACCCATTACTAGACCCAACACCAAAGACCCAAACACCAGTACCAGATACCCAGACCCACCAGTAACAACACCTGGAACCCATCCAACTCCTGACACCTTGATACCTGCCCTAACTTCAGTTCGGACCCGTCCCAGCAGAACTCCCTCCTTCCAGCCTTGACACCACTTCAGACACCAATCCCTCTACCACCAAAGTGCAGACCAGACCATCTTTTTATTACCAAAGATGGCCAAATATTTGCTGTGCAAGACGACCAAGTTCAAAGTCAAGAACTGAGAACTGCTAAAGTATTCACACCCCTGAAAGGTCCCACATTTTCCCACCTCATTGTTTTTACTGGAATTCTAAGTGATTTATAACAGGAACTCTGCATTTGTATCCAACCCCATTTGCATGTGACCCCTAACTAAATCCAGTGCCACCAAGAAGTAACTGGATCAGAGAAGAGAGTCCACCTGTGTGCATTTCTGTTTTAAAATTGTCTAGTCAAAGTCCAGATCTGAATCCAATTGAAAAGCTGTGGAAAGACAAATGCTTTCCGGCCAATTTGCCGAGAAAAATGATGTCAGAAATCCAGTCTGTAGGCTGTAAATGTGGCAGAGAGAAAGCTCAGAGCCGCCTCACCTGTCAGTGTTTCGACTTGGCGGCTGAGTTCACATGCATGTTTCATTTTCCTCCCACTCTACCCCCTTGTACTATTTTGTTTTGCTTTCTTTGTCCATCACAAAAATTCCAGTAAACACATTGAAGTTTGTAACATAAAAAACGTGAAACGAAAATCAAAGGTGTGAATACTTTGGCGAAGCAGCGCTGCAGTGAAACAAAACCAGAGGGTAATTCAAAAGGACTCGACTGTTTCTGCTTTTCTTTCATCTTTTCTGGATGTTCCAATGTGCTTTGATTTGAAAGTGCTTTTTTGTATTTCTCTTCGTATTGGTGTTCATGTTTGAAACAAATGCCAATCTGTGCTCTGTAAATGCTCAAATAGTAACTTTTTATAGTCCATGTCGGTGGTGTTTTGTATTGACGGTCTTACAAATGAATAAAAATGTTCCTGCTTTTATTTGAATCACGACTCGTTACTGAGATGGACTGATTGAACCTTTTTCTGCTAGATACCCCACAGTTCCTGTTAAACGGGACAAATCCGAACAGATCCTCCTCCTCTGGCGTATACATTCCCCCGTTCTGAAGTCCTGGGATGGGATATGTTTGTGTGAAAGCTGCAGGTAAATATTTAATGAGCTGTCGAGAGGATGAGAAGCTACCTGCTGCAGCTTCATTTCCAGCTGCTAGAAGCATCACAGTATAAACAGGAAGATGTTACCGGTGAGAATACTGATTGTCCTGAGCCGCCTCTGGATTTCTGAGTTCGCTAATAAAGGCCAGACAGGAGGCTGCAGCGCCGCTGATTCCAATTTAGTTCAAGGATTTCGACACAGTTGCTTCACATTCTTCCTGCCTTCCTTTTCAATATCGGTTCGTGGAGTAATGAATGCAGCTTGTCGTGGCCGATCGACCGGCAGATCAAAATGAAAATGAATAATTTAAGTTGGGGTTATGAGCAGCCGTGGGCAGGCTGTGGTAAACGGATGCAGGTGTTGTGTTTCTGCCTCTCTGCGCTCTTTGTGTCGCCCCCTCTGCCATGTCCAGACCACGCTGGGAAACTCTTTGATTCAGAGGTTGCCAGACAACTGGACGGCTGTGCATCTCCAGCAGCGAGACGTGCCCGTCAGACAGACAGCGGGATCCAGGTAAATAAGCCTGACTCCATGCTACGCTACGCGACAGGCTCCTTTCAGAACAGCTGGGGGCCTCAGAGCTGTTAGGATCCTCACTCCTCTGCCTCTTTTTACTGTAAGAGCTTCAATCAAAACAGATCCATTCATCCACGCTGTGCAGGACGTGTGCTTGTTTCCCCTCTTATCCTCTTTCTAAAGAGATTTGCTGCGCGATATTATATCTGTTTTCATTCTTATTGCCAGGACAATGCCTAATTGCCCATGCAGCTCGCCTGCTGGGCAGTAATGGTCCTGCCTGTCCTGCCCTGGTCATTAACAAGCTGCAGATCAGGACATTTATTATGCAGTTCAAACCAGACATTAAAACTGTATTAAGAGACGAGACTGTTTCTTTTTTCATTGTCTTTTAGTAAATCAGACTTCCTTTTTCCGGTTTGGATGTCGGTGGAGTGAGAGATTTCTGCGGTTCCCTCCTGAACCTGAAGGTCCCATGAGCCAATCTTGGGAAAAGAGGAAGACGATGGATGGATGGATCTCACTAAGGGTCAATTAACTCCCAACGTTTCAGGGATAATTTTGTTGGTTTGACTTTGTTTCTCATCTGTTCTTGAGCTTTTTAAGGTCTTTTTACCCCAACTTCCTGTTATCACGCAGGTTGTATCTGATGCAGACAAATGTGACCCAAATCCACGTCTTTTGCACATATCCAACTTTTTTTACTGATGTCTGAACGACCCAATTCCTGTCTTTTTACGACCGTTTTATATGTGGAACTAAATCAGTCATCTACCTAATTGTTTTCAAAGCTTCTGCATTGTATCGAGATTTTATGTCATTGATGTGAGACGTATCAAAATTCTGCACCAGCAGGAGCCAGACGCAGTAAATCAGGACATGAACACTGGCTGATAATTATAATCATGAAAGTAGTCTGTCATTGAAGAGCCTCACATCAAAATCCCGTCACTCCTGCTTTGACTAGACCTCCTTCTCTACATCAGCTTGTTTCTTCTAGTTTTCTTAGATTTGCTTCCTCAATCATCTTATGATCTTGTGACAACGCTGTCGATTAAAATCAATCCTTAGATGGTCCACTATTACTTCCATAAACGGAGCGCTGCTGTTTGACGTCTACGTTTGTCTTCTGCTCACTCAACCGTAAACGCATCCAGCGTCCCATCAGAAGGTTTTTTTAAACAAAAATTAACCCAAAATGTTTATCCAAGGCGTTTTTTGGGAAATTTTGGTTGTGTCAGAAAAATGCAAACACAAAGTTTCCATACAGATGTAGAAAACCAATGCAATTAACTTTGTTTTAAACATTTTAATGTATTGAAATCTATGTAATTAGTTAATCAAAATTAGTGTCCCAGCAATAATTTAGCTACAAAAAAATCAATCTGTTCTTATTTTGGCATCTAGTAAAAATAGGTAATCCTATCTAACCTAAAACTCAAAACTTTAGACGCTGAATATCTGGTTTCAACTCTAAGTTTTCAAAACTGGATTTGTGGGCAGAAGAAAGCTGTGATTAAGAGGATATAGAGTCTGCTCGTCAGAAACGAGGCAGAGTCTTTCACTTTGAAACCAAATTCCCAGAGAAGTAGGCATCTAAACTCATCAAAGACAGGCCATTAATTGGACACATCTGTTGGAAAGGCCCATCAGAGATTAGGCTGGTCTCTCCCAGAGCTGAAACCATGTAATTAGGCTTCTGCCCCGGCCAGGACAATGCACGCTGCGCTCTGAGATGAAATGCGTTCATATTACAGGAGGTGATGAAATACATTATTCATTTACAGCAATCAGCCAGCCTGTCTTTTAAAACAGAGCATCATGTGGACCAATGCTTGGACTGGTCAACAGACGGAAACAGAAATCCAGGCAGCTGCAGAAATAAGATGCAGCAATAAATGTCATGCAGACATAAAGGCCTTTCTGAGTACACCCACTTCTAAAAAATACATTAACAATGAAATAAAAAAGACGTCTGCAAAGTAACAAAAACATCCATTTTGATGTTGTTGCAGATGTCAGAGGTTGAGCCAGGGGCAACAAAAGATTGAAAAATTCATGAATTCTGATTATATGAAGGTTATAAAATCAGCAGAAGGTTGAGGAAAGATGAAAAAGATGGACCATCTGTCTAACTGTTCATAAAGCCGGCATCTGGGATCACATGAGGGAGCATTAGAGCACAGAGCAGCACACATCTGTGATGCCGAAAACTATATGGAAGCTTTGATTAGCATACGCTGTCATCCAGACATGCTGCTGCAGACATTTCTTGTTCATTTCGTCAGGATAAAGTCGAGCCGCTTGCTGTTCTCCACCACAGCATGGCTCCTTAAACAGCTCCAACAGACTCCAGTAAACTCAGAACAGCAGGACGCTGCAACTAAAAATTGGTGGGCTGGATGTGAGAAAGGTTTTTCTTTTCCGTTTGGCCTCATGCATCAAAATCCTTCACTCGTTGTTCTCTTCTCTACTTGTTGTGAAACACAACGCCGGAGGGGCTTCCAGGCCACAGAGGGAACCGTCCTCAGATCTGGTTGTTTCCTTTGTGTTATATTTTGAAGTTAGAGAGGAGAGGTACTGAAGAAACGGTTCTTTCAATGATGAGAAAGTAAGTACACCCCAGCAATAACCCTTCCTATTTGAGTTTATCAAGTCGTTGGCCTCAATTCCTCTTCTTTTTGCACAGCTGTGTTAAGTTATTATTGGAGCATTATGAAGAGGTTAAGGTCTGGACTTTGACTAGTCCACTGAAATACCTTTGTTTTCTTTTTTCAGCCATTCTGGATTAGATTTGGATCATCCAGACTTCATCTATCAAACAGATGGACTCACATTTGATACCATGATTGAGGTGGTTAGTCTTGTGGCTCAAATCATCACCCCTCCACCACCAGGCATGGCAGTATTTGGGTTTTTGGACCAGATAAAACCGGCTCTATCTGGTCTTCAAACATGGCAACATGCCTCTGAGCCAAACCGTCAGCCGTCCAAAGAACATTGTTCCAGACATTTTGTGGTTCAAAATGTTGCAACTTTAGTCCAATCGAACCAAGTTTACCGGACTATCAGGTGTGAAAACATTCAAGAACGGAAAGAATCAAAAGTTCTCTATAAAAATAATGATTTTATAACCTGATGTTTTACAGGGGAGTATTTAAATATACAATATTCACTATTAATATCTTTTAGTTTAAACTGGCTGGTATAAATTCAAACTTTTCTTATTTAGATTGTCTGTAAAAAGGTTTTTGTCACTGATGTTATGAACCAAAAGCAGCAGAGGACATAATTATCTTAATTTTCTAAGCTATTGATTGCAGCCTCTTCCAGGCTTTACTTTAGCCGCTCTACATCTGATTGGATCTGCGTTTCGCTTCGCCATCAGATCTTTGGTAAACAGGACGGGATAAAAGGTCACCGAGGAGATTCATCATGTAAATAGAGAAGCCATCATATTATTTTTTGTCCTCATGAATAATTCATTTGACCAAAGTTTGCTTTACTGAAGGAAACTGTTCATTACTTTATTATCAATACTGCAACAGAACTTCTAAACTTTAACTTCAGGTCATCCATAAAGTATTCAAACCCTATGAACTTTTTCACATTTTGTCCCTTTAAAAATCTTTGATGATTTATTATTAACACTAACATACGAATGATTGAAAATCTGAATGGAATGATACAAAATGCGTCTCGAAATCTCATTTTTATTCTTATTTTATTTGTCAGGTATTGA
Source organism: Phalloptychus januarius (assembly GCA_902982915.1). Classification (NCBI taxonomy): domain Eukaryota; kingdom Metazoa; phylum Chordata; class Actinopteri; order Cyprinodontiformes; family Poeciliidae; genus Phalloptychus; species Phalloptychus januarius. Next base: position 1,844,749 of record CADWAE010000242.1, on the reverse strand, counting down.
AAAAGCCGAGTCGTTTACAACCACATTTAAAGGAGACACTAAGACAAATATATCCAAGATCTTGTTTGTAAATCCTTCTGCTATTTTCAATACATCTCCTTTTATCATCCTAATAAATTAGCTTCATGTTGTCAAATTGGCAGATGTAAAAAATCAGGAGGAATGTCTAAAAGGTTCACCAGTGAATGCATCTGATTCTCACTCAGCTGTAAAATCTCAGAGGGAAGATGCTGCTTGATTGAAGCTTTAAATCAAACCACTTCTGTGCAAAATTCAATCAAAGTTTTGAAAGCATCAGTCACGATTTCTCCTCCATAAATATGAGTGTGTCAGTGGCGCCGCTGTTTGCCGTCTTATCAAATGCATGAAGAGCTCGAAGATTGAACAGAGGTGAAAATGTTCCATGAGCTCATGAGACAGGAAAAAAGCTACCTGCCTGCATCTCCAGCCGGCGGAGTTGGGAACTTTAGATTAGCGGTATCTGCAGGAAGCAGGCGCCGCTGCTAGCAGCAGAACAGGAAGTCCCGCGCTCCGCCGCCAGGCCCGGTGGGCTGGGCGGCTGCTCAGCTCTCCTCACTCATTAGAGGTGAATAATTATGTGGGATTGTGTTTTTCTTCTTCTCTTGTTGTGTGTTTTATCTTGAAAGAGCTCGACAACAGCTGAAGGTTATGAATATTTCATTCCACGTTTGCAGCGTTTGAATTTCAGTTTCAGACGGAGCGCCGAGCTTTTAGCCGTTTGAATGAAAGAAAAGGCGGTTTTATCTGTAAGTGCATTTAGTCTTTCCGCCTAATAAAGCTCTGTTATCTGCAGCTGCGCGGTTCATTAGCAGACTCCCGATTGTTCTTCCAGGAAGTGAGGGTCTCTTTGAATTCCTGCTGAGAAAACTCCAGGCCTCTGTTCCTCCAGATCCCGACTGTAGCTGAACGTTAATTTCAGCGGACAGCTGTTAAATGCTGCTAAGATGCTTTGAGGATTCTATTTGTGCCCTCTGAAATCATTTCAAAGCACATCTCTTCAAAATCCATTAAACCCACCTTTGAATCTGCTGACAATCCTTGCAGCCCGCGTGTATCATTCCCATGTGATTACGACGCTCCTTGATCAATCCAAGCGAATCGCTTCTGGATCGAGCGCTCGGCTCTCCAGCGTCTGGGGCCTGAAATTGTCTTCTATAGATTAGGTATTATAGCTCCAGCTCTTCTCCTCTGCCATTAGCAACATATTCACTTTTCCAATTTTGCCTCTCTGGCTCTGCTGGCCGCCAGATGACGTCCACAATTGCGACTTCTCGATCCGAGTGCAGTTGCTTCTCCAGTCACACCTCACAGTGACAGATGTGCTCCGGCATTACTGGAGCATTAGATGGAAATCAAACAACTTATGTGGCTTTGTTTTGGAGTTAAGAGGTAATCCAAACCATGGAGCAAGCAAATATCTCCTATTTTCTGTCAGTGACTGCAGGTTCAATCTGTCCCTTTCCATCAGCGGCTGTTAGAGGCCAGGTAGCTGAGTGATAAGGCTTTAGAGTGTCTCACAGGACACCGTTACAATTTCATCCGCGGCACACAGACTCTGCCAATGTGACCTGCTTGCAGAAGACGCTTTGTAGAAGCTGGAGAGCCGGGCACATCTGCATAAGCTGCTGTTAGACCACAGATAGGAAGGCTGATGGTTCAGCTATCATAAAGAGGCGTCTCTGTGGAATACTAAGTGTTTGTATTTGCAGCACAACATTCATCTTGTTGGGTTTATTCATTTCTTAGCCCTGAAACTGTAATTTATCATACAGGCCGTGATACAGAGAGCCTGGTGTTAGTGCTTCAGCCAGCGGCTCACGTGCTGCAGCACATCGCCTGGAGTTATTTTGGGTTCATGAAAACCATTAGAGGAGTCAGATTAAGAAAAAAACAAACCTTCACATGTGCGCATGCTTGTGAGAAGAAAAATGAAGATATAGAAGCAGATAATTTTGTTGGTTAAGATATGTCAGAAAATTTGCACAGGGCGTACTTTCCAAAATTCACATTTTTCACATTTTATACTTCCATTTCAGGTTCGACTGCTTCTAAAAACAAACCAAAGGCTTAAACACAGCTGTTTTCTGACATGTTAATATTTTTTGGTGTATGGAAAATGAGCCTATTAAAAACCTTCCCAATGTAACGTCACAAATCAACAGGCACTGCCAGCTACCTAACAACCCCAGCAAAGCCCAGTCTGTTATCTAGCAACCCAAGCTGTGCACGCTGAATAATGGCTGCTGGAAAAGATAAGCGTTTTCTTGTTGACCCACCATCCAGAAACCACTTGCTGCATTCTTGGCAGTCATGCAGGAGGCTCTACTGATGCTTTTCGGTTTTATAGTTGCATCTATTTGCAGCCATTTTCACCTCTGAGTGTAAACTTTGAGCTGGGGGCGTGGCCAGCAGCGGCTTATTTGGATTTAAAGTGACAGACGCTCTAAAGCAGCTGAAACCAAGCAAACTAAAATCTCTTTATCCAAGGAGGATTTGGGCAAAAAGTGTTACGAACATGTTTTGTACAAGCCTTCGGCGTGGCCTGACCTGTTCACTTTAAAAATAATATAATCACACATACCTCAAAAAATGCCTCAATCTTCTTAAAATAAAACCAACTCAAGCATTTAATCATTTGTACTTTACTTTTTTTTTTTTTGCCATTCTAGAAACTGCTAATCAGTAATCAATGACTCTTTGTTTCACTTAGTGGAAATAAAACATGAGGCCTATTTCTGCTCTGCTTGATGAGAACAAATATTTATATTTCCCCCACAGTGACTGGAGAGGTGGGTGAAAAACCCTCCCAAGCTCCCTGCCAGAGAAGTTATACATTTAACCTTTTTAACTTAAGCTGCACATTATTTAAGAAAAGACAACGTGTAAGTAAATTGGCCTAATGGGATTAAAATTGAGTTACAAACAAACAACACCCAATAAACCTGGTAATACTTGTTTGTTTTAAAAACATCCTGCACTCAGAAAAACAGGTAATCCCAAAATAGAACAGATGCATTAAAAATGCTGGAGATCAACAAAACATCCCACTGTAACCCAACAGAAAGCTGCAGGAATGCTCAAATGCTAATTCAGGTAATGAATGCAAATGATAGATAATGACTAAATGTGCAAAAAATGTTTGATACTCCCTCCATTTTACCAGAAGACAGCACTACAGCAAAAAGAGACAAATTAACATCCCAAAGCATTAAAACATTTTAGAAACATACAATCTAAATAACCTTAGCAGCCTGGAGTGCAGCTCCGCTCTGCTGCTCCAGAGACAAGCAGCTGACTCCAGTCTACACTATATAATATTAAACATCTGAGGAATAAAAACTCCTTGACCATTCAGAAATCTCTCATCTCGGCTGGTTGGCTGGAGCAACCAAGCTCCAATTTTTCATTCCTTCACCAAATCAGGAGATTGGAACCATAAAAAGCTTCAGTTGTGCAGGAAGAAACGGTAAACTCCCCCATATGCTGCAAAAAGACGAAATCTAACCAAGCATTGTTGTCTAGTTGTAAGTAAAATATAGTATTACATTTTAACTAAGGCAAAATATTAATATTTAATTTTCTTTTGTTAAGTTTTTCTGCTCCTTCTCATTCATGATTTTTTTCAGTTGTTACATGAACTATTCATATTTAGAATTGAGTGAATTAAATACAAAATAAAATGAAGACTAGTTCCTCTAAACTGTACGTCTGTTTGTGCCAATCTTTCCAAATGTTTCTGATTCTCTGCGTTTTCCACCCGTCACACTGCAGAACGTGGAGCTTCAGTCTGTTGGTTTTCTAGTAAAGCAGGTGATTTACCTGGATGAGAGCAAAAGGAAACAGCCTTGGTGGGGAAGAGGGATTAATAATGAAAACTGAGGAATCAAAGGAACAAGTCCATCTGTCTCTGTGACCAAAAAAGTCCATTACCTTCAGCGTGTCTTTGGCTAATGCAGCGTCCTGAATGTCATTGAAAATCTGAGTTGTTATTATGCACGAATCAATAGTAGGAATGTGGAGTGGAGGCTCTTATGTCTCTTTTAGAGCAGAGAAAATGTTTCCTAAAAGTAGAAATGATGTATTGTTAACCAGCCTTTTATCACAGCAGAGCTCTAATCCACAGCCTCTATGAGTCCGTTTCATTTCAGGCTCCAGGTTCCTGCAGCTCCTGCCACAAGGTCTGGCACTTTTTACCAATGCAAGCATATCCAATGTTATTTTCACTCCATACATCCTCTGCATGAGTGGCTGCATCCTCAGACCTGAATGGATGCATTTGTTTGCTTCATTTTCAGAGTTTTTACAACCGTTTGAAAAACAGCAGTATGTGTGGAAGGTCATTATTTACTTTTTTAATGTTTATTTTATCACATTCTGCAGCAGCCTGGCGTCTCGTCTAAAGCCCAAGGTTACTGTGAGTGGCCTTACAGATGTGAATGGATCTGAGCACGTTGTTCAGCTGAGGAACAGGTGAAAAGGGAAGCTGTGAGTAATGATGAATCTGCAGGAGGTTTGCCGGTCTGTAAAGTCACAGTCAAAAATCATCAGCAAGGATTTGGGTTATTTATCCTTTCATTCAAGTTTTCATATTTCAGTCATGTTTTAGTTATTCTAAGGCAGAATAGTTGTCTTAAAATAGTCTGAAGCTGACTAAATGTCAGCTCCAGACTAGATGTTAGTTAACAAGCTAAATAAATATCGCTGACTAAACATTAGCAAGGTAAATATTTAAGTCCAAACTAAATATTTAGTTCGCGAGCCACATGTTTAGCTCAAAACTAAATGTTTGTTTAGCAAGCTAGAAACTAAAATAAATATTTAGCAATTTTTTTAGCTCCACACAAATTTATTTTTTTAAATCCTCACAATAATTATTTTATTAGTGAACTAAATATTTATTCTCTAGTTTAATATTTCGTCTGAATCCTTGATGAATGACAAAAGTGAAAATATAAATCTGAAAAATGAATCATGCTCTTTTCTCTTATGACAGGCCAAATAACCCAAATTAGTGCTAATTCTTGAACAACACTTTATAGTTTAAAATGTTTTACATGCACAGAAATTTCCAGATTTTTGTAGTTTCTAAAATTCTGCATAATGTCCCTTTAATTCACATGACTGAATGGGACCAACTGTCACATGTTGCCTTAAATTCCTGGGAATCGAACCCCAGGTGGCTGAGAGGACGGATCATTCCTCCATACCCGCTCCGCCTTCTCCTCCTCTCACATCACATTTCAGGAGGAAAAACACATTAATGGGTTATTAGAAATAGATGTTGTTGTTCAGAAATTACTGGCACCACTTGTGCTTGCATCCCTGCTGTGAGTAATTTGTGCAACACGTCCCCCCTGCCAGCTGGACAGCAGTTAGGCTTCTGCTGTAAGGCTTCAAGACAGAGATCTTTGACCGTTCTTCCTGACACCAACTTTCTACATCCTGGTTTCTCTCCTTTGTTCTTCTCTCTATAGTTTTCAATGAGATTTGGGACAAAGATGGCCACGGATGGAGCTTTATTTGGTGTGTCTTGAATCATTTTGTGTTTATTTAACCAAATCTTGTGGATCATCATCCTCCTATGACTAGATGTCAGTTTGTATCTGAAATATTGTGGATTTTATGAAATGTACAATGTTTTGGACTCTTAAAGTTGCCAAAGCTTGTGAAAGAGAAGCCGGCCCGCAGGCTAACGGATCCTCTGCCGTACTTACCAGTGAGTCTGAGAAGCTTCTCCACATGTTCACACCAGATTCAACTGGATAGTTTTACTCTCACCAAAACACACACATCTAAATTAGTTCCTGTAGAGATCAGCAAACTCCATGTTTACATTGGTGATAGAACAAGAAAAACATTGTGGCTTGTAGACCGTCTAATGGTTGCCATGGAGACTTGGTGACCACGAGATGCCACTTTTTGCTGCAGATCTCCAACATTAATTATTTTTTCTATCTCCTTTACCATCCGCCAAACTAAAATCGTAGAGGGGAAAGATGTTGTCTTGAACTCAGAAAGTCGAGGGCTCCATTCCTGCTTCCCTTTGAGATCAAATCAAAGGGTCAAAGTGCAAAAGTCAAGAATTCAAGCAAAATGATGGCTTCAGGAAAACATCCATAAACAGATACTTGCTGTTAATCTTTCTTCTCTATTCAATGCTGAATGTGAGGGTTTATGATAGTGGTTGAAATGAAAACTTTTGGTCGCATTCGATCAAAAATGTAATTGCTGTCCCAACATACCGAGGATGAAAAGATGAGAGAAGAAAACCGGAGGGAGGAACGATCCCCAGAGCTGAAATAAAGACGTTTCCCTCAGTGCAACATGCGGAATCAAATAACTCTAACCGAGTTAAGCCCAACTCCACCTGTTGCTTCACTCACTCTGCCTGCAGCTCATGCTAAATGAGTTAGCGATTAGCTGGATGTCTGCGCTCTGCACAGTTCTCTGGTTTGTCTGTTTTGCCTGTTCAGATTGTTGGATTTATCAGACTGGATGCCTCCGAGGTCTGAACCAGCCAGGCTGCTGCAGGTTAGACACTCAGCAGGATCTTATTTTTAGTAATACAAATGATCTTGTAAACGGTTGTTTGGTTTAGAATCAGATTAGATGACCTGGACTAAAACACTAGCAAACATCTCTCACTTGCTTTTGCTCTGTTACATTTGCTTTAGCTTACAGCTGATTGAAAGTGTTAGCATCCCTTTGCATCCAGAGCTAAGTGGTGTAAATGCAGCTTTAGGCCATTAGTCTTCAGATTTAAAAGTTATTGATGATAGCTTTTAAATCATCAATAACAGGAACATTAAAGAGGCAACATCAGGTAAAATCAGCTATTTTGATCTTTCTATTATGTTATAATCTTGTTCTCTTATCAAAAATATGCCTGGAGTTGCTTTTATTATTCATGCTGGAGAAAATCTTTCTTTAGGGCAGTGGTTCCCAAAGTCGGTCCTGGAGGCCCGGCATCCTGCATGTTTCAGTTCTTTAAGGCATCAAAATCATATATATATAAAATATTGGTAAATATTGGTTATCGGCCAAAACAGCAATATTTATATCGGGAATTTAAATCGGCCCAATTTTTGTTCTTTTTTATGATGAGCTTTCCGTCCTCCCTCCCTCCCTCCCTCCTTCCTTCCTTCCTTCCTTCCTTCCTTCCTTCCTTCCTTCCTTCCTTCCTTCCTTCCTTCCTTCCTTCCTTCCTTCCTTCCTTCCTTCCTTCCTTCCTTCCTTCCATTTAATGGTTGTGTTGATGTTTCCTCTTGTGATTTTCTGTTTTGTTTCTCTCTTTATTTTTTAGATCTCCTCTCCCTCTCTCTCCTTCTCTCTGTTCTTCCTCCATCAGTCAGACAGCGGGCCTTTCTTCCAGCTGAGCGGCCCAGTAATGGCTTCCAGTGTAGAGCTGCCATCTTTTCCAGGTTCTACAAATCCAGTCCAAACCGCAAATCCAATTGCAATGGTCTCCTCTCCCTTCCATTGTGAATAATTCACCATTTCTGGAAGGTCGCAGCGTTTGACGCCGCCATTTATTTCCAGTCTCTCCCTCCAGATTGAAGCAGGTGTTTAATCCAAACCCAGCCCTGATCTCCAGCTGACTGTCAACATGCAGTCAACATATTCATCACTGAAAGTGACATTGCGTCGTGCTGACTCCCCCCTGTGGGAATGTTAACATTAAACATCATGCAGCCTCCTGGAAGCCCGCAGGGGGCGCTGCGGGGCGCGGCGTGTGAAGACTTCCATATTAAAGGCATCATGAGGAGCAGATTTTTCTCCCCCGCCTCCCTCATGAAAAATGCACAGCGGCGGATTCATTACTCCGCTGAACTAAGTGACTGTGACAAGCGGGGAGCTGGAGCCACCGAGGGCAGCGAGGCAGCGCTGCACCGAGGCCCGGGGCCACTCTCCAGCTTCTTCTACGCTCTGCTTGGATTCTTCCAAGTGGTTGAAGGTGCCACGCGTGGCATGAGCCCGAGCGCGTGCCGGCCAGGCTTATGCATGCGCGCTCATTGGACAGTAATCAATTGTCTGTCTTTTACAGCGTGATGCGTGTGACCCCTGATCCGCACCTCGGGGCCTTCATGCTATTAATAAACTCTTGCATTATCATCGTTTGACAAGACAAACGGACGCGGAGCTGGCAGCGCGCGTTACGTAATAAAATGAAGCGCTGATGAGGCTCGTTGTTACAACTTCAGTTATGAGGAAATGTTTAGTTCTGATTGGTTCTTATAGTGCCTCATATCAATCTAGTGGTACCACATGGACTTCTGCCTATTCACTTTATTAAAAACCTAAATGTGTTTTAATTAGATTTATTATATAGATCATTGTGAAATTTATATTTTTTATAAATAAAATTCTGAAAAGTGTGGCATGTCCTTGAATTTCCACTCAAGTCATAAAACGTTACAACTGTTTTGTTTTTATTCTTTGCAAAACCAAGTCAGATCGGACAGAGCGCTTCTGTGATCAATTTGCCAGATTTCCACAAATTCTGAATTGGATTGAAGTCTGGACTTTGACTAGACCACTATAACACATGAAAATGCTTCAGTTGAAACCATCTCAGTCTCAAGTCTTCTTTCAGTGTTGTCCTCAATTTAGCTCCATGCATTTCTCCATTGAGTCTGATCTACTTCTCTGTCTCCACTAAGAAAGGAATCCCCACAGCATGATGCAGCCACTGCCACATTTTACTGTGTTGAGCTTAATTCTGGTCTAGTCTGACTGGAGCACTGTCCTTCTAAAAGCCTTCTTTAAAGAATCACTTTCTTCTTGACACTCTTCCATAATGTGCGCGATTCAGCCAACAACCTCTCCCCTCTGATTTATGGATCTCTACATTACCAAATTAGAGCTGGAAACTTTCAGAATGTGCTGCTCTTTGAATTCTCCATTTCAGTCTCTTAAATAGCCACTACATCACTTTCCTGCAGCTCAGTTTTTCAAACCGATACGATTCTCTGCGCTGTGACACCTTCCAGCAGAGGAGCAGACTTCAGCGTGGAAACCAAACCCAGAACAGTTCATATCCAGACCAACAGAACTACATACTCACAGTTTCATCAGTGCTTTGTTGATTCTCTGCAGCAGCAGCTGCAGCAACAACGCCTCTCAATCTGGAGCAACAGTTTCTCTCAGATGAATTCAGCCTGTGCAAATTAGTGGCTGCTGCTGCTTTGCACCGTGGGCAAGATTTGAGATTTAAATAATTTCTGAGATGGTGAAGAAGTCTGGAGAATGGCAGACAAGCTGACTAATAACACAGAGGAGAGTAACAAGCTCTGTAATGACTCCAGGAATGTCTGATCCTCTGCAAAAGGAAAAGAAAACAGTCAACTCTGACTTAGGCTGCTTTACAAAATGTAACAGAAGATGAGATTTGAAGCAGAAAAGCAATACAATAAGATGAATGCAGAATTTGGAATAATGGACTTTAAACCCTTTGGACTTCTGGAGCCATTTTCATTGGAAGAATTTACCTCAGACTTCTTATAAACTCCATCACTGATGCAGACAAGTGCTTAGTCTTTATTTGAAGGATGATTTAAAACGAGCTGCATTTGATCCCTGCTGCTCTGCTCTCTTGTGTGTGGCGTGTGTGTGTGTGGGGGTGTGTGTGCGCGTGTGCATTGTGTGGGAGATGTAGGCATATTCACAACTCAGTTATCAGAATAACTCTAATTAGGCTATTTTTACTCCCTCTTTTCAACAGCTCTTGGGTGTTTACATTTGCTAATGAAGGCTCGAGTTAAAAAAAAATAATAAAAATTGTCTATCAGCATGCATCACCATCATCGCCTCTGACACATTAACTTTAAAACAAACACCTCCTGAGAAGAAAGCCACCAATCAGCCGGCTTTCACCAGCCACATGCGGCGGGCGCTCACGCCTTTGTCCGCACCTATACACTTAAACTGCATATTTACTCTGTTTCTACTAATTTCACACAACAAAAGCAGACTAATTAGTAGACAGTGAGGCATATAATATTTTTGTTTCCTTGCTTGGTTGACTGGAAGACGGCTCTTTCAAGCTCGCTCCTTCACCAGATTACTCCCTTTGTTTAAAACTCTTTTTCCCTTCATGCAATTTACATATTTTCCATTCAGCATGTTGAGGCCTTTACAAACAGCTCATATTTGAAGTTGTTCTTTCAGCTAACAGCAGCTTGTTTGAAAACTCACTTTCATATTTGTTTGGGGAGGAACCTAATAAATACTGGAGTTGCTTAATCATTTTTATTTGGATAAAATTGATACCTGTGCACTGCATTGTAATGACTGAAAGCAGAGCATGCACCGATTAACCTCTGGCGTTATTCACCACACAGGCTCTAGTACTCCATCTAGTGGTCACGTGGAGAAAAGCAAACACCTTTTTAAAATGCCAGACAACAAAAAAAAACCCGAGGCAGGGTCAAACCTCCTGTTTATCATTTCCCACCACAACACATTTTTGTGTCGCACTTTCCTGTGGATAATAATTGCTCCTCGCTCTCGCAACACATTTTCCTCACTATGATATATTAGTCGCTGCAGGTTGTGGGAACATAACAGCTGCGGTAGAACAAACACACGGTGCAGAACTGATGGGCGACGTAAAACCGTGTTCATATACAAAACGGTATCAGCCTGACCTGCTCAAAGATACAGCTGATGGAGATGGTTCATAGCATGTTAGACTGTGGTTTTGTTTTGTTAATTAATTACACAAAATCAATAATTATTTTAATTCTAATCACACTAACGTCCGTTCCAAAATGGCTGATTAAGCAAAGAAGCAAAACAGCAGAAGCAACAGAGAAGCTTAGGAGTACTGAGGAGGAGGTAGCTGCGTTTCCGTTACAAATTTGCGCCAAATTTTAACAATATCCATGTTGAAAAAACATAATTTTTGATTGCCGTGTTTCCATTAAATAAGAAACACAATTAAAATCAGTAATTGTGTTTCTTTCACACAATAACTTATTAAAGCTCATGCCTCTCCACGAGCTTCCTTCCACTTCCTGCCGTTTTCTTCTTCGTGGTTTGCGCCAATGACAACATCCGGTTTGATCATGTGACTCCTGTGATATAAAAAAAAGGCTTTACATTGCAGTTTTGTGTAATAAACCAATTTTGATGTGGAAAAACTAAAAAAAAAACGGTTGTCTTTTCAAAATATCTTGTTCCCATTGAGCACATTTATTTTCTAAATGTCAAGTTGCGCCATTATATGGTCAATAAAAGGCAACTGGCGACACCAGGAACAGGAAGAGCTAATTAGAGGTGAGTTGATTGAGTTATTTGCCTTTATAGCCTGAAACTAAGGAAACTATAAACAGCTGGGGAGGCTGAAGCAAAAGCAAGAGGGAAAACCTGAAAGTGATAGAAAAAAACACAAATGATAATAAATGATAAAATGTTAATAAATGAACTATAATTGGCCATGACTGACCCGCCGTGATGGAACAGAGAGGAAGGCGCCTTTTCTGACATAAAAATTGTCACATAAAATTGTCTGTATGGAGAAAAACTTACTGATTATGAAATCTGACAAAACAAGAACAGAGTGTGCCGTGCAAGTGAAGATTATTACTCAACCAAATTGGACCAGATTGATCAGCAGAACATTTATTGGGTCTTTTTTGTGTCTTCCAGATCAGATGTCATACACTTTTCTGTAACCTTTAAGAAAAATGAAATAGATTATTTTTACTACATCATCCCTTAATCATCAGAGATATTGCAGCTGCAGATAAAACTAGAAGTGGTTACTTCTTCAAAGTTTTCCATGTGTTATCTTTCTGCCGAAAAATGCATGTTTCTATTTCAGAGTTATGATCGAAAGCCAAGCAAGTTCCTTGGTTAGCAAGATAAAATTATGACATTTTGATCATCAGAGCATAGAAAGATCATATAAACATGCTGAGTGTTCTGCATATTGCAGACAAAATACGGTATTTAGTATGGAAGACGGGTTCAGTGTTGGTTTCACTAAATGTGAGTCCATTTAAAGTATTTTCTAGGTAACAGAAGAAAGACTCAAAGGTTGCCTGAAAGGTTCGATCCAAGGTGTTTGTATGCATCGCATGTGCAGCAGCAGCATCTTCACGGCCTCTCCACATGTCATTTGATCAGAGCAGAAAACAACAACGGTTTCCAGGCAACGTGCTCCGACTGAAACAAAACACCCTTTAGCATGGCTGCAGCTCCGGACCCCTTCACGCCTCTTCCCACAGAAATAAAATTGATCAACAGGCTGATCACAGGTCGCAGTCCGGGAACTGGACGTGTGACCTCTCAGCAGCCCGTTGCCCTGGCTCCGTTTAGAGACGATGTCCCCCTGTTGGACCCCTGCAGCGGCCATCTGAGCGCAGGAGCCAGAGTGCAGCTGGGGATCCAAAGCCGGACAGAGTTCATGGATCCGTTTTCACAGCAGCTCAGAAAAAGGCCTCAAACTACTCCCAGCCTTTCAGGTTAGTGCTGATCTAACCAGTAGAGTACAAGGACTTTGTTACTTTACTTACCTGTGCTTTACTAAGGTAGATTTAATTCTCCACTACATTTCCATAATGCTGCCTTACATGTACATTCACATCATATCTCAGGTCTCATTAGCAGAATATTTTCCATCTTTAATGGGTTTTTTAAATGGTGATAGGAAGATCTAACAGTCATCTGTCATTGGTACAGATGAAGCACAGACATTTCCAGCTTTTCACACAGACAATATCGCAACATCAAAAAATAACCTTTGAGTCCAAGTCTTGAAAAAGGTGTCAGGAAACTGAAATATTGTTCATTAATAATCCATTAAAAAGTTAAATTTGTTGTATTTTTGGGAATGACCCGGTCAAGTGTCTAATGTTCGTTTCTCTACACATAACTTTCACTTTAATGTGTTTTCTGCAGTTAAAATAACACATTTTGATTTGTTTTAAATAAAAATATTAAAGGTATAATCATCCATCTTTTTTATTTGAGTTAATAGTATTTAACTTAGCAGGTCATCCCTGAAATTTACAAATCCATGTGTGAAAACATGGATTATCTGCAGCATTGGTCATTAAAATGCCGCAATAAAATAGATATATTAAAGAAAACATACAAACAGTTAAAGATATTCCAAATAATGGAAGTAGAGAATACATTCAAGAAATACTTTTACTTTCAATGCTTTAAGTATTTTTGAAAGTAAGTATTTTTATTCAAGTAAAATGCAAATACAAATGTTTTTTCTTCTTAAAGTCTAAAATCCACACTAACAAGACATTATTAATGCAAAATAGAACTAGAGAGCGGGAATGCAAATGAAATGGTATAGAGACGCATAATTAGGCTGAAAAAGCAACAATCCACTGCCTCTCCGTCAGCGTTCACCTGTAATCGCAGCCATTAGAACTAATGGCTGCTTCACTGTCAGAATTTAAAACAGCAAAAACAAGACTTTAGGGCGATTTTAGTTTTATTTATTAAATCTTAGAATAAAAACAGAACTAAAGGTTACATTTTAAGACCTTGTATAATTTGGAGATGTGGGCCCTGATTTTAAGCATTTCTTTGACAGGTAATCTGAGCTCAGCCTGTGATCATAATTCACGTTTTGTTGCTGAAACTTGAACGCTGTTGTGTCAGTCGGAGGTTCAGCCGTTCCCACTCAGTCACAGAGGACAGCAGCAACACTCATCAGCCTCCCTGAAAAACATCAGGTGAGTAAAGACCAAACTGAAATGTGTTTTTATTGTAAGATGGAGAAACTGAATAAAAATGATAAAAATGTTCACTAACTCCTGACATTCAGCCTCTTTCCAACTGGTTTACTACTGATGGTCACTCCTCACAGTTTGGTTTTTTACTGCAGTATTGAAGTAATCACTTGTGTTTATAGCAGGAGTGAAGTATTGAAATAGCCATTAAACGTCGTCAGCCAGGTGTTCACTTTGATAACATTATCCTGCTTTAGGATTTATGTTGAATATTATAACTGAAGTTATCAGGAGAAAAATATGTAGATCACTGACTAGAAAGGTAAGACATGGATGGATGGATGGATGGATGGATGGACGGACGGATGGATGGATGGATGGATGGATGGATGGATGGATGGATGGATGGATGGATGGATGATGGACGGATGGATGGACGGATGATGTAAACAGACTGAATGTCTCTTTCTGAACCTCTGGTGATCTTCCTCCACTAAACTTTCTTCTCCATCAGAGCTCCTCTTCGTCGGCCCGCAGCTCGTGGAGCGATGACTCAGCGGCGCTCCGACGCTACATTTACACTTCTGCCACTCAGAGGTCAGGAAACAGTGACATCTAATAATAAAGCCAAACAAAGCTCCCCTCCCACAGGCGCCATTATGTAAAGCCTGCAGAGTGTCATTCTGACTTTAGAGTAATCCAGAGTGAATAGGTTAAATCCTGCGCTCCGGTGATGTCATCAGCAAACCTTGTGGCCTCTGTTCAGGTTGAAAGCTGTGCAGAGAAACCATGCAGATGAAATGTCCCCGTACTCCACGCCTGGAGCAGAATTAGATCATCACTCAGGCTGCCTTTCTGAGATTATGCAATGAAAGAGAACCAATGGAGGGGAAATAAACCCAAACCATTACCCAGACCTGTCCTTACAGGAGCTATGAGGAGGTGAACTGGGGTATGAAGTTCCCCAGATCCCTGAATGCAGCTGCAGCGACCCTGGAGCGAAGGGCCGACCCTGTGAGCGAGCGGACCTCCTTACGGCGCCATGTCAGCAGACCTCAGCTGTGGCAGGTGAGCACTGACATCACATCTAAACCAGTTCTCCATTTTTACTTCCTTTCTTTCTCTTAAAGGGCTGGAACACTGAAAAACTGAATACCTGGTGCTCTGTAATTAGCCTGCAGCTGTTTAATGAAAATAATCTAGTTTACACTGCAAAGCACAGATTATTTCACTCATCTTTAAAAAAAAGTCTTCTTTTGAATTATTTATTTTTTCAATCCACATTGAAGGAATTATTTCCTTAAAACTGCATCCCATCTTCCTGAAGTTACTGATAAGTCAGTTTTATCTGGAAACTAGATCAAAAATACTCATATTGTGTGTCTGCGATGTAATTAAAGTGAGGGAGAATATTATTTTTCTTATTTTGGATTTACTTTATATAAAAAAAAGACAAAAATAATTTGCATCTGCAGTCAGATGCTGCTTTCAGGTTGATTGTTGCTGTGCGTCTCCAGGCTGCAGGCGCTGAGTGGAACAGGCTTCATCGCAGGAACGACGCCAGGAAACCCATTTCATTGTACGCCTTCAGTTCCTGGTGGAGTCTGCGTTTCTGAGTCTTCATTTCAATCAGAAACCCAACAGAACTGCTTCTGTTTGTTTTGCTTTTCCTGCAGCTGCAGCAAATATGCAAGATCAGGTCAAATCCCTTCATTTACGTGAGTTCTGGAGTTTACTATGAGGGCTGAAAATGGGGGTAACGCGGTACTTTCCTGCTGCTTTCACTGACTTTAAGAGGAAAAGTAGCAGCCAGGTGTTGCTAATCAATGCACCAGATCTCAGTGAAGCAAAGATATGTTGCTTCCAGACAGCTTGAAATCCATCACAGCATGTTTATAAAATGATGTTCTTTCCAAAAGTCCATGTTGGATACTTTGTGCTTCAGTTAATGGCAGGAAAATTAGAAAAAGTCTGAATAAGTTTGATATGTTTGGAACAATTGAAGGGAAAATTTCTGTAATAAATCTTTAGAAGGAAATAGAAATGGACTTATGTTTGCAAAGTTACATCCTGATGAACAGAAAGTTTTCTGTAAGCATCTTTTAAATAACAGAAGAGATATTTGGTTATAATGCACAGAGTAAATATTTGGAGAAAACTAAATATGGTTTAGTTCAAAAAATGAAATCCAACACGGTGGTGATGCTAAGGGTTTGTTTTACTGAGCTTGTTTAGCTTACGGTCATTAAGTCAGGAATGAACTCCTCTTTACACCAAAGTATTGTGGAGTCAAATCTGCTCTAAAATGTGTTATAAATAGATCACAGACTCCAAGTAAAGCAGCAGATCCACAACAGAAGGTCTGACCAAGAGAAGAGTCAGTGTAGCTGTGGACCAGTCAAAGTCCAGATCTCAACCTGGCTGAAAAGCTTAGAAATACTGTATGTCTGACCACTTCAAATCCATTGTAGGTAATCCCATTAGGTTTGAAATCCAGCAGGATTTTCCTGTTTTTCTGGCGCATGTTCCAGTGGTCGTCTTCCAGATTCTGGTGTGTTGATAGTTCAGGAGTAAAAACTCTGCAGGCAGAACTTCAGCTGAACTGTGAAGATTTTAAGTCAAACTGAAGTCAGGAAAACTAAATCCTGTTCAGACTCAATGTTTTCAACTTTTGCTTAAAACGTTTGGCAAGTTAACCAAAAATCCCCTGTGAGGTCAGACACTGCATCACAAACCTTAGAGACTAAAAGTCTGTCAGAAAATGACTCCTGAAGGGAATGAATGAATGAAGGAAGTGATGTCTCATGTCTTTACAGCGGAACGAGTGGCTCAGAGAACATGGACGACATTGACAACCTGGAGGCAGATTTTCAGCCTCTCACGGTGAAGAGGAGCATCACTCCGTCTTACACACTGACAGCACAGTGAGACTCGCTGCGTCCGAACCCTGTTCTTCTTCTGCTGCTGTTTATTTAGCTTGTTGGTCGTACAGAAATATCCAGAAACCTGTAAGAGTTCAGTTCTTTTTCTGTGCCAGCCGGACCACAATGCCAGGCTTCACAGGCAAAGGGGTCCATGCTCCCCCTGCTGCTGAGGAGACCTCCATCTCTGGGTGAGCATCTCTCTTTATTATTATTACTAATCACTGGCAGCAAAAAGGTCCTGGGTTCAAATCCTCCATCTTTTATTAAAATTGCAAAAACAATTTTATTTATGTTTTAGTTTTTTACCTACTCAACAATAAACTAACATTATATGTTAATGAAGCACATGAGCAAGTCTGATTTCTGTAGAAAAGCAATCTGTGCGTCACACGCAGGTTTGGCTGATAAAAGAAAACAAAAAAGAGCAAACTGTATCATTTTTTGGATTGATTTAGATTTTTTTTAAGATCAGATGTTTTGTTCCACAAAGTTAAAACAAAAACCTGCTTTTTAATAAAAATCTCTTGATGTTTGTCGTCCCATTTAATGCTAAAGATGATTAAAGAGAAATTTATGTCACACCTTATATTTTCCATTGTAAAAATACTCCAATTTGTTCGTATATTTTTTAAAACCTCAGTAAAAATTCTTCCCCAACATATTTTATTTGTTTGCATCAACCGCCTGAGCCGGAAAACCAACAATTCAACATCGGACAGATGGACGATCACAAACCTCCACTAGAGGGCGACATGACGTCACATATCTGGCTTCAATGTACCTGCTCTCACTTTATTGACATTAAAAAGAAAACGCACTTCCAACATTTTCAGAAATTAATTAATAAATGTATTATCATTGTTATTATTATTATTATATTTTTAGAGAAATGGGAAGGAAAAAAATATTTCGGATAGATGTGCTTCACTATCACTGCATTAACAAATCACAAATAAAGTAAAATACAAAATAATAATAATAATAACAATAATAATAATGAGAAAATTAGTCAAATAAATAGATCAGAAAGTAAAGGCATTTGGTCAAATTAACAAGACAAAAAACAGTAAAAATAACATCAGCTTCTGTTAATTATTCCTATTTTTTCTATAGCCTCATGACTTAAGAGCCATAAAATATTGGTCTTATTTTGCAGTATTGCCATATTATTTAGTATTTCTATATTTCTGTTTTGGTGCTTGTTTAATTAAGTGGCATTACTTTCATATATATAACGATCTGCGTCTGTCTGTATTTTATTTGACTTTTATCAAATCAGGTGAATTATTAAGAATAAATTCTTATTTTCATCAACATTTTTTAAAAATGCTAAGAAGAATGAGGCTTAAAAAACAGAGGAAGAAGATAAACAGTTTGGATCCTCTGACTTCAAACAAATCACTAAAACTTCTCCTAAAATCAGTAAAAAAAATATACATAAATAAAATAAGACATTTTATATCAGGAAAACCTTTTTTACATGATGACAGACATCAAACATCTGCAGAGCGGAAAAAAGAAGCAAAGTGTCGTTCCCCTCTGGGAGAGCTGGCTGTCTGTTGAGGAGGTGGAAACCTGTTTCCTAGCTGGGCCCCAGTTCAACAAACTTTACTGGCTGTTGGAGCAGGCATCTCCAGATGGCTGAATCCAGAGCAGCTCGTGGTAACGGTGGTTTTTCACAACCCAGATCCATTTTCCTGGTGCCTGACACCCTCTCAGATCTGTTTCCTCTGCTGATTAGGCTGGCCTCCCAGCGTTTTCCCCGGCACAGAGAAACACAGGCTCTTGGATTGATTAACAGTCTGCAGCAACGGTCGGACGCTCCCTGGGATTCCTGTCTCTAGTTTGATTAAAACCAAAATAATTTGCTTTTTAAATATGATCATAAACTCTATTTTTGTTGTTTCTCTACTTTTAATGACTTTCTGTTTCGAAGAATTGACAATATTCCTTTATTTTGAATTTGGGAGAAATTCACAGCATAATGTGAACTGTGCAGTATTTTTCAGTATTTTTTACTTTGGTCTGAATTTCCTGCATCCGTCTCGAACTCATTTTCATTCTGAGCTGCATCAAGATCCACATCGATTAACAAATGGCTAAAATATGAATAAATAGCTATTCCTCCATTCGATGAGTTCCTACTGAACATAAAATATGTTTTCATCTTTGTGTAATATTTTATTATACAGACAAACTGCTGTTTAGTATTTAAAAGCAACGGTAGTCTTGAGTCTAAAGGGCCTCGTAGAAACTCCTGGAGGCCGGATTTGGCCCACGGACCCAGAGTTTGACACAAATGCGCCACATCAGTGATGTTCAAACTTTTTAAACTGATGGCAGGCAACAAAATGTATTAAATTAAAAATGAAATAATGAGTTTGTTGTGATCTTTTATTTATTCCTACTCAACAATAAACATTTTCATAAAATCTGTTTGTCTTTGCAGAGCTTAAAGAACATAAAGAGGACTTTGGACTGTATGAATAGAAAAGCAGATTTTTGGGTTCATCCACTACTTTCTGTTTTGTAGGTTGAATTTTTACCAGTCTTGACTTCTGGTCAGGAGCCGAACAGAATCATTTCAAGAGCCATAAATGGCCCCCAAGCCACACTTTGGACACCACCTGCTTCCTATGTTTCCACAGAGTGACCCGGGGACGTGAGCGTGCAGTGCCCCTGTCCAGGATGGTGACCTCTGTGACCCCCTGCAACCCGTACCTGAGCGCCCGGCTTCCTGCCTGGAAAGGCCAAGGCCCCGTGAAGATGAGAAAGTTCTGAAGCATCATCTTCCTCGTATGCCGTCCAATCAGTTTGTGTGAATAGAACGTCAGAAACTGATCCGGAGTCAGTGGGAGAATAATGAGTTTCTCCATTATCATAATTTCCCTGATTTAGATGAGTGGTTTTCTAACTCTGGGTGCTGAGCGTTTGCATTGTCCTCGTATACATTTGCTCTCTTACAGACGCACTCAGTCGTTAAGTGTGCGTGTGTGTGTGGGGGTGTGTGTGTGTGTGTGTGTTGTTCATGAGTGGGGGGATAAATGGATGGAAGTAAATTGTTTCCAATCCATCATCTTTGTGTTTTGAAGCAGCAGCAGCAGCAGGTTTGGTGCTGCTGCTGCAGTTTGTGGTGCGATCGTCGTCTTCTTCTGCTGCAGCTGCTGCAGCCCCAGCAGTCACATCATTCTGAGGCAAACATATTGTGTAGAGATTATTATGAAGTTCCTGCCAGCTATATCTTTATGTCTGTGGTTTGTGCAGCTTCACGCTTACACAGGAAATAGGAATGAGCTGGTTTTCCTGTTTCTCTTCATCTATAGTTTGTTTAGATTTGCTCTTGGAGGGATTTCTACACCGACACGCTGCTGATTTGGTGACGGCTTGGAGACTCGTCTCACATTTACCACGCTGTTTGTTTTGGGGAATGGGAATAAAACCAGGCAGTTTCATACTGAGGGCTTAATTACTTTAAGCTTCTTCTTCTCGATTCTGGTTGAGAATTCGGAGTGGTTCACACTTCAGCCACATTACAGCCTGCTGGCATCGTTCATTAAACCCCACTAGTGTCACTAAGCTGCAGCTGATCTGACAGGCTGCGCTGTACGTTGAACTGCAGCTCCGCAAACATTCAGCCATTCATTTTCATTCCCAGGAAACGTTTCCATTTTCTGTCACTTTTACAACCGGAACCACAACGGGAAGGAAACTACAATATTATGAAAGTATTTGTATTCATTGGAGCTTGATTGGGGGGAGAGTGTCTGAGAAAGAGGTTCGGACTTTGACTAGGCCCTTCTAATGAATGAACCTGAGTTCAGGACAGCCTTGTGTATAAATCCATCTGAATTCTCATCTGCTGAAGAAAAGCCACACAGCATGATGCTGCCTCCACCTTGTTTCATAAACAATGTTTTCCGTATGAATTCCTGTCACTCCAACATGGCGTCCATGTTGGACATCTGCAGGAGGTTTGGGACCAAAATCATCTATGAATATTTAAAATTTATAAATACTTCAGACTCATATCTATCTTAACAGTTCAAACGTCAAATATACTTTAATATGGATTCATACGCACAGAGGAAACTGTCTTGGCAGACGCAGAGCAGGGCAACTGATGATTATTTTACTAATCGATTGAGCTATTGATTATTCTGATGATTAACTGGATAGAGAAATTGGCTCATTCTGCTGATTTCTTATTTAACCACTTAAGCTGTAAAATATTGGAAATACATAAACATGCAAATAAGCAAATAATCCTTTTTTAAAATATGAAAATAAACATTTTAATGCCTAAAATGCAACAACAGAGAAAGTTTTTAGTGAAGTGGAACTGAGCAAATATTAAAAAATACCAGTTGATGAATTTTCTGGTACAATGTTTCTAGCCTTAAGGCAGAAATATTGTACTGACAGACAGGCTGCTTTTTTCCACAAAGAAGGAATTAATCTCAACTCTGATCAAATCTGTCGTCAAACAGACTGCTGAATCAGCGCTTTTCAAGATAAAAACAGCTTTCTAGCTCAAATAAGCATCTGACTCAGTAAAGACCTTCTTACAACATCACACTGATCAAAGTCAAAGAGCATCACTTGTTTCAGGAATTGTGATGCTGACAGCCTTTATGGCAAAACATTTCAACTTAAAATGATGGTTTAAAAACAAAGTACAACCTCTTTCAGTTTTCAGGTTTTACATATTAGAACAAAATAAAAACCATCCTGGGTTGTATAATTATTTAAATTAAACCTCAAGTGTGAGAAAACTGATTTCACACGTCGTATCAGAGCACAAGCACCTCAGGGGGAGGAGGGGCGAAGCACGGCGGTGGAGGGTGATGATCTGGGCTCCTTAGCAGCCACTGGTACAACCAGCAGTCAGTGAGCTCCACTGAATGCTGGACCTTCTGGAGTCAGATGTGAGGCAACGTCTGCAGATGAGCAGCAGAGACCGAGTCAAGACCAGAAACAACGCAGACTTTAACGTCATTTTACCTTCGTTTAGCGAAATAAAACCTGCTTAAGGCCATAAATGTTACGCCTGAAACCTGGAGCCTGGAGAACTCTTCTAAAGCCGCAGAGAAACTTTTAAAGTTTTCTTTCCAACAGAAAAAGTTTCTCAGCAGTTTTCAAAAAGTTCCTCAGGTACCAGGAAATGTGTTTCTGCTTTTAAAGGACCATCATTTTATTCCTAATTATAGATTTTAAAACAAAGGAAAATAAAACATTTTGCAACAGAGCAGATGGAGACAGTTTCAGTTTCTTCTATGGGATATTGATATTTGTGAAAAATGCTATAAAATATCTTGTAAAGTTTATACATTTATATCTAATATTTTAATGCAGTGAAATTTAAGTCAAAACTATTGTTTGGGTTTTTGAATCTACTTGTGAAAAAGCCCATAGTTTCCAACCTGGTTTTTTCTTTTCTATATATAGAGAGAAATGATTGCATAAAAATCTGAATAAGTGCCAAGAAGTACTCCTCAGAGCATGATGCTGCCATGTTTAAATTTGGCATCTTTTCTCATGTTTTCCCACTTCATGGCTCATTTAAAAGCGACGTTTTTCCTACAACTCATCCATAACTGATGATTCTCCCACCTGAGCTGCTGCTCTCTGCAGCTCCTCCAGATTCATGCTCCACTTTGTGTTGGTCTGACTCAGAAATTCCTAGTAAATTACATTGACTGTCGTGTCAGAATCTTAAAAAACAATCCCAGATGCCCTCGTTGTGCCAGTGAATCAACAGCTTCCAAATGTCTCAGCTGAAGTCTGTAACCTTCTCATGGACATCATAACTCTATTTGTGAAGAAGACACCTCATCTTCCTCCTCCTCCTCATCTTCCTCTTCAGATTTTCCAGCCTGTGGTCTGAATCACATCAGTGGCTCCTTTTCAAAACAGCCTCACAAACATCATGATTGATTCAGCTGCTATCCTCCAGGATCTCTCAATGCCTGCCTGGGCTGGAGATTAATTTCCTTTTCCTCGTCTTAATTTTTACCCATAAAAAGGCTAAATGTCAAGCATGCCTGCCTCCTTCTAGTGACACGTCTATTCCAGCAGATAATTACCATAAGGAAATTGATGCTTTAGTGTGCAGAGGGGAATTTAATTTACTCCGACATCCTCACAGTATAATGCATTCCTAAAGAAAGAGACTTTTTCACTTTGCAATTGACTTTTTAGATAAATTGGACTATTTAATGTGATTATCAGTGTTGAACGTCTTTGACTTATTAAGGTGTTGAAACCAATTAAGGGTTACATGCTGCCGGTGCTTCCAAATGTGAGACGGTGAATACTGCTTAAAGATCCATGAAATAAGAACCATCCCGAGCCTTTTGTTCGCCAGTCGACCGTCACCACTACCTGATGATGTTTTGAGACCTGCAAGCTGCTGGTATTAATTACAGCAACATGCTTTCCATGAGTTCAACCTGAGGAAACACGGAGTTTAGCGCATTTTGATTGCATCTGATGTAAAAACGTGACCTGAAAAACATAGGAGAGCAAATCCTAGGAGGCCGAAGAGCAAAAAACGTCAATAATGGAGACACTTTTCCTAATATTTGCTGAGTCATGCTTCTCTTTGCTGCATTTTTCACACCTCTTCATGTTGGAGTGAGAAAAAAAGTGACCATGTGAAGCTTTGAGGAAGTTGCTGCAATCCCTGTTCTGGCCGTGAAGACATGGCGGACCACAGGCTGCTCCTGCCCAAAGTTCCTCCTTTTGTAACCAACCGCTTGACTGTTGTGCTTCTCCAGAGATAAGGGCAGCCTCCCATGGAAGGTGACTCAGCAGCCGAGCTCACACAGCTTCTCCTGAGATAAGAGCGCAGCCGGGGGCCGGAGGACGGCGGGATTGTGGGGAAAAAAACAGTCACAACTGGAGAAAAGTGTGAAACTGCTGCTTGTTTTGCAACACTTTAAGCTGAGGATGTAACTGGAAGCTTCAGGCTCTAATTCATTATGGCGCTTTGCAAAAGTATTAACGCCTCTTAAAGTTTTCCATTACATAACATACTACATAACAACTGTAATTGAAATCCAACACAACCTTCAAATATCATCTAATAATTGGTAAATAGAGTACATACATGTGTAACTTATGACTGGGACTTTAATGTGCTAATTCTGATTAATATATTGCATTAAAATGCTAATGTAAGTATTTTCTTTCCTTTTCCAAATCCTGAGCCAGAACCTTTGTTTTCATATGTTTCTGCTACATCTGTTAATCTGATGCACAAGCGACATCTGCTAAGTGATGGACGATGCTGCAAAAGACTGTTAATGTGTTTAATTTGTGTTAAATGAGTTAATCTTTTAGCACAAATAGCATCTCAGTGCTAAACACATAGCAGCACCGACATGTCCATGGTTCACACATCTAAAGCAGAATGATCAGGAGTTCCTGAAAAACTGAAAGGTTGAATGAATAAAATAACATTTTGCGCCAATCAGATGGCTTAATAACTTAAATAACAGATTAAAAACAACAAATATCTTTGTTTTTGAGCCCATATATCTGTTTATTCAATAACTTAGCAGCAAAAAATTTTTGAATTAAAAATTTTGCTTATTTTTGTCAATATACGGTTTTCATTTAAAATGTGATTACTTCGAATTAATTTATTACAGACCATGCAGGCAAATCATTTAAAAATAGAAGCTCAAGTCATAAGAAAATAACAGCAAGAAAGCCAGAAAAAAGTCCATTTGGACTTTGTCATTCTGAAGCCCCAACAAATATGGCTGAGATTGAACTTTCTGACCTACAAGCAAAACAACGGAACATGGTGGTGGCAGCATGATGTTATGGGGATTTCAACAATGACTCATAAAGATGATTGCAGGGGGACAATAACCTTCAACATCAAGTTGGAGCAACAACAACCCAGCATATCTGTGTGTTAGAACGACCTTGACCTAATTATAACCGAGGTCCAGTGAACAGACACTCTGCATCCAATATCAAACGACTTTTATTTGTAGCTGCTGCAAAGGATTGACTCAAGGATGCTAGAGAGAAATGCATGCCACACTTTTCAGATTTTTATTTGTGAAAAAAAAAAAAAACAGCATAAAAACTCTGTGCATAATGAAGGTTTAATAATCAACTCTGATGCCTGCAGTAACGCTGAGCTGTAGAAGCCAGTGAGATGCTGCTGGTTTCAAGAGCCTCTGCAGAAAACCAGAGGGAAAACCACATGTCAAACAATTAATGCATATCAGCCTGAAGATCAAGTGCAGGACGGAGCAGAAGGGACTCACTGCTGCGGCTGCACCAAAATAAAGGAAAAACTGATCATCATGGACACATGTGACATTTTGGGAACTGGGAAAATTCAACGCGGTTTGCATTTGATTCTGCTATAAAGCTGAAAAAATTCATATTTCAGTCTAGTGTAGAAGGGAAATTAATGCATTATATAGATTTATTTTACATAGACTGATGAATTTTAAGGATATATTTGTGTTGAGTTTATGTCTGAAGGTTTATGAAAACCCAAAATACAACTTAACAGATTTGAACAATTACATGAAACCAATAAGAAACATTTTAAAAAAGGAACATTCTGTTTTGGCCTCCACAATTACAGAGATTTCTTTCAACAAATGTCCTGCAGACAGTCAGGACATTTGTGTTCTTTTTCTTTTATTCAATAAATATTAAATAAATTAGAAAATACGTTTTGTCGACGCTCGTTTGTCGGATGTGGTAGAAAAGGTGAACGACTGCAGAATGGAGAGGACTTTGAAGCAAAATTCATTGAAGAGTTCAGGGAGCGATACATGTGGAGCTGCAGTCTGAGCTCCAAGATGGACAAACACAAAGACGCAACCAGTTCACTTCTGAACCAAACAACAGGAAGGAGTTCAAAATCCTTGTTTCAGATAAATGTAAAGTTTTCATTTCATTGCATGTATCAAGCTACACTAAAAAAAGAAAACAGGTGATCCAATTTTAAAGAATTGAGTTAATTTCTTACAAGAAATAAAAGCAAGTTTATCCAAGCAACTATATTAAGTTTAATCAGTTGTTATTTAAACAAATGTAAATAAAGTAAATCTGATAAACTTAAATTAATTACATGTAACAAATGAACTCATTCTTCTTTTAAAGAAGCTTGTTTCAACTCTTCAACAAGCTTCAGTCTCTTTTCTTGCAGAGAGGCACAGAATCCAAATTCCGGATCTGATTCTGGGTCTGGAGTGCCAGGTCCACTGCTGGTTCTGGTCCAACACGGCCATCTACCAGAACATGTTAGCTTACTTCCTGCTGCCTTCAGCTAAGAAACATCCCAGAGATTCAGATTTCATTTTCCAGCAGGATCCGGTACCGACCTCTGGTACCAAAGGCACCAACAGCTGGATCCCGGCCTGTTTCACACGGCTGTTACAACATTTATGGAACCTCAATTTGAGATTTTCATCAGCTTTAAGCCACAATTACCAGCTATTATCTGATAGAAGAGCTAAAATACTGAAATCTGCTGCAGGTCAACTATATTCTGATTTACTGGGAAACTCCTAGAATGTAAACAGGGCCTGAACTCTAAAGAGGTCATGGAGGGACAGTAATGGATGAAATATTGAGTAGAGAGAGAGGGGAAAAACTCATTACAAGGTAAAGAAAAACACTTGAGTTAATTTCATGGACTAGTTCGGAGCCAGAACAGGTGACAGAAGGGGAGCTGTCCAATATGCCGCCGCGGACTGGCCCCCATCAACTCCCTGCGTGTGAATGAAATAAATAAACAATGAATGGTCCACTCTCCTCGCTCGCAGCATCCCATCTCATGCATGGCTGCCAGTGATGGTCTGCTGGGTGTCAGCTTTTATTGGCACGGCACAAAGCAAGTGCCAAGGGTTCGGTGGGCTCGACTCCCCGCCGCAGAGTGTGGATAAAAGCAGAGCAAAATGCCTCAGCCGAGCTCAGAGGCTTAGACATGTTGGGCTGGAACGAGGAAGTGCAGTGGAGAGGGGAGGGACTCAGGGCGCAGCTCCATGGGGCCGCCGCGGCGCTGCGACCTTCTGCACATGGAGCCGGGGAGAGTTGGAAGAACTTCATTCTGCAAACTCAAGGAATAGCAGGTAAAGTGACCTCCACCGCGCTTTTTTGTGTTTTTTCTTTTTGTCGGGCTTCCTGCTGAACTCCCAGGCTGTTGGTGGAGCCAGCAGAGGCGGTTCGGTTCGCTCTGAAAGGAACGAAGGAAACGTTTGCGTCTGGAAAAAGAAGCTTGTCCTGTCAGTTTGGGTGCAGGTGCGCCTCAGCATCAGATCCCGGCTGCTGCCGCTCGTTTTTATAAAAGTTCATCTTGTTATAAAACTAGTTACTAAACAGAATCATATTTTAAAACTCAATGTGACGATGTGGTTTTTACTTCTATTTTCCGCGTTGTTCGCCACTAATTTATAGGAAGTAGTGGAAATGTTCCCCTTTTTTCCCATGAGTCTTTTTTCTTTTGGGAATGAGGACAAATAAAATAATGAAACATATAAATTAATTAGAGTGACATGAAAATGCTAAAGTCGTGTTTGTGGTTTGGTTTGGGCTGCTTGCGCGTTTCCTTATCATTTTAACGCGTTTAACTGCTCATGCAGCGGCACCTGTTGCAACAGATGCGTAAACTTCAGATAGTCCAACAGAACATCTCTGAAGTTTCACAGAATAACCAAAGCAGCTTTTATATTTTCATCAAAATAAAAAAATGACATTATAACTGAATTAGGGGTTTAAAGATAAAAGTTCACTTTGCTCTCCTTAAACAGGAAATCAGTCCGCGCCGAGCCGCGCAGGCTCGAAAACGCGCTGCGCACTATTCAATAATCAATGAATCAAATCATTTTCCCCAAACCTCAAAACTTTTTATGTATCTCTGTTCTCAGTTGAACCACATTTTCAGTTTGTTTCGCGTCTCCAATGGAGGGAAGAAGAAAAACATACAACAGGCAGAAGTGACGGAACTTTATACACTCTGAGGTGAAAAGTTGCTCATCAACGCCCAGCAGAAAAGGAAAGAAAGGAGATAAAGTTGTTTTTCTCTTCCAAACACTTAAAAAAACCGTAAACACTACACTTTCCGACTTTTAATAAATTAAGCCTGAAATTATTATCCGAACCCTTCAGGCTTGATGCAGGGACAAGTGAGTAATAAGTACTAATTGAGAAAAAAATTATATATATATATATTTAAATAATATATATAAATATAGTATATATGGTTGAAAAATCTATTTTAAATAAAAAAAATCTGCTAAAATTCTATAGTACATTTCATCAAATTTTACTCTAATTATAGATGATATAATGGTGCAATTTTTTAAGAAAGAGAGAATAAAATAGGTGTGAAGTGAAAGGCAGTACCTGCTCAAATGGGGCTTTTTCAAAGCTCACTTGGAAAGTGAAGTGCTGCAAAACCTCTCTGCAGATACATCATCTTTCTTGTCAAGAAGAACCAGAGGAGTGTGTATGTGTGTGTTTGTGTGTGTTAGTGTGTGTGTGTTGGGTGGAGGAAGACAGACAGTTATTAAAATGATTGTACTGTCTGAATAGCAGAGTAGTGAAGTGTGTCAGATGCAAATGAAGGAAACTTCTCCTCAGCGCACCTTTGCTCGCCCCTCCACCCTCCATGGGCTCCCAGAACACATCTGCTAACACCCTCTACCCACTTCCACCCATACATTTCATGAATTACTGATGAGAATCTCCATGTGTGTATATATGGAGAACAAAGATGACTGTTATAGCTTAATAACTGGTGGTAATAAAAGGCACCCACAGGAGGGAAAAATTAATAATTCAGCTTGCCTAGAAAGTGCAAAAAAAAGCAAATTAAAGGGGAGGAACTTTTAATCGGTTTGGGTAGAAATTTAAAATTTATTCGAAGGTAATAAAATGTTTTTGTGCTGCTGCAATTTGAATTTTATTCTGTTTCCTGATTGCAAAACAGGACAAGTAAATTTGTTCTCCTTCTTGTTTTAATATTAAGCTTTTCAGATAATTGTAGTGTAAAACTCTGCAGGTTTAAGTTGAGGCCGTTTTGAAGTTTTCTCCTGAGGATCCACACTGCGCCGGCGTGGCCCTCAGTATCTGTTAACGGTTTCGTTGTTTTCTCATCTCCACCCTGCTCCCTGGTGTAGCTTTTGCACCTCGCAATGAGCAGACGCCTCAAACCAGCCCCCCCCAACCCCCTCCAGCTCTACCCCTAGTGCTTCACCACCATCCAACACACACACACACACACACACCACGCAGGAGGAAGACCGAGAATTCTGTCAACCCACAAGCTTCTTCCTGCATCTCCCCACTTGACAAAACTACGACCAAAAACTGTTCCAGTCCCGTTGCGCTTTGTGTCAGAAGTCTTCTCGACGGCTTCCACCAGCACAAATCTTCCACTTGCCCCCACTTTTCTTCAACACTCATCCACCAACACGCAGAGTTCGCTTTGTTTCAGGCGACACTGAGCCTGTTTGTTTTTTTTAAAGGAGGGGAAAGTGGAATTTGAATGTGCAGCGCTGCCTTTTTAAAAAAAAAGAAAAACTGAAGTACAAATGAGACACTAATAAAATTAGAACAAGTCAAAACTGTCCGTCACATGTAAAGAGTGAGAACAGCTTGAAAATAGAGTCTCTGGTTGAGCTGAAGAGTTACTTCCTGATTGTTCTACCCAGTAACTTACTTTCCAAATACCGAGCCAGGCGCGCTGAGAACGTAGGAACTCCGTCTTAAGGCCTTTATTTTAGTCGAGCTAACCCGTGAACCCCCCCACTCCCACCATGAACCCTGAGAAAACTATAAAGGTACAGGAGAATGGAGTCCTGCCTGCAAACTCCAGATGCTGAGGTAACACACAAATCATCTGCAGCGCTGACCTTTGCCCCCACGCCCTCCTCCTCTTTCTCTCTCTGTCTCTTCTTCTCTTCCCCCTGCTCTCACACTTGCATCCTGGTTGGCATCTGTAGGCGTCGAGCTCCCGACCTGACGTTGAGCGTTGCGACAGAGCGGACCCGGTTCGCTTCCCACTGTTCGTTCCAAATGTGTGGAGCCATCTGTCAGTAAAACAGGAAGGCCCAGGTTCCCCTTCTCCCTTGGGCTTGTTTCGCTATTTTCGGGAGCTTCACTTCTCCCTGTGTGGCTGCTTGGACCGGGCAGCCGCCCCAGCGCCGGCTTCTTGAAGTGGCGGCGCTGGGGCCGAGGCTGTGGGGGCCCATCTGCTGCAGGCTTGAGGGCCATCCATTATTAATGGGGCCACGGGCGTTGGTGACTCCTCAGATACTCAGCCCTGGCCAGAGGATCGCTTCTGGATCGTCTCGGCGAAAAAATGAATAAATAAAGAGAACTTCTGTCCTTTGCTGTGCCTGCAAAAGTATTCACACCCTCTGGACTTTCGATTCAGCCTCTAACTTCAGAGTGTTGTTAAGAGATTTGAGGTGAAATGTGAAAAGAATTTTTTAGAATAAAAAACTGAGGCGTTTCAGTGTTCAACATGCCTGGGTCAAAACTCTTCTGGGATTATTGGATTTTGCTCATCTGGAGATTAAATTTCCTTTGTAAAAGTAGCTTAATCTGAGAGCAACTCTTAACAGCATATTTTATATTACATATGGACACATGAACATGCTTTATGCAGTCCATTCCAGGACTTCCAGTGTTTTTAAGGTAGTTTTTCTCCTAGAATCTCCAGTCTTTATTTTTTCCAGGTTTTCTTCCAGGATTCCTCTCTGATTTGCTCCATCCAAATTCATATCAACTCTTTAAAACAAAGTAGCACCAGTTTCTGATACCAGCAGACATGATTTTTCAGTTATTATTTTCCTCCATACTGTTCAAACTTTCTCTCATTTGACAAGAGAAACTTCTTTCATGGTGTCTTTTCAACTTTGACTGACTTTCCAGTCCCTGCTGAAACCACAGCATGATATTACCACCACCAGGTTTCATGTTTGTTTTCCGTCAAACGTCCTTCTTCTCTTCCAGAGTCCAGGTTAGAGTGCGTGGCTAATGGTTGTTTGCAGCTCCTCCAGAGTCACCACAATCCTCCTGGATTTTATCTAGGAGTAGCAGAGTAAAGTGGGGTTGCATTATTTTCCCTTCAACTCATATTTCTGCTCTTCTTGTTGGTTTCTCACAGAAAATCCTGATAAAATGTGCAGAAGTTTCTTCTCTTGCTCCCGTTCGCCTTTGACTCCTGGCCTCTTTGCAGCCATCTATCTCTCATCCGCCTTTTTTTTCTCGCTCTCCGTGATTCTGATGGTGTCTGCGCTCGGGCCGCGGACTCAGCGATGCATGCTCAGTAAATTAGAGAGAACACGAGCGTCGATCAGCCGGGCCCGCCGGTCGCCCGCATCCCCCGTGACCCCGAGGCCAGTTAATTTTCTGCTTAATTTTGCGGCAGTCAGTTTGCATTTTTGGATGATTACGTGGCAGGAAATTAACAATAAATAACAAATGTGGTGTGAAAGCCCATTCCCACCGGCGGGCCCCTGCGAGCTGGAGCCGGGGCCGCGCTGCAGCTCAGCCTCTCTGTCAGGGCGTATAATGAAAACGTCTGTAATTCTTTGTAATGTAACGCGGGGAACGCTGGCTGTGACAAGAGTTATCCCGCTGTGCTGATGGAGTCACAGCCTTAACTCCACTCAAGCCGCTTCTAACATTGAACTTGATTAAACTTATACGCATCTACATCTCCTCTGCAGAGTACTTGCACCGCATGGAGACCGAAGAGGCCCAGGAAATGGCGCAGATGCCAGGTAAAAGCTCGCCCACCTCATGATTGAAATGTAGCTCACAGTCGGGACAATAGGCCCACCAACAGCCACTTTGCATCAGCGGGAGGTAATTTATCTCCTCCTGAGAGTCGTGTCGGGGGGTTGCGTGGTGAGTGATGGGTGTTTGCTGGTGTGTGTCTTCCCCCCCATCCCAGGCAGGGAGAGCCCCCCTGCCAACGAAGCGTCTGAGGAGGCAGAGGAGCCCATGGCCGTCCCTGAAGACCTGTCAGCCGGTTCCACCCATCAGCAGAACAACCGGGGGGACAAAGGTACGACTGCACCCAAAGCCCAATCGGGACTAAAGAAATAATGAATCCCCTGACCTCTGCCCTGCAGGGACTCTAAAAAGTGTACACACCCCTGAGTTAATTGGAAATCAATTAAGACTCCAAGTTTAACCTTCAACATGGCATCTACCACCTGCAGTTCAGATAAAACCTGTTAATCATGTCCAAACTTTCTGGACAAAAACTTAAAGATTTTAACTACTAATAGAAAAATTAGACAAATTAAATGTATTTTTTCATGTTTACCTGCTTGACAATAATAGTTCACAAAATCTGTATATCATTAAAAATCAAAAGCTTAAAATGGATTTAGACTCTCGTTTTACTTAAAGAAAAACAGGCAATTTCTAAACCTGTCGGGTCATCAATTCTGAAAGTTTTCCATTTTGTTGGCCACATTTTTACCATTCTTGACTTGTGGTCAGGGGCCGAACGAGATCCTTTCAAGGGCCACCAATGGTCCCTGGGCCACACTTTGGACACCCCTGATCTACAAACTAATATCTTGTTAAAGCACCTTTTGGTTCAGTTCAACTATTTGAGCTCCATCAGATTAATAAGAAATCTCTTTAGGTGGCCCCACATATTTTCAGTCCAAACTAACCTCTGGAACTTTGACTAAGCCGTTTCACAACTTCAATCTTCCCGTCCTGAAGTCAGACTTTGCTGACCTGAAAGTGTGTTTGCACTAACAGTGATACTGACAAATAAAATCCCTCTATATCTTCAAGTCTTTAGCAGAAACCAAAATGCTTTGAGTCAAAACTGACAGAGAAAACAACCTCGCACCATGATGCTGCCACTTCCATCTTTCACTGTGTTCATTTCCAGCATTTTTATGGAAGATTTGAAACATACATCTTTGTCCAGAAACACGGATGATGCAGGAGATTTTTCTAACAACCAGAACTTGTTGGAACTTGTTGAGATTTATTTTAATTTTTCAAATTTTTTTTTTATGCTACAAGATGTAATTTTTCAGGTACATGAAACCTGAAAAATTACATGAAACAGATTTTATGTCACATTTAAGGTGGAAACATTTTCAAATGAACTATCATAGCCTTATTTTCTACGCAGAAAAACCTGGCATTTCAGAGGGGGTGTGTAGACTTTTGAGAGGGGGTGTGTAGACTTTTGAGAGCCGCTGTATGTGTGTGATGATCCAATGAAGCAGCAAACAAACAGGAGCCAAAAAACTAAAAGAACACAGCAGCAGCGTTCCAGTGCATCCAAACGAAACCCAGACAGAAATGTGAAAGTGTCAGGATCAAAAGCAAAACACATATAAAAATGTTTAATCCCATGTAGCTCCATCGGGAGTGCGCCCTAAACCCCCTGGAAAAATTCACTAAAGAGGCAAAGAGACACATTTAGGTCATTGGCAGGAAAGGTGGAGGAAATAGAGACGCCTTTGATCCATGGCATGTCATTAATAACCCCAATCTTAAGGAATACTTAATGTGGCCTTGATTTGAGTTTGTGAACATCAAGCAGGGGGATTTGATGGTGAAAATGAGGATGAAGCAGCTCAAGTCTCCTAACATGGGTGGTTTGTGAAAGAGCAAGAAATATTCATCATTCATGGGTGTCTAAGGAAAAAAAACCTGGATAGAAGGTAAAGATTTAAACTCTGTAGGTGTTTAAGTTGAAATTTTTCTGCTTAGGATGGAGAAAAAAATGTCTGTGTTCATCGTGACAAAAAAAGGCTCGTCATGTGCTATCTGCAGCGTTCCACATATCCAGATAACGGCAAAGATTAGCAGCGCGCAGTCAAAAATAAGATGCGAGAGGAAACTGAAATAGGATGTGTAAGAGTTTCCTAAGAAGAACTTGCCATCAGACAGTTTCAACACTCCTGGAGATAAAGAGTTTAGGAGCAGGGCCAAAGCAGAAAGAGATCAGCACATCACTGCACCACAGAGGTCACACACCTGCGCGCACACCCACCACACACGCACACACACACACACATATAAATGCATGCTTACTAACAAAGGCTTTCTCTTTGACTTTACCAGTGAGGTGTCAGGAAGGGAACTTGACTCAGGCAGGAAATCTCCTTACACTTCGTTCTTTACAAGATCTGCAATTACTGCTGAAAAATGTCAAAGAGCACGTTTTTAAAAATGTTTAGCTCCAAATGTAGAAGAAAAACGGCGCAGTTTGTGGTATACATGCATAATGCATATATACTTTTAATCCATGTACATTAGCGTGCGTGTGTATCGCTGCACAGGGACAGAGAGAAAGAAGGGAAGTGCAAGTATCTGGTACATCTATGCATGGCTGCCTCTGTGATAAAAGCCAGAATGAGTTAAAATTATCGCCCAGGATCATGTGCTGCTCAGTTCTCTTTAGTGAAAAAAACACAACAGGCAAATAGTGGGGCGAGGGAGACTAAATGTGGGACACGGAACCTCAAAGTATCGAAAGCTCAAAACCTCAAAACCCAGGTTGTTTCCTGTTGCAAATAACTATTCACAGCTCGGGATGCAGTTTGTCAGAGCGAACAGTCACACCGTCTACAGACACAGAGGAGGCTTAAAGGTCATAGTGAGGCTCTTTTCTTATTAGCTGAAAATCATGGAGAAACGTCGGGTTGAAGTCACACGCCTGCAAGCTGAACCTTCCGCTGATTTTTTTTTTTGGTTCTCTTTCACTTTCTGTGATTCAGATGGAGCCTTTTACTATTTCGGAGGCATGAGACTGAGAGGGAGACCAGTTCCCGAAAACATGGCTGCAAGTTTTTTTTGTCTTGTGTGAGGGGAAAAGTAGGCTGTATTTAGCGTTCCTGCAAGTTGTGCTGAACGTGTCGCTGGCGTGGTTTGACGCTTGTGGTTCCTCTACCTTGCACACCAAGTTATTTTCAGGCCCTGAGAGAAGCACAGAAACAGCAACTTCCAGCAGGCGCCCTGCGTCCACGCTGCGCCGCTAACATCTCCCCCTGCAGTGAGCCGCTCCTCATATCATCTGCTCTATTAGTAATCTGAGGATAAGATCGTCCGTATATCAGGTTGTGACTTTTTATTGTTACCTTCTGTGTTTGTCTACACTGTGATCTGACACCTGCTTCCCAAAATGAAAAATCAGGATGTGTGATCATGACAAACATAAAATAAAAGCTTTCTTCCTATTCCATATTTAGTCACAACTTCCTCATATCCATGAGATCTGGGCGGCTGCCCAGCGCTAAAAGTTCCCTTCTCTACAGTCCAGCCTGATCATGGCTTCAATGTTTAGCTGCTTTTTCTGTTCAGGTCAGCTGAGTTTAGTCCATTCAATAATCATTTATATCATATCCAAGTGGATCGAAATTGCAACAGTGTTCCCATCCAATAAGATTGTCCACAGTTTGTCATTATATGTGGATTTTACACCACAAACCAAAACAAAAAGCGTCACCATGGATGTCTTGACTGCTTCAACATTTTAGGATAAAACAGCAATGAGCAATGTACTTTTTAATTTATAGATATTGTTCCTTTCAAGTGGACCTTGTTATTCATGTACAGTCACTCACACATAGCTGAAATACTGAAGAAACCGACTGCAACATTAATAACTTCCTATTTTAATAAAAACCAAATACATCTTAATATGCATTAATGCACAAAGTGGAGAACGTCTTGTCGCTACCGCAGAAGCTAACATCTACAGTCTTCCTTATTTCTGTCCCGGCACTTCAGTCAATCAGAACCAAGGGAAATTAATGCCACTCCGTGATTGACTGCTTTTCCAAAAGCCAGATATTTAAACTTTTTCTGAATATTTTAGATATGCTCGAAAAAATTCCATTGGTGATTTTTCCGCAAATTATCTGGAGTCAGAAAAACTTCCACAGAAAAATCCGATAATACTGAATTATCCCTTTATTTACATTTTGTAAAACACTCACGTTTAATGTTAGAGTTATAATTATATTTCAGTAAAATATGCTTTGAAGTTCATGATGCTCCAGTGTAACAAACTTGATCACTTCAAAATCGGCAGGAAGACTTACATCATCACTGAACTGGTTTGGCCCGAGAGAAAAGAAAAAAAACTCGGTGGTTTTTCTGAGCTTCATGTTTTGCAACACGTGCAGCGCAGTCTCCACAAGAGATGAATGTCTGAGCGGCTGATTCTCTTTCACATTTAAAACAGTGCAAAGACGTCACAAATTCATAAAGCATAACAGAAACTCACTAATGATTAGCGACCTCTTCTTCCTCCTTCTGAGTTGTGTCGTAATAAAGGAACAATAGTCACAAATAATTGAATCAAACATAGGTTAGCTGATAAAAACATTAGTTCGGTTTTGTGTTAAATAGTCTATTGAAAGTGTTTATAATACATAAAATAATAGCTACAGTCTAAGCAGATACCATCAGGCTAAGCTAATGCTAGTTAGCTGTGGAAGCTAGCAACTGAAACACTTTGACAAATATCTGTATCAGTCTGGACAATATCAGAATGTTTACACCTGAAAAACTATTTAATGTTATAAATAAATATAAAAAGGACAAAGCAAAGTACAAGAGGACAAAATATGGCTAATTTCTTAGCTAACAATAACCTAACAACAAAAATGGCTACATTAGCATGCTAACAGATATTAATTCATTCAAATACATTTCAAGTAATTGATTAAATATAGAAAATAAATACAACCTCATTAACATGTGTTACCCCCCAGTAAAAAAACTTTACAAAAAAGCATTTATTTTATTACTACAGAAACTTTGTTTCACACTAGAAAGTTTGAGACAAATGCAGTGTTAAGAAATACTTTTAAAAAACTATATAAAGTAGGTACAGAGTCACCAACTATTTCAATCAGTTGGCGACGTGGAGGCAAAATGGGAAAGAGAAAAGAACATTCCATGTAACTGCAAAGGTTTAGGAAGGACTGCCATAAAAACAGACACTTATATAAACTTGTCCACATAAACAGTTGGAGTAAGAACTAAAACGTTGGAAACAAAATGCCAGGTTTTACCTTGTACCATCCGTCATAAGGATGATTCAGGATCTGGATCGTTTGTCATCGTTGATTAAACCTTAACTTCTGCTTTCAAACAACAAACCCTGCAGTTTATGGCCTTAAGCTCAAGAGAAGTTGGATTTTGAGGTGGAATAATGATCCAAAGAACTCCAGCAGCAAAAAAACAAAAATCAAGGTTGGATGTTTTGGCTTTAAAATGTGAATAAAAACTTATTCACAGGAACTATATTTGTCCTGATTTCATATCAATCATAGAATCATAGAAGCTTTTAGTTTAACAGATTCATGTCAGGATCCCTTTTCACTCGAAACAAATATAGGAAGCGTGGTTTGCAAAAATAAAAAAAAAGTAGTCAGGAAGAAGTTTGATGTGCAAAGCAGATAAATAACGATAAATGCATTACGTGACCTGGTGATCCTTATATTTCACTTCACCTCCTGCCTTCTGTTAGCAGACCTTTATGTTCCCTCTGACTCGCTGCAATAAAAAACAAAAACTGTTTCAGTTACATGTTGTTTAACAATTCCCTTCCCGTGCTTCCCTTTCTGTCACTTCTCCATAATTCTTGGTATTTCAGTTAGACAGGCCCTCTTTCTGAAGCTTCCCCTTTTTCCATAGATTCCTATATTTCATGATTTCCACTTGTTCCTCTTCAGTTGTACAAACAGAGACGGAGGCATGGGGAAATCAGGCTGCTGCCGAGATGTGCAAACCACAGGTTGGTGGCTGTGGGACTTGCACGATCCGTCGGTTCTCTTGCACATTTCTAAACGCTCTCTGGTGGGAAAAGCAGGAGCGAGCAGTTTATTGCGCAGGACGCTTCTCTTTTTTTCTGATCAGTGGAAAACCACAAATCAAACAAGCAAAAGAAAAATCGCTTTTTTATTTGTATTTTGTCCTCTGTGATTTGCATTGATGAACCATGCAGAATTTGAGATTTTTGCCAGTTAAATGGAGGTTTGTGCCTGCAGTGTAGGTGAGATTGTGAGCTCTCTGTTGCGCTGATAGTTTCTGCCTCTGTCCCTAAAGTTCAACACTGCTTCCTGTGTCTCTGTTTCCTGTTTATCTTGCTGTCATTTGCTTTACCAAAGTGCGATGGTGTGAGATGATCGGCATGTTGCAGCGTCTCATCTCTGACATCCTGAAGCAGCAGGCATGCTTTCCAAACTGTGTGTCCTGACTCATGGGCCGGGCTTCAGCAAAGACAAACGGCCTGCTGGCGCGTAGGTTGATGTCGCCTCGCAGAATGCCTGAAATAGGAGGGAAATTCTTGAAAATTTGATGCAGCGCGGAGCAGCGCATGGAAACGCCGCAGCCTGACATTATCACAAAGCCGCTGTGGGTTTTTTGTAGCGCAGGGTTGTCACATACCGACTCGTTTCCAGCTGGAGAAACTGAAATGATAAATAACCAAAGATAGAGGGATCGCCAGACGGTGCTGAAACGGTTTCATTAAAGTTTTCACACCTCCTAAAGATTCCACATTTTTTAGAATCAAGATTATAAACAAAGTATTTTATTTGGATCTTATTGATAGACCAACACAAAGTTGTACAATATTATAAAACACTTAAATACTTTAGTTAATTCATCCAAGTATCTTCAAAGAATCATTGATGATGCTGTGGACAGGAAGGATGTCCAGTAGCAGTCAGTCCTGCATTGAACCTGAAGAGGCCTCTGACTGAAGACTGTTGCAAACAGCTTAATATCCAGGCAGCTGAGATGATATTTCAGTAACACATCCTGGTTGATCACGAGCTCAGGTCATTTGTTTTGGCTACTCCTCTTTAAGTCTCTTTTCGGCCGTAGAAAGTCGGGCAGAGAAACATTTTAGTCGGGATATGATAATTTCCCATCGTGATGGATGGAGTAGATGGTTTGAAGTTCCTCCTTCGTTCCCTGCTCTGCTTCCACAAAGCCTCCTTTTCAACTCCTATGTGACTTGGGGTCAGAGTTCAGGCGCTGTCTGAGCTTTTAAGATGCTAGTCAGCGGCTAAAAGTTGTAAAATTGATACATTGTTCCAAACTGAAGCAGCACAACAACTGGCTGAAGCTAAAAGTCAGATTAAAAATCCTTCCAGCTGCACAGCATCCAGGACAGAATCTGATGAGCTTCACTCTAAAAGATGGTGTTAGCAGCATCATGCCGGAGGGATTCCTTTAAAGTTTGTTAGAGGAAAAACGGACAAAGCTAAATACAGAGCAACTCTGTCAGACAGCCCGTTGTTGACTGCCAAAGGAATCGATTAGATCAAACTTTTTCTTTGAAAAAGTCAAAGTTCAGATCCATCTGTTACAAAGCTTGGAAATTTTTACAAACTGTTGGAGCCGCACCCAAACAAACTTTGTTTCTGTAACGTTTTGAGTCTGAAAACAAATGCATGCTAGACTTTGTGTTGGTTTGTCAGGTAAAATCCCAGATAAACACACTGAAGTTTGTAATGTGGAGAGTTTCCTGAGGTGTGAATACTTTGGTGAGTTTCTGTGTATCAGAGCAGGGAAGCGCTCCAGAAATACGACGTGTTGCTAGTTCATTATGACAGTTCATGTTTCTGAAATACAAGAAATCGTAAACCCACACAGAAAATACTTGAGCAGAAAGATGACTAAAAAATATTTATAAAAATTCCTAAAATCAAGATTTAAAGAAACAGAAATGTGTTATATTATAAAATATGTATCTAAAGCAAACAGAAAAAGGGCCTCCAATGACCTGAAATAGACACTAAATACTCAAAATATCATGAATTTACTGAGTTATAAAGCTGCAGTATTTAACTTTTATAAAAATAGGGTTTTTATATATTTGTTAAAAAGGTCGCCATGTTGTGACAGTTTGTTATGATCTGCATCCCTGAGCTACTATTGCTGTCTGAAGAAATGCCCCACTCTCTGTCAAAAACAACCAACCAGAGCCAGGAGGCGGGTCTTAGCGCTGTCAATCATACTCATGTAATTGCTGCTAAATATGCTAATAAGTTGCTTCTCCTGTACTGAGAAGCAACTTCTCAGGAAAACCATTTATCTGCCCTCATTGGTAGCTATGCTAACTAGTGTTAGCATTCACAACAGGATCTGCTTGACAGCGCTAAGACCCGCCTCCTGGCTCTGATTGGTTGTTTCTAGTCAGTACGGGGAGGAGGAAGAGGAAGTGACATGGTGACAGCTTCAACAAATATGTAATAAAACAGTTTTTTACAAAAGTTACAAACTGCAGCTTTAAGGTTCAGACTGTCAGGATAATGTAAAGATTTATAAATCAAAGTGCCCGTCTTCTAGAGTTTGACATGCTAACAGAAGTTTGCTCGTATTCTAAACCGTGGCCCCCCCTTGCCCTCTCTTCCAGCCTGTAACATTAAAGTTGAGGCTCGCAGTGATGAGGAGAGTGGGCTGGCCTGTGACATGATGAATGGCGTGGAGGAGGAGGAGTGCGCGGAAGACTTGCGCGTGGTCGACCCCTCCGGGGCCAAGCTGAACGGCTCACAGCCGAGTCCCGAAGCCAAGGCCTTCTCCTCGGCCGGCGGTATCCGGCTGCCCAACGGGAAGCTCAAGTGCGATATCTGTGGGATAGTTTGCATTGGCCCCAATGTGTTGATGGTGCACAAGCGAAGCCACACCGGTAAGCCGCCTGCAATGTTTCTTGCTCTTCCTCTGCACCTATGTTGACTGTCAGTATGAAAGGGAGACGACTGTGTGCTGCTGTGGCACTTCCTGTTGTTCAAGAAAAACTCTGTAGCTCTGCACCACATCTGTTTTATTCAACCAAAGACAACACAGTGCCCTTAACTGGAAATGATTAAAGCATATTTTCAATCTCAAAAACACGGAGAGAAATGCAACAACCAGCCAATCAGAAATGGACGATTTTCCCTAAAAATATATTTTTTCCTCTTTTTTATTAAATGCATAAAAACTATAATTTCCTCTCTGCAAATGCATCAAACAGCATTTCTAAATAATGCAAATCAGATCAATTTGAGTTGTAATTCTTTAACTTTGATGAAAGATGCACCAATAATCGTCTTCAAGTGCAGCTTAAATGTTTAAAATTCTTATTTTCTTCCTCTTCTGTACTAAACTTTAGAAAAGCAAAGCAGAAATCAGGACTGATCGGAGCATGTCCTCTCTCTTCTGTCATGCATGAAAGATTCTCAGCATCACATTTAACATTCATCACTATTCACTTAAATTTCTAATAATAACCACCTGACAAACACTAATTATTCTTTAGTTGCTGAGCAAAAAAACACAGACTCTGAGTTTAGAAGCAGGATATCTGCTGCAGTTAAATGGAATCGACTTTAAAACGACAATTATCTGGCTGTTAAAAAGTTTTTCAGAAATTCAGAAATGATATGCTATTGTAACGGAGCCAAACCAGTGGTGGGGAACATCTGCGAAAAAGCCACTTAACTGTCAAGCTTCTGAAACTAATGAAACTCAAAATGGAAGAAAGGAACAGTCGACTAATGTAAATGCAAAAGAAAGTTCGCTAAGAGATATAATGAAACGGCTCCTATTTAAAACACAAAATATTCTCCACTACGTCTTTTGCTCCTGAAATGCATTTTTAATGAATTTCCCTTTATAGTTTTGCTGCTTCACTGGCGACTCTTATTTTATGGCGGGCTTTTGAAAGAAAAAAAGCCATATTATAACGTTTTCAGAGAATGCCACAACACGCGGAAAGGCTGGATATTGGTTTATTCCAGAGGCGCTGATCAGGAAGACTGGCTCTCAACACAAAGTGTTTCCTTCGTTTTATTCAAATGAGGCTGCATTTGCATGGTGATGTGGCGCGCTTATTTTAGAGGCAAAGAAGAGGGGGAGAAAAATGAGATTTTCAGATCAAATTGACCTAAGCAATGGTGCATTACGGAGCTGGCAGGCTGAGTGTGAGAGGCTCATGTTCGATCAGAGCGCCGGGGGAAGCGGGGGGACGCGGGGAGAGGGAGACCCTCCCGCTGGCAGCTGGATCGCTGTCGGCCCCGGCAACGCTCCATCATCCAGCGTGTTCTGGCGCCCGGGGCGCTTGTAGCGCAGTGACCCTGCGCGTCTTTGTGCTTATCCACATGAAAGACATTGAGACAGATAAAAACATATGAGCTGAGCAGCAGTGGTGCACGTTGTGCTTTCTGTTTCGGTGCATTCAGAGTCTCTGCTCTGTCCTCAGGCGAGCGGCCATTCCAGTGCAGCCAGTGCGGCGCCTCCTTCACCCAGAAGGGCAACCTGCTGCGTCACATCAAGCTCCACTCAGGGGAGAAACCCTTTAAGTGTCACCTGTGCAGCTACGCCTGCCGCAGGAGGGACGCCCTGACCGGACACCTGCGCACCCACTCAGGTGAGCGTCAACACACACTCCTACACACCCCCACACACACACTCTCAGTGGTTCTAGGAAAACTTAGGACAGAGCAACTTCTGCTGCAGACAAAGTGAGACCTCAGTTCTTTATAAGAGGAAGTTGACAGCATGGAGATATGGTGTCACTTTTTTTCTTTTTTTGCAAATGCTTTGCAGAAGTATGTGCTAATGAAATTGGGTGTAAACATCGAGCTTGCTCTGAGCAGTTTAACGGAAGAGCGGACGGATAACCTGCACGGCCAACAGCCATGCATGTGCAGACGCTCAGTGTTTCACTGCATTAGGAGAACCAGAAGAGGCGCAGTGTAAAATGTCAGATCTTATCTGGAATGAATCTGTTTCTGCAGCATTTTCAGGCAACCACAGGCTGGCTGGAACGGATAGAAACAATGAATTTAAATTAAATAGCTGCAGTGAAACCACCAAGAACATGCAAACTAAGGCGGAGTTCATCTCTGATTTTATCTCAACCTGAAAATATTTATTACAGATTTAATTTAGCTCTTTCATGATGATTTTCAAACAAACTACAAATTCTCCTTGTTGGTTAAATAAAATGTAGATTTTTTAAAAATTTAAAGTCTGACTTTATGTAAAATATTTTATTTAATTTTTCAAAAACTTATATTTATTAATTTATTACTTTAGATATCTCCCTTTCCTATATAGATTTATATAAAGTTAATTTAATCAAATATAATAATTTAATCATATATTAACTGTAAATCTTTAAAGTATTTGATTCTTCTAAACTGAAGCAAATCTGTCATTTTTAAGTTTGGCACTAAAAAAAAACAATACAAATTAATTAAATAAAATCTGAATTAAAATGTGAATTGTTTTAATAAACTATTTTATTTTAAATTAATTGATTATTTAATTATTTAAATATTAAAATCTACTTTAAACATTTATTTTTTAAGTTTATTTCAATATTTTTTTTCTTCATAAAATAAATAAATCAAGTGTGTCTAAAACTGGCCTTTTAAAATAATCTAAAAAGAAAATGTTAGTTTAGTTTTTTGGGTGAAATTTAAATAAGTAATCATTAATTTAGATAATATACCAATGTTGGTTATGTGTTACATAAATGTTTTATACATATTTGGACTCTGTGCTTTTTTCTACAAATATATTTGTACTTAAAAAAAAAAAATTAATAAAAATGAGAAAAGTTTATTATAGGAGAAATGAAATAGTAAAATAATTGCATTTTTATTAATTTAATATTTTACTAAGATTCTCTTTCATCTGCATTTATTTATTTTATTTGGTTTTGTGAGCACCTTAATAGCCTGTTTTCTGTTTCTTTGATGCATTTCAGTTGGAAAACCGCACAAGTGCGCCTACTGTGGCCGGAGCTACAAGCAGCGCAGCTCCCTGGAGGAGCACAAGGAGCGGTGCCACAACTACCTGCAGTGCATGGGCCTGCAGAACAGCATCTACACAGGTTGGTGGCGCCGAAACGCTCCCCAACGTCTGCCCAACTCTGAAACATCACATACCAACAACACTGATCTGTCTGAGGGCCTTTATGAGCCACATGATGATGACTGGAGGCATATCTGCACAGGACTGATCCTGTCAATGCATGAGCAAATACCAAGAGCTTCACATGTCAGAACGGTCCGCTCTGAGCCCCACACACAGGAAATACACAGGAATACCATCCGGCATGTATCACTAGGCTCCACCTCATCATCTGATAAGAAAAAAGAAAAAAGGACCAGTTCA
The DNA here is from genome assembly GCA_902982915.1 of Phalloptychus januarius. Classification (NCBI taxonomy): domain Eukaryota; kingdom Metazoa; phylum Chordata; class Actinopteri; order Cyprinodontiformes; family Poeciliidae; genus Phalloptychus; species Phalloptychus januarius. The sequence goes on along the minus strand of CADWAE010000242.1, from coordinate 1,800,942 downwards.
AAATTACTCTGACGCTGAAATCTACTTCTCTGTCTTGCTTTCCAGTAGTAAAGGAAGAAAGCAACCAGAATGAGCAGAGGGAAGACTTAAGCCAGACGGGATCTGACAGAGCCTTGGTGCTAGACAGACTAGCTAATAATGTAGCTAAGCGTAAGAGCACTATGCCCCAGAAGTTTGTGGGTAAGGGCTGCAATCTGCTTCTTTTGTGTGAATTAAAATGCTTTTACTGTTGTTAGCTAAATAGTTGCAGCTGAAATGTCCTTTATGTTCACTCTGCCACCTCGGCTCTGCGCAGTGCATGCATGAAGACGCAGCTTGTTTGATTATTTTAAGAAAAAAAAACTTTTAGATTAACAAGAGGGAACATGAAATACAGGTGTCAGACCAGGGTTTTACTGAGAACATGAAAACATAGCCAAGCAAAAGTAGCCACACTTTTTTCACAATATAACCACATTTAATGTACGAAGAAAGATACTGGAAGTCCAGCTTAAAGGAGACGCAGCAACGTGTAGAAGATGTTCTGGTCTCATAAGATCAGAAATACTGTAATGATTTTAGCCTAAATAAACTTTTGATGAATAAAAACAGAAACATTCCGATAACTCGGCCCTAAGTAAATTCATTTGGAAGATTGGACAATATTTACATGAGAATCTGATCTTATTTACCTCAGCAAAGGTCTGAAAATCAGCCTCTGTCCCCTTTGGACAAACCTGTCCACCAGGTAATGTCTGCATATGTGCAGTTAGCAATAGTCTGTAGCCAACTTTATGATTTTGTTGCTACATTCAGAGACTTTTCAGACAAAATACTCAGCATCGGCCAAAATCAGTATGAGCAGGACAGGCTTTTTTAAAGATCAGTGATTGGTGGCCCTTTAAAAGCTGAAAAGTCGCCAACTATCCCTACTTTAAAACATGGCAGTGGCTGCATCATGCTGTGGGAATGCTCGTCTTAATATGTATAGAGTAAAGTACAGTGTGACAGCCTGGAAAAAAACTTTTAAGAGGCAGCAAAACACATTAGTTTGGAGCTGAGGTTCATTTTCCAGCATAATGGAATGATTTAGACCAGTGTTTGAATGGCCTAGTCAAAGTCTGGACCTAAATCCAGTAGAGAATCTGGAATTAAGATGCAGAAATTAAGTGTTTGATGCAAAATAAATTCTGTGTTGGAGAAGTAACACCGGACATCACCCGGACATGACGTAGTGGCAGCATCATGCTGTGGGGATGTTTGGATGGGATATTAGAGGCTGCAAAAGTGAAACAGGGAAGAAGATTCAACTTCCATCACTGTAAGCAAACAATCAGAACTATTGTGTTTTGATTTAAGTCAAAGCATGGTTATGTTTTAGAATGGCCTAGTCAAAGTCCAGACTTAAATCCAACTGGTAAAGAAGAAAGTTTTTAGATGTGAAAAACTGATCCAAAAAAAGACTTGGCAGGTGGTTCTACACAGGGCGGACTCCAATAAATGCCACATTTATTAGATTAGAACTCGTAAAAGGAATTATTTTAGGATGGAAATTTCCTTTATTTCCATCCAAATGGGAAGATCAAGGCAAGTAGACTCACAAAGATAGAAAACAAAATATATAAAAACAGAATAAATAATTTAAGTACTGTTGAGGAAGTGGGAAATTTCAACATGAATGCCATGTTGTTTCAAAGAAATGGTGACCTCCATAAATGAATGTTAAATTGAGTTTGTTTGATAAAAATATTTGAAAACTATTTGCAGTTAGTGACAATAAAAAAGGATTGGCTGATCATATAAAATCTCTCTAAACCAAATGAAGGCTGTGCTGTTAAGAATGTGAAAAGGTTGAACGGTGTGACTGCGTTTGCACGGCACTGTACGTCACTTTCTGACTAGCTAGAGAGCATTAGCCTCAAAATGTGAGTGGATGTCTGGGGGCGTCGATGAAGCATCTGTGTCTGTTTCTGACCCACCAGGAGACAAACGTCTGTCGGATCTGTCGTACGACGGCGGATCGGGAGAGCTCATCCAGCCCACGTCATCGACCAGGCCATCAACAGCGCCATAAGCTACCTGGGGGCGGAGTCTCTGCGGCCCCTGGTCCAGACCTCCCCGGCGCCCTCCGACGTCGGCCTCGGCTCCATCTACCCGCTCCACAAGCCGCCCCCCGAGGGCCACGTGGGCGCCGTCCTGTCGGCCAAAGACAGCGCGGCTGAGAACCTGCTGCTGCTGTCCAAGTCGGCGCCCAGCGATAAGGACGGCTCGCCCAGCCACAGCGGCCAGGACTCCACCGACACCGAGAGCAACAACGAGGACCGGACGGGCGCGGCCACCGGCCTCATCTACCTGACCAACCACATGGGTATGAGGAACGGCGTGCTGCCGCTGGTCAAGGAGGAGCAGCAGAGGTACGACGCCATCAGGGAGGTGGCCGCCGACAGCTTCAAGGTGGTGACGGCGGACGGCGAGCAGGTGAGGGCGTACCGCTGCGAGCCGTGCCGCGTACTCTTCCTGGACCACGTCATGTACACCATTCACATGGGCTGCCACGACCACAGAGACCCCTTCGAGTGCAACATCTGCGGCCACCGGAGTCAAGACCGCTACGAGTTCTCGTCTCACATAACCCGGGGGGAGCATCGCTGATGAGTGCCCCTTCAGTCCACATGCAAAAACACAACGTGTTACCAAGTATTTGGTCTACTTTCTAGTGGGAATACTTTAACTCACTTCAAATAAGACAAAACAAACTTAATATTGACTTTTCAATAGGGATGCACCAATCAGTCGCCCGATTCCCTTATTTTTGGGAGAATGGTGATTAGCTGATGCTTATGTGAACTTGGCAAAGGTCAAACAATCACCAACATTTCAGATAGAAATATCAGTATCGGTCAGAATCGGAATCGGCAGGTCAGGTTTTTTAGAGATCGGTAATCCGCGATCGGCCAGAAAACTGCAATCGGTGCAACCATTGATACCCAGCAGGAAAATGCTGATATGTTGACAAGCTGCTCCACACATAAGCAATAGAAAATTAATATAAAATATATTTATACATAAGAGTAATAAGTAAATTAAATAAATACAGGAGCTTCTTCTAAATCACTAATTCCTTAGTACTCATAAAAGTGCTACTTCCACTGGCAGATTCTTTCCCATGTTTAAAGTGAAACAAAATCTGCTTCTCAAATCAAGCTTTAATATCTGGCTGAAAAGTTACTGGTTAGTTAATGTACTGAGAAATTGGACAAAAATACTTGGTAAAATCTGTGTTTTTGCAGTGCAAAAAAGACAAAGCAAATACGATATAAAAATCACACATCTGCAATAAAAGTAGAAATACATGATATAAAGTACACTCCTAATGTCTGGAAGTTTTTAACCCATGTTGCATGTTTGTTGATATATGAATATATAAAAAACTTCTCTTTTTTTATTGTTTTAAATAAAATGTTTCCGAAAACATGAACAACTGTTGTAGAAAATGCAGCCAAAAATACAAAAGGACCTTTTTCTTTTATTAAAATGAACAAGACTTGCACCAAAATAAAAAAAGAACAAAGATTCAGTGCAAACAAAACGCAGCTAACACTGGAGGTCAATACAGTCAGTAGAAGGTGAGTTCAGAGTCGTGTAAAATGCCTCAACCCGTCACCTTTTGCTTGTCTTTGTGGGATTATTTATGAAACATTTACATGCTTGTCTGTTTTTTTATATTTATTACAGTGATTGATGTTTTGTATTATAGAGTAGCATCTTTTTTCTGTTCAGCTGTACTAAAATGTGTGCGAGAGGAATTTGTGTCTGCTGCTGGAGGCTGTTCATGTAAAGGATCAAGATCTGCTGTATCGGAAACTGAAAGTAAAGTCACCATCGTCTGGAGAGGGTTACGCTTTCAACATGTCAATAAAGGATATTTTATATATGCACACAGAGTGGGAACGTTTTCTGTTTCTAAGTGTCAAAACGTTTAAAGTCAAACATAAATGATTGGTGGAGTTTGGCTCTCAAACTTCTGCTGAAATAATTAAGTGTGGATGTCATTCAAGACGCTGCGTGGTTCAGAGCTGTCAAATAAAATGCAATTAGACCGAATGACTGACGTTCAAGTCAAGAAATGGACACAAAGCGCTGAAGGAAAATTATTAGAAGGATGGAAATAAATGAAAACTGCTCATAATTAGTGTTTTCACAGAGCTTTCTAGGTCTCCCATAATATAATACTGATAAACTACCAAAATTCAGATAAATCTCAATCAATTAAAACACAAAGAAAAAGTTAATTTACTTTGATATTTTTGATTTCCAACACTAAAAATCACATTTTGAGTCATTACTTTGATTTACTTCAAGCATTTATTTTTGGCATTTTGATTATTTTCTCAATGAAAACTTATAAAAAAACACATTTTACATTAGACCAAATAAACTAATATTTTCAACATGTAAATGTTCACCTGAAAAAAAAAATTTCCCCCCTTACAAATTTCCACCATTTATTTTATTTTATTTGTCACGTGTCAGATTAACAGACAAACACAATAAAAGTAACTAGATGAAGTGGTTTTAATGCGATAATTTTATTATATTATTATTTCAACTATTTAAAAAACCTGAAGCTAACAACTGGTTTTGAAGGAACCGGTTTTGGCCTGTTCTTCTTTGCAGGATAGTTTTATTTTAACTACATTGGAGCAACTTTCAAGCATCCACAGCCTGCTTACAGTCCTGCTGCAGCAGGTCTGGACTTCCACTAGGAAAAGGTGCTAAAGCATCAGTCTTTGTCTAATAAATCTATGTAATGTGTTTCACTTGCTGAAATAAATCAACTTTTCAGTAATATTAACATTTATTGAATGAGGGAGACTTAGAAATGACAAAAGGAGCAGAAGAGCTAATTATGGGTGAGTGGCTGCAGCTGGGGGAGGAACATTTAAGAGAAATGATGAGGAGCTGCCACTGTCGTGTTTGACTGTGGGATGGCGTTCTTTTCTGAAATGATGTTTTCCCTTGTTTTCCTTTTTGCTCCTCCTTTTTCTTATTGTGTCATGAACTCTGACCTCAAAAGTGACACTTGTAGCTCTTTTGATGTTGTTCTGGAATGTGTTGTGACTTTCTGGATGAGTTACCAATAAGTTTTTTGAGAAATCTTGGAAAACTGCAGATCCAGGGAAGGTTCACCAATGCAAAGTGTTTCGCCTGGTGCAGCTCAGAGTTCTGTTTGTTCAGCACATTTTGAGGATTTTAGATCCCTCGTATCGCTGCTGTGCAGATGATATTCAGCTGTTTTAGGTCTCTAAACTGAATGTCTTTGAGTAAAAAGTGGCAAAAAGAGTTCTCCCCTAAATGAACATTAAAGGGAAATAATGTCAATGTCCTCCTTTGTCTACTGTTCAAGCATTTCTTTAGGTTGGTGCATAATAGCATTTTCAGATCTTTTAGCCTCAGACCGGTTCTAACTGGGTTATTCCTGGATTATGCAGGTCAGACAGTGACTGGTCCTGAAATTGGCCCAAGACAGTCGCCGTATGTCCATCAATGTTTTTCTATGCACATATTGAAGTATCACATTAGAAAAGGCTAAAGAATTGGAATAATTTCTTCAATTTAGCTAAAAACTCTTTATTCTTGTTTGAGACAGTTTTGAGATGGAAACACATTTGCCAACTAAGTTCTGACATATCAAACGTCCCCATGTTTAGGTGGGTCTGTGGGTCACCAGAGGCACAAAGCACTGAAAATGTTAAAGTCCATACCTCTGTTGGAGGAAAGGACTTTCTCCATTTTTCTGAGATGTTCGGTCCATGCCAAGTTGCAACCTTTACTTCCTGTTTGTTACAGTGTAGCGCCAACATCTGACAAGATTACACTTTGCATAGCCTGGTTGAGTCGCTCCAAACCAGGAGATGGAGACAACTTGTGTTTTCTTTTCTGCAACATTTTAAAGTTTGCTCCGTGTTGGATGAAAACATAGCTAATGCAGTCACAGTTACAGAGCTATGACACATATGCATTCAGCACTTGGGGAATTTGCAGGCCAATCAAACGCCTGCAGGAATCCCTTGGTAGCGATTGGGAAATCTTCTTCTCTTTTGGCTTTTCCCTTAAAGCTCATCATCTGTATTTAGCCCTAATTGGTACTTTTGGAAACTGAATCACTGGAATAGTTTACGTTTTTAATAGCATTCTGATTTGTTGCTATGCGCCTATATTGACAAAGAGTAATCCGCCTGCAGAGGTGGACTGGTTTAAATAGAGCTGCTGGAAGCATGACGACAGATGCTGAGAAGAGGACAGACAGAAAGGAAGGCCAGGCCTGTAAAAGGGTAGGGGGCGGTCTGAGGGCCAGGCCTGTCTGGAGAGACGCAGTCGGGGCCAGCGGAGAAACTGTGCAGAGCTGCACGGAGACGGCCACCTCCAGATGGCGGCTGTTTGATTGAACAGGAACGGGAAGCAGCTGCAGCCAACGTGGAACCCCCTCTCTGCACCCATGCTTGATTGGGACTCTGCAGGAGGGGGGAGCACTATTTGCATGAGAGGGATATTCTGGCCAACCAAATCTGGCCCGACCCGAATCCCAAATCTCACTTCCCCTTTTCGACCCTTTGCTGACTAAAATATCCTTTAAGAAGCAGACTCAACCGATTCCAGTTGTGGGCTCATCAGGATCCATATATACGATGCATTTCTGCGTTTACGGGACACTTCCCTGCATGTGATTAAACTGCAAACCCACTAGACTGAAATACAGAGTCTGCAGTAAAAATGTGTCTGCTTGTATCTTTCAGATATATTTCACATGGATGTCTATTTTAAGTGTAAGGAATTTTTTTCCCCTCCAAAAATATTTTCTATAGACCCTGGGAAATTAGAAGATCTGAAATTTACATAAGACAGAAACTGTTTTGTCCCTCCTATTATTGTAGCATTTTCAGACCACAAGACATTTTGATGAGCTGGATATTTTTAATTTGCCTCATTCATTGGAAGCTGTTTGCCACTTCTGATTTATAAAGCATTACATGCAACCACAGAAACCTCTGCATCTGTTTGGTGACGATGTTTAAAAATCCTTGAAATAAATTCAGATTTTTTGCAGAAACAAAATCTCACACTGCAATATTTTTAAAAACGTAAAATGAAGAAAAATAAAAGATTTATAAATCATTTTTAGTTGTCTCTTGTCAGACCTAGCAGTAAAGGATTGTTTCCGCTGCATATTTTTTTTCAGAACATGGAATCAGATCTATATAAAGGAGCATGTACTTTAGTAAATTGTAGTCTTATTATTTTCCAGAAGATTTCTCGTTTTGACTCAGTTGCTGCTGTTTGTAGACATGAATCATATCCAGTTCAGCTATAAATACAGACAAACCCACATATTCTTTGCAGTCAGATGTTCTGGAGCAACGCTGATGAAAAACAGAGATCAGGAGCCGATATAAACAAACATGATGAGAAGATTTCACTACCAAACAATACTTTACAAATTTAGCCCTGTTACGGTCCATTAAAATGTTGGATTTTAATATTATTCCTTGCTTAGAAATGCAATTATTTCAGTTTGTTTCAGAGGTTAAAAAGTAATGACATTAATGCTTATGATGGGGATGTAAGCAGTGCAGATTTCAGCCTTATCTTTTAGCTCAGTGACACAGTGGTTGGTGGTGGAAGAAACCAATGCAAGTAGGACAAAAATAATCCTGTTGTGATGAAGCAAATTGCTACAATTTGAGAACAATTGAAACAGATTAAAAATGATTGTAAATAAAATCTAAATAAATATAATTGTAAGTTAGATTGTAAGTCTTATATATATGTACTTCTGTCCACAGTCCACATTTTTAATGAAATTCCATCAATGATCCTGAAACACCGGAAAGTTGAATGGGTAAAATGACTCTGCTCCAAGAACAAACAGATTTAAAACAATAAATGTCTTTGTAATTGTGCTAATTTGTCTTTTTATTCAATAATCTAGCAGCAAAAAGGACTTTTAAACTGAAAATGTTGCTTATTTTATTGATAAATATGTTGATTATAAAGCAATTAATTAATTACAGGACCTGCAATTAACTTGATTAAAATGATTAATGACGTCCCACCACTAACACAAACACACACACACACATTTAAGATTCTTCCTGGAGATGTGCTGTGTAAGTTGTGAACAAACCGGCCCAGATGTTTGCACTACAGGCGCTCACCATACGGCACACTTTTCAGCTGATACTCACCGGACCCCATGGATCCCGTCAGCACCAGAGGAATTCTGTGCATCTGTCCCGGTCCAGCTGTGAGGAGTCCCCGTGTTCGGAGAAAGACCCCTGGGTGTGTGTGTGTGTGACTGATTTCACTGTTGGCTAATTCAACAAAGTTTCAATAGAGTGGCCAAGCACACAAGTCTGAAATATTTATCAGGGACTTGACAAAAAGATGAAAAATAAATGAAAGTCCTTTTTCATGGTCCTCCAGATTTTCAAAGATTTGCTCATTAATTCTGCATGAAAATGTCATTTAATTTGTGCACAGTCTGTAAAAGTCTGTTTACAGCTGAGCGCAAAAGTATTCAAACCTTGAGAACTTATCAGCTTGTATCATATTGTAATAAAAACTATTTCATGTTTCATGTTACAGAGCAACTTAAAAAGTGTAAAGTGAAAATTCTACTAGGACTGCTTTGTCTTTGTATTCAACCCCTTCACTCTGATGCCCCTAAAGAAATCCAGTGCAACTAATGGTCTTATGAAAATAAACATTTCCCTTCATAATTTAGTACTTTTTGTTTAAAGCTTTGTAAATAAAATTGATATTTGCTACTATATCAAAATTAATTGAATTAAAAACTTAGAATGGTGGAGAGGCTCAATATTTTTTATTGAGTTAATTGCAGGGTCTGTAATTATTTAATCACATATAAATCAAAAACTACATAGACAAAATAATCAACATTTTCAATTCAAAGCATAATTTTTCTGGTAAATTATTCAACAAATAAAACATATGAGCGCAAGAACAAATATTTTTATTGTTTTTAATTAGTTTTTTAATGTTTTCAAGCATCATTTTGGTTCAAAATGTTTCAGGAAGCCCCAATCGTTCATGGAACTTCTTTAGAAATGTGACTGCTGACATTAGTCTGTGCTGCTGCTACATGTTTAGCATTGAGATGCTGTTTTAGGTTTAGCTTCAGTGACACACCAATTCTTTTTAGCACAACTTGAACACAACAATAGTCTTATTCAGCATCCCATTCAATCGTTTTCAATCACAAATCAACCTCCTATGGACCAAGACAAGAGACTTTGTGGCCCATCTGTTGTGCGTCGGATTTACAGGTGTACCAGAAACGCAACCAGAACCTTGGTGGGTTTTTTTCTTTAAAAAGGCAATTAATTGCATTGAATATTTTAATGAATTAAATGTCATTAAGTAATTGAAATGAATTCAAACATCATCAATAAAACACATCAGAGCATTCAGGGAGATGTTTAGGACAGGATTAGGGTAAAAAGTAACATCCTGGCTGTGAGGAATCATCTTTCATCAGAGATGGGGAAGCTGGTCAGAGTTGAGTCAGGCTGCGTGAGGAAGACTGGGGTGGAGCTTCATCTTCCAGCAGGACAACCACCCTAAACATACAGCCAGAGATATGGAGAGGTTTAGACCAAAATAAATACATGTGTTAGAATGGTCTAGTCAAAGCCCAGAACTAAACTGAAATGAGAAATTGTGGAAAGATTTCAAAATCAACACTTCTGTTGATGTCTGTCAGATAAAACAATGACATTTGTGGCTGACAATGTGAAAATGTCCAGTGAGTGTTAAACATTTTATTATCCTGTAACCAAAACTTCCACAAAAAACTGCAAATATTGGAAATCAAGAGATTTTAACCAATCATCAAGTCTCTGGATGAGGATCTGAGCCGAAACAGGAACATGGATGTTTATGATCAGTCGAGCTGCAGAAGCAGTTTTTTTCTGTCGACTCCACGGCTGACTCTAACAGGAAGGGAGGAAAAGCACATGAAAACGTTTTTTATTATTCATGAAACTTAGGATTCTCTCAGTGTTGCTCAACTTCCGTAGATATTATTAACACATCCAGAGTCAGGAAGATTTCAGGACAGGGAGATGTGACACTGCCCTCTGTGGACCAGCAAGAAGAACCGAGTCGCTGAGCACAAGAAACTTTTTTTATTCTGAGTTATAAACTTTACACATGTGACATTTATATTTTTATATGACATTTTGAGCAAATATTCCCAACAACATTCATGCTTTTCAAAAACTAAATAAAAGGTGGAACATGCTTGGTGAAGCCAACAATGTGCTGAACATGAACTTCAAATCACATTACAATAGAAAACAGGCAGGAAAGAAGCTCAAGGTTTGAAAATAAAGGAGTTGAAAAACCTTCAGGAATTTCCTCCGAATACAGAACAGGAAAAAAACAAACGTCTGAGCAGAACTGGATTCAGCTTAAGGAACTATTTCTAGAAGCTGTTAGCTACAGTTTAACATCCAAAGACTTTCAGGTGGATTTGTTGTATTTCACAACCACAGATTTAAGCTTTTCCCCACTGATCCAATGCAGATATCTCCAAGCGCCGCCCTGCTGGTAAACTCAGGAATCATAAAACCACCATGAAGGCGCCAACTGGTAACTGTCCAGTTACTGGTGCCAATGTCTGCCAAAATGGAGTTTTTTTACTATAGTTAAAAACTGCTGAACTATGCATAAAATGAAGAGATGACAGTAAAATAAACATCCTGACTGCAATTAGCATTCAGTCCCTCCCCCACCTGTTGACAGAAGGAGAGAATTTTCTGTGCAAGAATTTCTTTTAACCACTGAATTTATTCTATATTTGTGTATCAAACTAGAAATAAATACATTTTCTTTTTTGTGTTATTAACATGAAATCAAAGGTCATGCCTTCCAGCACTCAAAAGATTTTTATTCGCTCTTTCCTAAAGGACCTCCTGGTCTCAAGCGGAGGCAGACGAGTTCACCGTCCGCATCCGAAGGTTTTGTTCCAGTCCTCGTACAGCTCCAGGTCTTTAGCCGACACGCTGGGCCGAACCGTCTTCAAGGCCTCCTGGAAGTCGGCGTAGAGAATTGGCCTCACCTGATCAGCACTGATGGTGGCGATGTCGCTGAGCTGGATGCTGCGTATGGGCCCCAAGGCGGCTTCCCGGCACAGCTGGGTCATGTCGGCGCCGGAGAAACCCTCCGTGGCCGCCACCACGCTCTCCAGCTCCTGTCCTCTGAGGTGGTTTCTTTCCCGCGCCATGAGGTTGGTCACGATCTGCCGCCGAGCGCCCGCTTCGGGCAAGGGGACATACAACCGCTTGGCCAGGCGGCGCCGTGCGGCCTCGTCGATCTCCTGGGGCCGGTTGGTGGCGCCGACCACCAGGATGCGATCATCGGCTGCCGTGGCAGCACCGTCCAGCTGAACCAGGAACTCTGTCTTTATCCTGCGGGACGAGTCGTGCTCCCCATCCGTCCTCTGGGACAGCAGGGAGTCGATCTCGTCGATGAAAATCACTGCCGGCTGGTGGCAGCGGGCGATGGCGAACAGCGCCCGGACCATTTTCTCTCCTTCGCCCACCCACTTGGATGTTAGTGACGAGGCGCTGATGCTAAAGAAGGTGGCGCCGGACTGGCAGGCGATGCATTTTCCGATTAGCGTTTTCCCTGTCCCCGGTGGCCCGAACAACAGGATGCCTTTGGGCGGCCCGCGGAGCCCGGTGAAGATGTCGGGACGCAGCATGGGCCACACCACAATCTCCTTTATGGTGGTCTTAGCAAACTCCAGGCCAGCGATGTCGTCCCAGGCAACAGGTGGGCCATGATCCATGATCTCACTCATGATCAGCTCCACTATCTTTGGCTCAAAGTTCTTCAGTCGCTCGTCCAGGATTTGAGGTTCTGGGTTGGAGTTTTTACTGCCATCTTCCTCCTCCGACCGGGGGATCGGTGATACAAACTTGGAGAACGCCCCTCGAGATCTGTTGGCCCCCAGAGACTTTTTCATGGCCGCCGCCGTCCCAGGCGGGTGACCTCTCTGGGGCTGGTAGGAGTGCTTCTTCTGCTGATCGACGATGAACTGCTCCCGGGCGGTTTTGAAGTTGCTCACAGCGCGGGGTTCGGTTGCCCCTGGACCTCCATGATGGCCGCCAACGCCTTCGCTTCTGTCTGGACTGTAAAGGTTCTTCCGTTTGGATGGGTTTGAGGAGGGAAAGAAGGAGGACTGATGGATTTGTGCGCCTCCTGAAGGACCAGATGAAGAAGAATGACCAAAGGCCGACTGAGGTCGTACTGCGGGTCGAGAGACAACGCTTGGATTAACGGAGATCCCATCTGATGTTCTCAGTCTCTCTGTTAGATTCTTTGTAACGTTGTTAACCTCCGAGCTGGACGGTGCTCGACTGGCTGTGGTAAACTGAACCAGAGCTGCGGCGGGATCCCCTCTGCTCTCGTGTCCCACAGGTATGTCAACATCTGCTGGTGCCACCAGGAAGCTTTCTCTTCCTGAACTCGCCTGAATCATCCTCTGCACCGAGGGAATCCGCAAAACGCTCTCCGCCGTTAACGACGACTCCCATTTGTCGCTGAGGTTCCTCTGACTGCGGGCCAGATGGAGAGCGCTCTCTGCATAGTTGTTGAGCCCCGTTTGGGGGTCATCCGAGTCCAGCACGGCGGCGTAGCGCTCCGAGTAGGTCCTGAGCAGACCGGCCGCGCCGGCCTGAGAAAGCTGGGAGCTTGCCCATGCATACTGAATGGAGAGGATGTGGGCCCGGTAGGCGTCGGCCTTCTGTTCAGGTGTGCAGCTGCCAGATGAAATGTCAAAGGACCTGTGCTGCCATTCCTCCAGGTGTGCGCCACTCATGCCTGGTCTGCTCCGGCCTGATGGAGGAGAGGGGACAAACATTATGAAAAATACATGACCTCCGTCTACGCCAAGCCCCGCTCCACTTCTGACGCAGAAAAATGCTCTTCTTCACAGTTTCTGATTAAAACACATAAGCAGGAGTCAGAGGAAAATACACATTTCAGTTCCTCCAGGATTTCACAAAAATCACTGATTTTGTGGTGCTACTTTGAAAATGTTCCCAAGGAATTTGTTTATTTTTTCCCTTCCAAAATATAGAAGAAAAACATGAGCAAAAATACAACAGATAGACAGACTGGACTGCACTGTGTAACTTTCATGTTAATTGTTATGAGACGGATAACTAGTTAAAAGATTTTCTGCCCAAAAACAACCAATCAGAAACAGGAGGAGGGTCTTTGCGCTGTCCATCACCCTCATGTACCTGCTGCTAAATGTGCTAACTGATGTTTTATAGTCACAGTTACCGGGTGTCGATAGCAGTCACAGTAAATCAAATTTCTTAATTAGGACACTTTTAGGGCCAGTAACATTATTTCTATTTAATAAATGCAAGAATCATATAATATTTACGATGTTTTCAGATGCCAGGAGGGAAACAGACGGTTTCAGGGTTTTGTTGCAAAGTGTGCTGACCAAAACCAAAAGACTTCGACAATATGCTGGCTGAAAAGCTGCTCAGGAAAGACGAAGCCAGATTACTGTATGGCTGAAACAATAGGAATAATCTAGATGAATAATCTAGATGAATTGGTTATTGAAATCATCCCACAAAATGAAGGTAAACTTTTAAATTATAATTAAATGTAAAACATTTTTTTATTTATCTGTTATTCTGACAATCAACAAAACCAAATAATTTTAGCATTTAACAACCAAACTTACCTAAAACAGGGAAACTTTAATCTTACTTATCAGACAGGAAGGAAATGTTTATGTTTTTGTACAGTGTATGTAAATATCTGACTTCAGCTGCTGAAATTATTGAAATATATCTTAATTTGTAGTGTTTGCAATACAAACACTACAAATATTGCATAGAACTGTACATAAAAATAAAATTTCTTAGATTCTATGTCCTTAAAAAAGCAAGAACAAAATCACAGTTTCAAATACATTTACAGCAGCTCCCAAAAGTATTCATACCTCTTCTTGAGCTTTTATACATCCTGTTACTTTCCAAACTTTGTTGGTATTTTAATGTACCAGACCAACACAAAGCAGCGTATATTAACACATGTAATGTCACCTGCATTTGTATTTATCCTCCTATGCGCTGATATTCTTAAATAAAATCTATTGCAGCAGGAATGTTCATAAATTAGTAAACTGATCAATCTCCACATAAATCCAGTTCTGTGAAAACTTCAGATGTTTGTTAGAGAACATCAACAAATAGAACAAGGAAGGAGAAAGTCAATGGTGAAAGAAAGTAACACAATGGAGATTTCTGATTTCCAGGAAACCTCTGAAAACTTTCAAAGAAAGTTCAGCCTGGAGATTCAAGACAACATTTCATATCGAAAACTTTCCCTAGTAATTAATTATGGGAATATCGTGGAATTAGGGGCAACTTAACCAGACCTATCATATTCAAATATAAACAAACATGTTTGGCACGGCAGACATCCATGTTTCCAAGCTAGCATGCAGAACTTTGTATACTTCCATGGAGTCCCAATAACATAGGATAGAGCTGCTGTGAAGTGAGAAAATGTGGACGTTATGCTAAACAGATATTTACTAACTTCCATAATTTCATGTCCTCCAGATGTGAACTGTTTACAGTTAAAACCTCCAACCCAAAGCACTTCCCAGCGCTGAGAATAACCGGAATCACTTACAGCCGGGACTGCCTTCCTGTTAGCTCTGACCAGGTTAAACAGCGAACTTTATCTCGCTAACAGCTACGATCACCGTTCCACTTTAAAACGCCATTATTTTACTCTTAATTCCCGCCACTTGGCTTCCTCTTCCGTGACACCACTTCCTGTCTCGTCCCAATTCTCTCTAAAGAGTCCTACATTGATACCTTTCAGCGTGGCTTTTAAATGAAAAAGCGACGTTATTAGGATAATCAGCGAAATATATAATACGTTCTCTGTTTAAACAATCGACCAATATTTTTGTTTGGGAAATAAAGTAGAGATAATTGAATTTAAAAAGTTTTCCCAACGAGAATGGAACGAGACCCAAAACTTTATACTTTGTCGTTCAGATATATTTAGAACTCAACAAATATCCTCTAAATTATGTTTATTGTTTAGTATAGAGAACTGTCTTCTACACAGAGAACATATTATTTATTTTAAAACTTTGTAATGAATGACAATGTTCCAGTTTGAACAAAGGTTTACGTCGCCATCTTGTGGCCTTAACGTGATAACCACAGAAGACTCGCCGCCATGTTGTGAGTGGCAACGTTGGGTTAGTGAGTGGCAACAGAAGTTGTGAAAACCTTTTTTTAAATATAGAATTAGCTAAAATACATATAAAAATCACCGTGCCTTATTTAACTAGTCTAATAGACTAATTTCTCTTTGATTTTGCTGCTAGCAGCTTTAATTTAAATATAGAATTAGCTACAATACAAAAAGGGTTCATATAAAAATCACCGTGCCTTATCTAGCTAGTCTAATAGGCTAATTTCTCTTTGATTTTGAGTCAATGGGTCACAGACATGGACGCTATTGAAGAAAAAACCTATTTTGTAAATAGAGGTCAGACAGACTAGAGACAGAGACACAAAGTTCCTGCTTAAAACTAGAAATTTAGGCATAAGTCAAGTTTTATCAGCCTGGCTTTATTTGCCCCTCAAAAGGCTCTGGGTTAGTTATTTGAAATAGGGATTTTTCAGTAAAGACAGAAATGTAATAAATATTGGCTGGCTAATAATTTGCTTCGCCAAAAAATGCATCTCCCTGGTAACTTGGAGAAATAAAGAGTTACTCCGTTTTCTCATCAATGTGCGAGAGTTTAAAGCGATACGCGTTCCCGCGACAGGGCATGCAATTCTCGGCATAACGCCTGCGTTAGTTTATTGCTTAGGTGCGTTGTGTTCTGGGAAGTGTAGTACTTTTTGTGAAAAGGATATACGCCGTGACCTTTACTGTGACTGAGTTTATAAAATGTTTTATTTCTTCATAAATATTTTTAAAATTCATCCACGGTTTATTTTATGCTACATTAAAATCATTTGCTATAAACTACGCTGGGTGTTCCTGATGTCTGAAACTACATTACCCAGAATGCTAGACTACTGTGTTTATACTGTTGATAGCGGATGCCTGAGATTCCAAAGAATAAAGCACACGCTGTAGAGGGGCAGTGTTGTGTATTGTTGAAATGGAAGCATAAAGTTAGTAGCCAGTTTGTATTTTGAGGTTCGTATTTACGTTTGCAGTTTTTGCCGACTCGCAGAGGAAGAGTTTACTGTTAGCATCTGAAGCGGTAGGAGACCGTTAGCTGCTTAGCTAAAGTAAAGACAGGATGTGAATGAATCCGGACGGGACCAGCCCCAGGACCCGAGCAGCACTGAGCCAGTCAGACAGACACACCCTTGTCTGGGAAGAGGAACGGAACCGTATTAGCTCAGCAGCATGCAGTAACTGCCCTTCATATCTCACGCCAGCATGTGTTAGCCTCTTGCTGCTGGATTCATCCAATTGGAAACCAGTTTGAGCGTTGTTAAAAGTGTGGACTTAAAATGACCGACTCATCAGCTCCATCATGGCTCGGACAGAGGTGATAATCCCCACCAGGCTGTCTGCTGCAGGTCCAGCCTCCACCCACGGCTAACCGGCACACACCCACCCAGACTTTGTAGGCTACTTGACGTGTTAGTGGTCAGCGTGGAATGATGAGCTCTCCCATGTACACCTTTGTTAGCCGCGATGATAACAGCACTATTTATGCAGAAGTGTCTAAAATCCTGCTGTCCACCGGACACTGGAAGAGGCTGAAAAGAGACAATCCCAGATTCAACCTCATGCTCGGTGAGCGGAACCGGCTGCCATTTGGACGCCTTGGTGAGTGATGTGCTACATTTGGTGTCAACCCACTCAGAATCAGACTGCTGGGACTTTTTCATGTCTTCATTCTGTAGAGAAAAAAAAAACGTTTTGTTCCGCAGTTTAGCCCAAAAGTTCTCAAATTCTAATTGTGTTACTCAATTATATTCATTACACACAATGATTCATTTCAAGCATTAATTAATGTTAATTATGATGATTAAAGTTTGTGTCAGTTTCCCACTAAGGATTGCCAATGTATTATTTAAAATTCAGAAAAGTAATACCCTGTACAGTAATTTGAAGGAGTGCTAACTTGACAGTTCCCAGAGACACTACTGAGTCAATGGAAAGTTGAGTGGAAGGAAAAAAGCGTGGCTTGCTTTAGCTTCAAGAGAAATCCCACATAGACTGTCACATATGAACAGAGACGATGTCCGCAACATCACAGGAAGTTTTAAATTTATATCTGATTGGTGGAAAAACAGAAACCAGATTGCTTAAGAGTTTATCTTTCTGTGTGTAATAAACTGAATATTATGAGTTTCACTTTTAGAACTGAAACAAACATGCCTAATTTGCTTTTTTTTTTTTTTTTTTTACAACATTTCAAGAGTTTGATTATAATTTATATGACAGTTGGTGGGAAATGCAGCTTGTGTGAAGTGAAAGCAAGCTGTTTGTTCATTTCTGCAATTAATACTTGATTTTAAACACAGGACAACCATATTGGATTTTGAGGTTTCTGTCAAACATCTTCCTATTTTTGATTTCAACTTCAGAATGACTCAAGTGTCTCTGGAACATGTTGAAGTGTCCTCATGTTGACGTTTCAGGCCATGAACCAGGACTGGTGCAGCTGGTGAATTACTACAGAGGAGCAGACAAGCTGTGCAGGAAGGCGTCGCTGGTCAAGTGAGTCTCTGTCTTCCTCTCAGACACATTTGTTTCTGTTGTCTCGTCTGAAAGCTGATCAGCCAGAGGGAATAAAATAGCTGACTGCTCTCCTTCTGGGCCATTAGGCTAATAAAGACCAGCCCAGAGCTGTCAGACTCCAGCAACTGGTTCCCAGAGTCCTACATCATCTACCCCACCAACCTCAACACCCCCGTTGCCCCAGCGACCAACGGCATCAGCCACCTGAAGAGCAACCCGAAGACGGACGAGCGGGAAGTCTTCCTGGCCTCCTACCATGCTAAGAAGGAGAGCGGAGAGGGAACTGTGTGGATCGCCAAGTCTTCTGCTGGAGCTAAAGGCACAGACTGGTTTCTGATTCGGCTATTGGTTTATTTTTGTGAATGGCTTTTGAGTTGATGCTAAAAGAGATGTTTGTGTGTTTGTCCATCCATCTATTTATCTTTTCATTCGATCTTTCATCTTTTCATCCATCCATCTGTGGCTCCTTAGCATTTATAGCCACCATTGAAAGAACCTAGAACTTTGCCTGCATGTATTGTGCTGATAGAAACCTAAGCTAACCTTTCTGCTGCGCCAGGTGCTGGTATCCTGATCTCACATGATGCCAATCAGCTGCTGGACTATATTGACAATCAGGGACAGGTTCATGTTATCCAGAAGTACCTGGAGAAACCTTGCTGCTGGAGCCGGGTCATCGGAAGTTTGACATCAGGCAGGTGTTTCAGCCACGCTGCGCCTCTGGAGAATCTGCCTCGGATGCCTGACTCACACCTGCTATGTCACTGACAGGAGCTGGGTTCTGGTGGACCATCAGTATAACATCTATCTGTACCGGGAGGGCGTGCTGCGGACCTCGTCGGAGCCCTACAACAGTGCAGACCTGCAGGACATGACCAGCCACCTGACCAATCACTGCATCCAGAAGGAGCACTCCCAGAACTACGGCCGCTATGAGGAGGGCAACGAGATGTTCTTCGACGAGTTCAGGCTGTACCTGCTCAACACTCACAACGTCACCCTGGAGACGACCATATTACCTCAGATCAAACACGTCATCAAGTGAGTTGATGTCTGTTTCAGCAATGGTTCAGTCTGCTGGAAAATGTGGAGCAGATGTAGAGTGGAAAGGAGTTAGTGTAGGTGGTCATAAGGATGGATATCAAGAAACCTGACAGTAGTTTCAGTCTGATTGGGACCAACCTTTCGACATTTGTTACATTTTCAGCTGGTGTGATTCTATTTCTGCTCTACTGTGTCAAACAATCTAAACCTTTTGAAAAACCTTTTCCACTCGCTGCCTGTGGTGGCGCTGCACCGAGAACCAACACAAATACCTCTGAAGTGCAACTTTCACAAAATGAAAACAAAACTTGAATAGTGTCAGATGTTAGCGGTTGTAGGACTTTTCTTTTGTTTTTGGTCAAATGCAGAGTTATTTCTCCCACTAGTGCTAAACTAGTATGTTTGTTCTGGTTGTATTTACCCAAAATGCCCTGTGCTTTAGTCCACTTCCTGTTTTTGGAACGGACTCCTATCTGCTTGACGTATGCATTCAAACTCCGCCAGAGTTCACTTCAGCTGAACTGAGACCGAGGTTTGTAGGCAAACAAGAGTTCACTTTTTTGGTGGATGGCGCATTCACGAACCAAACTGTTGGTTCCCCAAACGAACCAAACCGTTCTAGGAAAACAAACAACTAAGCAGAGCAGGTGTGAATGCACACCGAATCACTCTGACTCCCGATCAGGAGGGAAACTCTGACATCATTCCGCTCATCATTCCGTTCCCAGGCTAAAACAATGACCTGCAGCAAGTTCTGCTTCTGCCCAGGACCTTCCTGTTCTGATGGATATTATACTGATCATGAAAATACTAATTCAGTGAATCTCACTCGAAAAAAACAACAAATTAACAATTTAATGTTTACAGATGGTTGGTTATTAGGACTAGCTAGTTTGAAGAGAACGTAGAAAAAGAGAGGCACCAAAATCAAGTCCTTTATCTAAACAACTGAACAATAACTAATTAGTTGGAAGCACAGAGTTGATAGGATATAAAAGCTTCTATTTTAAAGTTGAAAGCGTTTCACATCCTGCTAGCTTGAGGTAAGTAGCGAACGTAGAGAGCAAGGGTTTGTCTGGATAGCAGGAAATGGACAGCAGCCTCCTGTCTCAGTCTGGTGGTTATTATACGCTGAGACTTTGGTGTTGTTTCAGGAGCTGCCTGTCGTGCATCGAGGCGGCCATAAGCACGAAGCACCTGTCCTACCAGAGCTTCCAGCTCTTTGGCTTTGACTTCATGGTCGATGAAAACTTCAAAGTGTGGCTCATCGAGATCAACGGCGCTCCAGCCTGCGCTCAGTCAGTAACGCTCTTCACAAATCACAGTTTTATTTGTTTCAGATCATATTTTAATGGTTTTCTGCCCCTCGTTCAGGAAACTCTACCCAGAATTATGTCAAGGCATCATCGACGTGGCGATCTCCAGCGTCTTCACGCTCAACAGCGACTCGTCGTCCGCTTCGTCGTCGCCTTACTCCTCCTCCCCGTCTTCTCTTTTCACCTCCACCTCCTGCTCCTCCCCGAAGCTGAGGGGCCCTCTGCACGTGGGCCCTTTCACCCGCCTCTAGGGGCCCCCGGCCAAACCTCACCCAGCAGGAGAAGCACATGTGGAGACATTTGGCTTCTACAGTCGGTTAAATGACAAAGAAGACAGTGGGAGATGTTCACGCTGCAAAAACACAAAATCTTACCAAAGACTTTGGGTCTAGTTTCTAGTCCAAATATCTTGGTACACTTGAAATGAGACAAAAACTTAAACTTTTCAGCCAGCAAGATCCAGGAGCTTGTTTTCAGTCAATAAACCCTTAATATTGATGAACAGGTTCTACTGGCAGATTATTTAACTAATAACAGGAAATATTTGTTGCTATAAGTGAAATAATCTGCCAGCAGAACAATTTATTTCCATCAATATGAAGGAAGCTCCTATTTGTTGCTGAAAAGTTACTTTCAAGTTAATTTTGTCTTATTTCAAG
Organism: Phalloptychus januarius; assembly: GCA_902982915.1. Classification (NCBI taxonomy): domain Eukaryota; kingdom Metazoa; phylum Chordata; class Actinopteri; order Cyprinodontiformes; family Poeciliidae; genus Phalloptychus; species Phalloptychus januarius. The sequence continues at coordinate 1,780,088 of CADWAE010000242.1, read as the reverse complement.
TATTCTATGATATCTGCACTAGAAATTAGACCAAAAACGTCTAATTGGTAAGATTTTATTTTTGCAGTGCATCAAACACTGTGAAGGTTTCTGACCCTTTTTTCCTCCATCGTTCCCTGGATGGATGGATGAATGAATAGGTGGAGGTGTGAAGGAAGTTGGGATGCTCCAGATGAGTCTTACCGTGCCTTACATTTCCAGCCACTCTCCCTGAAACAGACGCTAAACGTGGCTTTACTATTGGCTCATACTTGTCCTGTTGCTACACATGATCAATGCCCACAACACAACGACCAGATTATGTGATGTGTCGTTCCAGTTGTCTCTTTTTACCATGCAAAAGACCGGTTCTGCTCATAATTATGGTTTAAGATCTTCTTGAAGTGTAGCATTTATGAGCAACAGGAGTGATAAGACACTACATATTTATGTTGAGAAGCAGCTGGGAGGAAAAACAGCTGCTCCTCATTCATCATGTTTTCTCATTTTTAAGTTCCTTACTGTGGCGGTTCTATCATGAGTTTCACCAATGATGGTTTTTAATATAGAAATAATGTTGAAAGTTCCCTGAGATACCATTTCTGAGACCAACACCGACTGGCCCTCATAGAGAAACGTGTTGCTCACCCAGATTCTGGCAGATGGAGAAGTTGGAATACCGAGATCCAATTCTACTTGAAAGCAGCCAATCCAATCCAATCACCATTTATTTTCCTGAGCCCTGATTGGCTGTACCTCCAGATAAGGAACACTGTAGATGTTAGCTAGTGCTAACAGAGTTTCACTGTGCTAACGAACGTATTTCAAGATATATTTGGGGATTGAACTATTAAAATGAGCAGTTTTTAGCTCTCAGGTATTCTCAGATTTTAGCGACTAGAGTGCGGCTGTGACGTCACGAATCCTGGGAGTTTACAATATTGGAGCGATGCTCGCTTGGTGCCGTGCATCTGAGGTGATATCTGGACATGAACATTACGAATACCTGCCTTTCTGTGTTTTTTCAAATGAGTAGTCTTGCCATCCCTAGTAAGTTAGCACCCTGGGTGGCAGCCCATTTCAACAGTATCAAGATCCACATCTGCAGCCCTGAAAGACCTTTTGTATCCCAGTCTTCAGGGGGTTAAAAGAGGAGAGGAACACATCATGAAGGAGAAAAATCTACTATTAGAGTGTTGTCAACAAAAATAATTAGATTTTTTTTGTTTTGTTTAGTTTTTAAAGAGCATGTTTGTAGAAAAGCATGTAGCATTTCAGCTCCAGACAGAAACGTTTTTTTGTTTTGTGTTTTCATGTTTCTGGTGCAGTTAGATGATGCATCCTCCTGAAAGCAACGTGCTGGTTTTGTTTTCAAGCATTTGGACATGAAATAGAGTAGGAGGTGGAGAATGTCAATTATTATTTAAAACATTTAATGACCCTCTGAAATCAGGTTAGCTGAGGTCAGCATTTTTATTTTAGCTAAATGTCTGTGATCAGTAGTCAGATGCTTGTGAGTTGCTGTTTTTTTTTGTTGTTAAATTTAATTTCAGCTACAAAATGAGTAATTTTTGCATGTTTTGTCTCATTTTCTTGGTTTAGTTTGGGTCAAAGATGTCCTGTTTCCTTCAGATACAAAGGAAAACTGTTTCTGTAAAGGGCATTTGTCAGGATTTTGTAACTTTTACTTTTCCAATGAGCTCATAGTTTAATTAATTTTGATGTCTGAAAGTTTGAAAAAATTGTAAAAAATAAAACAAAGGAGAAAGCAGTTTGCGTTGCAAATGAGGAAGTTAGAACAAAATGGAAGAATGTGGAAAAAATTAAGATTGTTATGGAGATTTGTTGGGTTGTGGGAAAGCCATCTTAGAGCAATAGTTTAGAGAAATACAATCCCAGTAAACTACACATTCACTTAGCTCAGACACAAAGGAAAGAAAAAGATTATGCAGCTCAAAGAATCATTCAATGTTTCTCATTCATTTTTAAAACCAATAAAATAAAGGAAGGATTGATTTATTTAGTTTCTTTGTAGGGTCTCTGGCTCTAAAATCAGGTGATATTTGCCTTTTGTACTCACTGTGTTTTTTATATCCATATAGTGACTGGGAAAATCCCAGAAATGGGATGTGATGGGAGCAGGAAGCGTGAGAGAGAAGGGGGCCTTTTGTGGAAATATTAAGGAAAACCTTAAAAAGCACAATACATTTAAGATCTGCTGTTGTTGTATCAACCTCCCAGACCCCTCAGGTTCTGGTTCTGCTCTGCATCCAGAACCAAACGAGGAGAAGCTGCATTCAGCTCCACAAATCCAGAACAAACCTCCACAAAACATTCACAACAGCTGAAACACTGAGCTCCTTTAAATCGAGAATAAAAACTCACCTGGATAAAGTTGCTTTTAAACATAATAAATGATAAACTGACCAACATTTTGATAAGTAATGTTTACTGGTTTTCTAATATTTTGACTGTTTTCTATGACTTTGTATTTTTATGATGTAAAGCTCTTTGAACTGTGAATCAAATTTTTTGGAATCAAAAAAACTTGATTGATCCATTGATTATATTGACAGAACTGATTGAGTTTATCAGGAGAAATTGTGATTTAAGCAAAGCACACTTGTCCCTAAAAAGAAATTCAACACCTGCTTTGGTTCAGGATTTGTGATTTTTAAAATATGAGTGGATATCAAAAAGCTAATCCTCATTAAAATTTCAAACAACAAAGTGAAAATATTGTTGAACATAGTTTAGATTTTTTGCTTTATGCTAAAAAAACTACTACAATTTTCTTCTTTGTAATACTTACAGACATAAATAGATTTTTTTTACCGTTGAAAGCTGGCAGGGCCCGTCTAGATGATTTCTCTCCTCTGGTGTTTGAAGGTTTGCTCTCTGCATTGACAGTCTGCAGAATTGCTGATAATCAGATGCACATTGGGTTTCACATTTGAATATTTTATGTTCCTACCTTCAGTGGACTTGTCAGTTCCACAATTACTGCCTAGATTAAATCTTTCCAAAATAGGACGAAGTTTCACATATATGCAAATATATTTCCTGGTGTATTTGTGTGTAAATTCTAACACATTATACTTTTGTTTTGTATGGAAAGCAAAAGTATATTTACATTATAAAGTATGCTTTTACAATATACTTTTAAGCAATATACAAGTATATTCTACAAACATTAATCCTCTCTTTCACCAGAGACACATTTAGTCCATGCCTTGCTGTAAAACTCTGCATATCTGCAGCTGTCACAGGAAACTCCTTCTGATTGGAAGAGGAATGAAGGATAAACAACATTTTCCACAGTGAAGGCTTCACCATCCATCAGGACAGGAAGCAGACCTGAAACAGAGACAAGCTGAAACAGAATGAGAGCAACAGTTTAAATGAACCAAATGAAGCTGATCTTCAGTGAAGTAGAATAAACCAAAGTGAATTAAAGTATAGCAGAGGAGATTTCTTCTGAGAAAATGAGGAGGATGGATGTGTGATCAGGAAAGGGGGAACAGGAAGCTCTGGGGAGCAGATGGAGAATTTGATGAAATCATTGTTGTGGGTCGTTCTTACTGTGGAGACATGATGCAGATTAACCAGGGAGAGGTGGGAGTAATCTGGCAGGTGAGTCTGCAGCACTGGTAGAACTGGTATGATCATGGATCTCCAGGTGAGGATCCAGGGAGTTGAGGCAGCCGTGTGGTGGAGGTTTTGGAGGGCAGACAGGTTTCACAGCAGCACAGGCAGCAGGACAGAACCAGCCATGAGGGACTGTCCAGGAACAACAGAGTTCATGAGGAAATGAGCAGCTTAAAATGAGCTTAAAACCTGAGGCAGTAACCTGCATGAGAAATCAAGGAGACGAAAAGGCAGCAGTACTAGGAGACACAAGGAACTACTCAGAGCTTTACGCTGCAGGTCAACACTCAGGTGGTGAAGGACAGGCCAACCTTAAATTCCTCTCCTGATGACGAAGGGTGAGCTGCAGGTGTGCTGGACTGCACCTGCAGGGAGTCAGGAGTCAGAGCTGCTGCTACCTGGCGCCCTCATGAGGAGAACCACACAAACTGCAACAAAGAGGTTACCAAGACATACACTCTCACCTCCTTATTGTAACATTCAAAGGTTAACTTTGCCAGTTGTCTCAAGTGAAAACATGCTCCGTTCTTTGAAGAAGAAATTTTATGGCACAGTATCTGTAAACAGAAATGATGATAAACGTGCAAATCATTTATAACTGTTGCTTAAGCATAATCAGTAAGTCCTAACATTTACCATCAGAGTCTGACACCAAAGTATTCTGGTAAAAATGGACAAATTCCTCCATCATAATACAAAGAGTCCTTAAAGTTTTTGTCTTTATATCTATATTCCCCTCTCCAATCTGAGAAAGCCTTTCTGGTTTTACGGTTCTGCTGCTTTAATTAAATGTCAAACTAAATATGTTTAAGTTGTGAACATTTTAAGTTAAGTGGATGAATTGGCAACACATGCAATTATCTATTAAACGTTTTTCTATAACAACAGCAGTCTCAGAAGCACAGTAAAACATATAATTACCATAATAACATTAAAATAATAGTAGTACTTGAATATTAAAATTAATTAGTATTATTTTAATGCAAGTTAATAAAAAAGACCAAAACAGACAAATAAGAAAATAAAATTACAGAAGAACTTATTGGTTTCTACAGATGAGGCTCCAGGATGAACTCAGCCTGGTCTGGACCTGGTCTGGACCAGGACAGCTGCACAGGAACCATCACCATGGTAACTCATAGTGAATCTACTGCTTTGTGAAACAAAGACATAATTCAGCCAGAATATCTGGAAACTTCTGGCTTAATCTGTTATCATGGTTCTATGAAACAATCATCAGAATGTGAAAAAAATACATGGAAGAATTCAATTAATTATATCAGTTAATAGGAATTACAATAATGTAGCAATTCCTATTCTTGAAAGTCATCATAAATATTGAGGCTCTTTTGCATCATAAGAGCCTCAATTAAAATCTAAACAGTCTCAGTATTTGTTGCAGACCTTCTTTCATGATCTGTGCTGCTCGTCTCCTGATTGTTATATATTTTACAAGAACACAGTGAAGCCAGAAACTTATCCAGGACGCTTTTCCGAATTAAAACATACACAATTGTGTCAGCAAGAGGACTAAGACAACCAAAAGCATAACCCACAACGTAGGAAATACAGGAGAATTCCCCTTTCAGTGCTTCAATGTCATACAGGAGCAAAATGATGATGGGCAGATAAAGCAAAGTGTAATTAATCAGCACCACAACCTGAATGGCTGCGATTCGTCGTTTTTCATCTGCTGGGACACTGAGAGCTGCAGAGAGAGATGTGATAGTCCCAACCAGGAAGAAGATGAACAAGGGAAAAGGCAGGAGGAGAAAAACTATGAAGAAGATGGCAGCCGTCTTCTTCTTCCTAATCCCATAGCTAAGTATTGGATAAAGAAGAGGAAGAATCCAGACCACAATGCAGACCACCACTGATGTCTTGATGTTTCTCCTGAATCTGTACCACAGTGGCTTGGCAATGATCAGATACCTGCAATAACAGATAGAGATGTTTAGTCTTTACAGGTTATTAAGGGAAGGCTGATGTGATTAATGAGACAGAAGTAACCATGGAAACACACCTTTCACAGGAGATACACACCATGAATCCAACACTGGTCATTATACAAAAATATACTATTTCAAGACAGATGAACCTGACGTCACTATAGCTATTTAAATCTATTGGTATTCTGCAGCAGAGCTGAATGAGATCAGAGACAAGGAGGTTGATGACATAAACTGGAGCTTCCTGACCCTTTTTCACCTGAGAGAAACACAACAGAACAAAATATTAATGACATAAAAAGATTCTTGACATGCAGGATGTTTCACATATTTTAGTAATTTGTAAAGACAAGACAGACTTCAACCTGAGACAAGAGAGAATCACTGGTTAAGTAGCAGGCTGATAGTCAAATAGCTCATTCATTATAATTTCATAGGTTAAATTATACTGTGCTCACCTGGAAAAAAATTGCAATCAACACTATAAGAATTAGAGGAAGTCCAATGGCGATGCTGATCCAATTGATCCAGTTTAAGATGTTTGCAGCCAAAGGCTCTAAAATAATTGTACCCATTTTGCATTGGGTCTTGTTGAGGCTCAAGTTGCTGTGATTGAAACTGTTTTTCCATGATCTGTCATTAAAGTTCAACTCTTCCATCCTTCAGTTTTCAGCCAGAAATTTGATGACAGAGTATCTGTAAACAGAAATGATGATAAATGTGCAAATCATTTATAACTGTTGCTTAAGCATAATCAGTAGGTCCTAACATTTACCATCAGAGTCTGACATCAAAATATTCTGGTAAAAATTTACAAATTCCTCCATCATAATACAAAGAGTCCTTGAAGTTTTTTTTATCTACATTCCCCTCTCCAATCTGAGAAAGCCTTTCTGGTTTTCTGAAGTCCATTTTGTAGGCCGCCTCACCGCCACACACATTTTCTTCATATAACTGAAATTGAGATTTTGTGATGGCCACACTAAAACACTGACTTTGTTGTTGAAGTTACCACTTTGGCTCAATGCTCAGGGTTGCTAGATGCAGGTTCAGTATGAGGGAATCCTGACACAAAGCAAACGACTGTTTACTGTCGCTGTCCAGGAGGAGTGAATGCTGCAAGACGATGGCTTCATGCAATCTGCTGGGCTTCCTTAGAGATAAAGGGTTTGAAAATAATGACTACACCATTATCGTTAGAAAGTTAGACCAAATTGGGAGACATGAAGGCAGGACAATAAGGGACAAAGACACTACGATACTAAGCTTTGAGTAAAGCTTTGTTCACCTTTCACCCTCAGACACTTAACCTTCAATACAAAACAGGAAACATTTTAATGGTGCATCATTTTTAAATTATATGGAGTTCTTCTATAACTGACATAGAAAGTGACATCAAACATCATAAAGTTTTTGAGTGAGACCAATATAATATCTAATTATGGAAAAAAGAATCCAGGTCTAAAATTAAGTAGACAGTAATCAAATGTAAAAGATTATCCTCCAGTATATTATGAAAATGTTGTCAAAAGGAGAGAATACAAATCTAGAGATTGTGGGAGATAAAACATTTCCAAAAGCTTTGTGCTTTTAGACTAGTTACAATCTCACAGAGCTGCTAACCTGAGCAACAGAAAGTCTTTCATTCGTAATACTTTAGTTTTCTCTGGGAGATGTTGATGTACCAAATATATCCAAATAAACAGTTTTCATTCTTGCTGTTATTGAATGCGTAATGATGATTAGATAAATGATCATTTCTTATTTTTAGTAAATTAAAAAATACTGCATGCATAGAATAAATGTCATATTTTTTACCTTAGAGATGAATGATTAATCCTCGGTGACGTCTTCAGAGCTGCATCAGAAGTTTGTTCTCTGCATTCCCACAGTCTGTCCATATCAATACCAGACATTCAAATGTTTGACAAACAGAGATATTATCTGGACACACCTGCTTAGTGTTTTTCCCAAACAGACATTGATTATTGGTTGGTTAAGTTGCATGACTCTCTTGATCATCCTTCATTAAACTGATTTTTAATTTCATGATAAAATCAAAACTAACCATCATGTTAAAGGCAGCCCACCTTCCAAATGTCAGCATTGCTGTAGAATAAGGAGTTAATGATGTTAATGTCTGCATGATATAGTTTTGATAAATGCACACATATAGAAGCTCAGTGGATTCTGTAGCTTTGATGTGAACATATTTTGATCTCTATTTACACATTAAAACAACCTTTTAATGCTCACTAATGGCTATTTATAGAATGTTAAAAACTCTGTTGTCTCTGAAGTTGATTGGTTGGTTGCTCTTTAACTTGACATCTAGAAATGTTCTGCAGGACTGATAAACGTAACTCCCAATGCTTCTAGGATCTGATATGACCAAATGTGAAATGTGAATGATGTGAGACTTTTGCAAGGAATTATGATCCCCATTTAATTCTCTTTCATTCCTAAATGTTCTTTCCTAAGTGAGAAGTATAAACTCAGCTAAACTCTGAAGGTTTCCAGAGTTATTCCAGCATATTGTAGCTGTCAAGACAATACTGAAATAATTCTGTCTATATCCTTCTTCTTTTCATTTTCATTTGCATGATTCATTTCATTACATTAGGACAATACATGTATTTTGAGGAACACAGAACAAAAGTTGCTTCAGGCAGAACTGCATAACATCAGAACTCCATGTCACGCAAACAGAGAAGCCTGGTGGAGCCACAGGCATTGTGCTTTACATTAAAGTCCATCATGTAAATCATGTCAGCTAAAACAATGAACAGTCTGTGCATAAAGCGCAGGAAAAAATCCCCAAAGCCGATTATAGAGTGAGAGGAACTCCATTAGACTCCTGCTTTGGGTCGCAAACCATTCCCTGATGATGGTGGAGCGATGCAAACTGACATAGTGATTCTTCTGCCTCTTCCTCTGGTTTTCCTCCTAACTCCATCTCAGACTACCTCCCCTTCCTCTTCCCCTTCCTCTTCCTCTTCCTCTTCCTTTCTGTAGATCTTGTCAAGTGCTGTGATTAAAATCGTCTCTACATATTATATGTGTTGGTCAATGATCCAGTGATTATGGGTCTAAAGCAACTCTAAGCAGTTGTGACTTTAGTTGTGATTTAAAGGAACTCAGTGTTTCAGCTGTTTTACAGTTTTCTGGAAGTTTATTCTAGATTTCTGGTGCATAGAAGCTGCACATTTCCTAACCATTTCTCCTAACTTTAAAACATCATGTGTCATCCCATTTAAGGGACAACCTGTCATTTGCTCCAATGAACCACTTAAAACTTAAGAATGAACAGTGGAAGTCAATATTACAACATACTGACATCAGAATAATTTAATTTACTTTTTTTTGTTACACATCTTAATATTTACACAGGACAAACATGACAATATTAAATATTAGAACATTTTGCAGGCGGGTAAGTATCTGGATAAAACAGTGTACTAATGGTTTGGTGCATGCTCACATGTTTCATACTTATTTTAGCAGAGAAATGAAGCTCATCTGTCAGCATGAGGCCACTTTGTCTCAATGTTGCTCAACATGCAATCAGCATCAAACATCATGTGTGTATCACTGAAAGCATGGCTCCGTTTGGTGCGGTGCTGAATACTGAGACCCAGCAGTCTGCACAGGTAGCAGACATCAGACCCAGAGAAATGTGAACGCTCAGGCAGGTGAAGCCAACGGCTCGGACCTGCTCCAAAACATTCTTTAAGATGTAACAAAGCTTATAAGATGCATCCTGTCATCAGCCGCCCTCTAGATAGATGCACAACATATGTTTATGATGTAAATAAGAAAGTTTTAACTATTGTGTGACTTAATCTTTGCATACATTTAATTAAATGTCAAACTAAATATGTTTAAGTTGTGAACATTTTAAGTTAAGTGGATGAATTGGCAACACATGCAATTATCTATTAAACGTTTTTCTATAACAACAGCAGTCTCAGAAGCACAGTAAAACATATAATTACCATAATAACATTAAAATAATAGTAGTACTTGAATATTAAAATTAATTAGTATTATTTTAATGCAAGTTGATAAAAAAGACCAAAACAGACAAATAAGAAAATAAAATTACAGAAGAACTTATTGGTTTCTACAGATGAGGCTCCAGGATGAACTCAGCCTGGTCTGGACCTGGTCTGGACCAGGACAGCTGCACAGGAACCATCACCATGGTAACTCATAGTGAATCTACTGCTTTGTGAAACAAAGACATAATTCAGCCAGAATATCTTCTGTATCCTGTCACATCATGTTTATGTGCATGTTGTACTGCTGTTGTCCACTGGGGGCAATGTGAGTGAGTTCTTGTGTGTAAGCAGCGCAGTTGTATGAGAAGAGAATAAGTTGAGAAGCTAACCGTTAGCAATAAAGAAATCACAGCTATCTGACGAAAATAAGTTTATTAACATGAGTACTGAACAAGAAAACGCAACATCTTGAATCTCATAATAAAGTCGAAATTATGACTTTGAATCTCATAATTATGACTTTGAAAGTCGAAATTATGACTTCCTGTTGGTCTTTTTTTTCATGGCGGAAATGGGCTTCCATATGTCCCTGTCACAGGTCAGTATAAATGTTTTTCCTAAATATACATCAGTCCTTGGAGGATTGATGGATCGAATAACAGTTGAGTCGTGAGGTTCGTTTGGTGATTGTTGTGTGAGAGTCAGGCCTGTTCTGGGGCGGGATGGTGATGCTGGCGGACTGGTGTACGTGCGTGTGGGTTAGCATAGGAGCTAGCCGAAGCTGAGGGATTGCGGGGTTCTGTATAGTGTGTCAATACTGGTTAAAAATTATTTTTCTTAGTCTGACAACTGAATGACAGTTTTTAATGCGTGCAGCTTTGATTAAAAAGCCAAACATTCCTCGGGAATAATGAATCTGTTTGCAGAAGCTGGAAGCCATGGTGTTTAGAAACTTTAAGGTGTTTCTTTTTACCAGACCCTGACACTCATTCATTAACAGTTGAACTATTTAATTTTATTTTACTACCTTTTTCAGTTTTATTGGCTTTTTGTCTCTAAACCAACCTTATGTTGCTTGTGGCGAGCTAGCTGGCTAATTGCATGCTAAATAGCACTTGGATCAGTACTGCTGAAGCAAACAAAGATCCAATGTACTTTTTGCTACATTTTCAAAAGGTTTTACAAAGACATTGTAATTTGCCTGTCTGAAAGTCTGAATGTTAAGACATTCAGACTTTGTAAGAAAAAATCTTCTGGTTAACGGTGAAAGAAGCTCAACGTGTGTCTCATCTTTTCCATGCCACAGCATCACACGTTGAGGGAAGATGATTACCCTCAGCCATCCCAGTAACAAAACCTAAACAGTCTCAGTATTTGTTGCAGACCTGCTTTCATGATCTGTGCTGCTCGTCTCCTGATTGTTAGATATTTTACAAGAACACAGTGAAACCAGAAACTTATCCAAGATGCTTTTCCGTATGAACAAATACAAAGTTGTGTCTGCAAGAGGACTAAGACAACCACAAATTATTGCAACAGCAGCGAGAATGTGGTAGAATGGAATATTTAATTCCCTAATGAAAACCAAAAGACAAAAGATGATGGGCAGATAAAGCAGAGTGTAATTAATCAGCACCACAACCTGAATGGCTGCAATTCGACGTTTTTCATCTGCTGGGACACTGAGAGCTGCAGAGAGAGATGTGATAGTCCCAACCAGGAAGAAGATGAACAAGGGAAAAGGCAGGAGGAGAAAAACTGTCAAGATGACGAGAGCCATCTTACCATCTGGAGTCAGAAAAGCAAATAGCGGAAAGAAAAGAGGAAGAATCCAGACCACAATGCAGACCACCACAGATGTCTTGATGTTTCTCCTGAATCTGTACCACAGCGGCTTGGCAATGACCAGATACCTGCAATAACAGATAGAGATGTTTAGTCTTTACAGGTTATTAAGGGAAGGCTGATGTGATTAATGAGACAGAAGAGAAGTAACCATGGAAACACACCTTTCAAAAGACACACACATCATGAATCCAACACTAACAAACAGAGCATAACATGTGATGAGAAGGGGGATATATGCCGATAGAGCAGGACTAAGTAGAGGTATCATAATTCTGCAGCAGAGCTGAATGAGATCAGTGGCAAGGAGGTTGATGACATAAACTGGAGCACCTTGGTCCTTTTTCACCTGAGAGAAACACAACAGAGAAAAAATGAATGACACAATAATACTATTGACATGGAGAATGTTGCCTGTTCCACATATTCCAGTCATTTCTAAAGACAAGATGAAGTGAAACCTGAGATGAGAGAGGACCACAGTTTAAATGGCAGGCTGATAGTCAAATAACGCATCCATTCTGAATAAATAGGCTACAGATGTACTGTACTCACCTGGAAAAAAACTGCGATCATCACAATAAGAATTAAAGGAAGTCCAATGGCGATGGTGATCCAATTCATCCACATCAGGACATGTCCAACCAAAAATATGTCTCTGAAATCACTCTGGTTAAAATGAGTCTGGCTGAAGTTGAGGTTCAAGTTGCTGTAATTAAAACTGTTTTCCCATGATGGGTTGAAGTTCAACTCTTCCATCCTTCAGTGTTTCTGTAAGCAGAAATCCTGATGAATGCATAGATCATTGTAGTTTAATATAACTTGTAAATCCTAACATTTACCATCCAACCTGGGAAAACCAATCAAAGCTATTCAGTTGTTGCATATCTACTTCCACTAATGGCCATGTTTCACTGCAGGTCCTCTTCTGAACAAACATTTTATTGAGACGTTCTCCACTGAGGTTTCTATATTTACTGCAACTCAATAGAATGATTTATTTGTTGCATGAACGTTGATGCATCAGGTTTGGGGGTAAAGGTCATTTTTTAATTGAGAACCTCAGCAGGAAACACACAAAATGAAAGGATTCTTGTTTTGTACATTTTCATTTCTAATTTATTATTGTTGTAAGAAATTTCACTTTGCCATTAGAAGGAAACAGTTTTGATAATGTTCAATGATCTTTTAGGCCTCAGTTGAACCTGCGACGGCCACATGGACGACTAAAGGCTCCTAATGTGAGTTGTGCTTAACCTCTGCAGCACCACAGCAGGAACAGGATCTGTCCCTGATTAACAGAATGCTCTAAAAGTGGATCTGAAACAAGTTCAATGCCGTGTTCCTATTCTAAGACTGATGTCTCGACACAAACTCCATCAGGGTGAGATCCTGTCTGACGGTGGCGCAGCGGAAGAGCACGGCTCACATGAGGAGACCGTCGTCCGTCATGCGGTCGTTCAACTCCACCTGATGACCTCAGCTGCATGTCTTCTCTTTCAAATAAAGTTTCCTTCTTTATTTGAAGGAGACTAAGTGATTTCAGTAAAACTGACTTAAATTAGTCATTTTAAACAATGAATTCAGTTAAAAAAACTTTATAAATTGAGTTGGAGAATCATAATATGTTGAGTTGGATAAACTTAATTGAATTACTTGTTACCAATTGAAACATTTCAATTAAGTTGATTTAACTCATTTCTTTTTACAGTGTAAGTAAGTGAATCATATAAGAGCAATCAAGCATTAATTACCATCTAAATGTTTTGGTTCTGGATGATGAAATATGCTTTGCCTGGCATTGAAAAGGTTTGTTTCATGTCAAACTAATTAGGACGTTTACCAAACAGCAGAATCATTTGCTTTCTGAATCCTGTCTCCTAAACATCCTCATCACCACATCAGCAGCAGAAAACAAACTTTAAATGATAAACAATATAACTGGAAACAATAATCTAATGAAGTATAGTTTACCTTCTGCTTTGCCAGATTTCTCGGCTGCTTCCCAGTCGTGTCCAGAGATGTCAGCACTCAGTCAGCACTGAAGAGGAAACTGATGTTCTTTGATCAATCAAGCTTTTTTCTTTTCTTTTTTTCTGTAGCACTTAGAACTGTTGGTTAGAGGAAAGTTATTAATTTAAAGTGGATGTTAGCAGTTAATGCCCTGGCTTTAATGCTTTTGTAAAGAAACAAAGTTCATTGATTAGGAAATCTGATGAATAAACTGTCTGTAGTCATAATGTTTTCACCCATTCATTTCTATATCTTCATTATCATCTCTTAATTTTATTTAGAGATGCTGATTGATATAACAAAGGTGTGTGCAAGCAACAATTTCTATAAAATGTTTTGTTTTTGTTTGTTTCAGTATTTTTTCATGACGTTGGTGAAGAAAGAAGCTGGTCTCTTGTAGACGGAAGAGAGACTTCCACTTGGAAAATAGTATTCAATAAATAAAATAAAGAAATAACGTAATTACAATCGATTGGTTTATCAGCAAAGCTGCATTTACTGCCCTGCTGAAACCTCAGTCATGTCATCATTCATCAACCTCCATGATAACCTGGAACATCATTTAATATTTGACCTGTTCACAATTATAGCTCATCTTAAAGTTACATAATTGCAAAGTAGGGATTAATTTCAATAATTTATCTTCATCTTAGTTTTGAATTGCTGCCATATCTTGTTTATTTTACTGTAATGAACGTCTGCACTGTTAATAACAAGGATTCTCTACCATTATGCATAATAACTATGCATTATTTTAGATGACAAAATAATGCAAAAATAACATTTTATTGAATGACTAAAATACTACATAAACATTGGTGAATTGCATAAATATACTGCAGTCATAAAAATACAAAGACTTTTATTTGAAACCTCTTTTAAGTGAGCATTTTTTTCTATCAACACAAGGCCAATAGTTTACTGGTAACAGTCTTACTACTAATTCATCCTCGTTATGGTTGTACTGGCAACAAATCTCTAAAAACGTTAAAGTGAAACAGGACACTGCAGGTAGTTTTAACAGAGGACAGCAAAACACGTCTTACTGCATCGGAAGCAATTAATACAGAAAATGTGAAAATGGATGTTTAAATAAATGACTAGTAGGAATAAATACAATCCCACAAATGTTTTCTCAGACATTAAAGCAGATTATGTGGCATTAGCCACATTTAATTCTGTATCTGACAGCTAAAAGTGACATAAATGAAGGGGTTAATTTCCATTAATACCTGCTTCCTGTTTAAGATTAATCATTCCTCAGAATCAGACACAACAAATCCAGATTACTCTGAACGCACCTCTGAGTCACCTTACAGATCAAACAGTGTCCGTACTTGGACCAGTCGCGTTGTCATTTCCCATGCTGCATCTGCTGACCGTTTGACATTTTACAGAAACACAATGAAGCCAAAACTTTGTCCAGAAGGCTTTTTCGAATGAGCAAATACAAAATGGTGTCTGCAAGAGGACTTATGTAAATACAAAGAGAAACCACAGCCTGAAGAGTCACACTGACTTCTACCACGGACCAAATGATGATGGGCAAGAAAAGCATTGTGTAAATAAGCAGCACTGCAACCAGAATGGCTACAATTCGTCTTTTCTCATCTGCAGGAATGCTGTGAGCTGCAGACAGAGCTTTGATGGTTCCAAACAAGAAGAAGATGAACAAGGGGAAGGGCAGGAGGAAAATAAAGGCCAAGATGTATGCATATATCTGGATGTGTGGATTGAAAGTAATAGCTAGCAATAAAGGAAGAGGAAGGACCCAGACCACAATGCAGACCACAACAGACGTTCTGCTGCTTCTCCTGAATTTGTACCAAACTGCTTTGGCAATGACCAGATACCTGAAATAAAAGATCGACTTATTTAGCATTTGGAGGCAGGTGAAGAACAGACAACGGAAATATAGAAATATAAAATACAGAGAAACATAATCACCTTTCCACTGAGATACACATCATGAATCCCACACTGACTAATATTCCCCATACACAGAAGAAACCAGGGACGACATCATCCACAGACAAACACATAGGAATTCTGCTGCAGAGCTGAACGAGATCAGAAATGAGAAGGTTGATGATGTAGACTGGAGATCCCTGATCCTTTTTGAGCTGCAGGACAGAAAACAGGGAAAAGAGAAAGGAGAATGTTCATACCATGTGGGATGTTTCCTGTTCCACAAATACTGAGGGAGAAACAATGTTTAAAGGGAAAAGCAATATGTCAAATAACAATTTCTTTAAATTCCACGGTATTCACCTGCAAAAAAACTGCAGTTATGAGCACCAGAGTCAAAGGAAGTCCAACCCCAATGGTGATCAAATTGATCCAGTCTAAGAATCCACTGTAATCACCAGAGCTCTCATCAGTGGTGTTTCTCTCGCTGTCGTTGAACATCATGTTGCTGGAGTTGTAATGGTTTTCCCATGATGTCCAGTTGATGTGGAAAACTTTCATTCCTCAGAGTGGAAGCTGATCTTTGAAGGCAGAGAAACTACAAACAGAAACAGCAATGGTTTGATTTCATTTAAACTTTGTCCAGTTACAGTTTTTGCATGTAGGTGCAAATTTTGAATGGAATATAGAAACGTCCTCTATATTCTTACTGCAGGATGTTTAGCTTAGGTTGACCAGATTCGGTTTGGATGCTCATTAGATGTTGCTGTTACTATGGGTCAGTTTTCATCAACTGTTAACAGATTGCAGATATTTTTTAGCTACCATCCACATCAAAATTATGTGTCAGTTTCTCCATAGAAAGTAAATAGTTGCACAAACTATTTGCACATAGTTTCATAGTTTATAAGCAAACTATGAAACTCTGTTTTATATTTGTCAGCAATCAAATAGGTAATCAAATGGTTATGTATTTGATTTTTGATCAAATAGGTAACCATGGAAGTCCTTCCAGGTCATGTGCTTCAAGTTGTGTCAAGTGCAGATAATCTCCTTCAGTCATATGTTAGACATTAATCTTGAGGATCTGCATTTGCATGAGTCAAACCAAATGTTCACTGTGTGCAAGTGCAGCAGAAAATCCTCAGTATTGAACTGTTCTAAGAATTGGAAATCTTCATCACTCTTCATCGTCTCAATAAATGTCCTTCGACTGATGAAAGCACATTAAATTCCCATTTCAGTCAAGCACAAAACAAAAAGACATAAAACAATACATTTCAGCCTGTAACAGTATGAATCATTTGCTCTGAGGAGCTTGATTTCCATAATCAGAACAAGAAGAAAACAAACATAATGTGCAAGTTATTAGCAATAATAATCGAATAAAAGCATAACTTACATTTTGTTTGTCCAAATCTAGTTAGATTCATGCAGCCACACAGATGCTTTAACACGCTCTCACATTCATCTGTGGACAGGGAACTACAAAACAGATCAAATCCTGTTTTCTTTCTGTAGCATTGATTGATTTGCAGAAACTGAGCACTGTCGGGTAAATTATCTCTTATTATGTTGGTTTTATTGTTTTCCCAAGAAGCAGCCATTTCGGAGGAAATCTTATAATTCAGTAATGGCTCCTAGAGTCTAGAGTCTAATGGGTTGTGATGTAAGACTGAATAAAAACTAAGTGCTTAAAGATTATTGTGGGTTTTTATTGCAACATGGGAAACTTTGGCCATATGATGATGCTGACTGCTGCATACTGCACCAAAAATCACAGTCATCATGGATGCACCACAAACTGAAAAAATTAGCCAGCAGATATTTTCTGACTCTACTGAAAGCAGTGCATGACATGTCACACAGAAGTGGAGAGTTTGTAAAAGGTGTAAGACATGAAAACACCGTAACAGTCTTTGACTCACTGCAATTCACCAGTACTTGCCACGCTTCCCAGTTTGCGTTTCCTTCGGCTGTGCTCACTTGAGGAACAAAGCAGCCTGATAGATTTGACTGGCAGCCAATTAGAAAGATGAGTTTAACATTTGAATCAATTATTTTAGCGTATATTTTAAAATAAACTTTTAAAAATAGATCAGATTTTATGATAAGTATGTACAACTAAACATTTATTTTAAGATTTTTTTGTTATTATTTTCTGCATTGTCTTATCTTCGCAACTTTCTGAGGGTCCTCTACTGCCCCCTGCTGGCCTCAAGTTTGAAAGTCACTGGAGTTCTTCTATGATGAGGGGCTCGGGGGAATCCAAGCGTTACAAGTTATATATATATATTATATGATTGGATGGAAGATTAGAAAAGAAGTAGAATTAAAGCAAAGTTTGCAGGAGAAAAAAACAACACACAACCAGATTGATTTTATTGAACTTTGATTCTACTGTTGGGTCCAGCCGTTACTTTAGTAATTAACTGAAATGGTAACTTCATGAAATGTTACTTTTAAATTAAATTAATAACACAAGAATAAATTAAAATCTCCAGGAGGGGAAAGTGGGATGATCTCGGGTTCTCCTGACACGCCCACGACCCAAATTCTGATAGTTGTAGTTATTTTGTTTCTTTAGATATTCTTGTATTCTACAAATATCAAATATGCATTGATAAGAAAAAAATATTTTAATCCCAGTTAAACTTTTGCCCTCATAAAAAAGGACATAAATCCTGAAGGAGAATCAGGAAGCAAAGCATTGAAAGTTGCTGTTTGTGTTGTTGTCCAGGTGGAGGCGCTGTGTTGTGAGCAAATAGTGTTGACTGAGTTGTTGTTGTGCAGTAAATGTGTCTCTTGGAGCCGCTCGGTTGATGAGGCAGAGTGTTGATCAGTCAGTCAGGAGGAGCAGACGCAGTAAAAAGACTGAGTCTCGCTGTATTACTCAGGCTGCGCTACAGCGTCTATTCACAGGCGCGATCCCACTACTGAGCGGCACGGGGGCTTTGACCTGCTCCGTTCCCGACCTGGGCCGCTGCACCCCTCCTTAGACGACCTGGTGGTCCCGGGCTCCCCCAGGAGCACCATATCGATACCGAACTTAGTGCGGACACCCGATCGGCATAGTCCACTGCAGCTCAGAGCTCCTGAGCTCAAGCGATCCGCCAGCCTCAGCCTCCCGGTAGCTTGGATTACAGGCGCGCGCCACCGCACCCGGCGACGCTCTGCGCCGCTTTCACCGGATTTAGCTTTGATCCTGCTAATGACGTCACATCACATGAAATAATAGGCCTAATTACATTTTTTAAAACTGTTATGAAATGCATCTTCATTCTGATTAGTCAAGATTTGTATGACCAAAAAGATAAAGATTTGGCTTTGATGACCTTTATTTGCTCATTTCTTTCTTCCTTTACAAGCAACGTGGTTCCAACATGGAGCCATTGTCCACGGGATGTATTAACCTACCGTCCATCATTTCACATCAGTTCATACATGCTGATCTATAGGAATATCTCTTTATATGCTGTAATTTGTATCAGGAAAAGAAGCTTTGAGAAATTGGATCACTGAGCATCAACCCAGTTCTTCCACACTTTTTCCTTCCACTCAGCTTTCTCAAAATATTTTATAACCTTGGTTTATTCATTATCTGTAAGTCATGATGATTAAATTTACAAGACGAGATAAAAAGACGAGATAAGACAATTTATTTGTCTCTCATAAGAGAAATGTGTCCAGGAATATGGCTTAGTATATTTCAGTGATGAATCGGTATTTTCTCTTTCTGTTATGGGAAACAAAAATATTGAACTTTTTCAAGTTGGTTTACCATCAGCACTCGCTATGTGCACAGAGCTGTGATCATTGGGTATTTCAGCCCCACCAGGTTTGGTCAATGAACAATAAATCCGGTGAAAGCGGCGCAGAGCGTCGCCGGGTGCGGTGGCGCGCGCCTGTAATCCAAGCTACCGGGAGGCTGAGGCTGGCGGATCGCTTGAGCTCAGGAGCTCTGAGCTGCAGTGGACTATGCCGATCGGGTGTCCGCACTAAGTTCGGTATCGATATGGTGCTCCTGGGGGAGCCCGGGACCACCAGGTCGCCTAAGGAGGGGTGCAGCGGCCCAGGTCGGGAACGGAGCAGGTCAAAGCCCCCGTGCCGCTCAGTAGTGGGATCGCGCCTGTGAATAGACGCTGTAGCGCAGCCTGAGTAATACAGCGAGACTCAGTCTTTTTACTGCGTCTGCTCCTCCTGACTGACTGATCAACACTCTGCCTCATCAACCGAGCGGCTCCAAGAGACACATTTACTGCACAACAACAACTCAGTCAACACTATTTGCTCACAACACAGCGCCTCCACCTGGACAACAACACAAACAGCAACTTTCAATGCTTTGCTTCCTGATACTCCTTCAGGATTTATGTCCTTTTTAATGCGGGCAAAAGTTTAACTGGGATTAAAATATTTTTTTCTTCCCTCAAAGATCATGAAATGAAAAGACAGTAAAACAATCGTAATCTGTACGAAATACAAGAATATCTTAAGAAACAAAATACCTAATTAAAATGTTTCAATTATTCCACTGTTATTTGGATGGATAAATATTAAAATTTGTGTGAAGTTAACACGTTTCGCCTAAAGAAGAGTGAGCATTTTAAAGTGGTGCCTTAAAATCAGTTAACTATTGTGAAAAATACTTTTTGTCTCTCATTTTAGAAAGTAAATCTCATGTAAATGCATGTTACATTGAGGGCAATACTTTAAGCCTTTATTTCTTGTAATATTAATTATTATGACAACCCAAAATGCAATGTTTTAGAAAATTAGAGAATGACATAAGATGCATTTTTAAAAAGGATATTTTAAACAAAAATGTTAGGCTTCTGAAAAATATGTTCATTTCTGTGCATTTGTTACTAATTACAAGGAGTAAATGCTTGGAATATTTAAATTTATGGTGTATAATATTACATTTTCAACGTCATTCAAATTTTTTCCATCTATATTTGTTTATTCATGGTCAGATTTGGTTTTTCGCACCTTTAACGCGGTTGTTCATTGGACCGCCCTCCCTAAAATCCCATTGGCTGCCGCAGCCATAACTTTCGCTCCCATTGGTCGGCCGTATCGGGGTCATTTTAGTCCAGCTCTCAGCAGTGTCACAGGCAGGTCATAGTCTTTATCTGAGTGGAACTGAACCTGCACCAGAACCAACATGGCGGCCCGCCTTCTTCTCCGCACCTGCCCGCTGAGAGTCCTCCAGCTGAGGGGGGGCACCGCGGCGAGACCGCTGCAGCGAGCCATGGCCTCGGCTGGGGGTAAGGAAATGTATTTATAGCCGGGGAGTCACTACGCTCCCTGCGGGGAAAACTCCGCTGCGACTCGGACTCGCTCTGGGTGAATGTCCCATGCTGGAAACTGCGTCATTTTCAGCTTTTTAAAAATAAACTGCGCATTTTCTCTGCTCCGTGGAAGGCCATAAGCCATTTAATTGTCATCATGTTGTATTTCATGTGTTTAAATGAACGTGGCAACAGTTGGGACAGTAATGAAGGTCATTTGGACTTTGTGTTGCGGCCTTTGATAGACCCACCTCCTTGGCAGCTTTCCCTGGATTGCAGCCAGCTTCCCTGCTGATTGGAGGGAAGGTGTCCAGTGACAAAGTTCGCTTTTATTGCCTCCAAAGTATTTAACCACATGCTCCATTTCATTTTATTCACGCACCGTTTTTTCCTCAGGAATCCCGACAGATGAGGAGCAGGCGACTGGACTGGAGCGACGCATTCTGCAGGCCCTCAAACAGGGAAAAGTGAGTTTCTGATCCAGGTTTTCTAGTGCAATTGTTCCCAACATTTTACCCTGGCCCACAAAAACCATTAACCTCTGGACTGGGCCCTGCTACTACAACAACGTTTAGAATATTTTTATTCACAATAGTAATACTTCAATCATAATTTAATAATTATTAAAGTATTTAGGAGATATAAATGCTGCCTCATACCTTCTGATTTTAGATATTCATGAGTTCTGCAGAGGAAAGTTTTACCACATATTATGACTTTACCAGATAATTCATTTTCATCACAATTCTCTAATTTCTAAAAAAATATCTAATATTTTATATTAATCACATTAAATTTTATTTTAATGAAAATCTAATTTATTTTCCTGTTATGTTTTTTTTTTTTTTTTTTTTGCTGCAGTCAGTTCCTTTGTTTTTTTGTTGTTTTTATTTTATAAGAAATTTGTTAATCTTTTGCTTTCTATGGAGTAAAGCAGCTTGATGAATTTGACTGGCAGCCAATGAGAAAAATAGCATCGGAAATAGCATTTAAATATCTTTTAACTTGCATTCATTAAATAACTATTGAATACTACATGTGTTTCAGATAAAAAAAAAATTATGGAGTTAAATTTTCTTAATTTTGAATTTTCTTTCTCATCTTCCCTCCAACTTTCTGAGGTTCTCACTCTGAGCTGTGTTGGTAAACAGTGGTGTATTTTGCTTGATCTCATTTTCTGCTTTCCCCAGGATCCCTACAGCATGCTGAAGCCCAAACAGTACAGCGGCACCAAGTCAGACCCTCACATCGTTCCCAGTATTGGAAACAAGAGGCTGGTCGGCTGCCTCTGTAAGAAACTTCTTTATGAACTTATTCCAAGTTGCATAACTAAGCTAAATGTGAGTGATTTTTCTGTTTTTTTCTTGTTGCAGGTGAGGAAGACAACACTGCTATCATTTGGTTCTGGCTCCATGAGGGAGAACCCCAGCGTTGTCCTGAATGTGGGTCTCACTACAAGCTGGTCCATCATGAGCTGCCCCATTAGGACTGCTGCGTGTCAACACTGGACAGCCATGCTGTCCCTCAGTGCAATGTCACTTAACATGTACAGTTTATCATTAAAATTAAACCGTGTAACAAAAAGAACCGAGTTCCTGTTTGTCCGAGGAGAAAAATCGGAGTAAGATCACAGAAACAGAACTGCATACAACGAAGCGTAGCCTTCATACTAAACCGTATGAGCAGAAGAGCGTTGATGTCACACAGCAGCCGCTGTTTAGAGATCAATTTCAGTTATTGAGAGCTGATAAGATGAAGGAAAATAGCATTAAAAGTACAATGATAGTGAAGTTAATTTGTAGACATTTCATGATTGTAATTTTCAGCCAAAGTTGGATTAAATGCTACATGACCCATCCAGACTGAAACAGGTCAGAATTATATAAGAGGAATAAATACATTTTTGAGCGAAAAGATCGTAATTGGGTAGTTTAGACTGTTATAAAAAAAACAAATAGATTTGTGTTGCATTTGTTGTCTTAGATATACTTTTGAGGAAAAAAAAAAGTTTGCTAAATGACTGATATACAACTTTGATATCCATGGATGTTCTTTTAAAAACATATCAGCACTGGTCCAATGAAAGCGAATTATCTGTTTGCATCACATAATGGTGATGCAGGGAATCGAGGGTTGATGAACTGAAGCAGAGAAGCAAATTAGTCGATGCAACATTAATATGATCAACTCAAATTTTCACATCAACGCATTTTTAGAAATGTCAGTTTCTGCTAGTAATTTAGAGTCCAATTAAAAACATTGAACAGCCCAATGCATTTTTGCAATTATGCAAATTTCTAACTTTTTTGTAAATTAAACATTTTGTATTGTTATTTTTATCAAGCAACAAAACAACAATGTTCAAAATAACAATTTTAAAGCCAGAAAATTGTTTTGTGAAAATACTGACATTTTTCTCTGCAACAATTTAAAAATATTTAAATTACAATTTTATAGCATAAAAAAAGAAAGAAAAGACTGAACTCCTGTTGACCACCACCTTTAACTACTCACATCTCTAAGAGGGATTTTTATTTCTTAGTGGCTGTACTTTATTTTTAATCTGACTTGTTTAAGGCATACAGCCGATAAAACGAAGTCCGTGTTCAAACGCTTCTCAGCTTGTGCAGATTCAAACATTTGCTGAACACAACTCCTGTAAAATACAGCGACTGACTTTGAACACGGCGTCATCTGGGCTCAGAGCACATCTTCCTTTATCTTTGGGTGAGATTACTTCCTGTTTTGATGTCAGATCGTATGTCTTAAGCTTTTTGCTGCTAATTCACTGCCTCTTACAGGAGTTGTGTTTCAGAGCTTCTTATGGTACACAGCAGTCATCTGCGTCATCCAAACATGAATAAAAGCATATCTACAAGCCATATATCACAGTTGATATTAATCCTAGTATTGAAATACTGTGATGGCAAGAACTAAGTTTGGAAAATGGGACTCCTCTCTGCAGCCAGTGAGCGGTGTGGGAATGTGTTTGCCATCAGCAGTCGTAGCTCCAGTCCTCTTCCTGCATCAGGCCAGGTTGAAGCCTTGATTGTGATCTATCGCATGTAGAAGCTTCTCTCTCAGCGTTTCTATACTCGAGTACTTGGGAAGGTCCAGCAGGTTGAAGCAGGTGTGGGCTACAGGCAGGTAATGCTCCCCTCCGCCGGTTGGCTGGATCACCAGCTTCAGGCTTTTCATGCCCAGGATGGGGATGCGGTCGCTTCCTGTGAGGAACACTGGAGAAACAGGGACAGCGTGACTTCAGCTGGCTCAGGGGAAACTGGCTTCATCGGGTTTAAAGCTGAGACGGTTCATCAAACTTACATAGAAACTGTTTCTTCTTCTCCAGCGGAAGTTGGTGGAAGACCTCCCAGAAGAGCTTTATGGTTGGATGTTCGGCCCAGTATTCCCCTTTATATTCAGTGCTCTGCAGAACCAAAACCAGAATTATTCATGCTCAGACTTTCCACAGTGATGCTGCGCACACAGCGCTTTGAAAACTTGTTGGACTTTTTCACGTTTTGTCACATTACAACCAAACGCAGCAAAGGATTGTACTGGGATTTCCTGACTGATTCGTGTTTACGGGAATCTCCAGACAGATGTGAAGCATTTCTGTCATACCTGAAGTGAAGCAGCTAAACACTGAAACCTGAGCCCATTCCTCTTTGCAACACAGCTAAACCTCACGTCCTTTGACTAGGCCCATTTACCATTTCTACCATTTATAGTGTTTTGTAACCCTGAAGAGGTTTTCTTCATGATTTTTACCGAATGTGGCTCCACTAAAGGGTTCTGTTAGTCCGTCACAAAGAAATCCCCATAAATACAGCTGAAGGTGAAAAGGAGGTCGTGAAAGGTCACCTTCTCCAGCTCTGTCCAGTCGTAGTTGGTGTTGCCGATGATCATAGCTTGCAGTTCGCTGGGCTGGAACAGATCTAAAACCCTCCCGCCGCACACTTTGTGGAAACCTGAGTAGAATCCCTCGAACAGCGGAGCCACCGACTTGTTGAAGACGTAATCCACGTAGGCGTCCACAAACTCCTGCCTGAACAAGCATCCTCATGGTAACATGAAACCCTAATGAATCATTAGCTGCTAATGAATAATAAGACGGCTGAGGCATTTTTACCGGTTTGACTTATTGACATTAATGTTTTCTCCGTTTGGTACCAACTCCAGGACCTCAGTGGCTCCGTAGTTGTCCTCTGTGATCTGGAAATAAGCAGGCGGTGTTTCAAAATGTTTTCTTTCAAAGACAGAATTATTGACCTGTTTTTAACAAATGCTAACTTACAGTGAAATTCAAACAGAAAGTGTCTTCAATGTCATCTTCAGTGTAGTCCAGTAGTTCCTGCAGGCTCCTGCAGGTTTAGGGTCGCATCCCAGGACGGTTAAAACAGGAAGAACTTAAACATTTTGATGGACGGCAGAGAAACACAAACCTTCCCACGTCTGGCATGAGCTCCTTCAGGTCTTCCAACGTTGGTTTCCTCTTCAGGAGCTTTTTGTAGAGCGCCAGAGGGAAGTTGAGCTCTACGATGGTGAAGTTGTAGATGGCCAGACCACAGATGACCCCGATGAGGTTAAACAGGTCAAAGTCCTCGAACGTCTGCAGCGGTTAGGAGACGGGAAAAGATTTAACAGAGATGCTCTTCAGACACCACAAAGTCCATGTCAATGATGACTGACTGTCAATGGTCCAAACAGTTATCAAATGGTAGATAACAGATAGTTGCTAATTTTTTACTTGGCGCTTTAATGGTTTTGTTAACTGTAAACATTTAGCCCACTTCGCTTCCCCTGAATTAATTTGTACAGATAAACTCTAAAGGGATAATTTACTGTTTTGTAAACTCTCTGTGTTGCAGTTGATCATCACCATCACAGAGCGTTCACACCTTGTGTGAAAACCAGATGAGTCTGGATTCCTCGTAGTAGCGAAACATCCCATATTTGGGGTCCAGCAGCTCCTTCATGATCAGGAGGAAGAACTCCTTCCTGACTCCTCCAGCGTCAACGGCATCTTCTCCCACAAAGATCACCTGTAACGGCGGCAACAAGACGGTAAAAAAACCCTAGAATTTAAACGTTTTACAAAATATTGAGATTTTTTTAAATTTTACATCACAGTACAAGATACATGGCAATAGTACATTAACATTAGTGGGAAAAAACATAGTTGTGATATTAATGAGTGTGAGAGTGAACTGAATAACATCATCAGTGTGTAAATAATAATAGTGAGAATAAAGCAAATTATCTGTAAACATTCAGAAGATTAATTAATAAAGTTAAAAAGTTCTTTCTACTAGGTGAACTTTGTTAGATTAAATGCAGGAATTACTGTTACTTTATTCAGATCTGCATTAAAAAACCTGCATTAACATTAAATTCATACAAACTTTGCTGTGTTTCTTCTATAAACGCTGGTGTGAGCAGCGTTTACCTTGAGTGGTTTCTTGTAGTCGACGTTCTTGGACTTCCTGAGGACCTCCACTGTGTCGCCCACGATGTTCTCCCTGCGAACGATGAGGATGAGGCAGGGGTTGACCGACTCCACCGTGGGCAGGAACATGGAGCTGAAGTTCTGCAGCTGCGCCTGATCCACCGCCATCTGGGGTTCACACACGGGTCAGGTAAAACTGGCCCAGTCGGGTCGGTGCAGTCCAGCAGAACTGCTGTAGATACCTGCATCTGAATGACGGCGTCTGTCTGAAGCAGCGTCGTCTTGGCCTGAGCGTCGAAGACGAAGGGATACTTGCAGAGAGTCACCACACCGTCGCGGCCCTGAGGACACAAACACACATCAACACCCGGGCGCTTTACAGGAAGTAGATGCATCGTTTTTAGAAAAGAAAGAAGAAAAAAACTAATCAGAGATTTAACCAGTACTTTCTTTCCCTCAGCCTCACCATGGGGTACATCTGCCTCTGGATCCAGGTGACGTAGTCGTTCCTGATGTCGATCAGGGCTTCCAGCTCGTGGATGTAGAACTTGTCGTACTGGATGATGCTTCCTGATTTCTCGTTCGCCTTCAGAGAGCAGCAGAGTGAAAGCAGAGAAAACCTGCAGCGGGAGAACCAGTCACCAAACCTTCTCTCACCTTGTGCAGAATCTCCAGGAACCGGAGCGACGTGTCCACGAAGGAGGTGAAGATCCGCTGCTCCACCGGAGGAATGCCCATTTTGTGCATCTGGAGCAGAAACACCACGACGTCCTTGTAGAGGTCGACCAGCCGCTGGAAGAACAGCGGCTCGAATGTGGACCACCAGTTCCCTGAAGCCATTAAAGAAACAATCTGAGACCGAGATGGCTCCACTCATCAGCACTAGCTTCAGTCGGCATGAAGAAAGGCTCTGCATGTTTTCAGGTGTGAAACACAAAAGTGTTCATTCATGAACCTGAATGAATCAGTGCTGCTGCAGTGCTGGGATGGCGCTACGTGAATAAGATGTGTAATTTATGCTTTACTTTCATCAGGCCGATCAGCCTGGAAACTTTCATTATGAATCCATTACTTGTTGTTCCCTCATTTCCACCAGGAAAGAAAGTCAGACAGGAAGTCATAACTATTCATTTTAAAGTCACTATAATAACATAATTAGGACTATTTTTCTCAAAATGAAAACCTTAAAACTTGACATTAAGACTTAAAAAATTCAAATTATGAATTTAAAACTCAGAATTATGACTTGAAAAACTCAAAAAATTGACTGGAAACCTCAGTATTATGGCTTTAAAGCATAAATTTCACTTCTAACCTGGTAATCATGACTTGTTCTCATAGTTATGACTTTTTAACTACAAATGATGACTTCCTGTTTGGTTTTTACCGTTTCTTTGAATCTGACTGGGGTGAGGAATGAGCTGCAGTGAGTCTGAAGGGAACCAACCTAAAACCTTGAGCGGCGCCTCCTTCAGGCCGACGACGCTTTTGGCAAAGGGGATGGTGATGGTGATGTAGTTGCTGCGGTCGCTGAACAGAGGGCTCTCAGGCAGCGACAGGTAGAGCCTCAGGGCCTCGATGTCTGGAGGAGAGCTGGTCAGTTTGGGGATCAGCTCCTTCTCCAGGCTGGCAGCAACCTGAGGCAGAAACAGCAACGACGGGCCGGTTACAGTTTCTGAGGATCAGAGGTCCATCAGAGACGAGTTCAGGCCACAGCGATGCATTTAGACTGGAAATGATGCTCAGAGTAAATGGCCTAAGTCAATTGTTGCATCTTATTTCTACTTGTTGTTAATCTTATTCATTGACCTCAGGTTTGTTTGTGTTTCTGCTGCTCTGGATTTGTTTGTAGGTTATAGTTTTATACCATATCAATTAATATACGTCTAAAATTCAATAATTAGGGATTTGAAAACATATCCATCATTTAGGCAAATTTATGCTGTGGATAAAAAAAAAAATATCAAACAACTTCAATAGACTAAAACACATTTAATATATTATATTCATATACATTTCTGTGGATGTATGTATACTTGAGAGGATGTGTGTTATATATAAATACAGATGGTATTTATATAACCATCTGTAATTTTTGTATCCATGTTCATCTTTTCATATTTGTGTTTCTTTTCCTTCACTGTTCTGTTTTTTATTCTGTTAGTTTTTGTTTCTTTTACTCTTTTGTTCTGTCTTCTATTATGGCAGCTAAAATTTCCCAATTGTGAGATTAATAAAGATTATTTTATTTTGTAGGGGCGCAGCAGAGTAATGAGTTTCTTTGCGCTTTGAACAAGAAAAACTAATACAAATATTTCTGACTTTTTTTTTATAACTTTCATCAGCAGTAAAATAATCTTTCAATTTCTGAAATCAATTTGATTTATTATTATGCTCTAAAACTTTAAAAACATTGAACGGATAGAACTCAGTGGAGATTTCGTTGCTTTGATATTTCGCCAGCCTGGATTCCCAGCTGTACCTGAATGCAGCATGTTGGAGCCTGATCCTGATCCGTTAACCTTCGTTCAATTGTTTTTTAAATTGAGAATTGAAAATAGAAAAAAAAACTACTTATTATTCCTTCAAAATACAACATGTATGTATTTTTTTTTATCCTCATTAAACATTTGACTTCCTGTCTGCGTTTGCCTGAAGTTCGGTTCTGTGCTTCACTGACCTGCTGAGAAATCTTTGGGTAGTCCTGCTGCACCAGTCTGTGGAGAAGCAGCCGAGCCATGTTCATATCCACCCCAGAGTATTTACTGCTGGTGCTGAAGTGACTGAGCAGAAGGAAAAACCAGCTTTAGAACAAGCGCCGAGGCTAAGAGGTGGAGATGGTTTGGTTCTGCTGATTACCTGGTGGACAGAAACGAGCCGTTCAGGCAGCTGGCAGAGGAGAACACCAGGTCGATCTCACTGCAGGAAGAGTCATTATTAACATGGTGCAACAAAACCTCCAAACTGAGCTGAGAAGATTTCATTCAGAGGAATGTGAGGGCCTGAGAAATCTGGGACTGATTTACTTGGACACGTCGGCTGGAAGTCTTCCTGGTGAGTTATTCAGCCATTTCTGAACCACCTCCTCATTCAGGGTGCAAATCCTTCTTTGAGGATCTTGTACTGTCAAATTGTTCATGTCCTGAGGTTCCTACAACAAAGACAGGAAGATCCACATCAGCTTATGCAGATATAAACCATCAGGCTTGAACAGAACATTTTTGGCATTTTGGTTCATTTCTGATTCTTAAATGTTCTGTAAACTGTCTATGCTTCTCTGATGCTCAGATATTAAGCTGTTAGAGTCTCAGGAGACTGCCATACAATCTTCAGTCAGAGGCCTCTTCAGATTTGGTGTAAGACTGACTGCTACTGGAGATCCTTTCTGCCCAAAGCATCATCCACCACAACAATAAGGGAAGAGATTTTGAATGAGCAAAATCAATTTTTTTCATTCACACTTTTCAAATACATTGAAGTCTATGGTCAGGTGCTAGCTGCAGCTAAAGGCTTCTAAGTGTGACGTAATGTACTTGAATGCATCATATTCCATTATGTAAACTCTGAATGCCACTTCATTCAGAAACTTTAATAACTGAAGTTTAACTTCAGAGCTTCTCTTTACATTTACTTTTCTACCAGAAGGAAGAAAAAAAAAAAAAAAAAGAGATTTAATTTTCCTTCCAAAAACTAGAAAAACTAGAATTTGGATTTCTAGTTTTTGGGACGAAAAACAACATTAATGAACAAATAATTTTAAAAGACAAATTAAAACAACTTAATTAAAGAGGACAGTTTACTTACATTAGTGCTGCAATAATGAGCAAAGCTCTGATCTCCTCCAGCGTAAATCCTTTTGACCAAACAGCTCTGATCCGAGTCTGGACATGAAACGTATGGCTTAATCATCACACTTAGTAGACATATTATTCATTTAATGTTGGATTTTCATCTCATATTCTTTAACTAGCAACTTTTTAAAACTGGATCTTTAGATCTTGTCCAGCTTTAGTCAGGAAGTCTCACCGTTCTCCTCTGAGGGACAGGAAGTGGCCCAGGGCCCTTTAACGGGGGACGGGCTCTTCCTGTTGCAGGTGGCACGCGTTCCCAGCTGGCCGTTCCCTCCCAGTCCAAACGAGTAGATCTTCCCACAAGCGGGCGTGAAAGCCAGCGTGTGCTGCCTGATGTGCAGAATGTTATGAATGTCTAAACAGACGCAGCGTCCGAGTTTATCTCTCATTTTATCGTTTACCTCCCACAGGAAATCTGAGTGACTACATTTCCCATGAGCTCAAACACCTTCCTGGGGTTGATTTCATGGTTGGTGGAGTTGTGGCCGAGCTGTCCGTATCCTCCTGCTCCAAAAGTAAACACACCCCCTTCCTGTGGAAACGCACAGAAACATGAGGCTGAAAATTATTAGAAACATGCAAATTCAGGAGAACACGTCATCAAATGTGTTTTTTTGACCCAAATCTCTGAAATAGGGACCATCATCCATCATTTGTAGTCAGAAATCATCTATATTCTTACAACATGCCTGGCAGGGTTCAGCAGAGCTGAATGATTCGCTTTCTTTTACATGTTGAGCTACAAACTGCATCTTCATGCAACGTTTCCCTCAAAGGTGAGAACGTAGTGACTGCTGTATGCGTCAGCACTGCAGGGTGCCTCTCATCTTGCTTTAAACATCAAAACACATAAATTTCACCACGTTTTTTGTTCTCCATGTTTGTGTTGCTGATGTGTAGGAGTCTGCTGCTGGCAGGGAAGCAGAACAGCTGTGAGCGCCGACAGCAGACATGTTAAAATTAAAATGCACTTTAAGGGACCAAAGAGAAAAAGGAGAGAATTAAACTCAGGTATATAAGCTGATTACATTCTAATAGTCTCATTAAAACTTGACGCCATGCTGAATATTTGCATTTTATTAAAAATTAACAAATGAACAAAAACCCATTCAACTGAATTTAGGTCAAAATCTTTTTTGTGAGTATTTTGTATTTTCCAGGCACATACTGCCATTTTACAGCACAATGAAGTAACTATGTTACCTTCAGTTGTTACTACATTTGTCAACATGACATAAAAGAAATTTGACGCTTCTGTTTCTTTAAAAACTCCTGCTCTTTCTGAAGCTTCAGGAAGTCCTCCCAACATGGCTTCTCTATTAACCCTTTAAAGTTTCTACCAGCGTCTCACTGAGAAGTAGCTTCTATAATCAGCTCAGCTGGTGCACAACTGAACCAGGTGTTTGCTATTTGCTGCTGGCTAGTCTGAAGGAGCTGACTGGGTTGAGGGGTGCTCTGCGTTTTGCACAGCTGAATGGTTGCCATGGAGAGTAAAGGATTTCTCAAACATGCACGAAAGAATCATAGCAACTCTCCAGGTCCGTTTTTGATGAGGGAAAAACATCATGATGCAAAGCTCAAAAAAGTAGATTTTACATAATACTCAACTACAGACTAGAATTCATTCAGTTTTGTGTGATAGAAAAGCATTCAGACCCTTAAAATAAAGCAAAAACCAATCAGACTGCTGGTTGTTTGCAGATGTAAATGAAACCGCTGTAAACGGAACGGATCTGGCCGACCTTTGTGAGCGCCGCCGTGTGATCTTCTCCACAGGAGACGTAGATCACTCTCTGGGACCTCAGGGACTTCAGGAGAGTTGGGAAGCAGCGATCTGTTGAAGACCAGGGGAGGATTAGACTCAAACACTCTCAGGCAGCGTAAGGCTCCGTAAAGCGCCCACCGTTGGTGTCGTTGACCCCCAGCTGGCCGAACTTGTTGCGGCCCCAGCCGAACACGGCTCCAGAGAGAGTGAGGGCGAAGCTGTGAGCGCCACCTGCTGCCAGCTGAGTGAAGGGAATGGCCTGCAGCGACTGGACGGCCTGAGGCGTGGAGACGCTCTGACCCGACAGGCCCAGCCCCAGCTGGCCGTATCGGTTCTGACCCCAGGAGAAGATCTGGCCACCTGGAAACAAGAACGCGTGATGGACCGGAACCAAGACGAGGGGAAGAAAAAATAAATCGAACCAAAGATCCTCACCTCTGGAGAGAGCGAGGGAGTGCCAGTACCCACAAGCCACCTGGGCTACCTGTACATCTGATAAACTCTTAATGTTCCTGATAAAACATATAACATAAGAACATGAGCAGCAGAACAAAAACAACACATTTTATCAGACTTTATGTAATAAAAGCAGAAGCAAATATTGTGTTTGTTGCTTTCTGACCTTTTTCTTCCTACAAATTTCATGTTTTTTATTGTGAATTGATGTGACAGAGCAACACAAAGTGGTAGTGTATAATTATTAACTAAAAAAAAATCTAATCTTATATAGCTTTTAATTATTTTAAAGTTTGTTAGATAAAAAGTGTTTTTCATTTCTTATTCTCTTTGCTGGTTAACCTGACTAATATATTATATTGTATTTTTACTGGCTGCACCCCGAGGGACTACAGATGAAAACTAGCACTGCCATATTTTGTAATATATATATATATACAGCTGCATTTATACTGACACACATGAGGCTTGATGTACTTTTTTCATTTAGGTGTGTCAGTAATGGATAAATACAAATACAACTTCATTTTTTTCAATTACAGAATAAATAAATAAAGGATGCATTAGTTTCCTTACACTGTAAAAATGATTTGCCAGCTTGTATTGGTTTGTCACAACAAATTCCTTCTGGAGCTTCTGCAAAAACCCTAATTTGAACAGTAAGTCACTGGATCTACCTCGGAACTCGAGTACATTCTTCAAAGTTATTTAAACCCAGCTGTCCGTCTGAGCCGAGGCCCCAGGAGAAAACCTGGCCATTGTCGTTTAAGGCCAGCGTGTGCGACTCTCCGCAGGACAACGCCACGATAATCTGTGCGTCCAAGGCCACGACCTGCTCTGATAGACGACATGGTTCACGTTTTTATGAGCAGAGGCCGACGGAACCAGTCAGAAACCATGAACGTCACCAACCTGGTTTCTTCCTGCACTTGTCGTGTCCCAGCTGGCCCAGGTCGTTGCAGCCGCAGGTGTAGACGGTCCCATCGTCCAGCAGGAAGGCCGTGTGTCTGCGGCCGCAGCCGACGTCGCTCACTCGCTTTCCGTGAAAAAAAGCACACCTCCGCGGCTCGACTACGATCTCTTCGTCGATCCCGCCCAGGCCGAGCTGCCCGTACGAGGCGTTTCCCCAACACAGCATGGTGGCAACCACCGCGCTGCAGGATACACTTCACCCTGCGCAAAAATATCACCATTACAGCTTCATAAAGCACAGCCATGAAAGATCACTGTAACCACAAAGGAAAGCAATAATCACTGGCTAGTTCTTATGATTTATATGTAACGGATGTAGAGCTAAAACGATTAATCATGATGAACAGATTACGGAAATAATCATAAAGTAATTTTGTAATTAATCATTAACTGGAGTAAATAAAGTCAACAAAAGATAATTTGCTGAAAGTACATCTTCAGAGCAGTAATTAATCCAAAACTGTACAAAAATATATACACTTTCCATTAAGAAGACAAAAAAACCTTTGTCTAAGTTGAGCAGAAAGAGTTGAACCTTTCATGGTCCCAGTGGACCAGCAGAGGACATGGTTTGGTGGAAACCTTAACCTGGACTCCAAGCAGTTTGGATTCTCTGCCTTAATACTCTTGATTTCTGAATTAAATTATAGATTTATTTTAATCTGAAAATAAAACACTGTACTAGTTCTGTAAACGTCGGTGTATGGTTAATCTTGAGGCTATGGCACGCCTTGCACATCTCCAAACTCAATGCTGCTCGGCCACATTTTTCTTCCAATAAACTTTCCCTTAACATGCTTGGATACAACATGTGAACAGGCAACTGGGAGGTGACAATGACCATCTACTGTACATCTGCCAGAGCAGCTGTTTTCATGGCTGAGTAAAGTCTGACATTGCTGAATGAATTCATGGTATTAATTAGTCAATAAATTTACTTCTTGGTGATATTCTAACCTATAATCATGCACCAGCATACAGCCTTTAAATCAATTAGCCAAGCTAATAACTAACTTTCCTCCTGAAGCTTTGGACTTCTTAATCTGAGCACATTTCTGACATCATACACATATAAATATCATAATTATCACTTTACATTAATAGCCAAGATTAACAACATTCTAATAATCCAGGATGATGTTTCCTGTTACCACAGTTAGCATGGAGATTACAAGCTAGCCAGGTGAGCAATGAATGATGTAACCTGCCCAATTTAGTGTTTATGAAGCAGTTGGCAGGTCGGTTTACTTTAATAACATATAAATTCAGCCAACGCGTTCAACACGTGGTGTCATCGATACTTTAACAGGTTATATTCCACCATAAGAGAGGCAGTTAGCAAGCTAAAATGTTGCAATTTAGCACAGAGTTCAATCGGGAATTCAAAGCCATCATTAATATAAACACCCAAAATGTATTTTTATTGAGCTTTTGCTTCCCTAAAATCTCCTCCTGAACAACTTTGAGAGCATGTTCCAGTGAACCGCTAAAGCCAAGCAGTGAATCTCACCAAAAGCGGCTCCACAAACAGCCTCCCCGCGCTTCGCTGTGCGGCTGCTTTCACAGATTATACACCGGACATTTCCCAGAGATTACCGTGGAAAGCTAACAATCAGCTGGATGAAACTAAATCTTACACTCAACTCCAAATGATCTGTCAACAAGCACTGTACGGCGCTATTAATGTAGTGTCATTTATACGGAAATACAACCAATATTTCTGGTTGGGCTTCAAAAAATAAAAGTTGTTTAGTTATGTTAGCAACACCAATCGCTCAAATTGGCATTAAAAACACTTTCATTTAAATAATTACTAATATTATACAAATATGTGCCCAAATGGGATTACTATGTGCCAAAATAATCATTTTGTAAACATATGGTGAGATTTAATTTTGAAAGTTTGACAATTAAACCGGAAAACGTTCTACATTTCCGTAAACTTTGCCCCCAGTAGTAAAGAAATGTCGCGAAACATCAGAAATGTTCTAGATGGACATCGTGCGCATGCGTGATCCCTGCTGTTGTAAACGTTTTTATATATTACAGTAAAATCACTAAAACTCGCTCATATAAGATTTCTTTAATTGTTTCAATAACTACACCACTAACAGACTGGTTCACTTTATGTCGTTTAGGTCGCAAAAATATGTCTGAGTTGTTAAAGTTAGATAGTGACAATAAAATAATAAAAAAACAAAACAATCTGAAACCAAAAGCGACAGTGTTTCATTTTAGTGCGCAATCGGGCTCACATAATAAAGCACAGTTCAGTTTTCACAAAACAACATGTACTTAATTTGAATATTTGAAAACTATAGTCATGATATATAGTACAAAATAAATGTAAAATATTCCAAATGTGTTATCTATGAGATATAAAACACTCCAAAACTAGGTATTCTTGGGTTTATTTAAACAGATAAAATACGTGTTTTTTCAGCCGGTGACATTGCGTCATGGTACAGAGCGTCTTATGGAGGAATCTGGAAATTATCTGCTGGATCTTGTTTTTGATTTTCAGACCAAATGAGTCAGCTCGCCTTGTTTCAGTGCTGTGGATCCTCGGGCGCCCCCTTGCGGCAATGACATCTGGAGCGTAACAAGAACAAACCGTTTATACTAGTTTGAACATTTCCACAGAGGTATCAGAAATACTCACATCCTCTCCTCAATTAGAAGTACAGATAATGGTACTAGTAAAAGTAAATGTACAGGTTGAACTGTTTAATCAATCAATCAAGTTTTTTTTCCCTGCTGTATTGTTTTACTAAAATAAAAGTTTAAAAAAGCACAAGTTTTGAAATGTACTTTAGTAAAAAAAAAAAAAAAGAAAAGTAAAATTGAATTTTCACCTTCAAGAATACAAAACGACATTTGATAACTGTAAAATACTTAGAAAGTTCTAGTCACATAAAATACATTATTTTTGTGGACAAAACTAAGAAAAAGTTATTTCTGAAAGCTTTATTGTACATTTCTAAGTAAGCAATTTTTGAACACACTTCTATTATTTAAACATTCATCAAAATATCCAGAATCTATGGAGAGTGAAACATTAATGACACATTAAAAAAATTATTTCATAAGTTATTCATTGTCATTTGGCCCTTTTCACTCTCCATAAGAGTCAGGACTGGAGCAACAGTTTAGTATTAAGCTTTGAAAATGCACATTTTCTAAGTATTTGGTTGCGGCTCCTTTTGATACACTATTGTAGTAATAGTTTGACTTGGTTCTAGCTGAGAGCTAGAGCCAAGACCATAGATGGCAAGCCAGTGAACACCAGTTAATACTGTCAGGTCTTCCTTTTCTATCACTGGTCTAACACCAGAGCGCCACCTTGAGGCCTCTCTCCAGATCGGTTAACAACTGTTTCTGGTTTTATTTTTCCCCTCTGTGGGCTGCCACCTTATCATGGTGTAGGGGTTTGAGGGTCCCAGAGACCCTGGGAGCCATCAGAGGCTTCATGCCTCTGGTTGGGTCGGTCCACCGGGGCAAACGGCTCCTAGTGAGGATCGGACTAAGAGCAGCGCACAGACCGACTAG
This sequence comes from Phalloptychus januarius, assembly GCA_902982915.1. Classification (NCBI taxonomy): domain Eukaryota; kingdom Metazoa; phylum Chordata; class Actinopteri; order Cyprinodontiformes; family Poeciliidae; genus Phalloptychus; species Phalloptychus januarius. The sequence goes on along the minus strand of CADWAE010000242.1, from coordinate 1,743,409 downwards.
AGCTGGAGATATAGAGTTCCTGCTTAGAATTAGAGATAGAGACACTAGTCAGGGGTTCCCCCAGTATTTTATCAGCAACCAAGCTCTATTTAAGAAACTGAGGTGGAAAAATAAGTGGTTATTTAAGGAGTTATGATCAGAATATGGTGGTGGAGTTTCATGGGAGGAGGCTGAGATCAGCAGGTGATGGTGCTTTTTGGTATTCGTTTCTTTTTTCTGCCTGGAGGCAGAGAGCTGAAAACTGGTTCGTTAAAAATGCAGGAACGAGGAAGCAAAAGCCTGATTATCAATCGCGGAGCAAAACAATCTGCTATCTGCCTCAGAGGATCTGATTTTGTAGCACGTCAAAGTGCCTTACATCATTAAAAAAAGTGGCAAAGTAAAGTAATGAAAAGCTGTAATCCAGACTAGATTTAACAGTTGTTAATGATAGGTAGCTCTAAACAAATACATTTTAGCCTTAAATATTGTTTTAACTGAAAATGACCTATGAAGACACTGTTGCAATAGTCAGTGCCACTGAAGATAAACACATGGATGAGATTCTCTAAAGCTGAGATATTAGCCCTCTAATCCTGGAAATGTTCTTGAGCTGACAGAAGGCCGACTTTGTAACTGTCTTTATGTGGCTCCGAAGGTTCAGGTCAGAGTGCCAGACTTCAGTCCTGATCACTAGTTTATAGTTGTAGTAACTGAAAAATCCATAAAATTGTTTTTACAATTCTGAACAATCAGTTTGATCCTAGTTTTAAGATATTACAGTTAAATTCATAAAACGCTCCTGGTTAAAATCCCGACTCTCTGAGGAAGAAAAATGAGACTCTGCTCATGGTCCAGTCAAAGTATTTCATTCAATTAGATTTTTTTCAATCAGTTTTTTAAGGCTTAGCTAAAAATGTGGAAACTCAACTGTTTTCCTCTCATACTAAAAAAAGAGGCAGTAGGCCTGGAGGACAGATGTGACCTCTGACCTCTGATCCAACTCCAGTCAGGTCATTGTGACAAATCCAGCCCGTATACCTAGGTGAGCCCCATATGGGGAAAAGGAGGACAGATAATATGGGTCCCACATGGGTTTGTCCGCGGTTTCCATGGTGGCCCCATACGAGTTTGCCCATGTATATGGTGGCCCTGCATGGGCAAACCCCATATGGGGCCCACCTAGGTATGCTGGCTGGAAAATGGCTTAAAGAACAGCCAGATCTATGTTTACCTCTTCATCTGTAGCTGTTCCTTCATATCTCTGGCTTTTCCTTTTCACCAAGCAGTTTGGGGGTTTTGCATGTTTTCATGTGTGCGATTTGCAGTAGACTAACATTTGTAAATGCAGTTTCTTTGGGAAATTCTGACTTCTGTTGCACTACATTTTTCTTTCTTTTGTGCTACCTACGTCCTGCTGACCAGCTAACCCTGTGTGACCGCATTCACCTTGTGGGGCTGTAAAAACCCATATTTGGCATTTTTGTGGAGTTCTTTGTGTGTATTTTTCCACTAAGTTTCCCTTGTTACAAAACATTTTTCTCTGGGTTTGTTGGAGTTTGTCTAGGGTCAAAAGAGGGTTTGTGTGAGTTAATTTAACACATTTTAATTTGTAGACCAACAAGCAGCCGGGTTATTAAAGGTCGCACCAAGTGAGGATCCAGAGTGGAGAATTGACTTAAGATCATGAATTAAAATCAGATCTAACATGAAGGAGGACATTTCCACAAGGTTCTCGTCAGGCTATGAGAACAAACTCTTGTTTTATTGTGAGTTTATGAAACAGACAAAGTAGTAAATAATTGTAAAGTGGATGAAAAAGGATAGACAGAAAAAAATAGACACTTTTCAAGATATTCCACAATGAGATCTGAAAAGTGTGGCATGATTTTTTTTTAAATCCTTGGTCACCCTGACACCCCTAAATAAACTCCCAGCAGCATCATGCCACCACCATGGTGCTGGGTTGCTACTGGGAAGCTGGTGAGAGTTGATTGGTGATGGATGGAGGTAAACAGGGCAGTAATGGAGGAAATACCTGAGACTGGACTGGAGGTTCAGCTTCCAGCAGGGCAATATGTTTTCATCAAAGAATATTCATGTGCTAGAGCAGCCTATTCAAAGTACAGGCCTAAATCCAATTATAAAAGACTTAAAACTTGATCATCACAGATCGATTCTGGTAGTTTGAGATAAAAAAAAATGGACAAAAGCTTCAACCTTTAAAGACATAAAGCTGGTGGAGATTATCTCCCAGAAGACATAATCTGTAAATACATCAAGATTAAAAACCTTCCGTCATTTTTCTTCTACTTCATCATTATGCACTACTTTCTTCTAGTACATAAAATTGCAAAAGGGTAATACAATTATCATATTGTAACCTGAAGAAATGAGAACAAAGTCATGGGTTGTGAATAAAGAAGGAAACAGCAGCGTTCAGTTAGTCTCATTTAATCTGAGCTGCTCTTCTGCTGCTTTTGTTTTCACCTGTTGGTGCGTGAGTGCGTCTCTCTGGATTCATACAAACCAGACTGAGTTTAATGTTTTGAACACTTTTGTAATTTTTCTATAGGAAAAAAATATAAATTTTTAGCTTTTTATAGCTGTATTTTAGTTCACTTTTATTTTATTTTCACTAAAATTGGGTGCATAAACATCCTGAAGCTATTAAAAGTCAATTTTAACACATACATGACCTTTTTGTCGTTGTTGTTGCAGAAGATAAATAAAATACAAAACTAATGATTCCAAAAATGTTTCTTATAAAGACCAAAATATTTTTTACATTTCAGCTCTAAAAAAATCCCCCTTTTCTTCACAAATCTGACTCAGTCGTTTAATTCATCTACTATATGCCTGTTTAATTGCTCAGCAGGTAAAAAAGATCCAGGAAATAATTTTTGTTCTTAATTTTTAAAAAGTGTTCAGCGACTAATTCAAACTTAAGGATGGAAATGTTTTCCTTGTCAGGACGAGCAGCTTCCTCATCGCTGCAGCTGGGCGAGTCCCAGGAAAACAGCGAAGCAGCGAAAACCTTCACATTCTCACGCTGCAAACAATAAATGAAGCTTTTTAAAACATGATGAAGGTCATATTGACAAATCTCTCAAGTATTTTGTGATGCGCAGGTGAGGGTGGAGGTGATTGTAATGTTTTCCAAGTGCGTCTCAGTTCCCTGTGATTACAGGCTGCAGTGACTGTCCTGCTGTCGATAGCAGCTTTCTTCCCACTGGCGCGTTTACGCACACACTTTATGTAACAAACACTTTTAACTGTTTATTGTTGCGACTCAGCATCAGGTGCCTTCGTGGCGATGCAGCTCATCCCGTTCTGCAGGTTCTACCAGGGAGTTTTTCGCCTGCCGGCTTACGCACAGTGGCCTGATGGGTGGCAGCAGCCGGGTTTATAGAGATCAAACCGAGAGACGACTGACAGTAGAAGCAGAACAGAAGCTTGAGGAGCAAACATGTTGGAGCTGGCTGGAGTGAGTAAAGTTTCAGAATGTTTCTGTGTTTTCTGAGAGGAATGGTCCTTCTGGTATTGACTGGTGTTTCTTTCGTTCAGATTGTTGCTGGATTACTCTTTGTTGTAATTTGCTTTTCCAAAGGCCTGAAAGATGTGAGTAACCCTTTAATATTTTTGAAAACATAACACTAGCAGAGGAACATAAAACCTGATTATTTGACATGATTATTGCTGTTTACAGGCGAAAAAAACTCAAAAGTCCCAAAATCCTGAATCCTCATCCAACAGCAAACTGGTGAGTAGTTTTTCCAGCTGCAGCTGTTTCATTTAAATCTCAAGCGATTAAACATTTGATGCATGACTCTTCAACAGAATGACCTGAGTGAGGAAGATGTGCATTTACTGGCCAAGATCCTTTCTCTCGGACTGGTGGACGCCGATCCAAACTACCTGCAACACCTCAAAGGCTTCAGAGACCTGAGAGGAGGGTGAAGAAAGAGAAACTAATGCACCAACAATGTTCCTGGAAATATCTGGAGATTTGTGATAAGATCACTGCAGTGTTGGTCAGCACTGTAGATTGGACTTGGTTTCTCAGAAGACGCTCCACAATCAGCAGAATAAATGGCACCTTATTCAGGTTAAACCGGATCCAGCCGCAGTTCTCCTCTGGTTAGACGAGGACAGAAAGTCTGGGTCAAGTTAAACACAACAGACAGCTGGACTGTAGCGTGGAAGCTGATTTATTATGCTGTTTGGATGCTTGTCATGCAATATTTATATACTTTTGTTTTGAGCTGGAAACAGTAATTGTAGTTAAAAGGGGTAGAGCTGTCGCAGAAATGCTTAATCACTCTGCTTTGTCCTTTCCTGGAATCAAGAAAACAAAAGAGAACGGATATAAAGGAGAATCTGAACAAAGAGGCTGAACACCATGAATAAAAGTAAAGCGTCTCACTCCAGATGTGACTGTTGAGCCGGTCGCCGAGCAGGTAGAGCAGAGACACCACCGCCATGTTGAAGACGAAGAAACCCAGCAGGCCAGCGGTGCTGAAGCGTCCCAGGAGGGGATACACCCAAACTCCCACCGTCAGATAAACCCACACAATCCTGAAGAAGCAGCGGGAAAAAATCCGTTTTTAAGGTCTAGTTGTGGTGTTCGGTGATCTTGCTTATGCAAATATTTACTGATACAGTTGATCCCTTTTTGCAAAAACTGCAGCTTAATAAAAAATGAACTGCATCAAACTGTGTGGTTCTGGTTTGTCCACTGAAACACAGAGGAAGAAGTTTTGCTTTTTATGAGGCAGAACCATCAAAAGGTTGAAACGAAGCATTTCCATCCCTGGTCCTTGGCAGGTATTTGCCTCTTAGAAAGCTCAGATCTGCAGTGTGTGAAGCTGCAGATGGTAATTTAATCAGGTTAATTACCTGATTAAATTACAAGCAAACTCAGTTTAGTTTCACACTGCACTGTTTTCAGACTTTTATTTGTAATGAAAATCCTGACGATGCAGTGCTTTGTGTTTCTCTGCCACATAAAATTCAAGTGAAATGTGAACGAATCCCTTCAGATCAGGAAGTGCAGCATTTTACTGAACAACATGAAGGTTCGTTTTTCTTTCCAGCTTTCTGATAGTTCAGGTTTGACTTTTGCTTGTCATTGTTGGGTTGAATCGACTCACCGGTGTGAACTTTGACCTACTTTATCAGATCACTTCAAAGAGTCATTTCCTTTTGTTTTCCTGAACCAAAGTACACAGGATCCACGTTACACACAGTATAATCACACACAGCTCAGTTTGTTTGAGCAAATTATCAATGATGCCAGAACTAACGGGGATAAATGGACATTTATAACTTTTAGTGTTACATCTATTAAAAAAACTCTGATCCTGTTTTATTTAATGAAATGATCATTTGTTGAAATGAAAATAATAAAGTCTTGACTGATAGCTTCTTGACATTGAGTGTCAGGCAGAGCCGACAGAGAGTCCAGGCTGCAGACCCAGATATGGGACGTGTGTCCCCACAGAGCAGAAAGCATGGCTTGAGCTGTCTGCCCATAAAAATGATTACTTTAGTTACTGACGATTGTTTTTTCAGTTCGACCTTCTGATTCTCCTTGGATGTCACGCAGATCCGTAACGCGCTGGTTTGAAATAAACTCTCTGTTTGTGTGAACAAAACCAAAAAAGAACTTTATTTCATTTCAGTTCTGCGGTTCTGGCGCTGAAGGCAAATGGATCATGAATGGTTCTGGAAGTCTGATTTCCTCTCCCTGCTTGCTTTCATAATTAAAACGTGTTTTTCTTTTGTCTTCTGACAGGCTGATAAACTCATGATCTCAACTGATAAACATTTGTTGTTATTTCTGGTTTTCCTTTATGTTAGTTTACCAATGATTATTTTAGTATATTTATTTGATTAATCAGATAAAAAGTGGGAACATTATGCAAATTTTTTATTTAAGCCTTTTCTGTACAATATTATAAATACATTACAAGATGCAAATAAGCAGATAATTCAATTCCTTTTTGAAATACCAGCATTCCTTCTTATTTGTAGCAGGATTTGAACATCAACATGTTTCAGCTTTCTGCTTGACTTAGCATCAGCCCAGTGTTCGTCTGACTGGTGATTATTTTTTGGGATTTAATGATTAATAACTGAATAGAAAAATATATTTTTTTACAGAATTTGAACCAGGTGAAGCTAAACTGCCACTTGAGGAACATTTTTACAGACAGAAAGGTTTTTAATAATGTTTCATTATGTTTTTGTACAGTTTTAGTTTAATTACAGCTTTTATTATGTTGTTCTTTCAGCAAATTTATTTTTTATGAGTCTTTATATTCCTTAGTAGATTAGTCATTTAGCTGAAAATTATTTCAATAATTAATTCATTACAATTAACCATATCAATAGTTTCAGCCTGAGCCTTTTTGCTCAATTATTAATTCATTTTCAGATATTAATGAATAACGTTTGTTGATTTATGTTGAAGTCTGAGTGATGAGATTTGACTTGACGTTCCTCCAAGACATCGAACAGAAAACGGGAGGAAAAAACCCGGGCAGCTCAGAGAAAAACCTAACTGTGCACTACGGTGACCTCAGCTTCACATGCAGCCAAACCGGTTTCACTCCGGAGCCCTGGATGTTTTTACAGCTGACTCAGCACTCACCAGCTTAAATAAGCCAAGCCCGCGACTGCCAGTGCTGCCAGCGCATGCCTCATCTGTGGGTACGTGTGAGGCTGCACCAGCACTTCTGCAAGCAAAAGAGGAAGGACCAATGTGTGCTGTGAAAACACCGAGCAGAGTCACAGTGAGCACGACGAGTTCAGGTTAGAAAAACCAGATACAAGGGAAATAAATAAATAGAATGGATACCATGGCGTGGTTTATCCAGGGAGGGAAGAAGGCATCGATGGTTGCCGGGTAGACTAACTCTCTGTCATAGGCAAAGATCGTCCAGAAGAGCACAACTACAAACTAGAAGGATTCAGAGGCCACAGTTAGTGCAGAGTTCTACTTTTTAACAGGTTTTATTATTTTATAGTAGCAGAACAAATGAAAATACTTTTTGCATTTTCTCCCTGGGTTCTTCCTCCCACAATCCAAAAACATGACAGGTTAATCAGTTTATCCAAAATGCTAATAGAAATACTTTTTTTAATGTCTGTATTTAGAAACAAACTATTTCAGGTGAGTATTATATTTAGTCCAACTCAAAATGACAGAGGTGTAAAACATCAGGCTCATATTTGGCAGCGTTAGAGTTTCTCTGTTTAAACCCGTTGGACCGTTTGCTTTCTGTGATTCTGAAAGGAAACTTTGTGCTGAGATCCAAGCAGCTGGATGAAACCTTCAGTAAGACGACTGCAGCAGTTTATGAGTCTGGTGGGATTTAAAGAGCTTAAAGTTAACCTTTAAAGGCCGACATGCCCAGACCTGGTTGGCATGCAAAAGTTCATCCTGAAGACAGACTTCAGCAAGATCAGCAAGATGCTGATGGAAGTTTCCCACAAACCATAAATCAGCTGCCTGTTGATTGGAGGGTCAACTTTTTAATGATAGTGGAAAGAGAAATCTTTTGCTTTCTGAACTGTCTGAGTAGTAACAATGTGGGAAGTTATGAGTTGAGGCAAATTCCACTTCTTGATTTTATGTACTGTAGAGGAGGGGTTTCCAAAGTGCCGGCCTCGGGCCATTTCTGGCCTGCCGAAGTATTTAGTGCAACCCGTCAACCTCAAATATAGAATATGGAGCAAATCTGGTCTCAAAGCAGAGATGGTTGATGCAGATGGACTTTGTTTTTTACTTTACCACAGATTAAAAAGTTTTAAATAAAAAGATTGACACAAAATTCTTTCCTCATTATTAAAGTTTTTCCATTAATTTTAATTTTGGAGTAAATAGAAACACAAATATTGAAATACTTTTACTCTACAGCAAATCATCCCCCCCTCCTCCCTGAGCTCTAAAGAAAACAAACAACCATAAACATGTTGAAATTGAGAAGCTAAAACATAATAACTCAATCATTCAAGAAATTCTACGATGCATACAATATGATACAGTACAATTTTTACCTTTTAATAATAAAAAACTTGATTTTTTCTTACTTTCAACTTGGCAAAATGTTTATTCACCACTGCTATTTTTAGAGGATGGGGTGTGGTAACTTTTTCCTCTGATAGACAAAATGCTTTTGTTCATATCTCTTGTTTTAACAGTAAAACTGGGCTATTTTTATTGTTTCAATGTTTTCCAGAGATCTATACATGAGATTAGACCTTAAATGCAAATATTAATAAAGAATTGTCTTTTTTTAACTATAAAATTGTTTTGTAAATAAACAAAAAAGCTGAATTTAGTGGAAGGATTTTCTCACCATCCCTACAGGGAAGGCAAAGACGGAGAAGAGGAGGTCCTTCCACCTGTTCAGCACGCTCTCCGCCTTCTTCCCTGGCTGGAGATCGTTCACTGCTGCCAGGCCGAAGAACATAATTTGCAAAAACTGAGAAAACACCACAAAATGATTCAGTTTCACCTGTATGACATATTCCCCACAGTGATCGCTGCTAAACCTGCTCACCAAGTTCAGAAAGGTGAGGTACTTCCATGGTCCTCCGTAGATGAAGGTCCCTGCAGGCAGCTCCTCTCCATCCTTTGACGCCAGATAATTCACAATGAAAGTGTACCAGCCGAACGCTGAGATGTGAAACGCTGCCTTCAGGGCGGGAGGCATTTTTAAAGCTTATGCTGAACAAAAATAAATTATTAGAAACTCTGGAGAACTAATCTAAACGAGCCCAAGTCTTCCCTTCAGATGTGAGGTATTTCAGGCAGAGCAGGTCTTTATAGATTAGTGTGATTCAGTCCAAGCTTATTAAGATGTTGGTGAGACGCAAAGTGACATTTTTAGACAAGAGGCCCTCTGTTTGTTATGAAACATAACATATGATCTTTCATAATCAAGCCTCTGAGACATGTGACTGAATGGTGAATTTATTCACTCTGGGAGCCTGTTAATCTGTTTCACAAGAGAAGAACCGAAAAGTACAGCACGGCCCGTTTCGCTTAGCTAAGGCTTTCAAAACCAGCATTTGGTGTCATTACAGGGGAGCTGGCCTTACTGAGCTCACGTCTGCAGAGATTAAATCAAACCATTCACAGCAAACGTGCAGCAGTCAGAAAGGAGCAATAAAGTCACTATGTCTGGTTATAGTGTCAAATTTTAAAACTCAACAAAGCATCCTGTAAAGTTATATTTATACAGCTGCTTGAAAAATGCAGAAACAAAAGCAAATGTACCATTTTTACATTTTGTCAAATTATATATATATAAATGAAAGTATTTTATGTGATAATCCAACATAAAATAGTGCCTAGTTAAATAAAACATATCTGAAGTGTTTCTGTGGATTTTGCTCTTCTTATATAAAATCCAGTGCAACCAGCTGCATTCAGAAGTCATTTGTCAATAGTTTCACCCAAAGTAATTTTTCCATGCGTAACTTTTAAAATAATTAACTAAATAAATATTTATATATTTGTTCACACATACATAAGAAATAGTTTGTATGATTTTGTGTTATTTTTATATTGTGAATCTTTGATTCCATTCCCTGAATTTTCACATGACGTGTCCTAACTTGACTTACCAAACCACTCTATCGCCACAAGGGGGCAGTATTACATTAATGCAGATACTTAAAGGTGACAGTCATCGCTTTTAACAAGGTTAGATTTTCATCATCTTATTTTTGAAAAACTAATCCTAAATATTGTTTCTGACATTCATATGTTTTAGCAAAAACGTTTATGCAAAGCAATAAAATAAGGAACAACAAACATATTTTCTGGCCAATCTATGACCTTGTTGCAAAAAACCCTCCATAAAAATATCCTCAATTTAGAGATGGATGAATTTATAACTGATGTGTGAGTCTCGTCTATTCCACCACTATTCTCTTTCTGCCCTCTAACCATCAGCAGCAAAAGCAAATACCTCTGTCATCTCATCCAGCTACAGCAGAACAGCCTGCAGCCCTCAGGCCTTCTGGATCCCCAGGATTTAGATTCAACCCTGTGGGAAAAAGCAGATGTATAGTTTGACCTGAATTTGCAGTCTAAAATATAAAGAATATTAAATTCTTTCACCAGTGAGCCTGATTTGTTGATATTAGAAACAGCTGATTAATCTTGGACAGATCTGAAAGTTAACTAAACCTGATGAATAGCAAATTGTCATATATTTAGGAGACCTGATAAAATCAACCAAGTCCCTTTGTTTCCTCTTCAGTGTTTACTTTGTGTTGAAAACATTAAAACAAATGGAAAACATTTTCTCTGTGTGAATATTTCATATTTATATTTAATCTGCTCAGTTCATGAAATCACAAATGCAGGAAACCAACTCCAATACTTTAGTTTTTATTGGGGAATAAAATGCAATAAATATTACCCAATCACCATGTAAGCACTGCAGATAATTAAAGATTCCTGTTAACAGGCACTAGATCACATTTTCAATATTTTCCAGAGTCAATCTAATCACATAAAGAGGAACACAGTTTTTACATGGTTACTGAACAGATTTTAAGTATTTTTCTATTGATTCACAAACATGTATTGGATAACCAAAGACAGAGCTGGTTTCTTACCACACAATGGAATGCAAAGTTCAAACAGAAATAATTCTTTTCAAACCAAGAACATTCATCCAAAAATCGGTTGTCATGCCAACATGTCAAAGTTCTCCAAAACTAAAACACCATGTTAAAAAACTTCAGAACTTACACAGAACTTGCTTCAGGTAACCTTTAATATCCCTCTTCTCCTTCCTCATCCTCCTCTTCAATAGAACCGATTCCATCCTCCTCATATTCCTTTTCCAGGGCAGCCAGGACCTTCCTGGCCAACTCTCCGTCCTCCATGCCCTCGCCTCACCCCAATGAACCAAGGAACCCTTGGCGTAGATCAGATCAGCCGTGTGGTGGAGCTGAGCCCAGACCTCGGCAACAGCTCAACCTTCACACCCCCCTCTGGACCTTGGCCACCAGGAACCACAGTGGGAAGCTGGTTGTTGATGCCACCTTGAAACCAGTTGATCCACAAACTGGATGGTGCTCAGTTTTGATGTTGGTAATCGTAGCGTTGACATCTTATTGCATCACACAAACAATCCGCCTTGTGTGGAGACACATGAACTTTGGGTGTTTTCATACTTAATAATCTGGTAGACCTGGTTCGATTGGAGACCAAAATTGCAATATTTGTTGTTACATTTTCAGCTGATGCGATTTGCTTTCACGCTGCACTGTCAAACGATCCAAACCCTTTGAGCAACTGGTTTCCCCGTCGCCAGTGGGGGCGCAGCGCCGATAACTACTGAAGGAAAACCTCAGGAGAAGATCAGCCCAACTTCCTTCTTCACAAAATGTAAACAAAGGTGGAGAACTCTTCTGTCTCTGGCTAAAGACCACAAACCATTTCTCACTGTAGTGCTAGACTTGTGCATTTATTTTTGCTCTATTTACCCAGAATACCCTGTGCTATTGTCCGCTTCTTGCTTTTGGAGCGATCTCTGGTCCTCTTGCATCCACATAAGCATTCAAACTGCTCCAGAGTCGACGTTAGCCGACCCGAGACTTAGGTGTTTAGATAGAGCAGAGTTTGCTCTTTCAGTTTGCTTTGGAGTTCGACTACGCAAATCCCCAAACGAACCGGAGTTTGTGTTATAGCAGACTAAACAGGGTTGGTGGGAATGCAGCCTCAGAACTCACCTGTGCTACAGCTCAATCTGAACAACAGATGAAATCTCAATACAAGCCAGAATTATTTCATTTTGGAAACTGCTGAAATCTAAAGCATCATGACTGGAGACTGAAGCAACTTTCTCCAAACTGCATTCTCTCATTATTTACCTGATTGGTGCACAAGTGAATCACCAATTACAGGAAAATGATATTTTCTAATTACTAATGTGTGGAGCACATGGATTTTTTTGCAGAAATGACATATATGATGTAGAAACTTACAAAATAAATGATCTGTGGACTGGAAGAAAATTCAAAACATTCAAGTCTCTACAGGCCACATGCAAACTACAAACAAAGGAATTTCATTAATACTTTTAGATCAGTCACTATTTACATACTACAATGATTAGTTTCAAGTTCACTTTGTGACCAAATTTTTTTGCACAGCTACAACAGTTGAATACAAACCACCACTCCTAAGAAAATTATGGGAGAGTCAGCTAAAAATATCAATAGACACGGAGATATGGAAGGAAATTTTACTTTTACTCTCAAAAATATCTATAAGTAGCCGATTCAGAGAAATTCAGTATAATATCTAACAAAATGTCTCTATATTTTTATACATGTATAGTAAAGACAACTGGAGCCTCTCTAAAATACCCAATACATTTGTGGAAATCCTAGATATGAGACTACATTTCTCAGGAAAGTCTGGTGGTACCTGAGGACTCAGAGGACCACAGGCTGAAATATAACACCTAATAAGGACATTAATGTGGATGTATTCAGTATTTGCTACATGTCTTAAATAATTTATATGTGCACCTTACAGGACTGGTATAACTTTGAAAATGTTCAATATTCAATATAAAGAAAGTTCAAAATAAAGTGAATATTGTCGCCTTTAATGATGACACACATATTTCACAGCTGTGTAGTTTGAGTCATGATAACAGAGAGATTTTTTCTCCTGTGTGGATTATCATGTGTGTGCTTAAAGTTGATTTATGTCTAAATTTGTATCCACAGATATCACAACAGAAAGGTTTCTCCCTGTGTGGATTCTCATGTGCATGATTAAATTCTTTTTCTAAATTTTCCACAGTCTTCACAGTTAAACTTCTCTCCAGTTTGGACCTTCCTTTGTAAGCCAACATTTTTGTTCTCTGTAGTACATTTCTTAATATCCAGTGAGCTTGGAGACTCTATTTCTGAATCTTGTTTGTTAACTAGGTTCCCATCTGACTCAGGAGTTCTGCTCTCCTTCCAGTCATTTTCCATGTCCTCAGTTTTCAGTCCAGAGTCCAAGTGTTTCATGTCAGAGACTGGATGCTTTACACAATCGTCCTCTTCATCCTTCTTGGTGTCTTCGGACTTTAAGGAGTTGAAACCATCTTCATGATCTTCTGTCTTGATGGATTCTCCTCCATTGTTTTCTTCTGGAGGTTCTCTGTCTTTAATTTGGTCTTGGTAAAGCTGTGAGAGCAGAGGAGACTGTTCATCATCCTCAGTCTTTATGCCACTTTCTATCTCCTCCTTCACATTGAACAGCTCTCCCCCCAGACTGAAGCAGACTGTCTCCTCTTCCTCCTTTATGTGGTAGAGCGTTGGGTCATACAGATCTGCATTCGGTTTTTCATCTTCTGGGTCTTCTTCTTTAACCATCAGCATCTGCTTAAAATCTGCTGGAAACATTGAAACACATTATGCATTTAAGAAAGTAACTAGACTGTTTCTCAGCTTCAACACTTCTTATAGGGGTCTTGACATTAAATTCACACCAGATGTTAGTAACTGTCCAATAATCCTAAAACAACAAGAAAAAAAAAGATAGCCTACAAAAACCTTATGGGTAAAAACTTGATTTAACAGAGAGAATCAGTATTTTAAAAAAGTTTGCCTGAAAGTGCATAGAAAGTAGGGCTGTCAATGTCAATGCATGTGATTAGAACATTTTAATGCATTATTACAGTAATGCAAATTAATTTAATGACCTATTCTACCCTAAAAGCCTCTCTCCTGTTACCTTCTTCACAGCAGCACGTTCTGAGCTCGACACAAGGGAAATGACGAATGACAGTGAAAGGTGAAAGTTTTCTACGGCAGCAAGCAGCAACAAAAGTTGAAAACTTTTCAACTTTCTTATGTTGCACCTCTAGCCCATGTGAACACGTCAATGTAACATTGCTTAAGGTGTGCAGGTCTGATTACAGTCTTTATTTAATAACTAGCTTGTAACTCCATGTCATTCAAGGAACGAGATGGAGTCATGAGTTGGGTGAATGACTCATAGAATACGTCTATGTGTACGAACTCAACATGCTGCACATTCAGAAGCAAGCAACCACGACTGTGTGCCTTTATATTTCAAGTTCACAAAGTCAGGCATAGTGATTGATCGTGATTAATTGTGTTATCAGTTGGCAGTGCTAACAGAAAGACAAGCAATGTCTTTCTACATCGCTTCCTACTGTGGTGAGATTTACCATTGACGGTGGGCTCCAGGTTCACGCAGAGGGCCTGAGGGACGTGATTTCCAGGACAGGTCTCCATGCAGAAGGTGCTGGAGGACTTATGTCCTCTTCCAGAGGTTTTGTCTCCAGGCATCAATCCGTCCGACTGGATGCCATCTTCCAGGCAATTCTGCTCCCAACAGCCACCGTCAATCTGGACACCAAAAAAAAACATGTCATCTGGAGTCAAAGTGGGAAACTAAACCATTATATAGCCAACTGAAGGAGTGTAGAAAAGGACATATAACAAGGAGGAAGCTGGTGATCAACCCTAATCCAATAAAATCAGCCAGCTACACTGATCTGAAACATTTGCTGAATGACTAAGTTTTATACTTTGAAAAAGAAGCTCTGTGACAAAAGAGCAGCTGTGAAAGAGTGAATGAACTTGATCTAAATAACAGGAACCAGATGTTTAATCCCCAAAAACAAACATTATTCATTTTACGCAAGGAAACATAACATTTGCATGAGAAAAAAAGATGAAATGTAACAAAAAATGTAGATGTGCTAATGTGCATATGTTTCTTCTTGTTGCAACACATTTTAAAAAAAAATCACTCAGAGTGGCTGCTGTACTACAGCGGGATCTCTGCTTAAGTGAACATATCTACAACCAAAAATGTGAACAAACAGTACACATTTTCCAAATGCAAATTTAAGCAAAAAAACAAAAGCAGGTAGCAAAACAGAGGAAGTAGACGAAACATTTCATCTTCTTATTAATGCTTCCTTTGCATCTTACAGTCTGCGCAACAGAAAGAGCCTTTTGGGACACGAATCTACTGTATTATTTATTTAAAATGCAACCACACATACGGATAATTGTATCATCGTCGCAACCGATCACATCCTGTTCGTCACTGAATGGCTCTCGGAAAAAACTAATTGTTAATTTACTACTTACAAAAGATGCGCTATAATACAAAAAGCAACAAACTCTATGAAAGTCTGGGTAGTGCTGTGTAGCGGTGTTTATTAGCAACATAAACACCGTTATCAGGTTACTTCCGGTCCGGTCTGTTTTCGATTCATCTTCTGAAAAAGCTTAAAATGACAAAAAAATAAATATTCTTACCATTTTCCTTATTTTGTGAACATACGTAGGCGAGACAGATATTTATAAATTAGTGAAATATCAAGACAGTTTTCGTCAGTGACTCGGCGTCTCTCCAAAACCGTTAGCAGTTCTTTGTCTGCAGGGCGGATCCGAACACTCCTACGGGCTTCCGTAGAAAGAATGGAACGCGAAAGTCACGTGATCATGCTGTCCGCTGTTCAAGGCTCAACTATATCGTTTGTAGTTTGGTTGTAGTTTTTACGTTTTCTAACAATAGTATTAACATTATTTAGACAATTAATTAAGTCTAATCGATGGCTTTTGTGATTTACAAGAAAAAAAATCTGAATTAATCTCCCGTCTACATTTTCAACATGCTCGTGCTCCCCAAGTACAACTACATAAAAATGGCAAAGCAACCCGAAGATTTTTATCTTCAGCGAGTTAATTATTTTGGATTATACCTCTGATATCCATCCATCCATTCATCCATCCATTTTCTGTTCACCCTTGTCCCTTAGTGGGGTCGGGACGTGCTGCTGCCTCTCCAGCCTCGCTCAGGGCGAGAGGCGGGGTCACCCTGGACAGGTCACTAGACTGTCGCAGGACAACACAGAGACACACAGGACAAACAACCATGCAGGCACACATTCACACCTCAGGAGAATTTGAAGAGATCAATTAACCTGACAGTCATGTTTTTGGACTGTGGGAGGAAGCCAGAGTACCCAGAGAGAACCCACGCATGCACAGGGAGAACATGCAAGCTCCATGCAGAAAGACCGGGGCCGGGAATCGAGCCCAGAACCTTCTTACTGCAAGGCAACAGCTCCACCAGCTGCACCATTGTGAAGCCTAGTTAAAGATTTGTGTAACATGTAACAGTTAAATATTTTGACCATGTGATGGCGCCAAAGGAAACGCCATGATTTGATTCAGCTTACATTCAAAGGCCTCAAGGTTTCAGTAAAAAATTATCATCAGACAACAAGAAAAAACAAATAATTAAAACACCTTAATAGTGTCAAGAGAGCTTCTTATTAAATGAGAATCTAAATGAAAATGTGCAATTTGGGTGTAATTTATATAAAGGATTTTAATACAACCAACTACAGCTTGAAAATAACCTTTAATTTCAACGTCTCTCACATTTAATGAGCAAAATATCACATTTGTTCTCAATATCACTTTACTGTGTATATACAGTTTGAGGGGACATTTTCTCTCAGTCTGCTGATCTTTTCTGGTAGTTCCATGATTTTCTTTGTACTCATGCATGGACATAATCTACACATCCACCTCTTTCCACTCCATAATCTACAAACATGTATCATGCTTCCTTTAAAGTGAATGGCTAACAATATATTACAGAAGAAATTATAGTACAGTTTTACCAGCTTTAAAAATTCTGGTTACTTCAGATTTTATAAGATCACGTAACGAGTTGACTTTAGTCAGTGCTGCAGTAAAAAGGCAAAACAGGCATCACCCCATAAAAATCCTGCTGCATACATTGCACTTTACCCATGCAGTCAGTAAGTACAGCTTTAGTCATGTCTTCTGCAAGTAAAATTATGATGCAAATCCTTTACTGAACATGGGGTGTGCCGCTGAACAGCTTTGCAACGTTCTGCACTGCTGGTAGTTTTATCTGGTGAAGGTAAGAGAAGGTACATCGATGCCTTCACTTAACCTTCTGTGCATAGAAAGCCTGTTTGCAGCAAAAGCAAGAGGCATCTTGCAGAATCAAATAATGTCTTTCCCTTTTCTCCTATGGATTCCATCTAAGGTGCCATCTGTGGATGAGAAAGTAAACAGAGAAAATCATTTACTACATATGCAATCAGATGTTTATGTAAGACCTAAATGAAACTGGTAACACATTCCTACCTCAAAACGACTGTAAACTTTCCTCTCCTTCCTCATGCTCTGAATCCTCTCCAGCAGCTTCTCCCTCTCCTGAGTTGTTTTAGTTTGCCCCCTGTTGTATGTCTTGTACCCCAACTCCTTTTCGTTTTTGGTCTTTTTGTCAGCCTTGTCTTCTTTCTCGTCGTCTGTGACGGGGGACTCTTTTGTTGCTTCGTTCCTGCTTTGGGACTGGGCAGAAATCTGCTCCAGGAGCAGCTTAGTATCGTCTCGGAGGTTGCTGCTTGTGATCACGTTCACTGTTGAAGAGTGGTAGCGAGACTGACTCGATTTGGGCTGCTTGGATGTCACCTCTGTTGTTTCGGAGTAGTTACTTTGCTTTGATTGGTCTTTCGTTTTCTCCCTGCTTGTAGTGTCTTCAGTGGATGGTTTCTGGCTCTCATCTTTGTCCACTAGATTGTTGGACTTTATCTCATCTGTCTCCCCTAACTCAGCCTCTTTTTTACTGCTCTCCTGAGGTGCAGCTGGTTCTGGTGTTTGGCTTTGAGGAGTGACTGCTTCAGATATTTTACATTGCAAATCAGCTTCAGCTGGGGCCACCTGGTAGGTTCACTTAGGCTGCTCAGTGATTGATCTGTTGGCTGAACAAGAGGTTCCTCTGATTTTGGTTGAGTATCACTGGACATTGAGTTTGTATCTGAGAAGTTTTGCTCTGTAGCGACACTAGTTACCGATACCTCAGCTTCAGGGTCCAAAACTGACTGGACTGACTCAGACGTTGAGGAAGATGATGATGTTTCAGGACCTGTGGGTGCGTTCAAGTCTGCCAGCTTGAGGTTGGAGGATGGAGCAGTCTGTATTGCCACTTCTTGAATAAGTTCACTTTTTTCCAACGGTGAGGCTTTAGGAGACTCTGTGTTTTCAAGTGATCCTGTTTCCGTAGGTACGTCTGCAGTTTGGTTGTCAACTGTGACAGATGAAACTATCTTTTCAAATCTGGTTCAGAGATTGAGCCTTCAGGTCCAGATTTACTAGGCAAAGTGGAATCAGGGATAGATGGACAAACAGCAGTAGATGTGCGTTGAGCCTTAGCATCTTCAGGTGATTTAAGGGCCTCACACTCTTTTGCAACTGACTCCTCGTGCCTTAAATCAGGAAAATTTTTCTCTAATACTTCAACTAAAGGTGTACCAGCAAAAGATTCTTTCCTGTTTGTCTCTGTGGTGGATAACTTGTCTGACTCCAAATCAGCAGTCTTTTTGTCTGGAGAAACAACAGGCTCTGTATTTGCAGCATCAGCTACTGAGGTGTTTTCAGATGAAGCAGAATGGGAAACAGCATTTAGATGAATTTGATCAGAGGTTTGTACATTTTCGTTGGAGGGCTCTTTCTGTGAGGAGCTAACAGATTCCTGAGCTTTAATTTCATCAATATTTGATGATGTTGTGCTACTTACATTCATAGAGCTGTACCCGGCAGAATCAGAAAATGAGGACTCTTCTGTCAGGGCAGGGTGGTTATGCAAACTGGAGTCAAGTGGAGGAGTATCAGAGGTAGAGATTTGCACTGAGCCTATTTCTGATGTAGATTCTGTTTCCGAGGGAACAAGAGGAGAGCAAATACTGGTTCCTAACTGAATTGATCCAGTGTTTTGGGGAGTAGTAGATGATGAACCTTCCCCTAAACTAGGAATTATTGAAATATATTCTAAAGTAGGAGGTTCTCCTTTGTCAACACCTTCACCATGGGATGAAACGGCAGTGTGAGCAACATCTGCTTGCTTAGTTGAGTTCTTTTGGACAGAAAGTTCTGACAGAGTTGGGTTTTCTGATGATTTGTTCTGACTTGCTTCGGTTTCTTCAGCAGAATGCCTTTCTGTTTTCGCCGATTCAGCAGAAACATCTTGTGCTTGTTCTACAGAAGTACTGAGGGTACTGGGATCATTTTTGACAAGACTGTCCTGCTCTCTGGTATTTTCATTGTGCTTCAAAGAGGGTGATGACTCTGAGTTTGCTCTCTCTGTGAACAATGTAGTGCTATTTTCTGATGAACTCTTTGGTACAGAAGGTTCCATGCTTTCTGGTGTTCCTTTTGGAGGATCCTCTTCCTTCTGGGACGCTGACATGTTCTGGAGATCTGCCTGTGATTTTATTGGGGCCTCCTCTTCTCCCTTTTTAGCTTGTGAAGCTTTTCGTTTTGCTGCCAACTCTTTAAAGAACATGAGCCTATTATCAGGATCGCTCATATCAATATATGGAGATGGGAACAAAAGATTGGGCAGTTGTACCGGTTGATCGGTTTTAGGCAGTTCAACTGATATTGGCTTAGATTGAGGAATCAGTGCTGACAAACTTTCTTTAGCAGAAGGATTTGGTAAAGTTGGGTCTTCTAGAGGTTTACTTGGAGAGTCACCTGTTTCTGCAGAAACAGAAAGGCCAGCTACTGACTGGCTGTCCAGCTCAGTTTTCTTAGGCTGGACTTGTAGAAGTTCAGTGGAAGCTTTTGGGATATTGGAGTCCTTGTTGCTGACATTTTCACTACCTACAAGAGGCTTTTTAAACAAATCTTTAGCAATTGAAGTGTCAGTAGTACCTCTCGGAAGAGACTCTTCCTTCTGGCAAGTTGACATGTTCTTGAGCTCTGATTGTGGTTTTAACTCTGCCTTTTCTTTTTCCTTTTGAGTTTCTGCAGCCTTAGCAGCTTTACGTTTTGCTGCCAGTTCTTTAAAAAACATCAGCCTCTTATCTGGATCATTCATATCTACTCCGGTGAGCAGAGGTTCAGTCGGTTGTAACGGTTGCTTGATTTGAGGCATCAATAGTGAAACATTGTCTTGCTCTACATCTGTTGGTTTTATGGCCTCCTTTGCCTCCAGAGTATCTGCGAGGTCTTGGGAATTTTTCCCCCCTTTACCCTCATCTTCTTTACTTACATCATCTGGTTTCTGTGTTTCAGAAGTGGATTTTATGAAACGACTCCACTCAATAGGTTCTCTTGCAGTAGATCTCCTTTGCCCCAAAACTTGTGAAACAAGGGGGAATTTGGCCTGTTCAGTTTTGGTTTTGTCACCTCCCTCATCGTCTTGGTCTGCAGTAGTAGTTTCTTGAGGGGTCTGCTGCTCCAGGGAACTGAAAATAAGGGAAGACCTTAATCTGGAGGTTCTTAGCCCACCTGGATTGTATTTCCTCCTGAAAGAGTCATCCCTTTGAAGCCCTGAGCTTATTGGCAGTTTTTGTTCGTCCTCCTCAGTTTTTCTCCCTTCAGCTGTGTAGGAGGTTTCAGATAATGCTGGTGTGGTTTTGGTTTCTATGAACCCTGGATCAGGGTCATCCAGAACTTTCTTAGATTTTTCTTGTGTGACTGCTTTGGCAAAGCTCGGCAATTGGCTGATTCTAGGTACAGTGGTAACCTTAAACTCTTTGACATTGGGTATTTTAGAAGCTGGTAGATCTGGTAGTTGGGCCGTTTGTTGGATGGGATTCACAGGTTCCTCAAAAGTATCTGTCGGCTGAGTTGACACCATTGGCAGGCCTTCTTCCTCTGGATTATCATATGTGCTAAGGTATGAGCCAATCCTCCAATTTCTCAGCTTCTGTTTCACAGTGGGATCCTTGCGGTTCAAGGTAAGGTCATGGAAAAAAGGCTTCTGATCAGCAGAGTTGGAAGGCGTTGGAGAGGTTTGACAGGCATATGGCTGCCCGGCCCCCAGTCTTTTGTGTTGAGGGGCAGTAAATGAAAAATCCACTGGTGGTTGTAGTTTATCTGTGCCTTGATCAACATCTAGATTTCTGGTAGATGATAAATAGTTAAGAACAGGATCAAATTCTGGTGGTACTTCTTGTTGTAAAGCTGGTACAGGGTACTGTTCAGGCAGATAGCCTTGGTTCCAGAACTTATCATAGCTGCTGTAGTCTTCTTCTGGTCCTGGTCCAGGAAAAGGCTGCTGGCCCCTGTGAAAAAGTGTTCCCCTTGGTTCAGAGTCAGGTATTCCCTGTTGTGGCATTAATGGGAATGAGTATCTGCCAGGAACATCTTCAGAATAAGAGTGACGCTTTAGGGCAGGATTATCTGTCATCAAATGTCGTAAAGGCCCCTGGTCAAAACCGGGGTCCATGCGCGACTGTTGGGAACCAAACCTATTATACATATCTGCAGGACCGCGAAGGGACCCCTGCCTCTTTAGAGCCATAATCCTCAGATTCCCTTCGAGTTGATCATCATACGGATGTCCTCCCCAGTCATCAGAAGGAACGTCCAGAGACAGGAACCTTTTAGGCTCCCTGTACAGTGAGGTGCTTTCATTGGGAAATTGTCTCTTTTGTGAAACGTTTAAATCCTCCATTTGAGCAAGCATGTTTTCAACATTCAGCGGCTGCGACTGAGCGAAGAGAATCCGGAACTCCTCGTCGAAGGTGGTCACCAGCTGTCCAAGGAAGAGGTGCGCCATGCAGCGGTGCAGCTTCTCAAAAGACCACATGAAGCTGCAGGAAGACAACAACAAGATGGGGTTATCATCTAGAGACAAACTTAAAAACAAGAGTACAGCAGCCTTCACACTTAAAAGATGTGCACAAAGCCTCAACGTAGACCAATCTTTTATCATTGAAGCTTAATCTTTCAATATTAAATTTGGGTTCAGAGGAGAAAATCCGACATAAAGGTGATATTTTTCAGAAAATTGTGCAAGCCTCTACTAATTGCTAATAAATAATAGTAATTCTGACTTTTGTAATTTCAATTTGTAAACTGTGACTTTCTGTTTCCCAAAAGCTCTTTACTTCAATTTATTGTTTATCAGATGGGAAAGAAAACAATGACTACTTGCATCTTAGGTGTTATTTCTGTACATGTTGATGGTCGTAGTTTAATCTAAAAGTTTCTGTCATATCTGGAGCGTATTTGGGTTTCTATGGCTTTTTTCTGTGTTTGTATGTTTATTTTTGCTTAGCTTATGTATCTTTAGTCTCCTGAAGAAACTCCTTTAGTTTCTGCTCAATTTATTCTTGTTTATTTCTTGCACTCAGTTTGGTCTTTCTTGCTCTTCCTCGGTGTTTCCCATTTGTTATTGTTTATTTCCTCTCCAGCTCCTTTCTATTTCTGTCTCTCTCTCCCTCAGCCTGCTTGCCTGGTCTCCTCTCACAGCTGCACCCTGTTCCTAATCAGACACCTGTTTTTTATTGGTCTCATATCCAAACGTATGTAGAAACTGAATATTGGTTTATTCCATTTCCTGTAAGCTATAATCATAAAACCTTCCAGAAATAAAAGCTTGAAATGAATCACTCATCACTTTTTACATGAGTCACTTTTTAAATTCAATAATAGTCCTTATTTTGATGCATTCATTTGCTTTTGACCTAAGGTTACCTATACCTACATGGTGAATAACAGATAGCTTTTGGTTTTAGCCACATCAGTAACAAACAAGGCTTTTGTTTGTAAGTCTCCATAGCAACCATTAGGTACTAAACAAAACACATTGACAGGAAGATGCTTTAGTCAGGGGAGATTTGAGATTTTAATCAACAAACACTCCAGTCTATGGAAAAGAACCACAGATGGGACCCCACTGTGGGAGGTGGAGTAATGCTGTGGGCCTGGGAATCTGGCTAAGAGTGCATGGCATCATTACATCGAAGCATTTAACTGCTAGAGCAGGGAAACAAATATAGAAACTTTCAAGAAACAAGAAACTTTCTTGTTTTAACAAATTTTGCATGACAAGAATTTATGCTGCTGCAACAAAAGATGGATTCATTTTAAGGTTTTTTTTACACATCTGGATGTCTTTATCAATAACATGCTGGATTTAAAGGAGCCCACCTGTAATTCCCACTCAGCACAGCTCTGCAGTCGGTCAGCAGGAAGCGATCCATCATCTGGCCTTTGAAGGATTTCCCAGAGCGGCACTGATATGTTATTCCAGATACTGTTCTCAAGCGTATGAACTGCAGGACACATAAAATCCAGTCACATCATTAATAATCAGCAGGTCATGCATGTGATAATGTTTTGAGCTGCTAGCTAAGTTAGGAGGCAGAACTATATTAGCACTGTTCCTTCTAGCAATGCTAATATATGCTGTTAACCTGATTTAAATCGGTTACATAAGAAAAAAGAAAAATACTGACAAACCAGTTTATTTCTACAGTTAATTCACCTGAAGGTTCAGGACTGGAGTGTAAAGAAAAGATTGATACGGTTCCTTTATTTGGATTGTGAAACTATCCACCAACAGCTATGCTAACCACAATACTTCTGCTTTTCCATGACAGTATTTTGGAAACGGCACTAGGCAACAGCGCTGGTGGCATGATAAATACATGATTTTGAGAGAAATTTCCACAAAAACACCAAAAAGCAGTGTGCTTGTGTGTCAGTGCCTGTTGAGCTCCACTCCCTGTCTGCAGCAGGCACAGCAAAGGGCGTCTTTTAAACAACTGAAGCATAACCTTCTAAACTGTTTTAAGTCATGCATTATTGCTTTTTTTTGCAGCAAAATGTAATTGTTTCAGTAAATTGCATAAGAAGCTGTACTCACTGGGAAGGCCTGCAGATTGACTCTGCAGTTGGCCACCATGTTAACAAAGAGATCAGCATTCTGCTCGTCCAGCAGGATGTAGACAGCAACTCTCCTCCCAGCAGCTTTGAGAATATCCGCAAATATGTCAACATCAGTAAACATGTCCATCACTATAGCGATGACCTGAGCAGAGAGAAGCCGAGAATGAGATAACAGTTAAAAATATAACAGAGGTGGGACGCTTTGAAAGGAAGGTGAAGAAGGTTTGAGAGAGCTCAACCTGCTGGGCGTTCTTGATCAGCCGCCGGGCCTGCTCCTTGATGCTCGGCATGTCCGGCTCAGGGGGGTTAACCAGGGTCGTGACCTCTGTTGGCTCAATGAAGTGATGCACCTGAGGCCAGCCGAGGTCCAGACCGGGGACGTCCAGGTCGGAGTGAATGGGCCAGTAGGTGTCCGAGGAGCCTTCTCCTTCGCTGTCCAGGAACTGCTGCTCAGAGAGGATGCTCTGCTTCGGAGGCTGAACGATGCTCTGGATGTACTGGATCTCAGCCGGGGACAGGAAGTCCACCATGTCCACATTTTGGAGGCACTGATAGTATCCTTCCAAGCTGTCCTCCACCAGGGCGTCAACAGCCAGGCGGTACTCCTCCCGGTAGTGGGGAGGGAGATAATTGGGGTCCAGGGGATTATCCCCAGCAGAGGAACACTGAGAGCGGCGCGCCATACTGTAGGTCCAGGTAAAAAAATGTAAATAAATAACTTAGTCATTGCAGTTTGACTGATTTAAATCTTAGATTTAAAATATTTGTTTGTCAAAACCCAAGAATCACAAGCAAAACTAAAGTTCTGCAGAAAAAACAAAGACTGAGCAGCTTCAGGAATCTGAGCTAAACATTAGCTTGACTGGCATCACAAATAAATCTAATTATGGGAGTTCGGAGTGGAGAAAGAGGATGGAGATACTAGACTTTACATATAAACTAAAAAAAATAACATACAATTATTCAGAATTACAGTAAGAGTCACACGTCTAATATAGGCCAAAATAATAAGACATGCTTTGATTTAGTTCATTAAAAAATACAAAACACAAGCACATAATGATGACTGTAGCAGAAAAAAAATGAACTCTTGTTACTCTATAGTCCTATGATAATGACAATAAAATGGAAATAAAAATAAAGTAATAAGTTGCCATCATCATTAATAAATCATTAACACACCATTACCAAAACCAAATAATAAAAAATGACTAATGATCATGTGTTAAATATGATAGTGATTAAATATTTAAATAACTATATCTATACAATAGATATAATAATAATAAGCAAAAATAATTATTTAGCATTTAATTAGCTACTAGCATTACCAACACGACTGTCTCATCAATAATACTACTGCGTGCAATATGATTACATAACGTATATCTAATATTACATAATTATATGTTATAGTAACATTAGAAAATAATATCTAATAAAAGACAATAATACTACTTTTACAAATAATAGTAATACTTTGCTACTACCAATACTAATAATAATCTTCACAATACATACATTACAATGATAAAATAAAAATAACGCCTTACTAACTTACTTAATGATATGAAAAAAAAAAAAATAACATTTAAACAATACCTAATCTTCCACTATTATTATTATTAAGACAACAACAACAATAATATCAATAATAATACCATACAAATATAATGATAATAATAATTATAATATGTATCTTATCTTTCTTTTTGGACCATGAGTCTTAAAAACAAAACCAATCAATCAATAAGGATAATAGTAACAGCATCTCCAGCTCCATCTTCAAATTAGCTGAAGATGTTAAATGATACATTCATTATTTAATGTATTTAAATAATTAAATACATTATTTTAAATAACTAAACCCTTTGCTGTCGCTACCATCATAATCACCCATAATCATAATCCTACTTATGCAGGGAGGAAGACTTCGGGAAGTACTGTGCAGGTCGGAGAATTGATCACATTTCTATATTATAGAAGTCATAAGTGTTTTTGGATCAGCTTCAGGTTGGAATGTGAACAAAAAGGAGGAAAGTTGATTCCGACTGCAGAGCAGCAGCTGGTTCTGGGTGCGGCTCCTCCCTCTGGCCAAAAGTCTCATTTCTAAACTCACAGTGAAACCGAACCGTGACAGAAACGTCACAATAACAACATGAATCGACTTTCAAACAGTAAATAAGAAAGAGCGAGTTAATCGAAGTAAACAGCTGATTCTGGAGTAAGAGTGACTCTTTCTTCTAAAGTTCGCTTATAAAGCTAAATAAATAAAGAATTAAAGCTAAAACAAAAACAGGACCGCCATATTTACACATTAATAACCACACATAGCGGTTTTATTCGATAGCAACCAGCCTGCGGATTTCTGTCATAAACTCACCTCTGTTATATTTCCTCGTCAGGCTTTGCGGAGTGAAACTTTCCCACCATCCTTCTCTCCGTTCAGCGAGTTTCTCTCCACTGCTGCGTCGCGCTTTGCTCCATGTTTCCAGCTTGAAAGAAAACTTTTCTTACATGGATCTTCTCCTCTCTCTTCTTCTCCTCACCCAGCTCAACCAGTTTGCCGTCATGCTTCAGGCATGTTGGGCTGAATCTCTGAGACGCGGAGAGGAAAAGCTGCTGTAGACAGAGGCAGAAGCCCCGCCCCTTTAGGGCTTCGTGTTTTTTGGTTTTCAGACGCCTGAACTCTGATCGTCTCTTATCTGACTCCTGAAGTGCTACTATAACGTCCTCGGAGCATGTAATGGAGGTTTAATGTGTGATTGGGTAAATCTATTCTCTGAAATGCTCATCTGCTGCCAACTTCAATAAAAACTCTAAAAGTATCCCTGAGCTGAGTCACAATAATAAATCTGACATATAGGCTTTGTTGGCTTCAGTGATTGTTTAATTGCTTGAGTTATGAGTTATTAAGCACTGACTAAGTGGGTTGGGTTCACAGTTGTTGGCTTAATTGCTCATTTGTTTGATGCAGTTTCAACATTAGTCACAGACATTCAACTTAGGAAATTAAATCAACAAAATTAACCCAGACAAAAAAAAAGAAACAATGAGCGATGGGGTGCGATACGATCCCTCTGTAGGCATTCAGAGAGCTGAATGGAGGATGAATCCTATCTGAGGAACAGGACTTGTTCTTCAGCTCTATGGGGTTCTAAATATGTCAGAAGTCATTTTGTTTTTGCCTTGGCATGTTTGGAATACCACACAGCTGCAGCACCTCTGATTTGTGGAGTTCCTCTAGGGTTTATTCTGGGACCACTTTGTTTTCACTGCTTTTACAAATATAATAGCTAGTTTTGCTGATGATATTTATATTTAAGTCTATAAAACTCTGTGTTTATTTGACACAGTGGAAGATTGTTTAATGATTACACACTCAGTTATTTTATGCTCTCTTCAGACATACCTGACATGCTTCAATGTTGTACTTCCATTGTACTTCAGATGTTATATATGTTCAGATTCACATTCCAGTAAAAGTAAAAACAAGTGCTTCACTGGAAAATGTACAGTGTACCTCTGCATATTTGCAAATTTAGCAAATTAATGTCATTTTGTGTAGAACGTAACTCCAAGTTATTTGGAGTGTCGATCTAAAGTATTCAAAAGAAACTGGAGCTTGAAAAGCTGAAAAATCCAACCCACAAACGTTACAATCAGACAGGTTGATGTTTGCAAAGCAGTCATTAATTTTCCTGGTCGATGATTGGCTGAACCCCCAACAGCAGAGAGATAAGGGAGACCATTGATGTCTCCAACATGGTTTTCACTCTGTTACATATTATATGATACTTTTCTCTTTAATAATAGACAGTTAAATTAATGTTTCATGCTCTGATGAAATCAGCCGTCTGAAGCCAGAATGCTGACACTGAACGAATCATAAACCCATAAATCAAACCAAACCCACAAACCTCAATCTCAAAATCCAATATGGCTGCTGAATAAAGCATGGTGAGTGGTCTCTTAGTTACATTCAGAAGCCACAGGTCCTGATTATTTTTTCAAAAATGTTCACACAAACAGAGAAGATCATTTTCCTTCTTCTCCTCTGCCTGCATTTTCCCCGGGTATCGACCTGCAGTCTGCAGCTGCCTTAGGGAGTCGCAAAAATATTGACAAACACAATGAGTGGAAGTATTTGTCTATATGGAAAAGGTTTTGTAAGACAGGCATCAATCGCAGCCTCTCAGCAAAGTCCGCTGCGGCCTGGAGGAATTTCCGGTGGGACCCTTGGACCCGTTAAGTGCAGAAGTCGTTTTGGTCAGTTTCTCATTGGTTCATCATGTGAAACACTGATTCACATGATGAATCAGTCTGAGAAATTCAGTTCACACATCCTCTGACCTATTCATGTCAGATTTACCTGCATCATAAAAGGAGCTTGTTTTGTTTTCTGCCAGGAGGCAAAGGAGGGCAGGAGGAGCCGTCAGGTTTGCAGACATCGGACTGGTCAGTGATACCTTTACCACAGCAGCAGCTGCCATTTCTGCTGCTTTTGTGGAAGACGCTGGGCATTGCTATCAATTTGACATCACTGCTTTTGGTTTTATCTGAATGATGCTTGTTGGTTGGTGAAAGAAAAGGCTGACCAACACAATGAGTGGAAGAGTCGAAGCTGACAGAATTAAACTTTCTAAAGGTCAAAGCCTTTCGACATTTCAATCTAAAGTTTCTAAAAGCTTTAGAAATGCTCACATTTTGAGCACAAATTCGGGAAATCTGCTTTCTTAAATCAATCTCTTGGCAAACTTTCCCGTCCGGGTCGGTTTTTACTTGGGAACAGTTTCTCCCATGTTCCTAATGGCTCTGGCCACATTTCAAGCCCGGTTTTGGGATGCCCGGTTTTGGGACGCCCGGTTTTTAGCTTAATATCGCTTCCATTTAGTTCGTTGACTCCACCAACCTTGCTAACTAGCAGAGAGGTTAAGGTTAAGGTTTCACCTCTTCCTAAATCCCCCAGAATGCTGTGCAGCTCTGGATCGTATTTTATTGATATTATTGAACATTCTATTTCATAAATGAAGCAATGACCATGGAATGGAGTTGACAATGAAATCTCCATTTTTTTTTATCTCAGTCCATTAGCAGTAGCTTGGTAGCTATTATCTGTGTTTCATCAAGAGAGCTGTTTCCTGCAGGTTAGATATTAACAGGTCATAACCTCTCAACAGATTTCCAAATATGCGGACTACCTCTTTAAGGCTTCCTGCTGCTCACAAATCAAAGTTCAGTTCTTTTCCTGGTAATATCCAGCATATTTTACATGCATATTATGGAGCAGAGTTGAATAACACCATACTTAGCTGTGCTAAGTCAGCCTTCATGAATCTGAAAACATGAAGTAGGCTAAAAAGGTTTGTAAGATTCAGTCTGGAAAGCATTCAAAGCCCTTTGTGAAGCTTTGGAACTACAGTGAGAGCCGTTATCCATAAATGGAGAAAACAAGGAATAGCAGAGAACCGTTCCAGGAGCCAAAATTACCTCAACATCTCATTCAGCAGGTCTGTGTTGCCTCAGATAAGGTCAGAGTTCATGAGAACATTAAGAAAGAGAAACTGGAGAGAGACCCACATTTACCAGAAATCACCCTGATGATGCCACAGCGCTTTATGGACAGATGAGACTCAACAGAAGTCAACAGACGTTTTTGGAAGGCGTCACATCTGACATAAAACAAACATTTGAGAAAAAGAAGATCAGACCCAGTCAAACATGGAGGTGGCAGCATGGTGGTCTGGGCTGCTTTGCTGCTTCAGGATTTTATTTCAAAGGCCATTTGTTGCTTTAAGTACAAAGATAACCAGCAAGTGTGTGTGACTGGTCACTACACGCCCAGTCAGCGTTCATCTAGAGCGCTACTAGATTCACTGGCAGCTGACAAGTTCACAGGATTAAATGCAGTTAAGATTTTTATGCAATATTTCAAATTGAGTTTTGCAATTTTCCTGCCCAAACAAGTAATATAATCACTTTTAATCGACCACAGATGGGCAGCTTTCAGTAGAAGAATCTCTTATAGTTTATTTTAGAGTTTCAAAAGAGTTTGAGACAGTAGCTACAGAGTTGTGTAAGTCCTGCAGGGTAGGATCTGCTACACAATAAGCAATTAAAGCCGTTTATTAAAACCACCGGAGTAACAAAGGAAGATCCTTGTCGGTTAACCTCAAACTGCTTCACTGACTGTCATAAGGTTGTCAACAAACAATGGGAGCCGTAAAGAAGGATCAGGACTGTAGAGAATTGAACCTGCAGCTGAGCAACGCAAACTGAGCCAGGCACACTTCACCTGTCAGCGCTGATTCTGCTGCTGCTTCAAATCCTCTCTCCTCTCTATGTCCTTCACCAGACTGCCCCTGTTGCTTCACTTTCTGTTTACATAGAAACATATTTTAGAAACTGTATTGAGATTTTAATTCTAACAGTTGCGCTTGCTCTGCTCTCAGTCCTAAAATAGCTGTGTCAGAAAAATGCTGGGTCCGAGCCAAAGGAAGTGAGGCAATGTAGCAACTCAAGTGAAGACTTGAAGACAATTCCTCATTGTTGCCCTTCAGGCGCCACCCAAGGCACACAGATCAGGAGAGGGAATATAAACATCTGAATTCACATTCAGCCGACTCATAAATAGCTGCTGCTCCGCATACCAGAAGGTAACATTCACCTCTGCGGTTTTGTAACCCGTGTAGATCAGTAAAACCTTCAAGGACTGAATGACAAGGCTGATTGGGAAACACGATCAGCCCCCAAACTGCAGTGATATGATTGAGGACACAGAGGAAGGAGACAAAGCGAGCTGAACCCTGGGAGTTCAGCTATAAAAACACTCTGAACTCACTTGATCAAGTGCTTAGTTTTCACTCCCCAACTTATCCTGGAACAAAGTGAACCAACCGCATGATTAACTCTTGACGTCTTAAACAGTGGGGCAGTTTTCAGGGCTGTGAACCTGAAAGGCTTTGATCCAGTTTTATGCGTATCAGGCGTCATGAACAAAGATATTTTCCACAGAAAAATGGATTAAAGCCAGTCGAAAGAACATGACTGGTACAACATGAAACGCTCTGGATGGCGCTGAAAAGAAATACTGCAACGCACCTCAAAACACGAACTGGGAAGCTGAACTTCATAGTTAGCGGGTGGGTCTGACTTGCAAAAACAGGTATTATTCAATAGGAGCGCTCACTGGGCATGCTCAGACCGAAAGCGGTTCTTCTGGCATGTTATTTAGCTTAAATTACAGCAAACTGGTCCAGACTCAACAACTATGTAATGGATTACTGTCAGGTTCTGTCCAGGACAGTCAATGGTTGTCCTGCAGTCTCAACATGATTCTGTTCTGTGTTGCAATGTGATTTTGAGCTCACAGTGTTGTGCAAAAGTTTTAAACCAGCACTAATTTCTTTATCCTTTGCAGCCCTGCAACCAGACTGCAATCTACTGAAGCAGCAGCAGAGCAAGTTTGGCATTATTAGTCTGGCTCACCTCTCCTGTATCAGCTGGAGGACGATGCCTGGGCTGGTTGTCCCAGTGTTTACGAGTGTGAACCAGCCGTCAGGCATCACATTGCCCAGCCTCCCTTGGAAAGCTCAGGCCTCATTGTCATATTGTCAAACCTCTAATTCAGCCGAGGGATCAGAGTGACTTTGGTTTTGGCCTTTCACCTTTCATCACTTGTCATGTGATTCTTTCTGGTGTCCTTTTGTGGGGAAGTTGCAAGAGTATTAGGGATCTTTTAGAGCTTTCCAGTCATTTCAAACCCAAAATCAAGACAGACTGTAATGAAAATGTGCATAAAGCAGTCAAAGTTAACAAGTAGAAGTCCTAAAAAAAGTTAGAAAGATTCTGAGATGCAGAAAATAGGGAAATTGTCTTTTGCACAGAATTGATGTCAAATCTTCATCAGAATAAACTGATTATTGTTGTTAAGTCCTCAAACTGTAAGTTTTATGTTAATTTAATGAGTTAATAGGTAAAAATAAATGTAATCTTGAAAAATATAAATGAATATGAATTTTTCTAAATGTGAGCCGCATTATGATTCAGAACGCATTTCATTCTGAATCCTGTTTAATCAGTGGACCAACTCAGCTCTTCCTTTCTGCTTTTTAAATCCTGGAAACTTAGTGTGTATCTGTTGTTTATAGCTCTGTTGTCATGTTGGGGAGGAGAAGGAAGGAAAGGAAGACGGTCACAGGATGAGGAAGAGGATGGGAAAACAAAGAGAAGGATAATAGAGGAAGGATGACATCATAAACGTCTGGAGAAAAGCTTGATCAACGAATTTAACAGGATCTAACATGAATTTAATATTAAAGATAACTTCATTATGTACAGTCTGGCCACCAAAGGCAGGAGACGCTCTGCTGTGTTTGTCGTTTGAAGAGCCTTGACAGATTCCACAGACGGCTGCATTTTCACGACATGTTGTGTCTCAGAGATGCAGCGATCCCAACGATCCTTCAGCAGCCAGAAGAGACGGACGGCGACCAGCAGGGACCATCAGTCCTCTGGTGCTGAAAGGACAAGACATAAACACTCAGGTGAGACAGAAACCTGAGCAGAATAAACGGTGTTAAAGCTCCGTCTGTACACCACGCTTTAATGCAACTAAAGATGAGCTAAGAGCAAAAGCTCAGCTTAAATTTCAGAAAATTCCTTCAGTGGGAATAAAAATAGTGTAAATTACTGCATCTTCACTGGTAATACTTTTGCTAATAAGACAGAACTTAGTCTTAGTAGCAGTGGCAGCCCATTTCATTTTTACTTTTAAGTAGTTAAACAAAGAAGCCCCATTCAAAAAGGCTATAATTTATTGACTTTTCCTCTCTAAATTATATTAAGAGTTATGCTAATGCAATACAACATATTTTACCAGGGTTGCCAATGAAAAGTGAGGGTAGCAGTTATGCAATTTAGCAGAAGTTGTGCATCTAATTTGACTGTCAGGGCCTGCAGCAACAGGGTGGATGGCTTTGTTTTCATGCACAGAGCGAATCTTTGTGTGTGTCATCAAATTCACATTAACTTGTGCTTTCCTGCGCCTGTGTTCGTACGTGGCAGCTCACCTGCAGGAGTGGCAGCTGCGATTTATCAAAGACTGCAAACTGCTCTAAAAATGAAACAAGAGGTGAATCAGCTGCAGGAAAACAAAGTGAGATAGACAACCCGTTTTGGGTTGTCTATCTCACGTATCAAACAACCCTGATAGGTTTGTTGAAGCATTCCTTACTACCAGCTCCAAGTTCTTCTCCGAGGAAGAACTCAAACAGACTGGATAGGCACTGGCTGACCACAGTTATGCCATAATTACAGCCTACAGGTCAGAGAGCTGTAAATCAGAGAGCAGCAACTCTGCTTTACATTCCTGTTTTCCTGTGATTTGTGGCTCCTTTGTGCTGCATCCTGTGGTCCATCCTGCAGCTGAGCGGCATTAGGGAATATCCTGAGACATGCGTCACAGAGTGGACATCATATCCTGCTAGAGCATCTCTGATGCAAAGATAATGCACACTTCTTCAAGTTAGAGATAGGAGAGATACAATTAACTGAAAGTTGCAGTGTTAAGTGTTTTCCAGCCATTTTATAGCATAATAAAGTAATTCAGTTAAGTTCAGTTGTTAAAATAATATAATATACATTAAGTATGACTTAAATTTTAATTTGCAGTCTGTTACCTTGAAATTGGGCACCTGTC
Source organism: Phalloptychus januarius (assembly GCA_902982915.1). NCBI lineage: Eukaryota > Metazoa > Chordata > Actinopteri > Cyprinodontiformes > Poeciliidae > Phalloptychus > Phalloptychus januarius. The sequence goes on along the minus strand of CADWAE010000242.1, from coordinate 1,709,985 downwards.
TCTTTAAAATTTCTTTTGTTTCTGAGACTCCGCCTTGAGGACCCTATGACTCCTCTATTAACCCTTTAACAATGTTTTGACCATGTTGCTCTGAGAAGTAGCTCCTATAATGAGCTCAGCAGATGTGCAGTTCCATCAGGTGTTTGCTAATTGCTGCTGGCTAGTCTGAAGGGGCTGAGTGGGGTATGAGCTGCACCTCGAAGGCGAAGCTAGGTCCATCCAGCTGTTTTTCACAGCTGAAAAGCTAACAAGGAGATTAAAGGATTTCTCAACATGCATGAATGAATCAAGGCAGCACTCCGGTGCCTTGATGAGGGGATAACATTATAGCATGACATAAGGCTCAAAAAAGTCGATTCAACAAAACACTGTCCCTTTAAAGAGAACAGAAATGACTAGCATCAGTTCCGGCTCGAAGGGAAATGTTGACTAGAGGTGAACGGTGCAGCCAACCTGACAGCAGATCACTGATTATGACAAAGTTTCATGTTTGCCATTGTTCCTCGGTGGTTCGCCAGCTTCCTCTCATACCTCTACTAACATTTCAGGTTGAGCGTCTTTCTCTTGGCCACCGTCTGTGGTTGGCTGCTGCAAAGACTTGCTGGCTTCAAAAGGCAGGTGCAGAATGCAAGATCAGGGCCAGGCCTGGGTTCAGGTTTGAACGCTTCTGGTCAAACTGGTGTTTACATAAAAACACTCCAGAGAGAGCAGAGAGGTTTCCTGCAGTGGAACAAAGGAAACACCTCACTATGGCTGCAGAATACATCTGTACATGGTTACATGTGAAAAGCATCATCACATGTTTCAAACATGGTTTAACCAAAAATCACAGTTAAAAAGTTTATTGCAAAATGTGCAAAATATGTTTAAAAAGGTACATTCATATGGAAAGTCATATTCAGTAAATTAAAATTACATTCTAATGAGTCTTGTTTGTGAGTACTTTGTGAAAATAAGAACCTTTAAGCAGGTATTAAGCCTGTTTTCCATTAAGCCCACATTTTCTGATGTATTATTCTAATGTTAAATGTCATGTTTTATTAGCTGTAACTGAAAATCATCATAATTAAAAGAAATAAAAGCTTTCATACACACATCTGTGTGTAGTTAATCTAGATTATGGGTCTCATTTTCTGATAAAGTTCCTGAATTAAATAAACTTTTTAATATTCTAATTTTATGAATGCAGAAACAGGTTTTTCACATATTAAATATTACTCCCACATTTTCCATGTGGAAAGGTTTTCCACATGTTTCACATGTTCCATCTTGTGTTAAAACACATTTGTCCACACATATAATTTCCACAGTTGTTTCATGTGTGGAGAAATGTCCCCACCTGAATCATAAATTTGACTAAATTCTTTGTTAGAATAATTTAAAAGCAGACACAAACATTACTCTTGGTTTTGCTGGACTGTTTTGATTGTTTCACTTTGTTTTGGTTTATTCATTTAATGATTTATGTTGGTTTGTTTTGGTTATTTTTCCTCATGCCTGAAATAAATCATTAACGGGAAAAATAAATGCAGGAAACAGGTTGTGAGTTTGATTCCAACAGAAAATACCAGCTAGAAAAAAAATCATTGCTTTGGTGTCCCCTCTGGCTCGGTGTCTGAACCCACCTTTTGGTGCCACTGGGTTTATAAATATGTGAATATCTAGATAAAAGATATTTATCTAGATCTAAAACTCATTGTTGCTAATGAGTTTTGAGTAGCTGCTGGGAAAAGGCTTAAAAGCCATTTAAATGTAATCCTGTGGGTTTAACATGGGAATGTTTTTACACATTATACCCTCAAATTTAAAAATCAAACATATTTCCAACTGAAAAACAACTGCCTTAAATATTTTTCAAATATTTCACATGGTATATTTATTTAAAATAAATAAATGTGATATTTCGGTCAGAGTCTGACAGAGAACACCACCCAGTTCTCCGAGGGCGGAGATGAATGTTACTAAGCTGTTCTTTATGGTCACTGAGTTGAAACAGCGCCACTCCCAGGGCACTTCCTCCCAGGTGACCTCATTGGTTTCAACTTGGTCAATTTCTCCGAGCAACAAACAAAACAAATGAATGTTACATAATTATAACATGGAAAATATGAAGCATAAACCAGCCTGTTTAAGCCTGACGGTCCACTGTTATATAATAAACAAATTAATAGTTTTTAGCACATTATCTATATGTGACAAATACTGAACTGAAGATTTAAATCAATTATTTAAAATTGAAGCTTCAAATTTCAGTATTTATTTAAATAGGCCATAATTCCTGTGATGCACTCGACTGTAAAATACCATAATCTGCCACTGGATCCAAGCATATGATTGGTTAATCTTTAATTTATTTTAGATATGTAATAAATTATTTATGCATCTGTTTTTATACCAAATTCAATTATATTTGCCAGTGACTTCAAATGGAAACTCAGAGAGGAAATTAAGACACGTCTGTGATCTGGACAGCTGAGCTCACAGTGGAGGATTAGAGTGAAGGAGAGGAGCCCAGACAGATTTAACACTGACTGGACAGGTTGCCTTATTCTATTGTCTCAGGTGTTTTTTCTTTCTATTTTTGGATAACATTCATGTTGGAATACACTTTTAGACTAGACTTTTAGTTGTTTTTCGTGCATTTAGGCTGAAAGTACTTTACTTCTGAGACTGAACTGTAAAGATCTGCAGTGGTCGTTGTCAATGTCACATTAATCTTAATGTGATTTTACTGGTTTTAAAAGTATTAATTGTTTCAGTCCAACCTTAATATCTGATTTGCTTTTACATTGTAAGCCCTCCACACCTCTGCTGACTAAGATCTTCTGTTGGTTTCTAAAGCTGAAGCTAAAACTAACAGTGTGACTCATGTATTACATCACTAGCATTTGGTGCAGTTTTCCTGACAACATGAGGGCAGGTAAAACACTTTCCTGCTTTATTTTTAAAAAAATAATAATAACAAGAAGAAACAGTTTTTACTTATTTGTGTGGGATTTTTCCCTATTTCTATCTTATTTCATTCCTATTTGTTGAATTTTATCAAAGATTTAGCTTCGTTTGGTTCTCCTGCATTTGTTTTATTTGCTCTTGAGGTCTTTAATATAATTTGTCTGTTTTTTTTCTAAAATATTTTAATATCACCAAATATGAAGTTGAGTTTTATGTTATTTTTATTTGTACTTGTATGATCATTTAAAAAACCTATGTCTAGAAATGTCTTCTTTGTTTTTTGTTTCTAATTATTATTATTATTATTATTATTTAGTGTTTTCCCCTTGATTTTATTTATGTATTATTTTTTTTCAGAAACATTTGTTTCATTGCACTTTTTAGCCGCTGTGGCGCAAGCGAGTAGTTTCTCAAAACATTTACCAATGAAGAAGATTCTTGTTTGGACCCGCGCTTGATCAAAGATCGTTTATGTTAAAGAAGTGTATTACTTCATCACAAAGACGGCGCATAGTGACTACACCAGCACATCAAATTAAGTAAAATAAAAAACACCCAGTCAGCTGTAAAGGATTGCATTTTGAGGTTGAGGAAAAATTGTAAAGGTTTTGGATTTTAATATATTTTAAAAGACATAAGTTTGACATTCGCCGTTCTCTTATGTTTTTGAGTCAGAGTAAGATGTCGTATTGTTTTTATTTTCTCCCTGTTTCAGTGTGAGATCCCTGTCATGTGGAAGTCGTACAATGTAGTATTTTTATTATAATTCGTTGCAGTTTTGTCTCCCCGGTCAGATATATGGGTCTTTCCAGCGGTTGAGCTGCTGCTAGCAGTTTTCTAGAAACAAACATGGCGGGGGTGATTCGGAGGCTCGATGAGACTGTTGTCAATAGGATCGCAGCGGGAGAAGTTATCCAGCGTCCTGCCAACGCCGTCAAAGAAATGATCGAAAACTGGTATTTTAATGTATTTGTGATGATAAGAATATTTATATAGGCGGTAATAAACAACCAGAAGACTAGAAATGTTCACGAACCGTTACTGTTTACATATTCTACATGTGCTGCTGTCCTTAATGAGTTCAACTCATAATAATTATGTTTATGTTTTGAAATGTTCCAGTTTGGACGCAAAGGCCACCAACATCCAGGTGATGGTGAAGGACGGAGGCCTGAAGCTCCTGCAGATCCAGGACAACGGCACCGGGATCAGGGTGAGTGATGGCGTCCTGCCTGCTGGAGCAGAGGCGACCGCAGCATGAATGCTGGCCGGGGAGGCCACCTCCCCCCCACCTTTTCCTTCCTAAAATATTTATATCTCTTCAACATTTTCCTAGTTCATATATAAAAATATACATAAAAAATACTGCAATATTGCTCATATCACCAACCATCACCGACTTGTATAATGATTTCCAAACAGGTTGTAAAGTTTATGCTAACAAAGCTAAATGATTATTATCTAAACTCTCATTTCTCACCGCAGAAAGAAGACATGGAGATTGTTTGTGAGCGGTTCACCACCAGCAAACTGCAGACCTTCGAGGACCTTTCAGCGATTGCGACCTATGGGTTCAGAGGAGAGGTGACGACGCCTGTGGCCCTCATTCAGGAGCCACATCAGTGTTCAGGCTGAATGTTCTGCCTCTTCTCATTCCTGCAGGCTCTTGCCAGTATCAGCCATGTGGCTCATGTTACCATAACAACCAAGACGGCTGATGCAAAGTGTGCTTACAGGTATTACCACATTACAAATACAAACTGCACTGGGTTTTAGTAGAAGGAAATGGAGGGATGTGCTTTTTTTAGATTACTGCTGTCTTTTTTTTATCATCTGACTTTTACACCTTGGTTTATCATCTTTCCTTTTTTCTGTCCTTCCTCCTTTTCCCCTCTATGTCCTATTTTTGTCCTGCCATGTCTTTTATACCCTCATCGTGTCCTTTCTTTACTTCTTCTGTCCTAAGTTGTCTTTCCTTCCTTGCTGGTCCCAATCCGTTACAAATTCAATGGTTGACATTTTTATTTATGTTTTAGAACAGACTAAAGGGACTAAAAGCTGGTACTTACGGTCTTTAAAAGCCGAATGTAAAAGCACACCACACTTTAGGGATTTTCTTTTCTAAAAAATAAATTGAAAGCCACATTCAGATTTGCTACTTTAGTTCTGTATTAATGTCGTTGTTGTTCAGAGCGAGCTACAGCGATGGCAAACTGAAGGGCCCCCCTAAGCCCTGCGCTGGGAACCAGGGGACCCAGATCCTGGTGAGTTCCTGCCTGCAGCATGTCAGCTGACTGACAATGAGCTGTTCAGATTGTGGTGAATCGTTCCTGATGTCCCTGCAGGTGGAGGACCTGTTCTATAACGTGTCCACCAGGAGGAAGGCCCTGAAGAGCCCGGCAGATGAATACTCCAGGATCGTGGACGTGGTCAGCAGGTCTGGACTCAAACCTCAACCATTTCTGCTCCTTATGACTAAATGTTTCATATCTGGTCCTGCTGTGTCTCTTTAAAGGTACGCTATTCACAATTCAGGAAAAAGCTTCTCAGTCAAAAAGGTGAAACTTTCTTTCTTTTCTTTAGTTTTAAAGGAAATCAGCTGCAGGTTTAAATGGTAAATTTGTCTTTTGGCAGCAAGGAGAGACGGTGGCGGACGTGAGGACGCTTCCCAACGCGTCCGTCGTGGACAACATCCGCAGCGTCTTTGGAAACCCGGTCAGCAGGTAGATCTGGTTCCCAGTGGACTCGGTTGTCCCGTGTCTCCTGTGTGTCCCCTGTGGGCCCCGATGTGTCCCCTGTCTCACCTTGCCGTGTCCCGTCTCCATGTCCACAGGGAACTGATCGAAGTCGGCTGCCAGGACCAGAAGCTGGCCTTCACCCTAAAAGGCTTTGTCTCCAATGCCAACTACTCCATGAAGCGATGCATCTTGGTCCTGTTCATCAACCGTATGCTGCCGTGGTAACGCACCGCACTGCGTCTGCTCGGCGCCATTTTCACTGCCGGTTGTCCTCTGTCTCTTTCAGACCGGCTGGTGGAGTCCAGCGCTCTGAAGAAAGCCGTGGAAACGGTTTACGCCGCTTATCTTCCCAAAAACTCGCACCCCTTCCTCTACCTCAGGTAGGAAAGCTTCTAAATCTGTCGCCATGGTGATGTGTCTGTGTGCAGTAGCTGCTTCCTAGTAACATCCAGGTATTATGTCAACATCCTAATGTAATATTTAGAGTCCGACAGTAGCAGCCGATCACACCAGACACAAAAGATTTTGATCCAAAGGTTAAAGGTCACAAACAGATCATGAGAAAGAGAGGAAGCCAGAAATATTTAAAATGTTTTCTAATATTGTGCAGTCCTGATTGGAGGAGGAGATTGATCATTTCAGTTCCTCGACCCGCAGCATCATGGCTCCTCCACCGAGCCAAGCTGTGGAGTTTTTCTCATATTTAGTTTGGATTCATTATGGAAACGCTGTAATAAAACCTTTTCTGGCTTTCCTCCCAAACAAATAGTTAGCTTCCAGATAGCATCTAATATTTGTTATGGAGACGCTGCGTCTCCAAGATGCTGTGGTTTCCTGTCTTTGTCGTTTCCTCCCATCTTGCTCCCTGTGAGTGAAGGTTAACCCAGGTTCTGGTCCAGCTGGTCACAGATCCAGATGTTGAAGCTCTGAATGTAAACATGGACAAGTTTAGGTTATCAGTGGTGTTCCGTCTCACCTTTGAGTAATGTTTATCCTCCAAGGAAATGTAAGATTAACAATTAAAGATGAGTATTAAGGGAAAATATAATTGAGATGCTGCAGGTGCTTTTATTTCATAGGAAATGTTGACATTTTCTTTGCTGTTTCCACATCTTGTCAAAGTTTAAGGTAAAACATGGAGGATAAATTCCTGTGCTGTTTTCTCCTCAGCCTGGAAATCGCTCCGCAGAACGTCGACGTGAACGTTCACCCCACCAAACACGAAGTGCACTTCCTGCACGAGGACAGCGTGATGGAGAGCGTTCAGAAGCACATCGAGAGCAAACTGCTGGGCTCCAACTCGTCCCGGACGTACTTCACCCAGGTGTGACCCGACTCCCACTGCCGTCCGCCTGTCAGCTCCCCCTCACGTCGTTTCAGCTTCTTCTTCTTCTGTGGTTTCCAGACATTGCTGCCGGGGCTGTCTGTGTCCGGCGGTTCTGAAGTAAAAACCTCTGGATCCTCTGAGTCCGCCGAGCGCGTCTACGCCCACCAGATGGTCCGGACCGACTGCCGCGCCCAGAAACTGGACGCCTTCCTGCAGCCGAAAGAGAAGCCGGCCCCTGACCCAGAGACGGCTGGACCCAGCAGGTCGCCGGCGGCAACCAGGACCTCTGAGCTGGACAGTCTGGAGCCGGATGACACAGACATGCTGGAGGCTGCGCTGGAAGAACCTGGTCCAGCAGGTGAAGAGGAACGCAGCGGCGCTGCTGAGGATGCTCTGAGGTAGACCAAAGATTTCTGTCTAGAAATGATCTAAATCTAAAAAAAAAGTTTTTTAATTCCAATATGTAAAACGAGGCTGCTGTTAACAACCAATCTTGATTTTTAATTGTTTTTGTGATATCAATTTTTCTTTGCAATCAATAATATCACAGATTTTTTTTGCGCTTCTTTAGAAATATTACCAAGGAGTTTTCCAATATTTGCACATTTACCATCATTTACTGTGACGTTTTGTTGCTCGACATCAACCCCAGACTGTAACTTAAGTAAAGACTGAGGCAGCACAGTGGAAGACATAAGAAATCCTGCCACCTGCAGGCAGGAGGTAGCATCACTTACACACAACACTTGATATTTTCCTGATTATTAAAAAATGCAGATTATATGGGTTTTGTGTGAACCAGAGAAACAACGTCAGCAGTGGTGTCTTTTACTGACATGAAAAGATAGAAAAATGTTCAAAGTATCTGTAAATATCAGTTTTTGGTTCAGATTTTCATGTTGGTGCATCCTGAAAAAAAATTCCTGTAACTTTTCCAAGTTGAGTTCAGTTAAGTTCAAAGTAATGGAAACCTTTCTGTCGATTCCCCCGAGTGGAGTTCCTTCTTCCAAGGCTGCAACATTTTCCTTTACTGAATTTTTTATTTTTGGGGGAGAAAGGAGGGAAACCCCTCCAGGCAGGTTTTTGATTTAGTCATAGTGTGAATGACAGCAGCTTGGGGAAAAGCAAGTCGGATCAGGACGAATGTTGATGAACGACTGGAGCAAGTCTGAACAGCGACCTGCAGAGAGCGAGTCGGCTGAGCCAGCAGGAAGGAGAGGACAGACTTTAATGTCTTATGAAGGACGTCTTTGTCCTGCAGGCGGCCCGTGGGGCTTTTCTGCTCTTATTTATGACATCCTGACTCATTTAATAGGTCCAACAACATTTTCACCTCAAATCGTGGAACTCTTTCGCCCTCTAGTGGCTGAGAAACGTTTCTGTTTTCACAGTAAGCGACCCAGAGAGGAAGAGGAAGAAGAGGAGGATGATGAGGGGCTGACGGCTGCCGCCACACCCAAGAGGAGGGTGATCAAACTGACCAGCATCAAGGATCTGAGAGCAGAGATCACAGAGAACACACACAGAGGTAGCTTAGCCTAGCTTAGCTGAGCGTCTCTGCCGTCCTGTGGCGGTTTTCCACCAGGCCTGCACCGACAGAGCCGTCCTCCAGGGCACAACTTGCCTTACACAACTCCAGCCTCCGTCATATCCTGCTTTCACAAATAGAAACCCCAACATCCTGTTGCCATGCCAACATCACCTCACCAAACAAACAGAGTTCCACTTCCTCCTCACAAGCTGCTGTGGTAGAAATGCTGTTGCTGTAACTTTCTCCATCTGAACAGAAACAAAACTGAATCATTATCTTTGGACCTGAAGCTCATCTAGAGTCACAGCTTCAGTTATGGAAGCTAAAGATCAGGCCTGAAATCTGGGGCTGAATCATCAGAGGCACATAAAGACAGTTACAAAATCAGCCTTCTGTCCTCTAATCTACTTAGAGGACAGATGTCTCAGCAAAATCTAGAGAAACTCATCCATGATTTATCTTCAGTCGCATCGATTACTGCAACAGCATCTTCACACATCTGCCTAAAAAGTCAGTCCTCCAGGTGATCCAGAACACTGCTGCTGGTGTTCTGACTGAAAGAGAAACAGCATTCAGCTTCTATGTACCACGAATCTAGAACAAACTTCCAGAAAACTGCAAAACACCCGAAACACCAAGTTCCTTTAATTCCAGACTAAAACCCCACCTGGTTAGAGTTGCTTTTGAATCATAATAAAACATTGACCAAAATATTCAACATCTGTTGATGACTTAGATGATGCCACTACGAGGCTTTCATGTTTTTAGGACGTAAAGCTCTTTGAGCTGAAAGTTTCTCTGGTTCTGATCCGGGTTCTGTGTGTTTTCTGCAGGTCTGCAGGAGATGCTCCAGAAACACTCGTTCGTTGGCTGCGTGGATCCACAGTGGAGTCTGATCCAGCATCATACTAAACTCTACCTGCTCAACACAACCGCACTCAGGTCTGGGCCACACCACACACTCAGTCACCTTACGACCGCAAATGGTCAGGATTCCATTTTATTCAGCCCTGCTTACTTTGATGCCACTAAATACAATCCATGTCACCTAGTTAGTGACATCAGAGGTGATATTAAAATTAAAACTATTAAAACCTGGTGCTGATCACACAGGCTCTGTGATGAAACATGGTGGTGGCAGCATTATGATGTGGGAAAGCTTTTCATTGTCAGTGTCAATGGAGCTAATAAAAACTGTATGATGGATGGAGGAGAGTACAGGACATTCTTGAAAGAAATAACTTCAAACTAGGGCGGAGATTCGAAGTGGCCTAGTCAAAGTCCAGGCTAAACTTAATTGAGAATCCGTGGAGATTAGCACCTCTAATTAATACGAGTATGTTATAGTGGGTCTGAAAATAAAAGCATGCCGCACTTTTCAGATTTTATTTACAGAAAATTCCTTTGTTTGTGTTGCAGTCGGGAGCTTTTCTACCAGATTCTCATCTTTGACTTTGGGAACTTTGGCGTCCTCAGACTGTCTGTGAGTCGAGTCAGAACCAATCAGAACCTTTACTGACGGATCAGAACCTTCACTGACGGTGATGTTTATCAGACGCCGGCGCCACTGTACGACCTGGCCATGCTGGCGCTGGACTCGGCGGAGAGCGGCTGGACGGAGGAGGACGGGCCAAAGGAGGGCCTGGCTCAGTACATCGTGGACTTCCTGAAGAAGAAGGCAGAAATGCTGGAGGATTATTTCTCCATGGAGATCGATCAGGTCGGCCGACCAAGGCTCGTCTGATTTTAAAGCTTTTCTTCCAGAGGAGACGAGTGACTAAAACCGAAGTGATTTCTTCTAGGAGGGCAACCTGACAGGGCTGCCTCTGCTCCTGGATAAATACACGCCCATCATGGAAGGCCTGCCCTTGTTCATCCTGCGTCTCGCCACAGAGGTGAGTGCAGCACTCTTCCTTCCTGGAAGCATTTCAGGAAAAGTTTCTGACGGTTTCTGTCTGCAGGTGAACTGGGACAACGAGAAGGAATGCTTCCGAGACTTCAGCAAGGAGTGCAGCGCCTTCTACTCCATCAGGAAGCAGTTCGTCCTGGAGGCGGAGCCAGGCGACGGGCCGGTGAGTACGGCCAGCCTGACCGTACGGAAGATGATTAGGGCCAACAAAAAAATGATTTAAAAAATTCTGATTTTAAACTTCTGATTTAAATCTCAAAATGTTTACTTTTTCTAATAATTCTGACTTGCATTTTTTCCAGAATTTGTGCCAAACAATAACCAAACATTTTTAGGTGTTTGTCAATTAAAAGTATATTAAAAATAATCAGAATTGTTTATTCTCGTTATATTTACCCTACGCTGCGATCTATCCACACTGACAGCCTGTCCCAAATTCATTTGGTAGATTTACGTTTTAAGATCAGATCTGACTCATGGTGCATTAATAATTTTGTGACAAAAAGTCACAGAATTATTATGGGGAATAATTTGTTTTCTGAGGAAAACAACTCACTGCGTTTATTCTTAAATGGTCACCATGTTTCAGGAATCAGACGGGAATTCCTGGCGCTGGAATGTGGAACACGTTCTGTTCAAAGCTTTCCGAACTCTCTTCAGCCCCCCGAAAAGCTTCAGCGAGGACGGCACCGTGCTGCAGATCGCCAACCTGCCCGACCTCTACAAGGTGTTTGAGCGCTGCTGAAGACCCAGACGCTGCTGCTGCTGTTTTATACCTGAAACTTTTCTTTTGTAAAGACATTTGTACCAACCTAAACACAGGAAGACTGAGCTGCTTGGAGGAGTTAAATGTAAGCCTGTCAAGTATGGATGCAAACAATTAATCGACTTATGATTATATCATAAGTCTTAATGCTTTATTAGATTAAAATGAGTTTTGACTTTTTAATGTAGTCTGGCCGCCATCCAGCAGAGGGCGCTGCTGGTCAGGTTCAGACTGTGTTGAATAAACTTTGTTCTATTATCCACCTGTAAAAATACCTTTTATCAACATCCTGACTTTCCTCTTGTCGTTTTGCTGCAACCTGCGACTCTCCAAAGCCAGAAAGGAAATGTTTTAATGCAAATGGCCATTTTAGCATTTTTTCTATAAAATCTGCTTTTAATATCTTCGATAGCATTTTAAGAGCAACTAGCTTTAAACCAGATTTTTCCATATTTATACAAATGGCTTGCCTCCTGCTACTAGTTGTTTTATTCTTGTAATAGAGGATTAATTTTTCTCTAAAATCTGAAAACAAGTAGATTTAGTAAAATTTTGTTACCTTTCACAATAAAACATTTTATGAGATACACGTTTAGAAAATGATTTTATTTTGTAGCAGTGGAATTAGAAAAGGCTGCAGACTAATAAAACTATTCAAATCCAAATAAAGGATGTTGCACACAGCTCTGTAAATCATACATTTATTCTCCAGAAATCTTTTAAATATTTGAAAAATTTCAAAGAAACAGTAGTTTCTATATACTTTCACACCGTGACTGCACCCCTGTTTTTTATTATCTTAAATACATCATACCGTACCTGTTCAAACAATGAGTGGTGCAGCCCCCTCCCCGTGTCTCCTAAAGTGAAAAAGGCACTTCACTGCGTAAAGGGAAGCTGGGAAGCTGCAGACCTGGAGCAGCAAGTAGATTTAAGTTTAAAAGCATCATTAGACCCGTTCATGCAACCTGTGAGAAAGTAGAGCCAAGCACCCGGTCAGAGAGGGAAACGGGACCAGAGGTTTTCCTCAGCTGCATCTCCCAGTTCTACCAGTTTGGTTTCCCAGTCGTTCCTCCAGAAGAGCCGGAGCAAATCCCAACTTTACCAAAAACAACAAAAGTTCACGTGTTTCCCTCTGCTACAAGATTGGAAGTGTTTTGGTTAGCTACACGTCTCCAGGCGTTGCTGCTGAGAGCAGAGTGAGCTTCAGGCGCAGTGTGGCAGTGGGAGGTCAGAGGTCGCGGCGGCAGCCTCACTGCTGGGACAGCAGGGCGTTCCGGTTGGCCTTCATCTTCTCCAGGCGCTTCACCAGGTGGCTGTTGGTCATTTCCATCTCCTCGATCTTATCCAGAGCCGTGCGCAGCTGTGAGGAAGAGTACAGGTTACGCATTCAGTCGCGACGCGTCAGAAAATGGCAGAGTAATCAGATTACTTCTCTCTGGAGTTTCCGTTTCTCGGCCTTGAGCTCGTCTTCTACTTTCTCTGAGTTATCAGCTGCTGCCTTGTACCTGGCAACCTGGCCTTCGAGTCGGCTGATCTGAACACACACACACACACACACACAGGAGAGCTTACTTTATGTTTACTGCTACAATATTAACACCAACTTAGAAATCCGTCCATCAGATCCATCTGGAGAAAAATGTGCCTAATTTAAAAAAGTATTAAAGTTGAATCAATCAAATCAGTTCAAAGTGCTTTTTATAATAAAAACACAAAATTACAAAGTCAAATAAAACACCATACAGTCAACAGTTGAACAAGAATCACATCATCAAATTCCTGCACATCAAAGAAGGTGCTGCTTGATGTGGATTAAAATGATTTTTTTTGTTCTGATGAATCATTTTCTGTGCATTAATGCATGAATTTATTCTTTATTCTGTTTTTATATATTTACATATTTATTATGCAGATTGGCTTCAGACATAATCTATTTGATTTGATGAAGTTATGATTTATTAATAGTTATGATAGTCTATATTTCACAAGTTTTAGCGTCTCTGCCACTAAAAAGAAACAAGAATAGATTAAAGCTAAAGTGTTTCCAACAAAGATATTAGGATATCACAATAAAACATCACAGTAAAGCATTTAGTGCAACTCTAGTTTTGATCTTAGAAACTGATGATGACAAAAACAGGAAAAGTGTTTAATTCCTGGTAAAACGTATCGTTAGCAATGAAAGGAATTTTCAATTGGATTTAACATAAAGCTAATAGATGTACCGCTAACATTTTGCAGCATTGCTAGAAATGTTGCCATAGTTACACAGTGATGTGCTGCAGCTTTGTGGGTAAAAGTAAAACTGTCAGACTGAGATCCGACTGGCTGGTAACTTACATTTTGTTCCATTGTACCCATTTCCTGTTCGGCCTTTGAAAGCTTGAACTTGTATTCACTAATCTGTCTGTTGGCGTCTCCTATAGAGGACACGGAGCAGAGCAATGAGGCTGGACATGCAGAGCGTTACTTTACGGTTCATGTTGTGCTTGTGGAAGGAAGTGAGCTCACTCTGCATCTCGATGAAGTGCAGATCTGTACCGTTCTCCATGTTCTCCCCGTCTGGGAACGCTCCGTCCACCTTGGAGTGTTTCTGCTTCTCCTCCTCCAGCTGGTTCTTCAGCTTCCTGATCTGAGCCAGGAGCTCGTCCTTCTCGTCCGCCAGCTTCCGTAGCCTGACGTCTGCAGGACAGGGGGAACAAAGCACCAACCGACGGTCAGCGGCTTCACAAAGCGTTGCTACGGGTGACGGGCGGCGCGACTCACCCAGTGGGCCCTCGCCTGCAGCCTCTAGCACCTGGGCGGCCTCCTGGGTTACCAGGGTGATTCCTGAGGGAAGAGGCTCGTGGTTGACGTCTCCGTTGGGCGTCCCGTCTGGGATTATCACCAGGCCGTGTTTCTGAAACAGATTATTAAAAAAAAACAGTGTTGAGGAAACAGATGCAGATGTTCAGTAACATTTTTGTAAACTTAAATTTATTTAAGTTCAAATATTATCAGTGTCAGATTAAGCTACAGCAATCAGACAGTTTTGCATGTTTTTACCAGGAGAATAAAGATTAAACTGAAACCGGAAGTTGAACAAAACAGCAACAAATAAAACTAAATCAGCACATTTGGAGAAATAAGAAACCAGAAAGTGAAGAGTTGCAAACAGACGGGGTGGAAGCAGAGGTTTGGTTTGGCTCTCTGCCATCTGCTAGCCGTAGGAACCTACCTCTGCGCCTCTGGACTTCCCCTTGATGTCGGCGAGCTCATCTCTGAGCTCGTCCCTCTCATTCCTAATGCAATCAAAGTATTCTTTCTGCCTCTCTAAGGCCTGGCCACACGAGAAGACAAGAGAGGAGATGAGGAGAAAGTTGGACAGATGTCTGGACAGACATGCAGCACAGCACCACATGCACAGGGATGGAGGCAGACAGGAGCAAAATCACATGCAGACACGTCGCCGTTTGGTCAAATTTATAATATTTTATCAGGATTTTAATGTGAAAAACCAAAACAAGTGCTGCATAACTAAAGTGTTCAATCCATCCTCTGATCAGGCAGAGAAGATGGACAGACTGGAGACATATCATGACATGGACGTCCATCTAAAGCAGCCAAGAGCCCATGGTGACTCTGGAGGAGCTGCAGGGATTCATAAAGTCCATAAAGAAAACCATGAGAAGTCAAGCAGGGGCAAAAACACAGGGGTATTTTCTGCTCCTAAATGCAAACCATCATAAGTGGGTGAAGCACCAGAATGAGAAACAAGACCATTAATTACAAAGCAACAACAAATATCACTTTCATTAGTAATGGCCTAGTCAAAGCCCAGACAAAAGAAATCCACATTTACATTTTAATGTGTAAAGAAATTAAAACATGCAGTGTTTCCTTCCTCTTTGCAACTCTGCACTAACTAGTGTTGTTCTTTCCTGTAAAATCCCACTAAATACAGTGAGGTTTATGGTTGCATTGGGTCAAAATCCCAGGCAGAGTGCATCCTGACAGCAATGCATGTAACGGAAAAGGGTTCAGATTAAAAGGAAGTGAGGCACTTCATGATGTAACGGCTGCAGTAATGCACAGGTGCAACATGCCTGTCATGCTGGAGGATCTAAAACCAGAGTGATGTCACTGCAGGCCTCCAGCCAGTCAGCAGATTTAACCACCGTTATGACATGCAAAACGGCAGACTGTGCATGTGAGCGGGTCAGAGGGGTTTCCATCATGCTGTCTGTCACAGCAGCCCTCCTACCGCCATCTTTTTGTCCTTCCAGTTTATGGTTTCCTGCAGGTCAAACACCTCTCTGGTGAGGCCGTCTAACTTAGTCTGCATTCGCTGGCTCTCCTGGAGCGGCGTCCAGCAATGGCGAGATAACAGCAGGGAGAACAGGAGACGTTCAGTGGAGCAGAGGTGAAATGAAAACACTGAGGCCTAGTCCATACACAGCCGATATCTGGGAAAACTAACATATTAATGTGTTTTGTTTATCCACGCAAAAACACTGACCGAAGTGGAGATTTAAGAAAACTGTGTGGGTAGGAAAACGGAGATTTAGAAGGACAAATAATGCACCAACATATCCACAGATTTGCTTTGAGATAATTCCCAATGAATGCTATTTGTGTTTAATAGCTTAATATTCTAATATGCTAATTAAAACAGGATTTGTACAACTTTTAAGACAATACAATTCAAGCACATTTTAAAGGTACATTTCCAAACCCGGCTGCATGTGCAGAAGGCCGCAGAGGCAGAAACAGGAGACAGGAGGAGACAAATGGAGCAGAAAGGGGAAGAAGGGCCAGTTCCAGAGAACCCTGATGAGACGTTTCTGTGCAGCGTACCTCTATGAGCTCGTCTCTCTGGCGGATTCCCTCCTTCAGCTCCTCTTGTTTGTGCTGCAGGACTGAACACGTGTGCTTCTGTCTTTCTAGTTCCTGAAACACAAGCAAGGCATTAACTCTGGACGTCTTTAGGAAAGCAAAGCTAAAGCCGGACTCCCCGACCCGACTGACCTTTGATTTGTCGTCCAGCTCCCTCCTCATCTCGGCCATCTGCTCCTCCATCTCCTCCACGACGTCCTTCAGCGTGTCCACCTGGTAGATCAGGTTACCTTTGTCGTTGTCCAGCTGTGCGTTCGACACCATGGCTTTCTTGTACTTCTCCTCCACCTCTGTGAGCGACTCCTGATTCAAGTTAGGAAGCAGTTAAAGAGTAAAACACAGGAAGTTCATCTGGAAGTTGTGTTAACATGCAGCAGGTGTATAAGAAACGTGTTTTTAACCTAAAGTAGACAAACAGTTCCCACAGAGTGAGATTCTGTATAGAACAGATTCTGTGTTTTTTAATGGTCGTTTTGCCCCTTTGCCTTTTATAACCTCTTGTGTCCATTTCACACATTTTCTATTAATATGTCCTATATCAAGTGTCTTAATGAATAATAGAGCATCAACAATCTTGTTTCTCAGATCTGAGTGTAGTTTTTCTAGAAGATTTTATATTAAAACCTAATTTTCATGGATTCTGGTTGGACCAGCTGGAAATACAGGGAATCACAACGAATCTAAGAAAAGTAGCTCCTGATAAATTGAAGCTGTGAAAGACGGCGGCAGCATTATGCTGTGATGAGTGAAAACCTGTTGGAGGCTGCAGAAGCAGAAAAATGAATCTAAACTGATCATTATTTAAATAATCTATTAGTCATGATTAATTCAATTAATGGTTTCAACTCCAGATGAGTCCCTGCTCCTACAAACGTGAATCAAGTCCACCTACTGAACAGGCCTTTGCAGAACTTGCTGATATGACATTTCTGTTGCTATGGACGCAGCAGGCTACATGTAGACCTCAGAAAATACTTCAAAATCAACATCTGGGAAGCAGATATAATTGGATCTGAACCCGACCAGAAGAAAGTCGTGTAAAACCAACATAATCAGAGGTAGAAAATGGAAAAAGGGGCAAACGACCAGCTGCTGTGCTGGTATTTCCTAAACAAGTCATTTGTGAGCCATATGTGAAGAAAGGTCCAGTGAAGTCACAGAGTTAGAGAGCATTGCATCACTTTCAGAGTGAAACAAGGCGGCGTGGTGAAAACTGGACCTGAAAGAGAAAAGATGGAAGTTTTCCAGGAAACAGGACATTAAAGTATCAAACTCTGCCAGGAACCAGGCTGTTAGTAAACTCTTATCACTAGGTAGAAAGTGTTTCATCTTGCTGAATCATGCCAACAGCAACCAGGGATGCAAGACTCCCATCAGGCTGCAGCTGGAGCAGGTTAACGCCACAGTGTCATATCAAAACAGGAAGTGATGCAAGACCATGCAGTAGAGGTTCACCACACAGCACAGACCCAGAGGTAGGAGAGGTTAGTGATGCCAGAGGAGTGGGAGAAGACATGCTTTGAGCTCCAGCCCCTCTACCTTCAGCTCTTTAAGCCCCTGCATGTACCGCCCCTCTACATCCTGAATCTGGTCCTTTAGCTCATAGATATCCTGCAGAGCACATGGAGGAACGGTTGGAGTGAAAAGCAAACAGAAAGCATCCATTCAGCTGATCACAGACAGTCCAGCTGACATAAACATCAAGAGCCAGATTTAAAGGGACAGCGTTTCAGACGTCGAGTCGTCCCATGCACACAGTGGATTCAAAGAAACGAGTTGTTTATAGGCAGGAGGGACATACATGAAGTGTTACAGAGATCTGAAGAGATGAGTGGGAACGTCTGTGGTCATGTTGAGTAAGCGTCTTACCCGCAGTTCACCCAGACTCGTGTCAGGGTCATAGATGCTACCGGTGTCTGTGCTCCCTCGCCGTGACGACGTCCCGCCCAGCGACGCCAGGGAGGCTGCTGATAGGCCGGGCGTGGCGCAGCGGGAGGACGGCTGGGGACGCCACAGAAACCCAAGTTTTATTAAAATATTAAACGAAAACAATGAAGGACACCGTAAACATCTCAGACACTTACAGGATCCTGAAAAAAACAAACAAAAAAAAGCATAAAAATGAAAGTTCGCCCTGTCAAAGACCAACAAACTTTAATTTTGCAACTTAACACTGAAAATTGAAGATATTTTAAATATCCAAAATACGACACAACGACCAAAAACATTTAGTTTGATAAAACTAAAGTGGTGCTTTAAATAAATGTAAAAACGGGGGGAAAAAAAGTCACCATCATAGCAGCATTTCCACTGAGAATACTGTGATAACTCCAACTGTTACTGTTCAGGCAGAAAGTGGAGTTCAGTCAAGATGGGGGAAGCTGACTGACTCCAAAGACTTACTGCTAAAACTGTTTTCAAAAGGTGTGCAAGCATACTTTGTTGTATTTGATCATTTTTTAAATATTAAAACATTTTATAGCTCTTTCTTGTTTCTCCTGAGGGGGGCGCTGTCACTTGGTTCTACACGGTTTTAAAACCTGACAAACAAGTTGATAATCTCCACTGACTGCGTGAACTTCGGACAATGGTTTGTTGACAGCTCAAACATCAAGATAACTGATGCGTCATGCATTGTGGGAAATCTCTTTGGTTCCCGACTTGATTTTTATGTAGCAAAAAGATTCACAAAGCAGCAGTTTGTCAGATGCTGCAGTTTACCCGAGACTTACAGTAATTATGATAAGTTTTAGAACTAAACTCACTTACCCGACTAAAATCTGTATACTGCTTGTCACATTTTTCATCCAGCTGCAGGAGAGAGAAGTCAGATTGTTAAACGAGTTGGAGACCAGCAGTGCAGTCATGCTTGGGGTCATCGGGTCACCTGCGAATCAGGAGTTAGTTCACACAGAACCATCAGTCTGGGAAAAGTGCTGCATGTTCACAAACAAAACAAGCTAAATGTTTGTTAAAAACATCTGAGTGCATGCTTCTGCACACTGATGCAATCCACACAACCTCTTTCACCTTGAACATTATTAGTTCATGTTTTCAGTGAAGTCTTTAACACCAGATGTTATTTACAACCAGGTTTATTGAGAGCTGCACTGCATTTCCAGGCGCACACGTGCGATCTCTGTTTAGACACTTACAGCGTCCAGATCTGGAATGCTCAACTCGTCAAGGTCAGACACAACGCTGCCCCTTCGGTTGGAGCGGCTGAAGTAATCAGCAGCCGACTCGCTAATGTCCGAGAAGTCAGACGACTACTCACACAGCAGAGGAGGAGAACAGCGGCAGAAACGTAAGAGACAAGAGAACCGACAGGAAACGGCTGAAAACTCAGGAATTAAAAACAAGCTGAGTGAAAGAAAAACCTGAAAATAGTCAAACTAGAGCTGCACCAATCAGAGTGGCTCTGATTTAAGGCTTTTTAAAATCTTATTTAAATACTTTATCAATCATTGTAAAGGACTGAACATACATGAGGCCACTTTCATAGCTTTTAAAAAATGTATGATGTTAAAAGCAGCAAATAAACATATGATTCAAAATACACCCACTGTTTATTGAAACCTATGGAAAACTAAAGCTAAACATTGTCAAGATTAGCCAAAAAAACAGAAGTGTTGAATGAAAAATTAGCTCTGCTATTAGCAAAGTGTGCTAACCACTGGCTAATACCAATATTGGCAATTCGTTTTTTGATAATATCCATTTTTAAAATGTATTTATTATAAGGACAATATAACATATTAAAAAGAAAATGTGCTTCTGGTTTGTTGCACTGAGGTGTAGGTTTTGAATTCCAGGATTTTTCCCATTAATGCATCAAAGCAAAAGAACCCGGAGCTTTATCAAACTTCTGTTTAAAAATGCTTCTTGTTGTTTGTAGTTTCAGTTTTGTTACATTTCACAAATTTAGAAAGAATGAAAATAATCTATTTTTTTTCATTATTTGCTGTCCTGATGAAAAGATAAATCAGATCTTCTGCCAGTTTATTGGTGCATCTCAAATTAAAACCGCAGTGATTGAGGATGAGAGGCGGTTGGGTGGAGTCCGGCTGCAGCAGCTCACCATGCTGTCCCTCCGGCCCCGGCTGTAGCGCTCCTGGGAAACACTGCTGACAGTGTCATCATCTGAGGAGGAGTGCTACGAATTCCCACACATACAACACACACACAGAGATGGTAAGAAACCAAAATGAAAGTAAGTCTATTGCATGCCCAAGTAGTCGCACAATCTCTATTAGCAGAAATTTTCTGCAATAAATTGCAATATGAGTATGGATCCTAGTCCCTAACAGGAAAGGCGTCAGCTCATTAGCGGTGTGTTGGTGTGGTCATGCAGGGTGGCGGTGGGTTTAGCGTGCTCACCGCAGGGCTGCTGCGTGTGGAGCTGGCCCCAGAGGAGTACCAGCTGAGTTCAGAGGGCTGGGAACCAAGTGAGGAATGAGATGTGAGCGGCTGTGGGACGACGATGGCAAGAAAACAAAAACCTGCTTCCACAAACATCGAGAGAACTTACAGCTCTTGAACCACAGCCCGAGCCGTAAAGACCAGCGTCATCGTAAATAGAGGCCTGAGGGAAACACGTAGGAGACGACACAGGACTCAGCAACAAAGCAAGAGGGAATCTTGATGGTTGACGCAACTGGGTGGAGCAGAATTACTGTCTGTAGGCCATGCAGCACAGAAACCCGTTCACACCCTGGCTCAGGTATTCACACTGCTTCCTGGTCATTTCAGCACCTTACAGCCACCAACCATGCAAAGGTTTTAAAAATATTTTCCAAATAAAAGTCTGAAAAGTGAGACTTGGACCATTATCCAGTCTCGTTGAGTCGGTACTTTAAGGAATCAAAGTTATAGCTTTCAGTCCTTCAGGACAGAAGTTCCTATTCAGCCTCTGATCCCCAAAATGCTGGAGAACCCGACTGGTAACCTGACAACTCCATAAAATAACCTAGAATTATTTCCCTCCATCCATTTAAAAAGACATATAGAGAATCAATTAATATGCCTTTTTAAATGAATTTTTTAATAGAAACAATTAAAAGGTATTTTACTATATATCATTTAATGCTACATTTATTTATTTCATGACGCATTTATTAATTTACATAATCTTGGCGGTACATGTCAATGATTCTGAAAACCATTTTGCGACCTGCCAATTGATGTCTTGCGACCGCCTTTGGGTTCCAGACCCTCACTTTGGTAAACTCTGCTTTCGGTTTATGTCTCTATGAACTTTACACATCTAAACACCGACATTGTTACCCAATTTTCTTTCCCAAACAGCCCAAACCAAGGAAGACTGTACAGATCAAATCTGTGAAGAAGTCTTGAACTTTGACTAAGCCATTCTAACACATTAACATGTTTCGATATAGTTCTGGCTGCATCTTCAGTTTCCTTTCATCCATTTTCCCCAAAACTAGCTAGTTTCCCTGTTTTCCCTGTGCCTTCTGAAGAAGAGCACAAGCACAGCATGATGCTGCCACTACCATACATCACTGCAGAGATTGGGTAGAATTATGCTGAGGTTAAATTACTCTGATTACCAATTACCTTTAAAGGAAGTAAAATCCTCTATCTCAATTGGGTGGACTGGTTTTTAATTATAGAAATCCAAGTAAAGGGGCTGAATACAAATTATGCACAATTTGATGTTAAACTCCCAGGAAAATGTGAAAAAGTTTAAAAGGAAATTAATAATTTCCTAAACAAACCATTTGTTTTACTGATCTGCAACAAAACGCTCAACTTCTCAGAAGGTTCTGACCTTTCAAACTAACAAACAGATCTCTACACAATCTGAGACATAAACCCACTCATCCAATATCTCAAGGACACAAACTGACCATGCTGTAGCTGCGAGACAGACCCGAACCAACGGTGGAGGACGAGGAGGAGGAGGTGGAGGCCTGTGGGGGAGGAAGGGATGATGGGAAAGAAGTCAGAGCAGAGGAAGGAGGGATGCTGTGGTGGTGAGAGATTAAAGCAGTGAAATGGAAACAGGACGATGGTTCTGCTGAGCGAGTCACTTTTAGACCGTTTAACTTCAGAGTGTTGAGAGACTGTCCCAGCCAAATGAGGACAGTCTCTACGCAAGACGGGCAAAACGTCCAGAATTCAAATGTTTCAGTGGATAAAGATTATAATACTAATTTCTACATTTTCCAGCAGTTTAAATAAAATCTGGAGATTTAAATCCATAACAATCACCTAGTTGGATTTTATTATCTGCATGTTCTACAAACTGAGAGGTAAAAAAGATGAAATTTTCCTTTTCAATGTAGCAGCTACATAACAATGGCAAGTCTCTTTGGACATCTGGACAAAACTAGCTTTATTTTTTTTAATTGAGAGAAATAGAGAAAAAAATTACAATAGGACTTGTTACATTAAATTATCATTACTTTTAATGTTTTCTGCAAATATATATTAAAGAACTGGCGTGTCAATACTTTGGTCTAACCTGGATAACAGAGGGATGAAAGTAAAATAAGGTTTGTTTTTTTTTTGAATTTTTTATTTGCAGGATATCAAATTAAGAAAAAAACTAATGGATCAACGAGTTGAATAAAAACTTGAGTTTTAATGTAGAAGATAAAATTTTAGCACCTGATAAAATTCTGATTTCTATCTTAAATAACAGACTAAAACCTGGAAACTCAAACATTTTCCAAACTCAGTTTCCTTTTTGCCAATAAAATCTATTTTTCCAAACTTTAAGAAAATGTCAGAGCCTTGAAACAATATTCATGACTGCAGCTGCACAGTGTAGCGCAGACTGTTTGTAGCCCAGATTTTTCAGTGGAACATAACTCCAAATTATTTGGGAAAACTTGTGTTTTGCAGATTTTTTGGAGAGTAAATTTAAAGTAACCAAAAGAAAATGCATCTTGAGAAGCTGAAAGACCTCGGCGCAATGCTACTTGACATGCTACTGGCTGATGTTTTACAGGCAGCCAATCCAGGAGCTCCATTTATCTGTCTAGGCGCTAAATGGATATAACGAAGACGGTAATGTCAGCATCTGTTGCAGCACCAAGACGTTTTCCACTGTGTCCATTAACGCGAACTAAGGTACATTTGGGGTTTAAACTAATAAATAGTCACTTATTTGTGTTTTTAAATGAGGTCTCATGCCTTTGTTTTGCCATTTGTTGGCAGCTGTGGTCCTACTGTAATAACTAAGTTAGGTAGGCAAACATCTAATGCCTTAAAGGATGTACAGCTTGACCAAGGCCCACTTCAGATGAATGACAGAGACGGAGACCAACCCGGGGCTGATAGGTGGAGGTGGAGGACAGGGCTGGTGGTTTGGTCTTCGTAAGGCTGCTGTAGTTCCTCTGATCATGGTACAGTCCAGTCTAAGAGAGCAACAACACAATATGACCTCAAACAGGCTGCAGCACTGCAGATGCTAACCTCCAGGGTCAGACTATGGCAATTATTAGGTGCACAAAGCAGTGGTTGGTCTATAAAAGGCAAATAGCCTAAAATAGAAAATCGCTGTAAGCTTCTACGAATCTGGACCAGTATGGTAGCGCCAATGCTCAGAGCAGGAGCTGTGATAAACTAACCAGCAGCCCTTTCTTGGAGGAGGAAGCCTTTTTTTGACCACGCAGGTCATTGTACACAGAACTCTGTGGAGCCACAGGAAAGGCAGGAAGAAGGAAAAACAAGCAGGACAGTGAAGAAACAGAGGAACATTTATAAAACCATAAAAATGACAGAAAGAAATATTGCATGAAGTCAAAGGGACATACGGTGGAACGGGAACTCTTCAGCAGGGAGCTGGAGGAAAGGCCGTCAGACTGAAGAGAGAGAAGGTCTGAGAAGATGGTCGGTCAAATTACACACACACACCTGCATGCTGCTTTAACACCACACATACGACACTGGAGGGACAGAAGCCACTACAAGCTGTTGTTGGTTTCAAAACCACAATCAGAGTATTTTTAATGAAGCATGGGAGTGGACCAGGGTTTCTCTGTCTGTACAGCTCATAGAACGATGCAGCTCTGCCCCTCCCCCACCTTTTACTGTGGAATAATGTGGAAACTAAAGGAGCGGCACCTATATCTTACAGCTTATAAAGCAGAAGCAGCATCTCTCAAGACGATCAAAATGAAAACAACTAAAAGTGTTTTACGTAAGATAATTGGAAGCATCAACTTGTTTCATTGCAGAGCTGGAATTTAAACAAGATAATTTTGATTAATTCATTAAATAGAAATTAAAGCATTAAAAATTTTAACACAATTCATCACATTTTATTTTCTTCTACACGAACGTCTCGAGGCGGTATCTTTGTATTCACATCCATAACTATGATGCACAAGCGACATCAGCAAATAACAACAACAGACAACGAGCTGCTTCTCGTTGTCTGAACGTGACTAGACGTTCATTTTTGCTTCAAAACACGATTTGATGGGACACTAGAAAAGGCTGTTGTTGTGTTCAAGTTGTGCTAAAGTGATTAGCCAGCGAAGAAGCTATTCAGACCTAAAATGGCATTTCAAATCTACACGCTAATGCCTGTATGATTATCAGAGGAATATCAGTAGTTCCTGAAACTCTGGGAAGCTGAATGGCTGGATTAACACTCTGCACCAATCTGATGGTTTAGGGACTTGACTAACAGATTACTAAATATCTCTTAGGGCAGCAGGCTGAAAGATTTCAAAAACTAAATGTTTTAAAGTAAGTTAATGAGAACAGCTTCAGCAACCAAGCAGCATTCTGCCTTCAAAGACTCGGGCTCGTCGGTTCCCTTCTGAATACGAGCCTGTCTCAACTTGAATTTTTCCGAATGGGAATGGTGTACGTCTAATCCGGTAAAAAACTTTCAATGTCAGATGAATCTACAAGCTCACAGCAGCTGGAGGGAGCCCCTCTGCTGTGCCTTTCACTATCAAAGGTGAAGACACTGCTGCCAAAATGTGAAGCTGCATTTGAAATGGACCTATAAAGCTTCTAGCGATGGTATGAATGGAACCCTTTGTTATGCTGAAAGTGATTTGATTACCCCAGAAATATGCATTACAGGCCAGGTTGAAGCATTTTGGGGGAGATTTATTCCACATGCAGGTTTTCCAAACTCCAGTCGCCCATTTAAACAAACTACATTTGTTTTCAGAGATCTTTCTGCACATATAAACACGCCTGAAGGTATTGCAACAACAATCTGAAAGCATCACCACTACACCCAGTTAAGGAGTTATGGTGCATTTGATTTGCCTTGGAAATTAGAGTTTAGCACAGCATGCGTTAGTTGGAGGTCAAACCAGCAGATTAGCTGTTGGACCAACTACTAGCAGCAATAAAAACCAATAATGATGTTTACTCTCCATACAGTAAAAGAAAAAAACAAACTGCATTGCATAGCATTCATAGAATCACAAATATTCCCATTAGTTTTTCTGCTAAGAGCGTCCAGGTGGACGGAGGAAACATTTTTTACCACTTTAACCCCAATCAGATCGATGTGCTCTCTCAATTAATAAATGCACTGTTGTTACCGTTTTATAAATTCTTAAGGGTTTTTAGCAGGAATGTGATGCCATAGAATGTAATGAATTGCAAACTTTCAAAAGTACCAAGAAAGTTTACGACTAAAACTTTGCTCTTTACAGTTGGAAGTCAAACTGGGTCCTGATCTTGGATTTACGATTAGTAACTCTGAACTTTTTATTAGTTTTGTACAGAAATGTTCAAGACTTTTTATTACATTTGTGAGCCCTCCATGTTTTCACAATTTGTGCCTTATGATATAAAACTTCATGAGATTTATTTTTTCTATGTAAAGTTCTGGAAACAGATGCAGAAAATGGTTCCAACAAACTGAAGACCACAAAAAAAGGCACTGAAGAATAATTTTTCTGTATTAATCATCAATAGAGCAAAATATATCTGGCTCATTTGCATAACTGAATCCTCCAGCATCTTCTAGGACTTTGGACTCTGCTGGTAATTAGGCCACATTCATGCAGCTGTACTAAAGTGTTGCAGTGACGCACCAGGACCTCCTTCCTACGGGAACTGGATCGACTCTTGATAGAGCCCAGGTCATGTACGGATGAAGATGTCGACTTTGAATATAAAATAAATGTGAGAAAAGAATAACGTGAATGTGTTTTACACCAAATCCAACTTCCACACATTAGTGTTCGTTTGTACACACCCTATAGCTGCGGACTGACAAAAGGTCGTCATCCTGCCCCGGTGGAAACACAGAGAGGACAAACAGAAAGGAGAGAGAACAGAGGGTGATGAAGGAAGACAGGAAGTAAATGGAGATAAAGAGGAAATGTGTGGAGGAGGATACGGACCCGGTGATGATGGTTGCTGGATCTACTACTACTAGAGGCTCGGGCTTTTTCTGTTTCAGCCTGGAGTTGGGAAAGAATGTCAGCAAAGAACATTTAGTGGATAGAAAGGGTCGAGTTGATTCAGCTGTTAAAGCTTGGAGCACACAGAGCAGATAGTTGATCATATCATGCTGGAACAACAACTCATTCACTTATGAATGACTTCAAATTCAAAGAACTAAAGTTAGAAGTTCAAACCAATTTCCTGCAGAATTGACCGTCCTATATAAAGGCAGATGCTGAAGCCTGCACTCCAAACTGACTCAGTCACAGGTCACAATGTCTCCAAAGCAAATACATATTTCCTCTGTGAGGTACAAAGTAGTCTGGGAGTCAAGTGCAGCTTAAATGGGACTCTGTCCCACACAACCGTGTTAGTGGCAAAGAAAGCAGCAGCACTCAGTTGCTCTCCTACCATCCACTGGTGGATCTGACCCCATTTTCTGCTGCTGCTGCTGGAGGAGGAGTGGTAAGAGAGCTGAACACAGGGAGGAGATGCCAGAAAAAACAGTCATACCTCACTGAAAACCACTGAAAAAGAAAATCTGGCTGACATTTATAGAACTTTTGGTTTCATCTGTGGACATGCAGCACTTTTATTTATTTATTTATTTTTAAACTTGTGGGACGTGGAAGCCAAACCTCCATAAAAGTGAAAAAGCTGCCCCATTTTGTGTCAAATACCTCTTTCTGCTGCCGTTCCAGTTCCTTCATCCGGATGTCCCTGGCCTCTGCGCGGGCCGCCCTCTTCGCTGCCAGCCTCGCCTCGGCCTGGGAGACACGACATGAACACACCTGTCAGCCCTCAGGGCAAACCTGGAGGTCACGACCCGCAGGCGCAGCGCAAGCAGCAAACAAAGAGAGGGATGAGCGGCACACAGATAAACAGCAGCACTGTAATGGAGGAGTATTTTTAGGTATTCAAAACATTGACTTCCTGTTGGAGAACAGAGAGGTTGTTTCACTGACTCAACCTGAGGAAGAAGACATAAAACTCAAACTGTTTTAGAGAAATGTTACCATAGTGATCTTATCAGAGTGATTATTGCTCTGAGGATTTTATATCCTGCATGATGGGAAGATCTGTCCCTTATCTGGACTCAGCAGAATCCATCCAGAGAATACAGAAAGTTCTCCTGCTCGTCAGGAATTACTTTCTATATAATATATAGTTCATATTTTAGCAGAAGAAAAGCACTTGATTTGTCATTATTCACATGAGGACTAGAGGCAATGTCACACTGTGTCTATGAGAGACAGCAGCCAATATTACACAGGTCTGCAGTTTAACAGGATTTCCTTCATTTTCTAAAGAAAAACACTGACATGTTGAGTCTTTTATAATTACTGAATAGCAAAATTAGAACAGGTTTTATAAGATGATTCTCTGTCCAGATCTAATTGTTCTGTGCAGGACTAGTCAGATCCAGACTGGCTTGGTCTTCCCTCCATCCAGGACTTCTACAGGTTCTGAGTCAGGAAAAGTGCAGCTAACATCTCTGCAGACCCCACACATTCAGGACACAAACTGTGACTTTTCCTTTCACCGCCACAGAGGAAGCTTCTCTTCTTATTTATACATTCTTAACATCTGTACGCTGTTCTCCATTGAAGAGCTGCTAAAAGAGCAGGGCACTGAACATTGTCAGAGTTTCCTCACAACCTCTAACTGGTCTGTGTCGTCATGCAATCAGCATTTCAACATCAAAGCAGAACCGCCAGACATTTATATAGTCCTTTTCCTTCGCGTTGATTGGCTCAACCCCCAACAGCGGAAATAGGGAAGATTGTAGAGGTTAGCTTCTGGATTCCTCTGAGTGCATTAATGCAGGTTAAGAAACATTTGGTGTTTGAACTATTAAGATAGGATTTTATGAGCAACTTAAGAAGGTGTCACATTTTTTTGACCCTTTTATTGTTTTTTTTATTTTATCTATTTGCATTTAGTTTGATCTTCTTTTCACCCCAGTCTGCTCAAGGAAACACCATTTTGTTTTGTTTTGTGCGATTGAGTACTCACTGAAGTGTCAATAAACCAATCTGATCAGAATGGTTGCACGGGTACTTCTGACGGTAAAAGCTAAAAATAGATTCCAGGTATTTTAAATCAAAACATTTTAAAATAACACGAATTTTCCTGATGGTGCAACTCGGCACCAAATTTAGACTTTGGGGGAAATGTCGGGATACATCCTCCATTCTCTGCTGAACTCTTCTAGCAGTGAGGTAGTCGTGTGTGACTCCGATCTATAGCAACATGTGTGAACCATCAACTTGGGGGGGGGTTAATTTAAAGCCCTCGTGGGGAAGAAGCTAACAGTTTATAAATATAACATTTCTAATCTGCATATAAACAAAATCTAACTTATCTGCCTTTAAGTATATGGCTAAGACCAATAAATACTCCTTGAGGCAGGAGCAGAGACTTAATACTTATAAAATGTGCCCAACAGGAGGTCATTTTACAGAATACCTCAGCAGAAGGTTATAATTTAAACAACCCCTGGACAGGCTGGGGGAAGAGTCACTTAGTCATACAGGTTTCCCAACTCCTTTATTACTCAATACATTTTGGAAATACTGCTGAAACTATTTAAACATGCCATCAACAAAGAATGGCACCCAAGTTCGTGCTGCCTGGACCTTTATCTTCAACTAAAAGACAGTCCATAAATACTAGAGATAATGTGTACAGTATCTGACAGCAGACAAACACTGTCAGCATTCCAGTGTCTTATCTGCACTGCCAGCACAAGAGGCCTAAAAGTAGAGCCGTTTCTGTTCCACCAACAGCCTGCAGCGGACACAGCACAAACATCGCGATTTCCAGATAATCGAAATAAGCTGTGGCTTCAGACGACCTGACGGAGACAGGTTGAGGTTAAAGTTGATGAAACTACTGAAAAAAAATCAATAGTTTTTCTGGAACGCTGCAGCGTTGGTGACCAGAAAGGAGCTTCCAAAGTTCGTCTTTACAACCTGTGAATGTCATTTGTTTGTCAAACGTGTTTTTGTGCCACATCAGATATAAATGTGAGATTTCCAGCATTAAAGGAGGCAAAATAAACTATTTTTCTGTTTGTGTAGTTATGATTTATTCACATCTGCTACTGTTAAATTTTAACCAAACCAGAGCTTGTTTCTCACGTTAGTCCAGACTGTCTGTGCAGGTGTGGACCAAACAACCAAATTGAGGAAACATTTTTAAGGTGGTCTCAATTCGCTTTCAATTTGGTGTGAACACAGATCGGCCTTGATCCAACAAACTACATGAAATACACGTCCTTTTGGACTTCACAGGCCACTGAAGCGGAGTATTCATGCTAAAAGTTAATCCTTCAGCATTAGTAACACTACAACTTAACAAGAACTTTGTCAAAGTAAGTCTGTTTTCATATCCATGTTTTGTCCTGCTCCATCATTTCTTGGAGGAGGAATGATTAACATCTTTGTATACAACATGAAAGCAAACTGCACCAAACTAAAAAAAAACCCCATAAATAATTAGAGTCCGATTTTGGTCTGAACACAACAAGCAGACCAAATGACTTTTCTGGTCGGAATATACCTTTAAAAATGTCAATATTTTAATCAAAACTCTATGATTTAAGGTCAACCTACCTAATAAGTATCCATAAGCCAGTTTCTAGTATCAAACTACACCAAGATGAAACAGTTATGTTAAATATTTACACCGTTTATAGTTCCTAGTCATTTGAAATGCCCGTCCCTCATTGGGCTTTTTCTCATTTCAAACTAAATATCTAAAAGGTTCAAAATGATGAAAGAATAAAGGAAAGGTCACCATGATTGTTTAACTATATTGATAAATTATTTGGTTTTGAATCTAAATTGACACCAGTCAAAATGCACAAATATTATCAATATCAGCAACTATTTTGTCTGCCAACCAGCTGTTTCCCTAGACGTCTGACCGAATAAAAACCACCACACAGCCAAAACTGCTTCTCTGCTTCAGTTAAACTACCCATAATGCTTTTCTGCATCACTATCAGGTCACATGACCAAACATATACCACATGACCCAGCCTCCCCCCTTTTTAGATTAGTCTGAAAACCAATAATTTAGTAAGTGCTTATTTTAGATTTTGGCTCATTGCTGTATCAAAATAATCAATGTTACTTTCTCACTGTAATAGATAATTTTTACATTATTTTTGCAGTAGAGTGAATATTTGTTGCTTCTCTGTTTTAAATCTAATCTCTTGCATTATGTGTAACATTTATTTTTGCTTAATTTCTGAGAATCTCATGAATACTCCTAAAATCTGAGGTAATGCAAAGATTAAAAAGTGCAAGTGAAGAACTGAGAGCAGGAAAAGGCTGCCTGGAGTCAGAGACAGCTGGCTGTGCGCTCTGCACCTGTTGAGCTGTCTGACAGGACGACCTGCTCTCTGTCTCTGTCCTATCTATAGCCCGACCCGGCCCGTCGCGGCCGCCCCGCGGCCATGCCGCGGCCCTGAGAGGGTAACCTGAGCAGGACGGCTCCAGCAGCACAGCACACCTCCAACACGCAGCTAATAACCGCTCAGCAGCCTGTCCAGCGCGCCGCCATCAGCTCCTCAATTAGCAACAAGCTCCTGATGACGAGTAACAATCCACGTTTTAGTTTTCATCTAATCTAAACAAAACAATAATTATTCAGTGTTTTCAGTTTAGAATGGTTGCAGATTTGCTAGAAATCCGTTTTATTTACAGGTTTGTAGCGATCATGTCATTGTGCTGCACAGCTCTGCTTCCTAACAGAGAAATGATCCAGATCAAGTATTTCTTCTGCCTAATTTGTAATCCCACCTTTAACAAATCCTGCTTCACAAAATAACCATTTATAAAGTAAATACTTAGCTAAAGTATATACATTTTATTATTAGTTTTCATTTAGTAATGGATTTCATGTAACTTTAATGGGGTCGGGACTTTAACCATGTTAATTAATTACACAGATTTTAACGCATTATATTTTTTAAGGCTATTAATCACATTTTTTAACATGCAGCTATGAATCTATTGGTTGAATAATATAAATAATAAGTTAAAAGTAATAAATAACTTGATGTTGAGCTCAGACGTCTCATTGCTCAGTCATTTAGCAGTAATTGGGTTTTTGAATTGAAAATGTTGCTTATTTTATTGATATATAGTTTGATTAAAATATAATTTATTAACGACATATCTTGGAATTAACTTGATAAATTGTAATTGAGTCTGACTATTTTTAAGCATTTAAATAAGATGCTTTGTTTTATGTGTGCTTTTCTAATTTTACTGAAATCATTAATGTAAAAATGTGGCGCTGCTTTCCTTTAAAAGAAAGGCTGATTTTCTTGGGAATTAAATAAACCTGAGTGTATAATCTTCAGTCTGAAGACGAAACTCGCTCTGAAGGGAAGATGTTTCACTTTCCTTCATGACAAAGGCCTTTTGATCTGCCTATAAAATCTGCTGCAGTCACATACAGACACTCCCTCCCAGCAACGAGGGAAGCCATTACCTGCTATCACTGCCAACCAGCGCGCCCCTTAGATCCTAATCTCAGACAAGAGGTAATCATTGCGGAGCGTTAGCCAAGGCTGGGTTTGTTAGCAAGCTGCTGGCATTCAAACCCTGACAGCCAAGAAGTAACCCAAGGTGCCTCAGAATGCAGCCGGTGACGCTGCAGGCTCAAATTCACCGTCATCCCCAGCAGCAGCAGCAGCGCTTGCCAGGCCCAGACATGTGGCCTGCATGGTCAGCTAGCGACCAGGCACAAGCTGCACTCTGTGGGGCTTGTTTCTGTTTAGTTTTCTAAGTGATAAGCGTTTCTCTGACCCCTGAACTCGCTGCATGGTTGATCTAATCTTTGCTTTGCTGCACAAAGAGATTCAGATTTAGGAGCGGGCTGGGAGGGCCGGGTGACTCATGTTTCTATGATCGGCCTGCGCGACTATAAAGAGAGCAAACGGAGCCGAGCGCTGCCTGCAGCTTTTAAACTGACTGACTTTGAACAAAACAAGGCAAACACCTGAGATTTATCCTGAATTTAAATGTTTTTTAGAAAGTCAGGAAGTCAGAGGGTTTACTGTGGTCTCTGCAGAAAGCCTGACCCGGGTTCTTTTCTTTAATGAGACAAAACGGTAGAACCTGACTATGGAAAAAGCCAAAGGAATGAAGGAGCTGCAGTGGAAATCATCCCGACATGTCTTTACAGGCCAGGCAGCCCGTTCTCCTTCAGTTGGCTTTTTTCTACCAAGCAAAAATACTTCCCAGTCGACTTCAGACCAGCTGTCCAGAACCCGGCTGGCTCTGACCACAGCAAATATTAACCAGCAGAACCAGAACGGCCACATCTGGACACAAAGCTTCAAATTGGCAAAACTGGCTCTTAAACCAGAGTGCTGGGTGGAAAGTTTTACAAAGCTCAACGCTGAAATGCCACATGTAAACAATGCTGACTCAGCAAGAGAGGACCGCGGTCGAGTCGCCTTTTCCAGCTTCGCAGCTCAAAATGGACCGACTGGTTCCGGAGCTCTCAAACCCATGCTGAAGTAATTTTATGTTTCATGAACTTTGAAAGCTATTTAAAGTAGTTTTCAATATTTTGCAAAGTTTAGTTTGAGTAAATATGCTTTACATTATAAACAATCAAAGTCAGGGGTCAGAACTGGTCCAAACATGAACCACAATCAAAATAAATGGAAATGGGTTGAAATGCAAACAACAAAAATAATATGCAGTTAAATGATTCATAAGATTTTACAACTTTATAGCTATAATTCATGAAAACACATTTTTATCATTTTAGGCATAAAAAGGTTTGTTTCTGGGCCTGAAATGTCAGCTAAAGGTGCGAAAGTTAAGGTCCACAGTGGAGCTAATCTGGAGAAATTGATTTTTGATTTAGTTTCTAAAAAGTTTTACTCAAATATTTTCTACTTTATAAAATATTCTTAAAAGTTTATCCAAATGAATCATGAAAACTGTTAAATTTTCCCAAATTAATGTTTGTTGAGTTACAAATGTTTCGCCAAAATATTTTACACAATATTTAATGATTAATAATAAAAGCTCCATGTCTGATACTTGCTTAAGTTATAAATCAAAGCAGAATTTGATCACTCTGATTTAATTCAACACCTTCAGTTTGAAAGGTTTCCCTTTAACGAGTCATCATAAAAGTTGCTGCTGTTCAAATCGATGCTTTTCCATTTTGAATGAGGCTCGAGTTAAAACAGGAACATTTCAGTTGGATTAAATCACATTTGCATCGACTGATGGGGGAATAATTGACGTCAGGTACATTAGAGGCGACCTTACCTCCCGAGCGATGCTGCTCAGAGCCTCGTCCTCTGCGGAGAATCGATCTTTTAAAGGAGCTCGTTTTCTCCCGGTGCCTTGCGTCCCCATGTTAGCGCAGCAGTAGAGATTTCACCAAAGTGTTAAAGCTGGAAAGAAAAGGCAGCGCTGAGAATACCTGGAGAAAAACAGAGACAGAAGAAAACAATGTAAACAATAGGAACAGGGAGTCTGTACACCAGCATGTCGGAGGTAAAGTTTAAGCGTCACAGCTGTTTGGAGAAAACACACTGTAATTAGCCACAACATTATGACCAGTAAAGTCCTGATTAGATTCCTCTAAGGAGTTTTGTTGTGATAATCTCTGATGTTGCAGCTTAAAAACATTCTCTGATTTCATTAGTGGATCTCGAGACCAAATCTGTTGATTTATGACCCCCAGTGGGTCCCTGTGCCTCACTTTGGAAACTACTGTTGCAATGCCGTTTCTGGCCTGATCAGATTTTTAGAAATCTTTAATTTTGGCAAATTCTGATTTCTTTAATATAAACACACAAGAATAGCATTAAAAACAAATTCTCCACCCCTTCTTGGCATAAGCAGTGATTTCTACAGGGAGCAGAGGCAACATTAAGCCTTTTATATGAGAGAGAAGCAGCTTTATAACAACTTTTACTGGTTCAAAAACAAAGAACAATCACAGAGTTGATATCTTAAACATTTTTTGTGGCTACCATTATTAACAAGCATTTCTCTGAATGGAAACTTTCATCTGCAAACTCCAAAAACTAAGGTACTGCTGAGGTTGTTACCCCAGCTGTTTATAGATAGTAAAACTTTCTTTATTATTTATTGTTTAATGTAACTGACGTACTGATGAATCCAATCAGATAAACATTTTCTTTTGGACCCCCACTCTATAAGGGAATGTTAACATAATTGCAACACACACGCAGGGTGTCAATCAATTGCTTGATCCTGTTATATCAATTTGCTTTGATGTTGATACAATGTTTTGTCAAAATTACAATTCTCAAATCTGAGATTTCACATATCATTTAAAGACTTAAACTTAACAGATCAAAATCTACATTTTGCATCAACGTTACTGGATTGTCAATCATTTAATCAACATACCAGTAAATACTGTGACATGAAACAGGAAAAAGTGCTAAAAGCTCCATTATAGAGACGTTTCCTTTGATTGTTATTGAACTGAAAAAGGTGTATAAAGGTGGTTGCTGATGCATTTTCAGAACAAAAATGGAGGGAGGTCCTGCTTTTGATGATTTAATGAATAGAGAGAAAAAAACTAATCAGACTTTTCAGCATTTGATCAAGTGATTCAATTAAAGCCAAACTAGAGAAAATTAGCTGATAAAAACTGTCTGTCTTTACTGTGCATCTTCAAACAAGTGTCATCTTGTTCTGTCAGGATTACTTTTTGTTGAATATTTGGTAACATATTTTATATGGCAGCCTTTGTGTAACTGTTGCTGCATGATCACAAAAAAATGGAAAGACTGTTACACAGGAACAGATGACAGAAATTCAGCCAAAGGCTCTGAGTTCAGGTCTAAATCTGTCTTTTGTTGGAGGCGTCACCGGTTTCCTGGATGTTTAGGTAGGTGGCTAAGACTCATGTAACAAATTCATGAATGCCAGAATGAGGGTTTTCAGACCTGAACACCACAATAGAACAGGAAGAGCTACAGTTTGCCCTTAATGTGGGCGGTCATGATGTTATGGCTGTTTGGTGGATTTTATAGCTACATGTAACTGTATATGCAACAAACCATACAACCCTCACGAACGTATGGGTCCCATTAGGGTTTCTGATTGACGACTGTGGCTTACATAAACCTCCTTTAATGAGACTTCAGCAGCTTCATGGAAGCATTACATTCAAACAACTGGTAAATTATTCATTTGAGACGACTAGTGCAGCAGATTGTTTACCGACAAACCTACATTAAGCAGACCTGGGAGTTCTGCCCACACTGGTCAATACAGAATCCAAATTTAAACCTGATGGAAGTGAGGCCACTCCAATACTCTCTATATATTCTGTTTATGTTCTTCATAATATCGTAATATGTTACCATAACATCTCAAAAGTCTCCGGTGACTCTGGGACCTTAATTTACAAATGAAATGCAAAATTTACTTTCATCTGTGGAACAGTCCAGTCCAGTTCTCTCTAACTGAGGCATGATGCTTCTGACACGAAAATAATTTACTTAATGGAAACAAGGAAAATTAAATACAAACTAACATAATAAGTTTTTGCTTTTTTCAGCGTTATCAAAATCCGTGCATTTTGCTGCTTCAGGAGTTGCTGTCCCATATTATTGATACATCCGTGCATAAAAAAACTGACTCTGGCTGCAGTCTATTTTATTGTGAATCTGCCCTCAACTCTGAATGGGTTTGCTTCACAAATCTCTTTAAGCTGCAGTTATCCATGCTGCTTCTACACCTTTTTCTACCACATGTTCTCCTTCCACTCAGCCTCCCATTAATATGCTTGGCTAGAGCACTCTTTATTGGCAGCTTCTGCAGCAAAGCTGGAAAAGAAATTAGTCGCCTTCAGCATGATTCTGAAGGACTTACAGTAATATTTGTTCATTATTATCCTCAAAATAAACAAAAACCAACTGCAGGTAATAAATCTACATTTCATTTTTGCATTGAAATGACCGAAATACATTAACTTTTCGATTGTATTCTAATTGATTGACACCCACCTGTAGTTACTCATGTTGCCCTTTAAGAAAATGAATAATTGGAGGATAATCTAATGCATTCGTCTGTACATAAACAATGACAGAGGCTGCCTGTTGCAGACTAAATACCTCATGAGTCAATGGACCCAGAGCGAGCCATGCGCTCTCCGTTAAAATATTTTATGATCTAATTCCTTTGGATGAAAACTCAAAGCTACAAGTCGAAGACCTAGCGAGCAACTAGAAGAAGAATGAATTAAAACCACTCCAATATATAATTTGTAATGGTTTCAAATGGCTGTTAATGATCGGAAAAGTGCTGAAATATACCTTATTGAACGATAATCAGCTGGGTTCAATTGAACCGTTAAGAAACACACCGGCTAACACAACGATACTCTTTCTGCACATACTTATACTTGTAAATAATGCTCAGTAATAACCTTAGCTTGATTTACTTCTTGGTTAAAGAGATAACAATTAACGCCTGTTGGTTTTAACTTGCTTAGCCACCGCTCCGAAGAGCTAACTGGAACGGCTAACTAGCATTCCTTACCCCTGGAATTAACAATAAACTTTCCAATTTAAACTCTTCCTGTGTGTCTAAGAAACCCAACGCTTTACTGACCGAGAATCCCTCCGATAACAACGACAATCCACTATTAGAAACACTTCGGCGAAAGCCCAGCTACAGAAATAAATAGCTGGGTGGTTCACAAAGTTAGCAGCGAGGCTAACCTCGACTCTCCTGAGAGACACAGGGCAAACTGGGACTCATTTTTTCCAAGCCGAAAATGTATAAGTTTACCTTCGCGACACCTTTAGGCAAGGCAGTTATTCTCCCAGTGTTCCTGTCCTCTATCTGCCGGTGTGTTTGGGCAGAGCCATTCGGGTTTACTTCACAGAATGGGAGTGTTTTTGTCCACTCTGACAGCTGTCATCAGTCCGCCTTTCTTTCCTCTGCTCTCCCTCAGTTTTCACTGGCGAGCTGAAAAAGGTCCCGGATGTTAGGAAAAAATTAGGGTGTGATGCTGCCTTCAGAGCAGCCGGGAAATCCCACGTCTTAAACCGGTTTTGGTGACTTTCTCTTTCCTTTGTTCCCTTTCTTTTTATTTTTTTATTGTTTTTACAATAATAAACATCTTTGGTATTTTTGGAATAATAATGCAAATGCAAAATTTACCAACCAAGAAAGGGATTAAAAATAGACAGAGAGGAAAGATTATCCTGTTATTTTTAGATATTAAAATAGGGCAAGATTTTTCAGTTGGCCTAGACGTTGTGAAAGATCAAAATTGATTACTCATAATTTTTAATACGTTTGTATTGACAAGTTCAAAACACAAACCACAAAACAAAACCGAATTAACACAGAAATATATAATGAATAATTTTAAAATTCCTGACAGTGGTAGAACAGAAGATATCAAGTAGCATCAGCTTTTTCGTATCTTCACATTTTTTTACAAGCATTATCAAAATAAAAGCTGCAACATCTTTCTTATATATTTTGATTTACAAAAAGTTCTCTAAGGAATTTTAACTGAATATGAAGACAAGCTCAATATAGAAAATAATTGAAATCAAACATTTAATAACAACAACAACACAACAAAAACAATAATAATAATTAATAATAATAACAGTAATAATAATAACAGTAATAATAATAATAATAATAATAATAATAATAATAATGTTATAGAAAGCAGAAAGCCCAAAACATTTTTCTTATTGTGAAGTGGAAGGAAAACTATGCAGAAGTTGTAGTAGATAGAAACCTCAACTCAACTAACTTATTATAACTTCTGTTTTCCAGTTTTAGATTCTAAAAGATGAGTTTAATCTGAGGCTTTTTCATATCTGTATGGGTGGAGGTACTTATAGTGGATGGAGTTGCTAAAACTGACTCAGTTTGTCTCCTATGGTGTAAAGAGAAGTTGTTACAACAACTACTACAGCACAAAGTAACTGTCGGCATAAAATCTGATTTAATTTGGGAAAAGTATGCAATCTGAAATTATGAAACCAGGTGTAATTTTGCTATTTTAAAAAATAAAATAAAAAAAAGTAAGTAAAAATTTATAACAAAATGAGAAATTCAGGGAGAAGAAACACACAAGAAAATAACAGAACAGTGAAGTTGTTTACAAACAAAAGTGACATAAAAATTTATGTCACTTTGACATAAATTCTTAGGTCTGTTTCTGTGTCTGGTGCACTTCTGGTTAAATCATTCTTGTATATTTAAAAAAGTTACTCAAGTAAATGTTACTGAGTAGATGTAACCTCCCTCCCTCCTGTGGACAGGATGTGTACTGCACATCCTGCCCTGTTGTGCACATCCTGTCCACAAGAGGGCAGTGTTGGATAAAGATGCTAATTCTCTGAATAGATAGACACTTCAAAAATGTTTTAACATAGTGTAAAAGTTAAATGTTTTTTGTCACTTCTTTCAGAAAATAAAACAAAAATATTATATTGAATAATTACACATGAAGGGAAATATCTCAGTCCTGCATCTCTTGTAATTGTGTTGGTTTACAGAGAAAAAAATCCCAAATTTAGCATCAACAAATATTGAAGTTATTCTGTTTTTTTTTTTAGCTGTACCTGTTTATGCAAACACTTTTTAAAGAGTAAACCATGTTTTACAAATGATAAAATGACAGACCTGTAACTTAAAATAATCAGGGGTTAAGATAATAGCATTCATGTCATTTCACATTCTGTTTATTAGATTATTGTCTTTGGTAGAGATTGTGCTGAGTATGTATAATCTCACAAATACTGCTGAACTATGAGCACAGAAAACATGATCAAAGGCAAAAAGGTTTTTGTTGTGAGACCTCCAGGACCTGTACGGTAATTTTGCGATTAACCCCATTACACTGCACATGTGCAAACACTTGTCTTCACAACCTCTTTCTCCTCATCGCAGAAAGCTAATGCTAATGATTGTTTTGTCTCTGATCGCCCTTCTCTGCCTCTGCTTGGCATTGTGCAGACAGGATTTATAGAAGCCTTAACCTTAAGACATCGTCAGCCCCTCTGTCTCCGTGCCATCACCTCCCATTACCTTTTTATGCAGTCATCACTCCAAACATGCCAATTAAGCATAATTTACAGCCAAAAATGATGCATATCTAAAACTAAGGGAAAAGCAAGAAAATCCAATCTGTCATCCTGATGATCAGAATCAAACTGCATCTAAACTCAGTTATAGAATGAGCTACTGTACGACTTTGGGCTGGGATTTTAGTAAATACTGATTGTGCGTGTAGTTAGACAAGCTTGAGGTGGAGGCAGTGGAGGAAAACAAAGGGCCCACAGGCAGCCAGACAGTGCTCAAGTGTGTTTGTCTAGTTTTATGGCCCTTTTAACTCCCAAACACTCGGCTTGTTTTCTTTGGGACAGACAGTCGTGTACTCAGCTGCAGCAGATCTGAACGCCACCCCGCCTGTCTCTAGTCATTTCTGTCCTCAGTGTCCTCAGCAGTGTGCATTCAAGAGGAGGGATTTATGTAATTTTACATGGCAGGCGCTACTAGTTCGGTGAGCAGTGCTTAGTAGTGTGTCCCGCTGTGCCAATAGGACTGGATGAATTGTTAACTGGTCTGTCTTTAAGCTTGACCGTCTACTGAAAGGGGTAGAAAGCCAC
Source organism: Phalloptychus januarius (assembly GCA_902982915.1). Taxonomy (NCBI): domain Eukaryota; kingdom Metazoa; phylum Chordata; class Actinopteri; order Cyprinodontiformes; family Poeciliidae; genus Phalloptychus; species Phalloptychus januarius. The sequence goes on along the minus strand of CADWAE010000242.1, from coordinate 1,669,814 downwards.
AGAGCCTCAACTGGTAATTACCCCATAGAGGGCAATGCTTCTCCCTCTTTCCATCTCCTCTGGAGCCGTTTGAAGATGCTCCATAGGGAGCTGGTGGTAATCAGGACACATGACTCATTGATTACATCTCTGCGTCTTCCAGGAACACAGCTCAAAGAGGGGGCGCAGGAGGGGGAGGGGGTCTCCTGTGCAGACAGGCCGGAGTTACAGATGCAGGATGGACACAAAGACCCAGACCTCAAAAACATTTTGGATCCCATAAACAGTCACATGTGCATTGTTCCTCTCCGTAAGTGGCTATTCATTGGTGTTAGGAGTCAAGAGGAGCATGCATATGTTAAGGGGGGGGCCATGGGTCTGCAGGGTTCTCCCTCGTTAGTACGCCCATTAGGAGTCAGAGTGCACCTGGTGCATGAAAACAGAAGCATTCATTCCTGTCCCTCACAAAATCTATTGCAACTTCAGTATACATCAGGGTCAATATAAGAGGCTTTTCATGGTTTGTATGTTTCGTACTACATGCCACTTTGAAAAACAAAGAAATATTTATAACAAATACACAACAGTAAAAATTTAAGCTTTAGAATGAAATAAGGAAACAAATGCTAAAATGCAAATTTAAATCTAATAAAACAGAAATAAACTGAAAGATAATCTTTGACCTTTTCTGGAAAACTGCAGTAAATAATTCATTATTTTCTTTAAATCCCAGGCTGCCAGGACATTGTTTCCAGAGATGAATAGCACAGAAACTAAATGCTTCCAATTAATCCTTAGAGTGATTAATTGAGTTAATTCTGATGAACTGATTACTGAAATATTCTGAAAAAGGCAGTTTACTGAAAGAACAGCGTAGTCAGAGCAGACTGACTATGGCTGCAGCTGTGTACAGCCAAAACTGAACAAAACAAAATACATTTTGCATTTAACAGTTTCTACCGAGATATTAGAGTAAAAGTTTTGCTTTTAAAAAAGAAATCTAATTTATCAATTAATTCTGAAGTTAATTGATAAATTAACTGTTAGCTGCAGGCCTTCAGCGACTAGAGGGCAAAGTATTGTAAATATTCTAATATCCTGCACTGAATCCCCACAAAATCCATTTCAATATTGCAGATACTAAACAAAAAGGAACAAAACAACACAGAGCAACAACAACCAACAACCTCTTTAAATTTGAGCAAACACAGACTTGCACTTAGTTAAATCCATATGGCTGCAGATAAACATGATTCCTAGAACAAAGCTTCTCAGAAGAGTCCATGAGTGTCATCATAACGACATCCTTTTTAAATGGCAGTTATTGTTGCTTGTGTTTTATTATTTAAATGGCTAAAACATTTGTTTGATGAGCAGTTTAATATCTGATGGCTCTGAACATTTATTACTGGGGAAAAACACTGGATAGAGTGATCACAGTGTCTTCATTTTAGATTCAGGTCAAAGAGCCTCTATCATATATTTACTATTTCCTCTACATGCTTCAAGGCAAACTGCTTTCTGTCTTCAATTCAAATATTTCAACTGAAAGTTTACAGATATATTAGTGATTTAGAATTTACCTGATAAAAAAACTACATTGGGGAAGTTAAATGTGATCTTCAACATAAGCAAAAATGATAATCTGCTAAGCTGAAATACAGCTCTGGTATTAGCAGATTAGTGGAAGTGTGCCAACCACTGTCTGAATAACCTTTGACAGAATGAATTACATTACATATAGATTTATTTGATCTATTAATAGGATGGCTTTGTGTTGATCTGTCACATAAAATCTCAATAAAATACACAAAGGTTTTTATTTATGATGTGATGAAACATAAAAAAGCAAAGATTTTGGATGAAAACATTTGATTCCATTCAGAGCAGAGATCATGATGGGTTGAGCTTTTGTCTGTTTAGTGGAGAGCGAAGGTCTCAGAGGACACTTCATTTGGCTTTTACAGAGACATCTCTGGGTAATGGAGTGGCCAAAGTAAGTAGACCATAAACCACCATAAAGATGCCTTTTGATGTTCCTGGGTTTGCACTCTGGACACCTGTGGGGTTGAAGTGGACAAAATCAATGGGTCATCACATGTCAACATAGTGAATTAAAGCCTGAGGTGACGCTCAGGGCACTGAAGCCTCACTCTGACTGACAGCTTCGTTAAAAAGGAAAAGTTTCATGTTATTTGTTAAATTTTTTGCAGATTGGCCTGCAGCTCCACACACAAACACAAAATATTAATCACGCAGCTGTCATGGGTGGTATATGCTACTCGGCTGGTGTTTGTGCTGAATTGTCCTTTGGCAGTCATGCATCATGGACGTCTTGGTCTTTCCCAGGTCTGTGACTCATCCACTGTCCTGTCCCTTTACACGGAGCATTAGCAACGTTGGGCGTGTTGTTCAGGCCTGTTCAGACGGCAAAAAACAAGAGTCAGGGGAGCGTGGAGCTGCAGACAAGCCACATACACTCACACACACGCACATCTTTGTTGATAGCCACGCCGGAACAACGATAACAGGAAAAGAGCCTGGAGCAGAGAAAGTTAAAATGCCGGTGAAGCAATTCTGTCCACTTACTTAGGATTTGTAGAAAGGTCTCACAGTGTCTTTATCCTGTCAGGGGTTGTGACCTTTTGTGCTGCAGAACATATGTCAACATACTTTCCCTGGTTGTTAGTTTCCACTCCGGTTGTTTTCTGTTGACTGATAGCATTTGAAGCACTTAAAGTCAGCATTTCTGTGCAAAAAGCCAGTCATAAATAAGGAAGCTGACACGTTGAAAGCTGTGGACACCTTGTGGATTTTCTTTCCTGCAGGATTTCAAACTGCATGAGGTGCCAAACATTCAAGGGGGTCCATATAATTCTTTATTTGCTTGTGTTTAGCATCTTCTTGCCTCCTGGCCTGTATAAAGAGAACGAGTGGACTAATCAGGGTCTTTTGAAGGGTGGGCTGGGCTTGTTTGTCAAGTGGCATTTGGTGAAGCGGCGTTAGAGAAAAAGTTTCTCACACCATGAGATAGAGCCTTAGCACCAGGACTCATTCAGACGTGTTGTGTTTGTGTGGAAAGAGGAACTCGTTTTGCCACTCTCTGCTTTGTGTTGGGATGAAAACGTTGATCCGTACCCAGACGCTATTATTCAGCTTTTCAGTTCTGTTTCTGAATCAGTTGTAAACATTTTTCTTTTGACAACTTAATGGACGTAATTATATGATGAGAACCTGCTCTTTAGGACAGAGAGAGAATAATTAAGCTTCTCACCCTATAATCAGAAGAAAAACAATGTCATAGCAACTAGACGTCTTTAATAGTGAAAATCAATATTTATGGAGGTGGAAACAACTAGCTAATAGCTTTGCAGAACCTTTTCACGTTTTGTCAGGTTGCAGTCATAACTTTTTGTGTGCAGTGGGCCCCCAGCAGTCACAGGGGATAAAAAGCGTTCATCTCTTTCAGGTGATGCACCATCTTCCCGTATAATAGTTCCTACCTGGAAGCTTCTACAATAAATGTTCTAATGACACAAAAACATAAATAATGCAAAATAAAACACATAGACTAAAATTATGGCAGTAAAACACGTAATATTCCCAAAATGCTTCTGTTGAATTTTGGCCCCAAATTTCAACTGTAAAAGGCCATTTTATTACGTTTCCATACAGCCTAAAGTTTCAGATCAGTGATCATAAATTTCATTTTGAAACTAAAAAAAGAATCAACCTATAAAATGTTAGATACAAAACGACTTTAACTTAACTCCCATTATGTAAAGGCAGCTGCATGAAAGACATTTAGGAGTCACGTGATAGAATCAGTCATTCATTTTATCCTGACTGATGCCTTTGGAGAGAAACAATTTGATGTAAATGCAGATTACGTGAGCACAGGATTCATGGCTCTCTCTACCAGCAGCCCGATAAATTCTTTACCTCGTGTGTAAAGCAAGTAAAGGTGCTAAGCTTCCTCTCAGTTCACACAACATTTGCTTTTCAGAATTTATTTAGCAATAAAGCTGGGAGGACAAGAACTGAAGAGCCAGACAACAAGGCAGGAGATAAATCCTGGACAGTGAAGAAGAAGCATTCGGTTGGAAGTAAAGGCCCTCGTTAGGCCGTGGAGTCATCCAGAGATGAAGGATGGAGCGCCGCAGGGAGCTTCAGCTTCAGCACAGCTTCACAGATGTGTCAGAGAGCTGGGAATGTGTGGCCTAGTAAAAGTCTGGTGACTCTTTGAGCTTTCTTTCCCTGATATCACTTTAATCGGACAGGTCTGATTTTTATATAGCTTAATTGTGAGTTTTATTTTGCTTTTTCATTTACAAAAAAACACAGTAGGACATTGATCCATCAGTTTGTGACTTTAAGTGTAAGTGTATTTGGGTTTTGCTGAAGGAAAATGGTCCAAAGCTGTTGCCACCAAACGTATAACAACCAGATACTAGCTTAGGGAGTAATTACTTTTTCACATCCAGCCAGGTTTATGTAATTAATGCAATCATTTTAAAACTGCATTTTGTATTTATCCTGGTTATTTTTGTCTATTACAATTTATCTGATTATAAAAGGAGCAAAAATAAAGAAATCTGCAAGAGAACAAATACTTTTCACTGTGTTATTAGCGTGCATGACAGCCTTAACCGTTCAGCATGGAAAATGCATGAGAAGAGCAACGTTTTCCAGGAAGCTCATTGAAATGGACCTGGATAGTGCAGAAAACAGCTACAGGAGGTCGTGCACCGCAAACAGTTTACTACAAACTATCCCTTTTGCAAATGGCAACATTTGCATGTTAGCTTTTGTTTACAACTTTACCATGGCACAATCCATCCACACTAACTGACATCATAACATAACAGAGAAAAACATCCTTTCTTCGGTTAACAATAGGTGATTGATGGAAGTGTTTTCTCCTACCACACCTGCATCCTCAATGCATGGTGGATTTACAGTAGTTCCTCACTAAGGCATAACTAATGTGTTTGCAAAATCGTCCTTTTTGTGAAAGGGTCACTTTAACTTTCTTTCCACTAAAGCAGGTCAATCAGAAATGTATGCTTCATCTCAAACTCGTCTTCTTTGGTTTAAATATTGCAAATGTGCAGCAAAAATTGAAATGAGGTTTTTAAGTCTTGTCTTAAGAGCTTCGTGAGGTTATTGTCTGGTAAACATCAGAACAGATGAAAGCATGAGAAAAAAAACAAATTTTAATCATTTGACCTTCTGCATCCAGACCAGATTAAACAGTTGATCATGTTCCCCTGAATGCTGCAGTGCTAATATTGCCCATTGCAACTTTGCATTGCAAACAGATGCAGCATATAATTTGCAATGGGACACTGCATGGTAATACTGAAGTATCAAATAGCAGGAAGATCAAAGAGAAATGACACAATATTAAGAGTTTTCCTGGTTTGTTTTGTTTTTCCATCCAGAAGGTTTCCCTTCACAGCACCCTCCATGTTTACTGACACCACTGTTAAAGATGTGTAACAATCCTTAAATAGATTAGTCTGTAATGTATCCACATATTAATTAAAAACAAACCACATCTTGTTTTCCTTTGTGTATTTATAATGTGTCACACTGGCCTGCTTCTCTCAGCCACGCCTAAAATGAAAAAGAAACGAACATGGCAGTCAAGTCAGGGTGTGTTGATTACTGCAAGTCAAGAAATGGCTATAAAAAATTACTCATCTAAATTTAAATAAATCTACAGCTGGAGGTGGAACTGAGCTTAACAAGGACAAGTTTATCTAAGCACCAAACACATTAAGGAGGACGGTGAGGAAGGTTTAAAATCTCACTTTTACAGAGCTGCAGCAAAGAGTGTCATGTTGGGGTCACCAAGTCTCCATGGGAACCATTAGAAGCTACCTACATCCCAACCAGTTGTTTGCCAGGAAGGAGCCTTTTCTCTCCTACCAATTCAAGCATTAAGGTCTGGAGTCTACTTATTGTTACTAAAACTTTAACTGAAGCTGTTCTGGTAGAATGAAAACTTCTTTCAGCAAACATTTCAATCACTTTGCTGCAAAGATGCCCGAGATTCTAAACTGCTTCTGGCCGTTCATTAATCACCAGTTAAGCCAGACGTGTCCAATGCAAATGTGTGCTCCTAAAAATAAAGCTGGCATTGAAGGTACTGAGGAAGTGTGGAGTAGAACTGAGCAGGGTTGATAAAAGTGCATGGTGGAAATCTCCAGTCCATTTAAACAGTAAAATCCAAACTACTGCTGAAGAAACAAGCTTGGAAAGAAATGATGTGTGCAACATGTTGTTTTCACACCAGACAGTCTGGTAGACCTGGTTTGATTGGGGACCAACATTGCAACATCTGCTATATTTTCTGACTGCATCATGTCAAACCAATCAAACCCTTTGAGGAAGGTGTTCCCCTCCTCACCTGTGGTGGCGCTGCACCGTGAACCACTGTCTGAAGAAGACACTGAGCACAACTTCCTTCTTTATAAAATGTAAACAAAAATGAATTTTTGTGGTTGTAGGATTTCTCTTTTGTCATTGACAAAAAATATGAGCCCTTTGTCTTGCTAGCGTTAAACATGCACATTTGTTAAAGTTATATTTACCCAGAATGCCCTGGACCAGAGTCCGCTCCTGCTGTTGGAACAATCTGCACATTCACACCTCTCCAAACAAACCAGACTTTCTAGGCAAACAAACCAGAGTTAGATTAAAGTGGACTAAGCAGAGTTGGTGTTTAATGACCACCTTTACATCCTCTCTATAAACACCATTAGCGAGGCCATAGATGAAGGCACAGTCCAACCTGCAGCCTGGAAACAAGCTCGCCTTTGTGCAGAGAATGCGTCTGCAGCTCTTAAAAACAACTTGGCTGCAGCACCATCCACAAAATATGTTGATGGAAACAGTCATAGACAGGAAACACATGTGGACTGGACATCTGAACTCCCATAATCCCCTTAGCATCTCCTCTACAGTTCCCCGGAGAGTCGCTCTGTCACCAGCACCAGAATAGAACTGGTACTAACGGGTATTAAACTACTGAGCCAGATGGCAGCTGAATATATTATTGGGTTTTGTCAGACTAAAATAGGTTAGACTGCTGTTTCTGAGCCTTGCTTAGATCCTTCTATAAATACAGCCAGGTTTTCCCAGTTGAGAAATCCAATCATGGTCCAGTTGTGAGTTTATCTTCTGCTTCAGAAAGTACCAAATATTGAGCTTTGCTTTGTAATGAGATGGGTGAGCTCAGAAGTAATAATTCAGGGACTCCTACTAGACTTCTGAGAGCTGCAATTTAAAGCATTATAAAAGCTCAGTCCTTGCACACGGTTGTTGTCAGATTATCTTTTCTTGTCTGCTGTTTTTCCACTCCGGAGGAGGATCTACGCCTTCAGTGCCACTGTTGTGGAGACCAGCATCTTGTGCCTCCCTGCAGGATTCCTCAAGTCATTTGGTAAACACAGGAAATACAAAGATCCTAAATACATCCCTACTGTGTTTGGAGGACTGCCATGACAACACACAGTGGATCTCCTGGAGAGCCGGGGTGTTTGTTAGGTGGATACACACTGAGATGTGCCCAAGCAGTGGCCTTCTGTTCGAGGCCGTGCAGCTTTGCCTCATGTGCTGCTGTCTGTCTCTAATGTATAAGAAGCCTCTCACTGCAGGGATGCACGATTTGTTGAGACAGGAGTCCATTCTTGGCTCTCACACATGAATAATTCAGAAAGAATGTCAAGATAAATATCACAACTGAACGCAAACACCTTAATCTGCTTCATGAATCTTTCCGCCACAGTTTTGACACAAGGCCAATGCTCTGTCAGAAACCTCTGAGTTTCTGGAAAAGCGTTCCTGCTTTGTTTTTTGCATGCTGAGGATCAGCAGACAGCTTTAGATTAGAGATTCTCACTCCAGAAACAACTGTCAAGGCTAATCTGCTCTGAATGCACGGGTCAGCTAGACACCAGATCAACACACAGACCCAGATCAAAGCAGAACTGTCTCTCCCTGTCTCTACCTCATCTGTCTTCCTCCTTCCTTTCCCTCTTTCTTTCTTTTGGGTTTTTATAACCCTCCTGACAACAGAGGAGGGAATCCGAATCTCCACGCCCATCCCACTGAGCACGTCCTTGCCTCCATCGATCACGCTGACAGAGGATACGCTTTTGGCACAGATTGCAGTAAGAAGTGAAAAAAGGGGATGGGCATTGATCCAAGTACAGCAAACAGGACACAGATCAATAAAATAGATCCGCTCAGAAACGGCGAGGGTGAGGCCGTCAAATGAGGCCTAACGGCTGCTGGAGTGCAGCCTGCAGGAGCCTCAGAGGCTGCATGTCGCCCTCCCTGCAGAATCTGTGGCTGCATTTATTTAATGATCATGGTGGTTCCTGAGGAGGCGCCGTGAAGTAGCGTGACTGTTAATCCTCGCTGAGGCCGCAGTGTGCAGAGCTCCCATGGAAAATGCCATAATTGTTGTTTTGAACTGGAACCCTTCTCTCTGCACAAGAGAGCAACAAACTTTTATTGTTTGAAATTAGCATTTTTACAGAACCACTGTTTGGGTTTTGCTCTGCAGCTCACTCAGTTACAAAGTGGCATCAAGTGTTTTAGAGCTCTTTCACAATCCACAGCAAAACCGAGCAAGTAGCTCATTTTCCAAATGAACCTGTGCCGTTGCGCCGTTGAGCAACGAGCTGAAGCCATCGCTGCCTACTGAACATGCGGTGCCTTGTTAAAGTGTCCACACCCTTCGGACTGTTTCACATCATTTTTACACACTTTTAGGTATTTCATTTGATAGAGACACACAAAGTCAAACATAGTTGCAAAGTGGAGAAAAGTAATGCAAGGTTTTTCATTTCCTTACATTTGAACATTTGAGAAGCGTACTGCGTGTGTTGGGGTTAAAGTTTGTTCAAAAACATTTTGTTTTAATTACGTTCACCATTTGGGTCTCTTTGCACCAGTTGTGCAGAGAAGTTAACCCTTCTCTGCCAGTCTCAGAGCAGTTCAAGGTTTTGCCAATTTTTTCTTTTTCTTTTTTGTAAAATAACTCAAGCAAAGTCAGAAAGGATTTCATGTTTTTAGAAAAATCAACTTGCATTTACCTTTGAACAATTATTGCCCCAGAGGCAAATCCATTGGACTGTTGGGGTCATTTCTCTGCTACAAAGTGAACCTTCACCTGCAGTTGTGGTACTGAAGACTGGACTTGGTCTCAAGATTACTTTTTGATCATCACGGTCTCATTTTGGACTTGGTTCTGTCTCAGATATTCAGGATTTAGAATTTTATTTCAAAGGACAACAACTTTGTATCACTATTAAAATTCAAGCAGTGACGCCCCTTTTACTGGCACTTCATGAAACTCTGCAGTGGGTTTCTGGGAGTAGGAAAACATTCAGCGACTTGTGAATTCTGTGAATTCTGTTTTCAGAGACATCATTTCTTTCAAAATGTTTGCTACATTTAGCCATGTTTAAGAAATGAAATAAAGCTGAAGTTCAGTAAAAGTCTCTGGATAATCGTGGTTCTACTGATAAAAGATTGGTTGTAAAGATAAAAATGTTTTATGTTACAATTAATGTTTTCAGTTGTAAGAAAATAATAAATTCATCGGGGAGCAGAGCCTTCAGTCGCTCTGCTCCCCGACTCTGGAACTCGTTACCACCTCACATTAGAAACATAAAGTCAATCTCACAATACAAATCAGAACTCAAAACACACCTTTTTAGATCTGCTTTTTCCACCTGACACAATTGGTTTTGCCTGATTTTATATTGATTTTATACATTGTCTTTTTTTTTTCTTCCTTTCTTTTTCTTTTCTTTTCTTAGTTTCTGTTACTGCTGATTTTATTCTTTGTACGGTGTCCTTGAGTGCCAGAGAGGCGCCTTTGAAATAAAATGTATTATTATTATTATTATTTTATGACTGAAAATAAAATGTCTACTAGACTCATTTGTATAATTCTTGACATGCAAAGGGGGCTACAGTGGGCTAATGGGTCTGGACTACAGTTTTACTGGACAACAGGCAGTAGATTGTATGTAATTAGGTGGCTTCTGACAGCAATTAGTTAGACTAGATTTTATTAGAAGGCATCAGAGTAAAGGAGGCTGAAACAAATGCATATCACATTTTTCAGGTTTAATTTAATCTGTTGGGTAAAATCTAAATGACAAACGTTGAAGTTTTGGGTTGTAACAGTTTTTAAATGTGAAAAAGCTGAACAAGTAAAGAGTTTGAAGGCTGCTTTGATCTGAAGTTTATTGGGGGTTCTTCTATTTTCTCTCAAACAGTGTGTTATCTGGAGACACAATCTTACTGCTTTCCTCCTGGAGACTGAATCTTCTGTCGACTCGTACAGATCTCTCAGCAAACTGCCCCCCCGAGTGTCACCAGCGCTGTTCAGTTCAAAGGAACCGAGGGGTCAAACGAGCCGGGGTCAACCTCTCCAAAAAGCGACAGAATCTACCTCCCCCGAAGCTCGCCCCCTTCTCTCTAAAAACATATGGGCCCCCAGATAGACTGTCACCCTTCCTTACACTGCAGGCCGGGTGATTTACTGCCTCAGTACACATCCCATATAAACATTTCATCCACATGTCATCATGTGGACTTTGGAGAAGATATGGATCGGATTTCAAAGATTTATCTTTGGCTTTTCTGTGAACAGTATGAAACAGCTTGAGTCACTTTCAGACATTTTTTTATGCTCTAGTTTTGATCTCCTGACAAAAAAGCAAAAACTTATCTTGGTTACCTGGAAGCTCATTCACTGCCAACTGTTAATGTTTGTTTTAAGAGCCATAAAGGGAAGCTCACTTATCACCCTTTTAACATATTTATGCCAGGAAGAAGAGGTGCTAACAGGCGGCCAGCCAACCATATGGCGCCCCTGTGAAAACACTCCAAACCCACATTAAGATTAACATAATTGATGAAATAAAACATTTAGTTTTATCTTTCTGTGATTAAACAAGTAAATAAGTCTACCTTTTTTCACCAACCCTTCCCCCGATTAGACGCCTTTGAGTCACATTTCAAAGGCTCATTTATCAGCATGAGAGCACAACACATTACTTCAAATTTACGCCTCTTCAGGTTGAAATCATCAGGTTTCATGTGACATAACAGTGTTTAGATCATCATATTCAGATAATCCCTGAAAGAATCCAGTGGTGTTTATTTGCACGAGGCTATCCATGATGTTTATACGAGCGAAGCGATCCTGGTTAGCCTGTCTGTCGTCATATTGCGCAGTCGAGGTGCAGTGACCTCATGCTGCATGAAGGATTAGTCTGTTCCCTTCGTGACCCCCTGACCCCTGCTATGAATGAGGGGCCTTTCTGTCCAAATCAGCTCGAAGGCAAGACCTCAGGGTGTTAGTGAAGCCAGCTGAAATTACATGTGTCTGCGCCGCAGTTTAGCAAAGAAAAAGAAGAAGTTTGCATTGAGCAGGGATAGAAACACAGTTTTCCTAAGCTTTAATTGAAGATCTGGAACTCAGAGGCTTATTATGTCCCACACTGTTCCTCCAACTTAGATTATTTCCACTCCGCTTGCGTGCTGGGGTCTCTCCGATGGCGTAGTGCAAGCTAACCGCTAACTATACCTGGGAGACGGAGGCAAACAAACCAAACAGCAATATTCTGACCCTGAGGAAAAGCTGCAGTTTCGCCACTGCTCCCATAACAAGCAGCTCTCCCCAGCTGAATCAAATTTAATTGGATGGTCTCCTATGCTTTGGAAAATATGTGCATGTTGCTTTATCACCTGAATTCATCATTTTTCCCAGCTTGTTTTGTCAACAGTTAGAAGACATTAAAAGGGTTTGGAAATGAACAAGAAGTCATAAAACTGATTAATGCTGATGGAAATTAACAGAATGTTGTCTGAAGTGTTTTCAGAGTGGTTTAATTAAACCTGGCACTGAAAAAAGCCCTAAACACACTCTGTGTAATTCTTCCATACAAGCCTGGGTCTGGAGAAAAGTTGACTTTCATACATGATCAACATAAATGTCCTACACCATTATTTTCAGGGTGGAATGATTACAAAAACAACTTTCACAATTAGAAGTCTGAATTTCATTAATGAGCCTACATTCTCTCATTTATTGAATATGACCAGATTTATAGCCCTACTATTTGTTTGTGTTGTTAAATGGTTTTGGTAAAAACCAAGAGCAGCAAAAGTCAGAGGTAACAGATGAAATTTACTGTCTTTATTAAGTAAATCAGAAAAGGAAACTTACATGAGTTTTGGGGAAACTAGCAGAGAAACAAGGAAGAATGTGACAGAAAACCATCTGGGGAAAAATAACAGAGAATCCTAGATAATCATGGAAGGAGCCGTTTAATTAGTAGCATGAAAAACCATGGAAAAAACAGAATCAGATTTCAACCGAAAAGTCAGATGAAGCCTCAAGATCTGCTGTGTGAATGTAACCTGACTGAACAGAAAACTAAACGTAATCTAAAGAAATTAATCCAAATAGATTAATAACAATACATGCATGAAGGAACAAATGCAATGGGGAGAAAAACTAACATGAAAATGAATTAAGGAATTATCCCAACAAAAACATGACATGCGAGGATCATAAAGCCGTGGAGAGCTGCACCGCTCACACCAATGACAACAAGCCGCTGTTTGTTACTCTTACAGTTGATTTAAAAGTGTTTGGTTCTTTTGGGCGGCTCCAGCTTCTCGCTGGGTGTTCCAGACCAGAACTGGTTTTGAACGGATAAACCATCTTAATTTAGCTTAAAAGCTTAAAAGCTGAGTGCCTGTCAGAAAACCAACCAACAAAAACAAAATTCATGATAAATCAAAGCTGGTGCATCATCTCACTTGAAAAAAAGTCCAAATAAATCAGTAAAAACTTCAAATTGTATATGGAAATTATGGTCACCATGAGTGTATTGTAGGTTCTTCAGGACAACAATTGAAAAATACACAACAAAAAATTCTGCAGATGCTAGTTGTGTTTTCATTGACCATATAATTTCACAAATTGTAAGTATGAAAATAAATTTACTGACCCTCCAGAAACCCTCCAGTTTAAAAATATATCACTTTTTTTGATAAAATGTTTTTGCACTATATGAGATCTTTTTTCATCTGGATCTCAATTTGTGTATTTCACAAAACTGCAATGGAAACATTTTTTCTCATCACGAGTCACAAGATCAACAACCAAATGTGGAAAAGAGGAAAAGATGAAGAGGGAAGATGATGGTGAGAATCATTGTTTCTGCTTGAACAAACTTATTAATGCTTGATTTTGATTTAATAGAAACACAGAAATTGCTAACTTGTGTTTTTGTGAATTTACACAATTTTTGTAACTTTTCTTTCTGTTTTTTGACAGAAAAAATAATTTTTCATATAAATTTTTGTAACTTTTCATTGGTGATGGAAACACAGCCGCTGCATTAATAGCAGTTTGAAAATAAATGATTGCTTTGATGTGAGCCAGTTAAGAGGCTTAGTTTACAGGGCGGTTCGAATTGTGTGAGAGGAATTGATATGTAAGTATGCAGGAGTCTGCCAGAGGCCATAGGGGAGCAGCAGGAGGGTACCTGTAGGGCCCCGTGTCCTCCTGTCACTCTGATCTTATCAGGGGCCCGGCCGGAGGAAGGACCAGCTGTCACTCTCACCGCTGTTTTGGAGGAATCCAGGCTTGTTTTTTGGTTCATTATGAGAAATAGAGGCGAGTTTGTTGGTGAGTCAGCTGACGAAATCCTCAGCACACAAAAAGAAGGTTGTTGGTTCCAGCTCTCTGAGGATGTGGGAAGGGCCTGGTTCAGATTAGCAGTCCAGAGCCTAGGGGCCGACCAAAGAGAGCCAGACTGTCCCCCGAGCTGCACAGGACATCCTGCTCATAAAACTGCCAGGACGTCCTCATGGAGAGACGCTGGGAGTGATAAAGGAGCAAAACAACTGCATCCACCTGAAACGGCTCGGCGAAATTACAACCATCTTCCTAATGAGCTCGTTGGAAACGGCACACCTTCGCTCCCCCTAAGCCACACAGTTTGTGGAGTAATTATCTTTGTCTACCCAAGCAGGAAAGCAAGACTGTTTTTCTAGTTGGAGCTTACAATAAGCATTTACATGTTGAGCCAAACACAAGTAAACCGATACACTTTAGGGATTTTACTGCTCCTAAGTTTGCAGAACTCTTTTTTTAGCTTTACTTCTTTCTGTCTGAACTTTTTATCTTTTCTACTTTCCTATTACAGCATAGAGTATTTTTAATTATAGAAGGTTTTATGTTTGCGTTCTTTCGATAAAAGCCTACTTTGTAATTTCTCAGAATAATTCTTAAATCTTTTTATAATTTAGGTTTTATATTTACATACATAGTTCCTTGAAAAGTACCCACTCTATTGGAACTTTTCCTTAAATGCAGACATTTAAGGAAGTAGGCTCCTTAAATGGATTGTATGTGACAGACGAAAACACAAATGAGTGCATAATTATTAGCTGGGAATACACTGATCAATGTTTCTCAATGCAGCAAACAGGAAGAAGCTGCTCTAGTCAAATACAATCACAATGACTTTTCATCCCAAATGCAAAATATTATACATATTGGAAAACTCTCACTGCATAACTCTCAACATATCCAAACAGTGAAACCTGGGGGTGGCCTCATCCTGCAAACAGGCACTTACAAATAAAGTGATCCCTGACATATTTACTTTTACAAGTGGAGTATTACAGCTTTCATTATCATGCTCCACCTTATGTATATAAATGAAACTTTAATAATCCCAAATTGTTTTGGGATTATTTTAAATGTAATGTTTAGAAGGATAAAAGTCTGCTTCACCTTCAGAAAGAGAAAAAAACCCACAGAGAAACTACAGCAACAAACAATATAACATATACTTTATTAAAGTTCTTACTAAAATGTTAAATATGTAAACAAAGATTAATGCCTATGAGTTATGACTTTTGAACAAGTATCTTTGTATTCATACTTTGACCAAAGAAATGATCAGGCGAACCAGCTTCATGTATTCTTACTTCCATCCATTTATCTACAATGGATGGATGGACACTGAACACAGAGACACACCGGACACAGAGACACACTCACAGAGACACACACACAGAGACACACAAACCCCGAGACACACACTCACAGAGACACACAGAGACACACACCTAACGGCCAGGTAGAGAGACGAACTAACAGTGCCTTATTATTATATAAAGCATAGAAATTATATTAATCTTCTCCAGAATTAAGTGGATCATTTCAAACCAAATATTACTCGTTTTGTAATCTACAAGTTTAATTCTTTAAATATCAGCCGCTTTCATTTATTTTTGGATTTGAAAATGATCGGTTCATGTCTGGCCCAGAACTGGGGTCATGACATAACCCAGTATAGAGTTTGTTTTAATAGAAGCAACAACAGACGTTTAATAAACCAATCAGACAGCTGTCAGCTCAGCTGGGTTCCTGCTAACTGCTAATAGGCTCATATTTCTATGGTAACCAACAACGAACTGATGAGAAACCTAATTAGCACCATTTTGCAGAGCTTTCTTCAGTCTGGCAGTTTTAGGATTTATTTCCCCTCCAGCCATGTGTTGTGTTTTGATATTTTTTGCAGATTACTCAACTCGTCCACTAACCTCATTTCTGAGAAGACACTTTCTGTTGGAGCGGGCTCTCCGTCCTCCGCGAACTTTTGAACCGCATCTTGTCCACAGCTTGAAGCGAGTTGAGACAATGGTCAGCAAACAAACTGCGGTGAATGAAGGGATTAGGTATTAAATGACAGGATGTGCTTAAAGAGAAGCAGGTGGTGGCAGAGGAAGAGTCTGAGAAGTGGATCATCATCATCATCCCAGAGATGTCCTTTTATTCTGCTGTTTCCTCGCATCTCCATGCTCTGTCTCTGCAGGTCCAGATCTTTCACACCCGTCTGCTTCGGGCCGCTCGTCTCTTCTCCTCGTTTCCTCGGCTCGTTTCCTCGGCTCGTTTCCTCGGCTCGTTTCCTCGGCTTTGTCTCGCCTCATCCCTCCACTCTTTATTTCTTTTGTGCTCTCCATGCAGAGAAGCCTGCTCCTTAACTTGGGGATCAGACAATTGACATTCATGAGGTTGGACATTCCAGTCCAGCCTCATTCATATGTACAGTAAGGAAAGGGACAAGAGCCAGCCCACACACAGTAGAACCCATCCCCCCTGCAATGGACCACATGGAAGGTTCTGCTAAAAGATGTCATGGCTTATATTTAATTAAACCTAATTAACTTTACAGGTTAATTTAGCACTTTAGCGCTTTTTAATGCATTTATATGTGACACTTCAGAATTGAAGCTCTGAATCCACCAATGATGTTGCAGAGTTGGTTTTCTTGCATGAACCATTTAAAGTCCTCAGGTTTTATAACAGGAGATATCAGAAACATAACATTAATGATTCCAAAACAAGTTTTAATCCATGTTCAGGGGCTTTTTCTTGGTGTTAATTGGACTCTGTTATCATTCCATCCACTGCTCTTTTAAAACAGTTCAGTGTTTGTCTCATCTCCTATAAAACATGCAGGTAAAGCTGCAGCATGAAGCTGCAGACTTGAACGGTGGCAGTTTTGGAAAGTGGCTGTTCTGTGGTCACGTTTAGGCAACTGGTCTTTAATTCAATCAGTTCAGTGTTTTGTAATGTGCAGATTTCCAGTTATCCTGGACATGGACTGAAAAACCCTTTGGATGACAAAATAGAGGAAATTGAAGCGTTTCATGGTAACTCTTTAGGATCAGTATAAACGGTCAAAATCTGTCAAAACTTAGATTTTGTCAGGAAGCATTTCTCCCTTTAGAAATTGATATTACAAATAATTCTCAGAAAATATTGGTTTTTGTTAATGAAACTGTTTGTTGAATGTTTTTAAAATGACAACAGTATGTTTTAAATATCAACTGGCTTCCTCTAGTTAATTTGTATCATAATTGCTACACCAGGCATTTGTGATCAGGCTGGCTGAGATCTTTGCATTTATATGGAATTGAGAAAGTATAAGTAATCCACTAAAAAATTTAAATCACATGCTTAAAAGTAAAAAAAATCAAATCAAAACAAAATTACTTTTACAAGCCTTGTATAATTGGTGATACTCTTTTATGCAGAGATAAAATCACACTTTCTTATTGATGTTATAATTTAAAATATTTGTATTTGATTTTGTAGAAGCTGCTGGAGAGGCCAAGCAGCCACATGTGACTCTGGTGCTGCTATTTGCAGAAACTTTGCCTGCAGAAAAGGTTACAGATAAAGGTGAAAATATGAAAAAAATAACAATATTGAGCAATAATACTGCAACTAGATGATTTCCATATGTTCTCCAGCCCTAAAATTCAACTACATACTTGCACAAACTGCAGATTCTTAAGGAAAACACATTTGTTAACAAGGCAGAGACCCACAGAAATATTAGATATCATTTGTTTGAAGTTTCTAAGGTTAAAAGAACAACTCCCATGAGAATTAACCGTTACTTTGACATACATATATGTTAAATATTTGGAGTTACTCCTGTTTCCCTTGTCAGAGAAGTGAAACAGCACGCCGCCCCTTTGGCTGAGGGGGTTTGCTCCAGGTGGGCGTGGAAAGCTTC
The DNA here is from genome assembly GCA_902982915.1 of Phalloptychus januarius. Taxonomy (NCBI): domain Eukaryota; kingdom Metazoa; phylum Chordata; class Actinopteri; order Cyprinodontiformes; family Poeciliidae; genus Phalloptychus; species Phalloptychus januarius. The sequence goes on along the minus strand of CADWAE010000242.1, from coordinate 1,652,187 downwards.
TCTCATCGAGGTGGTAATGAGTTTCTGAGCTCCCAGTTGTCAACTCACTAACTCCACATCTGAGGCCCAACGCCTTCGCTACAGTTTCAGCGCCGGTGAAGCGGAACGGCCTCAAGAACATCCAGCGACTCACATCTGAGACAACAAAGCAGAAAGAGCCAGACAACGTGACACGTGGCAACCGACGTAAACAAGAAAACAGGAACAAAACGACTCTGGAGGCAGACTGGAGATTGGATGATTATTTGTTGTGTGTTTGAGGCAGACAAGCTGCTTGGTTTGGGGGGTTGATCCAGTGTAAACAAAGCCAGAATTTAATTAGTATCAGCCCCTCTTAGCCCACTCTCTGTTGGTTTTCCTGTTGTACACATCACTGTCACAAACTCATTAAATCTACAGAAAAATGCTCAGCTAGCTTTGGATTAGCTTTGATATGGAAATCAGGAGGGAATAGATGGAAATAGCACGGCTGTGTACAGTGACCGTCTGCATTACAGCTCAGCAACACGTGGCAGTAGAAAGTAGACCGACTCCTATTTCTAACCTCTAGCAGGTTCTGCTGCAGAGTTCATTCAGAGAGGAAACGAGGCTCATATTGTTGCTTTGTCCAGACACTTAAAAGGACTCATCCTGACCAGCCGTGATGTTTCAGCTGGTGGTTTTAATGATTCATCTCTGAACTGATGAAATGATGGTACAACATACAACACAGACATCTCCAAGCTTATTTTCACAACGTCTACCTCAACCACACAGTATCAACAAACAAACGTCTGGCTGTAAAGTGGAGCAAACGGTGGAACTAGATCAGATTTCCAGTGGAGAGTCACTGCTTTCAGGAGAAACCATTCAACCGTCTTCAAGTGTGTCAACTATCTGGTGTCAATGTGAGGTGAAGTTTATGATTTGATGAAATTCCTTCTTCATTATTACATTAAATTCAAACTCATATTGTTTAACTCTTGTTTAGCTGTTGACCAGAGCTTCAACGTTCCTCTTTTCTTCATTTCCACCTGTTGTTCAGAGACACGTGCTGCTTGCACGGCTGTGAAATCTCACTCTGTCTTCTCCACAGGTTGACACATTGAACTCATAATTACACACTCTACATTGGGGCGCGGTTGCTACTAAATAAAATCTTGTATTAACTTGTGCAGCACTGCTGGACAGGACATGTAAAAAAACAAACAAACCGAAAACACTCTGATAATTACCCTCCTCCACACTGATCAGCTCTGTCATGTCCACAGGTTCACTGCAGTGGTTCATGAACATCCAAATCCGTCTCTTACAGACATTGTTGTTTTTAGCTGCCTTTCCATTACAGGTGCAAAACTGTCAATATTCTGCTGTGGTGTTTCCATTAAATAAGACACACAATTAAAATCACATGTGAATAAGTTTGTTAATGTGTGAAAAGTCATTAAAAATCAAGTCATGTCATCATCCACCAACTTCCTGTTGTCTTCTTCTTCATGGTTTCTGTAAGTAGCAACATGTGTTAATCATGTGAAAAAGTGCTACAACTGCAATACACATATTTTTAACATGCGAAAAAAATACACTGCATCTTTGCACCAACTTTTTATTAAAAAATGAGTTGTTTGGAAATTGCTGTTTCCATGAAGAAAATTTACTTTTCAAATGTCAAATTGTGCAATTATATTGTCATTGGGAATGCAGCCCCTGAATAAGTCGTACCTACAAGCAGCTGGTTAGAAACAGATTGCCAAAAACCTTTCATCAATTTACTCTGGGGTTCTCAGAGTTTCTTTGACTTTTTCTTCGTTTCTTCTTCTTGATTCTGCAAACAAAAACTGTCTTCACTAACCAAAAGTTAATAGTTTCTGCTCTTGCCAAATCATAACGCACTCAGGAACCTTTAATACCACTTATTATGAGATTTGGGTGAATATGTGTACATATTTGAACAAGAAAAGCACACAAATGCCTGAACCTGTGCACCCAGTCCATGTTTTTAAGACCCATTGTACTTCATGTTATGTAACCATCCCACCTTGGGAAGAGAATGGCTCAAATAAATAATTTAAATCCCCAAATAAACATAGCATTCACATCTACGATAAGCAAAGGTGAATGTCTGACAGCAACTGTATTCCTAAAAAGGCAAACAACAGGAAACAGAGGAAACGCAAAGAAACCATTGTCTTTGTAGCCGTTAGCTACAGTAGCAGCCTGTAGCTGGCATGTCTGCTGATAACGATCTTGATTGGAAGTGTGTCCATGCATGCACTGTTTATTACTCCGAAAGCCAGGAGTTTGCATAAGACCCCACATGACTTCCAGACTGACGCACACCTATTACGGGGAATTTCATGGAGCATTGTGCCACTAATCTGCTCTTTGCGCTCAACTTCACACTTGATGGAATATCACAAGTGCATCTGATCTGCAGGTGTGCACATGCATAACAGTTGGTGAAGGTTTATTCAATGTTTCATTCATTTTGTTGTTCAAGTAAAAACGCTTGCAGCACTCAGCAGGTGGACCTTAACCTCTTATGTCAGATTTAAGGAATGAATGAAAAGAAAGTAATTGCTGAACACAAAAAGACCCAAAAAAAGAGAGGAACATCCAACAATGCCCCGACCTTTCCTTTGTCGGGCCGCTGTCCGCTCGGCGCTGAGGTCGGCAGGCGTAGTAAAGTCAGATCAACGACACGGTTTTACTCAACATCAAAGACAAGGCCAGTTTTGTCCCGCTCCTTCTGAGCTGGGCTCAAAACAACAGCACTAATCCTGCAGACCGCTTGCTGTCGCTCCTGCAGAGAGGACAGAGGTCAGCTGGAGCTACGAACCTCCATAAGCCGTTTCAAACTCTGGCAACTTTATAAACCTAAAGCGCTCTTTGATGTGCATGTTTCTGCTTGACCTCTAGACCTGCCTTGTGTTTTAATTCAGGGAAGAAACAATGCTGCTGAATTAACATGCATTTGGATGAAAATACTCCCTCCTCTCTATGAAATCAAAGCATTCTGAGAGGGAGATTTACTAAATGATTCATGAGTCCTAAAATAATGGTTTCCATAACAAACTTCAAAGGGAAATCTGATGAAATGTTCGAGTTAATCAGCCCTGTAAGCTTCTTAGTTGGGAGCTTTAAGGTCATGGCAGCTTCATGATGGCAGAAAAGTTTATTACCAGAGAAATAATGTTTGGACTTCCAGTCTCCAGGCTGACTCCCTTCAGCACTGCCCTTTTCCTCACCCCGTCTCTGAAGGAATCGTAATGGAAAGACGCCACGGCAGATTTTAGAAACAATACTATTGGGCCACTTCGTACAGCTGCACCCTGTCTAAGCTCAGCCATAACGAGCAGCTTCTTATCGTCCGCCATCAACGGCGGTGAGCTTGACATGTAAAAATGCACATTTTGAAAAAAACCTTTAAGAAATTGTTTTATTGTCTCAAATCTTTGATAGCATAGGTAGAAAAAAGTAGAAGTAAATTTCTGCTAAAAACTTGGACATTTTCTAAGTCACAGATTTTCAACTTTTGAAACTCAGAGCTTTCCAAGTTTTTCTAGAAATTTTTTTATATTAATCTCAAAAATTTGAGATTAATTAGAATAACTGTAAACTTGGGTTTCAGTGGAAAGCTCACAGCAGGTAATACGATTAATCTGCATTATGTAATATTAATGCTCCTTAGATTAATCACATGCATTACTGCTGACCGCCCTAATATAAACACATTTGTTTAGTTAACCTAAAAACCAAATTCACAAATTTTGTCATTTTGCCTTGTTTTTTTTGTCTTGCTGGCACACAAATGCCTGAACCTTTTTTTGCCCATGTGATGAAACGTTTGGGCAACACTGCTTTGAACAACTGCAGAAATCTTAAATCTCACACCAAAATCAGCATCATTACTGCTGCATAAAATCATATGTTATCACAATGATAAAACATATTTGCTTTTTTTAATGCAAAAATACATGAACTGACATTAACTGCTCAACTGACAGAAAACCTTTTTCTCTCCTTTCATGTTGGTGTTGCATTTCACGGGACTCTGGGTGGCAAACCATCGACAAACGCAACTCAGATGAATCACAAGGTTCAGATCAGATTCCAGCGTCAGTCATCCGCCTCCCTCTGTGAACGCTCCTCACACTGCACATTCCCGTTTATACAGCAATAGAAAACTCTCTCGTGGTGCAAATAATTCTTTTAAAATCATTTTTTTCATTTCAGCATCTCTCTTGAGGTTCTTTGGGCCTAACGTCAGGCCTCATCATGCTAATGTCTGTTTGTGAAACTCTTAAGGAGTGGGTGTGTTTTCAGTTTATTTTCTGCAAATGTTTGCCTGGAGGGAAATGAGGGAAGCTGATGAGTTTCACCCTCTAATTAAACACGACTGTCTGGTCTGATTGTTGAAGCTGCGGCTTATTAAAACGAACGGCTGAGCTGAGTCAGGAAGCCAGATAAGGCGGGGGGGATGAGAGCTATCTATGCTAAACCGGTCGATCTCAGCGGGATGTTTGTGAAGATTAACAGGAGATTGCTTCCATTATGGCAGATAAATAGAAGCCCAGAGGGGAAAGAGTTAACCAGATGAGATCATTTTAGTCGTGTTTATAAGAAAACCTGCAGCATTAGCGCCAAGGCGACATCTTGATGTTATGTTTAGCTTTGTAAACATGCAGAAAAGCTTGGATGATAATTCTCAGAGAAAACCGGCCCAGCATTAATTAAATATCAGTTTATTCTTATGAGTCAAACATCAATAATTGCAATATGTAAGGAAAATTAAAGCAGAATAGAAAACAGTTGCTTGCTAAAAGAAAATACAAAAGACAGAAATGTGTTTGAACACTTGTAGCAACATAAGTCCTTTAGCAGGAAGTTTAATTGTGATTATAGTGTTATATATGCTTTCATACAATCTCCTTGTTTGTGTTTGATGAATGCAGTCCAGATTAAAGGTATTGTCCTACAGACTTCATTAGATCTGGCTAAGCTATTTTTTAAAGCAGTTCCCACCACACAGAGGGGCTTTCCCAGGAGTCTTCATTCTTGCCACGGGGTATCTTTTATCTAAACCAGGGTCATGACCTTCAGGGAGGCTGGCTGAAATCGCCGGATCTTCTTCTTCAGGGCTCGGGAAGCTTTGATGCGGCAGGCCGTAGGCTCGGGGCATGATGGGAGCTGTCGGAGGGGCTGCCCGGCTGCAGTGGGCCCCAGCGCCGCCTTGGCCCACACCATCCCACCCTCCGCTGCCTCGTTTATCTCCACCTGCTCCTCCTCGTCCAGGGACAGGCTGCTGTCGGAGTCAGAGAAGGACTGGGAGCTCTGGCTGGACTCGCTGTCTCCGAAGCGGTTGGTGGTGTTGTCGCTCATCTCGCCCTCACTGCTTTCGGCGATGGTGGAGTGGAACAACGAGGCACACTCAGCTGAGTACTCAGACTCACATCTGGGCGGGTAGAGGCTGGTCATGTGGAAGGGAGCTGGAGGATACCTGGCATTAAGACTTTGGAGGAAAGAGCTGGAGGACATGGGGAAGTGGAAAGGGTTTGAAGGTCCGATCCATTGACCTGGCTTAAGACTCCGGACCATCTGCATGCTCTCCTTTGACCTCTGGTGCTGAGGAAAGGGGGCCTGGTAAATGTCCACATCAGATTGCCATTTGGGGGTTGCCTGTCTCCTTCTTCGTTGCTCAACTGGATGTTCGTACTCCATGGACTGTGGTCTACGGTTCTTGCTGAGCTTTGATAAAGCGGGGACTGGATGTGGTTTAGGGTGGCCCTTGTGGGTGATTCTGACTCCAGGACCGTATAGACTGGACTCGGAGCCGGACCGCTGTCTGTGCTCCTGTGTTTGCCAGGCGCTACCTCTCTCGCTGACTTTCCCCTTTCCTGATCTTCTCTGCTCCCCTCTGGCTCCAAAGCCAACCTCTTTTGGTCTTTCACCTGATGAGAAGCTGTGTTGCTGTCTCAACGCTCGGGGCTTGTCTGAGCTTTTTCTCTTGAGTTTCACAGCCTTGGTTTTGCGGTCCGCTTGTCTAACCTTAACCCTCTGTGAGGAGGCAGGGACAAACTTGGCATGGACAAACTCAGGTGAGCTTGTATGACCACTCTGGACCTCAAAGCTTGGACTCTCTGTGCTTGACGTTTGAGCAACAACCGGTCTTTGCCAGTGATTCTTCCTCATCTCTGTCTCGACTGTCTCACCACAGTTTTTATCAGGATGATTCCTTGGCAAACCTGAGTTTTCTGTTTTGGGTTTGTCGTTCTTTAGGGTTGAGTGTGAAACTTCATCAGAGCTGTACTCCTTCATAACAGCACGATAGGAATACCTGCACTGAACTTCTGGGCCTCTCAGTGACTCGTGGCTCTTTCTGTCATTCAGCTCTTGGTTGGAGTATACAGTGCGGTTCCTGTTATGCTCACCGTTCACTGGAGGATTTTTGTTTTTAGTTTGAGGAGGAATTAAACTGGACTCATGTTTTTGAGACACTTCAAAAGACACATTTATATTTTCAACTGGCTTCCTCTGATAGCTTTCCTGTATCTCCACTGTCTCTGCACTGGCATTAATTTGGCTTTTGCTCAAGGTGCGCTGGAGGAGCTTGTCAATGTAGCCCAGGGACTTGTTTCTGTAACCCATTTGGAGAGAGTCGTAGCCGTTCGACGAGGCTCCTTGCCCCTCTTGGAGACCCAATTGCCCGTCTTCACTCCCCTGGAAGAATATCGGGCTCTGGAGAGCCACAGCATGCAGGGGACTGGGGTACGGGTAAACTTCAGTGCCACCACAGGACTCCAGATTACGTTGGAATTTGGGATCCACAGGGGAGATCTTCTGTTTCGGACACACTGGGAGTTTCTTTGCATCTGCAGACCTGAAGCAGCCCAATCCTTGAGCCATGATTCTTTCAAGATCTCCTGATGCAGACAAAAACAGTCATCAACTTTTGACTCCACTCATGGAAACTATGTCATTAGGCAGCAAAATATGTGTTGAGCTGCTGAGCAAAAACAAGCCATTACAACAGCAGAGGCTGTCTGAAATAAAATGAAGATGTTATTACCTGTTGACACCGGTCTCGGCCGTGTCTGATAATCTGTGCCTATGGCGGTCGCTCGGATTCTGCTGCTGCCAAGATGGAGGCCTGTGGTCCGTGGAGGGTTGTGCTGTCCAGGGCTCTCATCAATAGAGCGGCGGTGGAAAACATCAACCTGTGGTGGGGGGCTAATGTGGCAGCCGGTGGGGCTCGGAGGAATGAGGCTAGTCTGGGAGGATGACAGGCATTCGCTGTAAACAGATGTGCAGGAGTTGGACCTGGAGCAAGAGCCGCCGTCGCTGAGCTCATAGAAACCTGGAGAGAGCAGGAATCAATCCAGGTCAGTTCATTTGCATTCGCAGAGTCTGACTAACTGCATCAACGTCACACCGTTCCTGTGGCTGGCAGACTTTTCAATGAGAAAGTGCCAGAGAGTCCAGTCGCAAAAGCACAAACAGTCATGTGTGGAAACTAAAGACACAACATCCATCACTGCTACAGCTGGCTAGCAACAAGCTGCACAGTGTAAAGCAGCAGACTGCAGGCTAGCTAACCAGGCTAATTAATCTGCTTAATATAAACTTGTTATCCTCTTAGTGTTATGCTTTAAAAGCATTAAATAAGCACTTTTACCTACCAAGCTATTATCCTGGCTTTTATTCTATATTTTAGCTTAAGTATATGTATCAATATCAAATTTGTGCTAATAAATAGTATTATATTGGTATAACTGTAATCATTTAGATATTGTTCAAGCAGCAATATTTTGTGAATTAAATAAAATCAGTCAGATCATGTTACACATTTCTGCTTTAAATGGAAGAAAATAAGCAATTATTTTTAAAGCAATAAACATTTTGTAAAACACTGATCATAAGAGGTGCAGTACCATTATCTGAAACATTTAGAAAATATTTAACATTTTTATTTACAGACTTAAACAAAAATATAGAATAAACTCCCTTTCAAAATAAAGTAGGTTTCAAGTGATTATTGCATAGAATATTGTTTGTTCTGCTCTCTGCTGGAAAACAGAAGTAAGATAAGATGGTGTTAGCTGGCTTGAGTTAGCGCAGCAGGCAGCTAGCCTGCAGCCTGCAGCTTTACAGACAACACCATGTCTTTCTATTTTAAAGTTATTAAAAAGTGATGACAAATCAGTTTTGAAGCTGTATCCCTCACTGGGACCAGCCCGTCTGCCTGTATGTTCACCTAAAACATGAACCACACATGGCTGTCTACACACCTGAGCTGGGCCTGCTGTCACTCTCCAGCTGATCAGTGGAGGCCTTGCTCACATCCAACTTCAACTCACTGATCTGCTGGTCCAGCTGCTGCAGGTGAGTCTTCAGGCCGACATCCTGCTTCTGGAGACGAGACTGAAAATAATGAGCAAACAAAAAATGCACAAAGCTGTCAGTTTAAACCAAGCCTCTAAAGAAAGAGTAATGCAGAAAACAGACAGCAGGACTTTTAAAGGATTTTTTGCAAGACCTAGAGAGTTTCAGTGTTGCAAGGTAAGCAGAGCAACTGTAGAAGTACACAGTATATCAAACCACAACCATCCTCACAATATAATATCAATATTTGGTAAAGTCTGATATTTCAGGGGTCATGTACTCATGCTCTCCATTCCTGGTAATACATTTACTAAAAAAGGAAAGAGAAGGCAAAATGTGGCCTTTTTAAAATCAATATTGCTTTCACAGTATAAACAATGACTGAAACTGCATGTTTTCTTAATACGGTACAAAGTATAAACAGTACCTTTTTCTTTGAAGAAAAATATTTGTACTTTGATGAAAGAAGCTCTGATATCCAGATACCACAGTGGTAACTGGGCTGCATTTAACTGGTCTGGATTTAACTGGGCTGCATTTAATGGCACTCTGAAGGATTGGGACAATAAATTTCCAACCTTGTTTTTTTGTTCATTTTGTGCCTGATCTATTTGAGTACCAAATGGAGATCAGGACTTTTCATAGTAACAACTCGGATATTGCAATATTTTATGACAGCCAAACATCCCAAATGAGCTTAACAACCAAAATAAACCAAAATACAATGTCTTTGAAAAAACTGCATTGTCGTTATTATTTACTTCCATAACATAGAAGATAACAGCAATAGCCTGATATGCAATAGTTTGGTGTATATTTACATAATAGTTTGTTCATGCATATAAACTAGCATTAGGTAAGAAGCCAATTTCTCTGACATTTAAAAATCAAACACTGAAGCAAGAGGTTCACTAAAGGAAGTTAGAATACTGTTTGTGAAAAATGTAACGAGTGACGATACAAATCATCCAAAGTGCAAATAAGTTGTTTTTATTGTGACTATCACACAGTTTTGGATGCCATGTTGGATTTTAAGGGAACTTTCTGTTAATTTTCCAACTTTAAACTCAAATGATCAACTTTTAACGACACCACTTCTTTCATCAATCAAGCAGTGCCAACTCCCGCTGCAGTAATAGGATTTCAAAATGTCAGCTCTGCTTCCAGGAAAACCTGGAACTGACTGAGGTGTTGCTTGTTCTGAAAAGCTGGAGGACCACTGCTCTGATGTACCGCTGTGGAGAAACTAAAGCGCCTCAGCTGTGGCTGATGATTAACCCCAGCAGGACATGGGGGAGCCTGGAAGAAGCAGTGGTGGGTAACTCATTCCCCCCCACAGCGAAGGCCTGGCCATTGTGTAAACTACCAGGAGAGGAAAAGCTTGGGGGGTTGGGATTAGGAACTGTAACTGCAGAGCTTAAAGCTCCATCTCTGGCTCACTTCCTGTAATTTACACTACTTGTTTATGTTTTTTAATCTGCAGATTAGGTTGGATCAGTTCAATCTGCAGATGGGGGGAATTCAGTTTGCACAAATGTGAACCTTATGTTGCCTGTGCACGCCTGACACATCCTTTGATGCATCTGCCCAGTTCTACCCTAGATGTCAAGCATAGCACATTAATCCCTGCACTTCCCCTCGATGATTTTACCATCAGGCTGCGTGGAAAAAGCTTGTCATGGAAAACTAAACAGAGCCAGCTGTCTGCCGCGCTCAGGGGGCCTCTGAGGGATGAGACTCTCCCCTCATTCACAGCAGAAAAAAAAGAAAAATCCGTTTGTTTTTATTCCCTGGCATTTAGTGGTTAATGATTGAGGCTTGCCCTCGCGCACTGAGCGCGCGTGCACGCAGCAACAATTAAAAAGTCCTCTGGGGGCCTGCAATGAACCTTGATTTATGACATCCATCCTGCTTCCGACCCCCAGCTGAGAGCCAACAGTCTTCCTGGTAATGATTGCAGGCTGAGAGCGCATGAGCATCAGCTGACAAACTATTCTGGATTTTTATTCTTGTTTTTTAGTGACCAGTAGATTATTTAAAACACAAGACGTTTTATTTGAGTGTTTTCCAGACAGAAGCTGAACTTCCTACCAGCTGTTGCTTCAGCGCGGTCAGGGTCGCCTCCAGCCGCTGCTCCTCCGCCTCCACCGGGTCAGCGTGCAGCGCGCTGACCGGCTCCTCCCGGTCCAGCTGCAGAGCCCAGCTCACCATGCCTCCGTGCCGGTCCCGGAGCAGCCGCAGCTCCTGCAGCCCGGCCAACGCAGCCTGCAGTCGCTCCCGCACCCTGCCGCGGTCCACCGTGCCCGCGGAGGAGCCCTTCCTGCTCAGCATGCTCTCACACAAAGATCCGCTCTAAGCTGGATAACCGCAGAACTCGCCTTGCTGCAGCCGATCTCCACGAGTTTAGGTTTTAAACTACCTGTTAGAATAAAAATTGAGCGCAGAGGAGAGTGTAAGCTCCTCCCACGGAGAGAAGGCCCCGCCCAGGGAGGAGGCGCCTCCTCCGCCTCCTCCCTGGGTTTCCAGTGAACATCTGGTCCTAATTTTACCTAGACTCTTTCTGTCTGAGGTCACCCATGTAAATCAATCCGTCTAACTAGAAATTTCAGTTATCATGTTTCCTTTCATTTGTCAGCTTGTTATTTCTCTACATTTAATTAAACTCTGTGTAGATCTATAAATTTCTGAACATAAATAAGTTGAGCAATGTTTTCTCGCCCTTCCCCAACCAAAACACAACAAACTGGTTTTTATCAGCAGATCTGAAGCAATCCTCTCCTCTTTTCCAAGCAGGAAAACAGATTGCCTGGGTTTAATAAATGGCTATAAATAATATTTCAACTTGCTTCTTTTACTTTCCTCTATAAAAAGACGTATGTATAATTCATAAGTAATATTGTCGAACACGTTTCAGATGTGCGGAGGAAACATTTCAGACAGAAAGACCAAAGCGACGCCCTATGTTAAACAGATAAATGTCTCCCTCTGGTGGCCGTAAGGAATACAACAACTTGTTGTTTTTCAGCGTCTTTTAAAAGTGCATAACCACTAAACCACAACCACAAACTTTAATGTACTTATTCCGATTTTATGCGTGTGGACAACACAAGGTAACACATAGTTGTAAAGTAAATGCAAACTATACAAAGTCCTTGTCTCTTGCATTTAATTTTAATTTTATGTTAAATAGGACAACAATCATCCTTGGAACTTCATTAAACTTCACTAAAATACCAAACTGGCACCATTTTCCTGTTCTTCCAGACCTTCCATGCCCTTTAGAGACTCTTTAAACTCCTTTCTGGTCTCTAAATGTTTTTTGTATTATCTTACTGCAGCACACTTTCTTTATAAATATTTTTGTTTCTGGTGGCCTTTACTGAACAGATGGTCAGGAAATAAGGAGAAAGACATGCAACAAACGACCCAAGACTGGGACTCAAACCCAGAACCACCTCATGGAGGACAGCAGCCTCTGCACTTTAACACTCTTTAAAGAATATGCACAATAAAAATGATGTAAATGTCCCAAAAACATCTTGAGCATCTAAATTTTCAGATATTTTTAACTTACGAACCTTGTTTTTAAGCTAAATTCATTGTTCTTTATTCTATTTAGAATTTGTCCAAATGATGATATTTAGGTCAAATTTCTCTGTGGAGCAAAATGTTACAAATGTTTGCAGCCAAAACACACTGTGACTCACATGTGGGAGTTTCATGCCTCTATCTGCAGAGGAAGAACCAAAATACCTGGAAAGATGAACACACTCCAGGAGCAGATAAGGTGATTCGGGTATTTAAAATTCAGGGATTATCTTCTTTTATGGGATTATGAGGATTACACAAAGAGCTGAATTTATCTCAGTGATACAATGTGGGAACTGTTTCTGGAACAGTTTCTGGAACTGTTTTTGTGGTAAAATTACAGCATCATAAAAACAAAATAAAACATTTCTGCTACACGATGCTGTGAGGATTTGATTTTTCTGTGTATTTATTTAGGTTTCTGTGTTCAGTTGTGTCTCCTGTTGTCCAGTCCACCTCTTGATTGTCCCCAGCTGCTCATTTCCTCTGATTACCTTCCTGGTGTATTTTATCCCACCTCTGGTCCCTGTTGGATCCTTGTGTGTCTATTCAGATGTCTGTCATTGTCTCCAGTCTTGTTACCAGTGTGTTGGAATGCTTACCCTCATTGTTCACCTGTGCTGCCTGGATTTTTGTTCGCTTCTTCATTAAACCATCATTTTCTCTACAAACTTGGGTCCACAGCATCTACCTCACTAGCAACTAAACCACTAATCCTGACAGATGCAACAAGAAACAAACCTTCCAAAGAATGCAGCTTTTCTCTCATCAGTCCACAGAATGAATGCTGGCTGCTCTTCGTGCAAACACTTTTTCACACCACTGTATTTCATAAAATTTGAATAAAACACCAAAGCTTAGAAATCTAATGTGACAAAATGGAAAAAATGCCAGTGTCTAGTGTATCCAGCAGTTGATTCTTGTGTTTCAAGTGGCTCTTGAATTTGAATTGTATTTCATAATGGGGACGATGCATATTAATCAACATGACAACATCACGTAAACATTCCAGATTTGGCCAAAGAGGCTAATTTTCCTCTGTTGTCCCCTAGCAGGTTGATGGAAGAAATACAATTAATATTCATAACATAATCTATCATTTATGACAGATGTGTAGCTAAAAGTAATGTAATTTACAGTAAATATTTATAAGAGAAACATTTTTCTTACATCTGTAAAAAATATTCAAAACACTGCTTGGTCCTTCCTTCTTGATTACTTTGACTAAAATTGCTAACTAATGATTTTAAAAGTATTTATAAATGCAGGCTGTAGGAGTTTTTTTTTTCATTTTCATTGAATAATTTTATTGAAGTTTTACAGCAAAAGTACCAGCAATATATTCTTTTAGATCAGTTTTTTTTTGTTTAACCTTAATTTTCCACAAAGATCAAGATCCCATAGAAAATGTGCCCATAATTTCATGGTTTTCTTAGTTTAAAGCATAACAATATGAGTAAGACTTTATTATTTTTTTTAATAAATACATTTTTTTACTGTTTCAAAAAGGACAAGTTGTTATTTTAGTGTTGTAAGCGTTGCAGCCACTAGAGGGCAGTATCACTCTGTTTCTGAGTCCTCTGACATTTCTCCCCAACATTTGATAAATATGGTGACGGCAAATTTGTACAGTGAACGCAGAATACAAGCAACCCACTCCTTCACATTTCAAGATACAGATCTTAATCATTTGTTTGCCCATTCCTGACTGTGCCCACACTTCGGTCAGGCCTTTCATCATGAAGCTCAGGTTATGCTTAGCACACACTGGCATTGTGAAAGTTGCACTACTCAATGCGGTGGTGCATTGTGGTGCCTGGATGTCCCTCTGCCCCCATCCTCTTCAAAGATCTTCTCTCAAAGTGACATCAGCTGAGGCGGCGCTCCCAAACGTCGTCCTCCCGTCACAATCAAGAGTTTGCTAAAAAAACAATCTAAACATCTCGGTCTGGTGCGTGGGTTTCTCTTTATGCAGCTTCTTATTTGTTTTCTCTTTTTCCATCCACTTAAATCAGGCAGTTTGTGATAACCAAACAAAAGACACGAAGGATCCGTTTCACTGCGTCCAGCGGTGGAAGGAGTGGTTGTATGATCTCAGGTAGTCAGCAGCAGAACAATGGTGAGATGCTGCCACAACAGGATGCAAGGGGCCGCACGTCAGAGGGGTAAACACCAGCTGCTGTCATATGTGGGATTGTGTAAGTGTCTGAGAGGAGGAGCGGGGCAGCCGACCCATTGTTAGCTCAGCGGCGAAGGAAAAACACACACAACACAAAAACGGGATTGATGTGCTGGCATTTAGGGATTCTGACTTCAAAGGAAAATCTGATATCATATAAAAATAAAACCCATGCTGATGTTTGGCCGAAAAGAAGTCAAATTCCAAAGAAGAATGTCTCAGGTTCTGAGTTATTTCAGAACCACTTTGTCTCTGTGTTTGTGTTTTTTAAGGATTTCCATTCAGGCTAAAGGCATTCCTTTTATCTGCGACTTCTGACAGGCAAAAACTGCAATCATTCAAAATGTGGAAGTATTTGGATTACATTTTTTATGTCCCAAATTCTTCATATCTAACTCAGAAGTCGTGCACAGACTGTTTGGGAACTCATTGCTCCTAAAGGCCTGAATGAGTGAGGCGAAGTGACATTTGTTTTTCTGCTTCTTTGGTTCATTTGTAACTAAACGACTGTCAAAGCTGCATCCAAGAAACACAACCCTTTACTTCTCTTCTGACTGTGACTGATGTCTTGCTTATACATAACAGTTCCCAGGGTTTTCAAGGTATGAAAAATGTGCTACGATTTGTAACAGACTTTTATCTGCTGCTGCTGCCAAACAATTGTAGTGAAATATCCACCAGTGGGTCGTTCAATCAATCAGGTTTTGTCAGCTTGAAGCTCACTGCAGGTGGAGGAGCTTCAACCTCCCGATTAAATCCCAGGTTTGAATTCATTTTCTGATTTAATGGTTCATAATAAATATATTTAAGTAGTTTTAATTGTCTTTTAATAGGTCATTTCTTTCTTTATATTGTGTTTAATGTTCGGCCGTCTAGAGTTATGATGCTGCTATAATCTGAGACTCTCCATTATTGTTTTACTTGTGCTGGTGGGACTCAATTAAAATTATTAATCAAGTTAATTTGAAGGTCTGCCATTAATCAATCGCAATAAATGAAATCTGGAATAAATATCAACAAAATAAGCAACATTTTCAATTCCAAAAACCCTTTTTGCTGCTAAATTATTGAATAAACATACATGAGCTCAACAACAAAGACACTTAACCTTTTTAAACTTTGGAGCAAAGTCTTACTTTGCCATTCAGCTTCCCAGAGTTGCAGGAACTGTTGGAACTACTTTAAAATGTGGACTGTGGTCGCTGACTTTAGCGTAAGGGTCTGTGCTGCTGCAACATGCTTAGCATTGACTTGAATGCTAGACATATCTTAAGAGTTGAATAGCTTCGTTAACAGGCTAACTGCTTTTAGCACAACTTGAACACCACAATAGTGTTTTCCAGCATCCAGTCAGATCTGTTTTAAAGTATAAATTACCTCCCACTGGACCAAGAGAAGCGACTTTGTCGTCCATTGTTGTTGTTGGCTGATGTCACTTGTGCATCAGATTTATGGACGTACCAGAAACACGTGAATGCAAATGTTCAGATTTAGGATTTATTCACTATTCCATCTCCTGACTCACCACCAGGGGGCGTGTGTCTGAGAGAGAAGGTTTTATAACTGAGCTGGGGTTAAATGACATTGACCTCAACTTGGCTTCACTGTTAAGTGTTAGGAAAATTCAACTGACCCAAAGGAGGGCAGTACTGAGACGGGTTTAGAGTCAAACATTGCATAATTATACAAATTTTGACAAAAACGTCACAATTTGCACAGAATCATAAAGACAGTGCAGTTTAGGACAAATTTAGACAATTTATCTGCAAAAAAATGTTAATTTGGGTTTTGTGTGGATTTGTGCTCCTGAACTGACTTAAAAGGTCAAATTTGTAGCTGTGTTGCATGTTTATGCCCTTCATAACAAATAAAAAGTGCAAAAGCAGAGTAACAATTTGAAAATCTGGTCAGGGGCTAAAACAAAGAGTTTCAGCAGATCCAAAAGCCAATTTAATGCTTTTCAAACATGTACAGCATTTAGATTAACATTGTGATTTAACTTACAGTAGCACAGATCAAATGTTTGAAATGTTAATAAGGCAACGAGGAGACAGATATGACATTAGTTAAGTACTTCACCAGACTGATTCACTGCGCCCTGCAGCTGTTTTGGGGTTTATGCTGGAGCAGCAGACCCGTCGTATCTCTCTCTGCCATCTTGTCGGTGGGCTTTTGAACCACCTTGTCAAACTTTGCGGGATTTTTTCTGCCTGGCGCTCATGCACAAGAGAGGGGCCTTTATGCTGTCTTCTCGCAAAATTATCTCCTCATCAAATTTTATTTGAGCTGAGGAAATTTTGTTTATCCAACGAGTGCGGGGAGACTCACTCACATGGCACACTCCAGCAAATCATAAAGACATCAGTCTGAATTAACTGATTTAGTATTGGCCTTTCCAATGAACACTGTGTGCTCCTTTCAGCCAGGTTCCAGTAGATACTCTGTACTTGTGTGACAAGCCAGGAGAAGTTATTTTTTTCAAATTAAAGCACTGCAAAATGACTCAAGGAACCCGCTGTACCATGCACAATCACCATGAGGTGAAGTTTTTATCATCTTTATGTGTTTACACCTGCTTCACCCATTGGTTTTTACAGCCGTTTGACGTTACTCTGGGTGTGCAGGATAAATGTTTCCCTAGCTTTGGAAAAAGTAACCCGAAGCAGCCAAGAGAAGGTACTGCCACTCTGAGCAAAGATATAAATGTGTCACAGTCAGTATGGGGTAAACTTATGGGAGTCTCCAGTGGCTTGTATCGTTTCATTGGAAGGGCGGTGAATGTCTGAGCAGTTCTGGTCCTGGCTGATGTCGCTGTTTGTGGAGCTCCAGAGAGCCGTGTTTTCAGTCTGGAGAGTTGGAAATAAACTGAGTTTGAGTTTAAGACTGACCACACAATATCACAGCCTCTTATGTTTCCCCGGCGGTTACATCTGCAGCGGAGGGGCAGCGCTGACGGTAGCACCTCATTCTTCCAGCTGAGAAACAGACCCAACCTTTGAAAATGAGAAGAGGAGACCACAATGTTTCTTCTTCTGGTGTTTTGTAAAATCAAGGTTATGAAATCGCATCCTGGCAGACAGGGCTGTTATTAGACATGAGTGATAGGTCTGGTAATAAATATAACTCCTGCTGGGCAGCTGTGCTGATTTTGAACTTGATAACTCACTGAAACATCACAGCATGTAGAAACTTCCCACTGGACCTCATGCAGATTGGATTCTTTCCAATCTTCCACCAGACAAGACCTTGATCTTCCCAAAGTGGGGCTTTTAAACAGTGAGCAACATCCATTCCTGTTTCTCTTCAGCCCTCTGAAGGCTTTTCTGACTGTTTCCTTGGTTCAGAAGTACCTTAACTCAATACTAAAGGGTTTTCACAGCAGATTGTATGGAAGGCTTGGTTCAATTGGGGACCAACTTGCATAATTTGTTACATTTTCAGCTCTGCGGTTCTCTTTCTCACTTCACTGAGTCAAACAAATCAAACCCTTTGAGCAACCTGTTCCCCTCCTTGCCTGTGGAGGCGCTGCAACAAAAACCACTGAAGGAAACAACATAAAAACCTCCAAAGAAAACACTGAGAACAGTTTCCTTTTCAACAAAATGTAAATAAAAATAGAGCGGCGACATATTTCAGTTGTAGGATTTATCCTTTATTGTTGGTAAAAATATTTAAAAAACACAAGTAATTTATCCCGCTAAGGCTAGACTTTTGAATTTGTTTAGTTTAAATCTACCTAGAAAGATTTTTCAATATAAAACTTATGAAACTAAGAAAACTGCAGCTGTGTGTTTGTGTCCGGTGAATTAGACTCAGTGAAGTTACTCATAGAGGGTCAAGAATCCAGAAATTACACTGAAGAGAAGTGATACTTTATAATAAAATTACTACAAGTAAAAAGTAAAGCACAGTAAAAATAATCTTGTAATTAAGTTTCATCCAAAAAGTTACTTAAATAAGCAGTTACTGCCAAACTCTGCTTTGTTTTGGAACAATGCACACAAATCATTAATATGATATAAAAATATTTAGTCCAAAAAAGGAAAAACCACCAAACACCTACAGGTCAGGAGTTTGATGATATATGAAATATATAAAATTAAATATATATATTAGTTAAAAAGTATTGGTATTTGCTTGGTATTGAATTGACACCAGAGTTTATGGCTCCCTGTGAGTGTCTGGATCAGGTGGTCAGGCCTGAGTCGTCCTGCTGGGGCACAGAGCTTCAACACAACGGCGTCAGTTCAGCCTGGTTCTCTCTGCACTGTTTATGTACGTTTATCAAGATGGTGGCAGTGACATTAAAAAAAAAGAGTTTAACTGCAGCAACAAGGACCCTTCTCTTCGTTGGAAGAGTTTCCTTTGCTTTTTTTGGCAGGGCAAGTTTCTTCATGCACACAGGAACACCAGCAGGCAACGAACCAGAGAAGATCCAAACACCCCTCATGGCTGATCAGCATCTGGCTCCTGAATCACATCTTCTTCCTGGGTTTTCTTTGGAGTACAACAATAAACTATTTACATGAAGAACTGATGCAGCTTGTGCCTGTTTCAGTTCCCTGCAACCTCCCAACCAGGCCTGTCACAAATATTACTGGACAATAAATTGTCCCAAACATTGTGATAAATGGTAATATTGCTGTTTTGAGATCATCTTCAAGTAATATAATGTTAATCTTACAGTAATGTAAGTTTTCTCAAAGATCAAGCAGCTTCAGATTCTAATGTATGTTTCACACTGGAACAGAAAATCATTTAAATATCCAAAATAAATAAACAAAACAATCAAGACAACAAATAAAACGGACTCTGAAGTCTCTGGAAATAAACTGGTTCTGAATAAAAAGGCCAGTTGAAACCAACCCACCAGATTGGAGGCTTTTATCATCCAGTTTTTGGTAGAAAGAGAAAAGAGAAAATTGATAAATCATGCAAATAGAAGTCCAAATATCAGACAGTTTAAGAAAATGATTAAAACTCTGTTTTCAGATGAATGTAATGGAGAAGACTGTTCATCAGAAATTGAGATGATAATGAAGCCACATATTTGCAGAGGTATAAATACAGATTGGTTTGAGACGTAGCATTCAGCTTCTATGCACCACAAATCTGGAACAAACGCCTGGAAAACAGCTGAAGCACCAAGAACCTTTAAATCCAGACTGAAAACTGATTTAGAGCTGAATTGGAAACATAATCATTGAAAACTTAATCAACAATCTAACGATGGAAAAATGTAACGCTTCAATTGATTGAATGTTATGCGAGTATGTGTCTGCAAATATGTAGGGATGCACATGTATGCAAAAATGTTCATATGGCTATGTGTAATTATTCCTCTGTTATGCCAGCTATTCTTGTGTGGCGTCTGTAGTTATTGCGCTTCCTTCAGTTTTATTTGCTATTGTGAGATTTATGTTATTATGCAACAAGTGGGAATCTAGGTATTATTTGTATATTCATAATAAAAATATTGGTATTACTTAAATATATCATGCGATTAATTGATTTATTGCTTATTGTGACAGGTTTCCTCCCAGCCTGGACCCGGTCCTGGACCTGGACCCGTACCTGGACCTGGACAGAGACCTGGACTGAGCCCCAGATCTGGACCTGGACCCGGCCCCAGATTTGGACTCGTACCAGGACCTAGACCCGGTCCCGGACCTGGACCCGGCCCTGGACCCGGTCCTGGACCTGGACCCGGCCCCGGACCGAGCCAGACAGAAGCAGGTGATCTTCAGGTGACTTTCTGCTGCTCTGGATCAGCCGAACCCAGCAGAGTGGATGCAGATGTGAGTAAATCACAGCTGACTGGCTGAAGAGCCGACGCTCATCAAGGTCAATCAAGCTAATACATCACAGCATATTAATTGAGGAGATCAAATATGGACCCCCAGAATGAGCCCTGAACACTTGCTCGTGAGCGTCGTTGGCCCCCTGCGGTGCGTTAATCCCTCTGAAGCCCTCAATGGGAGCTCCGCCGGCCCGGTGGAGACGAGCCAGACCGTGATGGGCCTGACAGCACCAACACAGCTGCCCCGCCGGCTGCGGGGTCAATGCTCAGGCGCTCTCTGGGCGCTCGTTCACACATTTCTTGACCCCTCAGAGGATGAAAATCCTCTACTTGGCCCCGCAGCAGAGTTCTTCAGAAACCCAGCTCTATGGCGTGCCGGTCAGTGATCCGAAGGCAGCGGCTGGTGCATGTGAATCTGCTTCATTAAAGGCAGGACCACACAAGACTGTTTCGCTGTATTTCCATAAACATTTGAAATAAAAGGAAACATCAATCACAAGTTGGAGATTAAAGTCTGATTTTACACAAACAGAGGCTCAGAGCTGCTTAACCAGAGTCGTCACAGAGAGAAAAAAGGCCCTTTTGTTTTTCAGACGTGGAATTAGGAGCTGACATTTGTTGGACTCCTTCAGATGATTCACATTCCAGCAGAATACGACAAACTTCAGTGAAATTCATTCAGTTTTATCTGATCGACCAACACAAAGCAGAGGAAGAACAGTTACACTTCGTTGTATTCTAATTTCTTTTTACAAATAAATGTGCAATTTCTTGGTGCAAGTCATTTATGAGATGTTGATCTTGACTGAAAGACAAAATTCTGGATCCAAGAGGATGAAATGAGCTGAATGTGAAGAGTGGCTTCATTCAGCTTTGGAAATACATAAAGTGTCTCCGAAATGAAAGGAATCAGATGAAATGTCCTTTAAAGGCCATAAAGTTTATTCAAAAAACACACTTTTCAAACTAAAAAACAAAAAAACTTGCAGCTAGAAAAAATAAAAACTTTTCAGATTCAAGGTTTTTCCATTTCAAATTTCAGAACCTTTTCTGTAGGATTAGAAAGCAGAACTAATTCTGACTTTGGTTTCAGCTCTGAGGGTTTTATCAGAATTTTGACTTTTTTTCTCTTCTTTATGGATCCTGATTGTTTTACTGTATTTTTATACTTAAATTGACAAATTCTCATAAAAATATTCACTGGTGCATTTCATTGCTGGTTTTATAAATACGTTCATTTCCAGTTCTAATTGTTCCTGAATATAAAAGCTGGAAATATAATCAAGTTCCAGATTCAAACTGAAAAAAGAAAAAAAAAGAACCTGAACAGTAGCTTTGGACTTTTTTTAGCTTATATATATATATATATATATAGATTTCTGGTCACATCCCACTGGAAAGAGACCCTGGAGAACCTAAACCCACTGGAGGGATTAATACATAATGTCTGGAACAGCAGATCTGCTGAAGCATGACTTAAAGAAAAGTATTGAACAGGAAGCAGCCAAGAGCCTCATGGGAACTCAGGAGAAGCTGCAGAGGTCCCCAGAGTTTGCAAACAGGGAAACTGTTATTCATAAATTTGGCCTTCATGGAAGAAATACATCTTTTGTCTCAACTGGACATGAAATGTTTGAAAAGGCAGTTAGCTCAAAACACAATGTGATGCGTGGTGGAGCATGGAGGTGGCAGCATCATGCTTTGGGGATTACTTTATGTGATGCTGGTAAGAACATTTAACAAAATACATGCAGCTGGAGCCAAAAATAGTTCTACACTGCTTACTCAGAGAAAATGAATGAAAAATGAACACCACACTTTGGATACCAATGTGTCATTTTCCTACTACTTACATTAAAATCCAATACAATTCTTTGAGGGCTGTGATGTGACAAAAATAAATCTCATTGGGTGAGAATATTCCTTGAAATCCCGTTTTGATTTTGCTTTTAAAGCATGAAGCCTGCAGCAATCAGAGCTTGGAAGCAGGGACAAATCCAGAGCTTGTGTGGATTTGTCCCTCCGTTTTCTCCACCTCCAGCCATGCAAACCAAAGGATCAGAAAGATAATGTTCAGCAAATGTTTGCAAAGTCCTTCCCATTACTCCTCATATATCTAGAGAATATGCTCCTAGTAGGGATATCCTCCTTTGACCAGGACTTGACACTTTCTGAAGAGGAGGTCAAAGGTCAAGCTGTGGAGCACATGGAGCCGTTTAAGAAATGTCCAATGGCTT
Organism: Phalloptychus januarius; assembly: GCA_902982915.1. NCBI lineage: Eukaryota > Metazoa > Chordata > Actinopteri > Cyprinodontiformes > Poeciliidae > Phalloptychus > Phalloptychus januarius. The sequence goes on along the minus strand of CADWAE010000242.1, from coordinate 1,630,022 downwards.
TATCTGCTTTCTGTTCTGATGCTAAGAACGAGATGCTAAATATGTCCTGTCAGAACTTTATGGCCCACAGCTACAAAGCGTTTATGTAAATCCGACTCGTATCGCATTTCAGGGCTGGAAATCTGTTCCTCAACCCAAATTCAGATTTGGATGTCAGCTGGATTTTGATGGAGTGGCTGATAGAGCGGACATGTTTCTGGACACTGGAGCCAGGACCTGAAATGTGTGATTAAAAATGGAAAATTTGGGGCGAAATAGGAAACCTCATCCTATTTCATGTGCAGAGAAGAAGTAACTGCAGGGAAGAGGTGCAGGCCCAGACCTCCATAATGTCAGCCTTTTCTGCAGGCCAGGTCTGATGCAGGACGCAGACACTGAGCAGGTCTGTGCTGCGAGCCAACCACAGGAACGCTGTCACATCTTCCAGCTTCATGGAAACACCTTGATAGCCACGACAGCCACACGCTACAGCAGCAAAAATAGAAACTATTATCTGTTTTTGAATATTCTCCAAACTACAGGAACCAAGGAGAAAATCTGAAATATGACTCAAATTTATTCAGAAAAATGAAATCAACCTTTGCTCCAGCCACAGACCCGAGTCTCTTGCTGGATGTCTCCACCAGCTTTCCACATCTGGAGACTGAAATAGTTTCTCACCTCAAGTTCATTGAGGTTGAATGGAGAGCATCTGTTTGTTATGATTCGAAGGCTTTTCACCAACTCAAATTTAAGAAGTTTTAAGACCTTTTTAAAACTCTTATTTTAGCTGAAGACATTAATTACAGTTCCTTTTAATCTGTTTCCCTGTTAGTCATCATAGTTGCTTCTGTGACTCCTTTTCTTTTTCTCATCCTTAGCTTTATTTCCCTTCTTGGTAACAACTTTGTTGCAATAAAATTCTTAATAAATAGAATTTCACTGTGTTGAAAGTTCACTAAACCTCCTACTTTACAGTTGGTGCGTTTCACTTGGTGCGTTTGCGTCGCACCAAGCGCTGCTCTGAGGTCAGTGCTAGTGGCAGCAGCAGTGGCCACTGATATCTGGGGAGCCAAACTCATTAAGGATGCGAGAACAAGCTCACTTTTAGAGTTTGGTTCATTTGTGTTTATGTTCCTTGTGCAGTTTCTTTCTGTACCCTCATTATTGTTGGAAAGGTTCTTTCCTTTAGCTTTAGTTTCTCATGTCTTGTGTTCTGTTCTCTGGGTATTTTAGTTCATCCTCAGGTTCTGTGCTGATGTATTTTCTTCTTTGCTTTGTCATCCGGATTTTATGAAAGTAAATTTTAACTTCCTGAGTCCTCATTCTACAAAGAAAAATGTTAAATGTTTGAGTGCATTTTGATATTGTTTTATGACAAATAACCACTCCGATAAGAAACCAAGCGATTCATTCACTGAAAACGTTTTCAAACCGAATGAAAGCAAGCTGAATGAACTAAAGGAGAACCTTAAAAATCAGTCTTTATGGTGGCAGCCCTCACAATGAAGCAATGAAAAAAGATCTGTTTGGTTGTGATAGAATCTGCTTCAGATTTTCGTCAACAAGCGGAAATCCTGTGAGGTCCACGTCATGACAGATGCCCGTGCAAGTTAAAACCACCATTTACTGATTAGCTGCTATCAGTCCTGCGTTGTGACGGACGATGTGCGGTGTATCGTCCCGGGTATCTGAGCTATGTAAACTCCTTGCTGTGGGTGCAACATGTCCTTACCTCCGGATCTGCACAAGGAAACAGTGACAAAGAGGGAAGAGATTATCGTCCCGGTCCGGGTTGGGATGAGTCACTGATAGAGCCGTGTCTGCGATAAGCGCCGAGGGAATCACCGGGGTGCCAGGACCTTTTCTGTTCATCTCATTACCCAGCAAGAGAAACAAATGGGAAATATGGTCTCTCAAATGTTTATACACCCCTCTAAAAAATATAAAGTGCTTTATAAACTTTTACAGACATAATGTGAGTTAAATGCCATATAATTCATCTGAAAAATAAACCAAAAATTATTCATAGCCCTGGTAGGCTTAGGTTTATTTTATTTTATTTTATTTTATTAAAATCAAAAATAACAACAGAAACACTTTGAGAAGCAGACACATTAATTCTTGCTTTCATAACCTATTGAGTTTGATCATATTTTATCTGATCTTAGGTAAAAAAACAAATATTGCCTGTTGTGTATTTCTCCATGTTTCTCTGTTGAAAGGCAAAGCATCCTTTCAACACTTCAGCCTTTTGCTGTATTTTCAGCTTTTTCTCCTGGTTTGTCTATCAAGTTGTTTTCTGTTCATGGTAATTTGTGGGATCTTGTTAATCTTGCCAAACACTTTGTTGAGTGAAAGTTTGATTAATTTATTAGTTTTAGCACCCATACAGAGTCCAGCTCTGCCTTCAGGGCTGTGAAATTTGGGCGTTGCTCCTGGGAATAGAGATTTGTGTTGCCAGGAAAATGAATAGACTCTTAGTGGGTTGAGTGAAGAGTTAAATTCAAAATCTAATGAAAAAATATTAATGACATGCAAAGATAAATATCAGAACTGGAAGCAGCATGGGGAGGCACACAGAAGCAAGTCACATCTAAAAAGCCAATGAAAACGTTGTGAAATGAGGCATAAATGCTTTCTTGTGCCACAAAATATCAGATTATGCAAGTAATCTGTTCGGTCGACGAGATCTTGGAATTCGAGGGGGTTGAGAGCGCCAGGTTGTGTCAAGCCATCAGCTCCCTTTGCCAGCCTGTCGCCACGCGGTCCCCGCTGTTTGTGATTGATGACTGTGGCTTGTGAGTGACCCAGACCTGAGAGCAGCCTTCCCAGCACTGACCTGCACCAAACACTGCAGGGCTCCACTGAACTCACATGACATTTTCTTCAATGATGCCATCCTGGAAGCACAATGATGCACACAAACGCGGCAGAAATAGCAAATCGATCTAAAATTCACAGATTTTATTGACATTAACTTTGGTACATTGATTGTAAGAGAAATTAGAAGAAGCATTTGGCTCATCTGAGGAGTTTGAACATGCAGCCATGTTGGAGAAACTGCTGGTTTAACCTTTTTGACCAACATGCAAAAAGCTGCATATTCAGTTGGAGCAACAATGAAGATGAAAACATATTCATTTGAGAGCATGACCTAGTCAAAGACCAGACCTAGATCAATTTTGAGAAGCTCCAATTTGCTCTTCACAGATGATGTCAAACCAATCTGACTGAGTTTAAAGAACGGACATAAATGCAGTGACAGGTTTCTACAAACCACTGACTGACTCCAGGGGTCCACGCCACATGTTGCAGACTTTTACTCGTACAAACGTTGGATATTTAATTTGCCTTCCACCACAACAGATTCGTATCAGTTTGTCTCATTGAATCCTGAGGAAACAGATTAAAGTTTGTGGTGGTATTGTGACAAAATATGAAAAGGTTTAAGGGCCTTGAAGATTTTTGTAAAGATTGTATTCCCAACAAACCATCACCGCCTGTTAAACCTTTGACTCTTATCTTTTGCATTGATAGAGCTCTGCATGCACCAGGCACAGCCACAGGAAGGCTTCTTGTTTTTCAGTGACAACACAGAAACTTACTCTACAAAACAAAATCAAGTCATTCATGGATGACTTTATCTGAAACAGAGGAAATAAGATCTTTTCTTTGTGACACTTCCTTACCGATCCTGATCTGGTGATGGAGCACATCTTCAAAAATGTCACACCTGGGAGCTTTCTACTGTACTCCATATCTGTGAAGGAGGGACGTGATTTTCTTGCTCAATTACATCTAAAATGTTAGATTGTAAAGAGACGCAGAGTTACTGGGTCAACTCAGATATGCTCTGCAGTTTGCAGTTGAATTAACTGATGGTCGTCTCTGCTGTGTTTCCAAGTGAAACTCCTAATTAGCTGCTGCGGTGCATGCTTCTTCGTTGTGGAGGCGAATGAAAAACTCTCCTCTGGGAGTCAACCGACCCAGGTAGTCCTCACATCTGAAGTGCAGTCTAATAGAAAAGCAAACACGGTGATTACCGAGGCCTCTTTACAAGGGGCAGCATGCAGTGAGAGTGCAGCCCTGCAGCTGAACAAGCTGATGTGTATGTTTCCATGCTAGTGGTGCAGCTGCATCCAGCCAGGAGGGATGTATAGTCCTTCCAGAGAGGCCTAGGCCTGTCCTGGTCTCCTCCCAGTGGGGGACGCTCAGGAAACCTCCTAGATGTCCTGATCAGACGACTGAATCCCTCAAATCCTCCTTTCAGGATGGAGGAGCGGTGGCTCGTGTTTGAGTCATCCTACTGAGGAAAATGAACTGATAGCTCTGCTTTTCCACTCAGCTTTGTCTCCTCTGTGACAGACTGAAGGGCCATCATCTGGACCAAGACACTAAGGAAACGTTCAGGGACAAAGTTTAATCTTTGTTTCACTAATTTCACCAAAAATTAGAATTGCGCATTAAGGCTTGCAGTGTGAATGAAGCCCAAGATACGTGGTGAGTTTTTACCCTTAAAGGCAAAGTCTGACCATCAACATGAAGGAAGGAAGCCCCCTTTTCCAATTGAGAAGCACCACCAGACACTTAGAAGAACTAAATAATAACTTCTCCAGGGCTGAAAATGCATGTAAACATTTCATTTTGGTTGATATTGGTAATTATTTATTAGTTTCTTTGTTTTAAATATCTGGAATTCTGCCAAACCAGAGGAAAGTTTCCCTGTTTTATCCAAAGTCTTCACTTCATGCCATTGTGTTTTATCTTGAAGCAGTCATGGGGCATGGTGACAAACCATGAACTGACTGTACTACTGCGCAAGTTACTCCACATGTTGTTGCTAGGCAACCAAAGAGCAAGTGAGTTGATTCATACACCTTGGTTAGGTGTGTGAATTAACGAGATTAATGAGATCCGGTGAACTCCGATTTCACTGGATCGGAGTTCAGTGAAATTAGTGATGATTCTATCAGCTATTTTATCTATTGATATTGATCAGGTCTATTGTGATGTATTGTTATCGATCTATTCTCCAGCTCTAAACTGCTGCTTTTATGTTGAAGTCCTTGACTTGATTCTCAAAAAGGAAAGATGAAAACATGAGGTTCTCCCACCAGACGCTCTTCTTTCCACGACTTTGCCTTCAGACATCACAACTCAGACCTGCAGTAGTCCTGGACCAACCCGTACCGGGGACGAGTCTTCATGTCTAGAATGTGGACACAACTCTTGCTTTAGTTATACAATGACTGGCTAGCTCTCAAAAGCTACGCAGGTATCCCCATAATATCTCAGTTTTATTAATTCACACTTTAATCTAATCAGAGTTTCTGAGAATGTTTTCTATGCACTCCCTGACTTCCTGTCTCTGTGGAGGAGAACTACAGGGAACTGTAAAGGAGCATTCCCTCGCCTTCAGGAGAGCGTACACCATATTCCTAGTTCTTGAGTGACTCCCAGCCTTGGCAGCCTTCTTCTCCGTTCTACCATGTCTCATGTGGGACTTGGGTCTGTTGCACATAGAGGTTCTTTCTCTGAGGCACACGGGCCCTCTTCAGTTCTCATTGACTCAGTAAATTACCTAGGATGTCAAGGCCCAACCACAGCTTACCCTTGGAGCAGAGAGGCGTGTGGGACGCAGTGTGACTGTGGGAAAAAAGGCGCAGTCAGAGCCAGAGTGGGAGAGAAATCATTATGAAGGGTTCAAGCACAACAATCTGAATCTGGTGATGGTTAAAGTAGCATAAAGAACAGAAGGAGTGGACACATGACAGAAGACATTGTCTCTTTCTCAGACAAAGACTGAGAAGAAGAAGAAGGAAAAGTGGCAAAGGTGGAAATCTGACATTTCATTACAGCCACGACCAGAACTGCGATCAGACGAGCCAATCAGAAACTGTCTGGATTGTAGTCCAGGTGAGCACACCTGTGGCCCTCCACTCTGTTTGTTTTGACACCTGTACGTCCGTCTGTCTCATCAAGGTCCTGCTAACAGCTTCTAGAGTTTAAGGATTTTTGAGGATTGTTGTTCAAAAGACACCGATGCTGCTCCGGTGAGCAGTGCACCTACATCTCAAGAATTTTAGACCAACTTGGGGCTTTCAGTCATTTCTTTTGGACTCATTGTTTCTCCAGGGTAATTGTTCTTGATTCATTTCAGTCCCAAAACAGAACCAAAACATTTAACCCTTTTGTGAACAAATTATGCAAAACGTTTTCAATTAATGCATTAATATCAAATTCCACAAATAATGTACAACACAATTAGCCAAGTATTAGACCACCAGCTCTTTTCTAATGCTGTTTTTTGTACTTACTTGCAAAAACGTTTATAGTTGTGTTTCTATTGAAGTTGTCTGACTTTCATGTTTTAAATTAGATGAAGCTGTATCTTGTTTTTTCTTTAAGTTATTTATCTTCAGGTTTTTGAGAAGGAGAGAAATGAAAACATGAACTGTGTTTTCATCAGACGTCCCAACAGCTCGTCCTGGAGAACCGGTGCAGCTTTAACCCCTTTTGGCCGACTCACGCCTCATGAGCAGCTGTCTGCCGCCGGACGTTCACACAGCCTGACTTCTAACGCTTTCAGGCCAGTGAAGGAGAGAGAGCTGCCAGAGCCTCTTTCAGGGGCCTGTCAGCAGGATTACAGCGACTCGCAGCTCACCGTGTCTGAACAATGTGACCAGAAGGGCTTCAGGAGTTGCTGCTTTGCTGGGTTGATCTAATAAATCATTAAACCGTCTTATTGAGCCTGAAAGAATGAGGGGGGAGATTAGAGCAGCCTGAGAACTGTAGGCTGGGACCCGGCGGAACAAAACCTGTCTGTAGTTTGAGATACAAAACATTCAAACTTACCAAGAAATTTTGGTCTAATTTTTACTGCAAACATTTTAATACACATGAAATAAATCAAAACTGACTTGATAATTATGAGCCTGTTTAAATCAATGACTTGCTCCATTACACTTTAGAATGATTATTTAACCATTCTAAGTTAAATAATCTACCAGTGAAATAAAAACTTTCTCATCAATATAAATGAATTATTGACCTAAAACAAGTTCCCATATATTGCTGAATATATGGGAACTTGTAAGTTAGTTTTTTCTCATTTCTTAAGATATTTGCACAAAATTACTCAGTAAGACTTTGTGTTTTTGCAGTGAGGTGTAAAGACTTTTTACTGCCATTGAATGCAACACACACTCTCTATCCAGTCTACCTTATGTGAATAATTTTGCAAAGACGAAATTCCAGAAATCTTGAGATGTGCAGAGCTAAAAAAAAACACTTTGATCTGAAGCTGAACTGTGAACTCTAAATGTGAGAAAAAGATCATCATCATTGTCATTATTTTCAGTTTCTGCTGCTGGTTTTGACCAGAATTCTTTTGGAAAAGAGATTTTTAATCTCAGTGGGATTTTCCTGGTGAAATTCAGGTTAAAAATCCTTTACTAAGGCACTAGTTCCCTCATAACTAAAAATTCATGTGACAAGTCATAATTTAGGTAAATCCACTTCTTTTTCTTGACTTAATCTAAAGCAGCAGGCTTTGAGGAGATGACTGAACTTCGGTGATGTAGTTAGTCAAAGCTTGAGGGATTAATAAAAGAATAAATTATGAGATTTGTTGAATTACTCTCCTGCTTCCTCTCAGTTGTTTGCATGTCGCTGTGAATGTGTGCAGTGAGTCAAAGCTGCAGAGTTATGGGACAGGTAGCCGCTTCCAGCCGGACTTGTTCAAAGCCGGGTCTCAGCAGTAAGACTCAGGGAAAGTACAAAGCCTTGCTGGTGGTCTGCACAGAAGTCTGCCTGATCTGCCCAAAACAGCCTGGTTACTGGTGTGGCAGCGACACACCTGCTTTGTCAACACCATCTTTCTCATTTCTGTGTCCAAGGGAAAATCCGTCCTGTAGGCCTGGAAAGACGGTAAATCAGCAGAGATTTCGTGGAGCCTTTATGCAAGAGCAGCGACTGGCTAATCTGGAAACGCTAATGAACGTTTTGATCCAGATCTTTTATTCTTCTCTATGGCTGTAGCTGCTGCACCTTCAGACATTACTCTGGGAAAGACATTTAAAAGGTTTAAAACTATGTTTTGTTTTTTAGTTCAGTGGACTACAACCTTTCCTAACCAACACGAACCACCAATTTATTTTTGTTTTAAGATTTTAAAACAAGGAAAAGCATAAAATATTTACAAAAAGAGGATTGGTGCATTTTCTTTTAGGGAATGCTGATGTTTGTGGAAAAATGGGGAAATAAAAAAAGCTTGTAGTTTCCAACATAATGATGAGAAAAAAATGTTACTGATTAATATGTGATTCACATGATGGAGTATCAGGACCAAACTGAGAAAATTAAAGGATAAACTCAGAAAATTACAAGAATAAAGTGATAATATTACGAGAATAATATCAAGCAAGAATCGTCACAATATATTGAGAATAAAATCATAATATTATGTGAATAAAGTCGAGAATAAGGATACTATGATTTTATTCTCATATTAGTTCATTCTTGGATGATTTGTTTTTTGTTTTTCCAATAAACGTTCCCAAAAAGGCTGGATTTAAAAAAATAAAATTTAGTACTACAATAATAAATCATAAAGCAATAAATATTTATTTTTTTTTTTCCACAGATGCCAGTAAATGTAAATATAGTATTGTCTAATATATTTGTGTAAAAATATTTAGCTGAGGTGTTTTGCTGAGTAGGTTGAATTGGTTTGGATATTATGAAAGCTAATAAGTTGTAATATTTCCTCTGAACCAGTGACTGGACAGTTCTGGGCATTTTCTCCACATTTGTTCCTATTTTTACTGCAATCTTGCAGAAAAACAGACAAAAAAAAGTAAATAACTTTTTTTTTTCTCCAGCAGAAAGTGAATCTCAAAGATTGTCAACGTTGATTCAAAAAAATATATATTTCTATTTAAATTAATTCAGATTCATGATTTCATTTCTGCATCCTAAACTTTACTTGTGAGAAAGAAAAACAAGCTCTTCCATCTCAGCTACGTTTCTTTGCCGTAGTGTTTTTTTGCTCCAGGAACAATGTGGCATTCCTGCAGAGCATCCACCTGGATGCCAGCGTGACCCTGGTTCTTCATGTCTGACCTCTCAGAAGCTCCAGTCCCACCACCTGAGCCCCGCGTTGGCCCGCCAGATGTTTGCAGAGACTACCTGCTTCTCAAACAGGGGGAGACATGACAGGGCAGGTCAGCAGAGACGGGGCAAAACAAAGAGTCACATTTCACAGACCCTCTATCAATCAAACATCTTAGAAGCACAATCACACACACACCGATGCCAGCGGCTTCAAAGGAAGATTTGTGAGGGATTTTTCCTTTGCTTCTGAACAAGAGGCCGTTGTGGAGCAGCAGCAGTGCTTATTGTTCGCCGTTGCAACTTGAGATGTTACTATGACCGCTGTGCATGTACCATTATAGATTTAATCTACATGGAAACAAAGAGAAGGGAAATTAATCCTTTACTTTTGAGTTCCTAAGGTGATAATGGACACACAAGCAGAGGGAAGAAGTCAGGCCTTCCCAGCTATGAATAAGACGACACATTGTTGAACATGAGGCTGTGGCTTGGAAACATATTATCATAATTATAAAAAAAAATACAGCTTCTGATTTGGGAACATTTACTAAAAGCAGAATAAATCACTAATGTCCCAATAGTTGGACCTATTCTGCCTCTTCTTTTTGAATCCTTTGGTTTTCACTCATTAGGATTCAGGTGAGACATTCAAGTTGGGAAAAGAGTAATTTATGTCTCGGGACCATTTCGGTGTTGATTTGGATCATTATCCTGATATAAAAACCCAGTAACATAACAGCTCCACAGATTGTGGCTTTATAAGATAATTTTATTACGAAAAATAATTATTCCTCAATTTGGAAATGAATCACTCAAATTAAAGGCTGGAATTCCCCAACATTTCACTGTTGACCACATAAACTGTGGGTTTATGCTGCAGCAGTAAAATATGAATTCAATTCTTTCTCAGCATGTCTTGAACAGAACATTATCCTGAGCAAAGCTGCAGGACAGAGTGCTGCTCTGCTTTGTGTGTAACATGGTGGTGAAATGACTGGACTGTCTGCTGTTCTGCTGCCTGTGTCTGAGCCTAACCTCTACTTTATTCAGCTCACTTCAGTTTTTCTCAATCTGCTTAGAAAGTGTTTGTAAGAGTTTCTAATCCCAGCCCATGGGTTATTTGGTAATTGTGTAAATCTCTGCAGCCGAGTCGATTTCTTCGAGTTACGATTGTTTGTAAAAGTTATTATAACCCTTCACACGATTTTAGATTCCAAAGACAAACTTCAGTTCTTTTTATTTGGAACTTTGTGTGAACAACAGAAATTAGTGTATAAATGAAAAGTGGGAAAGACAATAATAATAGTGTGGTGAATATTTATATTCTTCCCCTTCCAAGTTAATCATTTGTAGAACCGCAGTTTTATGGATGTGCCAAAACTTTCTCCAGCTGAACAGAAACAGAGCAGAAGTTATTATTTTTGGACCATCTAGTGTCAGCACACAGCTTCAGTTATTACAGCGAGAAACTATGACCAAGCCCAAAGTCTGGGTGTAACAATGAACTCTGACCTGGACCGTCAGAGCCACATAAAGTCACTTACAAAGTCGGCTTTCTATCACCTGCAGAACATTTCCAGGATTAGAGGCCTGATGTCCCGGAGAAACCCAGAGAAACTCATTCATACGTTTATTTTTTAGTCACATTGATTACTGCAACTGCTGCAGTAAATGTGGCCGATGCCAAACCTCAGAAACTGGAGGTGAAGAAAGTGAATAAAATGTGACATGGCCGTTCAGACTGCAGACGCAACATATCCTATTTAGCTCCACACATAGACGTGGTACAGATCGGATTTTCTTTGGTAGGATTGAAATTGGGTTATTGTTGATGCGGTTATCTGTCTGGACTCATGGCAGCATGAGCCCCACTCCCACAGACACCCATCCACCGCCCGCCTTGCCGTGGCCGTGCACCTGTCTGCTGCAGGCAGCTGTGGGTGGGCGGGCCTTGGCTGTCAGTGGAGCATTCCTGAGGAGAAGTCACCCTGTTAATCCCCTGGGTTTAGACCCAACAGGTTCCCCCTCCTCCCACCTTCACTGCCACCCCCCATCACACAGCCAGCGCCTCTCCTGCTCAAATAAGATACGGTTATATCCTGATAAAGGGCAGGCAGTGTGAGATTATTGGGCCGGTTCCCTGCATGCTCATTCCCTGTCTGCAGACCCCAGTGTTGTAATCCTCCCGAATATTCAGAGGTGAGAGAAAATATCAGCCTCAGACCAGCAGGCTTTGTTGGAAACATTATTACTTCACTTCCTGTCAAACAATTTGCACTTCTTGTGCAAACTGAAGGTGTTTGTAGCTGTTGAGGTAGCAGATACAAGCACCCTGCCTGTTGTCTTCTAGGAGGCTCTAATTGCCCATATCACTCTGTCTGCATCCCAGTTATTTTTTTCTCTCCTCCCTCTATTGAACAAAAGTCTCTTTATCACTGCAGGAAATTCTGATGTCAGCCCAGATCCTGAACTTGGCAGCCGCCCTGTTCAGCTGGAACACATAAATGAGAAATGTTGCACATGTCACTAGCGGGTGCAGAGGATGACGCTCCCCCTTCGCTTTTCCCTTAACGCTGCAGACGCTCCTATCTGGAGCGCAGCCTTTTATCTCGCATGGTTTGCTGTTTTGGCAGCGATGCATCCTTGTCAAGAAACGCAGCATGAGACGAACTGAGGCCGGACAACAGCAGTGGACAAACACACAGACAATTTAACCTTATTCAGTGACCTGACAGCTGATGCATCCATTTCCTGTTCCACTGAAGTGCATCATGATTTTATGTTAATGCTTGGTCATTTACATAATTACTTCAAATAAATCTTGATATTCTTCTTTTCTTCAAAATTATCATTATAGTGCTTTCCAAAAATCTTTGTATTTCTTAAAATTCCCCACATTTCATGATATTGCAACTACAAACTCCTTTACATTTTACTAGGATTATACATAAAGGACTAACAGAATGTATTCTGCTTGTAGCGATTTACTGAACATTTATAGGAAACATTTCTGTGGTTTTTGGACTTTTTCAAAGAAAAAATATCAAAAATTTGTGGAGTAAATTTGCAGTTATCATCAGAAGTCTCCTAATCAGTAAATCCATCTGTGTCTCTACTTTAATCTCAGTGGTACAAAACAGCTAAATATTTTTTATCTTTTTAATAATACATTTTCACAAAACCTTACATAAAAAAAAATAAATATTATATTTCCATCTCCAAAGTGCTGCCATCTGGAAGGCTGCACCTTTTTTTGTTGTGTTTTGTGTGTCTGAATCTTCAGACTGTACTTCTCATAAATTACTAATTAAAAATTATACATTTTATTGGTTGATTTAATAATCTTGAATGTCATCTTTTCTTTTGCTGTAAGTGTAAAATCATCACAATTAACAGAAATAAAGACTTAAAAACATCAATCAGTGAGGAAATCATTCATGCAATGCGTTTCATTTAGTGTCAAGTTAATGAAATAAATGATTTTTTGATGATCATTTAGTTAATGTGACTGCATATCCAAAAAGACTTGCTACTGTAGATGGAGTTTCTGAAAAGTATTTTCTTTTCAGAAACAAATAAGAAAATAAAAAAAAAGCCTTTTCGTTTCACTTCGCATTTATGCTTAACTTTGGTTGTAAAGCAGCCAATCAGGGGGCAGAATTCATTTTGCATGGCACTGATTGGCTGAACCCCTACAAACAGAGATCAGAAGTTACAAACTAATGCTTGTAGCATAAAGTGTGCAGGTGAGTGCAGTGAAGAAATCTGGGCTGGGGTTGAGTCATCATTGTGACATCACAACATAAATGAAAGTTAAAATGAAAATATAAAGTACAATCAACCTGCTTTAATTCAGCTGGAAATCTGTACGTTTTAGGGGAGACATAATTTATCAAAAGGCCTTTTTATGAAGTTCACCACCTGCATTCATAATTTCTCTTTCTCACTAATTCATTTTCTTGAGTGCAGTGTCTGTGTTCTGCTGCGCTGCCTGGACTCCTCAGGTGTGTGGGGGTGGCGGTGTGTGTGTGTGTTTGTGTGTCAGAGCTGAACAGAGAAGGTCCCAGGGTGCAGGCCGTCCCTGAGCTATTTACCCACAGACCAGAGCCCCTCTGGGGCAGCCGCTGCTGGGCCAGAGGCTATTAAAGCCCTGATGGCTTCTGACAGTAATTTCTTCATGAGTCCACAGCCACAGCCTGCCAGCAGGGCGATTGGTGCCTCCTTTTGCCCATTAAAACACACAAATGTGTGCCAGTGAATCATGCTCAATGGTATCTCTGTGCTCGCAGTGTGTTTGTGCATATGGGAGTGAGAGGAGGAAGAAGCAGGGTTAAGGAGAGCGAGATGAGGAGGCTCTGCCAATGGTGAGAAGGTTCTGCTGATGGTGCCAAAAAGTTTGGGGGCTTTTCTTCAGCCACTCCATCAGTTCAGGCTGGAGTCCAAGCCATCAAGGGAACACGTTGGGAAAACCAGGCCCTGACATGCAGCCAAATCATAAAAAGTGTTTACATACATTGATGCCCAGAGGAGAACAAAATTCCTCTCGATATGAGTTCAGCATTGTGTTGGAGGAAGGCTGGAAATTGCTGCACCTGTAGCAGGCGATGATATTGCTGAAGAGGATTCAGTCTGAATCTGTCCTCTGCCTTTTAGCGCTTCGTTATTCAGAAATTTTTATTTTGAACTGGACTCAAAATTGTGCTTATATAAAATATTTGAAAGAAAATACAGCTTAGGAAGTTAAAATACTTTGTTCCAGAGCTACTTGACATGCTGTTGGCTGGTGTTTATAGAACAGCCAATCCAGGAGCGGATCTCAGTTTTCTTTTTGCTGATTGGCTGGAGCCCTACAAACATTTCACTAATCTGCTAATGTGCTAATAGTGGAGCTAATTTTTCGTTTACTGCATTTGCTAACATTGGAATCGTTTAGCTCACTTAGCTAAATGTTTTAGCTAAATGTCTGTTTACTAAATGCAATGCGAGACACTGAGAAATAATTGTTCATTTTGATTCTTACTAAAAGCCAAACTGGCACATTTCTTTTGTGGGTTTTTCTGGATTCAGTTCAACTGCTTCTAATGCTGTGGAAGGAGGGCGTTTAAAAAGGTCAAAGGTTATCCAGCACTAATCCACTGTCAGTAATGATCTCCCCTCTGTGTTTCCCTGGGGTGTTAAACCCAGACCATTGGGCTGGATTAGATCACAGAAAGGAGACTGATGTGTTAATCATAAATTAGAGGTTAAGCCGGAGCGAGCGGGTCAGTCTGAGGTCAGCGGCTCAGCACTTCACAGAATTATAAGTGCGAAAAGCCACGGCTGATTACTTAGCAGCCTCAGCATAATCAGGCAGGAACAAAACAATGCACAGTGGTGTTGTGGGAGTCAAAGCTGGTCTGAGCTGAATGTTGTTGCTCAACAGAGAATCTTTTCAAACCTCGCTGAGAGACTGGGGTCGTAATTATAAGCACCCAGAGGGAAGCCATTTATTAAGAAGGAAAAACATCGAGCACCAGCAAATGTTGTTTCACAAAATCAATACAGCAACAAATGGCTTCATTTTGTTTCCCCAGAACCATTTTTAATTTAATGACATGTTTTGCATCATTATCCTGCTAGAATTCCCCAGTTTCAGTTTTCTGGCACGAGCCACAACATTTCTCTGTCAAATATCCTGGAGTTCAAAGAGGTCATGATGCTTTACCCACATCTCTTGGGAGATAAATAACAGATTTCAAATAACAGAGATTTCAAATATTGATGGCGGGAAAAAGGCTTTTTTGGAATAGCTTTCAAACAATTGGTTCATTATAATCCCAACGACTTTAGTCAATTTTCTCTTTTTTCCACATTGCAGTTGATTCTTGTGTATTGTGATTGTTTACTGATCTGTTTAGTTTTTTTCATTTTACTAGTCTCAGAATTTATTTTCCAGCTTTCTGTGTTTGTGTCCATAGCTGTTCTGCATTCAGTATTTACTCTCACCTGTTTCCCATCTGGAGGTTTTGGTGGTAATGGTTCACAGATGGACCAGTTGGTCCACCGCTGCCTTGCAGCAATATCCTTCAGTTTCAGATCCCAGTAGCCTTAAAGTTTGGATCTTTGCTTCTCAAATTATGTTTTAAACTTTTCAATGTTCAGCCAGGTGGCTGGATTTATGATGACCACACATTTGTTTTTCCGTAATTCCTTTTTTGAAGAGTGGTTAATTGCATACAAAATGTTCAAAATAGTCTGAAAACGTACAACTAAATCCTTCAAACTAATTAGATTCCTGAAATCCATATTTAATAGAAACATACCAATGAGGCTGCACGTTATGTGCTTTCAGTAATGAGGAAAATCTGTAACAAGAAAAGCATCACTTGTTCTTCCAATTTAAAAGTATTGCCTCCAGGGAACTGGCAAACTTTTGTTAAACTGAAAGATATACAACCTCTGCTGTGCATGACAAATACTTGGCTCTCTCAGAAGATGTCGACAAGCTGTTTTATTAACGGCCATGTAAGAAAACACAAAAAAGCAAATATATTGCAAAATTTATATGACAAGCTACACTGTAAAACATGAAGCAGGTTTCAGGAAAACAAAGAAATTGCCTGATTCCAGTTCATTTATAACCCAGGAGACAAACCCACAGCACAACATGTATAAAAGAGTTCTTTATTTCTAATAAAGATGAATATATGCAAACATACGAGACATTTTTATGATTTACTGCATGATTATTAATACATTCTTACAAACTGCTTTACAAAACACAAAAACAGATGTAACAGATACGCAGACGAGATGATGTGGTCTAATTTATCGATGCTATAGAGCAAACTGTACAAATATCTGCCTGGAAAGCTAACTGGGGCAAAAAAATCTAGCATCAAACATGAAAACCTGCTCTGCTTTTTAAAAAGTACATTTTAGACACACAAAGGACACATACATTGTATGTGTTAAGTATTTCTTGCTTGTAAGGACATAAAACGCTAACTACACCGTTCACAGATTCAGCAGTCTGTTTAAATATCTAATTTCTACAAAGTGAATTTACATTTTCTTTTTTGTTTCTTAAAGTACAAAGTGCAAATACTATAGTTTCCACTGTTGCCGATTGGTGAGGGAGATTCTGGGACGGAGGGGGGGGGGCGTCAGAAGTTAGCCCTGTTTCCTGACTGGGTTCTGCGGAGGGAAAATGAAATCCTGTCAGACCAACTGGTTCATGTTTTTACCGTTCGCCTCACTCCAGATCCAGGAATCGCTTCACTCAGATAATATTATGCAGTGGTGGACACACTTCTGCTGCTAATAGGCAAGCTAATCTTTTAACTATACAAATAAACTGAAAGAGGTGAATTCAGTTAGATTTGGTGCTTTCAGCTCATGCTTCTAATTTTTCCATTAATCTTTACTTACTAGTTTACTGGACGGCAGGTCTTCCCCCGATTTGGCACCTGAGAGATAAAAACAGGTTTTAATTTCAGCAGCCTAAAAATTAACAACAATGTAGAAAAGCCCTTTGGAAAGTCCAAACCTCACTTTGCTAACCAACAGAGCCTTTAATAAGGACTATTGCTTTAGTTGCAGTAATAAAATGACAGATGTAGACCAACACAGATGTCACAGATTTTTTTCTTTTTCTATTTTTCTCCTCTGTTTTCCTGTTGGTTTTTTTTCACAAATGTCCCATTTGGCACCTGGGGAAGAAAATGCTGTAGTTGTTGTACAAATACTTATTGATAAAAGAATAAGATTTTGTTTTTTAAGGCAAGATTTAGGGTTATTTAGGTAGTTTCAACACTTGTCCAACAGTAAAGGTCTCCAACTATTTACTGAAACACAAATATGTCAGATGTGAAGTTTTACCTATAGAACCGTTTCCATAAATGAGAAATTTAATCAAAACTCTGTTATTGGAGTTTAAAGATGGGGAGAAAGAGTAAAGTCTGAATCTGATTGGTTTTTCAACCAATCAGATTCAGACTTTACTCTTACCTGAGGCGCTGCTTTAACTGCTTTAACCCAATCAGTTATTTTGGTTTAAATAACTTTTCTCTTCATGTTAGTAACCCAGTTCTGTTGTGATCCAGATGGACTCTTTAATGAGTAGATTGCTTTAGTTTTGATTCAGGTTTTCAGCAGCAGACTGTTGGGATCTGTGAAGTGAAGGGATTTCTATGCAGCTCACCGTCTTCCTTGGTGACTCCAAGGCAGCCCATGAGCTCCTGCAGGGACAGCGCCTTGTCGTTGCTGATGTCGCAGTACTCCACAAACTTCTTCACACACTTCTTCGGCTTGGACTTTTTGCGCAGGAAGCGCTTGAAAGGCTTGATCTCCTTCTTCCCGATGTCTCCGCTGCTGTTTTTGTCGAGCTGGCTGAAGTACCAGTGGACGACTCTCTCCTCCAGAGTGTGGCTAGGGTCGGGCTCGGCCATCCTGAGGGACAGCTGCACGTCAGTCAAGCTGAACATCATTGAACAGTGGATTTATTTCAGTAATTTACTCAAATAAATCATCTATGCTACACAGATTCATTCACGTGTGTCTGACTTTTATTTCTGTTAATTCTGACAGTCATAAAAACCCAGCCTCCAGTTTATAACACATTGGGATTATTAGAAATTATTATTAAAAAAACAATAAAGACAGTGTACAGTGTATCCATTCACTGTATGAACTCAATAGCTGGAGTTGGTTGAGGCTCCTGTTGCCTTTTTTTTTACTGAATTACTGAAATAAATGAATTGATCAATGACATTCCCGTTTATTTGTTCATTCTCTGCCATTTCATCATATTATAAACTAATATGAACGTTTCTGCTTGTTAGAAGGATAAACTGCCTTCAGGCCTGGAGGTGAAGGGCTGTGGCCACTGATGTGCATAAGTAATTGCAAGAGGAACGTTTTCACTTCCATACCTTCCGGCGGATGCTGGATCTGTGACAGCATGCACCATGTCTGTCGACAGCGCGTCAAGAACACTCGTCAAGAACTCGGTTTTCTTTGCCCCAGGACAGCCTGCAAGAATCCAGAGAGCAGAGTTTGTAGGAGCATGCTGGATGCAGTTCACTGGCTTTGCAAAAAAATCCAATACAGACACTGTTAGGAACTTGATGAATGTTGAGAAGAAGAGGCATTACCTGCAAATCATGTTGTTGTTTTAACATGAAAAGCACATAAAACCAAGAGAGGAGCAAAAATAAAAGACATAATTTTACTTTCTCCAGTAAAGATTGTTCTGAGCTGCAGGAGGAAACGATTTACAGTGTCACAGACTCACTTGGTTCAAGAATAAAGGCTCTCCTTCAGCAGTCAAAACAACTCCAAAGCGGGTATTTTGTGGTACAGTTTGCACTAAAAATAGCTAAAATAAGCAAGATCAAGTTATGAAGTAAAATCCTTGATTGCCACCTGACAAAAACAAACATTGAATGGTTATTACTTGCAGAAAGATAGAAAATTCAGTGGTAAATGACAGTAACTGTCTGTCAGGCCAAAAAGTTTTAAGAGCAACTGGACCAAGGATGCTCCACAAAAGCTGAAGGCTGAAAAGGCCTGAGAGATTCTCCCTGCTTTCTCACAGTCTGCGCCTGCAGAGAACAAGACGTCCTGCGCAGGTTTCTGCTCTTTTTACGGCCCTCGCCTGCAGGGCCAGATTCTCCTGTGCAGGAGATAATGGTAGCTTTCTGCCCTCTAACAGGTGGTGACCAGCATCCCAGTGAGCACCCTGCCTCCTCCAGGATCTCGCAGGGTCAGCGTTCAGTGCCGGGCCAAGGTGCCGCAGAGGACGGACGCAGCAGGAATCTGAGCGCCTCTGCACTTCGTTTAAATGGGAGGCCATCACCTAAAGCGTTAGCTGCTTCCTCTTGGCAGTAAAAGCTTTTTCTTTGGGGACTGAGACTCGCGCCTGTTTCTGTCTGGACAGTGTTTAACTGTAGGACACTAATGTGCCTGCAGTCGCTCTAAGGAAATTGAGTTTGGCTGTTTTACGTTTATTTTAGAGCTGCAGTGGCAAATGGCTCATGTCTCTTTTTATAATTAGTGCAGCTTTATTATACACAAGTTTGACAGACACACCACAGAATCTTAATGCCTTCACTGCAAAAACATAAAATCAGTATTTTCTGTCTATTTGTTGTGCATATATCTTAGTACACTTCAAATAAAAGAAAATAACCAACAAGTAATTTTTCAGCAATAAACGGGAGATTATCGATTATCCTTAATACCGATGACAAAGAACCAGTTCTACTGGCAGATTATTTCACTTGCTACATGGGGAAATGTCTTCTTAGTGGAATAATCTGCCAGTGGAAGTTGTTCTTTTTCATCAATGAGGAATAACTGACATAAAACAAGCTCCTGTTTACTGCTGAAAAGTTACTGGTAAGTTCGTTTTGTCTTATTGCTAAGATATTTGCACTAGAAACTAGACAACAATACTTGGTAGGACTGTTTTTTTTGCAGTATGCGGCATTAAATTGAATTGAATTGAACTGAATGGAACTGAATTGAACTGAATGGAACTGAATTGAACTGAATTGAACTGAATGGAACTGAATTCTGCCACTCTTTCCTAAAGGTCATCCTGTCAGATTAGATATATTTGAGGATCCGCATCATCATATTTCTTTTTGTAAAACATTTTCAGAACCTCGTATTCTTTTCATTTCACTTCACAGTTCTGTTTTACTTTGTGTTAGTTTATTACAGAACCCCAGTGAAAAATGTTGGTTTGTGTTTTACTAGGAGGAAATGTGAAAGGCATCAAGGGAATGAATGGGTTTGCAAGACGATGTAAATGAAAAAAAAAGCCTAATTGCTGAACCAGCCTCTACATGTCTTTTAAGCGGCTGGCCAGTGAGTGTTTGTGTGGGTGCGTGTGTGTGGGTGTGTGTGCTCCTGTGCATGGCTGCTAATAAGAAGCAGTGTTTTTCTGTGGAGCCACACGGAGCAGAACCCTGTCAGCACTCACAGCCACAGCTCCCGACGCCTGCCCCAGCGCTGCCCAGCCATCCCGCTCCA
The DNA here is from genome assembly GCA_902982915.1 of Phalloptychus januarius. Lineage (NCBI taxonomy): Eukaryota > Metazoa > Chordata > Actinopteri > Cyprinodontiformes > Poeciliidae > Phalloptychus > Phalloptychus januarius. The sequence goes on along the minus strand of CADWAE010000242.1, from coordinate 1,609,907 downwards.
ACGGGCGAGCAAGCCAGCGGCTCGGCTCTCCTCCCCCTCCATGGCAAGGCGCTCCGTTCTCGCTTCTCGCCCCATAAACCTCTCAACACCAGCGCTTCAGCTGCAAATGGGCTGCAGCCATGTAAAGACAACATTTATAATTATTCTGTGTTTGCTCTGTGACGACGTTTACAGTCGTTGACGCAACTGCGTATGAAGAAAACAAGATGCTTTGTTTGTTTTTCACTACGTTTTGGCTTCTTTCATAATTGGAAAACTTGGTTCACATTATGCAAGTAAATCTGGCGGGTTTAGAATGAAGTCTGTGTGCATCAGTGCATAAAGTATTATTTGTTGTATCACAACAGTCAGGATGTCTTGAGGTCTTTCCAATAGCAGTTTTCCATCTCCACACTTGCCACTGGAGAGCAGAGATGAGATATCTGGGAGTCTAAGAAGAATTTATCAGTGAGCTAATTGTCTCTCTGCTCCTCCTGTAATGTCCCCGATGCTGCCGGCGCCGAGACGCAGAGCCGTTCTGCTCAGTGCAGCACCTGCGAGCCGAGCGTTCCCTGCAGCGTTCCCTGGCACTGGGTTACATAAACAGTTGTGAATGAGGAGGGAACAGAGGCCGCTCTGTTCGCATGCTGCTGGATTATTAAAATGTTTACCAAACCAACAAAGAAAAATACATAAAAAACAGCCGATTTGGCGAGAAATACTTGGACTTAACTAGGATTTGTTTACATGCAGAGGCTGAAAACCACAGCTCTGCACCAGCTGGTATTGGTTTTAATTATAGAAACTAAAACAAAAAACAAATCACTTTTTAGCCTAAAGTTTTTATGTTAAAGTTCATTCCATTAGTGCTGGTATGAAAAGGAGATAGAGTGGGATGCTGCAGAGAGACAATAAGAGCTGAATTATTAACATATCATATCAAAAATAAAGAGCAGGATTGCTGCTGTTCAGCAAACTGCTCTGCATGAACATCATCATTTAAAGCAGTCATGCACTTCAACAAACATCCTATGGCCTTTAAGGGGAAAAAAACGGGGCCACAGCATCACATGTCCTCCACCGTGCTTCACGTTGATCATCAGGTGCTTTTCCAGCCGTTTGTTTCAGGCCAGATTCTCTTTGATTGTTGCAAAAAATAAAATATGTAAAAATGTAATTTAATGTGACAAATGCACACAGTTTCTTTTAATGTTGCTGTCCCTTTTTCCAAACTCATCATTATTGCTCTTATGTTCTCTTATCTTTCTTGTTTTCAAGGTTAGCAAAGAGCAACAGAGTGTCAGGTTGACTTATGCCCCAGAAAAACAAGGAATCACACATTACAACTGAAGAGCTTCTTGAAGCAGTGAAACATACACAAATTAAAAGTTGGATTCTCTAAGCTTTTCTGCTAGAGAAAAGCTTTAAGGCTTTTTCCATCTTTATTCGGAGTGACCACAACTGCTTCCACTTCACAATGCGACTAAAAGGGACAAACATTCTTTCCTGATTGTGTTTGTTTCTAAATTCTCCCAAGTCCATTCAGACACATCTGCAAACGTTGCTCAGTCCTATTTTATCCTGCAAATGTTCCCCTCAATGCAGTTTTATGTAATTAAGGCAAAGATATGAACATTATCCCAAACCGATCTCCTGCTTTTAATTTAGCTATCTGCTTTGCTATCAGTCATAGTATCAGCACCTGTCTCTGGCAGCCTATTAACCATTATCTGCAGCTCGCCTCCCTGCTGTTCCTCCTCACTGCTTTCATTCGCTGTCCTTCATCTCCACTGTCAGCTGAAGATTAATCCTCCCCCCAATCCGTCTCTGTCTGCCTGCTTATTGACCAGTGAAGGGTGCTATCTGGTAATCCTCTGCTCTTTATCAAGCTTTTCCTTGACCATCAGTGCTAATGATGTCTACACACACTAACACACACACACATTGTTATCAAAGCGTTGGAGGCTTGGCAGAAGTTTGAGGCCAAGTGGTTAAAAAAATCCCCATGTGGTCTGAAGAATGAGGAAAAATAAAGACAAATTCCAGTAAATAGAGAAATACCTTGGAGATGTCTGCTTTTATAATGGTCCTTTGGTTTAGTCGGATGGGCTCTGGCATTACCGTCACACTTTGGCTGTTCGTACCTGTAAAAAAATGTGAATCAAGTCAAGGTTGCAAGGGACTTAAGGGATTGTTTACAACAGCGAAGCCCCTCGTCGTAAAATCAGAAGAATCCTGTGTTCCAGTGACCCCGTCAGTTAAATCTTAGGGATCCAAATGATCATTCTGTGGTGAACCAGGGGCTGTGAAACTCATCCAAAAAGAGGGGAAGGAGTTGGAAGCAGAATGAAGACAGAATGGGGAGGGATGGTGTTAGGAAAAGAGAAGCAGCCAGGGAGCGTGGGACACAAAGATGCCTCCACAGTCTCCCGGACAGATAGTGTTGTCCTTCTAGCTGCTGCTTGATGGGGTCAAAAAGCGAGCCAGTGACAAGGAGGGAAAACCTCACTTCCTTATGTGCCCTAATGTGCTGGCTGGCACTCTGCCTGCAGTCCTGTTAATGTGATACCTCGCAATGTAGCTTAATACGAATGTAGACAGTCCTCAACTGCCAGCTTGCCTGACCTTTGACCTGCTGTTATCCAGTCCACTGAGTCCATCTCTGGTATCAGCAACACAGATGTCTGTCAGTATGTCAAGGTCACATGTGCAAGTTAGCGGCTCGGTTCATGGAGCCGTCATGGTACTGACCTGGTACTGACCTGGTACTGACCTGGTACTGTCCTGGTACTGTCCTGGTACTGCCTGGTACTGCCTGGTACTGGCCTGGTACTGTCCTGGTACTGCCTGGTACTGCCTGGTACTGACCTGGTACTGTCCTGGTACTGACCTGGTACTGACCTGGTACTGGCCTGGTACTGGCCTGGTACCAAAAGGGTCCATAAAAGCTACAGGAAAGAACCTGAAGCTTCAGAAACACTCCAGGTATTTCATGGAAAGCACTTGGAACATTTCAGAAATGTTCAATGAACGTTACATAAAAGTACCTGAAACTTTCTGGAAGGAAACTTTCTTACTTTGAAGAAAGTTTCATAAAAGTATTTGGAAAGTCTCATAAATCGTTCAAAAGAACCTCAAGAGAGAACCGGGTAAGTTCCATTAAAGTACCTGGTAAGTTTCTTTACCATTCCCAAGTTTCATAAATGTTCCAGGAAGGTTTCATGAAAGTACCCAGTTAACTCCATAAAACTTTCAGGAAAATCTAGAAAAGATCCTTGAAAGTAACTTAGTATGTTCCATAAAAGATCCTGGAAAGTACTTGGTAAGTATTCTATTAGAGTACAAGGTAAATTTAATCAACATTCCAGGAAAATAACTTCCATAAAAGTTCCAGGAATGTTTCATGAAGAAATGAAGGGAAATCTTTAGTTTCACGTCAAGCGAGAGTCAATATTGTTCACAAAGCTCTGAATGCAGGTTCTCTAGTTAAAGGAGGTACGTTTCCCCTCCAAACATGGATACATCTCATTTCTCCTTAACTTATGGAACTAGTGGCCCACCTGGTTGAAGTTCCTGGAATTGGCCGTCCAGTGTCCACCAGCACACACCAACAGTAGCCAGTGGACGGGTGGCATTGGACAGGCTTATAAAAGCCGCCTTGGGCGCAGTCCGGCACAAACACGGCATCATTATTCCGCTGCCTCCTCTCCTCCAGGGCCGACTGCTGCTCCTGGTCACATGATGAAGCTGGACAGAGTTCAGAGTTCACACACAGATCATCCAACGTTTCCTTACTAAGCTCTGTACAGAAACGTCATTTTTAACTTAGGTGGTCCAAGTGGCAGGACTTATCAAAAAACCTCCTTACACTCACTCTGTGTAAACCAAATGGTGTGTTTAGATTTTATTAAGGAGAGCTCAATCGGATCTGGCAAACCGTGCTGGATTTCCATCACATGCAATGGTTCTGATTTATTTTCCTTCATCTGCAAAATAAAAGCAGCTGTCCTCTCAGCACACTTGTTATATTTGCTGAGGATGAGTCTTTGGAGACATGGTGAGTAGACTGCTATATCAGCCCCTCATTGCACTGTTTATGGACATTAACAAGCTAATGACTAAGTACAGCTCCCTTTGCCCCAAGTTAAGTAAATATTTGGACACTCCTTATGCCCTTTGTAACTGTGTGTGTGTGGGGGGGTGCGTGTGCGTGTGTGTGCATGCCGGTGAGGGTGCATGTGTGTGTGAGAGAGAGAGAGAAAGCAGAGTGATCATTACCAAGGGTCTATATATGCTCCAAATTTCCATTAATAACACAATTTTTCATGATCTTGTCTTTTGTTGCATATAGAGAAAATGCAGTGAGCTGGATGGGAGAGAAACTGTATTTCATGGAGTGCAGCTTTCATGCAGCTCTCCAAGGGAGATAAGAGCACAGAAAAGAAAGGAGGACTTTTTAGTATACGAGCTTTTATTGCCGAGCTCTCGCTCTCTTTGGTGCACGCCTCAGGGCTCTGAAGCCGCTGTGGGATTATGGATATTCTTTTTCTTTGTTTATTTTCACAGGGTATCTTCAGCCACATGAAGTACCTCTGCACTTTCTAAACTAACTCTCGTCACTGCAGTGCCTCTTTATGAGCTCACTTTGTTGGGGTCGGGGTGTTTTTTTCACCCCAATACTCCAAAGAACATATGGTAATCAAAACCACCAATGCAGCATTTCTCAGGCTTATTATTGGCTGTAAATTATGATAATGAGATTCACGCACAGACCCACACATACACAGACGGTTCTCATCTATGGGCCAGTCTGAAATACTGAAACCAACATATTTCCCCCATGATCATGGAAGGGGTATAAAGATAAACACACACGTGCGTAAAAAGAGAAGAGCTGAAGATCCTGTGTTTGTGCCATGTGGTGATAATTACAGGTTTAAAGCAATACAAGAAACCACAGTGAAACAGATCCTCAAAGCCTGATGCACTTCAACACCAAGATCTATTGGTTTCACAACCCACCATCTGTCCTTAAAAGACAAGAACAGCCTCAAACTATGATTGCTTACACACGTCAGACAAACACGGACTTTCTGCTGAGATTTGAAGACATCTCAAAGCTCAACATTAAAGAAACTCACGTGATGCTCTGGATCTGTTCTGCCGGTTGCTGTTTAAGTGCACCGACCACAGATCAGGGTAAGGGGAAGTGACGTCTGAAAGAAATCAACACAGCATTGTTAACAAGAGTAAAAACACAAATGCATGTCATCTGAGAAAACCCAGGTAGTTCAACAGGCTGCATGCTATGAGCCACAGATAAAGTTATCTACATGTGGCTGCTGTTGATAAAAGTGGAAAAATGTAATTCATTGAGGTTCTAATAATATTTGCATAACTGACTACCAGAACCGAGGCGATGATACTGGATTGGCTGGAACGGTAAAACCGGAAATGGGAAGTTGTAAAGGTCGAGTTTCAAACGTTTATATTAAGCTGATGATGTCACTCTGCTGAAGTTGTGCTTTGACGTGACTTTCCTCAGCCAGATCATCACAAAAAGTTACAAAAAATACCAGATAAGAAGTGGAGCCATCATCAAGTATCTCTTTCACATGAATGGCCTCCAGATTGAAACACTGACTCACTGATCTACCTCACTAGAACACATGAAGGCCACAGGAATCTCATCCAGACTGGATAAGGGTGGCCTCATGGTATCCAACAGACGCCTGGTGATGGCAGCTGAGGCCAACAAACTGAGACAAGTTAACATTTAAGCAGGTATTTATGACAGAAACTAAAACACGGCAAGAAAACGAAGAATCAGTCACAACCAGGAATGTACAGAGAGTAAGACAAGGTCTGGAGGCAGAAATGTGTCTTCTCTGCTGGTCAAAAGCCTGGCTGAAGGACGAGATGGGAGCCAATGACAAGGAGCTTCTTAAAATGCACATGAGTTCAGGACCCAGAGTCTTGATCCAGTCCTGGATCATCAGAGTGGAAGGAAGACTTGGCAGAACCAGGGAACCAGCATTTGAGGAGAAAATGTTGGTTTCTCCCACAAAGCTTATAACATTTCAATATAAGCTTTGAAATGTTTACATTCATGTTACATTTATGTTACAAGATAGTTATGAACTCTCAAACCTGTGTACTGTTAGATTTATGAACTAAAGTCTGGATCACTGGATCATTTCTTTTGGAGAAATGCATCACTGATGCAGTATGTCAACACAAGGCAGCCCTGGCTCAGGTGATCCTAGTGTTCCTAGTCAAATTCAAAATGTTGCCTTGAATGTAAATGGTCCAAATCGGATGTACAGCACAGGTGAGCTGAAAAGATCTGTCTGTTTTAAAAAACTCTTGCTCTCTTCACAAGTAGTACCTTCATCCTTCACGTTTTTAACTGGCTTCATTTGGGACACAATGAGTGTGTGAAACGTGGAAGTTGAGATTAGATTTGGTTTATATTCTGTGTTTAGTTTAAGATTAAACTTCATAAAAATAAACTTTGTCAGATTCTGCTGCAGAGACACGTGGCTGAAGGTTGGTCCTTTCCATTCGGGGGTTGAAGATTATCATCCATAGAGTCAGATAGTTTTCTTATGACATATTTAGAGAAACAAAGTTATTTTAAACTCATGTAAAGAGATATTACAGACTTTGGTTTGCAGATATCATGTTTCTGCAAACTAATCTTTGTGCCTGAGGTTTCCATGGACTCTCTTTCTGCTGCTGCTGTTGTCATCCTGAACTTCCCTCATCATCCCCACAACAACAGTAAGACGTGATGAAGAGCAGCTTACCTTCTTCCTCTGGAGGAGATGGCGGCTCCACCGGGATAGGTTCTGCATTTAGAATGGAGAATATTTGCAAAGAGACTACAATTACAAATGTTAGCAAGGTCAGACAACACATTGCAATGTGATTTTGCACGTTGCCCGGTCAGGAAGGATGAAGGGGGAAAGAGAGATGAGAAGAGCATAATGGAAACACGGTGATGTGTGGAAGAGTCGACCTGTAAAAGGGTAAAACAGATCCGTTCAACATGAGGACAACTGGAACCAGTCATTCCTGCTTTTTTCCATCTTTTCGTGTGGATAAAAAAGCTGTAGAGAGGTGGGAAAATTTATAGGTGAAAACTGCAGCTGGCAAGTGTGAGGTGAACCAGTTACCAGAGGGAAATCTGAGTATATGTGTTTGGTTTTTGTTTGTTTGTTCTGCGGTAGGGGAGAGGCAGGGAGGGAGGCCCGGGGTGAAGACCATGACAGTCGCTGTGGTTAACCTCAGGCTGGGTCACTCTCTGCAACACTGAGGTGTTTCACAAACTGCTTCGCTAACATGTGGCTCCAAACCAGGAGCTTAATGGGGAGAAAAACTTTCTTCAACAATGAATTTCAACTGAAAATCAAGGTTGTTCTGCCAGCCACTCGTCTTCTCATGCCTGCTCACTGTGTTGAAATGCAATCAGTTAATGTGACTGAGTCAGACAGGCTATTATCCCACTCAATTTCAAAGGCATATTTATGAGTTGGATTTGCAGTAAACCACTAATAACGGATCTTTACTTTGTGGCCTTTTACATAACTGTAACACCTCTCTTAGCATCTGCCAGGAAACCCCCATGCTATTTGTGGTCATAAGGCATTAGTTTTACTGCCGTTTGTCAGTCGTCAGCTGCATATGACTCCAGAATGTGAAAAAAAGACTCAAGTTAAGCAACTAAATTGTGCTTACAGCAAAGCGCTTGGTGTTTAGAGCCTTATGTTCTGATGTAAAAACTGCTGCATTGCAGAAATATTAAAATTTATCCATTTCATTAAAATAAATTATGCAATAAATCAACAAAAAGTGGAGCATAATTAGGTAGTAATGAGAAAAAGATAAACCTTATTCAGAATATGTGACAAATCAAACTCTGCAGTTGGACTCGGTCCCTTTGAGTAAATAGTTTGCAGAACCACCTGTCGTTACAGTTACAGCTGCAAGTCTTTTGGCATGACCAGCTTGGCTAATAAATATTGAAATCTATGCCAGTTCTTCTTTTCAAAATAGCTCAAGCAGTGAATAAGAATTCTCAACTATCTCCAAGATTTTCAGATTTCGGATCCGGCTGTTATTTTACATTATTTTGCTCTGATCCATCGCCTGTTTACACATTTTGTTGTGATTCAGCTGGCATCCCAACAAAATGCATGCATGGCATCTCTTTATGAAAGCAGTTTTTGGAGTGGAACTTTTTGGAAACATCTCCTGCAGAGGTGTGAAGAACTCTGCGCTTGTGAAAGCCCATATGTGCAGAACAAATGGCTGCAGGGTCTGTTTACACTTGGATGAGCAGATAACAGGTGCTGTGCTGCTTCACCTGTTCAGTTATGGAATAGCCTATGCATGTTTTACCTAAGGGGCTGCCCAGTGGCGCAGCTGGTAGAGCTGCTGCCTTGCAGCAAGAAGGTTCTGGGTTCGATTCCCGGCCCCGGTCTTTCTGCATGGAGTTTGCATGTTCTCCCTGTGCATGCGTGAGTTCTCTCCAGGTACTCCGGCTTCCTCCCACAGTCCAAAAACATGACTGTCAGGTTAATTGGCCTCTCTAAATTGTCCCTAGGTGTGAGTGTGTGTGTGCATGTTTGTATGTCTCTGTGTTGCCCTGCGACAGATTGGCGACCTGTCCAGGGTGACCCCGCCTCTCGCCCGAAATGACAGCTGGAGAGGCACCAGCAACCCTCCTGACCACAGTAAGGGAAAAAGGGTGCAGGAAAATGGATGGATGGATGTTTTACCTGAATACTTTGTCAATCAGAAACGGAGAAGCGTTTCCGTTTTCTAAATGAGCTGGAAGCTAAAGCTCAAAAGTGGATGTTGACATAATGTTAAAATCACAGCGCCATCTAAAGGTCTGGCATGACAACTGCAGCAAATTGAAGGTGGTTTGGCAAACCTGAAGCTTTTCCCTGATCTTTGGATTGTAGCTCTGACTGTAAAGTTATTGTCTTATTAGTAGTTTAGTCGCTCATTGACCTGCTGCTCTGGGTTTGCAGTTCTGCCATCCTCTCAAATGTTGGCTGGAATAGAGCTCCATAGAGGCTCTTTTCCCTCAGCATCATGGCTCTGCTTGGTTTAAATGGTTTTCCATTATGACTGAACTCTAGTGGGTGTGGTTTTCTGAAGTCATGTGGACCCAGAACCAAGAAGCAGTGCAACGTGAATCTATACATGGCAATATCAGAACAATGGAGGACATGGAAACTGTGCTAGCTGAACTTTCTGTTCATTGTCCCTATAAATGTCCAGTTGGATTATTGCCAGTGACAGACATTCTTCTGTTGTACTGTTTTCAGTCGACTCAGCACAGAACCCAGTGAAGTAGGTTCTGAAAAGGTTCTGGTTCTTCACGGCCGTTAGAGCCGAGTGGAGGCATGTCAAGTGAAAAAGAGCCAGTAGACTTGAGAACGATATGTGGCCTTTGAAGAAAGGCTGGATTTAAACTGAAATTAAATGACTTACAGATGGACTCTACTCACTAATTAGGTGGCTCTATTTACTTCTGAGGGGAATTTTATTTTCTAGTGTTTTATTTATGGGTGTCAGAGTTAAAGTGGGATGAAAATAACTTTGTCCCAGATTTTAAAAATTTGTAAAAAAATAAATAAAACAATTCTTCCCACTTTTATGCCCCACTTTGTGTTGGTCTATCAACACAACATAATGTGACTCTAATTGGGTGAGTTCTGAAAGCAGTTGGTTACACTAGATTTATTTTTGGGTTATTGTACTGGAAGTGGGATGAACAGACATGGTAGGAAAGTTGTAAACCTTTTCACTTCTCCATGCTGGGCTCCGCTGTGTTCATACATGCACAGTCACATACAGTTCTGGTAAAATACCCTGAAGTTTGCGGTCGTAACGTGACAGAAAGTGGAAAACATCAAGGGCAGTGAATCATTTTGCAAGTCACTGGGTGTTGTGAAGCGCTCTGGGTTCTGATGGGGTTCTTTTAAATCAAAATATTGATGCAATCACAGCTATTTTCGGTGCTGGCACACCACAAACCTACAGTTTATTCTCCTTTTCACCACGCTGTTTATCCAACCAGTTCGGACTGAACCACAGCCTGCCCTGTCCCTCCCTCACCCTCCTTCCCACACTCCTCCTCACTTGATGTATGTGTAACGACCTGGCTGAGATGGACACTGTAACTGGGGGAAAGCACCCAGTCACGCTGGCATGAACAACATATGATTGCCCGTACACACTATCACATCAGGAATCTATCCAACCAAGCCCAAATCAAGCTCTTTGGGAAAACTTCAAATCCCATCAGCTAAACAAGTTGAGCAGATTTAACAATTTCTGGTGCTGAAACAAAGGAAATCATAGTGGTTGTTTATCTGGAGAAAGGCAGAGGTTTAATGAGAGACAGAGGAATTAAGCTGGAGTTTAATCGGTGGATGATTCCTTGTGTCTCTTGAGGCTTTGGCTGAAAAAGAATCAAGTTGAAGAGTAAAAAATGTTAAACAAGAAGCTCATGAGGTAATGCTTGTTGATTTTATTGCCTGGTGAAGACAGCAGGTTAAGCTGCTTTTGGTCTGTTGCAGTAAACCACAAATTCTCTCCTGGAAACGAATTTAAACCAGGAAAATAACAGATTAAATACAAATCTTCTACATGTGATATCTGGGACATTACAGCGGATAAAAACGCATAAAATAGTCATGGGTTTTAAATGAGAGTAAATCTAGATTTTGACAAACCAGTAATGACAACTCAGAGCATAAAACCTAAAAATCTTTAATAAATCATGAAGAATCATAAAAATTCATCTCAAAACATGTGGTTTATTTGTTTTAGCTATGAACTTTGTTCCTTTTAGAACATGTCTGTATGGTCTTTTCTTGCTACATGCTGAAGGAAATATTCTATTTTATCAAAATGGACAATTAAGTATCTAATTCGATCCTATCTTATAGGATCCTATCTTACATGATCGAATTATATGTAGATATGGGATATCTACATATGGATGATGTTGTCTGGTTAGGAACCATGGAGCGTCACTGTTGTTGTTCTGCACAGAAAATGTATTGTTTTCTGTAAAACAAAGGCTTTTGTAATGTTTATTGTGTGAGCAGAAAAGGATGAAATGAAGACTTTTACTTCCCCCAAAGGTCCTGTACAATGGAAATGTGTAGTAAGTGAGGTCTTAAAGACTCTTGGAAAGAACAACGCAAAGCTAAGACAACATGGTTTATTCCACAGCTACAAGAATGAGTCGAATGTTTGTCCTGGTGTTTATGCACAACAACCAGCTACGATAATGACTACTTTTTTCTCAGTGTTTGAGTAAAACAAACAGCAGATTGTATTTCAAGACTTTGACTGATACAAACAATACAAATGTGTAGCGTTAGCTTCCACAGTAGCTGGTCTTAGTGCTGGAATATTGAACAACTACCTCACAGTATCTCTGGTAAACCCTCAGGACTTTTTCTCAGTTCGCTAATATATAAAGTATTCAGTTGTTGCTGGTGAGAATCAGAGCAGAACTTACGATGTGGACCTTAATGACTCTATAGTTTTTGTCACAAGCAGCCATCAATCTCTGTAGAGGATTTCTGATGGCCTGGACTTTTAAAACACTGGCTGTAGTACTGGTGTGTTAGATCTCAGGGTAGATCCTTTTCAGACATTTCTCTTTGTCTACTGCTCCTAGGTGGATACATTTGTATATAAATAGTTGTCTTATAATAACCCAATCAAGATGGAGGCTTTGCTAATCCCTACATCTTTTCTTGGGTAGTCATTGTGTTAAGCTCTCAGTCAACATTTTGGCTCTATTTTTATTACACATTTCCTGACTTTGCACATGAAACTTAATTAGGTATCATGAGCCACAAACCTGGATGGATGAAATTGAATAATAAATGTTGCAAAAATCTAATATGTATGACAATAAAAACTGCCTGCTGTCAAATTGTCGCAACGATAGTTAATATGAAGGGAGAAAAGCTGAACAGTGCAGGTTAGTTCATTTTTCTCACCTGGTTTTGGATCTATTAAGGTCCCTCTGTCTTGTTTTGAACCTAAAAAACAATGGAGTCACAATTACAAACACTGTGAGCTGCTGGAAGGATTTTTAGACATTATATTTTCGCTTGTTAAGCTGATCCAGCTGGCTGCAGGTAATCATTCAGTCCTGCTTCCTTCCTATTGGCTGTTTAGCTTCTACTGCCAATAAAAGCTGTTAATACTAACATCACAATCACATCTAAAATCATATTGTCACTACAATCGATGACACCAACAGCGTCAGACTGAATATGCATTTCTGAAGAGTGGGTGTGTTTCTATAATCTTCTCACCTGGTCTCGGTTCTACAGGAGCCGCTCTGTCCTGCTTCGAACCTAAAAACCAACAGATGTATTCAGAATAGAGGTAGACTGTCTGGGTGCATCGCTCCAACATTACCACTGGGCCCCATCTGGGCCCTTTAGTAGCTGATGGAAACCACTATGCTTAATGTAGATTTGGAAGTTGCATTGCACCAGCTGCTGCTGGGTTGAGATCCCCTTACTAGTGAGACACTGACAGCCTCCCAGGCGGTCAGTCACATAGATGTGCAGACAGGACATGTGGCATTATTTAGGGGGTTGTGTGGCAGGGACTATCCTCCAAAAACCCTGACATTCCTTACAGTACAATCTTTGTTGCTTAACTCTGCATTATGGATTTCCTACCCAGCATGTTTAGACCGCAGCCCGGAGAGTTGAGCAATTTTCCGGCCTGGGTTGAGCCTACAACTAGATCCCTTTGTCCTCTCTTTAGAAACATGAAATGCAATGTTGTACTGTTAGGGATTTATATATCATCAACATATGATATGAAGAATAGCATCATGATGTAACATGAGTAACATGGCCAACAGGTCAGAGAAGTTTAAAACAGAGTTCTAAAACAAAATGGCTTCAGAGTTCAGTCCATCATCTGAACATGGAGAGACCAACCTGGCAACACACAGAGGTCCCCCAAGGAAGAGCAATAAGAGTAATCATTGTTTACCTGAACATGGAGGCTGATCAAAGTTTATAGAAAGATGGTTGGAACTAAATATTAAACAAACTGAATTTAGATTCACTTTTCTAATCACAGGCGACTTGGGGTTAAGTGCCTTGCTCAGGGCAACGTGTGACAGGAATCAAACCCATACTCTAAGCTGGAGACTGCAAGATAAGCCCAGAATAAAGAGGAAACCCTGTTAGAGGATACAGCAAAACACCTAAATGTGTTAGGATGGTCCAGTCAAAGTCCAGACACTGAATCCAGTAAATATAAGGATATAAGATTTATATTCTGCACATGGCTGGTAGAACGCCATGTGCAGAGGCTGGAGTCCTCGACGCGGGCCATTTGCTGCATGTCCTCCGTCCTCTCTCCTCCTCCTCCCCATTTTCTGTCCAATTACTTTTAAATAAATGACACTAGTGCTTCAAAAAACATTATATTTCACAGTCTGTTAAAAAAAAACACATTGAAGTTTGTGGTTGTAGCGTGACAATGAAGAAAAGATTCAAGATGTTGAAAAACATTTTGATTGGACTCAAAGCCAGTCTTCAATGACCGAGTCCTGCAACTTTTAGATCTGTCTAAAAGTCCCTGGTCCAGCGACTGAATCAGGCTCCTCAGCTTTCAGTCCAGGTCTCCAGAGTCCTGCTGATGACCTGGTTGTTTGTCTCAGATACATCTAAAGTTGCAGGACCCTGGCCCTCCAGGTCAAGTATTAAATTCAGAGTTTACCCACCTTGGCATCTGGGTTTTTTATTGACGACAGAAGACCCACTGATTGGCCGCCCATTGGGGGTGACACACCAGCAGTATCCAGTGTAGCTGTGGCACTGAACCTATAAAAGTATGCTTTCAAGTGTTATTCTGGCAAAGTCCAAACAACGAACGGCTTCTCTCGGTAAATGTTTTGGCTTTAATTAGGAATTTAAGCTTAATTTATGCAATGCTGCTCATTACCTCGCTGTAAGTGCCGTCAGGGTTGCATACGGGAACAAAGGCCTGCTTCTTGGCTTGTTGCTCTGTGTACTTCTTCTCTGCAACACATCTGGATGTTTCTGAGGAGAACACAAATCACAACAGTCACTAAACATCAGAGACGGCCATAATTCAGCCCACAGTGTAGCTTTTTTTTTTCAAATACTCCACAACTATGAAACCAACATACTTAAAGAGTCAGAGGGAGATGCTGAATCTTGGAGATCATGAAAGAAAAACAGAAACAACGTCGGGGGAGGAGGAGACGCAGGAGGGGGGAGTGGTTCAAGACATTTCGGAAGCTGCAGATGTTTGTGCGGCTGGGAGCCGAAGCAGGAACACGAGTCTTATTGGGAATGAGTCCGGAAAACCTGGTGGTAAAGCCATTACCAGGGGAAGCAGCTCTTTTTGATCCAGCCAAATATTCCAGTCACCCTAAAAAAAGGGCTGATGCACGAGGAAAACCGAACCCGTCCTTTAACGTCTGCATTACTATCGTCTTAAAGTTCAACCATCTGGATTGCAGCGCTTCTCAGCAGAAAATGTGGGTCGGGAACTTTTCACCTGTGCACACACATGTTGCAGTCGGGGCTGTGGCTCATCCTGTCAGTCCTCAGGTGCCTCAGCTTACCTGGCCAGCAGCACCAGCTGTGCAAACACTCAGGAAAATGTGGAGCAGCGATGAGTTTGATGGTAACTTGTTGTGACACATCAGCAGCCTGCCAAGCAGTGCCTCTCTGACAGCTTCAAATCTCATTAAAACAATGACTCACAGTAAGCTAGAAAACATTCACCACTCAGGTCAGCAGGGTGAAAGTTGCTGGCACACATTTGAGCGTCCACTAGACACTTGCTGGTGCTGGTGAGCCTCAGTCTGGAGGGTGGCCACGTGTTTCAGGCGACACCGATGGGAGATGCAGGATGTTCCGGATGGAGGGAGCGCAATGAGCTCAGGAGCTCTAAAGTTAGCTGCAGTGGAAAATCTAAAAAGCCATCGTCCTATGAGGCAAAAATGTCTGGAAAAAATGACGGGACACTTGCATCGTCTGAGCGCCGTGATAGGAAACAAATGTGGTGCCACTCTCACCATCCTTGAACACAATACCATCCCTGTGCTTTCAAAGCAGACCGGCCCTCTGGTTTATTTCTGCAGCCGACCCGCTCTCCGCCGCCGGGCCTTTCAGTCCAGAGGCAGGGGGGGGAGACGAGGGAGGTAATGCTACTGATGCATGCAGAACCAATTTCATGGACTCTGGTCTTTTCAGCTTCCTAGTTGGAAGCCCCTATTTTGCATAGCGTCACTGTCAGCTACATCCAGATGTCTGCTCAGAAAGACTGCCATGGAAACCCACCATGGGGCAAAATCATTGGGTTTTCCATCAGACAAGGCGTTTTTAAAGCGAACCTTTTCACTTGCATTCTCTGCATTAGTGTTCTAACGTGATAAGAAAGGGGCATTGTCTCCAGTCTGCAGAGCGATGAACTGGTATATGAAGCTGGTGAGATGGGTGGAGGTGTGGGGGGCGAAGCGTTGGGTGAACAGCGTCTTCCTTACAACGAGTCTATGAGCTGCTTGACCCTCTGGGGCTTTTCATCCCTCACTAATAAGTGTTAAATTCTCAACTTTCTCATATGTTTTTCATGGAACAAAAACATGGCATTTTGTTCCATGTTTTCATGGAACAAAATGCTACCTTTAAAGTTTCATGGAACTTTAAAACAAAAATGTAAAGTTTCAGTCTCCTGGTGAAGTGATAGTGATAATGGATGCCACCGTCTGTGGATCGATACTTAACTTTATTCAGCGGTGAAGAGTATCAGCTAACAAAAAGAAAGCACAGCTAAGAGCAACGTGGAGCTTCTGTAGAGAAGTCTTTTTGGATGTGCTAAGAATAAAGCCAATGTGAATACCATGCAGGCTTATTCAATAAATTATGATATTCATCCTGATCAGGCTTGTCAGAATAATAGTACCTTCCAAAAATAACCTTTTATATATTTCGTAGTAAACATACTATGAAATATAAATATGTTAAAACGGAAGTAATCTAATTAATCTATATCATGTCTTTCATTTGGTGATGAAGTTGCTGACAAAGGAACTTTTTCAGTCATTTTCTAATTCACAGAATAAGTCTGAATATTTGCTCAATGCTTCCCTACAGTTGAAGTCACACAATCCAGTAATATTTTTCATGAAGAATTATCACATAGTTGCCTTTTAATGTCTGATTTTATCAAGTGCTAAACACATAAACATGAGATTCAGTAACAATCAAAATGTTATTAAACATTTCAAGAACAGAATCAGTAACTTCTGTGTAACCAAATGAATCCTTGTCAGTGCAAACTTTCTATTTTTCAGTAATGTGATTCTGACTCCAAGCTGTCCCTCAACTGATTGGCAAAACCTGCTGAATTTCACATAGCAGATGAGATGTGATGTGTGTTTAATGTAGCAAATATTAAAGACGCAAAACCTTTTTTTGGTGAACAGATAGAACATAGATAGTGACCATCTATGTCACTGGATTATATCAAATGATGTGGCTAAAAGCTGAGATGCTGATGTTTGGATATGTATAAATCTCTTTGCAATAAATCTATGCATAGTTATTTTATGAGTTCATAATTATAATTTTCAGTCATTTTCAATTTACTGCTTCTGGCTTCTTATAGTGCAGAATTATGACCCATCTCACATCAATGATGTAAACGTTTGATAAAATACAACATGGCCGTTCAGACTGCAGACGCTCTGAAAACAATCAGATACACATATAAAAGTGGGATAGATCAGATTTTTGGGGGGGTGAAACAATCAGAATTGGGTCGTTCAGACGGCAGTGAAAATAAAGTATATGGGTCACAACTGGGCAAAAAAAAATCAGACTTGTGTTGCATTGAACCCGAGCGCAGCCTCAGTGTTGGCTTATCCCAGTAAATAAACTGAAGTTTGTGGTTGTCACATGACAAGATGCTGCAAAGCTTTGAGGGGAATGAATGCATCTGAAGCACAGAGCTTAACGTCACTGATGATCAGACCAGTGAGTCTCGGCTGAAATCATTTTAAACTAGTAAATAAGTTTCAAATAAATCAAATCATTTTATGTTTATTGCATTAGCAAACAAAACTTAAAACTTGGGATCCATCCAGGCAGCCCCCCCACCCCCCCAACCCCCACCTTTTATTTTTCTGAGTGCTCCTCGTACTCAAAGATTTAATTATACTGAAGTGGCTTCTAACGCAAACCGTCCCGACCCCCACTGCCCCCCAGGCAGCGCTGAAGCGTGACTCGTGACCTGACCTTTGCACGGCCCTCGGCTGACCTCCAGCTGGGGGTCACGGCACTTGGCTCGGAGGAACTCGCAGCGAGATGTGAAGGTCCGGCCGTCAGAGGCACACAGGGGCTTCCGAGGCGCTCCAGTGCATTCCATGTTGCACTCCTTATCCTGATCCACCCGCAGGAACTGCAAAAGGAAGCAAAACATTGGACAAGCAGGTTACTTCTGGGAGGCAATAATCTCTGAATCATTACAGTTTGCAACAAAAACTAAGAATTTTATGGGATTCCGTTAGGAGACGATATCTTGTTCAAATATGTTATTACACTTACAAATAACTTTTCGGCAAGAAATAGGTGTGCTTTCTTTAATCTGAATGAAAAAGTTGTAGTTCCACTGGCAGATTATTTCACTAATAGGATATTAGTGAAATAATATAGATCCACTTTCCCATCTGAAAGTGGATCTAAAACTTTTTCATCAACATTAAGGAATTATTGACTTAAAACAGTCTCCTGTTTCTTGCTAAAAAGTTACTTGCGTTAGCTTCGTCCTGTGCTAGTGTTGTTAGATATTTGCAACCTAAAACTAAACAAAAATTAATGAGATTTTGTGTTTGTGCAGTATGCAGTGAATGATTTTCACATTTTGTATTTATTCAGTTAGCTAACGTAAGCCATTGATGATATTCTAATTTATTGTGATGCACCTGCAGCTGCTTTCAGGACAGAAGTCCTTGGAGGACGTCATGCAAACTGTCCATCAGTCTTGTGAGAGGAAAACAAAGCATAGCATTTGCTTCTTAAGACACAAAGAAGCAGAAACGAATCAGTGCAAAGTAAAGTCAACAAATGTGGCTGAGGTTTATTTTTCTTCGTGGTCCTGCAGAAGACTTGACAGACACATCCGCTTGTCTTTGTCTGTGCAAACACCTGCACAGGTATTCACCTGGCCTCACTGCTAAAGACGTCCTGCTCAGCCATGAAAAGAGAAACAAGGACAGAACGCGTCAGATCACCTGAGTCAATGCCACCATTGTGTCTGCAACAGCAGCAGCAGCAGCCTGAAACCCCCAGAGATGGGGTGTGTGTGTGTGTGTGTGTGTGTGGCAACAAACTGTGACTGCTCAATAAATAAAAGACTGAATACGGAACGCATCGCTCAGCTTTTCACCAAGTTTTTGTGCTTTTACTTTGGGAGGGATAATGAACTGGGTAAGGTGGAAAAATCCAAACTCCAACACAGGTGCAGTCACATTCAGAGATAAAGACGGCAACTTTCTGTTTCCTCCTGTTGAGACACTTCTCCTCTTTTGTGCCGAGAAATGCTCAAAATCCTCCTCCGTCACTTCCCAAATGCTTTGCCTGTCTTTTCCCTCACCAGTCTGAGGCGTGAACCAGACAAAGACTGGAAATCAGAATCAGAGAAGACATTGTTCCAGGAAGAGGGCGGTCCCAATCATCAGCAATAAAAAGAAAATTTGTAGCGTCTGACATTTTACAAATGAAGGGAGAGATGAGAACTGGTGGCAGCCCCCCCCCCCTCATGAAGACAGGTATGGCTGCAGGGCTGCATGCACCTGGGAGAGGGCAGGTAGGGGGGGTGGATTTGCCCCGGGCCTCAGTGGGGGTGCGGGGGGTCCCACAGCCCACTCTGTCAGCCCGGCTCATAAATCTTTGTGTGGGGAGATCAGAGTGGAAAACCCGTTCAGACACATCGGAGGAGAAGCCACGAGGGATTTGTGCTGAGACACATAAAAAAAGTCACATTTTATGAGGCGATGCATATCAGCTTTAAATATGTTTTACAAAGACAAAGCATCAGAGCGCTCTGATTTCACAGGTGTGCATTGATGTCTCTTTTAGATCCTGAACCTAAAGGAAGGAGCAGTTTGGTGTTTCTGGCTTGTAGAATCTATGATGAATGATGAGAGTTAAACTATGAAGCTAACAGGTTCCCACAAAGAAATCTAAACCATGACAAATCACAGGTCAGAGCGACTGAAACAAACTCAGCAGCTGATTCTGGTGTGGTCCAACTGGGACTTTGGACGATCCCAGCATCCAAACACGTCTCGTCATTTGAAGAACTGTCGCTGTGCTTTCTTGTTTAAATATGAATATGAAATACTGCACTGTTGTGTTCTTTCTAAGGCTGCATAAAGATTAGAATAACTGCATTGTTTCTTCTGCTAAGAATGTGGAAAAAGCCTTACATCTTTTAATGCATTAAAATAACTTCAAATAGTAGTCTTTAGTTTAAAAAAATTTAAAAAATTTAAAAAAGTGATCCGTTTCTCCTGCTAACGCTGGACTGGCACATTATTTTTGATTGCATTTACCCAGAATTCACTGCACTGTAGTCCGCTTCCTGCTTTTGGTGTATCTACAGTCACTTCAACCGAATCCAGACAGAACCCAGAGGTTTTCCAGCGGAGCAGACGTTGCTGTTTTGGTCTGACTGCGCATCCACATCTCAGCAAACAAACCAGAATTTCAAGGTAAACAGACTGGATTAAGGCGACTAAACAAGGCTAATGTCAAACCACCCTAAGTCTCCCAGCTGTTATTTGGTATAAAGTCTCATTTTCTGCCCCAATGGTTCTCCGTTTTCTACTTTTCACATCATTCCTCTCATCCTCCAGTCTCTCCATCTCTCTTAGTTCCTCTTCTTTCTATGGTGTCTTTTGCAAAGGCACTGGTAGTCACCCTGTGCGCGTGCGTGTGTGTGTGCGTGTGTGTTTGACCAAAAGGCTTGCGTTGGCCCTCCAGCTCTCAGCACAGCAGCAACAGGCCCCCCAGCAGCCAGCAGACTGACAACCCTAACTGAGTCTTTCAGCAGCTCAGCATCCTGCTAAATGGTCACTATGCAGCGCACAGCGGAGCGCAAAACGCCTGCAGGTTTACCATAAAGCTTCGAGATCACAGCCTGGGAAAACACAGCAAGGCATGAAATCAGCCAACCACGAAATCCGCCACCCAGATTTACCGTCAGATTTCCTGCTAACAGTCACCGTGATGGAGTGGGACAACACGAAGGACATGAGAATGAGTCAGAACAAGAAGAGCTGAGAAGCTCCTTCTGCTGCAGTGAGGTTTCTGACCAACATGTTTCCTTCCAACCAGTTCACCCCATTGCTGTGCACTGCAGCATGATGATGAATGGCCTCTGTTTCTGCACACTGCACAAGCTTCCACCCTGATTCATCCGAAAACTGCTCCATATTGGACACATATTGAGACTCAAATCTGCCCAAATCCTTTTCTTGTCTACTTCCAGACAGCTGCTTCTCATATTCTCTTTTTATTTTGCTCTTTCTTTTCAGTTTTTCTTTCTTTGTGTGATCTCACTTGGAAGATGCTGTTTGCATTTGCTCAAGGAACAGAAGAGTCTGGCCAGGGGACAACAGATGGCTAAAAGACAGCGAGACGTGCAAAGTGCAAGAGAATTTTCTTTCCTTCCCAAATCAGCCGGCATACAAATCAAATCCTATTACCTCCCCCCGGTTCTGTGGTATTGTGGGGCTGAATGGCGTACAGCAGAGGCAAGCCTCCAGCAGAGAGCCCTTTGTGAGCCAATGGGGGCCCCGTGGACTGGGAGCTTCCAGCCCCTGAAGAAGCCCCTCACACTCCGGCCCTGCAGGGCCAGCAGGAGCCTTGGCCCAGAGCTGCAGCTAATGTGCTAAATGGCCTTAGCAGGGGTTTCCCACATTGATGCAAGGAAGGGGAATCATTAGTTTCCAGCGTGGTGGAAAGGGAAGAAAGTGTCAGCCTCTAAGCAGCCTTTTATAACGACCAGAAAAAGATGTTTGAAGAAAGAAGAGTTATTGTGGGCAGACGTTGATGGAGGAACGAGGACAAAGAGAACGTCTCTTTGCACAGGTGGGAGGCGTTCTGGAGGCACAATGGCCGCTGAACCCATACGGAGCTTTGAAACAGACGTTCTTCACATGTTACACTAGTTGTAAAGTTGGCAGAAAAACAACAGATAGTTTAGTTTTTTTTCCAAGTTTTTAAAGAGTTTGAGAGATTTAAATGGTTTTTGATTGGGATTTTAAACTAGGTTGTGTGTTAGGGTTTTTTCCCTTTTATCTGGTTTTTATTCTTATTTCATACATGTGCACTGAGAAGCATTTTGAATCTCGTTGTGCTGTAAAAGTTTTATGACTTTGAAAATGTGTACAATTTTTGTCTTCTACTAAATAAATTAAATAAATCAAGTGTGGATTCAGAACCTTTCATCTGACGCACCTAAATAAAACTTTGATTCAACCAACTGTTTTTAAAATAAGTTTTTCTCCTGACATGACAGAGGCCCATAGCAACTTTGGAGGAGCTGCAGAGATTCACGTTTGTCTTAAGAGCAACTTTTAGGTGGCAACACCACCAACAAGACATTCATGGAAAAGTGACAAAAGGTTAATCATTTTTAAAGAGCATCTGAAGTGTGCTAGAAAACTCACATCAGTCTGAACAGCACAGCCGGCTGCAAGGTAGTGGCTGCATTATACTGTGGGGAAGTTGATGGATGGAGTTCAGGAAAGGACAATCCCACTACGGTCATATTCAGTAAATTAGAATATATGTCCAGGTGAGTTCTGTTGGTCAGATTAAAAGTAAAATTGGAAACTTAAATGTTGTGTTTTCATTAGTTGTTTAATAATCCTGATTAAGAGGAAAAATAATCTAAATGAGATGTTTCAGTTAGTGATGGAGTTACTGAAATTAATGAACTTTTCAATAATATTGATATTTATAGAATTTATCTGTAGAAAACTGGTTACAGGCAGTAAACGACCTGAGACAGAGGTGGAACAGTTTAGATCAAAGCATTTCATCTGTTAAAAAATGGCCTAGTCGAAGCCCAGACCAACATCCAATTGGGAGTATCTGGCAATAAGGCTTGACAACTCACATTCTGTGAAAGTGTGAGGTTTATTGTGAGGATAAACTGGCAAAAGAGTCTCTAGAAAAACCTAAAACTTTTTAGCTTTAAACGTTCAGAAACATGGCTTTGCTAAATACTGAATCAAGGAGGCTGAATAGGAACATTTTTCAAATTAATTGGTAAAACCTGAGAACCATGTATCATGTTGATGTAGTTTGTCACATAAATCCCCCCAAAATACAGTAAAGGATGTGGTTGTGACATGACAAAATGTGGAAAAGTTTCTGAGGTATGAATAATGTTCCAAGTCACAACATATCACACTGAAATTTTCTTTTCTTTCTTTCTCTTTTTCTTTTTTTTCTTTCCTGTGTGCATCCATCGTTTCACACATCCTTGTAAACTCCCTTGTAAAATCTGTCACACGAATAATTCTGGAAAATATCCCACAAAATTAGCAAACTACTCAGCCATTAACATGAAACCAGGACTGAAGCAGTGAGTCAGAAGTCAGTCTGCTGCTGCACACAGATATCAGTCCAACATGCAAATCAACAGGGATGCTTCTCATTCTTGCAGTTCTCCCATCAGGCTGTTGGATGTGATGTGATGTGAAAACACACCACAAGCACATCTGTTCCTGGGCAACCGCTTTATGACCTGAAAATCCTCTGATTCCATTTCTGAAGCAGGAATCACGACATCCACTCACTGGAGCGGATTTAGTGTGAGTGGATGTGTAAATTTTGGAGGAACGTTGGCTTGGCGAAACAATTCCTCCCACATTCCACCGCTGCAGCGTGCTGCTGCAGAGACAGGATTTCAACCTTTTCACTCACAGGTTAATAACTCTTGGACATCTTAACGCAAACCGTAAATAATGTTCCTGGGGAGGCGGCTGCCACATCAGCCGGCCCGGCGGTGAGGGGGGATGACCGAGCACATTCCTCTCCCTGCTAATCCTTCTTTGGCACTGTACCTGAACCTGATCAGGCCAATGAAATCCCACCTCCTCTCAAAATGCAGTTTTTTTTAGCAGTTGATGGAAAAACTGAACAGTGGCTGTAAACAATGCCATGTGCACCGGCTGTTCAGGCCTGTCGATCCGTGCTTCTGCTGCACATGTGCACACCAAAAGCAACAAACCATCCTGAGTGTGGAAGTTTTTTTTGGTCAATTTTCAAGGCAAGTGTTTCCTATTTTTCTTTCCATCAAGTTGTTCTATTTAACAGGACTGTAACTCTTGATCTCTGTTAGTTTGACAAGCAGTGGTGGTTCTAACAGGAACGGTGCCCCAGACAAGCCCACCTTTAAGCCCCCCTAACCAATTAAAATGCATTCAATTATCAGTAATAATAATCACTCCAGGTAACCCAGCATTCAGCAACAAGCAGGAGAAACTTACTCCACTGGATAAGCGCTATAGCAAACCTGCTCTGGGCACAGCTGGCAAATGTGTTATTTTCTAGCCCCTGGCTTTTCTGCTGCCTTGGACAACAGCCCACAAGGCCCAAATTAAAAATCACCACTGCTGACAAGACCTTTTGAGAATAGTTTTTATTCTTCATTGGCTTCATAGAATCTTCAATAAAATGAATGTCAGAAGCAGTTTTTGCTGATGGGGAAATCATCATTGTTTGCATCCTAACCAAGTTTGTTTGTGTTTAGTGTAGGCAAAGTAAGAAACTAATATTCCAGCTGGAATTTGAATAACATCTTCAATTCAGCTAAATTAAAGGGCTTTTTCTTGGGTGGAATCTGGACTAAATGTGAACAACTCTTGTTCAAAATTTCAAATAACTGAACTAGTCAAATGTACTGAGGAATAGTCTTAACTGTGTAGAGATTATTTAAAACAACATTTGAGAAAAATCAAGATAAAATTAGCTTGGGATCTTTATTTTCCCCCAGCATTTTGCAGCGTTTTGCAGAATTTTGCAGCATTTTGCAGCGTTTTGTTGATGGAGTGTGTTTGGTTCTGCAGGGGGAACCAAAATGTCCAGAAGCAGGTGCTCATCCTATTCATAACCTGCCACTGCTGATTGCTATGCAAGATGAAAGACTGCCATTGTTTGGTTTTAAACATGCACCAAACATAAAATTATGGTGCATTTCTGAACAACTATTATGTCTTACAGTTCTTTTTAACATAATTCAACTTTACAGCATGTTGAGGATATCAAGAGGAAACCAGAACAACCATTTACCAAAGATAGGTTTTTGCTTTTTTGGGTGTTTGCTGAAGAAGGCAATCTGAGCCACTTTTATTAATTTGGTAGTTAATCCGTTTTGTTTTTCAAACACATTGTTATTCTGTAACTGAATTTTCACTGACCCACGTGAAAAGATGTGCCATGTGTTTGCAAAATGTTTTAATGGTTAGAGTTTGATTTCTGGTAGAACATCATGCATATTATGACATGGAGCAATTAAAATAAATTAGAAATAGTTTAAAGTTTATTTGTTTCAATGTTTCAGTTCAAAACATATAATTTATATATTGTACAGATTCATTACACTCATTGTGACATGTATTAAGTTTTACTATTAAAACCTCAAACTTCTGTTTATCAGAAAATGTGATTACATAAGATTAGTAAAGGGAGGATTTATATAAAAGTATTAAATTATTTCCATGCCTACATATTCATATGGAGGACTGCAGACTTTATAGTTGTTCAGTAGGCTGCCTCTCTGTGTCAGCCACAAAAGGTCAATGCTAAAGAAAGGTTGTTTAGAGAGTATCCAAATAATAAAAGGTTTAGTGGAGGGAAAACATGGTGGGAAAAGGTGCATAAGCGACACCATTTACTGCAGTCTTGCTGAAATTGTGAATTAAAAAGGTGCAGTTTTTAATTCACAATTAAAAGGGGCGTTGACTGCAGATGGAGAAGAAGCTTCAAAAACTTCCACGCAATAAGCAAGACATCCGTGACAGTGATGGTTTAGAATACCAGGTCATCTGCTGCTGTCGGTCCACTGGGTTTTATGGAGTCCAGAGTCGCAGTCATCTCTCCGGACATTTTAGAGCACTTCATGTGAACAGTTACTGACAAGCTTTATGGAGAGGTTGAACCTGGTGCCGACAAAAGCACCAAAACCTGATTTAATGACAGAGCTAACTCTAAATACCTGCACAGAGGCAGTAACCCATGCACGATGTTGAGTGTCCAAGGACAGATTTTTCATAAACTGACATTGGTCTTATGTAATCATTTTATGATAAACCAGGTTTCAATAACCGTAAGTGAAACCCATCAAAATTTAAATACAAACCATTATTTTTGGTCCAAAATGAAATAAAGTGAATCATTGTGCGCCTGTTGCGTCTTCATACCGTGAGAGCCGAGAACTTCTGAGCGCGTCCTGCGCACATCAGGGAGAGGAGAGCCAGCAGCGGCCAGACGCGCATCCTGACGCAGCGCAACAAGAAAAACTCTCCACAATTACGCACGGTCCAAAATTCCCTGCGCTCCACTGCGCGGACTTTACTTCAGCACCAGAGAAATGAACGTGGAGAAAAGCGATGGAAAAAAGGCAAAAAGAGAAAAATCCACTCTGCCTCTAGCGGAAAAGACCTGCGGTGAACAGGCTGGTTGGTTTCGCTCTGTTTCCTGGTTTTCGTCTGCCAAAGCGCTTCTGTAGAAACTCTCCTTATTTCTGGCAGAGTAATAACCCCCCGCAGCCCTGACCTTTCCCCTCCCTCAGCCTCTCTCTATTCCTCCCTCTCCCTCTCTCTCTCTCTACCTCTCTCCCTCTTTCTCTCCTCTTTCAGATCCAGCTTCCACACCCCTTTCCCTCCTGATTCCTTATCGGGATGCAGGCAGCTGTGCAGCCGGTGGGCAGAAGGCAGGCAGGCAGGTAAGAGGTACTAGGTGTAGGTTAGGGACTCTGTCTGCTGTTGGTAGGCGAGCCAAACACGTCAGGTATTCTTGTCTTTCGTCCAACTCACTCAAAACCGCATTTTTTCCTCTATTATGATGATTTTCACTCAATAGATAAAAAAGAAGAGAAGTCAGAAAGGAAAAAGTCAGATTTTGGGACACACTCTATCTGGACTGGATTGTTTATGGATGATTTCTGAGTTTGAATGAATATCCTCAAGGGAAATCTGCGCACAGTTAGAAAAATTCCCAAAATGCCCAAAAATCTCCCATTTAGAGCCTAAAGACAAACCAAAGAAAATCTGAATCTGATCGCCAACCCCAAACTAACTCCAGATCCAAAGTACCATCATGTGGAAGTCCAGGCACTTCACTTCCAGTTGAAGCTATAATGAACTGAATGTTAATCTGAACAACTGAACGGTCCTCCACCATCCGAGCATCCTATTAGGACCTGCTGCTGTGACGCCACCTAACGGTGTTTTGGAGTAATAGCTGACTGGCAGATCGCGCTCAGTTTAGCCTTCAGTATAATATTTTATATTACGCATTATTTTAAAGACAAAATTAGTCAACTTTTTCAATTAACTTTGAGTGTTAAAACAGATGCAGAATTTTGCTGAAATGTTTCTTCTCAAGCTTTTTTACATTCTGTTACAGCAAACTTGTTTGGATTTTATGTGATGAAGCAAGCAAAGTAGAGCATAATTGTGAAGTGGAAGGAAAATGATACGTGTTTTCTTTTTTTCACAAATAAAAATCCAAAACTGTAAATCAAGCCCCATTTTTACTCTTTTGTATTCCTTCAACATGTAACATGGACAAATTGTGATGATATATTTTATATGCTATAATTTATGTATTTAAGGAACTATTAAAATAACCAAGTAATAAGTAATTAACTAGATGGTGTATTCTTTACAGGGTTAATTCCCTTAGTTCTCCTCCCCTAATTTTTTTCATATGCAAAACTAAATTAAATAGAACTAAATCGTGTTCCAAACATCCTTCATCCCACAGCTATAAGTTGTCTGAAAAGAAGCTTAAAATTAGCTGTAAAGGAACTTTCCGATTTCAAAAAGTTCAACTTCACATTTGTCTGCCCAGAGACTCAAGTTCCCACAATGCTCCACAGCTGTTTCTGGATTACGTCACTGTATGTTCTTTCCGCTTCCTCCCGTCTCCAGCGCTAGCTGCGTGGTTTAGCGGCGTTAGCTTGTGGGGTCACGCTGCTGGCCGGTTATTCTATTAGTCTGCGGTTTTGGATTGATTCCCACCAGAATGTCGTACCACGAAGAAGAGGAAGTAAGTATTTATGATCGGTTCGACATACTTCAAAACTGATTTTGAAATATTTGTGACACACGGGCTAGCCACTTAGCACCTAGCAGCAGTTCCAGCCGGTGTAACTGTATGGTAGCTAGCTAGCATCAGAGGCAATATTGTTCATTGTAACGGAATAAACCACATCTGTTAGCCAAATAACTAACTTTAAGAAGTTTAAGATAGATGTGCAGTACAGTAAACTGTTTACTGTACCTGTCTTACTGCATGGCAAATATTCCAGCATCACTTAAAATACTCAAATAACATTTTTTTCTCCACAGTACGATCCTTATGCCTACTCAAATGACTACGATCTGCACACAGGTAAATGTACGGGTAATTGTTTGAACTGTTTGTTTTTAATCGGGGTAAATTGATATGAACCAAAATACATTAGAACGTTTAGGAAATTGTGAAATCATCTGGATCAATGAATTCAAAAGGGAAACTCTCTGTTTAGATTCATAACAACCAAAATAATGAAATATGGTTGCTTGAAATTAATCTACAATTTCCACTTTTTATGGGAAATTACTGAACAAAGTAAACTTTTCTATAGTAATCTAATTTAATTGGATTGATCTGCAGTTGTACACCGGAAGCCTTTCTAAACCAAGTTCTTCTATTCGCAGGTGATCCTAAAGCAGATCTGGCGTATGAGCGGCAGTACGAGCAGCAGACCTACCACGTCATTCCAGAGGTCATCAAGAACTTCCTGCAGTATTTCCACAAAACCATCTCTGACTTGATCGACCAGAAGGTTTATGAGCTGCAGTCCAACCGCGTGTCCAGCGAGAGCATTGAGCAGAAGATCTACGAGATTCAGGACGTCTACGAGAACAGGTGAGCCTAACATTTCAAAGAGAGAGCTGAGGTGTGTGTGTGTTGGTATGAAATATGTTTAATCTTGATTTTGTTTCACTTCTAATCAGCTGGAACAAGTTGACTGACCGTTTCTTCAAGACCTCCCCCTGGCCTGAAGCGGAAGGCATTGCCTCACTTGTTGGCAATGGTGAGAGGATCAACCAATCAGATTCCAGTTCAAACCAGATGTTTACAGGCACCTTTTTTCTCTCACTGACTGAAGCTTAATCAGATCAAACTTCTTTGGTTTCAGATCAGTTAGAATTGCCAAAATTATTTCCATTTACTAAAATAATAAGGTATTTTAGTATAATGACAAATCAAATCTGTCAGAAATTTATTTATTAATCTTTTGAAAATCAGAAGTTCATTTTGTGAGTGTTTTTCTTGTTTTGACACGATGGGGAAGTCAAAAGAATTCAGCCAAGGTATCAGGATGGTGTCTTCTCTTACTGTGTATGTAAACATCGAGTTTCAACTGCATGATTTAAGTGTTTTATTCATGAAATACATCCAGATGAGTTCTTCTTGGAGTTCTTCAGAGTGAAAAAATGTTTAAATGGATAAAATAATTAGAAATCCCTGTGGTACTGTTTAGACTTCTCCTCTAAGGGCGTTACTTCCTGCTCCTGTAAAGCTGACTTTGGTGTTTGTCATTTGCACAGATGCTGTGTTCCTCATCCTCTATAAGGAGCTCTATTACAGACACATCTACGCAAAAGTCAGCGTGAGTAACAGCGTGACGTTAACGTCTGCACAGGTCCTGGAGCTGCAAACATTCTGTCACAACCGTCGTCTCTCTGTGTGATTAGGGTGGACCCACTTTGGAGCAGAGGTTCGAGTCGTACTACAACTACTGCAACCTCTTCAACTACATCCTCAGTGAGTGCAACCATCCTGGTGCCATAGCTTTACCTGTAGATGCTTCAGTTATATGACAGCATGTGGCTGTGAACAGATGCAGACGGCCCCGCCCCTCTGGAGCTGCCAAACCAGTGGCTGTGGGACATCATTGATGAGTTCATCTACCAGGTGGGCATCATATTACCAACTGTAATCCTGGAATAAAGTGATAGAATTACATAGTTTGTGTTTCATTTAGGGATGCATTGATCCACTTGATTTGTTACTTTTTTATAAAAAAATAACAAACCTTCTTTCAAATGGTTCAGAAAGTGTAATTAAGAATTTTAAATATATTGTCAGATAAATAATAAAGCACGATGTTGCTCAGAGCATAAAGCGTAGAACTAGACAGAATAGATGTCGTGATATTAATCAGGACTGTATTGGATTATTAATATTGGTTTGGTTCATGTCCAGTTTTATGGAAACAGGAACTAAGAGGCTGAACTTGCTCCGTTCCCTCCACAGTTCCAGTCCTTCAGTCAGTACCGCTGCAAAACAGCCAAGAAGTCCGAGGAGGAAATCGAGTTTCTGAGGAACAACCCGAAGATCTGGAACGTCCACAGCGTCCTCAACGTCCTCCACTCCCTGGTGGACAAGAGCAACATCAACCGGCAGCTGGAGGTCTACACCAGCGGAGGTGAGCTCATGTTCTGGTGTTACGTTTAAAGTAAAGCTAACATAGATGAGTGACGGCTGCCACCCATTGGTCGGCTGCAGGAGACCCAGAGAGCGTTGCTGGGGAATATGGCCGCCACTCCCTGTACAAGATGCTGGGCTACTTCAGCCTGGTGGGTCTGCTGCGGCTGCACTCCCTGCTGGGCGATTACTACCAGGCCATCAAGGTCCTGGAGAACATCGAGCTCAACAAGAAGGTGAGAGAGGCTCCCTGATGGAGAGATCTG
This sequence comes from Phalloptychus januarius, assembly GCA_902982915.1. Classification (NCBI taxonomy): domain Eukaryota; kingdom Metazoa; phylum Chordata; class Actinopteri; order Cyprinodontiformes; family Poeciliidae; genus Phalloptychus; species Phalloptychus januarius. The sequence continues at coordinate 1,579,834 of CADWAE010000242.1, read as the reverse complement.
TTGGTGTTCAGTGGCTTGATCCCGCTGTCTGTCCGGCAGAGCATGTACTCCCGCGTGCCGGAGTGCCAGATCACCACCTACTACTACGTAGGATTTGCCTACCTGATGATGCGGCGCTACCAGGACGCCATCCGAGTGTTCGCCAACATCCTGCTCTACATCCAGAGGACGAGGAACATGTTCCAGAGGTCAACCTACAAATACGAGATGGTCAGTACAGCCAAGGTGGTTTAATGTCACTGCTGTAACGTGATGGGATTGAAACTTTTCAGCTTCTGGGATGTTTTTAGATCAATAAGCAAAACGAGCAGATGCACGGCCTGCTGGCCATCGCCCTCACCATGTACCCCATGCGCATCGACGAGAGCATCCACACCCAGCTGAGGGAGAAGTACGGAGACAAGATGCTGCGCATGCAGAAAGGGTGAGAGACGATGTGGGCTCACAAATATTTACCCTGGGAGACAAAACTGACAAATTCAAAGCACCAGCAGGCCACAAAATTCATTAAACTGAAAATACAGTTGTGCAGTTTAGCAAATTCAGGCAAAATCAATGCATAGCAAAGAGTTTATTGCAGATTTTCCTCAAAAATCTTCAAAAACTTTGGGTTTAAGTGACTAACTCCCACCTGCAGGTGGCAGTATTTCTGGCTTCGATTGTTGCTGTCTCTGCCGTGATGTCAAGATAAAATCCATGACTGACTTTATAGTCATGGATTTGGCCAGTAACAAATATTGAGCTATTTTAGCTCTTTAAAGAATAAAAATGTTTGTGTCCAATCTGTCTGCTTTTTTCTTCTACATGTAGATTTTGAAGGAGATTTAATGAGGAAAATATTGCAAAAATGGTGAAATCTCAGAGCCTGAATGGTGACTAGCTGCTAATTGTTGCTGCTACTTGTAGAAGTCAGTTCTGTAATTTTCACATAAAAGTGGCTCAGACTCCTCTCCTTCTGATTATTATTGCTAATGCATTACTTCCTGTAAGTTCTTCATGGTTCTGTCCTCATTTCAGAGACCTGCAGGTGTTTGAGGAGCTGTTCAGCTTTGCCTGTCCTAAGTTCCTGTCGCCTGTGGTGCCGAACTACGACAACGTTCACCCCAACTACCACAAGGAGCCGTTCCAGCAGCAGCTCAAGGTGTTCGCTGAGGAGGTGCAGCAGCAGGCTCAGCTCTCCACCATTCGGAGGTGATGGACGTTTACCGTCTCTGCTCCAGATTGCACAACGGCTGTTTAACTCTCTGGTCACCATGCCGACAGCTTCCTGAAGCTGTACACCACCATGCCCGTGGCCAAGCTGGCAGGCTTCCTGGACATGTCGGAGCAGGAGTTCCGCATCCAGCTGCTCGTCTTCAAGCACAAGATGAAGAACCTGGTGTGGACCAGCGGCATCTCGGCGCTGGACGGAGAGTTCCAGTCTGCATCCGAGGTCGACTTTTACATCGACAAGGTAAAAGTTCTGCTTCCTATTTCTGTTTACAGAGCTGTGAAAAAGTCTTCCCCACCTGAAAAAATAAATCTTTCTGGTGAATCTGTTTGTCATGATAGAATAAAAAACACTAAATACGTTACCGGGGTCTTCACACCCTGGCAGATTCCTTCTGTTTGCTCAGGGCTTTTAACTCATTAAACAAAAAGGTGAACATGATGAAATAAAGAAGCTCAGAAGAAAGTTAGTTGAAGCGGAAAGTAGAAATACTTATATTTACTGTTAGGCTAAAAGTTAAGAAAAAAAACGTTGTAATAAACTTGTAGAATGTTTTAACTCATGTTTTCTGTTCATCTAAATGGTGTCTACCTTCATGAACTTTCTATCCTGGAGGGAAAACATGATACCAGACTTGACCTTTAATCAGGGGCCGCACAAAATTATCTCAGGGGCCAGATCTGGCCCCGGGGCTACGCTTTGGAACCCTTTTACTTGAATTGAATTAATTTGAAGTGAAACCCAGAATTTGGCTCTGCCACTCAAAACGTTTGCTTTTCTACTGTTTTCTTCTTTTCAAATGTTTCTTTTCGAGTTTTTTCAGCCATTAGAGGTTTTATTCATATGAAGCAGGTTCAGTAATAATCAGGTCTGAGTTCTGCTGGAGAAATTAAGCTCAACTTCCTAAAAATGGGGTTTCATTATTAAAAAAGTCAATTTTCACCAAAGTAGGTAATTACCGTTACCTGATGACCAGGTTAGTTTGAAGTTGTTTCCTTTAATTAAATTAAATCCTCAATCGTAAACTGATTTTATATAATTACTCAGGTCGACTTTATTGGCCTGAAACATTAAGTTGACAAAGAAAAGCAGAAACAGCAGAGATGTGAGTGTAAGGAGGAAAATATTCAATTGAAAGATGTTGAAAAATCCCAGCAATTTAATTTAAACAGAAACGTACGCCTTTTTTATATATATGTATATGCATGCAATTTAATTGTAAATGAAAAATGTTTCTTTGTTTAACAGGACATGATCCACATCGCCGACACAAAAGTTGCTCGTCGGTACGGAGACTTTTTCATCAGACAGATCCACAAGTTTGAGGAAGTAAGTAGATTCACAAAGTTTAAAACAGCTGAATCTATAAAACTGGACTAGAGCGTTTTCTAAGTATTTAAAAAAAACTAATTCCCTGTTTCATTTATTTCTCCTTTTGTTCCTACAGTTAAACAGGACGTTGAAGAAAACAACCATCACTGGCACCACCACGGCGACAGGAACCGCCACCAGCCGATGAGACCGAGCAGCAAGGAGCCAAATCCTCTTTGGCGTAACTTAGTTTCCTGATGAAAAACTTTTCTATGTTACCTGGAAACAATAAAATTATGGAGTTATCCAAAACAATCTGATAACTTTTTATGTCTCTGGAGTTCATTTATAATTTTGGGCCACCAGGTGGCAGTACTTCCAAACTGTTGCACATCCATCCATCCATTGTCTAACACTCTTGTCCCTTAGTGGGGTGAGGAAGTGCTGCTGCTCTCCAGCTAACATTCTGGGCGAGAGGCGGGCTCACCTGGACAGGTCGCCAGTCTGTCGCAGGGCAACACGGAAACACACCCAGAATCATGACTGTCATGACAGTCATGTTTTTGGACTGTGGGAGGAAGCCGGAGTACCTGGAGAGAACCCACCATGCACAAGGAGAACATGCAAACTCCATGCAGAAAGACCGGGGCCGGGAATCGAACCCAGAACCTTGTTGCTGCAAGGCAACAGCTCTACCAGCTGCACCACTGTGCAGCCCGCTGTTGCACCTACTTGTGTTTATTAAAAAAGGTATTTAATATAATTTTACAAGTATTTTCCTCTGGACAAATTTTGCTTTGGAGGATTCTATCAAAATTATTTATAGGTTTAATGTTTTATCCAATTTAAAAAGGCAAATATAATACTGTGTGTATCAAACGTTGCTTTATGACTCCAGGTATTAAGTGCTTTGCTCAGGTTTCGTCCTGGTGGTGCATCAGGCGTCACATTACTGCAGACACTCGGATCAGAGACCATTTGCATATTTTAATTAGCACAGATCATCCCACAACATTTCCCAACACAGATCTCATGGCTGGTGACAACAATAATAAAAAAGAAACAAACTTACAAAACAGGAATATAAAAAGTATTTTTTCCATTACACACCACTCAACAGAAACATCTGATATACAAGGGAAACAAATGGACATGTCACCATAGCACTATATACTCATACGCCAAACATCCAACATGATTTCCTTAACGGTTTTGGTAAGACAACATTTTTCTTCAAAAATATCCTTTGATTCACTCTTTTTTTTTAAAATACAAAATAAAAATAAAGCAAAATTTCTCACTTTGAGCTTGACATTGCGTCCCCACCTCTCCCCGCGTGGCAGTGTAAAATCACTGGGCACATTGCCATCTTAACGTCTATAAAAAATGTATTTGCTTTTATAAATATTTTCTTTTCTTTTTGATAAAACCTTTTTTTTCTCTTCCTCATCCTTTCTAAGGAACTGTCCACCATGTATTTGGAAAGTCTTTTGTTTCTGTGCTGTTTCAGGTTTGTCGCTTCTTCACCCTCATTCTTCTGTGATTTGTGTAAAATCACTAAAACAATCAACATTCCTGTTATTTCCAGGCTATTGAAACATCTATTGCTGTTGCCGCCCGTGCTACGGTACACTGACTGCCATCATGTTGCCAAAGAAATTCTCTAAAAATCTGCCTGATTATTTAATGTTTTCAGTTTCCCTTTAGAGGCCATCTGCTGGTCTGAGTGTGTGTAGGTTGATGTATGTGTGTGTTTTTGTGCGAGTGTCTGCAGTCCAGGCATGAATTTCAAAAGGATTCGTGAGAATGAGGCACCTTTTAGATGAGTTTAAGGTCATGGTTGGAGCAAATGTTCCGTCTCGTTCACTCAGCATTTTAATGACTGCCAGAGAAACCTTTCGTCTTGCTGAAGACAGGAGTCCTGCAGGTGGATTAAAACTCTACAAACTGGTACTGTGACCATTTTCATCAATGAAAGCCCCAGTCAAACCAGCTCAGTGTGAGTGTCCTCTTGCAGGATGTTTCACTGAAGCACTGGCTGCAGAGCTTCCCTAGACTACAAACACTTCCCCTCCAGGAGGATGGAGGCACAAGGACACACACAAGCCCGGTTGCCCTCAGACCAGCGAGGCCTCGGCTAGTCATAACTCCGTGATCTCCAGGGGACTCTCTGACAGGGTGTCCCCGTCCTTGTGGCGGTGCATCGGGGTGGATTTAGCCGACTCCGTGCGAGCGTTTCTCTCTGAGTACAAGCCGCCATCTGCGTTCAGCGCCTCCAGAGAACGAGCCAGAGCCCGCTGGTCGTCCTCCGGCAGGCTGTTGAGATCTGAGGTCAGGAGGGTGCCTGTGCTGCCATGGACCACATGGATGCCTTCAGGCCCCTTCAGCTCCACGGGAAGCTTGTGCTTGAACCGCAGAGTGCCACGTCCGCCACCCAAGTCCAAATTCTCATCCTCATCATCATCCAGATCACTCTGGATTAGCTTTTAGAGACAGATAGAGAAAGAGAGTCAGTAAAGTACCGTGTGGTTAAGCACAGAAGGTTGCCAGGAATACATTTGTAAAATAAAGAAAGTACTCTTCTCTGATTGCCCTTTTCCAGTAGTGCCAGCTCAGCACAATTTGACTCTACAAGGGGTTTCCACTAATAACAACAACATGGTTCAGGCCGATTTTAGTACCTATTTCTCTGGAGTTGCAAGTGTCCAGAGTCGGGATGATGTCACAAGACTGTCTGGTTGTGTCCCAAAAGCTTCAATCACTTTCAGCAACAATAACTCAACAATCTCACTTTTTCCTTCCTCATGTTGTTATAATGAATTTTGGGCCCATCATCTTAAAGCCGTTGCTTCAGTTCAGAGGCTTGCAGACATTTCCGTCAGCCGGTTGTTGACCCACTTTGTGTCTAACTTGAACCCTGAGAACATAAGAGGCTTCATCTATAAATAATAATAAATATTAATTTGATCATCTCAATGGCTGCCCTGCCCACCACTCCTCTACCACCGTGTTTGATAGTTGGTCTGAGTCGTTTGTGGTTATGTCGTCTGTTTGGGTTTGTCCAAAAATGGTGCTAAGCATTGAAGCATGAAATATGTATAGTTCTTTGTTCTCGTCTTCCTAAAGAATACAGTTACACAAGACTTGTGGTTCACTCAGATGCAACTTTGCAAACCTAAATCATGCTGCAAGAGAGGACAGGGTTTTTCCCGACAACCCTCTCAAAGAAATCAAACCCGTTGATTCTTTTCTAACTGTGCTGGCTGGTTTTCTCAGTTGTTTTTTTGCAATTTCTTTGAGCATTGCTCAAATATCTGCTGAGATATCGACTCCTGGGAAAATCATCAGCTGTTCTAAATGTTGTTCACATTAGATTGTTTGAAAATGTATGCTTTGCTGATGCCTGCCATCTTGGGGTTGTGTTAATTATGTTTTAGAGAAGCAAACTGTCAAAACTGAATCTTGTATTTTCCATTTTGGCTTCATCTCTGTATCATTTATGACATTGTTGAATCAGCTTCTTTTCGTACTCTTATTTTTAACCAGATAAAGAGTATGTACTTTCTTTTTTTCATAAGTGTATACATAGAGATGTTTAGAAATGCAAAAGAAGGAATCATTTCAGCTGAATAAATCTGATAAGTGAAAATAAACAAGAGTGAAACATAGATTAAGAGATGGATCAGAAGATAAGCAGAGTTCCAACAGATCTGGTGCACAGATCTGGTGCAGAGAGTAAGTGAACCGTCTATCGAGTAGAAAAGGGCTGAAATGTCAGTATTTTGACAAGTCTTTTGTTGGAAGTCTTGTAATGATGTAAAAAGAGCCGATTCCAGACATGAAGCAGAAGTAGTGAAAACCATCAGGACATGAGAGAAGGAATCAAAAGAACAGCCAGATCACTCTGAGTGGCAGTGAAGAAGAGCTCAGCGGTTTCTCTTCCAGGCCCACCTCAGTAACTGATGACTTATCTCCTTCTCCTTGGCCGGTGGAAACGGTGACGAGCCGAGCTGCAAAGAGCTTTTTCAGCCTCAGGTAGTCATCCAGAACCACCTTCAGCAGAGAACCCTGACAGGACAGGATCAGACAAAACTCTGACACAATCCGGCCCATAAGCCTGAACTTCAACCCCTGAACCAACAGCCTGCAGTCAGGACATGAGTGCCTGTCTTTGACTCCGCCGCTCAGAGCTTGTTGACTGGAGTTATGATGAGTTCATACATCAATGTTTCTGCATGTTTGCCTCCCTTGATGTGTCTTACCTTGATGGGCCCTTCCCTCATGATCTGACCCAGCTTAGCGATGTTGTCGTACTCCTGAATGGCGGCTCTCAGGTAGCGATCGTCCTCTGGCCTCGCTTGAGGCTCGCGCCCAAAGGTGCCCTGAGAGGAAAAATCTGGATTACCAACTGTTATTGTACCAATTACTGTTCTAGAAAACACTGAAGTTATAGGTGGGAGAATCAGTCCATCCTGGAAAAAGAACAAGTCAAAGTAATCCATAAATCCCAGACTGTACATAAAGTGAATAAGCTGAGCAGTGAAGCCTCAGAGGAGGAGGTGAAGCCAGGTGAAGGTTGGTTACTGACGTGTGTGCGCGCCGGGCTGTTCCACAGGTCGGTGATCTCACTCAGGTTCTCCGGCAGGTCGTCTTCATGATCAGCCTGAGCAGCGAGCTCCAAGTTACGACAGAATGGGTCCATCCACACGGGATTCGCTCTGCAGGAACAAATGTGTAACTAACCTCCAAATCAACTTGTTGTTTGCTAATAAACTTTCTAAATAATTTACTTAGGGCTCTATATTTATATTATATTTATGTTTCAGTGTGAGCTTTTACATTTTTGTGTAAATTTGATTAATCCTGCAATACTTTGCCTAAAACTGACTCAATGCTGTCCTCTTTGGGTGGAAGAGTGGCTACTGCAGTTACATTTTTCTATTTATTTTCATGGGGTTTCGAAACTCGAAACCCCATGAAAGTCTCCAACAACATGAAGAAAAAGTCGCCAGTTGTTTTTTTTTCAACGAGAAAGTCGCAAGCAGGTCTGAAACGTCGATAAATGTAGCGACAAAGTAGTTAAATTGGTAACAGAACTTCTGTTAAAATAATATAAAAATCATAAAACTCTTTCAATAAAGAAAGTATGCCACTGAGGACATAGATCTCACCCCTCAAACGAGTACTTGTTAGTGTTTGGCATGTCCAGAATATCCATTAGACCTTGGTTTCCTGCATGGGTAAACAAAATAATAGGATAAGCTGTTATGCATCAGTTCCAAAGTAACGTTTGCCAACAGCGAACAGGGACTGTGTGTAAAGCTGCCCCCTCACCTGTTGATCCTGCAACAATAGCTTTAAGCTTCCTCTGGTGTCTGCAGGAGAAACATCAGGAGAAGATAAAGACGTTACTTTGCAGCTCAGACTGACGGATTAAAACATTTGCGCCTTGGCTGCTTTTAAATCACTCTGCATTGAAAACAAATCTGCTACGGTGGAAATATCTACAGGATTCTTACACTCTGCGATAATGCCAGTTCATTGTTACAAACAAAATCCCCGCCAAGCACAGCAACACGGCCAGGATAATGATCACCAGCTGTGAACGGGAAAGAAACAGAAAACCAGCAGTGAAGAACTTCCATAGTGTCTGAGCTCATGGCAGACATGCGGCTGTCTGCAGACCTGCAGGGTGGAGATGTCATCAGGCAGTTTGTCGCCGACGGCGGGCTGAACGTCCACCACGTTGTACGTCCGGAACAAACTCCTCAGCTGCTCCTTGTTCTCATCGATCATCTGGATGACTCTGGGAACACACAGTTCATACATACGTCTCACGACCAGAACCATCAGAACCTGAACGACCAGAACCTGAATGATCACAGAATGATCACTTAAAGCTGAAAAACAAACCTTTCCACATCCAGGATGGTGTTGGTCTGATTGTTGACGACGTGGATCAGCATGTCCGTTTGAGAGTAGCTCACTCTGCCCTTCTTGTCCACATGGAACTACAAATTATGACATATTAAAATATCATTCACAGTGGCCATTTCTCCCCACAATTTGCTTTACAACAAAAACTTCAGTGTATTTTTATTGGAATTTTATCTGATAAACCAACATTTTCCACCCCCAAAAAATCAAATTCAAAGACACTGTAATTGTGTTCAGAGTCATAAAGGACGGCGATGCTGTGGACAAGAAGGAGATCTGGAAACAGTCACTGCAAACCTGAAGAGGCCTCTGACTGTGTAACAGCATAATGACTGTCATAACATGCTAACAGCATAACATAATATGATGACGACATCAGCTGTTAGCAGCCCTGCTAATCCACCTCATTTGCTATTGCTACTTCTCTTTAAATGTCTGCCTGGACAGAGAGACGTTGAAGTAGAGGATTTATGATCCTCCTTCCTCTGCATCCAGGAAGCCTTTTTCAGCTTTGCTTGTATTAAATCTTATTTTACCCTTTTACTTTTGACAGCTTGAGACTATTTAGGAAAATTATTTCTCTCAAATGTTCCAACATTATGTAAAACAAATGTAAGTACACTTCACTATTTTTATTTTTTAAGCCTTCCGCCTGTAGATAAGTGGAGATTTGCTGCTTTCTGTTGGTCTGCCATAAAAACATCCCAACAAAATATAGATAAGTACATTTTAAGTCTGTTTGTCAGAAACAGAGTGAAATGAGGAAGTCAAACCTGAATGTCATCCAGGTTGACGATGGCTCCTGTGATATTGGACAGCAGGCTGATGAAATTGTCCTGGTTTTCTCGGACCCAGTCTGGTATCTCGTTAAAGACGATCTTGACCCGCTGGTCGTCTCGGAGGATGTAGATGTTCACATTGGTGGTGGCACTGTGGCCGGCGAAGTCACAAGCTAAGATCTCAAGCTGAAAGTAGCCCGGATCGTAAGCTGTGAAAAGGTCGTAAGTTCGGATCATTCCGTCCGTCAAACCTGCGACGACATGGAGAAGGAAGCGAGTCACTCTGTGGGAGTCAAAATCTCACTTTCTCCACACTTTCTGGATTAGTAGAGCTCTCCTGCTAATCCAGGACAGTCGCCGACAATTCAGTGTACAAAACAGGTGGAAAACACCAGGACTAGATTTGAACATAACTCCAAAGTTTTGTGTTTCTAAAGATAAAGTGAGTTAAAGTTCACTCCAGACCTGCCCCATCCTGTCCAGAGAATCTGTTCAGAAACTAATGTCTGCTGGCTAAACTGACTTCTCACCAATGGTGAAGATGTTGCCCACATCCTCGCTGCCGTTGCTCTGGGTCTGGAAGTAGCGGATTGTAACGATATGGTACTGGACCACGCTGTTGTTCCCGATGTCGTTATCTGTAGCCACCAACCTGATGAGATCTGAGCCAACTTTAGCATTTGCTGCAACGCCTTAAACAAAAACGCAAACCATAGATTAGTCTAGTTCTACACCAGATGATGATTCACCCGCCAGCAGCAGCATCTCATACCTGCTGTGTATTCTGTCTTAGCAAACCGAGGCGTCTGGTCATTTATGTCCTCGAGTTCGATCCGGACCTCCAGAAGGCTCGGGTCTAGAGCAGGGTCCAGCGCTTTGGCCTGTAGTGACCTCTGACCTTTGGGAGGGGTCCAGCTCCTGTTGCTGGAAGCTTTGATGATGAGGGAGTAGGCCGGGATCTCTTCCCGGTCCAGATCCTTCAGAACTTTCAGCTCTCCATCAAGACTCAGGCCAAAGTTTGCATCACTGTTTCCTCCTTCAGCAGGACATGAAACAGATTTCTGGTGAAGGCGGATCTTTGTAAATGTCTGCATTATTCTTTTGCTTTTGAAGTGCGAATGCTTTCATGTGCTCAGACAAAATGTTCAGGAAAACGTCTGCTAATCATTTAGGGGTTAAAATCGATAAATTAATATGTTCATCATAAAATGCAAAATGCTAACATTCAGTGCTGGGATGTACTTATTGTATTTAAATACATTTTCCATGCATCTGTGCTTTACTTAACTAGATTTCGTCAAAGGTACTTTGGACTTTTACTTCACTGTATTTCTATAATGTTGCATCATATGTTATAGCCATATCACTAGCCACATTTCGTTTTCCTTTTTGTTTATTAAAACTCACTTGAACTTGAACATTTAACTCTGCAGGTCATCCCTGAATTTCTGATGCACATAATCATAAATCAGAGTAAACTGTCACAAATCATAAAGCCAATAAAAACAAACATTCATGGCTTATCTGCAGCATTATCCTTTAAAACGAAGAACATATAAATACAGATGTCTTATATCATTGTGTTAGGTAATACATTCAAGAAGTATTTCTACTTTCAATACTTTAGGTATTTTTAAAAACAAGTTCTTTTACTAGAATATAGTTTTGTTTATTTGTACTCTTATTTAAGCACAGAGTTTGAATATTTCCTTCACCACTGAACCTCATAATACCTGCAATGAAATAGTAGACGATGGCGTTGGTGCCCTCATCGGCGTCCACAGCTCTGGTTATGTTTCCCACCACGGTACCAGAGGGAGAGTGTTCTGGTACCGTCAGCTTCTGGTAGGGCAAGCTGCCACGCTGTGGAGAAAACAAACCATTACAACATGCAAATATCCCTAAACCACACACATAGATTACAGCTCAACATTACCGGTGGCTTGAGGAAGACCGGTTCGTTATCGTCAATGTCCAACAGCGCCACCTGCAGAGGCTGGGTGGTCTCATAAGGCACTGGTTGGCCCATGTCGCGGGCCATGATGATAAGCTGAGGAGAGATTTGCACACAGTTACTGAGGGTGGCGCAGCGGCACCGTGTTGGATAAAGGAGTTGGGTGAGAAGGCGGACTCACGCTGAGCAGGGCTTGCTTCTCCCGGTCCAGTTTCACCGTAGTGGTGATGACTCCAGACATGGCGTCGATGCGGAAGTTTTCCCAGTCTCTGTTCCCAGCGCCAGTCTGCAGGAAGGCGTAGCGGACCTCTCCATTCACGCCCTGGTCTGAGTCGGTGGCATGGACCTCATACACAGGCAGGCCTGGAGGCTGCTCCTGCACAAAATTAATCCAAACTCAGGTTTAAAACAGTTTAAGATAGTTTAGCAAAACCATTCTTTCCCCCAGGACTTGCAAATTTTAGCCTTGGTCTTTAATTTACCATTTTTTGCAAAAAGAAGAAAAAAAAACTGCTATGACATCTTTTGCTAAAAGAAGTAATCTTAACCTTTTAAAAAATTACATCACCTGCTGTATTAAAGTATTGCATTACATAAAAGTCTCCAGGCTTGGTTTTCCTACTATTATCTGGAAGTTAATCAAATGAGACAAAAATTTGCTTTGTGAGACAAACAGATAAAAGTTCTGTCGGTTTAAGGACTTTTATTTTTTGTCTATTATGTTGTAATTTCTGCTCTTATATCTCAGATGTCATTTATGTTTTGATATGACAGTTACTGCAGATCTAAAATATCATTACACAGCATTTTAAATCATCTGCCATTCACTGACTTTGCTGCGGATCCTGTCTGAGTCGGGGAGAGTTGAGCAGCTGAAACTCTGATGAATAAGTTTTATTCAAAACAAAATGGTTGTTTGGATCAAATAGGAAAATAACTTCTTCACAGAATTTACCTAAAAAAAAGTAAAAATAAAAAATGTTCCCTCTTGAATTATCAATGAGTCATATGAAAACAGAGCAAACATGCTAAAACTAGCGTAGCATTAGGGGAGCAGATACCTCAGAGATGTGAATAATGGTTCCGTTGGCTGGCCTGACAAACACAGGTCTGTTGTCATTGACATCTATGACTGTGATGATCAGGTCTGCAGTGCCCCACAGGGGCGGACGCCCCTGGTCCGTAGCTACAACGGTGAAGTTGAAACGCTCAGAGGACTGGAGCAGGCGGCGCGATCGCACCAGTCCAGTGATTGGATCCAGGGAGAATGCATCTAAAAACCCAGAAAGACACGATACTGATGAACACGCTGCACCAAACATGGTTCCATAAAAACCATCGATAATATATCCACAAACTGCACGGACACTTGTAGGTCTAATTTGACATAATGTGAAAAAGTTGAAGTGGTTTGAATATTTTGGCAAAGCAGTCCAGAGAATGTTGTTTTGGTAAATTCTTACCTAAATGTGGCCCAAGTATGCTGTAGATTAAGGCAGCATTCTCTCCTTCGTCCAGGTCAACGGCGGAGATGGTGATCACAGACGTCCCGCTGGGCTCGTTCTCAAACACGCTGGTGTTAAACACTCGCTTTGTGAAGCGCGGCCGGTAGTCGTTTACATCCAGAACCGTCACCAGAACCTGAGTCACACATACGTTTTCACACAATAAACATCTGCTAATATATAGTAGCACTGAGCTCAGCAGAAGCACCAAGTTTCCACCAAGTGTTTGCTAATTGCTGCTGGCTAGTCAGTCAGAGCTGCGCTGGGCTGTTCTGTGATGTGAAAGCTCCAACAAGGAGCTGCGTCTAAAAGGTGGCGCCGGTTCATCCAGATGAACGGCTGAATGGTTGCCACGGGAGCATGAAAGAATAAAAGCAACAGTCCAGATATGATGATCTGGATGAAGGAATAACATTATGACATGATGTGAAGCTCAAAAACATCAGTTTTACATAATACTGCCCCTTTAAAGTACCAAACAAAATCCTCAAAATATTCTCATTATTCTGACATTTAGAATAATGAAATACAAAAATATGAATCTTTAAATACTAAAACTAGTAAAGTTTAGTCTAATTTAACATCTGAAAATAATGAAACGTTTTTTAGATGATGTTCCGGCTGGTTTGATGTGATTCTACCTGAACAGAGTTCTCTCTTCGGTTGTTGGGGCTCCCTCCTGGGTTGTCCCGTGCAACAGCAGTCAGGGTGTAGTGGTCCTTGGTCTCTCTGTCCAGAGGGGACAGAATGTAGATTTCTCCCTTACAAAGAAAGAGGACAAGGAATGATTAGGAAGGAAGTACTTAGTGGGAGTGGTGGCGCTACCAGGACATTACTCTACCAGAGTGTAGAGCTGGAAATGTAGACTGTGCATTTCCAGTCTACATCTGGAAATGGAAGTCTGAGCTGATCCAGACCGGATCACTTTCAGCAGCCGAGAAGGTCCACAGCAGGCGGCTCTTGACCTTCCATGCATGCTTATCTTTTGTGTAAGGTTGCCAAAGAGGAACTGTCTGGCTCTTCTGTATGCGGTCAAAAGGCTATTTTGATAACTTCTCTTGCAACACAAAGTATACATAACTAAAACCAACAAAAGTAAACAACAGGATTCCAGCATGAAGAGGTTGTTCTATAATTTACTGAGCAGTTAAGAAAAGGCTGAATTGCAGCTTGTGAGTGACCTTACAGTGGAAGATCTGATGCCAAACTTGCCCTCTCCGTCCACAAGGCTGTACTCGATGACAGCGAAAAGTCCAGAATCAGCGTCTGTGGCTCTGACACGAGCTACGGTGGTGCCCAGATCCACGTTCTCAAAGACGGGTTCCTGAAAACAAGACAAACATCGTGTGAGAATCAGCTGCATGTCAGCCAATCAGAACAACAAACACTTCCTTTATTCAGTTCAGTTCTAAATATGAATCTCAATATGAACAGATTCATTAAAAACAGTGACATTTAGCATCTCTGTTCATCTGGATGATTATGGCTTAAACCAGTGAAAACTAAGCATTCAGTTAGATTAGAACAGTACGATATCATACCAGACAACTAAAAAGACATTTTTATACAGAAATGTCGACTTAATGAAAAGTATGAGCATGCATATGAACTCGTGAAGTGGTCTAACCTCATTTAGCAGCAATTCCCTTTTTCTACTCCTCTTTCTTGCCACCAAACTTCCCTTTATTATGCTCACATATTGAGACTATTTGATTTTACTGTATCCCTCCGCTCATTCTCTGATCACCATGACGGATCATGAGCTTCTTCTCTTGGGCAGGTCAACCTACAGATTTCTGGGTGTCTGATTCCACAGTGCTCGCTCATCTTCTTGTCCTGTTTCCTTCTGCTAACGAGCGTAATGAAGATGCTGTCGTGCTCTAAGAGCTGACTTTGGACTTCAACCTGCTGGTTCTGGCCCACCAGGTTTTATCACTAGTCTCTGTCGAACCTCAAACTGGACGGCTAGCAGCTTGGATTTTGTGTAAGCCTGCAGTCATTGCTGTTACTAATAAACTTTTTTTCAGCTGCACCTTTTCCTTCCACTAAACTTTCAATTAGAATGCTTGGACACACTCATTTTTTAAGACTTGGATTGATTGAAGTAACTGAACTTTTTGATGGTATTCTAAGTCATTGTACTGAACTTGTTCATTATTAACAGTAGTAATGATTAGTCATGTCTCCGTAAAGGGACAGTACTAATATCGTGTTTCCCAGGCATATAGTGCCATTTTATATTAGTCAAGTAACTATGTTACCTTCAGTTGTTATAAAAATCTTATATATGTCAAATATTAAATTTGACTTTGTAATTTAACGCCTTGAAATTGGGTCTCTGTCTCTTTAAGAACTGCTGCTCTTTCTGAAACTCCACCTTAAGGAAGTCATCACAACATCATTATCCCTTTAAACAACATTTTTACCACCGTTTCACAGAGAAATGAACAGCTTCACCAGGTGTTTGCTAATTGCTGCTGGCTAGTCTGCAGGAGCTGAGTGGGAAAGTCGCAGAGAATAACATTATAACATGATGAAAAAGCTTGGAAAAGTTGATTTGACCTTTTTCTGTTCGCTAACTTTCTCCAGTTTATGGGAACCATTTTAAAACCAGCAGCCCTACAGATCCAACCAGTCCTGTACCTGATAGGACGGCTGCAGAAACACTGGGTTGTTGTCGTTGACGTCAACTATCCGCAAATAAACCGGAAGCTCAGCGCTCCTCGGAGGCGTCCCATGATCCTGAGCTCGGATGGTGAAATTCAGCCACTGCACTTGCTCAAAATCCACCGTCTGATTGGCCACAATTTTCCCTAAAAAAGCAGCAGCAGCAGTTCTTCAGTAAATTTCTCTGCTGCGTTTTTTCTGAAAAGCTTATGGGTGATCTTACCGGTGGAAGAGTCCTCCAGCCTGACATAGCCTCCTCTTGGCAGGTGCAGCAGCTGATAAATGACCTGGCCGTTTGGACCTTTATCGGGGTCTACAGCAGACACCGACAGCAGCGTTGTGCCCGGCTGAGCTCCTTCTAAAATCTGCTCTGTGAAGTTGGTGACTCCGAAGGGCCGGAAGCGAGGGGCGTTGTCGTTGACGTCCAGAACGTTGATGGTTAGTCTCGCTTAAAGGAAAAGAAATAAGTAATGAAAATATTCTACGAATGCAGCATCGTCCATCGTAAAGATGAAAGAAAAGTCCTAAAATAAATTAAACTTTTACTGGAAGAGAAATGCGGATTGAAACATTTAGAAAAATTCACTGACAAAACTCTTCAAAATAAATTTAAACAAACCATTTTAATGTTGATCATCGTCTTATATAACTTTGAATTTGTAATTTATGATTTCCCATATGTTTTACCATTCTCTGTTCCAAATGGGAAGGACAAGAAAAAATGGCAAACAGATCAATAACTGACATCAATAATTTTACATTTTGCCATTTAATTTTACGGTGACCAAATAAGACCAACAGCAGGGAAGTGTTGGGAAGTGCAGGTCATGGATGGATGGGATGAAGGAGCAACTAGAACTTTGACCAACAACCTCTGGATGAATTCCCAGGTCCAGTGTGGTTGGGTTCACAAATCTCCATGACTTGGTGACTATCTGGGTGGAAACTGGTTGTGTGTGAGGCACAACAGGAAAAGCTGTTTCTGTCCATCCGTCACAAATGTAAAAATGTGGAAATAGCTAAAATGTTTAACTTGAATCACAATAAGATTGAGTTTTTTGCTCTTCATGAATCAGAATCTGAAGGTAAGCACAACCTGGACTTACCATTAGGAACGCTGCCAGACTTGTCGATAACCTCGCTGGCGTTGTCATGGACAGACACGATTATCTCAAACGTAGCTACCAGCTCTCTGTTCAGTGGGTTGCGAACAAATACGGCACCTAGAAATTCCCAAAAACATCAAACGTCTAAATTAACCCACAACATCAGCGTTCTCATATTGACCCTTTGCCACTATGTCACCTAATCATCACGAGGCACCTTGATGGATGTTTGAAGTCTGGGATGGGAGTCCTGAACGGAGTGACTGCGATAGTTTTCTCAAGTAGTTTTTGCCAAAATAGCCATGACTGCTACTTGCTCAAGTCAAGCTAACTTGTCTGTAGATATAGCAGACCTGCTGCGGCTCTTAGCTGGCGGTATGTACAGAGGTTGGAAATAGCCTGCATTGCCTGAATTCATGCCACATGACTTATATCACTATGTCATAAACAGAATTTCTCCTTACGCTGCAGCAGACTTAAAAGCACACAAAACTGTAGATGGAGACTATTTATTTCATACGTCATAGACTACATGATGGTGTGGCCTTTTCTCCATGGTTACTGGGTAATGATCAGACACAGACCTTCACCACAATGCTATGACCATTTTTACAGTCAAGCCAACTAAGCAAAGTTTAGTTGGCTTTTTTTAGTTTGACAGTAAAAAAGTGGCAAACTGTCTTTTTTTACTATTGTTACAGCATTTAACAGGTGGTTTAGAGGTCTGTCATAGTGGAATGGCTCACTTTCTGAAAAGCATGATGTGCAAAGGGTCAATAAAAACCCAATGTTTAAATGACAAATGTTTCAGAAAACCAGAGCCAACCTGTGTGTAAATCAATGCCGAAGGAGTTCTGTAAGCCAACCACTGGGTTGTTCCCATCATCCTTTGCCTCCACTGAGATGATGTAGTACTCTAGCCTTGGATTGAGATCTGGGTCTTCAGCGGTGAGGGTCGCTACCACCACTCCTGGTGGGGTCGACTCGTTGACATTTATCATGGTTATAGGTTCTATAAAACGTGGTCTGGAGTCATTAACGTCGTCCAGGATAACCGTCAGCGTGGCTGTACCGGACAAAGGGGGCGTGCCGCGATCAGTTGCCATCACAACGAGGCGGTACGACCCACGCTCCTCTCTGTCAAGTGTGGTGTTACCCACCAGGACGGCACCAGAGATTGGGTCGACCACAAAGCGGTCCTGAGCACCGCTCTCTAAACGGTACATCAGCCAACCGTTGGCGCCAGAGTCCGCATCGGTGGCGGAGAGCTGAGTCACCACAACGCCTGGAGATGACAAAGACAGGTAAGAAAGTGGAAGACATCTACAGTTCCATCAAATAAACCTTAACAACAGCCAGCAAGGCGGTAATGTTTTCAGACACGAGTTAAACCGGACAAGCATCTCATGTGAGACCAGGTCCGTCTCAGACGTGTCACACATCGATCAAACACACCGGTGGGGCTGTTCTCAGGCAGTCGGACGCTGAAGCTAGACGGGCTGAAGACAGGAGGATTGTCGTTCTGGTCCAGGATTGTGACGGTCAGAGGGACGCTGTTGTTCAACCCTCCTATGTCTTCCCCAACCAGAATCAGCTCTACTCGAGGGTCCTGGAAGGCTTCGCGATCCAACTTTGCTCCCTGACGCACCAGTAGGACCCCTGAGGAGAGATCCAGAGACATTAGCCTTACTGTTGCAGCATGGCTTCATGATAACTGTCTCCAGAAAAATGAGGTTACCAGAGTTGGAGTCAACAATGAAGAGGTCGACCCTTGACCCCAACAGTCGGTATTTCACCACAGCATTTGGCCCGATGTCTTTGTCCTCAGCCAGAACAGGCCCATTTAAAACAGTCACTGTGCTGCCTGGAGAACATGTAGCGATGTGAAGAGAGACGGATTTCATGAACAGTTTGGAAATTACAGATCGAAAACATTTGTCTCTGTGACGTAAAATTCAAATAAAGTAAATTGTAATTCATGGTTGATGTGTGATTAAATGTGAGTAGCTCTTGGTAAACTTGTTATGTTTTTAAATTCACCCATCCGTAACCAGCTGCTCTGCTAGGATTATGATTACTGATTGGTTGATGTGTTAAACAACATGAACTAATGGCCTTTAAAGGTACAGAGCCAATTACAGCTGTGAGTTCCTCTGTCTAAACCGCAAAGTGGAAAAAAGCAAGCATGAGCTATGCATAAACAAAGTCAGGAAGTGGTGGAGGCAAAGCTGCGATGTTTCAATACTGCATATGGGGATTGTCCTAGTCAAATCAAAGGAAGAAGGTAGATACCTGCTGGTGAGTTCTCAGTGATTTCAGCCCTGTAGCTGGTTCTCGTGAACACGGGCCTGTTGTCATTCTCATCCAGAATGGTGATGACCAAAAAGTCAGAGTCCTGGTTTTATTGAAACAAGAGATGAAATAGTTAGAGAACATTAAAAGTACCCGAGCTGAGTTGTTATTTCTGCATTTCCCCACCAGAGCCCAACCAGTTCCATGTAAGATGGTTTTCTTGGCTGTTTAACCCATTTGTCCCAGATGAGAGTCAGAACGGATCAGCTGCGACCCAGCTAGGTGCTTCAGAGAAAATGGAGTAAACATCATTTAAGCCCTTTAAAAATCAACACTGCACAGCCCTGCAGGTCGGCCGGGCAGTAAAGCTCTGCAGGCCCTGCAGAATCGTACTGCAGACTTGGTGGTTAACTTGATGCATACCTTTGCAAGTTCAGTTTCTCACCTTTCTCTGCACGGCCTTTTCTTAGCATACCTGCATGTTGGTTTCCGTTTAGAAAACACGCTACAAAGACACTCCTGTATTAACTGCTTGCAAAGATTGTCGTCACTTGGTTTCATTCTACTTGAAAGTGTTTTTTAATGAGATGAGTTTCAGGTAAGAGAATCCATCGCTAAAGATCATCATCCGGATGTTTTTTAATTATCTTTGTAAAGTCGAAAACATGGCAGCAGCATGGTTTCTGGGAAGAGTCCTGCTTGTTTACAGGTAAAGGACAAAAAAGACGTTTTGAAAATAACACATTTTCATACAACATGTAGATTAAAATGTATGAAACTGTTTAGCATGCTTAAAAGACTGAAAACTGTCGAGATATTAAGCCTGTGGAAAGGGGGATTACCCTGCGAGCGATGCGGGGGTTCTCTGGATTGTCCTTCACAGTGATGGTTAGCGTGTACTCCGCCACCAACTCTCTATCCAGCGGTCTGTTCACCTGCACAACTCCTGACTATGTGGGACAGAGATGAGTCAGAGCTGCAGGCATGAAGAACATATCACTAACATATGTCAGGATGTGTCATACATTAGAAAACCACACAGGAAACAGTTTAGGGTGCAAGTTGAGGTTTTGAAGAGCAACATGTTTAATGGTTTAAATGTGGTAGAGTGTGACTGTGATGTGGAAGAAAAAGGAGGCATGGTTTCAAAACTAATACTAATAAAATCTGAGAAGTGTGGCCTGTGTTTGTCTTCAGCTCTCTGATTTAAAATGCTGTAAAGTCGCTTTTAGATGCAATTACAGCCGCAAATCTTTTAGGGTGTGTTCGTTTGAGAGGCTTAGACAAAGTTCAGACCTAAATCTAATTCACAATCTGTGGCAAGGTTTGAAAATGTCCCCCGACGCCTGAGCAGTCCAAAGCAGATAGGCAGGTAACACAACAAGCTACTACACGACTATGCTGTTTGTCCTTCCACTTCAACATGAAGTTCATTTGTGTTGGTCCATCACTTTAATCTGTAAAATATTTCAAAGTTTGTGCTTGTAATGTGATAAATCATGAAAAAGCTGAAGACGTATGAAAACTGCTGCAAGACGCTGCAAATGTTTAGATATGAACGAAGAAACAGTTTCATTTCTGCAAACAGCCATGTTGATCTCATTCTAGAGGTCTAACTATGTTCATAGACTATTATGGGAATTTTTTGGGTGGTTCTGTAAAAACGTGCAGTCAGTGATATGTGGAAGTTCCCATGTTTATGTAAGAATAGTTGAAATAGTTACAGCTGGAACTTTCTGTTCTCTTTAGCAGATTACAGAAGGAGAGAGAATTAGGAAACATCTGTGCACATCCTTCTACTACGAGCTGCTCTCACCAACAAGCTGCATGTTTTGCATGACTAACATGAAGGTGTGGCTCTCCTGAATCAGAACGGACAAATGTGTCCGGCTTCAGAGTTTTTGGGTTTCGGTTACCGTGTCGTTGATGTAGAAAGCTCCGCCCGGGTTTCCAGCGGTGATGTTGTAAGTCAGAAGCGCGTTGCGTCCGCTATCTGCATCCCGAGCTTGAACTCTGGCCACGGAGGTGTGTATCGCCGCACCTTCGCTCACACTGGTGTTGTAGGGCAAATTAAGGATGACGGGGTCATTATCGTTAATGTCCAGAACGTAGACGCCCACCACCACCTGAGGACCAGAAGCAGCACTGGTCAGGGAAGTGTTCATAGAAAATATTGATTCACACAGTTTATTAAGTAATACTTAGTTATAAATTCAGTTTCTGCTCTCGAGTCATCTTTTGACATGTCCACTTCCTCTAATGGCTGCATAGATTTCCTGTAACTCTCCTCTCATTCGGTCTTTTCATCATTTTGGATACATGATTGAAAAATAAAATCTTCCTTATCTTTAGCCTTCAGTCATCGAAGGGTTGCTGATGTTGTATTTGGTACTTATGGCTCAGAGGTTATAGCTGTTTTTAGCAAAAAGAGCAGTATCTCCAGATAATGATGCAGCCACCACCGTATTTTACTGCCCAAGTTTCCAGCAGTAAAACTAAAAATATTCTTTTAGTTTCACCATAACTCAACCTTCTAGCCTCTTGTAAAACTTCATTGCTCCATTCCAAATAATAGGAGATTGTCATCACACACAGAGCAGAACCAATTGTTGCAAATTTCTAAAGATCATTCTGTAGTTTTTCTAATCTTTTCTGACTTGCACCAGCTTAAAGATGTTTCTGATTCCTTGAAACTCCTTCACCAACCACAGCTAGAAGATGCAATGAGGAGAAGTCAAGAAAAGCTGAACCTTCCTTCAGGTCCATCGGATCCACTGCAGCTGGCAGGGTGACCTCACACAGACCGAGTAACTGAGTCATCAAAGTTTTCATTTTATAGTTTGGACACATCTGCAAACAGACTGTTGCATCTTTTTTCATTTTATATTCCCTCCTACTATATCTATTGTTTTTCCCTTGAATTTTAAAAAGCAAAAACAGCTTGGAAATTGCCTATAGTTGTTCTACATCACAAAAGCTGCTGTTTTGAATGTTTCATCCACTATTTACACAATGTTTGAAATTCATGTCTCATCTCCAGCTTTTCTAGCCTGAAAACAGTAAAAATACAGAGGAATGAATTCCTACAGCAATTATCCGAAGATAAAGCATATAGAAAGTATTTTGTGGGCGTTTGCCATCAGAATTCATGAAAACAGATATAATACAGAAGTGATGCTTGCCAGTTCCCATTTATGAAAGAGGATATGATAATAAAGTTGCGTCTGTTTGCGGCTCACCGAACTGTTGCGTGACGGTGTTCCCAGGTCCCGCGCCATGACGGTGATGTTGTAGAAAGCTGTGGTCTCTCTGTCCAGCTCCACATCCCTCCTGACCCGGAGCTCGCCCTCCACAGGAGAGATCATGAACTCATCTGAGAGCGAGGCAGAGAAAACCTCAGAGGGGAACACAAATGGCTTTAGAGGCTCAGAGATGGACACTGACTCTGGTTATCTCCACTGGAGATGCTGTACTCCACTTTGCCGTTGAGACCGGAGTCTTCATCGCTTGCTCTGAGGGTCCACACCCGGGGGCCCGGCTGGCCCTCCGTTACCTCAAAGGGACCCTCGTACTGTCTGGGGAAGGTTGGCGTCACGTCGTTCACGTCCAAGACGTTTACCGACACCTGGAAGCAGGAAGGAGACACATTTTTATTCAAACCTCCACACAGCAAGAGCTGGTGATGGGATCTGGATTATCTCTTTAAAAGATAAAAAAAAAGATCATTACTGTTGTACTAGATGTCAGGCGAAGAGCAGGTTTTGGACACTGGTCAGTAGCTGTGACAACCAGTGAATAATGCCCGTTACTGATCTCGTAGTCCAGCTCCTTCACAGCAGTTATTCTCCCCTAAACACACACACACACACAGTTACTTATTTATTTGTTTTCTTGTCGTTATCCTTTCCATGACGGTGCAGACGCCTCACCGTGATGCTGTTGATGTTGAACGTCTGGATCAGGTTGCCCTGGGCGATTGCATACCGCAACGTCCCATTCAGACCTTCATCTGGGTCAATGGCTGTTACCGTGGCGATGGTGGCCCCCACTGTGTCGGGTCCCTCACTCAGCACAGTGACGTACTCCTCCTCTGGAAACTCTGGGGCGTTGTCGTTCTCATCCACGATTCGAATGTAGACGGTGGTAGAGGTCTGGAAAAAAAAACGTCAAAATTCAGCTCAGTTCAGTTTGTGTTGGTGTGAAACATCAAGGTACAAAACACAAATATCAATTTTATACTTTGCTCACAAAGCAATTCAAATTAAACCAGTTTAAATACAAAGTCAGTTGATTGTAAAGCAACAATATCTCCATCAACTTTTTCTAGAAAGGAAGAAACAAAGCTAAACACAGACACAAAAAGAGAAAAAAGAAGAAGTTTACACCAAGTTATTATAAGACATAAAAATAGTTCTGGGCCAGAAGATCTTTCTACAGCGGAAATGACAACAAACACACAATTATAATACCGTAATAATAATTTGAGGATGCTGTGATATCATTTTCACATAATTTTATGATTTTCAGTAATCGCTTATCTCAAAATGAAATGAAAGTATCCTTATTTATACTTCTAAATAAGTAAATGTTCGAGTAAATGAGAAATGACTTCAATACGTTTTGGACAAAAAATTATTTTGAAATGTTTGTGGGAAAAAAGTTTGTTGAGTAAAGAAAACACATTTTAATTTAGTGAATTAAAATTCACTACTTTAAATTTTTAAAGTAGGAAGTGACATGGAAGTGAAAGGAAGGGCTCAGTAACTTTCTGTTGAACCAGTCTGACGTGTTTATCTCCACAACCAAAGTGGGAACAAGGAAGTTTGTCTTTGCATTCAACTGAAAACAAAACAGGTTATGTAATTAACGATTTTCGTACAAATTCTTATGGAAATCAATTCAGAGAGAGTTGGCAGAAGATATTATTGAGGTGTCTAGGTTGGAATATAGTTATTGTCCCTCTTCTGAAAGGCCACTGCATTTCTCCAGCATGTGAGCCGATGGACGACATTTTGGACGAGACGGTTCTGTGGGTGGAACAAACACACAGGTGGTTCTAAGAACCTTGGAATTCACATAACTTAAAATCCGGCTTTGAAACTGAACTTCATGATATTTCACTTACAGTACATCAAAGCACAGTCAGAAAAATCAAAGTATGTTAATAAGACCACAACATGTGTGCTTTGTGTAAATGGTGTGAGGAAAACCAACACACACAGCCAACAAGCCGCCTCGGCTTCTTTATGAGTTTGTTCCTCAGTCTTAAAAAACATTGTACTTTGAATCTCTGGTATGATGTGTTTTATGTGTAACTCTTTGTTTTAAGATGTTATTTTATCAAAAGATGGTCACTGCTGTGCATTTCACTGTCTGGTAATCCATGCTTTTTAAATTGTGGTTGTTTTGTACTCAACAGCGTCTGCCACCAGTCATTTCATACCATATAAGTTACTATAAACTAATCACAATTTACTATAAAAAATAAACAGGTTAATTGACCCCGATATAAATAATACAAGCAGCAGGTATTTTAGCTTGCATTGATCATCATGTGTCATAATCTTTTAGAAGTGGGCCAAACTGAATTAGATCATTAAGCACCATTCTGACTGATTTGGTGGATCATTTTCCCTCTGATACTAAACTATCTGACCAGATCATAAAAAGTTCCCAAAACCAAGCAGACTTGGAATAAGGAACATTTTATTTTTTCAAAGCATTTTCAAACAACTGCATGCAGAAATGTATTATCCTAATCCTTACTATCTCAACCAGTGATAGTTAGCAAATGTGGATGTTTTATCCTTATTTTCTGTCGATGTTGTTGTCCTGAACCTCAGGGGGCGGAGCTAAGAGTCAGAGAAGGGGCGTGGCCTAACCACTCCTCGTATGACCGCCCTTTTCTGCTCGACTCTTCATTTTACTACAAGCAGAGTAACGAGGTCCAGCCGCTGAGCACTTTCTGCACTTCTGCTTCGCTCCGTTTTGGTTTTAAAGTCCTGCGGGCCATGGAGAGGCGACGGACATCCGTCTGGAGGAGAAAGCCCGTGATTTGGGTCGTGTGTTTTCTGTTTGCTGTTGAAGGTAAACCCCGCTGACATCCGAGACTTTTCTTACTTTCTAAACTCCCCGCGGTGTGAGGACTTGCTGTCACCTTTAGGCTGTGAGGATTTATGGCTCTTCATTATTTGACTGTAGAAACTTAACAGGAGTTTGAATGTGATTGGTAGTAAGTCCACCCAGATGGGGTAATAATGCTGACCGCTCCAGCCTGCTGAACTGAACCACCTCCTCTCCTCTCAAGCTTTTCTCTTTTTTTCACAAACAGCTGCGCAGCATCACAGTTTATGCTTCTGTAAAAAACTCTGAGGTGGAACATTTTCCACATTTCTCGGGTTGCTGCTGTTGTTTTGAGACGGAACATCTGGCGTGGAGCCTTTAAACGCCCCTCCCTGCGGGGAACCAACCGAAACACATGCAGCACATCGGGGCCACCTTAGTTTCTTTCTCTTTTTTGCTAGATCTACATGTCTGGAAATAAAGGGAAAGGTGAAAAGCATTGCGGCTCGCTGGCCCTTAATGAGCGGCGGCTTTCTGCTTGTTTGGCCTTGTGCTGGAGGTCAGAGGTGAGCAGCTGGAGGTCACAGCTGAGCAGCTGGCCGCAGCAGGCGCTGTTATCACTGCCAGGCTCCTGGGATAAAGTCTGTTTAGATATGCAAAGGAGATGATTCCTTGGTAAAATAACCTACAAGTACCAAAGACTTGCTAAACTGTCCCACTGGGACACATTTAGGGTTCAGAAGTGAATAGGTGATGTTGCCTCATCATTAACACTAATTTCATTCCTTTAAACACCATTTGATTGTGCTGGTCTGTTTTTCATAGAAATAATAAAGTGCTCAAAATTTAGTTTTTTTTAAATTTTATTAACTTTTTTAAAACCATATTTCCGTTTATCACCAAGCCGATATTTCCCAGTGGGACTGCTGGATGGGGTTGAATGATGGGTTCTGTTGCTGCAGAATGGTTCCTTGTTAATGTTTGAACAGTAAAATTCACATACATCCTAGATTTGATGCTCAATTTCAATTTATTTTCTTGCTACCAGCTTATGACCCAAATAAGAGCCAAACAGATTCACAAACTGCTAAAACTGATTCTATTGGCTCCGTTTGGACCAGTTGACAGGTGCTGATCATGTTGTCTCTTTGCCACCGTTTGGTTATTTCATACCCAACTCTCCCAACCATGAGATGGTTTCACCTACCACTGCATGTGGGAGTCCTATCGTTCCTATCCGTTTGTTTTTCCTGCTTATTTTTCTTAGGATAAAGGATCAAATTTAGATACTGTGCTAACGAAGAGTGGCAATATTAATTAATATGCCTTGTTCAGATTTGAGTTCTGTCCGAGATTTTTTTTTTTTTATTGCGAAAAATAAAAATCTCCCGACTTTGTGGAAACCAACAGTTTCTCATAAAAGCATTTATTTTGACATCAGAAAGGAAGCAGTTTCTGACTCACCCGGTTACGTTAACTAAATTGGCTAACAGATTTCTCAATAGGTTGGTAAACCACTAAAAAAAAGTTTATATACTTCTAAATCTTAGCAGCGTTGAGCTTAAGGATTTGTGACCACAGAGATCATCTAATGATTGGTGCTCAAAACGGGAAAGTTTGAATTTGATTCAAATCTTCGCTGGAGGATCCTGCAGATATTGTTTGAGTTACGAAATGTTACATTTGTGGAAAAAGTATTTCACTGTTCTTTTTTTGGCATTAGAAGATTAGATCTGATTATTTCTTTCAAACAAAGTTCCTCTGCTTGTGAAAAGTATAAATGGGAGTTCTTAGTTTGTCATGAAATCTAAAATATTTACATCTGGTGATTTGCACCTTTCACCCCAATACCAAAATATCAGTAACTTTTAATGTGCCTATTTAAAAGTCATTTGTATTGGGAGGACATTAGTCCAGCACGTCTCCATCCTCGTAGATCCATTCCCACCCATATCCTTAACCTTGGGAGTTCAGTCAGGTAGAGGTCATATCCCAAATGAAGCCTCAAAATTTAGATTTTCAACAATTTATTCTAGAAACAACTGGGACATTGAACACCCAGTGTAACATGTTGTTGAAGTTTAAAACTGGGATTCAGTCTCCCAGTCCAGGTTTAAACCTGAAAAATGCCTTTGCTTTTTCTAAAAAGCGACTGAGAGGCTCCATTCAGACATAAGACCGATTCGAAATGCCCTCAGCCGGTTTCTGTCCTCATTGTTGGGGAGTTTCCTTCATTTTAAGGCAATGATGAAAACAGTCGTTGTGCCTCTGCCAGTAATGGATTTCCACTCTGCAAGAGCTGAGTGAAAGCCAGCTGCAATCAGAGGCGCTTTTCCTCCCAGATAAGCATTTATCTTCTTGTTGCGAACAATGGCAGAGAAAAAAAGGAGTCGATGAAGAACATTCACATGTATGGAGGACCAAACAGGCCACAATGTGAGAAGTAAAAAGAGTAAATCATTACATGGTAACTGAAGTGTGTCAATAATTAATTTAAGTAGCCTATTAAAAGTAATTGTCATTTATAAGATTTTATGAATTAAACACACTAAAATATAAACATTTTAATCCTTTGGGTCACTAACGTTGTTCCGGTTAAGATAATTGGTCTCAAGGAGATTTAATCTGCAGGTTAACCAATCAGAAGCTAGGATCCAGTTAAAGACAACAAAGTATTTTCAGTTTATTTAAATTAGTTCATTTCCAGTTTAATTTAAAAATGAGTAATATTAGTGATTATACTTGGTAATCTTTACATTTTAGTCCTTTTAAAATGATCAAACCACTCTTTCTCACTGGTTGTCTAAAATAATTGACTACATTCTAAAAATGCTCAATAGTAAGAGGTCAAAGTTTTACCTAATAAAATGTAATTATTTTCAACTAAATTTTAATTATGACAAATATATTGAGGAAAGGGTTTTTTAAATTGTGGCTTGTTTGACACTCCAATGAATGGGAACAATTTCTCTCTTACTCTCTGACTCTTATTTTGTAAATAATTTGTTGTACGTATTAAATTATTAAGACATGATTGCTTTCATAAATTATTCAATACATCTATTTATTTTAGCTTAGTTTTAATCCAAGAATATTCATTACATAGTGACACTTTCAGCACTCCATATCTTACGCAACCACTCTAAGGTTCTTTACCGCCTTGCTTTCTTGCCCGGCTGCGGTTCGTGTTGTGCACACATCAATTCTGAGCTAAATGTGTGCATCTTTATTAGGAAGCAGGTTTCCGTAATCAATCTCATTGACGATAACGTGCCTGCTGAGGGAGGGAGGAAGCTGCTGAATG
The DNA here is from genome assembly GCA_902982915.1 of Phalloptychus januarius. Lineage (NCBI taxonomy): Eukaryota > Metazoa > Chordata > Actinopteri > Cyprinodontiformes > Poeciliidae > Phalloptychus > Phalloptychus januarius. The sequence continues at coordinate 1,551,706 of CADWAE010000242.1, read as the reverse complement.
ATTGTGCAACAGTTGTGTGGGCATATCCTGCATGTGCTGCATTAGTAATAACAGGAGAGTGGAGGCGGGGGCACTTCTATTGTTTTGGGAGTTTTTCGGCTGCGATCGTCTTTAAAGGTCTGTATATTTGTCAAGTTTAGCATTTAGCGATTTATGTCTTGATGTTACCACCAGTGACCTCAACGCTGCTGGGAACTCTTTGTCCCCCATGTGGGTAATTTTTCTCAGCAGCTCAGGGTCACGGCATTAACCACAACGTTAGAGCCTTGACTCTTCAAGAACAACAAGAAAAAAAAAAAAACTATCTTTGGTGATCCTGGGTGAGATTTCATAGTGACACTCTAGACACAAAGACATGATCTAATAAAAAAAAACCAAGTATTATTCCTGCTTCCTCTAAATCATAAAACACAACAATTATTACAGCTATAATGTTTAACATTTCATCTAAATTAATTTCAATACAGTTTATTTATTTACTATCAGTTCACAGCAAATGTCATCACAAGTCGCCGTACAGATCCAGTTTGATATATAGTTTAATCTATATAAACTCCAATTAGGGTGTAGTTATTCTGTATTGCATTTAATTCAACCTGATAAAATTCATTAAGAGTCACTGACTTTGTGGCAACCTCTCCTCCTGAGAAGCATGTGGCGCCAGTAGAGAGCAACAACACTTTCTTAGCAAGTAGAAAACCACAGATTCATATCTTTGTTGTTTTGATACGTAGAATAAACAAACAAAAACATCACTATTAGTGTCAGTGCAGATTAGATTTTTCATTGTAAATTTCTGCCATCAAATTTAAAAGCTGCTGAGTTTAGTTTCTGACGTGTTACTGCTCGTCAGAATAAAGCAGCTGATTGGCTGCATTTCTGAAGTTGTGGTATCAGGATTATCCATATTTTTGGGGACTGGAAATCTTTTCACTCAAAGCAGTTAGTTTTTTTGTGTAAGTGGGACAGGTCCAAGCGATGTGATTGGTGGGTTTGGACTGGCTGCTTTGCCAGCCAACAGAGTCCAGTAGATCAAAGCTGAGATATTTCAGCTTCTGCAAATCCATACATTTCTCACAAATAATTTGGAGCTGCATTAAAAAGAAACATTTATAAATAGGTGAATCTGCAAATACTGAACCACAAATAGACAAGTTTAATGTATTTGAGGGAAAGCACCCAAAAATCACCTAATCACTGATGAAAACATGTCCTGGTTCAGATTGCTTCACTGAAGATGGAAAATAAGTAACTTTAGACGTCGAGCTTTTCTGAACATGGTGACCTACTTCCTGCTGTGACTAAGATTTTAACACTTCCTGTTGATGATCCTCTTTTTACTGTCATACCAGATGTTTCTACCAGAACTCCTTCTGCTGTGTTCACGGCGCGGACACTCCTTCTGGTTTTTCTGACATCCTATGATGGGAAAGATCTGGGAATTAGTCCAATATGGTTGCGTTGGAGTAATTTAGAACATTTTGGACAGATGAATATCCTTAGATGAGTCAGATATCAAACGCTTCAACTTTGAGAGTGAGAAAGCCGTCAGTGGCAACAGGTGTCAACCAGACAAAGAGGGCCTGTTCCTGAGGCCCCCAAGAGCCCCAGCAGCAGAAATCTATATGAGAGAGCCAACAAGAAATCTGTCAGAAACATTCTCCCTGCAGATGTTAATTAGCTTGCTGTGTGTTTTTACGTTCTGGCGGATCAGAACGGTTCTGAGGTTGGTTCGGGTAAACTACACTCGCTTGGCATCGTCACAGCCTCCCTCCAAACACCTCCACATAAAAGCCCCTTCTTGTTGGAGCGATATCTCTGAAACACAATCTGTGTGAACCTGTGACCCTCTAATCTGAACCCATTTCAACCAGAAACTCAAGCCTTATGTAAATCAGGTGAGAAAAGGCAGCCGGGTTTGTGAGGAAGGAGGGGTGGGTGTGAAACAGAAGAGACGCCCCATTGTCCTGCAGAGCAGACAGGAACAGCCAGAGGACACCAGTTTCACCTTAATCACCCTCCACGCTCTTCCTATTGCTTCTCCTTGCACACAATAGTGATTGTAGAATTCAGCTGCTTAACAGGAAAATACTGTGCGGCACACACAGGATGCACACTTGATGTGTACACACACATTCACGGATAAGCAAAGAGCAAAGGTTGCAGCGTATTAAGCTACTGTACTTCCTTTCCAGCTGATTAACGAAACGTTTTAAACAGCAGCGTGTTTTTGATAAAAAAAACAAGCTGCCTGTTCTGAGGTTTAATCTAAGCTCAGACCTCAGAATCCTTTCCTTGCTTGGTGCATGTGTGCATTCTCCGAAACTTAAACGCACCAAGTTCATGACCAAAGTCTAGTTAAATCCCAGGAAGTTGCTGAAACAGCTGTCTTGCAGAGCAAACTTTGAGACATGTTGCAATATGTCCCACACATGCAGATTTTGGAAACGCTTTAACTGGCTCTTGCATGTGTTTGAGCAACTTGTGTAAATGAAAGCAAAATATGTAACGCAATGCAAAGCTTCATTCTGGTCACTGAATGCATCACTGCATCTAAACAGCCAATCAAAATCAACAAGCAAGCAGCTCATCAACCTCATCAATGTGTTTCTCACACACTACCTGTTGACTTTGCTACTAATTAGCTTTTATCTACAAATATATAAGGACAGCTTCAGGTAAAGATGAGCAGAGGACATCTGCTTCAAACAACAAGGAAATGTTAGCAGAGTCGTAAACTTGAATCTGCTGTTCCTTCATTGTTCCTGTGCTTCCAGTAACAGGTTCCTCTCTCTGGACAATCTTTTTTATTCTGAACTGACTCTTGCTGTTCTGTTTGCTGCACGTTCTGGAGACTTCTTCGCTCTGGAAATCCTGCTAACAGACACAGCCAAGACCTCTGAGACTGGAAGCCTCATCTGTACCTTCAGCAATAGCTGCAACACCTGTAGCAGCAAGAGTTCTTCCAGAAAGCATAAAATCTCATGAAATTGTTCATCACCACAACTGTAAGACATCTCCAAGCCCTCTGGGCACTAAAACTTGCTTTAGGGGGAACGATAGGCCATAAATTAGCTTTGTTCGATGTGTGGGCTGCAGGCAGAGATCTTGGTGAAGTTGAATGTTTCAGGAGAGATTTCATCCTGACAGCTGCAGCTGACAGTGGCTCTTTGTTATAATGTGAGCAGTAGTGGTGAGTTTATCCATCTGCAGGTTGCTCTGTCTGTGTTAGCTATGTGTGAGCTGTAAAGCAACTGGACTGTTAGAGTTAGAGATGCTCCGGCTTGCCTTTGGTCCATCACACACTGACCACAGTGTGTGATGGACCACACACTGATAGGGGCCACACACTGATAACTTGTGTTCTGCTCATTTAAAAGAGATGCAAATCTGACACCGGGCCAAAAACAAAACCCACAACGGTGCACAAGTTTTAAAATATTGTGCACAAGTTTGGGACTCTTGAAATTCTTTAGCTTCTAACAGAAAACATCAGAGGATTTTATGTGATTTAAACAAAGTGGTGGATACACTCTTTTAAACATGTTCTATCAATTGAAATCAAGAATTTACATCTCTCCTTTCATTCTGATTCCTCTGAGTCATAAGTTCATCCAGTTGTCCTCGTAGGTAGTAAGTCCAGCTTTGTTTTTTGGAGGATATTGGAGAACAAACGGCAGGAAAGAGAATCTGTGGACCTAATTTATAATGAACGGTGCAGGTAAGACTGCAACAACTGTAGACATTCAGAGTTTAGCTGTGAGGACAGAAGACGGGAACGTTTTCACAAGCCAACGAAACTCAGGAAGGAAGTCCACTCCTCGCACTCACTACTGGCCGCTCGCCTCCCTCCACTTTTACAAATTCAGACACTTACTGTAACTTGTGACTTAAACTGTTACTATTCCTCATACTTCTCTATTGATGCTGCTCGCCCCCTCACTCGTACACACTTCCACACACTCTTCCTGTCCTCTTGCAGCACATAGCAATTTTGAACGCAGCACCGACTGTCGTCTGCTGCAGACACAGGCAGGTTTGCTCTGTTGGTTTTACATTGGCTGTGCTGGAGTCATTTATTTCACTGAGATATTCGAGAAGTTCAAGAACGGTTACGTGTCTGGGCAGGTGTCAGACTGCAGCTTGGATCACAAGTCTATTTTGTTTCTGCAAAATAAGATCATATTTATGAAAAACACACAACCTGTAATGCATTTTACAGCAAATATAAAGAAGTTAAAACAGGATGTGGTTAAAAACAGAACTCATGAGTGAGACAGGTACAATATGTAAGAGGGGCTCACAGCTGTTATGCACTTCCTGTTTAAAAATACAAATGTGCAGATAAGCTGCATTGCATCACAACTCCACAACAAAACAACTTGTTTGTTAGCTGTATGGTAATATTATGTCTCTGTACTATTTTCTTTGGTATCACATACTATATATGCATTTATAGGTAGGAGTAAGTGTTTGTTTTAGTCAGCAGACGCTGTGCCGCTTCTAACTGCGGCTCGAAGCCACAAAATGAAGGAAACAAACTGTGCTGACCCAAAGGCAGGAAAAAACACAAAAGCTGCAGAATCTGGTCATGCAATGCCAGGCTTTGACTCTGGATCCCTGCACTGTAAAAAATGCTGCGTTATTTTCATAGCCTGTTTGCTGGGGAGAAGCTGTTGGGTCATAGGTTGGGTTGGTTTGACCAAATATTGGGTCAAAACTCATAACCTTTGATTAGTTGCCATAACCCAGCGTTGGGCCGGTTCATTTTTGACCCAGCACTGGGTTTCAAATTGGGTTGTTTTTAACCCAGCAGTTTTTGCAGCATAAGATTACTTGGTTGCTTCAGGTTTGTTTGTGGGGCCGTTGTGTCTGTGACATGTTGTAGAAGCAGACATGAATCTCATCTACTAAATAAAGATGTGATTCACTAAATAAATAGATTTTTACTTTGTCATATTTAGCTGAATCTGATCTGTCAAATCCAGACAATTGAGACATGAAGAGTGAATATCTGAGTGTTTCGTCCTGCTTCAAAGCAGCAGTATCTATATTACAAACTATACAGACATTTATGCTTTTGGTCATACTTAATTATTTCAGATCAACAAATTTTGTCACAGGACAAAGATAATCTAAAAGCTAATTTAATATTTAAAAGATCATTTAACTTAAAATGGAACATTTAGTTTGGAATTATTAAATCATGAAAGAATTTTGATGTGATTATAACTATGTAAGTGGAATCTGTCCAACAACACAAAATTGTTGGATAGATATTCTCAAACGGTAAGGAATGTTTCTGCTAAAGGGAAATCAAGAACTGATGGGAGATTCAGCCATTAGGCTGATTAATATCTGAATCCTTTGAATCATAACAAAGACTTTTGGAAAACATTCTGCTGACTGATGAGAAGCACGTAGACGTGTCTGAAGTTCACAGACTCTTTTGGGTTCATGGGTCATTTAATTTCTTACATGCAGCCAAAACAGTTTGGGTTCCTTTTTCTCAACATTTTGAAACTGCTTTCACATCTCTCTGACATTTAAATTCATTATGGCGTCAGATCTTGTTACAGTCGTACCTGTTGAGCTGTATTTGGATGTTCTTTCTAGACTCCTGGTGGTTATTTTAGTCCTTTTTTCCACTGAAAAATTTTATCCTGTTCAATTGGCAGCAAACCAGCAAAAACATCCCATCAATAACAGCAGAGGTCTGGTGGTAATGTGGCAAAATGATGGAAACCCGGATCTTTACTTCTTAGAATTACTTTGAAGCTTAAATTTTTTATTTGGTTCTGTGCAACTTCCGAATGTAAATTCCCTAAATCTGGAAAATGTAGTTCTTAGTTCTTGCAGGCCTAAAATACCCTGAACAAAATGTGACTTTTTGTTTTTCCTGCAGTGCTGCATGGTTATTCTTCGTCATCTTTAATCTATAAATATTGTGGAGTTTTTTCCCTTCCTCTCAGGTTTCTTTTGTCTTCCACTGCACACAAACACCTTCTTTCTTTCACAACCATTTGCCAATTTTAGTCTTTATCCTAAATACACAGAGTGCCTGGAAAAAGTAACACCTAAATGTTTTTACATTTGTTCATGCTAAAAATGCAACCATTGATGTATTCTATTAGGATTTTTAGTGATGGACCAAAAAGTAGTTCATAGTTGTTTGTAGTTTGCAACAAGTCGTATAAGTGACAAACATATGGAAATACTTTGGTCAGATGATGTAAAGTCAGCAGAAACTGAACTCATTATGTTGGTGAAACATGATGTTTTTCAGCATCAACAGGGAAGCTGGTTTGCATGGAGCTCTGCAGCCAATCTGGCTGAGCTTTACGTGTTTTGCAAATAATCGACTCACAATGTTTAAAGCTGCATAGAGGAACACCCAGAGAAACTTTGAGCTGTAAGAGAATGCATTAGTTTTCTTAGACATTACAATTATCCCCCACTTTGAGCATTTCTGCAAAATCTTAATAAAATACATTAACAGAATGTAAAAAAGAACAGCCCTACAGTGAGTTTATCCTTCCTCTTCTGTTCTATGTGTCTCAGTACAAACTCACGCAGTACAAACAGCTGTGCTGTAAACATTCATATCTGAAGTTATGATGTTAACTAAGACATTGATTGGATGTTGGTGGAGAAGCAGAACAGCCAGAATAACCCACACAAAACATGCAGAGTCCATACTTCTCACATCAAGAGCAACAGTCACAACTCTCCAGTTTGGAAATAAATCCGTCTTTCTTTATTTGTCTTCGATATAACCTTTATTTTACCAGGCAGTGTAACTAGACTCATCTGTTTTTGTCTTCTCTCTCCAGCTAAAGTGGCACCAGCCCACTCCAGCTCCTCACTGACCGTGTCCGCTGCCCACCGGTACTACACCTGTCCAGAGGGGGTGACTGCCAAGCTCGTGTGCAACCAGAAAAATGCCAACTTACATTCCGATCAGCACGTTAGGGACCGCTGGCTCTTCACACCCCACAGCGACCTGCGCTGTAAACCCGGGGAAACCCCACGCAACGTCGGCCACAAAACCCACAACTCGCATCTAGGAGTGGAGATGAACCATACGAATGAAGACATGTGGGTGATTCTCAGGAATGTGACCTACGCCGACCAGGGCCGCTACTGCTGCTTAGCCCTGGGCATTAAGATGGATCACAACCAACAGTCGGTCCAGCAGATTACCCACAGCTACATCATTCTTCAAGTTACACCAAGTAAGCAGAGCAATGATGACATGTCATTTAAAATGACTGAGGGTTTTCCAGGTTCTCTCTCATCCTGGCTCCAGACCTTTTATCTGCTCATAGTCTAATGAACTGTCTGATGTATAGTAAAGAAAACTGGCCCAAGCACTCATTCCTGTGAATATTTTATTTATTTAGAGAGAGAAGGGGCGACCAACTGCACGTTCTGGGATCCCACACCTCCGCCAGGTATGAAACTAACCCAGGCCTTTAAAAGCAGAGTATGACTGGAATGATATTTGGTTTTTAAATTCTTTCTTTTCTTTCAGCAGCCTCGGTGCCCGTGGCTTTAGCCCTAGCTGCTTGCATTCTGGCTCTGCTGTCGCTGCCTCTGATTCTGATCCTGGTCTACAAACAGCGAGAGAATTCACGCTCAAACAGACGTACGCATGGCAATGCACTGCTGTCAAAAATGATTTCCCTTACAGAATTACTGTCTTTGCTTTCTGGCACCCTTGTTTCAGGGGCATGATATTTATTATTAAGGAAAAAACATATTCAAACCTGCCTGCACCAGTGTGAAAACATAAGCTGGAGGCAACAACTACCATGAGGCTTCTGGGAATGTCGTCTACGTCCCTGTGGAGGGAAAGTTTAATTCAGACACTTTGGAAGGTTTATGTTCATAAACTGATTATTTTAGGGTGATGCCAGAGCATGACGGGTTTTTTACTTCTTTTAGCCTACTTCAAGTTGTCAGTTCTAACTGTGTGATTTCATAATTCTCCTGTGTGGGAGTAAAATGCCTCAATGTGGTTAGAGAAACTGAAATCACCGTTAAATCATCATTTAAAAGGTGGGCAGTTGGACTTTCACATTGGGTCAAGCTGGTTTGGATAATAAATAAAAAAACAAATCATAATTAGGCCCGAGCAGCGAAGCGCTGGTTTTAACATTTAACTGCACCAAAAAACTTCAAAGCATAAGACTTCTGTAAGTTCACAACAGAACTCAGCACACATGCATGTATGTTTCAATGGCGGGTTTCCCAAAGTGCTCAGTGTGACACGTTTCCTGTGGTGGATTAACTGTAGTTCACATTCACTCTGCTGTGCTTCAGTTCAGGCACAAAGGCTCATTTCCTGTTTCCTCTCTCCCAGGTGGACAGGAGCTGGTGCGGATGGACAGGTACGTTTTCCCACAGTCAGCTGATCTCAGAGCATCGCAGAACGGGCCCCATAGGTTCATTCCTATGGGGTTTTTGTGGCCAATCTTTTGGGGTTTCGTACAGAGTGTTTGTACTTTAACAACCGATGACATGTTTTTATTTGGTTAATCATTGTTTACTATAAGGAAATATGGTGACGTGACTCCAATAAATATCACGTACCAGTGGGAGCCTCTTAGGGATTATTTTGGTCAAACAGTAATCAGAACAACAATCAAAGGAAATGGGGGTTAATATAAATTCTTTAGAAGGGAATGTATGACTAAATTAAAGCTTAAGTTGTATTGAGTAGTTTTAAAGTAATTTATCTGCTACATAGATAAAAATACTTGCGTACTAATCTAAAATCCAATGTTTGGGTCCGTGGAGGAGCAAAATGGATAAGAGCGGGGAACTTAGAGGGGGGAACTTATAGCGGGGAACTAATAAAGGGGAACTAATTTGGAGTCCGATGTAAAAGTGGTAGGATTATAAAAGCACATACATGAAAACACCACATCGTTGTCATGACAACGCGTATCGTATAACTGGTTATTTTAACCGGGTGATCTCGTTTGACCAGAATAATGACCCAACCTATTAGGATTACTTTACAGAAATTACATTCAAGGAGCGTGTGTGGATTGTTTGTGTCTTCATTTACTATTCACTAATTTATTAACTACAAAAGTGACAAACATTCAGCGTCTGTCCTGAGGAACAGAGCTGTGAGTCGCGCTGCGGTCTCTTACGCCCTTCTCCTTCTTGTGTGTGTAGTGAAGCTCAGGGCCACGAGAACCCAGTGTTTCTGGGCGGATCCCCGCAGACAAAGACCCGGACTGTTTCTCAGATCCTGACCAGGCAGCCCTCTGAGACCAGTCGCCACTTACTGTCGGACCCGGGAACGCCCCTCTCTCCTCCCGCACACGGCGACGTTTTCTTCCCATCCGAAGGTAGGAGCAGAAGGAATCTCATATTATGACTGGTTGAAAAGAAAAACCAAATCTGTTTGGAGATTAAAAACATTTAAAGGACTTTTGGAGTAATAGTTTGTTGAACCATTTTTTCATTCTGCATCCAGTCTTCGTTGGTGGAAATCCATCAGCATCCCACTTCTGGCCTTGGTGATGTTTTACCCACTTTGTCCAGATGAAGTTTTCCAAATCTACTAGATTGTGAGGAAATTTGTCCAGCTCTGGTTAATCTGACGACAATACAAGATTTTTAGAGATTTTTGATGTTTTCTTCTCCTTCGTCCGACATAAGGGAGTGTTACAGGCTCTCAGCATGTTGGCAGCTTCCCTGACTCTGATTCATGTTAGACGAACCTTTAGTTCTATAACGCAGTGGATATCTAGAGCCCTTCTCCTGACTGATACTTTTAGAAAGTAAATTCTTTGGTAACTGAATGAAAAACGAGCTTTAAAATACCTAAGTGATGAAAAGGAGTAAATGTGAGGAAACTCCTGCTGAACCTTATTCCAGGTTAAACAGGTTCATCTGTTCACATCTGGAGGCAGGTGTGAACTGAACAAGACTGAAATGGATCAATAGGAGCTTCAGAAAGGTATCAGGTTAGGGTTTGTACATTTATGCATAAATCCTCCCAAACAGATTTTCTGTTTTTCAGGTGTGAACAGGATATATGATGCATTAAAGGAAGATTGTCTCATTTTATTGACATTACAAAACGCAAGCATTTTAAAATTATTGTTCTTATTGCAGGTATTATAACTGTTTGCACATATGATGCTTCCTCCAAATGGATTTGTCAGTTTTTGCTCATTAATCCTCAGTAAATATTGTAAAATGATTTTAACAGGAGAAAAATCACGCAGCACTCTTTGAAAGTCTCTAAGTTCCTTGCAGAAAAGTTTAAGCTTGCAATGTAAAGCGTAGATCCGGTTTCGGGTTGATTTAAATTGTCGGTTTTCTGGGTCAAGAACTCTGGCTGAGTCATAAATGACTTTCAGAGTTAACCAGCAGACTGTCCCCAGGATTTAATCTCATCTTCTAGCTTATCTTCCAGACCTGACACAGTTTACCTTCAAGTCAACCGTCAAGTCAGTGTTTGAGCGAATCCTCGTTTCTGAATCCTCATTACCCTGCTGGGTTTTATCGAGAAAAAAGAAAAATTGATGAAATATTGCTTTAATGGTTACATGCTAATTTAGGTTAAATTTTCTTTTGAAAACTTAGCATTTTCTTTAAAGAAAACTCTCCACCGTCTTCCCACTGAGCTGCAGAGTTCTGCTTATTCTCGTCTGTCTGTTGGACCTTTTCACTTTGGCCAAACTGAGGGCCACAGATCCAATCAGGCTCCATCAGTTCAGTTCTCATTGTCATACATGACTGCAGCACAGTGTGAAGGTATTGCACAAGGTAATGACTCAGAAAGTTTAAATTTCAAAATCTAGTGTCTGATGCAATCCGGTACGACTATGACTCCATCCAGACCAGCTGAAATATCCTGTTTTGCAAAAAATGCATGTTCACGCGTTAAACATCCCGGCAGATGCTGATAAAGCTGACAGGTTTAACTTGTCTGTTTCATCCTCCACTAGGAGAGCTTCATTTTCTGTCCACTCAGTTTTCAGCCCAACATCTTCTGTTGCTTTTCCCTGAACATACAACATCAAACCTGAGGCACATGGAAGAGTTTCCAATCCAGCAGTGTTTTCTTTTTAAATCTGCAGACATTCCTGAGATTCCCAGGTGGATTATTGAACTTCCTTGAAGACATATCTCAGCAGATGAAAAATGTGATCTAAAGCTGATCCACAGCAACTCAAAAGGAATGCCAGCCGGTTTCGAGGTCTGTGACCAGATTGCTGCTCTTTGCAGTTTGCAGTTTACCAAACCACTGCCAAACAAACCGGCTCTGCTTCACTGGAATTGATTTAATCCCAGGGCTCCTTCTTAAAATGACAAATAACTACAGACCTCTGAAGGTGTTCTGTGGTTTGTTAGCAGCAGATCATCACTCATAGGAAGTTGGGATCCATGATGGATTGGACTCGTTTGATCAGCACATCCCAGAGATTCTCATTTGGACATGGAGAATTAGAAACAAAGTTTGTTTTTGCAGATCCAGAAGTTTTGGCCTGATCCAATTTCTGTCTTTCACGTAGCAGAACTACATGAAAGCTTGTTGGTCATTTTGTTTTTTACTGCAACAGGAAAAGTTCAAATATTTTTAATAACTTGAAAAATGAATTATTCTGAATCATGGAGGATTTCCGCTGACATGTTTCTTCCAGATGTTTTGTAGAACTATGCATACTAAGGTTTGTGAAGAAACTTCAGCTTCATCACTTTGGTCCTTCTGACTTTCGACTGTGCAGAGTTAACATGAAATTCCCTGTTATCTAAATGTTGCAACTCTGGGTTCAACTCTTGGTTCTGATTTTTTTTTTTACAGTTTCCAGAAAACCAGTCATTCTGCGAATTTTATCAGTCTGCCCACGTTTGAAACGATGAAAACATAAATGTTGTCATTTGCTTTTTGGAGAGTTCTGTCATATTGGTGCAGGAAGTGCATTGCTGAATCTGCAGACGCCTTCATATGTCATTTCTCATGTGTCAGCAGAAAGTCTCGAAGCGATTGGTTTTTTTTGTGGACGCCATTGATTTCGATGTCCTCACTAATTTTCACCTGTTTCCCTTTTCAGACATCATCCCTGAGAACTCAGAGCTGGTGCAGATTTAAAGCCATTCTTCACCCAAACTGTTGACCTGGAAAGATTCCTGCAGCTCTTCTGTTCTTCCCTTCATTTTAATACCAATGCTATCCTCAAGAGCTCTCACAGTAACTGCATAAACACTTATTGTTCCTGTCTGGATTTGTCATCTGTTCATTGTCTGGACTGCAGGAGGGAGGAGCTGCGTTTCTGACCCACATACCATTTCCACCTGCAACAACATCTGCAGGCCAACAGGTTGATCTTCAGGCCAAACTCTGACAGCAGCTCACAGACCTGGCTCTGCCGGCATCTTTCATTAACCCTGGGAGAAGTTTTGGAAGTGGGAGTCTTGCTATAAGCAGGTGGAGAGTGATCTACTCAGCTTTTAGAGACAGTCATTTCAGCAGCAGCTTCTTGTGAGCTCAAATCTCCTCAGAGTTCAAATGCGTCGCCTGAATTCTCTTCTCTGTCATGTGAACTTTCTACGTGGTCAAATTTATACCGTCAACCCGCTTATTGTGATTGCAGCAGTTTTCTTTTGCTGGTCATTAGAGAACTGCCAGATAGACAATTTCATAAAATGACCTGTCACTGTAGAGTTCATGTTCATGTTGTGTACAGGAATCAAACCAACGGACTCTGAAGCCCCTTTCAAAACTCTCAGAGCAGAACTTGTGGCCATCTATCTGTTTTCTGAAAGGACCAAAGCAGCAAGTAGGGTGAAAGTCAACCCACCACTGTTACACCTCTTAGCTGCAAACAAGGAATCAACAGGACTAATGTAAGGGTTAGCTGGCATCGCAGCCTCTTTTACAAAATACTTCAAGCAAAGACGGCGACACCTTCTGGCTGGGAGTTTTCTGTGAGGACTGGAGGTCAGAGGGCGCCAGGCAAACTATGCCTCTGAGTCACCAAGCGAGGTAAAGATGGCACTGAGAAGTTGACAAGATTAACAGGATGCAGCCATCAGCTCTTTCATCAAACAGTTCAAAGGTCTTGTAAAAGCAGCAGAAGTTATTCTGTAGAAATACTCGACGTACCAAAGGCTTCGGGCTTTATGACTCCACAGCGTTATGTAGCAATAGTCTTATTTTACAGACAGACAGACTCAGATGCTCATTTGTCATGTTTGCCAACAGAACCGTCAATGCAGCGACGATACATCAACACTCGACTTGTGTGAGGTTTACTGGCTTTGTGGCTTGAGGGTCTGATGTAGAGCTTGTAAACATCAGTCTGTGCCACCAGATGAACACAAGATTTAACATGAAACCAGACCAAGCACTTAGTTCAGACTGGGAGAGGCACCAGTGGGGCGTGCTGGAGCCACTGGTGGGGAGATGCGTCTGGTGCGGCTTGTTCTGGGCAGAACACATTGGTGACCAATGACCCAAGGCAGAAACTGTGGTCTTATTATTATTTTCTATTGAATTTCCAATAGAGAGGCACTGATGTGCATCAGAGGCACCAGTGTCCCCTGGCACTCCCCAATATCCATCCCCAGTAAGGAGAACGTATTGCTGGCAGAACTGTTTTGTGAAAGAGGCTCCAGGTGCGATGAGACCAAATATTCTCCAAAACGTGGCATTACATTTCTTTTTGAATGATTTCTTCTCTGCACTTCTTTTTTCCTTTGTGCTACCTCAGACGCATCCCGCTTCTGTTTCTCTGAATCTGTCCTTCCGTCTTGTACTTTTACAACTGCATCATAGCCTTAAACATACTTGTATAATTACAAATACATTACATTTTTAGAGGAAGATTTAATTGTTGTCTCTGTGTATAATTATGGAGAAAAAAAAAAGTTTTTCTTAAATGTAGCCTCACAGATATTACCAAAACAAAACAATCTTCCAGGAGTTGAACTCGCTGCCATTCAGACATTTCCTGTGTCGATGTTCTTCAGGGTAAAGGTTCAATCCTACTTTTTTATGTGTGCAATGATGTCTGATAAGCCAAAACTGTTTAATACTTTGTGCAAAAGATTAGAAATGTCAGTCGTAGCAACGCTGAGATGCTACTGCTTCACTTTGCCCACATGTGACTGTGCTAACCCAGTGGCAGTGTTATTTTTAAACTGGGGTAAAATGCATACAGCTGGTGCCAAGCGGAAATCAAGAAGAAAATGTTTAGCAGGTTTGTAGGACAGGGTAACGTTTAATTTTGTTTAGACGTGAGCCTGCTGACGGGTTTGTGGCTGTATATTTGTGTGTAAAAAAGGGACTAAAGTTTTAAGATTTGATTTCTGGTTTCCCTGAAAAATATATTTTTTACGCTTGATGACTTTTCTATTGTATCTGTGTGTTTTTGTATTGTAAAAAGCTGGCATGAGAGAATGCTTCTTGCTTTTAAAACAGCCTGCTGGTATCTTGTAGAATAAAAATGAAACTCTCAAAGCATTCGGTGGCGTCTGTGAAATCCTTGCTCCTCTCAAATGATAGATCTACAAAACCATTTCTCTACAAGGACATGCTGCTGTCCAGGGAGTCGTAGCAGATAAAACAAGGCTGTTCCACTTGTGTGCCTCTGAGAAGCTGCCGGCCAGAGAGGGTCTGGCACTGCGGACGGAAACCGATGAAAACAATGTTTTTATAAGAGGAGGCAGAGCTAGAAGGTCTTCTCTGCATCTTCTAGCTCTGCCTTTAACAGGAACCTTATTAATCTCAAGATTTGTGCCACCCACGTCCTGGAGGATACAGCAGCAACGTCTCTTATCTTAACATCGAAAAAGCTTTTTAAAGAGAAAAGGCAGCGTTCACTGTTGTCTTTTAGGAACTATGTCTTGTGGTTTTCCTGTTGACAAAACAACGCGCTTCCTGAGTCTACGCTGCTGGCTTGAACTGCCTTTAATTTTCTGGGGTATTTGTGTTCCACATGTGTACTATTTGCTTTGTCTCACAGAGTGTAACGGGTACCACGTCTTCCACGGAGTAAATGCAGCAATGCAGTTTTGAAGGAATTTTTAGGAAGTAAACAAATATTGGCAGGAAAATATGAGATTAAAAATGATAACTTGGTAATAATTTTGTGTTGGAGGAAAATGAAGTTCTGAACAGTTTTGTTTGGAACGACTGCAGGTCAAATCTTAAGATCTTTATCAGGAGAGCAAAGAGCAAAAATAAAAATCATTTCAAGCTGAAGATCAGGCCTGTAAAAGTGTCCTTTGTTTTTTCCTGGTTTAAATGTGGGAACCTGAGCTAAGATCAGCTTCATGGGATGCTGAGCATCTGCACTTTCTGCTGCTTCTGCACAACAAGAATGTCGTTTTTTCCACAATAATCAAAGTTTTTCCTTACGTCCATTGAAAACTGAAAAAAAGACAAACCAAACACCTGCATTGCAGAGCATGGAGTCAAAAAATAAAACTGACTTTCATACCAGAAGAGAAGCTTCTGAGCCATGCATACATCCATTCATTCACACATTCATTCAAAGATCAGCATAAATTCAACAATATGATTATAAAATTTCTGTCAAAAAACGACTTTTTACTTCATGGGTTGTTGCGTCATCAATCAAATGCATCAGGAGGATGAAGGATGAAGGTGCTACTCTATATTAAATGCAAATAAGGAGAAACACTCGTTGCTGACAGGAAATGACATAAGACAAAATAGAAATGTTCATTTCAACTTCAAAGAAACTTCAAAATCAAAGCCTCTAAATGTTTAAACACGGGTTCAGCGTTCCCGTGTCAGAGTCTTACCGACAGCGGCGGCATGCCGTCGTCCTCCACTGTGACGTTGAGGCGATACTCCTGCTGTCGCTCTCGGTCCGGAGGGGCGGGCCGGGTCACCATCTCTCCGGTCATGCGGTCCATGCGGAAGGTCAGGTCCTGGTTCCCAGCAGTGATGTAATAAAACAGCATGGCATTCGGCCCGATGTCCCTATCGTTAGCGATCACTCGCAGGACGGAGGTGCCTCCTCCGACGTTCTGCAAAACACAGAATGATCAAACCTCACAGCAAACCTAAATCTCAAGCTTTTTGTAACAATGGCTGAAAACTGTCAGGGATAAACCTCATCCTCACCTCGCTCACGCTGACGTTGTATCCCCGCTGGCTTTCAATGACAGGAGCATTGTCGTTGACGTCCAGGATGTTGACGGTCAGTGAGTGGTCTGTGTATCTGGTCGGGGAACCATTATCAGTGGCACGGACCTGCAAAACGGTGAATATTAGAAATGCAGATCAATCATGGTTGAAACATGTCATAATTCAGCGCGGCTGCTGACCTTCAGTAGGTAGCGGTCCACAGACTCCCGGTCCAGAGCAGCGTTCACGTAAACCTCTCCATAGCTGTTATTCACCGTTTTGATCTTGAACACGTCCTCCATGTTTCCAGCCACCAGGGTGAAATTCACCTGAGAGAAGATCATTATCAGATCCAATAAAAGAATCATCTGAGTTTATTATAAAACTCTCACAAAGTTGCTCCAAAATACAAAAATACTGCAGTGGATATCAGGATATACAACTCCGTCAAAATGCTGAACTGTTGTAAATACATTAAAATGACTTCTTTTCATTGTTTCTGATGACTTCCATAGTTCTGTTACTGCTTTGTCTTTGGTACAGTGCATGAACTCAGTTCTCTCTCAGGCCTCCTTTTGCATGAATTGCTGCAATAATGCAGAGTGACATGGAGGAGAGTGACAACCTGCACATAATGCGAGATGCAGATGTTTTCTGGAGTCACTCATCTTCATCTTCTTCTCCCCAATAGTTTCTCTGCGTCTCTGGATTTGGATCAGGGCATTTTCACGACTAACCAAGCCCAGAGACACCACTGGCCCCTGGACCGGCTTTTGGTTCTGCTGGCAGTGAAACGTCCTGCTGGGAAATGAACTCTGCTTCTCCATAAAGCTTTTCAGCAGAGGGAAGCAGGAAGTGTTCTATAATTTCCTGCTAGACGGCTGCGCTGGTGTTGGATTTGATAAAACCCAGCGAACCAGACCAGCAGATGACATGCCTCCCAAAACCAACACTGACTGCAGAAACTTTAAACCGGACCTGAAGCAACCAGGGTTCTGTGCCTCTCCAATCTTCCTCCAGACTCCTATACCTTGATTTCAAAATGAAATGCAATGACCTTTAACCTCC
This sequence comes from Phalloptychus januarius, assembly GCA_902982915.1. Lineage (NCBI taxonomy): Eukaryota > Metazoa > Chordata > Actinopteri > Cyprinodontiformes > Poeciliidae > Phalloptychus > Phalloptychus januarius. The sequence goes on along the minus strand of CADWAE010000242.1, from coordinate 1,534,509 downwards.
ATGTGGTGACATCTTCTCCATGACTGCAAAAGTGATCTTTGTTCAACTTAGGATGTTTTTAAAGTCATGAAATAGAAATATTTGCTTTGCTTCTTTGCATATTTAGTTTATTCATAGTGCATCAGAAGATCTGACAGTTTCAAATCCAGAATCCCTGGTGTGACTAGAAGTGCTAAAGTAAAGCTCACCAGTCCATTTAGGCCGGCATCACTGTCCTTTGCCAGAACCACTGCCACTTTTTTCCCCATGGCTGTGTTTTCTGTGATGCTCACAGATGTATCAGACGTTATGTCAAACACAGGACTGTTGTCATTTTCATCCAGAATGGTGATGGAGACCTGGGAAGCAGCAACATTATCTGTAGCTTCCATTGGTGCTTACCTTTAAAATGAATGGAACAAACAGGAAGTTTTCCGTTCTGCTTTCTGCTCTATGAAATAAAAGAGCCTTACCTTCTACAGATCCACAGAGGAATGCATTTGATAAAAGAAGAATGCCATTATTCTACAACAGATCAGAGACAATGCATTTAAAATAACAATGAAGCTGAATGTTATTATGAAAGCTAGAAAGCGACTTACCACAGTGGAGTCCTTCTTAGGTCCTCCGTTGTCAGCGACCACAGTCAAAGTGTACAAATCTCCCTTTTCTCTGTCCAGCAGGCCTGTTACCGTGATGCGGCCCTGGAACGCCACAACCAAAGGTCAAGAGACACACAGCACAGAAAAACAAAGAGCTATCAGGAAAATCCACAGAGTAAAGGAATGGAAGAACTTCAGAGCATTGAGCTCTTTGATCAGATTTCATTCATGCAGAAACAAGACTGCAGAAAATGATGACGAGACGTTACAGAGGCACAGTCTATTCACACGGCTTAAGGTCCTTCAGATTTTGTTATTTCACAACCACAGACCATGTATTTCACTGGGAGTTTGTCCAAGAAAAACAGAGCAAAGCACAACTGTGAAGTGGAAGAAAAAATCAAGTTTGTGGAGATTTTTACAATATGGAGTTCTTTAGTATTCAGCCAACAGAGACTGACCGACTTTTGCTTTAGTTACAGTCACATTTCCACCAGCTTTACATCTGGAGACACGAGAGAACTTTCAAAATAAAAATCCAAACATAATGTCATGAGATATTAATATTATCTATGGCCTAAGGTGGAGAGGCTGTAAAGTAGCATGAATGTCTGAGGAAAATGGAGAGTCCTCCTGTCTGAGCTGGAGGCTCGGTCACTGAAATATCTCAGGTTCGTGCCTCTGGTAGGGCACAGACCCACCAGTGGACGGCAGCATTCATGGTTAATGTTGCACATTTAGTCACATTGGACTGGTGGATCATTTTATCACAGATTTTCAGTTGGATTTTGTTTTATAGTTTGACTAGACCGTTCCACTGCGGCTGTGCCTGGATGTCAATCTCCAAAGCATGATGCAGCCACCACCATGCTTCACCATGGAGATGGTGAAACATCCCCATAAATTCCACGTCAGAATTATGCACCATGTAGTGGTTCACATGAAATCCCTGTAGAATACAATTTTGTGACGGTAGTGTCAAAAATGTTGATATATTTGTAATTAAGTGTGTAATAAGAATATGATGTGAGGCTTTTCTCCGCTCACCGTGACGCTGTCTATCTTGAAGAGGGCTAAGGCTGCCGGCGACGTGTCGGGGTCAAAGCGGTAAGTCAGCTGGTTCAGGTTGTCGGCAGACTTGGCCTGGACCTGAACCACCTCCGTTCCCGTGGCGATGTTCTCCCGGAGGGAAGCCTCGTAGCCTGCGGAGAAGAAGGCCACGGCCTCGTCCAGCTCGTTCAGTAAGGTGACGTAGACGGTGCAGAAGCCCCGGTGGAACGGCGGCGCCTGGTCGGTGGCCGACACGTTCATGAGGTAAGACGTCTTGGTCTCGTAGTCCAGGTAGTCCACAGTGGTGACCAGACCGGTGCTGACGTCCACTTCAAACTTACGGTCTGAGCCGGACACTATGGAGTAGGCAACAGCGCCACCATCGCCTGAACAGCAGGACAGACATTCAGAATCCAGAGTCACATTATTACACATAGTTTTTTAACAGGGGTTTTGTATTAAAGTGTCGACTTTAAAAATCCTGTTAGTTTTTGAATCATCGAACGGTTCAGCACCAGAATCCATTAAAGTTCTGCTGAAGTTGAATCAACCTGCCAGACCGCTCAAGTCTTCTGGTTCTGGTTCTGCTCTGCATTCCCAGAACCAAACATGGAGGAGCAGCATTCAGCTTCTATGCACCACAAGACTGGAACAAACTTCTAGAAAACTGCAAAACAGCCGAAACACTGACCTACTTTAAATGAAGACTAAAACCCACCTGGTTAAAGCTGCCATGATTCATAATGACTGGAACATTGCTCAATATATGCTTGCATGATGATTTCGATGGGATTTGACAAAATATGTTTACATCTTGTTTCTTAGTTGGTTTTTGTTTCATGCTTTTTTGGTGCCTTGCTGCTGAAATTTGCTATACAAATAAACTTGACTTGATATCAAAGTTCTCGTAACAGAGTTATATTTGAAACTTCCTCTGACCTGATTTTACATTTATAAAAAACTTTACTAGGAAGTGTTTATTTCAGTTTCATGGTCACTGTGATGTTTTGGAAAACATTTGTCAGAATCACCAGATGTGCCACTGAGGCAATTTAACACAAAGGGAAGTGAAGAGAGGAAGTACAAACTGTGGAAGTAGTAAGACTTTAAATGCCAGTTACAGAAAACCCGACCAGAGATAAGATAAAAAGAGAGAAGAATTTCTAGTGGAACAGCACCAACTAGTGGCCGGGTTGATACTGTACAAGCCAGCAGAGCGTGCAGCTCCGGCCAGGTGTGCTCAGACTCACCGGTGTCCCGGTCGGTGGCCCGCACTACGATCACTGAGGTTCCGATTCCGGCGGTTTCTCTCAGGCCCAGACGGTTGTACTGCTGCTGGGTGAAAACTGGCACCTCGTCATTTGCATCTTCTACATATATGATCACCTGCAGGAGAACGCATTTCCTTTTTTACACATTAGGAAAGGCTGCGCTTGATTGGCTGAATTTAAATCAGAATGTGGGAATTAAACTCGATTGATGTAGAGAACAGTGAAACAGCATTTATTCAAATGTCTGATAATGTTTGTGACTTTCACCGTGACCCAGTGATCCGCTGGGTGCAGTTCACACATGTTGCAAAGCCTGAGCTCACCCTGACAGAGCTGCGCATGCTGCCTTCGTCGCTGTTGAAGGCCTCCACCTCCAACACGTGGGAGCTGCTGGTCTCCCGGTCCAGCGCCCGGACGCCTCTGGTCACCTGGCCGCTCTGCCTGTCTATGCTGAACAGGTTGTTGTTGTTCCCTGCAGCCACAGACACAAACAGAAAGACACCAGGAAGAGGCAAGAAAGGAGGGAAGTGAGACAATAGATCACCTCTAAAATACTCCAATTTAATTCAGTTTATTTACATAGCTGCATTTCAGTTTGAATATTAAACGGAATCTGCTGGCATTTACTCATTTGTTTTTGTAAATGACCTTGAAACGACGTCAGGTGAGTTGGTGCTACTGTGCAGAAATGAACTGAACTGCAGTAACATTATCTCACAATGAAAAATGAAGACAAATCGACCTTTACGTCAGTAATAGTTTCACAACAAACTATTACTATTGTGTTACCCATGATTCCCTGCTGCAAACACTCTCTTTGCCTTAGTGTTGTGCTGTAACAATTCATAAGGTTGAAGCAAACGCAGGACCAAACAAGGCAAACACTGTAAAAATCCTTCAAAAAATGTTTGGGAGCATGCTGTGGGTGGCACTGGCTTCACCCACTGGCCTTCTATTTTTAAATAGACTTGCTTAAACAAGCAGCCGGTCCTGGTTTTCCCCTTTTTTGGACCTGAAGATTCTAGAGAACAGCCACCAAGTCAGAAATAAGTTTGAATTTTGTTCTTCATTGGAAATCATTTTGCAGAACTACTGCTGAAGTAGTTCTGCCGGTCCAGCGCCCGCACGCCTCTTACAGGAAGGATCCCCTTACTGTAAACAAAACTACAGTAAGGAGATCCAGACTGTTTAAGTCCTGTCAGTGAGACATTTAAAATGCAGTTTAAGGCATATTTAGCACAGAGACTCACCGCTGATGATCCTGTACAGAACTCTGCCATTTTCTCCCTGATCTGCATCTGTGGCTTGAACCTGTGCAGTGAAACAGAAACAGCAGAACGAGTTACTTAAACGTTGCTTTATATTCAGTACTTTGTAACTAATTACTGCTTGAAAAGTCTACATCCTGTAAAATTAGCATGGAAGTCCTTGGGATTCCTAAGCCATTCTGTTATGAAAGTGAAATGCTTTAAAAACTTAATCTCTTTTTGCAAGCACTCAAATGTCTGATTAATACTCAGAACAAGACAAAGGAACAAAATGAAGATCTAATGCAGAGACTTCTAGATTTACATGTTAGCTGTTCTGTATTTTCACCGTCTTCAAACTGTCAGATAAAAAAAAATAAATGTTGAAAAACATGAGCATAAACTTCTGACCAGCAGAGATATCAATACTGCAGATTTAGATTTCTCACAGTCTAAACGTTGACTGCAGAAGATAAAACTCAGAGTCCTGAACGGTTTGGGTTCTTTGAGTCTTTGTCATTCAGTCCACATCCCCTGGTACCCAGCCTCATGTTGCCACAACAACCACCTGGCAATGATGCCCTCCTTGTCCTGCAGTTAGAGGCAGGCAGCCAGGCTGGCCTCTGCACACAGCCTGGCTCTGCAGCACACACAGATAAATACTGCAGCATGCCGCGCTGCTGCTGAATGGGCCGTGTCAGAAGATTGGCTTCTGAATCTACTGAGGTCCACGGCTGCTGGCGCCGAGTGAAACGGACCTGGTGACAGATCGGTATCCTCCGGGCGTCACCGACTCTCTGGATGAGGCTTCAAATTTAGCTGAATGCAGAAACCGGAATATAAATCGACACAGGGCTTCACAAAACCATTCAGCCCAACAACACAACACTTTACAGAAAGAGTTCCCACAGAGTGCTGGCTTCTGGCAGGGAAACCCTCTGAAAACCCACAAATGATGCTGCAAAATATGTAAAGAAGCATCAACTTTTAGTCACTATTCAATAGTTATTACATTGGTTTAGCATAAATGCTGAGTCAAACCTTTTAGTTGTAAACAAGCCCTTAGAGTTTTTATTATAAAACATGTCAGCAACAAAGCAGCTTGTTAATAGCACATAACATTTCAATAAGTTATTTTAACTAATATTTTATAATAATAATTGAAAACAGTTTAGACTTTATTATTAAAAATTATAATTAGATTCAGATTTTTGATTTTCCTCCAGCTGTCTGAGACCGCCCTAGCACTTCCTGGTGAACCACCAACAGGTCAGCAGCCCCCACTTTGAGAAACACAGCTTTATATAACCATTTCCATAATCTACAGTAACGCTGCCATGCTGCGTCGTGGTGGGAAGGTTTGTTTGTGCCATGCTGGATTTTTCTGTTTCCCCAACATCAAATGTGGGAAATTTTATTTTGGGCAAACAGAGTAAAGGGTGTTAAATACAAATGCAGGCAACACTTTTCTTGGTAAAATAATAATAACATTTTCCAGCAAAATATATTGATGTTTGTGGTTATAACATCCCAAAATTAGGAGCAGTTGATGGAATATGGATATTATGGAGGTCTGAGCAGAAACATGCGCTGTGAGACGTCTGCCTCCGCCTGTGTGTCCTCCGTTGCTGTCTCACTCTGCCTGTATGAAGAGGGGCCCAACTTCAGTCTCATTAGCTTTATAAAGGGACGCCGAGCGGAGAGGAGGAGGAGGAGTGCAGGGAGGAAGAGGAGGGAGGAGGAGGACGCTGGGGGTCAGACTGCTGAGTGATGAATAGAGTGTTACACAGCGGAGTGAACCACTCTGGCCCTGCAACAGGGGCCACAGAGAGCAACAACGTGTTGCACATGTCGTTTTAAATGTGATCTTGTGAAGCATGAAAAGAGAAATTATTCACAAAACTTTTGACTTAAATACATTGACTTGCCTTTTTCTTCTTTCCACTGGAACAGCAGAAAAACATACATTTTATTTTGCTGCACATGTTTTGCCCCCTTTTCTTTGTTGTTCCCCGTTTTCCTCCCCATCGCTTCCCCGCTCTGTTTCTGGGAAAGCAGCACTTTAAGGCAGAAAAACAAGTACTATGTGGATTCACAAAGAACAGGTTCCACCACAGTTACTGGAACCCAGAAAGGTGCTGCGCTGAAGAGACTTCAGACGGAGTGAGTACGTTTTCTACCAGGCATTCGTTTTGTATTCATGACACTTATTCCTAAAAGAAAGTTTTTGATTATTCGACTCAACAGAACTGAACTTGGAATGTTGAAACTAGCAAAAAGTTTGTTAAAGCATCCTGCAGCCTGGACTCAGTGAGAACAGACTGAAACAGGAATGAGGCTCAGAGCTGCTGTCTGAGAATGTGGACATATGCAGAGCAGAGAGCATTTAATAATTAGAAATATTACAATCCTTCATCCACTCATTCATACATCCACTTATTGGTTCAAGATAAAAAAAATTACAAATATATAGAATACAAAAGAGTAAAATTAAGCCAAAAGGAAAAGACTGAAAAATAAGAAAAGCTATGAAGACCTATAAAGAGGGAGTTATGTTCGACAATATTTCAGACTTTTCCTAACTTAAACTTCTGAAGCCATCAAGTTAATTTTATCTTTAAAGATTAAATAGACATTTAAAAAAAATAATGACAAAAAAGAGGACAAACTTTATTAAACCTGCAAAAAGCACAAAGTGTGTGTAACGATGGATGGATGGATGGATGGATGGATGGATGGGTGGGTGGATGGATGGATGGGTGGGTGGGGGCGGGTGGATGGATGGACGGACGGATGGATGGATGGGTGGAACATCAATAATTGATAGGAATTTTTCTCCAAACATAAATATTTTCCATCCTCTTGGTTTTCCTCCTCCTCTTATCCAAATACTTTGAATGAAATTCCAGTTTTCCAGCGTTAGCAGGAACCCTGAAATAATTAGACTTTAATGTTGGTGAACATGTGCAGAAATGAAGGAGGTTGATCATAGCTGAGCAGTGAGATGTCAGGTGGTCCAACTACAGGAGCTGCCAAGGTTCAAATCCCCAGAATGTGCCGGCTGCAGTACCTGAAGGTGAGACAGAAATGTGTCTCCAGCAGGTTGTGTGAATGCGTGTGTGAATGCGTGTGTGAATGCGATGTGCATGGAGGCGCTGACTAATGAACTGACTCTCTAACGAGTCATCCTGCTCCACTGGCCTTTTCACAGCTTTCCTGGCATTTGGTCTTAAAAATAATTTCACGTCCCAATGTGTTTCCCTTAAACCGATAAGCCATGCTTTGTCTACGCTGAATTAAGGATGATGACATTTACAAATGTTACCGTGCTGAAGATGGGGGCGTGCTGAATGAGGGGGGGGGGCGAAGGAAGAGTTGGTGGCTGCTTTGCATTTTACAAGGGGCGTTTTAATAAACCCAATTTGTTTTACATTGAAGAAAGCCTGTCAACCATTGACTGTTTTGTAGTCCTTGATTTAATAGCTACATAATTGCTGCAAATGCCGAACACTCGCTGCGTCTGCACGTGCAAGCAGCTATTTCTATGCATTATTGTGTGTGTATGTATGTTGTAAGCCCTTGGGTGTATGATTCTAATATAGAAAATAAACCCTCAAATGAACCTCCATTAGCTTCATACGGCTTGACTGGCCAAGTCCGGAGCTGAAATGGCATTTTGATGCAGTGTAATGGCTTTCATATCCGCTTCCACATTCTGTCTGGTAGCAACCGTGAATTTCAATATGTAACACAAAAACAAACAGTTAAAATCTTAAAAAAATATGGCATAAATTAGTTTTTACCCATATAAGTCAAAATTTGCTCAAAGTTTTGGAGTGCGTCTCCAACAGCTTTGAACATCCAGAGGCTGAAAAGTTTGTATGTTCTTTGCAAAACAACTCAACCATGTTCAGTCACGTCACAAACTCTCATTTGGATTCAAGTCCAGGCTTTGACTAGGCCCTTGTAAGGCTACATTCACACAGCAGGCAAATAAAACTCAAATCCGGCTTTTACCTGCAGTCTGATCTGCCTGATTCTGACCTTTTCACCCCAAAAACCTGATCCATCACTTCCATATGTAGAACCAACTCAGATATTCATCTTATCGTTTTCACAGTGTCTGCACTCAGATCCCTCTGTCACATTTGATCCGACTTACATGTCACTGACTGGAGACATTTGTCATAATTCCTCACTAGATTCAGGACATAACGGCTGAAAATTATAATTATGAACTTATGAAAGACGTTTGTCAGCGAAGCTCATTTCATCACAATCCCACCACTCGGAGCTCTGACTCCACATCCAAACAGACCATGAAGTCATGCTCCACAAAAATCCGTTGCTCAGACGTTGTCATAAAGTTTTGAAAAACATTGACTCATACCATCTAACCGTGTTTTTCTCCATCCAGGGCAGAGACAACATGAACACCACAGACTCCAACTCCAACATTACCTCCACCTCTCCTGGTGGGAACATCACTGTCTCCATCCTGTCAGCCTCCGCCTCTCCCTCCACCCTGCAGCCTCCGTCTCATTCCTCAGACATGCATGATCCAGAATTCACCATCATGGTGGTGCTGGGTCTGTCCCTGCTGCTGGCCGGCCTGGCCGCCTTCCTGGCGGTGTACAGGCGCTCGGAGACGGAGAGGGACCTGGAGAGGAGCTGCGCCCCGGGGGAGAGACTGACCCGCGGCCGAGGCTTATCCTCTGAGCCGCAGCTGAAGACGTGGAGGAGACTGGGATCATACCGCCGCTCTTACAACCTGTCCTTCAGGCGACCGCCTTACCGCCGGCCGCACCAGCGTGACAGGACGCGTGCGACCCGGCCTGTCGCCACGGAGACGCTGCAGCCCAAGCCCAACATGGAGACCCACATCACTACACCCTGTCTGCTCGACTACGTCACTGAAATCTGACAGGTCGACCGTCACTGACTGACCAGCGATTAGATACAAACAGCTTGTGAAGCTGTTGCTGGAAGTTTCTTCGTCGTATTTGTTATAAAACTCTCTAAGACGAGCGACAACAAGGCGTCATGCAGAACACTGAAAAAAACTTTATGAGGGACTCAAGCAGCTGCTGGAGAAAACTGGATGTTTTCTGAGCCACACTGTCCAAACTCAGTCTGATCTTGATGTAAAATAAAAATAATAATAAAATCATCTCAGATGTTTGGCTGGAATCGATCTGCATCATTTTCCAAAACCAGGAACAGCAGCATCCTTCTACATCACTACAAAGAGAGGGAAAGACTGCCTAAGTAATTAATTAATCTAATTTAGCACAGTATAGTCCTGGTAGTAAAAATAATTGTAAATAAAAAATGTAAATAAATGCAGCAATTTTATATCAGAATAGACCTAATGATCACATATTAATCTTTAGGCCTTTGGAGGACAAACAGGCCCACAGCATCACAGAACCTCCACTGGTTCTGCAGCACTGACTCTTTTTATACATGTGGAGTTTTGGTTCTGAAGTAAAAGATAAATTAGAGAAACGGATAACGTTTTTTAGCTGTCTTTACTCAGAGGTGCTGATCATTTAAGAAAGAACTATAAAAACAGAAGAGATTTCAAACTGGCCAAAATATCAGGCCTTCATAAACGGCTCAGTAGATGTTAAGCAGACTGAATCTTGAATCTGTTAAAGTTCTGCTGGCGTCCAGCCGCGCCCTACCTGCAGGATGCTGGTTCCCATGGGCACGGTTTCCAGGACGCTGGTCTCGTAGCTGTTTTGGAGGAAGATGGGCCGGTTGTCGTTGACGTCCTGAACCTCCACAAACACGGTGGCCGTCCCCGTCCTCCGGCTGTCTGCTGGACCGTTGTCTGAATGGCAGAAACACCAAAAACATTCAGAACACGTTCACCATATATCAGCTCTAAACTGCTGCAGTGTTCAGATTCAGTTTGATCATTATTGTTCCATCTAATCAAATAAACCTTGAGAAAAGCACTTTAAAGCATTCACTGCCTCGACTGCTGCTAATTGCTGCTATTGTCTCTTTCATTCACAGATCCATACAGAAAATCTTCTGACATATTCTGCATGTAATACCATTTTAGAATTTTGCATAATGGAGTGAATTATGACTGGAACAAAGTTTGCCCTTTATTTACTTCCTCTCCACCGTCCTGTAAATCAGAGCAGCTGTAACTCTCTTGTCTTGCACTATTTCACATCGTCTCTGCTGGACTCTCTGGTGCCTCCAGCAGATAAGCTGCCCTGATTCAAAGCTCCTGACAGAAAGGAAAACCTCAGAGATGTTGGTGTTTGTCAAACAGGAACAAAAGCAGTTGAGCAAGAGTCTGAAATCACCACAAGCAGCGTTTTCCCATCATATGTTCAGAAACAAGAAACACAGAAAAGGGAACTTTTGTTTTTCAGAGAAAACTCAGCTAATAACAACCTGAAACATTTACAGTACCAGTCAAATAAGCAACCTGGATGCCTTTTATTTAACAAGGAAAATGTGCAAAAAACATTTGAAGTTCCTACAAAAAACATATCTTATTGGTTTAATTAAAATAGTTCCAGTTTATTGTTTCATAGATAAGAAATGCAACATTTTGGTGATTTTGGCTCAGACAGCAAAACGTTTGGCCTCCCTGATCTAAACCTGCTGATGAAGAGAGAATCTGAGATTTAACTCCAAACACGCTATGAAAGCAGCTTCTAGAAGAGACTGACCATGTGGGGCTGAATATAAACACAAGCCACACTTTTCAGATTTTTTATATTCAAATCATCATTTTCCTCTCACTTCAAAACGATGTTATGCTTCTGCTGGACAGAAGACATGGAGACTTTTGCAAACAGAACATTTATTTCAGAGGGATGCATGCAAACTTTTGACCCACCTATCGCCTCGACAACCAGAGTGTAAGCCGCCTGAGTCTCTCTGTCCAGGCCCACCACAGTCCTCACAATGCCGTCTCGGAAACCGACGCTGAATTTACCATCTTGATTCCCTCCTGCAAAAATAAAACAAAAACAGAATTCCAGACTAAATACGGCGCTGCAACAAAACCACCGCAGACATGGATGGATGGAAGTACTGAAGCTTCACGCTGCAATGCATTAGTTCATATAAATGTACAACACTATAACCCACAAACACAAAACATGTAACCGCTGTGACCTCTGACCTGTGATGAAGTAGCTAAGCTCTGCGTTGAGACCAGCGTCTTTGTCAAAGCAGACGAGTCGAGCAACAACGTGGTCTCTGGGGACGCTCTCCATCAGGGAGACATTGTATAGTCTGGGGTTGAAGGTGGGCGTCTCATCATTTACATCCAGAACTGACCAACACACACCAACACACACAGACAGAGACACACCAGCACACAGATAGACGTACATGAGGACAAGTAAGGCAGCAGAGAACGGCTAACGTAGTGAAAGTAGCTAAAGTTCACTGGGTTCACTGGAAACGAGTTTGTTCGTTTATTGAAAGTAAACCTGATTCTAATTCAGAAGCCTGGTAAAAATAAAATTCCTTTGTCACTTAAAACCTCCAAACTGTCATAGTGACCCTGATGTCTTTGGCATTTAAGCATTTTAGATGTGACAGTTGAAGCTTAAGAGGGAAAATTAACAGCGTAGAAGTTTTGGTAGTTTGTTAATGCCGAGGTGGAAAGAGATCAATGATCTTAAAGAAGCAACTGTTGCTGCGCATCAATCTGGGAAGGCTGGGAAGACGCAGCCGCCCTGTTTCATATTTAAGCAGGTTAATTTTGTTTATTTTGTACTCTGATACTTAAACAGTAACACATCATTTTAACAGTTTTAATATAAAGATATGTTGTCAAAGAATCTTTATATCTCCTAATGAATTATTCAATAACATAATCTGAAAAGCTTGCATCAGAAACAACACTGATCTCATTTATGTTGTTTCTGATCCTCTGTCAGATTATAACAAACCTAAGTTACTCTAAGTGACCTGGTAGCTGCAAAAATTTACAAGAAAATCACATTTTCCTGCAGTAGAACCTCAAGAATTTCTTTAGTTTGTCAAAGCAGATACCAAACTTCATAAATCCTCAGCTGGTCAGAAAGAAAGTATGAAGGGACCAAAACTGCATAAATAGCAAAGAGCTGAAATGACTTTAATTTGTTATGATGTCACTTACAAAACAGAAAGTGCATCTTTGTAAAGAGGGGAAATTTCTTTATTACTAGTGAACATTTAAAACAGCTGAACGTTTTCCAAGTAGTGGAAAATGTACCCAAGATCAGAACGTTCAGTGAAACTGCAAAAAACAAACTCCACACACTCAGGCTTCACTAGGTTCAAATTCCTGACAATGCAATTAAAAATGTAATAATATAATAATGGTTGCTTATAAGAGTTGGAAGCAAATAGGTTTCCATTTTTGCTCCTAAAGGAACCACAAGACGTTTAAAACGATGTTTCTTAAAGATGAGACCGAGGTAAAGACGTTTATCAGTCGAATGTGAAGCCACGAGTCTGCGGCTGAAGTTTGGCTGAAACTGGATCACACAACCAACCAGATTATGCTGCATAAAGAAAAGATGCTAAATTCCTGCACAATGGTTTGAAAGACTGAATAAGTCATGCAGAAAGTGTTAAATATCTGATGGGATGTTTTTAGTTTTCACACAAACTTTCTTTGTTTTTACTTCATCTAGCATCTGGATTACTGTTGTGTGTTTTTGAGACTAAACCTGTAAAAGACAAAACAATTCTAATTATGTGAATGAAATACTGCATTTTCATTTCCCTTCATCTCATCTGCATTCATAAAACCCACCAGGAGGTGGCAGCATGTTCCTCAGTTGCTTCGTGAGGCTCAGCATCTGCCATAGTTAATTAAGTCACCACAGTAAAATCGGTTCAGTCAGCAGGTTTGGAAGTTTCTCAAGCAGAGAGAGCCAATCAAAAGTCACCTGAGACAGTGAGCGTTGAAGTGGAGGTCCGAGGAAACTCCCCAGCGTCGTGTGCGATGATCCTCAGCTGATACTGGCTGATCTGTTCCCGGTCCAGCACCGCCGTGGAGGTGAGAACGCCGGTGGAGGTGTTGAGGTAGAAGTCAAGGCGGGGCATACCCATCTGCAGCGCCATCGTAATGCGGCCATTCGCATCCTTATCTGGGTCCACTACCTGCACCTATACCCGGAAATATTCATATTACTTTAATAAACTTCAGACAGAGAAGCTATGAAGTTAGAACAAACTTGTGTACATAAAAATTTCTATTATTACCCTAAAAAACGAGTTTCCAATGGGAAGTCCCTCTGGCACTTCTGCAACAGACGGCAGGTTGAGGAAGGTCGGGTCGTTATCATTCAGATCCAGGAGGTTAACAGACACTGTGGTGCTGGCTGACGTCCGCAGTGGAGGTGTGCCACCTACAGAGGGCGCCAAAAGGGCACATAAAGACAAAACACACATACACACACACACATTACAACATAGGAGTGCATGTCCTGGTTCATAGAGTCCACCGGCAAATATTTTTTGGATGTACCTGATATTCTTTTATTCAGACATTCCTATTTGTTAGTCGAAATGTTACCATAAAAGGAAGAGTTTGCTTGAAAGAAAGATTTACTCCATTCCAGAATCCTCAGGAGGCGCACAAAATGATTTGGAGGACCAGAAATGGCCTCTGGGCTGCAGTTTAGGAGTTAGGCACATTTATAGAGCAGAAGGTCTACCTATGCAAACTGCAAACATGCAGAGATGTAGAGGAAGTACTCACGGTCGACAGCAGACACTACGATGGTCCTCATCTGCTCCGTGTCTCTGGGGCTTTCCCGGTCCAGAGTGACGCCGCTGGTCCGGATCTTCCCAGTTCTGCTGTCGATGGTGTAGAAGGGGTTTGCAGGATTGATGCTGTACATCACTGTCCCATTTTCCCCATTGTCTGGGTCCACTGCCAGCACCTTTAGTGGGGAAGAGAGCAAAAGGAAGATGAAGCTTTTTGAATGGGAATGATTTATGACAAGAAAATGGAAGGAGAGAAAAAAGAGGAAACGAAGCAAAGAGACCACAGGAATACGAGAAACTGAAAGCGTACTGATAAGACAGCATCCAGTCCGCTGTGCATCTTCACATAAAGCCTCAGTACCAACCAAACCTACAGATTTTGTCCCGTTTCAGCCACAAACGTCCTGCTGGTCTGACACTAATACAATCCAGCAAAGTGCTGCAGACTTGTGAAGCAGAAGGAAAATGACTTGAATGGTTTTCAAACCTTTTTAGAATAAGAATCTGAAGACTTTAGCTTGTTGCCCACTGAGTCAACACCTTTATGTCCAGTTATAGTCAGAAGTTCGATTGGGAACCAAAATTGCAACATTTGTTCTATTTTCAGTTGGTGTGGTTCTTTTTCACTGGACCGTGTCAAACAAACCAAAACCTGTCCCCCTCCTCACCTGTGGGGGCGCTGCACCAAGAGCAACTGAAGGAAACGACATGAAAACCTCTGAAGACACCGAACACAATTTTCTTTATCACAAAAGAAAAATGGAGTGGCGTCAGATATTAGCAGTTGAAGGATTTCTCTTTTGTCTTTGGCTGAAGACCATGAACCAGTCAGGGTGGAAGGGGGAGAAGTTTCCCCAAAGACGAGTCTGGATCCAGCAGAGAGACGATGCCTTCTTGCTTTAGACAGGTCTCACAGGTGGCTCTGTGAATTTGCTGATCAAACGGACCAGATCTCTGGTCCGCTTGATGTTCACATCAGAGTTCAAACTGGACCAGAGTTCACTTCAACCAAACCCAGGCTGAGTTTAGGTACTAACCAAAATTGCAAACTCTGGTCCTCTAAACAGTTAGAAGGACCAGAGTTTGCAATCTTTGTTCTGCTTCAGAGTTCGACTGCACATTTACACCTTTCCAAATGAACCAAACTTTCCAAACACTTCAGATCTCTCTTCTTCGTAATTGTAGCTGGTTAAGTTACCATACAATCCCACAAAATGCATAAATGTCTGTGGTTGTGATATGAAAGTTCATTTCTAGGCACTGTAACTTCCGGATGCTGTAACTCAGTCAGCTAAAAGAAAAGCGGCTGCAGTTTTTTTCTGACATGCGATTGTGATGGATGATCCGAGTGAGGAGCCTGAAGCCGAGCTAAAACACTGGCTGATTTTTAAAGAGCCGATCAATTATTCAGAGTGCTGACTAAAATTGCTGGAAAATGGTTAATTGGTCATTAGAGGAACAAAGGCTTTTGTGAGCGTTTAATTATTAAGACGACATGTTAGGCTGGCATCTCTGAGACTCATTGATTACCAAATACACGGACGAGGAAGGTGAACAAAATAATGCAGAAATGTCTGGATGAGCTGCGTTCAAGTAATCGATACCGGTGTGAGCGAGAACATTCAGCGATCTGAGCAAATTTACATTTGCCCAGCTGATCAAAGTGTCAGCCTTGTCATGTGAGAGGGAAGGAGAACGGGTTCAGGAGGAGATGTTGGAGCTGAATGTAAGAGGCTAAAGGCTGATAGTGGGGAGCGGAGAGATTTGAGTGGGTTGATCCCTGGACTGGGCACAGCAGCCAAATTCATCGGCTCACTGGACACCTCCACAAGGAATCAGCAGGTGGCTTCTTCCAGTCACCATAGAAACACTGGATGGACCTGGGCTACAGTGGGGCCAATTACTGAACTGTGAGCCTGGATGGTCAAATTCATTGAAAAGTGTACAGAGGGGCAATAGTGTCTGTCCACTGAGGGCATAGAGTATGCATTGCATCGCTGGATGCACCGTGAATGAAGTCAACTGAGAAACAGATCCACCAAAGTGGAAAAAGTAGCAACGTTTTGGTGGAGAGCCTTCATTTGATTTTCCCCAACTCTTCTTCGTTTCACACTCTGCTCCGCAAGACGGCTCCTCGCCTCCTCTTCTGCCTGGAAGCTGAATAATTTGTTATGCATATAACTACAGGCTACACTTTAATTAGCAATCAGACTCCTTTAATTACACTCAGTGACGCCTCCCTAATTAATGGACAATCAGGACTTAATTACAAACAACACACTGCCAAAGACACCAACAGGACAGGGAGAGAGTTTGGGGAAATAGCGGAGTTCACTCGACCTAAACTGCTCCGGATATTAGTCTATCAGTACTGGAAACCGGCTCCTCCCTCCTTTCTCAGTTACAGTAAAACTTCAGCTGAATAAGAGGAATATATTTTTCTTTAGCAGCATTAAATATTTGATCTCGCTGCTGTTTCTTTAATGTGCAATCCATACTTGAAAAACATTAAGATGTTATGTAGTGGAGTCCGGATGTTCTTATGTTAAAGAATTATGAAGGCCAGATATTCAGCTCTTTTTAAAGAAATGTTTTCATATTGAAGTCCTCCTCCATTTCTGGAAAATAAATTGATTTTATTGACCTTTAACAGTAAAAATGTCCATAGTTAGTGCTATGAGCTCCAGCTGAAATAACTCCAGTAAGATGCTGCGGTCGTCTGCCATATTAGAGACTTTACAGGAAAACACTGTCATCTGATTCTTGTATTTCTAGAATTGCACCACTGATGATGGCAACATGTTGCAGTAGCTCTATGTTGGTTCTGAATGGTTTGTTTTGACTGAGCTGTTGCATGTTTGGACGATTATTCCCTCCGGTTCTGGTTCTGGATGCTGTGCAGATGGAAAGAGTTTAGCTCTTACCTTTCTGCTTTCAGACAGCTGCTGTAACTGTGATGATATTGCTTTTACAGATGAGCGATGCTGATTAGCATCCCTAAAGCTCAAATAAGACCTGAACTACAACCTCAAAGAGGCGTTTATAAGGTGACTTTGTGGATGCAGTGAGCAGAGAGAGAAGGAGAAAGTTCAAACCTTCTTCATATCCTCAACTCCAGCATCTCTCTGCCAGGTGCACCTTCTTTGGAAAAGCAAAGGAGGTGGATTAGCATCAAACTGTTTGTTTTCAAACAACTGACAGTGACATCCAGGACATCTTACTCAGAATATCATATCGAGCTTTTAGCATGTCATTACAGTCATGAGTCTGTCACATAACAACACTCTTAAGTCAGAGGCGTCTTTAGATTTATTCTATGACTGGCTGCTACTGGAGATCCTTCTGGTGCCCAGCTTCACCATCCATCACGACTCTTTAAAGATCTTTGAATGATGTGAGTTATAACAACCTTTAGTTTCTGTAGGGATAAAGTGTTTTGAACTGAACTGTACGGCCAAAGCAAGAACTGTTCCTGAATTCTCTGCACAACCAGAAGAAAAAGGATAGAAGAGATTGAAGTTACTTTTCTCCTCAGGGCGTCTGGACTCAGTCTTATAGAAATGTTGAGGAGATGCTTCAGCTGGGGGAAGCTTGAAGCAGAGCTGTCCTTTAATGCTTTTCTAGACCAATGCCACGGGACCAAGAGAGAAAAACCCAGAACTCACTAAAAGAACTCTAAATTCTTTCTTGGTATCGTCCAGAAGGAGCTGCAGTGTCGCTTGGCACAGTTTGTGATTTTCTGTCCCTGCTGCTTCAATGACCTCATCTCAGGGAAGTGGAAGACATTATGGACGGATGAATCATTGTTGTTCTTAATGTAGTGTTGGTCTTACTAGCAATTGCTCTGAACAGCTGGGTGGTACAGTGAGGTTCGGTAGGATGGACTCACAGAGATAACGTCAGTGTTGATTGGACTCATCTCCACCACGTTGGCTTCATAAGGCTCGTCTCGCCACGTTGGGGCGTTGTCATTGATGTCAAGGATGGTGATGTTCACCTAAACCAGGCGGAAAGGAGACTGAATCATCATCATGTGAGATACTGAAACAAAAAACAGACTTTGCCAAGACAATTTGTTCATTTAGAAGATGACTGTTAGGTTGTTACAGTGGCAATGCCCGTCTTCTGCTGAGGCCCGACTCCTCCATCCACAGCTCTCACTATGAGGATGTACTCTGACTTCTGCTCTCGGTCCAGCAGGGCTGTGGTCGTGATCTCTCCTGAAACAGAAAACAAGCAGCAGAAAACATTCATACCGTCAACATTACCGCAGCTGAACATTTCAGCAATAAAAGGTGCAAACAGTGATCAGGGTATTCACAATGCAAAGTAAACGTCTTGAATAAAAGCTGACCTAAACAGACTTAGGCAGGTAGAAAGTCCACAGATTAGTTAGTCTGAGGTGACAGAAGCAACAGGTATTAAAATGCACACACTGACATACCTGAGCGTGAGTTAAGGCGAAACTGAGAGGAGCCTTCCAGGGAATAGATGAGAGAGGCCTGTCCAAACTCCCGCGAGGCGTCCAAATCAGTTGCATTTACAACCAGTACTGTTGCCCCTTTGTAAGATGAATAATGTGGAAGAAAGAGACACAACGAAAGTTACAACTCATTATATGGGAAGAGATGTTGTGAGTCCAGTTAAAAGAGGAAACAATCAGAGAAAGACAAGCTGCAGAGACAGTTTGCAGCAACACTGGTAGAGCTGATTTCTTCACCGCCCCCATCCACAGTGACACTGATGGCATGGCAGTGAGTGGGTTGATGGATTAGTGGATTATTAGCCTGTTATTTGGCACAGAGCTGATCAATGGCTCGGCTGGTAAGGGGATGAGATGCTTGCCAAAGCCGCAGGGCAAGCCCTAAGCTCCATCTAGAAGAGCCAGCCTTAGGCCTCCACCTCAGGGCCAAATGCTGCTCTAAACCTCAGTGTTCCCTCAAAGAAGTGCTCCACTAAATAGTGTGCGAAACATAAAGCATGGTCAGCGTCTGCTGCAGCAAAAAGAGAGAGAAAGGGGCGGTCAAATATCCCATTTTCCTCTTGCGACTGGAAACTAATCTATTGTCTGGGAAGAAAAGAGGCTTCACATGCATGAGAATGAGCGCAGCAGCTAGCGATTTCCCTCGAGGAGCCAATATCCCACATTCTGAGAGAGTATTTCCAAACAGTATTGAAACAAAACACAAACGGCACAGGTTAGAGAATACAGACGTATTAAAACACCACACACCTGAAGATGAAGAAAAAATATCCAAAAGAACACACAGCTCTTGGTTGAATATGCAAATACACTTAACAGAGTGTTTGAGAGATGGGTTTGTTGTGCAACCTGAAAATCTAATTGGAGACATTTGCATTTACTGCATAAATGCAGCGTTAAGAAACTGAGCTGATTTCAAGATAACAGGCAGTTTAAAAACAGGTATTCTTTGAACAAAGAACACATTTCATTGTATTTTCCCAGTTCACCAACTTCTGGATAACATTGATCCACACATGTCTGCCTGACAGGCAGAGAAAAGCATCTAAATATTGTTTTACATCTGAGGTGAATTCATTACTGCCACATGTGAAGCCTAAATTATGAGCTGTGCAGAATGAGCTTCTGCAGGCCAACTTTAACTACAGCAAACACAAAGGTCATTAGGGCTTCATCTACCTCTGATGTGATTGCTTAACTTAAAACATCTTTTCACTGATTCTGTCATCAGCACAAATGTATCAGAACAGAAAGCTTTAGGTTATTGTATCAGATACATTGAGCCCCAGGTATTAGGACAGGCATCCCAACCACCCATGAAAAGTTCAAATTTGCTCATAACAGCCAATTTTTTTAAATCCAACATCAAGTATCACTAAATATGCGTTAATCTGCTGGGAGGAAACCATCTCAGTGCTGCCACACCAGCTAACATCTGTGGCCTTCCTCGTTTCGGCTCCTGGTGGTTCAACTAATGAGACCAGCTGTAGAGAGATTGTGTTAAAACTTATAAAAAGTCTGTGGGTGAAATTGAAAGATTACAAAAAAATAAATTAAATACTTAATTAACTAAAGGGTTCCTATGCTTTAGCAAACTAATGTGAACCCTTTACATTTTGAATAGCATTTTTGTGCTAAAACTTACAAGAGGTAGTTAGTCTTCCAGTAACACATGGCCACTAGGAATCATTTTATTCCTTCGTCTATTTTTTGGAGGAAAATTATTAGATAGTTTCATAACTAAGAATTCATTGCTGTCAAGTCCTGAAAGAGTGAAATGTTCCAACATTTGAATGGTTGAAACAGTTTTAAATGATGCAGAAAACACAACGAACTCCAAACTCACCAGCATTCAGGTTCTCTGGGATTTTGATGATGTAAGACGGTTGGCTGAACTCAGGTGGATTATCATTTTCATCCTGCAGGTGGGAATAAGCACAAACAGCAGCTCATTTTGGTGCACTAAATAGTGAGAGAAACTATAAAAAAATGTGACGGGTTTTAGCACATTAGTTAACATCTGTGGGAATTAAGTTGAGAAAAGTAGGAAACGGTTTTACGATCAGTGTGTAAGTCAGGCTCTAAACAAAAAATGTTGAACCGGAAGATGACAGTTAAGTCTGGTTAATCAGCTTGATGTTATCTTCAGGTAAATATCTCAATGATCTCTATGAGCGGCAGACACAAAGTGAAGATGATCAGGATTAGGGAGACCAGGAGTCCTGGAGCCGCTCCGAGGGTAAGCCTTGACTTACCATGCTTGACTGCGCTCAGACTGAAAAAGCAATAGAAAACCCCTTTAATAATGGCAAAGACTCTGAGGAGAGAAACATCAGGTGGCATGTAAGCCAGGTTGTAGCAAGGGTCTAACCATGCTAATTCCCTGCAGGGAATCTGGCTTTAGGAAGATAGAGACATACTTTGCTGGCAGGAAAAAAGCTGGTGTGTCGGTTGAGCAACACTAACTCTATAGAGTTGGCATCACTTCTTCTTAAAGTTTTGGCTCTGGAACCAAACTCCTGAACTCTGTATGGTTCACTGGAGGTACCATCTGGGGATGCCTGGTATTACTTAAGGGGTTTGACTGGGAGGCATCTGGTGTCTATAACAAACACTATGGTGGTTCATAAGTGTTCTTAGAATCAGGTCACCTTCAGAGAAAGGTCAATAAGCAGCTTTGTAGCCGTAACATCAGAGAGGCAGAAGTCATTTGAGCACCCAGGGGCAGTGAGTTGGCTCTGGTAGCAGAGTAGACTGCAAACCCGAGTAGTGATGTGAACTGGGATCATTTGGCAGGCGACTCTGTTGAGTAGATCTTCAATTTCCAAGGAAGGCTGGAGACATGCTTACTGAACGGGGCATGTTCAGGACCTCCATCACAGATGCAGCTTGCAGAAATTGTAACTTAAAGGTCATGACATAATGCAATGGTGGCAGATAAAGATGAGGTCAGTGGTGCCCAAAGTCGGTCCTCGAGGGCTGCACGTTTTAGTTCCGTCCATGGTGATACTAACAAACATTTCAGCATGTCAGTGTACTTCTTAGGCCTCTAATGACCCATCATAGGATCCAGGTGCGTTAAACCAGGGAGAGAACTAAAACACGCAGGAAACTGCGCGAGTCAATGACCGACTTTGAGTATCCTGTGCATGTTCTCCCTGTTTGGGTTCTTTCCAGGTTCTCCGGCTTCCTCGCACCGTCCCAAAACATGGCTGTCAGGTTAAATAGTCTCTCTAAATTCTCCTGAGTTGTGTGTGTGTGTGTGTGTGTGTGTTGGTCAGTTCATTCCAGTGGATCCCAGTGTGTCCAGAGAGACAGATGGACAGTATTGGGTTCCTTCCTGGACTGTTAACCTTCTTCTTGGATAAGCAGAGAGAATGAATAAATGCTTGGATACGTAAACTGATGCTTACGGTGGTGAATTTGAAAAGTAATAATTTAGTTTGTAAATGTCAGATAAATTCCTTTAACATGGAACAACAGCTGCCTTAAAACAGCTTCAGTTGGAGCATTTAAATGTCTCACAGCCTCCCACTCATGGATACGACTCCATTTCACACCAACATTTCCAGTTGTCTGGCTATTCACGGAGAAGATCCCCACTGCGTGAGCTGCTGAGAAATGTTAACACTTTAACAACAGCCACTGGGACAATTATCAATTTGGGCTCCAAGTTACACTGGTGCAAAGCATTGTGTGAGTGTGATGCTGCCAGCTGCTGATAAACCCCTGTGGTGAGAGTCACGACAGAGAGAGACGCAGGCAGAGAGACATAGGGGGACGCTGGATTGTGAACATCTATCCGGCTGGTCTGAGCAGCTTTTCTCCCTCATGCGGGATGCGCACAGGAATTCCTAATGGTCTGTGCATATCAAAGGATCCATTCTTCTCTGCCGTTTCTCCTTTCATGAATAAAAAGCAAGACGTATAATGGATGTCTTCCATGGGAAATGGGACTATAGACCTCATCTGCTCATTATGGTTTGATGGCTGCATTTACAGTTTATAAGCAAAAGGTCAATATATAAGTTTTTAATTTGAAAGTCAATAGAAAAAACAAAGAAAAACAAAAGGTGTTTAATGCTACAGCCGAGAAATGATCAGAGAGGAAGGAATGAAGCAGATGTGAGACTGAAAGCTTACATACACTTATCAGGACCTAAACGAAGCGCTGGAACGGGTCCTTCCCTCAAAACCCAGGCAAAGTCAAAATTATAGATTTAAGCTCAGATATCTAGAGTGAAACCTTCAGTTTCACCTCCAGGATGAATCAGGGAGGCTTTTGTTTTCTTTGTCTTAGTTGTGCCACCCTAAATGTTTTCTGGCCTTTGACCTCTATGGAAACTTAGTGTTTCAGTCTTCATGGATTCACCAATTAACAGATTTTTATGTGGGCTGTAACTCCAAAATATTTGCAGAAAATGTACCTATTCATATTGTTTTTCCAAAAACCACATCCAGCATATTTCAAATGTATCTTGGGAAGCTGGGATGCCGAGGCACAACGCTGCCTGATTCGCTGTGAAGCACCACTAATGTTCCCTGGTTGATTGGCTAATTAACTTTCCACTGCTGAGTATTAATACATTTTAACAAACATTTTCTGTTTAAACTAGAAAATAAGCTGCGATAAGAATGTCTGGTGGGTCTGCAGTATTTGCAGAATGTAACTATTCCCTGAATACCAGGGAGTCGCTGTACATGTGTCCCCCTAATATTTTTAAGTAAACATCAACTGGCAACTTGCCTTGATGGAATGCAGCTTTATTTAATTCACTGACAAGTTTGTACTTACGATAACCTCCACTGTGACCGGGACGGTGCTGTTAAGCGGCGGATTTCCTCCATCTTTGGCCATCACTGTCAAATAGATCAGGCCCTTGGGAATCATCTCGTAGTCGAGAGGCCTGGTCACACTAATGACTGGGGCAGGAAGAGCAGGAATGGAAAATGTTCAGTTTATTTCTAATTAGTTAACCTGCTGCTTTCAGAGGAGCTTCCAGTTATAAGGGAGGAGTTTTTTTTATTATTTTAAGAGAAAATCTAAAAACGTTGAATTTCTTAGACGAAACAAAAATGTACATTGATGTTGAACCAAAGAAAAGTACCTGCATAGCCTTCCACCATGATGACGCTGAAGTATTGAGGGAAAACCGAAGCAGAAACGATGGTGTATGTCAGGACGTTGTTGGGAGGAGAATCCTCATCGGTAGCCTGTAAGTGGACAGATGAGAGTGGCACTTATAACATAATGTCTTAGTTGAAGTTTTAAAAGTGAGACATAAAAAACAAGCTGCAGCACAGCAGATGTTGCAGTACACAATGCTCATCTTTCAATTTACATGTTTGAACTATATGAAGTATTTAGGTCTGAGCATGAGTCTGCAGCCAGGAAGCTGCCAGTCAATGGTGGCATGTTACTGGATGGATTAAAGCTGATTCTGGCTATTAGTGGTGCAGACGTCAGTGTTGGATGAACACCAACTGAGCCACGACAAGCCAAGCAGGCAGAGGAAAGATGAAACCGTTGTCGAAGGACTAATCCGCAGCAGCTTTCACTGCAATGATGACACCGGCTCATTATTGTTGATTTGGCAGGAACTTTAAAATGAGTCCTCCGGCTGTGAGGAGAGTCTGCTGGGCCTCACTGGCATCATTAGAAGCTGGACAGGTTGTCAGAAACACTCATTTGTATCTCTGCACAACAGACATATCTCTATGCTTTCATTTAATGCCAAAATGTTGAGTAAGCAATACCTTTCTTCCCCCACAACTTCTTAAGCAGTGGCTTTCCTTTCCAGGCTGTCCTTCTAAATCAATTTTCAACAAACACTTCCACACTAGACAGTTGTTTCCCACTCAAACGTAAAACGAGTCGGGGGCAGCAAATCAAAGCGATGAGGGGAAGAGGCATAAGTATAGGGAAAATGAATGAAAGCAGAACCTCTGCAGTAGGAGGCAAACACCTCTGAGGCAAGAACCAGAGAGCAGGAAATCCTCTCTTTGCTTTGTCTTCCCAGAGCGGTGAGCGAACACTCAGTGTAAAGCATCTAAGTTCGCCGACAAACCGCTGACACACACAATTGTGTGTCTGACTTCTGTTTTCCTCTTGGGCGACGTATTAATATCAGCAGTGTTGAGAATAATCAAACACAGCGAGCCAAGCATTGAGACCAGTTCACACAGTGCGCCGTGCAGCCGAGCAAGCCTCAAGGGATGTTTTTCTCTGCTGGGTGCAATCAAAGCAAACGCTGAGCCATTAGTTACAATTGTGCCTGTGTAGCTCTGCCTTTTGTGTGGCATTGACTGATGGCCAACACACTGAAGCTAACTGGTTTTCTGTTTGAAACACGATGCACATTAACACAGTAGTGCAGGTTTTACAGTGAAACCGGGAAAACAGACGGGAGCAAAAACAAGAACTGAAAAAGAAGAATCAATTTTTTGGATCCGTTTCAAACATGTTGGCATGTGAATATGATGCATCATTGTAGTTATTTTATTTTAAGTTCTACCGACTGGCAGGTAGCAGATGGGAAAGGAGATTTTCTAATAAAGTATCTGATGATAATAATAATAAACTAATTTACATTTTGAACAACTAAAACATAACTGTTACCATTGTTCCAGATTATAAAATAAGCTCATTCACATCTGAGACCTTTAACAAGACACAAAATGGACAATAAAATAAAACAGAAAATATAATATTAAAGGTTACTTTCTAGTGACGCTGCACCAACACATACGTACAGACAATTCTCTCTTACTGGGGCATTCTGCAAACAATTAAGAAAAACTTTACCAATTATGTGAATTACAGGTGAAACACATAATTTTACATTTTGAAAGATCACAAGTATTAATGCAGATCTAAGGGGAAAAATACCATCTGCTGAAAACAGGCTGTAAGTATGGAGCAGAAGAAGAACGAATGAACGAACGAACAAACAAACAAACAAACGAACAAATGAACAAACAAACAAACAAACAACCTCTTTCACTCCTGAAAAACAAACAAAAAAGACGGCAGAACAATATCAAAAAAGGCAGAATTCATCTTCTCTTTACATATTGCAGTAATGTCTATCTGATATTATTACCAAGATTTTTTCTAAAATTGTCTAATTTTGAGTTAGACAAAAATAATTTTTTTATTTAAAATGTACAAACTGTATGTCAAACTAACAAGTTCTTTACATGCAGGTGAGGGAGTCTGAGACAGTGGAGGGTTAATTACATGGTGACCAAACAGATAGAAAATAGGTAAAGTTGTCAGTTTCATTTCCAGTTTCAAGTATTCAACATGTCGTGGTGAGTGACTCATTATCATGTGTGACATAATGTTATAATTGGGTTATTAATGCTACAAGTGTGGCATATATGGCATGAAGGGCCGAGGGGTTGATAATACTCAGTTTTTCATTGTGTCAGAGAAAAGAAACAGCTGCTGCATCGTTGCACCACTTTTAAAGTGCTACTTACTGATTTAACAATTCTGACATTAATCCTCCTCCCGAATGTTTCAGAAAGAATAGCTGGAATTCCCTGCTGCTTAAAATAATAATGAAAAAAGCAATTTCTCTCTTTAATCCCTTTCTGTTTGTTGCTGAAGAAACTGTGGCCTGATGCCTAAATCGGTGCAAAATGTTTCCTTCTGCTCCTGCATGTGGTAAAATCTGCTGCATGAATTTGATGCAGAAGCAATGATTTGTGAATTCTGTCTGGAGTTCTTTGAGCCTAAAACTAAAAAAAATAGGAAACATGTTGAGGTTTATTTGACTGAGTAGCATTTCAGGTTAGATAAAACATCTAAACAGCATTTTTACAGCTTCATAAATGCTGGTTTTGGCATAAAGGGTTAATATCTGAAAGCAGCAATGGTCACAGGTGTGTGTTTATGAAGCACTTTAGAGCTGCTATAAAGAGATTAGTAATTGGATGTTCTTTTGGAAAAAACAACATTTAAGACCAACTCGTATTTTACTATGTAAACCAGCATGTGATTATTTTAGTTAACTGCACCGTACCCTGATCCGCGCCACCGACTGCACCGCCTGCTCGTTCTCTCGCAGGGAGCCCACGTACGTCTCCTTCTGGAACAGCGGCGTGTTGTCGTTGATGTCCAGCACGTTGACGCGGATTCTTCCGGTGGTTTCCTCCCCGCCGCCGTCCCTCGCCAGCACAGTCAGAGTGAAACGCCGCATTAACTCATAGTCCAGGCTGGCCTGCAGAATGACCCAGCCTGTTTCTTCATCCACCGAAAACCTGCAGGACGACAAACAGCTGAGATCAGACAAGTTCCTAGACAAGGCATTTTACATCACATCCACCCATCATTGGTCATGTTTAACTAATTATTTGAACCTATTCAAATAATTTGATTACAGGGTAGACAACTGAAATTTGCATAAAAATTAAAGATACAAGAAAATTTAAAGTGAAAATTTTACATTCTATTTTAAATGAACATTTAAAGTGGAATAATAAATGCTCTCTTTGCATTTTCAGTTTCATAGTCATAGTTTCATAGTCTGTTCAGATTTGATCAAATCAAAGTTCTGGAAACTTCCCTGAGGCTCTGATGTCATCAACCTTGTAGGAAGTGTATGGACTCTATTTTAAAGTCCTAAAGTTAAAGGCCATTAAAGTTAAAGGTAAATGTGTGCCATAAAGGTTGGCACACATTTACACCTGTTTACATTATGTTGTACCTCTAAAGATAAGAGAAAATGCACAATTTCTCTAAAGTTATGCATAAATTGTGCATTTTTTGTAATTTATTGTTCGAGTTGTTTGTTGTATGACCATTTCACCTGATGCAAAACAAAAGTTAAAATAAAAGATTAAAAACTCCAATATGACATTCATGCCTAGGACTGTATGTAAACTTCTGACCAAAACTACAGAGAAAAAACGATAAAATAAGTTCAGTGTTTTTATCACTCATTCAGAAGGTGAATAGCATATTCTATTAAGATTGATCACACATGGAGTAAAACATGTCAGGCTTCATTTCTAGTCATTTTAACCTGTGAAGGTTTCCTGAACCTCTACAGGCTCAGTGTCTGGATCAGGACACAAGACAGAGACGATTGTTCACAGAGTTCTGCATCCAAACTTAGTCACAGAAAGTTGAGTTGTGTGAAAGCGACCCAACTTCCTGAACACATCAGCAGAACCACAGGCTGATCTCCTCCGTGCCACGCCGCACCGATGCAGTAATTCACCCAAAATGACCCACAGCAAGGAGAAATGAAATGATGCTTTTTTTATTGACCTTATACAATATTCCAACCCTGACTTTCAGGATGCCATATATCTGTAAGCCATAATCATCAAGATGAAAAGAAATAAAGGCTTGAAATTTTCCACCAATGAATTATAATGACAAGGAGAGTAAACTTTTTCACTATTTTTCCAATTTTTTAGATATACCCATATACGAGATACTTTATGGTTTACAGGTGTTTTTAAACTTATTTTCACTGATTAAAGAAAATTAAAACATTTTGAGAATTTATAGATCCTCTGTGAGAAATGAAATGTTCCTCTGGACTTAAAGAGCACAGATGTAAAAATAATCACCAGTCAATTCTGAAGTGAAGCTGTTTGTAAGAGTGGTTTGAAAAAAACGAGCCATTTATTTGTTAACCAGGCCCATAATTAATGAGCAGATTTTATAGTTTCTGTGAAGTATTTCACATGTGTGTCAGAATGTGTTTAGTCTCACTGGTCTGGCTCCTCGGTGAAGTAGTAACGGACGACTCCAAAAGGGCCGACGTCTCCATCTGTGGCCTGGAGGGAAAGGATGAGAAAAGACTTGGTTCCATCAACCCTGCTGGCTTAATGCTGATGTTCACATGAGTTTCTGGCCAACATTGTTTTTTCTTTCACATGAAAGAAAATCTGCACATTAATTCTTGTAAGTTAAAAACACCTGAAATGAAGCAAAGAAAAGCTACATTTGCATACAGAATTGAAAAGTAGAACATCTCTGAAGAATTTTGAGTACTTGGTATAAAAGAAGCCTCTATCTGAGGCTTTATGAGCAAAAGTAATTGATCACATCATCATAAATCTGAGAAAATCTCAATGCTTTGAGGACAGGCTACATGTAACAGCTGGATTTTTGCAATAAAAAAAAAAACACACTTAAAATTTCATGTCCACATGATCGGAACAGTAAGTCAGGCACAATAACAAGTTGGAAAACCCATTTTCAGCTGCGTGAACGTGAACTGCTGCGTCTAGAAATGAAACCTGGAGCTGCAAGAAGGAAGCAATACATCAACTCTGCACCGAGCTGCAGTGGAGTTCTTTGGTCAGGAGCTAATCTGAGGAGAAAAACAACAACAACAACAAACAGGACATGTGTTCAGAGTTCAAATTACTCCAAGTTTCAGTTTGCTGAAAAGAGGATTCAGTCTAGGACAAGAAGTTCCCACCAAGGGATACAGAAGCCTTTGTTTAGGTAGGAGGATGTTCAGAAAAAACACAGAAATGGTTGCAGGATATTTACACTTTCTTTATGTTTTTCCTTACATTTTTATGCAAAATAATAAAAAAAATAGACCAAAACTTCCAGGATTTTCTGTCTGTTTTAATAAATGTTTGAAGTGCAAATAAAGAAGCCAGAAAAACTACAGACATACAGGAAGGAGGGAAGAAAGGACTGACAGACGGACAGATGGTTGGATAAATGGACAGACAGACAGCATTTCAAATGGACAGAAATGCAGACAGACATTTCTGCTGACTATTGAGAGAAAACATCTGGAGATACAACAGTTGTCAACACTTTATTTCCTTTTCCCCTGGAAAGAACCTGGAAAGTTTTGGAACAGAACAATAATTCTCCACAACATCCTGGTTTTCTAATCAGAAGTGTTTGTGTGATCGGCCTGCAGCGCTTCGCTGTCTGATGTCAGGATGTCACATCCCAAAGGAACAAATGGACGGATCCTCCACAAGATGCTGATCCTGATGTTCAGCAAGAATGGAGATTATTGTTTTTTTAGCGTATCAAATATTCATGTTATTGTAAAAGAGATGCAACACAATACTTACTTTTAAGCATGAATGGAAGAAGCTGAAATAAATTAGTAAGTCATAAATTTCTGCTTTGAAAACTTGATAAGGTGTCTCTTATGATCCATGCTGTAAAGAGTTTAACACTCAGCAACTTAGAGACTTTTACAACAACACGTGTTCAGTGGTAAGTATAGAAATACGTGACGCTGATCCTCAATTAAAGCTGAATAAGGAATATGCTCCTGTCTTTTTTTGACTCTGCTATTCCTCTGCATACATATGAATCTGCTGTGGCTCTGCATAACACGATCTGTCACGACTGTGTTTTGCCTCTTTTCTTAAATTTCTCACTCCAACAGCTGCCTGTACGATAAAACATGAAAGCCTTGCTTCACTTTCTGGAGGTGTTGATTGGATTAACTCTGATGGGAAAAGTGATACATTCTTGCTCACAAAACCCACCGCCGCCGTGCAAACAGCAACAACTTCTGTCACGTTTTGCAGACGAAAGAGGTGATAGAAAAATAGCATGTAAAGAGCAGCACTCAGGAATCTGCCACATTAACACAATTTGTCTTTGCGAACACAAACATTGCCGTGTGCAGGCTGCATGCGCGGGCCGGAGTGGCGCTGCTGATGGATCGCAGCAGGAGAGACTCTGGTAATAGAGTTTCACTTCAGTGGCTCTGCAGTCGGTTGAGGGGCCACACTTGAACGTGTCTGCTGTCCCCTCTGCAGAGGACGGTGCTGGTCACGGTGATTCAGAGGCGGACCGAGAGCGAGCCGAGTCTGGGAGCAGGAGGAGCAGGAGGAGCAGAGTCAGGGTGGAGCGTCGCTCTCTGAGCTCCGGGATGACAGAGAACAGTTTATGTTTTAAGGAACATCTGTGCATTTACATTTAGTAATCTATAATCAGATTCCACCTCCTTAATTCTGCTTGTTTTGAGTTCTGTTCATAATGAGCTGTTTTAGGGATCTGTCACTTTTATGCAAATAAGCTGTGGTTGGCCACGCCCCCTCAAACTCAAAGTCCAGACTTCAGTCCAATGTAAAGTTTTTGAGAAGATTTGAACATTAACATTCACTGGTTCTGTCACGTCTCACTCAGACTGAGTTAATCCCCAAAGAAGATGGAAACATTTCAGGTTCTTCATGTTAAAAACAACCAATAAAGTTGGTTGTTTTGGTTGTTGGTTGATTGTTTCAATATAAACAAATAAGTTGAAGTTTGTGGTTTTAATGTGACGTAAATGTACAAAACATCACGTTGTATGAATACTTTTGCAATGTTCAAAATGCAAGAGAGGTTTTAATATCAAGTCTTTTGAATACTACACTGAATTCAACACAGCTCTTCATATTTTTACATCCAATGTTTTTGATTATTCCTCCATTTTCTTTGTGTAAACTTTGCCTTTTTCTCTGCCTGCAGCCCCTCTGTCTCCTCTCTACTCTACATATCTCCGTTAGCACACCCTTGCCCCTAAATGCCTCTCCTCCTCCTCTGCTCCCAGGTGACTGACAGGTCCATAAGTGCTCCAGTGATAGCAGCAGGGGTGTTAATGTGACAGCTATCGAAGCGGTGACAGCAGCTGGGCTGAGTGTTGGAGCCGCTGCTGCCTCTACAGCCCAGCCCCTCTCACTGCAGCAGCACACAGACAGGGACTGAGAGCCGGAATGGAGAGAAAGATGATAGCCATCTCCCTCCTCCTCCCTCTTCAATCACTCACCGACCCGCTCACTTTCTCCCAACAAACAATCACCATGACAGCGTGGCCCAGTCACTTTGCCAACTGCTTGCCAAAGACTTTCAACTTCAGACACAGAGGGCCTTCATTCAGATGGATGGCTGAGATTGCTCTGTGCAGGGATTTGCTGTCACTTCACGCCATGGCCCTGAGTCCATGACACAAGGGTATTATGCATTTGCCCCTAGTCACCACGGCAGCTTAAAAATTTTATAGTGTGGAAGTTGGAGGTAATGGTAAAGTTAAAGAGGTTGGGTGCAGAGAAAGGGTAAGATTTAATGAGAAAAGGAAAGCTGTGATATTAAAGCTGGAGACGGTTCCTAATGGTGCTTGTGATCGCCACAATGGGAATCTAAAAGATAATGGCAGCTCAGATAGAAAGGGAGGTGAGATAATGTTCCTCCTCTGGTCTGATAAATACTGACAATGCAGTCAGTACAGATTTTGAAGATTATTCTGGAAATTAGACAAAAACACAGCAGTAGCTGTGTTTTCATTGACCAACTGCACAATTTGACAGAAACCTGACAAACACGTCTGAACACTTCTACTGCTGGGACAAGACTGATAGACGACCTTCAGTTATCGCAATACTGACCAAGACCTGCCTGCAGAACCACAAATGTTTCACTTTAACCAACAGCACAACCCTGAATGAGCTTCTGTTTGTAGGAAAGGATCCATGAATGTTGAAACACAGTGAGAAAAATACATGACTATATGAAACATGTTTAAGATTTATTAACCTGCACCTTTCAACTTAAACGTCAAGAAAGATTCAAATTCAAACATTGCATTTCCATTGTCCTGTTTGCAGCAACGTTGATGTTTTCCACTGCAGACCATTATTTAGTTTGGCTCACAGCGGCCATCTTGTTCCAAGACCAATGTCTTTGACATTCCTACATAAAGACCTCATGCTTACATAAAACTGTCCAGTATAACACTGGACAGTTTTACACTCATCGCCATGATCAAAATCAGCTTTATTGACCAGAATTGTGCTCTGAAACAAAGAACTTGCCTTTGGTTTCAAGTGCTCAGTGGCATTAAATATACATTTATTTTAGCAGAAACTGATTATATTTGTGATGACTAGTTTCTGTAAACAGCTCTGTAGTTTCAGTTTAGAGCTGAGGCAGAGATCCCACCCATAGGGGGCGCCGGTGCTGATCTCTGTTATGAGGGAGAAGTCATTCCTTTAATGAATCATGTTTTACTTTTTCATATCCAAAAAGCCAGAAAACATCGATTTGGTTTTGATTTCTAAATGATGCCCTGACAAATTAGTCATTTCATTCATTTTAATTCAAATTAATATCGGTTTATTTTCAAATAACTACTTTCTTCTTTCTTTCTTTGATGCTCAACAGCAGAGCGCCGATGCTGGAGTGGAGAGATTCTTCAGGTAAGAAGGCGACCAGGTAGCAGAAAATCAGCGTTGAGAACCAAACTAAGTTTTTAAGAAGGTTCTGCATGAAAGGTCTCACTATTGTTGA
Organism: Phalloptychus januarius; assembly: GCA_902982915.1. Lineage (NCBI taxonomy): Eukaryota > Metazoa > Chordata > Actinopteri > Cyprinodontiformes > Poeciliidae > Phalloptychus > Phalloptychus januarius. The sequence continues at coordinate 1,501,852 of CADWAE010000242.1, read as the reverse complement.
TTGCCAATATAAACTCTGCAAACCCCAGGGTCCTCAGGCAGTAACTACAAAAGAGAAATTAGTTCTCAGCTGACCAGTTTGGTTAAATGATGTGTTTCTTCCCATCAGAGGTGAAGCCAGCAGGCAAACATCGGGTGCCTGTGTGTGTAGGTGTGTGGGGGGTGTGTGTGTGTGAGTGTATATCTATGCATGTTTGCTGACATCTGAAACAGATTCACATGAACAGAGATGTGTGATGTTCTCAGGTTAGTCCAACTGTTTGCTGTTCAGAAGTGAACTCCAGTCTGAGCTGCAGATGGAATCAGAGGACTGGCTGAGTTTTCCAGGGAGCTTAGAGTCTAAACTCGGGTTAAACGGAGGACAGAGTTCAGCTGCAGATTATCCCTCATCTCAGGCTGGGCAGCAGGTTAAAGCTGCTCTGCTTTTCTATCTTGTGTGAGTCTGAATTTGAATTGATTGGCTCCTAAAATTGCTTTTTTTCTGCAAGAGCTTTGAGAAGTGCAGAAAAGGAAACCAATTACTGGTTGTCAAAGCCTGCTGTCAAAATACAGATGACCTGAAGTCCAAACGCAGAACAGCAAACAGATTCTGTCTCTGTTTTGCACATCTAAGCACGGCCGCAGGGATAACAAACAGAACCACAGTGAAGACGTGCAGGTCTGCAGTCCGACTGATGGAGGCCATGGTAACGGCTTGTCAGCTTATCTCTCACCCAAACTTCTTAGCGCTTCAAATGTTTTCGGTTCCACTCTCAGGTTTACAGTCGAGTGTCACAGGAAACGGTTTTACAAAAAACAGGAATTTTCCCGTTTGTCTCAAATAAAACATCAACTGCTGCAGCTAAAAGTTTTATCATTTAGGGAAACTTTACAGTTAATCTGAAGACTGAATGAATGCTTAAATTGCATTCATAGGCTAAAAGATCAGTAACATCTAGGAGGTGCTTTATAACCTTATGTAACCCCCTGGGTTCCCAGTAATATATTTTGCTGTTGTTCTAGAGAATAAAGTCGAGTAAGAGTTCAGTAAAAGGAAAATAAACAGTCAAAATAGTTTGTTTAAATGTTCTGTCACTTTAAGAATGTACAATATGGTGTGGTTTGTATGTAAAGTGCAGCTCAGCACGAGGGGGGCGGGCCCGCTGCCCGGATTGGCCGTCGGGTGGGTTGATGGGCGAGGTTGGATCTATGCCGCTGTGGACTGTTTTTTTTGTTTTTTGAGCTAACATTGGACCTGCTATTCCGAGGACGGATGCTAACTGAGGCCCTTCAGGCCTGTAAAGCTAACAGACTGCTTTACTAATTTAAGAGACTGAATAGTGTATTTGGTGCATTCAGTTTGCCAGCCTTGTTTGCTTGGTTTTTATGTTTATATTTTGTGTAAAGGGTTGTGTTGTACAGTTTTGAGACCGCGCGGTTGCTAAGTGTGCTAAATATCTTCAGTCGTAGCACTTGCTGTGATTAATACCCAATTAATGGGTGGGATACATCCTGTGCTAGTGTTCTACTGTACTAAAAGTTAACTGTTCTATGTTAAGGTGTATGTCTGACTAGTACGCTTTATTAAACTGGTGGCTCATTGGAAAGTAATGCAATCAGTTTCTTGGGGTGTAATATTAAATAGATGGAACCCAGAGCGCTGAGTCCGGATTAGGATGACCGAAAGCGCTACACTTGCATATCATAGAACATCCATCTTGGAAAAATGTAGAAATAATAAAGAAATCTGATAGGTTTTTGTAAACATTTACTCTTCTCTGGCCTTTTCTAATCTACAACAAAGGGTCTGACACTTTATTGTAAAAATATGATAAAATGTTGAGAAGCATGAGGGGTGGAGACCTTTATGCAAGTGCATTTATTTACTACTTTTAGGCCAAACTAATCAGTGATGCATATATTCTCAGTTGTGTTCATGCCAGACACACAATACTGTGAGAGCAGCGTTAAACCTGAACAGGTAGAGAGCAGCTGCCTGACGCCACCTGCAGCTGCATGTTTTAGTTTTTTAGACACTTTCATGTATTGGATAACGGCTTTTCAGACTCCTCTGTTTCTCTAAACCATTAACCAACAGGTGGGGGGCGCTCAAAGCAAACGCTGTGTGGTGACAAGATTGAACTGCCTGTTTCTATTACCTCCAGACCACCAGATAAGAGACACGGCAAACCGGCAAGAGATACGAGCAGAACACTTTTTAACAATGACTCCAACAAAGTGGCGAGGATGTCTTCACAGCCGCCGCGGCTCCACAGATAAATTCATTTCATTATTCCAAACACGCAGCAACTCCTGGAAAACACCTCCTGACTGGAGGGAAACCAGAGACGGTTTAATGTGGGGAAAGACTGGAGCAGCTCCGAGCTACTTCCTGGGAAAGTGTTGAAATGTAAAGGGCTGCGATGAAGACAGGAAGAGGAAAAGACAGGGAACTTTAAAACATTTATTTCTAAAAATCCTAAAGAATATTTCTGCTGAAACCACCGATCTGTTCAAAACCCGATTACCTTTCAACAAAACATCTGACTTGAAAAAAACTCCAAATACTTCAGGCTTTACGAGACAGTCGTCTGCTTTCCAGCTCTATTTGAATTAATTACCTTTCAGAAATAAACATCTACATCCCATAAATAATCCCAAAAAGTATTCACACTTCACTTTTTACATTTTTATGTTATAGCTGTGTTCCACAAATCGCATCAAATGGATTTATGTAAATACTCAACACATTCATTTTGATGAATCTATTTTAACTTATTACATTTTTTTAAAGCATTTCTGGTAAACTCGTAAATCTGATGCCAAAGTAACAAATGAAATGTTGGACCACCAAACCGCCTCTGTGGTCCGTTGGTGGTTATACAAAGCCTTATTTATTACTACAAATATTTGCAGTGATTACATTTTTTGGGTCCTTTTTTCCTCTCATTTTGTCCGTGCAGCCGCCGCCCCGTCCCTCCCTGAACTCCTCTGGTCAGAAGATTTGCCTTCTTTCATTTCTTGCTAAGAGAACAGCCTCAGTTCTCTGTTTCACTGTTAGACTGCTGATGGTTTTCAGGTATTGCAGTCGTTCACCTCATTATAGTGTCCATCTATCTGCTGGGATGACATTTCATCCACTTCTCTATCCCCAACATTGACTCCCATAAAGAAAATGTGTTAGTAATATTCATCAAGCCGAGCCGTACGGTTTACTCAGCACAGCATTCCTTCTGTCGCATCATATTCTGATTATTTCTTTAATCTGTGAGTTGTAAGGACTGTGGAGCTGAGACAAAGTGATGAAAGCTTTTCTACAAGCTCATAGTGGAGTGGAGGATGTTTCCCTGCTCCAGCTTGGATAGACATTTATAGACACTAATCATAATTTATGTCCGTTATTCATTATTGTAACTTTCTCCTCCTGTAGCTCAGAGTTTTGGTGAGTAATGGGGGTTTTTATTATAGGTGTTATGTGATTGGGTGTTCAAGTCAAAGGTCAGGATCCAATCAAGATAAATTCCTTATTCTGGGTGAGAAATTAATAAAATGGCTCATTGTTCACACAGAGCATGTACGAAGTCTGTGCTGTTAATAGATTAGAGCAAATTATTTCCAACAAAGGTAAACAAACATAACTGAAACCTAAAACTGCAAATAAAAAGTAAATGTTAATTTTGTGCAGGAATTAATGTGGCTCCAGAGACCGACGGCTGTGGGTTTAACCAGCATGTGACCTTCAGGCTGACTGTTCTGTTTAATCCACTTACACATTCTGTCCAGTCAACATCACATTCATTCTGCTTTCATGTTAACCTGGGATTTTTTTGTAAATGCATCTGTAATAAAAAAACAAACTAAATCTGCTTATGTTTTAACAAGCCTGGAGAGACTGGAGCAGGATTCAGATGAACACAAACATCACCACAACGAAGCAGAGAGATCAACTATCCACAGTGTTTAGATTAAAGGCTGAACTTTACATCATTTAATAATCTCAGCCAGAAATATTCATCTTAATAAAAACACATCAAAGACACATTATTACTGACTAAAGGGAGCAGAAGTAGGGAGGGAATTTACTGTATCGTTTATCAATTATCATAATAAATGTCTTATGATGAAAACTATTTTGATTTATTATTGGAAATGATGAATTGAAGTGGATGATGTCTAGAACCCCTCAAACTGTCTGTATTGTCAGGATTGTTAGTTTTATTATTTTCTCCAGTTTATTCAATGAGTATAAATAAATATCAATAAATTATAAAATATGATTAAATCTCGTTACTGTGTGCAGCTTAGTGATGAACTTCTTTATGTGACTGGTGTCCTAAAGAAGTGTACTACAAATGTGAATATTTTTAAGAGCAGTATTTGTGTTTGTGGGGTAGAAACAGTCATGTAGCTGTCTAAAACAGAAGTAATAAATCGTTCTTAAAGTTTTATCATTATCATAACAGCAGTACAAAATATCATGATGAAACTTTAAGTCCATATCGCACCCAGAGCTGGAAGTCACCATAATGAGAGACAGAAACACAAACTGCAACACTTTAATTACGTATGTGGATCAAGTTTTCACGAGTCTTAAAAGTCTTTCATTTTTCATCCATATACACATGGATTCATTCTGACATCATTAATATATTATATTTGAGATAAAAACTGTGATGTTAAGATAAAACATAATTTCCTCATTAAACATTGTAGAACTGGATGGATTCTGCATAACTGGATATTGTAGGAATCAGTGAGTTTAACCACAGGTTGGCCAGAGTCCCAGTCACATCCCATCTTCTGGTTCCACCTCGTGGTTCGAAGCAACTAAAGATTCAAATGAAGCAAAGATGCAAAGAGCAGCAGGAGTCTTTGGGACTGAGATCTGATTGCTCAGATTCAAAGACAAGTATGTTGATGCCAACAGCTTTTTACTGCTGGACATTGTGCAGGGGTGTGCATGTGTGTGTGTGTGCATAAAGACACACAGGAAACCTCCTGTTCCTCCGTTCATGTTGTATTCTCCTTGATGACACGTTTTACTGACGAAAGACTTTTGAAATGTCGTCAAACTGCGTTACGATTGAGGACTCCTGCATCTCTGTCACAAGTTCAATAATTATTTGCAATGTGATAAAACTGCTCTAAAGCTTATATTTGTGTCTGTAGTCCAGTAATCAAGTTCAATCAAACCAGAAGCGTTAACCGTGTTTGCAGAAAAGCTTGCCTTTCTGCGCCTTGTTTTCTCCCACAGCAGCAGTGCTGAGGTGACACACTTCATGCCAGAGCACAGATCTCACACAAAGTGTCACATCTCATTCTGTTTACAGTCTGCTGGCGCTCGGCTGCCAGCAATCAGGATTCAAAGGCAGGCCACACGCTCCGGCATGGGGCCAACATCAGCAAGACGTATCGGGTATTAGGCCATCCAATCTCCATTTCATGAGCGCCCAGTCCATAAACACTATTGATTTTCACACCATGTTTTTTGGCACTTGTATCTAGTGAATTGTGGATTGTCACAGAAGTGACTGGTAATGAATAATAATGTAGAGTTATGGGGAGATTCTTGGAGATATTTTCCGATACGGTTAAAACATGGCTGCTGCTGCTGCTGCTGCTGCTGCGAATGGAGACTGAAGGAGCGGTTTAAAGATCACTTCACCTGGCAGAAGGAAAGTCAACTAAAAAAGGCCTGCAGGGAATAAACACAGCTGTTTGTCATTTTATTTACATCTGCAATGTTAGCTCTGTGTAAAAAGCTAATTTCCAGGCAAATAGAAATCCAATTTGAAGTGTTATTCCTGCAGTGCTGTTATGGGCTTCATTTTTGTAAACGGCAAACAAGTTTAAATGTACAACACAAGGATTCAATTTGCAGCTATAAGCAGCAGTTTCAGGGTAATCACCAGAATCCTTTATCCTGCCAAAACAATGCTCCCTCTGCACAGGCTGACTGGAGAAAACACTACAATGGATTTTCCTTAAATGACTGCAATGAATGCCATTAAGCTAACCACAGCCCAGTACTTTCATCTGAGGCCATAAATAACCCCACATAGACCAAAGTCTCAAGGAACGCAGTCAGAAGTGGACGACACCTGGAAGACTTTTACTCCTAATGAAACAAGCAGTGTAAAAGTCATGACTGAAAACCATCCAGTGAGTAATTTATAACATCCAGAGTGTGTAATCAGTGTGAGAAACTCACCAGGATGCGCAGCAGCGAGGTTCCAGGCGCCGTGTTTTCTGGAAGGCTGATGTTGTACAGAGGTTTGCTGAAGACGGGCCGGTTGTCGTTTTCATTGATCAGTTCGATGAAGACTCGTGCAAATCCCACATGATCCGAGATGGACTCATTGGCATAAAGCTGATGAAACACAGCGAGGAAGCATAAACAGAACGCATGAAGAACAGAAAGACATGCTGGTGTATCTTCAGATGACATTCAAAACGTTAAGCCTGAACCCCAACGCCCCGCCTGGCCTTCACAGATCGCCCTAAGCCCAAGTTTCATAGAGACGGGGTTTCCCTCCGGGTTTCCCACGGGGGCTGAGAAAAATGACCTTTTAACCTTTAAATGTCAAATCCCCTGATAATGTAAAAATCTTCTGTTAGCACATTTTAATAGCATAATTACCACTGATATCTAATGATGTGTCTAGTTAGAAGGACTGACATGTACATTTGATATCATTGGTAATTATTAAAGAGTAGAAAAAATAGCAAATATCAAAGATTTATTCAAAAAGTACAGTTTGTACGATATCTCTGGATGCAGCTTAATAATGGCTACTGGGATCCAAATAAACAAATTAATTCAATGATGCTTCATCCTTTAATTCCTAACACATCACCAAGACAATATAAGTATAGTTATCCAAAATGAGTTTTTCCCCATTGAGACTTGATGAGTTTTTAAATTGCTCCTCTGTCATCATCCTTCGCATATTAAGAAGAATTTCCATTATTTTGCTGCAAGGTATTTGTCTCAACTGGAGTCCCACAACCATAAAACTTTTCCATGAAGAAACCCAGTAAAACATTTCGTAAATTACCCAAAAGAAGAAGGAAAACTCACAGAGAAGCTGAAGCTCCGAATCTGTTCGTAGTCCAGTGGCAGGGCGACCCTGACACGGATGTCAGCGCGCCCCTGCACCGCCGTGGGGGAGATGGTGAAGTACTCCGAATTGTTTCCGGTCAGAAACACCTGGAACATGCTGTTCACCCCCTGCAACGGGCAGGATAAGGACATTTCAAAACTGAAACAATAGGAGGCAAAGTCTGATGTGTCTATTTCAGAGTATTTGAAAAAAAAAACCTCTAAAATGAGTCTTTTGAATATCCTTACACTGAAAAACTGTAAACAAACACAACTAAATCCAACATTTATTCTCCTTTGAGAGACTTTAGATGAAATCCTGAATCCAGTGAACCAAGAGATTGTAGGTCTGGATGTTTAGTGGAGGATCTGATTAATGATGATCTGGTGCTGCAACATTGGCTGGTTCTACACCAAAAAGATGGATATCATGACAGGTAGGGATACTTCCTGTTTTTAGTCCAGTCTACCGGATTGTTGTATTATTTAGGTATGCATAGTGAACAGGTCATAAAAGAGCTTTTATTTTGTATAACATCCAGACAGTTAATGATGCCCTGGATTCTGACAGGCCTTGCAGGACAACATAATCCCAGATCCTCCTCCAGGATTAAACAGTTTTCTCCCACATTTTCATCCTTTGGTTGCTGCTAAAAAGCTCAATCTTAGTTGCATCAGACAAAAGCAAACAGTTGCCCAGATCCCAGAGGAGTTCAGTAAACTCCATGTTTAGATTCGTCCCTGTGGGACTGAAATGTCGTCTTTCTGGAGTCATCCCCTTGTTTTACCTCCATTACATCCTTCTTACTGTCAGTGGCAACAAAATGAAACCTGGTTCATTATCCATGCTCGTTTCTGACACTTTCACTTGTTTTAAACTTTTTAATTATTGCTCCAACTGTAGTTATGAGCAAGTTTTAGTAGAGTAGCTATTTTCTGCAGTCATTTCCTTGCATACAATCAATGCATGCATTTATTGCGTGAATTAATTCTGCACCAATGGCAGGGGACGCCGCGTCCAGCTTGCATATGTTTATTTGCTATTAATCTTCATATATATGCTACATAAAAATAAAAAAAATGTAGGAATACATAAAAAATAAACATATAAAACTATCTGTAGCTAAAAGTTATTGTTCAGACTTTATATTTGTTGTCTTGTATATCTCAACTATATTTCCATGGTTATTCATTCTCACTCACTTTTGGATGCAGCATATAATAAACCCAAAAAACTTATCCACAAATGTGTTTGAATTAATGCTGAGTGAATGATCACCAAGGCTGTTAAAACAGTGAGCGGTAACCATTGTATTTTATGACTTATGAGCAGAAAAAAAGCTTGATGTGAACATAGATGACAACCATGACTATCTGCCTCAATACAGAGACATTTCCTGCTTCTCTGTTTCCAGCTGACACAGTGCAAGTTGCCAACACAATGTTTATGATATGCAGATTATCTGAACTGGGAAGTCTGTTAGAATCACTATGTGATGAAGTAGTGGGCTGCTGCTTAGAACAAGCTTAGAATTGTCTGATCAGTTTACATGAAACTAAAAAAGAAAATCATCTTTCTCTTAAGCCTCCTTGCAGCAGAACTTTTACAGAGTGAAAAAGCATCACAAGGAATCTAAACCAAATTGGGGAGTGACATCACAGCTCTGAAATAGCTCTGGCTGTCTTCAGGTAAGAAACCTTCGCCAAAGCCTCCTGTGTTTGATATATAAAGCTGCAGGGCAGACAATCACACAGTCATTGTGGCGAACGGAGGGAGACGAGTGGAGTGGTCGGTTGGCATTATGCTGACAGTTCAAATAGCCCCCTTGTTTTTGTTTTCAGCTCTGGGAGAACCATTGTAGCTGATGGCTCCTATTTAAAAGACCATCCAATATGCAGGGATGTCACCTCAAACTGCCCATAAACGTAATTGCCCGTCCATTTGCTACTGCCTCTAGAAGCCCCCAATAAAAGCATCCTGTCAGACACGACTGCCACTAAGTTCAATGACAAGTTCTGGCAGGAAAAGTTTTAAAGATGCCAGCCGAGCAGAAAGGATCACACACGGAGCGAGACGTAACAATGTGAGACAGAGAGAAATTAAATGTCTCTCTGTATTTCCTCACACTTAGAAAAAGTGAGATTACAGCACAGGTGTACCAAGCTGTGAACGACTGTGTTGAGAATTACACGGAGGCTTAAAGTCAATAACAGCAACTAAATGTGTTAGAAAATAAAAATAACATAGTTTTAGTTCCTTAAGAACAATTAAAACAAGCAGATGGGTTTTAAATCTACGTAACTAAGTGTTTTGCAACTAGCCAACAGGCCTTTGGTAACCTTGGAGGAGCTGCAGAGATCCACAGCTAACATGGATGACTCTAAAGACTGAACAGCTGTTAGCCGAGTGATTCAACGACAAAGTGATTCAATGGCGAAGTGATGCAACGACGAAGCCACTGCTGCAGAAAGAACATGAAAGCTCCTATTTACACCAATATGACACCAATAATCAGATCACATCGTTTTCAGGACATCACCTTGACAACCAGCATGTAAATGACGGCATGTGTTTTAACATGTCATCATTGGTCAGATCAAGCTGAGGACTAAAGAAAACTCTGATGTAGTTCTGGTTAACTTACACACAAAAGCAGTACTAACTTCTCACTGTATTGACTCTTATCCTTAGGTCTAAACCACAACGCTTAAATCCGACTTCTCTTGCTCTGACCAGGTGTTCAATACAACCGTCCCCCCCTGCACCGCTGGACTCGTGAGAGCAGAAGTATGCACCTGAAATCCTGCCAGTGCAAACACAAGCAGATCCAGCCGGCGGTGAACTGAAAGCTGGTCAAACAAAAATTGCCTTTTCTTTTTTCATTTCTTTCTGTACTCCTGAGGTTCTACCTTGGGTGAGTACTCTGCTGTTTATTTGCAAGTTTGTATTTTCCCCCAAAGCAGATGTGTTTTACTTTTCCACTTCGCCTCACTTTCTGTCTCACTCTTAACATTTCTGTCAAATTGCTGAGTAGCTTTGAACAACATGGGCCTCAGGTTACTTTGGTCTGATGTTGGAAATGCAGTTGCAGGGGATTGTGAGCAGTCTGCATTAACTTTAGCCTATTCTAATTGCTGCGTACATCATCTGTCCCGATTTTACATCGGATTGCATGCTAAAATGGATCCAGTGCGTTTTGGGTCTTAGCCAACAGTTTCAGGTAGGATTTAATGTTGCTCCTTCAGGGACCTGCCATTGATCTGACTGCGGTGGCTGGTGCCTCTAATGCCACATTTCCGATCCTGGATCTGCCACTTCCTAGTGACAGTCTCTCAGTGGGTTTGGTTTCTAGCAGGACAAAGAGCCTAAACAAACACCTGAAGCTACATGGGACAGTTTACATCAGGGTGACCAACTCAGGTCTGCAGTCACTGGTGTCCTCAGTGTTTTAGGTTTGCTTATAGAGTGGATTCAAATCCACATAATACCTCCTTAGCATGTCATTAGGAGTCTAATAATGAACAATTCAGGGTCAAATCTTTGCAGGATGAAGCTTTTGACGACAAACTGAACAACACTGCTTTAAATCACAGCATGTTTATGTGTTAATGGTGTAGTTAAAGTCCTACAAGCAGCTTAGAACCTGGATGTTCACAGATTCCCTATCAACATGAGCAACGCTGATAGAAACAAACCCCAACAGACACTCAGTCATAATGTCAGTCCAATGTGGTTCAGCCCAGTATTTACACAGAGGACCTGAACACAAAAGCATGCTTCACCTTTCAGGTATTTATCCGTGAAAAATATTAAAAACCAAGCATCCGTTTTCCTTCTATTTTACAATTATGCATTATTTTGTGCTGGTCTGTCACATAAAACACATTCCAGTTTGTGGTTATAATCAGTGGCAGTTATCGCATGAATGGCGCCCTGGGCGAGTCTCTCCTCCTGCTGCCCCCCAACCAATTAAAATAAGAAAATGAGATTCTGAAATGGATAAATTGCAAAGCAGTTCCGCTAAAAAAACATGTCTCTATCCTCAGCAGCAAGCAAGGAACCCCTACTCAAAACACGCAGGTACCACTGACTGCAAATCATCCTGTAAACCAACAGGAAACTCGATCAAAGCACAGCTGACAGACGTCATTTCATCTGGTGCTTATGTTCCCTCCTTTATGATGCCACCCTGGGCAACTGCCAAGTGACCTACATCATTATGTCCTCTGATTACAATTAAAGCAAGAATCACTTACCTCTAGTTTATAGAACTAATTAAAACATTTTAGAAGTAAGAAACTTCTATCAAGCTCCTTGCAAAGGTATTAATTACATTTTTCACATTTTTAATAAACAAGTCATCCTGAACCATTTCAACATGACAATTTACCAAAGATATGAATTTTTCAGTGTCAAATGATTAAATATGATTCTGATTTTTAAGGTCAGGATTTGATTCAAAACTGATTTTTGAATCAGAAACTATTTTTAATTTAGATACAAAATGTACCTGTTAAAAACAATCTACAGATAGTTCAGATTGTATCCCATCAAATCAAATTTCATCAGTTTATATTTAAACAAAAATAGGTTGGTGAATAAAATTCTGCAGCTTAAATTTCCAGCTTTAGGTTAGCTTAGCTGCCTGGCTAACCTAAAAAAATGTAAATGAAATAATTATTCAGAATACATACAGTAGCTGAGTGGACACATGATATGCAAATAGGAGCAGCATAGACAAACAACCAAAACTCATTTTAAAATGGATTTTTTCAACATTTTAATCGATTCAGATTTCCCATGACTACAAAATGTGATTCCCTATAAAATCTTTTTTTTTCTGCAACTCTATTATTGACGAGTTTCCTGAAAGCCTGGGAAAGAGTTGAGTATCAGCTCAGTTTGTGTAGAATATATGCAAATCTACAGAGCTGCCTCTTATCACATGCAAAACGCCCTGATCATCTCCAGCCCTACATGCAGCCACACTCCCTGTGTCTCTGCTTGATGGAGCCACACAGACATAAACACAACTTCATTTGAATGGATAAACAGACCTGGCTCTGAATGCTTCCACTATCTTCACTTCTCTTCTTTTCTCTCCTTCTTTCACCTTGTTTCACCAATAATTCAGACTTCTAACTTTCCTCCATTGCAGGCGACTTTCTGTTCAATCATCTCAGTTTTTCTTGTCCTCCCTTCTTCTCTCCTCTGCTCTCCACGTGTCTCCACCTATTTCTCTATCCACTTGACTTGCAGTTATCTGTCAAATTCCACCCTGGCAGCTGCTGTGCCTGAATCAATCAGAGTTGACTAGCTTTCGGCTTATCTCCACCCGTGGTGATTGATTTTCCTCGTTAGGTATAATTTGATGCTCTATCCCATCTCTTCCAGAGCAAATTAAATTGTAGTTGAGTCCAATGCGCTGGTGTGAGCGAGCATGTGTGAGAGGAGCAGAAAAAGAGGGAGACCGAGCAGCACAGCAGACGTAAAAACAGTTTCCCCCCTTACAAATTAGTGTCTAAACGTCAATGGATATAGTGGAAACTACACTGATCATGTTAGCTCACAATGCTAATGCTAATTAGCAACTATTTTTAAAGATGTTTTTGTTTGTTGAACATTTAAAATGAGCAAAAATGTAAAAGAACTCAGAGTAAATAAGCCCTACTCAACAGTGACTTTAAGCTTTTTTTTTTACCAGAACTTATTGATGGAGGAGAGCAAACACACCACCCATTGTGAGGCATGGTGGTGGCAGCATCATGATGTCAGCAAGATGGATGGAGTGAAATACAGACAAATACTGGAAGAAAAGACTTGAGCCTGAGGCAGAGATTCACCTGCTAACAGGAAGAAACATTTCTGTTTAATTATTATTAAGGAATTATTGGCTTAAAACAAGCTTTTATATCTTGCTGAAAAGCTACTTGTAAGTTAGTTTTGTCTTTTTTCAAGTCTACCTGCTTACTGCTCAGCCTACACAATATGCAATTTACCTAATATAGTGCCAAGCCTGGCACTGCCAGTCAAAAGGCTGAGGAGTAATGACGTTTTTACCCAAATTTGGTTTGGGTAGATTTTTCCAAATGGAATTTAGAAAGTAGCTTGTATTTATTCAGGTTATGCTCATTTTTTAAAAACATTGTATATGCAGAAGAAACATCCATATAATTTGCATTATAAAGGACAATGCAAACTATTACTCTTTTCTTCCCAAAGCAGGCTGGGAGGAAAAACTAACACATGAGCTAACAATGATATTTAAAGAAATGTCCTGCAGTAATCTGCAACTTTAGTTAAACTATACTTTATTAGATGAATAGATTTTTGAAGCAGATGTTGAGATGGTAGTAGAGATATTTCTACTGATATGAAAAAGTTTGTCGGAATTATGAAAGTATAGTTATCTGTTTCACTATAACAAAAAGCAAACATAATTTCTCCACAGGTTTTTGTCTTGTCTTTGTTTCTGCATGCACTCAATTTGACTTTAGAACAAAATAATTCCCTCGTTTATCTTTCCACACATGAGGCATTTGATGAGCCACCGCCCTCACAGAGCACCTAAACGTCATGATGTAGGAAGTGATTCGCTCACCTCATCTTTATCCTCCGCCTGGATGAAGAGCGGCAGAGCAAAGCCCACTTGGGCCAGTTCAGTGATGCGAACCCGGTATTCGGAGCTGTTGAACTTTGGGGCGTTGTCATTCTTGTCAATTAACAGGATGGTGAAGGTGGTCATCACTGTCGCGTCTGACGGACTGCGATCATCCTTCAACTCTGTGGCCTTACAGGGAGCAACAAAAGAGTGGCAAAAAAGAAAAACAGAAAAAGGTATGAAAGAAATTTGATTGGACTCCAAATGTCATTCTATATAAGGGCGGTCAGCACGCAATCTCACAAGATATTTACAGCTGTTTATTTAGTGGATCAAAAGGTGAACAGGTGACCTCCAAGCAATCATAGAAATTGCCTCAAACTGAGGCCAGCAGAGCACATTCAGTCTGATTCAAGAGGGAACGAGTCCCTCTGAGGACACAAACACAAATCCCCATTTGTGGCTGCTTCAGTATTGGACATGTAAAGTCTCAAAAAAATAAAAAAAGGAAAATCCTGGAAAATCGGTGTGAAGTGTTGTCTTCTATTGATAAAGAAAGGTCACAGTAAGCAGCAGAGTGGGCACCGGCAGCATGCTCATCTCTGGGTAATCAAAGTAACTTAGCCTCCAACTCTCCTGGATCGTTTGACCTCCACCTCTGCCTGTTCTCTGCTGTCTAAGCTGCCTGAAGTTGAGAAATTAGTTGTATTACTATGGCACAGCATAATCAATACCAGCAGCAGGCAAGAAAGCAGAAGCAGACGGAAGCAGGGAAAATTTAGAAGGAAAAAAATCCATATCTTCTAAATACATTTTTGGACTACATTTTCTCTTTTTCACAATGTTTACACTGGCTACTTTCTAGTTGGTAATTATTGATTTTAATTAAAAAGACAGACTGAAGCTGGTATGTATCAGCCCAGCTTTCTTTGTATTAAACCTTAGAGCAAACTGTATCTAAATCATCTTTTTATAAACTCTAAATAAGTGAAGCTGTAAGCTGCTCTCATTTTATTGGGTTGTACTTAATAGATGGGGATGAATTAATGCCATAAATCATTCAACCAGAGATTAGATCTTCCAGTTTCTCCTTAATCAGCTCTGACCTGTAATTGACAAATACAATGTTTAAAAAATATTTACCCAATTCATTAAATGCATAAAACTAGGAGCTTCTACTAATCTAAATGTCCATGTTCTGCTCAAAGTCATTAAATCTCTTTTCTTCTCTTTTTAGCGCTTGGTTTGAGTGAACGTTAAGGGCCCAGCATTACGTAAAATCAACATTCTTGAGCTTCATATCAGGTTCTTCCCTCATCAAAAACATGCCTGGAATTTTGCCTTGATTCCTTCATGCATGTTTGAGAAATCCTTTAATCTCCATGGCAACCATTCAGTTGTGTAAAGCGCCTGTGTTAACCTAGCACCGCCTTCGAGACGCAGCTCCTCCAAGGAGCTGCAGTTTGCAAACTGTCGCCTCACAGAGCACCCACCCTTCTCTCACTCCGCTCCTTCAGACTAGCCAGCAGCAATTAGCAAACACATCTACTGAGCTCATTATAGGAGCTACATCTCAGAGCAACGCTGGTAAAAACATTGCTAACGGGTTAATAGAGGAGCCATGTTGTAACGACTTCCTGAAGGCAGAGTTTCAGAAAAACAGCTTTTAAAGAGACAGAGGCCCAATTTCAAAGCATTAAATTCAAAGTCAGTTTCTTTTAAGTTCTATGTGATATATATGTAGTATTTTTATAACAACTGAGGTAACATTGTTACATGGTTGTGATATAAAATGGCTCTATATGTCTATAGGATAGGTAATACTGGCCCTGGATGAATAAAGGTATTGTGTTGCTGCCATGCTGATCTGCAGTTTGCATAAACAAATCAAGTTGCCCGTGAGCATATAAAACCACCTGTTGGCCTGATTATTTAGAGGCACATTGACTGTGGTCATATTGTAAATCCATGGCAGGCTGTCACATCACAGAGCACACAGTGATCAGCCAGCTGGTGGGTCCTGTGAGACGGTATCATGTCCAGACGCTGCATTGATTTATTACACTAACATATCAAAAGCTCCTGATCCTCTTGTGAAGGAGTTTTGATCTGCTCTCCAGGCTCTGCCCCCCCCAGCTGCCTCTCGTTCGGCCGCTCACCCTGACAGTGAGAGTGAATCCTGCTGAGTAGAGCGGGTTTTCTCTGTCCAGCTGGCCGTTCACCGACAGGGAGCCGCTGATGTAGTCCAGGGCAAAAACACTGTTGGTGTTTCCTAGAAAGGAGATACGACACAGCAGAGTCAGGGAGACAGACAGCACTGGCATTGTGGAGAAATCAATACGATTCCTGGGCTGTATGCAGGAAGGACGGCTACATGTCTACGTTTCATACAATATGGATATGGTGTTTTTTCTGCCTACCTGCTTTGGGCTGGTCAAACACCTCCAACCTGCCACACGCTTTGCATTCTGGGTCCGTCTTTTGTTCTGGTGCTATTCTGGTTTTACTTCAGCATCCATGTACTTGTCACTTTACACTTTTTAAAACTTTAGTGTTAAAAATCAATTCATATGCATATTGTAAGGACATCACCAGAGAACATTAACTAAATATGCTATCGGACTTAACTAAGCGAATTACAAGCCGCCCTTGGATAATTACCAGATAAGCCTTCATCTTTCAGCAGGCAACAAGTTGTCTAACCCCAGATGATGCAATGAGGAACGTCCTGTCTTAAGCATCCATGTGAAATGACATCCTGTGGTCACAGAAAGGATGTTCGTCTATTCAAGAATGGTCACCAGAGAAAATCTCTAAACTGATATTTGAAACTTCTGGGTGAAGAACTGTTCAACGTATTATTAAAATATGGTCAGAAAGTGTGAAACCATTGTCTTCAAGGAAGAAATGTGGTCAGAAAAACAACTTAGTGAAATCAGACTGAAGAACAAACTATAGTAGAGTCCAAGGCTGCATTTACCTGTGACAGTAAGAGGATTTAGACTCACACAATGTGAAGGGAACCCAAAGGATCAGGACTGAATATCTATGTAGCTGTTAGAAAACCACTAATCAGTGAGGCTAGGAGGAGAAAAAGGCTTCAACTTCCAAGGCAGCATAAAGATTGGACTCAGCAAACTACATGAATATCCTGAAGAGTAAGTTTTTCCATCAATGGGTTGTTTCTTTTCTAATGACAGGGGAACTGTGTTCCAGGAAGCATGAGGCGTTTTCCATTTTTACAGTCCAGATCTGAAAACCATTGAGAATCTCTGGTGTCCTGCAGGAGGCTGTGCAAAGAGCTCAGGCTCCCCCATCATCATCAATACTAGAACCTGGTGAAAAATAAATGCAACACTGGATGGAAATAAATCGCACTCTGCAAACTATAGATAAATCTGACCTTCAAGTTAATTATATTCATTCATCAAGGAAAAAACATCCAACATTAAACATCTTTTGAATTATTGGTTTGACTCTGGATGTAACCATGTTTGGTCTGAATTCAATTTTCTAAACTCTTTCAGTGTTTAAAGATTTGCTAAAAGAAATGCTCCTTTGTGTTTGGCTATGTTTGTGCCCCTGGGAAACAGAAAGCAATGGATTAATAATTCAACATTTATAGTTAAACATTGTTCAATCCATAAAAGTAAAGTATGAATTAAAAATCCCTCAGTTATGTTTATTTGAAAGTGATTGTTGGCAGAACCAACCATTGTGCCGTTGGTTGTTATTTTCCAAAATGATGTTTTGAAAACATATGCACCTTTTTATATATGTGTCTTTAATATTTATAATATATTTCTATTTAATATTTGGAAGGTTTCCTGCAAGGGAGATTCAACATTTACACATTTTGTATGAGTTGATTGTATTCACTAGTCCAGGCGCTGCTTCAGATAGGAGCATTTCAAACGCTGCTCTGTCCTCATTAACAGTCCGAGTGCCTCTGGTGCTCTCTGCTCTCTTCAATTAAACTGCTTAAAATATTAGAATAAGGCCCACTTGAGCCCCCTTCTCCTATTTCCTTATTCCCTCGCCTCCTCTACAAATTACCATCTTGTTAACTTTCACACTCCTCTTTGACAAGTTCTCTGAGGCATCATGAGGCCAATGGCTGCTTAATTACACCCAGCAGACAGAGGTACTAAATGAAAATACAATAACTAGCTTGCACCTCTTCACCTTTACATGAGCTTTTCTCTCGTTGGCCCTGTTGTGGCGTCTCGCATGTTCCTGTCAGTTCAGATGAATCGTTTGGCCTCATTCTAACACTGGACGCCTGTTTCTAGGACCCTGGGCAACTAAATGCCACCATATGATAAAAAGATGGTTCTGACTGCATGGAAGACATAGAACTAATTTGCTTTTGCAGATTTTTATCAACAGCTTTAGGTCAAAGTCAACATGACAAACAATGACATGTCAGACAAAAATGCATTTAAAAAAGCATCCAATCAACCTGGCATATATGAAAACACATAAATTTAAACTGTCACTCTTGTTTATAAGTGAATATAATTTTTGATTCACTTTCAGTTGTTAATTCTGGAATAATTACCCATTAAGTTCACGGTTCAGTATTCAAAAAGTCATTTATTACATATTTTACTGAATGTTATTCACGATTATGCATCAAAAACCTGCTTTCAAAATATTAAAATTCAGTTTTCTAAGGTGAATATAGTCGCAGTTCTACTTGATGTGTGATTGGCTGTTTGCTAAGCAGCCAATCCTGGAGCCTAATTTATTTTCCTTGCATCTGATTGGCTGAACCTCAAAAAGCAGAAATAAGTTGATTTTAGCTTTTCAGCTCTGCTAGGACTGTTTCCACTGTGTCATTATCACACCAGCATATGAAGGTTTCTTTAAATAGGCAGGTAAAAGTGATTTCTGAGAGGAATGGAAGCATTTGTGGATTTTAGAGGCTGTGATCTCGAACCCCCTAAAACAGCAGCTGTTCACTGTACAGATTCGTCATTTTATGTAGGAAAAAAAATCACTTTTTACTGGTTTTATGTAATAATCTAACGTTCTGAGAAATTGAATAGAATTTTTGGCAGCGAGCCATAATCATCTAAATTGACACTTGAAATTTATAACTGTGCAATTATTCCATATAATATGTTTAATAAAATAAAGTTATTTTAGTTCTTAGAAGCACATGAAGGTCCAACACTTACACAAAAAAATGATAATTCAAACATTAATAAACGTCTCATACTAATAAGATTTAGATGAACTTAGTTGTTAATCCCTTGTTGTATTCAAAGGTAATAAAACAGAATAAGAGAAACTGTGTATTTTCAAACAATGTCTTCCTAAATTGTCCAAACGCTGGCCCCTGAGCGGCGCTGTGATAGACAAAGAGCTTGTTGTAAACGCAGCGGTCCAGACTGTAGAGAAACAGATTCACAGTGAGCAGCGGCTGAGGGTCAGCATATCACCCTGTTCCTGCACTTCCCACTCTGCTCCATTACTGTTCCTGTTTCAGAATGAGAGGAAGGAAATGACAGCAGCAGCAGAGCAGAGGAGCAGCGGCTGGCCAGCAGAGAGCAGAGTCTGTGGATGACTCATCTGGACTCAGGCTGGGAGCCACAGGAAGCAGCAGAAACTACAGCTGAGTTCATTCTGTTACATCAGCAGTTTAAATGTTCACTAACCGCTGAGGTACAATTTATACATTACTTTGTGTTGTAATTCAGTGACTTACAAAATAATTCACACTCTTGAATTATTTGACATAATGACAAAAACTTTAAAGTAATCTGTTTGTTTAAAAATCTGAAAAGTGTGGCGTGCATTTGTGTTCAATCCTCAACACTGCTGTTACAGACATGCAGTTTCTCTTATCATTTTGCTCATCCAGAGACAGAACGCCGTGGGCCAGTCCTCTGAGCGGCTCGGCCTCAGGATGGACGGAGATCATCTCTGAACATCAGTTTTATACTCTAACCACAGACGGTAGTGGCAGCATGATGCAGACTCCGTCACATACAATCCCAACTCTGACTTTTTTCTGTCGGGTATGAAGACTTTTGAGAGGCAGCGTATGCTCTAAGATGAATATTTAACACTGTTCAAACACAAGGAGTCTTGATGCTGATCTTTGAACAGAAAATACCACAGCTAACTTCTTATAATACCAAACAAAGCAATGTCACAACCACAGACTTAACCATCAAAAATGAAAAAAAAAAACACCCTCTGATTGATCATCTTCACTACATAAATACCTGCAACCTCAGAGAAGTCCAAAACCTTCAGTTTTCTTAATGACTCACTGGTTTCTCTTTGCTTCCCAGAGTTTAACCCGTTCTCCACCCTTCAGTTTCTAAGAAATGATACCTGTGAATATAACAGACTGATCTCTAAACTCCCTCTGAGACTTATTGCTGGTGATTTCAGAAGGTTATTTCCAAAGTTTACAGACTAATAGTGGCTTCAGGATCATAGACGCCATCGTCACATGTGATATGCACATGCTGTGCAAATCCTGGCTGCAGGAACCAGCAGCATGCAGCATGCTGGAGAAAAGAACAAAATTCCAAAGGTGGCTGGACATTAGTCTGTGGAGGCACAATAGGATTACTTCATTTGTCTTGCGTCTTATTCTCGAGGATGGTCTAAAATATGCAGTGAGAAAACCTTTAGACAAAGTGTCCTTGCTAATATCAAAGGCAATTGGTCAGACATGACCTCTCTCCTCTCCTAGTCTCTACCTCCACCCTTATCAACAACAATCAGCATTTACAGCATCCGATTTATGAATCTCATAAAGGTTTGGAGAAGACGCGCCACAGACGACACAGAGGTGACCCCAAATCCAAATCTGATTGCCAACAATACATTCACTGAATGCAGTGTAATAGTCTGTAAGAAGAGACATTTTAAAGTGCAAAAAGTAGCTTTGAAGCTTTGAAAATGGCTTTGAAGTAAAACCTCAATGATTTTGCTATTTGCCACCATAATGAAGACGCCACAAAGCCAGCCATAACTATGCTTTTCGAGGCATATTTTGTGCAATTTCAATCTTCAGCTTTCAGCCATTTTCAGCTTTTTCATCTTGTGAAATGGCATAAAAAGCTTCAGTTTCTAGAGTAAAATCTCAGAGGTGGGAGTTGTTTCTGAGAATACATGATGTGAAATAAACAAAAACATTTCCTCAATATTCCATTAACACATTGACAGATTTTAATCTGTCAATGGGTCTGGAATAAAAACTAAAACCTGTTCAGAGATTAATGCAAATGCTGCTTTCTCTCCTTTGCCTCCTTCAAACGCATCATTTCCACAGGTTGGTTATGAATACAATATTTTCTACTTGATCATCAATGAACCTTCTCTTCGCTGGTCTCAAACATGCGTAATGAACTCTCCAGGAAGAAGGGAGACAATAAAGCACAGGATCAATAACGAGTACTCTCCTCTTTGTTACCCACTCAATGTGATAATCTTTTAGTGACTGTCTGAGTCAAGTTGCCTATTAGCACTACAAGCGCGTCATTGCAAGACAAACACAGCTAACATGATAAAAGCCTGTCACTCTGTATTTTCCACCACTGGGAACAGGCTGACATGATGTTTTTAACTGGATTGCAGAGGCTGGCATGAAGTCGATGCTAAATATTTGTTGGAGGCGGAGGTAACATACATCATGGCTCAGACCCACGCAGCGAGGGCAGCGTGCCTCTAAATTGCTTTGTCAGCTTCAGTGGCCTGACTAGAATGCCAATCTTCACAAACAGCCGCTCCTGAGCCGCACCGCCAGGCAAGCAGTGACCAGTGTGTAAAAACACACACCTGTAAATACACACATGTAAGGTCGATTAGCACCGGAGCAGTTTGTCGATGCTAATCTCTGCACGCATAGTGAAGTTGCAATGATTCATTGCTTTAAGTTCACAGGCTTGGCCTTTCACCTTAGCTCTGCAGAGTGGAGCGTGACTGAAAGGGCAGCCATTATCATATTTCACATATAAAAACTGAAAACTGTGAAAATAACTCATTACTGGCCTTTCCATTGATTGTTTTAAAGAGGGAAAGTAATTTAGAAAGAGTTTTGTTCATTGTAAAAGGGACAAACGAAGACGATGCGTCCATAACAGAACCATCTGAAGCGCATCGTTATCAAAGACAAACAGTCTGGAACATGGTGGACATGTCTGAGTCACTACTGGCAACAAAAAAACGAATGAAGGACATCTGACACAACTACCATTTATGTAAGAAACATGGTTGAGCTTTGCTGATCAGAGGAAGAGAGGATGGATATCTAGATATGTCTCTTTTTGCCAAGCTTTGATTAGAACACATAGTCTTTGGGGAAAGAACAACCAAAACCTGAGGGGTGTGAACAAATAGCAAACAGTTAAACCAAAATGAGACTGTGACTGTTGTTTGTGGGCATGAAGTTAATAAGGTAAGAAAAAGAAAAATTTTAAAAATATATTGCTACAGAAGTCTTTTAAATCCTCCAAATGGTGCCAGTTTGCTGGGTCTCTAATCTAACAACAAATCTCTTGACTATCTTTTTAATAAAAAACAAAAACATATTAATCTTCACCTTGTGAATTTAAATTTGATCTGCAAGCTTTGCTAACGTTACTTCTGTCTTTGGTTTTGTTCTTGATGCTCACTTTTTGTCTTTTATACTTCTCTTCTTTTTACTTCCTGATTTTGGACATGAAGTTGAATGCAACTGTCAAGAGCTACACGCCTGAATCTGACTGAAAAGGAAAAGTTGTAAAAATAATGATAAATTCGCCCTTTAAGAGATGGGGAGTGAACTTCCACAGTGACTCAGTGTCTCAGTGGGAGAGGAATTATAACCCTATGCTAATTGCTGATAGAAAGTGTTCTCCAGTGATCTGCCAGGACAGTGTGATTAGACCCCCAGGGGCAGAAAATTGCTGCACATACACACATTCAAGAAAACTGTCATTTGATATTCAAAGTTAGTTTCTGTATCTTTGTTTTCTCATGCATGTGTTAATGTGTAGGTATTTCAGGCTTGAATTTCAAGACTTTGTCTGTGAACCTGGGTGTGTGGGTGTGGGTGTGTGTGTGTGTGGTGTGTGTGTTGTGCTAACTGTCTGAGTTTGAATCTGTGATACGGGACTCCAGGGGCTTAGCCATGCTCTCACATTACCAACAGTACTGGACTGGAAAATGAGAAAACATGCCATGATTTTGTCTAAAGCAGGCCGTACACTTGAATGCACACACACACACACACCCCCACATGCGCACAAAGCCTAAACATCTATTAGTTCCCCAAAATATTATGAACCAAAATAGCTTCAATATCCAGTTTTCATGACCAGATATAAGTAATTCCAATAATTCTAATATTCTTTAATAATAATTAAAGAAGTCGTCTCCAAACTGGAGTGATTGTAGAAAACTGACACAAACATTCAGATTCTTCTGACAGATCCAGTGAAGTGACAATCCATTTCATTATTAAAATGCTCTCCTTGACTTTAACAGAACAGGATTGAGTTTGATGACATGGAAGAAAAAAAACCAAGAGGTTAAAATGGGAATAGAAAAGCAGAAATCGCCTCATTTAATCGGTCAAAAGAACAGAGGAAATTAAAATCTGTTCAAATGAGTTCAATGGGATGCATGACAAGTTGGTGAAAATGATTTCCTTCAAGTGCTGATCATCTGTGGACAGCACTGTGATGCCTAAGCTGGTGACAACTGTTCTCTGCAGCTTGTGACAACACTTCGGGGGCGCTGGAACATTCGAGTAATGTGATATGGCATCCAGCCACTGCTCACAGTCTCGGGGCTAAGATTTAGCATTTTTTGATAAATGTACAAAAATTAGTGTCACTTTTAAGGATGACGCCTCCAGGCAAATCATGTTAATGATGAGATTTATTATTGTCTTAAAACTATATTATTGGAGTTGTACTGTGTGTCTGAAACATCCCTCAGCGTGTGACAGCCATCAGTGCAGATGTATGTTTTTCTTTACGTTATGTGCAGCGATGATAGCCGTGGGGCGGTTTCTACGCTGCCAACAAGCAGTGCTTCATGAAAACTCAAACCGCTCTATCAAAAGTTTCTCTTCAGAGATGAAGTCAGAGCTAAACACTGTCAGTCTGCACCTATAGATCACACAGGTTGACTTATTGCTCTGTTTGAACGAGTCTGTTATCCCTTAATATTAGCAACGTAATGCTAACTGTCACAAAAAAGCTAAGATGTCTTCATTGTGTAGAAGCAGAAGCTGCAGCATGGTAACCGTGGAGACAGAAGAAGGACTGATTGGATGAGCCCAAAGCTCCACAACAGAGAGATTAACTTTGATTTAGACTTTTTAAAGTTGTAAAGAAATATATATATTAAAAGGTAGCCTGGCATATTGGTTCTTTTTAATATCAGAAGAGATGCAATCTGAACAATTTTCAGGTTAGGCAGAGTGTACAGCTTCATTATCTACTTAGAAACTTCTGAGTGCTTTCTGCATCAGTCCACAATCTTTAAGTCACTTCTTACAAAACAATTACAGCGACTGATTCCTGACCATTCAGCTGGAAGTCCCGATTTATCTGAAATGTCTCAAAAATCTATTTTGTTTGAGAGCGTGAGTGAAATATTTTGCCTCCAACCACAGACTGAGTTGGTCTTTTACATTCTAAGTTTTCTGCGGTTTGAAGAATAGACAACAAAAATACAGAATTACGAATAACTGGTCAGCACAACATCAGAAGCCGAAGCTGGACACCTGGAACTGTCCTTCATTGGGTCACAATGAATATTTTAACAAGTCAGCAAAACCACTAGATAAATAAAAATGAAGGTGAATCACAATAAATTAGAAAATCATTGAAAACTGTTTTGGTTTCACTTTTTCATTTGGAAACTCATAGAGACTTTACAACTCAGTCAATCCAAACTCTTCTAATCCAACATTAGATTCTTCTGACATCGTCTCTGGTTTAGGAGCAGCTTAACCAAGAACTGTGACAGTTGTTGCCTATTTTCTGTTTACATCTCTCTAGTGCCACACTTTTTCCTTTAACCCAACTTTCCATTTAGTGTCTGCAACCTGAAACACAGCTTCTTCAGGAATCACCTCTGGTGTAAAGTCAGCTGTTTTCAGATGAATATATAATACATAATATGGCTATGAAGTCATATTTGTGCTTAAAAATGATTTTGAATTTGTTTTTGTAATATTTCATTTTTGCAAGAAGCTGAATTTGAGGCTTTTATTAGCTTTCAAGCCCTTATTGAAAATGAACAGACATTGAAATACATATCCAATTTGGGTTTTACTTTGTACATTTAATTAATGAAATAAATGATCAGATTTTCGTTGTTAAGGTTCATGTGGGAGGAGCAACGTCAGAGCGCAACTAAAATATTCAAAATGACTTAATGCTGCCTTTTGTCTGTGATTTGAAAATGGGTCAAGTTCAAACAGCTCTTGCATCAGTCAATGAACCTGAGCTCTGTTATTGTTCTGTATTGTTGCTCTGCAAACATAAAGAAAACTTTGTGCCACGCTGCGATCAGTGTTCCTGAGACTAATCTCTCTTCTTTCAGAGATTACGCTGCAGCGCAGTGCAGAGAGCCTCAGAGCGTCTAATTGAAAAAGCAGAGGAAATCCACTGACACCACAGTAACAATAAGGGCTCCCAATAGAATTACAGGTATTAGAGCTGGCCACATTACAGCAGACTGCCGATACGAGTTAGGAAGGAAGAGCGTGGAATCGGAGCATCAGGGTGTAGCAGTGCTGAAGGATAAAGATACATGTGGAAAGGCAGACAAGAGAAATAATCGCCTTTGCTACTTATCAGTGTGTCCAGGCGGGAAATGGCGTCTGACCTCTTTGCAGTGTGACGCTTAAAGACAGAGTGCATGGTCCCCTGAGGAACCTGCTACTCCGAACACGGCTGACCTGTATCACACCTGTGGCATCAGGGGACAAAACATTCACATTATGCAAGCATGAGCCTCTGGTGTGTGGCCTATTTAAAACCTTAACCCAGTGCAGAATGATGTCGAGTCAAAACTTTTACACTTTGTAAAAATCTTAAAAACAGATTTTTTTTTAACTTTTTCAACATGAAGACAATGAAAGAGAAATGAAGAGGATAAATAAAGATGCATAGATCCTGAGACAGAGGGGATTAGTCATGGCTGCATGTTGTAAAGAAGAACAACCTCCTGCACAGACGGGCGATTGACTAAGAGACGAACTTTCATTCCACAAGATGCAAGGCTGACTTGTGTTCTGCCTTTTCTTACACTATTATTACAGCAAAGCAGACAGGCGACACTTTCCACAAGGTTAACTCCGATCCCAGCAGACAGCTTTTCTTTGGACACGATTTGTTGGCCTATAACTTCTGACATATAAAATCACAAACTGTGAGATGGAAAGCAGTTTTTAGCGAGCTGACATTTATATCCGGCCTTAGACGCATTTTAAGTTTCAGAAGAATCATATTCATCCTCTTCCTCAGTGAGTTTATATACATCTGAAAATCTAAAGCGTTTCCTTCATTTGTTCCCTTTTACTAACCGTTCAGTGGAATCAACGCTCTTTGGGATGCAGTAACTGGGTTACACTAGTGTTATTTATCCTCATTATAAATCCAGCAGTTCCTTAAAAGTTTCTGATGTTTGTTAGAGAACATTAACAAACAATCTGGACACATGGTGGTGGTAGCATCGTTCTCTGTGTGGTTCAGTCAAAGTCCACACCGTTTTCATTCCTTTTAACGCACATTTCTGTAAAATGCAATCGCAGAGGTTATGAAAAGGTTTTGTGAAGTATGTTGAAGATGAAGAGGACAGGATGGTGAGTGAAGCCATTGGGTCTGAGGACAGTCAGTCCCTCTTCCTGCTGTTAGTGGATCTGAGTCCTTCTCTCTGTGTGTTCATCCTGTGGGTGGGTTTGAGTGGATCCGCCGCTTCAAGCCAAAACCCATCGCTGGTATACTGGGGATGCTCATTACTACTTTGAGCTATTTAGCTCCTGAGTGACATGTGAAATGAATATCTGCATTTATGATGTCTGTTGCTTTTCTGTTGTCGTTTTCCTTCTGATTTCTGATTTTTTTTCCAGTGTTTCCCATTGGTTCAGTAACAATTTATAAGAAGTTTATACTTTAGTGTTTAGTCAACATGAAACTAAACAGTCAATTTGAATTATGCAAAAGTAAAGTTCTACTTTAATGAGAAACAGGAATTGGATTTCCACAGCAGTAACTGGAATAAAAGACAAAGTGAGCAGATATTTGGTTCCCAGGAGGATCAGTTTGGTCTCAGAGGCGAGACCTGAACACCTGCTGAATCGTTCATCTGTCCTCCATCTTGTTCTTAATGTGCCAATTATGATCCTGAAACAGATGATCTGCTTCATTTTTACCATCAGACTGCTGATTGCTAAAGTCATTCAGAAGACATGTGATCTCTTTCCAGCAAATAATAATGAACATTTTGTATCTGGTAAACATTTTTGTGCACATTTCTTCTTTTTTTTTCAGAAGTTTTGCAATTAATGAGCCATTCAGAAAGGTCATAGCCATGAGTACGATGGTTTGATGTAATATGAGAGCAGTAGGTCAGAAGCCTGGAAGGGGTTTAATGAAGCCCTGAGGATCGGGGTTCACTCGTCCCCATCACTGCAACAACAACGTCTGCATCTCAGAGCAACACTGTGATTCTATCGCCTGTACACATCGAGTCCCTGATCCTCCCTCTGATTAGAGCAGGGAGAGGAAATCCTCATCTTGAGTCCCACAATCATTAGTGTTGATCACAGCTGCAATTAAACTCTCGTTTATCTTAATTACTCAGCTAATGAGACGAGTCCCGCAGGAGCGCGCCGCGCTCTCTGAGGACACTCGGGGCGAGGAGCAGGAATGCTGGAGAGGCGTCATGCAGAGTCAGGCTCAAGTCTGCAAACAAACCCGGCCGGATGCGACTGCAGCAGAACCCCGGAGTCTGGGCACATGGAGACGTATAGACGTGTGTGTGAGCGCAAGCAAATGCAGGAAAACGCCAGCTCACCGCCGCTCCTGGAAACCTTCACTTCCTACCTTTAACTCCGGCGCCGCACCACCCTTCAACTCCCATTATTTATCAAACTTATAATGATTTTATCAAGCCTTCATTGCGGTGCTATAACTCTTGATTTTGCAACGACTGGGAATACATCGCGCCACCTAATTAATGTCTTTTTAATGCTCTTCTCCTCTAGAGCTTAACTCAGTCATTCGGCTTTGCAACAAACACAACAACAAAACGTGGCAGCAGACGGTAAGTAAGACCGAGTGGATGAGAGCAGCAAATGAGAGCAGAGGGTGGATGTGCTGGACTCTGCTGCACAGCACTGAAGGACACCAGTGGCCACGGCACAAACACATGTACAGTCATAATGTTTAGCCTGAAAATGAATCTGACAAAAGTTGGAGCAAGAGGTGCATCTGGTGGAAGTAGAATAAAAACCTGAGGATGACGCGTCTGAAAAGGTTTGTAGAAGAAAACAGTTTCTCTGTAATTAACTAAAGTTTGCAAAGTTTCATCTGAATGAACCACAAGATCTCTGGGACAAAGTTCTCTGGAAAGATGAACCAAAGTTTTGATGTTTCTTCATCATGTTCAGTGTGAAGCTTGTAGAAAACCAAACACAACACACAAGTAAACGTCCTAAACCAGCAGTCAGGTCAGACACAACGACAGGTGAATAGATTTTATTTTATAGTTCTTGGGTGCTCCACCCCTGTCTAATGCCGCCCTGGGAAGCTGCCCATATCAAACACCACCACTGCAGGCAGAACAACTTGTTTTTAACATAAATTGTTTTGTATAAAGACGGACCAATCATGGGAATAAAATAATAAAAATAAGACTTGGATATATTCTGACAAAAAAAACAAAAAAAAAACTTTTCACTTCCTCATGATTTTCCTAAACTATTTTATCCTTTTATTGTCATTATTAGTCATCGCTTATTGATGACAACAAGAAGTTATTTGTACATGATGACTAATAAACCATCATAAACTCTTTAAATCCATATGTTCTCTGTTTAATATGTATGTGAAATCTGTGGTTGTTGGCTGTGATGCAGCTTATAAATTTAGCTCCATAATAATAAAAATGTTAAAGGGATCCAATAGAATGATTCATTTAGGAGCAACGTCTATGTTGCAGGCCTGCTGCACAATGAGCCACACTCCCTGCAGAACGCAGCCGCTGCACAATAATCTGATTCCAGTTCAACTCACAGTAAAAAGACAAACCTCACATAAACAACAGCATCATTTCAGCAGCACTTCACATCGGTTTACAGCAGTGAGAAGCACGTCTTTCCAGAGGCCAAATCTGGAGGAAAACCAAGTTTTAAAACTTTATTTCTCCTCTAACATTTAGTGGGAATCTTTTCTTTTTATGAATATTTGCGATGTCGTCCTAACAAACAGATAGACAGCATAACTTGAAGGCATAAACATCATTCTTGGCAGAGGAAGGAGAACCGAGCAGGATCACAGCTTCGTCCTTATCGTCGCCATGCAAACTGTCTTTATCTTCTTAAAATGATACACAACACAGGGGAGGGGAACTAAATAAACACCTTTTTCTGCTTAATTTGTCACTTTGACAAATTATAATCCTATTTTGATAAACCAAATCGAGAAAGAAAATAAAAACTAAATAAGGGCAAATTTCTGCTGTGTTAAATAAAAAATGTTCTTAAAAACTGTTGTGTTGAAGTTAAATCTCCCTACTGATCACACCTGCTGCTGATCGCTGATCAGACTGATGAGGAGGAAATCCCTCAGAGTTACTGACATCGGATCAGTTCTGAGGTTCTGACCTGAGACGATGGTGTAGCCGATTCCTCTCGGTTGGCCCAGATCCTGGTCAATGGCTGTTATCTTCCTCACTTCATAGCCCTGCAGAGACAGAGCCAGAGTAAAGGTTACATCTAAACTAACAAAATGATGTTTCCTGTTGGATTTCTCTTTAAGTTTGTTACTAGAGGACAAGGCTGCAATTTGTTTCTCACTTCTTTCCTTTTATTCTGTATTTACAAGGACTGCTGCTATTGGGTTTCATTCTCTGTATCTGATCCATAGAAAGTATATTTAGCTGTGCAACCTGCGTACCTGCAGCAGTTGTTGGAGTTATTTTTGCCAGTGACTTTGTGATTTTATTTCCCATGGAGGGAACATCTGGCTCAGCGCTTCAGTTTTCATCTGGTGACAAAACTATTACTGCAGTTTTCTTTCCCAATTGAAAGTAATCCTGGTTCAGTGTTCAAGCAGTCTCTCTTTCTGCTGCTGCAGTTCACTTTGTGCACTCTTGGTGTTTTTTCTGTCAGAGATAAATCCCACATCTGTCACTGCTTCCAGAGGAGATTATTTTATCTATGACCTGGGAAATAGTCTCGTTATAATGGATAAGTTGGTTTCACCTTTTCTTAATCTGTACTAAGATATTTGAACCAGAAATGAAAATATAAATAGTTGGTCAGATTTAGTGTTTTTGCAGTGAAGTGAAACACAGCGTTCATTTTCCTTGGTTCTCGATAGACTGAGGATGTTAGACGGTTTTCCCCTCTGGGAATTATTGCATATTAAGGTTTATGCTTGAAATATTAAAATAGACAGTCAGAAGCTGCAGGTTGTGTTCTCTAAATCTCATTTTAAAGGTTCACTTTAAAGTGACTTAAACACAGAAACTTTTTTTGCCTTTGTTGCACTCTTGAGATGTTTTGGAAAATATAATCTGACAATGAAAGCTAAAAATATTTCAGTGAATGTTACATAAACTAAATATTAAAAATATGGGAGATCTTATACTGGTAGTCAAACATTTGTTTCCCTTTCTTTATGTTTATATCAGATTTATCTGGTGTTTATTTTTCTTGCATTTCTCTGAAGCTCTCCTGCTGCGCGATGAGTCCGCTCCCTCAACAAATCACAGTATGACAGCTCAAAAAAAGAAGAAAAAAAAACAGAATAAGAAAGAAAAAGAAAGCTGTTTGAAAAGCCTTTGATCTGCAACACTTTTTCAGCCTCCGTGCCTCAATCAGACACGCTGGTGATGCTTAAAAACCCCCGTGCTGCAGCGACACAGTACTTCCTGCTTCCTTGCATCCTTCCTTCCTTTCACCCTCCGCCATCGCCTCGCTCGCTCACACCTCAGGGCTGCCTCACATTGATCCTGCAAATGGTGTCTAAGACATGTTTATGCTCCATTTCTGCCAAAGCATCTCCTGTCATTGACCAATTACAGCAGAATCAATTACAAGCCTTTTAAAAAGGAGACCCATTCCCCAGCTGAGAGAGAAACACACACCCACACACACCCCTCCACACACACCCCCACACACACACCCCTACAAACATCGAGGAAAGATGTAGAGAAAAATAAGAGGAAGTGATGCTGAAGTAATGCGAGCAATATTCTTGAGCTGTCCACACAAGTGGAATCTGTTCAATCAGCCATCACAGATACAATCCCTCCCCCCTTGGGGTGCACACTCACACACTCTGTCACACACACACACACACCGCGAGAAATGCTGAAACACACACACACAGACACCAACTCCAGCCATCCTTCCATTTCTTGCTATACAGTGCGTTTCTCCCCCACCTCCTGTTCTCCTTCTCTTTCCTCCTCATTGGTTTGACAGCCAAATTGTGTGTTTGTCCTAGAAGGAGCTTAATGTCAGTTAGAGCATAGATTCACAGCCATAACTGTTAAAAACACAGACCTGTGATTTCATCTAAAAAAAACAACAAATAAATAAATAAGAAACATTTTCCAGTGCTTTGTCAAACGTTTTTCCCTGGATGACAGGTTGATTGGCCCTAGGAGAAAAGAAAAGACAGCAGCATCTGAGAAGCAAACTCACAGAGAGGAAAGAGATAGAAAGGCTTTTTCTGAATTCAAACTTTGTGAGACGCCCTGTGACACAGGTTTGTGTTTGATGGCCTCTTGTGTAAATGCCACGAGCTTTTACAGCAGCTGACACGGCTTCTGTCACCGAACAACATCAGCAGCTCATCAATGGCAAACAGAGCAGAGAGGAAACGACACATGTCTGTTAGATTACATGAGGTCACTGGAGGCGCGTGCTGCTGGCCTGCTTCACCACGTCTTAATAAAAGCACAGAGTCAGCCATATTTATCAGGCTGCCAGGAGAGGAAGAACCCTGGAAATTAATTCATGTACTGGAAAGCAGAATTTAACATAAAAAATACAACTTTTAATATAAATACTGTGGAAAAATCCTAAACAAATCCAACCAAAACATTTCTTAATCATTTCTTAAAACATATTTTATGTTGATCAAAATTTCTGAGTGTTTCAAATTGGTGACTTTTAGATCTATTTTTCCCTGGGGTCGGGGTCACCATCTGGTCTCAGTTCCTACAAAGTAAAAGCTTCCCAGAGTTAAACTCCCCTTAAGGAAAGGAAACACATAAAGCTTAATATTTACCAGGAATGTGTGACACTGGATAAACATTTTAGCAAATTATTTTGTGTTGATGGAATAAAGTTTATACACAATGGAGATAGGAACCAATATTTATTTTAAAATGACCATTTTTAAATAAACTTTCTTATTGAAGCACAAATATTGTTGGCTGCAAAAATGCCAACAATATTTGTGAAATCACCTTTGGATCTATAAATTTAGAGGACTTTTATTCATGAACTCATGCCACTGACAATAGAAAATATGAAGAGTCAAAATCACAGCAATAAATTTTAGGATTTACAATTTTCATCTATTAAAGTTTATTATTAACATTGCAGGGTCAGAAGCTATCTGAATATTTCATTTAAAGAATTATATAATGTTGCCAATAATGAAAATGTTAAAACTGAAGAATAAAAATTGATTTTATTTCCATCTTTAAATTTTAGAATATCTAGAAAACAATCTGTCTGGATTTATGAGGAATAATGTTTTCTTGAAAAGAATGAGTCTAATAATGTTTGTAAATATGAAGGATCAAAAATTCTTGAAAAGTTCAGCAAACAAAGGAAAATAAAAATCCACTTCCTGTCCCTGCAGTCTGGTGAAGGAACCGTGATGCTCCCGATTGTTTCACTTCTGAAACAACCTGATTTTAAAAATCCAGTAAAGTTAGGATTTTTCAAACACTTGCAGTGTGAAAGTGATGCTTTTGTAATTGATGTTTTTTTATTGTTGGTATCTCAACTCTAGATGCTCCAGTCTCTCTAATCCTCCAGTAGGTTTACTTCCCTCGTCTGCCGTCAGTCTAACGTCTGTTTCTGAATCCTCTCCGTTCTTCCTGTTTGACCTTCCTGGTGACAGTTGATGAATCAGGGAGTCAGGGGGACACGGGGCGTCGGCGCCGTCGCGCCCTGTTAATATGCATGCAAATGTAGCACTTGACATTTCTACTACGTTGCGTCGAGGCTGCGGACCAGGATAAGCCAGTGGCCGTGTGAGGCTCGCTGGCCTGGCTGAGGAACTGAGGCTGGGGTGGAAGGAAATGGAGTGACAGAGGGGCAGAAACAGAGAGAAGGAGCGACAGCATCATCCTCATGAGGATAATTCCCTCCAAGCAAGTGGAAGCATCAATAGCTCGACTATTAGCCACCTGGTGCTAAGTCAAGGAGCTAAAACAGAGACTATAACGGTGCTCAGGGAAACAGACAGTATATTAGACGGCCGTTACAAACCCAATTGCAGTAATGACTAAGGTAAGGTCACAGGGAGACCCCACTGCTTAGCAATTCATGCAATTCACAGACTTCTGACCTTTGCTGGAGGCCCAACATCCCAGAGGCAGAACGGTAAATTTCCTGCAGTAATTACAACCTGACACACCTGCAGTGCTGCATGCAGACCTCCGGCTGAGGGGTTCTACAGGAAATACTGGGAAAGGTGGAGAATCCTGAATTTAGGCCTTTGCTTTAGCAATATATTTTAGAAACAGCTGTAAGTTGTTTTTGTATTGGATGTTATATTTTTGTCATCCTCACTGATAGATGCCTTGTGAAATAGTGTTCATGTGAAATTTCACATTCAAATTTTGAACTGATTCCACCATAAAGTTGCTTAAATTCCTTATAAACTGCTGTGCATCTGGACTGACCAGAGGAACGCCTTCCTCTATGTTGGTGCTGTAGGGCAGGTTGGTGAAAATAGGGTCCATGTCTTGGATGTCAGTGATGGTGATGGCCAAGTTTGCAAGTCTGGACAGAGGTCTCACTTTGTCTTGATCCTAGTAAAACCAAAAGACACAATCAGATTGTTTACAGGAGCATTAATGCATAGATGTATGTTTGTTGATGAAAGTTATAGTAAGCTAACTGACCGTGGCGTTTACGGTGAGCTGGTAGGCAGCCGTTGTCTCATAGTCCAGAGATCTGGTGACGGTCACGGTGCCTCGGGCTCCGTCGATGGCAAAGAAGGAAGAAGGAGGCTGGAAGGAGAAGAGGACGCTGCCGCCGGTGCCTTGGTCCGGATCTGTGGCGTTCACCATGAATATCGATCGGCCCACCGGCGTGTTCTGAACGGCACAGAAAACAGGCAGCAGTGAGAACAGAGAACAAATTCACCGACTCAAACAAACATGCAGCGAATAAAATCGACTTCTGTCCTCAATATGTTTGTTACTAGAACTCTTTAAATATCTGCAGACAATTTAAGCCATTAAACACTTTAGTTTACACATTACAGTTTTACTCAAGTAAAAGTAAAAAGTAACCATCCAAAAATTTACTCAAGTAAAATAGTATTTGGTTAAAATAGAATAAAAAAAACTTCTTAACTATTGACTAACTGATTAACTGATAATGACACAGATAAAAAAAGATGTACTGAGAAAAAAACATAAATTTTGTGCAAGTTTTATTTTCAAGACTAAAAATAAACTACAAAAACATAAAATAAAATCCAGGCAGAAGCAAAACTTTCCACATCACATCTTTAAGACAAAACTTATAAAAACCATTTCTGCTTTAGGTATCGTGTTCACCATGCAATATGTGAAATAACATGATACTTTTGAATATTGTTACAAAAGTAAATATAAAAACACGGCGCAGTAAAATTATTCCTTTTTTACTCATGGAAATGTAAGTAGTTATTGCCCATTTCTAATCCTTCTGTATTGCAGCAGAACTTCATTCTTGTAGTTTTAAATTCGACTCATGCAAACACTAATTCTTCTCTCGGTCACTTCAGTTCACTTTCCATTCCTAAAACTCCACAAACTTCCTCTCAGGTCTGATTTGGCAAAACTTTGAGTGCAGCTAAAGCAAATATCTCTTACAGGTGCTGAGATAAGGAACAGAATAAATAACATGACTGCCTATAAACATGAACAGCATCTGAACCTGTGACACATTTGCTTGATATATTCATTATTCTCTTCAACTCGTCTGGTTGTTAAAAATGCAGAAAAACACCTGAATCCCCCCAGAGCCGGCTGTTTGTGTGCACGCGTCCACGCATGCATCTGTATCTCTGCACGTCATGGATGCCAACATTATCAAGTTTGCTTTGATGTCAAGGAGCCAGACTGATAGGTAAGCTATTGCTGAGTGAGTTTGTGCATGCTTCATTTTCACAGTGAGTCTGAGATGTTTAAATGTTCGTAATAGGACATTATTTTCTCCCCCTAAAGCGCAGCGGCTTTTATCTCTGTGAACAGCATCCTGTAAAACAGTGAGTCATTACCATCGCCCAGTGTCGGATGCCCTGGGGCCCGGAACAACAGGCCCACGTCCCGTTCCAACATGTAAACACATTCACAATTACCTGTTTTGATCTGCCAGATTTGACAGAGGCTGCTACGTTCAAAGAGCTGCAGCGACTGTTCAAAGCGCTGATGAGAACACGACTCCAACAACATGATCCTCCTTTTTAAATCCTGGATTTCTCCAGTGTTTGATTTTCAGATTGCTCATTCTTTGTTAGCTCATAATGAAAATGCAAACACAGAAAATTACTTTGAATTGACCAGAAATGTGTCTACAGACTTTATTTGTGGAACTTGGAAAAAAGCACAAGCTGGAAGGACGGAAGAACGAGTGAACAGACAGTGACGGGCAGTGAACGGGCAGTGAACGGCAGTGAACGCAGTGAGGACAGGACGGCAGTGAACGGACAGTGACGGCGAGTGAATGGAACGAGTGAACAGAATGAACACATGGTCAGATTTATCGTTGAAAACTGAAGTTTAAATATGCAGAATAAAAAAATGCAGACATTTTTTTCTCATTGAATTTGAATCCGATCAACTTCTCTTGTTTTACGTCAGAATTACCAAATCTATTTCTATTTGCTAAATGCCAGAATAATGAGGCAGAGAGTATGTCACATGTATTAACATTGTCAAAGTCAGAAGTTTACATACATCTCAGTATTTGGCATGAATTGGGTCAAACGTTTTGGGTTTCTTCCCAGAAGCATCCCTCGGTGGTTTTCTGGAGTTCTGGTCCATTCCTCCTGACAGAACCAGTGGAACCGTCTCAGGTTTGTAGGCTCGCTCACTGCCTCAAACCTTTTCAGATCTGCACTGATGCTCTCTCTAAGTCAGCTGCACTAAAACATGAGCCTTGTTGTCCCAAAGTGAATAGAATATTTTTCATTTTAAAGCAACAAATTTAAATAGTCTCAAGCCATTTATTTTATCTTAAAAATGCTATATTTATGCAAATGGTGTGAAAGAGAGAAAAATATTTCTCCATATTCTATATTTGTTTTTCTATACTAATCCAGACTTGGAAAATGTTTAAATTCAGATCTAGAGTCAGAACTTTGAGAAGTGCAGATGACAAACACC
This sequence comes from Phalloptychus januarius, assembly GCA_902982915.1. Classification (NCBI taxonomy): domain Eukaryota; kingdom Metazoa; phylum Chordata; class Actinopteri; order Cyprinodontiformes; family Poeciliidae; genus Phalloptychus; species Phalloptychus januarius. The sequence goes on along the minus strand of CADWAE010000242.1, from coordinate 1,465,349 downwards.
GGCTCCCACCAGCACGTGTGTGAGTGTGTGCGAGTGGGGGTGTGTGTGTGCGGGGGGTGTGCACGTGGGTGTGTGTCAGGATGGTGTGTGTGGGGGAGTGTCAGGTCACTGTGGTGTGGTGAGCATCTGGGTGTGGGGGGGCATGTGTGTGTGTGTGAGCCGTGGCTGTCTCACAGGTTAGCAGGCTTAGCGCTGCGCAGGTGTGTGAGCAGCTAATCTGGACTCTCTGACCTCACAGACAGAATGAGCATCTGTCAAATACACATTCACATTATTCATTCTCATCTTCCTGTTATCCCTCGAGGCGCTGAAGGTCAAAATGCTCCATCAGCATAAATGGTGCATTTAATTAAGAAGCACAATCCAAAAACAACTGTTAAAAAGCTCCAAGTGTCAGAATGAAGTCCAAAGATCCCACGGACTTCTGTTGGACTCCACCGTCAGTGGATTCTGTGTCCGTATGTGAAATGAAAATGAAAGACAAAATATGAACTATAATTATTTTCATTAACCTTCCAGACCGTCCGGTCTGGACCAGAGAGACCAGAGGCAGCTGAGCTGGATGCCATCGCATCGACACCACAGCGAGGTGTCGCATGTGTCCCCCTCTATTCCTTCCTGGGTGCAAAAGCCAATTGGTTAGTCACGGCTCATATTCCTGCGTATATGGCTTGACAGCGCTTTGTAGCTTTTGAATAAATGGAGGCCATTTCCACAGGGAAGAGGAATGTTAAAGGGTGAGACAGTTGAAGAGGGATGAAGAGTGTTCCCTGCTGCGTCTTATCTGAAGTGCACCGCGAAGCGCCGTCCTCTCCGTCTGAGAGCTGCTGCTAATAGAAACAGAAGAGGAGACGCAACCCGCAGAGAGCCCAGAGGAAAGACTCAACGTTCTGGGACAGTTTTCACATCCCTTTCTATGATTTTAGCTACAATATTTCAAATCTTGTTCCATGATAAAAAAAGATTTAGCAAATAAATTTGCAGCATTAATATTTAATATTCAGCAGGCTTTTGAATTTAGGGATACAAAATTGTGGCAATTAAATGTAGCCAAACACGAATTGAAGAAATACTAGATTTTTATTGAAAAAGAATGAAACACCATCAATGTCCTTTTTTTCCATTTCACAATTCTTCACAGCATTCAGTTGGTCTGATTCAGAATATTGGTAAAATATGCTGAAGTTAACATTTTTTGTAATGTGAATAAATGTGACAACGTTGCAATGGTATGAATAATTTTGGACCTTACATTACAGTTTCAGGTGTGATGTTTGCAAAGGAACTGATCCTTTAATCTGACCTGGCTCTGAATAAATGACGTCCCAAAGTCAAACATGATGACGTCACACAGTGAGTCTGAAAAAAACTGTTCTAATGGTGAAGAAGTTGAGTAAACAGGCAGACCAGTAATAAATGTGAAATATTTAGGCAGTCAAGGATGTCTTCTGACATGATAAAGTGTATGAAAGTCACATTTAGGTTTGGAGTGATTTATGATGCTTTATGCCATGTAAAATTCTCAAAATAAGAGAAAGTCCCAAGGAACAAGAGAAATGTCAGAAATGGGAGAAAGTGACTTAGTAGAGATGGGATCAGAGGAGAACAAATCAATTAATACAAGCAACTAAAAGGGATTCATGTCTGTGACCAGAAAACTATAAAACAAGAGCATATTTATTTAGGTTTAACTGTGGCCTTGTGTGAAACCTGCTGTTTGTCTAAAGCTGCTGGAGACGATGTGAGTCATATTTCTGGGTCTGCATGGCGGCAGGATCTCTGAGGGCCCATTGAGTCAAAGCTACACAGACATTAGGATTACAAGGTTCTGAATGCTGACGTACCATCAGGGAGTCCACTGAGAGCTTTCTGAGAGTCTAATGGATTCCAGAGGTCAAAGGTTAGCTTTTCTCTCCTTTTCAGGGAGTTACTGCAGTGAAAGACTGGAGAGTTTAAACTAGATTAGTTAGATTCATGTTTGTGTTGCTGTGCAGTAAAGCTGCACTTTAACTGAGTGAAGCAGAAACACAAAACATTTGCTTCCAGTGCAGAAAGGAGAACATTTATTAAATAGTTTTAAGTGAAACAATGATATGCAAAAAACAAATAAAAATTATCCAACTTCTACCACAGCTAATTGGTATTTCTTTGTGTTTCCTATGGAAGTTCAGCTTCACTTCAGGATGACCTGAAGCAGCTGCTGGTATTTAAATCCCTTCACTGAGGTTTAGACTTTAGCTTATCTTGTTCTACTTTGAACAACACAGACACAGCATTGACTTTTTGCTCTGAAAATCTTATATATTCAACATGTGGTTTTCAGTCAAAGGATCCATAGATCACCGTCGATAGGCAAGAGCTGCACTTCTGTGAACTTCTGTTATCAGTTATTGATTTTGCAGATAACCATTTGAGTGTCTTTACCAATAAATACTTTCTATATTTTAGGAAATAGTGGACAATATTTATTTTGCACTCTAAATGCAAACATTAGTAAAATGTTTGCATGAAACATAAGAAGTCATCTTTCCAAATGTTTCACAGAAACATTTTTACCATTTCAAATAATTTGCTCCTTTCTGTATAGGACTTAAATATGACAAGGTTGCAGAACTAAACAAATTTACATGAAAAAGTCGAAATTCCACTAAAACATAAAGTTAGCATGTTAAAAATATGTATTTATATTTAGGCAGTTTAGTTGATTTGGGGTTAAAAACCAAACATTAAGCTGTTGCATTGCTGATATTGAGAGCAGCCACTGTGTGACTCTTATATGATGCAGTAAAAGCACATGCACTCCTCCTGTCCTGGTGGTCATTTCCTGTTGCTGATGTAATCTTCATCTCACTCCTGAAGAAGCTCTGAACTACCTTAACACCAACAAGGCGGCGTTAAGTTAACAGCCACAAACACACAGAAAAACAGAAACATGTAACAAACAACATGTTACATGTTGTTTGTTATGTCGCAATGTTTCACCAGAGAAATGTCCATTTTTTGTTTTTTCACACATCAGTGTAAAATAATTCCATCCATGTTTGATTGGAAACACACTATATTTCCAGAGGTTTTCCGGTCATCCATCCAAAACGTTGAATCCAGAAGTTTCAATCACTTCGCTGGTCACAGATGCATGAAATCCAGGCAGGACGACTATTTCTACAAACATTGGGAAAGAACGGGTTTCTCCCTGCAGCTCAGTTAATTCCACAAAGGTTCTGTGAGAGGAACCACCTGTGCAATAAGTCCAGTTCTGAAATGTTCCCACCATTAAATATTCCAGCATCATTAGTGGAATTACAACAAAATGCAAGTGACTGAAAATAGTCTAGATTGAATTTGGATAATTTCTTGTTAGTATTTTTTGAATGGCCCGTTCCTTTCCCAACATGCTGTCCAGCTCTGCTGCTAACTCTCCAACTCCTTTCACAACAAAATGCTATTTGGTTACTTTGTAAACACTTGTTGTTAGCTGATACAGTACTGTCCCAGGCAGTAAGTCATACCGTCCTAGTCGAAACCCATCCTCCAAGCTTCTCCTCCAACAGGAAGACATTGTTGACCAATATTTCTAATGACAGGCTAACTGACCAAATAATTTGTCTTCCTGCTAAACAGCCGTATCTGTGCCTTGCTTCCAACTTCCCCAATTGATGATCAGCCAAGTAATGAGTCAAAAGTCCCTCCTTCACCAAGCAATGAATTCAAGCTAAGTTCTGTCCAATCTGGTAAAGGCCGTTGCAAACTGTAAGTCTTCTGAGTGCAGGTTTTTGTTCTTATTTAGTCAGAAATGTTAAAGACATGGTGATTTGAAGGGGCAGCGCTCTGGCTGCACCCCCCTGCTGCTGGCAGCTTCAGAGGTCCAACTGTTTCCCACAATACAGCCATGATTACACCTACACTGCGCACAAGGTTCTCAGTTCCTCCCCAACTGTCTGCTCTCCGCTTCCAACCCAGCAGCATGTGATTGCACCGGCTCTGTTCACCCTCTCACTCCCAGCCTCCCTCCACCGCTGTCCCCTCCATCCACGCCGCCCACATGCGCCGCCCTGTCACGCTGCCGTTGACATTATTATAACTTACGTGCTGTCATATATTGTAACAAAAAAAGAAAGAGAAAAGGAGAAATTACACAGAGTGAAGAAAAATGTAAGACTTATTCAATCACTGTTTAGTATAATTTATACATGTTCTGCTATTACCAAGTGACCAAATATTTTTTAAAATGATTTTAAAAGTTTAGATTATGAAAAGCAATTTTAACTCTGCATCTGACACAATTGCTCATGACGTCTCCACATAAGGATGCTAGTGTGAAACAGTTTACTGATCTGTTATGAAGAAGGAAATCTAACTAAAGAAATTGCTAAGTGTAAAAAATGCAAATCACTAAATTTAAGTGGGAAACCTGTGAAATGAGATTCCCTGGTTATCGACTCGTTGGGCACAAAGAGAGACTCCAGTGTAAAGGGAAAAGGTTTCAGTTCCTGGTAGCGACTCAGAAGCAGCTGAGGCAGAAATGATGAATCAACAACAGCACCTACATTAATCACTGAGGTTACACTCAAAAGCTCTACATCACATCTGAAATTAGCTTATCAATTATTCACTGATTCACTGAGCTAAAAGTCCTTCATCTACATTTCCTTTTTTAGCAAAAATGAGATTTCATGAAAAAAAAATTACTAACCTGCTTACTTTATAAATACATTATTACAATCACCTCCATGGTCAGGTATGCACCAGGAAAAGGTGATTCCCAGAATGCATTGCATCCAGTGGAAAGCTTGTTGCAGAGCAAATTATGTTGGAGCCGTTTATTAAGAGTCGGGCTCCAGTGAACTGAAGGTTTTCATGGATCCAGTTTGAGGAGGGTTCCTTCCTGACTGCACACCAGTGCAGAAAATAAGGTCCATTAGGAGAGATGTGGGAGAAAGAACTTAATCCTCCTGCCCTTAACCCATTAAACACACATTTTAAAGCTTTTCTATAATAAATGAAGCTGCCACGAGAGCAAAAGACGAGCTTAGTTCCTCAAACACTGACACAATCAGCAGGTGTTTGCTTTGGGTTGGTATCTTATTGGTAGAAGGGTTTTGCCAAATAGATTCACTCCTTTGCATTTAGTTTTTTACATTTAGATAAATGTCCTCATCAGTATTTTAGTTCTTTTGTCATGTTGAATGTTTAACTTTCTCAACTCATTGCTGTTCCTTGCTCCATGCCACCTGAAGAAGTTTCTCTCATTAAAACTTGTCATTAATCAGAGTTCAGGCTCCTGTCTGCCTGTTGGTCCTGCTTCAACCACAGACAACAAACGCTGCACTTCTGTAGTGTTGAGTATCTAGTGGTTGATGTGCTTGTTTCTGCTTATAGACCTGAGGGTGAGAGAGATGTCTGACACTTTGTTCTGTTTGTCTTCATTTTGTTTTAACGTTTTTTAGAAAGGATTCATAATATCAGTATGTTGATGTTTATAGGCAGAAATGTACTAATTATGCTTCAGACTGCAGGTGATTCTTCTGAGTTGTTTTAGAGCGAAGTCGCTCCATTACTGTGATTTCTATCCAGACCTCTTGTGTTTTTTCTTGTGGTGTTTCTATACTTTGAACCTCCATGAACTAATTTCAAGCTGGCTCTTGCTTTTCCGGACCTCGGATCATTTGGGTCCTTTCTTCTCAGAACTGACAGTTAGCCTTTTCTTGACAATTCATTTGACCTCCTGTGTCCAATAGATTTCTGGTAAATTGGTCAGGAAGACATAATGTCAGAAGTACAGCATTATGGACGGAGTCTTTGTGTACTGTACAGAAACTGGTGGCAGAAAATGTTTCCCCATTATAACCTCCTTTCTTTCCATCTTGCTCTCGCACTTGTTTCCGCCTGGTCCACTCGTTGGCCAGACGGAGCGAATGTCTGTGGAAGCACTGAGCCAGATAAAATGATTTCTCACCATCAGACAGCAAAGGGAGTGAGATAAGGACAGTCTCACAACGGGTTTGTCTGTGTGGATGTGAGCGGAGACAAAGTGAAGGACGGTATGCGTGAGAATGCAGAGCACTAATTGGCAATTGTGTTTCAGTCGCTGTTCCATGAGATAGCAGACATCTTGTAAAATCGACATTCGGTTTTGCAGTGCCTGTTTTGGTAGGACGGACCAACGATGTGTGGTATTTAACCGCTTTAATGTTAGACAATCACTTCAGCAGATGGAGGGTCTTTCTGTGGCGGAGTACAAAATGATGTGTGTGTTTCTGTGTACCGACAGGGCCTTTTATCAGTAAGGAAAATAAATAACATTTTTATCACCTAATCAGTCTTCTCCACCAACTGCCTGACCTCAGCCCCCCCGTGTCAGTACTCATGGCTGGCTGCCTCCGAAGAACCAGAGCTGTTTGTTTAAATGTAAAGGTAATCAGGCCCAGCATGCCGCAGGGATCCACCGAGCCAGAGAGACAGATGGGTGGATCCCAGGGGACGGGTACAAGGACGGGCCAAATCAGCAACTTCTGTACCCTCTTTCTATCACCACAGAGTGTTATCCATATCAATTCAGAATGAAGCATAGACTGAAACACATGGCCAGGCTTTATCGACAGAGGTTAGCATCCAGCTACACTCACTGGCCAATATATTAAGTACACCTTGCTGGACTTGCAGCCTTCAGAATGACAAGGACTGTTGATGATTCAACAAGGTGTCAGAAACTTTCCTCAAAGACTTTGTTGCTGCCGAACTGTTGGCTGCAGTCATGACGTGACGCTTCGCTTCATTAAACCCCAAAGCGCTCTGCTGGACGCATGGAGAAAATCAGTTTGACATGTTGTGAGCTCTGTGACTTGGTGCATGGTAGAAAACTGTGTTTATTTAAAAGAACAGCCAATAAATCAAAAGAAATAGAAAGTCTTCCAGATCTTTAATTCAGCAAGGAGAAAATGCAAAGAGTTTCACAGTTGGTAGGTCAGAACATTCTCTGACAAACAAATGAAATGATGTTGCTTATATTTATATACTACATGCTTTGCACATGTATGGCCCTGCAAATACAACCTTATCTATGCAAACAGTCACCTCCAGCAGGAAATTAACTTTCTGCAAACTATGGATGCTGCAATGTGGAAGTTCACTTCAACCGTCAGGATCATCTTAGTCTGAAACTAGACTGTCAATATAAAACGGCAACAAATGAGCAAATGACAAGTCAAACCAATGTAATCCATAAATAATGATAATGAACAAATATTTTTACAGTATGTAACCCTGCAGGATGTAGCAATCAGAAGATGATGGATGGAAATGTTCAGCAAACGTTCTGAGGACGTCTGTGGTCTGTAAACATGTCTTGGTTGGTTCCAAGGACCTTAAAGTAAAGACATTCCTCACAAAGATACAATGGACTCACCCAAACTTTGATCTGTCAATCTGATCTGACTAAATTAACGCTAAGTCTGAAAATGAGACTAAACGAACAAGGCAATATATTTATGTCCTGTTGGCTGAGAGGAGCGCCATCTAGTTTGGTCCTGTGCTGCTGTGGCCCGTCTGCTTCTAGCTTTGACCTGTGTTGCGTTTTCACATGGTACTTCACATTACAGGTCTCTTTCCAACCACTCAGCCCATTCTTCCTAACAACAAGGCTTTACCTTCCACACAACATCACTCAGTGGTTATTTTCTCTTTTTTAGAGTCTCTCAGAAGCTACCCATGTTCTGAAACAGTCCGGCCAGCTGGTCCGACAGCCACGCTGCTCAAGTTCACCTCAATCCCTTTTCCTGCTCGGATCGTTCTGAGCCACACTTGAACTTCAGCAAGTCATCTTCATTGACTCCAAAAGTCTAAACACAGTAAGTTTCTGCCATCTGATTGGCTTATTTGCTGTTCATGTTGAACAACTGAACAGATGTACTTAATAAAATGGCAGATGAGTGTCTATTGGCCCAGTTCCCTTACATCCAGAACCAAGCAGCACATGGTTGTGCTGAACTCCGTCTCAGCAGCTCATTCACAGAGCAAACAGATGATACGTCAGCAGAGACACAGGAAATGTTGGAAACCTGGAGTGTTTTAGCCTCAGGCTGAAGTTCTTACAATCCCACAAACAGTAAAAGTGACAGAATACAGAATTATTCTCTCAGGACCGATTGTGTTAAATATGACAAAACTCTGGAAAACTGCATGAAAAATTATTTTAGGACTTAGTTTCCAAATCAATGAGTGGTGTCTAAGTTTTTAATGTACTGCTGCATATGATAAGCCTTAATACTAATAATTTTCTTTATAAAATGTTTTCAAACAAAGTGTTGAACAATTACAAGGAAATAAAATGTCAATAAAAGCAGCAGGTCTGCACTTAAAGGACGAGTAAAGTGAACAAAAGAGTCTTTAGCTTTTAAACTGAATTATTTACAGATTAAAGGTTTAAAACTAAAAATTCAGCCTTCTTTGACTTTTAACATGTCTTATTATTTTTTATGCCGTTAATGAAAAGGCTGTGAGGCTCCAGTTGCTCTCGACACGTCGGGTTTCCTGCTCACCCGGATCAGAACTGGCAGGCAGGGAAACCCGTCATCAGTGCCAATCACAGCCACACAATGAGCAATTATTCATCATTAAACCTGAAGCATAATCGGGATGTTAAATTTTAAACAGAATTTCACATGCTTTTTAAAGAATATTTATTGGATTCCAGGAATCATTTAAATGTCAGACACGCTTTAATGGAAGAAAGGGGCCATTTTTACCTGCTGTGATATTTCTGACTTCTCTTTCGTAAAACCAGCAGTGCAGCACATTTCTGTTTTTATTTCTTTTCGGTTTCTTCTACTCTGTTGGGATTACCAGCAACTTTCAAGTAACCTTTTAGCTCTAGAGGAGCACAAACAGTGATACACATTCTGTTTACGAACTGCATGCTTTTTGCGATGGAACAATTTGCATAAATACAGGCCGTTTTCACCTAAAGCCATGCATAATTTCACATTTTGAAATCGTCCAACTGTGTCAGTGCTGAGAATAAACACATTTTCTTGGAGTCTCAGGTGCAACTTTGTTTGCAGGGCTTTGAAACATTCGATCGATAATCAAACTCTGGTCTTCAGGCTTCCTACACCCTGGACTGAAACCAACTTTAACAATGTCTTTGTGAGATCTTGTCCTGGTCTTCTCAGCTGGATCAAGACAACAATGGGCTTCATTTTATGAAAACTTTCTTACCTAACCAGGGAAGATAAGTCTGAGAGTTTAGGTGGAAAGATTTAGCAACTTTAAAAACAAAAAACTATTTATTCAGCGTTTGCAAAACAACCAATGATCAACTTGTTCTTAAAAATATTTTGTGTATATTGTAGGTTTTGGAGAAACTTAATATTTAATAAGCAGCACAGTCATTTTGTTAAAATAGAGTTGTAAAAGTCGAAGCCAAACGTCTTTCCAGGTTAAAGTTCCTGATAAGAACAGCAGCAGAAGCAGAGGGAGGAGCAAGTTTAGTAAAACCAGGAGCTTATATTGATCGTCTGTTTGGGGAAAATAAACCATGATTACCATTTTATGTAGAGATGCAGAAGTCACTTTGTCAATTTATGATGATAATCCTCAACTAACTGATGAATAAACAATAAACGATCAGGCTTATTTTCTCTTTCTCCAAAAGGAAATCTCTTTCTCATCATGTTTCCTATTCTTCACCATTTCTCTTTTTAAAGAAGTCATTTTTTAAAATAGAATTGAATGCAAATTAGACGAGAGCTGATTATCATATAAACGTCTGTTGCCTAGGGGGCTGAGAAAGTCGGGGTTTATTTATTTTTTTTGCCATATTTTTCACAGTTGCCCATAAAACCCAGACTTTAATCAGTCCACAGTATTTTCTGAATTCATAGAGGATTCAGGGACCAGATGAAGTGAGGCCTGTAATTTCTGTATATGGATGTACGTGGGCAGCTTGTAATATCAGAATTCAACCGAGCCGCCGTCATAAATGCTGCAGCTGCAAAGTGTTAACACAATTTTACCCTTTACACTTAAACTTCAGAGTATTTTACTTTAAAGTAAATATACTCTGTAAATAAAAATCTAAACACAAACATGATCAATGTTTTTTCAGAACTGATGCAGATTTTTCAGACCAAGTAATTATTGCTCTACATAACTTACAACACTGCACAAGACGTGTGTTTCTGCTTCATACAAATGCAGCTTTCCTTTGCCAATATTATTGATAAGCCCATATGGATGAAGCACTGATGCCAACATAAGAAATGTAGTGAGCTGCAGGGAGGAAGCCTCATTGCCTGACGTGTTGCAACACCACAAACGCTCTGACTCTACAAGCCATAGCAAGAACTTATTTTATTACACCTTCAGACATCAATGCCTTTATGAAACATATCCATAAGCAGCAACATGTGGAAACCTAAAGCTGATCATCATGAAATACTAAATTATTTTTGTATAAAATCTCTGGATCTCAACATGCAGCCTTTTTCAGAAAGGTGCAAACTTTCTAAAGACCTGGAAACAACATCACATCAAATACTGTACTGCTCTGCTAAGAAATCTGTTAAACGTAACTAACAGAGCTTCAGACTCAGTGGGTTGTGTACTGAGGAGCTCATGAAGTTCATCAATGATGAGAATTATTCAGAAGATTTTTGCTTCTGTTAGCAAACATCTGAACCAACTGGAGTAAATGGCTTAGAGGAAAAGATGGAGGTCATATGCTATTAATGAAAACTGATAGTGAATTTGTGAGAAATGTTGCAAAATAGTCAGAAGATATCAGATGAAAAAGAAGAGCCTAAAGACAGAACTCTGAGGAACACCATTAGTTGGGTGCAGTTTGAATATTTGGGTTTTATTGTTAAGTACAGAATATCTATTCCTCTCAAAACTAGAAAACACAAAATTAGTAGGTGTTGGACTGAGATTATCAGCAAATACTCTTCAATGTGTGGTTGGTATGAAGACATATTTGTTTGGTTCTTTTTATTGCTGCATAGCAGAGATAAGTAAAGGAAAACACAGCATGAAAAGAATAATTGTATCCTTATTACAGAAAACTCAATTGAAAATGACAAAGATCATTTATGGGAAGGAAGGCTTTGGTTGAAACTGGTGTCTCCTTCAGCGAAGCATGTATCCTCATATTTAACTCAACTCATTTTCCCTCTCTCTCCATTATTAGGTTGCAATGTGTTGTCAAATTAAATGACATCTTTTGATGAGACATGGCATCAGCTCTGAGGAGCTGGATCTGCGTCAGGGACTCTTAGCGTCTTTCTCAATCCTCTTTGCTCTTCAGACTTCCTGCAGCTCCATCGTTCAGACGAGCTGAAATTACTGCTGCACAGGTTTCTAATAAAATATCTTTATTACAATCTACAGGGTCTCATCTCTCTCTAGTTAGTCTTTTAATTACTATCACCTCTTGTGATTCTTGGCCCCTGCCCACTCAAATCCACTTCTAATCTACGTTTCCTCCAGGCTCTCTGAACAGGCGATGGAGGGAGGCGGGGCACTGGCTGTCAAATTAACAACTTCATTTATTAATGCTGGAGACATCCCAGAATGCAAAGCTGAGAAGGAGAGGAAAGGGATTGTGGGTAACAAGAGTTAACATTTATGACTGTTTCAGATTAGTTATGACAAATGAGAAAATAAAGCCTGACATGAGGGGAATACTCTCCTTTTTGGATAAAACTTGGCATATGAAAGATTTTTATTGAAATCATATATCTGCTGTCTAACAGGTTTGGCTCTTAATTTGACAGAATACAAACATTTAGCTGGCTGAAGTGAGAGTGAACAAGGAGAAGCAGTTTTACTGCTTAGAAATAATTTATGGTGGGATGGAGCGTTCCCACTTCTGACTCCAACGTTGGGCTTTTCGACAGCTGCATGTTAATGAGAAATTCCTGGATAGTATAAGCCTGCTGTCTCTCTTAGTCCTGCCCAGTCCTCCAACTCATGTACAGCTGAACTGCATACTGACAAAACAAAAAGCTTGTCTGTTCGAACACAGAAACACAGGGGTTGAGATTATTGCTCCTCTCACACATTAATCAATATCAAGTCTCACTTTTTTTATCTAAGTCTGAGCTGCAAATGTACTTCAAATGTTTTGGAAATAATATTAAAACTTCACATCGTCCTACAAGATGAAATGAAAACTAAAAGTCACAACAGTTTGACTTTTAGGGTAAAAAATAAATAAATAATAATAATAATAATGGCCTGTGGTTTATTTTAATATTTAAGTTCAGACAAGAGTTTATAATAACAGAAAACTACATGATACTGTTTTCTTTTAATAAGGCAACAGTCCAAAGCCTTTTTAATGTTTTGGATCTTTAAATATAAATTTGAATTTAAAGAATTTTGCCAAAAAAGGCTAATTTAAAATACTGGCAGCCCAGCAGTTTAAATTTGCCAATTTTTGCTTCCAGAGCAAAAAATTTGGACACGACAGTATTATGGAAAACATTTCTGTGACAAAAGGCACAGGGGGAGAAAAACAGGGGATAGAGAATGAAAGTAAGTAATCATAAAATGTTCACCCTGTTTTAATTAAAAACAGGTTTTATATAAGTGGAACGTTGCTGTCCATCGTCAGCATCTTTAATCTGTTCTCTGGTGGAAGGATGAGAGGACGAAACGAAGAAGCTCTCAGACGTCTGACTGTTCACAGACTGACAGCCTGACAATTAAGCAGATATTTGACAAAGATGGGCTGAGTAAAGCATAAACATCTGCTAAATTAAACAGTTTGGGAGTTTACTGTGATTCCCACTTCTGCCTGCTGTGGCCCACTTTAACACTGTCAAGCCTAAATCTGCACCGTTAGCTGAATAAAGGAAGACATAACAAGGCTTTCATTTTTTCTAAATTAAAAAAGGTTATAAATATGTACTTAGGGAAACTTTAGACAGAAATAAACAAGGATAGAAAAGATTTGTGTATTTAAGTATTAGACACGGGATAATTAGGGCCCATCTGGTGCAGAGCAGCAGGAGCACCAGTTAAAGGAAGCTAACGGCCTCAACGCCGTGGTCAGCGGTTCGATTCCCGGCTTCGCTCTGCTCGTCCTCCTGCCTATCCACTGTTACATAAAAAACACTTGCGCTGAAAAAACTTTTAAAAATCATAAAGTGATTTGATGAAATAGAGAGTTGGCAAAATGACATAAATAAAATTTCAAGGTTGTTTTTGTTCCCCTGAGGAACAACAAACGTTCACAGGCCTTCATTTTACAAAGATAAAAATACAACAGTTTCTTCTGTTTTTCCTTTTTTCATAAATTATTTTAAAGGAAACAACTGTTATTTCCAAACATACATGTAGTGTTTAATAGTCGGGGTAAGTATTTTACCCCGATCTTTCAGGGGTCAAATACTTTTCATGCAACATCCTGAGAGGCTGCAGGAAGCTTGGCCGTCTGTGAGCAGAACCTGGTCAGAATTCACAACGGTGCCGACTCAGAGGGAGAGACCCAGAGGCCGGGTGCAAGTGGCCCTGGTGAGGTGGGAAGTGCACACTTGAAAGAACGGCAGAAAGGGAACGACGTCTTGATTTATTCAAAAAAATGAGGAGTGAATCAAACTTTAATGGCGTTTGGGAGTTTTCCTTTCTCCCTCTTCAGTCCGAACTCTGTCTTTCTGTGTGCGCCCCGTCTTACCTCCTTCCTGCAGCTCCCCCTCTCTGAACGCCTTCCTGTCTCTAAAACACACTTTGCTCACTCATAAACACAGTTTGCCTTCCTGACAGCCAAATCTGCACCCATCACTGTACAGAAGCAAAAGCAAGGTGCTCTTCATGCTTAGCAGGATAAAGTAAATGACAGAAAGATAAAGAGAGGCATAGGAAGTGATTTACCTTCACGAGTGACAGCATGCATGATGCGCTGGCAGTATTTGTTGCATTAACCTCTGGACTGGAAAGGATGGACAGAAAAATTGTTGTACAGGGCAAACAGTCTGTTTGACAGCTCACTTAGGCAGCCATTTGCCCCAAAGGCTCACTTCAGCCCAAAAATGAATCATCCTTCATAGAGAGACAGCTCTCTGATTATATTCTTTGTTCTTGCAAATTTTAATGACTACTATGATGGAGAAACTCTTTCTGCATGAAATATGTGGACAAACAGCTGGTTTAACATCCTGGGACTCAACAAATTGGCCATATGTAGAATATCTGTGTTACCTGACTGAGAGGAAAGTTGGTGTAGAAGTTTGATGATCCTGTGAAGGATGATCAGGAGGAATGTTCTAATCAGTGCTGTCAGAAATAACAATGGAGCAGATGGAAAGAAAACCTGAAATATATTTTTGAATGGATTTATCAATTCCTACATATTTGAGAATAAAAGATAAGGTGAGGAAAAACAGGTGTTTTAATGCCACTGAAATCTGGAGAAAAACTTCTTTCTTTCTGTTGATGACAGATATTATAAGCAGGGCCAAAAGATGAGCAAAATGCTGACTGCTTCCCATTCAAGTCTCTCTCTTTGTCCATTTTCCCTCTTCTTCCTTCCTAAATCTCTCCATCCCTCCAACAAGCTCCTGGTCTTAATGTCAGGCCTGCACACCTCAGTTCACTGCATTCAATCCCACTGCTGGAAGGAAGAATTTAAAATAATTATCAGCAAAATCAAACCTTCACTGCAGAGGGTTTAGTGTGTTTGGTTATTTATAGAAGAAATTAGTTTGTTTTAATACAAACTCTTGTTTTTTTTACATTACAACCTCAAGCTTCAAATTGGGAAGTCATGCAAAGCTGTGAAGCAAAGTGTTGGTTTGTAATAATTTTTGTTTTGAAAATAAACACTAAAAGATTAAATTCAAGACTAAAAACTCCAGAGAAGAATCGATAAAGACTTCAGCAACTGGACGCACAAAGCAGGTGGAAACATTTCACTAAAGAGTCGCAGGAAAACGTGGATCTGCAGAGAAAAGGCTCATAAATGCAGAGAATGATGTTGAGGACCAGGCTTCCTTTTCTCTAGTCACAATTATCCAACGTTTTGCTGATTTTGTGCATAAATTAAAAATGGAAATGAAAGATTTTAGTGAGCTGAGAATATTTTTGCAGAGTACTGTACATCCAGTTAGTATCACAGATACGTTCTGCCTTCGTATCAAAGAAAATGTTCTGAACACCAGAAACACATTTCAATGTTCTCCAAAAGCTGTTGCAAGAGAAATCTGATAAACAAATTACCTTCTGATACGGTAAACTACTAAGGCACAGGGCAGGAGGCTGCCAGAGATTAGGGACTGAATTTTAGCTTTTAGAAGCAAACAACAGCAAAGAAGAAAGGAGTATAACAGATTCATCTATGTTGTACCTGACGGCAGCAGAGGGCACATCAAATAGCAGGTGCCTCTGTTGTGCTGCCAGAGCCCACATCAAGCCCTAAACAACTCATTCAGAGGCATAATAGAAGCTCTCAAACTCTCTGCCAATATTGTCTGAAATAAGTGTGTGTGAGTGTGTGTGTTTGTGAAATGCTGTTATATTCAACTCTGATTTTTGTTTTGCAGAAAGTAGTAGCCAATTGTTGGGAGGCTGAAATAATTCTGCTTTGAATTCATCTCTTTCCCAAACGGTTCGGCAGCACCGAGGAGAATCCAAGGCTGCAGAAGACGACAATAAACTAAACCAAAGAATAAAGCAATGCAACAGTAAAATATTACTGTGAAAGCCATTAAGCCAAATGAAGCAACATTACTCCTGAATGTGAGGCTTTTCTTCCTTTCAGTATCCGACTTTCACCCAGAGCGTTGCTGCATTGTGCAGCAGGGCTGGAAACACCGGCGTTCAGCTTACCGAGGTTACAGAGGGACAGAGAGATACCACTAATAGAAAATACAGGGTGAGGAGAGGTTTCTTCATCTGCCTGACACCTGAGAGACAGTAAACAGATAAAGTTTAGTCATCTATCATTTGGAGCCTCAGACCGACGTGCTTTGCAGCAAACATGAAATCCCTCCATGCACGTTCCATACAGACTGTTGGAAAGTCTGCAGGACGATCTTATGTGGGTCATTACTGTGTTATCGAAGGCTGATACTCAACACCGTATCAGCCTTCATTGAAGGGAACGATGAGGGGGAATATTGACAAGAAGATAAAACAAGGCAGAACTACTTTTTATCTGAAAGTATAACTTATGGAATAAGGAAATACTTTCAGAGTTTTGCCATTAGCCGGTCTTTTAACCAAAACACACAACTCCTGCAGGAAAACATTAATAAAAAGAAGAAGTGGATGTTATTTTAGGACCTTTAAATAATTGAAGTTATTTTTTCAGAGGGATGATGACTCTACAAACAATAACTAACACTTCAGCTTCACTAATCCAATGAAATGTTTTACATTGGGGCCAAATAATTCAGTCTGATTTGATCATAAAAACATATTTTTTTCAAAAAATCGAATGATGAGTGCAGGTAAATGTTTGATCTGAACTGTTCTCAGAACATCAATATGTATCTCATAAAAGTCTAAAAGTCTAAACACAGAAACTGAAGAATACAAGGTGGGAAAAACTATCAGACAAAACTGTTGGACATCTGTTGAAAATGCATAAAAATGCCATGAGATGCAGAGCTGTTGCAGTTTGATCCCCTCAGACTGGCTCTAAGATAAATGCCAGCTCCCAGTGGGAGTGTGTGAGGGTCGGCCAGCTGGACGGGCCTGCATGTTGGTAGAAAGGGGGGTTTGAGCTGGAGTGGACTCACAGCCGGCTGAACAGAAACCTTTTGCTCTGCAGATGATGGAGTCGGCTGTCCCACTGACAGAATATGAAAAGTGCATATCGGTATGTTTCACGCTCAGTCCGTCTCTCAACATCGGCCTGGCAGTGGAGCTCAGTGTTTCAAAACATTATTTCTAGTAAAAGTTGTCGCTCTTGTTTTGTCGAGTAGCTGCTGGCTGCCAGAGGATGTGCATGTTGTAAATCTGGGCAGCTCATTAGCAGTGACAGAGGAAATGCTCGCAGCCCACCTGCTCCCCTCCACCCTCTTTATGGAGCCACAAATTAAAACCACATTAACACACAGACTGCACTGCTCACCTTCAGACTCACATTCTGCCTGCTCTCTGCTGCACAGGCCAGCCTCTTCACACTCCTATGACTTACTATTAATTACGGGCCTTTAAAGATGCATTGAAGCATTCCTGGCGCAGAGGGAATGATCACAACGATCACGTTTGAATTCATTCAGAATTTTTTCTAACATCACATGTGATCATAACTAAACCTAAAACCTCAAACATGCAGTTAAATCAGCATTAATGTAGGATTAAATGTCCCTCTGTAAGATGCAGAGGTCGTGCAGGTTTTGTGGTCATCAGCACAAAAACTGGCTGGAAATGGAAGAGTTTATTTAAAATGAATATTTTCAGGCAAAGATCCAACTTTAAGGCATAAATTCTCTAACTTTGGGAATCGTCACCAAAGTTAGGTAACAAAGTCCAGGCCTGAACATTCACAGATTGATGTTAGCTGCTTTCTCCAAAACCATTCAGGATGTTTGGATTCAATGTCTGGTTGAAACATTTCTTTTAACTTAAGTTTTAGCCAATTAGTTATTACATTTTATATCAGCACAATGGAAATAAATTGCAAATGGGTGAATTTTATGCTAATAATTTGGAGTTACATAGAAAAATCTGCAACTAGACGAGTCCATGAATGCCTGTCGTCATCTTTACCCCCAATCGACGAGACGCAGCAGAGGAACATGTCCACACACAACATCCCACCCAAACAGATTCATTTCATTTCAGCTCATTGATTTATTTGCATCATAGTGGGAGCGTTTCTGTCAGATAATTGGACTTGGACTTAACTAAGGGTCTCAACAAGAACATTTTTCCCAAATAGACATGGAAACTGGGTTTGGTTTGGATAACCTGACATTTCTGCAAGCATCAACCATCTGCACAATTTCTAGACTATGTGAAATCAAGCTAATGATTCAACAAGTTTAAATGAATCTTATTAATAGGAAAGTGATCAAATATCCAGTCAGAATAGAGAAGCTTGATGATGGCAGAAAACAGAAATCAAACCTTAATGGTAAAAATGGTAAATAATCTGCAACTGTCGACTTTATCTCATCCAGAGAGCTTTACATTAGCTTCAGTTATTTACACACACTCAGTGTGTGTGCAGACTGTCCATGAATAGATAATATACACAATAAATTAAACCAGACTGATGTTTCCTCCCTGCAGGAGGGAAAAGGGTCAAACATTTAAAGCCCCACATTACCCAGGCCTTTCTGCCCGAGGTAAACTTCTCATCCCATCTATCGCTGCACACCAGCAAACAACATACTCTCCTATTTTCTGCTTGCCTCAGTCAATCTCCTATTTTCTGTGACATTTTAGTTGTGTAAAACCACATAATTTGAATTTCTTGCCAATCTTTCATTCATGCTCCTTCATCTCTCACGTCCATCATCTTTCCCCCTCTGTGTCTCTGATGTGCTGATGGTGTTCTAACCCCAGTTACTGTGGCATGTCCAGTGAGTGACAGCATGATGAAGTGATGTCCCAGCATGTTTGCTTTGCCCGCTAGAGGTCAGCTAGGGTCACAGAGGTAATGAGGCCATAAAAATGCAGGTACAGAAAGTCGTGGGGAAACCAGATAAGGTGCAGAAAAGGTTAGAGGGAGATGAACAATGTGCATTTGTGGACTTCCCAGTCTGTCAGAGACAAGTGGGAGAGTTGTGAAGCTTAATAAAGGGCTCTCAGTGCACAGATTGGAGTTTGTGCTGCATTATTATTGTAACACGAGGAAATCAGAATGAATTTGCCGTGTCTCATTTATCAAGCAAGCCAGGCACGCCACATCATTTAGACTTATGAATAAACATGTTGCACCTGCAGTATTCTGATACAGTATTCAAAGTCTGCGTGTGATTATGACTGTGTTTCAGCTCAAGTTAGGAAATGCAGATGAGTGCAGGATTCTAGGAGATGTTCTGACCCATTTCTCCAGGTTCTGAACAGATCCTCATGTCTGAATTTAAATATTGGTGTCACACCTTGAGACGTTCACAGGTCATCTGTCCAAGTCAGTTTTCAAGTCTCACAAGAGTAAAGTTACCATTTTCTCACCAGATGCATCACCTTTAATAAGAATCTGCAAAGGGACTTTTACATATTATTTATTGATAGATAACATTTTAAATACAGAGAGAACTAGTAGAGATTGTTTACTGTTGAATATCAATATGAACAAACCAGGATGGACTTTAATTCTAAAGAACTATTAATATATTAATTACATTAAATAGTAATATTCTTCTTCTGCACACTTTGAGTTCTAATACTGAAAGAAAAACAAAGAGCAAATAATCTCATAATAAGTCAGAGATGCTGCGTTTGTGATCAAGTGTAATAAAAGTTGCCTTAACTCTAAAGAAGCAGAAGTGCTCTGTAACGACGCTCACTTAGCACCGAGGTAAATCATCTTTACATCATTTTCAAATTATGTGGAGTCATTTATTACAGAGTGAAGTTTCAGAAGCATCTGTGTGGCCGTTCTTATGATGCCACAGCAAACATAAAAACATTGTTATGGACACGCAGCCGGAAAACATCCAGCCTGCCAAAGTTGTAATCCGTCATTTAAATAGTAAATGTGTTTAATGGCAGCACTAAATAAAAACAGAATAACTTAGGAGCTGTTTCTCACAGAGAAATATTCCAGAAAGTCTTTCCTCTGATGCTAATAAGCTGCACAATCTGACAGATACACTTCTACAGTTTCTGGCCGTAACTTCAGCTGTATAAATGTTTACAAGACTGATGATTACATAAATTCTCACAGAATGATCATTTTATCCATATATTCATATGCTGCCTCATGTCAACTACTGGCTTTTGAAAGCGGATAATGCATGACGGACTTCAGACTGCAGCCAGTTTTCAAAAGGTGCAGCTGTCAAATGTGACTTTTTGAGTGGAGAACGTTGTTAAAGAGCTGCCATCCAGCTCTAAAACGTAGTAGTGATGTCATTTAAGAAAAGTTTCTGCCCTGAACATTCATGAAGCATTCATGAGCCGAGGCAAAGTTTCACCATGTGGCTCCATGACAGATTAAACGTCACCCAGAGAAGCTCAGAAGAAAAGACTTTAGAGTTTTATTGAACCAACACTTAGTTCTGTTGGAACAGTGAGTATCATCAGCTGCAGGAGTCACTCTGTATTTTATAAATTGTGAATATTCTGACTATCAGAGTCTCCCCAACGTCACCAAATACAACACAACCTGGCAGATACAAGATGAAAGAATGAAAAAATATCAACTTTCTGTAACTCAGTTTCCTGTTGCTGCTGCAAACCTTCCACTATTCTCAACATTAACAGAAAAATATGATTCAATTCACAAAAAATATTCATATCAACACATCCTGCTCCACCTGCACCTGCAAACTTTAAGTAATAAAATCTAACTGTTAAATTTAATGATATTTCTGAAATATGAATGTCCAGTTTATACAATTGTCAGTTAATGATATGTCCATTTACACGCATCAGTTATGTCAAAGAAAATGCAGCTGAAACATGAAGAGGCATTGCTACTTGACACGCTATTGGCTGTTTGGTCAGCAGCCAATCCAGCAGCAGCATTTATTATCCTTGGTGCTAATTGGTTGCAAGAGTGGAAACAAGGATCAATTTCTGTTAGCTTCTGTGTTAGCGCCAAGGTGGTTTCCACTCTGGAGACTAAAGCAGTAAAATTCTTGTGAACACTGGGTGGCCTCTCACATTTTTTGGTCAATATTTGTAATATTTAACTGTTGAATTAATAAGTTTAGAAGAATAGATTTGTAATTGTTGCAGTTGGCAAAATGTGAAACCTTCAGGTCAGACCTCAAATAAAACCTGGTGCATCTCTAGTTTTAATAAGTGGAGCTCCTGAACTAGCGAAACGGCTGCAGGTGTGAGTCCAACACTCTGATTTAACAAATCCAGGTCCCAAAGAGCGACAAGCTGGCCTCAGAAAATCAGTTCAGCTGTGGGTGATCTAAACAGCCTCATCTAAATGCTCCTTATTTCTGCCATTTATTTGTCTGACTTTATGGATCAGGGAGAGGAAAAGCCAGTAGCTTTGAAGATTTGGTGAGGACTCAGAGAGAAGTATATGCTCAGTGTAAGCACAACACGACGTGGGTGTGTTTTGTGTGTAGATTCAAGCCCCTGTTTGAAGTCCTTCACTTCACTCTGGCAATTACTTCATATCAAGGATTAGATGGAGGAGAAAGCAGGGAGAAGACGCAAAGATGGAGAAACAGAGAGGAGGAGGGAGGAAAGAGGACAGAGAAGTTGGAGGAAGTGCTACTATAGTGCAGATTAAGGTCTCTGCTGCAGGGAGGCTTTTCCCTTTATTTAAAGGAGGTTATGCTGACGGTCTAAACAGGAGCTGGAGGACAACATCTGCAGCAGAAACCCAGGAGGTTTTAAAATTCTTTGTGTAAAACTGCATTTTAAAGCTCCTGAGGGAAAACATGGTTTCTCCATTCTTTACTTTTTGGTGCAGAAACTGGTTAGAAGTGGATCTATTAACTGATATTCATGTCTGTTTGTGTGAAGTGGAGATGAAAATTAACTGTTCAGACTAACAACATGGAAAAGACACAATCAAAACTGTCAGATGGAAATAACTCAAAAATAGTCCAGATAGTCTGAATATATATTTTCTCTTTCAGAAAGTTTCTGTCTTCGAGATGGAAAGATTTTGACTGACCTGTTTTGCTTTTGCATTTTGCACATAAGTTTGTGGTGCATCACAAGAAAAAAATATAAAACTTCAGATATTTCACAAATGTGAAATTAACATTGAAAACCTTTACAAACACCATATATTGTAGCAGAAAGACTTCGAGAGGCTGCATGAACTGAGTAGCATATTACCGAATGGGACAGCAGTAACTTTACACAGGAAGGCAGCAGAACAAAATGTTTCTGACGTGGCTCCGTACAAAGTGAAAATATGGAAAAACACTTTTTCCAGCCAACATACATCAGCATGAACAGATATGGGACATTTTACATGAATCTGTCTCATTTAAAATATTACACTTAAATTTTCTGCAAGAAGAACTTTGGATAACTACATATATGAGAAATACACATGGGCTCACATGTTTATTTCTCCATATGCAATGAATGTCAGAGTTTCTTACCTCAGGGATACGGACCGTGTACGGCTGCCCATGGAAGTTTGGTGCGTTATCATTCACGTCTCCAATCTGGATGTTTACTGTGTCTTTCACCACCTGAGGGACGAGATCAGATATGCATCAGACACAAAACGGCTGGACTCAGATTAACAGCACAAAATGGTGCAGCAGGAATTATAAATTATCAAAGGGAGCGTGGGCTGGAAGTCAGCTGATTGTTGCACATACATTTTGTTAAGTGAGACAGATGAGAGAGAAATGGTCAGGCTATATTCACGATGTCAGCGTGTGACATGAAAATCACAGATCGGATCTGCCTCGTACCTCCTGAATGTCGCTCACGTAGAACTCGACCTGCATCTCTGACTTGGTCTGGAGCAGAAAGAGAGACATCAGCATCACATTTCCATGGAGACGTGACAGACATGAAGAGAGCAGAGCAGTCAAACAGAAAAGCATGTTTCACAAAATAACTACTGTGCTGTGCTGCTCTCTCATCACTGGAACATTTACGCTCCATCTCATATTTTCCAAACGTTCCTCTCTAGTCCCAGGTGCAGAACTCAGGATGGTGCAGAACCAGGTTTGCATGTTTTACCTCACGGTCGAGCTGCTGTCGGAGCCAGACCACGCCCGTTTCCTTATTCACGGAGAAATACTTCATGGCTTCTTCTCCTGAAACGCCGTATATGAGCGGCTCCCCCTCCGGATCTATCGCTTTAAGCTGGGCAACCGAAGAACCTGCAGGAGAGGGGCAAAGGTCAGAGGTCACATAGGGTAGAAGAATGTTTCCGTTTGTCTTGTTAACATTTTCCATATATGCAAGAAAAAACAAGAGAAAACTAAAAGAAGAAGCATCATAAGAAAACGTTCTAAGAAAGTAAATTTTTTAAATTGTTTTTCTCACTGAAAGTAGAAATCATGAAAATAAAAAAAAACTTACAAAATGCAGTAATTTCTTGAGTTAAATATGATCTAATGTTTTTCAGACAGATAGTAAACTCAGAGTGCTGAACAAAGGTGTGAGGAATGAAAGTGAGTAAAACAATCAACTTGTGTTATTTTTTGGGTTCTGTAGATCAATCAATCAATCAATCAATCAATCAATCAATCGGCATCAAATGTTTTCACTGGTCAACTTTCATAAAAAAGAGGCTAGTTGTTAATTTTTCCTGTTCATTAAAAGGCATCAAAACTGTTCAGTGCATAACTCGTTTGCACATCTCACTCTGCTGAGGATCTTTGCAGTAACAAAGATATCTCATATTTTACAGGAGAGTCCAGTCAATTTGTCAAAATTCAATGATTCCTTTTGAAGTTTCTGCAAAGCAGGTGTGTGAAACGTTTTGCCCAAAGACACGAAGGAGACAGGCAGAGAGTCAAACCGTCGCCTCAAAAACACGATTTGATGAAAATAAATGAGAGTAAATGTCTGAGGAACGCCGACATCGGACAGTCAGCGTCTGCATTTTGATTCAGTCTTTTCCTGGTAGATCTTAAATATATAGATTGTAAATTCATCATGTGAATATCTTCATGTATGTTCAGACCTGCACTCCTCTCCTCCCCCCGCTGAAGGTACTTAGACAAAAGAAGTGAAGCCAGACTAAATCAAACCTGTCAGTCGAGCACCAAACCTCTTAACACAGCAACCAATTAGGCTTCACAATCACCCTCCCCTCTTGTTTTATTAATACACTCCATTTTCTTATGAAAGGGTGGCAAAAAATGACTAATTAATATAACGATTTATGAACCCCTTTCATTGCAGTCTAATGAGATTTATGCAAATTCAGCAGCTTTCAGTATGAGTTATAATTTGGTTGAAGACGTTGCAAATTAAGCATTTTACTTCGTAGTCATCTATAATGTTTTTTTTCTCCTTCCTTTGGGTTTCTCAACTATAAAATAACTATCTGCTTCTTGTGAGTAGACATCCACTTAAGTGAAAGATTAAAAATGGTGACTCAAGGCAACGACAATGATAAAACTGAGAAGTTTCCAATCATCTGGACAGATTCTGATTCAATTACATATAATCTAATCCAATCCTGACTTTGATTGATTCAGTTTAAAATGCCAGTTGGCAAATAGATAACTCAGCAACCCAGAAAATGGACTTTTCCTTGGAATGCATGTGGCAGTGGTGGAGAGAAACAACTCTGAATTGTTCCAATGTGGAACAAACCTCCAGGAGAACCAGGGTCAGAACGTTTCATCTGGCTGCTGCAGGATGAGGAGACATGCTTTGTTTCTCAGGATTTACTTTTAAAACATAAAGCTTTGAACTTTAGAAAGCCCAACACTTTACTGAAATGTTTGAGTGAATTAACTGAACTGAGAAGAACAGAGCAGGTCGTCCACTTAAAAATAATTTCTTCAAGAGCACTGAATGTGTGCAAACTGCATCCAAAGGAAGATCAACAGTCTGACCAAGCAAATGGTCAAAATGCACCAGAGTAGCTCACTAATGTTTACATTAGTTATTATTCATGCATTTAGGGGAAATGTTGCCTTTACTTATGTATTTTTATGTAAATTAGAACCAAAGCAAACATCAGTTTATAAGCCGGTTCTGTTCGTGACATGCAGACTGAAAACACTGTTCACTGAAAGGTGGTGATTATTTTGATGCATGAGATTATCACCATTTTATACACATTCATATAATTATATTATATATATTAATGCATCTGGCAGAGGAGGGACAAAGGTGTATAGCCAGAAGAGACCTGAAAATATTCACATCAAATATTGATTTATTGGGAATATTTTTTATCCTTCTGCTGTGATTTTGGCTAAAGAGAGGAAATATTTGACCCTGAAAACAGATTTGATCTCTGCCCTACATGTGCTTGTATTAAGTTCAATCTGCTTTGGGATTACAGAGCATCGGGAAACGGAAACGCAAACACAAACCATTGATCACAAAATGTAGGAAATTGTATTATTTTGAGAAGTTGCAGTCAGAAAACAGATTTCTGTAACGAAGGAGGAAGCCGTGCTGCTCTGGTAATTCCTCCAGTTAGCAGTGAAGCATTAATGTGGAAAAGATAAAACCAAACATGTAAAAAGAAGAGCTGCATGTCTTCATTGAACAGGACAGGAAGTCCCTCAGATATCGTCATAGTTACCGTGTGTGTGCACAGCTGATATTCCTCTAATGCTTATCTGTAATACTGAGACACGAAGCCCTTTTCTCTGACAAATGATGGTATTTAGCAGGAAGTGATGCCGGTACTACTGTTATGAATGATACAGTGAAACATTAATGGCCGCCATACCCCTCCACTCTGCAACACTTCCTCCATGACAGGAGCAATGGACTGCAAGAACCATCGTTCAACTTCCCCCTCTTCTCCTATTGTCCTGCGAACCCTGGGCTTCCTCTGCAGTCTCACACTTCCTCTTTAAACACAGCAGAGCCACGGCGAAGCAGCAACGACATAAAGCATCCAGGGAAACTCAACTTCTTCTCTTTGCAGCTTGTTGTGGACAGAGTTTATCCTTCCTTTGTGTCATTTGCCCTTTACAGATCACAGCCATTCTGTGCCAATTAGCCAATTTGTGCAGTGCCTTGCCAAAGTACATAACCGTCAACAAGGATGCTGTGACTCAGGAGAGCTGCAAATACAGATGCATGCCTCACTTTTAAGATTTATTCTTATAAAACACTTTGGAAAACAGCAATATTTTATATTTCTTTGTTGATCTATCAGTTAAAAGTCTCTATAATGTTTATGGCGCTTTGTGTAAATCTGCCTAACTAATGTATGAATTAGTAGCAAATGTGTTTTTCATAATGTTTCAATATTGAAGAATTGCATCTAATATCAGGTGTAAAAATGAGAACAAGAAATCGTTCAGAATCAAAGGAAATCTTCCAAAAAAGAACAAAGAAAAAAGGAAATAAATGTGTTTAATACTAAAAAACAACATTAGCTTCATTACTATTAGCTGCTCTCGAAATGTTTGACATTGAGAGAGAAACTATGATTCTTTTTTTCATCAGGATAAAAAGAAACGACTAAGTAAAGCAGCTGAAGAACTGAAAAGTGCAGAGCAAAAGACAGAAAAAAGATGAAAGATTTGATAACATGCCGACAGCAACATGTGAAATTCGTACTTAGAGCTAGCTTACAGGAGAGACGGAGCAGGTAGTGGAGGGGAACTAAATCAGCCGCCAGAGGACATCGATCCCTCCGGATCAATAGCAGCTGCACGCGTTAGACGGGGACTAGCCTTTGCCCTGCCCGGGGCCCGGGCTTCTCAAACAAAAGCGGCTGTGGGCCAAACGCCCGTTTATTATGTTGGTGACATCTCCAGACCTCTCGTTCACCTGAGTTCTGATTCACTGGGACAGGCGCTGTCAGCTCTGCAATTTCAGCCATGCTCTGAATTATGGCGATGAATTTTATGGGGCACAAAAGGCTTAATGGGTATATGGGCAGTGTTCAGCTGTGTTCCACTGCAGGGACAAACAGAAGAAAAGATGAAGCCACCTCAGATCAGTGGTAAGTCTCACTGAGAGCTCAGGCCCGGCTGGAGAGCATGGCGATCCGCACCGGCACCGAATGTATAAATTCTTGATGGATCGTCTCTCGCTCAGAGCCAGTCAGACTTGGGGCTGAAGTCATGCAATCAGGAGGCTGATGAGTCAGTGTGGTGCCACTCAAGTTACTGCTGTCTATCTGCTGACAAAAGAGAGCCTTCAAACACATCAACGAGGCCTGTATGGAGCAACACTGCCTCACATCAATCACTCTTAAAACATTCACATAAGCAAACGCGCTCTTCAGCTAAGTGTCAGGATGAGCTCATTTGGTCCACTGCAGTTTGACCATGGAGTGGAGCATGTGTCAATATACAGAATAATGGGAAAAATGAGCATCTGATGCTGCAAAGCATCAGATGCTCCAAGGATGGGAAGGCCCTCTTGGATTCACGGATCAGGTGAATGTTTGGAAAACCAGAATTGGGTTTTTCTGGAAAATTTGATAATCAATGAGAAAAAAGAAATCATACAAAGATGATGACATCCAGACAGCAACAAGCAGAAGATCTGATATCTTTATCAGTTTTACATTTTCAGGCTCTTGTTCAGAAAAAAAACAAAACATCAGTTCAGATTTTTTGATATTCAATATAGCATCAAATTATTCTAATGATTAAAATGTTAATTCTGTTCTCATTCCACAGCTTATGTGAGAATAAAATCTTTTTGACATTTTTCAATGTGTAAAAATCACTATGTTATCTGCATACATTTGAATGTTTACATAATGTTATTATAAAGTGTAAAGAAGCAAGTCACATTATGGAGCTCCTACAGGGCAGCTAATGAAGGATGGTTTGATCAAACACTGTTCCTGTTTGGTAAATATCATTTAAATCCTCTAATTGTTTGCTGATAAGTGAGGTTTCTCACCATGTTCTCTCAGATATGAAAACGTAAAGATTAACTGCATGAAAAGTCTTGCTAAAATCTAAAACAGCTGAATGGTACAAAGTATTTGCAACATTTTCTGCAAATAAGTGAAAAACATCTGAATCAGGAAGGATCTGTGTTGGTCTCAAACACAGGCAGTAAATGCTCCTCCACCATTCTGTTTGCAGCAAACGGATTTGGATGAAGCAGGTGCAAATGAAGGGTTTGATACATTCACACATTATCTTCTGCTCATGCAGGAGCTCTTAAAAGTGACACAGCCCTGGAGAAATTGTCCAAAATCCAAACCAGCCAGGAGATGCTACTGGGCGGCTTTTAGGAAGCAGCCAATCCCGGAGCTCCACTAATATTTTCTTTGGCGCTGATTGGCTGAACCCGAAGAGTGGAGATAAGGTAGATAGTAAATTAGCTTCTGGGGTATAAAAATGTTTCCAATGTCTGAATTAATGCATATTAAGGTATACTTGGTATTTAAATGATTAAAACTGGTTGTTGTGATTGGGGATGCACTGCACACTTACATAGATTAAAAACTAGAATCAAAACACATTAAAAAACACAATATACACATAACTAGTGAATATCTTTAGTAAAATGTTCCTTTGGTTTCTGTCTAAATATCTTCACTTTTCAATCATTGAGTCATGAACTTGAGCGTTTGGCATATTCCTCATAATACAGACTTTTTGTTGCCTTTAGACGATACAGTGAAAAGACAAGAAAATGTTTTGGTGTGAACTTTACACAAATGTTCTTCACTGAGCAAAACTATAACCTGGACATTAGTATTGATCAAGCAGAGTGCACCGCTGAGCTGAAATTTTCATCATTCACACCAACGTACGACCCGCAAGTCAACCCAGCTCCTATGGAGCACTTTACTAGTAATTGAGGAGTCAGATTTCATCAGGGGATTTAAGTCATTCTTTCAGCTCATCCTTTTAAGACCCTCTTTGGGGGCATGTGCATTATCTGCTGCTTTCCCCACCAGTAAAACGCACAATAAATTAATCTTTCCTCTATTCCTTTAGAAATAAGATGGAAATGAGCTGAAATCAACTCATCACTCAGGTGCTGTGAGCATCTTATTGTCTAAAGATTTCAGTTGCCTTTGGGAAACCACTTATACGTGGAAATAAACTAAGATCTTTCTGGATAATGGTCCAGTGGCCACAAAGAATTTGAACATCCATTTCCATACAAAGAGATGGTGCATGTTTGCATTTAGGATGAATCTCTTACCGCTGAAAAAAGCATAATAGCAGATAATACTCAGAGATTGTAGATCATAGAGCAATAAATGAATGAAAGTGGCAGGTTGATTAGGTTTGTAGGTTTATACTACAAGCTACCAATGAACAAAAATAGTGCAGTTTACATGATATGGATAAGTGTCTGTTCCTTCATAGATTTCTTCTGTTTCCACCTTTTTTTCTCTCACTTAAAATGTCTCAGATCAAACAAATTGAAGTTTTCTGATGTCTGTCTGCCATGTGGAGTCTGGAGTGGAGGGTTTAAGGTGGCCTAGTAAATACCAGTTGAGGTTCTGTGGTCCTGCATTAAACCAGTCGGTTAAGCTCCAAATGGATCCACCACGGCTCAAGCAGTTATTAGGTTCATGGGTAATCACTGGTTTTTATAGCTTTTAAATGAAATCATCATTTCTGCTGCTTTTTCTGTTGTGAAGAATTAATACTTCTAGACATGAACTAAAAAAAAACTAAACTGCAAAATTTAAAACAAGTAATTGCAGTCCACTTTCAACAAGGCAATTACAAAAGCACATTTGCTTCTAATCTTTCATTCTTTAATTGTTTTTTAATTCATGTTCTTCCTATGGTGTGTGTAGGTGTGTAAACATCCCAGTATTTGCGACATCAATAACTGCGACGGCAGATAGAGCCTGAGGTGTGGCTTTTAGTGACTCCTGTGTTTCAACAATGCACACAGTGAGAGTCCTTGGGAGGCCGTGTATTAATCCAATAGATTTATGACTAAATCTGTCACGGATGGGTGGAGAACAGCCTCTGCTATTCCTTTAGCCCTTCCAGAGTGAAATACACGCCTTCAAAAACACACAGTCAAGCTCTTCTGTTATGTTGTAGGATGTCCAGTAGACATGGACACATATGAATGTAAACAACACTGATATGTAGAAACATCACATTTTTCATCACCATTTTTACCATCTGCAGGTTTTCACTGCAGGCCGACACCAGTAGGTTATGTGGAAAGATGCTTTTCACCACAATGACACACTTACACAGAACGGGAACATTACCGTGTAAATGTAGACAAATATCTTAATGAAGCATATTTTTTATTAAACCAGTGGAACTAGACATTTAGTCTTCTACTGCTCCTGTTTCCAGAGTCTCTGGTCCTATCAGTGCAAAAGCTTAACTGGGGTGTGCATGCGGGGGTGGATGTGGGTGTGTGGGTGTGTGTGTGGTGTGGGGGGGGGGGTGTGCATGCAGGGGTGGGTGTGTGTGTGCGTGGGGGTTTGTGTGTGCGTGGGGGTGTGCATGCGTTTGTCCTGTGGTGGACTGGTGGCCTGTCCAGGCTGGACGTGGCACCAACTGCATTCCTACAAGGATACGTGTGTAGAAACAATAGATGGATGGAAGCCCTGATGCAGCCTCATGCACAGAGTGGAAAAACTAACTACTCTCTGTTCTTGTCTGGTTTCAAAGGAAAATGTTTAGGATATGCACGGTCAGTGTTTTTATCAGTTCTCTCTTGTTTAGCAAACAGGTGTGTGTGTGTGAGCATCAGGCAAAGGCAGTGCACACCAGCAAAGACCTTAGAGAAGCCATTGTTGCTACCTGTCAGTCTGGGGGAGGATCTGAAGTCTATCATCCCAGAAGAAGAAAATGATTCACAAGCAAGAGACATTTGAAGCTCCTCCTGCAGAGTAGAAGCCCCAGCCGATTCATCCCAACGTCAGATCATGCAGGGAAGTCGATAAAAAAACACAAGCAGAGCAAAATATGGCTCCTATATCAATGACTAGACCTTTAAACACTGTAGTATCACAGCAGGGTCCCTGCAGAGCCAGGCTGGTACATATTTTATTATTTATGTTTGGATGTCGAAAGATTTTACCACAACAAACTACAGATCCATAATCAAACCAACTCAGGTATGCAGCAATGACCCAATACCAACATGGCTTCCTATCAAACTCTGCTGTCCAGATGCTTCACTGACCCCAGCATGCTGGAGGCTTGAGTCAAAAGCTAATGCATTTGTTTACATGAAATCTGTGTTTTAACATAAAGACAATGCAAGACAGGAAATATCTGTTTAAAACTGATGGCAGGATTATTAGAAAAGTAAAATGTGTGAAGTATGCTTATTTAAAACAGATGTGAGGAGAAAGTCTCTCCTTTGTAAAGAGAATTTGGAAAATCCTGGGAACAAACCACAAAATGTCTTAAACTATGTCAATGTGACCCATGAGACCATAGAACAGATGTTCAGTCATAATAAACAGAACCGTGTTTGGTAAGAATCAAACATAGCATAACAACAACATAATTCATAAATTAGCCATAAATGAATTCAAGTTAAGGCTGACTATCCAGATGCCTGGATTTTCCCATGATGACAAACAGAAGCAAAATCTGGGATAAGAAAACAGGAAAAGCAACAAGTTAATGGGTTGCAAACACAAAGTCTAGTTTTGACCTCAGCATGACTGAAATGTCTTAAGTTGCATTTAAGTTTGCAAACCTCAATAAACGGAAAAGTTTTTCCACAATAAGCTGACGGAACAGGACCACTTCAAGGATTCAACTTCAGGTGTTCAAGGATTTTTAAGCAACTTTTCCAGTTTCCCTCATGGATGGCTGAACAAAAACATTTCTTGAGAAATATATTAGTAAAAGCAAAACAAAAGATTCTCACCACCTCAACAACTTCAGTGTTGGCACTACTTTGAGGATGTGAATCATTTATCGCCTGGCTCTAATAAGGGTGATTCAGCAAAGTGTAAAATGAACTGATGAGCGCGAGGCGTGGGACGAACGTACAACCCAGGGCTGGTTTTTAAGACATCTGAGTGGTGATATGATGAAAACACTGAGTGACAAGGCTGTGACTAACCAATCACATTGTGAAAGATGAAGGACAGTGAAGGACATTAGCAGACAGTTGTCCCCCGCGTTGGAGAGAAGGAGCAGACCTGTCAGTGCGGATTCCCATGCAGCTCAGTTCTGCCTGCAAACACACAGGAAAGCTTTTAGCTCCCGCCTCATTCCACGACATCCCATCACTGCCTCAAACTTCCCCACCTCTCTCTCTCTCCCTCTCGCATTTTGTCATGTTTTTGTGACGGTTTGTCTTGGTGGTGGAGGCCAGACAGAGGGACGCAGGCTGCTCTGATGCAAGCGGACAGCTCGCTGAGATGCTCGGAGGTTTCTGGAGAGACGCAGATCCACTCCGGCCTGTCGCCGTCACAGCGGCACCACAAACACACACATCCGCTCACAACTGTACCAACGCTGCCGGCTTTCACAAATATCTGTCAACAATGACACTTTCGGACGCCTGCCCAAATCTTTCCTGCTCCTTCCATCTTCACACGTTGCTCCTTTCATCTGGTTCTGCTGCTCACTTTAGTTTTTAATTCGGTTTCCATTTTGCCGTTAGCGTCTCTGTTTTCTGTCCGAGCCGCTCTTACACACACCTGCCCTCTACTGACCTCACCAGGCCTGACTATTATCTGGGAATCAGCTAAATCACAGGTGGGTAATGGAACATGCCACCATCGCTGTGAAGCCACACACACACAGATAGAATCACATTAAAACAAAAGCCTCTCCCTCTTGACCTTTGTCCCCTTTCTCTCTGTTTACATGTTTATCAATTGGCCCCTGTGTTACTGAATTATGGGTCTGCTGCAGTTTCTGCCAGGCTGCAAATGTAGATGTGGTCACTGCAGAGCGGCAGGACCAGGGGTCAAGAGTCAGGAAGCTTTGAGGAGGCTAGCAGCTATTTCTAGCTGTTGTGTTGGTTCAGTATTAGTTTAGAAACATAAAAGGTAAAGAACAGTTTCAATTTGATCAAATCTGATTTGTAAGAAAAGCAGCGTTGGGGAGAAACGGTCAACAACTGGCAGAAAGAAACGTTTGCTTCTGCAATATGAAAATAGGCTACCATCTGCAGCTGTGAAAAAAATCTAACTGACAGGCATATTTAAAAAGTCCTTAATCACCATGGCAACCATTCAGCTGTGCAACACGTTTGGTGGGATCAAGCACAGCCTTACAGGATGCAGCTCCTCCTCAGAGCTCGAGGTTTCAAACCTCCTAGCTTCCACGTCACAGAGCAGCTGTCACCCAGAAATCCCCACTCAGCTCCTTCAGACTAGCCAGCAGCAATTAGCAAACATCTGTGTGTCTGCTGAGTTCATTATAAAAGCTACTTCTTAATGAGACTCTGGTAAAAATGTTGTTAAAAGTTATTAGAGGACAGATGTGTTGATCTCCTGACAGCTGAGTTTCAGAAACATTTTCTAAGACATATTTAATAAATACAGTATTTTTATAACAACTGAAGGTAACATAGTTAAACAATTATGTTATAAAATGGCTGGAAATGCACAACACTTAACATGATCATAGTTTTGCTTATTTAAACATGTTTTTAAAACTCCTTCAGGGCACAACAAAGAGAAATAGTGTGGTGTGTTTTCACCCCCCGGGGTCACACCGGTTAACCTTTCACTCACATAAAAACCAACACATCTCCGTTGTGCCATACTAGATTGTTGCTCTCCATCATAATGGTGTTTTCTTGCTGATCCGTATGGTGCAACAGTTGTAAAATAATCCTGTTGTCCAGACAGCGCAGCAGCATGTCTGATCCTGCATGATTGGGTCCATCTCAGCTCATTGCAGCTGACTAACTGCACAAACAGGCCAAGGCCAGCTGGACTTTATATGGGCGGGGATAGTTGTGCGTCTCCATCTTTCCAGAATCTCTTTCTCACTTATGTCCATCTGCTGCAAAGTGTCTCTTACATCCATTTCCCTGTTTGCCCAGCCTTGATTCCAACCTTTCCATGTGCATGACTCTTGTGAAGGCTCACTGTTCCTCCCTTCTCTGTTCAGCCATTTGTTTTCCTCTCCTTATCATTCCAACAACCTTAGTTTTCTTATTGTTCTCCCTTTAAAATTAAAATTTTATTCACATTGTTTAACAGAAAACTGTAAAAAAAACTTACAAAAAGTACAGAAGGACATTTAGAGATTACACTGTAGTTTGATTCCAAAGAGAAAAGCTCATCTGAAAATGCATCAGAGATGATGAGCAAGAGCTGCAGTGCAGACAGTTGGTGTCTTTACCTACTGAGCTGACTTTAGGCCATAAAAAGGTCTAAAACCTGCAGGATGCTCTCAAATATACACTTTTTATAAAAACACAGCTGAAATTACCAAATGAGTGACCCCTTGACAAAGTCATGTAAGATTTGAATCTTCTACTGGATCATAGCAGTGACAATATAGTGGTTAGGAACAGACCTAAATTTTCAACAAATTACTTGAGATAACGTGCAAAAACATTGACAAACTGTCTTTCCACTTTGGTTTAACTAAGCAAAAGTGTTTGAGTCTCTAATTGGTTAATCACTGCAGGATTGATTATCTTTCAGCTGACAAGTTATTTAACCCAACTGATGCAATTAGTAGCTTCTAGTTTCTTAAACAACCATGTGGAAAGTCAGATCCTGTAGTCATGGAAACCATGTCGGTCAGTTTCAGACGGGTCAGACCATCGGCATCAAGCTGACCACTGGCAGCAAAACATCTAGAGATGCAGAAACTACAGTTGGAATAAGAACTGTGCGACGCTTTACAACAACTCGTCTACGAGGAAGAAAATCAGTCAAGAAATGTTGGATGATGTGATCAGCAGTCAGTTAGATGTTTGTTAGAAACAAATTAAAGAAGAACATTAAGCTCAGAGTTACGTTTAATAGTGAAACTCATTAACACATCCAGAAATCTTGGTAAAAATGAACGTGACACAGAATGGACCTTGTGACACTGCAGAAATTTATTGAAACAATCCGTCAGTGAAAGTGTGAAGAGCAAAGATAATGGTGGTCAAGAGAATTAATATAATGTGACCTTTTTGACCAGGCAGTGTGTTTGGTTCATATCATCCCACCCTTGAAATAAGGGTTCCTTTTTGAACCGTTACCTTGATTTTCAATCTTACTAAAAGATTCTTCAAACTGTGACGTCTCCTGGTTTGAGCTCCCATACAATCATCTTCACAACTAGGAAGTGGATGATCAGGTTTAAGTTTGAGCGTCCAGATTAGAGTTGAATTATGTTTGGGTAAGGGTTTATGTTCCCTCCTCAGTGGTAATGGTAAAGGTCAGGGCAATGAGCCAGAGGGGACATTTTGTCCCCCAAAGATATGAAGGCAGCTGCGTGTTTCTGCACTGCGTCTGTGACTGAGACAAAGAGACGTTGAGTGTGTTAGAGCTGATGGTGTGTGCATAAATCTCTTGTGTGTCCCTAATTCTTACTAAAGCACAGACTGAATTTGATGTGCAGTGGCAGCGATCTGAGCATTTTGTCAAACCCATAACACACCACACTTGTTTTATGGATAATAAATTAACTCATTATCTGTGGCGCTCATTAGCTTCAGGTTCTAATTAGGCTAAATTAATATTGTTTCCTGAAAAAGACATTGACACTGGCAAATTGGCAATTGACCTCTCTGGTCAATCTGGGAAAAAGGACACAGTGTTGAGGTGAATCATAAAAACAGAGATGAGATGTGAAGCGGCAGCTGCTCCAGCTGATCGGGTTTGGAGACGGCCGTCTCTGATCCGCTCTCTTTCTCAATAAGAGTAAAATATTTACACAAAAAGTGAAGCTGCCTTCTTAATGAGCTTTTATGTTATTTGTTTTGTGCTGATGTGGATTTAATAGCTCTAAATGTCATGCGTTTAATCTTTTCTGCATCATTAAGTCTTATAATGTAAAATGTTGCATTTCCTGATGTTTTTATTTCTGCCAGTCTTGATTAGAAATCCACCTATCAGGACTTTTTGTGTTGATTCCGTTTCTTTGAGTTCTGAGCTGCCAGATTTGACAGAAGAGCCGAGTTTGAACTGAACATGAAACACATTCATCCCAGGTTTCCTCCGTTTGGGACTCAGACACACATCCTACTTGAACTGAGGTCAAATCCAGGCCTGCAGGGCGATTGTTCTGCACCTTTCAGATGTGCCTTTATTTCAACACACCAGTCAGATAATGAGGTCATTAGCAGGACTCTGGAGAACCTGACTGCATACTGAAGAGGTGATTCTGTCATTTGCTTCAGAGTGTTGGACCAGGACACGTCTAAAGGTTTACAAAGCTGATCTTAACCATTTTATTGTTACTCTGGTTGTCATTGTGCTGTGTGAAAGCATCCACACAGGTTTCCTGCAACCTCCAATATGTGCTAATATAAACTTGCTAACTAGCTAGCAAAATATTTTTGCATCCATCATGGCTAAGTAACAATATATCACCTACTGGCTGGATAAAGTTCATTTTCACTACTTACCACTTCTGAACATCTAAATTAGTTAATTTCAGGACCAAACAGCTGGACACATTTTATTCTGATATAAATACAAGTAAAGAGAGCAAGAGAAAGAATAAAAGTCCATAAATTATTATACTTGTGGCATCCATAGACTACATTTTTACACATTCTGTACCAAACCAATAAAAAGACATTATTAAAAGAAGAAAGAATAAAAAGGCTTCAGCCAGAGATCCGCTGTAAATGAGGGGACAGGAAGCCATCGACCCACGTGTCGGTTCTCCGTCTCTGGAACTGAAACTTTGGCCTTTATGAGAACAAATGTCAGTGTTGAAGATAACCTTTAATACACATCAGCAGCTGATCACCAGCAATGATGTTACTCTGCAAGCAACTGATGCAGTTTAATTCTGCTAGTCACTAAAAACAGAAACTGAAGGTTGAGGGTTTT
This sequence comes from Phalloptychus januarius, assembly GCA_902982915.1. Lineage (NCBI taxonomy): Eukaryota > Metazoa > Chordata > Actinopteri > Cyprinodontiformes > Poeciliidae > Phalloptychus > Phalloptychus januarius. The sequence continues at coordinate 1,428,688 of CADWAE010000242.1, read as the reverse complement.
ATGAAGCAGATCGTTTTAGAGCAAAGTGAGGAAAAGTCAGACTAAATAAACAGCCACAAGTTGAACCCTGATGTTTCTGAACTGTGAGCTGCTGGAAGCAACAGCTCAGTGGTTTTATTATTTTCTTATTTACATGTACAACTCATTGATACCAGATGATGCGACACAGTCATGTAAAACCCGAACCATAAAGGCAATCTGGGATTAAAACACATTACTGTGACAGTTTTAGGTTACAGGTGGGAGTGATGTTAGTTCAGTGAAACAGGAACAAATGGCTTATTTCAGACCATGACTCAAGATCATTTTTGGATTTAAGACCAGACTGACTAAACCAAAAACATCAGCAGCCACTGCCAACAGGTGGATAGTTAACCTGATGCATGACCCAAGTCTATCTTAAGCTTAGTGTAAAGAATAATTGCTGGACTTTTTCCTCACAGCTTTCTCAAGTTTCCATCAGTTTTCACATGTAACCCCTCATATAATGGTTTAAAAACACCAGCCTTTGTTTCATCCATGCACAGGATATTTTCCCAAAAGTCTTGAGGATTTTGCTGTCGAACATGAAACAGGTTTTTATGTTTGTTTGGAATCTGAACTGAGATTTTTATTAGATTTTTATTCCATTGAGTTTTAACCTCAGCAAATAAAAAGATCTGATAATTCTGACAGAAACTGGAAAAGTTTTGTCTCATTTAATATCAGGTTAAAAAAAAATAGTTAGGCACTTTTTTACAAAGTGAAAGAACATGTCTGATTTTAACAGCATATTAAGTTATAAACTTTTCACTGATATTTTACCTCACTGAGATGTTTTATAAAAACATAACTGGATGCTTTATGTCCTAAACTTAAATCACATTCAGGCTCATGAAGACAGTAGAGCCACTCAGAAATGAATCCTTGTGATTTTATGTCCTTTATTCCAAATACTAAAACATTTACAAAAAGCTACAGGTTGAAAAATCTGAAGTTTTATTTGATTTTTACATTTTGACGGTCCCTCCATTTTAAAATCCACAAAGAGAAGAAAAAACAAACACAAGCAAACAGAAATGCTCCCACACACATTCACGTTTAAATTCCCCTTCTCATTTCCGCTGCCTCTCTGCATTCGAGCAAAGAGAGGTGGTCGCTGATGTGAAACATCAATTTCCAGGTTAGCTGCTCTATGTGGCTCAGGCAGGTATCAGCCGTGACCCACCTGGGCCCGATAAGCAGCTGCACCAAGCTGATCTGCCACCAGCAGCGCTCCGCTCCGCGCAGGAGGTCCCCGTAACGCAGGCATGTGTAGACAAACACACATGTACACTCACATGCATAAGTAACAAACCGTGCAAATTGGGAGACTAAAATAATGCGATAGAAGAAGTGGGAAACTTAAGCTGCAGCACTTTATTAATATGGTGGAAATCGTCACCAACTGACTGGATGTTGGCTCACTCATGAAGTGGTGGGTAAATTTGATCAACCCACAAGCTGAAGTGGCAAGTTTGCAGTCTAAGTGGGGAAAGTTTAGATTTTTACATCTAAGCCAAAGAAAACAGGAGTTTTCAACTCACCATAAAAACAGAGGGAAGCTGGTGTTGCCACCACATTTCTGTACACTCAGCAAAGATTTGATGATTCTTCAGCAAAGACCAACAAGTCACCTGCTGCAGGTTTTAGTTTAGTTTGTCCCCAGCTGGACATCTGCACCGTCCCTCACAACCGCATGAGGACAAACATAAAGACAACAGCAGGATGGGTCACAGGCCTGATGTTGGGGGGATTTACTGGCTTGACCCATCCTGGGAAGATTGGTGCTGATCAGAAATATTTCCAACATGGATGGATTTCAAATTGTCTAATATAATTTTGAAACATCCCAAACAAAAGGGCAGCAACGGCTGCTGCTCTGTGGTCAATGCAGATGAGTTTCCTCTTCACAGTAAGTGAAGTTGGTTTTGTTTGGTTCTGTTGGGGGACAAAATTGCAACGTTTATTAACTTTTCAGCTGCAGGTCACTTTCCCATTGAACTAATTGAAAAATACTGATCACATTCGCCTGTGGGGGCGCTACACCAACAACTACTGAAGGAAATGACTCAGAAAATCCTGAAGAAGACACTGAGTGCAACTTCCTTCTTTGCAAAATGTAAGCAAAGATGGAAAAGCATCAGATTTCAGTGGTTGTAGGATTTCTCTTTTGTCTTTGGTAAGAAAAACAAACAATAAAAAACAAAAGTGTTCTCTGCTGCCAAAGCTTCACACAAGTGTTTGTGTTGGTTGTATTTACCCAGAAAGACTTTTGGGCCTGCTTGATGTTCAGCTATGCATTCAAACTGTACCAGAGTTCACTTCAACCGAACCGAGACCAAGACTTTAAGAGGACCAAAGTTCACTGTCTTGGTCCACATCAGAGTGTGATTCTGCATCCACATCTCCCCAAACGAAACAGATTCTCCAGAAAACAGAACTGATGTGGACTAAGCAGAGCTGGTGTGAATGCACACCAACATCAAAATCGACCAAAGCTCCTGTTTTTGTCACATTGAGAATGAAGTTGATTGGATCAGAACTTGGCTGCTACTTTCCCTCAAATGCTCCAACAAGCAGAACTCCATTTTTCCACACAGCTTCTCCTTTCTGGCTTTCTTGTAACTTATTAAATAATGACACATGGGATGCATTGTGTGTTTCTCTACACCCAAGGTTAGATTTATATATTCAAACTTTAATAAGGCCCAGATACATTTATAATGTCCCTTGTCCTTGTGTTTTAAGTCCAACTCAAAGGTCAGATAATCTAACCACTGCCAGATAGTAATTATCATCGAGTTGAAATTCAGATAAATTTAAGTTAATTTCATATCACACAGTAATTCAGATTCTTTATCTCAGCCTGTTAACCTGAGAGAAAAAAAATAAATTCAGTTAAATCAACTCATTAAAATCCAACAAAAAAAACTGTAAAAAAACTCAAGCAGTTTTATAATTCAGTTCTTTCATACAGTCAGATGAAATAAAAGATCTAGGTTTGTTGTGTCTGAAAATGTTTCGCTTCTTTTTGTTACGAATAATTTATTGTAAATTCAGCCAACGGGTCTCTGACAAGCCAGAGGCTCTGGAGCAAAACAAACTCTGTCACCTTTCAGCTTCTTCAAGTGTTTCGAGGACAGAAGAGGACAAAGCTGTCTCCAGGATTTTCATAAAAACCAAGTTATGCTGAAAAATAAGGGATGTTTTCAGATATACATCAATAAAATAAATATATTAGTCAAGTTATATTACAGTTTCCAGCTGATGCAGATGCACAAGCTTTACAAAACCAAACCGCTCTGATTGGATGGAGGTTATCTGGAAACATCACTTTTCAAATCTTGCCTCACATTCTCAATTAGATATAGGTCTTTGACTAGACCAATCTGACAGATGACATTAGCAAAACAATATTTTTAAAAAATGGCTAATTATTGTTTTTCAGATTAGAAGCTGCATCTAAAAGTTTTACAAGTATATGATATGAGATGTGTAAATATTAACGTACCAACAAAATACAATCACACATTTTTAACATGACTAAGTTTTGTATTTGTCTCAAATTAATTGTATAGTAGTTAATTATTATGTCTTTTTCGTCTTTTTAAAGAAGCACAAACTCAGACAATGACACCAAATGAAAGTAAAGAGCCATCAAAGAGCCTGGCTGCTTAAGCCATTGCTTTTACAAAATGTTATTCTGCTCACACATCTAAACTACGTTTTTAGGAAATAGTGAAACTACTTCTGAAGTGTAGCACGGATACCCGCCCACTGTAGAAGAAGGAGTGGGTTTAAAACTAAATCCTGTTAGTGGATCCACCCAGAGGCTACAGGTTTGACTAGGAGACTTCTGCTGCATCTGTCAGGATATTTTCACATTAGATGCATGTAGGGACAATGTTAGGGTGTCTGTGCAGCACTTGAAATAAGATGAAACATTTAAAAAAGATGAAACATTTCATGTCCAAATGTCATTTTAAGATGTATATTTTGCTTTGAGGTTATATTTTTCCAGTTTTAAGGAAGCAAAGAATAAAGACAGAAAAGTAAAATCCAATCGAGCAAATTTCAGAAGAATGTTTATACGGTAAGTGTTGCATCTACAGCCGGTACTTTAAAACTACAGTCAGGCAATTGATAATGTGTAGAGATTTAGAAGACAAAAGAATCTTTTGGGTCAGTCATTTCTGGAGTAATGGAGGATGTTGTTTTGTTTCATTCACACAGATCGTCTGGTTTTCACTCCCCGCCGAACGGCAGCACAGATGCTGTGTTTGATTCCACAGGTATCCCAGAAATTACTCCACTCCTGTGTGATGACCTCTTCTGCAGAAATCTTTTTTAAACAGTCAAATACTGTAAGGCAGCTAATTTGTGATAATCAGTCTGTTTTGGAACGAGAGGTTGTGGGCAGATGTTCTTGGACCCCAACTGGCTCATTTCAGTACAAAAGTTACATCATGGAAGACCTGAAGGAACCGGGGAGGAGTTTCATGTCTTGCCGCATGTGCATTTCCTGACCTTTCCTGAAACAAAGGTCACTACTGTGAGCACTGCATCCCATAACCCAATGCATGGATATTAGCTGGAGAACACAGAAGGGCAGTTGTTTCAGGATGCTACATTATAAACCATTGTTAGCGAGCAGCTCCACAGCCCAGGCTACGTCTCTAAGCATACCACTTTTTGTGCATTCTCACTCGGTCAGCTGCCTAATTAGCGGTCACCCTTACAGGTCAAACCCAAATGTAACCATTTTAAGGATTAACAAATCCCTGGTCAATTCCACTGAAGCTTCAGACTTGGATTCTTACTTTTAGAATTAAAGAAGAGAAAGAGAAGCAGTACTTTTATCTCATCCTGACAAAACAACAAGAAGAATTGAACAGCAGAAAAAAAGCACAAGAACAAGAAGTTCAGGAACAAACTGAGCTGAAGTGGTCTGAGAAACCCAAAGCTGTCCCAGTGGCAATGATGGCATTAGAGGCTTTAACAGAGGCTGACTCAGCAGAAAGTTCCAGGAGTATGGCAGAGTATCCAGGTTTCAGGGACACACACACACACACACACACCGAGTGTGCTGGATGACACAACAACTCATTACTAATGTGTTGCTTTGTTTGGCATCAATCTTTTTTTTTGTTTATTTTAAGTCAAATATAGAATTAAACTATTTTTATCTATAGAATCTATTTAAATTAACAAACCAGAACGTGATGCTGCATTCAAAGTCTCTGGGAGTTCCCTGTGGCTGAGAGGAGGTACAGAAGAGATGTAACCGGGACAAAAACATGGAAACATGTCAAGGTGAGGAAACCTCCAATAAGAAGTAAACAGCCTGTTAATAATGAAGCTGATGCATGAGCAAAACCCCTGCAGGAAGCAGAGTTTAAGTCATGCTGGGAAAGGTAAAAGAAACATGGACGGCAGAGAGAATAACAAGGCGCTAATGCATTCACTGCAATAAACACAACAACTGTTTTAAATCCTTCAGCATCATTAAAGTAATCAAGTTTGGCACAAGTTTCACCTCTGCTGTACTCACTTCTGAGGTTTCTCTCTGTCTCAGTGAAAACAATTGATTTGGAGCAATAATTTATTCTAAACACATGAATACGTTAAGTCTGCACAGACTACACAACATTAGCAAACACTTCCAGCAGCCTGGAGAAGTTTCTTATTTCCACCAAATATTGTATTTCCATAAGTTAATTACTCAGCAGAGGGCTTAATCTGCTGAATCAGGGCAAAGTGGATTAGAAGATGAGAGTGCTTAATCAAACTGTTGTCTCTGTCTAATTACACATTTCATTTCCCTCACACAACACACACAAAAACGCACACACACCCACACACACGTGTCCCCTCCATGGCTGCCACCTTGTCGTGGTGGAGGGGTTTGAGTGTCCCAGTGATCCTAGCAGTGATGCTGCAGGGGCCTCTGGTTGGGCCCCCAATGCAGACGGGTTCTAGGTGAGGAACCAGACCAAGTGCAGCCCAAAGACCCTCATGATGAACACGACCATTGGAAACAGTGGTGGTACTCGCCCGTACATGGGGCCCCATCCTGGAGCCAGGCCTGGAGCCGGGCCTGGAGCCTGGAGCTGGGCCACGTTGGTGCCTGGTGGCCGGGCTTTAACCCACGGAGCCCGGCCGGGCTCAGCCCAAAGAGATCCAACGGGTCACCGCCTGTGGGTGTGAGACTCTGAGGTTCCGGCTAAAAATAGTCGGACTCACTTCAGATCTCCGGTTCCGGAGCCGGTCTCCTTGGAAGGGTTGGATGTTCTCCCACTCTGGAGTCGCCCCTGGTGGGAGGCGCTGGGCAGGAGTGGGCCGACTTGTTGCCTCCCATCTTGGTGCCATTATGTTGGGGACCAATCACACTGCTGCTGGTGCATCTGCTCCAGGTTTTCACAAATAACCGCCGTTTCTGCCTTGATGTCAAGTTATAGTCCATGACGATAGAGCGATTAAGAAAATGTCACATTTTATTTTTTAATGTCAAGTATTGTAAAAATTGCTTATAAATATTTCTAAACTAGCATCACAAAATCTGTGATGTTGATTGCAGAAAATCACAAAAACAATCTCAAAATCCTGGATGGACTGAACAAAAGACGTTCAATATATTATTTTAAGAAACACTTATTGAAAGCTGAACACCTATTTATTGATATTTTAAAATTAATTGGTTTTTATCAATAGTTCTGGTACAACAGGCCCTTTAAGAACATTCAGATTTTTGATCTGCCCAAAATCAAAATGAGTTTGATGCCCCTGATATATGGAATCAAAACAAGTGAATCAGGGACCATTTTGAATGTAAACAAGAACAAGGAGTGAGATATTTGGTGGAGGAATCATGTCACTCCACCAGCAAAGGAAGATTCTGTGATGTCACTGGCGAAGCAGTCTGTGATGTCACTGGCGAAGCAGTCTGTGATGTCATCAACTGTATATAAGTAGCAGAATTCTGCATATTTTTCATTGCTTGCAATATTACTGACCAGTTCAGACATTGGCAAAGCTCTTTTGAATCGACCGTCCAGGTAGTTCAACGATCTGCGATTTTATTGATTGTATTTCGGAGAAAATGTCTCATCATACGCTGAGATACCACAATGGAATGATGGGTCCCCAGGCGAGAAGGGGAATCCTGCAAAACCCCCAAGTCCAGTTCTCTCCTGCACACCCGAATGCTTTACATGGGGAAATCCAACGACTGAGCTCCCTACTGGAAATGGAGAGAGCAGGAAGGTTTGAGGACATCCAGAAACTGGCCCACCTGGAGGCACAACTGGAAGAGATGAAAGTCCAGTTGAAAAAGCAGAAATCTCTCAAAGAAATGTATATCAACAAGGGCAAAGAGGCAAAGAGGGAACTTGAGAGAATAGAGAGATTCAGTGATCCAGAAGTCCTTAGAGCTGCAGCCATTGCCTCCAAGGTTCACAATGATGTGAAATACAAGAAGAAGAAGCCCTTGCAACAAGACTTTGTGGACTTGAAGGTGGCCTACCTCCTCACCCAGGAATCATTTGTGGCTGAAATACTGGCTGAGAGAGAGAAAATAAGGCTCTGAGAGAAGAAGTGGACAAACTGCAGACTTCCTACGAGGAGGTGAGACATGAGAACGACGCCAACGAAGAAAGAGCGAAAGACAATCTGCAGCTCAACAACCTGACAGCAGAGAAGGAGGAGCTCTTCCAAAAAATGTCCAGACAGATCGCACATCTGCAGAACAGAGAGAAGCAGCTGCTGAACGAACTGGATCAGCTTTATGTTTCATACGAGGAGTTAAAAGTTCGTTATGAGACAGACGTATGGGAAGGGATCACAATAGATCCTCCCAATGGAAAAATACAAATAAAGCTTGTTCTGTTGAGCTGAAGAGTTGTCTGCTGCTATAAAAGAGGAGGAAAAGGAGGAAGGAATAACTAATTCAGTTATTTTTTGCAGACTGTGATTAAGTTTTGTTTCGGACGTTGCCTGTAGGTTTTGCATGTCATCCTGGGTTTAATTGCCAGTCCTGGTGAATCTCCTGCATGTCGTTCCCTTCTCTCTCCTACCAGTTTCCTGTTCAACCACTTTTAAATAACGGCCACTAAAAAACTTTACAAAAAAATAAATACAGTTCACATCACGAGCTCCACATGGTGCTCGTTGTTAAAACCAAAAATACAACTTTCTTCTTCTTCTATCTTTTTCTTAAATAATTTATAGGTTATTTAATACACACACACACACACACACACACACACGCGTGTCCCCTCCATGGCTGCCACCTTATCGTGGTGGAGGGGTTTGAGTGTCCCAGTGATCCTAGCAGTGATGCTGCAGGGGCCTCTGGTTGGGCCCCCAATGCAGACGGGTTCTAGGTGAGGAACCAGACCAAGTGCAGCCCAAAGACCCTCATGATGAACACGACCATTGGAAACAGTGGTTGTGTCCATGAAAAAGGTTTTGCATGTCATCCTGGGTTTAATTGCCAGTCCTGGTGAATCTCCTGCATGTCGTTCTCTTCTCTCTCCTCCCAATTTTCTGTTCAACCACTTTTAACAGCCACTAAATACATTTCACCTCACAAGAGGAAACACTTACAAACTGACCCAAAGTTAGATTTTGCTTACCACCACATTGTGCTCATTTCCTCATGTTAAAAAACAACATTATTTCTCTCTTTATTAAATAATTAATAGGTTACTTAATATACTTATATACACACACCTACACACACACATCTGAATCTAGGAATCTAAGACAAGTTACAACACATGCACACTTCCCTCTGCTTGGTTGTGTGTCATCCATGCATTAAAGTGAGAATGTTTTCTTTCACGACAAACAAGAGTCAGGGCTGAACTGACATGTCAGCAGTGTGAATTCACACCCAGCCAGGGTCTTCTGTCAATTATGCTTTACATCTCCACAACATTTTTCCACACAGTTTTCTTTGTGAACCTGCTGCGTCTGAAATGACATCAAACAGCCGTGTTTAGATCTTCGCCTTCACGCTACGGAGTGCTGAGTCTGCTGCTGAACAGGTCACGCACCGAGCTTTCTGATACGCTCTCTAAGCAGCGTGGAACAGCGCCACCAGAGTGTGAAACGTGTGTGAGATCAATCTGACTGGAGGAGTGTTTTCCTCCTCTCTGTCCTGCAGTATCAATGTTTCCTTTGTGCCGGTGTCAGTCGGCTCGCTGCTGGACAAACAACCTGCTGGTGTCGCGTCACAAACTACTCACACGAACCAGATGCTGCTCCTTCACCGCCATGATGTCACCAAATTGGCACCATGGTAACTTAATGTGAGCAGATACAGAAACCTGAGCGATGTGCTCGGGTTGTGCTGTTTGGTTTCAGCAGGAGTTCCCAAAGCCACGGCCCCCAAAGAGCATGAACCTCTGGGCAGAGGCCCCTGGGCAAACCCACACACAACTCTAGAAAATAAACATCAACTTTTATAAAAAAAAAATTAAAAAAATATTAAATATCAATAATTATTGCAGTCATTTAGCATAAAGGCTGCCTCATCCCTTCTGATTTTAGATGGTGAGTTCAGTGGTGGAAAATCTACTTATCAGATGATATCTTATGAATTTGTTACCAGATAATAACATTTTTCATTCTCTATTGATTATGAGATTTATCTGGGAGTCCCTTTGGTCTTTTTCTGGTCAGAGTTTTTTCCATTTCTTGCTTGTTATGCCAGCTTGAGGAGCAAAGCAGCTTAATGCAGCCAATCACAAAATGAGATCAGAAATAACATTTAAATGAAAATATTTTAACTTTTAGATTTAAGATTTGAAAATGTGCAGGATTCTTTTTCTTATTTTTGTATTTTTTTTTCCTAATTTTCCAGACAACTTTCTGAGGCCTCACTTTGAAAAACACAAGTCCAAAGAGTTACTCGTTACTTTACGTTCTTAATGAAAAAACTGTAGGTATCTATACTTGTTTGGGCAAATTTACAGGATTATATGTAATTCTAAATTTATTTATGAAATGTACAAAAAAGCATGACTTTGTCATTCAACACCAAAGATTGTGGAAGCATTTACTCATGTCTTTGTGTTCGTGTGTGCGTGGGGGGGTGTGTGTCAGCATGTGTGTGTGTGTGGGGGTGTGTGTGTCAGCATGTGTGTGTGTCTGTGTGCGTGCGTGTGGGTGTTTCTGAACCGAAGGACCACCTGATGAGGACATCTGCTGAGCTAATAAACAATAATCTTGACAAATTGTCACTGCCTGATCACTCTATCCAGCCTCACAGTCACGTCACTGGGGGAAGCCATTACTGAGCAGGCCAAGGACATGACTGACAGCTCAATGTGCTGGTGGAGGGCGGGCCTGGACCGAGACTGCTGCACAGGAGAGCAGTAACTCATGGCCAGAGGGCAATCCAAGCATATTGGCTGGGAAACGCATCCAGGTCCCTCTTTGGTTAGCGCACAAGCTCACTTTATAACCAAAGCCCTGCGTCTAGAACAGTCTTACACTTTAAAAAACAGCTTAGCATCTATATAGAGCAAAGGTCCTTGAGCTCCTAATGTTAATGATTCACTGTTGGCAGAGTGATAGTTGGACGCTACAGTGTAAAAGCTTCAGATTAAACTGAATCAGGAGTCCAGGGCCTTTCCACACTGAATTTACACCGACTTTCTCTTTACAACCAAGACGAAAGATTCAAATGAGGCAAAAAGAAAATCTCATAATGTAATCACTTCCTCAAGTGTACGCTGCTCCAAAAGGTTTTCCAAACTATTTTCCTGTTTGTAAGTCTGGCATTAACATGCAGAAAAGAAGAAAAAGTATTCACTTTATTAAAAAGCAATCAGATAGTTCAGTTGTTTAGTTTAAAACCATAAACCAAAATGAACTAAAAGTGTCAAAAAAGAGAAGGTGCCTCCAAAGAATTTCCTTATAAGAAAGTAAAAGTCAGTAAAATGTATTTATGTAGCATCTATCACAGACATTAAAGTCACAAAGTTATTTTTTGGTGATCCAGTGATCCCCCACTGGCCTTTTGGTCCAAACTACTTCAGAAATGTAGACATGGCCGTCTTACTGCAGGACAAACCCTCAGGAGTAACCAGACTGTTTGTGCAGCAGAACCACTTTCAGAAATCATTTTCACTCTTATGAGGGACATAAGAGTGAAAACGTCTGACAGGAAATGACATGAAAGTAAAATTATCCTGCATTTAATTTTTAATGTAAACTTAAATGTTTGATTAGGGGATGACAATCTGAGTTAAATACAGTTCTCAATAACTTTTCTCTATTTCTTTCATGTCTTGTTCATGTTTATTCTGTTATAAATGTGTAAACTATCATCAGGTCCTACTTTTAAAGATTGTTCCTTCTGCAGCTCTTTTCTCGTCACTGAATGATAACTTTTCTATAGAAACTGTGTGTAAAGATGTTTAACACATTTGCACCCAAAACCTTCACATCCACCTGATATTAATTAACTGATTCTACATTAATTTATGCTGTGATAACCAACTGAAGATGAATTATGTTCAGCTGCTCTTTGAGAGCACCATCTTTGACAATAGCCAGGCCTCCATAAGCCAATTACAATTCAAGACACAATATTTTTTCCTGAATTGACGTCACACATTTTTCCTCACCAAGTGACAAACTACACATGAACAATGATGAAGAGGACAAAACTGGGAAAGAGACAGGAAATATGTTCCCACTCTCAGAAAACAAGTGAGGAGGAGAATGATCCAAGACCTGGACTGTTGACAGAGTGGAGAAGAGTAAAGATCATGTGATGAAAAAAGATAAACCTCAAGAAAAATCCATCCTATAAAAGGGATTTTAATTCTAAGCCAATAACACTAAGAGAGGATGAAAAGCCAGACATTTTAAAATTGCCCTGTCAATCACTGCAACCAACCAACCAAGCATTATAAATACGAGGATGACAGCTGCACCAGGGACTGGACACAACCTTGTCTTTGAAAAAAATGAGCCACATAAGAAAGTTCTTGGATGAAAAAAGGAAAATAATGTAACCATAGGCATTTCAATTGATATCACATCTAGTCCAAGAGGGTGTGATGTTTATTCACTGGAAACGAATGCACAGGATTCATAACACCTCTCAGCATCTGTCTGCAGGAGTTCTGCGCAGTTTTTAGGTTTAGAAGAAGCAAAGAGGTTTTCTAAAGACTCCATTCACACATCTACTGTAACATGTTGACACTTGACAAACTCACCAATAGGCATGTCTTCATAGATGAGGAGGTAAGTTGAAAAAAAGTAGTTCAGGAAGCGTGGCGGCTGATTGGAGCCTGTGGAGAAGAGAGAAAAAAGTAATTCACAACGATGAATATAATAACAGTATTTCATCGTCTGCTGACTCCATTTCTGCTTCCAAAATATGTTTAAAAATCACTGCAGGCTTTAGGACTAGAAAAGCAAACCGCTTGGTCCGGAAAATCAAGACAACAATTTCAAAACATTAATGTATTTTGATATATTTTGAAACATCATAGTCTAAAAGCTGCTTGAACTGAGTCTGTTGAGTTTATGCCTGAAATATTTTGAGATATTTTAGCCGTTGAAAAAAAGAACAGAATTCAAATGCTAGAATATTTGAAGATCCAGATGTCCAACTAGTCTCAACATTAATATTCATTAGTAGAGAAAACTTGTTGTTTCAAGGCGTCTGGACTGAAGCACATGAACAGCATTGAGGTGAAATGCAGAACGAGTCACTTTAACAGCTGCAAAGTCGTTTAGCTATGAATAAAAGTCATTTTACATCGTAGCACCTCAGATCACAAAAAATTATCATAACCAAGATCATCAATCCAATCCATCTGTCTATGAGATAAAGACCCTGATAGAAAGTTTTCCCACATTTGACATCTCCATATGAATAACTGAGCAGATCTTAAACCTAAAATATATCAGGTCTATGTAGGACATACAGATTTTTTGTGGAATGCATCTGTGGAAAATCTGCAGAATCACTTTTTCTTTTTTCCATAGAGCATATCTGAAAAGATAAATGGAATGCTACCCGACATGCTATTGGCTGCTACCTGCAATGCGTCCTGATTGGCTGTGGAGCAGCGGTAAGGAAGACCGAGGCTCTGATGTTCTGCAAACCGGTTTCCACTGTTCATATCATGCAAAGTATATTTGGTCTTAACTATTAATACGGACAGTTAGAAGCTTTCTTAGACCTGAAGTATTAATGAATTTTCATTATTGGCTGGCTGCCATGGTAACTAAACCCTGTACATGCCGACAGTTCATTGTTGCAACTTCTCTATATGTGGTCATATTATTTTTGTAATTGCGACACCAACATTTTCTCCTGAATATTTTAATTTGTTGTGTTAGGGTTAGGGTTGTGCAGCACGTGTCAGAAGTCAGACATGCTTCATTTGTAAACAGTGCAAACCTTTCAGTTAACGAGTCGCTGAAAGATTCTGATATAAAATATGCAGAGTGGATCTCCAGTCAGGCAGTTTCACAAACCAACTCTGTGGTCATTTTTAACCAGTTCACTGTATAATTTATTTATTTTGTTGCACTGCATGGAGTCATTTCTTAACTTTTTCATTTTGTATTTCATCAGATGACAGTGTGGTGAGTCCAGACTCAGATTGAATCGCAGCATATTGGCCACAGACCAGGCATTCATAACTCCACTGTATGAACTGCTGCATGTTTTATTTGTCACCATCTTCATCCTCTTGAAAGCAAAGGTAAATCTTTAATTTCACCATCTGCTTTTCCTCTACAGCTGCTGGGATGCAGAATGGCTCTGAAACGTACTTTTTAAAATGGCTACATTAAACATTTGGCACTTTTTCCGTGATACACTAATGAGCATAATAATCAACAGAAGCTGGGAAAATATTAGGCTGAAGCAGAGCTCTTCTCCACAATTAATTCCCTCATGGCCTGCAGTGACAACGATGATTACATCCCTGTTGTCATCACTGAGTGCAACGCGCCACGATTCACTGCAGAGATTTACCTGTGTTCCACTGGCTGGCATCACTGAGTGCAACGTATACCGAATTACTGCCACAGGAGACGGACAGGCAGCTTTACTCTGGGGTTACTTTTAGTCAATACAGATAAAAGTGTTTACAAAATTACAACCAAGTTATAACAAGAGAAATTTGTGAACAAAAAGCATCCCAAACAAAATTTAAGTAGTAAAACAAACTACAACTTTGAACTTCTCACGAAGCTCTATTCAGCCAATCATCTGAAACTAAAGACTTTGGCACAAAATGCAAACCTATAGATTCACAGGTCTGAAGCCAAAACATGCAGAAAACCAACACTTCACTGCAAAACCACAAAATCAGATCAAGTATTTCTAGTTTTTAGTGGTAGTATGTTAATTTACTAGAAATAAGATAAAACTAACATAAGTAACTTTTCAGCAACATATAGGAACTTATTTTGTATAACACTATGGGAAAAGTACCTTGTTCCACTTTGCAATATTAATTTTCCCATATTTATTTAAAATCTGTGCAGAAGGATATCTGAGTTGCTGTGAGCTGCGCTCTGACGGCAAACACAGGGCCGTAAAGCAGAACCTGGAGGCTGGGGCAGGGAGGGGGGGCTTTAAAATCCTTCTTAGAGTTTTCCAGACAATAGTGGAACAAACAAAAGTGGCACTAAAGTTTTATTTTACTGTTGGAGCCATTAAACCGTCTCCCCTTCAGTTCAACCTTATAAGTGGAGACACATTGTTGATGTTACTATTATAAAATAAAGCTCAATGTAATTTTCTCAGGTGGTGGAGCGTTGCTGTCAGCAGCTGCTGAAAGTAACTAGAAAAAGTTACTTTTAATGTAACTTAGTTACTTTCCTAATCAAGCAGTCAGTAATCTAAGTTACTTTTTTAAAGAGTAATCAGTAATCCCATTAAAGTTACTTTTTCAGAGTAACTATGCCGTCACTGCACACAGGTTATTTTAGAAGATCAGTGAACAAATGCTCTTTGATCAACTGAGTGTCTGATCGACACTCGGAAGCTGATGAGGGACGACCCAAAACCGTTTGAAGAGAGAACGCTTGAGTGACTGAGTCTTTGCTTTCAAAGCAGGTTTTCCTGCTGCCATGTGTCCTTACGAGCGGAATAAGATGCTCTGGCTTGTCAGTGTGCAGGGACTGTTTTTTATTGGATTCAAGATGGCGAGAAAGACGGGTTAATGGGCTCGAGTCTGAACCTGTGGCTTAATTACGGTGAGTCAGCACCGGTTGAATAGAGAAATGCAGATGGATTACAGCAACAAAATAATCACAACCATGATCATCAATCCGATTTGCTGGTTCAGAGAGGCAGCGCTTGAAGCTTTCACAAGGTCAGTGTGCTAATGAGCTTGATGAAAGAAACCAGGAACGAAGGGAGCAACAGGAAACAGGCAGAGCAACACCTTGTTATTTTACTTCCTCATCAAAAATCTACCAAGAGTTTTGCTGCAATTCTTTTAAACACCAAATATTCACAATCAGAGGTACAGTGCTGCAAGCAAAATAGTAAATCAGACTCAAACCATCAGAAGTGCAAATTTATCCTTTAGAAATATGGCGGCCATCTTGGTTTCTGAGGTTTGATGAGAGGGCAGCGATTTCTCCACCTGGAATTAAAACTTCAGGGAAACCTCACCTGTTTTCTACATCAGAAATTTCACCATTCAAATGTGCTGTACCAATAAACAAGAACAATATTTTATTTTCTTATTTTTGTGTGCAGCAGCCCCTTATAAAAGGTGATTATTTTTCCAGGATGGCGGTGCTGCTTTTGCTACAAATAGCTTGGGAAGAACTACTTTAAGGTTTTGTGATCAAACCTCAAGCAATTTGTTTTTCACTAAGCCTTTTATAAGAGAAACATTTATTCATAGCCCTCTAGATTTTTAAAGCTTTTCTTTTTATTTTACATAGATCTTACAGTTTTTTAAATAATTGAAGTCTAAATTCACAGATTTACACAGGAGAAAACTACAAGAAAGCCTTACGCTCTGCTTTCTGCAGCTGAGAATATGAAGACTTTAAAATAAAGCACATGCACTGAGCTCAGAACCGGTGATAACCGTTTAAGTTATGCAGCCTGAATATCTTTCTCTTACATTAAATCTCAAAAAATGAACCTCTAGTCTTCGTGGCTTTGCACAGTCATTGTTTAGAGGAAGAAGGACTCACCTTCACAAAATGATTGAAGAACGAGGAAGGGAAGGAGGATCTTGGCAGTCGTCATCCTGCACCCTAAACCCACACACGAACCCCACGACATCACCGACACCTCCAGCAAAAACACAGAAAACAGTTTCATTGTTAGTTTATTAGTCTGTAAACTATCTTTTGCAAAAATAAAAACTGTTAAATAAAGAAAATCATAAACTCTGAATGTGAAATTAATAAAGAGCTGGAACATGTGCAGGAAATGCATAATTAAACACATTTCTATACATCCATCATGTTTTTGGACTGTGGGAGGAAGCCGGAGTACCCGGAGAGAACCCACCATGCACAGGGAGAACATGCAAACTCCCGGGGCCGGGAATCGAACCCAGAACCTTCTTGCTGCAAGGCAACAGCTCTACCAGCTGCGCCACTGGGCAGCCCTATTAAACACATTTCTGTAATAAAATGAATTATTCTGATTTACCTTTTTCTCCTGAATCATCTTTTTTCTTACTAAAACTTTACGCTAATTTTATTATACAAGATTATTTCTAACAAAAATCTTCCCTGTTTGAGTAAAATGGCTGATATTTCAGGTACGTTAGGATAAGAACTTCAGAGTAAACTGAAGCTAAAGGGAAAACATCCAGCAGAAACAGTTTTGTGCCATTGTGCTCTTTAAGATGAAAAATATGCAGAAGTATGTAGGTTGTTGAATTCATACAGAGTAGCTCATATCTACGGGTGAGTGAAAATAAAATGTGAGGTAAAGAATGGTCTGTCAGTGTGTATAAATATGTGAATGGAGGTGTTTATATTAGCTGTTCATGTGTTTCAGTTTATAGGAGATACATTTGTTTTCATTTGTATTCCTGTTTCCTGTGAATGATTCCCTCCTGTTTCCTGTGAGCATGCAGCCTGCATGGCGATGTGCAAGGCTCCCTTCCCGATTCGATTCTTCTCTGCAACACATTTAAAACTCTTCACCGCTACTTCCTTTTGTCTGTGCAGGTTAAACATTTGATCCTGTAACAAACAAGATACTTGACCATGGCGCAGTTCTACAACCTGCCATTCATATTTATTCACAACACACAACAATGGATTCATCGTCCTGATAGTCCAGGAGACTCAGTTCGACTGGGGACCAAAATTGCAACAATCGTTTCATTTTCAGCTGGTGCTTTCATTTGTCACTGTGTCAAAAGAACCAAACTAATTGAAAAACTTGTTCCCACTTTTGCCTGTGGGGGCGCTGCACCAAGAACCACTGAGGGAAACGGCATAAACCTCTGCAGAACTCACTGAGTGCAACTTCCTCAGTCAGGTTTCAGCCTTTCTTTGGTCATGAGCCATTTCTCCTGCTTGCACTGGACTCACGTTTGTTTGCGTTGTATTTACCCAGAATGCTCTGACTGTGGTCCACATCCTGTTTATGGAGCGGTCTCTGGTCCGCTTGAAGCAAACCAGAGTTCACTTCAACTGAAGCGAGACCCATTTGTAGGACCAGAGATTTTTTTTGGTCCATATTTCCTCCCCAAACAAACCGGACCTTCAAAGCAAATAGACTAAAGCTGGATTAAAATGGACCAACGAGGGCTGATATGAATCCACCCAACAACATGAGGTAAAGGTGTCGGCTTTCTGTTTCAATATGCATAGTTAGAGTTCCTCCCTGTCGCCGCGAAAAGACGGTCAATTAAGCGGGAAGACAGAAACCTGACCCACCCTGCAGCCCAGTGCATCTCTAACGACTAAATAATATAACATCTATTTATTATTATTGAACAATAACTGATTTATATTTCGAGGTGATCTTACTTTGGGTTTGCCTCATATCTGTCTGTCTTATAGCTCTAAAAAACACACACACACACACTTCCTTGACTCGTCACCATTCCGTTCCCTAATGCTTGGGGACATTTTGGAGACGATGGCTTCATCATTATGAATGATGAGTACAGGCAGAGACAGACAGACCAGCTGGGTGTGAGGAAAACTTGGATGGTCATTTGAATTCACACACTTTGCGCCATAACTCTGAAACAAGTTCACACACACACACACAACAAACTGATGACAGAATAGGATTTAATACAACGCTGGTTCTTTGCAGAGGAAACCCCGGCAGCTGATTCTGGATCAGAAAGGTTGGGATGTTGTAGGTGATTGGATGTTTTGTATGCAGAGTGTTTTAGTGAATAAATGCTGAGTTCTTCCTTTCACTGCTGGTGCGATTTGCTTAACCTGAAACACAAACTGAGACTGCAGGCCATTGTCAGTAAAACTGCAGAAACAACACTGAGCAACCTTTCATCTTCAGACAGCCGAGACCTTGAAGAAGTCAGTTAAGTCTGATCCAAGGCACTCTGTGTTCATGGCATCGATCCAGCAGTCTGACAAAATGCAGCGCAAACAGACTAAAGAGCTCATCTGCTGCCAGGGCAAAGACTCTTAATTAACTGGATATGACTGGTGTGATTGTAAGTCTTTTCTTTTATAATTGATCCTTCAAGACAAGGTGATCAGGCCGATTTACCTGCCTTGTCTGAATATGTACTAAGGTTTATGATTTATCCCGCGCAGCAGCACATATGCAAACTAAGCAAACTAGTTTAAAGGTGACAAAATGTGGGAAACAGAATCCAATTTTACTGCAACTTAAAAGTTATAATAATATTCTACATTGTAAAGTTTAAAGAAGAAGTGTGTCTTTCCTCGTTTATCTTGATCTTTATAATTTTCCATATGTGTAATAAATGATATAATTGACTGTGGGGAAAGTTGTTTTACCTTTGAGTCCAAATGAAATAACGAAATGCTGTCAGTGAATATCAGCAGTTTGAAACCAACCATGAAGTTGAACTTTAGTTGAACAAATGTTCGTTATTCCATCACTTTATCTTTTAAATGTTCCCTGATCACAGATTTGTTTATTTCAGATAAGTCATATAAAAGTGAAGTGATCACATTTTACATTACACTGGTCAATAAATCTACACTGTGTATCTGTATCTGTATCTGTACATGGAAAAAAGCCAAATCTATCAAAACTATTCAGCACAAAGCTGCTCTGGTGAAGAGCAGCTTCAGTTTTACAGCAATTAAAGTTTATTTAAGCTTTAAATTCTTCATAAACAAGTTGTTTATCTCTGAAATGCCAATTTAAATTAAAGTTTCTTAAATGTCACCTCTTAGTATTTGGAGCATAACAAATCAGAGACCATCGTTATTTTGTTATCCTGCGTTTCTGGAACAATATGTTCCTTCTAACTATAGTGAGGCAAATGTTGCATTCATCTTGAACACCACTTCCTGCTGCTCTGTTCAACATATTATGTATCCCACTATTGTTAAGTTGTGGTAGCACTTGAAATATTCTAACAGAAAATGGCATGTTAATTAGTTTCATTTTATGGCCTTATATAGCAGACCCAGGCTATTGTCTGACAAAGTAATGTGTTTTATGGTGAATACAGTAAGCGTTGCTCCAATCACTCCACTCACAATGTGGTGTGGAGAGAATGGGGGGGCAATCAAAGCGCCTTTTGCTTTCCGAGCGCGAGGCCTGGTGTTAGCTTCCACACTCAAAAATTAAAACCAATTCATCAATAACAGGCTGTGGGTGCCATCGTTCATGCAAAGGCCTGATTACTTCACGGAAACACTGAACTCCTGCACGCGAAGCTTTCGAAGGTTTTCTAATGGTCAAAGAAGAAAAAGTGCTGTCAACTGCTGTCAGAAAGGCTTTTAGGTCTCAGTATTCAGTCCAACTTAATGATTTAAAGTCTAAAATCCAGCCAAGTCCAGAGGAGGTGATCAGAATGAAAGAAGCCCTTTAATTGGATCATGGAGTCGCAGCGGAGAGCATAAAGCTTAGCTGATGGTCAGCAGCTCTGCTTCACTTCACTGCCTGCAATGTCACCATCTATCAAACCTTTACTACCCTTTGCCCCGACTCAGTCAATGAACTCATGTTCTCTCAAGCATCCTCCATCACATCTGCTAACCGCAGCGTTCTGAGGGTTTTTCACCTGGACATCATCTAACTTACTGTTTTTATTTAAATCAGAAAGAAGTGCATTGAGCTTTGGCTTGAAAAATAACAGAATCCTTTCTTCCTAAGATGATGGTTCATTGTAAACAGATATGCAGCATATCATGTAAAAACCATGACAACACCACCAAGTTTTGGCAACTGATGCTTACAGTGGAAACAAGTCCCACTTCTATCTCCAAATATGCTTCATGATTTTAAACCGGAGACTTTTTAGAGATAAATCTGCATCATAAATCTACCAAACAGAATCATACTAGAAGCAGAAACAAACTCCTCAGTGTTGTCATTCAAATGAATATGATGCCTCAGCATAAAGGGGCTGATTTGGTTCCTCCTCTTAATATTTCTCCTGTTTTTGAGAAGGTAAGTCGCCGTCCTGCCAGACAAGAAGTTCTGATCTGGGCGGAATCGCTGAGTGACAGCTGAGCAGTGAAAGAGGAAAAAAGTGGGAGCCGGTCTCACTGGATGGGAATCGACTCTTTTCATTCATTACAAAGAATCAGCTCTTGGTGTTAGCTCTGGTCCTACTTGGTTACATTTTATCCACAACATGTTAAAAACTGAATCCATGGAGGATTGGCTGTACTGAGACGTCAAGATTACAGAAAAAAGGCATAAAATATGTAATCCATGGATTCATTTCACTTTCTGACATGAGTTGCAAAAAGCTGTTTTCTCAAAATTTTAACATTTTTAGCTGTATATGTATTAAGATGTGACTTACAGCCATGAAGTGTTCAAGCAGGACATCGTCTGCGCCCAACATGTTCCTCCAAAAAAGGCCACATGCCTGAATCCTGCTGGCTTACTGCACTCGATATTATTGATTACAAGGCAATTGTGTCTGACTTGGCTCAACCTCGCAGGGGCCGCTCTCACAGGAAGCATGCTGGGCCTCAGCCTGAAGCCAGAGCTGGATTATCACAGCAAATCAATGAAAGTCTGTCCATTCTCATCAAAAAGACATCACTCATTAACACACTGATCAAATAGAGCAGCAGACACTTTGGCTTTGTCAAGAAAGAGGGGATGACAGCGATGCTCTGATGAGCCCAGGATATCCCAACCCTCCGATCTCTGCATCTACAACATGACACAATTCTACAAAAGTCTTACTCAGCAAACCTGATTCCTGCACCAGGAGCCGGGTGAAAAAGAGCAAGGTGGCTCTTAGAGTCACCAGGCGTGCCCTGAGCACAAAGATGAATGCTAATTTTCACTTTGGAAATACATTCTTACAAAAGAAAACTGATA
The DNA here is from genome assembly GCA_902982915.1 of Phalloptychus januarius. Lineage (NCBI taxonomy): Eukaryota > Metazoa > Chordata > Actinopteri > Cyprinodontiformes > Poeciliidae > Phalloptychus > Phalloptychus januarius. The sequence goes on along the minus strand of CADWAE010000242.1, from coordinate 1,407,171 downwards.
GAAGTCAGAAATGATGTTGCCTAGACATTACAGCACATTTGTGAGATGTGAAATGTCTTATCAGGCTGCTGCACATTGGAGCAGTTGACAGTACAAAAACTTGACGGTTGGAGACAGACGGCCATGTAGGACGAAGATGTCTCGTTAAAAACTCCTGCTCTTGCTGAAACCTTCAGGAAGTCGTCACATCACTCTCACTCTTAGTCCTTTAACAACATTTTTACCAGCGTTTTAAAGCCGTAGCTCCTAGAAGGAGCTCAGCAGATGTGCAGTTTCACCAGGCGTTAGCTAATTGCTGCTGGCTAGTTTGCAGGAGCTGAGTGGAGGAGTGGCAGGACAGGAGCAGCCTCTGAGGTGGAAGCCTGGAAACCTCAGCTCAGAGGAGGAGATGTCCCTCTAAGGCGGGGCTAGGTCCAACTGGGCTTTTTGCACAGGTGAATGGTTGCCATGGAGATGAAAGGATTTCTCAATCAAAGCAACAGTCTAGGAATGTCTTTGATGAGGGAATAAAGTTACAACATGATACGGCTCAAGAGAGTTGATTTTACATAAAACTGTCCCTTTAATATTTTTACTTTGTGCAAACAGGAAATGGTTGTACATTTTTGAATTATTAAAAATGTATATTTCTTTTATTAATGCATCTCTAAACGAGACACGGTGATCCCCTGGTGGTATTATATTAGAAATCCTGCATTTGGCTGTTATGAAAATGTACAAACATCGAAGCGCTGGCAGATACTACATAGCGTTACCTGTTTACTCATGTCTTCTCCTGCTCATTGGCAGTACATTAACAATCTGACTGGAATCGATCAGAGATCAGCTTTATGCAAATCATTTCAGCCCACACAACCTCACATTTGCCAAAACGCTTATATAAAAAAACATAACCTTTTCTACATCTAAAAATATGAGATTGGTTGTGTTGCATGAAAAACTGCTAAATTCTAGAATGTTTTCCAGTTGTTTAAATGCAGAGAAGCTTTTTGTCAGCTTTCCATTCTCTGATACGGTGAGCAGCTCGACCAGAGGAGACCTGTGTGGATGCAGACGGTGTAAATATGCACGGCTGTCAGAGGGATGCTAAAAGCCAACAGTGACACATCCATCACCTTTAGTCTCCTTCTTTTTTGGAATAAGGTTGCTCACTTTACCAACAGTTGACCGTCTCTTCTGCTTGAAAGACCAAAACGGACCATTTAGCAGCTGCTCTTCAGGACGGATGACCTTTGAACCTCAACACTTGACCTCCTCCTTGTTCAGTCCTGCCTCCAATCCTGCTCGACTCTTATTGTGTCTCCTGCTCCATCTTTTCCTGCACGCTCTCAGCCCCAGTTCAGGCATAAAGACTAACAACTATGAATTCCTCTGCAATTTATAAATGAGAACCGCCAGAGCATTAAAATCTTTACAATTTCTGAAATCATTCCAACAACAAATACCTACTAGCTAAAAGACACCTGCAGTATTCCAAGCAATGTTAGATACGAACTGTCAGTGACTTCATATTTAACCATCTGTATCCCATTATTAATTCAGAGAGAAACAGCTTTATATGTTAAGGATCTGAACGCCTTGCTGTAAAACAACTGGCAGACTAAGACCATCTTCAGCGCCGTCCCTCCTCTACAGGAGTTTTTCTGCGGTTCTGCTTCAGAGCCTCGGCTGATTTAATGACCACACGCAGCTGGACCACCAGAGACCTGGCTGGGAAAATTGGAAAAGTGGAAAGCAGACAGTGATCATAATCATGGGATACAGAGAATGTTATGTAGATACCAAAAGACAAAAAGAACACGCAGACGAAGCTTTCTTCCAACAGAAACAGATTACAGAGTTTTAAAATTACCAATAAAACTGTGATGAATTATTGCCATTAAAATCTCCATATTTCCTGATTGTCCATCAAACACATCATCTCAGCCACTTCAGCAGAAAGAAGCAGGAGGAAGTGAAAATATGACAGGATGTTTCAAGCTCCAACGAGCTCCAGGTGTTCAACACAAACAGCAGCTGAATGCATGTAGGATCCAGTGTGGCGAGTTTCTGAAGCTCAACTGAGCATCAGAATGAGGAGGAGGGAGGATGGGAAACATCGGAGGGTTGTTGATACCTCCGATGTTCTGAACATCGGAGTACTGATGTACTTTGATGTTGAGTACTCAAGTACTCAGACTTCAAAAACTGCTGAACCACTGAGATTTTCACATCAAAATATGACTAGACATGCATTGGTTGACTGTCTTGTGAATCAAGATGCCTTGTAGATGTCAGAGGTCAGAGGACAACTGGAGTAAAGACGACGTTAGCTTGAAATAAGCCCTCGTTACCTGTAAGGTATATGAAACAGAACAAACATCAGACCCAGATGGCGACAGCAGCTAATGACCACACTGAGTGCCACTTCTCTCAGAACAGCAATCAGGTTACAATTTCTATACCATCAACTAAATTGGCCGATGACTGCTGCAAAATGTTCCCTTAAATGTTTCTATGCTGCAGGATTCAGATGGCAGGTTCACAATATGGCGTCGACATGAGAGCGAGGATCCATCAGCCTCGTACCGGCAGCTCAGGCTGCTGGTCATGGCAGTGTAATGGTGTGGTGGACGTCTTAATGGGCTGCTGGCCGCTCATTGCTGCTTTCAGCAGGACAAAGCGCCGAGTCACAAACTCCAATACTCTCCTACTGGTTTCTGCTAAATGAGTTATCCTGAAGAGTCACCAGATCTCAACCCAAGAGACGACATAAGGGATTTTTATCATCATGCATGTGAAGCTGATAAATTAGTAATCCTTCAATATGGGCCAAAATCTCAGAAGAACGTTTCCGACACCGCAGTCAATCTATTTAAGGCTATTTGAAAGTATAAAAGGGTCAAACCTGGTACCCATGGTGTACCTAATAAAATGTCCATTACAACAGGAAACGTGTTGATCATGCAGCCAGGCTGCTAACCTGTGTTATAGTACTGATAACCCTGATGATGCACCAAGTGTGATTCTCTGACAAATGCTATTAAAATGAATTAATAAAGTATTTAACTACTTCATACAAACTGAAGAGCAACTTGTTTTCATAAACAGCCGTCATTTCCTCACATAGCAAATAAAGTTCAGGAAAAAGTAGAAGTCAATCAGCATAATCTAAAATTCTGAAGGAACAATAACAAGATTTATTATTCAAATAAACCTAAACATTGTTGCAGAGGATTTACAGATCACTTTTCACATACCTCCTAAATAATAGCTATTCTAACAGATTGGTGAGAAAAACTGATTTCTCCTTGGAATATTTATCAGCTTTCAGTTCTTTATTTACTTCAGACTCTTTTTTTCTTCATAAGTTTACAGTTTTTCTTCTTCACATAACAGCCATCAGTGTGAAACTTCACATGACAGTCCTGAGGAGTTACTGTATCTGCAATTCATTTCTCCATCCCTCTTATTGAGTCCATTTGAGCCTGTCAGTCAAGGTTCTGCTAAAAACGGGCTCTCCGCTTCAGGAGGGTTTTCTCCACACTTCTTGTTTCTGAGTGAATTTAGAGTGACAGAGACTCTGAGGGACAAACTGTCAGAAGCGTGACGTCCAAAAGAATCAAGACTTTTTATCATGAATATTTTACAACTACATCATTGTTTTAATTCATATAATTGTAAAGTGACATTTTCTGTATGTTTGTGAAAACTAGAAACATCTCCAGTTTTCCATCTTAAAGCAGTAACAGGTGTGAAACATCCACAGGAAGACAAAGATGGGCATTTGAAATGAAATCTGTTAAAACAGGAGAAGTGACGGCAGGTCCACAAACTCATCACTGCTCTAACGGTGATGCATTCAGGATCCTGAATGATGAATTTCCCCTCAGTCCAAGTCCTTCTCAGCCTCTTAGCAAATTTAGCTCCATCTGAGTTTCATCCACTAAAAAAAGCTCCAAAGTTCTGCTAAAACAAATCATCCCTGCAAAATGCTGCTGCCACCACCGTGTTTTACTGTAGGATGCTGAGCTCAGCATGTTTCCACCACATACGCCGAGCAGCAGAGTTGGGAAGTAACTAGTTATGGTTACTTGAGTAACTTTTTAGAATAAACTTACTTTTAGGTTGTACTTATTACTTTTACTTGAGTAATTTTATTATTAAGTAAAAGTACTATTTCCCAGTATTTCAGTTTCTTACTTTCACAATGTTACATGCATGAGGTAAACATTAACATAACTTTGCCTTAAGTTATATTTTTATTCATTAGCATTAGTAAACCAAAGGTAAGTGCTAAAGTTTGAATCTTATTCATGACTTTGGATTTATCATTTGGAGTCATTATTTACCTGATTGAAATGCTGCAATAGAAGCTGCCAATAAACAACTATTACTAAGACAAATTCAGATTCATTAATGTTTTCATTTTATGGCCTTAAGCATCAGTATCTTAGCTAGCATAATATATCATTTAATATTACTCTTTGTTGTTATGGCAACATTTTACTTTCAGTAAACAGTGAAAGGTTTATAATTTATTTGTTTTGAAAATATTGGTTAGATGTTTTTTTTTTCTTCTTTTTTACCATTTAGAGATTTATTCATTATTTACAAAATAGAGTAAGGTAATATAAATTTTTAAATAGATAAGAAACCGTTTAGCAAATGTATAACTTTGCTTAAGTTAAGCATTTTCATTTTACCTTTAATGTTACCCACCTTGTTATTTTGTTAAAAATAACAACAGATTCCATTTTTGTTGCATTTCTTTCTAAATAATAAGGCACAAATCTACTTTTAATGCTGTTTTGTAACAATTTCTTCCTCTGCGATGTTGATGCTGATTTATGGATGTGGTACATTCTATGCTGCTGTTTATAGGCGACATCTGACTGCAAATATTATTGTATGGTTTATGTCCTTTAAACTGCTGAACTGGAAACTATTAATCTATGCAGATGGCAGACATTACATTGAAAAAAGAAGATTTCAGAAATAAGTTGAATTTATGTCCAGCTTCTCACAGAACACATAAAAGATCTGAAACCATAAAGATTAAATATGTTGCAAAGCATCAAAATGTAAAATATTATCTATTTTTCAATGGAAGTTATTCAGTGAATAAAGTCAAATAATAATAATAATAATAAGTCTATGTTGCATCACTCTGCAGTTTGGTTACAACTGAAACACATGTAGCCTTTTGTAAACCATGCAAACAATAAAACTGTTCAGGTGTTCAGTTTTCTCCTTTCAGCTGATGCCAGTTGAGTTCAGGTGACACATGAATAAATAAGTGGTTGTCAAGGCGCTACAGGAGTATGGAGCCCCAGGAGTGCCACAAATATGGAATTCCTTTTATAAATGCTGCATGTGATCATCATCAGCACCAATTAAATGAACAAAAATAAATACATGTGTCAATGACTTCTTGATCATGTCCTTCTTGTAATCTTTTTTTATGTTGTTTCAATATTTCAATTTTATAAATATATCTTGTGCTTGCTCCCTGAAGTAGTCTTAGGTGTCCTTAAAGGCACCAATAAAATTATTTCACAACAAACTGTGAATTAAGTGGGTGGGGCTAACTTTGCAATGGACAAAATGATTGGTCTGCAGTTGAGCTGCTATTCGGGATGTCAGGATGTCAGGATGGGCCCAACAGCAAGTCCAAGAGTTTAGGTCAGTTCATGGTGGCATGAAGGATGTAAAGTGGAAAATACTTCAGAAAGGATCAAATGATTATCTGAATTCAATATATTAGACATTCAACAAAATAAATAGAGATGTAGGTAAAATAATAATTTTTCAAACATTTGATGGAGGCATGAAATATACACAAACTTTAAAAATAAAGATTTAGACGTCAAAAATAGAATTTTATTTTGTTTCATGCTTTTCCCCTTTTAAATTAACTTTTTATACATATTGACATATTTAATAACTACATATTTACATGTAAACATATTTATTCATGTATATTTTAGCATAAATAAATACTAAAACATTGCATTAAGTGTTGTGGCTCTTTTGGCCCTCCGTACAGACACCTGGGCTCCCCGCTCAGCTACAATGAGATAACGCTGCACACCTGACACCAATCAGCAAACACGCAAAGCAACTCATGTTTCACACTTAATATTAAAATAGATTTGAAGGAATTTGTTTTAAATCGATCATTGAACAGACTAGACAGATGAACTGAACGCCAGAGCGATTTTATTCTCCTTTTCTTCAGCCCAAACACTAAATTTATTTGAACTATCGCCACATAAAAAAGGCTTTTCTTGATAACTATATATAATAAAAACAACTATTAATAATGCTCCAGCTCTGGACACACAGCACAATACAAACAGAACTGGAACTACAGCTGATCGATACTAAAAGTCATCAATTACGCCGAGCTCAACCGGACCGTAAACGCTGCGCTGTTCCGGCGGTGCCTCCAACTTTTCCTAATTCACCAACTCTGCGGGATGTTGGGGTTTTTATCAGGCTTCCTACCTTCCTGCTCCGCGTCCGTCGCCGGCTGAGCGCCTTCAGACTCGACCGTGTGTCCTGCTGCGTTGCGTTCCCAAGTATCTGCTCTCCTCTCCTTCCCTCTCCCTCTTCTCTCCTCTCCTCTCTCCCTTCACTCTGTCACCACCGCCGCCCTGCCGACTGCAAATTTCACTCCTGTGTTACAGAGTTACCGCTGCAACCCGTCCGCGTTCCCGAAGCCCGTTCCCTCTGCAGCTTCCCACATCTTTTCTCTTAAACCAGGATCAAGTCTCTTTCCTCTCCAGCTCCTGCAGCTGCGCTCCAGCCAGAACAAGTAACAAAACGATTCTCCAAAAAAAATAAGAGCCTCACTTTCTTCATTTATGTCCGAGAATTTTGACCCACGTGCCTAAAAGACCTGGCATATAAAACCAAATATTTAAATCACTATTTCCAGACACTCAAGCTTCACAAAAGATTGAATGTGATGGAAAAGATCTATTACTATTACAACCAACTAAATAAGATCATGAGTATTGAACAAATTCAATTTAAAATCTCTGATTAAATCCAGCAGCTCGTGAATGTGACCAGAGGTGGTGCTCGTCCGCCATCTAGCGGGGGAAATCCAAATTACCACCAGTTTGTTTTCTGCATTTAATTTGCTACATTCGTGATATTTTGAAAGAGGAAATCAGCTCCATGTTCAGATGCTTTTGTGAAAGTTCAGGACATCCATCAGTGAGGCATAACATTATGACCACCTGCCTTGTCTTGTTTTCATCTTCTTCTCCTGCTAAATCATCAATCTTCTCCATAAACCCCTGAAGGTGTGGTGAACCATCTGGTACCAAGATTTTTGGCAGAAAATCCTTTCAATGGATATGCAAGAATCTTAGAATACATATGGAGTACAGAGTATTTCATGTTGCAGTTTAACCATTTAAACTTCTCAACCAACCACTGACAAATTCATGTTTGGCCAATTGTGAGTTTTTCAACACAGACAGTAAAAAGACCAGAAAAGATCCACTTCTGTCCAAGAAAAACACCAAGACAGACATGAAGGGGTTGGACTGTGGGGCGGGGAGATCGGTGTTTTACAGTGATGCTTCTTTAGAATGAAACAACCGGAAAACTGAAAATAAACTTTTCATCTTGTTTGGTGCCAAGAGTAAAGCATCCTGAGACCAAAACAAAGATCCTGCCTCTCCAAAACAACCAGCATCAAACCATCAGAATGACTTTAACCCAAAAGCAGTTTGGTGATAAAACATTTGTTTCCCAGAATCCGGTGGAGCATAGAGCAGCGTGTCATGAGGCAAAAATGATAACTTGGTTTAAAAGTTTAACTGAAAAAGCTTTACTAAACATTTATATGATGCTTTAGAATAGCATAGAATAAAATCTCATCTCACAACATTGAAGCATCAAACATGCTGAGACAGACTAAACGTTTTGTCTGACTGATTGGCTGAAGCTGCTCATAAATAACTGTGGCTTAAAGTAACTTTGAAAGGTTTCTATCACACCTGCGGCTGACACGTGTGATAATACCAACATGTCAGTGTGCTGAGTTATTCTGATAAACACTCAGTACACCTGAGACAAAAGCAATAAGTGTCCTTCTGGGAGCCATCTCAAATCACTGATCTGCAGCTGAAGGGATAAACTGTTTGCATAACTGTAGCAAGAAGTCTGCAGAGTTATGCTTCTGTAAACATGCTGCTGTAAACATGTAAATATGCTGCTGTAAACATGTAAAGATGCTGCTGTAAACATGTAAACATGCTGCTGTAAACATGCTGCTGTAAAGATGCTGCTTCCATTCTGCGTTTGTTCACAGTGATGCACTCGGCTAATGCAACATTTAGCTTCAGTTAGCAGTCAGAAACTAATCTGATTATGTTCCATTTCTAGCTTCTAATCAAAGTTATATTTTGCTTCCCTCTAGTGGACATTTTAAACTATTACAGCTGTGCATTCCCGTGTTTATACTACAGCTTCTGCAGACATATGGCACAGCAAGGTCGTACTAAAGCCAGAACACAAAGTTGGGTTATCTTTTATTCTTTTTTCCATAACACTTTTCTTTTTCAGTGAGGAGTTAATTATTTGTCTTGTTGCTTGTTGTTTTTCTTTCCTAACAAACATTTTCTATCACTTGTTCTAAAGCAAGAAAGCATCTGACAGAAATGTGGCCATCACTGGTTAGCAGTTTCAGACTCAGTGTGTGTGTTTGCCACTAACATTACATTTCAAAAGACACAAATAACAAACAACACATTAGTTGCAGAATTAAAGTATTAAAGGAAAAGCAGAACTTTACAGTAGAAACCGATAGAACACATCGCATATAAATTCACATCATAAAATATAACAAAGTTTCACATAAAATGTCTGTTTAACACAACAATGCTGAATGGAGCCTCATTTACATACGATTCAAATAAAGCTTGTAAGAAATTTAAGATTTTTCTTACTTTTGTTGCTTCTCTCGTCATAAAATTGCACATTTCCTTTGTCAGTGAAGAATGTAAGGGAAGGAAGCCTAATGTACATTAGGTACATTAGGCTTCCTACATTAGGCTTCCTTCCCTTACATTCTTACATTGACTTGTCAAAACGTTATAGTGCAGCTTTTGCCTGTAGAATAAATCATAGATCTGAAGCTAAATGTGGTTAAATATCTCTCTAAATGATGAAATGTCACTTTTGAATAATCTTCTAAGATGATGGTGTCCAAAGTCTGGCTCTAGGGCCATTTGGGACCCTTGTAGTGATTTTATGTGGCCCTCAACCACAACACAGCATGGCACAAATGTGGTTTTCCAGCTTGAGTTTTGAGGTTGATTCAGATAAAATAACCTTCTAGTGAAAGTTTCATCTACTTGATGCCTTTCAAAAGGACACAGGTTAAAGTTTCTAAAACTGAAACAACCATGTGGTGAAACAGTGGGACGCTGCTCTGCTAAGACAATATTATTGGACTGTCGTCCCAAATCCTGTTTCAAAGATTATGAAACATCTGCAGGACCTTTTCTTGGCTTTGAATTTCCATTTCTATGCAGCAGTGGATCAGCTTCATTTTGTCACACCTGTTATAACACATAAACAACATTTGATAAAAGCTGTAAATGCAGCTTCATGCATCATCAAGAAAATCACAAAATGAAGCTTTAAAGGCAGGAGATAAAGTCCAGTTCTGTGACTTTGGTATTTAGTTTAACATCATCAAACTTTAGCATCTTTTCTTTGTAATTTAATCACAAGCATTTTAACTTGTTTTAATATGTGAGTCAGGTCCAGTGATCTGCATTATTGTCCTCAGCTGCATTGTTTCTGCAGTTATTCAGGAGTGAATATTAGTAGGAGAGAGAAATTTACAAATCTTGGCTTCACAGTCTAGGAAACCATTCATTTGATCCATTTATTTTTAATAGCAGCCATAAAACATCATAGATACTGATTACATTGTAAACTGTGTGCTCCTAATAAGTATTTGCTTGTATTACAAGGTTTATTTTTTACTGCGCTGAAATGCAATAACTCTGCTCCGTAACTATGTAATAACCTCCTCCTGTTCTCGTCTCTGCTGGTGTTTCATTTGTCTTTCACACTCAGAGTCTCTCCTGCCTTTTTCTCCTCTGCTCTTCTCTTCAGTGTCGCTTGTAGAAATCTCATAAAATTTATCTTTTTAAAATCTAATAAATAATTTTGATCTAAAAAACATGTTATTTATTTTATCTTTTATAAGTTATGACCTAAATAGCAGCTATAGTTATTTGTAAGTAATCCATTCCCATGAATTGTGTGACACCTTTTGTTGCAAAGATGTTTCAGGCAGACAACCTAGATAAAATGTTCTGCTACCCGTCGGAGCTTGTCAATGAAGAAACATCATTCTGTTGCTGCAGAAACAGGATGCAGCATCATTATTTACATTAAAAACATCGAACGTCAGTATTACAGCAGAGTTTCTGCTAAACCATTAGGATAGTCTATTTCATCTCTCTTTGCTGTGGGATAGAAACACAGAAGTGACAAGCAATGTTGTTGTTGTTGTGTGAAATAGTTGCTACTTGAATTTAACCTACAGTAAATCTTTCTGCACAAACCCCTGCCGTCGGTTACAGTGAATCTTAATATGATTGTCTTGATATTTGTCTCCTGTAGCTAAATCCATCGTTTCAACAGATGTCACAGATGATCAAAGATAATCTCACAATACAAATGTATCAGTCAGGAGAAGAACATACAACAACTAACTAGTTAAATTATCTTGTCACAGTGAAGGTAGATGCTGTTAGTGTGAGAAAACAGAGCAATAACATTTCTGAATCTGGATTTTTCAACATGATTATTAAAAAACACCAGACATGGACAGCAACAGGAGCCTCTGGTCAGTGCTGCATGTTGTCTACATGAGACAAGCAGTTCATGTGTGCATGTAGTAAGAAGCAGGTTCACAAGATGTAAACTGAAGTTAGGAGAATCTTTAGTGTCTACATAAAAAATCAACTTTGTGAAGCCTTGTGTTGATTCTGCAGAATCTGAGTGGCACATAGCAGTTTCAGTTTCAGCAACAATGCAACAGCATTATTTCATTAAACCAAGGCTCCTTCCTGCCCCATTGTGAAAATGAAGACAGTCACTTTGCTGTAGTTCTTGCTTGCAGCCATTGTTGAATCACAGATCAGTTTTGTTTGTGACATATTTCAACAGAAACAATGAAGTAATGATCCCACTTCTCCAGCTATTGTCTCTAGGTAACTAAATGATTTGTTCCTCTTGGAGGAAGAAATGCAACTTTTCTTGTTTTTTTCTTTCTTGTCTTTTTTTTCATGTCCACATTTTAGTTTTTTTAATCTACTTTCAGGTTTGTAGCTGCTATTTTTTATTAAACTAAATGCTATGCTGATAACTGTGTAGTCAGGTCAATCAGTGAAGCATGTTGTCGTTTCTATGATGCATATTGGAGAATGTAATTTTGTAATAACTGCTAGAGAGATTTTCTCTGATCTTTACAAACAGAAATTATAAATAAGATGCAGGAACAGTTTTCCAGAATTCCTCTTTTCATTATTCATGGTAATGTTTTGAATGCAGAACAAGCTGATCAGTGTTTTAGTCAGAGGTGCCCTGGAGCCGCTCTGTGACCTTGAGCTGTTGCATTTTCTCACACTGTGTTAGAAAGCTCCTTCTGTGTTTTGAGGAAAGTGCTTGTTTGCTAAAGACTTCCCAGCTGCCCTCTGGAAGAAGCTGCTGCCAAAATGGGCAAATGATGAGAAGTCTCAGACGATTACACTGGCACTTTCCCCGCAGCCTCTCTGGGCGGCTGGGGGCACAGAGACAATGGCTGGCCAAGGTTCACATGTATACCTGTTACAGGTGGATCCCTGACACACAATCATCCTAAACAGTTGGCAGTAACAGCACCGCTCACTCCATGTGAGCTGCAGGCTTTACAAATCAAACACCAACTGTTGTCACTGCAGAAAGAAGCCAGATTTTCTCCTCTTTCCCAGAAAACAAACATATTCTGATAGGTTGGTATGATACAGATAAAGGATCAGATAAAGGAATGGAGCTGAGCTGAGCTGAGCTGTAGCAGCTCGTTGTCTCACAGATTCAGTGACGAATCGTGACGATTTCCTTCGTAAGCTGCCAGAGTTCACGACGCGCGTCATGCAGCCATGATGAGGCAAACAGAAACATCCACACATGATGATGGCCTGTAGCCTGAGAAGCAAATGACAGACACTTTATGACTGCCAGTCTACTGGATTATTGATCTGAAATAAAAATCCCCCTAATCAAACTCAGAATATGACATTTCTCTTCAATGTGACAAAATCAGAATGAAATGTCCTGCTAAGGACTGGAATGGAAAATATTTTTAACCCTTCACAGATTACAAGTTTTTGCTTTTCTGTCTCACATGAATGTTTCTGATCATCAAGCAAAGACCGAAAAATAAAAATAATCTTTATCTGAAGAAAAAGTTGTCCATGCCTGTTCCTATGGTAAACAGAATTACCAAAGTTTATAAGTTTGTTTTAAACTTTTGGGACTGACAAGGTCACAAAGTCATGATATTTTGCTTTATCAACAAAAACTGTTACACAGACATCCTATCAAATAAATGTAGTTTGAAATGAGTTTGGCTGATTTTTGAACTGGCCAGATGTTCCAGATGTTCCTGGCTGACAACATTTTGTCTGGCATATTGTTAGTTTGATGGGATCCAGTCACACTAAGAACAATACAGCAGAGAAAATGTCTTGGTTGGCTCATGGAGACAATAACAAATGGGCTGAATTACAAGGAGGATTGTACACACTGGCGCATTTCGTGGAATCTTATTAAAATGAAATTATAGAGAGCGGCATGGCTTGATCATAGAGAGCGTAATTTGCTCAGAGGAGGAAAGTCGCACAAGAGAATAGCAGTTTGATGTTCTCTCCTGTTCTCCTCCTGTTCTCTGTCTCTCTTAGTTAATTACACATGCAGCAGCGTCCCGCTCTGAATGGAGCTTCAGTCACCGAGGAGCTGGATCAGATACACATCCAGTACATCCAGTCCAATCACACAGGCTGTTTTAAGTTTTTCTTTTGCTGCTATCAACATTTCTGTACATATATGTTTGTTTATGCATCATTTTTAATGAGGTTTTATTTGAAGAATATCTGATTTTGTAGCTGAGCGGCGTAATCATCAGGAAGACAATGGCTTCCTGGATATTTCATTGTTAAACTGAGCAAAGCTATATGAATATGCAGTTTATGTGTTAGATTGTGTTTCTAAGAAGTGTTCAGGTTTGCATCAGAAGTGTTTCAGGCACCTTATGCATGCATTCAAGTTCTGCATAGAGACGCTGTTCTCCAGCTAAAAAGGTATAATGAGGCTTCTGGAGGTAATAAAAGTGTCGCTGCTGACCTTTCGCAGGAAGTTGTAAAATGTAGCACAGCTCAGCTGTGAATGTTCAGTTAATTAGATCACAGTTTTAAATGGAAAAGAGAAGACAAAAGGGAAAAAAGAACAAAAGAAAATAAATAACCTTTATTGTCTCTCAATGGGAAAATTCAGGTGAACTAGCAGCAAAATGACAGGAAAGCTGAAGCACATAGATTTTAGATTTACACAAACATCTGACTGGTCTGCTGCAGGGAGGGACGACAGCAGCAGAGCTTTTCACAAACAGATTCTGGAAGCTGCCCTTTAGTTTATAAGAAGATAAAAATGAGTCTTTTAAGCTTTATTTTGTTAGATTATGTCTTTTAATGTGTGCTTTTACATTTCAATTTTTTATTTTAAATTATAGATTTTTATCTTACAATTTGCTTTCTACATACAGTTTAAGTTACTTTTATCACTGGGATTCTTCTGGAGAATGATAATTCTTCCACTGAAACGTTTTAGTCAAATGGATCAAAGCAAAGTGACATATTGTATGTTATGTTACTCTTCTGCTCTCATGGCTGCAGACCTGCGTGACTCACCTTTTCATGTTCAGTCAAGAGAAGTAATCAGGCACACAAACATTAATTTCAGAAAATTGAAACCTGTGGTGCTTTATGAAATATAACTGAGTTTTGCATATGAAATTTCACCAAATAATTCATAAATCCGGTGCGCTGTTGGTAACCTTTACAGTTAAACCAGAAACAAAGATCGCTCTCTCTGAAATACTAAATAATAAAAGATTCCATCCCTCATTGTTTATTCCATATTTGGTGCAAATCAGGCTTTTAAATTATTTATTTAAAGGGAATATTTTATATAATTAAACAAAAGAAAAGAAAAAAAATTATAGTATCAATTTTTTGCATTTTGTGTATGTTGTGAATCTTCTTTATATTTTAAAATAATTCTAGAGCATCATCAGCTGACTGGGATTCAGACTGGAAGGTTTGGAAGAGTTTTTATCTTTATTTCTTCCTTTACTCTCCATCTGACCAACCAGCCTGCATTTCCTCTCTGCAGGCTGCAGATTCCTGCACTCTTTACTTCTAGTAATACTGGGAACTATGGTCAGAGGAATCCCTGCTGTAATCCTCCTTCTCAGCTTGTTTTAATGGTCTGTCTCCAGCTTGGCTCAAACATTATGGTTGTGACCAAAAAGCTCCAAAAAGCTGCTGCAGAGAAAATGTCTGACTTATAGAAAAATGATGGAATTAATCACCAATGGGAGGTTGTGAACTCAGAAAGCGAAGTGGGACCTTAAATAAATCAATAAATGTTCTTTACTTTACAAGACAGAGTGTCTCAGGGGTAAATCGATGAATCTTCTCCAGCCATTGTTGGAATGAAGCTTGAGGAATGATGCCCACATTCTCATATATTTCAGACATGAATCAATGACAAGATTTGAACTCTAGGTGACATGGCGGCTCAGCGAAGCTCACAAACTGGATCTAATTACGATCAGAGGAAAGAAACAGTCATGCTTTCACTACGATACATTCAATTCAATTCATTCCTCGTATTAATTCTGTATTTCGCTCAATAATCTTTTTTTCTGAACATTACTTATCAAAATCCATCTGATTCACTTTGAAACATGAAAAACTGCCTTTCTAAACAGAAACTTTGGTCAACTTTGTGACAGTTATGAGTTAATCTTTCCTTTCAGGAGCCACCAGGCCCTCCTCTCCATCGTCCCTCTTTCCTTTTGTTCTTTTCACTGCTGCTAATCAATAGATGTAATCTCACAGACAAATATACCCATGACACGCCTCAAGAAATATTGAATTTATGACTTTTTAATTTAAGCATAGCAACTGACATTATCTGCCATCTTTTATTAAATCTTTAACTTTTTTTTAAAGTTATTAAAGTTTTAGTCAAACTAGAATGACATTTTCTGAAACTCAGATCTGTTATTAAAGTTAAACAATCAGCTTTATGCCACAATTCTCTCTGTTTAATACAATTCAACAACCTTTGCTTAGTAGGTGAAATCATCCACTGTCCTCTGCAGAGTGGAGCTTATCAACATTGTGCCAACAAGAACCTGATGAAATAATTCACCTCCAAATTCCTGCTGTACCCAAACCAGGACAGCAGATATCACTGCAAGTGCAGTTGGAGCTGAGCGGCTGTGAAGTGTCACATCTGCACTAAGTACTGATCTTACATGTACATAGTACATGTTCTATGGCTCAGTATCAGCACGCTGCTGAAGCTCTTCTGTCCTTTAACTAGACCTCAATAACAGCCTTAACAGACAGTCAAGGAGCAAAGCAACACAGGATTCAACATGCAAAAATAAAAATGAAACAATGTCATCAGTCTTCAACTAAATTATTCTCAGTGCAGGGATCTGTTTTTACTTGTTTTAAGACAATATGTTGAGAATTTTAGGTTGTGAAGAATAAAAAGCAAAACTATTTTTAAATGACTAGTTTATTTAATTTTGATCTAAAGCAAAATTAGATCTCAAACTGTAAATTAATTACTGGATCAGGTTACAAAATTTGTCATTATGATTTCTTCAGTATTGTAAAAAGTGAAAATGTGTATCTTGGTGCAATTTTACTGATTATAGAATAGTCTGACAATTATTCTAGAATAATTTAAATATGTTGTATTTTATCCCTTTTACTCTGTCAGCCCTAAATAATCCAGATCAACCAGCTGTAATCAGGAGACATCAATAAATTAGTTCAGATTGATAGAGGGGTGAAAACAAGCTTCTGTAAGTAATTAAAACATTAAATATAAAAATAGGCAACCCAACATTATTTTTGTATACTTAATTTCTCATTGTAATAAATTCTTTGGCGCTATTTCAGTTATTAATTTCGACTCCACATACGACCACTAGGAGGCGCCTGTGGCATTGGTGGCATAGAGAAGGTTAGGAACACAGAAGAAGAATGAAACTTCCTGTTCATTCTTCTTCTGGGGGTTAGGGTCAGGGTAGGGTTAGATTCTGAATGCATATCGTACTTTTTATATTTTTATTTGACAAATATAAGAGCTGGCTCTTGGGCTCTCTGGGGGGGGGAAAGGAGCCGGAGCTGGTGTGTGAGGCTGAGAGGTTCCGATTAGAAACAGTCGGTCTCACCTCGATGCATGGCTCTGGTTCTGGACCCAGACTCCTTGAGGTAGGGGCTGGACATACTTCCACTCTGGAGTTGCCCAAGGTGAGTGGCACCAGGCAGGAGTCGGGATACTTGTTGCCCCCCATCTCGGCGCCTGTACGTTGGGGTTTACCCCGGTGAGCGAGAGGGTAGCCTCCCTCCGCCTACGGGTGGGGGGACGGGTTCTGACTGTTGTTTGTGCTTATGGGCCGAACAGCAGTTCAGATTACCCAGCCTTTTGGAGTCCTTGGAGGGGGTACTGGAGAGTCCCCCTCCTGGCGACTCCCTTGACTTCAACGCTCATGTGGGCAATGACAGCGATGCCGTCCTTTGAGGGGGCCGAGCCTGGGACTCTGGGTCGGCTCCAGTTACAGGGGGGTCGCACTCTAAAGCCTCCCTGGCTTAAGAAGCCACACCTGGTAGAAATACACCAATAAACCTGACAAACATGCAGTCTTGATGATCTTTAAAAGCAAATCATAAATTCTCAAAGAATAAGTGACATATATGAATTATCGTTTGTTCCAGTGAAGCTGTGTGTTGCATTGATTTCGCAACATTAACACGTCTCTGCTTCATGGCCAGATCTCACTCATCCAGATTTCTGGTGTTCAGTGATTAGATTTGTTCAGCAGCATCAATATTTCATCTTCTTTAGTGGATCTGTATGTGAGAATATTGCCTTGGTCCTGAAACATCTTTTTATTAAAACCATGATGTTTTTCTTGCTGAAACTAATCCCACTATAATGATAACCGAACCTTAAAGCTTCTGAAGAGTCGGGACGATTCCTCTGCAGCGCAGTGACTCACTCTGATCAAACTAATACTGTGAACGCCACCAGTGCATGGAGGCGATTAGACAAACTTTGTACATTTGTGATGCTGAAGGGTTTTTTTTTGTCAGAGTGCAGCATATATCTAACCTGGCAGAATAAACAGAACCTCGGGGAATGTGACTCACAATCACTGCTGCAGCAAAGAACAAAGAGAGATATGCCTCTGCTGCGCCGCTCCTGTAATTGTTTCTGCCATCCCGTGCTGATGCTCCGGGGGTCTGACCAGAGTGAATCATCTTATTCGTGACTGATGTGAGGCCTGAAGACGAAGCCGTGTGGATGGCTTGTAATAAACACGCCACAGTCTCTAAAAGACCCAAATTCTGATGGTTGGAGCTCAGCTATGAGCCCATCACCGCTTCACGTCTCCTCTTGTTCTGTTCTGATTAGGAAGCAAAGCAGACTTCAGGCACATTTAACATTTCTCTGCGAGAAACAAAGAAAAAGATCAAAATCTCTTCTGCATGTGTGTTCGTGCATTCATTTTAGTGTTGCTTGTTAGCAAGAAAGCAGAGTTCCCAAACTGTGTCAGTTTTCTGCTTGTCAGGTCTCTGACCCAGAAAGGAGAGAGGGAAGTTTCTGGGTCAAGAGTTTTTCCCACCTCAGCCACAGACACACACACACACACACACACCCCGACAGACGCCTGCATTTGACTGGCAGCTAAAGCGAGAAGGTCAGTTTAAGAGTGGATGAAATATTCATGTGTCTGAGGATCTGGACAGGTTCTGTTGCTGCCTGCGCTCATTCGTCTCAGTCAGTCCAGTCGGACCCTGAGGAACTCCACGCCTCGCCGTGGGCTTCTGGTCATCGTCACCCACTGGGTCGGCACTGCTGAAGATCTCTGCTTCATCTCTGCTTCACTTAGTGTGTTTCATTATTAATAAGGGGATGGATGTTAAGCAGATGTGTCTCTTTAGTGAAGATGAGACCAGGACTAAACCTCAAAGTGCTGCTTGGTTATTCATGTTCCTGTTGTTCAACCTCTCGTTCAAAAATGTTCTATTTTTTAATGATATTAATGATTTATTTGAATGCTTCGTTCCTTATTTCGAAATAATTATACAACATAAATTTGCTGTTAACTTAACTAATGATCATGTTGCTCCATGGCCATTTTTCCTGATGTGAAGACAAACCACCAGGAAGCTCCTGTGATCATCAGGAGTCTTTGTGTTTCAGGTCACTTTCATTTGGTTGCAGGCTGTTTTTCCTTCAGTCTAAAGTGCTGATTAATTTGACTGATTTTAGGGGAAACCAAGCATTCGCTTTAGTAAGAACATTTGGTGTTTTGTTTGTTTCTCTCTTATTTCTCCTCAGTTCACAATTCTGAGTTTTCCTCTTTCAGTTTCCATTTCACTGAGCAGTTTTAAGTTTCATTTCCTTCCTCTTGTACTCTACAGCTTCTGGTTCTGTGAGTTTTGTTTTATTTTTCATATTTGTCTCACTTTTGGATGTTTTCATGCTCATTTAAGACATTTTCTGCTTCAACTCTTATTTGTCTCCCTGCAGAAGTCATGATCTTTTCTGACCACTTTCATCATCAGAAACATTTGAGTTCTCTACAGAGGATTATTTCTTAATACATCTGGATGTTGAAAACAGTTTTGACCTGGTTGGGTTTTCCAGAAGTGTAAAACCTGCCGACATGAAGAAACATGACGGTTAACTAAAAGAGAATATTAGATTTAAAATCTCCCATTGTGTAAAGGAAAATAAATCTAAACAAAAAGTTCCAACTTGTTTCCAAATTTTGTTTTTAAAAATGATTATTGTTTCATTATTCCAGTCATAAGAGACCAAAATCCATCCAACGTTCAGTTCCATAATGATTGAATAGAAATCTCTCAATGGACTCACTGGTGCAGGTGAGTCCTGGAGGGAGAGAGGGAGGAAGAGGAGGACAGAGAAGGAGAGAGCGGAAGAGAGACAGAGGGAGAGAGAGGCGTGACGCTCAGAGTCTCCCGTTACTTTCCTGTCTTCCTTCACTCCCTCTCAGTTTCATCCAACACCTGAATCGTTCCCCACATCCCCTCATCTCTCTCGCTCCCTGTCCAAGGAGCTATTAGCCAGTAACAGAGTCATATTAAAGGAAACCGCAGAGGAGACGGAGGCTGAAGGAAAGGCTGCTGCTTCAGGTGACCGAACGGCATGGAGACGCGCGTTGTGCGTGATTAGGAAGCGTCGCGTCTGGAGTTCTGGTTCCGCGGATTATAAAAGTGAAGAACCCGCAGCGCTGACTGGGACTGCCTTTGTTCGTTTCACTGAACGGATTTCTTTTTGTTCCTCCTCAAAAACCATGAATGTTTCGCCCACAGAGCGGAGGAAAGACATGCGGCAGCTGGCTCTGGAGATTGGGATCCGAGTTCTGCTCTTCGGAGTTTTTGTGTGAGTAAAAATCTCGAGTTTCCTGTTCCCGCAGACGAAACAAACGCATTGTGAGTTTGGACCTGATTAAATAGATGTTCTGCATGATTCAGATCGATCTGAGGGTTTTTGGGTCTTTGTTAACCCGCAGTTCAGCACCATGGCCAGATCCCCGCAGCGCAGCGGCTGGCGGCGCGTTAACAGGTTGCACCAAAGAAAAAAAAAAAAAAAAAGCGCTTCATTCTCTGACATGGACTGATCTGATGGCATTTACTGAAAAAATATTGAATTTAGTAGTTTTTATTTTGTTGCAGCGGTTCATAACTGTTCAACACTTCTCTCAACAAGTACCACCAAGAAAGGCGATGCTCCTATGATGCAGTGAACATAGGAGTCAAGCCAAAGATGTGCAACATTTGAAAATAATAAATTATTACATTTTTATTGCCTGGACGGATCTGGTCCGTTTTATCAGTTTTTTTTTTTTGAATAATTTAATTTTTTTTCAGTTCATTAGCATTGATTTTATTTAAAAATACTAGTTTCACTATAAATGTAGTCTCAAGATTAAATTGAAATCCAGACGTATAAAAGTCTGACAAAATAAATCCAGAGGAATTCATTCATATCAAGAGATTCAATAGCAGACAGAAGGTTTTTCATGCCTTACAAACTGTGGCAGCACACAATATAAAGCATTTAAAATCAATACATTAAAGACTAATAGGAAGCGTATAATTCATAAAGTTTCTGCTTTCATCTGATTGACAATATCAATCAGATATTGATATTGCATTAACCCTAACCCTGTCCTTTGATCAGGATTTAAGACTGATCAAAGGCCAGAAGATTCTTCAAACCTGTGTTTTGTCGTTGAAGCGTCTCTCAGGAGACAAACGTCGATGTTTCCTGATGTTTGGGAAGCTTGGCTGTTTTATTGAAACCAGACTCCACAGACACCAACCTGGAGAAATCGTGTCCTCCTGTGAAGCAGATTGTTTCTAAACCTTTCTAGACTTGGGATGGTCAACCCAATAATCCCAAATGACCTTCGTCTTCTTCACAGATATAACCTTCGTTGATCTTTGGTACAAACAAAAAAAGTCCATAAGCACATGTTAGGATGCTGCCTTGCAGCAAGGAGGTCATGGGTTCCAATCCCAGGGATGTCATCCCTGTGCATGCACTTATTCTCTGTAGGGAATATGTCTTCCTCCCTTGGTTCAGAAACTCACATACTGTCTGCTATGCATTCAACCTTGGAGTGAGTGAGCATTAGCATAGTTACTTTTTTCCTTTCTTCTCCTTCATTGACTTGCAGTTTGTCCACAATGCCTCCCTCCCGTTTATCGATGCCTGGAGAGAGCCAGCAGTCCCTCTACTATGATTAGAGAAAAGGATGTCAGTGGGTGAAAAGTCATTTTTCTAAAGGAACCAATGACTTTACAGCAACCCCACCTCCTCGTTAAGCATGTGGAGACAGTAGAGATAAATCCCTCTCAGGAGACAGATGAGGCAGAAATACTTTTTTTTAATTTCTCAGGAAAAGAAAATGTTGAAAGTTGCAGAATGCAGCTGTTCTGCCTGCATTGCTCTTCTACATGATCATTAATATTCAACATTAGCTAATTGTACTGTCAGTGTTAAGCAGCCCAGATGAGTCTCTGAGTGAGCATCCAGAGTCTGGAACAGAATCGGGTCCAGAAGGAAGCAGTGAAGATTCTGGTTTAGTCTTTTGTTTGCGTCTGAGCACAACGGCGAGATTCACAATTATTGCAGCTTTTCTTTGTTTTATGGATCAGTACTCAGGGTCACATGAAAAGTAATTTTTCACCGGCTCCATCGTAAACAAAGCTGCATCCTGCCACAAAAGCTCCAGACACGACGACCTTGATCAGACTAACCAAGAGATTTTATTCTTTTTCTACAGAGAAAGCAAACGCAGGTTTATCTTTATGAGCATATGAACATGTGACATTTTATGCCACATTAAGGATATCTGGCATGTTTTTCTTTATTTATATTTACTGTTTTTAATTTGCCTTTTGGAGTTTTCTGGCCAGCAGTGAGTGAAGCCGGTTCCTCTCAGATGTGAGGCCGACTCTCTGGATGTGAGAAGTGGCAGACGGCATTCTTGACTCTCGTCAAAAACTGTTGTACATGCAGGATAATTGGAGTCGTTTCCTTCAGAACAGTTCAAAGCTCAGGATTAAAGACCCGCAGCTGCCATGTAGTTCATCGTAGTTTGATGTCAAAGAGAAAAAACTACTGAGAAGCTTCATGGTTTTTTGCTGTGCTTTGAAAAAACCATTAATGGTGTTTGTCCACTTTGATGTGGCCACAGATCCCTAACTGGATTCAACCAAATTATTTCACCTGTGTAGCTCCATTTAGTCCCTTCTTAAAAACTAATTTTTTCAAACTTTACCTCATGCAGCTTTATAATTTAGGTTTTTATTACTTTGTCACATAAACTGAAAAAAATAAAATGAAGTCTCTGGTTGTAAAATGAAAAATGTAAAAGATTCAGAGGTCATGGGAACATTTGTGCGTTCCCATGACCTGTTTGTGAATGAGATCATCCACTCACAAAGGAAGCAGCTTCACTGCTTTCTCTCTGCAATGGGATTTTAATTTCAGTGTGACATATGCGTTTACTTCTCTTACTTATCGCTCCAATGTGTGAACTTTTTACCAAAGCATGCTTGAAATTGAAAATTCTCTTCCAGTTTACAGATCATCTTTTATTCAGAGATAACTCTTGCAAGCTGCTGTAATTTTCTCAGTGCCTGTTTTTGATTAAACAGAGCAGATCTTAACAGATACTTTTCCTGCATGCTTAGTTCTGCTCAGATACAAAAGGCACAGGAAGAACGTCAATGTTTTATTTCCTTTAGCAAGAGTTAAAGAAAAGAGAGCTACTGCTCTTACTTTGAGAAGCAGCTTATGTGTTTTCCTCCAGACAGGATGTGGTGACATTAACTCTGGTGCAGTTTGTGGGATCAGGTTAAGCAGGAACCCATCAGTGCAGCTGGACGTCCCGGATCTAAAGCATTTAAACCAAAAGGTGAAATGTAAATGAAAACAGATCTCTGACATTTAACAATGTCAAAGGCAAAGAAGGAGTGTGAAGGCTGATCCAAGAGAAAACGAAAAAATCTCTTCTCGGCTGGAGATCCTTCTACGTCTGTTCGTGTTTGTGGAAACAAGTCACCTGTTCTGTTTGTCACCATTACATATTCTCACATTTAAGCTAATTTCATATAAAATCACTGACAAATATAGAAGCATGCTGCCTTCAATGGTCATTGGGAAACAATAATCAGCAGGTTGTTTTAGTCTCAGAGGGAATCCAGAGAAAATAGACGGATAATCACTGAGGACTCAGTGGTTCTAAAAGCTTCTTGATTGACTGACTGGCTGGAAGAAACAAACTCTTCCACGACGCAACATACAAAGCAAAACAGAATTCATGTTGTGCCAACAGAAAAGCTTTGATCGATTATTTTATTTCAAAAAATGACAGTGGTAAACAAAAGAATGTGTTGCTGGCATGTACAGCATGTGAAATGTGACCAGATCATGTTGTCATGACAGTGGTGATTACCTCTGTGCAGATTAAGGTTATTAGCAGGTAAAATGGGATTCTTGATGTTTATTTCTGTGCATATGAAGCTGTGATGATCGTTAGCCTCTATCGTACAGCAGCAGCTCTCGGACACGGTCCAATGCGATGGCAAACCTTTGTTCAGATGTCTGAGTGTCTTTGGACTGAGAGCACTGTTGGTTTAAATAAAGGGGAGGCTGAGATTTGGATTAGTGGAGGTGCAGCAGTGTCATCAGAGCGTCTCCTTCATAAAACTAAAGAAAACGGCTAATAAGGGAGGATGTTACATCATCAGCGCTCCATGATAAATCAGATTTTTGGGGAGTACTGGCTCTCTGAAAGAGTCTGGTCATCCATCCTAGAGATGGGATTTCTGGCTCTTTGAGTGAGTCAGATGCTATAGATCTGTTTATTCCACACGCACTAACTCACTTTTATGTTTATTTCTGTATTTATAGGAAATCAGCCAGTGTGACTCATTTAATCAGGAGAATAATTAGTGGGAGGAATAATAGGGTAATACTCAGGTTAGAATCATTCAAACATAAATTTGCAGAGTTTGAATTAATCTAGAATATCGATCATGATTTAAATTAATATGTGTGGACGACTGTCTACGGTCTGCATTCATGCAGCAATCACTAGCTGCACTTTAATTGATCATAAAACTCTGTAAATTAACAAAAAAATTATTTGCTTAATGGAAACACATTCATTTTAAAAGCTCATATTTTTTGCTGATATTTTCTGAGCTGGGATGAGGTGATTTTTCACCTGTAAGGTGAATGGAAACAGCTTCTGTCAGCAGAAAGTGCATCCAGATTCCACTTGATTTCCTCTGGTTCAGTGGAGTCATTTTGTGTTTAACCCACCAGAGACTCACCTGGCATGCAGTGTGTCCAGCTGTCTGCCTCAGGCCTCGGTGCCGCTGCTCATGTGACGGCAGCATGGGCCGCTCAGATAAACTGCTGATATTTGCATATCAAGGAAGCACAGCATGAAAACTCTGCTGGCCTCCAGCGAAGCAGAGGACGAGTTTCTGCTTGCATCTCTCCGAATCAAACTCACCTCTCTGATCCGTCAGTTATGTGCAGAAATACTTCAGCAGCATGGATTCAGACTCACGTATTCACACAAAGTAGTAAGGAAAGAAGTAAAAAGTCCCACTCTAATAAACAACTTCAGCTTCATTAATGTATAAATGGATTCAGTTCTTTAAATCTTTCCTTTTACCCACAAAGTTTTTCAAGAAATGTCATTTCAGTTGATGCCAACTAAATAAATCAGTGTTTTTCTGACACGTGGTATTTAAAAATAATCCCAGCATTACATAATGCACCATATGCCAGTCTAATAAACTATGCCAATCTAAGAAAAATATTGCTTCCACTTGTAAAAATAAGATCAGTTTTGATTAGATCATAGTAAAAACTGAAAAACTTGAGCTTTAAGTTTCCCACACAAGTTCAACATCACAGTGCCACAAATCTGCAGTCATTATTATTCCAGCAAACATCTCATCTGCAGCCAGATTAAAATCAATAAACCTCACATTGCTTTATTTGCTCTTTTTTACATTGCAGAAGTAACTGTGATTAGAAGTGAATTTGCTATACATGCACAAGCAGCTATGTGCTACATATTTGCTCTCCCTGCAGTCTCCCATTACAGCCTGTGTTATACAGCTTCATAATTAAACCCCACTCTTTGCTTTGCCAGGGGAATCCTAATGCCAAGTAAAGAATCTTTGCTCGGTAAGCAGCAGCATCTCATACAGCTGGAACGAACCATAAAACACAAAGAAACAGACGGAAACAGGCAGGCAGTGGGACAGCCTTCCAGAGGCGTCCAAAATTCATTTCCATAAAATAAAAACTCAATTCAGGACGGTAGAAAAGCTGCTTTTCAGAGAGTGATGAAGTGATTGTTCAGGGAACGGAGGCTGATGGATGAATCGTTCCCACAGGTTTCAGGCCCAGAATGCTAGAAAAGTTTCACCTCAACTGACTTTCACTCATGTCCCTTCAGTCTGAAGATGATCACTGTTGTTTTTATCGTTAGTGTTTTTCTAAATCATCAGTCCAGCTGGAATCCAATCAAACCAAGCAAGAAAAAAATACTTCCAGACGAGCGTTTATAACAGAAAATCATGTCAAATATGAGACATTTACTGAAGAAAATACACTTCTGTCAGCGGTTTATATTAAAGTCCATCCTTGGCAGTGATGTTCTATTTATTTGGGGCTTTGAATGAGGAACCTGAGCAAAATTTATAACTTTGCTCCACAGCCAGTTTGACGCCATCACCACAGTTCTTCAGTTACTGAATAACCGAACTGTTCAAAAACATTTGAATTTCTTTCTGGATCTGATCTTTCTGGGTCCTCCAGAACAATGACAGGATGTATGACAGATGTGTGGAAAGCAGGAGCATCAGATGATGATGGTGCCTGTGGAGAAAAGATTAGCAAAAGAAACAAGCAGAGTTTCTTGTGGCAGGAGGAACCAGAGTCTGAAAGCACTGAGAGGCGACTGGAGCACCAGGAGCAGGGATTCCCCACAGATCAGCCTGTCGCCGCTCTGATGCTGCGGCGTTTCAATCCTCGCTATCGTCTGATCGGCTCATTACGGCTTCCTGTCCTTGCAGTCATTTATCTAATCTCATCCTCTCTTTATTGCTCCATATGCATTACATTACACAGCCGCTCTCTAAAGAAACCAGCTGTCATCCTAATGCATACATTTATAATGTAATAAAACCGAATGCCTTCAGTGCCATTGCATGTTGTTCTACACAAAAAGGAGGCAGCATGCTTTTATACCTCCAGTATGTAGAGTTAGAGACGAAGAGATCAAATCTGAAAATGCTTGAGATTCTCTTTAAAAGCGCTTATTAGTTTCTATTTTAATAATTCAAACACAAATGTATTTTAAAATGAACCACAGTGGAAACAGTTGGCAATGCCATAGAAGTATTTCTAATTCTTGAAGAAACATATTCTTCAAATTCATGATGCATGTATTTAATTGATAGATGTGGATATGTCATGTTCACAAATAACAGTTTGTAAGAAAACAATGAAGTGCATCTCTCTCTCACACACACACATATATATATATATATAAACAGCCATTGAAGGGCTCAGAAGCTCAGCAGTAAAAGGAAAGAGAAAAAGACTAAGGGACTAAATATATGAAACAGGAATTAAAGAAAACAATCTGTCCAGGATCAGAGGACGCTGTCAGCATGTTCTCACAAAGACGCCATTCAGCCAACGCTGCTTTGAATTGGGAACAAACATACAAAGAAAGAAAAATGTGATTTTACTTTAATACAGAAAATAATGCAATGCTGTTCTAAAGATCAAACTGTCAGATAGTAACATGGTCCCTCCAGCAGCTGAACATGGAAATAAAATTTAGAGGCAGAAAATGCCCCCCCATCCCCCCCACACGCAGCCATGCCTCTGATAATTAACCTGTATTGGTTATTGGTCTCAGCCTCAGGTATTTCCTGAGATTTATTCCGTTTCTGCCATTTGGAGCTTCCCACACAAAGACTGATGAGGGGTTGAGGAAATGAATGAGACTCTGCTGAACACACACACACACACACACACACACCCCCAGCACGTTTTCAACCTGCTCTGAATATAAAGCTAGCAGGTCCTTGTCCCAGAGGAAAAGCCGTCCTCTCCCTGCCTGAGTCCCTCGGGGTTCTGCTCGGTCCGCTGCGTGGCGGTTTCTCTGAAGGCGGTGTACCACAGGGCGAGCGCTCACCGCCTGACACAACAAGGTGAACTCAGCAAATATTATGGCTGAAGGTAGAGGGGTTTTATAGCACGCTGCTCAGGTAGGCTGTTTCCTGCGCCGTGTCCTGGACGACCTTTTCCCGTTTTAATGGAAGTGATTTGTAGAGCTTGACCTCCGACACTGCGCTCTTTCAATCTGCAAACGCTTGAAAGCGTAGATGTGTGTTTTCCCTAACACTAATTACAGAACTGTGATTACAGCTCATCTTGCAGACGCAGTGAGGGATTGCTTGATTGAATTGTCCTTGACTGCAGCATGTAAGAGCAGCTCAGTGACCTCACCGCTTCCGCTGCTCTGATTGGCTGAACGCAGGCAGCGCTCCACTTTCCACGAGCTGATTAGAGACTCAACAAGTCGAACACGTTGGACACGATGAAGAACTTTTTCTTCACCTTTGTCATTTTGACTTTTCACAGCAGGAAACTCACCAATCAGCCTGATGATGGATCTGCTGATTTTTACACACAAAGACAATCAGCATCAGATGCTAATCAGAACAGACACTTTGTTAAAAATCCGTCCATTAAATAGCAATTTAAAATAGAACAGAGGTGCAGTTCATCAGTTGATCAGAGTGAAAGAGATTCAGTTTCGCCTGCCAGTTGAGATGTTTCAGGCTTTTAATCAGGAAATGTTTCTTTTTTCTATGAGCTGGTGGACAAGAGACGTCGCACGCTAACGTCTCTTAGCTAACGTCGCACGCTAACGTGTATATTAAAAACAATGTTAGGAAAGTCAGTGTTTAACTTCAGAGGCTTAAGTAGCTCTTCAGAGAAAATCTGTGAGAAGATTCATTTAAACATTGATGTAATTTCTACTTTGGATCAGAAGTTTGGTCAGAAGAGTCTCAGTCGCTGCAGAGAGCTTCAGATGTGGGCAGCTTACTGGATCAAGTTGATTCTTATATTTGAATATTTGAACACTTAATGTGTTGGAGTCGTTTTGCAAAGCAATTACTGCAACTGATGTGAAAGATACATGTGTTTTCTGGGTGACCAAGTCCTAATCAGGGGTCAGATCCTCCTCTTCCTCTGCTAGTCGTGCTGTATAGACCGTGGATTCATGGCCAACAGCTAAGATGTAAAATGACTAGAGTCCCTTCCTATTAAACTGCTAACAGCTGTCTACTTCAACAGTTCAAACACCAGAAATACCTGAACAAGGATTAATACACAGAAACTAACATCCACCATCTTTCTTGTCTGCCAATCAGCAGCAGGGACGTTGAATAGCCCTCCTGGATTGTACTTCATCTTCCCAGCATCATTTACTGTTGAATATTTTTGATCTGCTCCACAAAGAAAATGAGTGAATAAGTGAATCCACTGTTGGCTGCAACCTCCAGCAGCTGATCAGACAAGGCATGAACGGAAACATAATGATTGTGAGTCCTATTGCAAAGAAAACACAATGCCTCAATAGCAGGTAACACAAATGATGAATGCAACCCTTCTCATTTGAATATCTTGTATTACTTTCCTTTATTAGTGAATAGATGTCCAATTATCCCTGTAATTAAGTAACCTGCAGATAATTAACCCCAGAGTCAGACTGAGGAATCAGAGAAACTATCAGAGGCTTTTAGACCAGCCTTTACAAAACTCTCCAGAGCTCATTAATCAGGGGAAGGACATTGAATTAAGTTGATTTATTGTAATTGTTAGAGACCAAACAGAAAGTTGAGGTGAGAACCAGATCAGAAAGGATCAGATTTATTGTCTCTGTTG
This sequence comes from Phalloptychus januarius, assembly GCA_902982915.1. Lineage (NCBI taxonomy): Eukaryota > Metazoa > Chordata > Actinopteri > Cyprinodontiformes > Poeciliidae > Phalloptychus > Phalloptychus januarius. The sequence continues at coordinate 1,378,266 of CADWAE010000242.1, read as the reverse complement.
TGTAAAACATCGTCTTCATTCACAGCAAACAGACAAGAAAACAGGATCTTCCCCCAATTCCTGCATGAACTCAGCATGTATCGTTCAGTCATGTGAGCAGATGTTGAAATCAAAAGGAGAGAAGATCATTTTATTTCCTTTTGCATGTGACAGCAGGCTTTGAATGTACAAACCTTGAGACAATTGAAACAATTGATTGATTTTTTCAGTGGTGGAGAAAAAGTTTGAATGATGATAAAACTCTGCAGGCAGGCAGGAAACAAAACGAAACCCAGGAGGGAAAATACAATGAATTCAAGCCTGAGGCAGGAAGAGGGAGAGTTACTGTGAGAAAGCTTTGAGCAGAACATCAACAGCTGTGTGTGAAGTGATTACAGATCCGTACAAGTCCAGATTTGTTGTTCTTAAATGCAAATGTACAGAGGGAAAGCTTGGCTGCTTGTGCTGTAAACTTCAAGTTGTGATGCTGCGTTGAAGCAGCTTTAACGCTCGGCGGATGTTCTGGGGGATCTGTGTCACTTTGAATCAGGACTGAAATCTGTCTCTGTTTGCTGTCAGCTTTGACGTCTGCCAGGAGGAACAGTGAGAGCGAGAGCAGTGATAACAGTCAGCCTCCAGTCGCAGCCGGGGCCCAGTCTGTGGCAGCCAATAACATTCTTTAATTCTTTCAGTCTTTGTTTCCTCCTTTCTCTGAGCATTGATTTTTCTGCTACGCTTGACTTTTAGTTCTCATGTCGGCCCATGGAACATAATGAGGAAAAACCCAATTTATTAGCCAAGTTTATTATTATAAACACCTTTTAATCTGGTTTTGTGAAGAGGAATAGTCAAAGAAAAGTCCAACCTTGTGAAATGTTTCTGGTGCAGACTGAGTGATGCATCTTGGCAAAACTGAGTTTTCACCAAGTATTAACAGCAAGAGTACCACTTAATTGTCTTAAAACAAATTATTATTGATATACTTTCTTCCATACTTAATGATCTCAGTCAGGAAACATTTTAAATACTGAGATTAATGTCTGAATCTAAAATCTTTACCGGTTCTGCCAATAAATGCAGCAGGTTTCATGCCGATATTGTTCTCTGTCTAAACTGAGCACATATTTCTTAACCTCACTGCGACTTCAGATGCCAGTGAATTAATTATCTCATATGCCGGAGATTGTTTATGAGTTTCTATAAACAGCAGCCTTAAAGTAATGTTCTTAATTAAAACTCCTTAGCTTTAATTAAGTTTAACCAAGGTTTTATGACACGGAGTAGAAACAATCCTCTTATGTTCAATGAGAACAAAACAAAGCAGATTGTAGGTTTTAATAGACACTAAAGTAATGGAGGCAGTGGAGAAACAGCCCAGAGGACGGAGGAGACTTTGCTTTAGTGTTTGCAGCAAGATGCTGCAGATCTTCTATAAATCTGAAGAGTTGTGAGAATCAATGGGGGAAGCAGCTTAAAAACTCAAGAAACAGTTTGCTTCTGTTCTGGCTCTGGAGATTATTATCCAAAGAAAGAATTATGCATCAAATAAAGACTAATGTAAACAATGAGTTTCTTCTTCATGAGACTTTTATACAACAACACAGTGTCTTCAGACAGAGTCTTCAGAGCTGCTGTAACACAGACTGCTACAGGAGATGCTTCCTACCCATCAACATCTAAAACACTCTTTGAAGAAACGTTGATAATAAATTACATTTAGTCTCCCCTTGGGACTAAAAGTATTTTTGAGTTGGGTTTAAATTACTGCTTAGTCATGCATTGGTATGGCCTAGTCAAAGTTCAGTGCTAAATCACTATAAGGGTCTGAGGTGAAAGTTGAAAATCAATGTCTGCAGATGCTCTTCATCCAATCTGATTGAGCTTTGACTATACCGAATATAAAATTGGGCAGAAACTTCCCTCTCAGTGTCACATTATGTATTATTAACATTTCAACTTTTATCTTTACTGAACTTTCAGGAATGACTTTCACTGCAGCCTAATTCTCTGAAAAAAGGATTTGGACATTTCTGAACCAGATGGACTTAATTTATGAATAAATGAAGCATTAATTTGTTTACAGAGCATTATGCTAAAAGCTAATTAAAGGTGTTGGTATGGAGGTTACGTCTCATTTTCCTTCCTCCAGGAAGGTAAAAAATATGGTTTAAAAGTTTTAAGAGTTTTCCAAAGAAATATTGAAGCAGCAAGTTTTTTCCCCCCTAAAAAACAGGTAATCTGTACCTTGAAACAATCATCTGTTTCTGAGCGTGTTTTTCTCTTGTATTATGAGAAACATTGTAGAAAAATCTGAATTCATCAGGAAACCCTGTTTCTGTTCTCCGGCATGTGACTGGCGGAAAACAAGGTTAGTAATCGTCATTAGGAAACTGAGGAAGCTCAACAAATCTAATGAGCTGAAACAATTGGACCTTTTAAAGTCTATGCAGCTTCCCAGCATGGGCATGAATATCAGCTCTGGACCTGCAGAGACCGAACATCTGCCTCCAGGAAAAACATCTGGCTGCTTCTCTTCCTGCTGCGGTTTCTCTCCCAGCATGCTCTCTTCTGAAAGCCATCTCGCCCCGTCTGCTTCAGACTGCTGCCTTCTTTGACATCTGTCTCATGAAGAGACCTTTGACCTTTCCAATACGCTAACGTCTCTGGAGCAATCTTCCTGATAAAAAGCCGTATCTCTGTCCCTGTGGAGTCTCATTATGCTGCTGGTTTTTATTGAGCTCTCTCTGTCATTCAGGTAGTTATCATAGAGAAAGATTCTGTATTTCCAATTTATCCCCAACTGGGTTTTGTGTGACCAGTGAAGCAACGTTTCGTCTTCCCCTCCTTTCCCTGCTAACCGTGTTGAGAAGGGAAACCGCCAGGGAGCTGGCTGAGTGTCACTCAGCATCGATGCCGGTTCCCTCCTCTGACAGGACCGGCGCTCTGCATGCCCGACACGTCCAGCCGATAGCCTGACTGCAGCGCCGACACAAACACAGACACAGAATATGGCTTTTACTGTTCACCAAAACAATGAGAAGCCTCCCGGCTGGGAATTACGTTTCTATCTGTTTTTATTCCCTGTGATTAATGCAGGGATGCGTTTGTCTCAAAGTCTGGGAAGACAGCAGTGAGGCTATTAGCAATACAACATGCTAACAATGTGCTCTGAAAAAGCAGCCATATTGAATCTGCGCTCATGTTTGGTTGGATGAGCCCTAAAGAAGTTCTGATGGATTTTACCAACTTGGAATTGAGAAATTGTAATAATAATAAAAAGTTATCCGAGTTCAGAAAAGAGTTTCTGGTTCCAGACATCCAGTCTACAAACCAAACTGTAACCCACCTAACCTGAAATATTAACTAAATTCACAAACCCAAATCTGCAGCGTAAACTTTTCAGTTTAGAGTCAACTTGTTTTTTTCTTTTTCACATCAGCAATTCCCAGGAAACACAGCAGAGACCAATATCAGAAATGCTGCTGAGCTTCAGAGGAGATTTAAGAGTTCAATATTTTTAACAGAGGCTCCTGAAAAGATTTCTGCTGCTTTTCCAGATGTCCAGTCATTAGAAACCAGCTGCTCACATCTTCTGCTCCTAACCAGGCTGACTGTAATCAGCTCCGACGCTCCGCTAGTGTTGCTCATGACTTTTTCATGAACTCTGTGTTGCTGCCCGTCTTGGTCAGGACAAGTTACCAAAGAGACTGAATTTCAATAGAATACAGATGAAATAAGATCAATATGAATAGTGTAAGAAAAATACATTATGATGCTGAAGTCTGATTTGAAATGTTGGGTTATTCTGGATTTAAGGAGATTTTAAGGAATGTAACTTCATCTGATCATCTCTAGTTCATAACTGTTCAGAGCTCCACTGGACTATTTATCGTTTAATCTTTCATTAAAAACAAAGAAACTTTATTTTCAACATTTTCTCAGCATTACAGCCACAGATAAGCAGAAATGTGAGAATCACAACAAATCTACTGGTTCGTCTTGGAGAAGATTCAATTGAAAAACAAAAAATAGATTTTGAGTTTTATTCATTCACATTGACCTGCTGCCAGTAACCACAGCCTGATGTTTGTTTTAGTTCCTAATAATTGTAACAGGTTGAAGCCAAACTGTGCAGTTGAGTGTGTGTGTTTAGTGTGGTGTGGCAGACAGAGCGGCTCATTCAAAGCTCCATTCCCACAGTCACTGAACTTTAAACACGCTGGATAAAATCTCCTTCATGCTCTGCAGCCTGCTTCCTCTGGTTTGCCAGCTGTCTGCTCTTTTGTCTGCACAAAAGTAAAGCAGCTATAAATGTAATTGCGTTAGTTTCCTTTAACCCAATAGGAAGCTCTTTGGTGTATTGCTTGGTGATTGAAACTTCTGATCTTAAAAAGTGCAATTATCCCCTGGCTCCCGTTAAATCAGCAGCACATATTGGCCGGCGTTAGTCTTCCAGACAGCAGCGCTGAGCTCAGGTCCACTAATGGTGACATAAAGAAGCATAATTAAATCTCCAACATGTCCTTGCTTTGTCAGTCAGATCCGCTCTCTCTTCACTGTGACCCGCCTCCCTCCTCAGTAATCCGTCTGCATGGTGTTTTATTAAACCATCCACAGCCAGAAGTCTTCATTCTAATCCAGCCAGGCCCGAGGAGCTCATATCTGATTCTGCTGGAAAAGCAGACAGAGGATTGAATTTCTGCTTGTGGAGCGAGAGATACTGAAACTGAAGCCAGATCTGAGCTGCTGTGGAGAGTTGAGTGTTAATTTGTGGGAGTTTAACAAACGGTGGCATGTCTGATGCAACTATTATCAAAAACATTTGAGTATCAGTTTCAGCTGGAGGGTTTTTCCTTGCAGATGATAAAAATCCAAAATTATTTTACATCTTTTACAGGAATGCCAGCATACTGAAATATATGTACTGTTAAATATATGCAGTCAATTCTTTGTCATGGCAACTGCAACAGTTCACCCTGGAGACAATCATCCTGTGTTCAGGTGTTAAAGGAATCCAGGTATTGTTGGCTGTTCCGTCTCTGAATGTCCACAGAACCTTAGAAAGAACTTTGCTTCACAATCTTCTCAAAATTGAGATAATTCCTCTTGGTTGTGCAGCTTTTGGTGCTGCAGTTTTTCCTTCCACTCAACTTTCCATTAGCTTGCTGCCTCCATCAGCAATGCCGCTTAGACTGGACTGTTAAAAGATGATCATGACTGTCCAGCCATGGTACAGTTGTCCACAGTTGTCTAATTGATAACTGTTACTGCAATGTAACATTATAATTCTCGTGGTATTTCTGGTTTCATCAGATTTAAGCCATAATTATTTGAATTGATTAAATTCTTTAAATTTGTCACTCTCCATGTAATGAATGGACCTCAGCCTATTTGTGTTCAGTATTCATGGATTGTTCTGTGGAGAAAATCTAAAATATTTCAAAGCTAATGAAGCTGAACTGAAGTGTGATGCCACTTGATGCTCTATTGGCTGGAGCTTGTAAAGTAGCCAATCCAGGAACGCCGTTCATTTTCCTGATTGGCTCTGATTGGTTGAGCAAAGAAAGGAAGACTGTAGATTTTAACTTCTGCTGTGGAACTACAACAGTTTCTATTGTGAGAATTAATGCATAGTGATGTCTGAATTATTAAAAGTGTTTTCAGGAGAGTCTCAACTTTGACCTCCAGGAATACCAAGGGTACAAGTGGGAAAAGGTCTTTTTTGGATAAGATTCTAATGTAGTGAGGAAAACCTGCATATCTGACAAAACAATCAGTCCAGCCACATTTTAGGACAAGAATGGGAGGATTGATAATTCAGAGCAGAAACCATTTGTATTTTCACAGATCTGTAAAATGCACAAACTATGGAATGATTAGGAAAATGAATAAACCCGACGACTCAGAGCAGCTCTGGAGTATTCATCCTTCACAGCTTTAAATTAGTAGCAGAAATGATTTGGAACATGGCTGAAAACTGCTGACCAAATGAACTTCAGAACACCCCAAACTCGGTGTATTCTGAGGAATGACATGAATTTGGTCTAATTTCCTGAGGTTCCCTACATGTTGATGTTGCTTTTCCTCTTTTAGTTGATGCTCAGCTTTTAAATCAGAGCATGAAAGCTGTGGCTCTCCACAGGATAATCCCCTGTGATGTTTATCATTAATTACTCAAAACCACAGAGGAAGAAGTGGAAAAGAGCATTTTTAAAACATATTCTAAAAATATCAATATTTTTCAGAGTCACTCCCACAATCTGTGCAATCCTCCATTTGATATTTCCAAGAGCTCAGCACAGACAACTCGAGCTGCGTTCCAGCAGCGTTACTCATTTGGCAGCTCCAGACCAGCCGGTCTGGGCCCCATCCAACCCTGAGGATCGACTTGGCCAGAAATGGGAAAGCCATGTAAGCATCTTCTGCTCTGGCCCCTCACAGTATTCTTCATGTTTCCTAGAAACTCCCTTTATTCTCAACAACAGCCACCAACCCTGGAGTTGCTTTAAACAGGGTAATCCTCTAGCTTCAGTTGATAGCTTATGAGGGCAGAGAGGGGTTTTACCATTGCTAAATTACCCAGAAGACTCACAACAGTAAAATGATGAGCTCACAACCTCTGCTCCTAATAGCTTCTAAATCTCGATCGCTTCCTGCTGGATGATTAAATACCTGCAGTAATAGGCTGACATGCGGCTCTCATCAGACAGAGGAAGGCAGTAATAATCGCTTTGCTCTGGCCAGGAAAGTCGTTTTGAGTTTTGTCCCAGATCTGGCAGATGGTCAGACCGCCGTTATGGTCTCTTCCCCCCTGACACGCTGCCAAATCCACATATTCCATCTACTTTGACTGGACCAAATTCCCTGAATATGAAGGTAGATGGTGATGTAAATGCCCTGAAGAAGGGGAGGGTTTTAATAAAGGAGCCGGACACGGTGCTTCTGCTCCAGCCTATATTATTAACTCAGTCAGCTTACAAACATACACGATGATATGAACGCTAGCATGTTAGCAACGGCGCTAACAATGGAGCTAACAACAGAACCAGTCACGGATTTAACATTCGGTGCGTCAAAACAAAACTCACAAGCTCTCTGAAAGTTTATAAACTAGTTTACAATCTATAGGTGTGTTAATGTAAACTCTTACCTGAAGAAGGGGAGTGTTTTAATAAAAGATCCGGACACGGTGCTTCTGCTCCAGCCTATATTAACGAAGGAGGAAGTTCCGGTGCTCTTCACTACAACCTAGCGCAAGGGCTAGACTCCCCCTGCTGGTTGCAGCTGACCATTACATCAGCGAGGCAGAAATATCCAAACTTCAAACCATCACAGTGACATCACACAACTACAGAGCGATATCTACTGGAGCAAAGACAGCAATTCAACATTTCCCATTTGCAACACTGCAGAATACAAAAATCTGAACAAGTATTTTTGGTCTAGTTTCTAGTGCAAATATCTTAGTACATTTAAAATGAGAGAAAACTTGCTGACTCGGAACCTTTAAGCAAGTAAGTCATTTCTTAATATTGATGAAAATGTAATAGCTCTTCTAACAGATTATTCCATCTAACAATATGTTTTTCCTTTGTTATCCATGAAGTAATCTAATGAGAAGTAGTACTTTATTCTATCGATATTAAGGAATTATTGACTTAAAGCAAACTGTTTCAGCATCATCATCAATAAGCTATTGCACAGGCATTCAAGCTCCTGATGTTGCAGAAGCGTCTTTGCAGGTGGGAGGGAGGTAAACAGTTTGTGACAGTGGTGGTTTCGGTTCTCTGTGATGCTGGTGGCTTCATGGATGCAGAGGGATGTGTAAACGTCCTGCAGGCTTGGCAGAGAGCAGCAGAGGATCCACTCAGCAGACCGCACAATCCTCTGGAAGTGTCTGTGGTCAGAGGCGTGACAGTTTCTATATCAGACTGTAACACAGCTGGTCAGGATGCTCTGAATGCCGCCAGCTTGTTCAAGATGTTTCTGTGGTCCTGATCTAAACTGAGCTCCAGATTTATTAACATTTTTTAGAATAAGTTGTTATAGGCTGTCAGAAGTTGGACGTTTTGCAGAAGCATTGTGATGTTAGATTGAGCTGGAATAGTCTTTGCAGTCTGCAGATAATCATTTTTCAAATACAAAGTTTATGAACATGAAATTATGCCAATACCAATTTGTTTCTTTAAATGCTTTATTCTCTGACTGCCTTCATAATGTCTGCATGTCGGTTGACCTTTAGCTGCACTGCCTCCAGTCAGCGGTTTTTCTTACCCTTTGTTCTGGATCAGCCTCCTATTCTAGAGCTTAAATCCTAAATTTAGCAAAAAATATAGAAGGGCTTATTTTTCTCAGTAGCTATCAAACGCAACATGGCACATTTCCTTAATTCCTCAACACAGAAAAATTGTGTTATTTTCTTTGGTTCCTGAGTAACTTACAGATCATTTTCAGTGTTTTATCCATCACAACATTTTCCCCACACAAGTTCCATAAATAAAGATAAATTCAGGTTGTCTATCATTTTAATCATAAATGAGTTAATCCACTAATATTGAAAAGCAGCTGTTCAAATTTCCCACCAACTCATCAAATCTCACTGACTGCACCATAAATACGAACAATGCATTAAGGCTCTGCACTCAGATGTCAAGATTTTGCTGATTCAGAGGACATTATATTTCTGTATTATGAAAAAAAGTCACATTCAATGATACAAACAGTTTTGGGTTTAGTAAAATGTAAATATATTGGAATCCAGTTGTGAACATTACAGTTTTTGTGCAGCTTTTTTCTCATCCTTTGCATCGTCTGCAAACACCTGGTAGCTTGATTAGCAACATTCTGCTGACTCACTAATAAATGAGCTAAACAGCAACCGTCCCAACACCAACCCCTGCAGGCTGGTGTTGGGACCACACCAGGTCCCAACACCAGGTCCCAACCAGGTCCCAACACCAGAGTTTGGTGTTGGTCCCAACACCAACCCCTGCAGGCTGGTGTTGGGACTGTTGCATTAAACCCAGGTAAGGGGGTGTTGGGTGTCAGGACCATGGTAAACCACAGCTGCTGACAATCTGCATGTTCTGTAACATAACACACTGCATCTTTCATGAAATATGCGACTTAATCCATATCCCCAGATTCATTTCCCTTAAAAAAGTAAAAATGAAAGCATTTTGTTTGTAGTATGGAACAGCTGATTATGTTGGAACTTTTCCAGGCAGCACCACATGTCTCCTATGAAAAGCACATCTCTGTTTCACATGGAATCAACATGAGCTTCCAGCAGGCGATGCGGTGAACTCAACGCAGCTCATTAGTCTGCCTTTGAGCCAAAGCCTTTCCTGCTCTCCCTCTGATGGATTTTCACACTGCAGTAGCTTTTATCTCGGCTCTGTTGTGTTTAGTTGTGCTCCCCTCTGGGTTTACAGCTTAAGGTAACACTGGCTTCCACAGCTTTCTGTTTACACAACGTAGAGGGACAAATTTAATAACAAATATATCATAAACAAAAGCCATAAAGCCCCTGGCGAGGATCCCTTCCATCTGTAAACTTTACATATTGTTGTTGCTCTGAATGGGTAAATCGCAGCCGGCTCCTCCCTCCGTCTCTTTTTTAGGATGATTACAATTATTTCCCAGCAGGAAAAATTGACACACATGCTGTGTAACTTATTATCTCTCCAGACTCTACTAATGGAACTGCAATCAACATTTTTCCATTTTAATTATGCAAACAAAATAAATCTTGTGTTATCCGACTGATGCATTACTGTCTGCCTTTCAGCCTCGTTTCAGTAAAAACCCAGGAATTAAGAAACATTTTTAACTTTGACATCTTAAAGATGCTTTGGATTCATTTAAGGAACAGAACTTGGACCTGGAGCCTGAAATGTTCCTCAGCCAAACTGAAAATCATCATTTCTGCAAAGGTTATGACTGGGATAGAAAGACAAGGCTTTTAACAGCAACTTTGACACTGATGTGACACATAATTCATAATATTGAAAGACTTTTAGGAAAAAAAATATTTTCCTTTTGATTTTATTAGAGTGATTTTGTAAGAATTAAAAAAACAAAGATTGAGTTCTGTCTGTTGCTGTTTTATTTCTTTATGGATAAAACATATGTATTTATTGTGCTTAATCACATTTGATATTTTACATGTTAAAATCAAATGAGGCATCCATTGAAATCTCAGAAAATGTGCTTCTGGAACATTTCTATGCTATAAGTTGTGAAACCTGAACATTTCAGTTGTGATGCTCGTGTTGAAGTCATACATAATGCATTGGGCTGAACTTAATTAGTGCTTCTCTACTCAGCGCTTTAACAATCAGAGTCTCATTCTTATTCACCCAGTAAATTGTCTCAAATGTATTCATGATGACGTTGAACTTGCAGCAGGCTAATTACCAGAAAACTCCTCCCTCTGAGCTCAGCTTCATAACACTGACATTAACCTCCACATCAGTGAACATCACTATATTGTTAGGAATATATATGTATAGGTCATGTGCCAAGTATATAGCATATAAACATGTTTTCACAGGTGGCAATTAGTAATAATGGGGAAAAATGTGGAAACATTCGACATGTAAAGTGTTTTTCTAAGTAGGACATAGAAATGACATTGTGAAGTGAACACAGGTTTTACATGTGGAAATAATTTTGGGTCATTTTTTTATGGTTTAATAAAAGAGACACATTGAAAATATTCCACATGTAAAAATTATAGCGTAATAACTTGATAATATCTCCTACATGTCAAATAATTCCTCACATTTCACATTTGAAAAGTTTTATCAGGCAACTATGGGAAACAAAACAATATTTCGACATGTGGAATTAACTTCAAATGTGGAAACTGTCACATGTGAAACGTGATAATGTGCAACAATATGCAACACATGGAAAAACCTTCTACATGTGAAATGTTTTCCTGCATGTTTTGCACTTTCAATACGTCCACTTGGGTAAAATGCAATTTTTGGATGACTTTGCTCCGTTTCTGCCAGTCCAATCATAACACATAATGGCACCAATATAAATAAACTCATACAACCCCTGCAGTCCAACAGCACCCATGTAAAAAATGATCTGCCAGCAGCTGATACCTTGGGGGCGTGCGCGTCTCAAACTAATTAGGATGAGGGCTGGATGGGAGATAAGCCTTCCAGGTTGACAGGTGGATCATTGCTGCATGTAATGACCTAAAAGTTGAGGTTGGGGTCTGAGCTGACTTTATCTGTCTGCGCTCCGTTTCCCTGCATTAGTCCCCAGGGACCAAAATAACTCTTTCAACCACTGATGCCTGAACATGACAGTGATGACAGAAAAAAGTTGGATTATGTCATGGAGCATGCGGCGCGTCGTTAGCAGGGCAGGATTTAATGCATGGCCCTTACAGAGAATGCAACGTAGCTGGACTGAATCAGAAACATCAGGCGTTTTCTCTGTAGAGACATCTTGACATGTAGCCATCAGCAGACCAACCAATAGCTTTTTCACAGCCCCTGGCTGATGTGCAGGACTATTCATATTTTCTCATGTCAAGTCGACTTCTCACAGCGAGAGCGGCTCTGCATTTGGGTGAAAAACACTAAAAGGAAAAACAATAAACAGAAAAGAAAAGAACAATAATTTTGTTGAGGTTTTGGACAGTTGGACTTGATTCCTTCTTCCTGCTGAACCTAAACACTTTCTCCTGCACAGCCAATCCTAAAGTTTTAGGCTGGAGTGTTGCATGTTTTTTTATTTTTATTTACATAGTTATTTATAAAATTGCAGCTTCTAGAATTTAACTTACCATTTAGCTTATTAGGTGAAGATTTATTTTAACCAGTTTTTGGTTTGGAAAACCACATCTGAAGATTTGTCTTTTGAAGTCAATCCATTTTACATGTATTCTTCTTTTGTACATAAATTATTGATGTTGAAAGTTATGATTCAATTTTAAACATCAAAAGGTTGTGCTTTCAATTATTTACCCTGTGTGGCTTTGTTTATAGATTGTGAATTTATGAAGTTGTTAATTCCTGTCTCTCCTTGCTGAATATCACATTTAGTATCAATGAAGTTATTGAAAAGGAAAAAGTTACAGCTGCCTCCACTTCTCTGAAATGTGCTCTTTGTGATGAAATATTGAAAGACATTTACTAAATTTTTGCTTTCAGCTTTAAGGTCCATATCAGAGATCCAGAAATATTGTAGAACGTATAAGAAACAGAGGAGAATGAAGCCACAAAGTTCCTGCAAAGTGATTCATTTTATCTGCATATCATTCAACAAAGCAATTCGCAGAGCTTTACATGATTAGGAAATGAAACAATCTACTTGAGGAATAGAACAAAAGTGGTCTATGATGGTGGAGTTTATATGTTTATTATGTGTGAAAAGTCAAAGTTGACCATCTCCTTGTCAAACTGTCAGTGGTCCACTGAGAAACAGCTTGATGCTGATGGAACCAGGTAGTTCAACACAACCATCGAATCTCCCCAAAGTTCAAGATCACACAGCAAGAGTAATGTGTCACAATTTCAGTTCATTTTAATCCATGTGATTCAAAGGAAAGGAGGCCAGGCGCTGCAGTCAAAAGCTAGATTCTTAAAACATACCGTCAATAATTTCCCGTTATTCATAAATGTTTGAACATTTTCTGACTTTTAGACTAGCTAAGAAACTACAAAGGAAAACAATTCACACATTCATCAACATGCCCTCTGATGTTTGCATTATTGAGGAAGAAAACTCATTAAATCACCATATTCAGCACATTCAAAGCCTTTTGTTTTTAAAGCCCTTGGAGTTATCTTGGAGCTCCTTTCAATGGAGAGGAGGCACTGAACTGTTTTAGACTATGGTGACAAAAGACCTTGTTAAAATGACAAAGAACAAGGTTGTGTCGGACAGACCACCACCGAGTGGCCACGGAGAGCAGCAGAATACTAATTTGTTCTTTCACTCAGTGTGGGAGAAAGCAGCAGGGGATGTCAGGTAAAGTCCTGAGCTTTTCCTTAGATAGCACAAAATTAAATAAAATAAGACCCTTTCTGTTGGTACTGAACCCAACCAGAGCACAGACCGTATCTGAAGTGTCTTTTGTTGTTTTAGCAGCTAAAAACCAAACCGTGTAACATGTAACCATGTAACCATGTAACAACTAAACTCTGCTGCGTTCCTCTTTGCAGGTTTACAGAGTTCTTGGAGCCCTTTGAGAGAGTTATCCAACCGGAGGAGCTGTGGCTCTACAGGAATCCTCTGGTGGAGTCGGACCACATTCCTAAAAGGGTTATGTTTGTAAGTACATTACACATCTCAAAAGAAACAGTAGTCTCTCTGAATTTTTAGATATAACCCTTTAATTGTTTTAATGATTGGATATTAAAACAGTTAAGTTAGTCTTCAAGTTCTCTGCCAAACATCGTGGCAGTGAATGAAATGTTTAGTTTTAGTCAGCATTTTCCCCAGTGAAGTGAATTTGTAACAGCTGGAAAAAAATGCCTACAGGCAACAAGACGTGTGTTTTTAGTTTTGTGGAGTCTCAACAGTTTTCTTCATCTATTCAAGTCAGAATGTCTATTTAAATGTGATGTTTGGTGTTTCTGACAGCTCCTGTAAGGGACTGGATTTTAGCTGATATTGTGCTAAAATAAAGCGAGAGTAATTTAAAACAACCATCTGTAGCATCAGCAGCGTCTGCTACTCAAATGTTAAAATATTACAACCAACAGCGCCGCCTGGGATCCTGGCCCCAGGATTATTCAGCTTCTAATATCTACAAAAGGCTTCGCCAGGTCAGGACAACACAGAGAGGTGATTATAATGTTTGAAAAATTAATCATTTATTTTCTCCAAGATTTAAAACAGACCGACAACAATAGAATATATGCATAAAAAACAGCTTCAAACTTCACAAAATGCACAATGTTGCACATCAGTTGAACAGTGAGTTCTGTTTTCAAACCCAATAAACAAAAAATAAATACGAATAAAAAAAACTGCAAACCAAACAAAAGAAAACATGCAGAGCAAACCAACAGCAAAATAAAACAAATCATGCAACCAACTGACAAATTAAACCTACATGCAAACGAAAAACTACAAACTGCACATAAACCTGCTGGAAAATGATAAGGACTCACCATAAAAGGTTGAACCCTGACCTTAATAAAAATAAATGAATTGGGTAAATGACACCCAGCATAAAACAAAACCAGGACAAAACAACGGCGGTGACGTGGCTGCACTTCCCGAACATCCAGGTTCGGTGCAGCAGGAAGCAGCAGGTGGAGGGAGGAGGAGGAGGGAGGTGGACAGAGGAGGAGGGGAGGAGGAGAAAAAGGAGGGAGGAGAAGGAGGGAGGAGGAGGGAGGAAGGGAGGAGGACAGATGAGGAGGGAGGAGGAGGAGGGAGGGGGGCTCTCAATCCACTGCCAAAACCCCAACAACTCAGGATCTAAAAATAAAATTGAAGGTGAGTTTTAGCAGAACCCAAAGTGAGCTGACAATGAACCACCTGCCCTGGTTAAGGACCCCACGCCCACGACGCGTTGGTGACCCAGAGAGCAGAACCAGACCACCAACCCAACGGCCATCCTGAACCCAGAGGAGCACAATCACTACCAACTCATCCACAGTCCAAGCAGAAGGAAAATCACTAAACTAGCCTGATAATCACTGGACGCTTGAGGACCAGCAGGAGTGTAGAAGAAACACCGACAAACACCAACAGACCACACATCCTGTTTGAATTTGAGGGACTGGCTCTTCGATCCACCCTGAACTCCTCACATGTCACTCAGATGACGTGTTTAAACTGCTGAAGAGCCAAGCAGACATATGACAGCTTAGTATATAAAGTACGTCCTACAATAAAACAGGATACTTAGCAGTTAGAATCCAGCATTTGCAGGTTTTTACCATGTTTGGAAGCGTTTCTGCAGACCAACCAGTGTCCCGTGAGGCAAGAGGTCAAAACATAATTACAATCTGTTTGGTGGAGCTCAAAGTGACTAATTACCAGAAAGACCTGATGGGTAATTTTGTAAGCATTTCAAAGTGCATTAGTCATTTATATCTCTGACAGCCAGTCAAGAAACATGGATGCCAAATTCTGCAAGCTGACAATGGATGTGCAGAGCTCAGTGGGCCTCAACGCAAACTGTTTAGCTCTGCTCGATTATTCTGTTTCCTTTGAGCCTTAGAGAAATATTGACAGTTTTTATTAGCTGGGGTATCCATAAATCTTTGGGAAAGACATTTCTATCAATCAGGCATTGAAAGAAAGTCCCTTTTCCCCGGCTCCGTGTCTTCTGGGAAAATCATCTGTCCTGTCAGACATTTTCTAGTACTTCCTCTCTGACAGCAGCCCTGAAGGTCTGGAGAAGTTATCTAGTTATTACTATGAGTGCATGAATAAGATTTACATGATGCTACAGTTCGGCTCACTGTGACCTTTATTAGAATGAATGTTGCAGGAGCCGGAGGGCAGCGCCAACTGTCACTCCTGCATATTCCAACTGTGAGACGTTTAACCCTGTAAGTCTGGAATGCATGCAACACTGCAGGAATAGTTTAGCCAATATGTTGATTTTAAACATTGTAAACAATTTGTGAATATAGAAATCCTAATGTTCCTGCTGAACACATACTGATCACTACCACTGGAAACCTCAGCATCACTAATGAGATTCCACAAACAACCAGATAATTGCTGGTTATCTGGCTGCTGCTTCACTAACGGATTTAATAAACTTATGTTTGGCTTTAAGGTCACATGCTTTCAAATAAACACTGACTGTATTTTACAAGTTTCAAGTAAAGATTTACTGTGATGTTTTTTTAGGATTCATATGCTCTAAAGGTCGAATCAAACCAATTAAACAGAGGGTATAAAGTAATAACATATTTGCCTGCATATGTCAGGGCAGCTTTTCTCCACAAAAGATTCCTTCACCCCCTCCTGATATTACTAATAATACTACAATATTACAATATTACAACAGCATATTTCATCTGACATCAATGTGGACAAGCCTTACTGATGGATTAGGAATTAATGTTCTTTCAACCATTTGGATTATTTGTGTGTATGTGTGTGTACACACATATATATACATATATTTATATATATATGAGGAAAATATGTAAACTTTGCCGTTCATCGTAGTTACTGCACTTGCTTGTAATTTGAGCCACTCACTGCTGTGTCCGTGTTAAAGCCACGAAGATTTGGAGAATCCTGTCTCTAAATCAGTTGTTGTTTAAGGCAGAAATATAAAACAATTTCATCCTGGACTTAATTAATACATTCTGTGACAACAGTTATTACCTCTGAGCAGAAGGAGCTCAAATCTCCAATCAAATTAGACAGAAACTCTCTGAGTGCTGGTTGGAAGTGAGCAATAAAATAAGCTGTTGGGTTTTTCAGTTTGACAGGTTCAGGTCACAAGTTAATGCAGGAGTTTCACAGATCCCCTGGAACTCACTGTAATCTTTACCATTTTGTTGTGTCTGCTTCCTGACAGGCGATTTCCTTCCTCACTCCGCTGGCAGTGATATTCGTGGTGAAGATAATTCAGAGGACGGACAAGACAGAGATCAAGGAGGCCTGTTTAGGTGCCTGAAAATCTTTTTTCTCATAATTAAAGTGCTGAAAATGTTTTTCTTTTTTGACAATTGCATGACAACAAAATGTTTTTCCTAAATGCATTTCCTGCTAAATTTACATGAAATTTAAAAGCCTTGGAATGTGAATGATTTGTAACAGCAACAGCATATTTATTATACAAAAGTTTCTGCCCACACTTTATTCATTTTTTTATGCTTCAGCAATGAACAGATTTTGTTAGAATTTCTTTCAGCTCAATATCTTTTTCCTTCCTCTGCCTGAGGCGATCGAGCCAAATGTAAGGAGTTCATTAGGCTTAACGGTGCTGATCTTTAAACTCTGTGGCCTGTTGTGTCTCAGTGTGTCACCATGAATATTGTTCTTAAGTATTTACTTATTATCAATTTAAAGCAACTTCCTTCATTCTCTATCTGTGGTTTCACACACTGTTTCCTGTTTTCCCTTGAGGTCAAGTGCCAGAAAAAGGCATCGGCGCTGCAAGGCATTAAGAAAGTTTAACACAAATCCAATTAAAGAGACACACAGTGATGAATCAGGTGGAAAGCGTGTGGCTCAGTGCAGCAGAGATTACATTGCAGTGGAGAATTTAACGAGCCCCTCACCGCCTGCAGAGAAGGACTTCAACAAACCAGCTTAGAAAACTGTGCAACTCAGGAGAACAAAGAATGAAAGGAAGGAAAACTATTCTGCATTTTATCTGAGATGTCAGACAGATCTGAGTCTGAGGATGGCATTAAGAAAATATCTCGATAATGAGACAGAGAAATATTAAATGAATTGTTCAGATTGGTGTAAAGTTGTTTATTTTTAAAACACTGACAGACATTAATTGTTCATGTCAGAAGCTTCACATTGCAGTTCCGTCTGCATCGCTTTGGAAAGTTTCCCCTGAGGCTCTTCAGAAACACAAATAAGATTACAGGACATAATTAGGTTTAAATAGATTATGCTTGGTAAGTTTATGCTCTTTACGTTTGCGGATATATGAGCTTATCTTGTGGGTACGTTGCTTTCTGCCACGCTCCGTACTCTACTTCGGGGTAGAAAGGAAAACGTTTTGAAAAGTCATCTAATAATCTTTTATCATTCCAGAAGTCACGCTGCTTAATTACGTGATTATCTCTGAGTCAGGATATAATGAAGCCATCTGAGGGTCATATTTCCCTCCAGACTACTGACTGAGAATGAGTCAAAGATGATTCTGGAGAGCTGGCTTTAATCGTGATTATGAAGTTAAAACGCTGTTTTTCATCCTCGTAATGTGATATCACAGATCATGCAGCGGCATCACTGTTTAGATATTTTTCTCTCCATAGTGAGAGGCTTTAATAGTACACTGGTCATGCATAACATCATGACCACTGACTTCTGAAGTGGTCTCTTCGTTATAGTTCCTGTTATTGGGCAATCTGAGGCATTTTCCCTCATTGTTTTGGATAGATAAGGACAAATGGAGCAGTGTAAGGATTTCAGAAGTTTTCCAGGTTTTAAATTGTGACGGCTGGATGACTGGAGCAGAACATTTCCACAATGCAACTCTTGTGGGATGTAGGAGGTCTTCAGAGGTCAAAGTTTACCAGAAGTGGTTCCTGAAGGGAACAGCAGTGACACGAGTAGCCAAGGGTTACTGACGCTGCTGCGTTTGGTCTGATTCAACAGATGAACCACTGGAGCTAAAACTGTAAGGAAAGTTCATGTCACTTCTGATCTGAAGATGTCAAAATGGACATCAGACCTTTTGTTGTGTAGCTATGGGGTTGCATAGCAACAGATCAATCAGGTTGGACCTGTTGATCACTTTCCATTGCTAAAAAGCAGCAATGGAAACATGAAAACAAGAACTGGAGCACAGCCAATGGATGACAGCGGCTGGTCTGATGAATTATGTTTCCATCATGAACAATGGAAACAATTCAGCCAATTCAGGGTGATGCTTTGGGAAATGTTCTGCTGGAAAAGCGTGTGTCCAGCCATGCATGAGGCTCATTTGACATGTACCACCTACTTAATCCTTAGAGACAATGTCCATCTTTAAACTGAGCATTTCTTGATCCCTGTTGCCTTTTCTTTGTATTAAAACAAACAGAGCAAAATGGTTTGAGAGTTCCTACAGGGGCAAACAAATGAACTTGAACTGAACTGGCCTTGAAATTCCCCAAATCTCAGTCCAGCTGACCAGCTGAGGGACACATTGAACCAAAATGTCCAAACAACAGAAAACTCTCCTCAAAACCTGCAGACTTTAAACAATCAGCTGCAGAAACCTTTATGCCAGACACCATTGTGCAACTTCATGGGGAACCACTCAGTATTAAGAAAATGTCCCAGTCTGTCCTGGAAGCACTGATGGACCAGATGGAAGGGAGGACATATGCAATAGTCCCCAACAATATTCCCACTGTGTGTTTTTAAAACATAATGCCTCCACCCTGAGGCATCCTGGTCAGACGCCTGGAACAGATTATCTGACTCCTACATGCAGAAGCTCTTCATTGAGCTCAGCACAGATGAGATGAACGGAGTCAAAGTCACAGGAGTGAGAAACCTGGCGAGATTCAACCGCTGCTAATGTTGGAGAAAAGCCAAGAGAATCCTGATGCTGAGAACAGCAAACCTTCATCATCTTCACCTGCAGACTGACTGAAAATGTTTGCACTGTTAATTAGCTGCTTCAGGCAAACTGTAAATGCTACTATGATTGCAAAGACAATGACAAAATATGAAAAGTAAAAAATAGCCTGCCACGGAGTAATGATGAAAATATGGCAGAATTGCTGACAGAATATTTATTTTTTCATTAAAACAAAGCATGGATGGATGGACCGACTCAGTGGACTCAAGGGCAACTGAACACAATCTGAATGTGACACAGGTCATTTTCTCAAACAGATTAATGTCGTTTGCATACATTGAGAAGATGAATGCAGCAGATGTTCGGATGTCTGGCTTCATGAATGGGCCAATTACTCCAGCTTTCCTCAGCTCTGTTATTTGCAGACACTTATAAAAAGTTTGGAGCCATGAGGCAATTTAGGAGGATTCACTTTTAGTTTAAAACCAATCAACTGCTGCACGGTTTTCAAAACACCAGGATAAAACCAGGTAGTTTGAGGGAGGCACACATGACCAGCATGGCAATGGACAGTTCCAGTCACATCCACAGCACCAAAAGAAACTGGTTTGCCAGGTTAATTATTATAACTGCTATTGGTTTTGTTCAGCAAAAGTCCCCGATGCATCGTTGTCCAATAGGAAGGAACAGAAGGCTGGATATTTGTAAAGTCTCTTAAAAAGAGAGAGAAAATCAGTCGAACTCACTTACAATAAATATCAATTGACTCTTGGATTTCCTCAGAGACGTCTGAGCAGGATGAACTGAGTCCCACTGAAGTCCACTGGGAGCAACGTGCAGGGGCAGGTACTCCCCTCTAATTATGAGACCCACTGGTCTCCTTTATAGATAATTAAGTGAACATTCAGTTTCAGTGCAACTTTGACCTATTGACCAACACTACATTTCCTCTCCCATCACAATGAGATGGGATTTATTTCTTTCACAGTCAGATTTTGCCTGCAGCAATCCACTTCTTCAGGGAAATCCCCTCCATGTTTTCTCTCTTCTAAACTGCATGGATTGTAATATTAGCAAGAACATAAAGAAGGAGTTTAATGCTTCACTTGCCAAAGTCTTTAACTGGCCTTAAAATCCATGTTTAAAATGACAAAACAATGATTTGTTTAAAATACGACACTCTTGCAACAAAAAGTAAAATTTCAAAGTGCATCTGATTCAACCTGCTACTTCATAGTAACTTTAAATCAAAGATCGTTAGCATTTGGACTCCTACTTTGCCGTTCACTAAATGTCTGAGCTACAATAAGAGTTTAACTTTTCAGATGTCCCATCTGAAAAGTTGGAACATCTTTTCAGATGGAAAACATGTTCCAACTGAACATATTTATATTAATGTAGACATTAATATACTGCAAATATTAATATTTGCATTAATATTGTAATGCAAATATTAACAGAATAATAAAGAATAAAAGCTTAAGAAGCAAAGATAGCATGAATTCAGTCACATCTCCATAAAGCAGTGGAAAAGGCAGTTTATGTAACTCCTCCTCTTCTCCATGTCAAACATTATTAACTGAAAACAAAGTATCTTCCTCGACCTACTTTTATGGAAAAGGTCACATTGCTGTTGCTAAATGTAATCATTTTACAAACACTGAGTGTACATAATTCATCTCACTGCTTTTAATTGTGACATTATGTTTGTTTAATGCGTACGCCGCGGTGTGGTTTCTTCTGAACGCGATCTGAGGCATTAGCTAACTTTACTTCCAGTTGGAGTGACAAGATTCAGGGTCGTCTTCCTCCGATGTGGATCTGCAGGGACAGAAATACTTTGAACATCAAGATGATAAAAAACCTGGACAAGAAAACAAAGAGTGTTTTGAAATAACAGATTTCATGATCTGATGAGAACTGGGCAGAAACCTACGTTAGATTTGATGCAGTGGCCTAAAAACGTTGCTGCAAACAGGTGAGAAAGTTTGTGTAAAGCTCCATGGGGTGAAGATCACACACATCACACCCAGACTGATAAACCAATGGAGGGAATCTGACACCAACAAAGCTGCTTTTCTTGTGATAATGAGTCGATGCGTCTCCTTTTCACAAGGTATCGACTTTCTGTTTCCTTTAAACAAGATGAATGAATTTGTTATCACTTTGTTTCTTCAACAATATCAGACAGTTTTGGAGAACAGATGGGTGTTTGGTTAATTAGATTTCAGCTGACAATATCTGTGGGAATGTAGGTGAGATTCATAACTGAGCATGGAAACAAGGCATAAATGTGATGCTTTTACTGAAGCAGGTGGATTATTAGTGCTGGCTATAACCGTTAAGAGGAAACAATTTTGCTTACTCATTAAATTTCCCTCAGTTATTAGCAGTGAAGCAGCCATTTATACCAAGATAAAAAAAAAACAAAAACTAAATAACCTGTTGTCATGACAAAGGTTTATTTTCTTCAGGAAAAAAAAACAAAAAACAGCCATACAAATAATAAAACCCACCATTTCCAGTTCGTCTAAATGCATTATGTTGATTTTTGTGGCTCTTTGTTCTCTCTTGTTAACTTCCTCAGATGTATTCAGTGTTTTCAGTGAACATGTAGCCTGGTAAAAACCTGCTTCTATACTTTGCTTCACACAGAAGGTCTGGTAATTGAGAAGCGATTAATTTCTGGAGGTTTGGACTCCAAAACGACTGGATACGATTTGACCTAAACGCTGACATTTGGCCATCATGTTTGTACAAAGTGTGCAAAATTGACCAGAACTTGTATAAAACTATGACTGAGGTTTATATTGCAGAAAAACTGCAGTAATGACTTGTTAGTAAAGTTAGTAATGTCTCATTACTAACTTTCAGTAATGAGACAACGTGAGATGTTTTAATATCTGTCTCTTTCCTCAGCCGTGTCCCTGGCACTCGCATTAAATGGAGTCTTCACAAATACCATCAAGCTGATTGTTGGCAGGTATGCTGAACAAGTCACTTCACGGCGCTTTTCCATCCACAATATAGTTGTGCAATTTGACATTTTGAAAATACATTTGCAGAAGAGAAACATAAATTTAATGTTAGAATTTTTTTTGGCCGAATTAATTTTGGTTTATTTAGGAAAACTAAAAGTTTGATTAACAGCCGGATGTTTCCACTGCCACAAACCACAAAGAATAAGACAGGAAGTAGTTGGAGAATGATGGCTGACATGTTTTATTGACTTACTACAATAAAAAATCAACATGATTTTGATTGTGAAATTGTGTTTTTCACATTAGCAGAATATTCCCAAAGTTTTGGGCACATTTGTAATGGAAACACAGCTAATGATGCTGAGGCTCTAGTTGTAGACGTAAAGTAGTAGCTGCTCTCTTAATTCATCGTAATCACATGAAAACTGTCATTTTTCAGACCGAGGCCAGATTACTTCCAGCGCTGTTTCCCAGATGGTCAGATGAACGTGAAGATGCTGTGCACCGGCGAGCCGGAGATGGTGTCTGAAGGACGTAAAAGCTTCCCCAGCAGCCATTCCTCCTGTGAGTAAAGAAATCACCGCTGGCAACTGCAGAACAATATGCAACAGATCTCGCACCACCTTATTAAAACTGTGAGCAGTAGCGTTTCAGTTTGAGCTAATAAGAAATGCCACCGCACTGACAGATTGTGCTCAAGATATTTTTTATTGTTGCCAAGGATGTAATATGCAGACCTGAGGAAGCTTGTCATGAATGAGTCCAGCATATTTCACTTCTGACATATGTGGCAGATGATAACACGCTCAGTGCTTCACCTTCATCTGACTTCCTGCTGTGCTCAGCTGCACGAAGCAGAAGGGATTGCTGGCCATTTGGGCCAAACAGCGTAGCAAGCTGTTCCACCTCAGCACTGTGCTCAATAATTCACGTTTCTTCTGGCGTAAAGGAGTCGACTGGAGAAAGGTTCAGTTGGACTGTTTGCTGCGGTTCATGCAGATGATGCACAGTGCAGTGGACACCATGTACCACTGTGTTACAGCGTTAGTTTGGGTCCATTAAAATTTACATAAATAACTTCAAATATCTGACAATGTCAACATTTTAATTCAACACATTGAAATATTTCTGAAATATTTAGTGTTTAGTTTGGTGCTGCATAATGTGAACAAACCTTGTCAGCATATTTTTCCTTGTCTAGTTGCATTTAAACTTAAAACATGATATTCAGAAGGATTCCTTTGTTGCTCCTTTTTTTACTTTGTCGACTGTAGAGCTGCTTTACTTAAGCTGAACAACAAACTGTTGGAAAGGCAGAGGGGGGGACTTCAAAAAATAACCTTTGCTTTAAAAAAGTTTCTGCCATCATGGCAGTTTGGAAAGAAAAAATATTAATAAAATTGTCTGAAAAAAAACATAAACCAACAAAATGTCTTGTCAAAAATATTATTTAGGAAGCGTTTTTACAGAGATTGGTCGTTGGGTATAAAATAGCAGAGTTACTTTGTGTGAGACGTGTAACAACAAACAGCTTAACTAATACTAACGTTACCATTTTCAGTTTAATGCAGAATAAATTTAAAGTATTCCATTCAAATCAAAAGGTTTGTTTTTTTTTTATCCCAAAAGGAATTTAAATAACTGACATAATCCAAACATCTTGGGAGGGCAGGCAGGACTTCGAGGAATATGGCAGATGCAGGACTTCCCTCGGCCTATGACCTGTTGCCTAGCAACGGTGATGGTGCTAAACGCAAACTGGTAAAAGTGGAGCTCAAGATCTTACTTTTTTAAATTTCTTGAGACGACAGTTTCATTGTCGTCTCCACCTGAGAGATAAATAAAATAACTTTATTTAATCTACAAGCTTTTCAAAAATATCAAGAATTGCTGGATCAGAATATTTCATTTTCTACCTCATTAGCAGCTGAACCTTTTTGTAGCTGTTTAAACTCCCCTCAAACATGAACAGATTGATTTTTATTTTTACTTTGAAGCCTTTTCCATCAATATTACATGCATGCAGAGTCCTGTCTCTGTTCTACCTATTTTGAACAATGAAAATAAATCGTTAGAGAAAGAAATCTCCCGTCTTCACTGTGACAGATTGATTTTTAACTGGAATAGTTTGTTTTGTCCACAGATAACAGAACAATGAGGCAGAACATGCAGGTAGACAGAAGTTGCCTGTTGCTGCATGGTTTGTGATTCGCTAGCATCACGGTTTAGCGTGACGGCCTTAAACCTCTTTGCAGCAGCGCCGGACCAAACGTGCTGCGACTGTGGAACAACAACACACCCAGACATCAGATGCCTTTCCCATTTAGAGTTTTGATTGAGTTTTAAAGCACTTCCAGTCGGATTTCAGATTACAGTTTAACGCTCCTCAACACACCTTCTATAAGCATGCAAGGCGTCGAGGCTCTCGCCTTGCAGGGACGGCGCTCTGCAGATCTGTCAAAGGATTGTCAAAGCAACAAGTTGAAAAGCTGCAACAAAATCACAGCAATCACATCTACAGAACAAAAGTAATCAAATTTATTTCCCATAAAGATTTGAAAAGGACAAAGAGCTCGTAAAAAACTAAATGTAGTTTGAACATTTGTAGCTCAGCATTAAAATTCAAGGATGTTTTTATTGTTACCACTTTTTCTTGTTTGTGGTATAAAATTCGGACTCTAGATGTGAAGCCTGAGATGTGGCTCATAAACATCCATCTGTTTTCTATCCCTGCTCGCCACACAGAGCCTTTGTTGATTTAACAGGTTTTAATTTTATGGCCTTATAGCTAAAAATGTTGTCTTTGCTACATCATAGAGAACGAAAATATTTAATTCAGGATTATGTTTCTTATTAAACCCTGAGCTAAGCCACTTAGTTTTATACCATGAACTTTTCAGTTTAAGAACTTTTTTCTTACCTCTTATTTAATACTCAAAACATTTTGTTTTTAAAAGGGACTGATAGTTTAATGTAAAAAAATAGCATCTATCTTCTGCTTTTTTGATTTGATTTTTGCACCTGTGATTTTATCAGTTAGTAGACAGTTTGAACATTTTCTAAAGTTATCAGTAATAGATACAGAACCTCTAGATGTCTGTGCGAAGCTGGTGTCCTGATAGCTTTAAACGCCCGAGTCGTTTCCATTCCATCTGATCGTCTTGAAGGCTTCTCCCTTATCCTTGATTAGATTCCCCACCAGTCTGAAGCAAGCTAAATAACAGAAATTCATTGTGGCATTCTCCTAAAAGAGAAAACAAAGCAATAAATAGCAGTTCACTAAACCCACTGCACCCTGCAAACAGGTCCTGAAGCACGCCTCACATCCCATTCATATTCATTTCACCATTTCCCTCTGTGCATAAAACCCAACTGATGTTACTGATGGATGTACTCTACTAAAAGATGCCATCTTTAGCATTAGCATCTCTTTAATGCGTCAGTTAATCCTTTGATTAGATTATTTTTTCTGAATCCGCCTCCTTCACTATTGCATCACTATTTATATGTAATTAGCTGAAGATTACAACATTTATCATCATATTAGTTCAGTACCAAGAGAGAATTCATTCTCCTCTTTTTGTTTCTGACAGTCCAGGCGCAGAACAAAGATGTTTTAATCTAATGCTAATACACATTTTCTGTTGACTCTTTATGTGCTAACAGGAGGATCAGCATCAGGCACTAAGTGGCCGTTTAATATGCAGCTTTTCTGGTGGGAGTTAGCAAAGATATCCCACAGGTCATGATAGAGGTCGAAGGTCAAGGGAGAGGATGGTGGAGACCTAGCGATGGAGAGCATAATAATGCACTTTGTTTAGTTTCTCAGTCTTTAAAGTGTGGCATTAAACTGACAGCTTTGTCGCAAAGTAACACATTAGAAACTCATATTAATTAATCTCAGTCTTTTCAGCTGCATCAAGATTTGTGAATTTCACTAAAGTGATTCACTTTTTATGCATCATGGTAGTTTGGTTCTCATTATGGAGATGCAGAGTTTAGGTGACAGGAAGGTTTTCATCTTTACCTTCACTTGAAATCTCAAAACAAATATTTTATTTGTAAAAAAAAAAAAGGTGCAATGTGAATCACCTCTGATTTTTCTGCTTTTCTGTATTTGTTCTTTGTCTCTCAGGGAGTTTGTTCAAGATGCATGCAGCTGATTCATTATCAAGATGTTTTTATGTTGTTTCTCCTCTCTGGCCCCTCGGGGAACTCCTGCTGCCTCTGGAGGATCCTCCTGTAGTCGTTCGTAGATACGCCTCTTTGCGTTTCCCATTCACTTAGTTAATTTCACAGGTAAAAGCTTGTTTATGAGTTTCTTTATGCAAAGTGAGAGCAGGATGGATACTTGATGTCCCACTCCAGCATAATGCCTCCCAAGTGTTGGGCTAATCCTCCGGATTACTTCCAGTTCCACTGATTGTTCTGGTAAACATACGGGCTCCGGATGGTTCTGGAATGAAAGGAAAGAATTTAACAATGAGCTCGCCTGTTTCTCACTGTTGTCACGTTACATTTTTGTTCCCATTCTTCCATCCATCCTTGATTATTTAGGGACGCAGGGATCTGCTGCCGACTCCACACTTAAAACTGCTTTCAATAAACTTTATTTCTCTTAGTCAACACCTCATTTGGTAAGATAAACTTGTTCATGTTTTGTTTTTTAACTGAAACTTATTGCTTGTTAATCAAAGCAGCACAGAAAGTATGATGCAATAGTATGCTGGCATCTGTAGCTGTAATATATGTTCATGTTTTATTCCAGTTTTGTAAGAGAATCTGCAAATAATTTTCCAGTGAAGTTCTGAAAACACAGTATTATGTAAAACAGAATTATGTTTTGAGCTCAAAACAGCTCAAAGTCACTTATCAAAAAGTACCTGGTTGTTTTCATTCTTCTGGGTCTGTTTCAGAAATACTCGAGTCTCCATGGCAACCATTCAGCTGTGCAAAACACACAGTTCATAGTGGACATGGCACAGCTCCGTCCCTGCGACTTCCCCACGCAGCTCCTTCAGACTAGCCAGCCACAATTAGCAACCAGCTGGCGGAACATTTAATCAGTTGAGCTCGTTATAGGAGCTACTTGTGAAACTTCCTGAAGGCGGAGTTTCAGAAAGAGCAGGAGTTTTTAAAGAAACAGTCACGATACGAAGGTGTTAAATTACCTTGGAATTGGGTAATTTAACACCTAGACTTCAAAGATGACCATTGTTAAGTCATATCAGGTCTATATAGCTGAGTTACTTTATTCTGGGACTATGTACCTGAAAAACACATAACACTGCAGCTTTGAAGGATTTTTGGAAATGTTTACATTTAAATTGAAGTTCTTGATGGAAGTTAAAGTGTTCAGTGGGACTGAGGAAGTTTCCAGGATAATGCAACTCTGTCCTCCCAAAGGACAAATTAAATTGCCTGAGCTTTGTTTAGAGTCAAAAAGACAAATAGTGTGGGCGCTGTGAGGCTTGGGATGTGAAGAGTCACCTGAAAGTGAGATGGATGCTCAGACCGAGGAACTTTAAAGTAAAGGTTAGTCTCTAGAAAACATCAGTTAATCTGTGGGTGGTGTGCAGCTCTCTCCAAACTGAAAAGTGTTAATTAACTTTATCTGCAGCAGGATTTCCATCTTCTCTCCACTCATAAATTATTAGTTCTGTTATTCCAGCTCTTGAGGAATTCAGTCACATAAACTCCCATTTGGTTGCAGGCTGCAGGAAGACATTACCATTTTTAACTGTGAAGTTTAATAAAAAAATGAACTAGTTCCACTTCATGCTGAAATGTCCTTGGGCAAGACACAGATTCCCATGTTGCCCCTGGCAATGAGCTGGTGAGAAGTGGATGGATGGAGGAGTGGAAGTGCTACTGAAACTAGTAAAGTGATTCATAAATCCTTTATTTTCCTGGAAGAGCAAGATCTGACGATGATGATTAACCAGCCATTTGCTTTAGCATAATGCTAGGGAGAAATTCTCAAAATGAGAAATAGACACATTCAGGTAGACTTCAGATGATCTTTTTATAATTTAGGTTTTTAGAAACTTACAGTTCCAGCAATAAAATCTAGAGTTTTTGTGGTCATAAGACTTAATTTGAAAATGAAGGCACCCTTAAAGGTTACATTTCACTCTTATTAACTACATCACAAATACTAAATGTACTTTTATTCTGAATGGATGAAAATGGTTTGCTTTCAAAAACATGAACTAGTTCACACAGTTACATCCAAACTGATTTAATTCAGAATCTTTGGGAGTTCAGTCTGAACAACAGGCTGTGTGACTTCATTTGATAAATAAATGCAAAGTGGTGCATGTGATGCTAAAAGGTTTAATTTTGGTCTTAAACCATCAAACATCTCCTCAGTCTCATGTTTGGCCTCTTGGCTCGTGAAAAATTCAACAAATTTGCATATAAATAATTTTCATGCCATTTAAGGTTTTCATTTGAAAGCCTAAACTGTTTTCAGGAAATGTGTTTCATAGACTAACTAAACCACTTAGATCAGGTAAATCTATTATTACCACATCAGATATCTAAATGTTCTGGTTCCGATCTGTTTTTATTGGATCGGTTCCCAAACAAGAACAACAGGAGAGTCCTTTGTTTCTCCTCTCTGTTCTGCTCTTGCTCTGTCATAACTTCTGGCCAGCTTGTTAATTGAGTGACAAACGTGTTGGCTGTTTGCTGCAGCATCAAATCGCTTTGCTTCAGCAAAAACCCAAATGGTTCCACTGTTCCACCTTTAATTCCCACAATTAGACCACCGCTGTTCCTCTTCTACATCCAGCAGATGTTGTTTAATGTGCAGGCCTGCTGTCCATTCACATTCATGTAGCACAGAGCTGTGAAATGTCAGTATTGGCTGCATGTGCAGCAGTGAGCTGCTGGCCAATGTAACTGATTAAATGTTTACAAATCCTTGTGCTTGGCACAGTCTTTAAGATCATTTTGTGATTTGCTATGCAGACTGATCACACCTGCAGCCTTGGTTTAGGACCAGAGACCCGACATGATTGCTGCTTGATTACCTGCAGTTACAAAAAACACTAATGATTTTAAAAGTATCATCCCCTGCAGACATGTGACTTTCCATTACTGATGCTCTGAAACTCAGTGATTTGTGCTGCTTGATGCCGGTGTCTTTCTACCTTCCAGTTGCGTTCTCTGGACTCGGGTTCACCTCCTTCTACTTGGCTGGAAAGCTGCAGTGCTTCACAGACGGCGGTCGGGGTCGCAGCTGGCGTCTTTGTGCCATGGTTCTACCTCTTTACAGCGCCATGATGATCGCACTGTCCAGGACGTGTGACTACAAACACCACTGGCAAGGTCCAACCAACAATACCATCATGTCTGTGCTTAGACTTTACAGCATCTGAGGCACATCACTGGAATGTTATTTAAAATTATATTGTTATTATAGAGAGATTTCAAGCCTGTTTCTTTTGAGGCTAATGATGACTAATGGTGGAAATAAGAAAATCAAATTCTGAGTAAGACCAAAGATAGGATCTTTATGGATTTGCGATGGCTGTGTTTTTGTGAAAGCAAGGTCACAGAGTCTGGAAGAAGAGAGAAGTTTTTAAAAGGGACAGAGATAGATGGAGGTTACCTGCAGATATTTAATAATAAACAAAAGGAACAACTTGCAAAGGGAGTGGTGAGGAGAGGGCAGTGAAACCAGAACAATGAGAACCTGTGGCTTAAAGGGACGACTGGAGGAGAACGTCAGCTGCAGGTGATGAAATCAGGCGATTGGGGACAGCTGTGGAAGGGAGCAAACCACCAAGCTGAAGAAAGATGAATAATTAACACAAAGAAGCTGAGAAAATACAAAATGAGAGGGAACAATAGTGATGCAACAGAACAGACCGAAACAGCAAAAAGATCCGAACATGAGAATTACTAAGAAACCAAAATACATTGGAAAAAATTCTAGCGCCACACAAAGCCACCAAAACCAGGATAAACAAATAGACATAAAAAAATAACCAAGAAAATAATCAAAACCCAAAGAATATGACAGGAGGAGGAATCCTCACAAAACCGAACAAACAGAACAAGTTTTAATTGTTGCATCTTTTAAATATGTTTTCTGAAAAACTAAAAGGACCAGAGGGGGACTGGGAGCTGCATGAGTGTGTGTGTTTCAGATAGAAAAGAAATAACCTGATGAGAGCTCCGTCACATTGTGTTAATTAGTTTTAGGAAGCCATATGTTCTTGGCAGCAAACCCAACAGCTCTTTTCACAACCTGCCTTTATTTATGTATTGCAGCATTTAAAAGAAAGCCCATCATTTTGTGAATCCTCCCTCGATCTGCGCTTCCCTCCTGCTCGCACGCCGTCGGCTGGAAGTAAGCTGCAATAGAGCAGTCCATTAAATTTGAGGGTTCCCAATCTGCTGCCAGTGTAAACACAGGCTGGGCGCTCCCATTAGCCCAGATGCTACACTGTGCTTGATGAATATTAATACTCTCTCCATCACTAAACCAATCTATTAAATCAAGTCACAGTTGGGTAAATTCAGTTGACAGGAATCAGAAGAACATCCAGACCACCAGCAAATCCGCTCTGCAGAGTTATTACTAGAAGTTGATGCAATTTTATGTTTCATTCAACTTTTGTTTTACAGACATTAGGGAAGTTTAGTTCAAGTTGGATCTGTCTTCAGCAATACCTGCTTAATATTCATTACAGCAGTGCTATGTTTCATGATGTATGTTAGTCAAAGTGGGGTCGGCTGTATGCAGACCTGTTCAGCCTCTGACAGAGTACCAGGGATGGCCCGGCCCGAGGTGAGCTCAACGATTCACGGCTCTGCCTTTCATGTTGCTTCCATCAACCTCTAAACTCTGCAGCGGTGATGAATGTTCACTGAGACATTGCAGCCCAAACAGCAATGCCTAATTAACTGGGCCCATTCCACAACAGCAGGTGTTATTTATCACCACACACCTACAGGGGAAGAGGGAATCCCTTCAAACAAGCCGATAAATAGTTTTTGCACTGGGATGGTTTAGTTTCTTGTCCGTATTTTGATGGCTGTTCATTGCAGACATCAAAATTGCAATGGAAAGACTTATTTTGCATCACAGGAGTCACACGATCAACAACCAGATGTTTCCACTGGCATAAACCACGAAGAAGAAGATGACAGGAAGTAGCAGAAGGACAATTTTTAATGGCTTATTGTGTGAACAAACTCATACTAATCAGTGATTTTAATTGCAAAATTGTGATTTTCTGAGATTATCAGAAAATTTTGTAACGGAGATGCAGGTCCTGGTGCCTCTAACTGGAGAAACTCATGTTCGTTTCTGATGAAGAGGATGCTCATGTTCGTCTATAGTCCTCCTTTACCGTATCGTCTCCAAAGGTTTTGAGGTCACCGGCTCTAATGCGGAGATTTCACTCAGACTTATGCAAGACATGCAGGATGTAGGAGCAAACACTGAAGGGTGTTAAAGAAGTGCAGCCTGCTGTCCAGGTCAATGGTCAGGCATTTCTTCTCACTTTCTTCTTATTTTGAAAAATAATTCAAAGTGGCAGAAGAAAAATGTTTAATATTGAAAAATAAATAAATGACAATAGGAGATTTGTTCCTTTACTGGAAAGAAATTATTAACCTTCTTCCAACTGAATCTCATTAAGAGTTTCACACACTTCCTTTTTGAACATGTTGACGCAAACTTTGCTTCAACATGATCAAAAAATAAATACTTGCTTCAATAGTATTTATTTCTGTGTGAGGGCAAATAAATAGATTCGCCAGCCGTTGAATTAGTAACACCTTGCTGCAACATGATTG
Source organism: Phalloptychus januarius (assembly GCA_902982915.1). Taxonomy (NCBI): domain Eukaryota; kingdom Metazoa; phylum Chordata; class Actinopteri; order Cyprinodontiformes; family Poeciliidae; genus Phalloptychus; species Phalloptychus januarius. The sequence continues at coordinate 1,346,283 of CADWAE010000242.1, read as the reverse complement.
GAGCCCTTTCACAGCTGAATTAATTCTTTGTGGAATATATTCAACAGGGTAGAAACAGAGAATCCTCGGTCCAGAGCTGGTTGAGGTTGTAATGTAGTGAATTATCCTGCTGGAGGAAGTCATCACATCATGGGTACTCAGCCTGAGATGGGCATGGTAAAAAGCTGGCTTTGAAAACTTCACAGTTGGGTCCTAAAAGGTTGCCAAGAAATATTCTGACATCATTCCAGCCGCAGCTGTTGACACAAAGCAGCATTCATGTAGTTTACTCCAAATCCTGACCCTTTCTTCTGAATCGAAACTCATTAAACCAGCTGACACTTTTCCAATCTGTTACCCCTCTGTTGTTTTAGCCTGTTTATTGACAGGCTCTTAGTGGGGTCTTCTGCTGCTGTAGCCCAACAGCTTCATAGTTTGAGGTGTTATAACTGTTATAATAGCAACTGGTGCATTTTTCTAAATTTACATCAGTCAGCCCATTCTCCTCAGACTTCTGATTTCAGACACCTTTTGCAACCTGGACATTGTTCCTGTAGATCAGGTTTTGTTTTCTGGCTCTGCAGCCAGGCTCAGCTAAATCTTAGCCAGTCTTTTTTTCTGCATCAGGTTGTCTAAATGCATTGTGTTGCTGCCATGTAAATTGGCTGATTTGCTCTTTGTATAAACAAGCTTTTGGACAGATGTACCTAATAATGTGGCTGGTCATTGAACATTGTTATTAGCTTGTAATTGTTAGCCTGAAACGAGAGCACAGCCGTTAGGAAATCCCTCAGGTTTTCAACCCAAACACAGTTAAGATCTGATGTGTTTGTAATCACCTCCCACACAATACCAGGACTTCTACCGGCACCACCAGAGGCACCTGCGCCACAGTTTGAGAACCGAGTCATTAAACATGTTTGTGTGACTTTGCAGATGCCTTTGTGGGAGGAGTGATCGGGTTGCTGTTTGCTTACATCAGCTACCGCCAGCACTACCCCCCCTTCCTGCACACGGACTGCCACCTGCCTTACGCCAGCCTGGCTGCTGCCAGCAGGGCGCCCCCTGCTGCCCAGGATGACCAGCAGCCCGTCGACAACGCCACCACCCTGCCCATGGAGGGCTTGACTGAGGGGCCAGTATGACTAGTGGCCCCCACTGAGACAGCCTCCTCCACGCCCACCAAGCCGCCAAACCCGCCTCCCCTTTCCTAGACAATGACTGGCTCTAATACACATTCCACTGGACGAAACAAAAACACTTCAACCATTTCCAAACGCTGATGACTTGTCTCAGTGACATCTACTTTTTTTTATTCTTGTTTTTGCGCAGCAGCCGTTAAAGTTTATATTTAGATGTAAGAGAGGAAAGTGAGGATGTGGAACATCTCCTCTGAGAAAGCAGAGAGAACAACATGCTGCAAACCTGGGGAACATCGACTTTATGGCTGTGAGCGATGAGTCAAATATTTCCACTTTCTGCAGAAACCTTTTCCTACTGAGGCGCGGTTTGAATGTTTTATGCTGCATTAGATAGATTTTTTTGGTGTTGAAGGGTTAGATATAAACAATCGTTGAGGTAGTCTGAATTCACAGCAACTGAATCATAACATCATGACCACAAGCAGATTAGAACGACTACAATGAGAAACGACTTGGCAGGACCAGGAAAGCAGAGTTTTTGTCTTAAAACACAAGGACTTTCAGCTATCCTGCTCTGATTTTAATCATTTTTGGTTGCCCATAGCAACATAATGATAAACATAGAACTGATACATCTGCAGAGAGGCAGTGGTACCCGTCAAAATAAAGTTCAATATTCCATTACTTCCCGCTCTCCAGGGCTCACATGACCTGCACATCCTCGCTCTTTTTATTACCCATCTTCCCCCTCTCTCTATCTCTCTCTTCCTCTTTCTCTATCCCTCTCTTTCCCTCTACCCATCTCTGTCTTCCTCTCCTGCTCTCTCTCTCTCCTCTCTCTATCCATCCATCTCTCTGTCTAAACCGATCTTCTTTTTCATACAAGCAGCGTTTAACACATGTTCGCAGAGGTTGCACAGGGACATGGACCCTCAATGAGTGCAATCAATTACGAGCAGGTGGGAGTGGGCAGGTGGGAGTGGGCACGCAGAAGTGCGCCTCGATAGGCACAAACTCCAATCTGATCCTGCATTAATCCTCATTAAGTGAGGTCAGCCTCGGCTGCTTATGAGGATATTAGGCGCGGATGAGGCGGCTTGCTAACTCCCAGAGCTTTGCAAATAGCTTTTAGCTCACTGCCCCCTCTACACACACACATACACAGATGATCCTGCCTTAAGCACAAGCCGGGTGATTTTGACGTATGATTCATCCATTATTGCTCCATTATTTGTTAACATCCGGAAAGCTTGCTGAAGGAAGATGACACCAAAGATTTAAAGCTTCTTCTCCCTCCTCGGGACGCAGGCTTTATCAACGCCGATGGCATCTAACAAGATTATTGCCCCTCCCAACTTTTCCATATCATCTACAAACCAATGTGTCGCCTCTTGCGGGCTGTTAGAAGTGATGGATCACTTTGTTGCCTTGGTTACTGGCTGTTTTTTGAAATTGCGGTGACATTGACGGGCAGGTGCAGTCTTAGTTCACCTCTGACCCCTCTGACCCGGCTTGGGCCCAGAACGCACCTCAGAAAACCACAACAAGAATCTTCATCCTGGCATAATTGTTTTTTGCACCAATTTATAACGGTTGCGTTTATTTGTCAATGAAAACTAAAGAAGTTTGATCACATTTTGGCATAATACTGCAGGACGTTGGTTGAAAAAAATGAGACTCATATAGATTAATCACAAAGAGGAATATTTTTGAAAGTTTAATTTTGTGACCAAATAATACAATGTTTAATACAGAAGTGTCATTTCATGGTCATGTTGTTGCTGTGGTAACCATAGTGATGACACTGACACTAAGAGTAAGCCCTGGGTAAGCTGTGAAGAGTGTTTAATCTATGTAACTATATTGATGGAAAGTTAAGTGGTAGGAAAAGGTTTGGTAAAAACATTAGAAAGCTTAGGGAGGTTTACATTCAAGACATGGCAGCACCAGCCACTACTTGTTGTATCACTTTTCAACAAAAGACAATGTCAGAAAACTCCTGCAAAAACACTCCAAGGTAAACTCCTCGCGGTTGTAGGAAGAGTCCCAGTCGCTTAAAGTTTCCTCTGTCGGTGACAATGTGGAGACCCAACTCAACTACTAGTGTTGGTCCTCTGAGCTTTAAGACGCCCAAAGTCTGTGGTTCACATTTAGAGTGTCATGTTCCCATCTGCTGGCGAGCTTTATGGAGAAGCTAGGTTTATTTATAAGAAGGATTTAGCTCCTGTGTTACGGTAGCATCACTGTGATCCCTGGTGTGGCCAGCGAGTCTTTGCCCACTGCAAACCTGAGGAGCATCATGAAATAAGCCAGGATGTGCAGACGACCTGAAGGCTGCTGCCAAGGCAACCTGGGCTTCCTGAACTCCTCAAGTCTAAAAATAATACATTTGTGTTATCAAAGTTAAAATACATAAATGCTAATTAATCTGGCAGCTCAACTGCTTTAGATTAACCTGCTGGAAAATTTTTTCGATGCATTTGTAATAATGAGAGATAAAAACTATAAATAACTGAGTCAAAGTTTGTCTCCAGGATGCTAGTTCTCTTCTCTGTTTCTACCTCACCACCGGCTGTCTGCATGCAGACACGTAATCAAACACTATTGTTTTTCCTTGGTTGCAGCAGCTCGAACCTTCAGTTTTCATAACCTTTTTACAGTTTTAAGCTGATAACTACATGTGTACAAAATGATTATAGTTTCTTACAAAGTTTACCCAACTGTGTAAAACAGCACACACACAGAACCACAATATCACTTTTCCTTTCTGCATAAAAAATATTACAATTTGAGTGAGGATTTTACCTGTTCAATTTCCCAACATTTCAACACCAAAAATCATGATAATAGATGTTCCGCTGGCGCTGAAGGTTTTCATCACGGTCAGTGCCTGAGATGGAGAGGACAGCAGCTGAGGACTGTTGGGAATAATTTGAATAGATGAGAGTTTTGCTTAGGAGAAGTCTGCTGTTTTCAACTCAATGAATAAAGCAAGATCACAGATAACAATGCTTTGATATCGTATTCTAAAAAGCAAAAAATATTGAATTGAAACATAAACAAAAGACTGAAAGCAAAGTTTGTACAATAAAATGTACAGATTTTATACAAAAAACAAAGCCTGAGGGAAAATGTCTCTAAACTAAATTCAAGCTTTCAGGTTTATGTAGAAAGTAAGGAGGCTTTTTATCAGAGTGGAGGAGCAACAGTGAGGCAGCTCCACACACACACCAAGGAGTGATGCTAGGAATCACACACACACCAAGGAGTGATGCTAGGAATCACACACACACACCAAGGAGTGATGCTAGGAATCACACACACACACCAAGGAGTGATGCTAGGAGTCACACACACTAAGGACTGATGCTAGGAGTCACACACACTAAGCAGTGACTCTAGCACTTCTGCTGCTTCTAATTAAGAGTCTTGCTGCTGAGTTTTGGACCAACTCAAGGTGATCAGAGACGTTTTATGGATACGTGTGAAAAATGCACAACTGGGTCCCTGGGGACCGTTTGGACCCTCACTCCATCTTTTGATGTCTGGCTGCAATGAGCTGCTGCCTCCCAGTTTCATCTACAGCCCAGAGGAGCCTGCAGCTCATCATGTCATCGTTCATGAGCGTCTTTACTTCCTGTGTGATTTGTTTTCTGTGGGTGCTTTTAAAAAGACTTACCTAATTTTAAAAGAAATGATTATGATTTATTCACGTCTCATGCTTTCAATATTTATGGGTTTGGGCGTGAGGATATGGTAATATTTGCCCTTTGACTTTAATTTGGGACAGATTGATGGTGAGTGTGAATCCAAACAAGCGTGCCTGTTTAAATGATTTCATGAACCTTTTACTACATTAAGGTCTGCTACTATTAAGCCTCTATCACGTATGCAATCCACTGGCAGCTCTTAGCTGCAACTGTGTGTGTGCAGTAAGGGTTTCCACTCTGATGCAATTTACAAAATGAAACCTAACGCAGAAGAAGAGCAGATTGTGACTCTGAGAGAACTCATCTAACTTCAGTGGCACTTTTTCTAACTTCATGCGTCTTTCTGCCTGGAGAGCTGGAAGTCTGTGATCAGGTTCAGGCAGTCTAGAAGGTGGACTTTGTCAGGTAGTTTGGGGGTTTAGATAATGCAGTGTTTGTTGCTGAGAAAAAAAGGGATTCAATCTGTTTGTTTCACTCCAAATGATTTGATTCTATTATTTATGATCAGCTTTAATTTGGTGCTATAGATACTTTTGTAGCAGTGTGTGTCACTTGTTTGAGATGTTGAATGTGTTATTTTGACATGTAAGATGAATCATTTTCTACAAAGAACGAACAAAAGAATCTTTATTTTACATTATATGCTACCAGTGTTTCTAGCAGTGTGCGCTGTGATTTCTCTTTCAGTTGCATTGCCTCTACAGAGAAAGGATAAAAGTATCTAAAACATATAAAAGAATAATTTAAAAGTACTTCATGATGATTATATGTGTGCAGAAGTGTTTATGGCATGCCGGTTTCATTGTGAGAAAAGATTTTCTATGAGTAAGCATGTCAGGCCTTGAGAAACGTGTTTTGCTGTTTGTATATTTTACGTACAATAAAGGACTGCAGATGTGTGAACTTTATCCATGATGCACAGATTTATTTTATTATGACTGATGGAGCTCAGAGCTGTTGGGTTTTTGCAAAGGAACCCAAGAGCAGAAAGAGTTTCTTCAATAATGAAATGAAAGGAAAACCCAAAGGGGAATCAGAGAATGATGGAAGAATCCAGCAGTGAACAGTGAAAACCAGGGAGATGCTCCTCAATCAAGGTATTGCTGATTTCTGAGAATATGAATAAAAGCAGAAAGCAATTAATACTTTGATTTACTTTAGCAAATAAAGATTAAATGGTCTCTGCCTCTGAAAGAGTAAACTCCCAGTTTACACAGATTTTTTCATTTCCAATTACTGGCACAGGAATTTGGCCAATGCAAAAGAGGAGTTAGAATGCCAGAAATCAGCTTCATGCTGGAAAAAGTTCCTCCAGTTTGGCCAAATGTTGTTTTGTTTTTGAAAAGCAGCTTTTGGCTTCAGTGTCGGGTTCTGACAGCTTTTGGCTGAAAGGTTCATCTGAGTCTCAGCTCTTCTGCCTGGCCTGAGTTTCCTCTGAGGCTGGAGGGATGAACCATGTCCAGCAGTTCCTCTGATCCCACAACCAACTTCTGATCGTTACATAACTGTCTTCATGCTGCAGGTCTCACTTCTTTGACAAGTTGGAGAAACATACCGGCTAAAAACAACCTCCATGCAACCTCTAGAAAAAAGTTCACAACTTTTCATTGCATCATCACATATCCAAGACTAAAGCTGCTCATCTTTAGTAGTTTTTGTCTGCATGTGAGTGGGACCTCTGAACAGCCTGGGGATTCTGGGAGTTTCCTCCAGAGTGCTGCACTCTGCAGGAAAAACAGTGTCAAGGTACATTAAGGATTCAGAAAACAGAACAGGAGGAAAATCATCCAAAGACAATAGAACAGGGAGGTTCAGACATGAATTCTAACCTGTGCTAAAGATCCCAGCAGAATGTGTCACTGAGGTGATGCAGCTTTGCTTCACCTCCACAGGAGAACATTACCATTAAAAGCAATTACATATTTGTTGTCCTCAGAAGAGAAGAGAAGCGTTTCCCTTCAGTCGCTGACTGAGGCGAGTATTTAATCAGCGTCTCGTCCCTCAAAACTCGCATTGTTTTCCTGTCAGGAGCAGAGCTCACCTCTGGATGAGCTCTGCTATTAGGGCTGTGAAATCACCTTTATCCAATACATCAGCTGTCAGCTGGCATTTAATATCATTTAACACTGTCATACATTTTGCCTCGCGGAGCAGGAGGTTCAATTACAGTGTTTTCAAAGGGATTTTCAAATGGAGATTCAATTGGCTGTGTTTATGTGAGGCCCAGTGAAGGCCCGACTCCGACATCAGTCATCCTGGGAGAAGTGATTCCAGCTGGGTGAAGGATGTGGAGAGAGACGGCTTCTTTCAGGCCGTCTTTCATGGAGGTCTGGGAAAACTTTTCCTAAAATATTTTAGCAGTAAAAACACAAACTGAACCACCTACTGACCTCACGTGACTCCCCTCAGGTTGCAGAGACGATTCTCTGGTTTGCCCCTCACATAACTGCTTTCTATAAACTGCATTGCTGTAATTAGCCACTGTAAAGCCTGTGTTTGGCTAAGATGTTGAAATCTAAAGGAGTTTCTGTCCCAGGTGTTTTCCGTAGAATGGTGAATTATTTTTGAGCTGACTCGACACATTGTGTAAAAACTAGGCAGTGGCAACCAGACCTAACAGATCTAGACTGTTTGATGAGAACTCACACACCAACAATACTGATTTTTAATGAAAAAAAAATGATATCACCTGCAGAGTTATGAGGAAAATTAATCTCTGGATTGTTGTCAAAAAAGCAATCAGTGATACAGCAGAAGATCATCTCTAAAAGTGCCTTTTCCAATCATGGTAATGTGAAGCTGAATATAAGAAAACTCTGTGATGAAAGAGGTTCACCAATAAAAGAGATTAAATGACTTTGAGGGTCAAACCCAGACGACTCAAGGACGTTTCCTACAAAAGTTGTTTTGTTGTTTTAAATCCCTCCAGAGCCAAAGACAAGGTGAAAAGTGTCCAATGTGGAGAACAAAAGGTTTGGTTTATTCTTTGTTAATCCAAAATCTTATTTTTCAGATTCAAATAAATGTAGCGTTTAATTTGTAAATCAAAGCAGAAGAGAGAGGAAGAGTGAAGCAGCACAAAGTCCAGGTTCCTCTGTGTCCAGTATAAAGTTCTGACTGAGTTCAGTTTCTGTTTTTAAAATGTTTGACAGCAGCATTAATGAAACGTGACTCTGGCGTCAATCATTGACTTTTCTTTAGCTGTGAGCCGAGATCACTGAGGTTTGGACAAATAGAAATATGTCACTCTGTGCATAATGAATACGAGGGTTTCATTATTCCAACTGAATAATTTAAATGAATAAATGAATTACATGTTGTGCTAATTTTTGAAATGCCTTTGAACATCTACTTTTCTCCGTTGGTCATGTTTAGAGTCAAGTTGAGCTGAAACAGATGATGGCGGCCGTTTCGTTGCTCGATGTTTGACTGCAGTGAACTTTACAGGTTCAAGTTTTCAGTTGGCATTAAGGTGCATGGAGTCATTACAAACACATTCTGCACATGAAACCCTTTTCTGTCAGTTTCCCTCCATCAGTGGCGTGTTTGTGTGCTGATCTGGAGCTCAGTCTCATTTCATTAAAGCTTTCGCTCCACTATACGAAACAACATTTCTGATAGACTGAACACGTGTTTGGAGGTCTGCATAATTCTCCGCTGAGGTGGAAACTGACATTTATAATAGATCAATAGCAATAAGCAGAAAGCAGTAGATGTACCTTTTATGCTCCGGTGAATTCCTCAGGGCGCTGTGCTACTTTGCAGGAAACAGTAGTTTCTGTCACGTCTGCCTCATTAATGCATAAGATCAGATTTTATCAGAGCGCAACAGCTAGTTAGAATCCCAATGAAAATGGGAGGGACGGGATTACTGTCTTTATTAATTACACTGACTCTGCTTGAAAATTATGATGTTGGATATTATTACAGACTGGCGACCAGGCGACCCCGCCGCTCACCTGGAACGTTACCTGGAGAGGAACCAGCACCTCCTGACCCCACAGGGACAGGGGTGTTAGAAAAGGGATGGATGGATACAGAAAAACTTTTTTCACGCAAAATGGAGCAGACTTTAAATGAAACCCCCTGCTGAACAAACGGCCCGCCTCACACTTCAATCTCATTTTAAACAACTTCTACTCAGTTTCTGATTGTAAAGTGTTTCCCTCTTTTTCTGGTTTCTGTTGGTTGCCAATTAAGAACAAGCTTCTTGTTTTGTAACATCTTTTCTATCTGCCACTGTTTCTCTCCATGTATTTTACTGTTGACTGAACTCCTCCATGTTTTATCCCATATTCATCTCCTGCACGAGGAAAAGATCTGTGACTGCAGCACTGATGCAGCAGCGAATCAGAGTTCGGGATCTGTATCATTAGGCTCTGCAAGCATGTTTACCACTATCAGCAACAAACACATCTGTGAAATAAACATATTACTGCTATCTAGTTTTATATCTGCTTCACCAGAGAAAAATTGGGCTGAATTTGATAGAAATATTATGTTATAAAAAAGGTAAAACCAAATTTTAGAACTCCAAAATAAATCTGAGGAGGAGCTTTGACAGAAGCTGCCAGTGCTTTTCTCATTTCAATCTGATCCCAAGAACTACTTTTATGATTTAAGAGAAAATCATCCCCCAACTCAACCTGCCGTCCCATAAATATCTATTCATCCCCTCAAGGTGTAAAAATAAAGTTTGTGGTGGTGACAGATGGGAGTTAAGAACTGGGGCACACAAGCTCTGTTTCTACCTACTGGAGTCTGTAATGTAAATCAACAAAACAACTTCTGATGCAAACATCTAAGTACAAAAATATCTAATTATCCTCCACAGCGATCCTCAAAGTGCTTTATTTGAATGGCACATTTCAGCAACAAGGTGCTTTTCCATGAACTGATGTTACATTGCAGTGGTATAATAAAGTAATAAAAAGATGAAAAGAGATCAAATCAAGGACGTTGTTATTATTCAAATGCAACTCTAAATAAATGGGGCTTTAGCCTTGATTTAAAGGAATTTGATGTTTCAGCAGTTTTGTAGTTTTCTGGAAGTTTGTTTGAGATTAGTGGAGCATGAAAACTGAATGCTGTTTTCTATGTTTGGATCTGGAGATGCAGAGCAGATCAGACTCTGATGCAACGGCAGCTGGTTGTTAATGTATTTTGGTTTTACGTCATTCAGTGACTTATAAACTAACAGACATATTTTAAAGTCTATCTTTGGTATCAGACCTGGGAATCAAGTATGAAGTGTGAGTGAGAACAGAGGAAAGTGGTACAGCAGCCACATCAGTAAGCAGAGAGTCTGCAGGGAGACAGGAGACAGGAACAACATCAGATCCAGGATTTCTAATGACGAGTCTCAGGTGTCTGTTGTTATCGAACCGTCCAATCACAGCCGGAGACTCTACTGACAGGCGTCAACAGACCAGACTGCAGTTTATCAGCTAGTGCTAAACTGAAAACGTCTTTTCTAAGCAGAATTAGTTAAAGTGTTGCTGGAAACAGTAATGCTGAGGTGCAGGAATTGTCAGAATCAGCTGAAAAGATGCCACTTCCTGCTGTATCAACAGGCTTAAGCTCACCCTGCAGGATCTTGTTATATTTTCCTCTCTGCTTGTGCTTCATGGCTGCCACAGCAGCTTAGAGACACAGAGAGAGGGAAACTTACTCTCCTCTGTCAGCTGAATTTCTCATGTTGGGAACTTTTCTCATAAAAGTAAAATAAAGTAAAACTTTAAGGACTCCAGGTAGAATTTGGCTGACTGACAATAATCTGATCACATATGAAACTCAACCAATAAGCAGTAAGTAGGTTACAATACACATCCACATAGATAGAGGCAGTGTTGGGACGTCTGCATGGTGGACAAACCCAACCTAAAGACACGTGACCTTCAGGCAGCAGCACGAACAGATGAGAAGAATCAGAATCGACGCAGATCCTTCACTTCCTGAAGGATCTGCTGCAGTTGATTCCAGCTTCATGAAAATGTTTTCAACACTCAAAAGTCCAAAGCAACAAATGATACAGAAGAAAAAAAACAATCTTCATAACTGACTTGAATCTGTTATGAAGATTAACCCCTAACCCTAACCCTAACCCTAATCCTCCACTGTGATGGACCTCATGGCTCACAACAGTTATTTTTCCAGAGCAAAATCAAGAAATAGAGTTAGACGCAGTCACACAGGGAACAGCTGGACGGCGTCCGGAAATAACAAGATTTTATCAGGAACATTGAATTTGGGCTCAATGCAGAACACAATCAGCACCAAATCAGAAAGAAATGATTGCAAAGCACAGCTTGAATTTGAGTTCACAAGATTTATATGATTATCAGGGTAGCAAGAGGAGAATTTTCTGAGAACAGTGGCTTAGATATCTAACAAACCGGCACTTTCTCTGACTGTGATTCACCACATTAGTTAATGACAAATCTGTAAAGAAAATATAAAATTTCTTACAACATTATTGAGTGTTAGTTTTGCTCCACTTCTGACCAGAGTTTATGTGGTAAATTGTCATAGCAACAACAACTGTATCAGGAGAATATCTTATTTTAGTCCACAAGTTGTACAGATTTACTTCTCTGCTCATAATCAGTCCTAAGTCTCAAAATATCACATTAAAGAGAGAGAAAAACTGTTATTCTGTATTCGGTCAAAGGTTTAGAAATAAGACCAGTGAATGATCTGCTTTCTTTCAACTTTACTATTTATTACCACTTTGATGCCATCCTATTTACAATATTTTATAGAAACAATCACAATATTATTAATATCATAAATGATTAATTTACTCATCAGAATGATTTTTACCAACTGTGCCAATGTCTCCTGTAAGAGTCATACATTGAGTGTTAATAGGACAAACATCAATCGATTAATAGTTTCCTCATCAACCTTTTTGTTGATTAATTCAGTGCTACACATTTCAAATGATTAGGAGTTTAAATGAGCCCATTTATTCCTCAGGAACAAAAAACACCTTGATGTGTAACTTCATTCAGAGTTTTACGTTTCCTGGAACGTGATGTTGGAACCATGTAAGATGCTTAGCCTCCAAATGTATTCAGTTCCATCTGGATGTCTCCAGCACTATTAGAAGCCATGAGATTACCTGTCAAGGAATGCAGAGAGTCTAGGAATATAACTGGAATACCAAGTAGGCGTTCTTCACTATATGCATTTGTTTAGATGGATGTGCACTCTTGCATATTCGTTTGGTTTTAGTACAGCTGCAGCTGACATGGACAGAAGTCAGACATTAAATTAAAAAACAGAACATGAGACCATAAACAGTAACCAAACTGGAAGGAGCAGCAGGTTCTGACTCCTAAAAGCTGTTTCATTAATTATTCGCCACTCAGAATAGCTCACTGTACCTGCATGTGTCAGTGTGTCAGCTTCATATCAGTTTCCTTTGATTCTTCTGTTGCTGTCAGAACAATAACAGACATCAGAGTCAAATTACGTCACAACTTCAACATCTTATGTCACCTGCTGTCACATGATCTTACTGAGATTGTTTCCCTTTGTTCGTTTATCATTTATTTTTTAAGCTGTTTTACATATGTGTGATGAGTCGACATTATAAAACCTGACAGGTATAAACACTTCCTGTCAGGATTGGGACAATCTGAGAAATGATAAATATAAATGAGGAGTTACTGTCAGACTTCAGCCTGTTAAAATATTTTATGTTTGGCATTTTATAAATATTTCTAATCACATATTTTGACAATTTAAAACAAAAAAAACAAAAGACTTTTCAGCTCAGTTCAAGAAATTCATCTTTTGTTTCTGTCAAATAGTTCCCTGTAAGAAGCTGCGAAATGTGACAGAAGGTTTTTTGTTAAACACACATTTTCTCTAACAGACGAATTTATACCTCTATATAAACTTTTGTATTTTAGCTTGATTTCACCACAAAGTGGCGGCTTATTGTCAGTAAAGTGATAAACAATTTCAAAATCGTTTACTGACAAAAAATCTGAAAAGTGTGGCCTGTATTTGTATTGAGTGAATACTTTGCAGAGCCAGCAGTTCAGGATGAATCTGAACCAGCGGCGCTCACAGCTCCACCTTAACTAACTGACTGATTGCAGTGAAGTTATCACAGTAAAAACTGAACATTTATCCTCATTAAAAAAAAAATCCTCCTGCTTCTTGATGCAGCTCCACTTTGTGTTGGACAATTACATTAAATCCCAGTAAAACACAGCAAGGTTTGTGTTTGTAATGAGAGTAAATGTTCTATGGGTCTGGATGCTTTTGTCCAGCTGCAGGTTTGCAAATTCAGATCTGCTGAAATGCTTTTCCCTTGTTTATGTATAGCTTGTTTTTCAGTACCTTCCTACAGGGCAGAAAGCTGAGTTGATACTGAATCATCTGATGTAAACCCTGCAGGTTATGGATGAGAAACAATCTTCACCTTTGGGTTTAACAAAATCCACGGAGAAGATCTCGACTCGTTCACCTGCAGGTGTAGTTCTTTCTTTCTCTGTGGAGCCACGGACTGCATGAATTTCTTTCTCATGTATGAATTACAAATCTGAGATTAAGGTTTGTTATTGTGAGATTTTTTTTCTCACAGGAAAAAAAAACAGCAACGTCTTTTTAGCCTAATGAGCAAAAAGCTACAAACAAAATGTATTTTTCTCACTTTCCTTGGCTAACTATACTCTGTAACTTCATTTTATGTTTTGTACTTTTTAACTTGATTAGATTCAGTCAAAAAGATTAACATCTGATTTTTTATAAATTCACAAGCAAACAGTTATTTCTTTCTATCTGAAAAGCTTTCAGGGAAACTTCCCATCTCTGCAGAGGAGCTGCAAACACTGGAACATAATTTGTGCATTTAGTAAAAAATTGTGATGGATCTGAATTTGTGACAATTCCATTAGTTTTAAACACAGAGTGCCCTCCAAAGTCTTTGTTTTCTCTAGTAAATGTATTTACAAGAGCCTCAGAAAGATGGTTGCCATGGAGACTTGGTGACCCTAAATTGCCGAGTTTTGTTGCAATTCTCCAACAGCGGGCTTTGAAGAAATCCTCAAACTGCCTCACCATCCTGCAGAAGGGCAGAGAGATAAACTGGAGTTCTGTTTGTTTCAGGTTCATTACTGCTGCTTTAGCTGCTTACTGGGCCCATTGAGGCCAGTAGCAACATTTCCCCTGGACGACTCAGCACACCTGGACATATTTCACACCCACTAACTCTGATAATAAAAAAAAACATATATATGTATACTTATTTATATATATATATGCTGTGTTTGCCTGTAAGCCACAAATATCCAAGGTGTAACATTAACTATCTATACAGTTCCACTATCAGTCACTTTCAGTCATTTGTGAATGTTGTATATATACAACATTCACAAATGATGGAAGAGTCATCCATCATCATCTTCATTTTCCTCCTGCAGTCATTTTCTTCTTGGAGTTGAACTGAACTGAACTGAACTCACTCCTTCAGTCTCTTTTGTTGCTCTCAATGTCATTTTTTAAATTCCCTCTTCAGCTGCATCCTCTTCATCACGCAGCAGTCCAGCCTTTCGAAAACAACGGGTAAAAAAACACTTTAGCCGCATCGCAGTGATGGAAAAAAGAAGCTGCTTATAGTTCAGAAATCATGGTAATAAGCAGTTTCTCAGGAATGTTTTTATGTTTCACTGTCTGAAGCGTCCAGCAGAGAGACGGTCATCAGAAATAAATACATGTTTCACTGGAGAAGGGAAGAGTGCAGATTTGAAACAACAGACCCGGCTGGATTATAATTCAGATGATTTGTGGGTCAGAACTCAGTAAATGTTGCATGTGAGTGTGCAGCAGTGAGAATGAGGCTGGACAGGTTTTGTCTCGTCTGTCTCTCTGTTGGCCGGTGATGGACTGTCCACCTGTCCAGACTGTGACAGGACATCTCAGTGGGAGACGAGTGCTTCCCCCCCCCCCGACTGTTCAGAGATGTTTTCAGAGATGTTTCCCCGTTACTCTATAGTTTCTGTCACTGCTTCTGCTGACCTGTTTAGTTGTGGAAACGAGTTTTGATTGAAAGGACAGCTGGAATTCTTTCAATCTTTGCAGAAACTGTTTTAAAACGGCTCCTCAGCTGAAGCATGACTTGAACGAGATTAAAAAGAGGCGTCCTCATGGTTTGAGGTTTATTTTGATGAGCCACTACAAAGCCTCATCTCGCCTCAGGCAGAAAGAATCTGCCCTCAGAAGAAGGGCACTTTGTTCCAGCCCTGCAGGTCCACTGCCCTGTGGACAGGGCAGTGGACCTGCAGGGCAGTGGACGTCCGCCCTCATCCAGGATGCTTCAGCTGTTAGCGCCTCTGGAAACCCAGGCCTATTTACCCGTAATAGCATTAAATTCAATATTAATGACTGCTTGGTTCTGCTCCAAGACTTTGAAAAACAATAAAAAATATCCACAAATACTAACATTTCTTTAAACACACAAACACATTGATTTTATACTGTGATCGCTCCATCTGTTTGATCAGCTATGACTGTTTTTACAGATAAACATGCAAATTAATTTTCTATATTTTTTAGATAAATAAATACATTAATAATCATTATTTAAAATCCCAATTGAAAAGCTCAGTGTTAACCAGGTTCTCCAGAAATAAATGTGTAACAAAAGAGCACAGTGCAAAAGAAAATATAAAAAACAAATAATACTGTGTGAATGAAGAATAATCCTGACTTTTATTTATTTTTCTCTCAGGGTCCTGAAACCTGCAGCCCTGCAGCTGCAGAGACTCTCTGGACCTTCAGTGGCTCTTTGGCTGAAAATGAAAGGATCCAAATTATGTTTTTAGCAACTTTTTAGTTTTAATATGGAATAAGTGAATTTAATTACACCAAAAGTACAAATAATATGTTTTTGGACTTTTTTTTCTTCTCACTGGGTTGGAAACATTGTTTGTATTAAATGATTCTGGGTTATAAACAGACGTTTGGTTTATCTCATAAACTCTTGATAAAACACAGCAGGTTTCAGCAGGTTATGTAATGGTTTATTACATTACACAATGAAATATAATAAACATTTCATTATTTATTACAGTTGCTTCACAAGCATTTTGCACATAGACTTGATAGGTGGCAACGTCTGTTTGGACCAAAAGAGGAAAAGTTCACATTAACTATCCATTATTTTTACCTCTGAACTTCATCATTCATGCATTAAAGCTGCACAGACTTTGTGTCAAAACCTTTTTCATGCAAAAATGCAATTTGCAGAATCTCTAATTGGCTCAAGTTTGTTAATGTTATGCACATCCAGACTCAGACTCAGAGGCTGGCCGCCTCTCTGAAGTGGAAATGATGTGTGAATCTGGGACACGCTGTGTGTGACGCTTGGTGCTGGTGGGCCTGGCAGAACCGCTGCCAAAGCCCAGGGGGCGCCAGAGAGGAAAGGCTGCAGCTGGTCTGGAAGAGATTCCCACACCAGGTCCACTCAGGTCCACCCAGGTCCACTCAGGTCCACCCAGGACCACTCAGGTCCACTCAGGTCCACTCAGGTCCACCCAGGTCCACCCAGGTCCACTCAGGACCACTCAGGTCCACTCAGGACCACTCAGGTCCACCCAGGTCCACTCAGAACCACTCGGGTCTCTCTGGTCTTTCTGCTCTTGTCCTTCTCTTCTCCAGCTTTGTCCCGGTCAGGGTTTGGTTTTCTTGTCTCTTTAGTTCTCTCCGTTTAGCTCTTTGCCAGGTTTTATTTTATCCTGTTTATGTTTTCAGGTATTTACTTGTTGGGTCTGATTGGTTTCAGTGCTTTTCCTGTTAATCTGGCTCATGTTTTCCACTGATTCCCTCATTACTGATCCTTCTCACCTGTTCCTTACTCTGTTTAAGTTCCTGTCTGGTTTCTTGTTCGGTTTCGTTGGTCCAGGCTCTTGTTCATGCCCAGCCTGTTAGTCTCTACTTTGTTTTTTGAGGCCAAACTTTCCCCATCCTGCTCTGCTGCTGCTGTCTGTGCTTTGGCTCTCCCATGTTTCTTCACCAGCCATGACAGTAAGAATTTATTATTTATGTGTCTTTGGCAGGGAGCATTCAGCCTGCTGGAGATGGATAGCAGGGCGTCTCCCCTACTGGCATGAATGGAAAATGCATTTGGCTAAAATCCACACATTGGTTTTAACGCTTCCTGTGTGTAAAATATGTAATTTGACTAGCATCAAGCGACGAGTATTAACTCTCACACACCAAACTGTCCTAACAGTCTCCTGGTTCCTCCAGCTTAGTGGAGAGGGTTTTGTTGGCTGCAGCGCTCACAGGAGGCGACAGGTTTATTCATCCCTGTATTGTCATGTAGGGCAGCATCCCTCTCATCCATGTGAGGGTCTTTGTGAGCGTCGCGTGAAAGACGGTGCCTGCAGGGCTGGTCGAAGAGCTGCTGGCAGCAGAGATCACCTGTGTGTTCATTAGCATATAAAGCTGAGGAGACGCCGGATCTGTTCCTCAGGCCAGGGATTTTTTTATTGCTTCTGAGACTTTGTTAAATATGCATGAATCATAACAGTGATTTACAGATGATTTCCCGTCCATGAATATTTAATGCTCCCTTCCATGTCATCTAGAAAGTTTTTCTCTCCTGTGCTAATCACCACAAACACACACACATACACACACACACATGTCTGCTTGCAATGTCTCATTCACAGAGCCTCCTGAGAAACCTGTTGGCTGATATTTGATGTTTTTGGGCCAAGAGGTTTTTATTGATGTGTTTTTTAAACGTATCTTCATGGCATATGGAGACATGAAAGGTTCAGGATTATGAGTGCCACTCTCCCTGAACCTGTTCAGGTCAGGCTGAAACTCAGCAAACACTCCTCTGCAACATTGGGAGTTCATACTCATCAGGAAATGCTGCTAATCTTCTTATTCCACTTCCAGATGGATTACCTGGCTGCTGAAATGTTAAATAAACCTCCGTCTGTTCTTCCCTCCTCCGTCCCCTTGAGCTCAGGAAGAAGATGCAGTTGGTAATCACTTAGTTGCAGCTGGTGGCGCCCCGAATCGCACCATATCCAGGCAGTCCATCTTCAACTTGCCATGAATATTATCTCATGCAATCCATGTTCATGCTTTTCTGTCTTCCTTGGCTGCAGAAGGAGCTGTTTTTTGAAGAAACTGATATTTTCCAACAACTGTACACATTTAATGCACAAAGACTACATACTTGTCCAAATCATGTGGTGTTTGTTAAATGGAGTGTGCATGCATAACAAAGGATGGGATATTTTTACTGACTGTAACCCTTGAGTCCAATTTATCCAAAATGCTTTAGGGACAATAAACGGATGCTAACAGCTGCAGTGTGAAGCCTATTGTTGTTTCCAGATAATTGGATGATTTTGATGAGAATGCTTCAGTTGCTTAATGCATTGACCCTCAGATGTTCTTGTAATTCTGCCTGTTTCTTATATGAAAACTTTTTCCCTCAACCACAAAAATGTTCATGCATTTAATAAAATGCATGAACAAAAATGCAAATGCCGACCTCGACGTTTCATCTTCCTCTGCATCTCCCATGACGCCCAAAATAGCCGAGATTTTAAACCCACAGCAGCTGCAAAACTAAATGCTATTTTTTGACATTTCCACCATCCAGCTCTCACTGATGCACATCCAAATTACACATGATGAAAATTGATGCGGCCACACAGAGTCCACAGTTTATCCGCTCCCCTCAGTGGAAGAGCTGCGCCTTCATCAGGAATAAAAGCTGAGAGGCCATTAGTGAGCGAACATGGAGATGCATAAACAAAACAGAAACAGTAGAGTTTCAGCGCTACGTGACTGGAGGAGCAGCTACTATGTGTTTGAACAAGAAGTAATGATAAACAGCAAACTTTCACTCAGCTGCAGGATGGGAAGATTGAAGGTTCATGCAGTCCAGAGCTCCTGCAGCCACTGATCTGCTGAAAGGTCAGAGCTGCTTCTCCAGTCACAGAATGCACTTTTGATCTGACGATGGCTGATAAGGAACCGTGCAGCTGTGAAATAACCGCTCATCTGACAGGAAATCCTCCGAAATGCAGAAGCTTCAGACGTTCTTCTAGTCCTTCCTGGTAATCACATTCAAAAGATTGTTTTCCTTCATCTGATCATGGCAGCATTTTAAAGTTCCAACTTTTCTTGAGTGACTGAATTTATGTGTGTTATAAATATTTCAGATGAAAGTGCAAATCTGGCACATTTTAATGGTAGTTAAACAAGCAGCTTTTAGGGAGAACAGCATTTACCGAAAAAATAAAGCGAGCTAAGTCTAATTTATAACGACAGGCTTTGCCCACATGCTGACTCAGCGTTTCCAGCAGCCATCATGGGGAAACTTTTACTCTGCATCTTTAATTGTTCATTTCGTTTTCTCAAGACCAACATGACATTTTTATAAAAGCAAGCAAAAAATGTCTACTTTTTTTCCTGTAATGGATTCATTTTTTTATTAGTTTCTCCTTTTTGACAGAACAGATGGTTCCAGACTATACAAGCACCGAAAACAAAAAAAAACAGATTTAAAAGATCCGTCCATCTGCAATCTGTACAGAAGGCACTGAAATTGACATTTAAAACAGAAAATAGAAAAGAAAGAATGAAGCAGCATAAAGTCTCCTGACAAGGAACCCAAGAGGAAATTTAATGATAGTGAATTCATGAAGGACATGAAGACATGAAGTCTCTTCATGCCCAAAATGTCCAAAATTCCCCTATACACACACACGTATGTATGTATGCATGTATGTATGTATGCATGTATGTAGACGTTTTTATTATTCATGCAGGAGTTTATGTCTGACACAACAATTTATGTTCACATATATCAAGCACAAGCAAAATTAGTTAAAATTAAACATTTTTGCTCAATTTATCCAGTTGTGCTATTTACTAAAATCATGTTTAGTTCAGGTTAATTGCAAAGCCGCTAATTTTGACAACATTTTCTGATTTGCACTAACATACACCAAAAATATATGCAAACATATTTATTAGAAACAACCTTAAAGTGTTCATTTGGAAATTTTGAAGTGAAATCCTATGACATTATTGTTGGTAATATTTTCTTTCCTCTAGTAGAAATGTGTCTCATCACTCTCAGCATCCTGAAAAGTAAACACACCTCCAAACTGAGCAGACATGATCATTCAGTCTGCCTCATCAGATGGGCTGAATGTGAGTCAACAGGAATAATTTATATACTAGTAGTTGACCTAGAAAACAGGAACGTTTCAGCATTGATGCTGCTGCACAATGGATTTGAAATCTGAAGATTTTCAGTTGAGCTAAAGATGAGAAACAGCTGAAATGTCAAAGCCTTCATACTCTGCTGGAATAACTTAATATAGAAAGATGGATATTAGTCGGCTGGAAAAATCAACACTGAATGGAACTATAGAGTGTTATTATCCACTGTTATGGTGTTATGTAGCGCTGAAGTCAATATGTCCACTTTCCTTTTGGTTAAATCAGTTAGATTTAATCATGTCTAATGAAATATTAACCTACACCAACCTGCAGGTTCATTTACTGTTCCACAACGTCTTTGGACTTCAGGTCAGCAGTAGAAATGTCACCAAAACACAAAAGATTTAAATAAGGAAACATTCTTATGGCAGAATATCAACAAAAATATAAAAGTTTTATTTGCAAAATACCTTTAACAGCAGTTGGCATCATTTTTCTGCAACATATATAAAAATACAAGGAATTTTGATTTGAAATCACAAACCATTAAATTTACAAACATTTTCTTTAAAAGTCGCCTTCAACTCAGTGAGCTTTTAGAAAACTCTTTAAAATAGAGCAGTTCCCTTCACAGGATCAATCATTCTGGCCTAACACTGTTGAGATGCACCAAAACAAGACCTGCAAAGCTACAAACCATAAATCATGATGGAAAAACTGAATGTAAAACCTGAGGATGACTAAGAAGAAAGAGCATGAAGATGACAGAGGAGGGCATTGAGCCATGGAAACCGTCTCCATCATGTTGATTAAGACAAAACATCAACAGAGAAAAACCTCAGGCCTCTGGACGTGAGTCAACAGATTTTTACTGCTATGCAGTTTTGCAAAAACACTCCAACCCCAACAAGCACAAAGCTCAATGCATTTTATCAGGAGCCTGCAGACCCACAAATTAGAACATAATTATGACGCCATAATAAAATGAAGAATAATTTTTATAATTTTTCTCTGTATATATCCAAAAAATATGACATGCATCAAATTTAATACTTTGCAGAAACAATGTTTTGTATTTAGCTTCATTTATCAACCAGTCATCTTCCCTGCAGAAAGCCATCCCCACAGCATGATACTGCCACCACCGTGCATCTCCATACAGATATATTTAGCTGAAGTGAGATGTGTTTTCACATCGGTTTATAGTTTTATCCTATTTAAATGTTAATTCTCAACCTGTCTACTGTGTTGTTTGGTCTTCATGACTGCTAGTTCTCTGATTTATTAGCTTCAGTTACACACATGCAGCTTTTTGTTAATTATTGATCTTCTGAAGGTGAAAATGAGCTCAATCCATAAACACACCTACATTTTTACAAAATATTAGTAAAAGAAAAACAAAATATGCACAGTTTTCCTTCTACTCCACAATTTTTCATCACTTTATGTTGGACTATCATTCAAAATCCCATTAAAATAAATTGAGATTTATGCTTGTAACCTCACAAAGTGCAATAAAAAGTGTAAGAGGTGTCTTGTAAGTCATTGGACGTCTGGCGCGACTGAGCTTGTCTGATACCAATCTGCAAAAGAAACGTAAGTACAGAGCAATCTGAAGATTTATAGCATATGTGTAACTTTTTCATAAATATTTCAAGCAGCCACCTTGGTAATCTCAATGTGATAATGTCCTCACCGTGTGACAGGGATGAGTAAGTGCAGAGCAGAGATTGTTTCCTGAATGGCTGCAGGAAGTGTAAGGTGTAATCAAAGTGTGGCCAAATGAAAGCCATCTCCAGACACACACACACACACACACACAGCTGGTACTGCTGCTAAAATGCAGCTTGTGCTCTGAATAAAACAGCTGCTTAATGGAGTCTGGGGCTCAGTGGCTGTTTTCTGCTCACATCTTTATTTTTTCAGGAAGTATTTAAACCATGTTTGATCTCTAAAGAAGCTGTTATAAGTCTTGAGCTCAGCGCTCCCTGCCAGCCTGATTATGATCAGATGTATCCTTCGTCTTTTCCACTCTGTTACCTTTTATTCCATTAAGCAGCGTTCTCTGGCTGCTCCGTCTCCTCCCCTCTTCATCCCCATTACTTGTTGGGGATCACTGTAGTGGAACTTGTTCTCATCACAGTAAAGCGAGTGACTGATTACCCTTCACCTCCCTGACTCATCTGTTCTTTTAAAAGCTGCTGTTGGTCAGATGCCACAGCGGCGGCTTGGCAGACTTTGAGTTCATCCTTCTGCAAACATTTTAATCAGATTTCAGAATTATTTTCTGACTAATTTTAAGCTTTGGCTCCATCTGAGCTGAATGACCTTCCAACACCAGATACAAAGACCTAAGTCAGCTTCTCAGTCCCATGAGGGGCCTGGATGAACCAGAGCTGGACTAACAGGTTCATTAACAAATCAAAATACCTTTCATAAAGAAATGTATTAAAAATCACAATTTAGGAGAAATGGCCAATTGAGGCAACTAAAATGTAGTTTTTGGACACAGTGTGGACTAATGCTGGAATCTGATGATTTAAAGTCAGTTTTTAATACTGACAGCATGAGAGCCGTTAAGCTTTATGTCGTAATATTTCCTTCATCACAGCGCCTGAAGTTTTTTTTTAAGTGCGTTTATTTGTAGAATTAAAATGCAACCAGTGGCTGCTGAGAAACAGTCTGGTTACAACATGGATGGTAATATATAGTTATATCTGACATAACGATATGTTCTTTCACACAGTTACTTTAATGTGTGAACAGGTGTGTTGTATTGTGAGGCTTTATGCCCCTGAGTGAATAAATTACTTCTTTACTCAGGCTGGATCAGGGCATTATGCCATGTAGCAAAGTAATCTGGCAAATAAGAAGTATTGACATTAATCCTGACAGCGCCGTTATAAAGGTTTACCTTTGGGTTTCTAACACATAAAGGTACCAAGAGCTTAAGCATAAAAAATAAAACGACGAATGTAGGAGGAAAAGGATTGGAATGATCCCAGAATCTTTATTAGGGAGAAGAAATGCTGAGAAGTGAAAAACTCAAAGCTTAACAAATCAGTTGAGATTAACTGAATTATATTAAACACTGACCAGGTTTAGCATTAAAACTGAAGAAAGTAGGACAGATTATGTGGTGGCATCTGTCCATTAGAATCATATAAAACTACCATAACAATACATACTGATTTCTCTGAAACAGAAATGAGTGTGAGTATAACACAGGGCAGCAAAGTGAGTCTGCAGGGAGGAAAGGGAACAACATGGCAGAAAAATGTGGAAACTTTCATTTCAAACGGCTGGTTTTCCAACTTGGCTGCACAGTAGGAAGTGTTACAGTCTGTGCACTCGTCTGGCATAAATATACCCAAGCTAATGAAATATTGCTGAATTAAACTGCGCACCTCCTACAGTGATGATACGCATGGATCTTAATAACTGTGCAGAAATGGAGCTACATCTTTGCTAGTGAAGAAAAACATCAAACAAGTTTTGTTAATGGCTTCAGCTTTAGAAAAGCCAGATTTGTCTCAGAAAACCAAACACTGACTGCAGCCTTGAAACACGTTTCTTGGATATTCTGAGAAGTAAAGAACAATCGGAGGAATTCTGGTTTAACTGGAAATTGGAAGAGAAAAATCAGTGGTAAAGTTAG
The DNA here is from genome assembly GCA_902982915.1 of Phalloptychus januarius. NCBI lineage: Eukaryota > Metazoa > Chordata > Actinopteri > Cyprinodontiformes > Poeciliidae > Phalloptychus > Phalloptychus januarius. Next base: position 1,322,578 of record CADWAE010000242.1, on the reverse strand, counting down.
TTTACTTCAGGCTGTTTATGTAACTGTTCACTGCAGGACCAGAAGTCTTCATCAGGTCAAACTGAGAGGAAGATAAACAATGGCTGACTGACTGCTTCAGCATGGAAACATTTTGAATAAAAGATGCCTTTTAAAGTATATGGTAATAAATAATTGCGTCTCTGATGCAATTATTTATTTTTATTAACCTTTCCAACCTTTGCTCAGTAAACACTCTGGGTTTCCTGCAGCAGCATCTTGTTGCCTCCCCAGAAAAACACTAAAAAGAAATTAAAACAAATCTGTTTGCTTATTTCTGAAGAATGTAAGGTTAGTCATATCACCATTATATTTTCTATATCTGCCTTATTTGTGGTTCAGTTGCCATTTCACACCTGACATTAACTGCATGAGAAGGTGTTAGGAAGCAGACGCATTAGAGGGAGACCAAACCTTGTACTTATGTTTGCATCAGCAAACACAGCAGACTTATACTCAGCATTCATGGAGTTTTCTGTGAGGCTTAACTCCCATTTTTTTCACAAAAATAGCCCATTTGCTGACTTCTTTGTTGAGCAAATCTAAATTATTCAGAGGAAAATAAATCTCTGGGAGCTGAAACATTTGGGATGTTGGGGCACCATTTAGCCATTTTATTGGCTGAACCTTCAAGAGTTAAGGAGGACTGTAGGTGTTAGCTTGTGTGGTAGTGCTAAGTGTAAGAATGGTCCTGTCAAAGTCTCGCCTTGAATTTATAAACTAGCCATCAATTTCCTGCATAGAATATAAAGTTTTTGGTGCTAATGTGACAAAATGTAAAATCATGACTAAAACTGCGAGGCAGAGTTTCCTCCATCAGGCCCTGGACTAATTGATTGGGTGTTTGCATGAAACTAAGATAATGAATAAACCGTCATCACATAAAATGGGCTTTAAAACTGCTAGAGCAGCTTCTGCACCTTCCTCATGCAACTCTTGGTTGACGTAACTAATGGGCCGTAAAACTGTGTCATTTGTTCTGCATGCTGGATGTAATTGCATTGTTTCCCTGACGCACTATGCAGCTGAGGTGTGATTGTGTTTTTGTTTGAAAATCTTTTGGGAGAATGTTGTTTTTCTTTAGCACCATTTCGTGTCAAACCGTCCATCACCGTTTTGTTTATTGGATCCTGATAAAAGATCAAGAGGGAGGCTTTTGCAGGAATGGTAATGGTTCATCCTGGCAGCTGCCTCTGTTTACATGATTTGTGTTCATGAGACATAAAGTGGTACTCAGGGAGCAGCAGCTCCACTTGCAGCTCTGTCAGGGTCAGCTTTATTTCAGCCTGTAGTCACAAAGCACTAAACACACACTCACTGGGAACAATCACTGCTACATGTTCAGAAGAATTGATCTTTTTCCTGTGTACGTAAGAGGTTATTAGCTCAATTCTTCGAATGTATGAATCTGGATAATATATCACTGTCTTAATGAGAACCTTAATGGACAGATCAAGAAAAATCTACCCCATACATATACCCATTAAGGACAGATCATATTTCACAAAGTGCTTACAATTCAATAGTTGTTTCTTTATTTGTCAGTTTTCTCACAAACAAGAAACAACATATAGATTCCAACACTTGGGGCCTAAACCAGTCAGTCCCAGTTATCAGTCCTGCAGCCTCTAACTGGCTTTTTAATGGATTGTTAATTTCACCAATATTAGTATGATAAAACAGAAAATACCAAGATGATCCTCCAAACTGATCATTAGTCCACAAAGACAGGAGGTTTGTGTTCATGCAGCAGAAAATCTTAACCTGTTTGTTCTCCATGTGACTGAAGCTGCAGCTCCGTCTGCAGGGAGACTCCATCGTTTAGAGACACATGCGTCTCTCTGGGTTTGTTTTCTGCTTCCATCTGAATGTTTCATGATTCCTTCAGTGTCTGAGATTTTCATCATCATTCAGGCATCATGGACAAACTCTACAGAGCCGCTGTGTTGTCATGGAGATTCGTTTGTCCAAACCTTTATTTTCCTTGTAAGAACGGCATTGAAAATAAAAGTATTGAAGTTGTTTTGAATAAATGCAGATATGAATTTATTTTCCATTTCTGTTAAACCATTTGATTTAATCCTGATGTCTGTTGAAACATCTTCAGATTGGAAAACATGTCCTTTGATTTTCTGTTAGATGATGATATCAACACTGAGGTGCTATAGACATAATTTGGAAACATTTCACTGAAGAATAGAATAGACCTCAGACGAACTTCGACTCTTAAAGACAGTTTACTAAAACCACTGGTTTCTGTTCGTGGGCAGAATTTCTATGCTTCTCCATTTATGGCAAATAAATGTAACTACTGTGTATGTTTCTATAGTTTAGAGAAATTATGCAGCTGGGGCAGAAAATGATGTCATTTTGCTTTTACACAGCAGTAATTTAAAACCATTTTCACACCAGCAGAATTGATAGAAGCTTTGCTGCAAATTATAAAGATGACAGTGGTTTTACCAAGCAACTCATTTAGGATTTCATTAGTATTCATGTGCAGATGTTCAATTGCCTGGATCAGAGAAGTAAATCAGGGGTATCTTGTGGAGACGTCTCTTCTCAACGTGCAACATTGTAACTCATTCTGACATGAAGTGCAGCAACCGCCAGGCGAGTCTGTTTGAAATATGGATGGAGATGTTGGCGCATTCTGGATTCAAAGGCAGCGGCCATGTATGGGGATCCGATACGCAGCACGAGCAACAGCAGGTCTAATCTGGTGATTATAGCTTTGTTTCCTCTCAGACTTTTTAATTCAGAACTGAAACAGCAACTTTACCTTCATCTGGGTCTTAAGTGAGAAATCCTGAAACTTATGGCAGCTTTGATGCCTCTGCTAAGCTTGTGCTTCGTCTTTGGCAGCTTCAGACTGGGAGACGGGATTCACCCATCACTACCAGTAAAGATAGAGAGAGATTTACTGTCTGATACTGAAAAACGTTGATTTGACTTAAAACCAGGGGTCACATTGAACGTTTTAAGTATTTCCTGGTATCTTTTTAAATCAACGGAATAACAGGCCAGAGAGCATCAATCAGTGGAACTACCAAATATCATTACTTCTCTCTTTTCCTATTAAGTTTTAAAAATTCAGCTCATCCAGGCTTCCATGTCCTCCCAGCATAAAAACAGACTCAAGAGACGTGGCGTCTGTTTTCCTACGCGGGACGACTATAAAATATTCAGTTTGAGACCAAATCATTGTGCTTCTTCTAAGTTTCTAAAATGATTACATCATCTGTAATGGATTGACTGACTTCTGACAGCTGAGTTTGTCACAACTATCTTCACTCACAGCTTCCAATAATCCCCTGCATTTAAAATCTCATCTCTGGCCAAATAACCTCCAACGTGCCTTTTGCAGGAACTTAAGTTTCTAATTATTACTGGGTTTTAAACACATTTCACCAGCTTTATTCTCATGGGAAGGATGCAGAAGCCCAGAGATGATTAACTGAGATAATTGGGACATTTCACATGGATAAGAGCTGACAGTTAAACATGTCAAAGTATTGCAAAGCTCTCATTTGATTCTTGTGTGACCCAAAGTAAGATTATCTCTGGGCTCAATTTTCATTACTGAACTCTGACTACACTTGACTGCACAAAGCACAAGAGTGAAAAAGCCTAAAAGCTCACAGGCGAGAAAAGAGAAGGAACTAAATGACTGATTAATGACCTTTCACCCAGTCAAATAATGGCTGTCTGTCTTCAGAGAGCTGCTGGCTTTCACCGTGACTGAGGCCACAAATGAGGTAAATGAATGAGCGGCTGATTGACGTGAGCTCTTCACAGGCTGAAATGTAATATTTATCTCAAGAAATGATAGACCAGGCAGAGGGTTAGGGTTAGGGGGTTAGCCCTAACCCTAACCCCAGAACAGCATTTTGTGGTCAAAATAGAACTTAGAAATATGACAATTACACAGTGTTTGCACACTGACCACATTTTAAACAAACTCTGCTGGAAATGCTTTCATATTCTGTGCTAACTGCAGGCCTTCACAGGTAAGAGCTCTTCAAATACACTGACATAAATACATGAGAGAGAAGGGAATAATAATCAGATGCAGTAAGCAAACAACCTTCAAACTGAGAAAATAATCCAGGCCATCGGCCTAATTGGAGACATTATGCATGTGCTTAACAAGCACAGGTCCAAAAGTCGATTCATTTACTTTGAAGGAGCTTTTTGGCCCAATGGGGATAAAAAATTACATTTTCATGCAAGTACAAACATAAGTCTTTGGTAAACAGGTTTGTTCACAGTCAGTCAGTTTCCAATCACAAAGCAAACTTGCCATGCATGTTTGGCTGCGTCCTGTCCAGCCCAGGCTAACAGCCTGGCTGCCTTGAGGTTTCAAAAGCAGATTGATTTACATAAACGGCTGAATGAGACGATTCCCTTGTTGCCCTGCAGACTTTATTCAATTCACAGCATACGGAGTTGCATCTGACTCATGTAGGAAACTGAACAGGACAAAACAATTAGAATAGAAACAGGAATACAACCACAACCAAAGTTATACCGGCAGCATTTACTGTGGGCATGTTCTTTCATGCATCTAATTGTTTCTCCCTCAATGCATGTATTTTTTTGAGTTTTTTATGGTTTTAACAGAAAATGAAGAAAAGGTTGCAGTAGGTCTCCAGTTCCCTCTCCCTCATTTTCCAGGGGAAAGTACCCCCCACCCTCCAAATCAGAACCCTTCACGCTGAGCCACACTGGACTCGTTCCAACGTTCCAACCTGCCTGTGGACGGCGACTCCCTGCTGGGAAGAAATGCACACAACCAGCGATAGTTAGCACTGAAGAGGGAGGAGGAGGCAAAAGCACAAACTGTGGCACAGAGTTTGTAACTCTGCATTGATTACTGGTGTGATCATTCCACAATAATCCACAAACACAATTTGCAATGCAGTTGCTAAAATAAGCACTAAAATTACTGCTCCTACTGCTCACACACAAAAAAACGTCCCACTTGAATCTTTTCATGCTGCTCATAAACTCATGAAGGAACAAAGCTGGAAATGATTGTGAAGGTTTTCATATGATGCAGAGAAATGATGCATATTGTGAAGAAACATCCAATAAGCCTGTTTAAAACCGTGACAGGTTCTGTGTTTAGGGAAGTTTGAATCCAGTCTTATGAAAACATTACTGCAATGTTGGCCAATTAATCTGCTCTCCATAAAGTTATTTAACATGCAAACATCTACTGTAAGTTATTAGAAACTTTACTGAGAAAAATGCTACTAAAAAATTGAACCATTTTTCTAAGTTTGCTTTACAATAAATGTTTTACTGGAGGGGTGTTGTGTATACGATGCCCTATCAGGGCGTTAATGTGCATAAAGAAAAACTGAAGTAACATCAATAACTTCCAACTGTGGCTGATTTTGTAGAGTTTTGCTAATTTTCTAAAGCCTTTTAAAAGTTTCTGATTTGTGTTTTTCAGTAAAGATCCTGTAAAAAATGTTTTCCTCTTGAGTTGCAAAGAAAGACAATCCTTGATGATTATGAAAGAACTGAATACAGTGAATGAACAAACCAGAGAGAACCATCAGAAACACAAACGTTTCGTCAGGAAGATGTTGGCAGCCGTTTCCTGTTTCTGTGTTGGCATGAGAGACGGAGGAGAAATGATCGTCTCCCAGCACAGCTGCCGAGCGTCGGCTCATCTGCAAAACATCTCGTCAGCCGAGGATCACGGCAGATTGTTGTGCTGCTTCTGTCAACTTAAATCTACCTTCACTTTATTTTTGGTATGAACTGTATTAAAGTATTTCTTGTGAGTTCTTCATTTCCCCTCTTTGTTCTCCAGGTTTTCTTAATTGACTCTTAATCTCCTACTATTGGCTCCAACTTCAGGCCAAAGCCGCCACATGATTTGGATTCAAGTTATAGACTCTTCATCTTCCTCCCTGGAGCTGCTCTGCTCATCTTCTCTCGGTACAAGTGGACCGGTGGGACTATCCGGCCAGATGGTTCCAACTAAAGCAGCAGTTATCCATCTCTGCTTGTGTTATGCTTTCAGGGTTGTTTCTTCCAAACACTTTGTCTCTTTGTGTCATAAAACTCAGAAACCTGGAGCTCACTTCAACCTTCCACCTGATTATTCCTGGTTCAAACACCTCTGGGATTTCTCTACCCTGGAAAACTCACTTTTAGTCTAAATCACCTTCACTCAGATTAATATGTCTGACTGGAAGTAGCAAACTTTTATTAAGTGGGTTAATTTCATGAGCATCTGAGAAGCAGACTGGCAAAAAAAAAAAAATCAAGAATTCACCCACATCTGGTGCCTGAAGACAGGAGGTGCCACCATCACTACCAACTCATCCACAGTCCAAGCAGAAGGGAAATCACTAAACTAACCTGATAATCACTGGACGCTTGAGGACCAGCAGGAGTGTAGAAGCCGCACCGCGCCGCCTCCGCAGCTCAGGACCAATGGGAGTGAGCGCGCGCCAAACACCTGGTTTTAAAGGCCAGGTTGGTGCCGCCCACCACTCACCTTAAAGGTGAACCTGCACCAACAGAAGAAAACTACAGACCAGATTAAACATGTGACTGTCATTGCAGCTGCTTCAGATCTAGATCTTTTCATTTCCTGTTGGGATCAGTAAAGTATTTTTGAACTGAATTATAAAAAGGTCCATAAAGCTGCTGGAACTCAAAATTTTCAGTTGTTTTCTGGGTTTATTAAATCTCTACATTTTTTGTTTTTTTCTCTGTGGAGAAGTTTGTGAAATCCTGCCCAGCTCGTCTGTCATGTTCAGTTTGATGCTCCTCCATGGACGATACGAACAGGTGCCTGTGTCTGTGATGTGGAGCCAAAGCCGCTCCTGGGACCATTCTAAAGCATTCTGTAACACATCCAATCAATTCAAAAGCATCGCTAAGAGATGGAGCAATCAGCCGTAAAAGCCAGCAACATGCAGGACAAAAGCCTCCAGGCGTTAGTCTAACCTTCTGCTAACCTTAAGTCCAGTCCTAAAGTAAAAGTTCAACAAGAAATCAACAATTATAACACCTGATAAGACTTGCAGTGTGTGAGGATGGATCCAGAAGAGCTGCCACTGACTGGAGATATGAAGAAACAATAACACTGAGGATGCTCCACTCTGGTGCATTTTCTGGCTTTAGTTCAGGATGTCCTCTGTGCAGAAAGTGAAGCAAATTTATAGACTCACTGATTACAACTCATGAAATACCAAAACTCAGTTTCTCCGCAAATAAGAACATTAAATAAAACCAATGAGAAAGATTGATATGCAGAACTGTACAGAAATGCAGTTGAAACAAACATAATACAGATGAGTAAATACAATGTCTTACTCAGGTCATAAGCTGTTAAGGCTCAATGCACATAAGAAGTGATGGTTCTGACCTTACAGATCCGCTCTTTTGTTTTTCACAAAGATATTTTGGGACATAATGGAGCTTTGTAATTTTCCCTGCCAGGCCTGATAAGTAAAAATCCCCCACACCCAGTATGCACCTCTGGGTGTTTGTGCACCAGTTATAACCTGATCACACCGAGGTTCTGAGACGAAACGTTTGAAATGAACAAGTTCTAAAGCCCCCGTCCCTCCAACATGGCAACAGGCAGTCAGATTGTCCTCTGCTGCTCTTCCTCAGCTTTAAGATGCTGAATTTAAAAAATATTCTGATAATAGAGAATATGTATTTTAGCAACCAGAAGCACTAACTCAGAGATCTTCTGCTCAGACCTCCAGGTCTGATGTAGACAGTTATGAACTTGAAAAAAGCCCATCATCCTAACTTGCCTGTATTTTCTCCTGCCAACACTGAAGCCTGGATGGTGTTAGCCATACTTGACCTCACCTCGCCTCGTCCTCCAGTGTAACTACCAGAGACCTTCATGTCATTTCTGACCCAGATTTGTGCCTTAATTCTCATTTTAATCTTGATTATTCAGTGCTCTTCTTCCACCACAGTAATATTAGGAAGATCAAAGTCATCCCTCCCCAAGGCAAAGGTGAGAAAAATTACTTCATGAATAAATCAATCTAAGCTGCTCTCCTGCAGAGCCATTTTAACTGGATGTCCAAATAATATTCTGAAAGCCTTTAAAGTTGATCCAAAATGATGCAGCCCTGACAGGTTCTGCCTGAGGAAATCCCATCCCGCTGCACCGCAGTCCTGGAAAAGCCAGGATGGATTTCAAAACCCTTCTCATCAAGAGAAAAGGTCTTTAATGACCAAGCTCCGTCTTCTCTGAAGGACCTCGTCTCTCCCTGCCACCTCACCAGGGTCACTCACTCCCACTTTATGGGAACTGAAACGAGAGGCAGAGTTTACAGTTACAGTACCAGCTTGAGCAGAACCCGTCCACAGAACCTAACATTAGGGTAGTTTGTGTTATTACACTCATCCCATTTTAACACTGATTTCTTTTTCTTTCACTTTTCCATCATAACTCCAAATCAAAATATTTAACAGAAAACAACAATGTTTATCTGAGCAGAAAGGAAAAGCTCCAAATATCAAGAAGAATTTAAAAAGTTCTCCTGAATCCAGGCTAATATTTAGTCAGAGACTCGGACTGTTGGCCCGACCAGCTGGACATGGATGAACTCAGCCTGCATGTCTGTGTGCAGCTGCACATCCTTTCCTGCAAGGTTTCCTATAAATAAATGCTTTACTTTTATCATGAGTCCATAAAGTTTCCTTTGACACTTCATGTATGGAGTTGCTGAATTCATGTTAAATCCAAATTCATGTATTCACCGCTCCACAGCGTTCACTGTCACAGAACTGGAGCAGCCGGTGTCATCTTGGGGTCATCAGCTCTGCTTTCACCATTATCTGGGTTTCAAATGAAACAAAGATTCAATGTATGAAGAAGAGCCTCATGCCTGTTGTTCTGCAGACAATCGTTCAGAAAACCTGGGATCCATTTCAGAGGAAATGACATTTTGAGGTCTGAGGACTGGCAGGATGTTGAATTAAAATCTGGTGGCTCCTGCCAGAAAACTGAACTGTGTTTTCATTGATTCTTTTCTCAGTTTTCAGAATAATGATCCAAAACTTTGTGCCAAAGCCACAGTGCTTCACCAGACTCCATTGTTTCTTCCATGACCAACTCAGGGCCAAAACCTATTAGCAGCAGAGCTATGAAGAGGAAATGAAATGAGGAATCCTGGACGGCTCTGGTCAGACATTATGCTGCTCTAATTATTCTAAAGATTTTGTATTTATTTTTGTGTCAGTTTCCAGAAAATGTCCACATTCAAAACTCGTTTTTTGACAATAAATAATCAAGAACTAAAAGGAAGATTTGTAACAATTACCAACTGTAGAACAAGTGATCATTCATTTAATTAGATTAACTGGACGTCTCATCTCTCCTGCTCAGACCACAGATGAGATTTATTTATCCATCAGGATATGAAGCTGCTGGAGAAAAGCCAAACTGCAGAGGCAAACAGCTGACAGGCTGAAACATTTTAATGTTGGATCCAAGCATTAATCTGTGGTTTGCTTTGATTAACGTAAAAACTGAAACATTTGTTTTACTTATTGCTTGACCTTCCTGGGTGTTTGAATATTGAATGGAAATGTTACCTTTTTTAATCTGCTGCTTTTTCACTTCAAAGAACTGAATTGAGCATAATTGTAAAGTAGAAGAAAATAATAATAGCTGCTCTTCAAAAACCATCCAGCCTTACAAAAAGCTACTAATTTTTAAAATACATAAAGATGTTAAAAACATAACCCAAAAGATTTGCTGTTATATTTCCAGCAACTTATCCAACCTGATCTGCAGTCAGGCTGGATATGTATAATTGATCAAAATACATTTTAAATGTAAAACAAATTCAGAAAACATAATTTCCCTTTTTTGTGCAATTCTTGTTGTTGTCCTGTTTAATAAAACCTTCAGGATTTGACAGGAAGTGGAACAGCTGAATCACAGTGTCTTGCATAAAACTCTTTCCTGCTCTTGGATAATTTGGGGTTAGCAGAGGGAGAAACATTTATAATTGCCAGGATTAATATATTTGTGACTGGAGGCTTGAGCTTTGCTTCGTTCTGGAACAGGTTCAGCTTTGTAAGCCAACATAGCAACTCTGATGAAGGTTCCTGCAGTACTGATAGAGAGGCCCGCTTTGTGGATGCCTTTGAGTGTCTGTGTGCTTTGTGGACAGGTAAACAACAAGCAATAAATTCAGTGGTGATTATCACTGGCGTGGCTCAGTGAGACGCTTTCATTCCTCACTCTGAGGCATCCGGAGAAAACGTTCATCTTGTACAGCGCTGCAGGCAGCAGCAGCAGGAGATTCCTCATCACCCAGCTTGTTAGAAAGATTGCAAGGACAAAATAAGAAGTAGTCATAATAAAGATAATAATAAACACATTAAAATAAAGTTTGTTTCTTAAACATGAATTATATAAACTGCAAAACACTTTTCTAAAGGAAGAAACTGCCTTGTTAGTTTGTAATCACATTTTCTTAGTTTGTTTTCTCACACAAACTTCCTCATAAATGTGATTCATGTCCTGAATATCAGAGTTTTGTGCTGGAGGGGAAACGGTCAAGAGAAAACTGATGCCATACTTGATATCGTCGTACTTCTTTGCTCGCCTCAGGGAAGCATCATAGTGTGGGATGTTGTCGGCAGCATAGATCACCAGCAGATACAAGAACAGAGTACGGGACCTGAGGAGGCGGGTCAGGAAGCTCTGTCTGTCTCAGTGTTCTCCAGCGAACCTCTGGGCTTCGCTGTAACCTCGGCAGCCATGCCAGGAAAACTCTGATGCTTTCTAATGCTCAGTCTGCTCAGTCGTCCTCCTCATTCACATCCTGTCCTCCTTGTATTCCTGACAGATGTGGCCAGCCAGTGGAATCAGGATTGGAAGAAGATTTATGTTCAGAATAGCCTCTTTAAGATTTGCATTGATGTATCATATACAACATGAACTGTTTTTTTTTTTACATTAGCAGAATGTCAATAAAGTTTTGGAAACACAAAAATGTAAAAGAAACACAACTAACTATGTATGTGCAGCATGTTTTTTTACTGACTTATTGCATACATAAATGTATTCATGTTATTTGTGTTTAATAGAAACACCTCCCAAAATTAAAAATTGAAATTGTGTTTTTTCCACATTAGCAGAAGGTTGACTAGGTTTTGTAGCGGTGACACAGCTAGTGAAACTCAGATGAAGCTCGAGATGCACGAATCGATAACTGAGTCTCTTTGGGGTTTTCCTAAAAGTGGCCGATTTGTCACTAGTCGTCTTTTTTTTTCTTACAACCTGCTAATGGCGTCTCAGAGAGGCAAACTGCAGCAGTAAATCTGCAAAGCCTGAGACAAAAGTACACAGTCATTCATTATGTGGAATCAATTCAAACTCTTTCTCCCCTTTCCTTTGTCCTCTGCTGCTCATCTATCAGATCTCCTTCTCTTTTGCAGCTGGACTCCAGCAACTGATTCAAGTTCACAACTGAAACCCAGTTTATAATCTATGACTAATGTACACAATAGTGATGCACAGGTCATTACTTTGGCTGCACTGTTTGCCCAGCCAGTTACTAAAAGTGTAGTATTGTTTAATGTGAAGTTGGCGCCCTGCAGACGGAGGCTGCAGCAGGAAGTCATGATTCCCTCTCAGTGGTCTGCAGTGTTTTCCACATCACTGTATAATGTCAGCTCAGCTCATTTGGATCTCGGCTCAGATGCTAAGAAGACAAAGCACCAGCACCAGAAACAAAGATTTGCTTTCAGCTTCCCGTCTAAACGGTTGACAGGCTTATTTTTAGCAGCAATGCTAAATCTACCGTCCACCGACCCACCAGATCCAGCAGCACTGCATTATTCTTACAGGTACTTAGTGCCTCTCCCTGCTTTAGCCCAGCCTTCTTCAGTATCCAACACATTTCCTCCCCTCCATCCTCAGACTTGCGTGTCACCTACTGTATCTGAAAGCTTTTTACACTTTTTTGTTGAGAAAGTCGCGTCTATTAGAGCCCAGATCATCCCTCTGTTTGTTGTTGTGCCTTGTTCTGCTGTTTTACACAGCTTTGAATGTGTGACCTTTGCACTTAGACGCTTCAGGCCAACTGGTTCTCCGGATGATGCTATTCCACCAAAATTATTTAAAGATGTTTTTCTGATTATAGGTCCTTCAGTTTCTGCTCTGTCTTCAGATGTTGTTCCTAACATTCTGCAGCCTCGACTGAAGAAACCAGTTCTAGATCCTACTGTTCTGGCAAATGATACACTTACCTCTAAACTGCCTCTTATTAAGATTCTTGAGAAGTTAGTCTATAATCAGTTTATCTTAATGAACATAATATTTTAGAGGTTTTTCGGTCCAGTTTTAAACCGTTCCACAGCACAGAGTCAGCTCTTTTAAAGGTTTTTAATGATATCCTTTTGGTGACTGAGTTTTCTTGGTGCTGTTGGGTTTTCATTGGTTCATAAGCAGCACTGCTGACCTCACTGTGCTCCTCAAACAGAGAGGTCCGCAGTCTGAGAGCATTTAATGCATGCATGGTTTGGTATAAAGGAAATAATTCATTCAAGATTCAGAAAATAGCTGAAAAATAGCACCTTCAGAAAAAAATAAACTTTTAGGATGATATTTATGCTAAAGATTTTCTTCTGCTTCTGGTTGTTGAATACTGGAGGATTTTGTCATCAGCTTTTTAAAATAAAAGTAAAAAATAAATAAGGAAATCTATTGAAAGTAAAAGTTCATCACATCCAAAGTCTGTAGAAATAGTTCCTGCTCAGTAGAGTGAACAGCATCATGAACTCTTCACAACATTTGAATTAAAAAAAGAAGCAGAGCTGAAAATGAGTCTTTCCTGGGTCTTTTCCCAGGAAAACAGTGCAATATATTTGACTATATCAATGCAAAAACTGTTCAAAGATAAATCAAACGTCGTCTATTGCGACCTGAGTCTCTGACTCTAAATCATCAATAATTTAAGCATGTGGGCTGAAGTGAGGAAAACAAGGACTGTGGATGATCTGAACGGTGGAGGAATGATCACAGATCCGGCTCTCTTCTCGGCTCAACCTGGTGAAATGTCTCAGAGGAACAAACACAAAGATCTGTGATTGGCAAAAGGGAGAAATGTGAATTATTAATATTATTTAATATTATTAATGCCAATGATTTCACATAAAATGAAACATTTTTTAGAAATTCTTAGTATGAGATTTCTTCAGAGTAGCAAATTTTACTCTTCCAGTGCATGAATATTCTACTGCAATGCACGTTTCACACACATGCAGTGTGTGAAATGTGTCTGTGTGGAGAAGAGGTCTGCTCCTCTTCCTCCTGCTGTCCAAAAGGCCCCTCCTCTTCCTCCTCTCCCTCCTGTTCCTCCTCTTCCTCCTCTCCCTCCTCTTCCTCCTGCCCCTGCTGTCCTGCAGCTGGAGCGCAGCCACACAGGGCGGCGGAGCCACTGAGCCTTGGGGATGCCCTTCATTCAGGTGAGCCAGTGCATATGCTGCTGCTGTGAAATTTGACAAAATGATTCTTTCTCAATGAGACGGATGACAGGACTGATGTCCTCTTGGGCCTTTCTCATTTCCAACTTTCTCTTTGCTATAATTCTAGTTTTATTACATTCCATGCAAGCTTCAACATGATCTCACTTTATGAATAGTTTCTCCCAGAAGCCAGTTTCTCCTGTGCATGAAGGATCAACTCTTCCTCCTCTCTGCTTGTGGACATGTGATGAAGGTGCAGCGACTCCAGATCATCCCTGCAGTTCAACACAGAGGCTTCGATATTGTTTGACTTGCACTTTTTGTCAGCAGTTCCTGTTAGTGACAGTCGACCTTTAAGCAGCAATCCCCCTGCTCTGAAGTCTGGATGGTTTAATTGGATACTGAGGAACGTTGGGATGTTATTACATAGAGGATTTGTCTCAGCTACAATGCCAGTAACGAAGCAGAAACCCTGTTAGTGCAGCTCTCTGCTTCTCTGTGAAAGAATAATTATTGCTGTGGCTTGATACACTTAGAACTTATGTTTTAAAATATTTACATCATGAAACACTTTTAAAATTCCTAATTAATTTCTCATGCCTAATTATAAGTGTGGAGTTGTTGGTTTCCTGGGTTAAGTTTATGTATAATATTAGTTTCACATTTCAAGATTTGGACCAAACCGCAGACCAAAACGTGGAATGATCATGCTGCAGATAATCATTCCAACCAGAACAACTTTGAAGGATTGAATGAGAAAAAGAGAACATAAAGTGAAGAAACAGGAAGAACCAGCAATGAACAGTGACAACCTGAGAGTTTATCTGCAGAGGAGAATGACAGTGGCTGCAGGTGAGCTAATCAGGAGGATGTGAAACAGCTGTGACAGAGATCAGCAGAGGGAACCTGAGGGAAGGTGATTAATGAACTCCAAGGAAGTTTAAATGATTCTTTTGAGGCTCACCCTCACTCAGAGGGGGAACCCAGACCCCTAAAGAGGGCATGCATACTTTTCTAAGAACAGTTTAAGTATAAATAAATCTGTGAAATTCAGCTGTGACTCAGTGGTTTAAATAAGTGCAACTAACTGGGTCCGACCCAACAGGACGAAGACTCTGACCAGCAGAGAATGAAGCGCTCTCACTGCATACTGCAACCATGACATTTAAAACAATGAAAAGTGTCAGCAGAGTTTCTATTCAGAACACAAAACCATTTTATCATGCTATAGATTATACAGTTTATACATGGAAATCATTAAATCATTAAAACTGCACACAAGCGATCCGATCAAAAACTGGACATTATTACTAAAGAAGACAACAGGAAGGAGGCTGGTGCAGCATGTTTTTAATGATTTGTGATTCTTATTTCTTTTCTTATTTAATGTAAACACTGCAACTGTGAAATTGTGTTTTTTTAACATTAGTGGAACATCATCAAAGTTTTTCTTCCATTTGTAATGGAAACATAGCGGCTTATATGGAGGGAGAACTAAAACACAGAGATCAGAACATCAAATGAATCAGAAACTAAACCTCAGGGAATGCACAGCAAAAACACTAAATGTTACTAAATATTTTTGGTCTAGTCCAAGTATCTTAGTACACTTGAAATAGAAGAAGAAGATATAGGACTCTTTTATGTAATAATTTCTTAATATTAATTTAAAAGTTCCACTGGCAGATTATGAAAACCAGTTAGAGTGTTCCAGGAGCAACTTCCACCACTGAACACAAAGCCTGAGTTTCTGCTTGCAGGAGTGAGCCAGGAAATCACTGCCACCCGCGGCCACATCGCCCTGCCGGCTGCATCGCCCTGCCGCCTGCATCGCCCTGCGGCTGCATCGCCCTGCCGGCTGCATCGCCCTGCCGCTGCATCGCCCTGCCGGCTGCATCGCCCTGCCGGCTGCATCGCCCTGCCGCTGCATCGCCCTGCCGGCTGCATCGCCCTGCCGGCTGCATCGCCCTGCCGGCTGCATCGCCCTGCCGCTGCATCGCCCTGCCGCCTGCATCACCCTGCCGCTGCATCGCCCTGCCGCCTGTGGCTGCATCTGCTCCAGAGCAAACAGCAGGTATGGACATGGAATTGCTCTTCCTCACTCAGTCCTCATGCTGCTTGTATTCTCCTCACAAAGCAGTCATATTCCTGTCCCGTCTCCCATGTATTATCTGTTCAGCCAACACTGCACTGAACTCTGTGCTTCACTGGGCTTCCAGCCTCCCACTGTCTCATTTATCTTTGACCTAATATTCCGGGCCATTGGGATTTTATTGGATCTTTATCTTCCTTTGATTTACTCTCCTTCCAGCACATTTCTCTTAGCTCATTTCCTTTTTTCCTACCATGTCCTTTAGTTTCTCACGCCGTTTGCTATTATGTTTCATCATTTCCTTTTATTATGTTTTTGACTTCTTACAACCAGAACTCTTGTTTTGATCCGTTTTGTCCCTCCCAGAACTGAGTGTCCAGGAACTCGTCTACAACTTGCCCTATGACTGTAATCCTGTTCAAGCCAGTATTTATTTCCCCAGAAAACTCAGAACAGTTGGACTCATGGTCAGTGATGGAAACATTATTCTCTGAAGGGAAACTCATTTTGAATGGGATACGGCCCATTTAACATAGGCAAACTCTAGAAACATTCGTGTACAATAAAATGTTTGATTCAAAAACTTCCAAAAACTTGATTTTAATTGTAAACATCATTGTGTTGCAGTTGAGAAGAAAATATAATTATTCTACTGATGAAGCAATGAGGGTGATTCAGTTTCTCTTTGTTTTCGTGACGATCATTGAGGAATCCCAATCCTGGACAAGTTCACTGTGGGGAGTTGGAAAGATGGCTGGCCTTGGATTCAAGATTACTTTTGTTTTGTCCTTTTTACTAACTGAGATGCTGAGTGTTTGGTTGTTGTGGATGTGAGAATGCTTTAGGCGATGCTCCTTTAGTAGGAGTGATTGGATGTTTTTAACCTTGTGAACCTAAAGCTCTCGCTGACTAAAGGAGTCATTAAACTTTATTTATCTACACTATATAAATAAATAAAGATATCTCTCTCTCGAGGGATTCCTTAATCCCTATCTCTCTAGGGATTTAGGTAGATTCTGTCTTTTAGCCAGCTGACCAGCAATGAGCAGCAACAAGTGAAGGAAGGGCAGGCACAGTCTTTATACCTGGAGAACATTTTGGTGAAAAAGTGTCGCCCTGCCGGGTTTTCACAAAAATCTCTTGGTGTTTTTGTGAAAACATTTTGAAAACCTTAATCTGATTAGTTCCATTAATCAATTTCATGTTTGTAAGTGAAACCCAGAGAATTGATGCTTGTTTCAGTCTTCTTCAGATTGTCTTTGCTGTTTCCTGGAGTGACTCATTACCTGCCTGTCTATTTATTCCTTGAGAATCATCTTTGCTGTTTATTGAGCAGCTTCTAATCACTGCAAGAAGGAAGTGCACACATCAGCCAGCGAGGATATTGCTGTGGCCCAGTGGGGCAGTAATTTATAAAAAAAGAAGATTACATTCGTCACTTGCAGAAGCAATTTTCATTCATCACTCCCTGTTCACTTGATTGCAGAAACAGAACATGTATTACAAAATCATCCTTGGTAAATGTTCTTCTCTCTCAGTTCAGGTTTTCTGTTGCTTTCCTCCCTGTGATTTCATGGAGTTCCTATAATCCAAAGCAACAAAACAATGCAGATACAGAACCACTGTGCATGCAGAGGAATGGGTGTCAGAGTGTGAATTAAGGCTGTCTTGTATCTTTTATTGAACTTGTGTGAGTTATTTGGCCTTGGAGTTTCCTTTCAGTTTTCTCTGTGCAGCTGCAGGTTTCTCTCCAGTGCACAGAACAGGCCTCCATTATTCCCAGCCTAAGCTTCTCTGCAAAGGATGTCTTGGTATGTCATCCTGGATGTCTTGTGCTCATCTGTCATTTCTCTACAGATTATCATAAAAATGTACTTTTTTATTTTGTTTGGAAAATGAATCGGTCTCTGAATTTTCACTTTTCTGTTCTATCAGACAACAGATAAAGATGATGAAATATCTATAAGATCTTTCTTTACATGAATTTGCAGAATTTACTTTTCTTCAACTCAGCACATTCTGATCCGTACAAAACAAAAAGATTTACTTTCAAAACAAGTTAATTATTCTTTACAAGGCCTTGAAGACAGAATGCAGATCATTCCAGATTCATTTCAGCTCAATCACATTTACAATAATACACACATGTATTAAAATATTACGATCCAAGAACATCCAACCTTCTTCAGTCCAAATATTATATTTCCAATTAAAACTATTGATAAAATATAAATTGGTAAAAGGTTTCTCCTGGAGCTTTTCTCTCCAGATCGTATACGACCACCTGGTCACTGCATGGCTCTTATCTGAGAAACAGGCTGCAGATGCCTTGAGATTTAATGTTTTATCCAGTCTGCAGAGTCACCAGAAGTGCTGGACCTTCCTTCAGGAAAGAAGGAAGAGAGCCACAAAGTTAAAGACAACAGCAGCGCTGCCAACAGACAGTTAAACACAGGAACATCGAGCCAGGCGTCTTTAATAATGCAGAGACAGACTGAAACTCTGAGCTGTGGAGTTAATTAGAAGTGGTGATAAAATGTTCTCTCACAGGTTGTTCCAGCCAGAATTGTGTCATAAAAGCACTAAAATGTAACAATCAGTTTAGGTCTTTTTTCACTCATATTTCCACTCAGATCTTATGTTAGGTTCAAATGCAAAATGGTGGTCAAAGCATTCCGAAGGCACAAAGTCGCTTTCAGTCATCCTGTGTCTATGTGCCTGGAAAACATGCTGCACGCTTTGTGTTTTATCCAGTTCATCCCTGGACGCTGCTGAGGATCATCATTTACCCAGCAGGAGATCCAGCTGCTGTTCCAGCCTGCTGCATACTGTAAAGCATGCAACACTGCAACATTTCATAAGAAGCAACACTAATATTAGACCTGAATAATATTGTCAACTATTTCAGCTGAAGTTAGAAAAACAAAACGTTTGTTCTGTTGATTTCCACATACAGTTAAAACTCCTGATTTCCCCCATTTTCAGCTGGAGTCTCTGCAAAACGTTGTTGCTCTTTATTTATTTTCCACAGCCAGGCTTTAAAGGGAAAGTAAGATCTGTGAGTCCTAACCAAACCACAGAGATGCTGTTAGCTGGCAGCTTTTTAAGCAAACAAAGTGCAGCCAGGATAATGAATGGAAGTTATTCTACAGTTTTGAATTTTAACCACATTGACAGCTGTCCATCTGTCCCGTCCAGCCTGACCACAAGCAGCTGTTACTGTCTTCTTCACTTTATAATAAGAACTCAACAGCATCACTGTGAAGTCCTGCTGCTTTCAGGAAGTGTTGACTTTCATTTTGCTTTAATATTAATATCTTATTATTGTCAGATATTGTCCTAATCCAGACGTAAGTAAACTTTAAGATACAAATGGCAACATGAAACTACCTCAGAGCAAATCAATCTTTCTTGAATCTGTTTTCCAGTCAGTGCAGCTCTGACTGGCTGGTCTGAATTATTCCTCATATCAACAGAATAATGTTTTCATACTTTCTGCAATGATTTATCAAACATGGCCTGAAGTTAAACAGCTGCTTTTCTGCAACTCTGCAACACAAACAGGAAAATCCTCCAGGTTAGAGGATAAATGAAAAAATACATAACTACAGCAAAGATTATAACTCACTAATGATTTTTTTTCTTTTTAATTTAGACTACTGGAAATGAAGTGTGCATATTATATTTGCATAATTCAATTTATTTCCACAAGATTCTCTCAATTAAAAAAATGTACCTGATGCTTTGATTATCTACCACTTAAAACCTTTTGGCTTATTGCTGAAACTTTCATTACAAGACTTTTGGAGTTATTAAAAGCAGAAGAGAGTGGAAAATAAATCTGTGCTTGTTTTGCTTTTAATAACTGCTTTTGGTCTGTGGTGTCAGCGATGATTATGAATGACTCAACCTGCTGCAGAAACACCGTCTAGTTACTACCGGGTGGGTAGTAACTAGTTACACTTAATCAGTTACATTTACTCGGGTAAAGTTTTGAAATGCCATTGAATCCTCAACAATAGCAACTGTTCATAGGAGAAATCTATTGGATTTCCACAGATAGAAAACTTTGTAGCAGATTTGAGTAATGTGTTGTCAACTGAACTGAACTGGAACTTTGTAGATGCCAGAATTCCCACATAACCTTGTATTTTTACATACATAATTTTCACAAATGATTGAAATGGATTGTAAAGTTACTCAGGACTTGATTAGCCTTAAATAAGCCACGTTGCTGCAGGAGTTTGGAAGCACTAAAAGCATCTGCATTTATAAAAAAGCACCAGTTTGAACTCATTCACACAAATGTCTCAAGTCATTTGGGAATTTGAAATGTCATCAGCGTATCTGCAAAGTCTTTACACCTGTGGCCATAAATCCAAAGTTTTTTTTCTTTCTGGTGATTTAAAATGTTATTGTCATTTCCACACCAGTGAAAAGCTTTTCAGCTGTGACCAGTCTGAGTGGACTTTCAGGCTTCCAGGGCCCTTGAAATGTCATCAACGTATTCACAGCAGAGAAAAGCCTCACATCTGTGACCTCATGAGGGAAGTGTTGCAGGCAGTTAGCTGCTAGGAACTGTCACCACTGAATACTTCCTCTAGAAAAGTTTTAGTTTGTGAAATGTGTCAGAGTTGCATTCATGCATAATGCACTTGTCCAGACCCTGAACAATGTGCATCACAGTTTTTATCCCCATCAATCAGTAAAAAAATACATTTTGTGCAGCAATAAGGGATTTAAATGAGCCGTTAGTCACTTCCGGTCATTTGGAGTCATTTTTTTAAGGTATTTTAAGGATTCTGTGCAGAAGATATGAAAAAAAATTGTTTTACCAGAAGATGGTTGATTATTGCAAAAATCAAGGACTTGATACTCGACTTAGACTCGTGCTCTATAGACTCCAGGCTCAATTCAAATTTAATGTCTGAGTCCAAAATCACCTCAATTCCAGCTGATCCTAGTAATCAAACAATGCAGTCAGATTCAATTCATTATTCAAACAGGTTAAAATGTTTTCTTTTAAAGGAAACACAACAGATTCTGTCTAGTCATGGACCTGCAGTGAGTTCTCCTTCTAGACCAGCTTAAACTGAAAACTCCCATTGAAAAGCCTGGAAGCTGCAGTAGAGCAGAACCTGACCTACCTGTGGTCAGCTGGGTTTGAGAAGACAAAGCACAAACACAGAAAACACAGAAGCCCTGATCCTGCAGCCCTTTAAAAGTTCAAAGTATTTGCAGCTCCTTCATGAAGGTGTTTAACCTTGTTTCTCTGGAAGAGAGAGACAGGGCAAAGTGTTTCATTTAGAGAAGGATGATGCTAAGTTGCTGGCTGAAGGCGCTTTGCCTGCAGGAAGGAGTAGCAGCTCAACTGAAGCCCAGGTCAGATGTAGGATGTATGAGAAGTAAAAACAGAAAGACTGAATTAGCCTGGTCCAGTCAAAGTGACTTTACACGGTGCAGGACTCCTCAGACTGGCAGGTGGCGCTAATGTGCTAAATGAACACAGCATTTGAATAAATGTAAAAGGGTCTCATCTTAAAACTTTGAAATAAATCTGAGGGGTTTTTATTATTCTGTGTTCATATCTGTGGGGTTTTTCACGCTGAAGGCCTCCCAGCACCGCTCAGCTCTACCCAATGCATTACACCTTCAGTGTAGATGTCAAGCTGAAAAATAGGCTACGGTTTCTCCCCTGACTGAACCTGCATAAATTAATCAGACCTCAAAGACACATTGCCCCCTTCACACCTACTGACAAGAAGATAAATAAAAGCAGCTCATCCTACGCGTTTTAGAGCCACGTTTCTCTGATGTGCGATTCGTATTGGGACACATTATCTGAAGTCAGCAGCAGGTTTTACACAACGGCTTCATAAGGTCTCCAGACCGCAGCCTGTTTGTGTGATTAGCAGGTTTTCTGTGTGTTTGTTGTGTCTGTACTGAAGGTGCAGAAACTTCATCCTGTTCATTTTCCAGGATAAAGGTCATTTCTAGGAAAAAAGGAAGGAATGTCCTTTCTGTTGATGGATGTGTGACTCTGGTCCAGTCGCTGCAGACCAGAGTCACAGCGAATCCAAAACCAGAGCAGGTTGGTCAGGTTTCCATCAGACCGCTGAAGGTGCTCCAGCATAATCAAATGGTTAAACAGTCACTAGATGCATTATTAATATCAGCCTTTGGTTCTCCTTCCTGTGAGCCAGTTTATGAATATTGTAATAATTACTTTGGGGATGTGAGTGGATGACTTCATCTTTATTGAAATGCTGAGATTATGTTCTGTTTTCTTAAAAAAAACCTTTGACTTCTTACTTCATTGTGCTTTGTGATCTTTTGTTAACTGTTATTGTCTACAAGGATTATTGCACTGGCATATTTTCATTTATAAATTAATAATTAATTTACTGTCAGCCTCCAGCTTCCTGTGTGTCACTTCAACAGAATACTTAGAGACATTTATTACATTTATGTCTCCATCAGAATGTGTGGAAAAGAAACATTTTCACTTAAAAATAAGCCAGAACAGAACCAGCAACTGTGTTGCCTAAAGGTTGTTTGTTTGTTCAGGTTATTTAACTCCAGCTGATGCAATGAGCAGCTCCTCTTAAACAACCAAGTAGAAACACATCCTGTGGTCATGGAATAGATGTTAGTCTCCTCAAGAAAGTTCAGATGAGTAACTTCAAGCAGAGATCCAAACAGATTGCTGACATTTCCAACAATGGGTGAGACTGGAAGTAAAGGGGGAACCATTGTTTAAAGGGAACAAACAGGAAAAAAGTTCCGAATCATCATGGTTGGTATCACTTCGATGTTTGGTGAACTTAGATTGAAGAAAAGCAACAAGTCGGGGCTTTTTACTCATAAAGTAAGACAATGTGAAGGGAACTCAAGGATTGGCACCAGGCAGCTGCAGCCAGAAGAAAACATCTCAAACTGACCATTGAGATTTACTGACTGAGAAAATAACACAGGCAGGGAGCACAGCTCATTAAAGCAACATGCACACAACTAAACGAGGAACTCTGATTGGACTCTGGTCCAAGACCTTCATGTGGTCTGATGAGTCCAGATTGATCTTGTTCCAGAATCATCCAATGAAATATGAGAGCGTGACCTTCATCTGTGGTGGCGACCTTTCATTAGTCCAGCTGGTGTATTTTACGTGAGGTTCAGATGTTGAGTGTCTTTTGGAATATTTCATGTCTGACCTGCATGTCGTCCTCATCACCGACCAATCAGATCTCTTCTTTCACCAAGCATAAAACCGTAACTGTTCATTGATTGGCCAGCAGCTGAGTCAATTAAGATGTGACTCCACATCTTAATTCAGTAACACACACACACACACAGCTGGCTGCTTTTATTTGGTGTTTCTCCGATCTCAGTACTGATGCTGATACTGCAGCAGGTTGCATGAGTTGGCAAATGTGTCCTCACCTGTTTACTGCCAGTTTGCAGTTTGTTCAATAAATCTAAAGTGATCCCTGGCTGAGCGCTCAGAACCTGCAGGTTTCCCTTCTGTCCAGAATGTTTAAATATCTGAGATGGCAGCTTGGATTTCAGACATAGGATGGAGCCTCACTGGGCACTTCAGATTTTATCCAATCCATCAGTTAGCAGTAGAAGCGATCCAGCCTGTATGTCACTAGAAGGTGAGGATGAGGATACAGATTAACAGCTATCTGTACTTGTAAATAATTATTAACTAAGAAATAAAAAGCACTTTGACTCATTCAGAATTTCAACATTAATATTTTAATCTCTTAAAATCTCTTTATCTTTGTTTGAAGAAATAAATACATAAGTTTTCAAAGTAATTTTTTAAATTAACATCTCTTTTAAAATGTTAAAATGTTTTAATGTTAAAGCTGTAGGCCTACGGCAAACAGTAAAGGAATAAAACCTCTGGCCTAAAGCAATGCAGCGCCATAAGCAGAATAGGCATTTAGAAGAAAATATGTTTTTCAGTTATTACAAACTTGAAACTTATGTGATTGTAGGACAAAACACTTGAGACTTGAATTAAATTTTCCTCTCAGAGACCTGACTCTGGAGTCGGACTTGGAAAATAAAACTTCTGCCTCTTATTTAACAGTAGGGTTGGAGTCGTTGAGTCTGCCTGGAGGGTCGGGTTAAACACGGCGCACCGTCAGTCTGCTGCACACTCACTGCGATGTGCTCTTAAAAACTGCAACCTTTTGGAAATCTGCCAGATGGAAGTAAAGCTCACATCCCCACATGTCAGAAACATTCATATCAACACTCCTAAATCCTAAATTTCACATGACTTCATGTATTTTTCCATCTGTCGTTTTGAGGCAACTTTGCTTTGCTTTATTGTTTGTGTTAGAAAATAAAAGATAATCCATGAAGGCATAATTATCATCTCACCCCAGAAATTCATCACAGTGTTTGAAGTATATTTTGAAGGCAGTTAATGATATTTTCCTTTTAACTTGTTTCCATTGGTAATTTTTCGTCTGGTTGCTGAGTTTTACCATGGAGTTGCTTTATTCTAGGATTCTGACTGACAAAACAAATTGCACCTATAAATGTTTGCAAAGTTCTTCTGATGTGGCAGATTGTTGGTTTTCTCTTTCTGCTGGATGAAACATTTAGAGACACTTGGTGTCCTGCTGTTGGTGGTCGGTTTGAGATCAACTCCCTATAGAGTTGATCAGATAGATAAAATGAGCATTAATCTGTCGGGACATGAAAGCACCTCTTGCTCCTGACTACTCACTAGATTTATAGAGAGCCTGACATTTTCCAGCAGGTCGTGGAGCTGCTCGCTTTAACCACCGTCTGATTTCACTTGACTGAACAGAAAAATGACCTAAAAACTGATGAAGCTCTGAATGTAATGAATCTATTATATAAGTTTCACTTTTCCAGCTGGTTACCAAAGTAAATTAACTTTTACAAAACTATTCTAATCTACAGAGATGCACCCGTACGTGTAATTGTTAGTTTTACAAAGTATCCATCTTTTGTATTATTCCAATTTACATTTCCTTTACCATAGTAATAATTATACATATCTATGCAATTTCCCCCCTTTATATTTATAGAAGTGTTGAAACATGGCATCTCACAATAAACCTTGTTTTAAACTTTTCCTGTGAAAAATAAAGTTATTTAATCACAGTGAACAATTTCTCTATACTTTCTAATATCTGCTACCAACTTGTTTCAAAATTAATTTGCGGCACTCGATATGTCTGAGAAATGATTTGCAATGAATAAAAGTGACGTATAAAGAAACATATTCTTCATATTGAAGTGGTTTCGATACCTTCAGCTGTATTTTGGGTTTTGTGGAGCAGCAGCAGAACAAACTGAGATGTTCTCATACCGACGGTGACAAGTGGAGAAACAAGGAGGGTTGCAACATCTCCTCTGTGATCACTCTTACAACTAGACGCTGCTAAGTTAAGTACGAGTGTAAGACTCGTCTTTCTTTGCTGCTTATTCCTCTTGCACCGGTTTTTCATCTCCCTTTCTCAGGCGTCACCAACGGGACTGAAATGGTCTGAAATAAAGAACTCAGTGTTCACTTCAGCTAAATTATTTAGAGATCTGGCTTCAATCAAGGAAATCATTTACATCAACAGTGTTTCCGGTCCAGCATCCCAAAAATTAAACCTCCAGGCACAAAGCAAATCTGTGCTGGGTTAAAGGGGCTGGTGCCATCTTCAGCTGGGAAAGAGGCAAGAAGGCCTCAAAGCAACATCCAGATAAACTGCAATCCAATACAGTGAGATGTAGTTACTGGTTAGTCCCAACTTGGGAAAAAGTTATTCAGTAAAACAGCAGCAAAGACTATTTGATCCAGAGACAAAGAAACAAAAGAAACACTTTACAAAGAGCCAGAAAAACAAAAGATTAACTCCCACAAGAGCAGAATCAACAGAACAATCCAGGAAAAGACTAAACACAACTAAACACAGAAGAAGCAACTCTGGAGTATTAAAGTATCTGAAATACTGGAATTAAATTTCACTGGAGATGATTCCTGCACTGCGGAGGCTCCATCATCACCTCAAACTTTTCCTGCGATGCAACAACAGATATTCAAGCTTTGCAGAGCTGTGAAACATTTAGCATGTTGTTGCAGGTGCAACCCTGTTGTTGCTGACAACTGGACAACATGGCAGGGCATTTTACCCAGTAGAACAGCGCCCTCTCTGGACCAGTTTCAATGTTTTCCTGAAAACATTTTCAATATTTAAGGACAAACTGCAGGAAGTTGGAGGATGGCAGTTTGCAGAAATGGCTTTAGATCATAGATTCCCTTTGTGGAGTCATTCCTTAATGTGGCTACCAGCCGACTGGTAGCGCCCGCTAGTGGGTGCTAATAACAATAATTATCCATTACTAAGGTCAGAGCATAATATTTCTCAAATTAAAAAATATATTTTAGTCTTTTGAAGCTCAACTTTCAACTGGTGTATGAATCACCAGTTGAAAGACAGCAAGTTTATTTATTTATCACCTTTAATAAACAAGGGAATCCTAAGTTCTCCATGTGACAAGAAAATACAGAAAGAAGGAGAGAAGATTCCTGGTCAGAATGAAAAATACGTTTAACTTTCTTCCTTGTGTTCAGATTCTGATCGTGAGTTAAACCTTATCTTAATGCTCCTGTCTTAAGGCCTGGGCCTGGCACACTTTCTATAAAAAATACTAAATAATTGCACATGCAGGCTGGATAAATCTCAGCACAGTCAGCACCTAGACTTATTTCCAGCCTCATTAAAGTTTATGGAGGCAATTAGCAATCACAGAAATGGGTGTGATGTGTCAGCTGTTACGTCTTGAAGGGATTGTTTTTCCTTCTTGCCTCAAACATGTTCAACACGAGTCACAAAAAAAATCCAGCATTTGTTTGTATTCTTTCATTGCTTCTTAAATAATATCCTATATGCAGAGAGCCAAGATGAAGGTTCTTCACCAAAAACAGAATCAGCTCCTTCATGATGTTTGAAGGTGATGGGCAGGATGCTACAGAAGTCAGGATCCTCTGTAAATTGACCAGAACCACAGAAGAAGAGGAGCTGAAGAAGAACCCAGACATTTCCTCCACTGAATGGTGAAACACTCACAATGAGTCTAGTCATTACTGATTAGCAACATCATTTAGATGTTTCCTAAACTCCATGCAGTTCAAAGTGTTTTTGTGCAGACTGACACATGACCTGTAATTACTTTGCAAAACTCTGCAGGGTTTGTGTACATATGCGTCACTGGGCATTTAAGTTGCATATATTCCACCTTCACCTCCTCCTAGCTGATATGTTTCTACCTCTTTACCTTCCCTGCTTGTAAATAATTGTATCTGGAAATAAATTTTATTCAAGATTTACCAAATATGAATGCAATATTAACGCCGTAAAACCAGCAACAGGCGTTACATTTCATAGGCTGCTGTCATTAAAATCATCAATATACATAAAACATGATGGTGGAAGTCCAAACATGAAGGAAAACATGCAAAATGTTAGGAAAATGTTTGAAAAGATGTTTCCTGTCTGAAGGTGAAACTGCAGTTTAGGTTGCAGAACTTTAATCCTATTTCACTTTGAATCTAAAATGATGCAAAAAGATTTTATATAGTAAGTAACCTAAAAGAATTGTCTCAAATAAAAATTGTATTTCAGTAGAAAACCTGTTTCTCCTGATCTCCTGTTTCCAGCGGTTTTCACCACCACAACACCAAACCTCAGCGCAGCTCCTTCCAAACTCCATCTTTCTTTAAAGAGCTGCTCTAAAGCCATAACTCACCACCATGTCGGTCACAATGCTGCTCTGAACAACAACAGAAAGCAAACTCTGCTTCATTAGTTTCTGTTCTCTAATGAGCAGCGACACTATTTCACCAGGATTAATTAGGCACGAGATTTAATCAATTACTGCTGTTAGAGATTGATCAGGAGAAAACGTTGCATTAAAGCAGCCCTGGTTTCATTTTAATGAGAAAACTCGGTTCCCACACGAGCAAATCTCAAACTTTAATGAACAGCAGCACAAACATCCTGAGTCTGTAGGAAACATGAGAATCCCTGCTACCATCAGAGCAATTACAAGACAAATACCTATAAAAAGTATTTAACCTTCAAAAATTAAAATGTTTTGATGAACACATTTTTTGGATCTTCTTTAAGTTTTAACAAAGAAGAGCAAAGCATGCGATTAAATAAATATAGATTTCAGATATTCAATAATCAACATTGTGAGTAGATTGAGTCTTGTGTGAAACTCCTGAAGTTTCTCTTGTCCTTCCCTGTAAGTGTGAAACTGCAGGCGGTCTGCTGCAGACGGGGAAAGAGGCGCGTTACGGTGATGAGCCCAGCAGCCCTGATCCGCCAGGCCGGGGGAATTTAAACCATTTAGATTCTCCTTTTCATTTTATGGTGTCTTTGACTGCTTAATCATGGGCCCTTTTACTGTCCCTTTATGATCCAGGTTGTTCTCTTGCAGCTGGGCCCACTTCCCAAGAATGGACATGATTCACACTCCATGCATTCTGGTGTTTTACACCTTCCTACCAGACTGTGTAAAAGAAACAGGTTGACTGTTAAAGAAATGTATATTTTCACTGATGATCTTGCTAAAATTCACATTAGCCATTTAATCAGAATAAACTTTGCTTTAATTCAACTATCAAACATTGCAAGTGCTGAGAATAAAATACAGAAAGATCTGCTGGTTGTTTAAATGTGGCAGTTATCAAACCAAAAGGAAAGGAAAAGATTTTATGATTGTCTCTGTTTATATGTTGAAGCACATGATCTGATTTTACAAAATGTTGAATGAAAACAGGATTAAAGACGTCGATGTGTTCAGTCTGAATGAAGAAAACTGAAGGATCCGTTTGACGCATTTAATGAACTAAAAAAACAACAAGTTCCAGTTTCTGGCTTTCTGAACACAAATAAGAGCCAAATCAAGAAAAGTGTCTGATTTAATCCCTGCAGCATCCATCTGTTTTTATAATGTCAGTTCATTACAACATAATTACCATAAATCTGTCTGACTGCTTAGCTTTAATTTTTAGAGTTATGATCTAGGAAAGAAGTCACAGCCAACTTAATCATCTGAGTTTTATTCAAACTCAAAGCTGCTAAAAGTGTTTAAATATGCATAATATAATAATTATAGTGGAAAGTTGACCTAAATAAAGGCTATGGAGTTATATGTACTAACTGATTCATTTATCTGAGAAATTTAAAGTATAATTTTCATATTTGTTACCACTTTGTTCTTAAATATCTGAGTAAATTCTTCTTAAAGCGCCAGAGGTCCTTATTTGGGGAGATTTCCTGTCACTGCAGATACGTTCAACATGCAAAACAATTTTAAAATGACACATTTTAAGGTTATTTTTGGAGGTTCTGTCACTGATTAGCAAAGTGAGTGTTTGATCCGCTTCAACCTGAACATGTGGCGCCTTTAATTGGCTGACAGTCAGTCATGTCTGGGTTCAGAGAGGCTCACTGGGATTCACTCATGCAAACGAAGGAGCAAACTAGTTTATGACAAAGACTTTAATTTCTCAGTAATCCGTGTCTGATTATGAAAATGATTATATTTGGTACTTAATAAAGGTTGGGGTACAAAAAACAATAATGATTATTGAAACATGTAGAATGAGTCTCTGGATGAAAATACAACTTGACTACAGATTCCCTGAAAATGAGCTAAAAATATAGAAATGTATTTAATACTGAACAGAAAACGACTGAAGCTGCATTCCTACAGATGTTTCTTTACCAAATTCCAGATTTTTACAGAATTATTCAGTTTTGGATCCATAAATAAAAAGTCTGAATTGAATTTACTGCAGATATTTAAACTGAAATGAGACTGAATGTTAAACTTAAAATATAGAAAAGGGACAGATGGAGAAAAGCTGGATAAAGCAAAATGTTTCCATGCTCTAATTTCCTTTTACAGATTAGCCCAGACCTGGAAAATACTTTAATCACATTTCTCACATTTTATATTTTCTGGAGTGTGTAGGGAGGTTAGTGAAGGTGGTTTCTACATAAAGAGTTTCCAAGCTTTCTGGTGAAAACATATCCTGAGCACAAACAGACATCTTTAACCGATGCTTGGCACAGAAGAACAGTAATTTGTGGCCGTCTGTCAGTACATGACCTGCCACATCCACAGAGCTGAGTTTGGATGATGATGAGGAAGACAATCACAGGAAATGAAAAAACACTTCTTCAGAAGGAAGCATTTTAACATGAGAAGAGGCTAAGATGAAAAGAGTGGTACCTTTTATGAAATAGAAGATTTAAACAGAGATGATGTCTCTAAATTATCACATCTGCCCACAATGACAGGCTAAAGTAGCTGCATTGTGTTCTGAGAAAGTCTTCCATCTGAGAAAATGATCCTGCGAAAATGATGCAATTGCTGAATGCAATAAGTGAGCAGGAACAGCATTAAGACGACTCGCTTTCCAGGATATACTCTGTGTGCTAGTTATTGACGTCTCTGTCAAATAAGAGATGCTGCACACATTTTAAAACCTGAAAAAGAAATGCCAGTCACTAAATTCATGTCTCATCTTTTCCTATCTTAAGATCTGTTGTGCACCTTTTCTCAAAGAATGTGAGCCTAAGAACAGGAGCTCTTCTCTAGTCACATGGATTTAGGCATCATCTGTGGATGTGGATCCACTACAGGCAGCCAGGACTAAAGACTTTTCATCCTAAGGGCTGGATTTCACAGAATAGTCCATCAGGTAAAATACAAGTCTTACAAGTCCTAGATTACCTGCAACTGAACTTATTTTGTCTTCATTTTCATTTGGCTGAATCACAGCAAGCGTGTCAGATTGGCAAGAAGAACCAAAGTTTATTAGCAAGTAAAACCTGATTAATTATCCATCATAGCATCAATTAGCAGTGGAACCGTCTGTCAAAGTGTCCTGATGTCTCAGACCTCAACACTGAGTCGAAACACATGTATTACAAAGTAACATTTCAGATTTGACCTTTCAGTAAATGCTTTTATATATGATTTTCTTTCACATTTCTTTTAGTAAAACTCTTTTCTCTAAACTCTTGGGAAATAAACTTCCAACACATTTGAGTTAATTCATGTATTGAACATCCAGCGTCTTTCCCCTCTTCTGTTGAAGTGATAGTTTTAGTGTATAACCAGTCCTAGTATCTATTTTTGTCATGGTTGTTTTGTTCAGTTAAATAATTAGTAAATACATATAAGTTTGATTATTTGGTGTAATAATGGAGTAACAACCGAGAACGCTCAGTGGAAACATAAAATAAATCACCCATTAGATTCATTTTGAAACTTTGATTCCTGTTGGTTAATAACCTTAAAGGTTTTATCCACACTGTAAAAATATCACCACTTACTTTTATGCTACAGATGTTTTATGCCACAAACATCTGTAGCATAAAAAGACAGAATAACCCAATGAAATATTTAGTCTTATGGAAAATCTGTGGAATCTGTTGTGTTGTTCACAATCTGATGAATATATTTTTATTCTCAATAAATAAACACAAATGTTAGCATTTAATTCCTTATTTCTGTTGTAAAAGAAGCTAAAAATCTGAAGTAGATATGAAGTATTTTGTGGAAAAGCTGAGTAAAGTTGATCCTTCAGCCTCTTTGTGCTTGAAGGACTCGGAGCGTCTGACTCCCTCCTGACCTTCCCAGTGTTTCTCTTTATCAGGGAGAAACGTAGTCCAGCTCCTCTTCTGTTCCTCAGGGTTACAGAGCATTTTATTTTCTGTACTACGGCTCTCTTAGGTCTACCAAAACATTCCAATCAAGCTGATGTGTTGACCTTGCCCTGGATGGTTGGAGCAGCTTGATTCTGTTCTTTTTCTTCTGTTGACCAAGTCTTAGCTCTGTTTGAGAGCATTGTGCTTTTAAACGGCTGCATTTGGCTTCAGCTGTCAGACAGACTGCCTCATGCTCCTCTGTGACTGACTTTAATTTAGAGAGAAATGTAAGTCATAGTGGTAAATAATAAGCCACCATGTCAGACAGTTGGAGTGAAGCTGTATGTGCTGCTGTTGGCTGCATTTAAAGCAGCATGGATGTCACACGAGGTTTGATTAATGATGTCTGATTGTAGTTTCACAGCTAGTAGTGCAGCCGGCTCGGTTCGATTGGGGACCAAAGTTGAGACATTTGCTACATTTTCATCTGCTGTGGTTTTCTTTAACTGCCCTGAGTCAAACGATCTGAACTGATTGAAGAACCTGTTCCCCTCCTCGCCTGTGGGGGCGCTGCACCAAGAACCACTGAAGGACATTACACACATTATACCCCCTGACAAAGTCACTGAGCTCAGCTTCCTTCAGAAAATGTCATCAAAATGGAATAGCATCAGATTTTAACATTTGCAGAAAGTCTTTCGCTGAAGAATCATTTCTCTCTCTAACATTGGACTCTTGCATTTGCTTTGATTATTGACCCAGAATGCCTGACGGTCTGTTTCCTGCTTTTGAAGCACCGGTCCGTTTGCATCCACATATTCATAGAAACAAGACCAGAATTCATTTTAATTGACTGAGGATTTTAGCCAGACTGGAATTTGTTTTTTCTGTCCGCATCAGAGTTCGATTGCTCGTTCACACCGGTCCGCAAATGAACCGGACAACTTAGTTGCTTTCCTTTGCTTTGAAGAAGGAGCAGGTTTCAACTTATTTGATGTGAGAGAACTGAATCATTTCAATGCGCGGCTCATCATCGCCTTGCTCACCTCTGAATGCAGGCAGAAAAACAGAGAAGGTGTGTGAGGAAGAGGAGGTGAAGATGGGAGACAAAAACACTGCTTCCTGTGCCTCTAAAATAGGAAACCCACCTCATTTTCCCTAAGCTCCAGCTTGTTCTGCTTCTTTCTCTGCTGCTGGAGCTCAGAAAAAACAGCAATTTAATCTTACCACCTGCTGTAACATCTTCTTTCTGCTGGCAACTTTCCACCTCTGAGAGTCGGAATTATGCAAAGCATCAATGTGGCCCTTTCAACAAAACAGGAATGTCCTTCAGTGTGCGCGCATGTCCCCCAGGAGGCGCTGATCTGATTTTGTGAAGGACAATTAAAGGAACAGTCTGTTTAAAATGTAAGAGTCATAGATCTTCCTGCGGTGGTTTGAAGGTGGACGGCCTGACAGTTTGCTGACGACTGCATGAGTGCATGAAAGACAGGGACAGAAAATCTGAACATATGGTTCCAGAAAGACTTTGGAGACCTGTGGAGCCTGGAGGCTAATGAAGAGAGAATAATAATTCCTTCTCTCAGTTCCTAATTGTAACACAGTTGGAGTGGTCACATGCACTGATTGCAGGACTTCTTTTGAGGCATCGAGTTCTTCACATCTACATCAGGCTGCAATCAGGCGTTTCAAGAGTAAAATTGTAAAAAAAAAAAGAAAAGAAACTTTACATGTTGTTCCCCAAAAGATGAAGATAGACAGGGGACTGTTTCCTTTCTAAAAAATACTCTTCACCTGCTTTAAAAACACATGAAGAGATGAATATTGTGTTATGCTGTTATGCGTCCATGTTTGCCCCCCCACACTCTTAACAGGGTTTCTTATCTCAACAGTTTCTTTCTTTTTGACACTTTTACATAAATGCCAGATTTGTGGAGAGCCTGAGTATTAATTTTTACATTTACAGTTATGAATCTCTGCAGATCCTCCAGAGTTTTGCATGCGCTCTGGGTCAGTGGCCACATCTCCCACTGACTAACGAGGTCCCATCTGAAGACACTCATAGCTGCTTATTATAACAAATAAATCAACCAAATATGCATCCTATCAGTCTTAGTGCCAACACAGAGGCTAACATCTACAGTCTTCCTTTTCGCTGCTGTTGGCCTACAGCCAATCAGCACCAAGGAAAGTTAAAGCTGCTCTTGGATTGGCTGCCAATAGCGTGTCAAGTAGAATTGCTCCTTTATATTTCTGCTTCCAAAGCTGCATTTCCTTTTGAATATTTCAGATATCCTTCACAAAAACTGTCTGTGATTAATTGAATGTGCATAATTTGGATTTAAATTCCACAGAAAGTTTTCGGTTACTGAACCACAAACAGGTGGGTCCACTGTGGAAATGAAGAGTTTGTCTGCAGAAGCTTAAAGCTTCAGAGGAAGATCATTTAGCCTGATTATAAAGTGCTGCAGCTATAATGAACAGAGGTCAGGATGAGGGAATTAAATCTACAGGTAAAGTTCAAAATGTACGTGTTTTAAAGCGTAATGTTTTTATTTGTGTGGTTTCCTGTAAATACCACATCCTGGAAGATGCAGAGATTTTGCTTTAGATTTGACTGTCAGGTCCTTCTTTCCTCATCCTCCCGTTTCTATGCAAGACTAAACACATCCCAAACCAATTCCATCTCCCTGCTGAGGAGACACAGATTACATTGATATCAATCTTTTCTGTTTAATAAGAAAACAAAAAGTATTTCTCAAAATGTTCTGAACTAAACTGAACTGCACAGGGATGGGATGAGATCCGGGACTCTGGATTCTGTCTGAACATGTTCAGGAACCTGAATCACTGCAGGTTGATTGAGCTTCTCAAGAAAAAAACAACAAAATCAAATGTGAAGGGTTTTAACTCAAATCTGCTGCAGATTGTTAAACTCAGTGACCCTGGTGCTTAAAAAAGAAGCAATCTGGCAGCGACTGCTTCAATGTCCTTATGAAGCCAAACATTTACCAAACCTAGAAGACCATTTGGAAATGCTGAGGAGCACACACCTGAAATATGTCATTTGAATAAACAATAGAATAAACAATATATTACAATTTAAATCCTAAGCTGCTCATATGTTCTAGTTTCCATTTGTTGAAGCACAAAAAATGTTTTCACTGAGACGAAACAAGCAAACAGTGAATTCACAGCAAGAATGTTTGTTTTCAATCATTCATAACAAGGCAACCTTATGTGATTACATAAAACTATTTCATTTTCCTGCAAATTTGAATTTAATTTGAACCAATGTCTTTTGTCTCAAATGTAATTCAGCTATAGTTCAAATTAGTCCTTATAATTCATTTTACTGGACTTATTCTTTCTACATTTGAAGTAATTAAAATTGAATCTA
Source organism: Phalloptychus januarius (assembly GCA_902982915.1). Taxonomy (NCBI): domain Eukaryota; kingdom Metazoa; phylum Chordata; class Actinopteri; order Cyprinodontiformes; family Poeciliidae; genus Phalloptychus; species Phalloptychus januarius. The sequence continues at coordinate 1,287,873 of CADWAE010000242.1, read as the reverse complement.
CAACTGATGAAACATAAATTCTCAGTGTATTAAAATAACTTTACTTATTTTTTTCAGAAAACTTTCAAATATTAAATATTAAAAATAGTGAGTGCTGCATGCAGAGATTAAATCTCACTGCTATTTTTCAAACAGATTTCTCTCCTGACAACTGAAGTTAATGTGGATCTTAAAGGATTTATGGTTTTTACCTGTTTTTATTTGAAGAAAACCGTGACAATATATTTTTGGTTTAGTTATCTCTCTGGTTCCATTTTGCTCCTTTATTCACAGCACTGCAGGAAGAAGTGACAGAAGACAAGAAGCAGCTCAGAATCACCCATTTGGTTCCCAGTGGAAAGGAAATTCTGCAAAAAAATAAAGTTTTCTGTAAAGTATTTATTTTCCTAATGCAGCTGGTGCTGCCATTTTCTGATACAAAGTGCTGCTGGTTCAGTGTGTCTGTTTGCTGCTCTGAACCCTTAGTTGGTGGTTCACAGTGAGCCTGGTTCTGGTTCTGGTTCTGCTGGACGTTTCTTCCTGTTAAAATGGAGTTTTTCTTTCTGCTAACGGTTCATGCATGTTCAACATGAGGAATTGCTGCAAAATCAATTATCAATTGTAATCTGTAGAAAGAAAATGACTAATTTATGCAATGAACTGAACTGGACTGCATTGTTTGCTGACTGGGATCAAAGTGGGATGTTTATAATTTACACAGAATCTGTCCACATGATCATATTGGCATCTTTTTTGCAAATGACAAAATCATTTTTCTGTGAAAAGAACTTAAAATAAAGGCAATGAAATGTATCTGTTCTGTTTTCTGTTTTTTATTCACCTAAACTAGGTGATACTTCCTGTCCTGGTACAATATAACACAAAAGGAAGAGGCTCCATCAAGAAAATGTTATATTGTAAGATTTCATCTGTATAAACTTTAAGAACAAAGCATATTTTGTTCTGAAGCAAATATCTTCATTCATAATCCTCTAGACATAAACCAATAACTGAAAATGATTCTGATATTAATACCCAGAGGAGAGCTATAAGCAAAGGAGTGATGTAATCCAAAGGCGCAGAATATTTCAGAGAACAAAATGTTTTGGATTTCAGAATATGAGAATCGATGCCAGAATACAGAACATGAAAATGTAGTAAAGTGCATTAGTCAGCTCAGTTTTCTTATTGACTGATTGGACAGTGATGGATAGTGAGTTGCAGGGAACTGAGAGATACAATGCAGAGAAAATCCAATGATTAATAGATCTGACAAACGAAAGAGAGAAAAATACAAAACCCAACAGACGCAGAAGACGTATTGATGGCAGGAAAAATAAACAGAGACAAAAAAGACTCTGTGTGCTGGAAGAATTTCACAGAGAATATCCCACAGCAGGCTGAGAGACTTTGTGTCAGAACTAGAAGTTAAGAGGAGGGCCAGGAAGAAGCTGACCTGGTAAACTGTCTGGACTCACATGGGGAGAGATTTAACTCCGTCGTTCACCGTGTCGGCCTCCGCTGGGCTGTGATGGATCGGCCCGCCGCTGACTGTGAAGACAAAGTGCTGCCTGGCTGGAAGGTCTGCTGCTCACTCCCTTCCCCTCAGGAGGCAGCAGGAAAAAAACCATCTTCAACATCAAAACGATGTTTTAAAGCTGTAATTTTACTGTTATGGCAACATTTATTGATGACTTATCATACTTCATAAATGCCAATTCTACACAATAAAATAGTTTGTGAAAGATGCAAAAGATGAAGAACTGAACAATTTTCTTTCTTTTTATAAAGAAACTATTAGTAAATGTTGAGGATTATTTGAATCTTAATATGTATTATTTTCCTTCTTAGAAATAATGATGCCTTTCTATTCATAGAAGGTTAAGTTGGAGAAGTTGACACATATTACACATTTTATTGCTTCCTTCTGTTTAAAATGTTCACACCTTGGTGCACAATGAATGTTTAAGAAACCATGTTCTAAACCTTCTTATCTCGCAAATTACAAAATAAAGTGGAAAGTATTGAACATTTATTTAAATCCTGAACATTTTCTCAGGTGTTAAGTGTGAGTCCAAGTCGAGTCTCAAGTCTAAGTTCAACTCAAATCCCCAGATCTGATGCAGACAGATTTTAAATAACTTAAAATCTTACCCAAACCAGGAAACAGAAGTAAAGGCATCACAGATGTTTCCATAAATGTCCGATATTCACCCAGACAGGTTGGCGTTGTGTCACCTGGCCCTCGTGTCAAAGTGTTAACGCGCGGTGGCTGCAGTACGTTGGCCCAAGGCTGCAATCAGTATGGAAATGAGACAGCAATATGGGCCTGGGAGAGGCAGGCATGTATTATTAAGTTTATTGCTCTTTTCATTCACTTCAGGAAAGACATTACGACACCCCAGTAAAAGTTTGCCCACTATTAATCTTTTTTATTAGCCTTCCTGTGTCGTAAGAAAACCACAGAGAGACCTTTGCGAAGGTTGGTGAAACTTTCCAGACAAATAGTTTAAATGGTCCCTGCACAAGAGATTATTACTAAAATGCTCAGTGTGTTGAAAAGACAAACACAAAAACCTAAAGAAGAGTCTAAAGAACAACTGATTCATCGCTGTGTTCATTAAATTTCCATTCCTGAGAGTAAACTCTCCTAGAATCAAGAGTCAAATTCTCAGCACAAGTCATTACAAATAAAAGTAAATCAAGGCACTTTAGACACTTTCAGTTTGCATTGATGTGAGGTCAAAATATTCTATGTGAAATATTAATGTGGCGTTTTAGCAGGAAAATAACGTTAAGCAGAAATACAACAGCATGCGGACGTTACGGAAACATTTAACACAAAAAGGTAATTTACCAGAATGCGTTTATATAAAGTTAAAAAATAACAATTAGGCTACTTGCATCTGCAGAACAGCTTGACAAATAGCAGCAGGGGAGCAACAACACGCCACATCAGCAGGAGAAACAGGGCAGGCTGTTAGGTTTGTGAGAACAAGACAAAAAACTGAGACCAGTTTCTGTTTTCATAAATAACAGATAAAGATTCAACCAGATGAGCCACAGTTTATTGTTCTGGCAGTAACAACAAACCACCTTCATCTTCTGCCCAGCAAACTACCTGAAGTGATTCATGCTTCACCGAAGCAGCTATAAGCTTACGCACTGAAAAAAGTCAACACATGCTTATTAAAATGTATGGTTTCTGTATGCAAAAGAATGAGACCCAGATGAATCACTTTGGAACTTTTTACAGCTTTTATGTGATACATTTTCTGTAAATTTAACAGAGAAACAAATGTGAAACAAAAAGTGTTTTTGGCACAATGGCAGCTCTACTCTTGCAATGTGAAAGTCCACAGTGGCAGCATCATGCTTTAGGACTCCTTCAGATGGAACAATGTCAGGCGGATGAAATGATTTAAAGAATCTCTAAATACCAAAACCCTCATTTTGTCATCACTGTGAGTCCAATCATGTCAAAATCCACAAAGTTTAGAGAAAGTATATTTAGAGGAACAGTATAGTGTGGTAACGGTCTAGCTCAAGTCCAAGACTCAATCTGAAAGAAAATCTGTGCAGACAAGAAACTTTTACAAGACAAAGTGGACAGCTGTGGAGAAAGGTAGAACGTTAAATCTGAAATAAAATGTCCACTGCACTTCCACTTCCCAAATCCTCCAGCAGTTTAAAGTTATGCTCCAGGCTCCCTATAGCTGTTTACTTTTTCACTTTAGAGAACAACACTGACCTTGTAGCATTTTTAATGAACAACCTGCTCCTTCAGGCAGCAGCGTTGTCTCAGAGTCGCTGAAGGTCATACTGGGGATTTTAAAGCACATTATCATGTACATTTTAAATATCCCAAAGAGTGATAGATATTTATATTTCTGTCAGAGAAGTCTTACAGAGACACTCATGAAAGAGCTGGCAGGTTTTGCCATCAGGTCAGCATCCTGTCTTGTATCACAGCAAGTTAAAGGCAGATTTATAAGCTGTACTTGTTCATCACATCACAGAGATCTTACAGTTAGAGTCTCATTTCCATCTGTGCTCTGCAGCCTGGAGGGAGGGATGCTTTGCAGCAGAAAGTAAGTGCTGCTGTCAGGCTGCTGTCAGGCTGCTGAAATGCTGCTGAAATGCTGCGTTTTGCCATCCACAGGCTGGTTGGGTTAAAGACATGACATTTAAACACAACAACAACAACAAGGGTTTTTCTAGAAGTGATTAAACCTCAGACTGAACGTCATGTCGGCTCTTCTCTGCTGTTCCAGCAGGTCACAGGTCATCCTGTTTAACTGTTTCACTTTGTGTCTGAAAACTGTAGAACAAATCATGTCACATAAAAATAATAATAATAAAACATCTGACAGCTTTTCCAAGCTAAGCCCTGAGCTGGCAGCTGTTCAACAGCAGCTCAGCTTTACTTGGTAGATTTTCTTTCACTTTGTTCCTTCAGGGTATCAGGTCATATCAGCAGGTTTCTCTATAATGTGTGATGTTCTTCTCACATCCTGTCAGGTCTCTGATGAATCATCATCACTCTGGAGATCTTCCTTCCATTCTGCCTCTTATACAAATCACTTTTCTTTATGTCTAATTTAATACATGGATATTTAATATCCTGGATTTTTTTTAGATAATTTAAATCACATTCAAAGAAGAAATACTGATTTATATGACAACATGTTAGCATCTGTTATTGTTGGATCTCAAATGCTTTTATTTTGAAAACCTGGAAGTTTTTTGAAGTTATGTAAAAGTGAAAGTTTATTTTGCAGGAATGCATCTAAATTTGAAGGGACCTGAGAGTCAATCCCTTTTGACTTCCTGGCTGTTGCTGTGATTAGATGAGGAAAATGTTGACCAAAGTTCACAACTTGAGTTTAATTTCATTCTTGAGTCTTTTATGATTTATATGAAATCTGATGTTTTCCTTTATGGAACTTAATTACAAACCTGACATGTGAATCAAGTCTCTGCCTCTGTGTCTCTGATTTCTTGGGTCTCCAGGATGGTTTTAATGTGAGTTGGAGACGATGCATCCTGAGAGCTGCTGCAGAGGACTGAGAGCTGCTGCAGAGGACTGAGAGCTGCTGCAGAGGACTGAGAGAGTTGCTGCAGAGGACTGAGAGTTGCTGCAGAGGACTGAGAGTTGCTGCAGAGGACTGAGAGCTGCTGCAGAAGACTGAGAGTTCCTCGGCTTGGCAGGCTCGTTTCGTTTTTGTGCCACTGAATCAGTGAAGCACAACAATATTGCGGTGGGTGCATTTAATTAATCACTGTAGCTGTCACTGCAGCACCAGTTTGCTGCTGTATCAAATGACCTCTGAAGTTCACCATGTGCGTTCCCATTCAGAGGCATAGAGAATAAAATGAAGGTTGTGAAGTGAGCCAGTAAAAACTTTCATCTGGAGGAAAAAATGTGGCATAAGCTTAAACAAATATTCCTGCTGAATCACGCTCCTGTCTGGTTGAATTAAAATAATTCTGCAAAGAAGAGGAAGTCAAACATTCCCCACAGTGATGTAAAAACCACAAACCCAGTTATTAGGTTTAAGGGGAACTTATTTCTTTTTATTGTTTTGTCTTTTTTCAGTTTTTTGTGCTTCGTCAAGTTGTATTTTCTGGTATTAAAATGCACCCATAATAAATCTAAGAATGATGAAAATCAAAACCAGACAGAGGGAATCTGCAAGTGAGCAAACATTTTTTTAGTCTTCATGTTAATCTGTGGAAATATATACAGTTCCATCTCAGTCAAGAATAAAATCTATTTGGCTGAGCAAAGCATCATAAATGTGTCAGAATAAGTGTGAAAAAACTCTATATGTTGTAAAAGTTACAGACTTTCTTCTTTTATTTTGAACAGTGAGCTTTCAGGAATCGGACGATCATTTTAACTTTAAATCATTGTTTTTGAATCCTCAGCAGTCTGGTCACATTGATCAAGTTTGAGTTTAAACACAGTAGTTTTTAGCTCTAACCATAAAACCTCATTAATTATGAAGGGGACCTATTTCCAGACTGATTCACTTTGAGCAGGAATATGAATCAAACAAGCTGAATCCCTATAAAAACTTGATAAATCATCTATTTTTACTACAGTTCATGTCACACTTGAGGCAGTTTCTATTTTGTTGTAATCAACTGAAATAACTTTTAAGAGATTATTACCTCATGTCAGTCCAACCAATACTTCTAAAAAGATGAAGTATTGGTTGGATACTTCATTGTTTTTGGCAGAATCTGTGTTTCATTTGAATGAATTGATTCTCCAGCACAAACCTGACTTTAAAACATTGTCTATTCATTTTCATTTGTGTTGGCATCATAGCACTGCATCCCAGTTGTATTTTAACCATTTAACCATAATTGGATCAAAGAAAATACATTAATTTTTAATGCATGTAGTTCATGTTTAAGTCACTAAAGTTGCTTGTTGTGTTGGATTCTTCCCTAGATTGATCAACTTAATACAGACTCATGCATTTGTGTTCTTAAAATGAGATCTGGCTGTTAAAGTTTCAGTCCTTTAAGCTGCAGGACCCGAGCAGCATGAACCCTGCAGTCTGCAGCGGGTGAACAGCCGCACTCGTCCTGCTGTGGTTAAGAAGTGTAGTTGGCTCTGGCTGGGAGCTGATTGTCTGTCTCTGATTGGCTCCCAGTGAAGAGTTTGTCTTCAGGGTCAGAGTTCAGTCATGCTCAGCGCTGCCTCCGGGGTTTCACCACTTCATGCTGCTGCTTCGAATGGATGTATTGGTTAGTAATATTACAAAGAACTGAAAATGTGCAGCCTGTTGTCCCATTAGGCTGGGCCATGTGGCTTCACAAAAAAGAATATGAAGAAATAAGTAATGCACAAAAGCTGGTTTGTGTTTTAATATGAAATGCTATGAACACTTCAGGAAGCCACTCATCACGTTTCTGCATTTTGCCATTCAAATCTTCATAGTAATGTTAATGTTGCAAGGTAACCTAGCAACAGCTGTGAGTCTCTGCAGTTGTTTTGAGGGATGCTGTGGGAAGCAAGCGACGGAGGAGGAGGATGGTGAAAGAGAGCGGAGTGGGTTGGAGCCGTGGTCATTAGTGAGAAAACTACTAAGGAAGCCGAGTGGCCAGTGAGCCACAGCCTGACTAATTACTCCAAAGAGAGTTTCTCCTCTCCCTGATAAATTTGATGTAGTTGGATTTCCTCCAATGAGTCTCACCTTCACTTCTGGATAATGGTGTCCAGTCATCGTGGATTTTATTTTAATTGTTGAATTTCATCGCTCCATCTTTATTTGTCATAGAGCCTTAAATAGTCTGAATTCATTCATTCATTGTGCTGCCGGGCATCATTTCCGCATGTCAGCCCAAACTCTGAGATGGAAAGACAAAAGTCATCTGAGCAGCTCCAGCAGGGAAACCCCAAAGAGCCGTGCAGCTGTTCCAGCTGCTGGCGCGCTTCCTTTTCCTTGGACATCAATAACTCACAGTCTTGCTGTATTTCATTTTGTTTCATCATAATTCATCAATTTGATTTGATCAAAAATGATTTAGTCTTTTTTTTAGTATTTAGATTTTATGTCTGTAGTTAGAGAACGAGGTCATTGATAAATACTTTGACTAAAGGTCAAAATCAATTGTCAGATTTAATTGGAGATAAATGTGTGTGTGATCTTTCTGTATCTGTGTGAGAAGTGTTTGCTGTCCAGTCATGATAAATTCATTCGCTCATAAAGGTCTAGCATGTCTGGCTCATGACTCCAGGAGGGCTGGAATGACCCCTGACCTCAGCTAAAGAAAGACTAACTTCTAACACATTATTCATCATATGTTTAACAATTGCATAAGCCAAACATTGATGCAATTCCAACACTTTCATACCCGTAAGAAGTCCCTGTCTTGTCATTCACAAGGTTAGCATGAGAGCCGCCATCTTTTCTGTCCTTTCAGCTGATGCCACTTCGTATCTCGTCTGCCGCCCCGCTCAGGTCAGAATTTTAGAAAGACGTTTTTATAGACGCTGAGGTCAAATTCATCTCCCTTTATTCCTCTTATCATTTAATTCCCCCGGCACATTTATCTGATTGATCGTAGCCGTCAGCTAGAGACGCTCGCTCACAAGGAAAAACCTTCGTCTTGTTTAAACTGTGGTGCCGCAGACGTAATGAATAAATCTTGTTGATGATATAAGCGAGGCTGTATCCAAGGTCGAAAGGAACAATAACCTGATTCTTTTTCTTTCAACTTCATCAAATTGATTTTTCTTTTGGAAACACGTCGACTGATGTTACCGACAGTTTTGGTTCCTTTTATTGTTTAGTAGCAAGAATCCACTGCTGTGCAAAAGGCTGGGTTAGGTTGAAGAACATGTGAGCCATAATTTTAAAGTTTGTCCGCTGTGAAACTGTGACACTTTTTTGCTTTTACGTGAGCGTGAAGGTTCTAGTCAGTTTCCTGTCTGTAAACCAGAGGAAAGAGAAGATATTATTCGCTCTAGAGGAAAATCGAGCAGCTTTTAGCAGGCATCGAGGTTTGAAATAGCCAAGTGTTAATGAACTGCCTAATTTCAGCTCCAAGAGACCCAATTAAAAAGTCTCAAATAGGAGGGTAATAATTTCCCTCCGAATGAATTCAGCCATTTTTATGTAATCCTCTGTTCTGTTCTTTTTTGTGATATTTCTGATGCCTGTTAATGAGGGAGCATGCAGTGATCACAAAGTAACAACTTCGGAAGAGTTAGTCCACTGCAACAGTTGGCTCTTGTTTTCAGCTCTGCTAGCCTGACATGGTGATTAATGTGCAACTCCTTCACGATTTCTCCACAGTTTAAAAGTCACCGTTTGAATTTACAGAGAAAATCAACTTTGTAATGAGCAAAAGATAAAACAAATCCTGAGCATTGAAGAATCAGTTCACCTATTCCACTCCTCAGAAACATAGAGACCCTGGTGTCGATGTGTAAACTGTCAAAAAATAACAGTGCAGCAGCAAACTTTAATTATCCCTTTAGAGTTGATCATGCAGTCTCGGCATTTTGATTAGAGCTGCATAACTTTGGTATTATAAGGTGCCACATGGGCACATTGCTTTTCCACACTTTAGTGAGTTCTGGGTCGTTCACCGAGGCTTTCAGTAAATTTAGATTGTAGCTTTTTCCTTCAGCTCATGTGACGCTGTAACACACAACGTGATCATCAGCTATAGCACACGGTGAAATGTTATGGGCCTGCTGTGAACAACTCCACCTCTCCATCAGAAACAACCAATCAGGAGGGTCTGAGCGCTGTCAATCACTCCTGTGTACAAGCTGGACACAGCTTTACCGTTGCTCTCTGCTGCACTACAGCTGGTTCACCACAGCAAAGCCTCCCATGACTGCTAGGCTAGTTAGCATGGCCACTAATGGCGGTGGGTAAACAATTTTCCTGGATCCGAAAATTGTTTCTCCGCCATTAGCAAGTTTAGCAGCACATACACAAGATTAATTGACAGTGCTAAGTCACTCCTTCGACTCCTGCTGTTTGGTTTTGATCGTGAGCGGTAAGTAGCTTCACATAGCGCTCAGAGAGGAGCTTATTCTTTTCAAACATTATCTGTGCCACATTATGCTGTCACAACATGGTGACACTGTCAACAAATACGTGAAAAACAAAGTTTTGAAAAAGTTGCATCCTGTAATATTGTTCTCAATTTAAATGTTCTAAATTTCTCACTGTAGGTTGCTACAATAAAATGATTTACAGTAGGACCTTTTGCATAGACTGTATTTTGTGAATGGCATTGTGTTGTCTGTCAGGATCCTCTGATTTCCTGATGTTAATAAAGTAGTTTTTTCCAGAGAAACTCTTGTTTCTGTTTTCATGTTTTATGACTATCATTTGCTACCTGGAAGCCTCCCATCAGGGAACGAGTAATAAAATAATGAGGAATCAGCCACCAGTAATGAACGGAAGTGTAGGAGGCTCCGGCTCCAGAGAGCCTGCTGAATTTTTTAAAGACTTCATAATTACGCTCTCCATCTCTGGACTATGCAGTCGTATAAATGTATTCCCATCTCTCTTTGCTCATCATTACTCAGCTAAAGTCTGCAGTGCATTATCGCTGTGTTCATACCTGCTCATTTCTTTAGAGTCTCCAGCACACAGTGAGAACATTTAACCTTTAACCTATGCAAGTCTCCTGCTCCACCTGTTTCACTCAGTAAAAGTTCAGTCTGGAGAAAGTTTTGTTGCAGGAGGCGAAGCGATGCAGTATGAACACACCAAGAAATCTGCCGAACAGCGCCTCCTGCTGGATCAGGCAGGTATGATCACAACTTAAAGCTCTGCTGCTAATCATTTCAGACATCCACGCACTCATGATGAGAAAATTCATTTGATTAGTTTCAACTTCAATTAAAAAACAATAGAATTGGTATTCATGTTTGCAATTGTTTGTTTGAGACTCAGGATTCGAACATCTGGACATTAAAGTGCAAAAATAATTTATTTAAAAACAATTCACTTATGCTTGAATAATTTAAAGAATTATAATTCCTCAATTAACATGACCCTTTAGCTACACACAAGTATAAGTAAGATACATGAACTGGACTTAAATGCGCCGAGACAAAATAAAATAATCTAATTAAAACTTCCAAGTAACCAGAAACAGTTAGAAAGCAGTAATTTAATATTCAGGTAAAGTTCTTATGATTTATCTCTCAGCTGTTCATAACTATTTTATTAGTAGTGAAAAGGTATCATAATTTACCATTACAGACCATATCTGATGTAAACATTGCTGACTGTCTATGTGGCTCTGAAGGTTCAGGTCAGAGTTCATCACTACACCAGGTTTCAGCCTGATCACTGGCGTCCAGCTGTAGTAACTGAAGCTGTGAGTCGATTCGATCGTTCCTCATTATATCCCAAGATAAGAACTTCAGTTTTGTTCCTGTTCATCTGGAGAAAGTTATGGCACATTTATTTTACTAAATGCAAAATCTCACATTTTGTTCTGCTGGAAATCTTTGCATTGTCTGTTTTGCTATAACTTGTTATTAATTTGGCTTCCATGTTTTCTTTGTGGCTCCTATTGATTGTATTAACCCCTGTGTTTAAAGCATCATGTTTCACTGAGTTGCAGTCTCAAACAGTTGGCTAAGTCTCAGGTGCCAGGAGCTCAGGAACCAGGTGTGTAACTTCTACTTAGACTGTGATGGCATCTCTACAGGCTGGGTAGATCATAAACATCATGGACAGTGAGAGCTGCTTCCATCAGCGCCTCCCTGCAATCAGCAGGATGTGTACTGGAGGTGCAGACATCCAACGCTCAGACACTCTGAGGCCAGTCTGTGCTGACCCCAGCGTGAGATTGAGCCTTCATCTATACCAGATGTAAAGCATGATAATGAGCATAATTTCCCCTCACAGTTCTGCTTTGCTCAGCTCGCTGCCAGCAGTTACCTAGCAGAGGTCCTGCTGCCTTGTTGTTCTGCACTGCCTCGGCCATTACATCGCATCACTTTGTTGTGGCTCTCAGACTGAGCAGGCAGCGCAATTACTGCTGGAGACGGGTACAGACAAGCCCAGCTACTACTGTGAATCACTCAAAGCCTGCATGCTCCGCCACAATCACCTTCATGCCCTCTGAAAGGCTACAATGAAACTAATGGCAGTCACTACGTCAAGCCTGCAGGTAGTTTAACAACACACAGCAACCTTCTGCTCTTTAAGCTTAAAAATACAAATTTATAGGCTGACAACAATTTAGCTTTGTGTTTGGATAGAAATTTGGGCTCAATTCCTCTGACTCATTGGAGAGGGACTAGAAAATGAAAATGAAAATGATTTATGAGTTCCAGAAAAAAGTCAATTAAAGTCGTTGGTAAAGTGTATTTATATATTTTGCTTGTTTGTGTGTTTGATGATTGTATCCCTATTTTACATTTACATATGATCTTAACATTAACATCTTCGTCTCATGTGTTTTTTGTGCAAATGCGTCCCCTAGAGGACATGTTTGGAAATAAAGTGGTGCTTGACAGGAGATCAGAAAGAAAGAAAATGTGAAGCAGTTAGTTTAGTTCATCACAGTTTTTTATCTGTTTTATGTGGAATAACATGCATGATTGAAGGATTGTTTAATATTCACTCAAAGTGAAGAGCAATGTTCACCATCCATCAGACTTTATGTGTATTAGTGCAGGTATTCCTTCAGCTTATTAAGGCTAGGCGCCTGACTATGGCCAGTATTGTTATTGGCAATCAGAAAGGTTCGGCTGAGGGAGCTCATGTGTGTGAATAAAACACCATCAGACAGAAAGTAAAGTTAAAGTATTGTATTTAAAGTTGTATATGTATGTATATTTAGTTAGATATATTATAATAATAATAATTTCCAATAAACGTAAGCAATAAACACAACAGGGAAGACACAAAACAATAGCAGGAAAAAGAATAAACAAACCCCGATTACACCCAAGAGTGTTTTTTTCCCTTTTCTTTAAGTCCGTTCTGGAGTCTAGAGTGATTATTGTCCATCAATTAATACTCCACAGTTTTGAATCCAGGATCCAGGTAATATGTCCAGGATAACAATTGGTGCAACTTTCAAGTAATATCTAAGTTTAATTGACATCACATTCAATTAAACTTAATTGCCTTCAATAAACAATTAATTGTTGTTTTTTTTTTCTTTAGTTTTGTTGCGCAACTCCACTGGAATTTACCAGTTCCAGACTTCCATCGGCCATCACCAAAATCAAGGAAAAGTAAATAAAACTATCCTAAAAGGACGAATTTACACAAATCAAAGGGCTTACTTAATACGTTGAGGGTATATCTTTTATTCGGCGACAAAACTAACACAAAGAGAATAATCTTTTAGTTAATAAGACCATTTTTGAGTCATAAATGCATAGCTTGAGTGGGCGTGTCACCACCGCATTTCTATTATATATAAAAAAAACCAAAGTACGTAAAATGAACGACTCACCGTAGAGTGATTGCCAGTAAACGCCCAATTTAAGCTCTCGGTCGTGTTAATTTGGCTTGATCCAGCCGTATTTCTTCCGTGTGTTGGGAAGACGCCAAGCTCACGCAGCTTGCCACAGTGACAGCAGCAACAGCAGTGGAGGGGATCCGAGTTCACCTCTTACCCGGAACTTATAGTGTGGCATCAGTTTGACCCGCCAAAATAAAATACGGGTCAATTATCTTGTACAGGTTACACTCATCAAGGGCAGATGCACAAGAGCATTTCATAAAATAGGAAAAACAAGTTAGCAAAAGTAAACCAAATTCTTTGAACAAATAAGTGACTTTAACTTCAGTGTATGAAACAGTCGTTACACAATTAAAGCCTGGTAACTGTAGAAATACCTGTTAAAATACAACTTTGGCATGAAAATATGTAGAAACTCGGGTTATAACAGGATCTCGTCATGCAAAATCTCACAACATTGTTATGTTTCTCTTTGAGGTGACTGCTGTCTTGTGAGCACCAGAGAGTCGTGGTCATCATGGCTTCACCTGATGAAGGTCTAAGACAAAATGCCTCACCAACTGTTCTATCATTTTTTGACACATTTTGGTTTTCCGGTAAGTACAATAAATAGACATGAAAGGCAAAAGCACCATGTAAGCACTGCAAATAGATGCTGAAGGAAGCAGAAAGCTTCATTATGACAACCAGTGACTGGGAGTACGCTGAGCTACATCACAATTACAGCATTAAGAATTACAGATGGCCGACCTTCCTGATGGAGCTGCACAGTGGGTTTTAACTCTGCATGTAGTCTCTTTTTATTGTGGAGTGGAATGTGTGGACTTCCAGATCTGCCTGAATCCTGCAGAAGCTCAGATGTGCAGAAGCGCTGGGCAGAATGCATGTGCTCCCTTCTGTCCATCAGAAGTTCATAGCAACTCTGGTCCTGCGTTTACAAAATATGAAACGCTGCACAGCTAAAGTACTTGTGCAACTATAACATTTTTACTGCAGTGTTTGTGTACAAACCAGGAAACACTTAGCAATTAGGAAATAAACAAATATATTCCCCAGTTATCTGGAACAGTGATATTCTTTTTCCAGACATTTTATTTATCTGTACATGTAGTTAAAGACCGACTCCTGCGGTGCTCAGGTTGGAGTTTTAGGGTCATTTTTGGACTGATTTCATTCCCGTTTTCATTGCTTTACAGCCTCTAAGGGATTTTCTTTCAGCAATGAACTGTATCTAACTTCATCAACTACTCAGACTGAATGGAATCATTATAAAGAAAAACAAAAGGCAGAATTAGTTCTGCATGTTTGGCATGTAGACAACAGTGTTCGGTGCTGGTCTTCTCAGACCCTTTCGATGTTTGCTGGGTTCCCTTCATGCCCTGTGGTAAAAGGCAGAGATTATTTCTTACTATTGCTATTGTTTCTTTTTCAATGGTTTCTTACTGTCTGTGTTCCTTGGTCTTAATCACTATTTGTTCTCTATAAATCAAACACATGGTAAAAAAAAAAGTAAGAAAAAATCAAATTTTTTCAGATTTTTACTTGTTCAAAATTTTTAAAAACTATAATTTTCCTCCACTTCACAGTTATGCACAACTTTATTTTGCTGTATGAGATAAAATTCCAAATACATTGAAGTTTGTGGTACTTTAGTCTTCAGGCAGTTTTTGAGTTCAGATCACAGTTTGCTGCATTAATTGATCATATTTCTTTACCACAGCATCAGTGTGAAGATATTATACTGGTTCTAATAAAAAGCTCTTATTCTTATTCAGAAAGTGAATTTCACAGCCATTAAGGCCGTTTGATTGATGTTTCATGATCATATATTTGATGGTTGGGGTTATTCTGGATCGTGACAGTCGCTCTGTCCTCTTCTGGTCTATGTTTTCTCTTTCTTCTCTCCTCCTGCTGGGCCAGGACTTTGATTGCACCACCCTCTTCATTGAGGCATATCTGAAGTTTAAGGTGATGCATGCCAACAACGCTTCCAATAATCTCTTTAAAAATCCACTAGATGCCCATTAGAAGGTCATTCACAACCTCATATGGCTCAGCTCTAAATCTGTCTCTTTCTCTCTTGGACATGAGTCTTTTGGTCCAAAACGATAACTTCTAGTTAGATGATATAATCATTTCAATGGGAATTTTTGCTGCTGTTTTGTGGTTAAATTTTTATAAAAAATCCTGACTGTATTTTACTTCTTCAAGCAAAGAAAATCATCATTTTTATTATGCTAGTTAGGTTTATTAGTTCAGATCTCTTTCAGAAACCATTCTCCGATTAATCTATCTGAGAAAAAAAATACATCAGATAAAAAGTTTAGAAGCAAGAAAATGATGCAGCGTGTTTTTTTGTGTGTCCATGTGGATCATGAGTCTGTTGAATAAAGTAATCATTCCTTAATGGATTACTTAAAGAATGATTACTAAAGTAATCTTTTAAGTAATAATTACTTAAGTAATAATTTAAGTAATCATTACTTAATGTTTACTTAAATCATTAAGGAGTGATTTAAGTAAACTTTAAGTAATGATTACTTAATGTAATCATAATGATTTAAGTTCATAAATGTTGAGAAATCCTTCAGTGACACAATTAAAGGCTAATTAAGGCTAAACAAAGAAGTGAGATCGTACTCTCACCTTTATTTTAAAGATTTCAAGGAGGAAGCTGCCAAATCACCATGTCAGTCGCTAGGAGGCTAACGCTAATGTTCTCTGTTGTGTTCCTGCACAATGCTTAATACCAAAAAATACCAAAACTGGCTGATAAATTCAGAAAACTATTTACAGACACAAAATCAGCATGATCCTGACTTTGAAATAAAATGAATTACTACTGCTTTAAAAGTTTGCAAGACTGATTTAGTCAGACTTGTGCTAATTTGAATAACAAAAACAACCAAATATTTCCTTTGCTATCATTCCTGCACCTGCTGTGTTTAGGTATTTAGGCACGTTGCTCTATCTGCTGGAGGTGATGGGATTGGCAGCAACTGAATGCTTTTTGTGGAATCTGATTCCATTCCAGAAATAAAACAGCCTCATGTGTTTGTTTTAACAATTTCTGCTTTCTGCTGAAGCTCTCCAGGTGTCCTAGAAAAAAAGATTAGTTTCCTTTCAAAAATGTCTTCATAACGGAGCCAAAAGGCAGATGAACTGTTTTCAATAACTTTTAATTTACATAAAAGTCTTTGTGATTTTTGAGAAAAACCTGAACTGTCCAATCTCAAATAACAATGCTCAAGCACACAAATTATTGACATTTCATCAACATTTATAAAAAAAATGTCCATGGTTGGAAGAAAAATGACAGTTTTGACCATTTTTGTTTCAGGCCTAAATTGAAGTGGACAGTCATTTCTCTCAGATTATTTTCAGATGGTAGATTGAATTTTGATGCTAAAATATTGGGAACCTAACTCAACTTTAAACTTTATCATGAGATTCAGCCGACCTGAAGGAAACTGGGTGTACTGGATTTGATTTAGTTGGATTTCTGTATCTGTACTCAATGCATCATTAAGCGTCCACTTCACAGTTATGCACGTCGTTGTTCTGGCAACTCAATAAAATCCCAGAACATGGTTGTAAAGTGACAAAATGTGGAAGAGATGTTGGGATATTAATATTTTCAATAAAGTGTATTATTAAACACTCACAAAATCTATCCATTATCAGACTGATGATGATGCAGAGATTTCCATCATGTCATCAAACCAGGCATTAACTTGAACTGTTTTGTGTTTCATTAAGACATCAGGGGTATTTGTCTTCTTCTGGGTTACAGTAAAACCACAGATAGTGTCACTATGGTAACCAATGTTGATTTCATCGGGTTTCATGCAGCCCAACTAGGAGGCATCCAAACGCTGTTACAGCAATAGCTTTGGTTTAGTTTGTGCTGTTTATTTTCCTCTTATTCATCATGTCCAATAATGTTCGCTGCTTTTTTATATTTGTTCAGCAAAACACAAGCATGTCTTAAACTGTACATTTTTCATACAGATTATTTCTTGTGACCTTTCTTCACTACTGATTATTTTTCAGACTGTGAATCTGAAGCTTTATGGTATAGAAAAGAAAATGGGTGTAGCTCTGTTGGCAAAACAATTTCAAATTTCTGTAAAATCAGAACTGGTTGGTTTTGTGTCAACACCTTTTTCTTCTCTGGGTTTTTCGACGTCAGTTTAATCTCTTGTACCATCTGAAGAACTAGACAAAAGTATTTTGTTTCGCTACAAGCCGCACCTCCTTCTTCTCTACTTCTATTTTTATGGTGGTTGGCAAACAACACAAGGTGCAATACTTTGTTCATACTGGAGTATAAATCAGATGTTCTATATATGATTCCCAAAATACCTGATCATCTAAAAAAAAATAAAAAAAAATAAAAATATTCCCGATGGTCTTTGAAATAATTGCTGTACGTCTAACTCACTTTATTCTAATTTAAAATCTTTCTTACAGTTATTACATTCAAAAAAATATGTTGTACTGTTTCCATTTGTCCACAATGATGACAACAACCTGTGGCATGTATGTTGATTATTTTCAGAGTGCTATTTATTACTGTGTCATCCTCCATATCTTCTTCTATCCCTTTTTCTAAGGTCTCTAACGTCCTTTTGAATAAATAATAAAATCTAATATTTTCTCCTCTTTCCCATTGCTCTTGCCATTTCTTCGTAATGAATAATTATAGACTCTTAACCTTATTTATACTTATTTTAACATTAAATTCAACAATATTATTATTACCAGGCAGCAATTTCAGGAAAACTGTTTGCCAACTAATCCCTACAATTCAAATAAGCACAGGAATCCATGCAACATACTTACATCAGACAGCAACATTTATTGATGCTTTATTTTATACACAGATGCATTTTTTACAGTAGTAAAAATACATTTTTGTAACCAAAAGAAGAAAGACAGATTAAAAGCTTCCTGGCAGGAAATTTTCAAAATAATAATTTAGCATACTAAATAAAGTGGCATAGACTCAGATGCAGAAAATGCTGATTTGAAAATTATCAACTTCCTCTGTCTGTTTTTAAGAGAGCACAACAATGAATATTTATACCCATTATGACAATAAAATCATTACATCTGCAGGAACGTTACCTGAATTACTTATAGATAAAATGCTGTTTTTCTCTGTCTCTGTTGTATGGAAGTACAGGTTTGCCAGAACTGTGACGGACTGGCAAGATGTCCAGGGTGGCCGCTGGAGGCGATAAGCGTGTATGATGATGATGGATGGCTGAGCAAGATACTGGTTTAAATGATACTGGTGAAAAATGGAAACACTACGATTTCCTTATCGAGAAGAAAACGTGTCTCACTGGAAAAAAAACTTTCAATTCCTCTTTCAATAGTTACTCATCTAAGTGTGATTGGAGGTTTCTGAGAAATTAGATATGACAGATATTTACAGAAGTGTAAAAACATACACAGATTGGACAGATGAGATACAAAAATAATCATCATCTACTGGAAACCATTGAGGTTATGTTTCAGTCATTCACGTCAAAACAACATTTTCAAGTTATTTTGCTGTTAATCTTAAACATTCAAATTTGAAAGATGGTTTTGTTTCTCAGTCTTTTCATCAAAAACGGTTTTCTAGTTTTTTCTCTAATTTTTACTCACCTCTCTTTCCTCCTAGTTATTGAAGCACCATCATAGTTGATACAGCTTCCCCTTCCCACAGACAACATCCAGTTACTTTTGTACAAAAGTTAATGCCTGTTGAGCTTTGCTCAAAGTCCAGAATGGCTCAGCTTGTTTTTAGTCAAAAAGTCAGATTAGAAGAGAGCTGTCCGTCCATCCCGGACCGTCTGTCCATCCATCCAATCACTCCTTGAGGTTTTTCCATTTTGTCTTGATAAATCCAAGGCAATGTCTTTATTATTCCTGAGAAAAGTGAATTAACTGACAGAGTTACTGTTTTTTTGTGTGTGCGCATGGGGTGTGTGTGTGTGTGGTGGGTGGGGAGGTGTGTGTGAGGTGTGAGGGAGTGTGGTGGGTGGGTGTGGGTGGGGTGTGTGAGTGGGTGTGGGGGTGTGTGTGTGTGTGTTTGGAATATGTTTGTAATAGTTTTTTGAGCTGAATAGCTATTTATTCATGTGAATAGGAGGCAGATTCTTTCAGTTCCTATTCATTCATGATTGTTTTTTTTCTTAGGACTTTTGCGACCAAGAAAAAGCCCTAACCCTAAGACAATAAGAACGGCACATCCAAGAAGGAGAATAGCCACAAATACATTAAAGCAAAAACACATAAAAACACAAATGTCAGATCAGCAGTACATCCGTCTCATTTCCATTCACATACAGGACATTATACTGGAAATAATTATTTGGATAATAGGTTATTGTTGTAGATCCTTCTACTTTTTAAAATGTGTTAAAACTAAAACATGGCATTTTTCAAACCACACGGTGTGTAATTGTTTTTCTGACCACCAGAGGGCATGCATACTGTAGACATAGAGACACATTTTCTTATCATTCATTTGTGCCAATAACTCTGTCTGTAGTCTATGTAAAAGAATCTGACCCAAGTAATAAAGTTCAAATTGAAACCATCTTTTCCAGCAGCCATGTAAATGTTTGACTCTGATGCTGATCATCCACAGTCAAGAAAACTTTAAACGTACAGAAATGAAGCTGCAATTCTTCTGGATCAGGCTGGTTGTGCATAGAAAGACTAGAAAGTAAAATAATTGAGTCATGAGTTGACATGGAAGTGGAAGGCCAGGGAAGTCACAGATAATTCAATTATTAAGTAAATTAATTGTTAACTTGATCAGATTGTTTTATCATCAGGGATGAACTGTAAAGTATGCAAGTTGATTCTATTCTGTGTACTTCTACATTGAATCAGCTTGTTTTGTAAAATGCCTTGAAGCAACTTGTAAATTGCTGCTATATAAATAAACTACATTAAACTGAGAAAAACCCAAGGTTGCTTTATTTCCTCTTATTAATTTTTTCCTCTTTCCTCCCTCTTATTCATATTTTTAAAGATTTTTCTTAAGGATTTTTTGGCTCTAGTGGCCTTTATTTGAAAGTAGCTTGACAGGAAATGGGTAAATGAGAGAGGGGGAAGACATGATGCAAATGTCACCAGGACGGGAATCGAACCTGCGATCGCCGGCATGAGGACTAAGGCCTCCATATGTGGGTTGTGCTTTGCCCCTGCGCCACCACAGCATCCCTCTTATTCTTATTTTTACAGAATAAGTTTGTATATTAAAAATGAAGCAGATTTTAAACAAGTTTCATTTTACATAGCTACACATTAAAAGAACATCTAAAGGACAGGTCACCAGACGCGCTGTGGTTTCTGCAGTAGATGTTTGATAAATGAGGGGCAAGTTGAGTCACATATCTGCAGAAATGACGCAGAAAAGCTCAAGTTCATATAAATGTTGTTTCTTTCCTTCCACACAAGATCAAACTAAATATTTGCTTCTTCTGTTGAGGCCCTTAAAGATTTATGACAAGATAATTATCTTAAGAAGCCTCACCACAAGCAAAAGACTTTAAAAACAGATATATCAAAGCTGTTTCAAAAGTTTACAAAATTAAGATAGAAAGATGTGCTACAAAAACATGTGCTTGCTCATTTTAATTAAACTACTGTGAAACATTGCTATTCTGGCTTAAAATGTTTTTGCTGAATGTCATGGAAATGTACATATTATTTAAAGACTTTATCCCATTTACTGAGTAACATTTATTGAATAAAGTTAAAGAATGGCAGCAAAATATGTGTTCTGAAGATGCTATTATATTAGCACCTACATTAAAATGACTAACATAAAGACAGCATGTCAGTATTTCACGCATATCTTTGTTGATAATCTGGTAAACAAACACGATCAGGTTAACTTGCCACTCTGCCTCAGCAAAATGTAAGAGAGTCTTCAAGAGGATTAATACAAACATTAATACCTGCAAAGGTTTCAAAAGTTTGGCTTTCTCTACTTAACAAAAGGCAGAAACAGAAAACCAACATAGTAAAGATGTAGGCAGAAAGTTACCTTTTCAGGGAGAGACGCCAAAAATAATAATACCAGGCCATCAATGGTCATCAATGCTGTCCAGCTGAATGAGGTCAGAAATGAGAAGGTTGATGATGTGAACTGGAGCAGCATTATCATTTTTCACCTGCAGGAAGTTATTTGTGTTAACAGTTAAACCAGAATCAGTAGTGTTCTGAAAGAGCTGCAGAGTTTATTCATCTTGGCCTTTCAACTGAGCTGTAAGAAAACTGAACATTTAAAAATAGGTGGTAAAATTATATCACATTAATAAAAATAAGTCAGTTTTAATCTCACCAATGAAAAAACTGCAAATATGGCCATTAGAGTTAAAGGGAGTTCAAAGCAAACGACGGTCCAATGAACCACATCTATGGAGTTGATGTCATTGGTGATGCTGGGATCATCAGTGGCTGAGGTTCACGTTGCTGTAGTTGTAGTTTTTGTCCCATGAGATGATGCTGATGTTGGAATCGTCCATCACTCAATGAGAAATATACTTTATTTACATATGAATTTTCAGCACTCGCAGAAGTGATTTAAAAGAAAAGTTTTAAAGAAAAAAGCAACATATTGCCACCTTTTTTTTGAAATGTATCTTGCTTGCATAATTATCAAATTGTAACCTTTAACAGAGTATCGGTGGCAACTTCAGTTTTCAGTAAATATGAATCACACAAATGCAAAATAAAAAGTACAATCTTTTATTTTAAGTTTACACATTTCAGTCTGGTTCCAACAAAAATAAATCGTATTTTCCGTGTCATTTTAACAGTGAAGCCCATTTGTGCAAGTGTTTCTGAGAAGTTGGTCCATCTTGATGCTAAATTTGATCTGCCACTGAAAGTGAGTCAGAAGATGCAGCGATAAACATCTGCATCTGTTCTGAGGACATTTTTAAAAAAGCGCAGGCACAAATGAAGACACCAGCACTGTCTTAAACTATTACCTGAAAAAGCAAATGTCTCAAACTCTAATTCTAACACATTTCATGAGGCCAAGAATAAAGATTTATCCTCTTAAAGATTTCTGTCACTTTTGCTTTTTTGACACATCTAAAAGTTTCAGATCAATCAAACTTTAATGCTGAAGCAGTTTTTAAATGAAAGATTTAACTTACTAAGGGGGAAAATTTCCCAACTAACTTCATGTGAAACAGTAAACCTGACATGGATGAGCCATTCTTGGAAATCTTTATGAAGAATTTTTGGCTCAATTAAATTGGTTTAATTTAGATTGTGAGCAAAAACAGTTTATTTAATGTCAAATTTTAACTCCAATATAAGTGCAGACTTTAACTTGGCCATCCAGAACAGGTATTTTTTGAGCCTTTCAGAGATGATGGTCACTAATTGCTGACTTAAGGTTTTCAACATTTGTTGGCAGAGAGGAGAATTTATGATATGAAGATCTATGGAAAGTTGTCCAGGTTGAGTCAGCAGGCAGAATCGGGCCAACACACAACCACAGCTGTGTTGGTGTGATGCGCTGACATCACAACCCAGACAGGAAATATGAGGGAATCAATGTTGAAATACAATCAGACAGAAATATTGGTTCCATGTTGAAACCTGACATTTAAATGACACAAAAACTGGTCTGTAACTCATGTTCAGTCAATGTTAGATTTTCAACCATAACTGATATCATATCAATACTACATCAATGTTGATTCAGCCATCATTTTGTGGGTCCGTCCAAGCTCTCTGCTCCTTCGCCTCCGGATCTCAGACTTTTGTTTCCTTTATGGATTTAATGAGAACTCTAGTTTTTATTTTCCTGTTTCTGACCCCTCCGAGGGCCCCTCTGAGGGCCCCTCCAACCATCTTTAGTTTTATTTGGTTTCTTTATTCTGTTTCTTCTTTAGTGCTAACATCATTTCCTGTTCCTCTGGGTTCTCTCCCTCGCTCTCCTCAGTCTGCCTCCTGTTCCCTCCACTCACACCTGCAATCAGTTGAACTGATAAAAGTCCTCATCAGCCTTCATCCTCCCCTGTATTTAGCTTCTCATTTTCTGCCACTACTTGCTGGATCCTCACATAATCTCCTGTTACTTCCCCATGTTCTCCTCATGCCTCCTTCTAGATTCTTTCCCCAGTATTTACTGTTTGTGTTTTTCCTGTAGCTCCATCGATCCTTGGAAGTTTTTGTTTTCTAATTGTTTTCATTAAAATCTCCAAAATGATCCAAGCTCCCAGCTCATGTCTGCCAACACACATCCTGACATTCTAACCATATTTCATTGTTGATTCTCTCATATGTTGCTCTCTGAGTAATGATTTAAAGCTGAGTTTTGAATGGAAGTCGGATGCTTTGAAAGTTGGATTGGTTGTCTATGTATGTATGTATTTTTTATGAAACGTTTTTTTAAAATGTGTCCCTTTTGCTAGTCAATCCAAAACCAGCTGCAGCAAACTGATATTGTTGAAGCTCTTTTGCACCATAACAAATATTAAACAGTCTCAGTATTTGTTGCAGACCTGCTTTCATAATTTGTGCTGTTCATCTCCTGATTGTTAGATATTTTACAAGAACAGATTGAAACCAGAAACTTATCCAAGATGCTTTTCCGACTGAACAAATACAAAGTTGTGTCAGCAAGAGGACTAAAAGCACCACAAACATAACCCACAACAAGAAGAAAACCTATGAGTTTGAAATCCGGTGCTCTAATCAAATATAGAATCATAGTGATGATGGGCAGATAAAGCAGAGTGTAATTAATCAGCACCACAACCTGAATGGCTGCAATTCGTCGTTTTTCATCTGCTGGGACACTGAGAGCTGCAGAGAGAGATGTGATAGTCCCAACCAGGAAGAAGATGAACAAGGGAAAAGGCAGGAGGAGAACAACTATGAAGAAGATGCCAGCCATATCATCCTCCTCAATCAAGCTAAGTATTGGATAAAGAAGAGGAAGAATCCAGACCACAATGCAGACCACCACTGATGTCTTGAAGTTTCTCCTGAATCTGTACCACAGCGGCTACATGATCAGATACCTGCAATAACAGATAGAGATGTTTAGTCTTTACAGGTTATTAAGGGAAGGCTGATGTGATTAATGAGACAGAAGTAACCATGGAAACACACCTTTCACAGGAGATACACACCATGGATCCAACACTGACCAATGCAGCATACTCTGCAATTAATAAGAAAATGAGAAAGAATGGCCCAGGATTTTCTAGATCTATTGGAATTCTGCAGCAGAGCTGAATGAGATCAGAGACAAAGAGGTTGATGACATTGACTGGAGCATCTTGACCCTTTTTCACCTGAGAGAAAGAAAAGAGAGAATAATTACTGATGACGCGATAATATTCCTGACATGTCGAATGATGCCTGTTCCTCCTCACATTCTCACATTCCAGTCTAAGGACAAGATGAACTGAAGCCTGAGCACGCTTAGTCAAACAGCTCATTCATTGTAAATAAATAGGTTACACTTATATTGCACTCACCTGGAAAAAAATTACAATCATCACTATAAGAATTAGAGGAAGTTCAATGGCGATGGTGACCCAATTTATGATTTGTAAAAAAAATATCAGGGCACTGAAATCCGTCTGGTTATGAATGCTACTGAAGTTCAAGTTCATGTTGCTGCAATTTAAACTGTTTTCTCCACACGTATCAAAGTTCAACTCTTCCATCCTTCAGTGTTGAATCAGAAATTTGATGACAGGAGTAACTGTAAACAGAAGTGATGATAAATGTGCAAATCATTTTTAAATGCTGTTTAAGTACAACCTGTAAATCCTGACCTTTACCATCAAAATCCAAATAATATAAAATTATGTTGGTAAAAGAGTCCAAACTGTAAATATTGACCTTTCCAACCTGAGGAAGCCAAACATGGCCACTCAGTGGGTTACAGATCTACTGCTCTGTATCAACTAACAGCCATGTTTCAATTCAGGTCCTCTTATGAACAATCCTGTATTAATGAACATTTAATTGGGACAATTTTTATTTTAAAGTGAGAACGCAGTTTATATATTTATTGCATATAATTTGGATGATTTGCTATTTCTTGAACCAGGTTTGGAGGAAAAGTTGTTTTGTTTTTTTTCCCAGGAATCATTGCAGAAAGGCTCCTCAATATTCACTGTCAATATTCTGTAGTTATGCAGCTAAAAGTTTAACCTCAGTATTCAATATTCACTTTTCTAATACTGACATAGACTCTCTTGCTGGGTTAAGAGAGTCAATCCAGCAATCCCTCATACAAAGCATGCACATGGCGACAGTGAAGAGGAAAAACTTCCTTTTAACAGGAAGAAACCTCCAACAGAATCAGAACCAGAACCAGAACCAGAACCTGGCTCAGTTCAAGTGGTCATGTGCCACAGATTGGGGGTTTGAGAAAACAGAACAGATATGCGAAAAGAAACAGAAGAGCTGATGTAGGATTAGTTTCTATGTTAATGAAAGTAAAGTTAACAGCAGAAGAGAGAGAACGATTAATTATCGTTAAGATTATCTCAGCTGATCCTTTCTTCTAGGAAGGCATCACAGATAAACAGAAAACCAGACCAGGTGAAGCTTCTACGGACAGAGGGGGACATGAAGAGAAAATATGACATTAACAGTTGAATTAACAGCAAATAATCCAAACTGAAGAGCAGCGGAAGAAGGAAGTAGGAGATGAAGTGATCAGTTTGTCCTCCAGCAGCCTAAACCTTTAGCTGCATGACTACTGAATGTCTTCACACAAATATTGGCAGCTATCATAAATGTTATTTCTGATTTCTTTTACCAGTAGCATTAAATTAAACACATGGAATATATTTTTCAATAACATATTACATTGGATGTAATTTTTTAATTTCTGTACATTCAAATAAAAACTATATTTACCTTTCAAAGTTTAAAGGTCCTGAAGTGGTTGCTGTTTTAGCCTGTTATCCTTCTCATCTTAACGGTCTGCAGCCTGAGCGTTCTCTATATAGACTTATGTTACAGTGTCTGACCAATCACATCTGACTTCTGACTTAAGGAAATGAGCACAGAGATGATCTGATAAGTCCATTTTCTTTACAAGTAAGAAGGAAACGATAACACTTTAGTTCATGAGGTGTGCATAAGACTGGCATGACACTGTCATAAATATGACTCATCACCTTTCATGAAAATGAAGGAGTCTTTACGAATGTTTATGACTGTTGTCATGAAGTCTCCTTTGGAAAATAATGATGTTTTAATGTAAAGTTGCTTTAAAAGTCCATTAAAAGTGTCATGATTTGTGGGTGGAAAGCAGAAAGCAGGCAGACCCAGGTTGTAGAAGGTTATGATGATTTAATAACTATAAACAGCTCAAACAGTCCAGGACGCAGGAAGCAGGCAGAGCGGAAGGCTAAAGCTCAGCACTGCTAGCAACTGAACACAGAACCGAAAAACAAGAGCGAAGACCAACACAGGACTAACCAGTACGACTGTGACGACTCATACATACGACTTGCCACAGGATAGAGAAGAACTTAGACACAACAAGGATCCGACAGAGACACAGAAACACAAGTGGCTTAAATACACAGCAAGTAATCAAGGGAACTAGACACATCTGGGAACAATCAGGGGAACAACATGGAGACAAAGAAACCAAACATACAGAAAACTCAAATCCTCACAAAAAGTGCCAACATGGCTTTATTTGATACATTTCTACACTAATACAAAGTTGTCACTTTTAATGGACTTTAATCCATTCATCCATTTTCTAACACCCTGGCTCTCGTGGGATCATTAGGTCAGGTAGCATGTGTCAAGAAAACTCGAGATGCTAAATCAAAGAAACTATAAGGTTATAAATGTGATTTTGACATTTAACTTGAGATGGTGTAAAATGTGTAACTGTAATTAACGATAATTGATGTTGTATTGGAGGTAGATGGTAGGTGAAAGGATGGGGAAAAGAGGAACTAACAGGAGAGCTGAGATGACCAAGGCCTTACTGGGTAACAAACTGAACAACTTAGACGTGTCCAAGAGAAGGTTGTGCAGACAATAGATGTAGGAGGACTATTGAGCAACCAAGGGACATTAGCACAGACATTAGGACATAATGTCTCTAATATAGTGATGGATATGAGATCATCTGTCCAAAGAATCAGTCAATGAAACAAGCACAGCAGCAGTGCCAGCCAATGCAAACACACCAAAAGGGAGTAGAAACCCTATGAAAGGTGAGTGTAGAGGAACCTTTGGTTGGATCCTCCAGGCAGCTGAAGAAGAGCCGGGGCCACAAAGCCGAAGACTGTCCTGCACATGGGGACCAACCCGTCAGGCCCCTATCATGTTTTAGGTGCAAACAAAGTGGGTTTTAAATGAATTTGTTGTAATATTACAGTTTTGTTTTTACATTTCCCTTTTTGTATTTACTTCATAGTTGAGTGCAAACATGTATAATTTGATGGTTCGCCTCAAAGACCAACAAATAAAAAAATAAATCACATGTCAGAATGACAAACTCTCAGTTTATTAAGTATAAGAAACAGCAAAAATACAAAATCCTCCCAGTTTGAATCAGAGACTTTGAGAAACAGGCAGATTGTGTTTAGATGCTGATCAGCCTCAACTTCCATTCAGCATCAATTAGTAAGTAGAACTGAAGCACATTATGATCCTGGGTTGGTTCAGTTTCTGGGTTTCTTTTGTTTGAGTTTTTATTATTTTCTTGTTTATTAATGCACAGCCTGGATCTCATTCTTTGTTTCCAGTTTAGTTTATTCTTTCTTTTCCTGAGATCAGAGTTTCACCGTATTGTTTACATTCTGCTCAGTTTCCTCTCTGGATCTTCAGCCTCCTTCCTTCATCCTCCCTGCCTGCTCTCCTCTCACAGCTGCTCATCTTGTTTAATTGTCTCCATATTAAACTCCTCCTTCTCCATGAGCCCCTGCTGGATTCTCCAGTGCATTCCTGTTTTCTGCCGTTGCTGCTTCATGTTACCTCCTGGTTCCTGGTGATCTGTCAGTTCCTTCTGTTTCCTCAGTGAAAGTCTCTCAGTATCTTTGTATCCATTTTCATTAAAACTCTTAACTCTGCCTCTGAATCAGAGGGATCACTAAGCATCATTATGACATGAATAACTTGTTTACATGAAACTATGAAAAACTGAACATAGAAACGTCAATGTAAGAAAACATATCACAGTTAAATAACTGATTATAACAACCACATCTTAACTTTAAATATAGCGAGTAAATATGCAGTAATATCTGTCAAAATATTTATGTTTACTTTCATAAAATGACAAACCAGGAAATATGATTTCCAGCAACAGCATATTAACACTCTGGAGGCGTTTTTGCATCATAACAGACATTAAAATATTAAACAGTCTCAGTATTTGTTGCAGACCTTCTTTCATGATCTGTGCTGCTCGTCTCCTGATTGTTATATATTTTACAAGAACACAGTGAAGCCAGAAACTTATCCAGGACGCTTTTGCGAATTAAAACATACACAATTATGTCAGCAAGAGGACTAAGACAACCAAAAGCATAACCCACAGCGTAGGAAATACAGGAGAATTCCCCTTTCAGTGCTTCAATGTCATACAGGAGCAAAATGATGATGGGCAGATAATGCAAAGTGTAATTAATCAGCACCACAACCTGAATGGCTGCGATTCGTCGTTTTTCATCTGCTGGGACACTGAGAGCTGCAGAGAGAGATGTGATAGTCCCAACCAGGAAGAAGATGAACAAGGGAAAAGGCAGGAGGAGAAAAACTATGAAGAAGATGGCAGCCGTCTTCTTCTTCCTAATCCCATAGCTAAGTATTGGATAAAGAAGAGGAAGAATCCAGACCACAATGCAGACCACCACTGATGTCTTGAAGTTTCTCCTGAATCTGTACCACAGCGGCATGGCAATGACCAGATACCTGCAATAACAGATAGAGATGTTTAGTCTTTACAGGTTATTAAGGGAAGGCTGATGTGATTAATGAGACAGAAGTAACCATGGAAACACACCTTTCACAGGAGATACACACCATTAATCCAACACTGGCCATTATACAAAAATATACTATTTTCATGTATAAGAAATCAGTTTCACTGAGTCTAATTGAATCTATTGGAATTCTGCAGCAGAGCTGAATGAGATCAAAGACAAGGAGGTTGATGACATAAACTGGAGCTTCCTGACCCCTTTTTCACCTGAGAGAAACACAACAGAACAAAATATTAATGACATAAAAAGATTCTTGACATGCAGGATGTTTCACATATTTTAGTAATTTGTAAAGACAAGACAGACTTCAACCTGAGACAAGAGAGAATCACTGGTTAAGTAGCAGGCTGATAGTCAAATAGCTCATTCATTATAATTTCATAGGTTAAATTATACTGTGCTCACCTGGAAAAAAATTGCAATCAACACTATAAGAATTAGAGGAAGTCCAATGGCGATGCTGATCCAATTGATCCAGTTTAAGATGTTTGCAGCCAAAGGCTCTAAAATAATTGTACCCATTTTGCATTGGGTCTTGTTGAGGCTCAAGTTGCTGTGATTGAAACTGTTTTTCCATGATCTGTCATTAAAGTTCAACTCTTCCATCCTTCAGTTTTCAGCCAGAAATTTGATGACAGAGTATCTGTAAACAGAAATGATGATAAATGTGCAAATCATTTATAACTGTTGCTTAAGCATAATCAGTAGGTCCTAACATTTACCATCAGAGTCTGACATCAAAATATTCTGGTAAAAATTTACAAATTCCTCCATCATAATACAAAGAGTCCTTGAAGTTTTTTATCTACATTCCCCTCTCCAATCTGAGAAAGCCTTTCTGGTTTTCTGAAGTCCATTTTGTAGGCCGCCTCACCGCCACACACATTTTCTTCATATAACTGAAATTGAGACTTTGTGATGGCCACACTAAAACCCAGAGGTGTGACCAAGTCACTGTGTTGCAAGTCTCAAGTAAGTCTCGAGTCTTTGTCCTCAAGTCCAAGTCAAGTCTCAAGTCGGGAGCTTGGAATTTCAAGTCCTTTCGAGTCGTTTTGTTTTGTTTAGTTTTTTTTTTTTTTTTTTTTATTAAGCAATGTTCCAATTATGCTAAATGTAAATAATAGCCCATGTGTTCTTTTTCAAATCAAACAATGCACTCACTGCAAATAAAGCACAGTGGTTTTGAATTTGGATATGATGGTAAAATGAATATCTGTCTGTCCAAGTGGAGTTAAATCTACAGCCAATTTCTCATCTCAGTATCGATAAAAACATGTTGCATGAATCAAACTAGCCAGAATCACTAACCAAGACACAGAATAATGAGCTGCATTACCATCCAGAATCACTCAGAACTTCCCCACAGCGTTACCCTCAGGATCCTTACTATTGTGCAATGTTTTTACTTTTACAACAATTTCTGAAGGATAGCAAATTACTGGATTTTGATTTGTTTTCTAGCAAAATTATCCCACTTGGAGATGGTATTTCAATGACCATCATGCCGCCATTTATAGATTTATAACTGAAACAACAATAGACTTAATGCACTGATTGCAGTAAACAGTCTATTTATTATCAATATCATTTCCTAACATAGATGCCTTCAAATACACCCATACCTGTCTGTGGGGGCAGGGGAGGGAATATTTATGGGAAAATACTAATACAGGAGGAAAACTGTAGTTTCCCTTATGAATCCACCATCCATCCCTGATGGATCTGGACCCAGTTCATCATTATGATGGGACAGAGAGAAACTCTGTTCCCTGAGTTCAGGTCCAGGACCTGCTTTCTGACCCGCTCACTGTCAACAGGTGTTCTGAAGATCTGTGCTACCCGAAAATCCGTCCTACCTTGTGGTAATGCGCATGCGCACGTCGATGCTACGTCACATACTGCTTATTCAGCAGATTTATAATAAATCCGTCCTACCTGTGGAAGTTTCGTTTCATGTGTTTTATTTCATGGCAGGTTACAGTAAATTGTATTTAATGTATTTTATACCTGGCTTTCATTAAGCTGCTGTATTGCTTCATGATTTTAGTTTAGTTTCCCATCTGCAATGTCGTTACAAGTTATTGTTTGTCAGTTAATCAGGACAAAATACGTTTTTTGTGGGATTTTTTGTCGATATCCGTTCAAATATTTTAGTTTAATAACTCTTTTTATTATTAAACCTTGCTAAATAGATGTTGGTAGCGATACTGGGACGTGGGATTGAAGCTGTTATAGCGGTCTAATATTAATCATATATCATTTCAGTGACACATTGCGGCTGCGCTGCATTTAATAAACTCTGTCATGCAAAGTATTAATGCGCATAAAAGAGTTGCGGTGATCTGGATTGGTATGTGTTTAATTTAATTCCAATAAAAACCTGTTTCCCCTGTCTGATACTGTTTTACTCTTATAAACGCCTCTGTATCTAAAATATTTTTAACAGGTATGATATTCTAACAAGAGGATTAGTGCTGCACATCTACAGCTTTTCATTTAAACGGGTAGGATATTCAGATGAAGGGTCTCCTTGTGGTTTCCTCTATAAATTGTTCCAATGCTAAGCTAAGCAGAACTCCTAGCTTCTGTCCCGTCACTGAAATAATGTTATCAGATGATATTTAACATTAACAACCCGCTATAGTTTTATGTTGGAAACATGACGGTAGGAGAGTAGCACCGACTGATAGACTGAGCTATCGATCCGCGCTAATAGAACCTGACCAGGTAGCACAGATAGTCAGAACCGGACCGGATCACTGTCCACCGGACCGGATCACTGTCCACCGGCTTCCTGAGCAACACGGTGAGCATTATTTGAATCACCGGATTTATACAGCATGACTAAATATACCATATAAGTGATATATGTGATATACCAGATCAGCGGCATCACCATGGTAACCCAGAGCTGCTAACACCACGTTAGCTAAAGTTAGCTGCTAGCTCATAGTTAAAGTCCCGCTGACCTTCTTTGTGAAACTTTAAATTCCGAACAGCTGGAAGCTGAATCTGAGATCCTGGTCTGGCAGGTTTTGCATGTTGCTCCGTTTTTAGTTGGATATTTAATGATTGATGAACCAAAGAAATGACTCACCGGAGCAGATCTACTACGAGTTTTTTCGTCTCGTTTTTTCCCCCGTTATTTTTAAATTCTGATGATCTGATTGGTTGAGCTGCAGCACACAAACATAAGGAGTGGAGAAACAGAGGGACGGTCTGCGCATGTCAATAGAAATGAGTGAAATGAATCAATGGGGCCACTTTATAAATAATGTGATTTATATTTTAAGACTTTGAGTAAAATTTCAAGTATTTCCAAGTAAACAGCATCAAGTCGAGTCAAGTCCCAAGTCAATGGCGTGAAAGTCAAAGTCAAGTCCGAGTCTTTGAGCATTTTTTCAAGTCAAGTCTCAAGTCGTGATTTTAGTTACTCCAGTCTGACTCGAGTCCAACTCGTAAAACATGATTCGTAACTCGTAAAACATGATTCGTAACTCGTAAAATGATTCGTAACTCGTTAAAAGATTCGTAACTCACAAAAATGGTACCGGTCCAGTTACGACTACAAAACTACTTTTGAGACTCTTTTCAGGCTTCCCTGATTTGTGTTGTGGATGGTGCGTTCACTTGCTAGTAAAAGCTCGGACATCTGAGTTTACTTTGGAAATAGTTTTTTTCAGAGTTCAACACGTATTTCCCTCTCTGCTTGTCTCGTCTCGTGGCTAAGACATATTTTTGTGAAAAATATATATGTCATTAGACCCACATCTAATTTTTATATATATGTTTATATACGATTCCTTGTTTGTGACGTGTACAACTGTAATTACATGGGTAAAAGATTTGACCACTAGGTGGCGGAAGTTTATTCTGCTCTGGCTGGGAGAAGCGTTCAGTCAAACAGTCCAGAATGGCGGGTCGGGTCGGAACCAGTACTTCTGGTCTACTCTCTGAAGGGTAGGCCGCTTACTTCTGAGGGTAAAACTTACAAGTTTTAACATCCACTTACTTCTGCAGCGGCAGAACGGACCTGTCAGCGCCGAACCGCACTAACAGAACCTCTATTTTACAATGAAACGGGATAATAATGGGTTCTGGAGAGTCCGGGTCACAGGTCTGAGTGATCCGAACTAAATCAGAACTAAGGTGATATTTCGGCTGCAGGTAAAACTCTGAGGGATGAGTCCATCAGGTCTCGGAACCGAGACAAGGTGACCGAACTGACGGGTTTAACACTGGAACAGGGCCGTCCTGCTGCTGCGCCTCCAGAACCGCATGTCCCGAACCTCAGGAGAACTCGGCTGCAGGTAGAGCCATCCGGAACATCCACTAACTTTTGAGGGCCTGAAGACCACCACCACGATTACTGGTTCCGACCCGACCCGCTATTCTGGACTGTCTGACTGAACGCTTCTCCAGCCAGAGCAGAATAAACTTCCGCCACCTAGTGGCCGAATCTTTTACCCATGTAATTACAGTTGTACACGTCACAAACGAGGAATCGTATATAAACATATATATATAAATTAGATGTGGGTCTAATGACATATATATTTTTGGCTAAGACAAAAATATGTCTTAGCCACGAGACGAGACAAGCAGAGAGGGAAATACGTGTTGAACTATGGAAAAATCAATTTCCGAAGTAAACTCAAGATGTCCGAGCTTTTAGTAGCATGTAAACGCACCATCTACAACACAAATCAGGGAAGCCTGAAATGAGTCTCAAAAGTAGTTTTGCAGTCGTAACTGGACCGGTACCCTTTTTACGAGTTACGAATCATTTAACGAGTTACGAATCTTTGGAGACTATTTTCACTCCATAACTCACAATGCTTTTAGGATCTCATATGACCAAATGTGAAATGTGAATGATGTGAGACTTTTGCAAGGAATTTAATTCTCTTTCATTCCTAAATGTTCTTTCCTAAGTGAGAAGTATAAACTCAGCTAAACTCTGAAGGTTTCCAGAGTTATTCCAGCCTATTGTAGCTGTCAAGACAATACTGAAACAATTCTGTCTATATCCTTCTTCTTTTCATTTTCATTTGCATGATTCATTTCATTACATTAGGACAATACATGTATTGTATCGAACCCAGAACCTTCTTGCTGCAAGGCAGCAGCTCTACCAGCTGCGCCACTATGCAATCCCTGCTACTTTCAATAATTTACAATATGCATTTTGATAAGGCTCATTTGTCCAATATATCTTTAAAAATGACTTCTTAGCAAGTATTAAACATGTTTTCATGAAGCCCACATTAATGCATTTAAAATGTTTTTTATTGGCCAGATGCAGGAATCATAACTCACAGAAATTAAGGCTTGAAAACATCTGGATAAAAACCAAGAAACAACATGTAAGATCAATTGGAAGACAATTAATCACACGTTCACTGATTGTGAGAAGAAGCTGGACTGGATTGGTGGAGATCATTCAGTCGCCACCTGCAGGAAGGTTCTGGTCAAATAATGAGGGCGACGACCACTGGGCAGCACAAAGCATGAAACAAGCAGGTCCAACTGAGCTCCAGGTGCCAAACGAACACTGCTGTTTAAGAGAAGCATTGAAAGTCATAGTTGCATGTTATTGTGATGTAATGCAGTTGTGCAACATGATCTGACAATGCAACATATTTCTATATATATAAAACATGTTGTTTCAGATGATGAGACAAGATGAAAATCATGGATGAAAGAAACAAACTTTTATTTCAGCAGGCAGATCTCTTATCACAAATCCCCAACAGATACTCAGCATCCAAAACATTTAAGGTTTTCCATCTCATCTGTCTGTGCCTCCTGAACTCCATTTAAAAACATCATGGTTGTAAGACAAGACAGTGGACAGTCCAGAAATGTTAAAAAAGGCTTATTTACATGAAGTTACTGTAGATACAAAACACAAGCTGTATTAAAATTTCTCTGCTTCCCTTTTTGCATCGTGCCAAGCATGAGCCGTTTCTGGTTTCTGCTGATTTCTGAGGAGATAGACGGCAGTTTTGCTTCGTCACAACCAGAGATGGTTCTTTTGGTTGAAAAAGATGGATCACCCTATGAACACTCTAAATAAGAAAAACTAACAGCATACTAAGATTATTAGTTTCAA
Organism: Phalloptychus januarius; assembly: GCA_902982915.1. Taxonomy (NCBI): domain Eukaryota; kingdom Metazoa; phylum Chordata; class Actinopteri; order Cyprinodontiformes; family Poeciliidae; genus Phalloptychus; species Phalloptychus januarius. The sequence continues at coordinate 1,252,785 of CADWAE010000242.1, read as the reverse complement.
AATATGAAGGAGAACGGTTTGCAGAATTAAAAACCTACAACTTCAATTCAAGCCGTCGCTCCTGGGAGTCGTTATGCTTGTTGGTGTTTAGCCCTTCCTGCCTTTATTTAAAGAACCCTTTAGTAAAATTTAATGTAGTTGTCCTATAAATTGAACATTTCAATTGAATCCATCTGATTCATAGCTTTGTTGCTATGACAAACTTCTGTTAGATTAGAATATATTGATATAAAGAAAAGCTGGATTGGTTTAATCCAACGCTGAATAAAATTCGTCTTACTAGTTGAAAGAAACTTTTTCACGGAAAACTCTGATACTTTCTAAATGTTGTTCCTGGTTACTTTCAACATGTGAGATAATCAAAGATAAACAATTTAGAAAATGTCTCAGAGAGAAAACTGAGAATCAGGCAGGTTGTCATTTATTGTTGAGTTTTAATTTTTCCAAAGGAAAACAAGAGATTATGAAAAATTAAAATGATCTGAAAACAATCTATTTCACAAATAATCCGTAAGAAAACTTTAAGAAAGATGTGAAGATATTTGTGCATTGATGCAGATTAAACTCCTGCAGATCCAAAAGCTGACATGCTGACATCATCAGAGCAGCTGATCTTCTGATTCTTAGACGTTACACAACACAAGGAGGCCCCAAGCCTGTTAAATTCAGTTTTCCTCAGAAAAATATACAAAGACGAGTCTGCAAGAGGACTAAGAAAAAGACCCATTGTAGCCACAGTAAAGAAGATTTCAGTTTCGAGGGATTTTTCCAACAGATAATATATCGTGTTGGGGATGAAAAGCAGAACATATGTTAGCAAAACCACAACCAGGATGGAAACAATTCGATGTTTTTCATCAGCAGAGACACTGCGAGCTTCAGACAGAACTTTAAGGGTCCCAACCAGGCAGAAGATGAACAAGAGAAGAGGGACGAGGAGCCCAGCAGCCTGGATGAGTTTTACTATCTGAAATTCCAAAAGCAGATACATGCAAATATTATAACTAAGAGATAACATCCAGACGGCGACGGAGACCAACACAGATGTTTTGATGTTTCGTCTAAATCTGTACCACAGAGGCTTGGAAATGGCCAGATACCTGCAGTAAAAGATACATGCTGTCAGACATTACTGATGTAATAATGTAAGAGAGGAACAACATGCATGTACAAAGATATTTACCTTTCCAAGGAGATACACATCATGAATCCAACACTGGCTGTAATGCCAATATCCAAGGCACAACGAGAGACATCATTAGTCACACATAATATAATAGGAACTCTGCTGCAGTACTGGATGACATCAGAAAGTAGAAGGTTGAAGATGTAAACTGGAGCAACATTATCTTCTTTCACCTGCAGAGAGAACGAAATGAAAATAAAAACAGAACATTTCTTTCCAACGTCCTGCAATAATTATTTGATTATTTTTCCACAAATATATCACATATTTATGTGTTATTTTTGAATAGCCATTCTAACTCCCAGGCTCAGAGAAAACCAATATTAATACAAGATATACAACATGTCAAACATACAGCTAAATATAAGTTAATAAGAACTCACCTTTGATAAAACAGCAACCATGGCCACCAGAGTCAAAGGAAATCCAACAGCAATAGAGACACAATTCCCCACATACAAGACTTGATAATATACTTGGTTCTCTGCAGAACAGTTATTGGTTCTGTTAGATGCATGGCTGAAGTTGGAGACGTTCTGAATGAGAGAATCTCCCATTTTTCAATATCAAGCCTGAAAGAGCAAAATAATGAGTAATAGAAACTTGATAAAAATAATCCTTATTGAACATATGTGCTCAGTTTCTACTGTTTAAGCAGTTCTTTTAAATTAAACACAGGGGCTTTACTATTCAGTGACATGTTAAATTAAATGTACTTTTTTCTCTTCTGTACATTCAAATAAAAACTATATTTACCTTTCAAAGTTTAAAGATCCTGAAATGGTTCCTGTTTTTAGCCAGTTATCCTTCTCATCTCAACAGTCTGCAGGCTGAGCTTTCATGATAAACGTTCTTTACCATGTCTGACCAATGGCATCTGACTGCTGTTAAAGGAAATGGCTGCAGAGATGATGTGATAAGTCCATTTTCTTTATCAACAGGAAGAAAGCCTCTTCTAAGATCACAAGTTTTTAAAACTCAGTTTTCATGAATCGACTTGTTTAAATTCAATTCATAAAATATCCTTTGAATGTTCTTTACAAAAAGAGTAGATCTTACCTTAAATCACTAGTTTTACCTTTTGAATTTATTTAAACCATTCATGTTTTGGGAGCAGCTCCTCTACTGTAAACTGTTACTGTAACTTTGGAGAAGGGAAGCTGCAGTCATGGAAACATTTCACATTAACTTAGATACACATTTATGCAACAGGGACAAGCATGGAGATGCTTGGTGCAAAACGCTCTGCATTGCTCTCTTCTGCTCTTGTTTCATCACCCATGCTGGTTCTTCTATCTTCCTTTGTGTGCTGTTAGCTGGTGGGCTGTGACTCAAGATGTGGTTTTCCAACTTTGAACCACAGAGAGACTAGAGCAGGTCACTTCCTGTTGGCCTCCCTGCAGCTAACTCACCAGAAAGGATGGCACTGTTTTTAACAGACTTAGTGATGATAAAATAATTTTATACTAAAATAATCATCTTAGTATAAAAACTTTATTTCTTCTCCTCCTGCTTCTTGAAGTTGCACAAGTGAAAAGAGATGTGATCAGATGAAACGGGTCCTGAACACACAGAGGAAGTGAAGGTAGAAGTGTTTCACAAAATGGCACCTGCAAAATGTTTTAGAATTTCACAGCACAGTCTGTCAGATATTACCAATATGGCTGCTGCCTCAACTTACTCGCTGTGCAGCTTTGCTGCACTGGATCCAGCTCATTTTTACAGCAGTGAAACATCTTCTGATTGTGTAGGCTTCATGTTCAGCTCAGTTTATAGTCATGACTACCTGTGATGGAGACCAGGGGTTCCATCTCTATTAAAGGATTATTGGTATCATGTTGTGTTTAATTTATTCATAGACCAAATGTTTCTTGTTTCAGTTTTTTATTTCAGTTGCATTATGACAAGGGGAACTGGCCGTCCTTCCTGTACAGCGAGAAAGTCAGGAAAAAGTCAGTTTGTTCTCAGGTTTTCTGTTGGTTTAATTTGAGCGTTTACCTTTCCTGGTGTCTCTTCAGCAGTGGAGCAGCAAAAAGGGACAAATGCTCCAGGTGCTGCTGAAAAGCTGCTGGGGCAAAACAGGTCAACCAGGAGGGGTAATGCTCTGATATTATGTTACATTTATTCTTTGATTGAATTATTTACAAGTGGATATTTATTAGGTTTGTGTAAATGTTTATTTCCTGTTTTATAACTGGGTCAAAGTGACAAGTGGTGTCAGAAGTTTGGCTTTGGAAGAAACGATGAGGCAATGATGACAAGAGGCAACTGAGATTGAAGCGTGTGCTGCTGCAGTGGAGCTGAAGCTGCTGGTGGTGCTGAGAAACTGGACCAGCTGACAGGCCCAGTCAAATCACTGATGCAGGCCTAGTCAAATCACTGATGCAGGCCCAGTCAAATCACTGATGCAGGCCCAAACTGCAGATTGAAAAAGAATCAGCACCAAGAATTGAGATGGAAGAATTTACAATATCAACTTCACCAACTGCAGGCTCACCTGGAGCACGATGGTGACAACATGGAGGAGGATCCTCACACTGATGATGATGATGATGATGATGATGATGAGGGGACAATCATGATGCATGATGTCTCCATCTAGTGGCCGGACACAAACACTGCTGAAGCTCACACATGAATAACAAGGATCTATTCACAAATTTACATAAAAACATCACTTTGAAACTTTTTTAGACCTTATCTGAATTCAAGTTGAATTTAGTTGTATAGACACATTCAATAAATTAGAATATTATTAAATACTTCAATAACTTATCACTGTGAAGCACATTATACCGATTAAATGTACACACATAAATTAGAATATTACCTCAGACCTAGTCAAAGTCCTCAGAGGCATTTTGCTCTGGTTCAGCTTGTAGGTCACAAAATAAAGTACAAAATCCCACAGTCCATACATTTTGGAAATATCCAGTGAGAGTGGAAACCTTTTACAGTAGCTATAAAACCTGTGTATTCAGGAGGTTTTCAAAAGGCAGAATAAAATAATCACAACCAAAACATGAGGCCAAGAGAAGCTGCTCCACCTTCAACTGCCAACATGTTCAGTCTGAAGTAACAAATGAAAAGTTTTAAGAAATTCCTGGGCAGCTCCAGGCCTGGAGGGCCGGTCTCCTGCAACCTGCACACATGTCTCTACTTCAACACACCTGAGCCAAATAATGAGGTCATTAGCAGGACTCTGGAGAACCTGGCTGCACTCATGAGGTGATTCAGCTGTTGGACTGAGGTGAGTTGGGCCAGGGAGACGTCTAAGAGTTGCAGGACACCAAGACTGTCCACCAATGCTTCATAGGAACAGATTAGAAGTCAAGATATATCCAACATGTAACCTCCTCAACATGACAGATAAAAGCATCACACTGTGGCAAATTCACATTGATACTTCACATCTGCAAGATGAACAAGATTTGCTCAGTTCTGATTTCAAATATCTGTTAAAAAGAAAGAAGGAATCTTTTATAAAATATAAATATCTTAAAGGCTGTAAAAGGAGTTTACATTTTTATGATCTTCTTCCATTATAAATATAAATGTTGATTATTTTTTTCATCAACACACTTTTATTCAATTTCCTTACTGATCACTAAATAATACTGTTGTAATAATAATAATAATAATAATAGAAACGCTGCTGTAGGGTTTCTCTCTGCCAGCTTTGCACATCCAGTGACTGAAAGTTTTGCCAATTCTTTGTAAAACAGCTCAAGCTCAGGCAGATTAGATGGAGAGCATCTAATTGGATGTTCTCCATCTGATACTGCCACAGATTCTGGATTGGGTTTAGGTCTGGCCTTTGACTGGGCCATTCTAACACATGAATAGGCCTGGCTTTATGTTCAGGGTGGCTGTTCTGCTCACCACAGTCAACATGAGGATCCAGAGTGAGGATATTCTTGGCAGATGATAGCAGCACTTTGAGGGCTTCTTCATTCAGGCCCTTTGTGGACAGCAGATTCCCTCCAGACATTTTTATAGGTTGGGTATATGAGGCCATTCAAATTTTAAGGTGGCAAATCAAAACAAAAACATAATCTTACTATATCTCCCTATAGCTGGTTATCAAAATAAACAAATATATTTTTAAGTCACAGAAAACATTCACCCGGCTGATCTCTGAATTATCCACTGCATCAACTATCACCAGTTTAGCACTTTATTTATTGCAATTAGCATTTAGGTTCATGCTCCATTTGAACACATATGCTGCTTTTAAAGCCAAGGCTCTGCTGTTGCAGAATGATTGCAGCTTGAACCACAGAACCATTGGAGGCTATTTTAACATTTGTATCTGACACCTTAGTGTTTGCTTACAAAGGAAACCTGAGCCTCTGTTCTGGCACAAGTTTATTTTCTGAAACTAAACTCAACTTCCTGTCACACAGCTCACCAACAGTGATGCGATGTAAGAACAGAGCTAAGCTGTTTTGGGGAAGTGAACTGTGTGAACTGACTTCCAGATGCATATTGTGTCCAGTGTGGGCTGCTGCTGTTACTACCTCATCCACTCATTCCTGAAATGAGCAAAACTCAAGATTTATCAACTGGAGAGCACAGCAGGAAAACATCTGTGGACAACAAACACGCGTACGACGTACCTGGGGAAAATGTATACATGTGGTAAAAACCTCACTAAAGTTGACACTTTTAATGGAGTTTTAAACTTTTAAAGCAACTTTGCATCAAAAGTGTCATTATTTACCGAATGACACGTCATGACAACAGCCATAAACACCCACAAGGATTTCTTCATGCTCATGTCAGGTCATATTTATGACTGTATGTCGGTTTTATACTCAACCCTTCAAATAAAGTTAACAAATACAAAATAATCTGGTTAATAGGAGAAAATCCACTAAAAAGTGATTTATTTTAACTTTTCATAAGGAAGCTTATGTATAAATGACCCTTAATGTGTTTTTTTAACATTTTATCAAAATAACAGAATTTAATAGCTGAAACTTTCACTATATTACTGGTTTTACTGGTTTTACTGGTTTTGTTTGCATTTTGAATATCTCTTTGTTTGTTTATTCCAGTCTTGCCTTTTTGGTTCATTCCTTCACATTTAGTTACTTTGTTTGTTCATTTTTGAGTATATTATTAGGGTTAAGCAATCTAACTTTGGTAAAACAAGGCGATCATTAATGTTTAATAGGCTCTTTCCTCAGCCTGCCTGTTTGCTCTCTGCTCTCCCTTCACACCAACGTATGCAGGAGAACCTGCATCAAGAGAAGTCCTTCTTTCTGCGTTATGTCCTGGTGAGGACTGTTGCAACCTAAGCACTTTATTTTCTGACACAGACTCAATATTTACTTACATTTTAAATTTGACAATGACTTGTGGACAAAATAAGGGAAAAGCTGTTTTATACACATTTCACTTTGACTTTAATTATGCATGGAGGTTAAAACAAAAACTGATGACAAGTTAAAATGAGAGTTTGAATAAAGAAACTTGCAAGGACTGATATAGTTTTGTCAGGACCAGTTTAGCATTAGCATAAAATATAGTATGAAATAAGTAAAAGGTAAAATATGGGCTGAAAAGTTTGAATTGATAAATCAAAAGCAACATGTCAAAAAATAAAACACAGAGTTAATGTACAAAAACAATTCATGCATTTCAAGTAGAAGGTCTTTCCAGATGAACTATGACTGCAGTGTCTGGATCAGCTGGAGATCTTTTTAGGTGAACAGTTTAAATAGCAGTAGCTGGTTGTTCGGCTCTAAAACATGTAAATCCATGCAACAGGATCCTGCAGATGCTCCTGGTGACCCTTACAAAAAATCCCATGAAATCACATGTGACTTTCACATGTGATCACATGTGGTTCACACCACATTTTACATGTGTGAATACGTGAGCCACATGTGGGAAATGGGAATCACATGTGAAAACATGTGAGTTTTTCATGGATTATGTGAACCACATGTGATCACATGTGAATTTCATGGGATTTTTTTGTAAGGGGATGCACATGTGAAAGAAAGCATTTTTAATTTTGCCTCAAATATCCCAGCGTTTTGAGACCAGGAGCAATGTACATGGTTCTGCTGACCTCTAACATTTAAAAAGTCGTGACTCTAACGTTTCTAGTGGTGCAGCAATAGCAAACTGCAGTACACATGTAAAAAGTTTTTTTTAAGAAGCTGAAACCTGAGATTCATAATGGAACTGAAAACAATTAAACAGCATTTTATCATGAACAGATTAACAAAGTTATTTACCTGAAATGGTCAAAGGTCTGGAAACGTTCTTATTACAGACTGGAAAAAGAAACCTGTGCTACCTGGTCTGTCGAAACTCCTGGGCTGTCTGTACTGGTGTTGCCCGTCTGCTGCTCATCAGACATTTTGCAACAACAAATTGAGATCAAGAACTTGTCTATGGCACTTTTCCTGAGGAAAAGGTACATAGTCAAGTCAGCCAGAGGACTAAAAGTCTGCAAAATGAATGTTATATTACTAAAAACATTCATATTTCTGATTTCTCTGGCCAAAAACCAAATGATACTGGGAAAGAATAAAACTGTGTATGTAAGAAGCACTACAACCAGAATAGCCAAAATTCTCCGTTTTTCATCTGCAGACACACTTTGGGCTGCAGACAAGGCTTTAATGGTCCCAACCAGGAAGAAGGTCAACAGAGGCAACGGCAGGATGAAGAAGACAGCACAGAGGAATCCTACAGCCTGAAAACCCAACTTAAATATAATAGAAAGGATTAAAATAATAGGCAGCATCCAGATCACAAGGCACACCACCAGAGATGTCTTGATGTTTCGCCTGAAGCGGTACCATAATGGCCTCACAACGGCTAAATACCTGCAGGGAAGGAGATAAATATTAGACATCTATGAAGAATGTCAGATTTATAAAGTTTTGTATCTGAAAAATCAGACAAGTATAATCAGATAGTTACCTTTCCAGAGAGATGCACACCATGAATCCTATGCTGACCATCAAACCATAAAAGTAGGTGTAATGGACGATAACATTACCATTGACTATGTTCTCTGCAATCATGCAGCACAGCTGAATTAGATCAGAAAGAAGAAGGTTGATGATGTAGATGGGAGTGACGTGATCTTTTTTTATCTGCAGGAAAATATAAATTATGTTCAGAGATCTATCCTGTAAATAAAGACCGAGGAAACAATTCTGGCCCGACCCAAGAATCGAAGCTGTAAAATATATCATATTAATCTGACAAACACCCATAATCAGGACTTCTCTCTGAATTAATCTGCTTTATTATTTACTCACCAGGAGATAAACTGCAAAGATGGCAATTACAGTCAAAGGAAGTCCAATGCTTGCAACTATCAGCTGCCCCACATGTGCAAACACAGTCATATTGAAGTTGCGATTGTGCATGTTGGATTCCTGAAAGCTCCTGTTGTTCATGTCACTTTTGTCTAAAAGGAGGCCTCTTGGTGTGAAACCTGTTTCTAGAGAAAAGCCATTGGAAAATGATCATGTTGCAATACATTTTTCAACAAAGAACTTAACAAATAGAGCAAAGCAGTAAATTATGTAGTTTTACAAAGCACCAAATCAGCAAGTCTAATCCTCCGACACAGACATCCTGCACATCGGCTTATTAAAACAGCACAATTTTATCTCAGATTGGTAAAGTTCCTGCCACACTGCTGCTCACCTTCTAAAGGAGCGCTGCTCAGAGCATAAATGAGCTGTACCTGTGTAGCTTCACTCTACATTCAGTCATTCACATGCAGATTATGGTAAATTACGACATTGTATCCACAGCTGCCGTCGGGCAGTTTGACTGAGGTGCGGCTGCATGCAACAGTTCACTGGGTCTGAAGTGTCAGCAGTTGAAACAGCTTCCCTAAAGACACTACAGGGATGGTTGGAGCAAGACTTGAACCAGCAAACCATCATTTACAGGATGAACTCCTCCCACCAGGGCCCAAGCCTCCATGGGGTCCTCCATGGGGTCCATTTGGTTTTGGGGCCCTCTAGTTCTGCTAATAATGGGGATTGCTGCCATCAACAGTCAGATGATTAGATCATTTGCTGCCTGGTATTCAGTCACTGCATCTCTGACTGCTGTTTACTTTATGTATCTGACAGGATACATTTATCAGCAAGCCAATTTATCTGAATTTTGGGAGTTTGGTGATTGGCTGATACTAACATGAAATATTACTATATTCATTGGAATCGGCAGGTCAGGCGTTTTAAAGATCAGTAATTAACTGCAGCCCTACCTAAGCTGGAATCCATACATATAAATAATATAGTTTGATGAAATGAATTTCTTTTAGGATAATAGTTGAAAGTTTAATTTAAGCTCGGTGAGTCTTTCTTATCTGACAGTGTGGACTGGCACTGGGCTGATTCTGTGCCTTCAGATCATTTCAACAGATCCTGGAAAAGTTTCACATACAGTAACTTATAAGTTGATGCCAAAATAATGTTTGTTTTAGCCACATAAATTATGACGCTGCGCAGCAAACAGCATATGGCCAGAGACAGCTTAGCGTAGCTCACTGATATATTGATGCAGTAGCCATGTAGCCTGATGCAAAACATTTTGCTATGTAAAACATTGAGAAGTTTGAATTATTGTTTTAAATGTTATGAAATATTTTGGGTCAACCAGGAAAATAAACTCCTTTAAAGTTAAAGCTCAATTTCACACAATTAAAAACATTCTAGTATAATTGTTTGGCTGTTGAACTGGATCATTTACAACTTTATAGTGACGTTTTTGTAAATATAATCACATAGAAATCATAATTAAAAAACACTGAGTCCCAGTTAGGGGGCCACCTGGTGGCCTAAGCAGCTGCTTAGTTTGCTTATGACTTGGGCCGTCCCTGACGTCCACTGATACCACCGTGGAGGATAAAGGTTTCTGCCTTCCATCCATGGCGTCTTTTATAAAATCACACTGAACTCAAGATTTGTTTCGACTCAGAGTTGAGTTTCCTTGTTGATACCTGGACCGCAGAACCAACTCTGAGCCAGAACCAGATGAGCCAGAACCAACTGTGAGCCAGAACCAGAAGAGCCAGAACCAACTCTGAGCCAGAACCAGAAGAGCCAGAACCAACTCTGAGCCAGAACCAGATGAGCCAGAACCAACTCTGAGTCAGAGTTGACCTGCTCGCCTCTGTGGTAAAACGTCGAGTCTCAGAATGTGATATTATTCTTTTCACTGATACCTGATATTCTGATGATTAGCTCCGACTCTTATGGGTCTGTGGCTGCAGAACGTCACCAAACTGTACAGCAGGTCCCCAGTTTTCACTCTGCAAGCCCCCAATGTCTACCATCAGGCATCGGGGGGGTGTCCTATCTGGAAATCTACATCTTAACATAAAGTGTAACTAAAAATAAGCTACATAAAACAGAGGAGAAGAATTTTACACAACGTGCCCAGAATGAAACTTCACAGTGACCAGCAGAGGAAAAACTTTTACATGTTTGCCATCGACCCGCAGAGAGCAAACAATCTGCTGGGCGCCTCTGCGCAGCAAAATGTTCTGTGGCACTTAAACCACAGAATCTAGCTGTGGTTTAAGTGCCACAGTTAGATTCTTGACAACAATATATTAAAAATAGAAATAAGAATAAAGTGCAGCACAAAGAATTTGTTCTCATTGTCTCATTCGAGCTACGTTTGGGTTGTAATTTTATTGAAATAGATTAGTGAATATGGCAGTCAATTTTTTGACTGTGACTAGTCTTCTGTCCTTTTTCTAGCTTTCTGAAAACAAAAGTAGACACACACATACCACAATACTTCTTCTGAGTTTTCAATAATGCTGCTTTCTAAAATGATCCCGTTCTGAAACTGAAAACCCCGAGTAGCACAGAGCAGAGAAGGTCTTCCAACATCGCTTTTCTATTCACAGCTTGTCAATTTCACTTTCTGAAGCGAGGCCTCGTTCTTCTCATAGAACAGGAAATCAGTCCTGAGGTTAAATAAAAAGACCAATACCACAAAGCCTAATTTACAACTAAAACCTGTGTGAAGAAATAATAACATCATTACCAATAAAAAGCCATTAGTTAAATGTTCAGAAGACAATCAGACCTTTAGATGAGTGCAGAGTCCTACAGTCTGATGAAGCAGGAACCAGTGAAACTGAAGTGACGAAGTGAACAAACGTCCGTTTCACTTGATACCTCACCAACGACAAACTACACAAATGCAAAGGTTTATGTGGGTTTATTAGTGTGAGAATGTAGAGTTTACTTTGTTACACTGTGGACTTTATCAGTAATTAAATGCTCTTCCTGTGTTGAACAGTGTCACCTACTGATGACACTTATTTCTGCAGTGTTGGTGAAGAGTTTATGTTAAACTCACTAACTCTCAGAGTATGTTGGTGATTGATTCTTCATGGTTAGCATTTTACACAGTGTGCATGTGGGGTGTGTCTGTTGCACCGTCCTCTGGATGTGCAAACGCTAAGCAAGCTAGTTTGGGTTCACAGCAGGGTCAGATATAACGCAGATATAACCCTACGATATAACACATCCTAACGCTAACCTTTCCTCATATCCCTGTAGTTGTAGAGGCCGAGTTTCCCCCACATCATTCCTCTAACACAATGGGGTTAAAGGTCATGAGCATCAGTGACTAGTTGTTATTGTTAGCTAAACATCAGTGTCGAGACGCAGGCCTCCAGACAGACTCAAGCTCTGAAATACAGAAACTGGGAAGTTTTTCATTTCTTCAGTTGTTGAATTTTAATAAAAGAATCGTGAAGTCTTCAAAATATATCAAATGAAAGCAATCTCTTCTGCAATAAATCCAGAACAATAGTCTGAGACAGTAAGATGTAAAGATACAGTGGCACCTAAGCTGCTGTCGTCTGCAGAGCGGACATGTTGTCATCATCAGTGCTGCTGATCTTCTGATTCTTAGACATTTTACAGAAACACAGTGAAGCCAAAATCTTATCAACTGCACTTTTCCTCAGAAAAATATACAAAACTGAGTCTGCAAGAGGACTTAGACATTGACAGATTGCAGCCACAGCTTCAAAAATGACACTTTCCTTCAGTTTGTCAAAAACTAAACATAATACAACTGGCAGAAAAAGTAGAATATATGTAAGCAAAACCACAACCAGGACTGAAAAGATCCGATGTTTCTCATCAGCAGCGACACTGCGAGCTTCAGACAGAGCTTTAATGGTCCCAACCAGGCAGAAGATGAACAAGGGGAGAGGGAGGAGGAGGAAGACGCCCAAGATGGTTCCACTGGTCTCTCGTTCCAGGGGAAGATAAACGCTCAAGATAAAAACAACAGAAAGGACCCAGACGCCAACGCAGACCAACACAGACGTCTTGATGTTTCTTCTGGATCTGTACCACAGCGGCTGGGCAACGATCAGATACCTGGAAGAAAGACACACGTGGTTGGGTATTAATGTATTCATGTCAGATATAAAGGAATGCAGATAGTTACCTTTCCAGGGAAACACACATCATGAATCCAACACTGGTTATCAAGCCGACCCGGAAAGCATAAAGAGAGGAGACTTTAGGACCTTCATGTAACATCAGAGGAATTCTGCTGCAGAGCTGGATGAGGTCCGAGAGCAGAAGGTTCAGGATGTAAACTGGAACAACATGATCTTTTTTCACCTGCAGGGGACAAAATGAAGAGAAAATGAAGCCAGAACACAAATTTACGTAGTTTTAGTTCACAAACAACGTGAGATGCTTCTGTCTTGTATTCCTCTGATGACAGAGAATGTCAGCTGAACAGCAGAGGAGGACAGAGGAATATTCATGTCCAGAGCTGGACATCAGCTCTGGCTTCCCCAGATGTCCTGCTGTGGCTGCATGTCGCCCTGAGACTTCAGTCAGACGACCCAAACTGACAGACGCTCTGTTACCCAGACACACAGCAGGTGGTCCCAGTAATTTACACTGTTAATCACATCAGTGTTCATTTATCATGCTTTTTAGAATTATTGAATGTAAATTAGAGTCTGTTTTCTAAGCAGTATTTTCAAGGTAAATAGAGTTAATTTACCTTGTTTAAGAATTCAATCATTAATGAACTGAGCAGGATGAGCCCTAAAAGGAGAGCCAGCTTTTCCTCAACAACTGAACCTCAGTGACGGTTTTCAGGCTCAATATGAGTGGATGAATGACTGGATTACAATCATCTCAGCTCACAGCCTTTACTACAGCAAAAACTCACCTTGTTAGGAGCAGTCCTGCCTTTTGCAAAGTAATGAATAGATTAGTAACAATATCTTGACTTATTACATAAAAGAGCATTTGGCTTCACAGTGCAGCTGCATCTAAGTTTTTGTTTACTCACCACTAATAAAACAGCAAATATGGTCACCAAAGTCAAAGGAAGCCCAACACCGATAGTGATCCAGTCCACCACATCCACAGACTGAAAAACAAGGCTTCTGTATGCAGCATCATGACCGTTACTGCTGTTAAATGCATCACTGCTGTTGGAGAAGCTCTGACTGACGCTTCGGTTCCAGGAGCTGCTGCTGATGACGACATTCTCCATCATTCAAAGTCAAACCTGCATGAGCAAAATAATGAATAATGGAGACTTTATTTTCCTTAGCAACACTTTAACAACACTTACAATCTCTGCTAAGTCTAAGAGAAACATCAATACCTGTAGAGATCGTCTTGTAAAGAATGTATACATTTTGTGTTTTCACTGAAATGCAGAAACGTTTACTCATTTTCCTGATTATCAGTTATAGATCATAACTCTGTAATTCTCTATGGAAAATGATTAATATTTGAAGTGGATAGTTTCTACCTGGATCTGGATGTAGTTTCATTTTAAAAGTGTTATATTTTATCTGTTTTATCATTGAATTGAACACATGGAATCCATTTTCCCTCAGCAGCATATTAGATTGAAAATGTTTTCCTAATTTCTGAGTATGACATAAAATATATATTTACCTTTTGGAAGTGTCTAAGTGCTGAAATGATCCGTTCTCAACCAAACGTCTCATCAGGTCTGCAGCCGGAGCTCACTGTGTTTGCCTGCTACACCATGAACAGGCTGGCCAGTGACATCAGGCTCTGTGATGATAAGCTGATCTTTACCAGAAGGAAGGAAGCTTGAATTGAGATAACAGCAGTTTTCAAAAACACAACTTTTAACTAACTTCAGTTCAGCCTTATGGTACAACAAACATCCTCTCAATGCTCTTTCAATGTACATTTCACCCTTAAGTATGTTTCACTTTTTATATTAAATCCAGCAGTTTAAGTCATGCATGTTATGGGACATTCAGTGCATCTCTGTTTCTCTAACTTCAAGACATTTTAGAGAAGCAAAGCTGCAGTCACTACATTACAGATCATGTTAACAGGTACAGATGCATAAAGGGTCCAGTAGGGCATGCTGGGTGCAGGATGCACTGCATGGCTCCCTCAGACTCTCAGTGACTCAAAATGTGGGTAACAGAGACTGATGGGTCCTTTCTTATTGGCATCCCTTCACCAGAGAGGATGGAACTGTTTTCAACAGATCCAGTCTCATCCATAATTTCATGTAAAACTCACTGAGAATAATTTGTACCATTAAAACTTATTTTTCTCTTTTCCTTCCTCTTAGTTCTTTGCACAAGTGAAAAGAAATGCAATCAGATGAAGTGGGTTCTGAACAAACAGAGAGGAAGTGAAGGGAGAAGTGCTTCACAAAAACACGCTTCCAAAATGTTTCACTGCAGAGCAGCTAAAGTGAATTAACAGCCATAAGGCATCTGTCACAGCTTCGCTACTTTGACGCTTTACATCTTTGCATCCAATACAATTTTTATAAATATTATTTTTACATTTCTTTAACAATAACATTTCTTAAATATTTTAAGGCTCAGTTTATGTTTGTTAATGAGGAAATGTCTCTTTCAGAGGTTTAAAGAACAATAATCTCTCATCTTAGATGACTAATATTTACCTACATGAAATATTCTGGTTAATAAAAGCAAAGCAAGGCTTTTCTATTCTCTGCATGTCACAATAAACCTAATTTATAACACAATAAATATTGACATTTGGATAAAACAAATTCAAGATTAGTTCAGCAGCTTTTTAAAATGAAACTGAAAATTCAGCTAAAAATCAAAACCAAGAGCTGAACTGACAGCAGTGCATATGTCCTGCGTTGCATTAAGAACAGTTTTAAACACATCAACAAGCAAACCAACAGACAACAAACTGAAAACGATAAACAAAATTGTTTAAACCAATAATCTGTAGATAATAAGTGGATCATTTACCTTTTGCTTGGCTAAATTTGTTCAGCCAGAGAAATACTGTCTAACTGGCCAGCTGCTGCAAAGGAAACTGACGTTTTTCAAGCTTCAAATTAAGCTTTTTTTCTGAAGCACTTAGAGGAGCTGGTTAGAGAAAAGTCGTTAAATTAAAGCTTTGAAAGGGATGTTAGCAGTTAATGCACTGGCTTTAATGCTCCCTTCAAGAAAAAACCTAGTATTGAGGAAATCTTATGAATAAATAATGTTTCCTGTAAGAAAGTGTGTTGTCAAGTCTAGTCAAAGTTAATTTATAAAGCACATTCACAGCAGCCTCAGCCGCGTTGTGAGAAAGTATTCATCCCCCTGAGCCAATACTCTGTGGAGCCAAATGTTGCTGCTGTTCCAGCTGCAGGTCTTTTAGGGTTTGTCTCTATTTTGAGGTGAAAGCAGTCATGATCTGGTGAGGTGGCCAAACACCAGCCCACATTCATCATATGGATCCTGAGCCTCGTTGGAGTGGCGTTCTGCTCCTCCACCAGAACGCCACGTCTCCAGAAACGGCCCGCATCCCTCAGTGTGAAACTCCTTCTGTGTTTCACATAAAACATGCCAGAGCTTAATGGCAGTAAGTTTGAAGTGATTAAACACAGCAAAAAAAATGGCCAATAAGAATAGGAAATATGAAAGCATGTCTAATCTCCATGGCAACCATTCGGCTGTGGAAAACACCTGGGTTTACTGAGCACTGCCTTTAAGTCACAGCGAGCATCGCTTCCCCACGACTCCCACATCCAACTCCTTCAGACTAGCCAGCAGCAATTAGCAAACACCTGCTGCACATCTGCTGAGCTAATCATACCAGCTAATTCTCAGCACAAAGTTGGGTTGAAAAGGGTTAATAGAGAAGCCATGTTGTGATTATTTCCTGAAGGAAAAGTGAGATCAAATGGAAAGATCAGCAGTTACTTCAAGAGACAGAAGCCTGATTTCAATTAGATAAATTATTAAGTCAAATTTATTTTTAGTAATATTTGAGATATCCAGCATTTTTATAGGAAGTAAAAAGTAAAACATTTACTTAAATGTGCATCAAATGTAACTATATGCCTGGAAAATAAACGATGCTGTCCCTTTAAGGCCACACCTGAAACACTCCGGCTTCTTGTTTGACATGAGTCAAAAGAAATGATGGAGCTGCAAAGCCTGGTACATCCTTGGGAACAATTTCCAGATACTTGAAGGTTTTCAAACAGACCTGATGGAAACGTTCAATCATCATATCACTCAGCAAAGAGATCCAGAGATGACCGCGTTATGAAGTGTTCAGATTGATCCCAAAACAAAGACAAACAAAGACAGCATCTTTGTTTTGAAGATGCTGCTGAAGCTGGTAAGAAAGAATCATTATCAACAGTGAAAACCTGATCCCTGCAGACCCCACACATCCTGCACACAAACTGAGTGGACTTTTACCCTCAGGTCAGAGTTTTATATCTTTATTTCATAAATACTTTTTTGTTTCAAGAAATGGTAGAAATATAATAAAACACTAACAAGATTGGTACCAAAGGTTTTTTTTATTGTTTTCCATAATAATTTCCATGATTCACATTATTGTGTTTATCAGTGATTTAAACCAAGTATGATGTAAATAATAATGATATTCAGTGTTTAATACATGCAAAGCCAACAAGACAAAGAATTTGTTGATTGGTTAGATTACCTGCGTCAGATGTGATTCCCGACTCTTTCCTTTATATAAAATCTCACAGGATGTCTCTGCTCAGTCCTGGTTACTCTGTTACTCTTCCAGTAATCCTAATTTAAGTCTCCTTGTTGCTCACTAATGAAAAACGTTTTGGGAAGTTATCTAAAATAATTTTCTGTGTGAAATACAGTTTAACAAACTTTACAATCGACTGGTTTTGCTGTCAGTCATTCTGTGCTGCTTATTAAAATATCTTTAAATTATATGAATCTGTAAATGGAAGTTTTTTCTATTTTTCTTTTTTACAATTTCATCTTTATGCAAGTTATATATTCTCAAAGCTATTGTGTCTAATTGTAGCAGTTACTTACATCTCACTAAAAACACAACAGAAAAAACACAATTACTGTAAAAAAGCATAAATTATTAACAATTTCTCCTGGAAACATATTTCGCAGACACTTTCACATTAAAGAATAAAAGGCTTCCATAAATCATTTCTAAATAGAGACCCAGTGTCACAGTGAAGTAAAAGAAAATGTTTTGATAATATTTTAATCAGTGTAGTTTTCCAAAAACGAGATTTTATAAAAGAAAAAGCATTTTAGACAAATCTAAACATGTTTTGACTAATAAACTTGTCGCGGCGTTCTATATTTCCCTGGGTGTCAACAGGTGTTTGATTCTCACGCACTTTCAAGTTGATTGTTTTGTAAAAATATATTCTTTATTTCTTGTAAAATTATAACGACAAAATAATTATTAAAAATATTTTACAACTTAGTCGAAAACAAAAATAATCTTAATTTGATGTTTCAAAAAATCATTTAGAAAAACCTCCCGTCACACCAAGCATTTGCCAAGCAATACCTCCACCAAGCACCCAGTGTGTTCTTAATTACTCAAATTAATGGGAGGGTCTAACAATTACCAACGTCAGCTAAACAATTACAAAATATACAAATTAATTACAGATTTTGGTTCTAAACTAACTTAAATATATTCTAACCACTCAAAGAAGAAAAACTAAATTGGTAGAAATTAGAATTCATATATCGAACATAAATGGCCAGAACAAAACTATTGATATCTAAAGATCAGTGGTTGATTGGACAATGAAAACAGTTTAAATATTAGATGCTCTATTTCTTATATACTAAATTTAATGTGTATGTATTTAGTCTTAATTTCACTTTTCAAGAATGATTCTCTGCTTCTTCCTGCCCCTGAGAAGCCGACCAGCTACATGTTGTTTCTGTCATGCTGTTTGCCTGCTGGTTCACATTGTTAGTCTTTCTGCAGCAACACAGGAAGGCCAGCAGTTTGTCAAAGAGCCACTTCTTCATAATAATGTATAGAAGCAAATCTGTCAGGGGATTTAGCTGGATTAAAGTGCAGGACACGTTGTCAAAGTATATGTATGTGGTATCATTGAAGTCCCAGAAGTCCCACCAAAACCATCCCCACCAAACAAAATCTGTAATAATTCTGGGTAAGAAAGTCAGCATGTAAGCAAACAACACCACAGTTAAAACAGCTATAATTTGTCGCCTTTCATCAGGTGGAACATTATGGGATGCAGACAGGCCTTTCAGACTGCGCACAAAGAAGAATATTAACAGCGGGAGTGGAAGGATCAGGAAGGATCCCACCCACGGTCCTTCATTGAAACCAATTATACCAGAAAGGATCCAGCTCACAACACTGACTGATGCAGAAACCTTGAGTTTCCGCTGGAATCTGTACCAAAAAGGCCAGGCAATCAGCAGATACCTGTAATTTATAAGAAACATTACAGAACCAGGAAAGTTTTAGGAATACAAAGAGAAATGTTGGCAAAAAACACAAAACTAATTTACCTTTCCATGGCAATGAAGATCATGAAGGAAACACTGGCCAGAACACCACAGGTGTAGACAAATTCAAGGTAAATATATTTCATAAAATAGTAATTTACATCTGCCACTTTCACAATCATACAGCAAATCTGGATGATGTCTGAAATGATCAGGTTGATGATGAAAACTGGAACGACATGATCACTTCGGACCTGCAGAAAATGAAAATGCTTTACTTCCTAAGTAAAAGTAAAATAAAATAATAATAATAATAATAATAATAATAATAATAATAAAAATAATAATAATAATAATAATAATAATAATAAATTAGTGAAACAACTAACAAATATGTTCCTAGAAGAATTTTGCTTTTGACATTTTTTGTCAAAAGTTTTACATTTTTTTTCTAACATACCTCATGGTTCACAAAGACAATGATGTAGCAACATAAAAATGACCATAAATAGTTTGATGTGGATGAAATTAACTATAATCACATGAATTAAGCTTCAAATATCTAGGCTAACATCCAGGCTTAAATCATGGTAAAGTCAGAGAAAAAGCAAAGATGAAGCATATTTAGTCTGAAGCCCTTAATAAACATCTTATAGATGCAAAGATATGAATAATTTAATCTCTACTGAATTTTAAACTTTTTCCAACTTTTCACTATTCATACCAAAATTTAGTTTTCAAACGTTTAAACTAAATAATCAGATATTTCCTTTGTTTTATTACAATAATAACATGGTTTTCTTTCTGTATTAGTTTTATTGAACACACCTGAGAGTAGAGAGAGTAGATGGCCAGCGGTGTTAAAATACTCCAGATGGAGATGATTATTATGGTAATCAGTTGATCCGTTCCGTAATAATTCCAACAGAAATAATTTGGATATGGTGGAGATGAAGGGCTGGGGCTACTTTGGAAAGTATTGTTGGAAGACTGATTATAGTTGAAGCTGTTATTGCTGTCAGTATAGTTTGGGATGAAAGACGTTGCACTGATGTTGCTGTAATCCATGTTCACAATAAAACCTGTCAATGAGAGTCAATAATATTAATAAAGCAGAACAACACAGAGCTTTAAATAAGATTCAATAATCCCCTTTTAGTCATTTTAAAGTATTAAAATTGAAAAATTGGCTTAAAGAAAGAGCTATGTGACTCACTAAGACTCCACCAAAGACAAAGTAGAGTTTAGGTGGGACGTTATGTTTTTAGGTAAATCTTAATTTATGTGCATTTTTTCTATAACTGACATATAAAAAGTAATATCAAGATGAGTGAAACCAATATAATACCTTAGTTCACACTAATCAGTTCTGAAAGAATTTTCTCCAGTAAATTATGATATTAACCAGTAAATAAGTAAAGGACAGATTATAAAACAAGTATAACTTGTGGAAGCTGAAAATCTTCTAACTGTGTTGCTTCACAAAATGCCTTTTGGTTCATTTCACTCCCTCAAAGCTGCTAATCTGAGCAACAGAAAGTCTCTAATTAGTAACATTTTAGTAACATATTCATGCATCAAATACATCTAAACACTGATACAGTTTTATCTTCATTACATGTAAAAATGAAAAGAGCTCAATCATTCTTTCCAGCCATTTAAAATAATGTTGCTTGCAAAGAATTAAATTGAAGATTTTGTACCTCAGAGGATGAATTGTCAAAGCGCAGTGAGTTCCTCAAAGCTGCATCACAACTTGTGCTCTCTGCTGTCTTGAAGTATATTTATAGTAATGTAAGACATGCAAATATTCTCTGAATGATAAACAGAGATATTATCTGGACACCTGCTGTGTTGTTGAACCAAACAGACAAAACGTGTTACTTGTTTTAGTGGAACAAGCAACACGACTCCTGATCCTCCCTTAATGTATTTTTGTATTTGATAATCAAATTCAAATTGAACACAGAGTGGAGCACCTTCCAGAGGTCAGAGTTACTGTTGAATACAGAACTAATGAGGTGAAATGTTTTGATAAATGCATCTGAAAATATTAACATGATAATCTTAATAACAATACAACATGTTATTAAATGGTTACCATGGTAACATGTTATTAACTCAGATGATACTCAGGTACTATCATATATCATGATACTATCTGATTCTTCCTTCTTTTCATTCCCAGAATTCACACAATGCAAAACTTTTTTATTTTAAATAATATTCAAATTCAGTTCATGGGAATTCTTTGTTGTGTCAGTGCAGCTGATTAAAAGATTTACATGAGAACAATACATTCATTTTGAGAACAAAGAAGCTTTATTTCAGGTGACACTGATAACACGATGTCATGGAAACTGAAGACTAACAAACGGCATCCATCTATTTTCTACCACCTCGTCCCTTAGTGGGGTCAGGAGGTGCTGGTTCTGACCTCCAGCAAACGTTTCGGGCGAGAGCCAGGGCCAGGGTCACCTGGAAGGTGGACAGGTCACCTGGACAGGTGGACAGGTCACCTGGATAGGTGGACAGGTCAGCTGGACAGGTGGACAGGTCACCTGGACAGGTCACCCGGACAGGTCACCTGTACAGGTGGACAGGTCACCAGCCTGTCGTAGTTTCATAATAAGTTGCATCATGTAAATCATTTCAGTTTAAACAAAGAACAGCTGGTAAGTCTGTAGGAATGAGGGGAATAAACACCCAGAAACAGTATTTGGTGCCACATTTCCTTCTGGATGCAGAAGAGTCCATGAAGACAAAACAGAAAACAGAAACATGGTCCATGAAGCTTCTGGAAGTTTCTCTGACTGTTTCCATCTGAAACCTCAGAGACTTTTAGTCTCTTTCAATGGCTGAGCAGGTGAGTCATTTTTAAATGTTCATGCAGACAACAGGCCTGAAATTTACACAGGATCTGATGTGGCCGCCGATCCGACAGAATGCCAGACCCTTAAAGGGACCAAAGTCCAGCTGTAATACAGTGAACCCCACTTGTTTGGGGTCAGGGGTCACGGTTAGAGCTAAGGGTTTGGGTTAGTATTAGACTTGCTATGGTTGGGCTGGGAAGATGCTGCATAAATGCATTTACAAAAATGAACTGAAGTCAATAACTCAATACACTGACAGTAAATACAATAATAGCTTAATATGGGTAGAAATTCAAACGTGTGCATGTGATGTGTGTTGAATCATGACACACATCATGATTAAACACATGGTGTGTGTTTAATCAAAAGGGTTAGGGTTGAATCACACATTATGTGTTTAAGGGTTTCTAACAACTCAGATTAAAATACACACATTGTGTTGGTCTAACATGTTATATTAGACCAACACAATATGGTCAAATGTTAAAATACCATTAAGTTCAGTTTCCAGATGAGATGTGACAAAAAAATTTAAATATTGGTGCTGCATGAAAACCTTTGCAAGGTTTAGTGTTTCAGATTTAATTCATGTTTATTTATCTAAAATAAAAGAAGAATCAAAGTTAAATTTGGTATAATTGACAGTTTTTACCAAATTATATTCCAGCATTTAAATGCCAACTTAGTTAAGAATATCAAAAGATACAAACAGCACATGAAATAAAAATAATAAAAAGATGCATATCTGCGCTTCTTTAGACTCTCCTTTAGGCTTTTATCGGGTTCCATGCAAAATGTTGTGGCTTTAAAATTCAAATTTGATTTCTGAATAGTCTGTTGTGTTAAGTCAGCAGAATAACACCCTAACCCTACCCCCTGCATTTAATTTGAGGAACAAACAAAGGTTGTTTCAGGGAAGGTTGATTAAATCAGGACAAAGAGGCACTAATGTGGAAAAGCTTGGCTGCAGTTCTGGTTCTGAGCTGCATGACTGATTTTATCTGGTATTTAAGTTTAAACAAAGAGTCTGGCTTTAAGGATCAGGACATTTCGTAGCTCTTCCCATAATCTCCAGGGAAAACTGTGTAAATAAAACCAGAAAACAGAAACATAATCCCATAAAACTGTTGCTCAATAAGGCCTTTGGAAGGTTCTGCTTTAAACCCTGCAGATCCCTGAATGTCCACATGAGGCCTCAAACTGGTTTTCCTATTTCCAGCCTTTTGATAATCAATAAAACACAGTTAGGAGTAAACTCCCACACACACTCTGTTCATGTTAAATCCTGTTCTTCATTCCACCCAGTAAGCAGCTGTTTCATCTGATCTCTAAAGAGTCAATATGTGAACATCACACAATTTATTCCAGTTGATCAGAGAATAAAAATGTCAGAGCTCTTTGGTCAGACAATTATCTCCTGAATGTTTTTTCCTAAAACATTAAATGAACAATAGATACAATAATCTGAGAGGAGTTTTACAAATAAACAGGAAACTTAATGGCTTAATGAATTTAAACCATTGAACACAAAATTTGGTCTTGAAAATGTTATATTTTGTCATCATTGGTGATTCACTTACAGGATAAGTGGCTAAACGTAATTGTGGTGTCAATAATATTGTTAATAATTATTATTATTTACATTGTTTTCATATTACAACAAAAAATAAACTGGTTTTTGTATTTCAGTCACGTATCGGTTCCACTGAACATCGTTACAGAAATACTAAATCGAACACAGTGAGAACTAAACAGCTCACTGATGAGAAAACACTTCAGACTGACTTTCTGTCAGTTTAACTCCGTCGCATTTTTGGAGTCGACGTTCAGATAAACTCATCTCTGATCACACAAACAACCTTTTAGAAACCTTTAGCAATAATGCACAGTAACAAATAATACAGCATTTAATGTGTAATAAATGTTATATGATGTAGAATAATAATTAGCTTACAGCTGTAAAAGTTTGCACAAAAATAAAAATGCTACTTCAATTCCAATAACTAAATTATTCTCAATCAACAGAAACAATATCGTAAATTCGGTGCTATCAATGTTTTCAAAGACCAAACTGGAAGTTTAAAATGTTGCAGTGAAACTGAAACCAAACTATCTGCTTTCTGTGACGTGAGTGTAGTTCCTAATTCAGCCACTAGATGGCAACTAAATGAACATTCTTACAGCATAAAACTGTGAAAGAATAATAAACTAACAAGCAAAATATTTACACTTATTTCTGCTGAAATTAATTTGGCAACAGAGTAAACAATGAAATCTGATTATATTGTGTATAATTTATAACATGTTTGGTTGTTTATTTTCAAATTAGCTTCACTCAATGGATTAAACTTTGATTTCAACGCCACCAAACCTTTTTCACCATCTTGTAAATATCTACAGTCTAGGTTCACCTGTCCGTCCTGCACTTTAACTGATTATTTGCGTTTCTAATCTTCTGCAGGACTTTCCATTCTGCAGCAGGAGACACACATCAACAGCTGGTCAGTTATACATCTGGTCCTTTATACATAAACACAAACAGAATCAGGTCCATGAAGGGCTGGAGAGAAACATGGTAAAAATGATCTCTACCATTTCAGGAGAATGGACATATGTATAAATAAAATAAATAAGCATAGGCAGGATTATCAAGGTGTAATTAAGCATTATTATAACAAAAATTCCCATAGTTCTGTGTCTCCTTGCAGCTGGGAAAGATGTGACATAAGGTAAGTGTGTAAACCCAACGACCAGACTTACAATGAGCACTGGAGCAGAAAGAAGGCCAACTGTCACAAGCAGATAATACAGCTTAAAGATGGTGACATTTGTGACCAGAACAATACAAAACAACCAGACTGAGACGCAGATAATGACTGAAACTTTGGTTTGTCTGGTGAAGTCCAGCTGTGGCCAGCAGACCAGAAATAACCTGCAACAAAAGGCAGAAATACAACTTCAATACTATGGCACAAATACCTGCAAAACTCACTTAGCATGTATTAAAAGGCAAAAGCTGTGATAAATGTGTGTTTGTACCTTTCTACAGCAACACACATCCTGAAGCAAAGGCTGGCCACAGCGCCAAAGTTGTACATTTTAAAATAATGTGTGATTATAAGCAAGTTTTCCTGGAAAGGATCCATGGTGGCTTTCATCAGGATCAGAGACAGAATGTGTATCAGATTGCAGATGAGGAGGTTCATGGAGAAGCCGACAGGAAGCCGATCCAGTCGAATCTGCAGAAACCACCAAGAGTCAGATTTTTATAATACAGTCAGGAATACATCTTATATTGTAAAACAGAGGGAAAAGAATAATTACCAACAAAATTATTTCTGTTTAGGTGGAAGGGGAAACTACTTTTTAATCTGTTATAAAAGTTTTATATATAAAGCTGTTGTTTCCCTACCAGGCAGCCACAGGTGTTCCTAATAAAGTGGCCTCTGGGTGATTCTGGCTTACAGAACTACAAACCTGACTTTAGCTTAGACACGTTAGCTTACGCCAGTGGTTCTCAAATAGTGGGGCGCGCCCCCCAAAGAGGGCGCGGTGCGATACCTCAGGGGGCAGGTGTGACCCTGGGGAACAGGCTGCTTTTTTTTTTTAGTTATTATAATTATTAAATATTATTTATTGATTTGATTTAATTTTGCAATGGTGCAATTAGTTGGTCAAACATGTTTACAGTTTAAACATGTTTAAAACACGTCTTAAAACAGACTTAAAACATGATTTAATAAAGTTATTCTTTGTAAGTTTGACCATATGTCTTTCTTTTTTTCTTTTCTTTAATGTTAATAAGGATAAAATGTTATGCAGAGATGGATAGTCATGGTTGGAGTGGGTAGTTTTCTTCTTGCTATGGGGGGCGTAACAGAAAATAATTGAGAACCACTGTCTTACGCTAACTTTTTTCTCTTGATTCTCATATAGCATCACATCAGATCATCATGAAATTTTCATGGAAGACATTAAAATAAAACTAATAAACCTCTTTAAAGCCGTCATTACAGCCGATATGCATTTCATTTCAACATCATTAAAGTATTTCTGAATAAATTTACTTACAGCTTCTTTGCTCAGTTCCAGCTCCGCTCTGCTGTTTAGATAGGAAGGGTTACTGTTCAAACACATAGCATAAAGGAAACTGTGGCTTTGCTCAGACGTTACTGGGTCTGACAGCCACATGCACACAGAGTGCATGTGACACAGCCAAATAGAATGTGTCCTATTTTACACATCAGGCCTTTGTGATTTAGCCACTCCTCAAAAACTAAAACTAAAATGTTATGACCGTTATGACCATAGTGAGCTAATGAGCAAAAGTTCAGAAAAATGTATTTCCATTGACAACAACTGGAACATGTGGAAGATGTAAATATTAATTATTTTCACACTTGTGGCGTGAATGAAAGATTTAACATGTGGAATAAACCAGGACTGGTTCATCATCGGGCCGATACTACACCAACAGTAAAGCATGGTGGTGGCAGCATCATGCTATGGTGAAGTTTTGCAGCAGCAGGAACTAACAGAGCAGAGTAGAGTGAAGATGAATGCATGATTTTGTTGTATCAGTTACAGCCTGTGTTTTTATTATGTGGTAAAATAAAACCCATTCTGTGACATCAATGGTTCTAGAGTCAAAGCTTTAAAGGTTCTCTGTCTCCCCTGTCAGCTGATTGTGACTCTGAGAACAAAAGGCCTGATTATCTGTGATTCACTTCGTTGTTTTATTAGAAACACCTCGAATCTGTTGATTCCTACACCAAAGATTTGAGCCTTTATCAGTTTAGTCGCCTCTGTAACGGGTATTCCACTGCAAGTTGACTTTCTGTTTGGGTCATTTTTTCTTTGATTTTTCATTTTATGAGGAAATCTTTCTGAATCTGGTGAGTTTTGGAGCTTGAGGAGACGTCTGTCCAGTGAGTAATCAAATGTCTTCTGAAGAAACTGATGCTGATTCTGTATTCACCTTTTGACCTTTTGTGCCTAAACTACCTTCCACTGCACTAGAAATCTGATGGTTTTCTGTCATTGGCAGGAAAATGATCCACAACATTTGGCAGAATAAACAGAAACGGGCCACAGAGTGCATGAGTTATCTTTATTCAGCAACAATGAATAAAGAATACACACCACACAAACATATACATATAATATCAAAAAGTGATTGAAGATTCTAGCCTTGATTTTTAAGTTTAGTCATGAAAAAATCTAAATATTCACAATGAAATTCAGAGGAAAGATATCTGCAAGCTTATTATTTCTGATGACGATCAATTAACTGAACTTCATCTTTGTTGTTCTGAAGCACAGATATAAATTATATCCATATCCATGTCAAAGGAGCCACAGTTTCTGAATATCAACCTGAGAAGAAATATGAAAAACATTTTAAATTAATTACCCTATGAAGAGAAAATTATCCACAAGTAAAAACCTCCATAAATGTTCTAAAGCAGAGTCTTCACCTTTACAAGTGTCTCTGCTTCAACCCAACTGAGCAGGACTGTGAAAACTTACACATTATGCTGAGGAGGTGATTCAGCTGTTTGATGCATGTTGGACCATATAAAAGCTGCAGGACACTGACCACATTTACAGACTTGTGTTTTAAGGATGACATCACAACAAACTCTCTACAAGGTCACACTGGACAAAGAAAGGTCAACCGCTGACCTCTGAGGCTCTGCAGGACTCAGCTAATGTGCTAAATGTCAAAGCAACGCGTTAAAAAAGAACTGAATGGGAAAAGCTTGATGGTTAAATGGAGGCGGCCTTTTGTTGCTCCATAAACAAACAGCACAACGATGGTTCACACAGTTTCATCTGAATAAACCACAAGACTTCTGGAACGATGCAGTTTGGACCAAATCAGCTGCAGGTGTGCACAGGACGCTCGGCTCCTTTTTGGACCTTATGAGCAAAGCAAATACCTGCAAACCTCAATCAACTGAAGCATCACTGTCAGGAAGAACAGGTGGAAGTTCCCCTCAGTGACGTGAGACACTGATTAAATCTACTGGTTAATAACATTCTGGTGAAGCTGCTTTCAGAAGGTTTGACTGCATCATTAAAGCTCCAAATCACAATGATAAAGACCCTAGAAAACAAACTGAAGCAATTCTGCTGTGACTATAATGCAACAAAAACAACTTTTCTATAAATAGAGTCTGATGCACAGACTGACTGTTACTTATTAATATAAAACAATGTTGTTTCTTAATTCTGTTTAGTCTTCAGTCAAAACCAAAAAGATCCGTTTGGCAGAGAAAATGGAGCTTAAACTTTAGATTCTCACTCCTGCAGGTTAACTGAGCATCAAGGAGATAAAATGATGTTGCATTTGTTCTTTACTGAACTACAGCTTTCCATGCATTCATAATTCACTTTTTAAAACTCATGCTGACATGTCTTCAATTATTACTGATCTTTTTGATACAATCACTTTCATTTCCAGGTAAACATACAAGCTGGAAAAAACATTTGATTCTGAATGGATTATTTATAATAAACTTTTTTAATTCAGGTCCTGTTTCATTTCTACGGGGCTAAAATTCAGCATCTGGTCTAAAGACTGATAAATGAGTTTACATCATTTGTTAGAGACTGATTCCTGTTACATTACTATTACTGGGATAATAGTAATGTAACATTAGTAATGTAATATTTTGCTCATTTGCCTGGTTTCCTGCCTGAGCTGCAGTCAGATGGAGAATCTGCTGCCGTCTTCCACTGCAGCTGTTTCCATGTTGCAGCAGCAGAGACAGGCCAGCAGCTTGTCCACCGGTCCCTCACGCAGGAAAACCAACAGAAGCAGATCCATGAAAGGACTGAGCAGAAACAAGGTCATAAAAAACTGTGTGTCACCATGCATATAATAATAATATGGACTAAAGGTCAAGAAAGTAACTGATGGGACAATTGTTAGAGAGTAATTAATCAGCAGCAGAACAACAGTTGCAATGATTCTACGCTTTCCTTCAGCTGATACTGATGCTGCTCGAGGCAGAGCTACGCAGGCGCCGAGTGGACACAAGAGGAAGACGACAGAAGGAATGAGAGCAAAAACAAAGATGACTGAAATGTGGCGAAAAAATATCAGAAGAGGAAAAAGCATCATGCAGATAACCCAGACTGAAACACAGATTATTAAAGAAAAGTTAGTTTGTCTGATGAAAGGCAGCTGGACGATGAAAAAACACCTGCAACACAAAACGGAGGAAATCTGTTAATATCTCTGCCAAAACTCTGCAACCTGATGGCTTATGATTCTAAGAGTTGTTACCTTTCCAGAGCGATGATCATCCTGAGGTACAGGCTGACCATTGCAACACCAGCATAGATTATGAGACATGTGGAATTTGGAAAACGTCCATCTTTTGTCACAACAGTAACAATCAGAGTGATGAGCTGGACTGCATTGGCAGTGAGGAGGTTTGTGTAGTAGATGGCAGGAAGGTTGTCAAAATGAACCTGCAGGAAACATTTAATAAATCACATTGAGGCAGAAATAAACAGTTTGATTCATGCATCTGCCAGCTTGAGAATTGAGTGATGACTAAGCAAAATGTAATCAGATTATGTGTTCTACTTCAGGTAATAAAAGTAAAATGTCAAAACCCAAAAGAAGAGATTTGATGGATGTCATAAAAATTAAAAAAAATACTAGAATTATATAATTTTTCAAATATTTAAATCTCTTTTTTCCCCAAATTTGACGTGAATTAATAAAGTCTACTGAAATAAAATCAGTTGAATTTTTATTATTTAGATCATTCAATTTAATTCCAAAGTATTTATGAGTCCTGAGGGCAACTTAAAATAATTATAATACTACTAGTACTGACAGTTATCTTTATTAATATTATTTATTATTGTTATTATTTGTATAGCAGGAAAAACTAATATTTTAAATCATCATATGGCAAAGGTAACAACGCAAGATTAAACAAAAATCTTGACCCTTGACCCTTGAGTATAGATCCACTTTGATCTTCAGAGTAAGGTGGAAAGGTTTAATCAATATTTAATATTTATAACATTAAATGTGACAAGTTCAATACACAAAAGTTTAAACATGAAGTGAATTTGCTTCAATCCCAAATGAACATGTTGTCATGACAACATCAAGATTAATAGTATTTGCATCTTCACTAAATAAAGTCACCACATCCAAATTATTCAATTCAAAAGCTAATTATGCTAATAAGAAAAGGAGTGAAAAAATGCTCCAAATAAACAAGAAGAAAACTGATCCAGGTATTTCAGATAAATTTACGTTTGCATGTTAAGAAGAAAGTAAAATGTTTGTTTTTGTCAATATATTAGAAATAAAGTCGAGCTAAAAGTCATGTATTCATTTATTGGGTGATTATTAGGGAGGCAGGGATAAAATGCAAATAGTTCCAACAAAAGAAAGAATAAATTCAGTTAATTAGTCAGTTTCTCACCATGCGACACAAACCGACGGCCAGCAGAGTGAAGGGAAAACAGACTCGGACGTCCATCCAGATCATCACATTGAGATAATCCTCAAAGTCCATTTCTCTGTCTGTACTTCTGAAAAATCCTGTTGTAAAAAATAATACAAAGATTATGAAAGCATTTTATTTGCTTATTGACATGATATCATCAGTAAGATCTGCATTTCTCTGATGTGCTACATTTATAGGACATTTACACAATTTTATGCAGGTATTTTATATAAATATTTAATAAAAATTGTTTCAGTAAAATTGTCTAATATGTTTGTAAATAGCCAGAAGATATTCATAAAAAGAAAGTTGTTTGGTATCAAATTTTTGACAATAATTAATAATTAGTTTACTTACAATATTTTTACCAAGACGTCTCTCTGCTCAACAATCCAACTTCTAAAATCAGCAGCTCTGTGATGAGTTGGTTCGATATTAGAAATGTTAAAAACACTTTTCACCACCACCTGCACTGAAATGTTATCCGTTCTGAACGTTCACAGCGTCGTGCATTGGACCACATCTTTTTTTTTTTTTGCTGTGAAGTGGTTTTCTTCTTCGGTGGTTTTCTTCGGTGGTTTTCTTCAGTGGTTTTCTTCACGGCCTGCAGAACTTGGGTGTGGTGAGACGAGTGGCAGGAAGCAGAGATAATGATCAACATGCAGCAGGAAATTTTCTGCTGCATCTGTACATGTTAAAGTCTTTTGCATAAAAACATATTTTCTTTACAGTTTATTAGTGTAAAAAGTCTTAATGCCCAATAATTTTGACACATAGTTCCAGGGTTTTCTCAGACACCATATGGGATCATAACTGATGGGGAAGCAGAGCAAGAACCTTTAGACATCAGTTTGAGTATGAAAGTTTCAGCCCACTGATGTGACGGCGAAGAACAAAATGTAATTCTGCATTCAGTGCAAACATGATGCAAACACTTTATCATAATAAACAGATTTATGTTACTTTATTCCTCCTTTTTAAAAATTGTTACATATTGCACTGATGTCAATGTGTGATTAATAACCTTGGATTTTATTAAGACATACCAAAAATGACTATTCATAAATCTCCTGTGCCTCCTGCAGGGTCGCGACCCCCATGTTGAAAACCTGGTGAAGGAGCCACACAGGGAGGAAGCAGGATTCAAAAGTTCATTTTCTTTTACCATAAAAACTATTTTTCTCTGTATCTTCGGTTCTTCTGTGACAGGAAACAGAGATAATGATCAAAATGCAGTCAGAGCATCCATCAGAACGAACCTCTAAGTAGATTTGTGTCATCAATATCACAGCGAGACGCAGCAAATATGCTCTTTATTTATACACAATTTTATTACTCAAATTCCACATGATTAACTTTTTTCCTTGGAAATAAAAACAAAATCAGGAAATTTTGACCAGAGCAGAAACTTGTAAAGTAAAAACCACAGAGATCAACATGTGCAGCATTTAAAAATGTAAAGCAACAATATAAAAATGTCATAGAAATTATTGAATTTCACTCAGTAGGTCCATCATGTCAGTATTTCTGCTAATCTTCCTTTACCTTTTGACCAATCATCCTTAGCATTGTTAGAATGTATTACATGGTTTACATGATTTGACTCTTTATGTCTGCATATAAATTGGATCTGTTTGTTTTATTAAGCTAAAAGTAAGTTTACTTCTTTATAGTTTTTGTCCCTTTAGCTCTCACTGCATGAAGCTCATGTGCTGCGTTCAAACTGAAGAGCTGCTGAGATCAGGTCCTTCACTGGCTTCCTTCCTGCAGCTGCACACACACACCAGCAGCTTATCAATAAGTCCTTCACACATGAACACAAACAAGATCAAATCCAGACATGGTCCAAGGAGAAGCAGGGTCAGAAAAATATCAGCAATTTTAAAATAATAGCGATTAAAGTCTCCTAAGTAAATATAATAAATAACGGTGGGGAAGATGGAGACGGTGTAATTAACCAGTAAAACCAGAAGCATTCCCATCGTTCTGTCTTTTTCTTCAGCTGACACTGATAAGTTCATGTTTATTGATTTGAGGGTCCAAATCAGACTCACAAGGAACACTGGAGCAGGAAGGAGCGCAACAACCAGGAACAGCAGTCCATGCAGGAACTTTAGAACAAGAAGGCCCAAACCAAAACTGGACACCCAGACAAAGACAGAGACCATCACCAAGCCTTTGGTTTGTGTCACACTGTATGGCAGCGGGAAGGAAATTAAAAAACACCTGCAACACAGAAAACATTGTAAAAATCATGAGGAAACTGTCGGATGCTACACATCTACCACAACGGTACCTTTCCAGAGCGATGGCCATCCTGAAGTAGAGAGCAGCCAAAACGCAGCAGGCATAGATGTGAACAGAGACGAGACGTTTCCACTCATAATCTGAACGTAAAGCCATCAGAATGATGAGCTGAACCAGATTAGAGAGGAGAAGGTTCCTATAGTAGGAGACAGGAGCACGGTCCAACCGCACCTGCAGAACGATTTCAGACAGAACAGGAAAACATGACCACGTTCGTAACAATGATTATTACGTCAGACCAGAAACCAAAGGGGTTTTACATACCAGGCAGCACAAAGCGATTAGCAGGACAGTGAAAGGGAGGCAGAAACGGACGTTGATCCAAATAATCCCACTGAGAGAATCTGAAAACTGCATTTTCTGAGAGGAAAACTGTTTGCATGACATCAGTTGATTAAACTCTCAGAGCCCAAATACATAAAAGGAAATACATGACTTCAGTTTTTACTGTCTGCAACTCTGCAAAGATTTACTTTAACTTTTGGGAGAACTTTGTATTTTCTTTAGTTCTTTAGCCAAAATAAAATCTGGTCAGGATTTTAAATAGCATCATAACTGTAGCTCACTGTCTGCTCAGGCATCTTTCTGTTCAGATGTTTGCTAGAAGACATTTTCACCCTAAACATTCCCTTAGTTTTCTGTTGCTGATGATCAGAATTACATTGGAAATAACTAGAGTTTTATCTCATAACTCAGATTAATAAAGGAGACCATCTGATTTTAACTGATTGTTTTTATTTCTTAATATTTTGACTCAAATCAAATACAAACATTTACTTAAAGAAACTGTAATTATGAGATTGTTTACTCACAACTTATCTTAAGAAGATTTCCAGGCTGTCAAAGCGGTTTTTAGAAAGTCTCACAAACGGATGTTTTCAAATGAAGAGTGCAATAAGGAAATAGTGATAAAAGTCCCGCTCCCACCGTCTCTCACACACACACACCCACCCCCACCCCCACCCCCACACCTCGACACACACACACCCCCACCCGCACACATCCTAAAGGAAACACAGCTCTACACATTGTAGAGCTGCTCACATATCTCTAATTTATTAGTCTTTTTCATTAAAACATTTATTTTCAAAAGGATAAATTTAACCTCTGCAGATTTCTGAGACATCATTTCATGTATGGAAGTATTGACTCTTAATCCACACATTGAAACATTATTATTATTATTATTATTGTTTTTTTTATGTTTGAATTGATTTCTCCTGCATTGTGGCGCAGATGCAGAGGCAGGAAGTTTAGAAAACTCTGTAATAGAAAAACAGAGAAATGGAAAGCAGATTACTAGCAAATGCCAACATGTTAACAGATTATATTAGGTTGTGAATATGGCTAAAATAATCTGGAATTATGTATTTCATAAGTGCACTCATAATCTGCTGCTGCATTTCCTTCAGTTTTTCATCCCGGCCCTGTCCCAAGATGTTTTATGGTGTCAGATACAACACCACGATTGATCAAACTGCAGAAAAACACCAGGAGTTTTTTTTTAGTTACACATAAAACCGAATTAAATCCAACCTTTACCTCCGATGGTTTATAGATTATGGACTGGACAGGCTGGACTCTCAGAAACACATTTTCACAAACTTAAATATGCTCACATTCATTTATTTTGCACTGAGAAGTGTTTATCTCTGTGACTTCCACACCTCAACGTGATGAAGTGAGAGGCAGGAAGTCGAGTTAATCATCGAAATGCGAAGACGACATTTTGAAGTTGAAGTTAATGATGTGTCTTTATTTCTACATTATGTTTCTTTTTATGTAATTTACACAACAGCAGCTTAGCCAGTAAAACTAACTAATGGGTTGACTGCATAGCTTTTTATTTGTGTCCAAAACCCTGATGGGAAAATCTGATTTGTTTATTGATAGATTTCTAAAGTTCCTGGTTTTTGCAGTAATGTGAGGCAACAACAACCAGCTCACTGAACCTGAATAACCGAATCGACATCAAGTTCAATCAGATTGAAACTGATCTTTATTTAAACCGAACTAAAAAGTATTTCATGAAAATAAACTTCAGCTAACTTAGATGTAACATGGTGGATTTACATTTAATTTCAGTCAGTTTCAGTTGAGCTGGAAGTTGCTTTCTGCTCTTAACGTACAACTAAAATATCAAATTAAAAAAAGAAAAATCACAGACTGAAAAACTTAATGTTGCCGTTATTTTTCCAAACACAATTAGATTTTTAATTCAATTCAATTAGGTTGATTTGACAGGAACAGACACACATTTACACAAATAAACCAAATAAAACAGCAAGTCCATCATGTATCATTGTACTTACAGCATCAGCTAATTTTCAGTACTTTGTTTAGTGCAAGTAAAACAAAACTAAAGCACTTTAAAAACATCTTTTGAACTATTGTTAATCATAATTTCTCCTGATCAGATGATGTTTCACGACAGTAATTTTAGTTAAAACAAAACAACTAACTATGTATTTACAGTTTATCAGCTTATCATTACAATTTCAGAAACTTTACAAGATATTTCTGCACCAATGCTAAAAGAAGCAAAGCTTTTTTTAAAATCACTATATGATGTGTACAGTGTAAATGTCTTAAAATACAAAAGTTAAATGGAAAATAAACACAGAATGACTCATCTGTGTTTTAGCAATAAGTTCACAAAGTGCCTCAGTGCGGCGGCAGAAACTGAAACACAAGACAAACGCAGCACCAAAGATTTACAAGAAGCACAAACAAATAATTC
The DNA here is from genome assembly GCA_902982915.1 of Phalloptychus januarius. Classification (NCBI taxonomy): domain Eukaryota; kingdom Metazoa; phylum Chordata; class Actinopteri; order Cyprinodontiformes; family Poeciliidae; genus Phalloptychus; species Phalloptychus januarius. The sequence goes on along the minus strand of CADWAE010000242.1, from coordinate 1,217,429 downwards.
AAATATTTAATAAAATACATTTGGCTGCTAATAAAACAAAAAAAAAATGGAAGTATATATAAAGATGTATATATATAAAGATTTGGTTCATTTGCTCTGAGGTGCAGAAACAGCAATTCAACCTTTGGGATCAATGTTTCTTTTACCTGAAAAAAGGGCAAATTTAAATATATTTGTTTTTTATATTAATGGTCATCATTGTTTCTCTTCTCTACTTGATTCATGTAAAAATGTCAGCTGCTGTGTTTTAATCAAACTGGTGAGCTGCTGTTGTCATTTGCTGCAGCTGTTTCCTTCCTGCAGCAGCAGAGACGCAGCAGCAGCTGCATGAAAGGCCCTTTGGGCATGAAAGCAAACAGAAGCAAGTCCATCACAGGACTGTGAAGACTCAATATGAAAATGATGTCTGTGATAAATGTTGACTCCATTTCCCTGTAATATCCAGGTCCATCTCCATATAAATAGCGAACATAAATAAAGTAAGCGCATGTTGGAAAAATAGTCACTATGTAATTAACCAGCATCAGAACTAAAATTCCTATATTTCTGCATTTTTCTTTGATGGGCATTGAGGACGCTGCACACAGTGACCTCAGAGTTACAGCAAGAAGGATGGTTACCAGAGCAGCAAGGAGCAAAAGGCAGATCTGGAGTAAATTGTGATAAAAAGCAATTAAAAGAAAACTGAGGACACCAGAAAAAATCCATCCACAAACACTGACAATCACAAAACCTTTGCACTGTCTCATGAAATGACACTGCGGCTTGCATATGTAGAGGAACCTGAAAGAGACGACAAAAGACGACCTTAGCATCAGACATGTTTACACACAGCATCTTTCATATTAATATACAGGAGTCATTACAGTCTAAACTGCCTGAAATATGAGTTAGTACCTTTCCACAGCAATGATCATCCTGAAGGAAAAACTGGCTATTCCACTACAGCTGTAGGGAATAAAGAAATAAATTAATCGTGGCCAAGGACCAAATCTGTTTCCTTGCACATATACAATCAGATTGCTGATGTGGATCAGATTGGAGACGAGGAGGTTCACATAGTAGGTAGCTGGAATGTGGACCAATCGGACCTGCAGGAAACATTCAATCAGAACCCAGTTAGTGGCTGCAACAATGATGTATCCTAGTAAACTGTGGAGGTGTCTTAAAGAAGCAGAAATATTTCTATTTATCTCACTATGAATGAGACAAACCTGCTGCTGCTTCCTACTACTGTGTGGTTTATTCTGCTATTGGTCATAATAACATCAGGAACAATAAGAGATTGTAAGTTTTTCATTGAACCCATAAAATAAGCAACAACTTTTTTAAATGATAAAACGTTTTCATCACTCATCTGTTTATATTTTAATGTTGGGAATGTTAAAGAGAACATAAACATCATTAAAAAGGTACTGGATGAAATAGCATCAGATATAGTTATAGTTGAATGTACTTACTGCACAGCACAACATAGTGATGACCAAAACGGTGAAGGGAAAACACACATGAATGTTGATCCAAATCATCACATCCAGATACTCTGGAGAAAATTCAAAATCCTGGTCTGGATGGTCCATTCCTAATCTTGGAAAGGACATCGTTTATTCCTTTGCTGGAAGCTTTGTTGATTTTAGATTCCCCACCTGTGATGTGATGAAAACATTTTATTTAAATATTCTGCTCTTTAGCAACAAAAAGCTGATCAACTGATTGGAGTAACTTCTCTTTTGGGACCAATCAGTGCTACAGAACAAACGAACTGGAAGACATTTAAATTGATTATTTTGTAATGTGTCCAACCAGCTTCACTTTTTATAAACTCCAAACATAAAAATAAATCAGATATTTTTTCTCTCAATAATAAAATGATGCTTACTTCAGCGTAATCTTTCTGTTTTGGTCTAATAAAAAGGTTTTTCACTCACAGCTGCTGCTCGGCCCTCCAGCTCGACTCTCTGGTTTTAATCAGTCGCCGTCTTCAGAGGTTTTCATAGCAGGTCTTCAATGAGGAAACTGGTGCGTTGTGGATTATTCACCCCGCCTCCTCCTGCAAACAGACAGCAAAAAACTTTTATCTTCTGTATTTAAGAGACAGGATAATTATTTATTTCTTTGTTTATGTCAGACTTTCACTGACTTGATGTTCCACGGTTTACTGAGGAATGTTTGTCGGCTCAGAGCTGCAGCTGCTTTCATGTGGAAGAGTTTCAATGCAAGCCACTAAAACGTCTCTGCAGGTTTGAAACCCGGCTAGAAACAACAGCAGCAGATCACCAGAGTGATTGTAGCTCTTTAGTGTTTGTATCTCTCTGCATGAGTAGTCACTGTGACAGGGTGGCAGAGTTTCAACTGCAATTTATTGAAAGTATAAAAACAAGTACAAAAGTACTGATGTATTAACTGGTAGTTTCGGCTCCAACCACGGGAGTTTCTCCTGCACCATGAAGCGGTTCTCTCTCTGCTCTCAGAGCTTCGCTGTGGTGAGGTGAGCAGCAGGAAGCGTAGATAACAGAAACCAGCAAACATTAAGGACATTAATCTTCAGGTTTATCAGGTTTACCTTTAACGTTTCATCTCATATGTTCATAAACACATGCAATGCAAATGAATGTCTCAGGTTTGTCCATTTCTGCAAGAACTAAGGTTTTCTCAGCGTAGTTTCAGGATTCTTTGAGAATACGGCTCCAGATTTACTCATATTCACTTTGACTTTAAAGTTCAACTTTCTGATGTAATGTCAGCTGCCTTCAATGGACCAGAAGTAATTTCCCTTCTATTCATTCTTTATCTCACAGTCATTTAATAAACAAGGAGCTAATTTACCAGGTTAAAGTATCATTTTAACCAGATATTAAGTGTCGCTCTCACTAAGCCCACATCTTTGTATTAAACATTAATATTATCCTCAGGTAGAAAAACCACTTGGCTGTAATCTCATGTATTTAAGTGTAAATATTCATTCAAATCTATTATCCCAATTTTTAAAAACTGAACATAACCAAATTAAAGTTAATGATAAAATGTAACAAAACTCCATAAGGAAAGGGATAGTTAAGATAACATTCATCTTTTATGATTTTAACATATTCAAATGTTTTATTTGAATATTTTTATTTTAATATAAATTTGTGAAGTGCACATTTTTGCTTTGTCGTGGATTCAACCCTCAGTCTTTCTGCACAGAGCTGGCATGTTTCCCTGTGCCTCAGTGTCCTCACTGGGTACTCCGGCTCACCCCCACAGGCCAAACATGATTGTTGGGGCAACTGATCACTCAAAGAAGCGTAAGTGCTTTACATGTCGCATAAAAATGAAGCAGTAATAACAGGACTAACGCCTTCAGCTTCTTCAGTCTCAGCAATAGTTTAAGTTTAAAATCACTGGAGAGAATCCAGATGCCTAAAGGATCTGCTGCTCCACTTTTAGACACAATGTGGTCTGAGAATGAAGAGTGAAGAGCTACAGACCCGTTCATATTAAGGACTTTGTATGTAAGAATACGGATTTAAATAAATTTGACATCAAAATCCCACTGTAGCATTTAAATAAGCAAAATGCATTTAAAATTTTTCTGGGACAGAATATTTTATTTAGTCTTTAAATCAAAGAGTTTCTGCAGCTCAACACACAATCACAATCCATACGAAATGAAATTAACAGAGTTCCCAACAGTACAAGATTTATTTCCACAAAGAAAAAAAAATCAAACAAAAACACATTTCCTTACTTTTTCTACTAAGTTTAAATCATATAAACTGGATGTACTAAATGTTGCATGGAAGACTTGGAAACTGAAATACTGTGGAGTCTTAAGCTGTTGATGTGTTGCAGCTGCTGCAGCTGAAACACATCAACAGCTTCTCCACTAATCCTTTACACATGAAACCAAACAGAATCAAATCCATGATGGGACTGAAGAGAAACAAGACTAGTGATCTGTTATACTTCACGTATGATCCATGGAAATATGAACTAATATAACACACAGTCAGGGGGAGGATCATGAATATGTGAACCATCAGCAGCAGAATCAACGCTGCAGCGATCCTTCGTTTTTCTTCTGTGGTTAAGGAAGTGGCTGCAGGCAGGAACTTCGGGGTCCGAGCCACACAGAAGATGAACACGGGGGTGAGGATGAGAGGAAACAGCACAAAGAATATATGCTGTGAAACCACCATGAAGAGAGGAAAAAGAACAATTGCAAACATCCAGATCAAGACACAGAATATCACGTAACCTTTGGTCTGTCTGATGAAGTGCAGCTGCGGCCAGGAGATGAGAAAATACCTGAAACAGAGAGACGACGTTCAGACTGAGCTCAGAAACGAAACCCTGACTTATGAACACCAGACAAATGCAAACACAAAGGCAGGTGTGCTGCTACCTTTCCAGAGCAATGACTGTCCTGAAGCAAAGACTGGCCAAAGCTCCACAGCCGACAACCATGAAGCCGATTGGAGGGAAATGATTTCCATTTATCATCACCATTAGAGCAACTAAACCACTGAGCTGGATCAGGTTGGAAACGAGGAGGTTCATGTAGAAGGTGACAGGAAAACCGTCCAGCCTCACCTGCAGGAGGCAGTAGAGTGATCATAACAACAACAATAATAATAATCATAATAATAACAACAACAATAACAACAACAACAAAATAATAATAATAATAATAATAATATAATAATAATAATAATAATAATAATAATGTTCACAAATGCCATAAATATCTCAGTAATAACTTTATGCTGATGAGCCTCATGGAAACAATTTTGAAATATAAAATAGTCTAAAATAGTTTGAAATCACCTCAAATGGGAAAATAATAATATAATATTTCCTCTCTTCTCTAAAGGACTCTGCTCCTGCAGCAATTAGAAATCATTTTTCACACATTATCTGTCTGAAAAAAATTACAAAAAAAAGGAAATCCAGGGATCTTGTGGAAGCAAAATCATTAAGAGACACAAATATATTTTTTCTTTGTTATACTATTATCCCTTCTATGAAAACTACTAGTAGCACTATTACTAATTACATGTCTACTAACAATGGTGATAATAAAAATCTTTCTCTTTTATGTTAGTTGGGATTGAAACATAAACATAACATAATAATCATATTTACTTACCACACAACCCAGAGCAAAAACCATCAAAGTGAATGGGAGGCAGACACGGATGTTAATCCAGATCATCATGTAAACATAATCTGAAGAATCCATTTCTTGTTCTGTGATGTTCATAAGATGAAGTCCTGTGAGAATAAAATGAAAAATAGTTTGCAAAGCTACAAACTATAATAACTAAAACTAAAAATGATAATACTGAAAGTCAGCGAAGGAAATCAACTGGAGTGTCGTTTATAACCCGACTGTGTTTAGTCTTTAAATGCTTTTTCCAACATACCAGCTCAGTATCTTTAATATTAAATTCATTTTTTCCACATTCTCAGTAGAGATGAGTGCATTTTATTTTGTTTTTCAATCTTTTATTGTTAATAAAATCATTATTCATTAACTGATAAACCTGGACACAGATTCTCACTTTTCTAACAAAAACATGTTTAATCTAACTCCTGATTTCTGATGTTAAATTTCATAATTGTATTTTAAACTCACTAATTCATTATCTGATTAATTTTAACAATCTGCAGTCGTATATTTCTGTATCCAAAATTTAATACGAACCTGAAATAGAGAGGAGGAGAAACAGTCGAGGTGTGAAAGCAGCTTAAAACCCGGAGTTTGTAACAAACTTTGTAATTTGTTCTGCGATGGGAAGTGGTTTCTCTCTAATCTCGGATCATCTGTGTGTCGAGGTGAGAAAGTTTAAAGATCAAAATGTAAAGACAAAAAGTTCCAGAAATGATGTCAAGCAAACTTCTGTCTTTTGAATGATTTCTCTGCAGTAAGAAGAACAGATTCATCACATTCTACATTCTCAGGCTAATATTGAGCATGAGTTTATTTTATTGATTTATTTTACATCAGTTTCCAAATATTTAATTTTGTTTGTTTTAATCAAATGAAAACAAATGTTTTACAGTAAAGTTGATTTTATTTTTTGTGTAGTTTTGTTTTTCATCTAAAACTGAATAAAAAATATGAATAAGTGAAAATGAGTGAATAAAAAGTTGAAGAAAACTTATAGAACTTTATTGACACAATTCGATGCTCAAACATGAAAGGAAACAATAAACCATAATATCACATAAAGTCACAAATATTTTCAGTAACTCATGTTTAATCCTGGATGATTTTAGTTTAACTTTTACCTGCAATGCTAGGAAAGCAAAAATTGAGTTCATAATCTAAAAGCTCTATAGATTAATCTAATTATTTCTACAGTCTGTTTCATCACATGAGTATTTTTACAAAGTTCTTGGTAACATCAAACAAATATCACAGAGAATATAAGGAAATATGAATCAAAATTGAAATAGATCAGACAGACAAATCCTGAAGAATACAGCTTACATGTTTATCAGCATATTGTATGAACTTAATATTCTCATATTGAAGTAAAAAAATACAGTGAAAACAGTTTAGAGCAAATAAAAAGCAGAACAATTGAACTACAAAAAAAACTCTTCAAAACCTGTTAAAACTCATACAAAATTGATTTCTTCCATCAAAACTAAATTCTCCTGAATTTCCCAAACATTTCCTTCTGTTGTCTAATGTCTGGATTCAAAACAACAACAACATGTGAGCAGCCTCTGACCTTTGACCTCTGCAGCTGCTGAATTCATCTTTGACTGATCCAGGTTAGTTCACCAACTGGGAGCTTTGCAGATATTTTTCTCTTCCTCTTGTGTTTGATGGATAACATAAGTTTCCCCATGAAGCAGAAAATCATTTTTGACTAAAACTTTCTTCTAAAGTTCATATTAGAAAAATCGTTTCAGTTTTATAAATATCTGAGGGAACCAATAATTGTTCTGTTCATTAGAAACAGCTAAATCTTAGAGCAGTTCTCTTTTCCTCATGAAATAAACATTCACATATTGAAGGCAGGTTTTTTTGGGCAGGTGTTTGTGACGGGGGATCCGTTTTTTAATCATAGCAACTGGAATTAGATTTTTGGGCTTCTGTGATTCTTGTGACTGTCAGCGTCTTTATGAACCAAATTACAGAATCTACTAACACCTGCAGGCGATGGTGTCTTTGGTGTTTCTCTATGTTTTTCATCATATATTTTTATGAAATGTAAATATTTTGTTACTTTTATACCCGCCCTTAGTCTCTGTGTCTTTGCTCAGATATAATCTGTACTATAATCCAACATCTGATCTGCTGCTGTCGTTCTCTGCAGGATTCCACGTCCTGCAGCAGCTGAGACGCATCAGCAGCCTGATAAAAGGTCCTTTGGACATAAAACCCAACAACAGGAAATCTAGTAAAGGGCAGTGCAGACTCAAGGTAAAACATATTTTCATGTCCAAATAAAGGGAAACTGGATTGATTGAAACAATCATGGGAAGAATTAAGAAAATGTAATTAACCAGCACCAGAACTAATGCGCCAATAACTCTGTACTTTTCTTCAGCCGACTCTGAAGTGGCGACACAGAGAGATTTGAGAGTTGCAGCGAGACAAATGGTGAACATGACGGCAGTGAAGACGATAGATATTATACTGTCATAATTGGGGAGAGAAACTAAAATAGCAAACAGAACAATACAAAGAATCCAGGCCCAAACACAGAATGTTACAAAGCCCTTCGTCTTTCTTATGAAGTGAAACTGTGGCTTGTAGAGGAAAAGAAACCTGAAAAAAACCAGAATCATCAGAAACATAATGTTCTTCAGACGGATATCAGACTAATACGAGGAATGAAAGACGGGTTGATACCTTTCCACTGCAAAAATCATCCTGAAGCAAGCAGTGGCCCCCCCGCCGCAGAGGTAATGAGGAAAAACATCACGAATGGAGATATAAGAATAATTTCCAGGAGATCGAAATGCATTATGAAAGACCAGACGGATAATCAGGATCAAATTGGATATGAGGAGGTTTATGTAGTAGGAGACAGGAATGTGGTCCAATCGGACCTGCAGGAAACAGGCAAAGAATCAGATTAGTGTTAAAAGACTCTTATTTTTCCAATAAGACTCTTATTTTACTCGTTTCAGTTGTTACAGGATGTAACAACTGAAACGCAGCAGGAACTGAACTCTGTGAAATTAACAGATTCTGTAAAATTCTAAGTGTTGAAATTTAGATTTGAAGAGAGAGAATCCAATATTCACTTAAAATATTTAGATATCAAGTTTTCTCACTTACAGAGAAATTATATGTTTCATTTTTACCATTGACTGAAAACTGATAAACACATTTTATAGATTTATCCAATTATTTTCTTTTAGCTTGACTGTTGCTCATACAGCCCAACACACACACACACACACACCCTGTCTCTGTAGCAACAGTGAGTAAACCTAAACAAATTAAAAGTATTTAAATGTTTGTATAAAGCAATCAGGAAAAGAGACGTCATCAAACTTAGAAGTGGCATGCAAAACAAAATAAAAATAGTTTTTCCTTCAAAGAAAAAAAGCAAAATACACAACAAAGTACCAATGTAACTGAGTTGTATATTAACATATAGTAACAGAAATCAGCAGCTTTCAGTGGTCAGGGTATTACACTGATTAAATAATAATCACAAACTCAAGTGACAGAAACATTCGCTATAAGTGAAGCGTCTTACTCTTTGTATTTTCTGAATACTAACATAATTTACTACTAATAATTATTTGATTGTAATAATAATAGTTGGTATTTACGTACCATAAAACACAGAGGAATTACCAGGAAGGTGAGAGGAAAGCAGAGATAGATGTTGATCCATATGATTATCTCAAAATAGTCTGATGGAAAGGACATTTCCTCTGTTGGTATCAACCGTGTTGCTTTTGTAGAAAATCCTGTCAGGAGAAAATGAAGGTTTAAAACCCAAATGCTCCAAATTAATTAGGCCAGGATGTCTAAAGTGCAGCCTGGGCTCCATTTAACTGCATTAACGTTTCCTAGATGAAGCTAGTTTTCTTCTTCTATCAACCTTTTTTCTTTGGTAATAAGTTATAATTTAGTAATTATTACCAGATACATCCAAGTTTCAGACAACAGTTAAATGAACAGATCCCTTTGGCACAAAACTTCAATTCAATTTGTTGTTGTGAACAAGTGAAAATGAATAAAAAAGAAAACATATTTTTGTAATATGAATGAAAATGAATTAATTTGTGCCCAATAAAGTTTTTTCAACGTTACATTTCTGGTTGATGGTACAGATTTTGATTGGACTGATTTAGAGATAATCGATCAGTTTGCTCCAGTTCAGCACATTTAGTTTCCTGTAAAAATGGTTGATTTCTTGTCTTTGTGTTATGGATGCATGAATCAAATTGTATTATAATATATTTCAAATGTGACAAACATGGTAGAATATAAAAGCCTTTTAGAGAAACCGCAAATATTTTTCTACATAAAAACACAACAAAATGTCCCAGTAGCAAAAGAAACCCTTCATATTAGTTTTAAGGATTAAAAATATTCATAAATTAAACAAACATATTATTTAAGAATTTTGAAGAAAATTGTGTAAATTATCATTATCCTTAAAACACTTTAAAATTGTTTTGATAATTATAAGGCTGTTTACTCACAAATGCGTTTGTCAACCCCAGATCAGCTGCAGTCTCTCATTTTCAAACCTGCAGCAGGTTGCTGGTTTTTTTGTTCTTTTTTTCAGGTTACCTCCCCAAATGATGCAACTTCTCAGATAGTTTTAACCACAGCAGTTTTCATTTCTTCAGCTCTTCTTAAAGGTTTTCCAAGCAACAGCTGAATGGAACTTCTGTGCATTTTCCACAAACTATTGGATCATCAAATGTTCCATTTTAATGTGCATTTTCCTCCAAACAAAAAAAAGACATGATAAGCATGAAAGATGTCTGATATTTCCACCAACCACAGACTTCAAACTAAGATCTAAATTTCTCAGTCATGTTTTCCTGCAGTGAGAAGCAGCCATCTTTGGTGTGGTGAGATCAGTGGCATGAAGCTGAGATAAAAATCTAAATGAATGGAAATAATCTTAAAATGCAGCTTACATAACTCACTATGGACACCAGGTCTAAACATGTTCATGCAAAAGACAGAAGGCATTTTGAACATTTAGCTAAACTGTTTGTTCACATCTAGTCGATGGGGTTGGGAATGACGACCGAACTCAGTGAATCCTAAGATGGCCGCTGGTGTTGCAGATTAAAGTGTTTTCATGCCAATCTCCAGTTGCATCAGTTTTTGCATCTAACTGCTGCAGATATTATCAGCTGTCCAGCTGATGTGGATGTGAAATACTAGTAACAGAAAGTACATCAAGCTGAATAGAACCATGAAAACAACGTTGCATCGGAACATGAGCATCAGGCCAGAACTTGTATAACTCATCTAGTGTCCTGTCACCTACCTCAGGTCACAACTGAAGCACCAGATTCACTCATAACCACAGCAGGACTGCTTGAAATCTTTCTCTAACTTTGCATTTTGTCCGGACATGACACCAATCAAATCCTACTAGTTGGAAAACCTTTTGCATGTTTCTATGAGTATTTTCACTATTTAGCTTTGGTGATGAGCTCCAATTCTCTGGAAGGCCTCCCTGCCATCACCCTAATGTTTATCTATATCTCTATCTAATAAAGGTAGAGATAAACAACTTCTTTAAAAGTAAATCTGCCAGGAGTTTCAGTAGTTTGACTTAATTTTAGGAGACATTAATCCAGCATAAATAAAGGGTCAGAGGATCCTGAGGGTTGAAATCCTTCCAGTGGTCAGAAAAGCAGAAATATCAAATATATTTAGGGCCTGGGAAACATTCATAGAACAAATTAACTTTTATAACAAAAGATCAATTAATAACTTCTCTTGCTGTTACATGGATTATTACTGGGGCTTTGGTGGGAAAGTATCTACAGCTCCAAACATAAAGAAATTAGAAAACTGAAAAAATGTGTGAAACTTCATAAAATGTGTAATGTAGTAATTGCTATAATTACTAATTAGATGTTTGTAATTCATGAACGGTAGTTTGTTAGGTAACTATTGATCCAGGTGATTGAGGTCTCATAAAACAAATCCTGATTCTTGAAAACCTGCTTGTTCCAGATGCCATGTGTGCAAAGACATGCTGCTATGAAAGTGTGTGATGATAAACCTGCACTGGAAACATGGCCAGACTTCAATACTGGTAAATAGTTAATAATGAGACTCATGATTGTGTTATTTAGATTGACTTTCAGCTCTTCAGATGTTAAAACCAGAATCATCAAACAGGAGTATGATTTTATACACATTTTTTAATTGTGGCAAAACGTCCAATGAAAATACTGATGTGTCAACTAAAAGTTTCACACAGTTCTATTGCAGCCATGTTTTCTACTCTGAAGTGGTTCTTTGCTCTCAGAGCTTCGCTGTCGTGAGGGGAGCAGCAGGAAGTTTAGATACCGCAAAAAACTACCAGAAAACCTGAAGACATGTTTAAAAAATGTGCATCAGCCTTCAGGTTGATGAGCCTTTAGACAGACAGGCATATTTTTATTTTTTTATTTATGCAATAATGTTATGCAGAAATAATAATGACACATGGTATGTAGTTACTCCTTTAATCATTAGTAAAGGGAAACAAAGAATAAATTCAAAAGTACATTTTTTCATTATTTATTTGTAAACATAAAAAACAAAGTTAATAAACATTCTGAGTATATATTTGTGTATGTAAAATATGTATGAAAGCCAGTTCAAACATTTTAATTTAAGCAAAATGGATTTATGTAAAACAGAACAAACTGAACATGGTAAATGGACTGGACTTGTACAGCGCTGCATCAAGTTCACGCTACATTCAGTTTTCAAACATTCTGATCAGGTGCATTTCCTGTATTACTTTATGTAGTTGCTTTAAAAACAAACAGCATGTCTGCAGTCTACAAGTTTTCCTTCTAATACAAGCTGCACTGTAGCATTTTTTCTGTGCTGCAGTCAGACTGATGCTCTGCTGCCGTCGCTTCGCTCAACGTTTTCCATCCTGCAGCAGCAGAAACATATCAGCAGCTTCTCAATGAGTCCTTTACACATCACCACAAACAGTAGCAGGTCGAAGAAATAACCCAGGAGAAACAAGGCCAAATAAATATCTGGTATTTTAAATGTGAGTGGAAATGGCAGAAAGTTAGTAACAGAATACATAACAATTGGGAGGACTGCCACAGAGTAATGAATGAGCAACACAACTAAAATTCCTACAGTTCTGCGTTTTTCTCCAGCTGGCACTGACATGTTGCCACAAATATATTTGAGGCTTAAAACTAAGCAGGTAAGTAGCACAGGGGCAGACAGGAGGGCAAAAATTAGGAGGGATAATCCCTGACCATGCCCAATGAAGACAGGGACAAACACCAAACAAAACACCCAAACCAAAAGACTGACTATCACAAAACCTTTAGTCTGCGTGATGCAGCCTGATGACGGGCAGGAGATGGAACAACACCTGCAACAAAATAAAGAAATCATTGTAAATGTAAAAACCTGGAGAGTATAAAGAGTTAGAGTATCCTCTATGTGTTTGTACCTCTCCAGAGCGATGATCGTCCTGAAGCAAAGACTGGCCAAAGCACAGCAGGCATAGATGATGGCAGAAGCTAAATATATCCAATAATAAGGTAAATATTGATGAATCCCAATCAGAATGATGAACTGAATGAGATTAGAAAAGAGAAGGTTGATGTAGTAGCAGACAGGAACACCATCCAATCTCACCTGAAAACACATTAACAAAAGACAAACATTATTTTACTTATGTTATATATTAAAATGTGTCTAACTTACAGAGCCGCTAAGGGGACATGGAGAGAAAAAAAAGGAAAGAAATCCCGACTTTTTATCTCGAGATCCCGCGAAAAGAAATAAAATAGTCGGGATCTCGAGATAATAAGTTGGGATTTCTTTCCTTTTTTTTCTCCATGTCCCCATAAGGGCTCCGTACTAACCAGACTAACCAGAAAAAACAAGTTTTTACTTACGAGGCAGCACAAAGTGATGAGCAGGAAAGTGAAGGGAAGACAGACACGGATGTTGATCCAAATAATCACATTAAGATACGTAGATGGGTCCATTTCTTGGGTTCAAAGGTGATAATTATTATCACCCTGTTAGATAGAAAGCAGAATTTCCATTACAAATCATTCTTCCTGCAAGGATCATCTGTCAAACAGTATTTAATATTATTTATTTCATCATCTTGTTGTACTTTAGTCAGTGTTGCATTTCAGAAATGGATTGTAGCTCATACATTTTGAAATTTACGATTTACATATTTAAATAAACAAACTTTACTCACGACTGTTCGCCTCAGAATGTCTTCAAGCTTCCAGTTGCTGAAATTAATCATTTCGTGTTTCGATGTTCTCAACCACAGTTGGACCACAGACACACACACACACACACACCCGCCCCACGCACACACAGGGGTGCACATGCGCACACACACCCCTCCCATTTTTAGCAGTTATCCGTCAAATAACTGCACTGTCAATCAAACATATTCTTAAAAAAATGTGTTCTGTTTGTGTATCTATGTGGTGAAATGAGTGGCACAAATTTCACGTAACTGTTGCAGCACACACACCTACACACATACACCCCCCACACACACCCACCCCCACTGATGTGAAAGTACTGATACTGCTATTGCCCAGCCAGCATACCTCGATGGGCCCCATACGGGGAAAAGGAGGGCAGATATTATGGGTCCCACATGGGTTTGTTTGCGGTTTCCATGGAGACCCCACATGGGTTTGCCCATGTAGGGCCCAGTCAGGGTTTGTATAGTTAATCTCTGTTGCACAAAATTCAAATATAAGTTCAGTCTGCGATTCTGTGTCCGTTCCTACATGCTCCTTTTGACGGAGTCTTACTTCAGATAACTGGTCCAGTTCATAATAATATTAAGTTTGCACACTTTACCTATGCATAAAATATTTGCTGATGATATAAACCAACAAGTTTAATTTTCATGCAAGAAAAAAGACAAACAATGCAAGGTTTCCTTTGGGTCTTCAACCCTTTTACAGAAATGTTCATCTTAACTTGTACCACAGCATGAAAGTGAAACATCACCATTTCATTCTTGCATACATTTTAGCAAAAGTGTGTAAACTGTGACAAAACTGCAACCCCTGTGATGCAGAGCAAAGACGCCAACAGAGATTGACTGGTGACTTCACTTCCTCTTGTCTCTGAGGTCTCTGTTCTGGTCACACTGGTGACCCATCACTCTCATTCCCTGCAACGTCTTCCATCCAGCAACAGCACAGACACGTTGGCAACTTGTCAAGAATCCCTTTACAGATAAAGATGAACAATATCAAGTCCATGCAAGGACTGAGAAAAAACAAGATAAAAGATGACTCTTCCATTTCAGAGGCAATGAAATGTGTATAAATGGAATAATTAATGGTGGGCAGCATTGCTGAAATATTATTTATTAGCAAAACAACTAAAATTGCCACAGTTCTCTGTTTTTCAGCAATGGGCACGGAGGTGGCTGCAGGCAGCGACTTCAGAGTCCCAGCAAGGCAGACGATGAAAACAGATGTGAGAAAGAACAGAAAAACTTCTGAAGAGTATTTCTGTTGAAAAGCTATCACAAGAGGCACAAAAACAAAACAAATCACCAAGACCAACACAAACAACATTTTAAAACCTTTCTGCTTCTTTATGCAAAGCAGCTGAGGGCAGGAGATGAAAAAATATCTGCAACACAGGAGAGACAGAGGCACTGTTCAAATCATGGCACAGCATTCAGCAAACTGTAACACCAGGCATGTGCAACATAAAAACACTAGGAGATGTGTCCACACCTCTCCAGGGCAATCATCATCCTGAAGTACAGGCTGGCCATCACACCCCAGCTGAAGACACGGAAACCCATCGAATCTGGAAGCTCATGACTCCCATGACGACCGATGCTTGCCATTGTTGCAATCAGGGCGACATGTTGGATTGCATCACAGATGAGAAGATTGATGTAGTAGGTGACATAAACTCCCTCCTGCTGCATCTGCAAGAAACATCCATTTCACATCAAACTGCCACTTCAGCAATAAACTATGTTGTAATGCATCCATCATGGCTGCAGGTCAGTTTGTTCCTTTTTGGTCCTGTGATATTTACCATAGTGAAGAAATGTTTGACTTTTCAGCAAAGTGAATTATTTCTTTGATGTTTTTTGTGAATAGAATATGATTATTGTATTTAGTGCATGCCCCTGGGGTCAACAAGAGGGGGCAGTGGTGAGAGGAACACAACGAGTCTCACAGCAGACTGAGTAGATTAAACAAGATAATGTTGCACATTGATTGCCAGTGTCACCACATGTCAATGATGGAGACTAATTAATGCAAGGTTAGAACAAAATGGCATTTTGTCAAATATAAAATATGACGAAGCAACAAGATGTGTGAGAAGACAGCAGTCCAGTCACTTTGTTTCAGAGAATCTGATGTACAATAAAAGAAGGTAGTCAATTTAATGTAGCAAGAGCAAATTAATGTGGTTAATGTATTCTAATATAAATTTAAAATATGTTGTTTACTCACCACACAACACAAGACGATGACCAGGATGGTGGCAGGGATGCTTACGCCTGGGATCAGCTTCACCAGGGTATCAAGATAATCCGGAAACGACATTTCTTGATGGCTTTGGCATAAAAGAGCTGCTAACTTCTCTATTTCGAGATTAAAATAATTGATCAAGCAAAAATACATTCATCTTCTGCATGTTGTCTCATAACACAAAAATATTGCATGAACTGCTGGTTATGTAAATGTACCAGACCGAGCAAACGTTAAGATTTTACATTAAAGAAAAACATTGAATCACACTACCCCCAGAGGGCTGTGGTGATGATTTTAATACATATTTTAATATCCCATCTTTCTCTTTCTGATCTGATTCTAATCTAAAATATAACATTTAACTGCCTGAGTAAGCAGTAGCGTACTCACGTCTTTGTTTCTTAGAATCTCTTCCAATCTTCAAAAAGGAACTTAGTCACTCTTCATGTGAAATGCCAACCACAGCACACACCCACAAATAAAAAAAGAGAAATAACTGCAAAACCTTTCTAAGTGTTAAGGATGCTTCCTGGGTTTAATGGGTTGGCAAGGATTAAATCATGGCGGGTTTGACAGACGACCATCACAGCTTTTCTTATTCAGGTTTTATCTACCAACTTTTATAATTAGTTTGAAAATATTTCAATAAGAGAAAAGGGAAAAAACAAAACAAGAAAGCCAGAATAAATCTGGTACTCTGATGACTTTTTGAGTAAAAGTGATATTTTATTTAGGCAGAATAAAAATATAATAACCCAATGATGTCATTAGCAAGTTATTCAGTTTATTTGTAGTAATTACATTGTTAACAATTATTACACAACTGGCTGCAACAAAGAAGTTCAACAGCATTTGTGTCATAGTTCATTCTTTGATTTTCATAAACGTGAAATGATGAAGCAACAAAAACTGTTGAATTAAATAACCTGGAACAACAAAAAGCAACAAACAGGAAACAAACAGCAAAACCTTCATTTTACACGGAAATGGTAACAAAGAAAAGAAAAATATTACCATACATGACTTTGTTCAGTGTTCATAATGTACAGTTTCCATATTTAATGATGGATTTTATTATAATATTTCACCTGTTTTAAACATAATGTTATTCTCTCCCATTGCCTTAAAATTAAAAACTACTTTTCAGACTTATGTATCTTTTAATATATAAAATTAACAAACTTAAAAGAGAAGAGGACAAACAAAACAACAGAAATCATTATTGCCCAACTACACTGGCAGATGGATGATATACTTTATGTTTTTATTATACACTCATTGAACAGCTTTATATAGTACAGCATATTTAATATTTTCATTTACTCGTGAACATTATGTGACAATATTTACTTGGACCTGCTTTTTGCCATGTAAGTTGCCTTTATTCTTCACAGCACGAATTTGAGATGTGGGTCCATATTGACATATTATTATCACACATTCTGCTGTCCGTCCATAATGATAATACTGAGCTTCACTTCATCAAAAAGGTGCTTTGCTGCATGAACATGGTTGAGTAAAAAAACTTTTTCTGCAGCGAGTCACTTGTTACAATGAGCATCTCTGAGCACAGAGATGCTCAGTTTTAAGGTTATTTTCTCATCCAATATTCCCATGTCGGAGCATTTAGATCCTAATCAAAATACAAACAACCAACAGAAGCAACTCTGACCGAAATCTTATCTCTGGAGCCACATGCTGTCATTAAAAGCCTTAAATTATATAACAGGCTGGCAAATAAAGAAAGTTCTGCTGACTGAGATGTTTGCTGGTATTCTAGGAAAGGGAGATTTACAAAAGTAGCTATGGGACATTTATTACCACATTTGCTGCATATTTAGTATAAGCAAATAAACCAAAATGTAGAACTAAAAATAAAGTTCATTCAATCATAAATTGAAATTAAACATTAAATGACAAAAACACAGACTTCTGGCTACTGTATGATGTTGTAGAAGACTTTTAAAGTTGTACTTTTGTTAGTGGTTTATCTTTTTAAATCCTGCCTCCTAATATGCTTTCAATATCTTAATGTGTTCATCATCATTCACCCTCGTAAATCTCCTCAATTACTTTATCTGCAGTGTGATCCATGCTGCAGCAGCACAGATGTCCCAACAGCTTATCAATGGGACCTTCACACATGAAAACAAACAGAACCAGGTCCACCAAAGGATTCAGTAGAAAACTAGAAACTGTCACTTTGAAATCAGACAGAGGGACTAAAAAGGAGCTGGTGACTAAAACAGACCAAACGTCTGTGGAGAGGATCATCTCAGTGTAACTGAGCACAAAGAAAACCAAAACCCCCACAACTCTGCGTCTCTCCTCTGTGGACAGAGAGGAGGCAGCAGGAAGGGATCTGATGCTCCGAGCGAGACAGAAAACCATGACGGGGGCCGAGAGGATGGCCAGAGCAAAAACTACAACAACAAAGAAGGGTAAGAAATACTCATAGGCACTCAGAAAGGGAACAGCTGCAAAGGAAACACTCCACATCATAAAGCAGATCAACGCAGAACTTATAGGTTGTCTGATGCACTGCCGCTTTGGAGGGACAATCACAAAATACCTGCAACAGGAGACAGAGAGACATTTATATCACTGCACTGAAGCTGTCCCTGGTTCAAAACACAGAGAAGCTCCTGATACCTCTCCAGAAAGATGCAGACCCGGAAGCCCAGACTGGCCATCACGCTGCAGTAATACACGGCCACTGACAAGACGGGGATCTCACTTTCATCCTTTTGTGCCACCCAGACGATCATGGAGCCGAACTGGACCAGATTGGAGACCAGAAGGTTCATGTACTTGATGACAGGAATGTTTTCCAGTCGTACCTGCAGGAAATAATAAACTTTTCAAAGAAAAATCTGTCTTATGAACATTATATCACAGTCATGTACTCAAGTTAATATTACAAAAATGAAACGTAAAAGAAATCATACAGATCCTTAACAATTAATGGTACCCCATGTGAAGATGTACAAAAAGCCTCGCAGCAGGATATTCCAACACTATAAAACACTTACACAACTCCAATTTTTAATTACTAAACTTTTTAGTTAGCACATTATAAGAGTAAAAAAAATACCACTATTTTTTAATTAATCTACATTTTCCTTTTTTACTGGGATTCATTAAGATATTCCAGAAAAACATATTTCAGTTTTGTTATCTTGGAATCAGCCAGTTACAGTAACAATCAATGATTTTGGAGCAAAGTGAAAAAAACCTCTGGTCCACTATTATGAGGACTCTTAACTCTTTCATGATTTGTTGGATGATTTTGGAAAAGCACCTCATGGTCATTGTAAAGTAAGAAGAAAGTCTGTGATGCTGTGGGCCAGCTTCTCTTTCAAAAGGCCTTGAAACATTTTAGAGTTCATGGAAGAATAAACTGATAGATCAGGATAGTTTTAAACTACGTGTAGGCACAGAGAAACAAAAAAGCTAAATATGAAGGAGATATGAATGATATGTACCATGCAGCACAGCCCGATGACCAGAACTGTGATAGGAAGGCAGAGCCGAATGTTGAGCCACATGACCAGATAAGCAACATCAGCATGATCCATCTCCTGTGTTGGTTTCTGATATGAGAACATGTTACATCAACGATAAGTGAACACATGTTCCTCATAGACATGAAACGACTAAGATATTTAACAAATAAGATGCAGATGTTGTTTGTGAGCTGAGATGAAACTGGAAATGAAATAAGTTGAAAATGAAGAAATGTTAGGATGAGATCTGACATAAAAAGTGCAATAAAAAAAGAGAGCAGCATAATTCATATCCCACTAGTTCCAAATGTCTTCAGGAGAATCTGCCTCTTCCAGATTCATAATGTACATGAAGAATAAAACTTATTTGAGTTCAAATAAATTAAAGATAGTAATAAAATATACTAAATGCTTCAGCACTACAAATATTTAAAATAAAAGTTCTTGTTGATTGAAATTGGTGCTTCATGTTGCAAGAATTAATTATTAAATCAGATGTTTCTATTTATTCTGATAGGTGGTATTATGAGAATAATTAGTTTCTGTAGCAACAATTTGATACTTAGTATCATTTAATAGACGGGTGTGAAGGCAAAGAGGAGACCAACAACATGATGGGAGCCGTGGAGAAAGTATTCAGATTAATAATAATAAATCTAGAAATAAAAATACAAAGTGAGAACAAAGACTGCGACAGAGTGGCGACCTGTCCAGGCGACCTGTCCAGGTGACCTGTCCAGGTGATCTGTCCAGGCGACCTGTCCAGGTGATCTGTCCAGGTGACCTGTCCAGGTGGCCTGTCCAGGTGACCCTGCCTCTCACCCGGAACATTAGCTGGAGAGGCAGCAGCCCCTCCTGACCCACTAAGGGAAAAGGCTGTTAGAAAATGTATGGATGGATGGATGAACAAAGTAACTGCATGTAAAGAAATGAACCAAAAAGTGAGATCGAAGCTGTAAAAAATATTATTCAAAATCCAAACTAAAACTAGAACACAAACACTGTAGGATTATGGAGGTTTTGGCTTTTAAATTCTGTTAACTGGCTTAGAATGTGAAAAACACATTTTAAACTCAAGTTTCCTTAAAAAAGGTTCAAATAAATCACTTTTTTTTTTCTTATTTTGTGCTGCAGTCAGCAGAAAATGCCTCATTTTGTTTCTGACTTACACATTGTCACTTAAAAACAATCATTGATTAACTTTACATTTTCCAAGCAGTAAGCTCCTACCTCCCCACGGGCGTCTTCCTGCTTCGTTCTCCAGTCACTAACTCTTGGGTTTTGCTGATTTTTTTTCTTTTTTACTAAAAGTTGATCCGGTAATTAACGGCGCCAGTCCACACTGGACAACGTATACACGTCAAAGTCAGTTTCAAACAGTTTTCTGCAGCAAAATGCTTTTGCCTCTATACTGACAGAGGATCAGTGTGGTGAGACGCGCGGCAGGAAGTTGAGTTGAAGATCAACATGCAACAGAAAACATTGAACATAAATAATCTGAACAAAATTTATATATTTAAAAATGTTTTTATATTTATTGAAAATATTTCATGCATACACTAACATTTGATTAATTTAAACAACATGCATTCAACACTTCTTTGAGGAAATACACTTGTGACAGTAAATTGGTTCAGGTTCTCATTGCTTAGATACAAATGTAAAAATAGCCTCCAATGTTTTTCTACTTCTGTGGTTTCTTCTTATCAATCACTTTACAAGCAGCAGAGCTGTGTTTGACTAAAGCATGAGCTTAAATGCTAACTGCAATAAATAAACACAGTGAAACTGTGGTAGCTGAAGATGTAGCGAACAGTTTAGCATCCAGATGGATGAGTTTTTAATGCGACTTAAAAACGTTATCCTTTATTTTGATGTTTCTGCAAAATCTCTTAAGATATTAAACATGTCCCATGGATACATTGCACATTCTGGGTACTGCGCTTCTGCTCTGTTATCGTAAACTCCCATGGTGCTGAGCCTGGCAATACTAATCAGTTGTCCTTTTTGTAGTCCCATCATGAATGCTCAGTGTGCTCATTCAGGAAAATGAATTATTGCAAAGTTGGTGACTTGATACATCCACACAGGTTGGATGCTGACAGGTTTTTGTACATGACTTTGTATCTCCTAAATAGTTTATATTTAACCTCTACAGATTTCTCAGTGTCCCACATGTAAGTATCCAAAGTTTTAGAAAAAAATAAAAAACGCATCTCTTAAGTAACCCTAGACACATGTAATAAACATAAATGTTCATTATTTGAGAGGTGTGCACTTTATATTTAATATGTTTTGTAAAGAGCAACTGGTGAATAATTTAGGTAAAAGTTTGTCAGTTTGGTGGGAAAAATACTGCTTAAGCTGCTTCTCCCTGTGGTGAAAGACATTGGGTAAGTCAGATAATGCTTATTGCTGGCTGATGGCCTCACCCAAGGTTAACTACAGAAATGTTTATGGGTGTATACTCTGAGTAGTGAGACTGGTTAGGAGAGTTGGAGGAGGAAAATCAATGATTAGAGTCAAATTAAGAATTACGTCTCCTCTGTTGGCAAGTTCAATCAGGACCTGTTCAACTGGCTTACTAACTAGGATTCAAACAGCTTTGGCTTGTCGAAGGGATCAGGGGATGTCAGATATTGTTTAGGGCAAGCTTTAAAACCTGTCAGTACTGGACAAAAGAAAATTTAATTCCCCTGATGGGATAAAAAGCATTTCATATAGGAAAGGGGGTGTTTTTTTATATTGTCCTTTCGGTGATATCTAGGTTAACTTCTTTCAAGTCAAGTTTATTTAAATAACATATTTCAGCAACAAGGTGCTTAACACCACAGGTCATAATAGATACATTAAGAAACATTGCATTTTGTCAAATGCCATCATCAAAATCATCAAGCAAATTTACATCAAATATACAGATCAATGTTCCAGTTATTGTGAATCAAAAGCAACTCTGATCAGTTGAGTTTTTACCTTGAATCAAGGTTAAACACTTAAAGTCATGTGAGTGTGATGACCTGACAAACACAAGGTATCTGAAAAGAACTGGCCATATGTAACTAGCTAAGACAAAGGAGGGGTAGTGTTTTAATTCTTTTTATTATTATTATTTGGAATCACTTTAAATATTGAGCCAAGGGGCACAAGATGGTTGTGCTAAATATCTGCTGATAGCCTTGCAGTATGAAGAAACTGTTGTTCCTCAGGCTGGGACTTTCAATGTACGGTCACATCTAATAAATTAGTCTGAAATTATTTCCAAACATACTGACCACATGATTTGCTCTCTGTAATGTTGCTTCCATAAATTTGTTTAGTTTCTGCAAAATGACTAACAACCTTTAATAACACTTTTATTGTGTTGTGATGTTTACTACACGTTTCTCATTTCAAATATATAATGGTCATTTGTATTATCGCTATAACCATATTAAGTGGAAGAGGTTATGTTTTGTTCTTAACATATCTGAAGTACCCAGTTTCCAAGTTCAGCTTCCAGAACTGAACTTGGATCAGGAAAATAACTAAATCAAATTTTAGTTTCTGTTCACACTGGGAGTCATGTGAAAGGTTCATATCTTCAGACATCGTCACGTGATTTTTTTCTTTGACTCACCAGTTAAACCAGTCTGACCAGCCAGAACATGTATTGTTACCTGAGGCAAGAAGCAACCAAAAGCTCTAATCACCTCATCATTCCATCATGAACCATTTTCTATCAAGTTTTTGTCTTTGTTATTAATATTTACTCAAACTCTCAATGGCATTCTATTTTCTCTGTGTTTTTGGTGTTCAGAAAAATTACAGGATGCCTATTTTTATTTTGATATTTACTGCCCTGACCTGCTACCCCTCCCACCGTCCCGCCTCCATTACAGGTGCAGCTCCAATTCATTTCAGGAAGCAGCTAAACTCTGTCACAGTCTGTTGGGTCCAGACTTCAACTCGTTGGACCATATGAACAAACTGTAAGTTTGCTTTATTTTATAATTGAACTTTGTTTTAACAATCTGTCCGGTTTGTTTTTGCTCTCTGATGTCTTGAAAACATGTTCATTTCTGGTTTCAGCACAAACCTTAATAATTTTTTCTTCCTTTACTTTCTGTATGTTCAATTTGATTTAGCTTCAGTTTTTCTTATGGTGAAGTAGAATTAAAAATAGTATTTTCTTCATTCAACTCCTCCCAGCAACTGAGACCTAAAATGTATCTTGGTTTGTATTTTCTGATTTAAAATTCTCTGGAAACTAGCCAGGAAAAACAAGTCTGATGTTCTGCTGTTTCATCTATCAGATGAAATGTTTTCAAATGTTGAACTGAGTCAATGTGATGGATTGAAGCTTCCAGAGTGAATCAGTGTCAATGAATGAAAACTGTGCTCCATGTCTCCATCTAGTGGACTGATAGTGGAAGTGCTGCAGCTGCTGCAGCTTCCTCTGCCTCTCTGCTGTCTGACTGCATCTAACTGACACTGATATGAAGCAGCCAATCAGAGGAGGAGCAGCTGATGTTTTTCCAGCTCTAATGATGTAAAGGATGATCAGAGCTGATGAATGATGTGTGTTTCCTCTGCAGGTGAAGGGAGAAAGTGTGTGTGAGCTGAAGTGAATTCAGCAGCATGGATCAGTGTGAGGACAGAGAGGAGGGAGTGCCTCCCTCTAAAGCCACTCTGTGTGGGGAAGATGAGAGCCAGAGCAAAGGTCAGAGGTGAGGTCACCATCTCAAAGTGTCCACAGTCCTTTTCACACAGTGTTCAGACTATATCAGGCCCAAACAGACATGAAGCTGCTGCTTCATCCAGACTGAACAGAGCAGCTCAGCCTGGTATCAGTGTGTTCTTCCAGACAGCAAGTCAGTGTTGCAGAAGCAGCAGAGTGACAGCACCTGTTGGTTAGAGCTCTGGCTTCCAGCAGGACACATCAGGAAGAAATTATCAACTTCCAACACATTTCCAACTTTTTTCCACTAGCTGACCCCTGGGAAGAATTTTAACTAAGTAATATGTAGTATAGGTATAGGGTATAAGCTACTCGATAGGATTTGATGAGCAGAATCTGTCTACTGATGACAATATAAATTTAGTATGTGAACACAACACTGAATGTTAAATAGATTCTGTTGTTCCCCACTATGGAAATGTAACAAAGTGAGGCTACATTGTGGTTAAATTGTGTAGGGTATCATTCCTGCGCAATTATTGTAGAGGACTCTGTATTTGCAAATAGAATAGCAAATTTTACTTTGTCCCATTTCTCTGTTTAACAAGAACTTACATCAGCTTAACAGAAACACTAACAAATTATGTTTTATCAGTTTTAATCATAGCTTCTTGAAATGATAAACCCTGTCCACTATAAAATGTTTCTGGGGGTTTTTTTTTCTTAGGGTGGAGAAAGTCACAGATAAAAATGAGCATGAATCCAGGAACCTGTCCTTCAAAAGCCATGATTCAAAGGATATTTGGTTTGATTTTAAATCAGATCAACCTCCACCACCAGAGAGGTGAGCTGTATCTAACTGCTACAACTATGACAACTGAGTCAGGATGAAATGTTTTTATTTTGACCAGGTGGAAAGAACAGATGTCCTGGATGCTTCTATATCATATTTAACAGCTCTGGTCTTATTGATTTTGGGCCTCATTGATTAGGCCCCATCATTAAACACTTTTCTCTTGTTAAAGTGAAATATTTGGCCTGGATTTATCTTACTCTGATTGGGCCATTGTAGCAGAGTATGTAGAGGAATGTTTACTTCAACTGATATGGAAACAACAATAAAATTATGATAGAAATTAGATTTCAATTCGGTATGTTGTTTTCCCTTTGGTTTTACTTTGAGCCGTTAATTTAAACATATATATAGATTTAGAAATAGATATAGATAGGCATATATAGATCCCTGTAATATCAAATCAACAACATGGGTAATCTTTCAGTACTACAGAATGTCATTTAATTCAATTCACAATGATGTACCCTTTTTCTGGATGTTTATTATTTGTTGGTTGTGAGTGAAATGTGTGTGCATATTTGTGTGGCTAGATACTATGTGAGCAATTTTTTCATGGTTTATCCACAGAATGAGCCTGAAGAGATCAGAGATTCCTAGTAGTCCATCTGGCCACCAGAATCAAACACAGATGGACTCTATATTTACAGTCTGTACAATAACTACTTTTCCATGGGTTCTTTTCACAGTATTCTCCAAGTAACAGATATTTGGCTGCATGATTTTAGATTGATGCATTGATTTATTATTTTGTTCCAGTTACTGAAGGAAAACATTGTCTCTTTTGTGACAAACGAGCTGAAGAAGATTCAGAAGGTTTTGAGTCCAGAAGACCTACAATGGTCAGAATGTGAGAGAGATGTTGAGGTGTTGGAAGGTGACAATGAAGAGCAGAGGAGGAGTAGCAGAGAGGCAGTGATGAAGATCACAATGAACTTCCTGAGGAGTATGAAACAGGAGGAGCTGGCTGAGCGACTCCAGCGCAGTAAGAGAGTCTCTACCAAGATTTAATGTGATAATTCAGTCACTTATTCAATTAAGTATTGATGTCTGTGGAATAAGATATTAAATAGACCATCAATAACTGTTTCCATGAATAATTGTCTTTTCACCCAGAACATCTTACTGCAGTTGGTCAACAAAAACTAAAATCCAGTCTGAAGAAGAAGTTCCAATGTGTGTTTGAGGGAATCGCTAAAGCAGGATGTCCAACCCTTCTTAACCAGATCTACACAGAGCTCTACATCACAGAGGGAGGGTCTGGAGAGGTCAATGATGAACATGAGGTCAGACAGATTGAAACAGCATCCAGGAAACCACACAGACCAGACACAACAATCAGACAAGAAGACATCTTTAAAGTTCAATCTGGAAGAGATCAACCAATCAGAACAGTGATGACAAAGGGAGTGGCTGGCATTGGGAAAACAGTCTTAACACAGAAGTTCACTCTGGACTGGGCTGAAGACAAAGCCCACCAGAACATCCAGTTCATATTTCCATTCACTTTCAGAGAGCTGAATGTGCTGAAGGAGAAAAAGTTCAGTTTAGTGGAACTTGTTCATCACTTCTATACTGAAACCAAAGAAATCTGCAACTTTGAACACTTCCAGGTTCTGTTCATCTTTGATGGCCTGGATGAGAGTCGACTTCCTCTGGACTTCCACAACAAGGAGATCCTGACTGATGCTACAGAGTCCACCTCAGTGGATGTTCTGCTGACAAACCTCATCAGGGGAAAACTGCTTCCCTCTGCTCTCCTCTGGATAACCACACGACCTGCAGCAGCCAATCAGATCCCTCCTGAGTGTGTTGGCATGGTGACAGAGGTCAGAGGGTTCACTGACCCACAGAAGGAGGAGTACTTCAGGAAGAGATTCAGAGATGAGAAACAGGCCAGCAGGATCATCTCCCACATGAAGACATCAAGGAGCCTCCACATCATGTGCCACATCCCAGTCTTCTGCTGGATCACTGCTACAGTTCTGAAGGATGTGTTGGAAACCAGAGAGATAGGAGAGCTGCCCAGAACCCTGACTGAGATGTACATCCACTTCCTGGTGGTTCAGACCAAAGTGAAGAAGGTCAAGTATGATGGAGGAGCTGAAACAGATTCACACTGGAGTCCAGAGAGCAGGAAGATGATTGAGTCTCTGGGAAAACTGGCTTTTGATCAGCTGCAGAAAGGAAACCTGATCTTCTATGAATCAGACCTGACAGAGTGTGGCATCGATATCAGAGCAGCCTCAGTGTACTCAGGAGTGTTCACACAGATCTTTAGAGAAGAGCGAGGGCTGTACCAGGACAAGGTGTTCTGCTTCGTCCATCTGAGTGTTCAGGAGTTTCTGGCTGCTCTTCATGTTCATCTGACTTTCATCAACTCTGGTGTCAACCTGATGGAAGAAAAACAAGCAGCTGTCCCTACATTGTTCCACAAGTCCAAAATAATATCTTTACATCAGAATACTGTTGACCGGGCCATACAGAGCTCAAATGGACACCTGGATCTTTTCCTTCGTTTTCTGCTGGGACTTTCACTGCAGACCAATCAGCGACTCCTAAAAGATCTGCTTACACAGACAGGAAGTTGTTCTCAGACCAGTCAGAGACTTTTACAAGGTCTGCTGGCACCGATAGGAAGTAGCTCTCAGACCAATCAGAAAATAGTTCAATATATCAAGGAGAAGATCAGTGAGAATGTGTCTGCAGAGAAAAGCATCAATCTGTTCCACTGTCTGAATGAACTGAATGATCGTTCTCTAGTGGAGGAGATCCAACAGGCTCTGAATTCAGGAAGTCTCTCCACAGATAAACTGTCTCCTGCTCAGTGGTCAGCTCTGGGTTTCATCTTATTGTTATCAGGAGAAGATCTGGATGTGTTTGACTTGGAGAAATACTCTGCTTCAGAGGACGTTCTTCTGAGGCTGCTGCCAGTGGTTAAAGCCTCCAACAAAGCTCTGTAAGGAACCATGGGCAGTATTTTTGTTTATCTGTTGAAATATTTTTGTCCTATTTATATTAAATCAGGAGTATATTAAAACATATTTAATTGAACTTTAATATAGTCACTGTTGCAAGCTTCTAAACTGGCATTTTTGTCAAAAGATTCAGATTGATGTAAAGACCCAGCTATTCTTTACTAGCTGGACAAAAGTTGTTTGAAAGCCACTCCTTTGTTATTTTAGCTGTGTGCTTAGACTTATAAAGTCTTCTAAAGTGACTTTATAAGATCACTTTAGAAGTTTTTATATGGCGTGCTTTATGTGGCTTAGTTTTTGAAAACATAATGTTGGCTGGGAAATAGTCTAATTTACATTCTAATTTACTAATCTACACACATTCTGGCAATAATTATAAGACGTCATTGGAAAAGAGATGACTAAAAATTTTACCCATCCAAACTGTGTACTTCATTCATAATTCTAAATGTAAAGCACAATGCTAATTTTATTTTATTTTTATTTCCAATCAACTATTCTAGACAAATGTTAATTCATTGATAAAACATCTCTGGTTACCTTTTTATTGTCATTCTTCAGACTGAGTAACTGCAACCTTTCAGAGAAAAGCTGTGAAGCTCTGTCCTCAGTTCTCAGATCCCAGTCGTCCAGTCTCAGAGAACTGGACCTGAAAAACAACAGTTTGAAGGATTCGGGAGTGAAGCTTCTATCTGATGGACTAAAAAGTCCATACTGCAAACTTGAGAAACTTATGTAAGTATCAGAAACCTGGATCTGACTTCCTACGCTTGTTCATAAAGGATTTCTCTATGGATAATACATAACATTTCTATATTTTAAATGGTATTTACACGCTGGAACTTTAAGTGAACATCTTTGCCCTGCTTGTTGCTTCAAACAAATTCAAACCACAGTTTTACTTAATTTTTTAATTCCAAAGTGTATAAAGGAAGTGTGTGTCTTAACCCTTTAGACACCCAAGACTCAAAATGTCTGTAAAATATGCCATAAAATGCTCATCAACATGTGCTGTCTCATTTCTCCAGAAGAAAAATTATAAAAATGGACTTGTGATGTGTCATTGTTTTACAGTATACTGTCTTCTTAAACAGTGTATGAATAGTGTTAAATGAAAAACAAAAAACTAATAAATAAAACTCTGCTGATGAACATAAAGAACAGATTTTGTCAAAAACATATCTCTCAAAAATCAACCCAACAATGTAAACTATGTAGAGCATCAATAGTTTTGTAAGATGGAGTACCAGAATATTAAATCATGTTTGCTGATTTCTGTTATTGCAGCTTGTCAGGCTGCCTGATCACAGAACATGGCTGTGCTTCTCTGGTATCAGCACTCAAATCAAACCCACATCATCTTCAAGAGTTGGATTTGAGCTACAATCATCCAGGTGACTCAGGAGTGAATATGCTTTTGGCGGGACTGAAAGATCCACATTGGAGACTGGAAACACTAAGGTATGGCAAGACCTTAGCCACACTGCTGAAGATGACAGGCTTGAAACATGCTTGTGCTACTTGTCACTGAAGTATTTTTTCTTTTATGTTGGATAAGATATTGACAGTAATAGTTACACATGCGGTAGCTTTTTTTTCTGCCACTACATAAATAGGAAAGCTCACAATCTGCAGGAGACAGGAATCTGACCTACACTGTGTCAAACATGTGATTTGGCTTTAAATAAAGGATTATATTTTAACAAGGAGAATCTGGTACATTAGTCAAATCCTTTTTATTTGACAAACGTGAGCTAAGCTAAGTTTGTATGTCAATTCATATATGTCAATTTTCAGTGTAAAATTATGGAACAAGTTAAATGTGGAGTTAAAACAAAGTCAAAATGTAGTGCAATTTAAAAGGAAATATCAGGAGGTCATTTTCACTAGATATTATGAAAGATATGGGTGAGAGTATAATGTATATATGTAAATTGAGACTAACGCATATGAGTGTCTGGGGTATGGATGTATGAATGTATATATTTAGACATGATAAAATGGAAATTTAATTAACCTAGGTTTTTTTTTTGATTTAATAATGAGGATCCATCTGGAAATAGAGCATGTGTTTTTCATGCTTTCTATCATGCTCAAAATAAATCAATTGAAACAAAGTTATTGCAGCATAATCTAATAATTCATAGATTAATTGGGTTAGTTTGGCATGAGTCACATGTAAATTTCACTGTGAGTAATGTGATTTTAGTTACATACAAATGTATTTTACTAAGGTTAGAAGAATTTACTCTGACTCAGTAACAAATTTTCATAGTCTGCCATAGTTTAGTTTTCTCTGAGACCATGATTATACACAGCTTTAGTAGCTGTGAATAACAACTTTCCTTGATCTCTCATTGCACCATATTTATGCTTGACAAATACATGAACAAGAAAAGGAACTCCCTAGTCTCAGTCTTTCTACAGACATCTTTTCTCCTTATTTCATTTGAAAGTGTCATACATGTTCCTAAGGAAGGTAAAATGAATATAGTCTGCAATATGATTCAGGCTGCACAGTGGCACCGGTAGCACTATTGGGTCCTGAATTCAAATCCCAGCTTGGGGCACGTGTGTCTTCTCTGCAGCTTTCTCTGACTAAAAGCATAACTCTTGATTTACATTGTTTCTCCAGCTTCCCTTCAGGGGGTGCATGGTTGTTTATCTATGTGTTCACACTCTAACAAACGAGAACCACAGGTTTGAACTTTAGAGATCCTACATTTTAGTAGATCTTTCTAAATGTAAGATGATTCCTTTATCAATGTAGAGCATTTTTTATGAGTCATGTAACGACCATGTTTGCATGCTGAAAGAGACTTATGCTTACTCATCCTTTTCTCTTTCAGGGCGGAGCCTGCTGGTAACCGATATTTAAAACCAGGTCCATGGAGATGTAAGTTTGTTTCTGTTGTTGATTCATGACAAAAAAGCAACTCATACACGACCACATTCATTCTTTGTGATATGTCAAAGTATCAATAAATTGTCAAATAGTAAACCAGTAACTGTTTCTCTCCATCAGATGCATGTCAGCTGACATTTGACCGAGATACAATAAACCAAAACTTCCAACTGTCAAACAACGACAGGAAGGTGACAGATATGCAGAAGGCTAACTCAGATACTGATGATCTAGACAGAAGAAATATTCCTCAGCTGCTGTGTAGAAATGCTATCAATGGTCGTTGTTATTGGGAGGTTGAGTGGAGAGGAAAAATAGAGATATCAATGACTTACAGAGGAATCCGAAGGAGAGGACTTACTAATGACTCTGTGTGTGGAAAGAGTGATGATTCCTGGACTTTGAGCTGCTCTGATGACGGTTACAACGTCGGTCATTATAAGAACAGGAAACTCCTTTCATCATCCTCTTTTTCCGTTGTCTCTAACAGAGTAGCAGTGTATGTGGACTGTCCTGCTGGCGTTCTGTCGTTTTACAGAGTTTCCTCTGACTCTCTGATCCTCATCCACACCTTCAACACCACATTCACTGACACCTTGTATCCTGGATTTACAGTCCTACCGGGTTCCTCTGTGTTCCTGTGTTGAATATTAGTTTATTGTCTTCCATATTATACTTGATGGCTGACATACAAATTGTTCATTTGTTTTCAAGTGAAGTTACTGCAGTTGTGACATATTTAGGTTTTGAGGTCCAAATGGGTGATAAACCTTCCTCAGCCAGTTCTTTGTAAGTTAAGCTACATGTAGACTAATAAAAGAAAAACTTGACAACTTATGATCATGGTTAAAATGCCGTCAGGATGGTTTATAAGTGAAAATACTATATGGTTACTTATTTTTTGTAATAGGGATCAGAATTATATATCTGCAAACTACATTTTACATAAACAGTTCTCTTTTACTCCTGTCTTGGACTTCACTTGTTCTGTATTGTTAAAAATGATCTGTGTTCACACTTGTGTTTTATTGTAAGATGTTGACTTCTGACGCTTGCACTCTCTGTTCTTATGCATAGAGCATCATGAATATATGTGCTATAAAAACAAAATACACTACAGATTTCTTCTTCTCTTGATTTTATTGTCAAACTTAAATGTTCCAAATTATCAAACAATTTTTTTATAATAGATATAAATAAAAAGTAAATGACAAAACTGTTTTTAAAAGATGATTTCATTTGTTACAGGGAAAAAAGCTTGGGAAAATGCATGTGAATAAAACATATTTAATCATTCTCCTTCCTATTATTCTTAACATTATGATAGCATGTTAAGAACTCTATCATTCTTAACATCAATCATTTTCATGATTCCTGCTTTACTTACAAATTTATGCAACTCAAAAAGTCTTTAAACAAGTTCATGTAAAAATATACCATAAATATGCAAATAAAATCACAATCACAAAACCACATATACATCCAAACACACTGAGCATGAAGTGCATAACAGAAGTTAAACCTGAACTTCTTCAGACACCAGATGAACTGAATACATGTTTTAAGAACAAATTAAACGAGAAAAATGTTCATCTCTTTATTCCATGTAAAGCAGACTAGAACCTGTGGGTCCAGATGTTATTTTATGCATTTTTCATGGTTATTTCACTACATTTGGTTTATATCAGGATTATACAACAGACCTCAGAAGGGCATGAAAATCTGTTTAACATTCCAAGAGAGAAATCCTACAAGTTTACAAGAACCGGGAAAGAGGTCACACTACTGTGTTATAGAAAATGGAGGATTTGCAAATTTTAAGCCTAATCCAACCAAACAGTTAAAAGTCACAATAACCCAGATTCTACCACTAAATAATCTCCTGATGAAGAGAAAATTGCTGATGTATGTATTTTCCTCTCCGTGTGAAGGAAGTTGAGGATTTTTTCCCTTAATAATCTCCATGACAGACAGACTGGAGAAGAAATTTACCCAAATCCAACATAGTCACTGTTTATTGGTGCATAACAACATTTGAACTGGCCACAAAGACATCCTGCATAGCCATAATTAAGGCGGTTGCTTGTTTGTAAATCTTTTTGTGAACCCTTCTAAAGTCAAGATTATTCATGCTTTATTAAAGTGTAAATAAATGTGTTAATTTTGTATGAATTGTCCTTTATGATGTTTTCAAAGTCAACTGTTTATTAATGTTTAAATAAGGCTAAGAAAGGTGTAGTTATTTTAAAGTGCTACCAACAATTTATTTAAAAAAACAAAAAGTGGAATCAGTTACGTTTTCATCTAATTGTCATAATAATTTTGAGTGAACTTTTATAATGTAAAAAAAGGAAAATGATAATTAGTCATGTTTCCATGGTTTGGATAGGAAGTAGAAGTTGCACATTTTTATGACATCACAACATATTTGGCGAATGTCCATCTCACCTTTAGTACATTTTTTTCAGAAAAGAGACCCAACACCTCCAGCAAGCGTGAAAATGTGTACAAAGTTAAGGAAGCAATTTTGAATTTCCATTTCCATTAACTTTTACTTCAAAATGTGCATAATGACCATGACAGTGACCAAGTTGTTGATGGAAACATGGTCACTGACAGAGCTGCAGATACTTTTCCACTGGAGGAAAAGTACACTTTTCTCCAGTGGAAAAAAGACCAGAGGACTATCCACCCACTATCCAGTTTTATCTTTTCTGTCCTATTTAGAATCTATACAAGTTGATCAAAGTGCTGCTATCAGACGTTGTCATTCCTGAGCGTAATGTTGACATTGTTGGAGATTGCTCATCCTGTCACCACCTACATCATCAACTCCTCTCGATGTGGAGGAGCAGCAGCTCTACTCTGAGTCCCTCCTGGATGACTGAGCTTCTCTCTCTAAGAGAGAAGCCCAGCCAACCCGTGGAGAAAACCCATTTCGGCCGCTTGTAGACTCACATGTCACTGTCCATCATTTTCATAGTATTTAAGCTTCTTTGTTTCCTTTGTTCAGTCCTGAATGTTTCTGCTCCAGGCAGGTCCTGTTCTCTTCAATTATCTTTATTTTAATCATTAAACATCATTTTTGTTTTACAGCAGCAATTTTTTTTGGTCATTTTTTCATTTCAATTTCATGAAACTTCAGCTGAATAAAGTGAGACACTCCCACATGCTTTAAGCTTACTTTATTATTAGTCTTCAAAGGTCATAAATAGACACGGTACAAATAATCACCTTCAGCTGTGACATTCAATCCAGCTGGTTATGTTCAAACACAAGAGCAGGAAAGTTCGAAGGTAAAAAACACAACCGTGCTACAGCTAATAAAACAGACATATAAGAAAAGTAAAAAATAGAATCTCTTTTGTGCAGATTTACATTTTTACAAACCCTTAATGCGAAATAAGCAGGGATTTTTCTGCAGGTGTTTTTGGAAGAATGAAGTTTCAGCGAATTAACCTGTAAATATTTACGCGGCTCAGGAGGAACCGAGGAGATATTTACTATAAACTAGAGGAAGTTCTAGTTCATAGATCTGCGTTTGTGTGATTTTAAATTGTCATCTAAAGGGAAACCATGGCAGTGTCCCTTTCAACAGTAAATGAATCGATGGATCGATGGTGTGTTCTGAATCCTGGCCAGCCATATTATGCCAAATGCACAGCAGCAGTGACCTCTTCTTCTACCATGTGACCTTTCTGAAGAAGTCTGGCTCACTGACCGGCATTACACAGAAGAAATAATTTGGATAATGAATGTCTTTTATTGTTGAATTCTGTCCTTTATTGTCCTCTTTCTTGTTTCACATTCATTCAGTCATTTTTTTCTCCCTTCAGAACTACTTCATCATTCATTCCCATCCCTTCTTTCTCTGTCTCTCCTGTCTCTGGTCCAGGACTGGACGGCAGCAGCTCCACGTCCTTGGAGCTGCTTGTGCTGGCCGCCCTGGCAATCCTGGTGAGGGTCTGCTCGTATGGTGAGGGCAGGTAGACCATGAGGAAGACCCCATCCGACACGTCCTGTTCAGAGCTGCTGCTGGGAAACTGGCCCCTGCTGCGGCGCAGGGAGGACAGCAGCTCACAGTTCCTCTCCGGGTCCTGCAGATCTTCGAGGGCGATCACGTTGGCCAGATCCAGCTTCCCATCCAGATGAAAGCCCCGGCGACGCCGACAGATCAGAAAGCCAAGGATGCTCACAAAAAGGACAAGGAAGGAAGCCGTTCCTATGGCGATGAAGGTGATGGATCTGGTGCTGATGATGGCTTCACCTGAACCTTGACCCTAAGAGCCAGACACCGTTAGGACCAGAAAATAATCACATCATACACACACATGTCCACGCATACACCCCTTCATCTGTCCGTCTGATAAACAGAGGGACAACATCTGGCCACTAGAGGGCGATGTAAGTCAAAGATTTACTTTGTCCTCTTGAAAAGATGTTAATCTGCACATGTAAACTGAGGATTACAAGAAGAACAGCTGTTCTTCTTTATCATTTCCTAATTGATTTAAATGTTGATGGTTGTTCTGGTTGCTAGAAAAAGAAATAAATTCTTATCTTAATGTTGAGTAAAGCTGAATAACGTGGTATGAATATTTGTCAAAATTATAAAACATCAAAAATGTTTTAATTATAAAATGATTTTTACAAACTAAGAAAGAGAAGCATTTGCTTGAATTAAGATTGATTTACACTGTTTAGCATAAATTTTAGCCATTTATATGTAAAAACATTTGTTTAAGTGTCCCGATGTAGTCTAATAACCAGCTGGATTTACTGTTAAATTTAAAATCAGAGATATTTTATGTGTAAATTTGGCAATGATGTGTATTTTTTAAAGTAAATATGTCTGCTCATTATGCTGCTTCAATGTTCTGAAACCAAAACCAAGCGGATAAAACAATCATCCTTCAGATGAGCAACTTCCATAAGAAGTAACACAAACCGCTTCAGAAGTTTGGATTTAAATTGGAGATGTTTTTTCCTAATTCAACCTGGAAAGCTCACCTCAAAATAAAAGCTTACATGCTCAGTTGTGGTTTGTTAGGATTTTTCCCCCCTTTTGAAAACACCACCTGTGTAAAGCAGAAGTCAGAGTGCGTCGCTCTGACTGCATGGACTCACCGCAGCCTGTCTGTCGGTGGACGGCAGCGGTGATGGGACAGTGGACCAGTCCAGAGAGTCCCAACCTGCAGGTCCAAACCTCATCCAGCTGCTCTCCAGCAGAGACCGCATGCTGGGCTGGAGGAAGATCCAAAGTCCTGCTGAAACCAGAGAAGGTGTCTGCTCTCAGCTGTGAGGGATTCACTGAGAGCAGCGCCGAAGTGATCAGGCTGAAATAAAGTGATGAGTGGGAGGAGAGAAATGAGGGCAACAGACAGAGAGAGAGCATCCAGGAGAGGAGAGGAACAGAGACGTCACTGGTTCTGATGGGCAGATTACCAGAACAACAGCTGGACTCATTAGTCAATTCACTGAATGAGTTTCATTCTGATCAATCAATGCAAATGATCCACAAAAATCTGATGTTCAAATGAACTGCAGAAAGTTCAGAATGAATCCAGTCACGTAACAGAAAGGCTCCGAACTCAGAATGAGGCCGATTTGAATCAAAACAACCAGTTTAAATCTGAAATCAGGATCTTTAGGATCTTTGTTAAAAGCAACAACAGTTTGTTCAAATTTCTTGAGCTGAAAACTTGATGGTTCTGGTTCTGCTGGAGGTTTCTTCCTGTTAAAGGGGAAGCTTTCCTCTCCACTGTCGCTACATGCATGCTGGGTATGAGAAGCTGCTGCAAAGTCAGGACACAATGATGTCTCTCTACTGCCACTACGTCCAGGAGTGAAAGCTGCAAATCATTCACTCAATCAATCTGCTGGGTTTCCTGAGGTCAGGGCCAGAATCCTACAACTTTTAAATGTGTCCCTTATCCTACACACTTGACCTCAGTCACAAAACTGTCTCAGTAGCATCCAGCCACGCCCTGCAGAGTTCTGCTAATCAGCTAACATTGGCAGGAAACCAGCCCTTCTGTCTAAGACCAACACCTTAGATAGAAAACATATTAAACATCTTTGAGTAATAAACTGAACTTAATGGAATGTTTGACAGTAACTTTTTTCTGTAAAGTGCCTTGAGATGCTGTGTTGTGAATGGTGATGCATGTTTAGCATCCAGCTCTATTCCTGTTCCCTGTCCTGAAACATCTGAGTTCCAGTGATCATGAAGATCCTTCCAGCTGAGCTGAACCTCCCTAATACGGTGGATCAGACTGTGTTGGAGATGATGAGGGAAACTTCTGCAGACTCCTGGTCCCGTCTCTTCAGGTACAAAGGAAAGGAGAAGGACTGAGTTCAGGAGCAGAGTGGAGATGGGAGTGCCGCTAGAGAAAGAACTGATGCGACCTGATCTCAAAAGGAGGGACAGATGAGAGTTCCTGGAGAGCTATTCAGGGCATCATTCATATAAGACACTGAGGGGAGTTTAATCTTGTTAAATTATTTGAATAAAAAAATTGGTGCCACACTGTAATCATTATCCTTATATTTCAAAATTCAGAAGAAGATAAAAAAAACGTCTTACTGCTTTCTGCACCTCATAAAACTTTATTCTTTCATTTGTAGATTTATAGAAATCCAGACATAAAGTTTGTCTTTCTTTATTGGATGAGATTAAAAGATTACAAACATGCTGTAGATTAGAAAGACTCAAAATACCAATTTGTTGGTTCAGCATGTTTATGACCCTCTGCAGTGGAACCGTCCACTTCAGAAACTGGGCCACATGTCTGGGTCACATAGACACTTTCTCTGGCCGAGTCAAACACCAGGTCAGCCGCGTCAAAGCTGCTCGAACTGCTCCATTCCTCGAGTACCAAGCAGCTTTCCTTCCTGTAATCAGAACCGTCATCTATCAGCAACACAGCCAGTCAGGAAACAGTCTGCTGCGTCTGCACAGCCACACAACTGAAGTCTGATCTCCATCCAGGGAAAGTAGACCAGCTCAGACTGGCTTTCTTAGTTCCCCTCTAATCTGAACCAGAACTATTGATCATTTCTCTGTTTATTATAGGATGAGTTAAGATGAGGGTTTCCAAACAAAAAAGAAAAGAAAAATGCTAATAATTTAGCAAATAAAATGGACCGTTAATGTTTGGACAGAAGATCTTCAGTGTGTGGCAATCACAAGATCTGAAACTTTCAGCCAAAGCTTTGAGTTAAATGTGTGAAATCCAGACAGAAGGAACTAAAACTGGGAATATCTGCAAAGAGCACAAACAAATATCCCAACATATTTAAAAAATACACATCAGAGTGAAGCAAAGGAAGGAAAATCAGTTTGTGATGAATATTTGCATGACACAGACACAGTCAACAGCTTTTTCTGAGTCATGGACTTAACAGCAACTAAATCCTTTCTGTTCACTGCTGATCACACTGATGGCTGACAACATCTGTCCACTTGCTGCTCGCCCTCGAACAGCTGGAATTAGGACAGGTCAGGGACTCTGGGAGGGGACAGTGAGACGGAGAGACAGAGCCACAAAAACGTCCTGCTGGCTCTCATTGTTCAGGCTGGAACACAGATGGATTTTTCACATGGTTTCATCGTCCAATGAAAACAACTTTTGTTGATGCAAAACAATGTAAAATAGAATAAAAGTCTCTAATTTATTAACAGCAGCTAACTATTATGTTTTATATGTTCAGAGAAAATGTAAAGTCTAACAAACACCAGATACCTGTAAGGTGTCTGACGTGTTCTTCATCCTGCAGTTATTTCTCCAAACACTTGATTTGATTTTAGCTGTGAAACATCAGAAGGAGTCAAAGAGTCTTGGTGTCTGTTAGCGTCTAAATGCTAACTGAAGTTTTACCGGGTCAGATGAAAATCTGTCACACATTGTTTTCTACATTCAAAATCAGTTTTAGTTTTTGAAATAAAAGGAATCAAACTTAGAGACTGATTCTGAACTAATTAGTTGAAGCTGGATGGTTTGGATAAGCAGTCCAATAAAAACTGACTCGACGGCAATCAGTTGAGCTTGAGTCGTTTTATCAGTCAGAAAAACTGGAGCGAATGAAGCAGTAATGAAGAATGAGAAAGTACTTAGTAGAAATGAATGGGTGAAAAGAGTAAATCTCCTTAGGAGAATCAGAAACCGACTGGCCTTCCTGTCCTCAATATGAGCGCCTGCTCACATCAGTGCAACACGCCTCGGTCATAATCTACCCTAAAGTGGACTTTGGTGTTAATGGAGGTCAGTGCAGCTTCAGCTTACAGTGGTTTTCTCTGCAGATTTATCTTGTGAAACTATTCTGTGCAGCTTGTGGGAACACTTGGATCCCAATCAAAAAATGAGGTCGCAGCTCGTTGTGTGCAGAGCAGACGGTAAAAGGATGAACTGATTGTTCCAACCGTCTCTGGACCAACAGTTCTGCTAAGATCTGTTCACCCTGGATTAAAACCGGCCGCCGTTAGAAGGAAGCAGGCAAGAATAAAAAATGTAAACTTGATCCTGGACATGAGTTGAGATAAGGTAATAATAACCTTAGAACAACCACAGCTCAACTCATAAAAAAATACATTTAAATTTTTTATAAAAAAAGTTGAACCTATGAGCCTCTGATTGACTGTCTTCCTTCTCAACACTAACAGTGATGCCAGGGCCTCGTTTTGGTGGCGTTTGTGGAAACCACTCCCAGTAGAGAGCCCATCATGAGTCACAGTATCACACTGTTCGTTGGCATAGCAACTGACTGTCGTTTGTTTGAGCTCCTTTATTGGTGAAATCGTTTTGGCTGATGAAACATCAGTTGGACTCAATGAGCACTGAGAACATTACAGGAACCTCGTTATGTCCAGCCTGGTGGACATAACGAGGTCGCTGCTGTCAGACGGTCAGTTTTCAACTTTCCAACTCTTTTAATGATCCAACATCAACAGATGTCACCATG
The DNA here is from genome assembly GCA_902982915.1 of Phalloptychus januarius. Lineage (NCBI taxonomy): Eukaryota > Metazoa > Chordata > Actinopteri > Cyprinodontiformes > Poeciliidae > Phalloptychus > Phalloptychus januarius. The sequence goes on along the minus strand of CADWAE010000242.1, from coordinate 1,177,882 downwards.
ACAACACACTAAGACCTTCCTAACGATGTGCTAAAAACTGCCTGATCTTAATATGGTCAGGAAAACATCTCTGCAGATCCCACACATCCTGGACACAAACTATTTAGACTTTTAACTTTAGATTCACGCAACAGAGCTTATTTTAAATAATCATTAATGTTTTGGCCCTTATAAAGAAGACAAGATCCCAGTAGGACCATTCAGCTGATCTGGTTGTGTTTTAAATGAAGACATTCAATCTGTAACAGAAGATGTTGAACACATTTCAGGAGATTTAGTGAACCTGCAGCTTTCTGTTCCAGCCCTCAGACAGAGATTCAGATCAGGAAGAAACAGCGACAGCAGTGACATCATAACCAGCTCCACGTTTCTCACTTCAAACAGAATAATCTTCACTGTGAGAAGATAAAAACAACCCAGAATTAAAGAAGAGGCCATAAATCCACATCTGCATGTTGTATTTGGTTTAAATAAATACTTCAGTGTTCCATGTTTAACAGGAGTGACATTCAATGTTACAGAGACAAACACAATCGGATTAAAGCCACAATAAGTCGCCAGTTTGATTCTGAAATGAAATGTTTGTGGTCCAGAGATTGAAGCTGGATCTTAGTTACAGCAGAAACTCACAGATCCTCCAAACTGCCTGGTAACTGACTAAACACAGAAACGGTGACAAGCAACAGCGTATTAAATCCTCCCCCAAAGGCACCCTGTGGATTTTTTTTAGTTTTATGTATTTTTTTTATTTTAAAGCAAATAAGCCGTTTTCTCTGTTTCAGCAGCAGCAACATGAATGCACATGCACAAGGGCAACAAAATGCACATTTCTGTTGACTGCAGGAACTTTGAGAAATCTACAAAATATGTAATAAAAGGCGGGAAAAGTGTCAGAGGAATGCTGCGATGCACAAGGAAGCATCACAAGGTGACAATAAATATGAAGAGCTGGAACAGCAACACAACACCGACAGCATCAAGATGACAAGGAACATGTACCAGCAAAACCAGAAGAGCTCTGAATATTATGAAATAAATAAAAGCCATTCAGAAAATCGGACTTTAACAAGGAACCAGAGCAAAAATGGCACGTTAATATTTAAATGCTCTCCATCTTTCAAACACCTGATTACAAACTTTATTCATCTAATCAGCAGTTCCTCCGTCCAGCTGTCGTCTCCCTGTCAAAGGGTCATTTCTTTCTCTCGACGTCCTCAGCATGTGTCCTTCACTCAGCCACACTTGTGATGTCACATGATGATGTCATACAGTCTGCCGACCCGGCTGAGCCACTCGCGCAGCGCCTGCCGGACCCGCGCGTCCGTGACGTGGCAGGAGAGCTGGCTGAGGCACGGGTAGAGCGCCGGCTGGAGCGCCAGGAAGGTGGAGTCCGACAGGAGGAGGACCTGGTTCAGGAGAGTCAGAACCATGTTGGTCCACGCCTGCAGAGAAAGATGGGTCAAAGGTCAAAGCTGGAGGGGGCATCAACTTGCTGCGACAAAGTTGGAACATTTGATCCATCTCCAGCTGCTGAGGTTCTTCCTCTCTGCTCTGAGTCAAACCAACCTGTTCCCCTCCTCACCTGTGGGGGCGCTGCACCAAGAACCACCGAACGAGGCGACATGAAAACCTCTGAAGACACTGAGCATAACTTCCTTCTTCAGAAATTGTAAACAAAATTGGAGTGGCATCAGATCTTAGAGGTTGGAGGATTTCACTGTTGGTACAAACTACGAGCCGTGTGTGGCAGGTGAAAGATAGTTTCAGGTTCTGAGGGACGTTCTGTTCTGCCTCACCTGTATCTGGGCCTCGGAGTCCCTCAGGGAGATGCTGTGTGAGCTGATGGTGGATCCTGACCGAGGTCTCTTCTCCTGCCTCAGCACTTCGGGCCCCGCGCTGACCGAGTGCCTGAGTGGGGGCCCCTGCTGGTCCACCAGCTGCTGGGGCCTCTGCAGCTCCATGGGGCCCCTCCTGTCTCCTCCCACTGCTCCCCCCGGCGCCGCCCGGCCCTGCTCCTTCATGAACAGGTTGATGTGGCTCTGCTGCACCGGCTGCTGCTGCTGCTGCTGCACCGGCTGCTTCCTGCGTTTGTACTCCATCATCAGCTTGTTGATGGTTTTGTCCGTAGCGATGGTGTAAAGTTTGTTACCGGCGTTTTCCCACCATTCCTTCCTCCTTCCGGGCGCGGCGCAGCTGGGAACTCCTCCTACCGAGCTCCCTGTGATGCCGGAGTCTCTCTTTTCTGCTCCGGTCTGGAAGTGGTGCGGCAGACTGCCTGTGAAGCTGGACGAAACAGAAATAACCGAGAAGATGAATGAAGGTGAAACATTTAGTTACAGAATGTAGACTTTAGAAAAATAGTTTTTAGATTTTTGTTAAAAATGTCACTTTGTCATGACAGTTTGTTATGAGACAGACAATCTGTGAAAGGTCAAGTTCCTCTGACTTCACACAGTGAGAACTGCAGAAATTCCCCACTCAGTCAGAAACAACCAATCAGAGCCAGGAGGAGGGTCTTAGTGCTGTCAGTCATGATAGTGTACGCACCACTCACACTTTCTGCTGCGCTACTGCTGGTTCACTGCATCTGAGGCGGCCATGAATACTAAGGCTAGTTAGCATAGCCACAGATGACAGCAGACAGACATTTTCTTCTGTAACTGTAAGTCGTTTCTCTGTCATTAGCTCACTGAGCAGCGCGTACAGATGAGTGATTTACAGCGCTGAGTCTGGATCTGACTGGTTGTTTTGACCACATCGCTGCAGCACAGCTGGGAGGAGGTTTTTTCATAGATTTTGTCTCATGCAATGCAAAACAGTAACAGTTGTAACAAAAACATACAAAATAGATTTTTTTACAGGAGTGACATACTGTAGCTGTACGTTCAAATGTCTTCATCATTAAGGCAGTAAAAGGAGAGAAGTCAGACCTGAATCTGGGGCTGGGTGTTGGTGTTTCTCCAGGTGAAGCTGCACTCAGATCTACTCCCTGAACCCTGACCCCGCCCTCCTCTGAGGGCGTCCCCCTGGCCGAAAAGCCGCCGGTTGACGTCGGTGTGGAAGTTTCTGAATGGAAGAGAGGCAGGAAAAAAACGTGATCCCCTCCTGAGCCCCCGCCTCCTCTCAGCAGCGGCGTCTCCTGCAGCGTGCACTCCAGGTCCCGGTGCATCTGGATGTAGCTGTTGCACAGATCCATGCACACTTTGTAGAGACGCTTGACCAGCCAGGCCCAGTCGGCGCCCCCTAGAGGCTGGACGCTGAGCGACGGGGCAGGAGCCTGCCACTGATGGCGCTTCTCACGGCCGCGAGGGGGGCTCACCTGCCAGACGAAACAGACTCCATGACCTGACAGTACATTTGTTCTGAAAACTTTTTCCTTCCAAGAATATAAAATATGAGATGCACAGATTCAGCAACACTTTTAACTTCATAATAACCACATGAAACACAAACGGCTCCACCAATCAGACTCCATGTTTCCATCACCTGTGCTGTTTCTTCAAAGATATCTTCATCCTCTGAGGAGGCGGAGCCAGGGTGGGAGGAGTCAGAGCTGCCTTCCTCTTCCTCATACAGAATCCTCTTCACCTGAACGTTTAATGAGAAGAAAATGGTTTTTCTCCAAGAAAAGGTGAGTAATTAATTCACACCTAGAGATGTTTGAATCAGGCTGAACATAACTTTGGTTTAATATTGTGATGCATTAGAAACTGTTTTGGATGTTTGGCTCAAAGCCGAACTGGGAGAATAAAAAAAGTTTAACTATTGAATTTAAACTCAAATCAGTTTTTGCTGCTAAACATCACAATACTCTAAAATATTACGTGACCCACTGTCAGTTTCAAAATGTCAGCAGAGATTACTGAGCGACTGTGAGGTCATTTGCTGAGTGGTTCCCACCTGCTGAGGGGTCATGCTCTCAGCCTGGCTCAGCGTGGCGCACAGCAGCGCCTGGAAGTAAAGGTTGAAGCTCATCGCCGACTGGCGGTAAAGGTTTGCTGCTCCACAAACACCCGACACCTTCATCAGCAGGTACTTCAGACCCGGCCGGGTGTCAAAGTCCCGAGCCGTCCTGCAGAGACGACACCGATCAGAACCGGTCCGCACCAGTACAACCCGACTGCCCCAGTTTATGCTAAGCACAGCAGCAACCTGTAAGAGTCCAGCAGCAGGTCCAGGATGATGGCTAAATTTGTCATGGAGATGTAGCGCAGGAAGCCGGCGGTGGGCCTGCTGGGGTCAGAGGTCACAGGGGTCACCCTCTCGTTGCCTTCAGGCTGCTTGACGAACTCCTCCAGCAGGATGTCGTAGAGGTTCTGGAGCAGGACCTGATGGGAAAGCAGGCTCACCACGATGGTCCGGAACGGGATCCTGGAGGAGGAAAAGAAATCAAGATTAGTGGTTTTAACAAGAAACACTAAAATCTTTGTCTCAACTTTCTACAGAAATAGCAGAAAAATCACCTAAAACAGGATTTTAGATGTAAAATATCAAGAATCACATCCCACTGAATCACACTGTTACTCACTACGTTTATTAAAAACACAACACTTTATCCTAATTATATTAAACATGTAGAAGATTCCAGAGAAGCAGAAGTTAAAGTTTCCATTTACACCAAACAGCTTCATTTAGCTGAACCAACAGAGTAAGAGTTGAAAACAAAATGTTACAGATGGATTTAAAAGCTGATGATCAGAGTTAAAGGTAGAGAAGAGACTCATTGTGTCTGTGACAGACAGGAATGTTCGATCTGTTAGTCTGTTCATTCTCTGCACGTTGTGCACATCTGATGGTGAATGATGCAGTGACTGTGAACACGCTACAGATGGTTGCTGCTGCATGTGAGCATCTGTCTCTATAATAAACGATGTCAGGAAACTGCCTTACCCAATTTTCCTGCAGCACAGCAGCAGAAAGAGAACAGGAAGAGATCATGAGACAGACATGGAGAGAATAATGTCACCAACCCTGGAGGAGACACTGATCTTGATTTAACAACCAGAAAACCAGAAGCAATGTGCCAGTTGGTCAGAATGTCAATAAGAACCAGCAGAGAGATTTGATTTGGGGTTAGAGAATTAAAACATGCATCAGTGTTTGTGAGTCTGGAGTCCACCTCTTCTGAGCATGCCCGTTGGACTGCTGGTCAGCTGGCAGCTCGATGATGAGCACACAGGACTGAGCGTGCTCAAAGCCGTCCTTGTTGTTGGGCGTCTTTGGAGAGCACTGAGTGTCCAGCATGAAGACCTGAGAACAGAGAGGACACAACTCAAAGGATCATTCTCTGCTCTACAACAGTCTTACATCAGTCTGCTAACTGACCTGCTGAGCCATAGCTCTGATCCTCCAGTACTCGGCCTCGGCTGACGGAGAGTGAGATGGAGCCGCCACCTTCACCTCACAAGCGTCTCCAGAGAAACTGTCAGAGCCGCTATGGAAACACGCCAGCAGGTTCTACAGCCACAGACAAAAGCAAAGCATCAGAAATCTGCTGATGTGACGAGTTTTCTATACGTTCTGCAGACAAGCTGAACTTCATAGTCAATTCATGTGTGACAGGAAGCATCCAAGGAGCAAGGAAACAGCACTGAGAGTCAGATTACACATTCACAAAATGAACCAGACTTTCTAGACAAATGCATTGGAGTTGGATTAAACCGGACTAAACTGGGCTGGTGTGAATGCAGACTGACTATTAAATCCAGAGCTTCACCTTCAGTTTCAGCTACAAGTAAAATGCCCTGAATTAAAGTGGTCAGAGGATGTTTGTCCATCTGTGTGGAATCTGGTTGCATTGTGAACGGTTCCATCAGGACAAACCCTGAGGAACTCCAGAATGTTCCCGTCCTGGTGCGCCCTTTCCCGATCAGCTACCAAACCCAGAGACAGTAATACTCTGTCTGGGTTGTAGATAAATATTTACAGTGGATCAGGCGTGACCTGAATGTGTCACAAACAAAAGCAGCTTTTCATAAAGCTTGTCAAAGGTCACATGATCAGATGCCTGAAGCGTGAGCCACTTGTTACAGAAGACGACTCCTGAACACTCAACCTCAGACATTACAGACCAACATCCTCACTTTTATCAACTTCAGGTGTTTGTTTTGTAATTTTCTTTACACATACAGTAACAATAAGTCATGCTGAAGGCGAGTCTCTCGTAAATCCCTTTCCCTCGCAAAACCTCAGAAGCTGATTGATTTTACAGCCAATGACAAAATACTGAGACGTTAAACGAGACAACATAAAGATCATCCTTCATCCTGTGAAGCACAGAGCAGCACACTTTGTGGTAAAACAAGCCAAACCTTTGTTGGGATTTTATGAGATGGACTTGCAAAGTGGAGAATAATTTTGAAAAAGAAGCAAAATAAAGTTTTTTGGGGTGAACCAGTTTTATTTTTTCTCTTTCTAAAGGAACACAAGGAGATGCTGCTCATTATTTAGATCTTTGTTCCAAGATATATAATATCACTTCTTTTTTAAAATGATTTAATTACATTTTTTTAAGTTCAACTTGTGTTTTTTATTTAAATATTTTTTAAGAAAATGTTGATTATTGGGAATATAAAATTATTTGATCTGTTGAGGATTCAGGAAAAAAAAGTCAGTGACGTCAGGATCAATAGATCATCTCTCTTTCTGAACCACACGCACACACACACCCACACCCCCACCCCCCACACCCTCACACACACACCACACCCCCACACCCTCACACACGCAGGAGGGTTAATCAGTAAAGCTGCTTAGCTGCAGTCGGGCAGGAATATTCCAGAGTCAGATTCCCGTTGCAGTCCCTCTGTGTTAACCGGAGCCAGGAATGAAGTGGATCAGCAGGGGTTCGACTCACCCAGGATGTTCTCAGTAAACCCAGACACACACAGCAGGTGCCATCATCAGCAAATTAACACAAAGTCCTCATAAAGCCCAGCCTGCTGCGGTCTAATCAAATGAAACAGGCACGAGGGCTCGGTACCATCTGATGTTTTCGCTCTGGGTCAGATGAAGCATCTCCAGCATGTTGCCAATGGAAATCAAAGCAGCTTTTCATTTTGGTTAAAATCTGAGATAAAAACAACGTTTCATTCTTACTGGCAGCAACAAGATGTGAGACAAAATGCTTGGCAGTGAAACAAATGGAGGTCAATGAAATGAGTATGAACATAATTCATTTATATTGATGATGTGGGGATGAAATGAACCTAAAGCATTTAGTAATGCATGATCTAAGCAGCCTGTAGGTGGAGCAGGCGCTGGTCTGCAGGTCTCCCTGTGCATGTGTGGTTCCTCTCTGGACACTCCCACATTTCAAAAAGCAAATATTGTTATTATTATATTTACAATAAGATGTTTCAAAGAAGTCAGTAAGCCTTCTTCTTTTGTTCAGCCTGTCAAAGATTTATCTTTACATAAGGATGAATGTTTTAGTTTCTGACTTTAATCCGTTAAAATGAAACAAAAAAACAAACAATGTTTGGGCACGAAAAGCAGCAGGACTCAAGAGAGAGAGAGAGAAATGGAGAGGGAGAGAGAGGGAGAAATGGAGAGGGAGAGAGAGTTCAACTTCTGTTAAAAAGCTTTATTGTTCTGATATCTTCTGCTCCAAACAGTTTCAGATCTCCTGGATCAGTTAAATCTGTTCTTATGCAGTTCTGAGTTTATGCAGCCTTGTTATCTGCAGCAGCTGATGGTGTGTGTGCATGTGGGGGTGTGTGTGTGTACCTTCACAGGCTCTAATGTTGCAGAGAAAGCGTCCTGCAGAGCGCAGCAGGCCAACCTCCACATCTCCTCTGTGAACACCGGACCCACAGTCACCAACACGTACCTTCACACACACACACACACACACACACACACACACCCATGGAGCAAAGCAGTTAAGAGTCAGGACAAAACATCACGTCTATATGACTGGTTCCCATGGTTCCCACTGGTTTCACATATCATGCAACCGTCTTTGTTCTGTTTCGTTAAAGGTGAATTATATTAATAAATATCATATCATGTCTCTGAAGATATAAAATAGTTATATATAATATAGTTTAATATTTCCAGGAAAAAAGTACATATATAACTAGGCTGAGTGGACAGAGAACAACATATAAGCTGCCATGATAAAACTGTTCATGATAAAACCTTCAGACCAGCTGCTGACCCACTTCAGGTCAAAATCCACCATTGAGAACTCGAGGCGTTATTTTCTCCAGTATAATTTTACAGTGAAATATTTTCTTGGCTCATGAAGCCAGTAGAAAGCGTTGCTCTGGTGCCGACCTGATGCAGGAGCAGCCCACTCTGGAGATGGTCTCTGCAGGTTCAGACACGCAGGCCACCAGCAGCTTGAACAGATCCTTCAGCATCAGGTTGATCAGAGACTCGTAGCCGATGTCTGCAGAGAGAAACGAGCAACAAACAACCGGACAGTGAACACAGCGTCCAATCAGTGGGAGGCATCAGTCCTGCTCCATTTCCTCCTCATCTCATCAGGACAGGTGGAAACTCAGCAGCTCACCTGAGTGGATGAAGCTGTTGACGTGTTCCACCACCAGCTCACACGACAAGCCGATGGCGTGCTTGAAATTCGCCGCCGCCACATCCCAGTATGAGTGGTCGCCATGGCTACGCTGCAGCCACAGTGACATTACAGGAAGCAGCAGCTGGATGACGGCGAAGATGGCGAAGCCCGGACCTGCAGGGCGGAGGTGGTGTGGAGCGGCTGTTAGCTTGTTAAACCGCAGAGACACAATAAAACGTTTAAAGCATCGTTTAAGATTCATTCTGACTCTGCCTCACTGGATTATCCTGGCATTTCTCATATTTATTTATTCTTGTCTCATGATGCTTCTCTCCTTAATATCTGCCTCATTACTGAACACAGATGCTGCAATATCTGAGTCATCAAAGTGCATCAGTGGCACAAACAGCTGATATTTCCAGGTTTTGTGAAATCCAGGCCGTCTGTGTTTCATGCAGACATATGAGCATTTAATAATATTTAATAATATTCCAGGTGTTTCCAGTGAAGCCAGAGACATTCTGCTGGGTTCCTGAGCATCACCTGGAACGGCTGTGACCTCTCTGAGCAGCGTGAACAGCAGCTCCAGGGTGGGGGGCTGGTGCTGCCGGGGGCAGTTGGACACGGCGGCTGTGAGCTGCTCCAGCAGTAAGATCCACACCTGGATTAAACCTGCAGCGCAGAGCAAACCTCAGCTGGAGCCCAAACAGGAAACCAACCGGGAGGAACAGGAAGTCTTCACCTGTGTCGTCGTCGAACTCTTGCAGGACGCAGTCGACTCCGTCCTCGCTGCTGACGGAGCGCTCCTGCGGCCGCGTGGGCAGGCTGGCCAGCCTGGCGCCCAGGAACACCGGCTTGGACGGCATCTTGTAGATCTTAGCCAGCAGCTGGAACCCAACAGAACCTGATGAGAGGCGACGAACCGCTGCACGCAGAGGAGCAGCAGCAGGTCCTACCTGGGAACATTTGTGCAGGTAGTCGAGAGCCGGAACGCAGAGGTCAGTGGAGCTGAACCCGGACACATGAACACAGTCTCCGATCTCCTTATAGTCCACCTCTCCTGCACACAAACACACAGAAAACTGAGCAAAAAGTGCTGCGCAAATACAACATCTAGAGGTCAAACATGAAATGAAAGTTCTGAGAAAAGTTCATCCCAGCTGCTCTGATAAAGACCTGAAACAGGCAAACGCAGGATCCTGATTCCAGGAGGAATAAATCCTGCAGGTCTGGAAAAGCGAACAGATTAAAAACCCAGACCCACCCAGGCCTTTGACGAACTTCAGCAGACACATGATGTAGTCAGTGGCAGCGTTGGCGAACACCTGGATGTTGTCTGTGTTGATGAACGCTTCGAAGACGTCGAACACGGGAGCCTGGGACTTCCCTGCAGGAAGCAAGACGCCAGAAGGAGGAAATGATCTGTGAAACTACCTGCTGGTTACCAGCGTCTGCCATCAGTCTGCAGGTTTACCCATGGAGTATTCGCCCAGCAGGTAGTCCTTGGTCTCCGCCCGGCTGCTGTGGACGGTCCTCAGGGCGCTGAACAGAGGCCTCCACCCGGACAGGATCTGAGGGGAACACACCTCCACCAGCTCCCCGATGGACGTCACCACCTGGGGGAGACAACAGGGTTGGAGCGTGTGGGTGAAACCTTCCCTGTGCTGCGGTGGGCCGGACCGGACCTCACCTGGTCCTGGACGTCCTCGTCGCAGAGCTCCAGCTGCATGATGTGCTCAAACGGCCTGAACAGAGCCTCGTTGAAGTGGAAGTGAGGAAGCTCCGCCCAGCTGGTCAGGACGTCGGTCAGAACGTCGTGGATGAAGGAAACGGCCTTCTGGGAAACGTGGCGCTCTTTGTGACAAGCAGCCTGGAAACGAAACATTTTTATCCCCCATAAATCACAGAAACACCATCTTAGAAATGTTTTTGCTCTAGTTTGTAATGTTAGACCTCTGGAAATAAGACAAAACTAACTAATAAGTAACTTTTCAGCAAGATATATAAGTTTGTTTTAAGTCAACAATTCCTTCATATTGATGAAAACATTCTGGTTCCATTGGCAGATTATTTCACTCAGATGTGAAATAATGTCTTGTTATAAGTGAAATAAGTTTTTCAGAAACATTAAGGGCATATTGACCTAAATCAAGCTCCTATATCTTGCTGAAAAGTCATTTGTAAGATCATGTTGTCTTATTCCAAGTGTTCTAAGAAATTTGCACCAGAATCTCGACCCAAAATATTTGGTAGATTTTAAGTGACTGAGGAGAAACTAGACAATCAGAGCAGAATATGTAAGAAGACCATCTCCAGTTCCTCCCTGCTGCAGTTCCCTACCTCCACCAGGTGAGGCGCCACCACGCTCCAGGCCCTCATCATGTGCAGCAGGGGCCGGTTCTTGTTCCTGACGATCCTCAGCATGGCCTCGCCGAGACGGAAGAGGTGCAGAGCGCTGCGGCGCTCCGACGTCGACTTGGCGACTCCTGAACACAAATCATGAGGTTTCCACGGCAACAAGACAGTCTGTGCTTGAAGACGATTATTTATTCTTTACGTCGATCATTATCTGGGATGTTAAAATTATTTTGAGATATGACAGTAAATTCATTTTTGGTTTCATCTGTCCAAAGGAACCTGAATCTGGAATGACCTTCTGACCTTCCCTGACCGATGGCAGCAACAGCTTCGTCTCTAAGCTGGTGACCTTCTTCCCTGGCTCTCTGGCAACACATATTTTTACTGTCCCTGTTTCCTTGCTGGCTCTTCAGTCTGAAGTGGCAGAAGCGTGTGAACGTTTGCTGGTTGTGTTTCCTACCCGGCATTGCCAGAGAATAATCTCCGGTCTCTGCAGCCGAGTTGAAGAGCTGAGACTGAGAGGCTTTCCTGAGCTGCTGCAGGAAGCCGACCAGGCCAACCAGGTTCAGCTTCGTAGCCGCTTCCTCAAACAGCCTGAAACACAGACATGCACACACACCCACACACACTCATTACCGTCATAAGGACAATAGAAACACCTGCAGGTTCTCTTCACTGAAGAGCATAAATGCCATAAATGTCAGTTTTTAATAATTTATTATCAGTTTTCTCATCGTTTCTACAACAACTTGACTTTAACAAGAAGTGACTGCACAAGCCGGTTTGAATTTACTGCTTTTCTTTTGTGCATAGGGTCAAATATATACATTCACCACTAAGGACAAGTGAAATGCTAAAGCTGCACCTTTGCCTCAGGATTCTGCTGATATTTGACAGCTTTTAATGGCAGAACTAATCAAACTTCTGTTAAACATAATCCACAACTCAGGAAAGTTAAAGAGGCTCAAAAAGCCGATAAAGAAAGTTGATTCTGTTCTGAAACCTCTGGAGATTCGAGTGTGAAACAGATTATTACATGAACAATATTACAGATCATCCTCTTCATCAGACTGTGGCTTCAGTCAGAGGCTGCTCAAGAAGCCCTGTAACACTGACCTCTACAGGAGATCATTCCGCATCTATAACAACTAATTGAAAAAACGTAATAATTTTATTCTTTTGAGATTAATAAAGTATTTTAAAATTGAACTCAATAAACTGTTGGTGTTGGAGCTTTAAAGCAGCAATTTATAGAAGCTAAATTATAGAAAACTTTACAGAAAAACTAGAACACAAATTACTTAGTTATGAAAAATGGCTTTAGTGGCTGAAAGATGCTTAAATATGCCTTGGAACATCTAACATTAAACATTTCAATCAGCAAATTAATCAATGAACTTTAGACCTGGAAACAGAAATATTTTCCTTTGATGAACTCAAGCTTTTTTAATAAAATAAAATCTATTTTAAATTATGTTAGTTTGAAATTGGAGCAAATACACTAAAACTAGGACGCTCAGATAATTGCTGATCTCTGCATAAAGAGTCACAAATAAAAAAAATGTTACATTTTCTCTAAAAGGAGAGAAGATGGAGAGAAACAGGTCCAGCCTTTTGGTCTGTTTACAATTGTTTGTTAAAATTTTCACATCAGAAATGTGTTCAGTCCATCTGCTCCAGAGGATCAGGGAGAATATTCTTTATTCTCTGCAAAGCAGCGGGGATAAGTGCTTACATAAGAGATGATCCTTGGTCTAAGTGGAAGCACAGAAGCTGCTTCACTTCATTCACGAATGTTTTGCACATGTGACTGAAGGACGTCAGCTGAAATCTTGACTCTGTTTCTCAGAAAACGTCCCGACTGTCACACAAACTGACCTCATTTTACAAATGTATCTGCATTATAACTTACACGCATAAAATACACCTTAATACACAGAACCAAGCAGGATTCTCTCTACTGCCACCTGCTGGGTGTCTGTCAGCACAGCACCTCATGATGGACGCCAGATCCGACCCTTTGACCCTCATGAATATATTCATAAAACACACTAATAAAATGTGTTTAAACTCAAACCACTGAAGCAGAGTAAACCAGACTCCAGTGGTTAGAACATCACAGCCTCTTCAGGTCCAACCTGTCTGCCTGCGTGGACAGTGTGCAGACGGCCTTGGCGGCGCCGGTCCCCGTCATCAGGCTGCCGCTCCTCAGGTCCAGGCCCCGCCCCCCTCTGCTGCTCTCCTTCAGCAGCTCCTGGATGGACAGCGGCTGGATGACCGGTGGCTCAGGCTCAGCTCGGCCGCCTCGGGGCTCGGCTCGCAGCTCAGCTCCAGACCCAGGTCCACGCCGGCCGCCTGCTGGCTCTGCTGGGTGATGGTGGTCAGGGAGGACGGCTGCAGGGAGCCGTCGCTGAAGTGGGTGTGCTCCAGAGAGCTGATGTACTCCGTCACCCTGAGACAGAGCCGGACCACAGTGAGGTTTTATGACTTACGGCTGCAGCAGGGTGAGGTTCAGGCGTTGGTACCTGAAGACGTGTGGCCAGCAGTCCTGGTTGTGGCTGCCCATCTCTAAGCCCACGTTCAGGATGGCGTCCATGCACAGCACATGGGCCGTGTGGAGGCGGACTCCCGGAGAGCGACCCATCTGCTCCAGACGCTGCTCGACTCGCTGCTTCACTGCCAACAGCAACAAGACGGCAGAGATGGAGCAAAGGCCTGCAGACCTGAGCTCAGCTCACATCCAGGCCTCAGTGGACATGAAGGAAGGATTTAAAATGGATTCAAGAGATTTAAAATGACAAGTCTTAGGAGTCAGATCCTGAAAGGCATTCCACCTTTAAAGTCTGTCTTTACAGTTATTTCCATTTATATATTATGTGTTCTTTTGTTGTTGTTTTTTAAATTAAATGTTGCAGATTGTAGCCTTTCCTTTAGTTATCCACATTCTTGAACACTAACAGTCCAAACAGCTGCTCAGCTCCAAATGAACATGTGAAGGAAAATAATTCATAAACATTAAGTTTATTTTTAAACTGTAAACTGATGTTAATATAGATTCAAATGGTTTTCTGCTGTGAAACATGTTTTCTCTGTTTTCCCATCAAAACTGTTTTTTACATTCTGTGGAGAAATCTGTCAGTGTTTCTTCCTGCAAATTTATGAAACATCCCATGATGGAAAAAACATTTTAAAGATACATAAACATCTCAGCATAACTCAGCTGTTTTCTATTTAGGGCTTTACAGACTCACTATATTCTTTATAAAAAGGACAAATTAACGTTCCACACTTTGCCACGCTTTACTGATTTCCTAGTAAATTAACAAATGAGCATGATCCCCTCTAAATGACAGAGCTGCAGCTCTGCATGATTTATTCATTAAAATATTCGTCAGGTCAGTTAGAAAATGATGCTGAATGTATTTACAAATCATTAGCTGAAATTTCCAGCTGTGTTTTCCAATTTGGCCACTAGATGTCAGTAAAGATGTCAGTCGTTCTCTTCTATTCATGAATTAGGAATTTCATTTGGGGAATTTTCTCCTTCGGTTTTCAAGCCGTGGATTTTTGCAAAGCTGCTTTAATGAAAACGATCCGCTCGTTTGACGCTCCAGGTGGCGCCGTCATATTTTCAGTACCTTGTGTGATGGCGTCTCCCATCTCTGCCACCTCCTTCTCCTCCTTCTCCTCCTGCACACAGGAGGCTGCAGCCATCTGGGCTAAAGCTGATGCACAGTTAGCAGCAACGCCTGAAAGAGGAAAACGGCCAACAAACACGATCAGTTCATGGTCAGATCGAAAGAGCAAATGTCTTTGCTGAGTTTTCTATAATTAGTATTTGCTCCGCTGGTGCAGTGATCAGAAATGAAACTGAAACGCAGCTGAGGTTTGATGCCATGTGTTGATTCATATTCATTAATCCTTCTGTGATAATAATTACAGCCTGGATTCCTAATGATAATTAACAGGTTCTGGTTATTATTCACCATTGTTGGTGAGTGTAATGTAAAATATTCCATCAATGACAGACAGACATAAAAAGCTTTAACATGAGTAAACTCTGACAAGAATAGAAACTATTTTAACTAAGCTAACAAAACTGAGGTAGGAAGGAAAGGAAGGAAAACAACAATGAAAATAAAATGCATTTCGCATCTGCCTCTCCCTGCTGTTAATATAGATCCATTGGAAAAATGGTTGCATGAGAAGAAAACTACCTGTTGAATAATTTGGGGTTTTAAAACAATTCATGAAGAAAAAAATGAGGAAAATCTCTGATATTTCATGACCACAGAAAAACTTTCTTTTTGCCTGGTGATGAACTGGTGACCCGTTCAGGGTTTCCTCTGGGCTCTGGGATCCTCCACAGCTAAACTGGTCTAAAACTGTGATGTTGAGATATTCTTGTTGTTTCTGACTCTAAATCAGCTGAAATCGTTGTTTGAGTTTTTAAAGAGTCCTACGTTCTGCATTCAGAAGCGGCTGACGGCGCTGGAGCAACAAAGTCCAGTTTGAGGAACCAAACAGTCAGTCTGAAACTCTGCTGCGAGTCCAGGCGCCCAGCAGCACATCAAACCCTTCTTCACTCTCATCACAAAGCCTCCGTCTTGCCTTCAGGACCAGCGCTGTGCTCCTCCGTGACCTTGAGGTATCCAGACATAAATCTCTGCCCACGTTTTCCTGACGGAGCTGTCCAGGAACGCCCTGACCGCTCTCCACCCTGCTGAATCCTCGGCTGTCTTTAAACTTGATTTATTACATCTATCCCTGTTTCTGCAGAAAGAGCAGACACAGGTCAAAGGTTTCACCCACCAAGCGCGCAGCTGAGCGCAGCAGCTTTCCGCAGGCCGTCCAGACTCAGACAGATGGTGTCTCTCTCCCTCTGGCTCTGCTCCTTCAGCCCCTCGGCCCCCAGGATGAAGGCCAGGCCCTTGGAGCTGCCCGCCATGCGGCCCGTCAGAGGCGTGGACAGCACATCGATCAGGTTCTTCCACACGCCGGTGAGGATGAAGCGGGAGAACACGGCGCCTGATTAAAAAGAGAGGAGGGAGAGAAACCTGCAGCTGGCATCACAAGCTGGTTTCTGATCTGGAGAAGAAAAGCGATGATGTCATGAGGAACGACTCATGACATCATCATTAACGAGGTCAAAGTTTCTGTGGCAGCACTTTAATTGAAGAACATAATGGCTGCCGGGAACATGAAGGAGTTTTTATCATTATTTATGACTGTTGCCATGAAGTGTAATTCAGGAAATAACGACTATTTTAATGCAAAGTTGACACATTTAATGGAATTTTACTTTCCTCAAAAGTGTCATTATTTGCCAAATAATGACAAGTTGACAGTTTTAATGCAACTTTTAGTGCAGCTGCCATGTCATGGTTATTTATGCACACCTCTGCAGATGAAGTCACTGACTCATTCCTTCCATATCTGTCTTCATCTTTTTATTTTTCCATCATAAGTCTCTTCTTCATTGATCTCTGATGACACAAATTCAAAAGGAGCTGGCAGTAATATAAACTTTCCTCATAATTTAATAACGTATCCATTAAAACTAATATGTATTCTTTCTGTCTAGACAGGAACAGCCAGCTCTGCTTTGTAATCCTGTAAAATCACTTAAACAATAAGTTTAAATAAAAACAGCTGATTTTATTAAAAACTGTTCAGTTTAGGATCATTTGCTGATGCAGGAAAATAAAAAAAATGACATTTCATGGAAGTTTCTATATTTTCAGTGACCAAAATGTAAATTTTGACAGATAACTTCAGTAAGTAAATATAAACTGCATTTCAATGAATGTTTAGTTTTGCTGGAATTTATTGCCGATATGCAAACCCAAGATTTATCTAATGCAACATTAAGACATTAATTCACTATTACATGTCAACACATATGAAGTAAACAAGATTTATTTATAAAGAATTTGATCTCAGAGATCATTTTTTATGACCCATTGGCTTTGTTTTCCCTCCAGCCTCCAATGCTGCCATCTTGGTTCAGCTTTCAGCTGTTAAGTTCCACAGCAGGAAAAATGCTGTTTGTTCAAAAGACAATCAAACCTTATGAGAAGCAAATCAAAACCAAAGAGACAAAAGCAACAGCAGGGGATCTGAGGATGTTGGGGAAGCTCTTGGTCCTCACAGTGAAGCCTTAGCATGAATGCATGACTCTAACCAAGATGTCCGCCTTTAGTTGAAACACAGACCTGCAGTCGCAGTGTCACTTCCTGCCCCCTCAGGGCCGAGTGCTGATTGGCTGGACGGCCTCCGGATCATCTGACCTCCAATAGCACTGCTGCCCAGGCCGTCGATGTCTGACACCACAAAAACAGCTGGCATCAAATATTCATTCAAACAACCGGAAACAATCCACTACATTCATGTTTTATTGGAACTGGGAAACAATGAGAGTTGGATTAAATAATGTAGACCCACATGATGTGCAGATGCATGATTCCTTTGCATGAAGTTTTCCGTAAATAGAGCAAAGATTTTCATTTATAAGCAAAATGCATCTACACAGCATACTGGGTTCATGATCTACTGGATTCTCCAAGTTTCCTCCTCTGGTGATTTGGGTTTCTGTCTTCAGAAGCATGAAGAATGAAAGAAAAGCAGCTTTTCAGGGAGACCTGTCAGCATGGTGATGAGCGGCAGCGTGCGGTCCTCTGGCGAGCCCCAGTACCCGGCGTCAGCCAGCAGGTTGCGCTCTAACAGCTGGTGGTGAAGCTCCTCGATCCAGGCCTGGCACAGAACCACGAGGACGCCGCTGCTCTGGACCAGCCGGACAAACTCCTTCTGCAGAACAAGAAGGGAAAGGCTCGCCAGCGGATCGCTCACCTGGAGGAACGCCGTCGCTGTGACTCTGCTCACCAGACTGAGGGCGGGGGGGAGCTCTCGCCGCCTGTAGTAGTCACAGCAGCAGAGCTTGAGGTTGAGCAGCAGAGCGTAGTAGGACACCAGGTAGAGGCCGTCTGCGTTCATCAGAGCCTGGCAGCTCAGAGAGTCGCCCGATTCAAAGCCTGGAGAGTGAATCCCACCTGAACGCAGGAAAGAGCAACAGCTGCAGAGAATCCCCACCAACATTCAGGCTTAAAATTCACTGCGAAAAGTAGAACTTCATTTGAGTCCTGACTAGTTTTCACAGCGTCAAAGTTTTTATCAGCTGAGACAGACAAGAACTTAAGATCAATGCAGAATAAATGCTTTAAAAACTTCTGATGTCATTTTGATGAGGAGATTTAATAGGTAAAAAAGAGTCTTTGTTAAGTTCTAAGTAGGATACTGCGCATGTCTGGGATGTGAGGTAATGGGAGGCGGGGCCAGAGCTGCAGTCGTTCATTCTGTTGTAAGAGGAGTGCAGGCGGCACGTTGTTAACTGTTAATGGCAAACATTAAAGTGTGGATGCTAACATCAGCAGAGTGATTATTGAGTCAACAGTCTTCAGGTTCAGTTTGGCAGGAGAAATTCAGACCAAAGAATATCAATAGGAGTGAACTGAAGCCTGAGTTGGTCTCTGCACCTTGAACTGATCTAACAGAAAACTGTAAGTCCTCCAGCAGAGACTCACTGAGGGGAAGTGGACACAAATATCCAGCTTTCATCTGTAAACTGGACATGAGGAGGTGAAACTGACAGGGAAAGGAATTTAAATCCAAACATTTAAGAACATTTTACAGGTTTAGGACCAACAGCATTCTGGCCGAACATCCAATGGATAAAAAAATATTCCATTACAAATCATGATGAATAATTAACAGAAATCTTCTGCAGTAACTTTGTTTTATCATCTGTTCACTCTAAAGTTCTTCCTCCAGAATATTTGACTGTTTGAATAAAACAGTGGAGACAGTAAGAGCTGCTCGGTCAGCTGATCAGCAGACATTCTGTTTGTTCCTGAACAAACCGAGTCTCTGCTGATCCATCGTCTCTCTGCTTACCTGCCTGCAGTCCGGAGCAAAACGTGGAGGAGAAGTTCTGCAGCGACAGGTCCACCTCCTGGGCGGAGGCCAGTCCGAGGAGGCGGGGCATCAGCGCCGCCAGCGATTGGACAAACAGCCTGGCGCTCTGCTGGTCCGCCTCCTGGTTGCGCAGCAGTTTGAGGGACAGGGCGGCGGTGCGCAGCGAGCGGTGACCCGGGCAGTCCCGAGGCGTCTGCTGCTCCTCGTCCACCAGAGACACGTTGTCGGACCCGATGTCGGACACGTCGGAGCGCCCCGAGTCTTTCTCTGCAGCCATGGAGTACTGATCGCACGAGTCAAACTCCGTCCGGGACAAGTCCTGCTCCTCCATGCTGCAGCACAACCAGAGTCAGGAACTGGTTTTTAATACGCTTAGAAAAACAGACGCAATAAAGACCAACCAGCCACAAAACTGTCTAGAAACACAAAATCTAAAGTATTTTAGTCTAGTTTAGTGCAGCACACTTGAAATCAGACTAAACTGACTTACAAATAACTTTTCAGCAAGATGTAGGATCTTGTTTTGTCAATAATTCTTTAATATTGATAAAAATGTACCAGTTGTTGCAGGTTACTTTAGTGATAGCAGCTTATTTTTCCCATAAGTGAAATAATTTGCCAGTTGAACGAGTATTTTTTCATCAAACCCTAAAGTTGACGGAGTCGTACCTGAAGTTGCTCTCGCTGTACCTGGACCCCGGCCCGTGGTGCGACCGCGTCCTGGAGTCCACAGACAGGAAGTTGGTAATGTCAGGGAAGACGAGGGCGTGACTCCTCTGCACCACGTCTGGAGGAACGCCTCCTCTGTCTCCTCTGTCTCCTCTGACCTTGTCCTCTTGTCCCTCGGCCTCCGCGGCGCGGCCTCCTCCTTCTCCCTCCGCCCTCTCTCCTCTCGGAGCCGCGCCTCCTACCGGTTGGTTTCTCTCCTGGCCTCCAAAGGGACAGCTCAGATGGACGCGCGCGTCCTCGCATTCCTCAGGCGTGTGTCCCTGACCCAGACCCAAGTCCCCCATCTCCAAGTCCAGGGTGGTTTGTCCCGTTTCCGTGGTGATGCTGATGCTGATGTCGGGGCTGCGCTCGGAGGTGCCTGCGGCGGCCATGTTGGAGGGAGCGGAGCTGGGGTCCCACTGAGGCTGCTCTGAGGACAGGATGTGTCTCTGCCACCTGAAGTCGGCCTCGTTGATCTCCATGGACTCGCGGGTCGACTCTGATCCGTCCTTCAGGTCGTCGAGGCGTCTGAGCAGAAACCGAGCCTAAAGGAGGAAACATGGCGACTGTTGATCGTGATCCATGCAGAGAGAAGCATCACATGCACAGGAAGAAACATCAGCAGGCAATGCAAAGCCGCCATGTTGGGATTTGAACCCAGGACCTTCTTCCTGCAAGGCAGAAACCTCATGATCTGTTAGTAGCTATTTATCATCTAAATGTAGTCTATAGTGATATTTATTTAGTTTTTACTATTTATTTTAGTTTTATTTATTATTATCATTATTACTACACATCCATCCATTCATTCATTCATTAAGCATAAAAGTAATTAGAATATATTGAATTAAAGTTAATTCATTGCATTATTGGTCATTTTTGTTCAGAAAACTCGTCTCCAAACTCGTCACAGTCACTTCCAGTTTCCAGGAAGTGACTGTGAGGTTCTGTCTTGGTATCGTGAGTCAACCTGTTCAGGCTGGAGGCCGCGACCCTGCGACAGGTCATCCAGCGCAGCCAGAAGAGCGCAGGCGCAGGAGACGGAGGCGAAGCACGCCTCGATGCCGCCCTTCATGCAGGCCTCGGTCATCCCATCCATCACCCTGAAAACACAACGTTGCATCCAAACTGGTTCAAAATGCTGATTTTTCATTTGGTTTTCTTGATAATCTTTTCTCTAATATGAGTGAAGCTGTGGATCAGGTTTATGTACTGACAGTCTGAGCAGATCCAGGTGGGACTTCCTCTTTGAGAAGGAGCGTTTCCTGGTTTCAGGTTCTGCTACACACGGCCCGGCCAGGTCGTAGAGGCGCTGCGGGCTGCCAAGAATCTGACCAGGACAGAGAGACGTTAACATTCCTTCGTCTGGTGAGCAGAGGGTTGATGGACGGAGGGGGAATCACCTCCTTCATGATGCGGATGGCCTCGGTTCGGTGCTGGGGAGGCGGGTAGAGCAGGATCCGGTGGTACAACGACTGCAGCACCGGCTTCATCGACTCCACGCAGCTCACCAGCCGCACCAGCTCCGCTGCGATGTAGCACACCGTCCGCACCACCGGCGCAATCCTGGCGGGGGCGCTGGAGGAGCAGCCGGACCCCCGGCCTTGATCCAACACTCCTCCACTGGAAGAGTCCACTTCCTGACCGGTTCCTGGGAGATGCAGAGGAAACAATCTGGCATTTAGAGACGAGTAAGAAGATAAATGGACAGACGGACAGATGGACAGATGGACAGATGGACAGATGGACAGACGGACGGATGGACAGATGGACAGATGGACAGATGGACAGACGGACAGACGACAGATGGACAGATGGATAGACGGACAGATGGACAGATGGACAGATGGACGGATGGACAGATGGACGGAAGCGTTACTTTCAGTGATTCTCTCTGAAAGCCGGTCTCTCTCTAGCGCCCCCGTGTATCCATGGTGAGAAGTGATGGTTTTATCATTGACTGGATTTCCCATAATCGCCACCAGAGACGGACAAAGCTGCTTCCTGAAGAGGAAACACCGTCCATCACCATGACGACAAGTCAATAAGAAATGTTTTACTGATATTTTCTCCTCTTTAGCTTCCAACATGAAGCATCTTTATATTTCAACATGGTGGATTTGATTTGATTGCAACATGTGAGGAAACATTCAGCAGCTGCAGAGAGTCGTACCACACCAGGTCGGTGAAACCTCTGGACAGGTGCATTGTGGGAGGACAGCTGCTGAGCATGGACAGGATGCACTCCAGGTAGAGCAGCTGCAGCAGCTGATTGTCACTAAGAGGAGGAGAGAAAGAGAAAAGGTCAATGAGTCAGAGAGGAAGTGAGGTCACTGGTAGAAGACCTGCAGCCTTACCTGTCCACTGACTCCAGCTTCTCACAGAACACGGTCAGAACCATCACCACGTCCTCACACAGAGCCTGGCTGGTGGGGGAAACATCTGCAAACACACACACATGCACGCGCACCCCCCCACCCCCCACACACACCCCCACACCCCCGCACACACACACACACACACACACAAAGTTCCTTCATCCAACTTTTGCACTAAGTGATAAAACAAACTAATTAATCCTCCTTGTTTGCCTCTAATCTCCAAGAAATTAACATTCCTGAGGGGAAGTTCGGCTCCTTCCATGCATTCAGTTTGTTTATGTGTCACTATTTGTTGTTTGTTAGTTTTGTTACTTGGAGGGAAGAACAGCAGTGAGATGCCAGTGCAGAAATAGAGGGAAGCTCATTAAAGTGGCTTTAAATCATCTCTAAATTAGTTTGTGCAGCTTATTTACCAATTTACATTGTTAATCTCTAGCTGGTACTGGTGTTCACTGAAACACCAGTTGTTCCCTTTTCAAGTGAAAGTAATTAATTTTACCCTACAGGTGTTTGCAAAGTGCATCTCCACATGTTTATGTTCATAAAACGTGTTTTCTGGATGGCAGCTCTGGGCCTTTTCTCAGTCCATTTTGTCCCTCACAGGGACCCATACACCAGGACAACAGTGACTCTGACATTACAAACTGTTCATGCAGAAACTACAGACACTGTTCACTCTTCACTGAGCAGATTTGTAGAAGGATGTGCACCTTTCCTCTGCAGAGGCAGCGCAGTCACCTCGTCTCCTTCAGCTCCCTGCAGAGAAACACACAACACCAGCAGGGTCACTGAGTTTGTGACTTTAAGGAGCAAAAGAAAATTCAGGCTTAATGAAAGGGGAACAAAAGCTTAATTTCATGTATTTAAAATGATTGGTGGCAAAATATTACAAGATGAACAAGCATGACATGCAGAAAACTAGCGGTTTATTGATTGGTCATCAGTGAGGAGAGCTGATCTAGTGTCAGCATGCAGCTGGGTTAACAGGGACCATGAAGGAAAGAAATTAGCCAATATCTCCGGAGAGCAAATGTTCGTTTAACTTTTTCAGTTACTGAAGCTGCTGGCAAAATCCTCTCAGCAAATCCAATTGAAACTGATGGTGCAGTTCTTCGTTATGCTGATGATTCAACACTTTTTATTGCTAATCTCCAAATTCCTCCATCATCTGTGTTGTCATTGTTTAGCAGTATAAGCTTGTTAACATATCAGAAGATTTTGCTTCATTAAAATTAAAATAATTAGGGATGCATAATATATCTGTTAGTTTTTCAGATGTCAGTGTGGGCTGATATTCATAACTCATATTTATTTCCGTCTACTTGTCAGAAGTTTCAGGCCAATAAAATACTTCTGATTCTTAGTCATTACTGCATTATTAATATGGGATATCAATGTCAGTTTTCTTATTAGTGCGTCACAGAATAAAGTCACTTCCAGAATATCTGCTGCCCATTATTCTACAAAAATACTAAATTCTACAAAAGAGCAGAAAAACCTCGAGGTCCTCGCTGCTCGTTTTGTTGTTGACGGGCCTGTTTAAAGCAAATGTGCACGTGGGTGTGTGTGTGGGGGGGAGGGGGGGTGTGTGGGTGGGGGGTGTGTGTGTGTGTGCATGTCTGTGTGAATGTGAGTGCTCTCTCTGACCTCCTGTCTGTGGCGCAGCTGTAACGTCAGGTCCCCCAGTATCTGGCTCAGAGTGGCCCTCACTGCTGTGTTGATGCTGCGCTGGTGACAGCTGGACATGTAGGTCTCAATACACACCTGTACCCCCCCACACACACACACAACAGAACATCAGTGTCGCAGAGCACCACCGAGCCACGCTGAACTGCCCGGGAGATTTATGGGAAGCTTCCATGGCGTCACTGGTTGCCACGGTGACCAGGAGTGGCGTAAACCTCTGGGATGTGTTGTCAGTCTGCAGAACATCTTTGGACAGATTAAAGGTCACGCTCTGGGGATGCTGAGCAGTAATGGAGCACAGAGACAAACAAAGACAAGATGTCCTGCCGGGCGTCTGCAGCGTCAGCAGTTTTTATGAAAAATGAGTCCAAACAGAAAAACTACCTGCAACTTTGTAACCAAACACCTGTTAGGATTCAATGAAACCTAAAAACACTCGAGGGCTTCAGCAGTTACTTTAATAATATATTATTCTCACATTCTGTTGATTTTTCATGCAACTACTAAAGTCTTTAATTAATTGTTTTAATAAAAAACATTTTATGGCCTAAAGTGCAACAGGAGTGTTCCTTCAGTAAATCATTTGATTTAAAGGATCATTTGTAGCAGCGAATGAATCTGCAGCTAAACATGAAAAGCTCAGGCCGTTCTGCTGAGCAGCATTACAGGCTGCTGATTCATTTCCTATTAACAGATTAATAACTCAGAAAAGATGATTAATACAAAGGCACAAGATAAAGCTGCTGCTTGAGGAGTTGAGGAGGTAAAACATAATTACTGACAAACATTTGTTTTTAACTTGAATACAAAATGTATCTCTTTTTGTGCAGCTATGGCTCAATTACCTCCCTGAGTGTGTCATTAACTGGCCTTTTTAAAGTCTGTATTCACCTGTTAATGATTAATATATTATTAAATCAGTTGATTATTTGAATAAGTGATTAATTTGCAGTTAGAGAAACTGCTTCTACAACAAAAAGTGTTGCAACTTGTTCATTTTCCCCACCTGCAGTATTTTTAGAAAGTTGATTAGAATCTGAGCGTCCTTCCTGTTCCTCTCTGAAGGCCCCAGGGGTCCGAGGAACCACCTGGAGCTCTGAATGTCTGCTAAAGATATGGATCATCTGTCTGAACAGCGACAGCAGCAACTCATCACCACGGTTACAGAGACGAGACATCTTATTGGTGCTGAGCTCATCGCCGAGAACTTCCATCATTTCATCGCCTCTTTAACTCACTTCAGTTCGGTTATATAGAGACTGACTTTAATGAACTAATTAAATGAATACTTTCTGTGTTTTAATGATAAAACGTCCAGCGTTTCCATCAGGACTCGACCTGCTCTGAATGAACAGCAGGAAGCTGGAGCCTCGTCTGGCAGCTGAACAAACACTGAAATCAGCTAATTAGACTCAGATTTAAAGCCTCTGCAGCTGCTGGGTCGTTTTACACCTAATCAATGAAAAATCAATACATCCTCCAACATCCAACCTCACAGCTCGGTGAGGCTGCAGTCTGCTGAAGTGCAACACAGATTTAAGACACAGATTCTCCCAGAACAGATTTTCTCAGATTCACATGTTTCAGCTCAACATTTCACACGTTTTACCAGCTAAATGTCCCCAGTTTGGACTTCATGTTCTCACATTTCCATTCTATCACTGGAGGAGGACTGATGGTCACCATGTTGTTCCAGCTGAGCAACATGAAACCAGAGAGGCGTTTGAGTGTCTGTGGCTTTGCAGGCAGTCATCTATTGTTTGGAGCTGCCAGGGCGGCTGGCGCTCATCTGCAGCGCTCAATGGTTCACAACGAACCAACTGTGGGCTCCTTACATTAACACTAACCTATAGCCTGGACAGTGGAGGAAGCTGGAGTACCTGGAGAGGCCCATGCATACACACGGAGAACATGCAGTTCTGTCATTGTCTAAATAATCAACTTGGGAACTGATGTGGTGGGAAGTTGCAGGTTTATAGTGAAGGAACTGAGACTGGAAATAAATCTGGAACAATGAAACTCTCCTGACTATGAAGGAATCCTCCATATTTTAGGTGACTTTTAGTCACAGACCAAAGGCTGATTTTTCTTTCTACATCATTAGATCAAAAACTTTGTTAACACAGCAAATTCAGATGCTAATAATAATAAACTGCAGGTGTAAAAACGTCTGAATAAATCCCTGATCTCTGCCTGTTAGCCTGTGACGGTTAATGGAGACCTGCTGACAGCATTCAGAGCGGGGCTCTGAGTTATGACAAACAAACAGAAGCAGATCCTGTCTGTCCCTCTCTGGCAGCAGCTGTTCAGGCCCAGCGGCTCTGAATGCATTAACACATCAACACCAGCAGGTTTTATGAGCCGCTAATGGCAGCAAACATCTCCTGTGTCCTGCAGCCACAGCTGCTGCTCACTGAACTAAAATTACAAAGAAATCCTCCCAAACACAAAGGAGCATTTATTCATTTATTAGCTGTAAGCGAGTCATTCTGCAGCGTCTGAGCGAGAAAAGTCAAACAGCAGAACAGTTTAATGATTTAGTCGTTTGATATGAGTTTTGATCATACATTAGGATAAAAACCTCTCAGGATAATTTGACTGTTTCTCTGTTACAACTGAGGACAAAACAGACAAACATCCACATTCTGCCTCAGGTATCAGAAAGATTTCATCTCTGAGCTCTTCAGATCTCCTGTTTCTCTCTCTGAGATGAAAAAGCTTTTCTGTTTCCAGGGAAACGGTCCTGCTGGTAAAACCATCAACTACAACAAGCTGAACTCAGCATCAGGATGCTGAAACAGACGGTGGTTCAAGTCTCCCATCTGTAAGGATGATTTGTTCCTTTTATAAACTTGTTCTGTCAAAAACACTAAAAAACATTTTCATATTTGTTATGAGACATTTTTCAGTCCCTGTTGTTTTAGGAAACTAAATAAAATACATTCATTTAGCATGAGAGCATCAGTGGGATGTTTGGTAAATTAAATCAAACAACATTTATTGATCCAAAGGGAAATGAAATGCTGTCATAACTCAGGTATCTTCGGAGCATTTCTGGATGCTGTGGAGAGGAACTCCTGCAGCAGTCAGACCTGCAACGAATCTAAAGAGGCCTCTGACTGAAGACTGTGTGATGACTATCCTGACATGCTAACAGTTTAATGTCAAAGCAGCACAAATGATATTCTGCAGTAAAATGTCCTGGACAGCAGCAGCGGCTGGACTTTGGGATATGAGGTAACATCAACTTTAACAACAGGAAATAATGAACACGGAGGTCGTGACATGAGTTACAAACTTCCTTGTTTGCAGTTGGAGGCAGCAGACATTTAAACACATTAATGTGAGATTGTCTGACAGAATGAATGAATTTTCAGAGATTGCTGTGACTGTCTGAGTTTCACAGATTGTTTTCCATCCAGGAAAGAATCAGAGGTTTTTAAACCCAAATATGTATTAATATTTATTCTTCTACTTCTACAACTGAGACTGTAAACACAAAAATCTACTTCATTTCCCCCCAGTTTGGAGTTTATTAATGATGTTTATTAAGCTTTCTTCCTTTCTGTCGGAGGAAACTGAGGAGGGATGAAACACGTCAGACTCAGTTTCCACCATGAAGCTCAGAGACGAACAGAAACAGATCAGGACTGAAACAGATCCTGAAGGTTTCTGATGAAACTTTCCAGTAAAGTTTGAACTGGTCCAGTTCAGGCAGAAAAATCAAACACTTGGCAGAGATGTTAAGGTCCTGATCTGGAGCAAACCTTACCAACAAGCCAGTTCAGTTGTCTTTAGAGTTAAATGATGTTTAAGATCCTGATGCATCTAAGGATCAAATCCTGAAGTGATTGTTTACCTGAGCGATCCTCAGGATGGAGTCGCCATTAATGTCAAAGTTTGGAGAGTAGGTGATGCAGAGCAGGACCTGCAAACAGAAACAAATCCTTCTGATGTTCTGCACAGGAGCTGAGCCATAGGGGTCAGAGGTCATTCTGTCAGCAGAGCAGAGCTGTACCTTCATGACCTCCACCTGCAGGTCCTCATGCAGGGAGGGGGTGACCCTGATGGCCTCCAGCATCTGGCTTCTCCAGAGCCTCCACCTCCGAGCTGACTCCGCCCACAAACCGCTCGTCACACAGGAACTTCTGAAGGGAGGTCAGAGTTCACAGGTTAGGAACCAGAGAGGCTGACGCAGTGAGGATCGTGATCAAGTTCAGTACCTGCATGGCGGCGAGCGCCGTCTGGCCCAGTTTGGTGTTTTTGGACTCCAGAGCCATCTGCAGGGGCAGCAGGCAGCGCTCTCTGCTCAGAGCAACACAAAACACACGTTACTCACCTGGAGCATTAATAAACACACCAAGAAATAAATATCCATCAGGAAAGAGTCCAACCAGGAAACCATAAATTAACTGTTTGTATCTGTTATACAGTGAAAACAACCTGGATGATCAAATTCAGCCTTGAAGCTTCTTCTTCTCTAGTGAACATCAGATCCAAACTGAGGAGGAAATTATTTATCTGACCTTTGAGTCGACCTTTATCTGACCTGAGCGTCATGGATGGATGAAGTGAGAAATCAATAAGCTTAAATCTGTAGCCATAAATTCATATTCACATCAACCAGACCAAATTCTCTAATAATCAGATTCATGTCTTTAAATTACCATGGAAGATAGAAATCAGTTCCACTATTTATTTAACCTCCAAAAGACGATTAAAAAACACATTTGAATAAACTTTACCTCAACGAATAATTATAATCAAGCCAGAAAAAATGACAATTATTTCTACAACTGTACATTATAAATTATAAGTGAAATCTTCCACTGATTTTAAATATCAATATTAGGCTCTAAAAATACCTGCACACATTTTCTGTTATTATCTACTGAAGTTCTCATGCTGATTTAATTAGTCGGGCCAATTCACCTGATTCTCATCTCCCTTCAGTTCTCCATCTAGGATTTCTCCCATTGAGTTGCATTTCTCCAGTTTAACTGGACCAATCAGCAAACAGAAGGAGAAGATGTAAATGATGATGTTGATTTCCGGTGTCGTTTTAGGATTATAATCTGTTTGTGGTTAATAAACAGATTAAAAGATTTGTCACGCTTCCAAATATTAAGAAACTAAATTTGGAGCAAGACAAATGTACAGCTAAGCTTCATCAAGCTGCCGCATTACTTACATCTCACCAAACGTTAAGCAGACCACAGAACAAGAGGCTGGTTTTCACCAGGCTGCTTTTAATGTGATCAACACAGAAAACTTTGATTGACTGAATAGTTCAGCTCTGGATCCGTTATGTAACCAAAGTGTCTGATCAGAAACGGCCTCCCATCTTCAGAGACTCTCATCTTGCTGAGTTTCTTCCTTTCTCTCCGACTGAATCTCCTTCTCTTTATTCATGGCTGATTGAATCTCTGCTGCTGATGGATCTGCGGCTTTCAGACGCCGCTGAACCAGCTCGGCTCCTCCGGCATCAAACGGGCCGCAGGGAGCCTCAGAGCGCAGGGCAGTTAAATCAATCCGCCGTCTCTTTACGAGTCTGAAGACAGAAACTGAGCCGCGGGGAGAACAATGAGGCGAGCCGACCCAGAAAGAGACAAAATCAGAGATAAAACCGGCAGAAACTTTCATATAAAACCCAGAACTCACAGCAATTATCACAGTGACATCAGTCTTTCTGTCAAACTTTGCTTCACGCTTTAATGTCAGAAGGTTTTTTCATCCTGTAGATAAAAAACTGCTCAGATTACTGAGGATAAAACAGAAGCTAATAATGAATATACATTACTGCCACGCCATTCACGAACACGCCTGCAGACACCCTACCACTCTCACCACATCACTGACCACGCCCTCAGCGCCCTTCATCCCCACACTGCCCGCCCTCAGCGGCCCTTACATCCCCTCACTGACCACGCCCCTCAGCGGCCCTTACATCCCCTCACTGACCACGCCCCTCAGCGGCCCTTATACATCCATCCTCACTGGCCCCTCAGCGGCACTACTCCACTGCCCGCCTAGCGACTTGCCCGCCACTTGATATTTTACAAAATGCGTCTGGGCGGAGTTTTTCTTACAGGGCGGTTAGTTGGACCGGAAAGAAGTAATGAAACCATTCCTCCTGTACTGACTGTAGACTTTGAATATCCAGACAAAGCAAATATGGACACATAGATATCCACTGAGGTAGAATACTAGGTTTAGTTGAGATTCTGTTCTGGTTTCTCAGTTTTCATTCTCGGATCGTAGACAGACATCTGAAGTGATTCCTGTTTGTAAAAGTTCCTCAGATGTCAGAAAGTTTAGGAAAGCTGTCGGCCTAACAGGCTGGTTTTATTTCACTGCTCAGTTTTATATTTGCCTTATCAGCTGGATTCCAGGATGATTTAAATTCATTCAAATCAGACCAGGACAGTTTAAAGACGTGGGGTTTGCAGACTGCTGCAGGAGGGAAACTTTCTGCCAGCAGGTACAGGAAGACGACAGCCAGGAAAACGAGACGTTTCCCTGCAGATTCTCAGAACTGGGCCAATAAACCATCAAGGGTTTCTGACAGCATAATTAAACCTTCTCCTTCAGAGGTCCTACCTTAAATTTAACAATAAACAAAATAACACCAGACCATAACAGACAGATGCTTTTTAAATTCCAAGACAGAAGAACGGAGACATGAATGAATGAATGAATGAATGAATGAATGAATGAATGAATGAATGAATGAACTTACCGAAGCTGTGAAGGAGAAATCTTGAATGATCCCTTCTGAGCCTCCAGAGTTTCTGGAAAAACAGCAAATAAATCCAGCATTAATATTTTGTTTCTTTGTTTTAGACTAAACAAAAAATAATTGGAGCTGCTTTATATGTCAGGAAGAGATGCAATAATTTGATGAACATTGTTATAATGATATAAAACTTTCCTTACATGAATCATTAAAAAGTATTTGTTGCACATGTTCCTCCCTTAGAAAACATTTTCTAAGTTGCCTATGGAGTTCATCCACTGCTTCAGCATTAGCAGATTCATTTCATGTGGACTGTCCCTTTAAATGTGATATTTCTTAGTAGACTCTACAAGCTATTTAAAATAATAAAAGTGGGATATATAATTACAAGTCTGATTTTGTGTCTTATAGCATATTCAATCAGGTTAAGGTCTGGACTTTAACTAGACCACTGTCTTTTTCAGCCATTGTGTCACAGATCAGCAGGTCAGTTTGGGATCATCGTCCTGCTGATGACCCAGTTTGGACTGAACTGCAGCCGTCAGTCAGACTCACATCTGACTCTGGAATATTTTAATAATCAGTTCATGGTCGGCATGGAAACAAGCCCAAATCATCACCCCTCCACCACCGTGTTTGGTAGTTTGAATGAGATGTTTGGTCTTTTCTAGCTGAATCTCTGAGTCGAATGCAGGAATTTAAATCAGTTTAAAGACATTAAACTCTTCCTGGGTTCAGTTGCTGCTGCTTCTCTGACATCGTCCCTGATTTGTTCCCTCCTCAGTAAAAAGTTAAACTTCTGTATAAAGATCAGGAATTTTATTATTTTGCACATGTTCCTCCCAAAGAAAAGACTTTAAAACTGAAAGTTGTATATTCTGTTGCGCTGCTGCTGCATGTTCAGCCTCAGTGTTCAGTTTGTGCATGCTCACTGGGCTCTGGGCTTTTATCTGTGACACTTCACTGCGTTTAGGAGAGAACATGATTCTCCCTCGTCAGCACAACCTGAACCTTTCCTCCTCTCCCTCCTTTATCCTGAAAGGTCATTCTGCTGCTGTTAATGCCAGCAGCGTCTCCATGACATCAGAGGAAACCATGTTGTCCTCGGTAACGCAGCGGGTCAGAGATTAGCTGGATGGTTTCTGAGCATCACAGACGTTTCACTCCGTGTCACTTACAGAAAATCCTTCGTTTCTGCCGGACCGTCTTCACTTTGGAGATGAGTTTCCCTTTTAAATGAAGCAGGTGTTCAGCATTTATTGCAGGTATTTTTTTAAAACAAGCTTTAGTCATGATTTTACAAAGCTAGCCATAAAATGAAATAAGAAGATATAATTTAATGTTCAGTTTTCTTCAAATGTGACTGAAGAATCTAATTTTCATCAATATTTCTTGAAGTTTTAACCGACTCGCCGTTCCGACCTCACATTCCCTGAAACATTTTGTTTTCCCACAGATTCAGAGGCAGAAACATCCGGTTGGTTTTCCACCTTCTGACACCTGGAGCTTTATGTTACCTGGACAGAATGTCTAGTTTAACGTGATGAACACCAGATGGAGATCCATTTAGTGACACAGTTTTTCTGAGAAAAAATGAAAGTCCAAAGTTGGAAGGTGGAAAAATCAACCAGAACAGAACAAGAGACGTGAATTTGGACTCGATTCAGGCCTGATCGGGTCTTTTTTGGCTGCTGCTAATTTGCTGATGATACTTTCATCTAGTGCTTGGTTTACTTTTACCTTTGACATGCAGAAAGGATGGTTAGCTGTCGCTTTTCTTTGCTCCCATTTAAAATGGAAATGAGAAGATTTGCAGAACCAGGTTTGGTCCTGAATGCAATATAGACTAACAGTTTATCACGGTGATGATAGATAATATTATCCAACCAGTTGTTTTGGTTCTAAATGTGTCTCTGCGTCACACACACAAGATCTGCTCTATAAATAAAGCCCAGCCGTCGGGCTGCTGTCATGTGACTCAGCGGCTAAACAGAACCTGCCACTGATTCTGACCAAACGTGTTTTCAGATGTAAATAAAGCCTGCTGCATGGAATGATCCCCTCAGAGCTTAGAAACGTCATCACTGCTGCAGCTAATTTCAATTATAAAACATTATTCAATCAAATTACAATGTAAACAACAGAACCAGAACTGAATCTGCCATGACCCACTGGGTTTGAGACAGGGCATCACTGATCCAGGACCAGGAGAACCTTCTATGGTAAAGACAGGAGTACAGAGATAACGGCAGCAGACGCTCCATTACTGGCTTCATCTAGAGAAACACGGCTAAGCAGAAAAACTCACAACTTCGGAGAACTCTGCAGCTGGCCTCCAGCTTCAGGCCAGAATCCTGAGTCTGATGGAGCCAACGTACAGTACCAACTCTGATTCATCCAGACAAACAGCACAGCAACATGCTCACTAATGCAGCTCATACAAAGCGTAAATAAACAGGTCGGTACCGCAGCTAGCAGCACACAGTACTTGCATGGCGGCCATGTTGGACTAACTTTGACTCTTTGAGGTCAGAGTTGGTGATTTGGGGTGCAGGGTTACCAGGTAATGTCTGAACAAATGGGAGGAACTTTCATTAAAATAGAAAATATCTGCAGAAAATTAGTTAGAAATTAAATTTGGCTACTTTTTATCTGAAAGGGACTTAAATAAGAAAGTATAAAGTTAAGCTGATGAAGCTGATTTATACTTTTTACTGAATTTTCAAGTATTGAGCAGAACTCGCTTGCACAGCGCCCCCCAGAGGCCTGTGTGTGTAACTCAGAGTCATCATCAGTTCTGCTCCTGCAGGTAAACATCCACGCGTGGAGGAGTTGACCACGTCAGCAGGTCATCAGGACCTCTCTGTTTGGAAACCATCTGCAGAACAAACACTGGAACCAGTTCCAGGTCCAGTTCAGGTGTAAACACTGAATCCAGATCTGATCGTGGCCTCTCCTCCCCCCGGGAAACCCGGGATCCTGCCACGGACCCCCGCTGTTTCCCGCCCTGTTTCCGCCTCACGGGCAGGTGAACCCGGACCCAGATTGTCCTCACGCACACTCACCGCAGGCGCACACGCACGCATCCCGCACGGCTTTGTGTTTGTGCCCAGACGCGTCTTTCTGCAGCTTCCTCAGGATTTCCTCCATGCTGAATCCGCGGCCGCAGCGCGGCTGGGCGGGTCGGCGGCGGCTTTTTAAGGGAGCGGAGGCAGTGACAGCATCCTGGAGCCCCCCCGCTGCTGCTGAGGATGAGGAGGAGGAGGAGGAGGATGATTCATTCCCAGCCTGCAGCCAATGATGTCAGGCCACAATCCCGTCAAGGTGGGAATGAACAGGAAGCGTCCGGGTTTCTGATCCCCGATCGGAGCCGATCACCTTCCGGCTGATAATCAATAATCAGCAGCCATCGGCCTCCTCCTCCGTTAAACCCGGATCAATAAACCCTCCTCGCTGCTTGTTCCTCTGATCTGTTGCGTTTTGGGAATCCGGTCCAGCTGATCCTTCTGCTCCAATCAGAAACCAGATCCGGTTCCAGAATCCTCCCGACCGGAACGGCATCACAGCCGCAGTCCAAAAGGCGGATTCCTGCCCGACCTGGCAACCCAGCATGCACCGTTTGTTTCCCTGGGTCGGACGCAAAGCGCGGCTGAGCGGCTCTGGAGCGGCGCAACCGGGAAACGGACAGGTGGAGGAAGCAGAGAGCGGAAACCAGCCTCTCTGCCTTCACAATAAAAGCACCACAGGAAACAGTCACTTCATGAAATTCATCTGTAGATTTTTATTCAAATGCAGCAGAATGTCTGACTGAGATTTTATTGAATTTTATTATGTAAGAAAAATTAGATGAGTTGATCAATAAACCCTCCAGGGCCGGATTCACAGGGACGTGGCCCCTGGGCTGGAGCCGGTTCTGGTGCCATATTAACCACAGGTAGTAATTACAGACACACACCAGCAGGTATGAACTGATGCCTGGTGCACAGGATATTACTGGCCTTTGTGCACATTGTGCCCGTTTTCTTTTATTAAAGCCGCACATTTGTTTGATTAGAATATGGATTTTTAATAACTAGATGGTTTAGTTTGTTCTTAAATTGTACATTTTTCCTTAATCAACATTCTCAAGCCTTTTTTTGTTTTTCTGCTTCCTTTGTGTGTCAACACTTCCTCCCCTTCACTCTGATTTGCTGCTGTGACACAAGAGTTTCACAATCTGGGATAATAAATTATATTTTATTCTATTCTAACCCAGCTTTTAAATCAAAATGCCAGTTACCTTTGGAGGAACTTAGTTCAGATGAAAATTGTTCATTTATATGTAAATGTCGGGGCGGCTGTGTTAATCCCTTCATTCAGGCTGGACGTCTCCCTGGACGAGGAAAAACTGCCAGAGTGGATATGAAACATTCATATGTTCCACATTAATATGACTCACACATTAGACATAGACATACAGATTTATTGTTATTCAATTTAAAATATACATATTGAGCGAAATTTCATTTTAAGGCTCCAATAATAATAAAAGGAGTAATAATAAAAAGTATCAATGTGAACTTATACAATAAAAAGATTAGTGAGAGTTTAGTTTTCTTATTACATGTATATTTAAAATGACTGTAATCAAAGCATTTGATGTTGCATAGCTGCATTTCAGTAACTTATAATATCTCTGACTGTATTTCTTTCTTCAGTTAAGCACATAAAGGACAGATTGCTTTAATACAGAAACATATTCCAGTCGTTTTATTCTGATGGTAAAGAAAACCTCAGAATAAAACCAATAAAATGATTCAGTGCCAAAATGTTGCTTTTCTACCAACTAGTAATGTAAGCTGAATTTAACTGCATTTTATTATAACAAGTAAAAAACTGATCAATCCAATTACATCAGATTGATTAGATTAAATTGAACTTCCTGTGTTATGAAAGACTTTAGATGATATTTGTAGTGAACTGACTCCACAACCAAACAGAACAGCAAGTTATGTCTCAATATTCACAGGATGCTTTTAATGTGCATGTTGATGGAAAGCTGAGTGGAAGGAAAAAGTGTGTGAGAGAATTTTGTATAAGCATAAATTTGTGTCTCTGTTTTTAAACTGAAATAAAGTGCAAATAAATGCCTCTACTTCCACCAAAAACAAAAAAATGAGTTTGCCCATATCTAGGAGATAACATGTAAAGTTTTCATCTAGTTGAAATGTATCAGATTTTTAAATAGTAAATGATTTTTCTCATTTGCAGATATAGTTGTTGCCACTGCAGCCAGAAGGTCCTGGGTTCTAACCCCGGCCTGCAGGGATTAGAACCCTGCAGGCCTAATCCCTGCAGGGTTTAGGCCTGCAGGGCCTCTGCATGCTCAGGTTCTCTCCAACAGGTGGTAGTTTGTGTGAAATCTTCTGGGCTGGTTCTGCATCCTGACCTGGTCCAAATGAATCGTTCCAGGTTTTTGGTTGTGATCAGGAACATCTGAAGATCTATGAGAGAAACTGCAGTGTGATTCATTCAGTCTGAAGTTGCTAAGCATGGTGAGGTCTTGGGTCATGAGCAGGGGTGGGCAATCCTGGTCCTCGAGGGCCGGCGTCCTGCAGCTCTTCGATGTCTCCCTGGTCCAACACACTTGAACCCAACAGCTGAATCACCTCCTAAGTGCAGTCAAGTTCTCCAGAGTCCTGCTAATGACCTCATTATTTGACTCAGGTGTGTTGAAGTAGAGATGCATCTAAAAGTTGCAGGAGACCGGCCCTCGAGGCCTGGAGTTGCCCACCCCTGGTCATGAGGCTCTCAGAGATTTTCTTCCTCCAAACTTTCCAGGCTGCATAAAAAAGCAGCTTACCGGCTAATAAGTGACTCTGGAATCTAATGGAAGTCATTAGCACAATCTTTTCTGGCTTCAGGAACACAAATGGAGCTTATGTAATGACCCTAATGATTTACAATCTTCACTTGTGAATAAGTAATGGAGTTTGGACAAATGGATTCATTAAAACCAGCCAAAACATTGTAATTACTGTTCAGACAGTCTTTGTTTCTCATCAGAAGACCTCTAAGGACGACCCGGGTCTGCACAGCCTAATGAGTAGCTGGACCGCCTGGAGCTGAGCTACTGGAGGAGATGAATGCTGTCCATTCAGCATCCATTCACCGTTTGACCCACTTCCTTCTGTGCAGGATCAGCGGGACGGCCAATCACAGAACAAGGCCACAGAAAGGTTCCATGATCAAACTAAATGAAAGCATGAATCACAGGCGCTGATTGAAGGACGGAGTTCATCGCTCTGAAAAGAGATCAGACCCGTGAGCCCGACTGCAGGCCTGCAGCACGTTGACTCTAATTATGAAATTAATTAGATTTGGAAGAAGACAAAATTCAGCTCTGATCTTTTCTGCTCCACTGAGGAGAGAAGGGCCAAAAAACCCAAAACAAAATAACTGAACTGAATTACAAGATATAAGAAAACAAATGATAAAAATAACAAGTAGTAAATAAATAACACATATAGCACAGAATAACACAGAAAATAACTTACAGTTTAAACCCCTGGATTATAACAATATTATGCAGTCTGCCATCTTTAATACTTCATAAAGTAAAATATGTTGAAAGCTTGTCCCTGTTCTGAGAGGATCATCAATTTAAACAAATCTAAGTAAAGGTAACTAATGACAAGCAGAGAGACCATGCTGGTCATAATGTTATGCCTTATTGGTGTATCTCCTCAGGATTTACTGAGTCGTTCTTCGCCGTGCCAGCATGACATACTGAGCTGCGACCACTGGAGGGCGGTAGAATCCAATGTTCAACCAGGGGGTCAGTGATGAATGACTCCCGAAAAGATGGAGTTTATTTTCACATCAAGCGACAAAACCTGACGGAACCGAACCAAGCGAACCGAACCGAAGCGAAGCGAAGTGAAGTGAAGTGAAGTGAAGGCGGACTGGGGCTGATGTTGAACTGGGAATAATGAGATGACTGAGACTGGGAGGACTGGGGGGGGGATAAATCATTCTGCTCTGTAACCATCCTGTCGTCCACCAACACTTATAACGATGATCATTAAAACAGCTTTGCAGTAAAATTCTGTTTGTTATAAACTTTAATATATTTAATAAATGTTCATATAAAGCTCATCTGTGCGTCATATTAAAATGCTTGATCTAATGTTCTCTCCGGTCAGCAGATTCACATGGATTCACAAACACAATCCGCAGAACATTTCCTCTTTGCTGCGCAATTACGCGCAGCCACTCTGGCACAGATGGTCGGCATTCAGTCCAGAGCGCTCCGATGACCGGCAGAACGTCACCCTAATTACAGTGTGTGTGTGGGGGGGAAGGGGGGGGAGGTGTGTGTGTGTGAGGGGTGTGTGTAGGGGTATGTGGGGGTGTGTGGGGGTGTGTAGGTATGATCGACTGCTTTCACGTTCTCCGAGGAGCCTTTTGACGTCACGTAGCAACTTTTGTTAGAGATCCACGCGCTCGGCGGGTTCAGAGTTTCTGCATGGTTGCAGCTGCTGGATATCAGATTGTCAGGGACACCAAGCGGGATTTATGGGTCGGAGTGTTTGGGAATGTGCCCACGACGCGCCACATGCGTAATAACGCGCACGATGTCCCCGAAGCTCGCCGAGACGTAGCTGTGTTCTGAGAGAAAATAACATTTTCTTCACACCAACGCAGGCACAGCTGTGCGCGTCCATGTCACCGCTGGACGGCTCTCCAGTTCGTCCATGGATAAAAAGAACCGCCGGACTCCAGGATGGTTGTTGTGGGAGCGACTAACGGAACTTTCTCCGCTGACAACATGAGGTCCGCGTTCATGATCGAGGACACAGTCGGCGGCGGGGAGCGCGGCATTTCCACCAACATGATGATCTCTGAAGCTCTGGCGCCTCGTCTGCTGAAAATTGCGCAGGACGCCGCAGAGGCAGCGGCGGCGGCAGCGGCAGCGGCCACTTCTCCGTCCTCCTCCAGTCAGCCGCAGGTCATGGAGACGAACGGGACGCGCTGCGGAGAGCAGATCCTGAGCTACGGCCGCGTGGAGAAGGTTCTGATCGGCGGGGTGCTCACCATGCTCACCCTGTCCACCATCTGCGGGAACCTGCTGGTGGTCATCTCGGTGTGCTTCGTGAAGAAGCTGCGCCAGCCCTCCAACTACCTGATCGTGTCTCTGGCACTGGCCGACCTGTCCGTGGCTCTGGCCGTGATGCCGTTCGTCAGCATCACGGACCTCATCGGCGGCCAGTGGATATTCGGACAGTTTTTTTGCAACGTTTTCATCGCCATGGATGTGATGTGCTGCACCGCGTCCATCATGACTCTGTGCGTTATCAGCATCGACAGGTAAAAAAAAACTTCTGAAACTCAACATCAAACCATAAAGTCCCATTTTTACAGGAAACAAAGTGTTGCTGGAGAAACTTTCACATCTTTGATCTGCAGACTCCATGAACTGAGACTGTGAGATGATTTGTTATCCGTTAATCCTTCATTTCCAGTGATTGAGTCATAGAATCAGATCCATCTGAGTTTTAGGGTTTAAGATTTGAGCTCAGCTCTCTGTGCTCTGAGGCAGATTCTGCACCAACCCTCCATTTAGATCAGTGAACACAGACTTTTATTAATCCACCCAATGCCTGTTCTTGTAGCGTTTTGGAGTCACATTTGGCCCAGATGGAGCTGTTCTGCTCTCTGAGGTCCAGCTGTAACCTGGACCTTCAGTCAGACGGCTTCCTGCAGCATCCGGCTGCTTTTCATTCAGAAAATCTCACAGCTTCCATCTGTGGCCGCATATGGCTCACACAGATTGTGGTTAATCTCTTTGTTCAAGGGCACCTTGTTGGGGGTGGAGTGAGCGTTGCTCATGAGAGGCAAGTCATTTCTCCAATCGGCTCATTTTTAAGTCTAAACTGTAAAGATCTTGTGTTTGTTTGTCTGCAGGTACCTGGGCATCACCAAACCTCTGACCTATCCCGTCCGGCAGAACGGCTGCTGCATGGCCAAGATGATCCTGTCAGTGTGGCTCCTCTCCGCCTCCATCACCCTGCCCCCGCTCTTCGGCTGGGCGCAGAACGTCAACGACGGCAGAGTCTGCCTCATCAGCCAGGACTTTGGCTACACCGTCTACTCCACGGCGGTGGCCTTCTACATCCCCATGTCGGTCATGTTGATCATGTACTACAGGATCTACAGAGCAGCCAAGCTCAGCGCCGCCAAGCACACCATCACCGGCTTCCCCAGGGTCCGGGAGCACCGCACAGGGGCGGCCCACAGAGGGGGCCGAGGGGTGCACGAGCCCCGGCAGCCGTCAGAGTCTGGGGAGACGGGGAGCGTCGAGGCAACGGAGACCGAGCAATATGAGGAGGAGGCTGAGGAGGAGAGCCTGGACTGCGTGGCAGCGGCGCTGAAGCTGCAGCGGGAGGTGGAGGAGGAGTGCAGTAGCCGCGTGTCCCGCCTGCTGAAGAGCGGCGAGCACCACCAGCGGAGGAAGAGGAAGAACCAGTCCATCTTCAAGCGGGAGCAGAAGGCGGCGGCCACCCTGGGCATCGTGGTTGGCGCCTTCACCTTCTGCTGGCTGCCGTTCTTCCTGGTGTCCACGGCCCGGCCCTTCGTCTGCGGCGTGGAGTGCAGCTGCGTGCCGCTGTGGCTGGAGAGGACGCTGCTGTGGCTCGGCTACGCCAACTCACTCATCAACCCCTTCATCTACGCCTTCTTCAACCGCGACCTGAGGACCACCTACAGCAACCTGCTGCGCTGCCGCTACCGGAACATCAACCGGAAGCTGTCGGCAGCCGGCATGCATGAGGCTCTGAAGCTGGTGGAGAAGCCAGACACCGACGCCTGAGGAGGCAACGCAGCCAATCAGGAGAGCCGTGAAACATCCAGAGGGCGGGACTAACCTCCCAGCTGCCAGACTGCTTATCTCCTCCTGATGTCTGAAGGTTAAGGCCAGAGGAGGCTGGAGCAGAAGAGCGAGGCGTTTGACTGCAGCATCAGGCGGATCAGCGACGTCTGGCTCTGCGGTTCATTGGGTTTTGCTGCGGTGGACAGTAGCTGACCGAGCTGCATGCTGGTTTACACTCCTCTGTTTGGATGGATGGAAATCCACCAGCTCACGTCTCGCTACCTTTCATTTTCATTTGGAGCCTTGGAGAACCAAACAGGAGCTGCAGCGTCTGCTTGTTGGTTCTCCACCAGCTGCTCTGCAGCTCACACCTGGACAAACAACGACTGATGAGTAAAAATGTAAATAATGTAGATTAACGTCCGGAGAGTCCAGCTGCTTTCTGTCGCCGTGCTTAATGCTTGTTCAGGAGTAGTTAGCTGAAACTTCTGTGTATCTGATCCGTGATGTTGCGACAGGCAGCAGAACTTATTTATTGCGATTTGTTAGCACAGCCTGCAGCGAGGACAGAAATGTGGTGATTTCAGACTGAAGGTCTCTGTGCCTTTTCCTGCTCTGTCCTTCAGGCACAACCTCATTCTGAAACCTGCACTTTGTGCTTCATCTGCTTAGATCGACACTGGAAGGGAAAAAGGAACTGATTTAAACTCAGTTATTTATAGTTGTGACCACTGAGCACTAAAGCACATTTATTACTCTTCCACATGTTTCCTTCAATGTAGAGTAGAAGGATTGTGAGGAATTACAACCCAGTATTGTCAGTTAATTTCTCCTACAAAAGCTCTGAGAAAAACTGGGACAACTGAATATTTACTTATGAAAACTGATCATCAATTCACCATAAAATGTGTAAAATCTCCTTGTAGCTCCAGAGCTTTACTTCACAGCAGAGACAGATTTGAAAAGGTCACAAAAGTTTGGGGTCCAAATTCATGAGCTGCATCCTTCAAAAGCCCCATTTACAGATCAGTTACGTCACACATAACCTCTGGATTCAAAGGTTCGTCCTTCGTGGTCCACCATATCCCAAGATGCATTGCAGCCAGAGAGTTTTGTTCTTGTAACAATCCAGATGAAATGGGAGCTCGACTAGGAAGGAGAACTGCTTTAAATCTGAAAAACTAAACATTGCAGGACAAGAACCAGAAGCCTGAAGCAGTCTTTGTGTTTTGTAATCTGTGTAGACATGGTTTTGATATAAAATTAGTAAAATATTTATTCATAAGTGTAATATATTAAAAGAGTGACATTGATTTTTACTAGTTTGCGTTTAGTTGCTAGGCAACAAGGCAGATGCAGAGGGCAGGGTGTGAATAAATCTGAGGTTTGGACCGTCCAGCTCTGCTCCTGGTCGATGAAGAAACATGATGAAGATGAAAACTAAAGTCGACCTTTAGGTTCTCCAGAGGATGCAGCTCTGAACTTGGAGCTTCAACTGAATCAGTTTCCGTCTTAAAAACTGATTGTTTTCACTCAAAATCTGAACAGAAAGTTCAGTGATGAAACATGTACAGTTTATATTTACTGCTGGACATTTTGTGTCTCCTGCTGACAGGGTTTTCTCCTTAATGAGCCCAGACAACAGAGTCCAGACCAAACTCTAGTTTAATCATCCCTGATGTTTTCTGTCCAAACTGGAAGTGATTTTTTAAGCTGCCTGATATCCGACATAAAACACGACAGACTCACTGAACTTCTCAGGCGGGAACAGCAGACGGTTCAGTGGCTCTCGCTGAACCGAGCATCGTTCAGATAACACACACAGTTCTTCTCTTCTTTGAGGTAACAAACAGAGTGATGCAGGGGTATCACCATGGCAACCAGTTATAGAAGTCCCCGGTTCTGGTTCTCGCTCAGCGGGTTTGATAATGGCCGCCCTGTTGACCCGCTCTGATTTAAACTTTTACATCACAGATGAGTCACTTCAGGACTAAAAGAATAAAAGACAAACAGGAAGAGCTTAACTGGACTTCCTGTCCTCGCTAAAATAAAAGTCTTTCTCTGTCACGGGTCAGATGATAATCGTTGAAGAAGAAAGGTAATACATGTTTGATTTTTGGGCATCAGAATCATTTTCTCTTTCTGTAACAGTGGCTGGATTTTTTTGTGGGTGTTTTTAAATAAAAGTGCCAGAAAAATGATTCATAACCTGAGAAATATTCCAGGAGCTCTCAAATGGAAAAAACAAGATGCAACAATAATGAAGTTACATGAATATGAAACAAACGCTGCATGTTTTATATATCAGGTTAAAAGAACAAATATTTCATGTTTTAAAGACGCTGAAAAACAATCTGCTGAGAAAACCAGACAGGGAGGAGTCTGCAAAATATCTTTAACCTTTGAACTGTTCATTTCATCCAAACTGAACAGCAGTCAGCTGCAACCAGAACTAAAGTAACTGATCAGAACCAGAACAAACACAGTGGATCAGGACTCTAACTTCTCCGTTTGACAACTTTCCTCCCAAAAGTGAGTTTTTGTTGATTCAGCAGGATGTAAAACCTGATATATTCTCCTGTAAGCTGATCAGGTTGGATTATTGACTTTAAACACCAAGAATCTGGTGCTTTAATTTAATAAATATATATTATATATTCTCTATATTGGAAGAAAAAGAATCTGCTGTTAGTTTATGACAATCTGAGTTTCAGGCCTCTGCTGGTTTGTGTTTGAAGTGGAGCAGCTTAAATTGCATTTATGTTTCATTTATAAAACTGAGTTGTTCTTTTGTGTAAAACAATGAGAGGCTGCCCCCCCGCTGTCAGGGCTGCTTAAATTCCTCCTCATTATCGGCTCATTCTGCAGCAGCAGATGGAGCAAAGCAGGCTGGGAAAACCTTTCTGCTGAGGATCCCTCTTACTGACGCCTTTAACTCGTTCTTTAATCATTAATTAAAGCGGCTCTGTGCAGGAAATGAAAGATATACAATCCATGAAGCTGCCGGGTTTTAATCTGTAAGTGGGTCAGAATCAGAGATGCTGCCTGATGGATCTTCGTCTCATTCAGCCGTTCAGATGGAGATGCTTCAGTCTGAGTCCATCTGCAGACTCTGCAGTGGTTCTGGTCTGGAAATGTTCCCGGATCGGTGCAGTCAGAACCTCTGAGCCACAGTGGCTGTGGTCCATGTTCTGCCACAGCAGGAGCCTGGAGTCCAGCAGACACACAGGAAAACACACCCTGAGCAGTCTGTGACGCAGCGTCCATGTGTTCCTGCCATCAGGCTTGTTCACATAACCTGACGTAATAAATAAACTACAATGAGATTCATCCAGTAGAAATAGTGAAGCTGAGAGGAAACTTTGAGTTGTCCATCCTGGTTCTTCTGTTCCCATCGTCGACCCAAACCGTCTCAGCCTTAAAAACGAGG
The DNA here is from genome assembly GCA_902982915.1 of Phalloptychus januarius. Classification (NCBI taxonomy): domain Eukaryota; kingdom Metazoa; phylum Chordata; class Actinopteri; order Cyprinodontiformes; family Poeciliidae; genus Phalloptychus; species Phalloptychus januarius. Next base: position 1,134,241 of record CADWAE010000242.1, on the reverse strand, counting down.
TTTTTCTGAGTTATCTGCTGTTCATGTGTTAAATATTTCAGTCGTAATGCTCACTGTTTGGTTTTCATGCCAGCAGAGGAGCTGCTTCGTGGTTCGAAGCAGCTCGAACCACTTCGACGGATCCATTTCTTTTGTTTTAAGGTTTCCACCTGAAAAATGTGAATCAATAAAATTAAACAAGATGTCAGCTGATAATTAACTTTATTAAAATGTGTAAATTTAAGAATGAAAACATGCACTGGTGCAAACGTAGAGTAATAAATGTGATGTTTGTAGAGAATCAACAGGACTAAACGACCAAGGTAAGGTCAAAGGTCAGCCTTAAGGAATTAGATGTCAGTGTGTGATTCGTGTTTGTGCCAATAGATGCTTCACTCAGTCAGGTTGGAGTTTAATGTGTTTCTTTGCTTTGTTTTTGCCAAAGTTTGGCTCTTTGCAGCCTAAACAAACTGTTTTCATCTGCTGTTTTTACAGGCTGTTAACCTGTTTGTGTTGATATGAAAAACGATCCCATGTCATGACCTGCTCTGCAAGAGAAGAAAAAAGATCAGAACATGAACACATTTCCTCCCCTGTGACATCAGCTGGTTCCATGACCCATAAAATGAAACACGTGGAAGTTTAATTGGGTTTATCTGGGTCATATATGCCTTCATTGTTTTACTGAACCATTCTTTACCAGGATGTAGATTTATGAAAACTGGGCTTGGGTGCAGACTGTTGATTTTCCTGCAGGTTTTCTCAGATCCTGAATGGGTTCAAGTCGCTCCTGAATCATTTTAACCAGAAGTTTTGCTGCCATCAATGAGCTACTGGGGTTTTTCTGATTGGATGTTTGAGCCTTTTTGGCAGAACTGACTGGATTTATTGGACCTGGTTGGTTTCTGAGGAAGAACTTCAGAACATCGTCCCTAAAGGTTGAGGTCAGGCCTTTGGGACGGCCAGTGCAGAATCTTAATGCTCATTAGACCCATTTCTGTTCTGCTGGTGCACCAAACTGGTTCCGATGTCAACCATCCAGCTTCTGATCTAGGATGAAATTGGAAACTTTTGCTGTAGTCTTTCATTTTCTTATCCACTTCGTCGATCTGACATACCGTTTGGCTTTGTGGCAAAAATAATAAAACACCAAACTGTCTCCACTTTGACTGGATTCAAAGATTTGGTTGTTCCTGGTTGGTTCTGATCATCCGGATCAGTTTCATTTAACATATTGGGTTTTCCTAACAGTTTGGTAAAGAGGATTCACATTTTAAAATTTTCTGCACCTATTAAAAGTTTGAAACCCTGATCTTGGAACCTACAGATGCTTCTGTAGAAAGAGCGGCTCAATAGTTTCATGACTAAACACATTCATGTCCGTAATGAGTCGTAGAAATCTTCTGACTGGATCTGTATCAACACTCAACATTTCACGACAATAAAATATTTTTTTCAGAACGTTTGCAGTTTTATTTTTTAAAGTAATGACGTTTCCGTCTGTTAGCCTGAAAGCTGAGCAGCAGCATTGTCCTCCTCCAGACAGATCTATTAGCGTCTGCTCTGGGCGTTAAGTGATGTGACATGAATTGTTCACAGAAGTCAATGAAAGCACTTAAAACATGAAAAACTCTTCCAGCTCCAACGGCTCCAGCTGCAGCTTTATGCAGAGGTTTTTACTAACATAAAAATCTCTCTTTACATGCAGGGTATGAACTTTCTAAATATGTTTCTTGAAGATGAAAGTAACGTTTTCTTGTTTCTCTGTAAATAGAAACGATGCAACCTTCACCTGAACTGACTGAGCCTAAAATAAACCCTTTCAGGGAGAGCAGCCGACTTCCTGCAGGTCGCTTTCTGTTTCCTGCGTTTCCACATCGTGTTACATTAGCAAGAATGAAAAGCATCACGGTGGCTACTTGGCTAAAAACCTTGAATCACAAATATGAAAGAATGAATTCAATACTTCAAAAAGAGGAAGGTGCTTTGATTCCTCGTCACACTGACAGAAACGCGGCGCTCCAATTATATGGCTCTAAATGTGCTTTCATGTGGAGAAAGTGAGTCGCCTGGAACCATGACACCATTTCAAACATCCACATTAATCTCCAGGGAAGCAGCGAACAAGAACAACACAGACGGACCTGTTTGATTTGCTCATTTTCTTTTCATTTTTGGATTTTTGCCAGAAATCCAAACATGAACAAGAGCTAATCTGCAACTTTACAGCTTTTAAAAATCACTTTCTGAAGGATGAGACTGATGTTCAGCCCAGGAAATGTTTTGGTCCAGACTCTATTTCTCCTGGTTTGTTTTCACATTGTGCTTTTTTGCAAGCGGACTATGATTTGTATTGGAAGCCATGCAGGTGACCATCATGGCTCCAACTGGATGAAAATGACGGAGGCAGAAAAATAAGCTTTGGAAATCCTGTTTCATTCATGTTCCAACATTCATGTTGTTACAATCATGATATCATTCTGAACATCAACAGCAGCTCAGTCAGCACCGGGTTCATGATGCTTCTGGTGCAGCAGTAAAATGGTGCTGCTGACTGAAAACTGCAGGTTATTTTGTAGGACAGCGAAGTTTATAAGTGTTTACTAAATAATAACATATTAATATGACAAACAGAAACAATAGAAAAATAAAGTTTTGTGCATATTTCCTAATCAAAGTACAAAAACATTTAATTTGACAGCAAATCAAAACATGTTTTTTAGGAAGAGTTAAGTTTAAATTTCAAGAGGGAATCTGAAATGAAAGTATTGATCTGATACTGATTATGTCTTGGAATCAATAATTTGGATCTGAAACATTTAATGATGGGATTTTAGTTGTTTTTGTTTATTTCCATTCATACTTTCTGTGCTATAAAATGCTCTTCATGTGGATTTTTATGGAAAATTTTCAGTGATAAAACAGTTTATAGGCATTTTCACTTATTAGAGATTTATAGAGGAAACCTGTATCACAACCACTGCTCTGTTTTTCCATAAACTACTCCTGACAAGCTGAAATGAAATCCTGTGCTGTCAAAACATCATGTTGTTTAAAACAGACTCTGAGCTGATCTCATTTGATTTATTGTCCAATGTGGCACAAGCTGTCGCTGCTCCTGCCATCACAGAGGCGCGTCTGACACCGACGCCTGAATAATGGAGGCCCTGGTGCTCCAGACGCTTCAGAGGAAAACAAGCTTTATCTGTGAAGTACGGGGGCCTGCGAGGAAAAAAGTCCAAACAGAAAACATAAAGTCAGATTAAAGAAAAAAAGAAAAAACAGACTTCATCTGGAAATGTGATCGTGTCTGAGACAAAGGCATGAAGGGGATGCTGATGGACTCACCACTTAGAGGAAGAAATGAGGTGAGACCCAAAGGACCAAAATAAACAACATGAAAAAAGAACCAGAATAATCAGAGCAGCAGAAACATTATGAAGGATTCAGAGAACAGCAAGGAGAGAAAGAAATGAGAAAGTGAACTTCTTCTTAGTGACAGGGTTAGGGTTAGGTTTCTTCTTAAACCTGTTATCCTAACCCTAACCCTAAACCTCAGTTATCTGATGAGGTTTTCTGAAAATGCCGTTGGAACAGCAGAGGAACAGCGGAGGGAGGACCACAACGGAAGGAACAGCAGAGGGAGGAACATCACGAGTCGCATTACAAGTTGCATTAAGAGTCGCATCACGAATCGCATCACGAGTCGCATCACGAGTCGGTGGCCTACATGTCCGGTGCTTCTTCAGCCGGGGGGCGTCACTAGTAACCTGCGTCTGTGTGGGGAACATGGCGACTTGCTGGGCCTTCTGGAGGCCGGGCTACCTGCCCTTTGCTGCTAAATGTCACACAGAGGCAACGATCCAAATCATGAGTCACAGTTTGCATAAATAAAGGTTTATATTCCAGAATCTGCAGTCATTATAAAACCCAGTATTTACATCTCTGACTGCAGTCTTAGAATATAGAGGAGAATTCCTTCTCAACGTCGTCGATACCTGATTGATGAGCTCTGAGAATTAGAAGCCAGATCAATACTGAATAGAAAATATGTTAATGATCCCAACTGTGAAAGATGTTGGTGCAGCGAGGAAAAGGCTGTTAAGCCAAACCTTCAGAGGACAAACATGATTCCAGTTTTTGTTCTGGCTAGTTTGCAGGATTCTTTGTTGCACGACGCTGTGACTGCAGCGACTCTGATGGTTTGTTAGTTACCAGATGTTCATGTGAAGGATCAGCAGGTTTTATGTGTTATTAGAGCAAAACGTTTCCAAAACCTTCAGAGGAATAAACTACATCAATGAAAGTTTGAAATGTAGCCTGGTGCATCAATGGATCAAAATGTTTCTTGGTAAAACCATAACTAGATGCATAACTTGCTCATTATTAAATATATTTGTCTGCTATGTTTTAAACTGAATAAATTGGTCATTAAATATAATGTTTGACTCAAAATATTAACAGATCCTGCAGCATCAAAGTGAGACCATGATGACCGAAGCAACAATTAACTTAAAATAAAATGTAAATCAACCTAATGAACAAAGTTTTCCTCTATTTGCACAGCGTTAATCGCCTCCCTTTGCCAAAGTCCAGTGAAGGTTGGAGTTTTGTGTTTCCTCTTTGGTGTTGGTTGAGTCTTTGCTGCAGGACCTGAAAGCCACTAAAGTTGGGTAAAAACGTCACTTTGTGACTAGCGAGGGGTTCGGTTGCTATGGAAAACGTTTTACTCTCTGCAGAGTTCAAACAGCAGCTCTCTGCATACTGACAGGTTTGTCTCAACACCTGCTGCACAAAAACCCCCAACCTGCAGAAAGGAGGGGGAAGAACACGGAGGAGGGCTGAGGCTGGTGTGGGCCGGCTGACATGCTGCAGGTTTCCTCAGGTTCAGTTGTTTCTCATGTAGAGACAGTGAGGTTATGGCTGATATCATCTTGAACTATTCCCATCGTTTTTAAGTTTCTTTGCAGCATAATAAACAAATCCAAACTGATTCGTTTACAGAGACGTTTTGTTGCTTAAAACGTTGAGTTGATTCAAGCTGCAGGCCTGACTCCCTCTGGGACAACTGCGTTGCCAGCAATGCTGACGTTGCTCCAACCTGGCAGCAGGTGTGTTGCTGCACAGTGAGGTGGAAACTAAACTTTTAGCACAAACACATTCCTGTCTGGGAAGGAATCACTTTGCAGGAGGCACCAGGATGGACAGTAATTTGCTCTGCAGGAGCGATCCTGAAGGGATCAGCGATCAGCCAGGATCCAGCAGGAAGGATCCCAATGTGATCCGGGTTAGAGGGAACTTCCTCCTGCTGCCGTTAAAGGAGACAGACTAAAAATGATTCAGCATGATGAACAACAAAATGTCCCACAGGTTCGAATCCTCTCTAATCTAATGTGGTCAAAATGCAGGTGGAAACTCAAAGGTTTGTTCTGGTTGTGAACTTCAGAGAATCACATGAATCAAAAACGAGATTAAATCTGGTGGATCATTTTAAACTCCTCAATTAAAAATTTCTGCAATAAAGAAACTGTTCCTGAACTTCTAACAAGAGGATCATAATATTCCAACATGGCTTCCTGAACAGAAGAAAGATTAAAAACAAAAGATCACTGACAGTAAGTGTTGGATGCTGCTGTGATTGAGCTTTTATTGATCTCATGTTTCAGCCACTCTTGTTTCTGAACGGCTGCTATCCATCCTCTTCATGCTCTGAAACATGAAGCCTCTTCAGAGGAAAACTGCAGCATAACGAGAAGTTAACTTTGTTTTTATGCTTCATTTCCCTGACAAAGTTCTGCTTTGTGGAAAACAAAAAGTGTGAAGTCTGAAGTCAAAGAGTGGTGGAGCTCCATGCCGGGTGAGATGGAGATGAGGAGGAGTGAGAAAGAGTGAAGGGGGCGAGACGAAGCAACAGAACGAAAGGAGTGAGGAAGAAGGGCAGAAGGGAGGAGAGAGGAGGAGGAGGAATGGACCAAAGAGACGAGGATGAGAAGATGAGGAGGGAAAGTAAAGATGGGGAGAGACGTGATGCGGTGGAGGACGAGCAGAGAGCAAAGCTCAAATCCAGATATCCTGAATCTTTGGTTTTTAGAGCCGCTGCCGAGTCGATGAGTCACAGACGACCATGAGTCAGCGTGGGAGGCGGCGGCAGCATAGTGCTGAGTTCAGCTGCTGCGGCGAAACACGGAGGACGTCCTGCAGAGTCTGAGGCGCCTTACAGCCTGGAGTCGGCTGAGAACTAACTGAAGATTCCCTTTAGTTTTTACAAACTAACCTTTGTTTTTGTTTTCTTACTAGTTTTACTCAGGATAAATGATGAAGCAATCCCCTGAACAACGCAGTGAATTCAGGAAACACCTGTTTAACCTGAAGCTGGATGAAAACTCCCAGGCTTTGGGTTCAACTCGGCTCTGATTGGACAAACTTTTTATCTGATCGCACAGCAGATGAAAGGAAATCTGCTGCAGGAAGCCATTTAACAATCAAAGCTAACGTGTGTATTTAATGGGAAAACTAAAATAAAACAAGTTCATCAAACAAGCAGCTTATAAAAATATAAGAAATTATTAGGGAACAAAAACTATTTCCAAAGTTAGATGAATAAAGGGAAATAAATAACTTTTTAGACCCTTACAAAAAAATCCCATGAAATCACATGTGACTTTCATGGGATTTTTTTGTAAGGGGATTTTTTCCTCCTCCTCATCCTCCTCCTCATCCTCATCCTCCTCATCCCTCCTCATCCTCCTCCTCCTCATCCTCCTCCTCCTCATCCTCCTCCTCATCCTCATCCTCATCCTCCTCCTCATCCTCCTCATCCTCCTCCTCATCATCCTCCTCCTCCAAACAAAATAAAAAACAACTTAAGAAAAGTACTAAATGTGACTTTATTTTTATTTTTCTTGAACTGGTAAAAATATAAATATGTATTAATGATAAAATAAATCTACTGCCTGTAGATTCAGATTTGATCTTTTGAACTTTGAACTCAAACTTTCAGCTTTTCAGTAAAGAAATTGGAGTTTATTTCTGGTCCGATTGATTGATTTGAATTGATTGATTTGAATTGATCCAGCAGATTCATTATTTCTGCTCATATTGACAGGCTCCTTTAGCGCTCTGCTGGCCCGGTCAGAGCTGCTGGAGGTTCAATGTAAAGACATTTAATTTGTTCACATCGTGACTCCAGTCCAGATTCTCATGAAAACTTTTATTATTTCTGAGGTTTTATGGTTTTTACTCAAACATCCCGTTTCCCTGTGACTCACTGTAATAATAATAAAACATGATTCATTCTCCATGCTCATAAACCTCATTAACATGTTTAAGGTGAAAAGGTCAAATCCTTACGGTCCAATCAGCTTCCAGTCCTTCCTGACCTCCATATTCAACAGGAAATCATTTCAACTGCAGATTCTTTTTTTTAGAAACAGTTAAATGATTTTCTAATAATTCATCCAGTCTCTGCACAGATGTTGGTGTCATTCAGATTTAATCTGTTTTCTTTCACAAACCATCAGATCTGATCTGTCTCCTCTTCATGCCGTCGGTTTTCCCTCCATCAGTTTCCTGGTTTCCTTTGTGGTTTCCTTCAGCCAGTCGCATCTTTCAGCCTTTCATAAGATCTCTTTCCTCCATTGTGCTTCTGCATCTTTGTGTCGCTGCTTCCTTCTCTTCCTCATCCTTCAGCATCGTCTCCGTTTCTCCATCTGGCACAAACGCCTCTGTTCATTTCTCATTTAATTCCTTCCCTTTGTTTCATTGTCTCCATCTTTCATTCATGAGTTTGCCAGATTCCAGTCGTGCTTCGCTGCATATTTTTTGTCTGCAACTCATTTCCTCCGTCATGATAACTGGAGTCATGAGGTGGAAAATACTTTACATTTTCTGTGAATGAAAACCTTCCTCTCCCTGGTAAAGAAGGATGTAAGTGTTTTCTGTTTTCCTTCTCAGCAGCTTGAGGAAATAAAACTGTTCATGAAGCAGCAGAAGCTTCAGTGTAACAACCGAACATCCAATGAACAAAGGAAATCCTGGTTTCCTGTTTGTTTGGGCTGATGGAGCCGTTTGGATTTATCCTCCCTAAATTTAAATGAACAAAGTCCAGAAACACGGAGCTGCAGGGACAAAAAGACCTTCTAGTTATAAAATATGCTATGATGACTCCTCTGCTGAGTTCATTAAACGTAAATAGTCAGATGTTTCACATTTCATGGTTTAATTATGTTTCAACCTAAATCTGAACAACATTTACATAAATAATTTATAATCTGTCACATTTCAGCAGCTGAGGTTACGGTTGTCATCTTTTCCTCCCAGGTTTAGGAGAAACGAAATCAGATTTTTATTGATTTAATTTTATTTTTCTGCATTGAATGAAATGAATGCCTCTGCAGATTTCTGTGGGAACTGTTCATGACCCCAAAGCGACCTGCATGCAGACGCCTCATAGCGGCGCTCTTTACGGCTTTGGATGGATTCTAAAGTTGCTGACCAAAGTCACCGTCATATCATCACAAGCTGATAAAAAGAAAGAACAAGGATCTCAGTGGAGCATCGACTGCAGCTTCAGAGCCGGACCAGCAGCGGCTTTGGGATGGGATCCGCTCACTTGCTGCGTTTCCTTTACAGATCTGGGCAAAACTTTATTGAAATTCCAATAAACTCGAGAAAAAAAACACACAATGTTGCAATTTCTCTGTTTCCATTAAATAAGAATCAATTTAATGAGAAAATCAAATGTGAATAAGTTTGTTCACATGGTACGACAGTAAAACCTCCGACCACTTCCTGTCTTTTCCACCAGCAGAAACATCCAGCTGTTGCTCATGTGACTCACATGGTGTGGAAAATGTTTCCACTGCAGTTTTTTAAAATAGATTAGTTCTGAAAAACCTCCTCATGCTATTAACAAAATATCTGATCAAAAAATGTGTTTTAGAAATTGATCATAATTGAGACCTGGGTTTTTTTCCTGTCTGCAGAATTATGATGCGTTTCTGAGCCACAGAAAAGTGGGATGAAATGCAACATGAGCCTCCAGACTGCAGACGCTTTGGGAACTCTGGGATATTCATCTGATTCAGAATCAGTAAAAATCTGATGGTTTTGGGTGAAAACTGTTTAGTTCAGGTTGCAATAAAGAAAAGTTGAATTTGGTCACATTCTCTTGCTGTATGAACGTAGTTTACGTCACGTGGAAAGACGCCCAGCAGAACCTCTCAGTTGTTCCAGACCCAGTGAGTCCTAACGTCTGTCTGCGTCCTGCAGAACCTGGGGCCTAAAGAGACGCTGCGTTTGCCTCCGGTCACAGAAACTGGCTCTAACGTTGAGCTGAAATGGAAAAAGAAAATCTTTCTGTCAGGAGCTGCAGGTCTAAAATAACCCGCCGGACCGGACTCAGGACATAACGAGCTCACAGTCTCGCTTCTTCCAGCAGGTTTTTCTTTTACAAACCACCCAGAATGGATTTGCTGGTGTGTCGGTGACGAAGCGTATTACTCACATCCAGAGTTACTCTTTCACATTTCCTAAAATTAAATTTAGAGTCTCCAGTTCGTTGCATAACTCAGCGTAAAAACTTCACCCAGGCTGAGAAGAGCAGCATCACAGTCCAGTTCAGGCTGTCGGGCCCAGCAGGTTCATCTGAGCCAAGACGACACAGGATCACCTGGTGTCAGAGGTCGTCGTCCCATTAACAGCAGAACGCTCTCCATGCTGACCCTCCGCTTCGGGACAGGAGGTCAGAGAAATTATTACATGTTCTTTCATAGCGACTATAAATAATCCTAATTTAGAAAATTACCTTCATTTGAGGAAAGAGGTCAAATCTTTTCTCTCTCTTGTTTAGCTCCACCTAAAAACCTGAAACTGGATGATTATTAGTGAATAAATGAATTTGGAGCTTTGAGTCCATGATGTTAAAGCCCTTCCAGAGGTTCTGCTGTGGTTCTGCCTACAGGATGTGATTCTCCTGAAAATCCACTTCCTGCTCCGTTTTCAGCATCTCTCACTCCGACTCATCCTGGCTGTGAAATGTCTCAGATGATTTGCTGCTACGGTTATTCTGGCCTCGACCTGTTTGAGAAACGCAGCAAAGCAGGACGAGGAAACCAACTTCCAGCTCATGAATAACTTTCCACGTTAGAGACGTTTCTCTGAAGGATTCGCTGACCTCAGCTGGACTTGCTGACCTTCCCAGGACAGAATCTGACCTCTTCATGAAGCCGTTTCCTCAGCAGCTCCTTCCGACGGCAGAAACGTCCAGAATCTGGAAAAGTGTCATGTTCATCTCATGTTCACGCTTCATCTCTCAGGATTTGGGGATGAATCCCTATGCAAACACATGAAGGAGCGAAACGTGATGTGGGAGGAGACCACATGTTTTTACCTCCACATAAAACCTCAAGATGTTTGTGAACAGAGCTTCAGTTTATTTAGCAGGTTAGCAGGTCTCAGATCTGCAGATCCTCAGATCAGGGCTACATCTGCAGACGTCCCACCGCTTCTCTCTGCAGCCACTTCCAGCTTACCTGCTGCATCATTCATGGAGTTTCTGCTAAAAGACTTTGTTCATGAAAAAGAAATGAAGCCCAGAGTGTGAGGACTGTTACACACTAACGTTTAGCTGACTGGAAATTGATTTTTATTTTTCCTTCCTGGAGGAAAATGTTATTCAGGATCTGGATCCCAACCAATGGATTAGATTTAAGCTTAATTTTAAAAAACTTTATAAGTAAAAGACAGTTTGTGAAACAAACTTTTTGTTTCATATGGTGAGTTTGATTATTAAGTAAAGTGAAGTGATGCAGAAAGTTTGGCCTCAATCAGATATTCATTGGCTGCTTTCCTGTGAGTTCGAGGCGCTGCTGTCAAATGACTGTTTCTATCAGAAACAGCAGGAGCCTGAAGTTCTTCCCTCTGAATATTTCTTCTGATTTCATGAGAAATGTTGAAGAAGAGAAGCTGGAAGCTTCCAGAATCCTTCATGGGACATCGGTGACTCTTCCTGACTCAGTCTTTACCCAGAGGAGAGGAGATCCTTCAGTCTGCTGGTTCAGATGATCCGAAATGACATCATAAAACCTGCAAACATTTAAATGCTGCAGGAAAACGTGACACGGTTCAGATGAATCTCTGGCTGAGTGATAAACTCAGTGATTAAACACTCAGCTTCCTGAAACCTGAAGCTGTTCAGGTTAAGATGCTCAGCAGCAGGAAAACCAAAAATATGCTAAACGTATGAAATATTCCTCAGCAGGAGCTGCCTGGGAGCAGAAAGTGCTGAGCAGCCAGAATATCTGCAGAGTCATCAGATGAAACACAGGTGTGGCGCCGACTCAGAGGAAAGAAACATTAGAGAAGTCGTGTCAAACTCCAGGTCCGAGGGCCAAATCCGGCCCGCTGGAGCTTTTTATGGGTCCTCTAGAAACAGAAACTTCATGATAAAACATTTCACCAGTTAAATCAAAGCAGTTTTTATCTGTACAAATTACACCAATGTGAAAATATGTTCAATGTTATTCATTTTAAGAAGCTCTAATCAAATGCAGTTATTTTTTAATAAATAACAAGAAAGATCATTCATTTTCTCAAGAAAATGAATGATCTTGATTTTAATGTCGCTTTGACTTCATGTGAGCAACTTTTAACCTCATTTAAATGAAGTTAAATATTTTACCTTAGAGACTCAGCAGACTCCATCTTTAATGTGTTTTCTATTTCTATTTATATTATATTTCCATCGTCTGTGAAGTATTATCAGATGTTTTTATCATTTCTGCCTTTATGGTGCATTTATATTGTTTGTGATGGATGTTTATGATAATATTGTAGAGTTTTCAGACTGTGCAGGTTTGAGCTGCGTTCACAACATCTGTAAACCTGAGTGGAGAGTCGAAGTGACTTCATGTGGATCATGAACCAGAACCTGAGTCTGAGGACTTCCTGAGTCCTTCATGATTACTCTGTTTGTCTTTCTGAAATCTGGGTTGTGTTGGGTCACTGTGACACCGGCCTGTTCCTGATCCTCTGCTGCTTTTCCAGAATATTCTGGACTCTTCCTGTTTTTGAATTTCCCCACAATTCATTTTTTCTGCATCCACCTGGATTATATCAAGTGTTTTGTTTCTTTCACTTCATTTTCCTCAAACAGAAAGAAAACGTTGTGAGCATAAATGTGTTGAGATCAAGTATTTATTGTTTGCTCAGCTCGTCTCCAGGCTCACAGTGAAACTGCTCTGTAATATTCTCACTTTCAGCTAAAATGATCCTCTGCAGGACAGCTAAGGATTAATCACAATATTAGAACCGACACTTTGTGCAAAGAGGTGGTGCTGATGTTAGAGTCTGTCATCCAGAGTGACAGGAACAGCAGCTGCAGTGAGTCAAAGCTGATGAAATACTTTCCCTCCTGGTGATTCTGAATCGCTGCTTCGGCAGACAGACAAACTTCCTCTGATGACTGCGACTAATGGAGCCTCATGGCGCCTAATCATTTCATTCCTGCCACCATGAAGCTGCAGCACTGAGGGAACATGATACACCTGCAGGCCAGACTGTCATGTTATTTTGGTTTTTGGTTCATGAAAACATCGAACCTGTCTGGAAAACCTGAATGAAAACACAGTGAACAGATTTAAAGGACGTGATCAGAACTGATTGTCTTTTCAACAGCTGAGCAATTATTACAAAAACAGCAGGACAGAAAAACCGACAACAAAATGTTTTAATGTAGTAAACAGTTGAGGTCAGAGTTCAAACAGCAAGAACAATGTAAACAACAGGAGGTTCTGATTCTGATGTAAAATCTGAAATGTTTTCCATCCAAACTGTTTTGACGGAGGAGAAGAGAGCAAAGTTCCCTCTGCAGCCGGTTCTGACTCAGTTCAGCCAGAATATTTCTGATGATTCGTGATAAACAGCAACATGGATGCAGAAACTCAGCGAAGCTGTGAAGACGATAATGATTGTCTTCAGACTCTATTTATGAACATTGTAACGTTTTCCGTTTTGTGCCTGTTCTCCATTCGGTGACACCAAACTCAGCAGAATCAGAAATGATCAACCAGCAGTTGAACAGCAGAGAAACAAAACAGCATAGAAATCAATGTGAGGCAAACAGTGGGAGGTGAGATGAATGCATGGAGACCGGAGGTCATGATGTGGAGACCGGAGGTCATGATGTGGAGACCGGAGGACATGATGTGGAGACCGGAGGACATGATGTGGAGACCGGAGGACATGATGTGAAGGGTTAAGAATGAACTGGAGCCAGAAAAGGTTAAACAAGTTTTAATGGCAGAAGCTGGCTGTGCAGGACAGATGGGAACGTGTCTTCTGGACTTCTGGACCAACTGTGAAAAAGATGGAAAGGCAAACGATTGGCCACAAACCAGGATCTCCTGTATAAACAGGAAGTAGATGATTACCAATCAGAGGTGACTCAATAGGAAGTCACCTTCAGAGGCTCTAGGTCTAAACAGACCTGAATCCTCAGACATGCAGCTGTTGAGGATGGAAAATGTCCTTTTGCTGGGGATTGTTGCTCTCGCAGGACGGATCAGATGGAAACTATGAGCTGAAAATATAAATTATGAAGCTGCAGAGGGAAGAAACTCAAACATTGTCTCTCTTCCAGTTGTATTTCATGACATACCTTCAATGTTCTTGCCTCCGTGGTCACAGAGGAGCGAAGTGCACCAGCAGACTCAGTGGTGCTGATGGAGATGCTGCCGCTGTTTGGCTCAGAGATTATAGACTCTACACATTGTCTAAAAAACTAAATGCTTGAAATACCTTTCAGATGTTTGTCTTATGTTGTGAAAATATCTGGAGGTTAATCTGACTGACAGGAACGTTCTTCATCTCTCAGTGACGCTCGAGTTTCATATTTTACCTCTAATGAGGCTCCAAGAGCTGCATGAAAGAAAACATAATAATATGGTCATAATGAGCTGCCTCTCCTCCCTAATGAAGAAGATTCTTGCAGACGCTGTCAGCCAGCAGAAACTCAGGTAATCACTCATGAATTGTTTTGATGGTATTTAAGGGGCTGTTTGCATGTAAATCAGAGCCATAGACTCAGCAGCTGCAGCCAGACGCTTAATGTTGCCTCATTTCATCTTCATTCAGCTGCTGATGTTAACCTGGATGCGACGCTTCAGCTGATTTATGCAAGGAAAAAGTCTTTTTAGTCCATTTTCTGAAAGCTGGATGTTTCTGATCAAGCCTTGCAGGCTTTTTCTTTTTAAGGTTGACTTTTAGTTTCAGGAAAGTTAAAAAATAATTTCCCACAGAGATGCAGGTGAGTTCAGTGTTCAGTTATGAAGGAAAAGCAGGGTGATCAAAAACCCAACATTGTAGCAGAATGTTAGATGTAAAACTAGTTTTCCAGGATCTTTGTGACGCTTCATTCGCTGTCAGCTGATCTGTGATCAGCAGCGGTTCTGCTGGAGGATGCTTGGTCAGCGAAATGTTTGCATTTAGATCTCTGATCCCCTCCTGCTGTCATGGAAATGACCTCCCAGTAAAACTGCTGCAGAGGACTCACAGTGACCTTTATGGGGTGAGATAAAAGAGCAAAGCGCTGAAGATCCATCCAGAAATGACAGAAACTTTGCAGCTTTGCAGCTCCAACCTGCTTCAGTTTTAATCTGAACAGTTCTCAGTTCTCAGGTCTGAACTCCTCCCTGTTTGCTCTCAGTTCATACGATCCATCAGGTCTTTACTTGTGTCTGAATCTTCCAGGTTTAAAGTGATATGTTGCTCCCTATTTGTTGCATAAATGGAAATTCAGAAAGAAAAACGTTTACATTTTCCAAACATGTATTTTATAAGCAAAGCCTCATTTTGCACATTTTGATTCTGGCTTGGTGTCTGCAGAACCGGGTTACTGTGGCAGAACTGCTTTTGTTTGTCAGTTTTTGCCAGTTCTAATTGTTTGGAGGCTGGAAGTTGTTTACCCATAACAATAAATGTTTCTGTATTCATAAGGCAAATTGTGTTTTTCTACAAAGATTCAGTCAATTTATTTGCACTATAGGAAGCTGAAGCCCAGCAGGAGGTAATGAGTTACTGCCCAGTTTTCCCCCGACTCTCCATTCTTACTATTCCCTCCTCTCCCTCCTCTTCCTCTCCCTCCTCTTCCTCCTCTTCCTCTCTCCCACCTCTCGCTGCTGTTTTATAATGAAATGTATGCCATGTGTTTACTGAGTGTGTTTTTGTCCAACCTGTTCTCAGGAAACAAGCAAAGTGTCCAGATGTGTAAAACTGAATCCTCCAGAACCAGAGCAGAACAGTGGCCGTGCTGCAGCTGCAGCCAGCTGTCCAGCAGCAGCTGCAGAGCCGCGTGCGGTCGGACCACATGGCCAGGGGGCGCCGCTGAGGGACGTGAATCATAACATGCTGGATGGATTAATTAGCAGCAGAAAGACTCAGTGAAGAGAAGGCAGAATGCTTCCTGGCTCCGTGGTTTTAGTTTCCTTCAGACTCAGGCCTCTACTGTCCTAGTCCATGTAAGCAGCGTTTGCCATCCCAGATGAAGGATTTCTGCTCTTATAATTTGAATGGTTGTTGTGACGGGTAACCAAGGCAACAAAAATCTTATTTTTAAAACTGACAGGAGCTGATTAGCATATCAAAAGCTCAAATTATACCTGAACTTTGACCCCATGTCCCAGAGGATAGAGGCTTGATGGATGCAGAGCAGAGAGGAGGAAGTTCAAACCGGCAACCCAACTCCAGCATCCCTCCAGGGTCTTTCTCTAGGAAACAGCAGAATAAAGACTTCCTGGGTCGGTTCTAAGGTCGCGTTGCATCTCCAGGACATGGATGTGTGTTTTCACATCGTGGACAGAGACAAAGGCGGACCTGACTGGAGGGGACAGCTCCATCAGCGGCGGAGGGGCCACGGCGGCAGAGGGGCCACAGTGGCGGAGGGACGCGAGGGCACAGCACGGCAGGCGGCGGAGGGGCCACAGGCGGAGGGGCACGGCGGAGGCCGGGGGAGGGGCCACAGCGGCGGAGGGGCCACAGCGGCGGAGGGGCCACGCGGCGGAGGGGCCACAGCGGCGGAGGGGCCACAGCACATCGATCTGCAGCAGCAGATTAACTTGAGGTTAATTTATGCTTTTGTCAGTTTCCTCTGAAGGCTGAAGGTCTTTGATTCCTAATCATTGCTTTCAGTGAAAATAATTTCTTTGTGATTCCTTATTCAGAATCACAAAGGGACTCGTTCATTTATAAAACCCTGAGACTCCAGTTTATAAAAGCCTGCAGAGTTTTTAACTGAACGTTGCTGCTGGACTGTTGGGTTTGTTTCTGTTCATCCTCAGATCAACAGATTTTCAGTTTTTCTCTGTTTGTTGAGCTTCAGAGTTCAGACAGACTGATGGACACATGGACAGTCGGAGACACAGACAGACAGACAGACAGTCAGACAGACAGACAGATGGACAGATGGACAGATGGACAGACGGACAGACAGTCGGACAGACAGATGGACAGACGCTGCCTCTGCTGGATGGTTTTTAATGACAACCTGCAGAAAACTCGCCTTAATGCTCCTGCTTGTTATTTACAGCTTTTATTGCGCAGAAGGAAACTAAAATAAAAAATCCATCCTGGAAACTCAGTTCAATTCAACCATTTTCCATTCAGTTGTTTTATCCAACACAGATTCACAACCAGCGTGGATCCAATGTGTAAACAGAAATATCCAGGAAGTATTTATCAGTAGAAGCTTCATCTCTGGTTCTGTCAGTCAGGATCTGCTGGTTGGATCAAGCATCAGAGCAACACATATAAAACACATTAAAGTTCATATTTAGGAGCTGATCAACATGTTTGCAGCAGAGCAGCAGCAGAACCGAGTCAGTCTGCAGCAGGACGATGCAGCCTGTTAACTACCAGGTCAGAGAATTTCTTCTTCTGTGTTTTCCTAACTGGTTCACTCAGTGATTAACAGCTGGATGAACTTTTAATGGACTCGACTTTTTCTATTACATTTACAGGACAAACATTTAAAGGAAACCAGGAGGACAGACGTTTCTGTCTGCGGGTCCAGAAACGCTTCCTCTCTGGAAACCACGGCAACCGCCTGCCGACCAGGAGCTGACCCTGGTCCTGAAGAGACATGCTGCTCACTGGGTCACATCAGCTGTTTTCAGGAGAAACACACTGAGAAAACCACAAACACTTTAACGCATGTAAAAAATGAATCTAACAGAAAAATCCAGATCCGTTTCTGCACAATTAGACATTAATAGAGCCAGCAGAGCTGTGTGGGCAGAACATGAGCAGCTGCTCCAGTAAATCTCTCTGAGCTGAAGGTTGTTACACTGAGTGGGTTTCATGAACCGTCTGGGTTTTTATCCTTTAAATGAATAAATCTGAACTGAAAAATCCACTTTCTGATCACGAGAGCAGGAGGATCAGCAGGTTGAGGAAAGAAGGACAAGAAAAGCAGGAGATTAAAACCAGGAAAGACGAGGAGAGGATGATGATGGGAGCGATGAAGGGTGAGAGGGACGAAGAGAGGAGGAGAAAATGCAGAACGAGAGGAAAGATGGAAGCAGAATGTGGAGCTGAGGATGAGGAACATCGATGATGAAGAAGATGAAGAGAGAAAAGAATGAACAACTGATTGAACAGAAAAACAAACCTCAGCTTGAAAAGATCTGGGAAAAAGAAGAGAAAAGAAACATAATTATGTTGAGTTTCTGCTTCCATGGAGACATTTATGAAAAAACTTCAACATTAGAAAAGATTTAATCTGAAAATACAACAACCCAAAATCCCACAGAGTCCTTTAGATCCAACTCAGAGGAAACTTTTCAGCAGGAAAAAGGTTTAAAATCAATAAATCCTTAATGATCATTTCACGTATGGTAAAAATGACTAAATAGAACTGAAATAATAAAATTTTTATGTTTTAACTGAACTAAAACATTTGCAGTAGAAACTGAACCAAAGTTTCTCTGGTTTAGTTTCTACTTGATAAGATCTGATGTTCTTGTGTCACTTTTCTTCTCCCACTAATGAAGCTGATCATAAAGTCTTTGTGACTCAGCCTCTGCATGAAATGAGCTGCCTTTTCTCACGCCCATAATTTCTCAGTTGCTTGGCAATGAATGTACAGAAAGACGGCGGCACAATGCAGGAACCTGCTTCCTGGCCCTCCGTCTCTCCCTTGGAGCCGCGCAGCCGAGGCGTCACTATTTGACTAAAAGCTTTCAGTGAAACTTCAGTGAGACGGGCCTGACTGTGAGGAGACGTTGGAAACGTTTTGTGCTGCTGGAGGCGCAGTGCTCAGCCTTTGTGAGGCGTTCTGTGTGGGAGAGGACGGATCTATTCATCACAGCTCTACGTGCTGCAGAGTGTGTTTGGGTCTGTGTTTCTGTCCACAGCCGGACCAATCATAGTTCATAGAAATATGCAATATAGATGCTTCTCCAGACTGTAGCTCTGCATGCAGCATCATTCAGAAAGATTTCTCTCTGCTAAAACCAAACATCCAAAACATTTGCTGCTTTAATCCAGAAGCATTTTGATTTTCTTCAGTTTTACTTTAAATGACCTGAGAACATGCAGAACGGATCTGCTTTCAGATTTCACACATTCAGGCTTGTAGCTCCACAAAGTTTCATCTCATGAAAGGACGAAAAACCGTTTCTGAAAACACATTTTCTAAGTCAGAGAGAATTTTCTTTCTCTCTTAACTATAAAAGTAATTTGTAAATGAAAAGTATCTGTTGTCTGTTCTACATTGTGCAAAAACTGACCAACAGTTTTTCTATCAAGCATTTCTGATGAGAAAACATATTTTTAAAAATCCAACAGTTACAATTTACTTCTTTATTTTTCCAATTAGATTCTGAATGGCAAGTGAGAAAAAGAAATATCTTTGCAAAATTGATTTGCTTTAGCAACAAGAAAGCTTAGAAAATAATGTTTTTTTTCTTTTGGTTTGTATAGGATAAGAACCATAGTTTCATAAACTTTGGATAAAAAGTGTTTCTAACGGAGAGAAAACAGCAGAAATCCCCAACATTTCCAGGACATTTTAAAGGCTGGATGAGGAGAAATTTCTGAAAATATTCTGAAAACATTTGGAAACTTCTTACTGCTTAATGATTGTTTTCTACACTAGATGTGTTTTTCCTGCTAATTTGCATCAGTTTAATAAATATGGATGACTTTTTCTATAAATGCTTCAGTCATCACTGAGGGAGGAACAACAGGCAACAACTAACAGCCCAGTCAGCCAATAGAACAGAACTAAATATGTTTTATCTGTGTGATAAAAAAAGTGACAGCAGGATCAGTAGAAAGTACACAAGTTGTGTGCAAAAAACAACATATTTAATACGACAATATGAAAATAACAGCAGAAACGTAAACAGAAGAAGTTTGTTGGGAGGAAGGATCTGCCACGGCGCTACTTTGGGTACCTGGGATGCGTTGACCTTATTGCTTTAAGGTCAAATTTGCACCTTTTCTGATGCAGTGATTATCTTATTGTTAGAGCTGAACTGGATGTGATGAAGCCTCGGTGATGGAGGCGTCTGCAGGTCAGGAAAAGGCAGGAGGTCAGGGCAGGGCAGGGCAGGGCAGGTCAGGGCAGGGCAGGAGGGCAGGAAAGGTCAGGGAAGGTCAGTGCAGGGCAGGGCAGGGCAGGGCAGGAAAGGTCAGGGCAGGTCAGATCAGGTCTGAAGAAGATTTTCAAAATATTTCCGATTATAAACTGTGAACTATGGTGACTTTCTTGTTTTCAACAACATGAAGGCTTGAACAGTCTCTCCAGGCTTCACTCATCATTTATCACTTTTTAAGAACTTCGTCTGTAACAGGCTAATTATTCAGATTTTACTGAGGCAGTTCTTCTATCCAGCATGTTTATAGTCTTCAGTGTTAATAAAGAATGAAAGTGAGAGCTGAGCTGGCGCATCTTTACTGAGGAAGGAGAGACGTGTGGAAATGAAAGCAGGAGCGTCGTCCTGCTGCCCACATTCATTCTCATCCGACACACACATCCAGAATTTCAATCAGAGTTCCTGCCGGCCGTTAAATGGGCCACATTTGCATCTGGAGAATGTTTCATTTGAGCTGGCGGAGCTGGGGCAGTTCGGCCGGCTGCTTGTGTTCGACTCGTCTCTCCGCTGGATTCATGCCTCACAGAAAACGTCTCTTTGTTTCCTGCTGACCTTCAGTTCCTCTCTGCTCTGATCAGCCACCATCACTCCTCTCTCTGCTGAAGATGCAGTCGGGCGTCTGCTGTTGACTTGCTGATCAGACAGAAATTGTTATAATTATTCCTTTAAATTCTGTATTTTTGCCAGTGTGCTCCACTCCTTCTGACTGAACTGGTGGAACTGGGTCAGGTTAACTTCATGCTCACACAGTGTTTCAACCTGAAACCAGGTTGTTCCTAAACATGCACGTTGTTTACTTCACTTTGTAACTAATCTGGTGGCATCATGTTCCACCAGAACGCCCATCTAGAACCCCATGTTCCCAGTTTAATATCCAGGCTGGATTTTTATTATTATGTTTCCCATATAATGTTCATTCTTCTTAAAGAAATCCAATTTTGATTTTTCTATGATGTCACACAAATAAACGGTTTGAGGTTTGTCTTAAAGTGAAACTCTAAATATTTTTTTTTTGCTGATAAACAGCCTAAATAAACTCAAAGCGGTTCTATCTTCATGTTTCTGTAGAAATGTTGGCATTTTCATGTAAGTTTGTCTAAAACCATCTCAGCGCTGCCTCCTAGTTCCACGGTTAGCCACGCCCCCTTGTGTTTATTGGCTCCGCCCACTTTGAGGAAACCGCTCAAGATTTTTCTGTGTTTTGTTTTCATAAGGGAGTAAATTACATTTTAATATTTATCTAACATAGAGCCTATATTTAACTTGAAGGTTGTGAATGAACCAATCAGAAGCCTGAAAAACTTTGACATCATTTCGGTTCAGTTATTTTAGCAACAATCTGAATTATGGCTTCATGGAAATTACTTAAAAAATCCAAAAGAAAACAAACAGACTTGGATTCTCTAGAAATATTTTTAAGCAGATAACAGAGGAGAGTTTAGATTCTCCTTCCTGTCACTGAGCCATTTTATTTCCTCCCAGGTGACAGAAACTAGTCTCCACTGAGACATCGTCTCCCTGGAGACGTCTCCCTCGTCTCCACTGAGACATCGTCTCCCTGGAGACGTCTCCCTCGTCTCCACTGAGACATCGTCTCCACGGAGACGTCTCCCTCGTTTCTCCCCCAGATGAGACGCTGCCCTGCAGAATGAACTCCGTCTCCGTCAGTCGGTTAGGAACTGGCACTTAGATGTTCCTACTGACAGCCTGTTTACTGGAGCAACTTTTAAAAATAAAACTTTGCTTTTAAATCCTGAACATTGGTCAGAAACCAGGCAGCCAGGTTTAGGACGAGCTCCAGCATCATGTTCTGACTAAAAGCATTAATGGACAAGGAGGCTGGAAATGCTGCTATGAAGCTGCCGATGTTTAAAGAAACGAGCCCATAATGGACGTTTAAAGCAGCATGCGAAAAGGAGAAACCGCAGCAGAAAGCTGCCAGTCCACTGTCAGGTGAAAATGTGTAATTGGTCAATTCTCTGAAGGCTCAGGTTTCTGTAAGAGCTTTTATTTCCAACAGATCTGCAGCTGAGAGGCAATCAGCAAACTGATGATAAAGAAAACATGAAACGCTTCGGTTCAAACCAGAGAAAATAAAGAATCTGACCAACGAGGGTTTAATACAGGATTTCCTCTTTAGAAATAGATGCTAGATGAAGAAAATAAAGATTAAAGATTACATGAACTCAGTTAAAGGAAGAGGAGAATCAGGAACAAATAATAAAAATGCATGAAGTTCAGTTCGATTTTATTCTGAGGCAGGAGAGCAAAACGAGAACCAGGTGAGATAATCAGAGGAGATGAGGAACAGCTGAGAGAGCAGGCCGATCAGCAGCCAGAGCGGAAACACCATTAAAGACAAACCAGGAGGAAAAACTAAATACAGAGAAAAACTAACAAGAATAACACAGAAAATCCCATCAGCCATTGTTTGGTACTTATATCACTTGTTCCTGGTCTCTTTGGTCCTGGTTTAGCCTGCAGGATTCTGTGTTCAGCATTAAACCAGATGCTCATGAATAAAAGTCAGTCTGGAGCCAAAAAGCTGGAGGACAATGCATCATGATGAAGATGATGAAGATGGCGCATCATGATGAAGATGATGAAGATGGCGCATCATGATGAAGATGATGAAGATGGTGCATCATGATGAAGATGGCCGCCATTATTTGCTGTGATTTTCACTCATCAGCTCAACGAGGAGCTTCTTCCATCAGCAGACGGAAGAAGAGAAAAGTCCAGACCTGCTGACTGCCGTCCATCAAATGTCTCTCATGTTCCAGGAAATCTTAACTTTTACTCAACATGATAGACAGTCAGTTCATCCATAGGAGATACGGTGGCTGAGAATCCAGACCTTTATAATCTGACTTGTTCCTTTTTTTGAGTCATATTTCTGAAGATTGTTCTGACCTTTATGCAAATGATTTAGTTTTTATTGTTTGAGGACTTTAAAAAAGACCTGTTAATGAAAGTCGTCATGAATGAAAGAGCCATTAGCAGAACCAAATAGGATTCAGTGGGATTAAATGGGATTCAGTGGTTACTGGAATGGAAACCTGAATATTTACTGAATGCAACAAACTTTCACTGCCACAGAAAAATGTTGATGAGAAGAGATGAGGATTATGCTGCTGAGGCGATAAGATGATGTCGGTGCAATTCCCAAACGTCAGGAGAGCACTGACACAGATACACACACACACACACACACACGCGCACACCCCCCACACGCACACACACACACACACGCATAACAACAGGCTGGAAATAACAGGAAAATTTGACGACAAGGAGGTTAACTGTGATGCTTCATATTTTCCATTTTAGGACTGCATAGTTTTATAAATATTCCGATTTTCTACTTTCTGTCTTTAACAATTTTCCTTATATTTATGTTTATTCTTTAATTTTTCCTCACTATAAACTTTCTTCTAAAATAAATCTACAGTTTATTTTAAATAAAAGCAATGCTAGAATGCATTTGGTTCATATTTTGTAGTTCTGGCTGTTGAATTAAAGGTCTGGATATTAATCATTAATCAGGCTGAAGTCCTTCTCTGTTTCTAGCCAGAATTAAATACTATTCCAGATATGAAAACATTCATCTGAGGGACATTTAATTAACTTATATCATCAAATATCTACATGTTTATAATGAAGTTATTCTGTTAAATTCAGTTTATTTATCTTGTGCCAAATCAATGCAAACGTCTCTGTCCATGAGACGAAAAAATACAAATATCTGAATCTGCTCCTTTTTACTTTAAATATCTTCACTTCCTTATAGAACATTTCTGCTGAATTGCTCCAAACCTTTAACCCGAGATTATTGCTGATCTAGAAACACACTGGGATCCTTTCCAGCCTGATCCGTCTTCAGGCGGCCATGTGACAGATCCTCCTCTCCACATGGCTCCTCATTGTGCTCCATAATCTCCCTCTGTCTGAGCAGGAGGTCTTCCTGTGAAGAGCAAATCTGCTGTGCAGGCTTCATGACGGCAACATGTCAGGCCAGAAACAGGAGATTCTGCCAAAATGAAACCAAGGAAACAGACGAACAAAAACATGAAACCTCTGCAGAATCAGCTGCTGTTTCTCTCCGCTTCGTTTTGCAGGGGATTTATTACAGGAAGGAGGAACAAAGCCTCTCCTGAGGTTTTATTGTTTTGGTGGTGAGGGCGTTTTAAATAAAAAGACATGATGAGAAAAGTTTTCATGTTTTTATTGTATTTTTTTGTGACTTCTTGCATCAGAGCGATTCTGCATGTCAGAACATCATCAGCTGGTTCCAGTAAGTTTGAAGGTTCTAACATAATACAGCAGCGTACTGATACTAGAACATATCATTTGTACTTTTGAGCATTTTCAAAATTAAGTAGTTCAGTACTTTGACTTCAGTAAACTTTTGAATGAGCAGCCTTTACTTATTTGACTAAGATTAGACCATGAATATTATACTTTGTGATCACTGCCTCAGTGCTGAGGTCAAAGGTCAAACATCTCAAGCTGGTCTCCTGAGCTTCACAGTTTGAAGCTTCACTTTATTCCTCAGACTTTGTGTTTTATGTTCCAGCAGCTGAGGCCGGTCCAGGCTGCTGCCTAAGAGCAGATCCTGATTCAGGAGCCTCTGGTTCCTGATTCAGGAGCCTCTGGTTCCTGAATGAGGAACCTCTGTTTTCTGATTCAGGAGCCAGAGGCAGGAGATCAGGAGAATGGATGTGATCTATTGATCCACTCTAATGTAATAAGCGAACGACGCAGAGCCGCCGGGATGCTAATGCAGCGATTGCTGCAGGAAATGCAGATTGTTGAGTGAAGCCAACCAGAGAGCAGTGAGGAACGTTGATGGTTCTGGTTCCACTGCAGAGGAAATGGGTCGACATGTTTACAGCAGGATGCTTCATCTGCATATTCATCAGAAACCTGGGATGAAATGAAGTCGACCCATAAAATCAACTTCTGGTTGTTGAGACATGAAGATGAAATCATGAGGAAAAACATGGCTGACCATCAATAACGCAGCGTATTGATCCTCTCATGAAATATTGCAGTAATTACAGGCAGCAACAACACTGACCTCTGTCCAGCCAACATGTTCCACGTTCTCATGACTTTATTGATTCATTGAAGTAAATGTTTCATGTTCTCATCATATTTGTTAATCATATCATGTTTTCATGTTTGAACTGCTTTTTCTTACAGTCGTTTGTCTTGAAAGAGACAGAAAAGCCTCAAAGGATAAAAGTCATTGTGATCAGATTTCAGCTCTTCTTCCAGCTGGTTTGACTGTAAATTACCTGAGCTTTAAAAACCTTCACCATCTGTCCTCCCTGGATGCACTGAAGCTCAAATAAAACTGTTTATCTGCAGAGATGCATCGTGCTCTGCAGTAAGATCCAAAATGCTGTGGCTCTTTTTCTGAGGCTCCTGATCCTCACAGAACCATCTGATGTTTGGAGAAAGTCCTGATTCCTGAAGCATTGCAGGGACATAATGTCAGTTTTATCATGATAAAGTGAAATAATGACCTCAGGGGATTTTCACAAGAAATAACTGATTATTGATTATTATTGATTGATGTCTTGCTCTGTTTTCATCCACAGCAGCACCAAAACAAAGTTTCTTTAACAGCATGAAAGGTTTGTGAATCTCCTGCATGATTGCTGAAAACTCATCTAAAAACTAGAATAAAATGTGTTTCAAACATTTCATCTGATCCTTCCGGGAGTTTTTGTCAGGAAAGTGTTGCAATCAAACCGAATCCGTCACTTTGGAGTAAACAGAAGGTTTTTAAAGGACAGAGAATCTTCTGGGAATTTAGTTTGAAGACAGAATCAAGCACAAACTTAAAGCAGCATCATGAATTTAAAGTTATGTAGATTATAAGAGAAATATTGTCAAAATCTTCATCTTCTGTTTCTGCCTAAAGACTGATTGGCAGGATTTTCCTAATCTGCTCACTTGGAGAGCGAGCCGACATGGACAAAGGGATACAAAATCCATTTCAGTTTCAATTTCATCCAGATCAGCTCAGGTCACATCCTCTGCTTTCCTCATAGATAAGAAATGGGAAGGATTTACACGTGTTATTGTGCAGCTCTTTAATATCCAGCTGGAAAGACAAAGTCCAAGAAGCTTTCATTTCATTTCCTAATGTGAAGATCAGCAAGGTCAACGGCAAAGGACATGAAGCTCTGATGGAGTCCAGGAAGGAAAAACTCATCCTGACTCTGGTCTCCTGTTAGGCCAGGGGTTCCCACAGTGGGTCCTGGAGGCCCGGCATCCTGCATGCTTCAGTTTAACTCACCTGGATCAAATTAGAGGCCTAAGGAGAACATTGACCTGCTGAAAAGATGTTAGTTCCACCAGGGAGAGAATAAAACCTGCAGGATGCCGGGCCTCCACTGGGAGCTCAATTAAAATGCTGACAGAATGAAAACCAGCGAGCGGAGCATCGTGTGCTGAAGAGACGCTGGAGGGTTTAGTCAGAGCGACCCAGATGGTCTCTGCAGGAAACTCAGACATTCCCAGATGAAACTGAATCCTGTTGATTCAAACTTCCTGTAGGATCTCTGCAGGCATCGCTCCAGCTGAGGGCGGAGTTAAATTATCCCAGGATCACCTGGACAAGGCCCAACTGTTTGAGGAAGACGTGGTTTTCTTCATCAGCTTGGACGCTTGGAGCGTCTGAGCCGATGACCCCGGTAGATTCTTTTCAATAGAAAACGTTCTGAGCTGCACAGACGTTCAAATGGAAGCAGAAATGAGAAAGTTCACTGACTTTTCAGAGCTTTTGATGTTTGAAATCCTGATGTTTTTTCTTTGTGGGGAACGTGAACGCAGCGCGGCTCCCCCTGACGTCAGGAACTCAACTCCACTCAGGAGAGGAAGAAAGATTTATGGCCCTCTTCAGGGGCAAACTCTGAATATTTCAGAGAGCCGAGCACTTCATCACCCTCATGGTGAGTGACTGATGGGTGTGTGTGTGGGTGTGTGTGTGTGTGTGTTTCTGCCTGCTGCTCTCTGGGACAGTGTTTGCTCTTTGTGCCTCTGTTCTGTCCTGCGTTCCTCCTCTGACCTTAAACTTTCTGCCTTTTGCTTCCCTTCATGCGTTGGGAGATTAACTGAAATCCAAAACTTAAAAGTAAAAGATTAAACTAAGTTTTTTTGTTTCTCTTCACCTGGTCTTGTTGTTCATGCCTGGAAGAATCAACACAGACAAGCTGCAGCTTCTGTTACTTCTCTAAATGTTCCTTTCAGATCAGGTGAAAAGCTGAAATTATTACTGTTTTTAATTATATAAATGTTTTATTGTATTGTGAAATGATCAGGGTGTTTGCGTGTTTTTCTAGAACATTAAAAAAATGTAAAATAATAAAATGTTTTTTTAATATAACAAGAAGTGTAATTTGTGGAGTGTAATAATTGACACAAACACATTTAATCACATTTATAATGACTAAAATCACACAAGGTCAGATCAGATTGCATGATTACCTCAGTGTTATTCAGTATTTGAGAGTTTTGCCCTTTTTACAGCCTGGGAGGCAAATTTAAAGGCACATCAGAAGAAATGAAACTTTTCTCTTATATTCAGTGTTTGAGGAAAAAGAGCAAAAAACAAAGCTGGAGTAAAATCTGATGCTGTAAAGTAAAATTAGTCACAAATCTACCAAGGATTGGCTAAAAGCTCAGCATGCAGAAGTTCAAACATGATTTATGTAGCTGGATACGTGTTGGGTACGAAGAGTTGATATGAGAAAATAATGAATGAACCTGAGAAATACTGAACTCAGGTTCTTGCAGTGTTGTGGGACTTGCAGTGTAAGTCCCACAAACTTACACTGCAAGTATAAGTTTGTGGGACATTTTACATCTTTTCTACCTTTAACAAATGAGATTGTTGGTGAGGCTGCATGATTTCCCTCAGTCAAGCAGAAGCAGTTTCCCTAAACTGCTTTGGACAAAGTTTGAACAAATGGATGTTAATAAACTTAATGCCAAAGTTTGAAGTAATGGACCAGAAAAGCTCCAGTTGGATGAATCAAACTGGGAACCAAACCATCTGAGTCCATCGTCCTGCAGAGGAAAAACTCTGAGTTTCTCAAAGTGAAAGTCTGAGCAGATTTAGCCCAACAGCAGACAGAGTGATGCTCAGAGAAATGACTGATAAATGACCAACGATCCAGCAGCTCAGCCTGTACCCAGATCAGCTGGTTTCATTTTACTGATTAGCACAATAATCAGTTCAGCTGCAGAGTTGGAACAAATGCAACTGACTTTAATCTGCTTGTGAACAATATCCATGTTGATAAACTGGATTTTCCTGTAAAGTACCTTGAACTGAGTTTGCTGAGAATATAATGTGTAGATAATCTGGACGAAATGAAACCAAACAGATTTCAGTCACTGAGTTAATTATTATCTCCTCCTTATACCAGAGTCAACTGAGTCCATCTGTCTGAAAACTGAAGCTTCACACTGAGTCACCATCAGAACATCAGCAGCAGATCTACAACACGACGCGAGAAAAGGAAAATACTCAGAGTTTAAAAGGTTCAGTCCAAGTCCAGATCTCAGCTGGTTGAAAGGCTGCTGTGGGATCTGAAGAGACGAGAACCTCAGTCACAAAGTCCTGCACAAAGGTTTTCCAAACTGTTTAGTTTGAAACACTTAGTTCATCCTCTGGAGTGTAGTGAGAATGTAATCACTTCCAATTCACCTTGAAAGCAATTATCTTAGAAACTTGTTCCTCCGGATGCTTCGTAGGAATTGCTCTATTTCTTCTCATTTTGTCCTTAACATTTATTTCTAGGATGTGAAAGAAAGACGTTGAGATGAGCATCTTTAGGAATGCAAGCAAACCGAAGAAACTTCATCATCTGAAGACGTGAGAGGAGAAAACACGCTGGAAACTCTTCAACTAACCAACGAGCCGCTGAATGAAAAGACGCCTGATTTCATTCAGAAAACAGAAACCAGGTTTTCCACCCGCCTTTCAGACTGAAGAGGATCCAAGATGCCAGCAGCACCGACAGATTTCACCTTAAATGAGCTCCAGCCGCAGAACCACAAGCTGCCAAATCTTATTTTAATGTTTTTGAAGCCTAAACATTTCAAAGGAAGGGATTTTGAAGTTTGAGGATTATAATTGGCATAAAACAGCAAAAAGTTGTTAATCCCAACAGACTTACAGGATTCAGGAATGAGCTCCAGGTTTGACATTTTGGCAGAGGAAATAAAGTCTCCTGTTTGCCTTCACTATACTGACGCTCTTTCATCAAATATATAATAATTGGTCATGTCACTCCCAGCATAACCTGTCGGTCCAATAAAATCACTGAAATCTTCAATCAAATCATTTTAATAATCATAACTCATCCCAGCCGTTTTGACCTCTGACAGAAAGAGAATCCATCTTTAGCACGTTTTTGTCTCAGCAGTTAAAATGTTGCTTGATTTTGCATAAATACTCATTTATCAGTCAGCTCACTAATGCTCAGCTGTGGAGTAAAGGAAGAATGTCAGCAGTGCTGTCAGCACACGTCCTGTGTAGCAAAATGCTCCTTCAGCGTTTTAGCTCCTTTGCTAACCTGTAAAATGTTATTTTTCTGGACAGTTTGAAGCTTTGATAGCCTTGGCTGTTTTGAAAACTTTGAAATGTATGCTAAAGTTTCTGATAAATTCTTCAATAGCTAGATGTTTACATCCGTGCTCTTATTTTGAAGAGGCTGAAACCTGAAGTTCTGTTTCCTCTCCTCACTCTGTTTCTTTTTTTCCCCAAAAACTATTATAAACAAGAAACATAGAGGAACAAACTAGATATAAATGTAAATGCAGGAGGATTATATGACATGTAAATAAGGATGTCAGGATTAAAGGACAGAAATCATTTGGACTGAAGTTAGCGCAAGCTAGCATTAGCTTCTGTTACCCGTCCTGCAGCTTTAGCTTTAGCGTTAGCAGAACTAATGTTCATGATTAGTGCTTTGGAGTTAGTTACTATTGAGAGGATAATGATTACCACCTGTAGCTCGTTGTCTCCTCTCTTTCCCCGGGTCGAGGGTTTCCTGTGCGTTAGGGCAGTTCACAACATTCACGGTTCCACATCAAACATATCCAGAGTTTATTCAGACAAGCAAATGCATCAAGTCACACCAACAACACACCAGAATCAATCAGAAACTCAAAACCACAAGACAGACATCAATCACCTGAAAGAAACAGAAAAATGGACAAATACAGAGACCAAGAGCGCCGGTGCCGCCGCACCCCAACGATCTGATTCATTCTTTCAGCTCCTAAACTTTTAAAGGAAGGTGTGTCTCTCCTCTAATGTATGCAGTCTGGGAGGTTCCTGCTCCCCTGACTACAAGGAGTTTCACATTTCAAAGGGAAGATGCTCTAAATGATTTTAGGACTGTCGTTGCTGGGCTGGTGAGTCCTGAGACAAGCAGCATTTCACACCTCTGTGAGATCCTGGAATGTCTCCAGGTGTCCTCTTACACAAGCACATGACAAAGGGCCCCAACCCTTATATGGGCCCAGGAAACGGCCATCTCTACAGACCCCCCCCCTGCTGTCCCAGCACAGATGCTGCTGCAAACCAAGCACAGCAGGAGGCCGATGGCTCAGAGTTCTCCTCTCACCCAGAATATCAAAAAGGCTGATTTGGATCTAAGAACTGGCACAATTATCCTCCACTGATCAGATTATATTGATTAAGCCATGAATCTAAATCTAACTTAAAATTGAGTCCTACTCAAGGCAATGTTGATGTGTCTAATTTTAAACGTGTGCTTAAAGTTAAAACTAGCATAATTGAATTATCATTTCCAACATTACTAACTACTGATTATAATTGGTGATGTTTTGTGTTGTGGTTGGAGAGAAGAACTGGAAGAGTCTGAATGATGAGACGAGTTCCCAGATGGTTGTAGCTGCCTGACCGTTAGCCACATAGCAGCAGGAAACTTTCCTGACTTCCTGCTGCTTAAATGATCCTAAGTTTACCAATAAGCACAATAAGACTGGTTTATTGTGTTTTTCCTAAACAGAACAATATTTATTTCTCTGCAAACAGCTCAGGTCAGTTTGCAGCTTTTTCTGCAGCAAAGAGAAAAGCTGCCTGATGTTTTTAAAAAATACATGAGTCCATTTCTCTGTGCTGTTTCACCGTTTCATTGGATTATTAAGCAATAATTCTCCTTTACTGGACTCTTGACTACTGGATTTTATTAAAATATGAAAGCAAATGAAAACCCAGTCCCTCTGCAGCCGGACCGTCTGTGTTTCATCACAGTAATGAATAATTAAAAAATGAATAAACAAGCTAATTAGAATTGATTTGTTTCTCTTTTGGAGCTGGGAGGTGACAGCAGCGTTTAGAGTCTGCCTTCATTAAGACGGAGGGGCCTCGCTGGGCACAATGCTGCTGGAATATTTGTTTAGTCATGAAAAGCTCTCAAACTGCTGAGTCGCCGCTCTGCCATGAAACCCAGAACAATTTGCTGCTTTAAGTTGTGATTGTAGATGTTGGCGCCGTGGGCAGCCGCTTCTCTGGCTCCCACAATCCTTCACTGCGCCGCCGCAGACCTGCTGCTCGGCTCCACGCACAAACACACACATATTGGCCCCCTGCTGTGAAATGGGCCCCCTGCTGCGCTCTCCTGAAGGGACCAGAGCATCAGCGCTCAGTCTCTGTTCTTCATGCATCATCACTTTACCAAAGTCATAGTTGTAGAATATTCAAAATCTGCTTTTTTACTCATGGATTGTAATTGTCAGATTTCCATAAATAACATGAGACTTTAGATCTAAAGTCTAATTCTGGTATTTAATTCATTTCATTTTGTACCAAAGCATTTCAGGTTTCACCTAGAATTATGTCAGCTTTTCCTGAATGAACTAAAAATACAGCAAAGATTTAGAGATCAGCTGAACTTTAAGCATGAATAGCTGGAACTTCTTTAGTTTTCAAGTAAATCTACATAAAAACTTTAAATTATTGGAGCAACCACAAATATTAAAACAGTAGGGATAGCATCCCTACTGTCGGATCCCATAATATCGGATTCAGAACCTGAAAAGTTTTTCCTCTTGTCTTTTTAGCTCCTGGTTGAACGTTGAGGACTCAAATCTGGGAGAAGGTTTGTTGTTTTCAGGCGGATCCTGAGACAAGAACATTCAGCCCAAATGACAAGTTCACCCTTTGTTTCATCCATTCATCTAAAGTCGGATCGACACCAGGATCCCTCTGAGTGTCACAGTAAACTGATGCTGAAGCTGCAGAGCCTGTCGGGCTCAGATCCACTCAGATCCGCCTGCCTCTCTTTTCTTCCCTCCTCGTCTTTGTGTTTAAGGTCAACTCAGGCCGACGGGAGGAGCGAAGGTTTCTCTTTCCATTCCAGAGGAAAATGAAGCTGCAGCATCACATCCATCACTCAGTGACAGGAGGGGCTGCTGTCACCGCCGTAGAGGGCCCAGTCCGGTCAGAGGAGTCCAGTCCGGTCAGTGGAGTCCAGTCCGGTCAGAGGAGTCCAGTCCGGTCAGGGTCCAGTCCGGTCAGGGTCCAGTCCGGTCAGGGTCCAGTGCGGTCAGGGTCCAGTCCGGTTGGGGTCCAGTGGGATTCATTTCATGCCTGTGAAATGAATCCATTCTGATGCATTTTATAAAACAAATATTTGCTAAAGTGCAGCATGTTTTTGTCCGACAGACAGTTTGGTGAAACCAGAAGCATAAAGTCCGAAGCCCAACAGAATCGCGTCGGTCCATCTGAGAAACCAAACCTCAGAGTTTTTACCACCAAGGTTCATCTAATCCACTGCGAAGCATTTCTGGTTGTTTCACCTGCAGCAGAATCAGAATCATGTCTGCTGCAGGTTTTCTTCTTCAGGAAGGAACAAAACATCTACACATCAGTTCATCTAAAACTAAAGTCTGAATGAATCAGTGATGTAATTCTAATCATGTGACTTTAAACATCTCTGCTGCTCATGAACAGTAAAACATTCACTGAAAGAGCCAGACTTGGTGAAAACAGGAAGTTACAAGCTTACAGAACCACTGGTACCAGACCAGCTCTCCTGCCTCCCAGATAAACATGTCTCTAAATTATTTTAACGTTTGGCCTGATTATTTCAAACAGACTTTCACTTTGTGGCTGTTTGTAAGTGGGATGTGGATTTCAGCTCCGGCTGCAGTCACAGCACATCAGATCCAACAACTCGCCCTGAAATATTTATCTGGCAGCACGAAAACTGTGAAGGACAAACTGTGAGGTTAAATCAGTCCAACGACGGCTGAGCGGGTCGGCAGGTTCTGGTCCGGACCGATCCCAGTGCAGCTGAGGGGGAACCAGAGAGCATCGCCTCAGATGGGGAACGGCTCCAGTTCTTCATCTGGTTCTGGGTTCATTTCAGACATTAAAATATTCTGCTGGGCTAGGAACCATCTGAGACCGGTTCCGACCCAACTTTAGTTCTTCAGATAAATTATACATGAAGCAGGAATGAATGAAGCAGCTAAGTTCATAAACACCTGCTTTTATTTTGGAGGTCAGATATTTTAACACTTTACTTCCCAGCTGGACGCATCAAATGTGGCTGAAACTGAAGTTTTTCTGTCCCAAATCTTCCCATTAATATTAATATTGAGTTAAAATTCATTATTTTATTATTTCATAAACAATAAACTGCATTATTTTTATGCAGGACCAGAACTGCTGCTCTCTGAGACATGGATTTAAAATGATTTCTCAGGCTTCATTGCATTTATTATTGTTTTTATTATTTTACATTATTACTGTTGGACGTTTTCTCTCCTTCATGAAGCTGCAGAAATATCAGCTGTCAGTTTTGTGAACGTTTCCATTTCTGGGTTCAGTTACTCAGATTTAAACTGAAATAAATCCAGTTCATTATCAGCGACATAAAACTCCAAAAGTCACCGGGCTGATCATCTGAGATTATTAATCTGCTCAATCATCTGCAGCTGAAAAGGTTTTTCTGTTTCCAGGTTGTTTAAAACTGATCAGCTGATGAAACTGATCGATTCGACCAGCAGGATTTCAGCTTTATAGTTTTTTCTACACCATGAATGTTACCTGCTGCAGGAAAAGCATGAAGAGGTGGAGGAGTTTCCACCAGCTCATAGACCTCAGTGACTGTGAAATCCTTTTCCTCGTCTGTGAAATAAACATTTATGTGATGGATTTCTGTGTGACATAAATGAAAAAGTTGTGAAAGGAAAACTTTTCGAGCTGATTTTAAACACGCCCAGATGGAAACGTGATTCGGTCCAAGGGAGGAAAGAGAAGCAGAGATTGCTGTAATTTCCATGTCGGTTTCAGAGAGACGAGTCCAAACAAGCCCAGACGTTTCCATGCCGACGGACAGACAGCATCGCAGCTGCAGGTGAGCATCTGAACTGAAGCAAACCTCACAGATGGTTAGTGGAGAAAAAATGTCAAATGCAGGTCTGGATCTTAAATTCAGTTCTTGGCAAAAAAATATATATAATTTCTGCTACAAAAGTTTTCAGTTTGTTTCTTTCAGGAGAATTTAAATATTTTCAAACATCAGCAGAAAAGTTTCAGATGGGTGGAATCCATCTGATGCTGCATATATAATTTATAATAATAAAACCAGCAGAGATGTTTTTCTCAGCAACTCGTTTTGTGAGATATGAATGAGATCAACTGATCTGGACCAGAAACCGAACTCTGGTCCTCCAGGCCTCGATCCGGGTTCGGTTGACATGAACTCAAATGGTTTGAATGCATTTGTGACCCGACACTGCTCCAAAAGCAGGAAGTGGACCACAGCGCTGGGCATTCTGGGTAAATACAACCAAAGCTAACATGCTAGCCTACTGCTAGCTCGCGGATTTTAGCCGAAGACTAAAGAAAAATCCTCCAACTGCTAAAATCTGACGCCTCTCTATTTGTTTCCATTTGGTGAAGAAGGAAGTGGTGTTCAGTTTCTCCTTCAGAGGGTTTTGTTGTTTCCTTCAGTGGCTCTTGGTGCAGCGCCCCCACAGGCCAGGAGGGGAACAGCTTCCTACCCATCAGGCCTCAAACCAGGACCCAAAAGAACAGGGATGAGCTAACATTACCTTCTTCAGTTAAATGGAAAAATGTTTCTATTTCCTTTAGTTCCTGTTTAACTTTGAAACTCATTTCAGCCTCAGTCGTGACTTTTTCACAGGACTGGCCTTGTAATGTGAATCTGGGCTCTTTAAATATGTTACTGTAAATTATACTGCTTTTATTATCAGTTTCTTCAAAAATGTGACAGATCAGTTCTTCATTCTTCATTTTTAACAAGATCCAAGCTCTTTTAGTTCATGTTCATTTTCTGTGTTCCAGTTTAACTGAACTGGTTTAAGATGAATGGATTCATTTCTGTCCGTCTCTCTTCCTTCTCCTCCTCTTCCTCCTCCCCCTCTTCATCCTCCTCTTCCTCTGTCCTGCAGCTGAGCTGATCCTCGTCTCAGCTGGAGAAACGGATTCACTGGAGAGAAACAAATCAGAGTCACGTTTACTGTGTGTGCAGAAGCTTTACATCCGTCATGAAAAACACAGCGGAGTCACATGACTCAGTTTCTTCAACAACAGCAGAATTTGGTGGATTTAAAGCTGCGGTTTTAGACAAAGACTAAAGAAACTCTGGTCCTTCACAGCAGCTCTTCAGCCTGTCTTTGTTTCTCCTGTGGTTGGAAATGTTATAAACTGTATTGATTTTTTTACTCCAGAAGGGATGAAATGAAAATAACAGAAACTGTATTCATATGAAGTTATGATGACCACAATCAGTCACAGAATAAAGAAAGTTTTTATTCTGCTGTTATTGTCCGAAGTGAAGCAATATTCACAAACAGAATCAGATTCATTGGCCAGCAGCTTCCAGCTTCACAGCATAAAGTAACGACTGTAATAAAAGATAAAGAAACAATATGTACAAAAATTTACATCTGCAGACGATACGTTCACCGTTTTTAATAAAGCAAAGGTTCTTTTGTGAAGCCGCTGACTCCTCTGGCTTTCCATCAGAATCTGTGGAGGACAGTTTTAGTGACAAGCTGTAAACAGTTTGTGTCCAGGATGTGGGGGGTCTGCAGAGATGATAATGAAGTTTCTTCTACTGTTGATGTGATACCACAGGAAGCAGAGTTCAGGATGATGAGAGGATCAGAGTTCCTCCAGAAGTTCATCCTCACCTCCAGAGTCAGAGCAGCTTCAAATGATTCAGAATGAATCCGGCTGGAGGCTGGAGCTAATCCAGGTTTCTGGATCCTAATCTGCGCCGACTCAGGCTCAGGTGATGTTATCACTGACATGTTTGAGAAGGTGTGAGTTGATTTATATCAGTGATATAAAAGAAAAGAAGGAAGAATTACGCTGCTTGGGATCAACCTGGTCTTAATCCAATCAGACGTTGACAGATTTTTCAATCAAAGTGTCCCTGTCAAAGCCCTCGTTGGTTCCTGATGTTTGGCTGGTAAACATTTCAGATGTTTTCAGATCAGGAACAAACCTTCGTTCTTTAGCCCTCCCTTCCCGTCACCTGTCAGGTTTTTATGACCTTTTATGAGCCACAGAGGGTTAAACCTGTCAATGTCCGTCAGTTTTACAGCCAATCCTGCTGAGTGAGCTTTAATTAGGTCCATTTAACCCTGTCATCAGTTTGGACCAAAGTCTTTAAAGTTGAGGTTTTCCTGAGGAAGAGGTTTTCTCTGAAGGCTGTTCGTCAGCAGCTGAGACAGATGAGGCCATAAAATAAAAACCAACGGCTTCTCCAGACACTCGGTGACCTTTTCTCTTCACGGCTCTGGTAATTGGACAGAACCGCTTGGTCTTCTGCCAGAAAGAGGGGCACTGTCCTCTCTAGTCACTTTCACTTTGTGCTTGTGGGATGAAGATCTGCTCATTTATGTTTTTCTTGTTGAAGGTTGCCTGTTTCCACAAGCAGGCCTGCTGGAGGCATCACCTCCCAGCCTCCAGCTGCTAGTTTCTTTGTCTGATTCATCCATCGCTGCTTTATGCTGCCGAGTTTCTCTAAGGTCTGCTGGGTGTTTTATGTTGCACTACAGAAACTTCATGATTGGACAAAATCATTTGAGGTTATTTCTTAAAGTGTGATCTCAAACTTCTTGCCTCATCAGGTTATGTAAGTTTCTTCCACCAAACTGCTGCCAGAGGTCATCAGGGTCATGAAGGTGGATCTGCAGAAAGCTGATGAGCTGGAAGGCCGTCAGCAGGCAGACGGGTGAGAAGCTGGTCAGAATTAATTCAGTAATGGTCTAAGAACAAAAACAGACCCTTGTTCTTCACTTTGTTTCATCCAGAGGGTCTGAAAAACTAACTGACTGTTTGCTGGAGGCCTGGAAATGATTGGATCTGATTTTACCCGACTGCTAATGTTTGGCCAAGCAGACATCTTGTGCAAACACAACATCTTTGCCAGCAATAAAATGTCTGAAGTGTTTGTCTTGCTCAGGGTGTGGAAGAATGGCCAACATGAACCAAACCTCCTCTGCTGCCATCACCAAACTACAGGCAGAATACAAATCTAAACGGAGCAGAAAATCAGCATCCTGGTTCCCAGATCCTTCTTCTGCTGGTTGGCCGGTTCAAATTTCTGGACAACTTGGAGGGTCACTTTTACATTCTTCAGGAATCTTCCAGTCCTGTTGTCCTGACAAGTCTCCATGAAGCGGTGAAATGAGTAACGTGTCTTTGCTTTCAGCTACACTTTGAGTGTCTTTGTTAAGACTGATGGTTTAGTGTTTAGATGCAACCAAAGTCGTCTGTCAGGGTTTCTGAAACTCTCCCAGCATTAGTTTTAATTAGAAATGGTGGAGCTGCAGTTCCTGCCAGATGTACACATCTATTCACTTTGGCATTTTTATTGAATGTTGGAATTAAAACTGACATTTACATGTCATTTAAGAAATGCTGGTGATTATTCTTCTGCATAATTAAGCAAAGTATTAGTCGACTAATGTGTTGATCTCTTTGAAGGAGAACTGGGCTGTAATGGCAGCTCAGTCAGACGAGCTGAACT
Source organism: Phalloptychus januarius (assembly GCA_902982915.1). NCBI lineage: Eukaryota > Metazoa > Chordata > Actinopteri > Cyprinodontiformes > Poeciliidae > Phalloptychus > Phalloptychus januarius. The sequence continues at coordinate 1,096,542 of CADWAE010000242.1, read as the reverse complement.
GGAGAACAGCTTTCAGCCATTAAAGCTTCACCCTCTTCAGCTTTTCAAGCTCTAGTTTCAACTGAAGCCACATCTGACTCACAGTTACAAACATACTAATTATTTTTTTACCCTGAGAAGTGCTGCTGTCCAAACGCTGCATCATGACAGGAGTATTCATTACCAATCTTTCCTCGCTGATGCTTTTCATTTTGCAAGGAATCTGTCTGGTCTGGAAGCACAGTGTAAATGGGAATCACATCTTTACGCATCATATGGATGTTTTAAAGTTCTAGTGACAGTCGGTGCCCAGATGGAGCCACAGGATGTTCAGAGTTACTGTGGAAACTTTCATCTCCACATTTCAGTTCAGTTATATGGCATAAATGTACATGTTGAGGCGTTTGCAGACGTCACTCAGATCATTGCTTACATTTTACAAATTAACCACTGACAGCATGAGAACATGAGAAAGCAGAAGTTCATCTAAACTACAACCTGAGCGCCCATCGCTGCAGAAATCATAAAATATTTAACAGGATTTTTAAATCTTTCATGGGTTTCATTTTATTTTAACGCGCCTGGAGAGCAGGGGTCTTCAACCTGCAGCTCCGGAGCCACAAGTGGCTCTTTGGAGCTTTCACAGTGGCTCTCAAAAACTGGAGAAAAAAAACAGCTGTTGTTTAGACATCTGGGGGTTTTAACAGTTTATTTCTGCAATATTTGCATTGAATTTTACACTAAAAGTAATAAATTTTAGATCTGCATCATTAAATCTACATCAATTTTATTTTTAAAATAATTTTAGGTCTGACAGAAAACAGATCCATCCTCTTTAGGCAAAATGTTGTTTATTTTAAATTGTACAAGAAAAAAATGGCAGATCTTTAAAAATGACAAAGTTTCACCTTTAGTATAAGTTTTTTAAAAGTTGTGTGACGTTTCAGCTCGAAACGAGTTTTATCCTGGAAAATGTCTCCCCTACCCGTGACCTTTGACATCTGAAGAGGTCCTCGTTACACCAGAGGACGTCTGATCGCCATGGCACCAGGTCTACGTCTCGCTCTCTGTTTTTCTGCATATTTTAGGAAATTACAAAGACGGTTATCTAATTAAATGTGAGCCTAATGAGGCATAAACAGATTCTGTCCGATTATAATCCGCCAGGCTCCAGTTTGGTTTGAGCTGCCCTCTGTGAGCCGCCATGGACACATTCATCACTCCAAATCTGCATGATTATTCATCTGCGTGTTCAGAACAGCTTGTTTCTTCTTCTGAGATTTGCTGGCATGCCAGATGGTCAGTCCGCCGCCTGTCTGATCCCAGATCTGCTGTTGTTTTTGCAGCTCAGGTCAGCAGCTGACGGCTTCAGTCGGTTTTTCCTGACCGTTAAAAGATCAGCTGGTCTCTGCTGAGTTCACACTGAGGTTGTTTCAGCGCCTGCAGGGAGGCTTTTACTCCTGAAGGTTCTCACCAAAACATGTTGGGTTTTTACAGGGAAGTGAGGAGGAAGTGGAGTCACCCAGAGGGGAAAACTTGTTCGAGGTGGAAACACATGGTGGTGCTTGAACAGGAATCCATGTAAATGTTTGATCAGACAACAAAGCCACAGCTGTTAAAGAGTTTCTGCTGCTGCACATTAGCTGAACGGAGCAGACACTAATTGGTCCGTGCTGTCGTGTTAATTGGCCCCTGGATAATTGGATTTAATTACTCTGCATCTGTGAAATTACTGTTTTACATTTATCCCATCACAAGAGGTCGTCTGAGGAATCAGCTCATTGTTTGTGCTTTTCTGAGGTGATTATGCTCAAAGTCAAGTGTCTGCTGCTCCTTGTTCTCTGAACGTCAGCCTGAATTCAGCAGAAAAGATTCAGATCTTTCCTAGTTTTCATCTCTTAGTCATCAATGACCAAGAGATGAAGTTTATTAATAAATCATCAGATTGGAACAATGTTGATCTGAAGATGGTTTCATGTAAAACTGGTCATGTTTTGTCCACTTTCCCCCACAGGATTACAACATCACTGACAGTAGGAAATGAAGTTTCCTCACATTTGAACTAACTAAATAGTTTAAATGTGTTTTCTCTTAACGAAAAGGCTCGGCCAATCAAAATGCTCAAAACAGTGCATCACAGCAGCCAGCCAATCAGTAGCCATCTTCCATGCATCATGAAAATCACACATGAATCATCTTTCATGATGCACCAAGCAAAGTTTGAGATTTTAAGAAATTTTAAAAAAGCAAAATATTTCATAAGATTTCAATAGAATGAGGTCAGTCAAAATATGTTAGCATTTTTAATGAACAATATTAAAGCAGGCTGGCAAGTTTCCAATCACACTGATAAAAAAATGAATGTTCTTCTAATAATTTAATTTCTTTAAACTGTTGATCTTCAACAAAAACCACTGGAACTGGATGTGATTCCTGGTACATATTTAGATTTCACTAATATTTCATTTCCCTTTAGGATTTTTAAATTTGAATTGAACAATTTTCAACTTAAATTCCTGTTACTGTGGTCTGTGGGTTCTCCAACCCAGAACTGGAGGGAATCACCATAGCAACCAGTGACTCAGCATTTTCCAGTCTCTGCTTCTCACTAAAAGGATTCTTCTGTTTCTTCTGTATTAAGTTTTAATATTTTGTTTGCTTTGTTTTTTCTGGCAGATTGAACAAACGCTCTCAGCTTTCAGACGCGTTCTATTCCTGTCTGCTTTCAACGCTCAAAACATTAATACATGAATTATTGAAAGTCGTAGAAAAACAGGAAATAGATGCTTATTTGTAGGAAAGTAGCAAAAGGAAAGAGTAAGATGGAGAGAAGTAAAGAGAGACAGAGGGAGATGATATCAGATGATGTGTTTACTGAGGGTTTTTAGTGAATCTAATCTCACGGTTTCTCCAGCATATCTTAGTGGCTCTTACAGAGTAAATCTGTCTCCTAACTCAGATTTAATGCTTGTTTGCTGTTTGGCTGCAAACGGCTGAAATATCCCATCTATGTGAACAATGTTTAAAAGGTTGTTGTGATAAGACGTCAAATGTTCTCCTGCTGGTTTGCAGCTGGATGTGAGTATTTCAGAATGTGTGTCCTCAGGATGGGACGGTTCTGCAGGCGGTTCTGATCCACACAGACAGCGGGTGAAGCTGAGCCTGTCCAGGAGGACCGGGCTGTTTTCAGGGTTTCACATGTGAAGCTTTAAGAGATTTACTGCTACTTCAGAGGCTAACACGCTAGCAGAATCAGGCTAACACGCTAACATGAATATCTGTTAGCCGCCAGTAATCCGGGGTTTAACTCATCAGAATGAATCAGATTTCATCAGAAACTCTTAAACAGCTGCAGACCTGCAGCCAGCGGACAGGATGAGTGTTGGAGCCGATAAACAGAACCGAGGAGGACAAGCAGCCAGAACCTGGCTCAGTTCTGATTAAACTGATCCCTGCCACACGCCTTTCTCTCCTCTGCTTTATTTTTAGATTCTTGGCAGAGTTTGCTGCTCAGAGATGATGAAGTTAGCAGGAATAAATAAATATGTGAAGCTTTAATGGAAACCGTGTGGGACTGAAAGCCAAAGCGATCGATGAGCGTCTGAGGCTCAGTGACTGATGCTGAGAGGAAAAATGCTCAACATTGTAGAGTTTAAATGACTTTTCTGCTTTTGGCTGATTCAAACTCGCATCTCATTAAGAGAGTTTGTTTTATGGTCCGTTCGACAGGCTGGCCTTCAGCCTGCAGGCTCTGGAGCTTTGGCAGAGTTAGCTTTAGGTTCTGGTTCCAGCCGGGTTCACTGTGACCCAGAGTTAGGGTCAGAAAGTCGTTTGACGTTTTGGTCCAAAAGAAAAAGGAACCAGATTCAGTTCTGCTACTTTACTCTGAATCGTCTTCATCATCTGTTCGGCTCAGAGAGCAGAAAGGCTCAGGTAGAAAACAGCCTGACGTTCCTCCAGCAGCATCACATCCAGCTGGACCTGATGGCGACCCGCTCCGGCCCGGTTTCTGCTAAGGCGCATCGTCACCACAGGAGCAAAGCAGGGACTGCAAAGGTTTCATCACTTCCTCTATGACATCCCTGGATCAGAGAAAACATGGCGGCATCGTCCCTCCAGGCTGCTGCACAGCAGGACGCTCCGATTGATTAAACATTTCTTCTCCTTTCAGATCAGATCATTTGTTTCCTCTGTAGGTTTTCACTCCTGACGGGCCTGTAGACTCGGTTCGATTCGAGATCAAAACTCCACCATCTGCTCCACCTCCAGCTGCTCTGGTTCTGACTCAAACCAACCAACGCCTGCCTTTGGATCGGCCTCTGGTCCGCGTGGGTTCACAGACCGAGGTCTGGAGGACCACAGGTCAGAGGTCGATTAGCAGCAGATTACTTCACTTCAAAAAGTCAAGTTGCCATTTCATAATCGACCCATCAGTGGAAATAGAACAAGCAGGAAGTCGAGCCCTGAATGTTTTTCTTGTTAACACTTCATGTGGAGTTTTGACCCTTTTCAGGAGGAAGGAGGATCTGCAGAATGTTCTGGAGCTGACAGAAAGTTTCCCTTTGACCTCTGAACCTGTGAGTGTTCTTACAGATGATCACAAGTGTTGAAAGGTCAGACTCTGAGAGCGAAGCCCACTGGGAACATCCAGAGCAGAAAAGATTCGTTCTGAGTCGGAGTCCCGGCGCAGCGCCTGCTGGAGGCAGGGGGAGGAGGAGGAGGCTGAGGAAGAGGAGGCTCCATGTTGACTCTGGTTTATTGAGTTCACGCCTGGTGTTGTTGGCTGAGCTGAAGGATGAGCAGAACTGCAGCTCATATCGATTTATTCAGGATTTATTTCTGAACCAGAAGCTACTCCAGCAGAAAGGACAAAATATGGAGACAATTTTTCAGCTGTAGATTCTGGTTTGAGCTCAGCATGAGGATGATGGATGTTCACTTTCTCATCTGTTTGTTGCACTGGAGGCTTGAAGCAGAGAGGAATCCGTCTACGGGAGGCGAGAAGGGTCAAACTAAACAGCCATGCAGTAACTCAGTGAAACTGTGCCTTTGTTAATCAAATACATTGGAATGACATAAAACTTTATATGAGCTGCGAGGCTGAGATGCAGAGAGAAGAAACCAAACCATCATCCTGCTTCCACTTCCTGTTGGTTTCCTCCAGTAGTAACAGCTGTTAATCACCACCTGTGAGATGTGAACATTTTCAAAATGCATCTGTTATAATAAGGCTGAAAATCCATTTGATCCTCCTGCAAAAACATTTTACTGAAAAAAGTGTTTTTCAAAATAGACGATTTAAGAATTAAAATATATTTCTGGTGGTTCAGTTTGATGGTTCATGAAAACAGCTGCTGACGCTCTCCAGCCACTTCAAACAACCAAGGAATCAGCAGCAGCTCTTTTGAATGACCTCTGACCTGCAGCCTCTGCAGCAGCTGAAGAGACGGTGAGCTGGAGCAGGAAGTCCCACACAGGCAGAACCTCAGTGACTGGACCAGAACCAGGCAGGAATTCATTCAGCACTTTGACCTGTGACCTCAGTGAAGCCGTGAGAAACATAATGACCCAGATTGACCCAGAGAGAGAGAGAGAGGCCGGGTTCTGAAGATCGGATCTGATCGCTGAACAAACACAGTCTGGTTTCTGCTCAGAACATGAAACCAAACTAAGTGTTCAGCAAGCAGCTACAGGAGCAGCTTACAGGTAGTTATTGCTCCGTATGGATGAAAAACATCAGATTATTTCATAACATGGAAAAATGTTTGACTAAATTTTCCGTGTGGCTGCAAACGTTTTCATAAATTCGAATATTGACTTATTACATTTCTCTTAGCATAATGCAGCAGGACATCATCACGTATCCATCTCATCATCATCATCCATCCATCCATCATCCATTATCATCCATCTATCCATCCATCCATCTCTCATCATCCATCCATCCATCCATCGCATCTATCCATCACATCAGCATCCATCATCCATCCATCCATCTCCATCATGTCCATCCATCCATCCGCCCGTCCATCCGCCCGTCCATCCATCCATCCATCCGTCCATCCATCCGCCCGCTGAGCCCTGCTGTTTGCTAATGTAACTTTGCATCATAAATCATTTTTTTAAGAGGCTCCTGAAATAGTTTCCTTATCACAAAGGAAGCCTAAGCTGCTTCCAGCAAACAACCTGGCAAAATGATTAATTACTGCAAACTTGATTCATTAATAGATAGAAAGTGTAAACAGAGCAGAATAAAAGCCGAATCGATCGGAACCTGTTTCATTTGTAAATGCAGCAGGATGGCTCTGGAATACCTAATGCTCTGATGTGATGATCCTTGAAAATGTATTAAAGTAAACAGTGTTGCAGCAGCACATCATCAGATCAGGCTCACTGTGTTGTGTGTCTGATCATCTCTGGAGAGAACAGTTCAAGTTTTCACCAGCTCAATCTGCTGACTAAAGATCAGTTCCCTCTGAACTGAGCAGACAGGCTGCTTCTCTCACAACCAACAGCAGATTTCCTTCTCTCAGGTGATCAACATGTTGGTGCCTGATGTGACCAACAGCAGCTCAGCAGAGGCGTTTCAGGATGGGATGAACAGGGTCAGTGTGATGGAGATCAGGTGGCAGAAAACCCATTAAAAGCAGCAAAGATGAATAAAAATTATTCAAACCAGTGGAAGAGATTTTCTAATGTCTTTATGTTTTGAAATTTTCTTCTAAATAAACCTATTTGTTTGGTGTTTTTCTGTCTTTTCCCAAATGTTGGATTTTTATATGATAACTGAAGCCTGTAGAGTTTGAGATCGAGCTCTGGGTCCGTTAGCTTTTTTAGTATAACTCATATGGATGTTTATACAGTCACATTACCAACAATAGTTTGGGTTATTTAATCTGTCAAAAGGGAAAAGGGATATTCATTCTCAGTTTACAAATGTCACAGTTACAAGCTAAATTTTAATTACCAGGCTAAATATTTAATTTAAGTATTTAGCTAAATAGTTAGTCAGCTAGATATTTTAGAAATATTTAGCTTCTAACCAAATATTTAGCTTGCCAATTAAATATTTAGTTTGAAACACTGGTATTCATGCATGAATGAATAATGTGGAGAAAATCTAATTTAGATAAATGAAGGCCTATTTTCCCCTTACAGCAGGTTAAATAACCAGAATCATTTCTGTCTTTTATTTCTCCTCCAGTTTTAGTTGAATGAAGGTGGAAAGTTAAAAACAATAAATGGAATATGAATCTGTTGTACCTTCTCATTGCTCTTCCCCTCTGCAGTAAAAACTGTTTCTATTTCTTTTTCTTACAGTAAAAACTTTGCAGACCTATCAGATGTAGTTCAGACTCTTTTTTCCCCTGATAAAAGCAATAATCTTTGTGAGGAAAAAAGTTTCTTAAGTTTCTGAGATGATCAATCACCAGGAAAAATAAAAGTGTTCACCTTTTATTATTTGTAGACTGCAGGAGGAAAAGCTTTGCACTGCGACTGAGCAGCATAATAAAACATGAACGGTCTTTACTATCTGCAGGCTGTAAAATACTAAATAGGGAGTTTATTACTGAACTAGTGTGCAGTCTTTAGGTCCTGTAAGTTGTTGCATTTATTCAGGGATGATACATTTTTCAGGACGACAGAGAAAACCTTCCAGAGAGTTTGGGTTGCAGATCCTGAGGAATGGAGCGCTGAGGTTCTACAACGGGATGGAAAGGTAAAGGAGTGAAGATTGTTTTAGGGATTTAACAGAAATCCACTGAAGCTGATTATTGGAACAACGTCATATCCTGGTTTGGTGCCTGTAAGACGTTAAGCTGGGAACCAATAATTGGTGAATTATTACTTTCTAGATTAAATGGGAAACTGTCACTGAGATGAAGACTAGAGGTCTGAGTGCAAAGCCCTGAGGAACTTCTGCATTAATTAGAACCGTAAGGAACTTATTATCTATAAGCTTTGCTTTAAAGGGAGCTAAAGTTTAATAACACGATGAAAATGTAAATAACATTTATTCCAATACTTTGAAACTGTTTTGTTTTGTGGAATATAAAGTTTAATGGGTGTAAAATGAAATTCAAACAGAAAGGAAACAAAAGGGAACTTCAACGTGAAGTACTGCAACATGCATATTTTGTGATTTATATTTGTTGTATCTAATTAAGATTGTTCTCATTTTTCATGAGTCTTTGCCTCACAGCTGTTCCTCCATCTTTCATTTTTCCTTCCTTTACTAACTGAGTTATTACTGTGAACTCACTGAGCATCAAAGAGGAGAAAACCTTTTTCTAAGGTGCATGAAGTGTAATTTAACTTTGATTTAGCTGCAGCAGCTCATACATTCACAGCCATTTGTGAAACGGCAAAGTCTGGGATTTACCATCTGAACTGGAAATAGACTGAACAGTAAACTGGAGATATGGGAGTGCTTCATATCTTTTCATTAGATCCGGCAGGCCGGCCAAGAATCCAGGCAGCGAAATGCTCATCAGGCCTGGAAACGACTCCTAGTCAACCCATTGCCAAAGTGTTTAAAATTCTCATTTTTAAATGCTGAAGCAACGTCTGAATGAGATTTTTTTTTAAAAACGATGTTTGCTGGTAGTTTGTCTCCATCTCACCTTCTCATCCCGTTGGGATGGACTTTATCACAGAGTCTCTTCTGATTTATGTGTAGTGTTAATATTCTGAACTTGGTGGAGATTTCCTGCTGTTGCTGAACATTTGAAACAAAGGTTTTAAATGTGAATGTGTAAAACATTAAGACATTATTAAAAATTCTCCAGCTCAAGTTTCAAACTAGATTTAAATCAACATAAAACTCTTAACTTAGTCATTATAAAGACTTAAAACGTCTTTTTGTCGTTTCCTCCAGTAGAAACATCCGGTTGTTGATCATGTGACATGAAACAAGTGTTTCCACTGCAGTTGAAAAACACACATAATTAAATACACAGCTGAAAAACCACCAAAACCTTTAATGGAAAATAGGATTTTTTTCAAAATTCGTTTTTCCATTATGCAAAATTAATGTTCGTAATTCTAATTTGCTGCATTTTATGGGGAGTAGAACCACTATAGTATTTCTGCTGCACATCGGCTTGTAGCGCTGACAGCTGCAGAGGTTTGACTGTAAATCTTCTTTCTCTTTGTCTCAGAGAACATTTGGATTTGTCCCTGCCAGCCTCCTCTGCACCGCGTCTCTGTGACTGTCAGACTTTACCTTCAGAGCCTCGTTTTAAAGGGTTGAGTTGGAATGAGTCGGAGTCCAGCAGAGCAGACACAGGCTGTCATTATGCTACCTGATGATGTGTTCATACGTTCTGACCCGTTCTGAGCGCAACAGAACGGAGGACCTGGATCATTTCTGAGTGATTCTGCCGATACAGATGAGAGCAGCGGATGTGAATCTCTGAGCTGAGGAATAATAAAAACATTCAATGCGATTGTGTTTCAAAGTGAGCGACCTCACACAGCCACTCACAGTAATTAGCTTTCCAACAGGCATCGCTTGCTGTCAGGGATTCAGGAGGAAATCAGCAGTTTTTCAGGACGTGAATAGATTGGATGTTTGGGGCGGGGCACTTAGAGACACTAAGCTCAGTTTTTATTCTGCTCATAAAGGAAAGGTACAGCCAGTCCTCCTGGTTTTCTCATCTGATGAGACTGACAGAAATCCATCAGAGGTTCAGCTTCTACTTTTATCATTTACATTTCAGCAAACGTGTCACTTTTGGTTTTATTATAGCTCCATCTCCAGGGTTATGAAAAGCTCCAGATCGTAGTTTTAGTTTCAGACTGAATATTTCCCAGAAGTCTTGAGGATCATCAGGATGTTTTTAATACATCTCAGACGGGTCTTTGTGTTCTTTTGGGTCAGCAGCAGTTCTGACCATGGAGACTATGGAGGCCATTCAACAGTCTTTTCTTACTGTTGAATCATGACCTTTGACCTGACCTGGGGTTTGGTGCTGGCAGTAGAATTGCTTTTTAATCTGTTTTTTTCATGGGGTGACCCATGACAACCAGCTAACAGAACATTGATGCTGAGATTCTTTATTGTGACCGATTCTGGGAAGGCCGGGCACTGCTAATGCTAATGCTAATGCTAATGCTAATGCACTGCCTTCTGATTCTACCTTTACTAAAGTAAAAGCCAAATGTTTGCTTTGTGGCACTTGGTTACCAGAAAACGCGCTGATCACTTAGCAACAGATTAACAATAAATATTGCTTTTGCTCAAAAACACAAAATGTCTTCTGCTCTTTTGAAATACTATTTATATTGTAGCACTTAAGAATTATTGCTGGTAAATTTAGCAGAAAATAGAAGATGTATTTCTTTGGTGGTAAATGTATCCTAAAACAGAAACTCAACACAAAAGTAAAAATCTGATTTATACTTTGTGGCAGTTTGCTACCAGAAAGAAATGATCATCTCTTGAAATCAAATTAATTATGATTTTTTAAAACATAAGCTCTTTTGAAATGCTGCTTTTCTGCTTAGGCACAATAAACTTTCAGTTTGCTTTTCCTTGTATCTACAACAGCTCAGTTATCCTGAGCTCTGCATCATTTCTCTTGGTCTTTTGCATAATTTCTAGTTGCACTCAATGGCAGCCATGTTGCTCTGAGAAACACAGGAACTCTGGTTTCAGGTTCTGCAGGTCCAGACTTCAGATGAGCTGCTTTATTTTCCTCGGAGCTGGAACGGCTGCAGCTCTGTGAAGGTCCCTAACAAGCGAACTGATTCTGCCACCAATCATTTTTAGTGGAGGCTGGCCGGGAACGACCCGCGCCGTTAATAAGAACTCAGCCGGATCTCCCGGCGCTGGTGCCGGACGGATTGGAAAACGTCCCGATAATGGATCCACAGAGCAGCCTTTTGCTTTCCAAGGGCGCAGAGGAGTGTGTGTGATTTACACAGCGGCAGCAGAGATAAGGATGGACACACACAGGAGCTGCACTTTATTGGGATTAGAGCAGATGAAGCTGCAGAAAAATATTAAAGCAACAGATTAGCTTCAATTGTTTCTGCAGGAAAGCAGAAAAAACCTGAGAAGGATTAATAAATCAAATGAACAGCAGACAGAAATCAGAGGCCAAATGAGGGTTTGGTGGCAAAGATGGACAACAGAAATATTTCTGTGAATCAGATGATTTGGCCACATTAGTTATAGAAGTCAGAGAAATTGAAAAATATCTGCTTCATGTTCAGATGAAAATAATTGATCATTTTCTGGAACGAACAATGTGAAATAAATCCTGTTTCTTGTTTTGAAGCTCCAAAACAAGAAACAGGATTTATTTGAGATTCCAGATCAAAGTTTCAATCAGCAGCCACTGAGTCACACCTGCAGGCAGCTGGTGGTGGAAAAGGTAAAGTCAAGCAGATCAGGAGCAGAGATCAGATCAGATCAAATAAACTGCATTTTATCAGGCTTTGTGTTTTATTCAAATTTCAAGAGGGAATTTGAAACTAAAGTATCGATTAGATGTTATTGATATTTTGGGTTGACCCGCCCGCCCTACAGTCTGGTTCTTCTTCGGTGGTAATGATGAAGGATCCTCTGTCCTCCAGTCACTTTCTGGCTACAGGATGTTCTGCTGTCCATCATTACTTCTCTGCTCTGGTACTGAGTCCACATCGTTTCACCACTACTGTCTGAACTGTTGGATCTTCATAAATCTCCTGTTCCAGCAGCTCTCGGGGCATAGATGAGGAGATGCTGCAGATGAAGAGATGCTGCAGATGAAGAGATGCTGAGATGAAGAGATGCTGAGATGAGGAGGCGCTGCAGATGAGGAGATGCTGCAGATGAAGAGATGCTGCAGATGAGGAGATGCTGCAGATGAGGAGATGCTGCAGAGGAGGAGATGCTGCAGTGGAGGAGATGCTGCAGAGAGGAGATGCTGCAGTAGAGGAGATGCTGCAGATGAGGAGATGCTGCAGATGAGGAGATGCTGCAGATGAGGAGATGCTGCAGATGAGGAGATGCTGCAGAGGAGGAGATGCTGCAGAGGAGGAGAGACCAGGAAGCCGATTGATTTCCAAAACTTTCCTCAGATGAGATAAACCAGCTGCTGGTTTTAATGCAGTTGTAGTTGTGAGTGCGAAGGCGGCGACGCTCCATCGATGAACCAATCAAACGCTTCTCTTAAAGCTGGGCTTCATTATGAGTGAAAGACATGAAGCCGCTCTGCTGTCTAATCAATAAACCGTTCAGTCAGGATTGTTCATCTGATAAACGAGTGGACAGCCCAGCAGCTGCATGTTGGAGGATAACGTTCAGTTTGTCTGAGTTCAGCTGAGAGGAAACAACAAGCACAGCTTCATTTTGCTTAAAAAAGTCAGGAATAATTGGGTTTTAATGCGAGAACAGTGAGCGCTCTGATTGGACCCAAACTGTTTGTCCTCTCCTCAGACTGAGAGGCGGCTAATTGCACAACCATCCCGGTCCGCCGCCATGGCCTCTCCAAACACGGCGCCGGCTTTTTGTTTCCCACAAAGGTCAAGATAACGCCGGTGTGTCGCTAAATGAGCCGCTCTCACTGATCGCTTTGTTTTCCCACGCAGGAAACGACTCGAACGCGTCAAAGTGAGTCTGGACATGAGGTTGAGTCTCTGACAGACTGTAATGGAAAAATGATGGAGGAGAATTGAGGAACAGATGAGTTTTGACTCCTGTATTATTCTCCCTGCTCAGAAAGAAAACATTTCTAAAGCTCCTGGTTTATTTCCTGTCATGTCCAGACAAAACTTTTTGGACAGTTTGGTTTCAGTGGCGGGAGCCGGAAGTCAAGTCAAAGGTCAACACTGGAGTAGGGCTCTGCTTCCAACACACAGAAAACTAATGAACCAATATGTTGGTCATGACGACGGCGTGATACGATCAGAGGAATCAATAGGACATTTCTGTCTAAACATCTCAGAAACTTTCTACAGAAATACTTGGACATTTTAGTTTAAAAATTTAAACATTTGCTAGAAACAAAATTAAGAAATTTTGAGATCAATTTTCAAAGATCAAATATTTCAGTTTTCAAACGTTTTTTTTCTAGAAGATTCATGAGATTAATCAAAAAAGTTTTTCATCAGAAATTTGCTCTTTTTTCCTCATCCAGCGCAGGAGGTGACCCATATCATATAGATTTGTATATTCTAAACTACCTGGTCCTTAAGCAGCAGTGGAGGCTGGTTGTCATGGTGAAAAGTCTCAGATTTAATCAGATTAATGCTCCAAATGTCTGGAGTTTCATTCAGAAGCAGATTCACAAAACAAAGATGTTGACATGTTTTCTTTTCTGAATTGCAAAAAATCTTTAAACCTGATTTATACAACAAAATCTCAGCTACCACTAGTAGAACTAACCAGAATTAAACAGATTAATGAGTTTAATCTGATTACTTTGCGTAAATCATCAGGGTTTATTAATCTGCATCATTTCCTGGAACAGTTGCAGGATGTTGGAGCCAAAATTCATCCAAAGAGAAGAAATAAAACATGAATTTTAAGCCTTTAAGTCACTGGAACTGAGAAGAAAACTGGATGGATGCGACTCAGTCGTTCATGGACAGCAGCTTCTATTCAGAGGGAAATTAATAACAGATTCCACAAACATCGATGTGCAGATTGTGAGAGGAAGACACAAAGAGGCCCAGCTGTGGGAAGTGACTCTCCATCATTCAGCGAACGCATCACGGCTCTTTCCTTCCTGCAGATGGAAACAGAAAAACCAGCTGCAGATGGATTATTTAAATCCTCACCTTCGCTGCTGCCCTTCCTCTCCTTCTTCTTCATCACATTGGTTCTTTTCCTCTGGGATCTCTCCATCATTGCTGGGTTTATTCTGCTTTATCCTAATGATGCCTTCAGGCTCCAGTCTGAACTCTGAGCAGGAATCCTCCAGTTTCAGCAGCACTTTCAGTTTCAGTCATTTAGGATTATTAACTTATTTCCATTTCATCATTATTTAGCGGCTCGTTAAATCTGAGGAGCCCTGAAAGTTTCCACTTGTTGACCTGAAGGCTCCCGACCTGCTGGAGGTTCATTAGTTCTGACAAATAACTTCTCCAGATTTCACTTTCAGTCCGACCCGGAAAAGAAACCGGAACCAGGATTTGGCCTCTTCGCAAACATGGACCAACTTTATTTCAATTTTTAAATAAATATACATGTTTATCTTGGATTAATAATAAACCTAACTTTTCAAAATAAATGAGTTGGTTTTTGTCTGATCTGGTTCAAACTCGGTAAGTTAAATAATCTCAGTAATAAAGCTGTTTTTTCAGTGACTTCCTGGTAAAGTGAGGCGATTCGTTCTGAATATTTCTGGTTTTCCAGGAGATAACTGAAGCAGTTGCAGCGTTTCTCAGTAGAAAAGCGTTTCGGACCGGAGCTGTCGCTAACTGCAGCTGGTCTGTGGGTTTCCACCATGTTGGTCTCCATTTTAATGACTCATTTAAATCCTCGCCTGCCTGCAAGTAGAAACGGACGCAGCCGGCCCTGTGGGATGCAAGCTTAGCATCCTGGGCCCCAGCGGAGCTCATCGGCGAGTTTACGGCTGCAACTGCTCTGCAGCCGCTCTGCAGACGCTCTGCAGACGCTCTGCAGACGCTCTGCAGACGCTCTGCAGACGCTCTGCAGACGCTCTGCAGACGCTCTGCAGACGCTCTGCAGAGCCTCAATATCCAGTTTTATTAGAAACCAGGGATGGTTAATGGGAAGTTCTGGCTTCCCTCATTCAATCTATGTCTGTTCAGAAAGCATCTGAGGAGGCGCTAACCTCCTTCACCTGAAGAAGAAAACATTCAAACTTCCTAATTGCTTCATCTGGGATTGAATGTTTGGGGAAAACAAAGTCGATCATCACTGCTGAGATGGAAGATGAGAAAAACAACAGTGAGGGGGCAGGGTGACATGCTGGAGATAATTACTAAAACTGCAGAACAGACCAGATCTGATCAGCTGCTGGAGTGAAAACTGGAAGCTGTCAGAACCGGTCCATCTCCGGTTCCGAGCCACTGCCTCGGTGTCAGCTGTAACACCTCCAGCGTTTGGGCCGACCGTCTCTGACGTCAGGAACTGTTCACACTCGCATGTGTGGAGAACGTGAGCAACAGTTCAGTCCTTCCCACACGCTGACGGCGCATTAATGAGTCCGGGGAGCGACGGCGGCCGAGGGGTCAGCTGGTTTGGAATCCACGCAAAAAAAAAAAGAAAATCAGAGAGGAGCAGAGAGTTCATCCGTCTGAATATCACAGCTCTGAGTGAAAGCAGCTGGGAACAAAGTTTGACACGGAGCGCAGTGAAAAGACACAAAGCTCCTGCTGAGTGGAACAAATGCTGCTTTCTTTCATTCAGAGACGCTTCTGCTGAGCTGAGGCCGACATGAACCAAAAGCATCCTCCATGTTGCTCTGGAAACCAGCCGGAGAACTTCCCTCCGAATGATGCATCCAGAAAGGAACCAGACTCCTACCAACCCTTCAGAGAACCGAGAGCAGAACGTCTCCAGACTATAAGATCCAGTTCATGAACCTTCATGCTCAGAGGTTCCCGTCACGCAGCTTCAGGTTCATGGTTTTCTGTGCTGAACGTCATGAGAGGGAAAAGCAGCGTTCTGAACGCAGTCAGAACGCCTCCGTGATTGATTCACTGCCTGTTTCTGTGCAGAGCGACTGATTAGCTCCCTGCTCATTTACAGGAGGGAAATATTCTTAGCAAAACAGCTGCAGAGCCGTGAATAATTAAACAAGGAACATCAACGATACAGAGAAAAAACATTAAACACAAACCTTACATTTCTGAATCAAGGTTTATTTTAAATCCGTTTCTCAGGTGAAAACAGGGAGAATAAACATGATAAACATCCAGAATGAAAAATAACAGAACCAAGGAACCAAAGAGCCAAAGAGCCAACCCAGTTCATCCACCAAGGAAAACTGGAGTCAAGCACCAGAAATGAGAACATTGTGTTTCAGTGCAACATGTGCAGCCAGCCGTCTCAGAAAGCCTGTCATTTGTTTATTATTTTATTCAAGATTATTACACATATCAAGCTTTTGTTTTTAGTTTGAATGATTATGGCTCACAATTTAAGAAAACCTGAGAAGTGTCCTAGAAAATAAGAGCATCACAAACTAATCAAAAATAGATGTTTAAGCTCAGGTTTCTGAAAATTATCTATAGTCGTTTATTACCCATAATCATCAAAATTACTAATTATTTTCCAAAAGGCCTGTAAAATATCAGATTATAGAGTTGAGTTTCACCTTCTGGGAAGACCAACAAGAAATACTAAACTTTTATGACGTATTAAATATGTTTTTAGATGCACCAGTAGAGAAAAATACTGGAACATTTTCTGGCAGCCGAGTCGGCCTTTATGATGTTTGTCAGCTTAAAGTTGATTCTGGAAGGAGGTAAAGTGCAGCAGAGGGATCGGTTCCGACCCGAACGGGGTCCAGACCAGGAGCCAGTTAAGTTCCTCAGACTTCACAGAACTCGGCAGAGCTCCAGAACCTCTCGGTTCTTCTGGGAATCATTTCTGTGCTTTAGATGTGAACTGACTGATAAAACATTAACCGCTTTAAAACATTCATATCCAATAGTTTTAAGTTTAAAGATGTGATTTTGTTGCAGAGGTTTTCCTGTGAAGCGGAGTGTGTGCCGTCACCGTTTGTGTTTAATCTGTTTTTGTGGCGGTTTTGGGAGGAGGCGCCGCCTGACGGCCATGTTGGCGGTTTGGAGGCGACACCAGGGGGTCCGGATGAGATGGACTGAGCAGGAAGAAGAACCGTCAGGCTGCAGCCACCATTGTTCTTTATTATAGGTTTGTTTTTTTATATAAATGCCTTCAACAGGGCTGAAAATAATTTTGTTATGGCCGGGATGTAATAAGAGATTCTCCAGAACATGATAACTAACTTCAACATTATGTGAAGTCCAGACGGTTGAGAAAGATCAAACTGTGGTAGAAAGTAATGTTAGACTTATAGCAGCTCTCTGTGGAGACAACATTAAATAAACTATATTAGGATGAGGGAACACTGAACAGATGCACATTAAATAACCAGGAAGGGCCTGAAGGTGGAGCCATTTGATCATAAATGAACAGAAAGTGCAACATGAATATAAAAATACTTGGTGAAATAAACGTATTAGTGACTACAGGCAGCATGCTGCAGGAGGGTTTTGGTGTTACCAGATTATTGCTAATCCTCCTTCTAACCTTCAGCTTAAAGGTCAAATTTGATTAAATAAAAGCGTCTCAGACAGAAAGATATGCTCGATCATAAGCAGCTTCATTAAGACAGTAATCTGAAAGCTAACTGGGTACGGTGCTAGCATTTAGCCACCCTGGAGCGGAGGCGCAGCTTAATCTGTTGGCCGCCGTCGCCGTCCTTCGTCTCCTGGTTGATAATCTGAAAACACAGACAGGAGAAAACATGGCAGAGGAGGCGAGCGCAGCAGAGCAGATCATTACAGAGCAGGAACAGATGCTTTAAAATATATCATGTTAGCCACTAATAACTTCAAGATGGCCACTAAGGTCATCAAGGTACAATTACTTTTGCACTAAACCTAACAAAGCAAAATAATGCTTTTGTGTCAAATCATGCATAATAGATCCCATAGAAATAATGCTTATTGATTTTTTTTTCAAGATGGCCGCCATTGTTGCCATGGAAGATAAACTTACGCAATAAAACAACCAAAATAATCACTGAAAATAACCTCAACATCTCATTTCCCAGGTTGGAACAACCCTGCAGTGTTTCAGATTTAATAAATCAGGGGGTGCGAGCCGAAGCCCCTCGTCACGCCGCCTGGGCTCCACTCACCGGGTGGGGGGGCATTTCCATGGGGCAGGAGATTTCAGGCCTGTAGAGTTTCTTTCTGCTCCTCTTGGCCGTCAAACGGAGGGGGGAGGAAGAGGAGGAGGAAGAGGCTGACTGTGCATCCAGGCGGCCGCTGACCAGGCTCATCATCTTCTTGGCTGCAGCAACACATCAGGAAGCTTTCAGGGGTTTTGATCAGCATGAATAAACAGCAGCACAAAGATCCAAGACCTCATTCTGAATCTAATTTAGACGGAGAATAAAGGTTCCCAAGCTCTGCCTCTGTGCAGAGGATACTCAGGTTTATGTCACCAAATCACATCATTTACTCCAAGCAGGTAAAACTGGATGGTTAATGTTTCCCAGTTAAATGAGAAGTTAACGTCCAGGCCAACACATTTAACCAGTCGGGCCTTTAGCAGGACCCAGAGTTCATGTGAAGATATGTCATGGTGTTGGAGCTTCGGGACACTCTCTCTCCACTGGCACCAGGCCTGATCAACCTGCAGGGTCATGCCAACAAGTTGAACTGTGTTCATTTCTGGTGAGGTAGGGCTCCCTGCTCTGACTGAAAGGTCGTGTGTTTCTGACCTCCAGAGCCCAGCATGGTCGGGGACTTCTGCAGGAAGTCTCCGATCTTCTGCAGCGTGCCGTCCTTCCTGCTGCGGAGGCTGCTCTGGCAGGTAGCGCTCTGGTCAGGGGAGGTAAAGGTGGTCAGCAGTTTGTCTCAGCGTCCAGTTTAACATAGACTGTTTGTTCTGGGTGGTACCTCCTTTGGCTGTGGGCTCAGCGTTGGTGTGAGTTTGGTTCTGGTGTTCCTCCGGTTCTCCGTCTCTACTTCCTCCTGGAAACCCAAACATGACTCAGCTTTAACAAGGAGCTAAAAACAACATGTTTCATAATGACAAGTTGGAGCAGATGGAGGCGGTTCTAACTCAACACGGTGAGGAGCAGCCGCGGCGAAAACACATGTCATTTCAGAGGAGAAACAGGCTGTAATTTATAGTTAGAGGCCAGCGGAGGATCTGGAATCACAGCCAGGTAAAACCAGCCATTATCTGAGTGGCAAGTGTTTGGCTTCCACTGAGCCTGGAGGAAAACCTGCAGTCAGCCGAAGCACAAAACAAACCAGGTTCAAGATACTGGAGATGCAGACACTCTGCAGCAGCTCAAACACACCCAACACACATCCAGCCCAGCCTTCAGATGCCAAACGGCTGCTGAAGGCGCCGCACCTGAATGGGCCGCCAACGGGCCGCGCTGAACGGGCCGCCGCTGAACGGGCCGCAGCTGAAGGCGCCGCCGCTGAACGGGCCGCCGCTGAACGGGCCGCAGCTGAACGGGCCGCCGCTGAACGGGCCGCCGCTGAACGGGCCGTGACGATGCATTCAGTGTGTTCGCTGAACACAGTTGTCTGCTAACAGCAGCTCTCCTCTTGGCCCGTTTGCTGCAGTGCGATTCAGTTCCCTCTAAAATAACTTAACCAGGTAAAAGCTGCTGTTCCACATGTTTATTTATTTCCAGAAAAACTAAATGAGCTAAACAGTGACGGCGTAAATGATAACATGTAAAAAACTCTCATTCCAACTGTAATTTTAACTGTAAAACTATAATTGTTCATAATCTAAAGGTATTCCATTATTATGTGTCAACCTTTGGTCATATGTGAGGATTTTCAGAAATAAAACTGCCTTCAGGGTGACCACTGAACTGAACTGCTTGTCTTTTCTCACACTTTATACTGCATGGCTGCACAAACCAACAGCAATGCTTTTCATATCTTTATACTTGATATATGTTCTTTTATAATTTGTGAAATTTATTAAGATACACAGATTTTTTGATGCTTGGTTTTACCAGGAAAGAGGAAACCATTTATTAATGTCCGATCAATCAATCAATGATCAGGCTTCTTTTGATTCAGGTTCATCGTCTGCAGCTCAAACTCTGGAAACTATCCAAACTAAAAACTATGAATTATTCAGCTACATCAGGGCTTCAGCTGACTTTGGGCATTTTTATTTCTCTGCTGAGGTAAAACTACATTTTTTATATTAGAGTTTTTAGAGAGAAAATTGCAATCAGCATATCAGAGTTTAGAGAAAACAATAAATCATCAAATAAAAGCTTCATCAGTGGAAACAACGAAGGAATGTGAAGCAGAAATCAGGCAGTTTTACTCCTGCTGGCTCAGACTTGATCTACACTTCAGATTTAGTCTCTGCTGTCGGCTCAAAGCAGGAAGGAGCTTTAAAGGATCGTAAAGTTACAGCAGTTTAAAGCCTCAGTGGATCCGACAGATCAAACCTTCTCCTTCCTGCAGAGTTTTGCTACATTATCAAATCAAAGAAATGTGACTCACAAGCAGCGAAGAAGAGCAGGCCGGCCTGCGAATCGGCTGATTGGCTGGGGAAAGGAGTGGGCGGGGAATCAGGGAGAACAAAGGTCACGACCTGTGGAGTCATCAATGACTCACTGGATGGTTTCAGAGATAATCAGAGCGAGAACGGAGGAGCGGGGCAGCAGAGAGGAGCCCAGTGTGTGTGTGTGTGTGATGGAGGGAGTGTGTGAGCGAGGCGGAACAGGCGTTAACACTGTGGAGGCGGAGGGATGAGAGCTGATGAGGAGCGGAGATAAGCTGGGATTGGACGGCAGTAAACACGATGGAGAGAGGATGGAGCAGAGCCAGGGGACGAGGAGGGAAAGAAAGGAGGAGAGGGATGAGAGAAGGAAGAGAGGGATGAAGAGAAACAGAAAGAGGATCTAGAGGTGGTGAAATTTGTCTGAGGTTGATTTATTTCCTGCTCTGGAGTGGATCCCAGATCCCAGGTGAACCCATCAGAACCTGAATCAGAACCTGAATCAGAACCTGAATCAGAACCTGAAGGTCGATTCATCATCTCTAACTGAGCTGATACGGAGGAACGCAGACAGGCGAGGAGTGAAAAGGATCAGTTTTCATGGTTACCATGGTGATATTCTGTCTGGTTATATTTAAGACTTTAGGCTGAAGTACTGAAGAAGAAAACTTGTTGGAGATGTTCGCCTACACAGACCGACGGACGCCTGCTGCTACTTCAGCTAAAGAACAGAGTGGGACTGGACCGGGCAGAACTGATCCGACAGAACTGACCGGACCAACCGGACCGGGCAGAACTGACCGGACCAGACAGAACCACGGCCTCAGACTGGACCTACTTTGCGCGAACAGTTATTTTACCCAAAGGTACATTGTGGCTTAGCTCATCACAGCGATGCTGCAGCTCTTACTGGTGGCTGTTCCAGAACATTTGGGCTCATTTGTTCTGCTCAGGAGGAGGGAAACCTCCAGCCAATAAAATGACAAACTAGTTGCTGCGACTAGAAGCAGGAACTTCAGGTTGTAAATGTACCATTTCCTTCTCAACACCTTTTGACATAAATAACTTTTACCAAAAGCTAGAAGACCAAAGTAATGTGATTACATCCGAGGATCGCAGGAGGTCAAAGTTCAGGTCCATGTCCATTAAACTTCATTTACACTCCATGTCTGAGTGGTTAAAGCTACAAACTCCACTTGGAGCCTTCAGGTCATCAAACCAACATCCACCTGAACATTTCTGTTACTTTATTTTTACATCTGTGACGTTTTGCTGCTTAATTCAACTGTTCAACCAGATTAAATCAGAGTTATGTTCTTGCTGTAGGTCTGATCTAGTAAAGACGATCTGGAGGAGAATGAAGGACCTTCAACACGACTCCTGGACCTGGAGGCTTTCAAAGCCACATGTACCACATGTATATCAGCCCCAAAACATTTCTGCATCATAAAAGGCAGAAGCTGTTGTAAAGATTTTCTGGGACAGCATCAGGGAAGCCGCTCTTAAAAGTAAAAGCTTTGTCAATAAATCATTAGGAGACGGACGGACAGATGTACGGACCTCTGCCTGGGAGGTGAGCAGCACCGGAAGAGGCAGTTTATCTCCATGTTTAAAGGAAACCTGAACCAGTCGGATCCATCCTGATCAGAACCCGCTCAGCCATGTCAGCCACAAATTACAGCTTCTCCTCCAACAGGCAGCAATTACATGCAAATTAATCGGTTGATTTAGACGGCTTTAGAAGATAAATGACCTGAAGAGCTGGAGTCAGAACATCTACAGATCCTAATGCAGAGACACAACGCTCCTCATTTCAGATCGGGTTCATGAATGTGGTCATTTATCCACTTCTGACCAGTCAGTAATCGGCTTCCAGGAGCCAGTTTGACTCCAGTGTCTCCACATTCCGCAGGAGAGAAGAGGACCAGTTTGTTCCCGGTGAGATCATCCGCTCTGAGTGAGATGTGTTCGGTCTTTATGACACAAAACGATTGTTTCTAAAGCGCAAAGTGAAAACATAAAGCGCCTGGAGTTTGTAGTCTATTTCTAGTCTTGCGATTGTTTTTTCTTATTCCATTTTAAAACGAGAAAAAGAATCTAATTTTTCATTTTTTGTCATCTTATTTTGAAATGCAAGAACCAAAGAACCACACAGATTCAACACCGGCCCTCTGAACCGAATCACTGCGTTCAGTTAAATGAATGATGATGAACACGTCAGTAGAGATGGAAACCCATCACGGGGATGTTGATGGGAACCATGGAAACCCAAAATGGCGGATGTTGATGTGACGGCGAAATGGTTCTGAGTTCTGTATGGAGACATGGTTCTAATGAGGGAAAGCAAACGGTACCTTGCGTGTTGCTCGTCTCTTAGTCCTCCTGAAAATGTGAGACTTAAACAAAAACAAGAATTCGGTTAAAAAGCAGCTTTAATTAGACGTCAACTTCTGCAGTTTAACTGTAGCTGACTAACTTATAAACTGGGTATTTTCATCTAATAACTGAAGACAAAAGATGAAAACAAGAGCAGAAACCTTCTAAAGAGCCTGTTGGACAGACACAAACTTTGACTGGTCCAGAACTGAAAGTTACAGTGCTGTTGGGTAAAGAGCTGAACACAACAGCTTAAAACATTAAAGTGTGTTCTTGTCAAAATCTCACACAGTGATTGTTTTGGACTCTTCTGGCAGAGAAACCTGGACTTTACATGATAACTAACAAGTTTCACCTCTATAAATAATCTGCTGCAGCAAAGATCTGAGAACAGAGTTAATAAGCAAACAGATGGCTGGTTTCAGCTGAATGTTTGTAACAAAAATAGAAATGCAAATGTGCATTTCAGGTGCAAAGCTCAGAGAACCTGGAAGAGTTTCAGTCTGCTTGTCCAGCTTTGGTCCCTGTGTGACCTTCTGAGGTCCATGAAGTTCTGTCTCATTAATCTGGAGGGAACCAGCTGTCAGTATGCACAGCTGGAGGGAGCAGGGGCCAGGCCCTGCTGGAAGAACCACTGAAGACCAAACTACCGACCGGATTACAGTACCACAGACTGAACCACAGACTGTACCACAGACTGAACCACAGACTGAACCACAGACTGTACCACAGACTGAACCACAGACTGAACCACAGACTGAACCACAGACTGAACCACAGACTGTACCACAGACTGAATCACAGAACCACAGACTGTACCACAGCTGAAGCACCACAGGTCAGGATGGAAGGTCTGAGCTTCTCAAAATGAAAGTGACTTTACCAGTGGAACATCCTGGGAGAACCCTCTAATGATAAACTGACTCATCCAGATAATTATTCTAAATCTTTGTTTCTCCAGGTTTGTTTTCTGAATGAGGGACCTCAGAGGAGAAGCACCTGGGAAATCTGATCCGAAGGATGTGAGCAGAGTCATTAGAGCTGCGATTACCGGCTGATGTGGAGGCACAAACTTTACTTTGAAACTTTCCTTCCAAACCTTCAAGTTTATGTTGAATTTATTTGCTTTTTGCGTTTTTGAAATGTGAACAAAGCCACTAAAGGACAGAGCAAACAAAAGGAAAAGGGAGAATTTGTCCTTCAGCGTGTTTCACTGCTCAGATGTTTGGATATTTTTTAAATAAATCACAGTAAACCAGAGCTGCAGTTAAAAAAAGAAATCATTGCCGAATCTTCTAACGCTGTAGCAGTCAGTGCTACAGTAGTTCTGCAGAAGTTTCTGATTCAAGTAGTTCAGGTTTGCCAGGTTTTTCGACTTGATTTAAATAATTTTACCTTCTGGTCAGTTTTGTTTTTCAAATGACTATAAACACATTTGGTTGTTTTATCACCTTAGGATCACTGCTGTAACATTTAACTTCAGCTGCATGACTGATGAAAATGTAAAACTAAAAAAATATTACAGTGAAGTCTGTTCTGGTCATGTCCCTCGTTCCTGGACTCAGATATTCATACAGAATATTTATTAATAATACTTTAGTTCCTGTAAAGGCAAAGAAGCAGCTTTTTCCCTGCATTCGTCATCTCTAGGGACCTATTCAATTTTAATATTCAAATTAACTGGAGCTATTATTATTGAACAGAGATTAGTTTTTCATTTCAGATACTATCTTCATATTCCCAGCCAGCTGCTCTGGTTTGCCAAGCAGTAAATTGGATTCTTCTGATGGTTTTTATGTTAATCTACAGTTTTAAGTTTCCTTTAAAATGCACTGAATAACTGGACACTTTAATTAGCAGAGAGACTCCAAACAATGGAGAGCAGCAGCTTAATGAGATGCTGAGCGTTTAAATTAAAGACATTCAGTCTGAAGCTCAGCTTGGAGTCCAGATCTAGAAAATCTGAACCAGGTAGAAAACGTCAGCTGAACTCGTCGTTTAGTTTTAAATCCCTGGGACCCAACCTTAGTATCAAGCCTCCATCTTCATCTACAGGAACAGCACAGAACCCAGTGGTGGTCCATCCACAGCAGGAGGAGGTCATGTGGGGTCACCGGGGCGACCCATGCATCGTCCCGCTCCACTGAGGGCAGGTCTGACTGGGACGCCTCGCTGTCTCCTGCTGCCAAACAACAAATCCTGCAGCAGGAGCTGAGAAAAAAACCTTTGAATGGTTTTTCCTTTAGGAGTCAAAGGTCGACCTCAACATGGCCTGGGGTTTGATCACCTACAGATTACAGCAGAAATTACTGTGAATAATAATATCTGATTTGAGTCACGGACAGTAAAATTCCTCTATAATAACTGGACTTTTCATAAACAATATTTCATGTTTCTGACTGGTCATGATCTGCATCCTGACGGATCAGCAGGACAGACGGACCTCCAGGTTTCCATGGTGACCCCAGCAGACATTAAGGAAAGCAACACTTCCTTCACCTGAGCAGGGATCAGACACTCTGCTGCATGAACAGATCCGTCTTTTCAAGCTTCTTCTTTCAGACCGAGAACGCCCAGACAGCCTGAACCAGTGGAGGAAACCATCGTCGCCCAGGAAACCAGTGACACGCACGACAGATGGAAATAATCCAGATAGCTCGCTAGCGTACACTACAGGACATTTTAAGTTACAGGAGTTTAAGATGTAAGGACATGTGGACACTCTCTAAAACAAAATTATTTTTCCAGAGTTTCTCTGGTTTAGTAGGAAGAATCTAAAACCAGAAACTCCTCACCAGCTGCTGATGCTGATTATCTGGATGAAACGTGACAGACAGCAAACTGCTTGATAAGAGCAGCAGCAGGTTTCCATCACGGCTGCTGCTGTTCCTTCAGCTCCTACTGGGTCCGTTCGTAGTTAGAATCAGGTTTTACAGTAAGCTTCTCTCAGGTGAACCTCCAGGTGAGTTCAGTCTGATTCCTCCTACCTTCTCCATCTCGTTGCTCTTCCTCTTGCGTCCGGTCCGGTTGAGCTTGATGGTGACGGCGCTGTCGTCGCCCTGCCGCCGCAGCGCCAGGCGGTCGGGCTGCAGCGGGCTGAACGAGATCTCCAGCTCCGGCCGGGGGAAGCGGCTCGTCCGGCCCGTTTCCGTGGAAACCTCAGAGGACTCCAGCACCGAGGGGAAGCCGGACGAACCCTGGGGGAACAGCAACACTGGACTCAGCTGCTGCACCAAAGAGCTCCTGATACTTTGACTAGGCCCTTCTCCTTCTCTCCTGTACGCGGTTCACCCTACACGACTTTTTGCCCCGATTTTCTCCTTTCAACAATCTTAGACCGTTGGACGATCTACAATTGATGCTTGCGATAATTGTAACCGGTCATCCTGTAATGCGTGATGAGCTACGACTGATCGGGTCCAGTCAGCAGAGCATCGGAACCGCTCCGATCTAAAATCAGTCACATTCAACACGTTGGATTGTCTTGACCATTTTATCACTGCAGTGTGTGAGAATGCAGCCTGTTGAATGTGACAGTAGCCAATCAGAAAGCGCGATGACAGAAGCAGGCAGGAGAATCCCAAACAGCCTGAATCCCAACAACCGAACAACATGAAGGTGTGTCCAACATTTCATCCAACGAATACCCACGGAAATGACAGGGAATTTCACGGATATAGAGGGATTTCTGTCTGGAGTCTAAATGTCGGTGAGAGGAATCAGTTTGTGTGGCGTGTTGCTGGACACACTGCAACACGCTTGAACCCGACCGAACCCGATCCAGCCCGTTATATGTCGGATAGCGTGTGGCCTCTCAGGTTATGAAAGGTGTTGCAGTGTGAACTGGGCTGACCCGACTGCTGGTGGACGATCTGGTCTCCCTCCTCTCAGGCTGCAGCGGTTCAGCCTTTGCTTTCTGAGCCAGAACAGAACTCTGGAAAAAAACACATTATTTCACATTAATCACCTAAAATCAATACTATATGTTATATGTAAATCATTTGGACTTAATGTAAGGATTAAAAAATCTGATTCAACTTTATAAGGAAACATCCAGATAAAAGAAGTTTGTCCTTCCAGGAAGACGACGTGGATGAAGCTCTGAATGTTTTCACCACATCGCTCCATCTGTCTCCAGAAACATTCACTAACATTTGAACATCTTCATTTAAAGTGTGGGGAACATCTCAGATCCTGAACAGACTCTACATACCTGCAAGTTATAAACTATACGAGTTGTTTCTGCAGCAGTTTAAACTCTGAGTGAAGTCGGTTCTGACCTGCTCTGCTGCGTTTTCCTTCAGCCGCACAGTCTCTGCTTCCTTCTCTGCTAGAGCCGCCTGCAGCTCTGCCACTCTGAGAGAACGACGGCCACCATTAGCCTGCAACACACATACACACATTAGATCGCCTCTCCAGGCACCATGAGGCTCCTGAGGCAAATGGAAAGAAATCCACTAAATAAACGACTAAAATGCTGGAATTAGCTGAAGCTCAGCTGTCAAATATTGTCTGAATTAGACACAATTTGTTCCAAAATATGAAAAAACTGTTTATTATCAGAAAGTCCAAACTTCCATCCATCGTCTGGAGAGTCCAGCAGAGGCTGGTGGGAAACAGACGAGGTTCCTCTGGCAGAGCTGCAGGCCTTCCTGTCCCACTGAAGCCTGAGTGTGTTGGCACCAAACTGACCAAGCCTCAACGCCTTGCAGGATGTTTGTTTTTTATTATTTTACATAATTTTCTTTAAACACATAAATTATTTTTGTAATTTTTTTTAATGTGAATTTTATTTTGTATGCCTGCTACTTTGAACATCATTTTAAAGATGCAGCTCGAACAAAAATGTCTCGTACTTTCAGCTGCTCCAGCCTTCAGATGGTCCAAAACAGGCCAGCTGTCGGCCCGTCCAGAACAGAACCTCCGGTCCAGCTGGCTGTTCCAGTTACCTGTGTGCTAGTTATTAACCGTGGAGCCCCAGGTGTGTGTCACACACACCACATCAGCCGAGTCTCAGTTTGACTGTCCAGCCAGCTGTGAACTGGTCCTGCAGACACTTCCTGCTCTGGGTTGGAGCGGTTCGGCTGGCCAACCTCTCAAAGGGATGTAAAGGTTCCCATATTCAGCTCAGAGTCGCTTCAATCAACTCTGCCACTGAAAAGACTGGAGTCCTGCTCCTCTCTCAACAATCCACAGAAAGTTTGTTTATAAACTTCTTCTGAAATGACTGATATTTAGCTTTGATAAATGTTTTAAGGGGTCTTAATAATTTGGCTCTGTTGACTCATTTACCTGTTTTAGTTTTGTTAGTTTTGTCTTTAACGTTTGTAGCGTTGTTACTGAGCTGCCCAAAGCATCCAGGCTCAATTTGTCCTCATGCTAACAATTTTTATTAAATGGCTTAAACATTGTTAAATATTTCAAAATGTTTATTTTTATATTCTCCCATGAAGACTCTGGTTTCCTGTCCTCAGTCATAAACATCCCAGTCCAATAATTTAGTCCTAAAGTAATTATTTATATTTAGCGTTAAACGTTACGCCGGTTATTCTACATGGAGAACTGTGGACGGAAAAAGTCCAGTAAGAAAAACTCTACATGTATGAGAGATGAAATAATCCTGTCGTAATAAAACTTCAGGCCAATGATTAACTTATTTAAGCCCAACTGTAATCCTGAGACCTTCATTTTCCTTCACTATGCTTCCAGTCACACAGACGGACAGCAGAGGGAAAAATATGGAACCTTTCAGTCCAGATTCCTGACTTACTTCGTCTTTCAACAAACCCTGATCATTTTTGATCATTAATAACATCTGATGGGACATTCAGCCAGCTGTGAGGAGGGAATGTGGCGCGGCACTGACCCCTGCTGGTGATGCTGTGCTCTGCAGCTCCTTGATGAGCTTGTCTTTGTCCGCCTGGTTGGCCAGCAGCTTCTGCAGCTGCACCTCCAGCGCAGCGACCAGCGCGTCCCGCTCCGCCCTCCAGCTCTCCATGGCCGCCTCCTTCTCCTCCAGCCTGGACTCCTGGGAGCAGACGGAGGAGGGGTGTTGGAAAGACATCTGGAGCTGCAGATGTGTCGCCGTCCGGCTCTTACCAGGAGGCTCTGCTGGCGACAGTAGCGCTCTCGGTCTTCTGCAAACTTCCTCATCTCATGGTTTCTCTTGTCCTCGGCCTCTTTGGCCTGGCCAATCAGAGACAGCTTCTCCTCCTGCCACTTCCTGCGTTCAGCCTGTTGTTTCTCTTTCAACACCTGCAGCAGAAGCAGACGTCCATCCGTCCACATGTTCAACATTTCTCATCCAGACAGATTCCAGCTCTGCAGCTTCTACCTTTAAGCTCTGCTGGGCTCGGGAAGCTTCGTCTCTGGCCGGCCCGAGGTCGTCTGAAGGTCGGCCGGATCCGACGTTCTGCTCCAGCAGCTTCCCCTTCAGCCTCTCCACCTCTGGAACAGAAAACAACCAACTTGTTTCGTCATCCTGCCAGTGACATCATCAGTTTGTGTCGACAGATCAGAAGTTTTTGGTGCTGAATGATGGAGTGAAGGTGTTGGCTGGTTCACCTGCAGACAGTTCCTGCATCAGAAGCATCTTGTCGTCCAGGACCTGCTCCATCTGCTGCTGCGTCTCCTCCTGCTCTGTCAGCGCCAGCCGCATGTCCTCCACCACCTGCTGCTTGGCCTGCAGCTCTGCAGAGGAGCAGACAGGAACATGGCTGACTTCAACCGCTTCCCAAAACCCGAGGGAGGGCTCAGCACATTTGTGCTGTCATGCTTCCTTGAATACGTTCAGCTCAGGGATATAAATGTGTTGCTCCATGTTTGTATCAGATCACCGTCAGATGATGAGATTTCACCTCCTCTGTTCTGCAGGTTTTGAGTTTCTTCCAGAATGAGCTGCTTTAGTGCGCCATCACTTTTATGCAAATATGCTGCTGCTGGCCACGCCCCCAAACTCACATGTTAAACACATTAAAATGGCTGCAGACAGCAGCGCGACGGAAACACCTGCACACCGTGACACTGTTGTTAAGAGTGTTTTGTTTCAAAATCAAAATTTATGGAGCTACTTCATTTATAACTTATAATTTTGCAACATTTTTTCTTCAAACTTCTACATATAGAAGAAAAAAAATGATGAAAATGATGATTAGTGCAAAAAAATTGCAGTAAACTCAGAATGATGTATCAGCGAACATCAAAACGACTGAAGTGGGGAATATTCTAGCAGCCTGGGGGGAGACTAACCCACCCGGACTCACAGGAGGATCAGGGACCGGTTCTCTACCTTTACAGGCCTCCTGGTACTGCTGATCAGCCTTAGAGTCCTGATGCTCCTGGAAGAACAGAAACACGAGGATCTGTTAGGATCCAGCAGACTGGGAGGAATCAGACACAGCTGGAAACATCAGGGGTGTTTTACGGCTCTGAGCTGCTGGATGGTTCTGTCTCTGCTGCTCAGGTCCGACTGCAGCTGCTTCTTGGTTTTATCTGCGTCAGAAAGCTTCTGCTTCAGGGCCGCCTCCTCTGCTCTCATTGCCGACACCTGAAACCAGGACCAGATTCTGCAGGTTTCACCACATTTCAGACTCATAAGCCCTTTCATGCTCTTCTCCTTCTCAGCTGAATTTCCCTCCAAAGTAGCAATGTTTCAATCAAATTCTTCAATAGGTCAGAATGTTGCCACTAACAGCAGCAACACAAGCCGTTTTCTGAGCATTAGCACTGGATGCAGGCAGCATCAAGTGAGCGAATGGTGAAAATTAACTTCATCCAAACAGGCGATAAATTTGCACTCAGCCATGAGGCAGAAATGAGGGGAGCAAAGGAGTAGCAGGTAGTTAGCAGTAGCCTGAACCGCAGAAAGCAATGAAGTCTGCCTGAAACTCAAACTGCTGCCTACATTCAATATGGGATTAAACCGCCGTCGTTTTATATCCCATGGTATAGGATAACTATACCATGGGATCATATAAAACCTACGATTAAAGTATTTAAATCCGACTTACATTTTGTGTGTATTTTATATACATGAACTTTTTACAGCTCAGACACCCTGAAAACAAACCACGTGCTGCAGATTAAGATATTCTAATTGACAGAGGTTTAGCCAGCCTTGTTTGGAACCCGGCTGACGGTGTGGATGTGTTGAGCCCGTAGCCTGACCTCCTTCTGGACCTGCTGGACCTGCTTCCTGTAGTCGGCCAGCTTCTCTCTGAGGTCTGACGAGTCGTCCTCCTTCCTCTGGAGCTCCAGGCGGAGGCTCTTCACCTGCTGCGCCTCCTCCTGAGCCTCCAGCTTCAGCCTGGGACAGAGACACCGGAGAGATCAGGAAGGAGGTTCAGGAAGAGATGAAGAAGCAGCTTCATCTTCGTCGTTACCTGCTGATCTCCCCGGCTTTCCTCTCCAGCTCAGCATCCTTCTCAGCTAAGGCCTCATGAGCCACAGCCAGCAGCTCCTGCCGCCGCTCCACCTCCTTCCTCCTCACTTCCTGAACAGCTAGGCTCTCCTCCTCCTCCTCCCGTCGCTCTGCTTCCTGCAGCTGCTTCTGCAGGGTCGCGACCTGCTGCGCTACTTCCTGCAGGGTCGCAACCTGTTGCTCTGCTTCCTGCAGCTTCTTTTGCAGCGTTACGGCCCGTTGTTGTGACTCCTGCAGTTTCTGCTGCAGAGTCTCCTGCAGGGTCCGACCTTTCTGACTGATGCAATTCTCCTGCAGGGTCGCGACCTTTCGCTCTGCTTCCTGCAGTTCCTCCAGCGGCTCTGCTTCCCTCTCAGATCTTCTCTCCGTCTCGGCCAGCTTCTCCTCCAGCTGCTGGTCCTTCTCTCGTCTCATCTGCTCCGTCTCAGAGGAAGCCTCCTCCCTCAGTGAGGTGATCTCCCTCTGGAGGTGAGAGTTCACCCTGTGCAGGTCTTCATCGCTGGTTGAGGTGGTGCTGCTGTGGAGCTCAGCTTCTCTCAGGGCGTCTCTCAGTTTTTCTGCAGCTTCCTGCTGCAGTCTGAGCTTCAGCTGCAGCTCATCTGCTTCCTGATTGGACGCTTCCCGTTGGGTTTCCAGCTGGGCTCTGAGTTCTTCCTGCTCCTCCAGCTTCCTCTGCAGCTCTCTGACCTGCTGCTCTACTGCAGCCTCCCTCTGTTTCCTCTCCTCCTCCAGCTGCTGGATGAGTTTCTGCTTTTTTCCCCCTCACCTCCTCCCTCAGCTGGATGTCGACGCCAACAAAGGAAGAGGAAGCAGGCTGCTGCTGCTTCAGCTGCTGCAGCTCCTCTGTGAGGACGTGGATCTGATAGGACTGATCCAGGATCTTCCTGGACTTCTCCTCCAGCTCCTCCACAGCAGACTGCAGGTGGACCGCCGTCTGCACCTCCACCTGGCGCTCCTGCTGCTGCCGCCGGCTCTCCTCCAGAGCACACTGCACCTCCTCCCTGGCTCTGCGCTCCTCCTGGAGGGAGGACAGCGCCTCCTCCTTCCCCAGAGTCTGGTACTCCAGCGCAGCCATCAGCTCCTCTCTCCTCGTCTGCTCCTTATGAAGCGCAGCCAGAGCTTCCTGAAAGGAGAAGAACTCAACTGAAGAAATGTAAATGAAAACACTGATGCTGCTGGTTCCACAGTGAACCAGGTTATGACATGAAAAAGAGACTGAAGGTCTAGAGCAGAATCAGCAGAAAGCACTACACTTCTGCAGACGATCGTCATGGAAACCTGTTGATGATCTATAAAACTGTAAAGATGTAGGAGCATAAAATAATGTTATTCTCTCAGATTGTGGAGATAATAATGTTATCTCCACAAACGGCGGCTGAGAAAGCAGTTAGCTCTGATCACCAGCCCAGTTATAGCACAAGACAACAGGCCTGATGGGAGAAGACGACAAAGATTGAAGCTTAACTAACCAACCAAATCATTTTATTTGGAGATAAACTGTCTAAATAGTTCTTATAAGTTCCATCTTTATTTGTCCTTAAGAATTTTGACATTTTTGAGGGTAATTTTGCAGGTCTTAGGTGGCAGTATTCATGTCTTCTACAGTGCTGCCTGACTAAAGAACAGCAGTGCCCCTCTGTTCTCCATTACAGGGGGAAGTATCAAAAAAATACCTGAAAATTCCTTTCAAATATTTTTTGAAATAGCACCAGAGTTCAGTTGTCCTCTCAGGTGTTTCTTACCTGGAGCTGATCATCTTTGTGTCGGTCAGAGCTGTTCAGCTCCGTCTTCTTCTGCAGGTCCTCCAGCTGCTGCTCCACCTGGGCCACCTGCACTGACTTTTCCTGGAGCTGCAGAAGAAGCCATTTCTTTTCTTCTCCTTCATCAGCTTAATAGGAGAAGAAAGAGAGCAGAGAAGACAGTTTTCATTTCCAGTCTCTGCTGGGCCGTTTCCTGCTGATGCCTTCAGGTGCTGGTACCTCTGTGCTCGTGGTTCTGATCGTCTCCAGGTGACTTTTCAGTCGGTCCAGATCCGAGGCTGAAGTGAGAGGCTCCTGGCAGCTCGGAGGCCCGACAGCTCAGAAATCTGTCCTGAAAGGAAAAACACATGAAAAATATTAGCGACCTAGCCGCAGGTCCAGTCAGCGCGTCCCATGATCAGAAGGCGTTACCATGGTGACCGCGTCCGAGCTGCAGCCAGCTGAGGACATGTTCCTGGTCAGGTTCTTGAAGATCTCCAGCCTCCTTTCAGCTCGCTCCTCCAGGATCTCCCTCTCCCTGACCAGGCGCTCACTGACACACACACACACAGACACCAGTTAGTGGTTCTGGTTCTAAGCCAGTTTGGAGCAGAGGAGGGCAGCAGCGGCTCACTCGTAGTCCTTCTGCATGTCGGAGAACAGCTCTGAGAACTCGCGGCTGATCTCCTCTCTGACCCGGGCCTCCAGCAGCAGGTTCTCCGAGCGCTCCACCTTCAACTGGACCTCCAGTTGCCTCAACAGCGCCACCTGCTGCTACAGGGGCACAAAGGAAACAGACGGCACTGTAACAGCAGCAAGAGACGTTTCTACAAAACCCAGAGGTTTATCAGCGGTCCCGAATCGCTCTGACATTTTGACCAAAATTAAAACTCATCTGAAGCGATGAACCTCCGCTTTGGGCTGGGGGAAATGGACTCAGAGTTTTATCACAATGTTTTGTGGTAGTATCGTGAAAACAATAAAAATGGCAATAAGAATTATTTATTACTTTTTTTATGGCTGTGAATGATAAAAAATAAACGATACAATAAGAGCCCACTCTACCTCATGCATCGCTTTGCTGATGACGACTTTCTCTTCTTCTCCTCTATCGGTCGTCTGATCCATAGTCTCCTCCATGATGCTATCTTCTTCTTCTTCGTCGTCTTCTTCCTCCTCATCCTCCGGAACGTCCTCCAGGCTGGTCTCCCAGCCGGCGCTCCTCCGGCCTGAGGCTCTGAAGGAGGAGGAGTCGCTGCTGCAGGAGGGGATGGCCGGGAGCGGCCTGGAGATCAGGACAACCACCTGGAACCACGGCAACAACAAACCTCCATCAGTGACACCTGCTGTGGCTTAGGGGACATTCAGGACAGCAGTCTGCAACCTGCAGCTCTGGAGAAGTAATGGCTCTGGAAAACCTGGCTAAAAATAGTGCAGAACCAACTAATTTTTAATTAAAGAAAAATATGAATATAATAAGTGCAGATTTCAAAGGGTTTTTTTTTTTAAGTTTTTGTAAAGAATAAATCTGGCTTTGGATTTCCACCACAGAATGACAGAGTCAGGAAAAGTAAATTTTTTCAACAGAGTGCTTTTGTTCTAATTATTTTTAAACATCAACGTTCAATTCTTCAGGAGGCATGTCTCTAAAACCTGAAAACAGAAAATCTTGCTTCATTAAAAATTTCTGTTAATATTTGTATGTGGACAGAGGGAAGTTTGGCATGTAAAGGTCAAAGGTTTAGGAGATACGGCTGTGATCTGGTTAAAGCTCCCTAACGACACCTGGACACCAGCTGGATTCAGTGATGTGAAGAGTGAGACAAAAAGTCTGCATCCAGTTCAGACGGAGGAAACCAGAGTAATTTAAGACCTGGGGAATGCTTAGTTACTGGTTGCCATGGTGATGATTCCGGCCTGCTCTGGGGCATAGGGGGAGCCCACAGCACCACTCCTCTTCAGTCAGAAACATTTAACCCCGACGGCTGTACAGCGACAGACAGGAGGACTGTACGGACCTTCTGGGCCACGGCGGAGAACTTGAGGACGTTGAGGGTCTCGTCGTACATGGAGGCGCACTGGTTGATGTTGACGATCATGCAGGCTTTGCCCCGGCCGCAGAAGAAGCCCTGCAGGTAGTGTGTGAGCTTGCTCTCCCTGAAGGGGATGTGCTGCAGCAGCCTGAAGGCAGGAGACGACAGGCTGCTGGTGAAACAGGATTCAACCCAAACTTTAAGATCTTTATGAGTGGAATTTAAGACCTGCATCGCAATAATGTTTCATAATATACTGAATTAAAAAAAGAAGAAGTGTGTGGAGTTTTTATATTTCACAGAACTGGATAAAGTGCATTTGCATCACAGTCTGTTTGGAACGCTTCTCTTTCCCACCATCTTTGTTTCTGTATCAACTGGCTCAGTTAAAGGACGACCAGCGGCGCCCTCTGCTGGATGCAGGAAATATTGATATTATTAGTTAATTGGTGAGAACTAATTTTAATCTAAACATCAACAAACATAATTTGACTAATTGTTTGCATTCTTAATTTTTTTTGTAATTTAAATTAAAATTACCCATGATGTATGCAAAAACAATAGCTAGCTAGCTAGCAATGGTACATTAGCAGCTAGCTCTACCTGCAACTGCCTGTGGGAACCAAACTTCTGCCTGACAGAAACGTTCCACAAGAAAATAAAAAAAACTACATACAAGAGAATAAAAGGACCTGGCACAACATATTTAAGGCCAAATAGTTCTTGTAGATGAATTTCAGACATTTTAAGGGTTTAACCGTTTTTCCTGTGAACAGGTCAGAACCAGCAGGGGGAACTGGACCTGGAGGCGACTCACTTGGCCTGCTGGTTGTAGCGCAGAGCTTTGATGCATTTCCCCAGGATGAGCAGCGAGGTGTTGATGTTTCCTGCCTCCTTCAGGCGCTCTCCCTTGTTCTGGGTCTTTGCGCATCGCTCGGAGCCGGCCAGGTCACACAGACACAACCTGCAGGGCAGAGCGGCCATGTTTAACCTGCACACGCCAGAGCGGGTGGGATTCCCCTCAACTCACTCGCTGATGGTGTGGACTCTGGGCGGGTTGCCGTCCTCTACGCTCAGAATCCGGATGGAGAAGATGCTGTGACTGGAAGCAGACAGTCGGAGCGTTAGAGAGCAGCAGGACGCAGCAGCAGGAAGCAGCTGGGTGTGAGGAACGACGCCGGCGCTGCTCACCTCCTGCTGGAGAGCTGGTTGAGACGGGTAGAGGAGAAGCTCTGGTTCCTCCGGCCCAGTTTCACCACTCTGAACGCCTCCTCGGCGCTGCTCACCTGGACCCAGCGCAGATCTGAACACACAGCAGCCATCAGTCACTTCAGTCTGTGACATCAGAAACCATCAGCTGCAGCTCAGTGCCCTGACCTTTGACGTAGGCGTTGCTGCTGGCGTCCTGTGCCAGCCGCAGCGCCGGCCTGCGCGGCGCCCCGCTCGGCGCCACCTCCAGCAGGTCGTGGATGTTCTCGTTGTAGATCTCACAGAAGGAGACCCAGACGGAGAACTTGGTCTTGGGTTTGACGTCCAGGATGATTCTGTCTTGGGCTGCAGTACTGGGCCGCGGCGCCGTGGAGCCTGCAGACAACAGACCTTCTATAACCCTACAGACAGCTGCAGAGAAACACGCTGGCTTTAAGCTACCGCTACAAACATTCACAAACAATTATATTCATGTCCTGACAGTAAAATACAAAACAGTTAGTCTGATAGAATGAAATCTAATCTCCTTTGCCATCTGCAGAAATACATCGCTTGGTCAAAAGCAACCAATGAGAGCCAGGAAGAGGGTCTTAACGCTGTCGATCATTCTGGTGTACACGCTGGCTCTGATTGGTTGTAGCGATGTATTTCTGCAGATGGCAGTAGGACCATTGGGAAGAAGCAGAGGAGTTTCATTATCTGTCTCATGTTATTCTGTCAGGACATAGTGACAGTTTCAACACATATGTAAAATACATTTTTATAAAAGTTGCCTGCTGCAGCTTTAACCAGTACAATAATTAGAAAAGCTGCTGGTTGAAATAAACAGACTCACCTTCAAACCAAGTCTGGTTGGTCGTGTTCTGCAGGCTGCTGCTCTTCTCATTCTGAAGGAAACAGAAACAGATTACAGCATCACGTGACCTCCAGAGGTCAACAGGCTTCCTAGCAACACTGAGCAGAAAGCCCAGCTTTCCTCTTAAAAGTGAACCTTAATTATCCTGGTTCTGTTACCATGGTAACTCAGTCTGAACTCCTGAGGATGGATTCGGTTTTAAGAATATTCATTTGAATTTCTCTCTGCCTAAAAATATTGAAATTTTGCTAAGAAAATGTGTTGTTGGCATGGAAACTGGGTCAGTTCAGATTATTTGTTCAGTGGGAATTTACTACAAATGTCACCAGAAGGAACTTAAAAAAAATCTGACTTAAAACAGAAATCTAACAAATTCAATCCAGTCATATAAACACATTCAGAGAAAAACTCTACTAATGTAGGCTTCCTGTAGAAATAATACTTTAATGAATATTTAACGTAATAAAGATTAAAATATTAGAAATTTATGTTCAACCTGTCACTGTTAGATAACCGGGTTTATTCACCTGACTCATTTCATATACAACCATAATAAATCCTTTCAGAGTCTAACTGAAGGCCTGCCTCCTGTAAACAGTCAGCTTTGCTTCAGTTGGGCCCGACCGGGTCCAGCAGGAGTTGGAGCCACTCACCTCTCTGAGTTGTTTAAGCAGGTTGTTCTTGAACAGCGCCTCGTCGGCCTGCTGCTGGCGGCTCAGAGCCAGGAACTCCCTGCAGCGGTGCGGCTTGACGCTCAGGCCCTGGAACATGTCATCACCGACGCTGCTGAAGATGAGGCGCAGCGCCCGGGGCAGGATTCCAGCTTCAGCTTCAGAGTCGGGACCTTCAGCAGCACAAACAGCAGCACAGTCAGCTCTGAGCGCCCCCTACAGGCAGCTTCCACACTGCGGGTTGCTGTACCAAGGAAGGTGAAGGTCTTCCCAGAGTTGGTGACTCCGTAGGTGAAAACCAGAGAGTTTTCTCCTTCCAGGACATCTTTGACCAGATCTTTGACGGTACCTTCGAATAATTCACTTTGTGTCGTTTCTGGGCCGTAAACCTTAAAGAGACAGAAACATTGAATCAACCCTCCATTAGCAATAACAGACTTCACCTGAGAAACATTCAGTAAAAATACTAAAAGAAGATAAGTTTTTATTCATTTAAAAATTAACACCATCACACAGATATATTGTTTACGCTGCAATGCATCCTGGGAAGATTACGTATGCTAGGTGCTACAGCGCTAGCTCCATTTAGCCAGTACACAAATTTTTGTGCAATAAGTAACGTTCAGCACTTTCAATTTGAACCAGAGCCACATTGAAACAAACAACAATGCAGAAACGACAAGAGGAGATGAAGATGAGGAGGAGGAAGCTCCTCATCTTCATTGTGTTGGATCTGCTGAAAAAAAGCTGAAGTTTATCATACAAAATGTTTACGTTAGTTTCGGGATCAAAACATTTCAAAAATATAGTAGAATGGTTTGTTCCGACGACTTAAAGACGCGTCATAATAAACATCTATTCGTCTTCCAATTTCTTAGCTCCTGCTAATGGAGTTAGCATTACCACCTGCTGGTGGCGCTAGTTTTAGCTCCTGCTAGTGGTGTCCCCAAGGAAGGTTCTTAAATTTTCGGCCTTCTTTAATGTGTTAGCTGCTGCTAATGGTGTTGGCTCTAAACAGTGGATAAGCCAATCACATTAGCTTGTTTCCAGAGATAACTTGCGTATGATGGCAGATAAAAACTTTGAGTCGGTTTGACTCCATCCAGACGTTTTGTGGGTGGCTCTCATCAGCCTCCACCACCAAGACATTTTGTTTTGTTTGAATTCACTATGACCTAAACGCATCATAGACCCAGCAGGCATTACACAGCTGAGAAAGTTGCAACCTAAATAAGTGAAAAACGATAAGTTGAAAAGATATATTATGTCTTTTTTTATGAATAACAAACAATAACTTATGTACAATAACATCTGTAGTGTAAAACGTTAAACTAGTTCTAGATCCATTTAACAAGAATCAGATGGACTTCCTGAATATGTCCCATTCAAAGTCTCACCCTGGAGAACTGGAAGCGCTGGCCGGTCTGAGGAAGGGATTTATCACTGCTGAGCCGGGCCAAAAGGGACAGACTGGGAGGCTTCAGGAGAACCGTGTCTGAGGTTTCCATGGCAACACAGTCCTGCAACAATAACAAATATGATCTGTGTGATCTGCTGCACATCGTCTTCCAGATTAATTTAACATTGTCTCCACAGTTAGAAGCTTTTCCACCTGTGACTCTCCATTGCTTCTTTCTGCTGAGGTCAAAGGTCGGATTCTGAGGTAAACCTT
Organism: Phalloptychus januarius; assembly: GCA_902982915.1. Classification (NCBI taxonomy): domain Eukaryota; kingdom Metazoa; phylum Chordata; class Actinopteri; order Cyprinodontiformes; family Poeciliidae; genus Phalloptychus; species Phalloptychus januarius. Next base: position 1,057,382 of record CADWAE010000242.1, on the reverse strand, counting down.
CAGGTGTTCTTTATCCTCCATGAAGGAAAGCTGCCAAACAAAACAAAACAAAAAAGCATTTGCAACAGAAAGCCCTGCAGGTCAATGAAGGCAGATCCCCGCAGGGGGCATGTTGAGATCCAATACTTTAAAACAATTTCTGCGTTAACAACCAAACAGCTCTGACCGGTACTTCTGGTGAGGGGATGAACTCTGCTGAGAGTTTACTTTTCCCATCTTCGGCGAGACTTCGTAGGTCAGCCTGGTTCAGGCAGGAGTCAGTCATTTTTCTACACAGAAAAACAAAAACATCCAAAAACACAATTTATCTACAGGCAGAAACTTCTTGATGGCAATTAAATGAAAGGTTTTATCGAACTGACAAATCAGGGCAGTATATAAAGCCCACTGCCTCCATGATGTTAAAAACTGACCAGAACTTCTAGTTTTCTTTTTCTCGAAGCTTTTCGATAAACAGAAGGAAAGTTCCTTCTGTGTTTCAATGCTAGACAGCAATGCTTCCGCTCAAAATGTATCTAAAATATAACATCCTGTCAAACAATTGTTTTCATGTTTGTTATCTTTCAAAAATTTTACCAAAATTTGTTTTTTTCCCTGACGACACGAAACGCAGCCACCTGTCAACGGCTAACACGGCTAGCTGGACACGACTAAAACTTTTCTAAAGTTCGGTAAATTTAAAGAAAAAAACACCCTGCTTTCATATTACAACTACGCCCATAACTGAAAAAGTACTCACATGGCAGCTTTACATTCAGAGCATTTACACACAAGCAAAAATAATATATTTTCTTCCTTCTAAATTAACATGCTAACTGGCGTCGAGCTAAATCACAATAAACAGTCGCGGTTCTGCGTTTGAAAGAGTCCAATCCCGGCTAAACAGAAGTTGCGCATGCGCTATAGTTGTGTGGCGTTCATGAACTATATTCGAGCTCGGAATGCGAATTTAATCACCGAAAGCAACAACCAGACAAGAACACAATCATTTTAAACAGAGGTGTCAAAATTATTCACATTCTCTACTTAAATAGAGGCACAGACACTTGTATGAGCAAATATTCTAGTAAAAGTAAAAACAGGCTGAACTGCTTTACTAAAGATAAAGTTTAAAAAGAACATGTTTTAAAATCTACTGAAGTACAAAAGGTAAAAAGTAACTCATCTTCAAAATTACAAATACTTTCTGTAAATCTAAAGTATTTAAAAAGTTCTAGTCGTACAAAATATACAAATTATTTATTTCTTTTGTTGACAAAATAAAGAAAGACATATTCCAGAAAACCTTAATGTATATTTTTTAAGAAGAAATACATGAATATATTATTTAAAGTTGGGTCAAAACATGTATGGTGAGTGACGAGCTTTAAGTATTTAAATAATTATTTCATAAGTTATTAGTTGTCATTTGGCACTCTTCACTCTCCATAGAAGTTGGGACTTACTGGAGCAGCAGTTTAGTATTAAGCTTTAAAGATTTCTCTAAATTATTCTAAAACTCTATTAGAGATAAACTCGCTTGTTTTTAGGAAAATGTACATTTTGAAACCTTAAAAAAATCTGTCTTACATTGTAGAATATAAAAGCAAAATTTTACAGCTTCTTTAAATTATTCTAAAACTATATATTATAATTTTATCCGTAGTCTATAGGGGTAGACTACGGATAAAACATATATATTTTCTATTTATCTTCTAGAGATGATTGGACTAAAAGCAGCTCACAGACCGACTAGAGATATAGACAGAGTTGCTGCTTAGAATTAACAGATATAGAGAGCAATCAGGTTTCCCCCAGTCTTTTATCAGTCTGGCGGGTCACCAGGCTTTGTTTCCCCCACAACAGGCTGTGTGTTCAGTGACATTAAATAAGGATCTTTCTCCACCAGTGACAGTAAAGACGGATTAAGCCAAAGGTTTGAACTGAGGGTTGTGGACCAGTTGTGCCGTCCTTCCTGCTGTCTAGACTGAGCTAATGCTGTTAGCTGCTAACTGCTCTTCCCATGTCTGATGAAGACAAACAAGAAAAAAACAAGTTCAAATCAAAGACAAGTTTATTAAATATTTATATTTCAATCAATAAAAACCAACAGTTACAGACATCTTACAAAATCCAGTTGTTTCAATAACCTTACATGTCAAACTTCCTCTGAACCATCAGCAGCGTTCCAGCTCTGTCTCTCTCTGGTCATCAGCGCCATAATTAGAGCTGGAGCCTGAACATCCTAATGGTCCTGATGGGAGAACCTTTTGAACAATCTATCAGTTTTGTCCCTAACAAAGGTTGGAAAGGAGCAGGGCAGCGTTGTTCTACATTTACTGATCATCAGAATGAATAAAAACCAGAAGGACAGGAGAGATTCTGACCAACCCAGACATCAAACTTACTTTGTTCTGACTTATTTGCCTTAAACAGCACAAAAGCAGATGATCTGCTTCAGGTGCAGATCAACACGACAAGCCGCTCACTTTTAGATTAATCACATCCGGCAATAAATAAACGTCTCATTCATCCATAAATTAATCACCTTCTGGTGCATCGACACTGAACTCAACTCAGCTCAATATTAAATAAAGAAAAACTGAAGAACTCGTCTTCTGTCAGCTGGACACCGACCAGCAACATCCAGCTAACTCTGAACCTATCAGAGATTAAATTCTTCCTGCCTGGACTTCACATTGTTGGTGAACGTTCATGATGGAGACCAAAGGTCCAATGAGCCGGCGGGTTGCCGGTTCAGGTCCCTGAGTCGTCTGACTCCTGCAGACATGCAGGCCGTCAGGGCTTCTCCTCGTTGAAGTTACACAGCAGGCTCTTGGCTCCGTTCTGCCATGAATACAGCGTCTCCATTGGAGTTTTTCCTTCCTGCAGAGAAGGAGCAGCCAGACTGAGCTCCACCCAAGCTGGAGTCCAGCAGCACTGATGGGACTTACGCTGTTCTTGGTGCTGAGGCTGGCGCCGTACATCATCAGCAGCTTGATCATCTTGAATCGATTTATCCTCACAGCATCGTGCATTGGTGTGTCTCCGTCCTGCAGGCAGAAACAAAAACAACCACAAACATTAAATGCACTGCAAAAACACAAAACCCAATCGGGTAGATCTGGTTTGGTTTCTGCTCAAAATAAGTTGGTGTGCTTGAAATAAGACAAAACTGACAAGAAACTGTTCAGCAAGACCTAAAAGTTAAGTCGATAATACCTTAATATTCATGGAAGGCCAGATTATTTCAATCATATCATACATTTTTTATATATTACAAGGGAAATAATCTGCCAGTGCAACATGCAGCTTTTCACCAACATTATGAAATTATTGACTTCAAACATTTTCTTGATAAAAAGTTACTTGTAAGTTAGTTTTGTGATATTTCAAGTGTATTCAGATATTTGCAACTAGAAACTAGACCAAACTTCTTGGTAAGGTTTTTGTATTTTTGCAGCATAGTTGAGAAATGAGACCTGCAGCGTTTCTGGATCCAACAATCAGCTGAGTTGTTGTGTGTCTGAATGCTCACTCTGTCTCTGGCGTTCGCGTCGGCTCCACAGTGGATCAGATGCTCGGCACACTCGCAGTGTCCGGTCCTCACAGCGACGTGAAGAGGCGTGCTCTGCAACTGAGCGCATCGGGACGAAATAATCATTTCTACAGATCTGCACATGCAAGGCCGTGTGCCGCCACCAGGGAGAGGCAAACTCACCTTGTCTCTGCTGGTGAACTTGGCTCCCTGGTGGAGCAGGAGCTGCAGGGCTGGCAGGCTGCCTCCCCTGCAGGCCCAGTGGACGGCTGTGGCCTCCAGCTGCAACACAAACACACACCTCACTGTCAGACTGTGTGTGTGAGGGGGTGTGAGACAGAAGAGAGAGCAGGACCTTGTCTTTCTGCTCTATCGCAGCGCCGGCCTCCAGAAGTCTCCTCATCACCTCCACATGTCCTTTGAAGGAAGCTTTGTGCAGAGCAGTTCTCTGGAACTGAAAAATAAGAAACATTTTATTCATAAACTCAATAAATTAGATGGTTTTTAACAGTTCCTGTCTCACGTTATCGGCTGTGTTTGGGTTTCCTCCGTCGGTCAGGTACTTCTCCACCACAGGAAGTTTGTTCTCCATAACCGCCGTGAGGAACAGCTGCTCATCCACCGTTTCTGGCTGAAAACACACAAAGCGCCTCAGAGCTTAAACTAAAGCATCGCTTTGCTGCTTTAACCAGACCAGTCCAACTGGAACCTGCTGGTTCACAGTAACTGTTCTGGTTCAGGTGAAAACAACCTGATAATGTCCTACCACTGCCTCTGGTTCCGGTTCAGGTTTCTTGAACACAGAAGTCTTCCTCTCCTTCCTCCTCTTCCTCAGCTGCAGGATGTTGAACAGATCGTCCACCGTCTCCAGCTTCAGCCTCCCGCTTCTGTCCGTCTGACAGAGCAGAGACAAAACGTTTAGAAATGCCTCAAAAACCAGAGGAACAAAAAGTAGAAAGGGAAACTCTCTGCAGGTTTCAGAGAGTACCCTGAAAGTACTGGAAATGTTCCTGAGATTCATTCACAGCAGACTGGGAAGAAACACCTGGAAGATGCCCAGTAAATACTAGAAGACACTGAAAACATCTAGAATAGAAATCCGTACTAAAACTGCACAGCACATTTAGTTATAGGAAAGTACAAACTAGGTCTACAGAAAGCCTGAAAAATGTTCTCTAAGGTAAGGAGAAAGCATCCTGCGAACAGTTAATCAGGGCCTGTTTTACCTTTGGCTATGAAAAATAAACTCTCAGGTTTTTTTCTAAATAACCCAAATTACTGCTGTTACTTTTTGATTGTGTAACTTAACAAACAGCACCTTTTAAGAAAGTATGGGTGGTAATGTGTGTTGCTGCCTATAGTGTAACATATACTATGTTTTAAATAAATATTCAGCTGCAAATATCTTCTAAAGATGATGGGATTAGCTGATGGCCTGGTAAATATTTCACTAAGCAGGTAAATCAAAGGTGTTATTTACTCCAGTTCCTCCAGGGGGCAGCACAGACAGGTAGAACTGAGCAATAAGCCAGGAAATCAAAGCAGAGTTTCAACTTTGTCCCAGTTTAAGTCCAAGGAAGGAATGAAGAGCGAAGAAGAAGCTTGTGCACAAAAGGGACATATGGAAGTTGAGTGATATTATATTTAATATATATTTTATTAGCACCAAAGTTTCTCTTCTAACATTTTGTGACAAAGCAACAAGATTTAAACTTTCTTCCTGGAGTTGAACCAAAGTCAGAAACTGGTTAAAAAATGTGAAATGTTAAAGATTTTGTAATTCTCCTTCTAATAACTGAGACGTTTTGCTTTAGAAGCCGGAATGTGACGGAAACAAGCATTTAGTTTGAGAGTAAAGAAGCTTGGCACTGGTTCTGGTTTAGGTTCTGGATCCAGCAGAGGAGACTCACGTTCAGAGCCACCACGCTGACCTCCTCCACCGAAGCTCCGCCTCCCCCCGGCAGCTCCTGGAGCGACCGACGGTCATCCTGCTTCTCCTGGCTGTCGGCCGCCTCGTACTCGCCCTCCTGGAAGTCGCTGGATTCTTTGACCTCTGACCTCCTACCGGTCACCTGGAGCGATGAGTCACAATGTTTAAACACATAAATCCTATGCTGTCTAAAATACTGTCATTTTTAGTATTTCTCAGCAATATTTGTTAAAATATTTATGCTAAATTATTGCATCTTCTACTAGTTTGTCCAAAAGTTTAATAAAATTATTTCTTATAGGGACTGAAAAAGTAAAACAAAACATGTGACCATCATCTTTGCTCAAGATGCAACCATAACTGATTTTTAATTGCATATTTACATTTTAATAAATTAATCTCAGCACACCATCATTGCCAGGTAACAGAGCAGAACCTACCAGGTCTTCCACACTCCGCAGTCCCATCCTGATGAAGCCTGGAGGTTCTGGGACAGATTCGGGTCCTCTGGTGTCTCTGTTGTCCCGGTGTGTCTCTGTGTGTCCCGTGTGTCTCTGTGTCCCGGTGTGTCTCTGTGTGTCCCAGTGTGTCCCTGTGTGTCTCTGTGTGTCCCGGTGTGTCCGTCCCTCTGCAGCCTGTGGCTCTTATATATCAGGCAGGAAAAACGTCTTCAGTGGTTCAGTGGAGGACGCTGCTGCGCCGCGTCCAGCCCCCAGTCCTCCCAGTTTGGACATCAGGGTGTCAGCATGCAGAGATGGAGGACGGGACAGAGGTGTCACTCTGCTGACATTTCGAGATGGAAACTCTGTACATTTTATTTGGTTTAATCCGAGAAGCTGAAAATGTTTAAAAATAAAACTTTTCATTTTATAGTTCTTATTTTGTTATTTTATTTTATTAATTTGTAAATGTCAAGTTTATCTTATTATATAATTTTGACTTTTGAGTTAGGTTTTTAGCTAATTTTGCACATATACATTTAATTTGTTATTTGTTTAGTTAAATCCTTTGCTCGCTTATGAGAGAAATTTTATTTTATTTTAATACACCATTAAAATTTTAATTGTTGGCAAAGTTACAAGAAAAGTAAGTTGAGTATCAAGAATAAATTATGATATTTTATTCACTATTAAGCACAAATCCTGTGTAAATTGTGAACCAGATTAAGTTTATTTCAGCAACTAAACAGTTCAAAGTGTTTTACATCATAAAAAAAATTCAGTCACCAGTTATGAAACAAGCAGTAAACATGATTTTTGTCAAATATCAAAATCATTTTGTCAAGTCATCTTAAAATCATTAAAAATGATCCTCAAACATATTGATCAATGTCCCAGTGATTATCTATGATTAACTCAGAGCTTCAGCTGTTAATATATCATTTATTTGATATTAAATTAATTTGAATGTGGGAATTTGAGTCAGAGTGTGCCCTCTTGACTCCTTCCCATCTCTGTCAGTTCAGTGTAATTCTGTCCATCACCTGTGATGTGAGTCACTATTAATAGAAATCATTTTTGTGTTGTATCCATGTAAAAAAAAACATCTAAACAAAGTTCTGAATAAAATGTGTATTTAGTTTGTGGGACAGAAGCTGCTTTATGGTTAAGATTTAAATGAGGAAATGATAAAAAGTAAAACATTTGCTTCTAAACAAGCTGCTAATTAAAACTGTGACATCACTGTATAAAATGTATAGACTGAAACTGAGAGCCAAACTGTGTTAGATGTGGTGGTAAACAGACGTTCAGCCATGTTTAGTCAGGCTCATGTTTTTAAATCAGATGCATTAATCCGTCCACGCTGAGCATGCAGGGGAAAATGCAGTGATGTCACCGTGAGGAGACAGGTTGATGATGCTGGAGCAATAAATAGTGTCACTTCCAAACGTCTCCTCAGAGCCGGTCGCTGCCGGGTGTCAGCAGGCTGACCGCCAGCATGGCGGTCTGCCAGGGGGGCGGTCCGCCAGCGGGGCGGTCTGCCAGGGGGGCGGTCACCTTCCTGGGCAGCTGCTCAATCTGGTCAAACTTCACATTTCACATCAAACAGGGACGCATGAGGCACTGTTTGATGTCTGTCTGAGCTCATTGCTCAACGATCAGAGCCCAGATGCAGATCAATGTCAGGAATGATGGGAGGTCCAGTCACTGATGATCACCTAATAGTTTCAAACCAATCAGTCAAAGAATGACCAGAGACACGACAAGCTAAGATTAAACCTCTGAGTCAAGCTGAGCTTCAAAATGGGAAGGTTTCATCAGGAAACTGTCACTGAGCCTCCTCCTTTATTCAGCTCCTTAGGGGTTATAGAACCTGGTGACATTACGATGTCACCAGGCGATCAGGCTGAACTCTGACCTGAACCATCAGAGCCACATAAAGACAGTTGCAAAGTTGGCCTTCTGTCACCTGAAGAATATCTCCAGAATCAGAGGACTAATGTCTCAGCATTAGAGAAACTCATCCATGACTTTGTATTTAGTTGCATTGATTATGCAACAGCCCCTTCACAGGTCTGCCTAAAAAATCAATCCTCCAGAACGCCGCTGATCGAGAAGCCGCTGATCGAGAAGCCGCTGATCGAGAAGCTGCTGCTGAAGTCCTGACTAAAACCAGGAAGATGGAGCACATCACCCAGTTCTACAGTCCTTCACTGAGAGAATAAAATATTATTGACAGTTTAGAAATCACTGCTGCTGATTTATAAACTTTCAGACCCCTCAGGTTCTGGTTCTGGTTCTGCTCTGCAGAACTTCCAGAAACTCCCAAACAGCCAACACACTGAGTTCCTGTAGGTGTAAAACCAGGTGGTTGGAGCTGCGTTTGATTGACCAACATGCTGATGTGTGATGGTGATTTCTACAATGACAGAATATAATGTCTGTTATTGGAAGGTTTTTGAAATGACTCCTTTTCCAGACACCAAAAAACATGAACTAAAAAACTGTCTGGGTGTTTTTGTTTTTTTTAAAGAAGCAGTTCAGACCCTGAAAAATGTTTTGTTTTAGTTTTGTCTGATCTGAGCAGAGGCTCCTCTCCCTGCAAACAACCATGAGAATCAACAACAAGCCAGTTATTTCCGTGTGTGATGAAGTGTGTGCTGTTCTGCTGACAGCGCCACGGCTTCATCAGCTTTTATCACCATTTCAGATAAAGAAGACAAGCCAGGAACGAGCCGCCACTCCTTACTCATATCCTCCTGGGATGTCTGTCATCAATGTCTTCACACATTGTCTGTTTGTTAGAGCTGCTCAGTCAGCTGCGTCCCAGTAGCCGGGTCAGGCGATAAACCTGAGGGATGTATCATTGGATTCTGTAATTATAAATAGCCCCCTGCAGAATCGCTCCCTGGAAATAAATCTAGTTTACTCTATTATTAGCAGCATAAATCCTCCACTCACCCAGAATCCCCGTTTGGCAGAAGAGGAAGGAGCTGCATGCGGGATCGGATGGAGGGTCTCACAGCTGTTTATGAGGGTGAAGATAATCCTTCACTAAGAGCCACTGTCCGATCGTAACTCACAGCATCAAAAAGCCTCCACCACGTGTCTGGAGGAGCTCTGACAGCGAGGAAGGTTCACATCCTCACTTCTCCTTCAGCTTCTGAGAAAAATAACACCAAACGTTTTTACGTCAACATCTGGAATAAAATGTCTTTGTTTCTGCTGCTTCATGTTTCTGATATTTAACTCAACAATTCATCAGACTGCAAAGAGTTCATGGTTGAATCAAGGACTGGAAAGTGTGGAAGAAATGTTCAGTTCTGATTGAATCCCCCCATCCAAATTAGCCAGACTGTGTAGACAACCAGGCAGGAGTTGGACTACAGCAGACTGAACAGAGCTGCTGGAAATGCACCTTACCAAGAAAACTACAAGCCTCTGGGTTCAGTTGAAGTGAACTCTGATCTGAGCAGATGTGTACACCAAGTGGACCAGAGACTGCTCCAAAAGCAGGAGCAAAGCATTCTGGGTAGCCTAGCATTGCAGGAAGAAATAGCATTTTTTTTGTACGAAAGACTAAAGAGAAATCCTACCACTAAAATCTGATGCCTCTGTTTCCATCTGGTGAAGAAGGAAGTTGCTCTCAGTGTCTTCAGTGTTTTTTGTGTCATTTCCTTCAGTGGTTCTTGGTGCAGCGCCCCCACAGGCCAGGAGGGGAACAGGTTGGTTTGACTCAGCAGCTGCAGGGGGAGCAGATGATGCAACTTTGGTTCTCAATCGAGTCGAGTCTACCAAACTATCAGGTATGAAAATTAGTGAATCACAGTTTGATGAGACATTCACGCCTCCCTGAACCAACCGGACTTTCTGGGCAAACAAGCTCAGGTCGGATTAAAGCAAACTAAAACAGAACCGGTGAGAATGAACCTCAGTCAGTCTGCTTTTACTGATTTAATCTCAGACTGTTTGAAATTGGTTCCTTCAACAGCTACACATCGTGACAGCAGAGATCTGTCCATCATCATCATCATCATCTGACGAGCCTGTACAGCACAGAAGAGATGAAAGCCTTCATCCATCAGGAGTCAGTCTGTTCAATGTCAGAGAACCTGGGCGTGTCTGATGACGATCACGTGTTCACATGCCGTCATCCTCACAGAGGCAAAGGTCAAGAGCAGAGACAACACCTGCTGCAAACACACACACACACACACGTCCGTCTGTCCGTCCTGCTGTGTCCAGGCTGAACCGACATCCAGACTCACATGCTCTCATGCGGGTTCTGTGATCCTCCTCCAGCTGTTGGTGGAACAGGTGGAGCTGGTCGATCCGGGTGGAGTTCTCCTCAACAGCAGAACCAGCTCAGGTCGCCGTCGATCCCCAAGCTCAAGTTTAAACACAGGAGACGACAGCTGGTCGCTACGGCGACCACAGAGGGACAGTGGAGGAGGAAAAGGCTTCTCATGTGACACAGCAGACAATGCAGAGAATGGTCAGCTGTTTGTCCAGCTGCAGGCCGATAACGGCCACCGGCCGGCCCGTTCTCAGGAACAGGCCCGGTGCTGCGTTACTGATGCATGAGGAAGACGGAGCCGCAGCAGAGATCAGCTTTAAGCCTCTTCATGTAACCAGATAAACTGAGTGATAAACGCAGGCGGTGAGGTGTTGGGCTGAGCTCCCTCTGCAGAGGTTGTTCAGTCCAACAGGCTCCTCTGCTTGTCGTTTGGAGAGGAAAATGAGTTTAAACCAAACACATTTCTAAAAGTTTCAGTCAGTGTTCATCTGGCTGAGCTGGGAGTTTGGGGAGAAAACCTGATCCTAATCCAAACCTAAACTGTGATTTTATAGAAGTGAAAGAAGGCATCAGAAAGCCAGTTCGGCTGGATAAAGTCCAGCTTTCTGCCACATGTTTAAAACTGCAGTATGCAACTTCTATTAAGAAAATGCTTACTTATCTGTTAAAATGATCTTGTTGTGACACTATGAGACAGATAATCTATGAAACAATCGAGTTCCTAACTGCAGAAATACAACACTCAGTCAGAAACAGCCAATCAGAGCCAGGAGGAGGGCTTTAGTGCTGTCAATCACCCTGGTGCTCCTTCCCCAGCCCTTCTGCTACAAAGATACGGATTCTGCTACAGCTAATTCACCACCACATGGGCTGCCACGAACGTGGATAAATGGTTTTTCTATAGCAGTAAGTTATTTTTCCACCATTACCATGTTTAGCAGGCAGTAGATGAGGATGATTGACAGCACTAAGACCCTCCTCCTGGTGGAGTAGATCAATCTTTTCACAGGTTATCTGTCTCATAACAAACCGTCACAACGTGACGGCGGTTTTAACAAACCTCTGCTGTAAAGTGCAGCTGAGCTCAAAAGAAACTGATTTTTGCTGTTTTAGCCAAAATCATGTTTTATGCCCAAGTTTGCTGGACCTTTTTTCTCATTTCCTAAACCGGGTATGATTTATGTTTATTAATTGTCTAAGTATTAAAGTACTGGACGTGTTTTCAGTGATGAGCAGAAGAGGAGCAATCTGCTTGTTCGGTGCTGATCCAGTGGATCTTAAAGCAGCCTGCATGTTTTCACCATGAACACATCTTTGGTCCAAACTTCTGCAGTGATGAATGAGTTTCTGATCTGATCACACCCTGAAAATGATCCCAGTTTGGTATGTGCAGCAGCTCAGCTGCCGCTCAGCTGCTGCTCGCTTCGTTCTCAGGGATCGGCCTTCCTCCGCAGCTCTGGGCCAGTTCTGATGAGGAGGGAACAAAACGATGCAAGCAGGTCAGAAACCCTCACTACTGTGAAACAGCTCCACTCAGGAAGAGCAGTGAAACTCAATCACAGATAACAATGAGTCATCTGATGTGAAAGTACAACTGAGGATGAGTCAGATGGACTGAAGGCTGGCAACCAGAAATTTAATGCAAGGAAGAGAGGATGACTGTCAAAAGGCTCAAAATGGAAGAAGGAGATGGAAAGAGGAGGATGAGAGGAAGAGGCGGGCGAGTTTAAAGAGCAGAGAGAGACTGCTGCGGATCAGATGTGCAGGGAAGAGAAGAGGGCTTGAGGAGGGGAATTCAAGAAGCAGCGGTCAGTAATTGGGGGTTCAAAAGTTGATTCACATTCCTGCAGAGTGAGAATACAGAACAATGAGCAGAGAGAGGAGAGGCTGCTGGAGCGACGGAGGAGGACAGACGCCGTTCTCACCGTTCTGCTACGTCTCATGAAGAACCTGGAGGTCACCAGCCGGGGAGTCAGACCTTCTGTTTCAGTGCAGAGTATCACCAAACACTGGAAAAATAGAACCACTGCTGACCCAACAGAACACAGAGACCCGTTTCACATTCACCAGAACCATCCTGAGGATCCGACACTCCTGGGAAAATATTCTGATTGATGAACCAGAGGTGCTGGTTCTGTTACACCTGGTGTAAAACAAGCAGCATTTCACAACCAGAACTTCATACCTCCACTGCTACTGGTGGTGGCAGCATGATGATCTGGGATCTGGTCAGCTGCTGTAACCAGTGGAACCAGTCATTCTGCTCCCTGCCAGGAAATCCTCAAGCAGGAAGTTAAATGTTACTGAATCGTTTAACTGACAGAGCCTGAAATAAATTCAGGAGAAGTTTATCGATTTAACGAAATTCATTAGAAAACCTGCTATAAAGAAGTGAATATCATTAAAACCAAATTCTCTTCTCAGTAAGAAAGATGGTAACAGTAAAACAGCAACAGAAGCCGCCTTGAGGAAACGGTTGTCATTGTAACAAGTCATAATCTGTCAGAGGAAAGAATTTCTATGTCTCGTTAAATGAGAAGGTTTCTTGTTTTAACCAGATTTTGCTCCTCCTGTTTCCAGACTCTGGCAGTTAGTCACATTATATATTGTGACTAACTGCCACAATGTGACTTTAGCAGGTTTGGGTTTTGCAGCAGATTAGATGATTAACGATCATGCAAAGGAAAACTTCTAAGCTACCTAAAAAATTCATTAAATCATGATTTTGATGAGGCCTAGTCAAAGTATGGACTTATATCAAATTGAGATACTGTGGAATGAAATCAAAAAGTCTGTTTACATTCCTCCATATCAGTAAAAACTGGTAACAAACACTGGTGGAAGAACAAGTTGTCAAGAAGAAGCCGTGATAAAGTTAACCATGTCTTCATAATATTAGTAATATCTGTCTGATGACTGAAACATTTCGGTGTCAGAGTGTGAAATCTGTGAAGGGACAAATACTTTTTCCAGCACTGATTATATAAATAACATGGTCCAGGCCTGAGCTTCAATAAATATAACTTATGTCTCCATGTAGAGCGGATCTATGTAGAGCATTACACAATAGATCCAGCATGTGATGCTGTGGGATTGAAATAAACTGACAAAAATACAGAGAGGAGAGACGGCGGCTGTCCTGCTGTCCTCGTCTCACAGCTGGATGGACAACGCTGCTGTCCATGTCTTACTGTCCCTCACTCCTTATATCCTGTCTGAATTAGGGCTGTTGTAAACGAATATTTTAGTAATCCAGTAATCTAATTAAAAAAAGATACATTGGTAAATCTAACGTAACAGCGGTTACGATTGCTGTTACTATTTCATATCAACATCAGTCCAAAGTTTCATAATTCAGCTTCCCTAACAACTTTTCTGTAGTTTATAAAAATTAGCCTGTAACAATAAAAGTTCATTTTCTAAGTGAACCTGAAGAAAAGTTATACAAAAATCTGAACTTATATTCAAGTTAATAATAAAGAGGCAGGATCACAAATACTCTGATAAAAATGTCTTTTGGTTTAAGTTTTCATCTTCAGTCAGTTTAACAGATGACCTCTGACCTCCCCAGGCATTTATAGCTTTGTGTTCATGTTAGCGACGGGATTTGGTTCCTTCGTTCGTCGCAGAAACATCCAGCAGGTCTGTGACGTCACGATGCTCCTCCACCCATTAGTGGCGACCCGGACATGAAATTAATTTTCCATGTAGTCAGTAAAGCTGCAGCTAAAGCCGCCGCAGCGTTCAGTCCATCCGCTCAACTGGATAAATAATCCAGGAACTCCGGGAGGAGAGAAGCTGCCGAACTCCCAGCATCGCTCCGTCATTTAAGGATTATTGGTCCCGAAAAACGACAGAAACCCGACATTATCATGAATCAATAAAATCCTCCAGGCAGAGCTTGAAAATAGGGCAGCTAACACTTAGCTTCCATCGCTTTATGCTGCTAACACTTAGCTTCTGTCGCTTTATGCTGCTAACACTTAGCTTCCGTCGCGTTATGCTGCTAACACTTAGCTTCCATCGCGTTATGCTGATAACACTTAGCTTCCATCGCGTTATGCTGCTAACATTTAGCTTCCATCGCGTTATGCTGATAACACTTAGCTTATTCTTTCAGTTGTTGCTAGTTGACCAGTTGATATGTGATGTAACTGATGTGCACAAATACTGGAAGTAATTCAAAGTCAGGAAACAAAGAAAGTTTCGCTTCACTTCTAGAAACTAGAGGTGAGAGTGAAGCTGTTGATACCCAAGGGGTTTGGATGGACACCATCTTAAAATGAACAGTAAATACTCAGTTCTGTTTTTACAGTGACATAATGCTGAAACTTTCCTCTGCTGTCTCTGCTCAGATGAAAACAATTCATCCATCATTTCACATCTAGAATTACCAAAGAATCAAACTAAATATCATGGATATTTCACAGTTCCCACAGTAGGACCGTGGTTACCATGGCGATACATTCCACTTGCCCATAACAAGCAGTCATATCCCACAGAGTGATGTCACTGAAGACTGTGTTTCCTTCCAGTTGGCCCTCTGAAGGAGTCCGTTCTGGGCCAAGAGAGCAGCTAGCAGCAAATACAGGCTGGTCCTGGAGGTCACGGGGTCAGAGGCTCGATTCTGACTGACACCAGAACGAAAGCTGTGTTAGCAGAGACATTTCAGACAAGATGCAACCCTGAACTCATTCTAATACAGAAGGTGCTTCATTTTAATCAGATGTCTTGTTATTTACAGTAAGTTTTAAAGGCAGAGAAAAACCTTTCATTGACGACTCACAGGCACAAAGGCACAAGAACCTGTCAATGCAGGTAAGGTCAGCTCAGGTGGGAGGAGGCAGGGAAAACCTGAAAAACCTCAGGTCACATGGAGGTCAAAGGGAACAGTGGTACAGATCTGATGGATGTCTTCTAGGAAACAGGATTCAATAAGGACTTTTGGTGCAACTAGGATGCTTGGAAAGACATGGAGACAGACGAAGAGGATCTGGGAGACGACCCAGTGACCACTCGTCCAACGGAGACGAGGAAGTCCTGATTCTGATCTGGACAGACTAACTCAGAGCACAAAACATGTCCGCTAACCAAAACCATCAACAGGGAGCGCAGACAAGAGGCCCATGGTGACTCTGGAGGAGCTGCAGACAGGAGTACAATTCTGTGAAAGTTTTACTTTGTTTGACCTGTTAACAGTGTGAGTGGTGGTTCCACAGAGCATGAAGAACCAGTAGGCTCCATGCGGAGAACTTCATAAACCCGGAGCTGAAATCCATTCCACTCGATTCCTGATCCGGTTCCAGTTTGGGATAAAGTTAGAAGGAAATGGGAGGAATAATTATAAAGTTAGAATAAAGAATAATATCAGATCTTCAATGGTTTTCTGTTTATTAGTCGATCTTTGATTTGGATGAATTCAGCATCAGAATAAAACAAACTGCAGCATCACCAACCTGACCCAGAGGAAGAGGAGCTGTGCTTCATCTCCTCACCGCAGATACAGCGCTCTGTGTGTGTGTGTGGGGGTGTGTGTGTGTTGTGGCCGATAGTCACTGTTACACAATCGCTTTCAGTTTCCTCGCCCTGCCTGCCTGCCTGGTGGCTCCCCGCCCACCGCTGCTCTGCCTGCCTGCCTGACTGACTGCTGGGCGGACTGGGGCAGAACCGAGCCGACCAGTTCCGTGTTCTGTCCTCCCACGGCGCACACAGACCGGGCTGAAGTGAGCGGGACGCGCAGGCGGCGTCATGGTGGACGTCCCGGTGGAGGTGAGCCGCGTGTTTTTATTTCCTGATTATTTCTCATCTTTTTCATCCTCTGACGTCGCCGCGTTCTGGACAAACTTTGACGCTGCCTGGCAGGCTGGACCTCCTCCTCCTCCTCTTCCTCTGCCCCCCCACCATGCCCACCGAAACGCAAAGTGCGATGCCGCGCACGCGCGCATGCGGGAACGCGATGCGTTCACGCAAATCGAGCTGCTTGGTTCCGTTTAACGGCTGTGACGTCATCCTTCGTAACTTTTACCGTGCGTATACGAGTGGCGCTCGTGAATCTGCGCGCGTGTACGGCGGCGGCGGATCCAGCAAAGGGTTAGCCCGGCGCGTGCACGTGTCGCATGTGTGTCACGGCGCAGCGCGGCGCCTGCTGATGTTGTTTTGACACAGATGACGTAGAGCGTGACGCGCCTGAACGATGAGATAAGCAGTTCCACTCCGCGTGCGTGCATGCACGAAGGAGCAGGCAGGCGCACGCGCGCGCGTCGTTGGTTATTTGTGACGGACACCGAGAAGGATTCTGGGCTGGAGAAAGGATTCAGAGCAGCTTCTGGTAGCAGCAGATCAAACTGGCTGGATCCAGCTCTGCAGGAGGACCGGCGTCGCGCGCACGCGCACACACACCTGAGCGACACGCAGCGGCCGCGCGCGCACAGCGGCCTCACCAAACAGGAAAGTAGGACTCCGCTTCAATCTGACCTGACAGTGCAGGAGGCTCAGATATGCTGAGGTGCTCTGACCCAGAGCGCTCCTGATTGGACCGTTTCACCATGACACAGACTGACGTCATCAACGAACAGGTGAAAAGTTTCTGAGCATTTCGGTTCCGAAACTTTGAGCTTTTACGTTGCTGTAGTTAACAAGAAGACAATTAGATTCACTTTATTAGCAAATTCATGAAACTGTGACGATTTTTAAATAATTAAATTCATTTCTTCATCCATCTATCAGGTCTAATTCCTGTTCGTTTCTTTTTAACCAGTAGTTGGTCTCAGTTCTGGTTTTGGTCATATTTCCACTCAACAGAACCAAACTAAAGCATTTCAGAAATAAATCTGAGTGTCCAGATTAGCAGCTCCGTTAATCCAGAAGCTCTGTGTGTCTTCAACCAGCAGGACCGTTGCCATGGTGCTGCCAGGAGTTTACAGGAAGGAACCTAAAAGGCCCACAATGCATTTCACCTTCCAGTAACAGTCATGCAGCCATATGCATGCAGCTACCTAAAAGAGATGAAATAAGTGGTTTTTATTGTCACTTTTACTGTTACAACAATAATACTGCAAAATATTATCACTAAAACCTACTTCACGCTGAAGATGTCAGATTATCATCTAAAGCTTCTTTAGTGGATTTAAAGGATCCTTCTAAGAAATAAGTATCTGCTGAGCAACGTAAGAGGCAGAAAAGGCTGAGATCTTTTATTGAGCCCACAGCATCACTATCAGATCGGCATTCAGCTAAACAAGCAGCTAATGTGTAAAAATGCTGAACCATATTAAAACCCAGTTGGAGGATGAGTGTGAGAACCAAACCCAACCAGATGTGTCAGCTGTGCTTCCTGTTGGAGATCCGACAGGTTACAGAATGGATCTGGGTGGAACGGACCCGGAGTGATGGCAGTCTGGTCATCTGCTCTCTGGCCTGGAAAACTGCAAACACACCAATGTTTGGATACATGAAGAATTTATATGGAGATGAAATCAAAACGTTTCTGCATATTTCACAAAGTCCAGCTTCCTGTGAGCCGTTTGAACTTTGAACTCTTGTTTCTGCTCAGCAGTCAGCCGAGCTGAGTTTCCTCTTCCTGTCACTGAAATCCAGTTTTTATCCACCTGGAGAATTTAGTCAATTTGTCAACACAACATTTCTCAATATTTATACTTTTATTTGAATTCTGCTGCAGAAGGATTCCCAGCCGGACTCATTCTGTCTGCAGCTTCACTGCCTCCCGATCTTTTTCTTGTGATTTAGACTCAGGCTGGACTCATGACATAAATCAGTCTGTAGTGAAACTCCTCCAGTGTCTGACATTAATTGCTCTTCACTTTAATTTACAGCAAAGATCAGAGCAGAAATGGAGACGATAACTAAAGTCAGCAGAGACGATTCAGAGCTGCTAGATGGGTTTCATTATGACGTTCTGCTCAGACACATGGACTGCCAGTCAGAACCATCCAGTCCAGATGAACGGGTCACGATCCGGTTTAAGGCGTGTCTGTGCGTGTGTGGATGTGTGTGTGTGCGTTGGTGTGTGGGGGTGTGTGTGAGTGTGTGTGCAGCTGGAACGCTCAGCAGGATCCAGAATGTTTTTAAAAATCCAAAATTTCCTTTAATTCATCAAAGTGTGGATGAGCTGGGAGCGAGTCAGGAATCCTGCTGCTGCCATAAGTGGACAACTGTGAATATAACAAACATAATTTTGTTGTCTGAATATGTTTATGGGCTGCCCAGTGGCGCAGTCTCTGTGTTGTCCTGCGACAGAGTGGCGACCTGTCCAGGCGAACTGTCCAGGCGACCTGTCCAGGCGACCTGTCCAGGCGAACTGTCCAGGCGACCTGTCCAGGCGACCTGTCCAGGCGACCTGTCCAGGTGACCCCGCCTCTCGCCCGAAACGATAGCTGGAGAGGCAGCAACCCTCCCGACCCCAATAAGGACAAGGGTGTAGGAAAATGGATGAATATTTTTATTTCTAACTGAAATGCATTAGGATTGAAACGATTAATTGGATTAATCAATTACTGAAATTATTGTCGACTAATCGATTTAGCAGCTTCCTGTTTTCTAAACATCTGTTTCATCTCCTCAGGTGAGATCAGTGAGAGGTTAAAGGTCAGCAGCATCACCTCGTCCCGCCGGCTCCTCATTAGCTCACCTTTGACCCCTGACGGATAAAAAATGGCCTCCTGGCTGGGAGGTGAAGCACGCCGAGTCGTTTTCCCCGCTGAGGATCTGTGGGATGTGTTTGTGTGAAGGCAGAGACTCCATTTTCTCGGTGGTTTGGTGACGATGGAATAACGTCTGAGTGGATTGTGCCGTTTGCTGAACTTCAGGCTCATTATGGAGCAGGACTTCATACAGTAGGACCTTTGACCCGCTCTGCTGCTCGTTACGCTCGCTGCGCTTTCATTTCTGACTCTGCTGCTGTGAATGGACCTCCGAGTCTCCTACCGCTCGGGGGACACTCCAAGCACCCAGAAAACTACAAATATGGCCGCCACGGGACGGAAGCACTTGGTAAAAGATTTCAACCATTTCATCACCTGCTACCTGTGCCGAGGTTACCTGATCAAACCGACCACAGTCACCGAGTGCCTGCACACCTGTGAGTAAATGTCAGCTTCCTGTTCCCTCAGCGTCAGCTTCGTGTTCCCTCAGCGTCAGCTTCCTGTTCCCTCAGCTTCAGCTTCTTGTTCCCTCAGCTTCAGCTTCCTGTTCCCTCAGCGTCAGCTTCTTGTTCCCTCAGCTTCAGCTTTCTGTTCCCTCAGTGACAGCTTCCTTTTCCCTCAGATCACATGTTTATGGTTCATAAAGTCAGAAACCTGCTGGCAGCTGAAGTAGGGAGGAGAATCCATCCATCCATTTTCTATACTCCCTTTTTCCCTTACTGGGGTCAGGAGGTGCTGCTGCCTCCCCAGCTAACGTTCCGGGTGAGAGGCGGGGTCACCTGGACAGGTCACCTGGTCGGGTCACCTGGACAGGTCACCTGGTTGGGTCATCCGGACAGGTCACCTGGACGGGTCACCTGGACAGGTCACCAGTCTGTCGCAGGGCAACACAGAGACACACAGGACAAACAGCCATGCACACACACACTCACACCTAGGGACAATTTAGAGAAGCCAATTAACCTGACAGTCATGTTTTTGGACTGTGGGAGGAAGCCAGAGTACCTGGAGAGAACCCACCATGCACAGGGAGAACATGGAGACTCCATGCAGAAAGACCGGGAATCGAACCCAGAACCTTCTTGCTGCAAGGCAGCAGCTCTACCAGCTGCACCACTGTGCAGCCCAGGGAGGAGAATAGTTCCTTAAAATTATACATAGATTTATCTAAACCACACCATTTCTGAAGTTTGAGAGACTAGGAAATTGTTGAGTAACTTGTGATCCTTCATCATCTGTTCATTAGAGGTTTGAGGATATATTTACAAGTTGGAACCGAAATGACTGGTCTTTCACTAGGACCTTTTAAAGGTGGTGGGTTGTTAAAGCTGCTGTAGCAGAAAATCTTCTTTAATTTGATGTTTGAGGCCTTTTTGTCAGCAAACCTCTCGGCCCGGGTTTTGTTCTGTATGTCAGAGACGTGGCATCATCGGGTTTTTAACTCATCTCACCTGCTGCTGATTTTTCTGAACCTGTGTGAATGTCGTGTCTTGCAGTCTGTAAGAGCTGCATCGTGCAGCACTTTGAGGAGAGCAATGACTGTCCCAGATGTGGCATCCAGGTCCATGAGACCAACCCACTGGAGATGCTGAGGTGGGCTTCCGCTCTGATCCAGCTTTACCTGCTCTTTCTGTTCGGACCTGGTTCTGTAACGTTTGTCTGTCTGGTCTCAGGCTGGACAACACCCTGGAGGAGATCATCTTCAAGCTGGTGCCTGGACTCAGAGAAAGTGAGTCTGCCAGATGTTTCCATCTAGATGAGGAAGTTAGAGACTCACCTGGTCAGTTTCATGAATTATTACACTATAAGTTGTGACCAGAGACAGGAAACACACCAGAGACAGAGTCCATCCTCTGTCTCCTGGAGGACATCGTCCCTGAAGTCCTTCATCCATCGTCTCTGTAGAGATTCAAATGTAATCCTTCAGAGATAAATCCAGCAAGAGGTTCATGTTTTTGACTCAGGGATAATTTAAGGCAACAACCTTCAGGAGGAACTCTTCTTCTACTGTTGGTGGAACCGAAACTGAAAATGCTAAAGCTATAAAAAGATCTGAAAGCCTTTTTATTTTGGTATTTCTGTCAGATGCAGCCCTTATTTTTATCCCTGCGAAGCGTTTTGTCTGATGTTTTCCTGTGAATGTTTGTTTCGTTGCTGTGAGCCAGAAGAGGAACAGCAGGAACTGGAGTTCTGGAAGAAGAACCAGCCAAAGGAGAACAGCCAAGGTGAGCCGGGTCCGCTTCCCTGACGGAGCAGAACTCCTCCTCATCCTCACCCCTGACCCATCTTTGTGTCCAGAGAGCCTGCGGTGTCTTCCTGACAGCGGCGCCGCTGGGGGCGCCGATGACGATGGTGAGGGCGGTGAAGATGGAGACTACCACAGGAGCGACCCTCAGATCGCCATCTGCCTGGACTGCCTGCACAACGCGGGGCAGGCAGGGGAGAGCAGCGTGACGGTGAGGGCCACCGACGCCGGAACGTCTGACCGACCTGACGGACCTTTAACTCACCGCTCTGTTCCTGTCAACCAGGACCTGATGAAGAGGTTCATCCGCTGCTCCAGCAGGGTTACCGTGGGAACCATCAAGAAGTTCCTCAGTCTCAAACTCAAGCTGCCGAGCTCCTATGAGGTTAGCTCCAGTTTTCTTCTTCTGCACCACATTTAAACTTCATTAAATCACCGAAAAGGAAAGATTAAGAATCTGAAATGTGAACATCTTAGTGCAGAGAGTTTTGGGTGTTTGTAGCAGAAACGTCTGTAAGAACAATTGATCGGGTTCAGGCCAGTTTCTGGAAGGTCCATGGTGCATTCAGGGACCATGCAGTTATATGCTGGTGAACCATCTCTGGATCCTGGAGCCTCCAGGTTTACTGTCCTGGAACTCTCAGAGTAACTTTCTGGGCTTCACAGGTTACATTAACTTACAGGTAAAATGTTAAAGTCCAGAAAAGTAACAGGTTACCTCATGTTACCTGATGGTAACCTGTGAGTTTTTAAGAACGCTTTGAGCTCCTATCAGTAACCTGAGAACCCTGGAAACTGAAAGTAATATTTAAATATAAGTCTGATGTGAGTCATTGTTTCCTGTCAGCCAGGATAAAACGGCTCCTTCCTGCTGACTGATCAGAAACCAGACACCCTCACCGGTTAGCATTCAGAGCAGCTTCCCACTCATGACCTCAACAAACTTCCCCTCTCCTCATCTTTGTCGTGATTAAACCTCCAGCCAGCCTTTGACTCAGACTCTCACTGATCTCCGTTCTTCCAGCTGGATGTGCTCTGCAACGGAGAAATCATGGGCCGAGATCACACCCTGGAGTTCATCTACATGACCCGGTGGCGGCTGCATGGAGAGAACGTAAGCCAGCCTCCTTCACTTCCTGTTCACCGCGTCTGCATGCACGTGCAAACGCATTCATGATCAGTTTATCTGTGTATCGTGGAGCTTCAGGCTGCAGGAGTTTGACCTGACCTCACTCTGCTCTGTGAGTTCGAGGCGTTGAGTGGAGGCCTGTGGGGATGCAGCCGGAAGTTACCGGATGGTTGTGGGTTTGGGTTTGAGTGGAACATGAACAGATGCTGACTGACTGACTTCTCTGTTTTAGCAGGAACTGCAGTTTGATTCTGACTGTAAAGTCAGTCATACTACAGATATTACAGAAGGTTCTGTAGCAGAAACTGGAACCTGCAGAACGTTACTAAAACAAGTAGTTTTATTTTGCTCACAGGAGAAACGCATACAAATAACCAGAGTTAAGTGACATTTAGTTACATAAGCAACTTTTTGGAAAAAAAACTAACTAACCCAGAAATGTTACTCTTGTTCCCACTGAATTAAAACAAACATGTTTTGGTCCTTAAAATACCAAAATTTCCACCTAACTTTATATTTTGATTGTGTAATTTTTAAATATTAGATTATTGATCATTTGATCAGTCATGTATTATGCATGGTTACTTTTTACCTGAGCAAAAGTCTGTGGAAGTTGTTTTACTCTAATTTGAGTGTAATGTTGGGAGCTCCGCCCTCCTCTGACAATAACAATAACATCAGTAACTGTGTGTCAGCAGGAACATCGATATTATTCCTAGATCAAAGTATCTGTCAGGAATAGGGCCTTAAAATGAGCTACAATGAAGCCAGTTCAACTCTGGACCAGGTTTAACTTTAAACTTTAACCATTTAAAGTTAAACAGTTAAAGCTTTGTGCCTGGAAGGAGACGGTTTAAAACCTTTGCACAGTACTGTGTTATGAATGCAGCCTGTTAGAGATGTCGGCTGCTGGAGGCTAACTACGGCGTGCAGACAGCTGTGCCTGCAGGGGGCAGCAGATCCTGGGTCAGGGGGAATAAATCCAAGCCTGTCAGCTCCAGCTGTGACCTCATGACCTTATGACCTTTTGGGTGTTATGTAACTCCCACTGATGGATTCTTTCCTCAGACCCAGAAAAAAATGTTCCACCTGATGATTCAGTGAGCCAGTTCCAGTTTGGGCTGCTGAGCTGACTGGGCCTCAGTAATGAAAGCCAGTCAGGTTAAAGTGCTGGGAGTGAGTGATGATGTAACCATGTCAGAAACGACAGTCATCACAGAGATTAGAGACAGCAGAGGACATCTAACATCATATTCAGCTCTAATTTACAACAAATGTCGTCTGGAAGAACTTTTTTTTTCATTTAAATCCCAATCTGACATTCACCCTGGTTCTGAAACAGACATTAAGTTCAGTTCATTTTTCAAATTAGTGTAAAGGAGTTTTGAGTTATTAAATTGCAGCATCCAGTCCTCCTGGACCAGCAGGGGGCGACAGCAGAAAGTCGCTGCTACTGTTTCCATGTGCTCTAAAAAGCCCTAGAAACAGAACAAATAATAATGATCTTTATAGATCAAACTCCAAATATATTTTAATATGCATTGATGTCCTCTGTAGGAACCGTCTGCCGTCTTCCTTTTCTCTGAGAGCTTCAGCCAATCAATGTCAAGGAAAATGAAAGATGCTCCTGGATTGGCTGCTCTGTAACCACCAGCCAGTAGCGTATCGAGAAGGATCTCTGTATTTCAGCTTCATAAGCTGCATTTTTTCCAATATTTCAAATGAGCTCTATAAAAAAACTAAATAACTGGAAATAAACAACTGATTAACTCAGCAAGTCTGTGAAAAACCCGAGCCTCATCTGAAAGTGAGGATCTGGGTTGTGACGCGGGTTCTACTGGTAAAGGTGAGACTGGATGTTCTGAGCTGCAGGTTTAGTTTTCTCATTTTCATCCATTCATCAGGATTCAGGTTGCAGCTTCTCAGTTAAACTAAACCCTGATCCACTGGACCAGTGAGGATTTGGCTACTTGTTCTAGCAGAACCGGATCAAACACAGAGTATTGTTCCTCCAAATGGACAATTATAGATTTCTCTTTATCCCGTTTTGATTAATGAATCAAAGACAGGAATCCAGGTTAACGAATTAATTTAGTAATTACTAACAGCCAATGACAGAGACGAGGACCCAGACCAGATTATTTCTGCCTAAAATAATCTGATTGTAACGTTAAGAGGATCATTATAGCAGAAACCTCATGCAAAATCTGTAAAATGTATTAAAGAACCATTTCAGTCCGATCCAATTGTTTTACGGGAAAATGTTGCTGCACATTTTCATAAACATCATCCAGTATAATGCATCACTAGCTGCAGTCAAAGCACTCTGTTGAAGACTGGGAAGCAATATTTAATGTTTCTGAAAAGTTTTCACACCCCTTCAAATTTATGAGTCCAGAATAAATAAACCTGGAAACTGAGAAACAAACCAAATGGAAGGAAAATATGAGAAAATGAACAAAGGTAAAATATAACTTTTCACTCCCTTAAACTAAAACAGAACCAGACTTTGGTCCAGCATTCAGTCTTCTTTTATCCCAATCCTTGGTAAAACCAGCCTCCAGTTCTCCAGGTCTGAGATAGAATCTGTTGCCTAACAGAACCAGATTCAGCTCTGGTTCTGATCCATCAGATCTGGTTCTGATCTCTGGGTTTTCTGTCATGAAGTCGTTCAGTTCCAGATCTGTTTGTGTATCAGATCTGAAGTCTCTGGACTCTGAGGTTTATAGAGAATGAGAGTTAGAGACTAGCGGCTCGGTGAGACCTGGATCAGACCCTGATCAGACTCGGACTGTTTCCTAGGAGGAGTGATTCAGCAGAGCGCAGCAGGACGGTGGAGCAGCGGGCTGCTGCTGCACTGACATCCTGGAGCTGCCAGCAGCAGCAGAGACCCTGAAACATGGAGGCAGATCATTAGCTTCTTCGCTAGGCTAACGCAGCATTTAGCAGAAGCTAATGATAACGCAGAGATGAACATCTGACTTAGCGAAAGCTAATGCTAAAATGCTATGCTAACAACTTGCTTAGCGGAAGCTAATGCTAAAACGCTACGCTAACATCTTGCTTAGCGGAAGTTACATCTGAGTTTCCCCACTGAGGGACGATAGAGGTTCGATTCCATGATGCTGCAGCTCTGAATATGAGTATTAATCATTTAAACGTTTCCTTTTTTCAGTAAAAGTTATTCATGACTTCCTGACCACAAACTCCAGTAGTGGTTTTGTTCTGATGTGTTTTTATTGGACCTAAATATTGATTTTATTCCTCCAACATTTTGTCCCTCTCTGCTCTCAGACGTATCCGATGGTTCTGGAGTACCGGCCGCGGATCGACTTCGGCTGAGCAGCAGGACCACAAACACGCATCCAGACAACGTCTCACACATAAACACCTAAAAGTGCAGATACAGAGAGATTTAGATGTATTTTTGTACAGCCAATGATGAAGTGCTTCTGTTGTTGCGTTGAAAAGCCTTTATGCTACATAGAATAATATATGCTATAATATATGCTATTTTTAAATGTACGTCCCTGTGCCTAAAATCCTGTTTGGAACGATGATATCTCCAGTTTGCCTGTCTAACTAACTGTAGATTAAATGTTGATTTTTTACTGCTTCATCTCCCTTTATTGGTTTTATTCCTCCTGAACTAATCAGTGAAACAGTTTTTATAGAGTAACTGAATCATAAGAATCTGTTGTTTTTTTGTTTGCGCCTTTAATAAGAGCCTCGAGGAAATCAGGATTTTCCATAATGTTGGCTGATCCTGCAATCGGCTGATTTCTACATATGAAACTGATTTCTAAAAATCACTTCAGCAGTGAAAACAAGTTTCCATGGTTTCACAGGTATCAACTGTTCTCCAGTAAAATAATACTGGAACATTGAAGGTGTATTGTGACAATATCAGCAAGTCAGGACTTTTACAGATCACTGATTGGTCAGAAGACTAATCGGTGCAGCGTTACCAGGAGCCGATTTACGAAGCAGGTGAGGTCAGACCTGCAGCTCCATGCAGCTCTGATTTCACCTGCCAGGATTTGAACCAATGACTTCTTTCTGCCAGCTGATTCAACTCAACTTTGATAGAAACACGTCTGATAGAAACTCCAAGGTGTGAGTTTGTTTCATCAGTCAGTTTTCAAACTTTCCTCAGACTCGTCCTTCCAGAGGATTCCTCTCTGCCTCCCAGCTGTTTCTGTCCCGGTTGGACCTATTCAGGCCAAACGTCCCTGCTGGTTCTGTCTGACTGACTGATGCCGAAGGTGATCTCCTTCACCTGGAGAGGAGCTCCATCACCCACAGAGGAGCTCCGTCACCCACAGAGGAGCTCCGTCACCCACAGAGGAGCTCCATCACCCACAGAGGAGCTCCGTCACCCACAGAGGAGCTCCGTCACCCACAGAGGAGCTCCGTCACCCACAGTGGGGCTCCGTCACACGGAGAGGACGGGTTTTACTTGAATAAGAATAGAAATACAGTTTGGGTCCAGTGGAGAGAATCGTTGGTACTGACGGGACCCACAGAACCCGCTGAACCCCCGACCCGATCCGGATCTGCAGGACAAAATCACATTAACGGATTATTTAAAGAAGCTCAGGAGAAAGACGAGTTCATGTCAGGGTTTCAAATTAAATAATTAGTTAGAAAACTAAATATCTTCATTCAAACTAAATAGGTCTGTTTATAAAGTATAAAACAATATAATAAAAGCTGCAGCCAAGATTACATGAAACAAATGATAAGTCATTAAATAAATAAAATTCTATTACACTGAGGGACTGAATTAACAAAAGGAAAGCTGATATATAGCTAGTCCTTCTCAAAGTTAAATTAAACTGAATTGTTTTCTCATTAATGGCAGAATATAAAAACTGTTTTGATTTTATTAATAAAATGATATTTAAGCACATGAAGGATGTTGTGTTTCAGTCCTGCAGCTTTCACAACTTTCAGTCTGAAACACGAGTATTGAGTTCAATATTATCTGTTTCCATCACAAAAGGCTGCAAAACCTTATCAATATTCTGCTAATATATCTATGGATATATTAGCAGAATGTATTTCTGCTCATTTCTGTGTTTCCATTAAATGAGACAGTTTAAAATCACATGTGAATAAGTTTGCTCACATGATAAGTCGTTAAAGAAACATGCTGTGCATCAGCATCCAACCACTTCCTGTTGTTTTTTATCAAAATATTTATGTTTCCATAATGCAAATTTATTTTTAAAATCTCATATTACACATTTATTTGCTCGGTGGAGATGCAGCTGGATGCATCTCCACTGAACTGAACTGAAGCTGCTTCACAGAACACAGAGCTCTGCTAACCTGCTGCAGCTGCATGTGCTGGAGCAGGAAACATCTACATGCTACGGGACCCCGGCCCTCAAACAGGCGGTTTGAGTCCCTGCAGGTGGAAACTAAACTGTTCCAGCATGAAGAACTCAACATGTCGGCGTGGATGAGCCTCGTTAAGCTGAACCTGCTCCAGCGGTCCCCCTCTGCAGACGCTGTCCTCTGAAATGTGAAGCGTCCGGACCTGACCCCGTCCTGTCTCTCAGCGCCTCTCAGCATGCCGCGCTGATGCCAACTCAAACAGCAGACGGTCTTTGAACGCCTCGCTGATGAGGCCAATCCAGAACATGTAAACATCTTTATCAGCTCCTGGTTTATTTCTGCTGCTCCTGCCTGGATGCTCATGTTGTGACGTTAATGAGACCTAAAATATCCGTCTGCTGCTCCAGGAGAGCAGGGAAGGTCAGGGAAGGAGAGGAGAGGAGCGTCTCTCTGATCCTGCTGATGTTTGTGTTATTTATGAGCCGCTCGGTTATTTTCACCCTGCAGAAGGTTCTGTTGTTCTGCTGCTGATCCAGTAGCTGTTTCACGGAGACTGAAGACGCAAGAAACAGACAGAAAGCAAGAAAAACAAGTTCAGCTACCAGGCGCTGTGTTAGAAACAGCTTCAGTAATTACAGCTGGAAACTAGAGATCAGGATGACCTCTGACCTGAACCTTCAGAGCCACATAAAGACAATTACAAAGTCGACCTGCAGAACATTTCCAGGACCAGAGGAATAAAGTCTCCGATCAGAGAAACTCATCCAGGCGTTTCTCTCTAGTGGCTCTGATTCCTGCAGCAGCGAATCACAGGACAGACTGACCAACCAGAACGCTGCTGCTGCAGTCCTGACTAGAACACCAACCAACCAGAACGCTGCTGCTGCAGTCCTGACTAGAACACCAACCAACCAGAACGCTGCTGCTGGAGTCCTGACTAGAACACCAACCAACCAGGACGCTGCTGCTGGAGTCCTGACTAGAACACCAACCAACCAGAACGCTGCAGCTGGAGTCCTGACTAGAACCAGGAAGATAGAGACACCACCCAGATCTACACCATCTGGTTCTACAGTCCTTTGTGGAGACATTAAGCGGCTCTTGTTAGTTTATAAATCACAGATTAAAAATCTGCTGTTGAATCAACCTTCTGGTCTTCTGGTCTTCTGGTTCTGGTTCTGCTCTACATCCCCAGATTATTTTATTCATTTTCTATGATTACTTATTTTATTTCATTTCAACTGTTTCATCTGTATTTTACTGTCTGTATTTAATAGTTCTGTAGTTTATGAGCTGGTTCTTTTGGATCGTCGGTTTAAACATCTCTGTTTTCTGCTTCTGGGTTTCTGCTTTTACTTCCATCAGTAGCGTCCGGCGCTGTCAGTCAGCTGCTGGTTCTACGCTGGTGGCCCGTTTCAGGAAACGTCAGGTTCAGGTTCTGAGTCAACAACTGAACTTGAAGCTGGTGACTCATAAATATGCCTTCGCTGTTATGGTGCAACTGCAGACAGGCTGCAGGTCAGAGGTCATTCTGATTTACTGGGGGCTTGTCCGGGGCAACAGGTGCTCACTGTGACTGTAATCCGTTACATTTAAGAAACACATTCACTTAAATCTAGAACCAATCAGATATTTTTACAGCAGTGGTTGTTAAAACAGGAATTTACTGCCATATTTTCATCTATAACCATTAAAGTCTGCCGACATCATGTCTAGCATTTACAGGACACATGTTCATCATCAGCCTGGGTCCAGACAGTCTGGACCGCCGATCCAGTCCAGAACAATCGTCAGGGTTCGGCATGTGAGAAGAGAAGTTCAGGGTTGGAGGTAATTTATTGTCATGACGACATAGTCTCAATTAGGTTTTAGGAAAAGAAAACTGTTGGGAATGGTCAGGAGAGTTGAGCTTAGGTTGGGTTTGGGTCGGGCTTGTTCTGGTACTGGTTCGGTTTAAGGTACACTGCAAAAACACAAAATATTACCAGGTAGTTTTTCTAGTGCAAAAATCTTAATATACCTGAAATAAGACAAAACCAACTTATCAGTAACTTTTCACCAAAATAAAGGTGCATGGGACATAGTGACAGTTTTAACTTATGTAAAAAAATATGATAAAAATTACATACTGCAGTTTTAATGTTGATAAAAAATGATGAGTTCTGTTATGGAAAAAATGTATTATCATAAGTAAAATAATCTGACAGGGGAAACGTTTCCTAATAATTTATATGAATAAATCAGTAACTTAAAACAAACTCCTGTTATTGTAAGTTAGTTTTGTCTCATTTAAAATGTACAAAACTTTCAAACTAGAAACTAGAACAAAAATACTCTAAGATTTTGTATTTGCAGTGTAAAGGTCAGGCTGTAGAAATGAATGGAAGTCAATGCAAAGTTTCTGTGAAAATAGAAAAACACTGTGTGAGTGCGTGTGTGTGTGGAGGGCTGTGGGGGGGGGGTGTGAGACTGTACGTATTTCATGGCAGCAGGTGTGGGTGTGACACCATGTAGTACATATGTAAAATATGGAGAAGCTCTGACACTTGAATAACTTAATCTTGAGTGGTTGTGTGTGTGTGTGGGTGTGTGTGTGTGTGTGTGTGCAGGGTTGTTTTCCCAGGATGAGACATGGAACCAGGTTCTGCTATGATGGACTTTTAATGACATCACATGATGAGGATGAGGTTTCAGTAACTGAAGGAGTCGTGAAGTTCTGGTCCAAGTTTCGTTGCGTTCCGACTCAAACTGGACAGAAAACATCAAATCAAAGATAAAACTTTTACTTTTGTGAAATGTTTTTGCTGTAATCAGAATAATTGCCAAAGTTTCTCCAACAATCGCCTCTGTCAGAAGCTGCCTGGCCTCGTGCTGCTGAGTGTTATCGGGTCGGTTTACAGGCCGGGCTGTCTCAGATGATCAGGATCAGCAGCCGCTCCCTTCATGTCTCCATGGCTGTGAATTACCATCATTCCCAGAGAAACTGAGCGCTGAGCTCCCATCTGCTCCAGCTTTCTGTCCTCACACCAAATGGAAAAATGTTAATCAAGGAGTGAGACGCAAATAAAATGTTTTATAATTAGTTTGTTTTACTACAGCTGCTAGTTTAGTGGTGTCAATGTCATGAAGACTGTGCTGCAATGAAAACAAACATTTATTCACACCTTCCTGTGTTTCGGGCTGCAGGGATCCGGCCAGCAGAGGGAGCTGCTGAGCTGCTGCTCTGATTGTGAAGAGCAGAAAACACTCAACTCTTCTCTGAAGTTCTGTAAGAAATGTACAGACTGTAAACTTTAAATATTAGCTGACCCTGGTAAAACCCCAAAATGGCTTCATAAAAACCTAAAATGAAACCAGACAAAAAACAGGTACAACAGGACTGGTCGAAATCTGAACTTATTGGAGCCTTTCTGGAACTTTTCTGGACAGATCCAATAAGGCAGTTCCTCAAAGGTTAGAAGTTCAGCTGGGGAAATTTATGAAATTAACAAAGAATTATGTCAGTGTGAATTTTATTAACTGTGAAACTCAAAAGAGAGAATACAGCCCAGAATAACAAGAAGGTCTGGACCTTACGAGATAGACTGATGGCCAATTAAAGGAGGGAAAATGTTGTCAAAAAGAACAAATCCTTCGCAACAAAGTTCTGCTGGAGTCCTGGATCTAACCAGATCCAAATGGGCCTCACAACAGAAAACATGTCAATCATCCACCCATCCTGTGTCTAATCAGTGATACGGTCAGGGTGGAGCTGCTCGACTCCAGCAGCTCCACCCTGATTGAGAGCAAAACAACATCAAGAACTTCATTCAGAACAAAACCCGAGGCAGGAAGGATTCAGGGAGGAATGTTACCGCCGGCGCAGAGCCTGCTGACCTCTGGCAGCAGAAAGGGGTGAGCGTACCTGTGTGAACAGCCAGGTGTCCATATTTCTTCATTTGGTTTCTGCAGGTCTGGGTGGAGGACTGGCGCCACCTGCTGTTGGTCTTGATAAAGCAGCAGGGGATTCATGGAGTTTGGTTCTGCTTGGACATCAGAACCAAACCTCCAAATCCTTCTGGTCAGTCTGAACCTCAGAACCTCCAGAAACGTTTCCTCAGAGTCACATTTGGATCCAGGAACCTTCAGCCGGCTCCTCGGCTCCTCGGCCATCTGAGTAATCCTCCACTCCAGTTTCATAATTATCATCTCCCTTCTCTGTTTACGTCCAGATTCACCGTCTGCTGCAGAATTATGATGCATGTTTCAGGTCAGTGATGGAAAAGTCGGATGAAATGTGAGTTGAGCGTTCAGACTGCAGACAGGTGTTCTTGGTGGTGAACAGGTCGGGATCGGGCCGATATGGATCCCATTCACCTGCTTCAGTCTCCTCCATCCTGCAGACAATCAGCCTGAGATCAGCAAACATCACCTTCAGTCCTTACCTTCATCCTCACACAGAGAACCAGGTACTGATCACCGTCTTTACATCTTTAAAACATTCCTGTCCCTGGTGGGGTCAAGAGGTGACCTCTGACCTCTGATCAGGACACTGGGCTCCTTCAGCGCCTCCTGGCTCGGCTGTTGTTCAGGGTTAGGAGGTGTAGAAGCTGTTTCTGTTTGTTGTTAGTAAAATAAAACTGTTTGTCGTCCAGCAGAAACAAACAGCCAGGATTAAAACACTCTGAGGGGATTCAGTGACCTCTGGTGTGTTTGACCAGCGAAACGTCTAAGAGTTTCACATTAAATCTCAACACAGAGAGAGTCTGGGGGTCAGAGCTGATTGAGTCGCCGACTGGAGGAATGACGTCTGTTTCCTACCTGACGCAGAAGAAACTCTGCATAGGTAGGATACTGACGGGTCACAACCTTTCAGCAGAACCCCGACACATCAAGTCTGCTCCGTCTCCTTCGCTCCTGTCCTTAAACCAGTAATAATGATGGAAAGTTTCTGGTGAGGTGGAAAAACTCAGATGTCATGCTGATGAACAGCGCCCTCTGCTGGTCGCCTGAAACATGACAGGAGAGTTAAGAACCGCAGGAAACTCAAATCACGTTTAGATGAATCTACTGAACATCTATAGTCTGAAGATATGAAGGGAAATATTTTAGATGAGCTCCAGCTGGGATCCGATCAGCTCCGACTCGCTGGTTCTGGTTCTGGTCCAGATGATCATCATCATGTACTGGAAATGGGTTCAGCCTCTTCCTCCTCCTCCCCTCTTCCTCCCAGTTGAACTACAGTAACCTCTGCTGCTCCACACTGTTCTGAGAGAGGCCTGTGTGTGTGTCTGTGTGTGTGTGTGGGGGTGTGTAGGGGTGTGTGTGGTGTGCGTGCATGGGGGTGTGTGTGTGTTGCTGTAAAACGGTCTGAATAAGAGGACCTGCCTCTCCAGATGTTGGTCCTGCTTTCTTTCTCTCTCCAGCAGTTTGAAGTGGTTGCTATGAATCAACCCAAATATTCCTCCTGACAACTGCCGCCTCTTCTTCCTCTCTTCCTCCTCTTCCTCGGATGGCGGGATGAAGCAGCTCAGGGATGAAAACCCAAACCAGATAAAAAAAAGTTCTGAAAAGTCGAACAGGTTTGGTAAAAACATAAAAACAGAAGCTTTAGAGATTTCAGATCCTAAATATTGCAGAATATTTGACCAGTTTATGTTTCCATCAGATTTTGTGATGAAAGATTACACATAAAGTTCGGTTTAATTTACTTTTTATTTGTTTATTTCCTTTTATAAACTCCTCACTATGTCATTCATAATATTTGTTTGACTCAGTAGATTTGGATCATTTCTCAGTTTTGGTTTATTTCTGCTGTAATCTGCTGCATATTTCTGTGCTCCTACTTCAGACATGATTGTATCATTTGCAAACAATGCAAATTTAAAAGATTGCATTACTTTGCATATGTCAGTAATAAACATTGTAACCTGACTCTGTAGTTTCCCTGTTACTGATTTATGATCATTTATTCACACAAACTGTTTCTGGTTCTTTAAGGAGTTTTTGATCCACTTCAGGTTTAGTTAATAAAGTTATGATAAACAGTATCAAATGTTTTTAAAATCTAAAAACACTCTTGCAGTTTTTTCTGTCACCTATAAACTTTGTGATTTATTGCACAGATGTTTCTTTCTAGTGAATAAAATCTGTTTAGTTCAGGATCTTTACAAGCTTTTCGTCTGTAACTGAACCTACAGCGTGCAGAGTCGACTCAGCCTTAAATCCTCATGTTTTCTGTTTTTCTGTCTGTTTTTTCTGTTTTCGGTCTAAAAATAAAGGGGTGAGGCCAAAGCTGCTTCGCTCCGGTCAGTCAGACACTTTCCACTGAAAATCAGGAGGATTTCTAAAAGAAAACAAAACTAACCTTAAAATCTGCCTGAAAGACACAAATTTAATGCATTTTATTGTCTGCAGAGTCTGGAGGATCATCCAGATTCCCAGTTCCCACCAGAACCTTCCTGGTTCCTCCTGGAGGATCCAGAAAGCCCAGGAGGAATCCCACAGCACCACTAAATGTATTCATGCTGAGTCACTGGTTGCCATGGTGACCTGCTTTTGAGGGCCAGCTCCATTCAGGCCTCAGACAAACAGTCAGTGTGAGGAACCTGGATTCTGTTCTGAGACGTGTTTGGAAGCGGAGAGAGAACGTTGTTATGGAAACACAGATCCAGTTTTACCTTAATGTGTTTTAATCAGAGACCTGAAACCTGAACCACTCTGAACTTTGACCTGACTGGACAGAAAACTGTTTGTCTCACCGGGTGAAAGCAGCAGAAATTCTTTGAGTGATTAAAATGTTTGGGTGGAGATGAAACTGTGGCCATTGCAGAACATTAAGCAGAAAGAACCTAGAGACACCAGACTCTGAAGACTCAGCTGGAAAATGATGAAACATAAATTATGACTGAATAAAAAGACCAACATGCAGAGTCAAGAAGTTCAAGCTCATCTTTCTGAGTCATTTTAACTTTGAGTTTTGTTTCTCAAAGTTTTTTGCAAGAAATTTTACAGCATTTACATGAATTAGTCAACATCTTTAGATATGTACAAGTTTTTTTTTATGTCTGAAAGATACAAATAGTGTATAAATTATGTCCTTATTGGTAAAATTTTCAAACATTTATCAACATATTTTCCTTATTGTCAGTCATTCTTCAGAGCAAAGCACAGCAGAGCTGTGAGGATAAAAACATAGCTGAGTTTTTATTTGTGACATTTGATATGAATCTGGTATAAATACTGTAAAACATCGAAGCACATGATTCCTCTTGTTATGAGTTCAGCTCCTGAATCAGCCGCTGTCCAGGATATGTGTTAATATGATTATAAAGAGCATCATGGCTGAACATGTTTCTGTGAAACTGAGGCCTATAATAACTGAAACTTATCATTTTTTATTTCCATTAAATTGTCACAGCCACCAGTAGAAACCTCTAATGGTGAAAAATAACCAAGTTTTATTTCCTGACTATCTTTGTTTTTACTATAAGTTAAAGTCCAGTAATTCCTCTGCTGGATTAATTACTGCCAGAAGGTTTAAATCTGCACATTTCCTGCTCAGTTTTCCTTTTCCTGCCATGACAAACAGCAGAAACCAGGCGGCGACTCGGATTGTGAAATATCAAAAGTTTGGGCTCAAAGAAATCTTTTGTTCTTCCCCAACTGAGCCGCGTTCGATGACATCAGCATTTCTTCATTTCATCAGCGGAGGAAGCCCACGGCCTTTAACTCTTACATAAGGACCCATAATGCAACACTCCTCCAGCAGAAAGCAGCAGCTTTAGATCCAGTTTAACCTGCAGTAATGCGGCCCGACGACCTGCTGGGTTCTGTTCTGCTGGGTCCAAAAAACCAAGGATCCCAGCAGGGTGTGTGTTATTCACTGGGAGAACACAACCGCAAGAGAGAGGGAGGGAGAGAGGGAGAGGGAGAGGGAGAGAGGGAGGGAGAGGGAGAGGGAGAGGGAGAGGAGAGGGAGGGAGAGGGGAGAGAGGGAGAGGAGAGGGAGAGGGAGAGGGAGAGGGAGAGGGAGAGGGAGGAGAGTTTGAGCCCCAGAAGCCATAAAAATCTCTGGACTGATGCAAAAAGCACATCTGGGTTTGGACCAACACCACGTGTCTGCTGCTGAACCGGGCCTCCACTCCAAAAACAAACGCAGCTCAGGCTCAGGGTAACCGGACCGGACCGGACCAGACCGGACTGGACTGAACCGGACCAAGCAGCCAGAACTGAACATCTCAAACAGAGAAAATAAAAT
The DNA here is from genome assembly GCA_902982915.1 of Phalloptychus januarius. Lineage (NCBI taxonomy): Eukaryota > Metazoa > Chordata > Actinopteri > Cyprinodontiformes > Poeciliidae > Phalloptychus > Phalloptychus januarius. Next base: position 1,021,582 of record CADWAE010000242.1, on the reverse strand, counting down.
TGTCAGATATTATTGTTAAAGAGTTTGAAGCTCGGTTCTGATTCTGTCCAGAATCTGGTCCTTCTGCTCGCAATGTTTCAGGATCAGAGAGGAACCAGAAAGTTCAGAAATCAACCTTTGACCTCTTCAGAGTGTGACAGCTTTCAATGAGGAGAATCCATCAAAATCAGTGAAGCAAAACAAGTGAAGCTGCTGAGCTAAAGTCTTTAAGGTTCATTAAACAAAACTTGCATAACTAAAGAGTTCCTGGCAGATCAGCCATGAACTGGTCTGCAAATTTCAACAAAAGAGACTTTTCCTTTTGCATTGCAGAGTTCACTCCAACATAAACGTTGAGCAGAGAAGACAAGATGCTGACCCGGTCCGGTTCTCTGAGCTCAGAACCATCAACCTGAGAACCTGGATTATGGATGAAGACGCTGCGGCCGAATCAGCTTCCAGACTGAGGAAGAGGATGGAGAGGAGAAAGAGGAGGAAGATGATGAAGAGGAGGAAGACGCCGGAGAGGACAAAGAGGAGGGAGAGGAGGATGGGGAGGAAGAGGAAGGCCTGTGTGCATCAGGTTCTGTTAGAGCTGCTTTGATTTCTGACCAGAAATCAGAATTCAGACCTGATCCAAACTCAGGTCCAAATCCATCCTGGTTTTATTGGTTTGGTAACTTGATGCTGGTTTGGAAACAAACGTCATAAAATCTGATTTTATAGCAGCTTTCTGCAAAAACACTGGAGCTGCTTTTGGGAAACCAGACGGAGCGTCCAGATGATCTCAACATTATAGGGAAACACACACACACACACACACCCACACACACAGAGAGGGCTTCAACAACAGCAGCTCTTCAGTTTTTTTATGTTCAGAAAGAGTTGGCTCAAAGCCCGGATTCTGTTTCTCACTAATTACGGGTCCAGGAGTTGAACTGTAACAGTGACGCAGAGTCTGCAGAACCACCATCAGAGCTGGAGGAAACTAAAGTCTCCACTTCCTCGGAAGACCGTCAGAATAAAAGCTGCAGCTTTTTATTTTCACTCATGCGCAGCTGAAAATGCTGCTAAATAAACCAAAGAGAAACCAGCTACTATCAGACTGGAGATAGAGACACTCTAATCATCAACATGCAACATGCAACAATCTAATAGCATCAACATGCTAATAGAATAACATGCTAATGATAGCGCAGAGACTGATGATAGCTAACATTATCATTTTAGCTAATAGTAGCTAAATGGAGTCGTAAACATACTAGTGATAACTGTCATTCTGAAAGCGTCAACATGCTAGTCAGTCAATATGCTAGTTAGTCAATATGCTAGTGATAGCTGTCATGCTAACATTAGCCTTATCACTAAAGATAAGATTATTAGCTATTTTTTATATAAATCTAGGTATATCATAGTGAATGGAGTCAGTCAATGTTAGCTAACATGATAGTGGTAGCCGACATGCTACTGACAACATTTCAGTTAATTTTAGCTTACACTGTATGCTAATGCTTACACTTTTGAAGTTTCTCTCCTAACCAGTTAAAGTGCAAGACATCAGATTGTTACCAGCTGACACTCAGCAGCAGGTCAGATCATGCATATAACTTGTTCAGGGTACAACAGATAAAGTATGAAATTTTCTAGTTCCTGGGTGCCCCGTGTGTTTCTGCCACCCTGGGCAGCTGCCACCAGTTCTGGTACATTGTTCAAATATAAACTTTATTTCATTTGCTAAGCTAAAATAAATGATTGAAATGTTTTGGGTTTTTTTTTTTTGTAAATTAAATCCACAAAATTCCACCAATTTGATTCATACCAATTGTTTTTTAGTTTCTGTTTTGGTAAGTTTTCATTTCCCTCTGTTATTTTTGGATCCCCTTCAGATGGTTTATCAGATTTTATGAGCTTTTCTCTTCCTTGCAGCAGCTTTGCTCTTTTATTTTGAATCCTGTTCTCCCCTCTCTCTGCTGGTGACGCTGTGTCTCCAGGCGCCTCCTCCTCTTCATCCTCCTCCAAACATGGCGCCGGCTCGCTGCTGGGCTGCCTCCCCGACCGACGACGCAGAAAAGCAGAGAAAGAAGCGCAGAAGCAGCGGCTAGAAACTTTCCTTTAACATTTTTTAGAACCTGTTTTCAACTCTCTTCCGCGGCGCTCCCGCTGTTTGGAGAGATCCACGGCAGACTTTTACGCGCAACCTGCTTGTTTGGAGACGTTTGCGCGTCAGGCTGTGTGCGTAACGGGGATCTCACCTGTCCGACGAAGGTAGATTTCACTCCGCTTGTTGTAGGATGTGAATCTCCCTGATTCCCCCTGGTTGCGGAGCGCAGAGGCGGACATCTGCGGGGAAAACATGCGCAGCCCTGTGAGGAGCAGCACCGCAGGCGCAGCTGAGGACTGAGACTTTCCACGGAGGAAAAACAAGATTTCCACTCTTCAGAATGGATGGAGAACATTCTGCTCTGTCAGGAGTTGAGAGGGAAAGAGAGAGGCTCCCACCCATCTACACCAGCTCTCCTCCTGTAAGCTAACGCTCATTTTCTCTTCTTTTCTCAGATGTCAGAAATGTTTCGGGTTTTCTGGCCAGATGTTTCCGTTGGTAGATCCTGATGCGGATCTACCGCATCAGGATGAGAAGAACCTGAGAGGATTTGAAAGTTTACGGAAGTTTTTGTTAGTTTTGTCAGGACATCTTCTCTAATTCCCTCTGGTTTCATTTAAAAGCATCACTTTCCTGCACAATCATCCATTAGAGGGAAACAGTTATGCAACCCAGACTTCAGCAGATCCGTTGTCCTCATGTTTTTGGGATCCATTGGATCCTGAAGGATCACTCTGGGTTTGATCTGCTGCTGAGTCAGCTCAGAGACTTCCTGAACAAGTCTGCTTTACGTAACGCCCATGACGTCATCAGGTAGATCTCTGGTCATCCCTCATCAGAGCTCAGAGCTGAAGGCGTCTCCACCTTCAGATGGTTCTGACCCAAGAACAGATCCGGTCACTGCTCAGTGACCGGATCTGTTCTGTCCATCCTTTGGTGACTCAGCTGTTTTTCTATAAATGTTCTAATCATGGATTTAAAAGTATCCATATCTGGGCAGAACCTTCTTCCGTGGGGTTGTGACCGTTTCCTGTTGGATTATCAGTTCATGTTTTAGTCGTTGGTGCAGAACCAACCGGTCCAAACCAGAAGCTTCCCTCTCCTAGTCTGACGGATCTGACAACCGTTCAAAATGAGTGAACTATGAACATGAACTAGTTCTGACCAGCCTGATGATCTGACTGGTCTGGACCTCAGGCTGAGTTTGGATTCTGTTCTCTGATGGTTCTGATTCAGATCTCATGACCGTTTAACCATCAGGGGTTAAAGGTCGTACTGAACCATACATTAGAAACCCAGAAATCCAGGAGATGATTCTCATCACTGATTCCTTTATGTCTGGTTCACATCAAGATCTTATGCAGATTTTATAATAAACCTGAAGGCTTTTGGTTGAGCTTCTGGTCTGAAGGTGATTCTGCCTGCTGCTTTACAGACGAGCTGCTCTTCGTTTTAGAAACATGCTGAGGCTCAACTTCGTTCTGCATTATAGACTAACAAACAGATCCTGTTCATTAGTAAGGCTCTCTGCTGTTGTAGCCAGCCTGCAGTCTGCTGCTTTACAGAAACCTTCAGAGGAAACAGAACTTACAACTTCAGCAGTTTTTAAAATCTGGATGCACATCAGGGGCGACAAACTGATTTTCATTTTGTTCCACATCAAAATCATAAATGCCCTGAAATGGCAGAATGTATTGATTTATTATAGATAAACTGTTAAAATATTACAGCTTTCTCTGAATTTCATAGGAACATTAAATAACATACTTTATCCACTATAAAGGGCTGGTAGAGCTGCTGCCTTGCAGCAAGAAGGTTCTGGGTTCGATTCCCGGCCCCGGTCTTTCTGCATGGAGTCTCCATGTTCTCCCTGTGCATGGTGGGTTCTCTCCGGGTACTCCGGCTTCCTCCCACAGTCCAAAAACATGACTGTCAGGTTAATTGGCCTCTCTAAATTGTCCCTAGGTGTGAGTGTGTGTGTGCATGTTTGTTTGTCCTGTGTGTCTCTGTGTTGCCCTGCGACAGACTGATGACCTGTCCAGGTGACCCCTGACCCCGTCTCTCGCCCGAAACGACAGCTGGAGAGACACCAGCACCTCGTGACCCCAGTAAGGGACAAGGGTGCAGGAAAATGGATGGATGGATGGACTTTATCCACTATATAAATAAAAACTGATAAAATAATATTTGAGAATAGAACTATTACTGATGAAGTCTTAATAATAATTATGGTTGGTTTAATAGACGTTTTTATGTAGATTTAAAAATAAACATGATTGAAGGAGTTCAGTGAATTTGGCTGATGGATGAAACGTTTTTATTACATTAGGAATAAATCATGAACTGATCAGGTTTCTGAGACAAACTGATTGATTCCCAGTCAGGCCTGGAGATAAACTGTCACCCAGGCAACCAGCTGCATCCCCTCCTAACCGGACCGGACCGGTTCATTACAGCCAGTCTGTGTTGTGTCTGTTACTCCTCTGAGTCGGCCCAGTGCTGGCCTGATTCTGTCAGAACCAGTACCAGGCCCGTTCCAGACTTGTGGTGAGTAAATCACCAGAAACCCACTAAGATTTCTGACCCCGTCTGCCTGCTGGAACCGGACCAGTACAGCCCAGTGTGCAGAGCCAGAACGTTTCCCAGTCGGCCCACACCTGCCGACGGTTCTGCTGCCAGAACCGTCAAGCCAAACATGGCCGCCTGCAGCCTGGTGGAGGCGGCAAGGCGGCAAGGCGGACATGGAGGACACGATGGACATGGTGGACATAATCTTATTATTTCTTTTAAAACGTATCAACATGACAACTTGTTTATCAGAGACGCACCAATCAGTTTTCCTGACCAACTTTCCTCAGTGGGAATTGTTCATCTTTAAGCACATCAATAATCTACAGGCTTATATTTAGTTGGAACTAAAATCTTATAAAGGTTCAGAATAAATACATGACTTTAAGATGATAAATGATATTTAACTTCCTCTAAAACATCCTGTAGGATTTTTAAAATGCTTAGAAAAAGCTGAATCAGCAGGTTTAAAGAAAAAACATGAATCTGTGTTGAATCCTGGTTGATGCGTCTTTAATGCTTAGATGATAATAAGATTGACTCTGAAGGTTTTACTTCATAACTGTAAGTCATGATGATCTGCTCATTATTTTGCTGTTGGTCTCAAACTCTATTGATTTTGCATCTGTCTTTTCCTGCAGTCCCTGAACACACCGCAGGTTTCTGCCTTCATGCACATGTGGAGCTGCAGCTTTAACAGCGGCTGCTCTGCATCTGTTCAGCTCTGAACCTCTTCATCCTCATCCTATTTTCTTTCATTTCCATTTATTCCCTCGCTTCCTGAATTACTCTCCCTCTCATATCCCTCTCTTCCTGTCCTCTTATTTTCACCGTTCCTGTCCTTTATACTCTCGTCTTCTGTCCATCCCACTTTTCTTCCTTGGTTCCTTCTTTTTCATCCTGTAATTTCCATCTCGCTCTCTCCTCGCTGCACTCGTGGCTCTGCTGCTGTGAAGCGTCTGATAGCGAAGCCGGCGCAGCGTGTGATTAATCACGGAGAGCAGTCGGTAAACGCTGGGCTCATGTGTTTAGTTTTGGTTATGTTCTCATTGTCTGATCATGCAGCCCAGAGTCTGGACCAGCTTAGGACGTTCTGCTGAGAAACCTCAACATGTGAGAATGCAGAGTCACTTAGCCGACTTTACTGGCCGACTAAAGAGCTGTGAGATGACGGCTACTCAGTCATTAGCTGGAACGTTTGTCAGGAGAGCCCATAAAATAAATCTGCAGTTACGTATTTTTTCCAGAATAAGCTGCTTATAAACCAGCATCTCATTTATGAGACGTACAGCAGCTGCAGATGGAAGCAGCGCTGCCTCCGAGCAACAAGGTTCTGGGTTTGAATCCCAGCCTGAAGTCTCTGCACGTTCTCCGTTTCAGACTGGGCTTCTCTCTGGTTACTCCAGCTTCCTCCATCAGTCCAGAAACATGACTGTGTGGTCTCTAAGCTGTGTTTAGTGTGTGTGTCTGCTGGACATCAGCTCCAAGTTTATTAAAGCTGCTGATGGTCGTAAAGCAAGGCTGAAGGAGCCGTCGGAGATTCCAACCAGCTCTGCTCATAATCCACACGACAAATTCATCTCCTGGATTTTCCATCTCTAGAATAAGGAGCAGAGCTTCAACAAACCTCTGGGAAAATGTGCTACTGTGTCCTGAACGCCTGGCCAACTGTAAGACATGGTGGTGGCAGCATCATGCTGTGGAGTCATGAGCAAAGTGAAACTATGAGAAGCTGAAAAGCCACAGCATTAAAATCCACCGAACTTCACCAGAAAACATGAAATGTTTAAAAATGTGACTGAGATTTTTAAATGACCTGCTGCACAAACATTCTGTTCTCTTCAAAATAAGAGCATGAACATAAACGTCAAACTACGTAAAGAATTTTTAATCCAAAACTTTATTCAACTGAAGTTTCACTAAACAGCCAAGAAAAGAATTTATCTGGAAAAATGACTGAAGTTATGATCAGGCGCTAAGTGAAACAGTAGCTCTGCTATTAGCGCATTAGCAGACGTGTGCTAATGCGCTAGTGATGAAAACCTTGGATTGTAGCCAAAGTGAAAATCTTCAGACATATTTGACTCGTTTCTGTCGTTCTGTTGCAGAATATTAAAGTCGTTTTCTTTATGGCAGGTTTTGGGACGAGGACCCAAGCAGCCGTTTCCATCCCTAGGAACCTTCATCTCCACGCTAAGCCAGAGGAGAGACGCAGGAGGGCGGGGCTTCGCCATCGGCATCGGGGGCCCGCTGACCGGCCCGCTGGGGATCAGGCACAGTGAGTTACATCAGCTGAGATCCTGTCCTGAGCACTGCTGCTACAGCAGGCCAGGCTGCTGGTACCAAAGACGCACACCTCCAAATTGCACTTAGGCTTGGCTATGTTGGTTGCTAGGAGACTGAAGAAAGAGTCTAGGCTCTCAGTCTGATAAAATGGCAGCATTTACCTGTGAAGAAGTCAGAGGAAAGAGATCCAGAGAGGTTAGATCAGATCTGCTGCTGATCAGAAACTTTCTTTGATTAAATGAGCGACAAAGTTAGAGGCAGGATGAGATGATCTGGACCTCAGTTTGGGTTCAGTTGAACTGAAAAGTGGACTACAACGCAGGGCATTATGGGTAAATAGAATCAAAACAAATACGTTAATTTAGAGCTAGCAGGAGAAATGGTTTTCAGCCTAAAGAGAAATCCTCCAACCGCTTCATCTCAGCCTCCATCTGGTGAAGAAGGAAGTTGCTCTCAGCATCTTCAGAGGTTTTTGTGTCGTTTCCTTCAGTGGTTCTTGGTGCAGCGCCCCCACAGGCCAGGAGGGGAACAGGCTGGTTTGACTCACAGCAGAGAGAAAGAACCAAATGGAGCAGATGATGAAACTTTGGTTCCAGGAGAACCGAGTCTACCGGACTATGATGTGTGGAAACAGAAACCTTCTGTACTCTGCTGTGACCAGACAGACATTTAACGAACTTTAACCTAATTTTACACCATTTATTCATGTTTGAAGGAGTTTCCTTTGGAGTGATGGGCTGACTGTAAAGAAATCTCTTTCTCCTCTCCAGCAGTGAAACAAGCAACACTTTGACCTGCTGTGATTTTCCTGTAGAAGGTTTACAGCAGATGTTCCTCACCTACGGCCTGACCCGGTTCTGAGTCGATCTGATGTGGGTCCCGTCTGAGATGTAATGATGTGTTACTTCCTCTGTTTACAGTACGCCTCCTGTATTCAGTCAGAATGCAGCCTGCATGGCAGGAGGAGGAGGAGCGTTGTGTGGCTGCGGATCCAAACCCAGGATCGGACCCGTATCTCAGATTTCTGCTGATGCGATGCAAACCTCTCTGGTTTCTGGGTTGAAATGTGCAGCCGAGGTTCTGGTGAAGCAGCGAACGTCTCTGAGTCACTGCGAGTGTTTTTACATGGAGGAGGATGTTGGTTCTCGTAAAAGGCGAGGTTATTTCTGACTGCCATGAGAACGGAGACCCAGCGGAGCGCTCATCAGCCAGCTTTGTCACCACGGCGACTGACGCCAGAATAATTATGCGAACCTCCACCCCAAATGAAAACCATATGAAAGGAAAACAGTGGACACACACACATTCACGCGTACACAGGATGCTGCAGCATTCCTCTGCCCGGTTACAGTCGTCAAGTCTGCTGGATAATCACAGATTCAGGAGGTTTCTGTTTCCTTTTTCAATTTCCTCAACTAGGGTTTCGAATTCTGAGGCCGAGCTAATCAGAGGTTCATCTGGAGCTTTGAGTCAGAATCAGAAAACACTGACGCCTTGCTTTGAGAGCCAGAGGCCCGAAGGATAAAACACCATTATCGCTCCCATCAGGAGGCTTTTCCATCAACACTGCACAAAAACCCTTAGAGGAGGAAAATCACCAGCATCAGTTCTGATGGTAGAACTGCTGATTCTGTTACGTTGTGACAACTTCACCGTCTTCCATCCACCCTGGAGAAACCAGAGCCTGAGACCTCATCAGTCTGGACCCAAAGTACGATAGAAGCCTTTAGCTGACATAATGCTGGTCCTCCTGATGGCGATGCCATGGCAACCAGGAGTTGTTGCTGTGATGAGTGACCTGGATGATGTGGCGGTCCAGTCAAAGTCTCCACCTAGTAAAGGCCTAACCGACCCTAAGCTGACATCATCAGTGTGCAGAGTCTGAAACAGGAAGAGGCCGTCGTCGTGGAAACAAGACGTGCTGGACGCACGCCACGACCAGAGGGACCGGGGACAGCGGCAACAGGAGGAGAACGGCAACAGGAGGAGCGGCAACAGGAGGAGAACGGCAACATGGAGGAGAACGGCAACACGGAGGAGAACGGCAACACGGAGGAGAACGGCAACACGGAGGAGAACGGCAACACGGAGGAGAACGGCAACATGGAGGAGAACGGCAACATGGAGGAGAACGGCAACAAGGACCTTTAGGAGTGTGGGTGTTTCGTGTTGCTGTGGGCTGGAAGGACCTTTGTCTTCATCTTCAGCCTCCGACTGAGTCTGTTGCTGCTGTCTGTCATGGCCGCCCTGTCATGCTAACAGCTCAGCGTCGGGCAGCAGAGACGAGTTTCCCCGTATCGTCCTGAATGACTCAATCAGCTATCAGCTTATCCACCTCGTTTGCTTTAGCTGCTCTTGAAGTCTCGGCCGCTGAAGTCGGGGATAATGATTCCTGCCCAGACTGGCCAGTAGTTGGAACTTTCTCTCTCTCTTTATCAACTCCTCTGGGATTTGAGGTCAAAGTTCAGTTACTTTTTGAAGATGCTAATCTGAAGTAAAAACAAAATTTTGTTGCCATGGTTATGGGTCATAGCAAATATAGAACTTGATCAGACCCCTGTAATGATTCCCAGCAAAAAATTCTAGTCAGTTTGAGGTCTGGTCTTTGACTAGGCCACTCTGCCCTAGGTCAGCTGCTGAAATTGGGTTGGTTGTCCTCTTGGTGAGACGGTTTGGACCGAACTGCAGCCGTTGGACAGATGAACTCCCAGAGTCACAGATGGTCCAGTCAGTCTCTTCAAGGTGCAAAACAAGCCCAGATCACCACTCCTCCAGCGCCGTGCTTTACAGCTGCTCTGGTGTGTTTGTGCTCATATGATGATGCCACATGTCCAACAACTCCAACAGCTGTATCTCATCTGTCCAGAGGACATTGTCCCTCCATCAGGTGCAGCTTTGCAAACTGAAGTTCTGCTGCTGTTCTTTTAAAGTGAAGAGGTTTTTTTCCAGACTGCCAAACTGCCTCAGGCTTTCGCTAACTGTCCTTTCACGAACCTTAACCTTTGACCTGCTAACGGAGGCCTGTAGAGTCTGAGATGGAGCGCTTTGGTGTTTTCTCATTGACCTCGGAGTTGAACTTGCAACCTGCTGGGATTTTCCCTCGTTGGCAGATCTCCAGCTGTTTGGAAAATCCTCCATTTACTGCAGCTTGAACCAGTTAATTTAGATTTCTATGGTTTTTAATGGTCAGAAGTTTTTTTAGTTATTTAGTCTTCAACTAGAGTTGGTTTTAAATTCAGGAGGAAATCTGTTTTAATGCTCTGCTGCCCTCAGTCCGGCTCTCTGCTCCGGTTTTCTCCTGCTTGAGCAATCTATCCTGCAGGATGAACACCCACAATGCACCTGGACAGGGAGTTACCGTGGAGACGGAGACAATGAGGGGCCAATTATAAAGAGACATGATGGATGATGAGTGGGAGGTGTGTTTCCACCTGGAGGAGGTCGGCCTCCATGTTGGATCAGCAGGCGTCGCCGTTAGGATGAGCAGAAAAATGAAATCATTTCTAGATCTGTGGAAACATCTGATTGGCTGATAAAACGGCGCGAACACACCGGACATGTCAGGAGCAAAACAAATAAAAACTATACAGATGACTGAAGAGATTCAGTCAAGTTTATATAGAGGTCCACAAAACCCAGCTCTTATTTTGACAGTATACTGATCTGCAAGGAAGTTTCCATAATTTGCATATTTAGTTCCAAACTAAATATACATTTTCTAGCTAAATATTTAGAATGGATCTATATGTAGCAAACAATATTTAATTTTGAGCTATTTATTTAGTTTACACATAAAATATTTAAATTAGATTTAAACATTTAGTTTAGAACTAAGTATTTAGCTTCCTAATTTAATTTGCAAGCTAAATATTTACTTTGTAAACTGAATATTCAGCTTCTGGGTTAAATATTTAGGTTGGATCGTTCATAAATATATGAATAAGCTTCATATGAGCTGATTCTTTTCCCTACAGGCTGAATGAACCAAGGTCTTGTTTTTCCTGTGTATCGTTACTAACGGCTCCTAATGAACTCCTGTCTTCCCGCTCTGTGTGCTGCAGCGGTGAGGGAGCTGCCTCCCATCTGCAGCGACGTCCGGCAGAAGCAGCGGCTCTCCATCGACACGCTGCCTCCAGAAGTCAAAGCTCCGTTCCCCTGCGACCCCGTCATCCCGCTCCGGACCAAAACCACCAAGGAGTTCCAGTGAGTCTCGACTCTGACGCTGAAACATCCCAGAATGCTCTTCACCGCGCCGCTTTACTCCACCTGCCGTTCCCAACAGGGAGGACGTGGAGCGAGCCGCCCAATCAGGTGACTGGAGGGAAGTCAGAGAGTTTTACCTGACGACCTTCGACTCCTTCGTAGAAATCAACGCCGCCTTCAAGGTAAAGCTCTGATCAGCCTGTGCTGCTGCTGCCGGCTCTGCCTCCGTTTCCTCACCGTGTCTGAATGTCCACAGCGAGAGGCCAACGGATTGTTCAACACTATCGAGGACTCAGGGGTCAACGGCAAGTTCGTCAACGCGGTTTACGACTCGCTGCTCAGCACAGTAAGTCAGACCCAAAACCCGATTCTGATGTGGAGCCGTCTGTAGTCATGGCAACTCATTTATAATCCAAGCCAGTGGGAACATTTAGATATTCAGTAGGAGGGTTCCCAGCATTGAACCTTGTGGTACTCCTTGTGCCAGAAGTCACCACTGGAGGGCGCTGTGCAGCGTGAGCTTCGTTTCAGCTCCACCGTGAAAGGAATTCAAGCTAAGAAATAAAGTTTGTATTTTAGTGTTTAGTTCATTTTAATGTTTATTTGGTTTTTAGCAGCCGTTTAAATCGGGTTTTAGGTGTTAAAAAATATTCTAATCATCTGTAGCTGAGTTGGACCGACCTTCATGAGGTCCAACCTGAGGTCGCCCAGCTGGACGTTTAAAAGTTTTATGAAAAAAGTTCCGCTTTGTTTCTGTTTGAGTTTCACTTTAATGTTGAGGTTTAGAGCTGGACAGACATAGACAGCAGAAGTCTGACTCGCCGACGACACTTGTTGACACTCGCCGACACTCGCACTCGGACTATTGACACTCGGACTCATTGACACTCGGACTCATTGACACTCGGACTCATTGACACTCGGACTCGCCGACACTCGGACTCATTGACACTCGGACTCGCTGTCTGAATGGTGTGCTTTGTGTTCAGCCTCAGGACATCCAGAAGTCGGTCTTGAAAGGGATCATCAACAGCCTGCTGAGAGAGTGGAAAGGGTGAGAGCCGCTGGCCGGTGGACCGCAGCCGCTTCTGTTTTATCACCTCAGCTTCTTCAGTATTAATATTGAGAAAGGAAATGAAAGATATTTTTGTATTTCATCCTCATGCTGGTTCTTGTTCCTGTTTTTAGGCCTCGGACAAAAGACGACTTGCGGGCGTATTTCATTCTGATCCAGGTGAGCCTCAGAACATCAGCTGGTGTCTGACTGGTTCGTCATGACTCAGCAGCTTCTCTCTGACATGGCTCCGTCATGTTGGACATCTAACCTGCCTGTCACACCTGTTGCTATGGTGATTCCCCCCTTTTCTTGGGAGCTGTGTATTTTCAGGCCGAATATGTGGAAAATTTGCAAACATTTGTAATGGAAACACGTCTAGTGTCTGAAAGTTGACAGAAATACGCAGCGCAATATGAATCTGTGACCATGAAGGAAATGAAATCCAAAGGTTTTTTAATATCTAAACAGTTCATGGGTTCAGAATCATTATCACAGTCTGAGCTGCATAATGTGAGGCAAAAATATTACTAAAATATCACAAATTCAAACTGAATGTTCAAAATGCTAATCCAGTGGGATAAAGTCTGACCCTAAGCACTAACTGTTGTTTCTGCTGGAAGGTCTGGCTGAGCTTTTCTCGTTAAAATCTCTGACGGTTCATGGAAGTGTGCAGTTGTGTGACTGTGTGCATCACTCTGAGAGCCGCCTGCAGCTCAGGTTTTCCCATCAGGCCTGCTCTTTCTCCAGCGGAGGCTTTGTGCGTTCTGCAGCTCTCTGACCTTCCAGTTGGCCGACAGCAGATCTGAGAGCTCATCTGCGCTCTTTATGGGAACAAAACCCCTGAAACTTAATGGTGCTTGTTGATAACTGCTGTTAAAATTCAGGCTGCAGTTCGTCTCCAGCTGTGCTTCATCAGAGGTCTGTGCTGCAGAAACTACAGTTACAAATCTCTTTCTGTCTCCGGTTTTCATCCACTTTCCTCCTTTTCAGCCTCCCTCCATCCCTGCTGCCATATATGGGTGAGAAACAGGAAACTATTTAAGGATGCCGATCCAAAAGTGCTCAAGCTGTTCAGCATCTTTCTTATTGCTGCAGATTCAATGAATAACTTAGACCAGCTTTTGGTCACAATGCATCAACAGCTTTACTGGAGTTCTGCTCGGTTCTGCTCAGCCCAACTTCCCAGCAGAAACACCATGACAGCTGAAACAGCTCACAGAAACTTTGACGCCGTTTAAACTCTGGGTCTGACCCAGTGAACCTTTTGAAAACTTTCTGTCCTCAGTTTAGTCCATATTCACAATTAACCAGTTTGTTTTTTCTTCGTCTTTCTGTTCGGCTCTCAGGAAAAGGTGCAAATCAGCCTAGAAACCAAAGACTTAGATGGTTTCCTGGTGTCTGGTTTTTATTTTGCTTGGCAGTTTTTCCATCATCATCAAGTGAGCTAATGATCTGGCTTCATATTCAGTCTCTACTTCTTGTTTTTACCCATCATTTGGGATTATATAACTCAGATTAGCAGCGAAATGCACTGAGGTAAACTCAGAATCTGAGATATGGATAAAAACACGAAGCAAAGTGAACAAAATCTAGAAGCACAAAGAGCAAAACGTAAGAATAAAAGTACTAATAATTACAGATGAATGAACTGAATACGGCAAGACCTGTTGAGGAATAATAATGACAAAAGCTCAAAGTTCAAACGCCTTTGGACCGAAGCGGCTTTACTTTGCGTGTTCTGTCAGAGGGAATGTGGATCACAGAGCCAGAATCCTCAGTGCTTCATCTGACTCTCCTGCTGCCTTTAGTTTCTTTATCCATGTTCTTTATATTTTTAATACTCATTAAGAGGATCACTTCAAAGTTTTCTCCTTTTTTACAGAAAAACATTTATAAAACTCAAGAGGTAAAAAAAAAAACCACATAAAACCTCTGACTGCTGTTCCCCAGAAACAAATTAATACATTTTTATGAAAAGTTTAAAACATCTTTGTCAGTTTTTGTCACATTTTAAAAACAAAATATTTCCTTTGATCAACAGTGGAGTTTTGGTGAAATTTGAGCTTCATCTGTTCCACCATGATGAAAACCCAGAAGGCCGAGTCATGATGTGACTTAGAGATATAAAATAAGTAAATCGATGATGCGGCGGTATCTATTAGGGGAGCTGATAGATATTAAATGACCCGAGGATGAAACCTTGAGGAACTCCACATCTGATTCTGATCTGTCAGGTTATTTCTGCTAAATGACATAAAATATTCCCAAATAAGACTTGGACCAAAGTCTCCTGTTAGACCTTCTACCCTCAGTTTCCCAGAGAGTCAACCTGTTAGGATGAACCGTCTGAAAGGTCATGACCCTGTTGTGTCCAGAACCCCCAGTATTCCAGCACCAGCACCTACGTGATCTTCGCTCACCTGCTGCGGCAGATCGCAGCGTTGTCCGAGGCCGACCACCACTTCCTGGTCCACTGGCTCAAGAGGTCAGTCTGTTCATCTTCTTTTTAACTGTCAAACTGCAGAGGTTACGAAACAAAAAGCAGCTACATTTCAATTCTCTGAAGAAAACACTGGAGCTGATGGTTTTGTGACAGGAAGCCGATGAGAACATGAAGACTTTTCCAGGCTGGTTAATTAGCAGCCAGCCTGTTTTATCTCATCTTTTCATGGCTGTTCAGTCGGTTTAAACTGCTCCAAACGGTTTGATGTGTTTTCATAGAAAACCGAAGAGAACAAATGATTTAGGACTAAACCTTTTACTCTGTGGCTCCACAAACGCTTTCATTCACATTGACCGCGTCTAAGAAGTTCATGTAATCGGCTTTGAACCGACTCTCAGCTGCAGAGAGTAAATCAGTTTAAGATTTCTGCTTTGAAGACGTCTCGTTGTTAAGCTGCGACCTGGTGCAGACGGCCTCTCGGGTTGACTCAGAACCTGAGCGGACCAGCGTTGGCCAGCTTCTGTATTCGTCTCCCTCAGCATGAGTCAGGAGCATTTCAAAACATGTTCTTTGTGGGGTTTGATTTAAGAGCAAGCTGCTTCAAATTAGAGGTTCTGTTTAGTTCTGCTCAGATCCAGAAAGCCACTTTTTTCCAGCCAACGCTGCTTTTCTTCTCCCTCTCTGTTTTTCTGTGAAGTCTCTATTTTGGTCCTCCTGTGTGTTCGCCTTTAACTCCTTCGTGTCATGGCTCTGGTTTGGTCCGTCAGGCTGTCGGCCAGGCGCTTCCGGCAGCTGGTGGAGCGCCTCCTGCAGTTCGTCTCCACACGCCTGTTTCCTGCAGAGCCAGACGAGCTTCCTCCTTCAGCCAAGTGTTCCTGGTGGATTCCCTCGGCCACCAAAGTGCTCAGCCTGTTCAGTGAGTCTCACAAACGCCACGCCGCAGGTTTGCCCTCCAGATTTCACACGTTTCACTGTCTTCCTGTCAGATGCAGCCAACAGCGTCTGTTCTCCTCCCATCATGCCCTTCACCGACTTCTACAACATCACCCTGGAGCACATAGACTTCATGGAGGACTACAGGACCTGGCAGAACTACGGCAACTCAAACAGGTCAGATTCAGCCCATCAAACTGAAGATTTGAACTTTTATTATCTAGAGTTTTTGAGGATTACGTTTGTTTGAGGCTGCTAGTTAAACACTTAGTTCTGCTATTGGTAATGCGCTACACCAATGGTACTTGGTGGAAGCTAATGCTAAAGCGCTACACCAATGGTACTTGGTGGAAGCTAATGCTTAAGCGCTACACCAATGGTACTTGGTGGAAGCTAATGCTAAAGCGCTACACCAATGGTACTTGGTGGAAGCTAATGCTTAAGCGCTACACCAATGGTACTTGGTGGAAGCTAATGCTAAAGCGCTACACCAATGGTACTTGGTGGAAGCTAATGCTTAAGCGCTACACCAATGGTACTTGGTGGAAGCTAATGCTAAGCGCTACACCAATGGTACTTGGTGGAAGCTAATGCTAAGGCGCTACACCAATGTGTGTCATTGACAGCGTATCAATGATACAATACAGTATATCGCCCCCAACATGGTCAAATTAGTCATCACTTTCCTACCTGTTTGTTTGGGCTTCAGGAAGCGTCTGTAGAACTGCAGCAATGCATTCTGGGTACAGAATAACTCATTTGTCTCACTGCATGACGGATGGAGAATGTGAAGCAGTAACTGTTTTTGGGATTGCTGTCATGCAAAAATATTCAAGAGAAATGTTTTATTAGAAAATCATTTCAATCATCATCATCATCATCAGCCAGCCAAGATCCAAACCGGGTCATCACCACGACAACGGTCACAAAATCTACACAACGGCTGAAAGAATTGATGCACAAAAACGGTCCAGTCAAAGTCCAGATGTCAACCTGACTGGAAGCTGTGATGGAACCTCCAGAGAGTAGAGCAGAAATTTGAATGAACTGAAGAGAGGAGAGTGTGCTGCCAGAGAGGAGCTGCTACCAGCTGCCGGGTCGCGGATCGTACCAAGTTCTCAAGATGCTTAGAACAAACTACTCTCTTGCTGCAGGACTACATGTTCTGAAGTTTGTTGGTTAAAGTCCTGAAACCCTCAGAGAAGTCCCCCTCCTCACATCAGGATGGGATGAGGTCCAGTTTGCCTCCAGGAACCGGGCCGGGGTCAGCTCCGTCTCAGGGTTCCCGAACGTCTGATGGAGCGCAGATGAGGAAATGTTCCCACAGCTGCAGTTTGTTCAGAACCGTGGAAAGTCTCACAGAAGCCATGAAGTTTGTTTCACGCTGCGTCGCGTCTCATTAGAGCCTGACGATGGAAACTGATCCAGAGCCTGCAGTTGAAACGCTTCAGACGGGAAGAAGTCCCTGGCTGGCGTGTCGGGATCCAGGTCATGAAGGATGGCTTAGCTTGGATCAGACATCAGAGGCGGTCAGGAATGAAATGTTTCTGTAAGGAAAATGATCCACTCGTTTTGTTTCTTCTTCTCTCTGTCAGGTTTTCTTTTTGTCAGTTCCCCTTCATCCTGTCCACTGTGGTGAAGAAAGCCATCATCCAGAAGGACTCGGAGCAGCAGATGATCAGCCAGGCCAGGGTGAGGATTTAAAACGCTGCTGTGAGGAACCAGAGAGCTGCTGAGGGTCACCAGATAAAGACGTGTCTGTCTGCTTCACAGCTAAGCCTGGTGAGCAAAGTGTCCCGCAGGCAGAGAGTGGACATGAACCTGCTGTTCCTCAACATTAAAGTTCGACGAGCACAACTCCTGAGCGACTCGCTGGATGAGGTCAGAGCACAAACTCGGCGCCGGCGCTCCTGGCTGCTGTTCTGATTGTGGGCGAGTTCAGGTGTCAGGGTTGGTTTTTATTGAAGAAAAACACTTGAGCCACACAGATCAACGTCTTACTCCACGTCCAGGACAGAGCTGGATTCATGACTTATGGACATTTGGACTGGAGCTGTGCTGCCTCAGTCTGTCATGATGAACAAATATCTGAACCAAGAACCTTGGCACTAGATTTCATCAGTCTCTCTATGTTCATGACAGAAGGATCTAGATTTTGTATGCTAGAAGCTGAAATGAGGATCATTACGATCCTTCTCTCTGTGATGCAGTAAAGCCTCTTCTCCAGTTTAGCTGGTTAATGTTTGGTTTGGTTCTGGCCAAGTCGGGCGTCTCCGTTGGCACTGAGTTCCTCCCTGTGTGTGAATATGGGCAGAAACATGGAGGGTGGAACCAGGGCACTGTGGTCGACCCACTGATGATGTCACTTTGCTCATGGCAGCCGCTTCTCCAAAGTCTCTATGTTTGTTCTTTGCGGTTCCCCGTCCGGTCAACGTTGTATCCGCCCCTCCGGCGCCGTTTAAAAAGGTTTGGACCTCACGGTTTGATTTGGCTGGTAAATGATGCTCGAGTTGTTGTTGGTGTCGTAAATCTGTGGACCAATCAACGAATGTTTCCTGGTGCCAGTCAGAGCACTTGGACACAAAACCTGGTTAGTTTCAGGATGTTCCACCACTGAGGTGGTTCCAGAAACAGGGGAGAACCGTCAGGGCCCACAGGGTCGGGGCCTCACCACGTCTCGACCCGATTGCCATTTGTATCGGTTAGCCTCTTAGTACCTGCTACAATGAGCTTCTAATGGAGCCAAGTTGGGGTGAAAACATGACATCAGAAGTCTGTCTGTCCCTGATTGGCTAAAGGCTGAGGTCACAAGAGTAGCTCTGTTGATGGATACTAGCAAACATCAAGACAACATTGTGAGCAGCTCAAAACACTGTAAATGATTATCATCAAGGGCCACAACAGCCTGAGTGGTTTGACCAAATGGTGCCATTTACAGGCACCAACTTGCAGGCAATGGGTGCCTGTAAGCTGGCACCCATTGCCTTACAACTGGGTGCACATTAAAGCACCCAGTTGTAATGGAAAGGTCAAAGTGAGCAGGTTGTAGTGGGAAAGGCCGATGAGGAGGATCAGCCTGAAGCAGGTGATGTTAGCTGGAGGTCCAGGATGGGTGAGGGAGAGAAGACCAGCAGAAAACCCGTTTTCCTGATGCTCCAGTGAACATCAGGAAAACGGTGCTCACTGGAGCACTCTAAGGCTAATTAGAGTCGTGGGAACCGTGGATGGGAACAGTGGCTGGGAACAGTGGCTGGGAACAGTGGCTGGGAGAGGCCTGTGACTATAAAGAGCCTGAAGATTAGCAGGAATGTCTGCAGCTCTCCCTCCAGCCGTAGCCAGATCGTAAATCCTTTCCTCCTCGGTGTGAGGTTCACACCAAGCGTCTGTAATCCGTCATGTTCGGCACACATGGTTCTGTTCTTCCCAGGCAGCTCTGTGATAAAATATCGCACCAAAGCAACGTGGAAAACATGACTTTTAAGCTTTGTTTGTGTCTCTGTGCAGTTGATGAGGAAACGGTGCGACCTGAAGAAGAAGCTGCGGGTGACGTTTGTCGGGGAGGCGGGGCTTGACATGGGCGGTCTGACGAAGGAGTGGTTCCTGCTGCTGGTTCGTCAGATCTTCCACACCGACTACGGTGAGATTCCACACAGACGGCACATTTCTGAAGGTCAGCTTTAAGCTCCAGGTAACCTTTTATCACTGGGGTCCACAAACATTTCCTTCCATCAGTCCAGGAACCGGTGGTGGATCTTCCAGAATGACAGAACTTTGTGTCGTAAAGTTA
Organism: Phalloptychus januarius; assembly: GCA_902982915.1. Taxonomy (NCBI): domain Eukaryota; kingdom Metazoa; phylum Chordata; class Actinopteri; order Cyprinodontiformes; family Poeciliidae; genus Phalloptychus; species Phalloptychus januarius. Next base: position 1,002,225 of record CADWAE010000242.1, on the reverse strand, counting down.
TAGAGACCAAAAGAGAGCAAAACAAACTCCCAACATGCGAAGCTTTAAAAAGGCAGCAGGAGAAACAGAAGACATCAAACTGTGATTAAGTCCAAACCTTTAGAAGAGCGGGATGGGTCGTAGAGAAGGCTGGGTCCACAAGCGTCTCTGAAGAAACGCTGGTTTTCAGGGAGCAGCTGGGATCTGGATGGTAAAGTCAATGGAAAGAGAAGCTGCTCTTTATTGAAAGCAAGTGGAAAAAAATAACATTTTTATTGGCTAAAAATGGAAAGAACACTTTTATTAGCCGGTGGCCTCAGTGGATTTGAGCTGAGAGGTTTTGGGTCAGAGGAATAAGTGTCAGAACGCTGAAGAAAGCAGACGGTGTTGGTTCTGGAAACTTGGACATTGATCTCTAAACTCAGGCTCCTTCAGGTCCTACACATCAGGTTTTCTCCTCTCCCTCTTTGTCCCTGCCTTCCTCGTTCTATCTGTTCTTTTATTCACACCCAGAGATGATTCTGGACCAGAACCCGATCTCAGGATTCGGGTTAGAGTCATTAAGCTCTTAAAGGGCCGGCTGCATGGAGTGGTATCACCAAGAGTTGGAACAAAGGACTTGTGAACATCAGATGAATAGATGTCAGTGACTTTGCTTCTCATTTCTTCTTTCCACTTTCTTCCTCCTGTGGGTGGCGCTAGAGAGCTGAAGAGCCAGGACTGGACCGTGTAGATAATGCGAATAGTTGACGTCTCATTTAAAATCTTTCTTCCTGAAAGAATAGCTTCGTCTGAACTTGAAGGTTTGTTGTAAAGTAACAGGCTTCATAAATCTGAGACCATGATTTAAGTTCTCTGGATTTCCAGCCAGATGTTTCTTTTCTTTCTTGTGAATCTTTTCATTTAAACCAAACAAACGTTAGTCAGAGCATCTGTGCCTTTCACTCCTTCCTGGTGTCATTTCTCTCTCTCTCTCTCTCTCTCTCTGTCCGCTGGTCAAGTTGTTCTTTCCATCATCGCTGCGTCTCTCTGCGGTCGTCTGTGTTTCTGCTGCCAGAGGGACGTCAGCCCAGAGCAAAGACAGTCAATGAGAGCTGTGTTTCCCTCATTAGCCGAGCAGGGGAAGCCCCGACTCTGCCTCACACACACATGCACACACACAGCTGCACAGACAGGTGTATGCAAACACACACACACCTTCACACACAGGCTCCTGTATGCAAGGAGCAGCTTCAGTTTCTGGGGCTCAGAGATGTGAAGCCTGTTTCCAGATGTTTGCCTCCTCTTGGCTCAGACCGCCGTCGTCCCAACCAGTCAGAGGCAGATTAGTCTGGACGTCAGTCAGCCAGTCAGGAACTAATGAATGAATCTGGTGCAACAGGAGGTTATTCTGATGTTTTATTCCGTCTTTTTCATCTGACGGGAATTCTTTCTGCTCCAGGGATGTTTTCCTTCATGAAGGACTCGCGCTGCCACTGGTTCAGCAGCTGGAAGAGCGACAACTATTCTGAGTTCCAGATGGTCGGGACTGTATCCTTCTATAACAAAGAAATATGGCTTTTTATGTTTGTGTTGTTATTTTGGCTTCTTAATTGACTCCATCCATCCTGAAGGTGGCGCCCTCTGCTGGCAGCACATGAAATGGCAGCCCAGACTGACTAATGACTGACTAATGTTCAGAACCGGGACGGATCCGGGACACGGTAGCGTGTGTTTGGGCATCTCCTCCACATCTGAATAATGGAGAACATGCGTGTGTGCGTGTTGCCTTCGTGTGTGGAGGAAACCAGAGCGCTCCAGCTGGGAGCTGTCAAAATGTTATATAACCTAATAGCTGCCTGTTCCTGCCCAGCTCTCTGTGAGCAGTTAAATCACTCACGGTCGCACACATAAACCTGTTAACACCTTCATCGCTCTGGTATTAGACCCTCATTGTGTGGAAGGCTGAAACCTGGAGGGTTTGGTTTGGGTTTAGTGTGAAGCAGCGGGGGTGAGAGGGACCCGGACCAGACGGTGTTTGGTTTGAGTCTGGCAGGAGGAAGAGGAGGGGCTGTTTGCTTCTGGGTGTTCCTGCATGTTCCACATGTCTGCTTGTTCTAAAGGCTAATTTATCACACTTTGTTCCTGTTCAGCCATTAGAAAGGCTCTGGAGGGCCGAGCCCCGCCGGCGGGCGGCGCTTAGCCACCCGCTGGCAGCGTCTCCTGAAACAAACTCTGGAGGAGACAGAAAGTGATGTGGTGGTGCAATGTGAGGTGAAACAAATGGATCAAACATGTCGAGGAGGAAGAACAGAAAGTTCTGCAGATTGTTTCTGAGCAAGACGACGCTCAAATAAAGAGCAGCAAGGCCGAAAACTGAAAGGAAAATCTGGTTAGAAGCTGAAATGCCTCCCAGCTTCTGTCAGTCTAATCTATTCTGAGGCGGTTCTGTGAACTTTGCTTGGAAAGTTTAAACCCAACCAGGAGTTTTAGTTACACTATGAAGGTAAAACACCTGTGACAGATTCAAAAAAGCTGCATCAGTGGTTGCCATGGGAACTACCACCAGCCCACAGCATGACTCTTTTCATCATCCAGACACAGAGAGAAGAATTTAAGCCTAGACTAAAAACCTGCGTGGAAACTGTGGGTCACCTGCGATGAATTCCTGAAGTCCAGTCAGAACCTTGGACTGGACACAGTCCTACATTTCCATCTGTCTTCAGTCTGCGGCTTAAAGAGATCCTTCAGTTCCAGTTTGTTCATCAAAAACCCAGAGCTAAAATATATTTTTTTCATTCATTGAAATATGAATGATTTCTGCCTTTTGATGTTCCAGTTACCAGCTGGATCTATCCAGCTACCAGCAGGCCCAGGACAACGGCATGACGGGAACAGATGACTTTGCAGTAACCCTACATGTGTTTAAGTACCGACAGTCTGTGACTTGATGACGCTTTTTAACTGGCTCGTCTTGATTTTGGTCCAGTTAAAAAGAACCAGTCTGGTAAAAAGAAGGACAAAGGCATAAAACCAGAGAGGTGATGTGAAACACAGAGAGAGCGCTGACAGGAAGAGGAGCAGAAAGAAACGGAGGGGGAGAGAGAGACAGCAGTTTTATTCATGTTCTGTAACGTCAGAGGAGAGACTGAAGACGATTGATCAGAAGTTGTAGAAGTCATTTAACTAAACGTTGTGGAAGATGTATGAGCAGCTAAGCCTTCAGTCTGACCCACATCATTCTGACTATAATGACCATAATGGTTGTGGTAAATCTCCAGTGTGTGTTTATTTTTCTGTGTGCATGAGTGTGTGTGTCACCTCCTTGAAATCAGCGCCGCTCAGTTCAAACACAGAACCTGAGCCAACTCACAGAACCTCAGCACACATGGTGACCACATGTGGCAGCTGGGAGCGGTTTTTGAGTGTGTGTTTTGGGCCGCCGCCCTTCAGGCTGAAGCAGGAGGAAAAATCCTGCAGGTGGACGAATCGTTGGTCTGCATGGCTGCTTCTCCCACTGTGGACCACAGAAAGAGCCTCAGCGACTCCCACAGAGAAGCACTGACATACTCCAGTTCGCTTCACGTCTGTCTGCGTGAAGAATGCCGTCCATCATGTCTTTCTGTTTGTCCTATGGGGAGGACAGGTGCGTGTCTCCAGCTGCTCCACTTGACTGTTTAATAGGAATGACAGTGTGGAGTCCATAAGGATTCTTAGCACCTTGTTATGCTAGAAAATAGTTTCTGAACTCGACCGAAAGTGAAATATTGTTTCTGTTTTTAGTTCTCCTGCTTCTTGGTGTGTATTTTGAGCCGTCTCCATGCAGCAGACTTGTTAACTCATGTTTGCACATGCAGTGTGTTTCCGTCTTTAACGCTGTGTGTTATCAGCTGATGGGCTTAGCGGTTTACAACAGCATTGCTCTGGACATCCACTTCCCTCTCTACTGCTACAGGTAACAACACTTCCCTCTTTTCTCAAGTTCACCTTGTTTATTGCACCAACTGCCAGGTTGAATAATACTCCTCTGTTTTCCTGCAGGAAGCTTCTGACTCCGCCCACTGTACCATCTGATCCTAATGCTTTTGTTGGCACGGCAACGGCCACCTTGGACGACCTGCAGCAGGTTATGCCTGTAAGGATCAATAAACTGATAAACTTCTTTATTTGTGACCAAAGTATTCAGTTTAAAATAAATTAATTTGAGTTTCTAACAACATTTAGTCTTTAGTCAGAGTTGGATCAGAAAAAGTTGCAGATGTATTCTTTAGTTGGCCACCAGAGGGAGACAGAGTTGGACCTTTGAATCCATCCAGTTCAAATAAAATTCACTTGGACTCAGTTTTATTTAATGTGTTGCTGATTAAATAGAAGTGCAGATCAGCATTTATTCTTCTGTTTCTCCATATGCCTGTTTGCACATGCATATAAAAGGCTGCAAAGCTTAAAAATATCTGGTGAAGTAACATTTTAAACTAATTCCTTATTGTTCTGTTTTTAATTTTGAAACTTGTATAAGTTTTCTTAACTTTAGAACGATCAGTTTCTTTATTGAACCTCAGAAAACATAGATTATGTATTAAGTTTCAAAGTGAAATGGAAAACATTTGAGTTAGAAAATGACCCAAATGACGGCGTGTGAATAACATGACCTGGGTCACCACAACGATTTTGGCTTTGTTTGGCCGTCTATCATGATATGATCTGTACTTTGACATAATATGGATTAAAACAGAAAAAGAAAAACAGGCGAAACTCACACACCCAGCACACACAGACCAACACATTCTGCGTTGTTAGACTTCCACATTAATATTTTGTTACCATCAAACTGTTCTCCCAGTTAGCTCGTTTTGCACAGTTAGCGCCATTACCAACAAACTGGAGCCCCCTGCTGAGCTATCAGGCTGATATAACTTCAAATATCCATGACAGATATGGATTAAAATGTCTGTTCTCCCCTGAGGCCTGACTTGCTCCTAAAGTAAATTGGCCTTTCAGTTCGACCTGCTGCAGTGTTAGGGTTAGGTCATAAGGCATGCCTGCATAGATAGCTCAGTGTCCATTTTAGGAACCTCATAAATCCTTTTCATTCCCTCTGACTGCATTGTGAAATGCTTCACTGATATTATAAATAGCTAACATTGAGCCATGCTCACCCCGTCACAGCTAGCTCCTAGCCAGAGTTAGCTGGTCGTTTAGCTTCAGGCCCATTTAGCAGTCCAGTTGCATCAGCAGACAGGAAGCTCTGGTTTTGTCATCAGCCATATTGCATTAACTGCCAGTGCTCCTCCATCTGGCTAGAGTAAGGAACCCATTAAGACTTTGTTCAACACCGTTAAAGGAGATATCCGTTCATGTTGAATTTCTGACACTTGGCGCTGACATTCATTGGACTCTGGCCTGAACATTTAAATATTTCTAGTCCTTAATGAGCCGACTAGACGCAGCTGCTTCCCATGTTCTGCAGCAGAGAATGAGAGTGCTGACGGACCGAACAGAACACAATGCGACCGATATGAGAGATCATGAAGTGTCTCCAGTCACTCAGTTACCTGATCCACAGGCTGCAACACATCCAAAACCTCCTGCCTGCGAAGGTCAAAACTCTGCCAGTCACCACACACACACACACACACACACCCCCACACACACCCCTACGCACATATGCGCACACCCCCACGCGCACATGTCTCACACACACCCCCCTATGCCCACGCACCCTTCCCCCCCACACACCAATGCACATATGCGCACACCCCCACGCGCACATGTCTCACACACGCACACACTCTGTGAAGGCTGTAATAGACCCAGTAGTTGTATAACTGGAGGATGTCAGTTTTAAGAGCTTTAAGTACCAAAAGTTTCTGGTTCTCTGCAGAAGACTAATCCAGACGTCCTTCAGCAAAATGGCATTTAGTTACTTTTCCTCAAAAAGTCTTACATTTGTAAAACAAAGAGTTAGGAAACAGATTTTCTGTGTTGCTTTGGTGGCTCTGACTCTAACTGCTCCTCCTGAAGCTGAGGTAACCCTGCAGAGTCTCAGGCTCTTTGTCACTTAATGAATGTTGTTGTTTAGTTGGAAAGTAAAGGTGGGAATCTGTGGTTTCCCCACTAATGAAAAAGTGTTGACTTACGAAACGAGGCGTTTCCGTCCGTGTGTCTGCAGGATCTGGCTCACGGGTTGGCGGAGCTGCTGAGCTACGAGGGAAACGTGGAGGAGGATTTCTACCTCACCTTCCAGGTGAACAGCCACTAAAGCTGCTAATGTTGAGCTGGAAAAAACTGACAAAGACTTAAACTGAATCAGTTCTGTTTTTAACTTCAGTAAAAATGGAAGAGATTACTAATTCTGACTCAACTTCTGAGTTCCTGCAGAGATAAACAGACTTTTTAAAGCTGCGATACTGGAAACTCGCTCATGCCACAAGAATGAATAACAAAGTATTGATGGAAGGTCATGTTACACTTAAAGCCAAAGATTATTCATATAGCTGGCAGATTTAGATTCAAAGTAATCTTTTAATTCGAGCAGCATGTTTGGTCTGACTGGATGTGATGAAAATCATTTTACCAGACAGTCCAGACTTTAATCTGGTCCAGGATCTCTGGACTGAGCTCTGGTTCGGTTTGAATGCATATGTGAAGAACCAGAGAGCATTCCAAAACGCAGAAAGTGGATCACCACGCAGGGCATTCTGGGTAAATGCAACCAAAGCTAACGTGTTAGCCTAGCGCTAGCAGCAGAAATGGCTCCTGGTCTTTAGCCTAAAGAGAAATCCTCCAGCCGCTACAATCTGACGCCTCCATCTTGTTTCATCTGGTGAAGCAGGAAGTTGCTCTCAGAGTCTTCAGAGGTTTTTGTGTCGTTTCCTTCAGTGGTTGTTGGTGCAGCGCCCCCACAGGCCAGGAGGGGAACAGGCTGGTTGGACTCAGAGCAGCTGCAGGTGGAGCAGATGGTGGAGTTCTGGATCCAATTGGACTGAGTCTAACAGACTATCAGCAGCCTTACTGATGTGAAGCATTTCATAAGCTTCATAGTGGCATCAGTAACAGTAAAGTGAGCTGATCAATTCCCTGATCAATACTTTCTCTACTCGATGATTTAATTTAGTTTGATGAAGGTTTAGGTTTCGGTTCTACTGGGTCTGAACTGGGTCAGTATGATCCCTGTTCCTTCTGATCTGCAGTGATCTGTAGTGAAATACACCTGACCACAGCCGAGTTTGTGTTTGGTTCAGGACTGCGTCTGAATCCCACTGGGTAGCAGCTGCACTGCTGAGCTCCTTTAAATCACACAGCACACATTAAGAACAAGATGCTACTGAGCAGCATCACCACATATAATGGAGTCACTGATGCTGCAGTGGGGATAAATATGGAGCCCATGTGGGAAGACAGAAGGTGTTATTTTAGCCGCCAGTGTGACGGACGGCGGCTAACAGTCGCTCCACCTGCAGAACTGAGTCTGGCGTGGGTCTGCCTTTTCCATTTATGTCAGCGTTTAAACTCATTGCACTTAATAACCTGAGCTAACCTTTTAAATCCAGATCCCACAGCAAAACACAATCCTGATCCACACAACGCAAATAAGCTTATTCATTTTCCACTTCAGTGACATAAATGTGGAACCGTGGCAACGTTTTTGAAACCGTTTGTAATCCAAGTTCTGACAGAGCTGGACTCGGATCAGAATAAAACTCCAGCCAAAGTTTATTTCTGTTACTTATCTGAACATCAAACTGAATAAAGAGCCAGAAAACGAAGAATAAAACCTCAGGAAATGGTCTGATGTGCCTCACAGCTTTTCAGATCCCTAAGTAAACAAAATAAAAACTGGTGTATGTTTTTGTAATCCGGATGAACCTCAATGACCTCCTGATTCTTGTCAACATGTGAGGTCAACATGATGTTAAATCCTCTTTAGTCAGAAACTCACCCTGCAAGTTACTGCAACCAAACAGCTGAGGAAACCAGACGGGTGAGTGTCAGCTGACGCTTCTGTTGCTCTGATGGAAATCTTTACCTTGACTGTAATCTGGTTACATACAATTAAGATCTTAGATCCTTTCAATTAGAAAAACATCAAAATGGAAAAACCTCAGCAATGCCCATCAATCTGGGAAGGGTTATAAGGTCATCTCCAAACTGAACGCTGCCATCATAGTTAGTTAAATTGATGAAGTTGATATGGATTCAGTTATTTGGTCAAACTGAACAGTTTTTATTGTCTGCAGGTGTTCCAAGAGGAGATGGGCGTTGTCAAATCCTACAACCTGAAACCCGGAGGAGACAAAATCCCCGTCACCAAGCAGAACAGGAAGGGTGAGAACGAGTTCAGCTGCAAATAACACCAGACAAAACCAGGGTTTACCTCTGGAGTATTTAACATTTAATAAATGAAGAGTCATTTATTTAAACTGAATGTTATTTCTAATTGTATTAAATCAATGGATTCAGCTTCCAGAATCCTCTGCTTTGTTTGCTGCTGATCTTTATGATCTATTTGTTCACTGTTCCACTAAATAATGGGTCAGAAATTTATAATTGTGTTCAAACTTCTAAATAGTTTTATCATTTAATAGCCATTGGTTGGTAAAGTTAAAGTAGGTTAACAGAATTAAACTATGATGCCTTGCAATCTGAACCAACAGGTTATATTAGCGCTAAAGTTACAATGCTAATGCTAACATCTTAATCTAAACTTTTAGCCTCAAAACTTAATGAAAACTAAAGAAAACAAACTTCCAACATTTCTGACATGGTAAGCTTCCCATTGGTCCAATCTGAACTGGAAATGTCTCCTGAAACTGCTAACAGGAGGACGCTAATGTCAAACTGCTAACAGGAGGACGCTAATGTCAAACTGCTAACAGGAGGACGCTAATGTCAAACTGCTAACAGGAGGATGCTAATGTCAAACTGCTAACACATGAATGTTGTCATGCTAACAACTATGTCTATAGTTAAATATTGTAGATTGGTATGAAAAATGTTACGAAATAGTTACTCACCACACTTTCAGATAATTCTTACCATGCTAATGCTAATGCTACCATTTGGTAAATGAGCACATATTTACATTTGTAATATCTATCCCCATCTAGCAAAGTTAGCATTAGCATTTCATGAGGACTGGTGACTGTTTCCAGTGTTTGGGACTTTCAGGAATTATGAAATATTTTACTCTTTTTTGTGACGCAATTTTGTGCCGTCCGAGTCCTAAGTTTTATTTCTGGTATTCTGTAATTATTCATTCCTGAGAATAAGAAAAGGAAATGCAGAATGCATGTGTGTGAAGGAGAGTGAGGCAGTAAGAACAGAAACATTGAGAGGAATGGAGGTGGAGTCCATCATCCAAAACAATAAGGCCATGAGGGTGAAGAAGAGAGCACACAACACGCCGCCGCAGCTTATCACCATGGCAACAACTAGGGTGGCAAACCGCCTCCAGAGGATTAAGATGCAAACACACTGGGACCACTCAGGAGTCACTTCAGTTCCTCTGTCAGGAAGGAAGGGAAGCTGGGGACCAGTGGGCCGCAGCCAGAAACTCCAGATCCTAAAACCTGCAGCAGCGACGGACCCCAACGCTGCGGTTTTGTGTTCAAACCACAGCGTCAGAATGTGCTTTCAAATTTATTTTGCCTCTCGGTAGTGGCCTAAATGTAAACTTAAGACCTTAAAGTTAGAAATTTAAAGTGCATAAGTTAATGATTTATCCAAGGAGGAGCAGGAAGTGGTAATTGTCTGGAGACCTATCAAACCAACACCCTACAAAGTGATTTAAACACAACGTGGCGAGGCCAGTCGGTCTGCAACAAGCTCCAGTGACACAAACTGTAAATCAAAGCACAAAAGTTCTGGCAGATTCTTAGACTTTGTAGTTTCTGGTTCTGACCAACATCAGCTCCTCCAGTCGCCTGAGTGTTAGAGAGACGTGCAGGGAAGGTAAGTCCTTTAACAGCTACATAGTAATGTGACTGTTGTTGACATGCAGTCTGTCTCTGCACTAAAACAAATCTTTAGGTTTTGATGATTTTACTCAGCAGAGACCAGAACCTTCCCAAAGCTCCACCAGGTCTGCAGCTTCAAACCAGACGCTTTGCTAAATATTGCTCAGATATTTCTTTATTTTACACGTAGTAATAAAGAAAAGTTCTCTGGTTTAAGTTAGAAATATGAGTTAAATCTTCATGTTTTATGTCCAGCTCTCCTTTCCTCCTCATTGGCAGAAACACAGACCTGCTGCTGTCAAAGCCTGTATTGTTCAGAACCATGAACTCATTTTCCATCCAGCGGTCCTCGTTGCTGCTCAACTTTCTGCCAGCATCGCCCAGAGAAGCGGCTGCTGCAGGGCTGATGGGGGAACCTGGTAATGGAAAATCCCTCCGTTCTCTTTCCACAGAGTACGTCCAGCTCTACATCGACTTCCTGCTCAACAAATCCATCTACAAACAGTTTGCTGCCTTCTACCACGGCTTCCACAGTGTGTGTGCGTCCGACGCCCTCATGGTGAGTTCAGCTGGGGTGTGTGGGGTGTGTGTGTGTGTCTGAATACATACACTGATGCCAATGAAACATCTGGATGCACAAATCTTTTCTGCCACGTTCTAATTACTGAACTCACTTTTTAAGGTTGTTTGGATTATATATATGACTATTAAACAGTTATTATCAAAAATAATTAATAATATTAATATTAATAATTAATTAATATCCCTTTTCTGAATTACAAAAAATGTTCTGGAAATTTTCTCGCCAGGTTTTCTGGTATTTAGCAAATAGAAATAATTTTGGTCATAAGGAAAAGTTTGGTTTGATTGAACTCTCTTGCATGTAAACAGCAGCAGTGATGTTGGTACTGATGCTGGTTGGTCGTGTGACAGTGATGCAGCAGAGGATTGTGGGAGCTGAATTGGAGAAGCAATTAGCAGCTTTCTGATGGTTTTCCAAATGATTCAATCTGATGTAAAGATGTTTTCTAATTATTGTCTCAGACCTTAAATTCAGCAGCAGTAACAGTAAAGAACAGGAAGTGAATCAAACATCTATTGACCTCCGTCACATTCTGGTGACATTAATCTGTTTCTCATCGTTTCTCTGACTTTCATCCTGTCAGAGCCGATCACTTCCTGTGCAACACAGGAAATAAATCCTCATTAACTGAACTGCTGATGATTACAGTTTGTTGTCCCACTCTGTTTATGGTTCTGGGTTAAAGGTCACCAGCATCACCATATTTTTCTCCAGTGGACGCCCTGAGAGGCAGAATGAGGGTCAGAAAAACTCAGAGACAGAAAGCAGAGCAGCTGGATTCCCACTGGGAGGAAAACGACACGAGATGCTTTCATTCTTTTACTTAGTGTGAATTATAGATCCACAGTACGGATTATAGATTGTGTTTAAGATTAGTTAATATTTTTGCTTTTAGTGAAAGTTTGACTAACTTTTGTCTTTATTCTAAATAACTAGGAGAAAATACCAATTGTTTTAGGGGCATGAAAATAATTTAGCACAGAAGCTAAAGCTACATAAACTCTAATGTTTGATGATGTTTGGCTATAATATCTAATATTTTTATTCAGTTTTATGTAGGAATCTTTCTGACGTAAATCTCTCAGGTTTCAGCCAAATGATAAGCAGGATCTGACTCCAGTTTTCCAAACGGAAACCGAATCCAAAGTTATGAAATATGTACTTCCTCTGGCGGCCATAGGGGGCGCTGAGGTACCAGACCTACTTCCCATGACCTTGGCTGCAGCAGACAAGGACAAACGTTTTCCAAGCTGAGATTAAATATTCAGAAACAGCAACACTTTAAGCCAAACATCTGCAACTAAAGAAATCTAAAGTCTCATATCAGAAGTAAAATAATAAAAATGAGTTTTATCCAAAGTCCTGCCATCGTCTGACCCAGAGCGATGACCCAGTTTCTGTCCTGCATGCTGCGGCTCACGTCCTGCGGCTCCAGGATGTGACGAGGCAGGTGGGCGTGTCGGAGTTTCAGCATCATCAGCATCACCTTCCTCTTCCTGATTTTCTGTAATTTGGTGACTCTGATCCACATCTCACCCATTTTCTCTCATCATTCTGCCTTTATGACAGGAAGTTTCAGTTTGACGACTCTGTTGTTTTCACTCCCTTCCTGTTGAGCCACTCTGTGATGATGCGTTACTTCCTGTTCCTCATTGCTAAGCAGTTGCTAAGCGGTTGCTTCACCTGAGCTGAGTTTGGTCTTTCTGGGAGTTTTAGTGCAGCGGTGAATGTTGCTGCTTGTTGTCACTGTGGAGTTGCAAGTTCAAATCCTGTCGATGAAGCAGTTTGTTGAATTCCTAGAGGCAGTTTTATCTTGACCTGGTTCAGATTCTGTAAAACTTTTCCTACTAAGCAGCTTTTGCATCGAGTTAATCCAAAGATTATCAGCAGAAGTATTTTTAGCTGCAGACGAATCCGTCAAAAGTTCACTGAAGGACTGTTGCTGAATTTTAGGCAGTAAATATAATTTAATAATTTTAAAAGGAATTAAATTATTTAGTTATATTTATAATAATAAATAAAAAGGTAAAAAAAAATGTGACATATTTTAAGTCAGATTTGATCAAGTAATTGTTAGAAGAATAATAATAATAAAATAATTCTAAGTTTCAGCCATAAAACCTGCAGGAAGAGTTTAAATGTCTGAACATCGTCTGTGTTTTTACCTCTAGTAAACGAACTCTCCCACATGTCTTCATGTTTTTATGTCTTCATGTTTTTATGTCTTCATGTTTTCATGTCTTCATGTTTTCATGTCTTCATGTTTTTATGTCTTCATGTTTTCATGTCTTCATGTTTTCATATCTTCATGTTTTCATGTTGCCTGTTTGTTGCTGCAGCTGCTGCGGCCGGAGGAGGTGGAGATGCTGGTGTGCGGCAGTCCGGAGCTGGACATGAGCGCTCTGCAGAAAGCTGCTCAGTATGAAGGCTACAGCAAGATGGACGCCACTGTGAGGTAACCGCCTCCCGCAGAGTCTGAACCGGACCAGAACCGACCGGACTCTGGGCTTTCCCTTTGAAATGATTTGTTGGTTTCAGTTGTTCGGCTCCCAGTAAGATGTGGGGCGGTCCAGAATCTGCTGGTTCTGACCAAAACACGTCAGACCCTGAGCTTAGGAACCACGTTGAGGACCAGAACCTGGTTCCCAGTGCTCCCAGTAAGCAGTGTGCTCTGGTTCCCCTCCAGGTTCTTCTGGGACGTGGTTCTGGCGTTCCCTCTGGAGATGCAGAAGAAGCTGCTGCACTTCGCCACCGGCAGCGACCGCGTTCCAGTCGGAGGAATGGCCGACCTCAACTTCAAGATCTGCAAGATCGATGTTCCGGCAGACTGGTGGGTTTATGGGACCCAACCGTCCACATGTCCTCCAATATGTCCACCAATATGTCCAGACATCAGTCCATGGAATGAAATATAAAAAATGCTCCTCCATAACGAATGTTTTGACACGAGAGAAGATAAAAACTATCTTTCTCTGAATTCTCTGTGTCTGAATGAAACGTTTTGATGAGCGTTTTAATTTGACATTCATCAAATTAAATGATGAATGTCTTCAGTTCATGTTTTAATTTATTAAAGTTGTGACTGTGAGGCGTCATATGGCCGGCTGGGCTGGATGTTTTCCCATGACCAAACTTTCCACAGCATTGAAGCTCAGTGAATGGCCGGGGGCCCAGCAGCTCTAATCTCAGCTGTGTGTTGGACTCTGAAACACTGTAGGGGGGTGTGTGGGGGTGTGTGTGGGAGAAACCAGGCTGCTCTGACAAACAGCTTTCCTTTCACACACACACTCTGAACACACATGAGCAGCCGGGCCTCTATATGGTCAAACAACAGGACGGAGCAGATCATGTTCCTAAAGCTGCACGTATACAGACAGCGCTGTGGGAGGAATCCACACACACACAGCCGTATGGGCCGGGCCTTCAAGAGGCTCACAGATAACGTGACCCCAGAATGGAGGCCATGGTGTCAGATCTGAAGAAAACTATGTTCACTGAGTTCAAGTCCAGAGTGGACGGCCGTGAACTCACTCACCTGCATGCTGCTGCTGCTGCTTACAGTGCTGCTGCTTACAGTGCTGCTGCTGCTTACAGTGCTGCTGCTGCTGCTTACAGTGCTGCTGCTGCTTACAGTGCTGCTGCTGCTTACAGTGCTGCTGCTGCTGCTTACAGTGCTGCTGCTGCTTACAGTGCTGCTGCTGCTGCTTACAATGCTGCTGCTGCTGCCGCCGAGCCCACATCACCATCCCTCCACCACCATGCTGAACAGTTTGCATTAGGCGTTTGGTTTTCTCCTAACCTGGTGCATTATAGTCGAACATTAAAATGTTTAGTCGAGTTGAATGCAGACTTAATTAATCCCGTTTTAATATGAAACTATCGATGAACATTTCAATGCAAAAACATTTTGCTGCTTAATTACTGAATAAACAAACATATTTATTATTCTTATTTGTTCTTCAAAGATCCTGAAGCAGACGTTGTTCTTCTTTCTTATGTTTTTATCAGAATATTCAATTTGCTGGTTATGAAAATTTTAGTTTGTTCTGTCAGATTTACAGGCACAACAGTAACATGTGAATAATATGTAATATAAAAAATACAATTAAAACTTTCAATGTGAGGAAATTTATCTGGGGAATTAATGGAAATGAAAGCGTCAAAGTTTCTGGTCCTGGTCATCACCCTGCCCAGGTTGTTGAGCAGCAGCAGTTGCTCAGTTTCTCTGGTAAATGTGAAAACCATCCATGAACTCTCATGAACTCAACACATTTACCAGCTGAGCTCTCACCGGCTCCCACAGCACTTAAACCAGAGGGGGTGTGCGTGTGTGTGTGTGTGCGTGTGTGTGTGTGGGGGTCGTGTTTACAGACTGCAGGTCTTTGTGTCAGAGCTATTGAAAATCAGAGTGAGCTCATTAGCCAGAAAATGCTGCCATGCTGAGCTTAATTAAAATGGCTCCTTCATGTCTTGCTGGATTTTCCTGTTTTTCCTCTTAAGCTCCTAATCTGCACCTTAAGGTTCATCTGGATCCTCTGAGTCAAAGTAGCTCGGGTTAAGGTTCTGCTTGTTTTGGGGCGAGTTCAGAGGACACAGAGGCGTCCGCAGGTCAGGAGCGGAGAAGGAACCCCAACACCCTCGGGTCTGTCCCTGGGGACAGGGACTGTCCTGGGGACGGGGTGTGTCCTGGGGGATGGGGTGTGTCTTGGGGACAGGGTGTGTCCTGGGGGACAGGGATTGTCCTGGGGACGGGGTGTGTCCAGGGGACGGGGTAGCGTTTTTGGTCATTTTGAAAACATTTAGCGCACTTCGTTTCCCCTAAATAAAATTTTCCTGGACAAGCAGCAGGCGTCCAACAGAGTGAGGCAAACTGGATTTAGCTTTTTAGCTTTAGCTTCCACTACACACCATGTTGATGTAGCGCGTTAGCGTTAGCACAGCTAGTGCTTAGAGCCCTCGTCTTCCTCCTCTTCCTCAGTCATGGTTGATTCTGGATTTGGAGTCTGGTTTCCATCGACTTTGTAAAAAGTAGTTCCTGGACAAATCGTGGTCCTGAAGACGCTGCATCAGTTGAAGTTTATTCTGCTGACAGAGGAGCAGCTCACTGACCCTCTGCAGGCTATTTGCTGACGCTGAACTTCCTCTCTCTCCTCAGGCTGCCCATCTCTCACACCTGCTTCAACCAGATCTGTTTGCCTCCGTATCGAACGCGGAAGGAGCTCAAACACAAACTCAGCATCGCCATCTCCAACGCCGAAGGCTTTGGCCTGGAGTGAAGAGCAGCGGACGGGAACACCAACAGAGACTGTCACGTTGTGTCTGCCGTGGATCTCTGTGGATCTCTGTGGATCTCTGTGGATCAGGAACTGAGCAGGTCCCTTTGTCTCCTGACAGGCAGATCAGACCGGAGCTTTAACCCAACAGCTGAACAAGTCCTTTAATTTCCACATCAACTCTGTTGGTTCTGCTTTAGCAACCCGATAATCAGAAACCAAATGGATCTGCAAACTGTGCAAGAGGTTTACGTGTTTGTTTCCTCGTTGCAGAGCTGAAGCAGACTCTTCGGTCTGGGAAACACTCTGCCTCCACGTGCCTTAGAGAGAACAAACCTGGCGCCGTTTCTGTTTCAGACCAATGCTAAAACCTTTTGCAGCATTTTTAGTTTTGTTTTATTGTTAAACCTTTTGCACAGTATTGTTGATGGTGTCTGACTCGACTTTGATCAATGAAATAATGTTAAAAACTCCCGTTTTAATGTTTAACACATTGAGTTCTTGTTGCAGTGAGAAAAGTCAAACACCAGCAGGTGAAAACGGTGGAGCCTCTAACATCAGACAGGATCGTTTTGCAGAAAGCGAACAGAAACGCCTGAAGACCAAACTGAACCACATCCTCCTGTAACGGCGGCCATGCTGGATTCAAACATGGCCTCCACGTATTTTAGTTCTAAATCTATTGCTGCAGTTTTACAACTGTTTGCAGTTTTTCAGAACCTTTTTGACATAAAGCTAAAGTATAAACGCCTCCAGCTTCAGACGGTGAATCTCTGGTATAAAGTTAAACTAAAACATTTGAATAAACAACCAAACTTTCACTTTATGATTCCGTATAATTAAATATGGCCGCCGTGCAGGAAGGCTGATTATTTATTAGTCTTGTTGGTGTCGTCATGCAACATGTTTTGCTTTTTGCAAAAAGCTCCCATTTCTGCTGCAACTTCAACAACAGAGGCTCCATTTTATTGTTTCTCAGGTATTGATTTGAATCAAAAATATTTTCTCTGGTCCTGTTTATTGGCCCGCTGTTGGTTATAAACGGATTAATCAGGAGAATGGAGGGTGGAGGTTTAACTGAAGGTGGAGCTCGTGTAAGTAAGCTAGCTTGTTGTACATAACGGTGTCAACGTTTCCTGTCGGCCTTCAGTCCTGACGTCTGACACCTTATGATTTCCAAAAATGTTGTTTTATTTGCTTTGTTTGCAGCACACTGTTACGACTGAACGCTTTACTCTGAAGAATGCTTTTGTATATTACGGACGTAGCTCGTGGCTCATTTGCTTTGACATTGCGGCCTGTTTGGTTGAACAGAGGCTGCAGCAGACGTGTTGCTTTGGGCGTTTTGTTGGTGTGACGTTCAGGAGCCTGCAGACCGGCGGGGAGGGAACCGTCTTCCAGATGGGCTGCTGGGTTTGTGTGTTTGGTGCTTTTAAATTATTACTCCTTGTTTCAGGACGGCCGTTCAGTCCAGGTCCCACTGCAGTTCGGTGTTGTTACTTTATTCACACGTTTCCCAGTTACACCTTCCACTTACTGATCGCTCTGCTTGATGCTCAGACCATTTCTACCGACAACCTGACCGACTGACCCGTTTCTCTGAAGCTTCACCTTGTTGGGTTCGGTTTATCAAAACCTTGGATCTAGAAATGAATCGTCTTCCAGCTGCAAGTTGGAAAGTCAGGAATTGTTTTTAAAACCAAAACCAGATAAAACTATGTTTACCTCTGTGAAGCAGCCATGTTGGATTGAGAGGTTTTTGCAACATGTGGGTAAGAAATGCAGCATTGCATTAATAACTTGAAAAGACCCTGAGCTTTGATGAAATATTGGACAGTCTTCAAATCAGTCATAATAATATTAACCGAGTTTCCTGACATTATTCTAAACAAACTCAATAAATTCTGTGATTGATTGAAATGATCAACAGGTTTCCCAGTTAACCGTCTCCAGCAACTGGACCGACTGGGTTTAAAACCCCAAACTACAACTACATGTCTGCAGTCATTTCTGTAAGGATTTTTATGCTAACACTAGATGACATAACTAGTTAACCCAAACACGAACCACTGATCTCATTTTGAAGAGTAGTGATTAGTTAGTGACTAATGGTTAGTTAAATGCAGTTGGTTCGTTTAAACCAGCTGGCTAACGAATCCTGCAGGATGAACGGCAGTAACCAGGCAGTAACCAGGCAGTAACCAGGCGGTAACCAGACGGTAACCAGGCAGTAACCAGGCGGTAACCAGGCGGTAACCAGGCGGTAACCAGGTGGTGGGTGATCTATTTCTGCCTCCAGATGCTTTTCCGCGCGCGAACATTCAGCTGGTTTTACCTCCAAACCGACTTTTTTAGTGTTGGTTCTGAATCTGCGGTGCTGTCTGGTCCAAAGTCCCAAATAGCAAACTGAAGTATCCAGGCAACCAGAAACTTCTCTGGCTGCACTGTCCAAATTTACACGGCTGTAATCTGGGTCACTCATTCACTCAGCCTCTGAAAAAAGCCAACAATGGATCCTTTATGTTATGTAATGATGGAGCTGGAGCTGCTCTCTGCTGAGAGGCAGGCCGGGCCAGAACCCCAGAACCGGGCCGCTGGATTCTGACATGACATGAAATGTGTTTGACTTTGACTCGGTTCTGTTGTACGCCAAATGGACCAAACTGTGTCAGGCTATACAGTGGAGGAGTGAAGACCCGGTAGAAGATCCGTTTGAAAATAGTTCAGACCGGTTCCCGGGTTGAGATGTAATTATTTTCTGTGGTCAGGTGTTTAAATTAAACGAGGACGGATGTGAGGAGGAGCAGCTGACCCGTGCATGACCCGGTTTGTAAACCCGCTGTGGCTTTTGTTGCTATGTAATGTACAATGATGTGACTCCACAGATATTTGCAATAAACCTGAACGAAGGCTCACGCCTCCTGATAAACGCGGCTGCTGAACGTGTTTCATTTGTTTGAGTCGGTGGTGAAACGTCAGATAGAGAAAAGAAACCGACGTTTTATTCTGAAAATCTCATAAGAAGATAAGAAAATCCATTATAAGGTTGAACGATGAAAGAAATTTCCAGCTTGCAGATGCATTTTGTAATATTTATTAAAGTTGTGGACACTAAATAAGTGGACAGAGTCACAGGGGGAAACCTGGTCCGCATGGCCGGGTTCAGGACAGAGAAGATTCATGGATCCATGGATCTGACAGAGAAGATCCAGGATCAGACAGATCCCTGGATCTGTCTGATCCTGTCTGCCTCAGGTTTCCCAGAGGCAGACAGGATGAGCCAGAGAGAGGCGGGTCGAAGGCAGGAGTTGATTCTGATTCAGAATCAGACAAACAAAAAGCCCCGCCCCCCACTTCCACAAACACAAAAGGAACAAGATGGAGGCAAACAAGATGGAGGTAAACAAGATGGAGGTAAACAAGATGGAGGTAAACAAGATGGAGGCAAACAAGATGGAGGTTTTTGACCCAGTTTCAACGATAAGCTAAAGAAACATCTTGATTTAATACATATAAACTTTTTAAAGCCTGAGTGGAATCGCATGCTTATTGTCACCATTTAAAGCTAAAGGTCCAGTCTGTGAGGTTCTGCTGCTCAGCCCAGTTCTGTTGGTCTAATTCATGCAGGTCTTTATGTCGACCACTGAGTCACATCAGGAGATGTCGGCTCCAGATTCCTGCGGCGTTTAACCAAAGGCAGTTGAAGTGTGTTGTTCTGTTGGTCGTCTTCTTGTGTTCCAGTTTCCTTTTCTCCCCACAGCCTCACTGGAGGCGTCCTATTCAGGTCAGACCTTATCTCCTATTAAACAAACCAGAAATGTAGGCCACGGCCAGCAGCCCTTTGTCAGTCATTAACCCACCAACAGGCCACCATTATGCCTTTAATCAGAGCGCAGACAGGCTGACTTAGCAGGTTTCAGAGCATTCATTTTCCAAAATAATCACACAATAGTTGCCAGAGACCTCTGGCTGGTCTGCCGAGCGACACAGAGGCCTTTCATTCAGCCACACAGCTCTCTTTCATCCGGCCGTCATGTCGAGCGGCCGCTCGTCACGACCTTCTCTCAAAAATAACTTTTCTCACCCATTTGTGGAAATTTCCAGAGTGGTTTGATTTTTTCTCTTGTTTCTCCCAGTCAGACCAGATCACTCCTGATTCAGTTCTTTGATTCAGTTCTTTGATTCAGTTCTTTGATTTACCTATAAACACAGAAACAACATAAATACTGAATCTTGACAAGTCAGAGTCAGAGCCGGGGTCAGAGTCGGGGTTAGAGTCGGGGGTCATAGTCGAGGTCAGAGCCGGGGTCAGACGGGGTCAGAGCCGGGGTCAGAGCCGGGGTCAGAGCCGGGGTCAGAGTCGGGGTCAGAGCCGGGGTCAGAGTCGGGGTCGGGGTCAGAGCGGAGGTCAGAGGCAGGACTTTGGTTAATCATTGAACTCCATCTTTTAGGCTAAACACATTTTATGCAGATAAACTTGATGTTCTGCTGTTTCTGTTCTGCAGCTGGAGATAATAAATAGTCAGTTTTTCTAACGGCTCCAACTTTATTCAACGGAAAGTTTGTGCAACAGCCAAGTAAATTAGATAAATGAATTAGAGAAATGATTGAGTGTAATAAACATGTTTAAAATGAGCAAAACAAAGACGAGTTTCCCTGTTAGCCCTTCAGTGGAAATGTGTCCATCACTGACGTTTTCACAGATTATTCTGCTGCAGATTTTGTTTGTATTTTTCTAGTAATGTTTAGGAACATGTGACCAGGTGATGGGATGCTGCTCCTTTGCTGGTACCATCATATTTGGTTCTGTTCAGTTAGGGAACGATCCATCCAGTATGAACAGAAACTGGACCTTTACCTGGGACATGCAGAGCTGCAGCTCTGTGTCACCAACAAACAGTGAGTTTCAGCTCCAATAGAACAGAGATTAAAATGGGTCCAACATGAAGCCCTGAGGAACTCCACTACTGATTGGAGATCCAGTTATGTTTGAAAACTTTCAAAAGTTTTGCAATTATTAGAAACATCAAGCAAAAACAAAAACACTTGATAAATTCTGAGATGAAGTCATAAAGTCATCAGAAACAATAAAATAATTTTTAAAGCAGCTTTTTGTTCGGTCCAGAGCAACACACCAGAGTCTGCTTTAACAGTCCATCTGCCTGTTAATGTAGCTTCAACATGTTCATCTGAAACTGTTTCCTGTTCTGGTTGAACCTGGAGCTGCAGAGCATCACAGACGAAATCAGAAAATCCAGGACGGAAACGGCAGAAAGACGAACAGACGTAGAAACTAACACGCAGTTCTCCACCTTTCATCATATTTTTCCATCACCTTTTACCTCCACATCATTTCAACTTTGCTCAGTTATGATCAACAGAAGTTGATCAAAGTGGAACCGACCAACCGGGCCCAACCTTTCGAACCCAATCATTTGGAGACAAACAAGCTGCAGTTGGCCTGAGGAAAGGTGAAACCAGGGGAACTTTTCTGTTCTGAAAACACGACGTGTTGTTGTCTTCTGTTGGCCGTTGGCCCAATCCAGAGTTCAGTCACTCTTGTTTTCTCTTCCACTGATACCAGATGTTTGTTCCTGGTAGCAGCAACTCAACGTTGGTCAAGGAGAAAAGTCAAAAGTTACATAAGCGACCCTGAGAGTCCAGATGATGGTGAGTTACGAATTTAACTTCTGCGCAAAATGAGCAGAACAGAATGGAGACGGATGGAGGGATGTAGATGAACCTGAACACAGATTAACATGTTTGTCACAGATATTTAATCACAGATATTTAATTGATTCATGTTCTTCATGAGGTGGTTTTCTGGTATGTGACTGTTAACGTCTAACTTTCATCATCTTGCAGTGAAAACCAGAATCAAGCCTCTCATCAGGTGAGTTATGGGGGCGGAGCTTCCAGTCCTGTCATGTCTGCAGGTCTGAAGAGTTCAGGTCCAAACATGAGCCGCGTTGAACCCTGCAGGGTTTCCTCTCCTTCACATCAGATCAACCTGCAAACAGCAGATTCAAGGTTCATCTGTGTGAAAGATCCAAACGACAAAATTCATCTTTTTAAGAGAATCGATGCACTTTCACTGCTTTTCTGGAAGCATGCATGCTTTATTCAGCAGATTAACAGCTGTGCAGAGAAAAACTGTTTCCCATTAAAAAAGCATTTTATCCAACAATGGAAAAAGCTGAACCTCACAGAGGGAGGAGCCTGGTATGCAATGATCACTTTACACCAAAAAGCCCAGAGAAATGCATTTTACTGCCAACATACCACAATACTGAACGCAAACCTGCAACATTTCATGTTTTCAGGGTCAGATTATAGGATTTCTTATTTGTTTGAACAGAGATTAAACACAGATCATTAAAGGGTTCATGGATTGTTGACTCTGGTGTTTGTCCAACAGAGATGACTCAGTTATGTAACATGTTTCAGATCAACAGATGGGCTCTATTTATGGTCTTCACAGCAGGAAATGCATGTTTGCACTAAAAAAAAACCCCCATGGCATAATGAGATTATGTTCAATATTGACTCATCTCTAATTGTTTTTACGTTGCAGAATCAGCAGAATCAGCAGAATCAGCAGAATCAGCAGAATCAGCGTTCGGCCTCATTCCTGTGTCACTTCCTGCAAACGAAGGATGACTCTGCTGCAGACACGCCCTCCGTCACACCTGCAGCTCCGCCAGGTGAGAACAATCACACATCGTTTCCCAATGCAGCGTGACTCAGGCCAGGCAGTCTGCAGTCATCCAGCAAACATTCAGAGTAAATACCTGCATCAGGAGGCGCCAGATTCATCAGCTTTGACTGACCGACTTCTTTAGTCACGATGGACCTGAGGATCCGTCTCAACCAAATCGCAATGACATCACAGCAGAGCAGAGAGAACAAGGGAGTCCAAATGTCCATGAAATGACTCGACTTCAATTTAATTCATTTTTATTTTTATTCATTTTATACAGAAAACCTATTACTCCTGGATTGGCTACTTCACAAACTCCAGCCAATAGCGTCTCTAGTAGCTTCAGTGTGTCAGCTTCAAAGCTCATTTTCCTTCAAACATCTGCAGAAAAAATCACAAACACAAAACATGAGTGGATGGGGGTCTGATGCGATCGCAAAGGGTTAAATCCCTGCATTGTTCTGTAAATTGAACATAGCAGTCAGCACCAAACACCAAGCATCTGGATCAGATGTTTGTTTTTACTGCAGTGGAAAAGGAAGCAAACCAAAAACTCTGCTGTAAAGAAGGAGCAGGAAAAAACAGCAAATGGACATAAAAGTTTCATTCAACTCTTCAGTATTGGTAGCTGTAATCATGTCATTATGTGACATGAATCCAGCCAACAGGAGGCTGGGGGTGCAGCCGGGTTCTGCTCGGTTTTAATCACTTTCCCATGTTGGGTGTAAACAGCAGCATGTTTCCATGAATCCTGTCCTCTGTGTGCTGAGGCGCCGGATTCATCCGGGATGATTGTTGGTTTGAAACTGAAATAGTTTCAGATCAGATTCAGAGAGCAGCGTTTGGAGCCCCGCCCCCTGCTGCCGTCCTCAGCCGAACTCTGAGGCGCAGCTCGCCTGGCTGCTGGCATCACCAGCAGCTGTGAGGGCCAAAATAACTCACCTCCATCAGCAACACAGCCTCTGCCTCACACTTTATCCGCAGCGCCGCAAACACACATTCAAAGAGAAATTCATAAAGTTTGTTTGCCCCCTGAGCCCCTCGCTGCTGTTGGGTCCAGATGTGAAAAAGCTCTTTGTGCTCAGCAGAACCTCTGCAGGCCGGAGCGAATCAGGGTTTGACTCAACAGATTTACAGACGTTAACAAGCAGCTCTGGAGGAAAAACAGGAGCTGGCAGCAGGAAGCAGCCATTACACAAGCAGCTATTTCAGCTTCGTCACGACTTCTAACTCACTGAGGGGAAGGCCTGATCTGCCTGACACCTCTGTGTCTATTTCAACAGACCAGAGCAGGTTGGGACTGGTTCTTACAGGAGCGTAAGAACCAGTCTTACGTTCAGAAGTCTTTGGTCTGGAGAGTCTTTGGTTCGTTCAGAAGGAGCTCATCTCATTAATGCCTTCAAAAAAAACAATTTAATATCTTTGAAAACCTGCAGTAAGCTAACAGTGAATCCTGTGGATTCAGATCCAGCCCAGACCATCAGCCCTCCACCGCCGTGCCTTACAGGCCACTTATGTGGAAACTGTCAGCTGCCTTTGAGGTTTTTATTAACATTTTTCTCTCAAAAATAAGAAAAAAACTGCTTCATATTTGGCCTTTAACACGTCCCGGATTGATGGGAAGCAACAGTTGCTCCTCTGTCTTTATTGCTGATATTTGATCAATCTATGCTTTGCAGACACACCTGCACAGCAGCAAACCATTAAAACTCCTGATTTCATAAAGCGGCTCACTCTTGAAGGCAACGATGATTCATGATGCATTTAAAGTCCAGAACCTCCAAACAGAAACAGAATAAAAAATAATAAAAGAAACAGAATCTGCTCTGATAATATTCATAACCTGATACATTTTTAATTTCCTTCTTCATGGTTTACGCCGGTGGCTTCTTCTGTTTGTTCATCATGTGATGCAGGAAAACTTTCATTGCACCTTTGGCCCAAATACTAGGATGAAAATCTGCAGCAGCATGTTTAAACTGAAATGCATTAGCTGAAGATAGAAAGGGGGCGGGGTCTGAAAAAATGATGAAATATTGCATTAGCTGAAGATAGAAAGGGGGCGGGGCCTGAAGCTAGAAGGGGGCGGGGCATGAAGATAGAAAGGGGGCGGGGCCTGGTAAAGAGTCACACCTCCAAATATCTGTTTACGTCTGTATGTTTGGCATTTGTTCATATGACATGTAGCGGGTCAGGTGGTTTTATCCAGGACAGGACGGTGGTGGGGGCGGTTGGGGTGGGTCTGATTGGGTCTCAGAGGGTCTGGTTGAGTCTTACTGACTCTCAGTGAGTCTCAGTGGGTCTCAGGGGGTCTGGTTGAGTCTCAGTGGGTCTCAGGGGGTCTGGTGAGTTCAGGGGGGGGGTGAGGCTGAGTTTCAGTGGATGGGCGGTTGGCCGCTCTCAGGTTCCAGTTCCTTTTAAAGCGGCTGCTTGTCTCACGTCAGTAAATCATTAAACCATCCAGTCATGATGCAACACACGCTTCCATTTGCAATCCAGCTTTGCTTCAGAACTTTTCCACAAGCATTTGTATTTTTAAAACTAGAGAAATTAAAAGGTAAGCTTTTATTTTTTAGAGCATTAAAGTGGATCCTGGTATTCAGTCTGAGTCCGAGAAAACAGCCACCTGAAAATACCTGAAACCTGCAAAAACCGTGAGCCTCTCCAGCAACACATACACCAGACGTACCTTAATATGCCTTAATATGTGGTCAGAACAGAGCAACCTGCAGGAAAATCTGTTGTTATAAAAGCAGAGGTCAAACTTTGCTACTTTGTGTTCATTTCATGGAGATCAAACTTTAGTTTTTCAGTAACGTCTTTCCTTCTGTGTTCGGGTTCTGCAGAGAAATTCTGAGGTTGAGGGAAACAAAGCGCTCATTTCTGGAGAACTGTCAGTGTAGCAGCGTTCATGTTTGGCTTCTGACTGAAGGAGTTTCTGTAGCCTGAGACAGAAGCTCATAATCCGGGTTTGACCCCTCGGCTGCTGCAGCCGGTTCCCGTCGGCTCGTTTATTCACCTGCCCAGTTTCCAGGCATCAACCTGCAGCTCAGAGATGCTGCTCAGTTTTCAGGTCTTCCTGTCGTTTCCTGGTTCATCCTCAAGACTCTGGATTTCCCCCTCAGACTTTTTAAAGTCAACCTCTTCAGCCTCTTCAGCCGTTTCTGACATTTTATTTGTTAATGTTGTGCATTTTATTCTCTCCTCTACCTGCCGAACCCAGAGGACTTCCTCTGATGATGTCATTATGCGTCAGATCATTTCAAAGTTGCATCATTTTCTTCCGACTGTGTAAATTCAGAGAAAACATTACGAATCTTCATTTCCTTTGTTGTTTCACCATCATGATGCAGTTTACTGACAGCATCAGGGGTTTTCACACCTCAGTCGGGTCAGATGAACTCTGGCTTGGTTTTGCTTTTTGCTCCGGTTCATTTCTGAAGATGTAGGAATCGTTCTGCCATCAGGTCCAAATCAACCAGATTGAGACCGATTGTAGAAAGTCTTGACCCAGTTTCAAATGAACTCTGGAACATTTATCTGATTGTGATCTGAGTTTGATCCAAAGCGTCTTCTTGCAGGCAGCTCTGCATCGGCCAAACCTTGTTGTATTCTCCACATTGTTTGGTTTATTTCCCAGATTATTTTCCCCATAATAAACCCCAGAAACAAGCAGCTTAATTTCTCCACTCCTCCTGTGGTTCTCCACCTGTGGACCCATCCGACCGTAAGCCAGACTGTCTGGGTTGTGCGGCCCGCTTTGGGTTCGTTTTTCCTCTGAAAAGAACCGAACCACCGGGAAGATTTAGACGTTAAACTCACCTGATTCAGACCAGAGGCAGGTAGAAGTTCAAGGGTTTGTTTTTTCCTCTGCAGTTTCGCTTTGAACCAGGCGACAGAGATGCGAGTCATGTGACCTCTGTCACTTGGAGCCTTTGAACCTTTTGACCCCAGATGTTTTTAGACGACCTTTCACACTGAAATAACTCGGATGCCTTTAGAAACACGTGTTTATTGTTGACCA
This sequence comes from Phalloptychus januarius, assembly GCA_902982915.1. Taxonomy (NCBI): domain Eukaryota; kingdom Metazoa; phylum Chordata; class Actinopteri; order Cyprinodontiformes; family Poeciliidae; genus Phalloptychus; species Phalloptychus januarius. Next base: position 975,728 of record CADWAE010000242.1, on the reverse strand, counting down.
TGTTGGTCACGTGGCGGAACAGGACAGTTTCATTCCCAATGTAAAGAAATACCAGAACTCAATAGTTTTGCATCTAAATATGGACAATTTGACTTGAAAACATAACCTGATATGATCTTATAGGACTCAGGAAAGTTCAGATTCAGATCATATTCAGGTTCTGGACTAATTAAGATGATAAATTGTTCTGGTTTTTTGGATTTCTTAATGGTATTTTCTTGCCTTCCTGCTGCTTGTGTAAGAAGTGAAAGTTTCAGTCCATTTTGCAGCAGGACCTGTTGGAGCTTTTCTCAACCGTCACCAGGTTCTGGTTTGGTCTGCATGGTGTCACAGCGGGTTGGGCCGTCCTGACGGGAAACGCTGCAGAACGTTTTCAGTGGAATCGGTTCAGTTGCACCACAGTCATCATGTTTTAAAACATAAAGTGCAGGATTTCTCTAACCTCTCAGATCTTTGACATAAACTCTGGTTTTCATTCCTACCTGCGTTTCTGCTGGAAGCTTTTACTCTGAAATATTCCCAAAGAGTCATTAAAACAGTAAAAACTGGGAATTTAAAGAATGTGTCCAAACGAGACATGCAACCGGTTATTTAACAGTAACATATAATAAATCAATAAAAACACCAACAGAAAACAACTTTTAGCTTTTATGGATGAAAACCTGAAACAGAGACTCTGTTTTCACGTCTCTGTTTGGTTCTAACATTCATCCCTTCATTTCGGGGTCACTTTGTTTCCCCCTTGGCCTGTTTGTGCCTGCACCTGTTCACAGTTAAAGTCCATGTCAGAGCCATGCACAGTGTGTGTGTGTGGATCTGTCAGATACACACACACACGGTCACCGCCCTTTTCTCACTGCCAGCTCAGCGTTGCAACACGCTGCTCTGTGAAACTCTGCCTCATTATGGCAAAGATAAACACAAGCAGCTGGACTCACATGTTTGGCACCGGAGCCACAGCTGATCACAAACTGCTAATGAACCAATGAACGAATGAATGAATGAATGAATGTCACTTATGATCTGCAAACTTGCAACAAGTGCAAATGATTTGTGCTAAAAAAAAAGTCTCATTAATTGCTGCATCAGCTGTTTTTATGTCGTCATTTTAACACCAATAATGTTTTAAAATAATTAAACTCATTTTTAGAAACGTTACTGGAAGAAGACAATTAATGAGCAGATTATTAAAACCGGCTGAGTTTCTGCTCTTTTCAGAGCAATGATTGAACTACATGTATCTGAATTAGAGTCCAGCATGAGATTTATTAACAACTGATTTTTAAATTATTGTCAATCAATGATAAAACATTTAATGCATTTTTTGTGAATTTCCAAATGTTTAATTGAACATTGAATCTGTTTTCCTTTTGCTTGTGGAAACCTGAAGGAGTGAAGATCTGAGCCGAGAGGTAAAAATCAAACTCCTCATATTTTGTGAGATATAATTCAAAGTACTGGAAGGTGTTAAAAGGAAATTTACATTTTGGTTTTAATGTTCAACTAAAATATGTTTAATCTGAGTTTCTGAAAAATAAAACTAAACTGTAAAAGAAGAAATTCAAAAGGGATCCAAGAAACATTTTAATCTAAAACTCATAAAGCATATTGATTAAATCTATGCAGTCAGAAACATTTTTGCATTTTGTTTGACGTTCATCATTTCATCATTTGTTCTCGCTGAAGGATTCCTGCTTCACCTGGGCGATTCTGAGCAGGCTCTCTCTCTCTCTCTCTGGGTTTCACGCTGTTGCATCAGAGGTTGGTTAAGGTGAGCAAACCGGATTCGCCTCCCGGTTCCCAGTCAGATGATCTGAGTGTTGAGCAACTGACCGGCTGACCTCCAGGTTTCACCACACAGTCAGATGTGTCACTTCGATTCTGTCAGTGATGAAGGTTTGGCTACGAGTCGCATCCAAAAAACATCAAACTGGTCAGACCGGGCTGGGTTTGTCCTCGGCCAGTCCGATTGAGACGTTTCAGTAACAGAGGTTCAGGTTTAAAAGATCCCGTCTCAGTGTGTCCATGTCTAAAATCATACTAACTTTATTTCAAATTAGAGAAATGTTTTAATTGAAGTCAGAAAGATTCTCTGAGACATTAACTAACTAGAGCTAAATATTTAGCTGCCATTATTTTATTTAGTAAGTTAAATGTTACATAGGAGCTGCTCATTTTTGACAGTGTAACTTTACAGATGACCTTTGACCCGTGCTGAGGGTCATGATCCATGACTTCCAGGTTTCATGCATCAGACCCAGCAGAGCAGGATTGGTTCCCATGTTCAACCTTCATGCTAACGTCCGAAACTGATGGCGACACATTCTGGTCTCCCTAACCAGGTTGTTAGCTGGTGACCTTTTGACCCGGTTGTCCCGGGTCAATGAAGTTGCTCCATTTATCTTTATCCACGGCAGGTTTTCCTCAGAAGGACCAAGTTTCCTCTGCTTGGAGGAGAAGCAGCAGAAACACACAGAAGGAACCAGGATGGATCTCTGGATGCTGATCAGGTTTTCATGCTCTTCCTCTCATCGTCATCATCACCTCACAGTGGATGAAAACCTGCGGTGCTGCTGGTTGGTTGTGATGATTGGCTCAGCCTGAGGAAACCCGGGCCTGCGGGCCTGCAGACCCGCGGGTCCTGCAGGCGTTCTCTGAGCGTGTCGGGATGCCGTCCATCAATCAGAACCGTTTTACTGGCTGTCACAGTTTGGCACTTCACGTGTGAACAGATATTTTATAGGAAGAAGAGGGAACTCTGCCTGCAGACATCGTCTCGCTGCAATGAAACGCCGTCTGAACAGTCCAGAACCAGTTCTGGTCGTCAGGCCCGGATTCTCTGCTGATCCTGAGGTTCCTGAAGGAGTTTGTGACAATAAAATCCACACAGTCTGACAACCAGAGAAAGGAAGTGTAATAACTGCATCTGCTGCGATGTTTCTGTGGAAACAGTCCTGAGAGCAGAGACAGGAAGTCTGTCCATCAGTTTAATCTGAAGGTTTGTGTCAGGATTATATAGATTTTAATTAAAGTGAAACTTGATTGTCTTTCTAATTTAATTTGAACTTGATATTCTGAACATGTTTGCTGCCCCTGGCCTGCAGCTACTCTTTGCTCTTTCACCTCCTTTGCTCCTCTAATTCCAGCAGCTGCCCTTTTCCACGCCGTTCTCACGTGCCAGCAGCTGTCACAGCGAACTGAGCGGCTGTCAAACCGTTCGCCTCCCACAGCAACAGCCAGATGAGGAACAAATGCTTCAGAACATTATGTCAGAAAACCTGAGCATGCCCTGCAGGACGCAGCAGAACTAAACAGTCATCTCTAAATCAGTCGGATTATTTTTATTGGTTGAGCCTCATTAAACTGATTGACTCTGTTCCTCTGGGATTTAGTTTCCATCACGGTTCTGCTGCGCTCGGCTTCCTGTCACATTCTGTCCAGGACTTGTATGTCGTCGGCGTGTTGTGTGACTGTCAGCGCCCTGCAATCAGGTCCTGCAGCTGCTGCAGAACGAAAACCACAACGCAGCGTCTGCTTTGTTTCATCTGACGCTTAAAAACCTGCAGCTACAACCAGATTCACAACACATAAACATTTATGGGTTATTACCATAAAATGTTTGCTTCCTTGGAGCCAGAGAAATAAAAACAACACAACAAATTACATTTTTCACAGGAGCAAATAAAAGGTTTACTGGGCAGCACTTCCATACTCTGTGAACATCTGTCATAATTGACTTGTGTGGTTTCTATACCTGAGCTCCTCCAGTCAGAACCAGGTGATGACCTCAAGTTCTGACATGTCAGGCGACTTTCCTCAGGTTTATGGAGACGTTTTTCAAACATTTCGTCCTCAGAGCAGAAGAAACGTCCTGCAGCTTTTCTCCCAGATCAACGGGAGGCGTTCGTTTATCTCACAGGAGGAGATCACAATGCTGGACGCTGCTGCCCTGTGGCCTAGTCAAAGCACAGGCTTACATCACAGCGGACAGCTGGCCCAGCAGCAGAGGCAGAAGGAGGACGTCGTCCCACTTCCTGTGGGGATCAGCTCCTGCAGAAAACACAAACAGAACTAAGCAGCAGCACTGAGAATAGAAAAAGAAAATCAGCTCATCTGGGACTCTGACGCAGTGAAGAAACAGAGAACGAGCCAAACGTAGCAGAGCAGTGAAGGTTGGGGTGAAACAGGCCTAAATTACACAACCAGGGCAAACAGAGAATCTGGAACTGGGATGACAAACTGCATTTCAATGACCTGAGACGAGAGGGAGATTTTAGATTCAACGTTCTCAGACTTCGTCATCAAGCCAGTTTGCTCCAAATGTGTCTTGCTGTCCTTGTTGCAAAAAATAACATGATCGGGCAGCGTGCCAGATTCAAAAACAGGGAGAAGTTCAGAAACTGAACTTTTTAGGATGTTTTCACCTGATAGTCCAGGAGACTCGGTTTTATTGATGACTTGTTCCACCTCCAGTTCTCTGAGTCAAACCAGCCTGTTCCCCTCCTGGCCTGTGGGGGGCGCTGCACCAAGAACCACTGAAGGAAACGACACACAAACCTCTGAAGACGCTGAGAGCAACTTCCTTCACCAAATGGAAACAGAAATGGAGTCAGATTTTAGAAGTTGGAGGATTTTCCTTTTGTTTTTCCTGTTTACCCAGAATGCCCTGTGCTGTAGTCCACTTCCTGATTTTGCAGCGGTTGTTCATGTATGCATTCAAGCATCAGAGTTCACTTAAACCGAAACCTTGGCAGGCGACGCAGAGTTCACCTTTTTGGTCCTCATCAGAGTTCGATTAGCATTCACTCCTCACAAAACAAACCGGACTTTCAGCACAAGCGGACCGGAGTTGGATAAATGTGGACTGGAGTCGGTTCGAAGCGGACCGGAGTCGGATTAAACCGGACTGGAGTCGGATGAAGTGGACTGGAGTCGGATTAAACCGGACTGGAGTCGGATGAAGTGGACTGGAGTCGGATTAAACCGGACCAGACTGGGCTGGTGTGAACGAAGCTCATCAGCTGTTCTGTCCAGGAGAAACAACATTCAAAGTTTAAACAGTTCTCGTCTCTTTCTTCCCTTTTTAAAGTTTATATATAAAGTTTAAATTTGATTGGCCCACACGCTGTTAAATATTCAGAAACTTTTGTGTTTAAACTCCTTTCATCTCTTCGGTTCTGCACATTTTTTACATCTATTGCAGGTTTTTCTGCTGTTCTTCCCTCAGGGTCTCTTCCTCTGTAGGACGAACTGTTTCCTGCTAAATCAGTCCAGAGTGCAGCGAGACACGCCCAGACTCTCATTCACTCCCATTAAATATCAGCTGTAAACATTATTTCCAATCTGGACTGAAGGACCATCAGGAAACCCTGCAGACACATAAACTACACCTGAGCAGGTTCTGGTAGTTTTCTCCTCCCAGAATCTCAGATCCTTTGTTCGCATGTTGCAGCAGATCACCCCAGGGACGGTTTTTAGCTCAGTCATCCTGTGCAGAGCAGTGAACACGCCCTGCTGCCTCAGCGGTTTTCAGCTGAACGTGTTGAACTGCAGGAACTTCAGTCTGTCTGGAGAAACCGTTTCTGATGCGTCTAACGGGAAACAAGAAGGACTTTGTTCACTTCAAAAGATATGAAAATAGAATAAAAATACGTGGCTGCTGGTTTGGAGTGATTTTTTAATTGGACCTGGCCAGTCTTTTCTGTCTCAGTCTCTTCAGAAAGAGTCTCTGTGTCGGCCCGACTCACGTGGGTCGGTTCCAGTCCGTCAGTTTGTGTCACAGCCACCAAACAAAGAGTCATTTATGTTTCCTCCCAGAAACAAACAGAAGCAACAAGAAGCTCAGGCATGCGAAAGAATCAGAGGCTCTGCAGTCTGGGAGCATTTCATGTTTTCACTGCAGAGCAGCGACGGTTCTGGTTCTGAAGCCAAAAGTTCAGAAAGTTTCAGAAAGGTAACAGGAACTGAATGAAATGTCACAACCTCACTTCAAATAAATAATACCTAAAATATGAGTAGCAAAAAATGATGGTAAAGAAACAGATAAACATATAAATACTGACATATAATAGTATTAGATAAAAACGGAACATTTTATAATAACTGAACAAATAAAAATGTCTGTTTAATTTCAGACTTTCACTGCAGCTCCAGTCTTATTCAACTCGCTGCTGCTGTTTTTATCCATGTTGACATCAGAAATGTGACCCCAGGGTTTTCTGACCCCGGGGTCAGCTGACCTGGGGTTCAGGTGACCGTCAGACGTTCAGCTCATCAGCAGTTCCTGCTCAGAGCCACAGAAACCTGCTAACATGGGCTAATTAGCCCATAATCACTGGCAGAGTCATAATGGAACCAGTCAGTCAGAAAACCAGCAGCAAACTCACTGCTGCCACAACCAGCCTGATGTGTTACTGAAACAAACAAGTTTCCCTGTAAAGGTTTTCATCTTCTGGTTTGAACCAATCAGCTTTCACCAGGAAACATGCAGGAAGTGACCAGGCTGCATTAATCTGTATGGCTGCTGCGTTTGTTATGTCATCTCCTAGAATCAATTCAATTCATTTTTAATCTCTTCCATCCGCTACGGTTCATATTGTTTTGGAAGTCATGATGGATTTGACTGGAGGCAGAGAACAAAAGCTCTGAGCGATTGATCAGCTCCAGTTTAAATAGGTCAGCGGTAAAAATAAACTGTGAGTCTGAAGTGAAGCAGCTGGAACCACGGCTGGACGGAGCAAGGTTGGCCCGAGGTCAGAGCTGTGAATATGTGGCAGGCCTGCGTAAGCCGAGCCGCCCTGAGCCGCTCTGCTGGAAGCCGGCCAGGCTCTCCAGCTGATCACGCTGCCGCGGCGTGGACCAGGCATGACGGAACAGGCCGCATCGCATTACAGGATCCTCCCTGCAGAATGACAGGAATAGCAGCGTGGCGAGGTGTGAGGGCAGAGCCGGAGCCCTCCATGTCGCCCAAATATTTAGAGGCAGCAGTTGATGTTGATTCCAGTTTCTTACAGCGGAGAATGCTCGCCTCATGGCTTACAGCTGTTATTAGGTAACAGGAAACAGCAGAAGAGATGCAGGATTGAGGTGAAAGTTGTTGTGGAGGCTCATCAGTTACCAGCAGCTGGACCGACTGAGCCAGAGATGATCCCAGTAACAACACAGAGTAAATGATGATGTCTGACACATCTCTGTTATCAGACCAGGTAGAGAATGACACCTTCAACATGTACCTCTGAAACTGATATAATAGGATAACTCGAAAGGTTCGGTTGCAGCACAGCTGCAGCAGCTCCAGGAAGCAGAAAGGGGAGAGAAGTCGGGCGATGTCAACCAGAACATCAGGATCCATCAAAACCACGGCAGAAAGATGGAGGATGATGAAAGAATACATCAGGACCAAACCTGCAGAGCTGCTGACTCATCTGTTTTCAGCCAGACTCATGCAGGTTAACCCAGTGCTTCCCAAACCCTGGTTCCCAAGGCCCGTTGGCCTGCATGTTCCAGATCTCCACCTGCTTCAACAAAACCCATCCAGGCCACTGGAAGTCAGCAAAACCCGGCTAATCAGCCATCAGTTGAGATCATGTGCTGAAGCCTGAGGGCAGTGTGCCTGCAGATCAGGAAGGTGATTACTGGATGCCTGAAGGTCCACAGTGGGTCTGAAAAGGCAGTTTATCTGTTCAAGTGGCATCATTGGAGCTCAACAGCAACAGGATGTCATATTAAAGCAGGTGAACTGATTCAAACTGGAACCAAGAGGAGAAAGAACCGGTTCAGATCAGAGGAGGGCGGCTGTGGCCTTAAAGGGCCAGAGTCCTGCAGATGTGTGCAGAACCAAACTGCTGGTTTAGTTCTGTAAATGTTCTGGGTTTGAGGATCTTCAGATGGGTTAAATAAGCTGGTTCTGGATCGGTTAGGTTCTGGATTATTGTTCTGTTCGTGGCCCAGTTTGGTCCAAACTTCTGCTGCTGAACAGACGGACTCATAGTTTCGATGATAAACAGAGATGTTGATGGTTCCAGACCCAGTGGAAGTAAAATGGGTCCAAATCATCATCCCTTCACCACCAACAACAACCTCTGCAGATCTTCAGTCCATCCAGGTCAGCTGAGTTTTGCTGAGTCATGTTTTCTCACGTCTTCATCTCTTCCTGACCTCCAGGTTTCTTACCATCCCATCCTACATTTCTACTCTTGAACTTAAATCTTTTTATGTTTTTTGTGGTTATTTTGTTTTCATAAATTACAGTCACAAGAGTCTCATATGTAATGTAGTTGAATTGCATTTTATCTAGTAAAATCTCCATATTTCTCATATTTCCACCGAAGCTGTTGACTCCTGAGAAGTTCTGCAGATCAAAGCAAAACTTCAGAAAGACACAAATATTTAAATGACAGCAATACTTTTTACAGTACAAGTAAAATACAGGCCTTTTCTTCAAACTGAGCACCAATAGTGACTGTTGGTCCTAAATGTCCCATGAAAGACGTCTTCGTTCTTTTCTAGCCTTTTTCAGAATTTAAACAGCAAAACCTCATTTTCAACCAAATTTCCAGTTTTTTTCTGGAGCTTTATGAAACTTAGCATAAGTTTATGCAATAGCGTGTGAAGGATTTCATTTCCATATGGAGAAAAGTCAGACTCCAACTGGAATCTGCTCCTCTTTGTGATTTTGCCTCTGACCTTTGAAGCGACTGGAGGATGGATTCCCAAACTGACGTAACTAAAACCCAAACAGCAACAGTTGTGTCTGTGGCAACACTCCGCTGCTTACAGGCTTGCATGCTGAGCAGCTCCAGCACTGTTTATCACCAAACAGGCCTGCAGCTCCTATCGACCTGAGGAGCTGACCGAGGCGCCGTGGAAAAACCGTCAGACGCATCGATGGCAGCCGATAGCAGAGGAGGATCATTGATCCTGACTGATGTGTTCGCTCTCATCACCTGAACTTGAGCACCTGAAACTGTCAGCCTGGTGGGGTGACCTTTGACCCTCAGCAGACTGCTGTGTGTGACTGACGGCATGTTGTTGGTTCCTAACAGCCTGCTGCTGTCTAACCTGACCTTGGAGGTCATCCTGGTGGTGCTTCCTGGAGCAGCCTGGATCCAGGCGTTAATCAGACTGAACTCTTCCTGTTCGGGTAGAGCTGCACCAGCTGAGGACGTTTTCTCTCCTGACAGTCCGACTCAGTGTGATTGGGACCAAAATTCCAGCATGTTCCATTTTCAGGACCAGTGGGAATCCAACCTAACTTAACAAATATCTGGTTTATTTACTTCTGTATTTAGTTTCTAATGCAAACAAACCAAACCAACTGAAATGTATTTATTTAAAACCTGGTCCTGACAACCAAACAAAGATCTTTTATTGGAAATGAGCGACGACATGAAGAGTATTTCAGAATCCAGCAGGAATGTGTTCTGACAGCTTAACGCATCGGTGTGTTTGTCAGAACTAATGAAGCTAGCTGCTGCTCAGAGAAGCTAGCTGCTGCTGCTCAGTGAAGCTAGCTGCTGCTGCTCAGTGAAGCTAGCTGCTGCTGCTCAGTGAAGCTAGCTGCTGCTGCTCAGTGAAGCTAGCTGCTGCTCTGTGAAGCTAGCTGCTGCTGCTCAGCATATGAACAATAATAACTGAGAGTTTCTCTTCTCTGGAGACTCCGGTTTACTTTCTGCTTCCAGTTTTCCCAAAGTGCTTCTGTGAGCTGATTGGCTCTGAAAGCAGCTGCTGACGTCAGCGCATCGAAGCGAGGGCATTTATTAATCTCAGGACGCCATGACATATTGTTTTTACTGCATTATGTAACTGCATGGTCTGTAAGAGCCGCTGTTTGTGCTGCAGGCCGGCTGAGCTCCGATGGAAAGCTCAGACTGAATCCTGAGACGGAGGAGAAATGTTTCTGTCATGAAGAACCTCTGTGGTTTCAGATCCTCCAACAGCATGAAAGAAGTTCTGCTGTGGTTCCTGTAAAGGCAGCAGTGGACCGGCTCAGTTCTGCCAGTCTCTCCTGGACTTCAGCTGCACAGCTGGAAATCTCTCCATTTCCATATTTGGTCAAATGGACCACAGGACAAGCCCCTTATAGCTTTGTCTCTGGATCCTGCCTCACGCTTCCACAGAACTTTAAAGGTTTCATACCAGAGAGGTTTTATGGCCTGGTCCCGGAAGACGTTGGGCTCATGGTGTATAATCACTCCAGAACTGTCCTGCAGGCTGCTGCAGTCAGCAGCCAGAGAACAGAAACAACCGGGCCTTTGTTCCCGTTTCTCTTCACACTTAGCTAAACCTGGAAATGCCTGAACCTCTCCTTCTTTTCAGAGTCTATTTGTGTTTTATTGGAGATTTTTTTTACATCCATATAGACTAGTTAAACCTAAAAGCAACTTTTTTTTGCTGATATTGTGAATAGGTTATCTGATGTTCTGCTTTACATTTCTGTGTAAATGTTTTCAATTTTGCAACATTTTGCCTGAAACCGTTTCAGTGCTGCCCCCTTTAGGTTGAACTGTGTCTACTGCAGTGGAGGTTTCCTATTGGTTGCAGTGGTTTAGCTTTACGTCACACAGCCCAGCGGGGTATAAAACCATCTCAGCGTTGCTTTCACATGTTGCCATAAAAATCTCCAATAACGCAGAAGAAAAACCCGCTGGATTTGTTGCTAATCACTTTTTAAAATAAAAGTGTGAAGGGTCAGAACAGACATTAATATATCGACAGGGATGCTAATTTGGAAACAGTGCTGCCTCCTGACCGCAGCCACACTTTACCCTGCACTCATCCTCACACTTGGCCACGCCCCTCTAAGCTCCACCCACTCCGGTGTCGTTTAAAAGTTCCACCTTAATGACTGAATCAGCCCATCTGGACAGAGGATGATGGGATGTTTCCATAGTAACTGATGGGACCAGCTGGTGTGTCTGGGATGGATCTTCTTCTTAACGTCTGTAATTCTGTCCATCAAGGTGAACATCAGATCCAGGCTGAAGATGACCTGTCATCTCTTCAGTTTCTTCAGCTGCTTTTCCATAACTGATCACAGATTCTCTCTGAGGTTCAGGTCTGGTTTTCTGACCAGCGGTCCAAACTTTAAGAGTTCTGGTCTTCAAGGTCTACAACAACGGAGGATTCAGTCGTCTGTCCGTCTGTGGTTCTTGCTGCAGGAACAGCTGTGGTCTGTCCACGGTGGTCTTCTTGGACAGAAGTGGATTCTTTGTGCCAAAGTCATCAGCGTGTTCATCATCATATTGATGGAGAGTTTCAGCTGGACTCTCTGCTTCATGCTGCACTGAGGTCAGCTGATTGGGGAGGGATTAAAGTGAAACGTCCTCAGTGAGATTTGATATGGATTTCAGACAGACAGCCGGTCAGTGGGTGGAGCTCCAAGGTCGCCAGGAGGAGATAATCTCAGTCTGCAGGGATTATCTTCTCAGACGATGTGGAAGCTTTAGATGATCCGATGGGAATGGATGGAGACGTGGAATCCTCTGTCATCATTAACTTTCCCTCCTGACTGCAGCGTCTGCAGCTCTGGGATGCTGCAGACGCTTCACTCTGATGAAATGCTGCTCAGCCAGAGTCTGACTGAAAGAGCTGAGGAGTCGTTACTGAGAGGAAGTTAATGAACGTTTAGTTTTTAATTAAAAGTATTCATATCTATTGACTGAATGGAGGTCACTTTGAATAACATCTTACCTTCTGTTATACCCAGCAGGTGTTTAGAAGACAAAACTGAACAGATAAGATGGGCTCCATCCTAACAAACTGTCACTTGAAGAGTCATCCTGTGGCCCTCTGTGGGGTACCACAGGGCACAGGTTTAGTCCCCCTTCTCTTTGCCATAAATTTGCTTCCTTTGACCCCATATTGAGGAATCCTGGAGTGCTTATCCTCCGTTACGCTGACGACCGTCAGATTTATGCCACAGTTACAAAAAGAAATGTAAACTGTTCTGATTCTGTCATAAAAGCCTTTATGACAGAATTATTGTTTCTTGAGATCCCTTGTTGAGTTAGCTTATCAGGCCCACTGTGAGACATTAGCCAATGCTAGCCTCGGGGCTAACAGGGCAGCTCACCCTCCCAGAAACACCTTTAAAACTTTATTCCTTCATCACTTTTGGGTTGTATTAATGCAGTTTATGTGGAGGTTTGTGGTTCCTGGTCCATTCAGCAGCAGACCATAAAATACATGTTTTTATCAATTATAAACACATTTCCCTCGTTTCAGCTTCTCTCCCTGTCTTCCCACACAGTTCAGGATTCCTTCTGAAGTTTTTTCTTTGTTTCCAAATCTCTCTTTCCTGTCTGAATCCCACCTGGTCTGACTGTCAGCCGAACGCACCTGAAACCAAATGGAAGCTAAGTGGAAGTGGACTTTTACTGTAGCAGGACTGAAAATGTGGAACCACCAACCAAAACTTAAAACTCATTTCTGTTCCCTGACCTTTGACACAACATGAGATGTTGATTTTAATTTGTGCTTTTTTGTTTTTCAGATGCATCCCTGGTTATATGTGCTTTTAATAGAATATTTTAATATTCTATATTTTATGTCCTTTTAATGTCATTTGTAATTTTAATGTTTTAACTCTAGAGGCTACAGGTCCTATCAAATAAAGCTGGATTAGATTAGATCCAATCCAAACATCCTAAATCTGCAGATCAAGTCAAATGTTTCAATCTTCACTTCTTCCTTCCAAACTGAGTCTTTTTATTCCCTTCTTTGATTAAAATCCTTTCTAAAGGAGCTTTCTGTTCCTGGATGAAAACTTGTGGGCATTTGGTTTCCGTGTGCTTCCCCTGATTGTTCCCAGCTGTCCCTCGTTTGCATTGATGACCTTCCCTGTGTATTTATCCCCACCTGTGTCTCTTGTTCTGTCAGTTCTGTTGTGTCTTTGTCAGCAGTCCAGTCTGATGTTTATTGCGCCAGTTGCTACTGGCGTCTCCTTGCCTCTACTGCTACCTGGATTATTGTTTGAATTTCTTAATTAAACCATCATTTAGGTTCGGTGTTAGCGTGGCATTGTTGCCATGGTGATAGCGGGTCCTGTGGTCCTGTAGCCTCCAGATGTGCAGAATCAAAGGTGAACATGTGCAGGACGTCAGGTTAGACTCTCTGGGTCAAACTGCTCTGATAAAACTGGAGCAGAATCAGGCTGAACAGGTTCAGAACCAAACGGGCTGAAGTTTCCTCCTGTCGGGTCGCTGCTGATGGCAGAGGAGCAAAAAACCGACCAACCATCTGTCAGAGAGGAGAGACGAACAAGGACAGCATGGAAATGAAACTGGCTAACCCTCGAAATGTAAAGATAAAAACAGAATTGGAATAAATCCAGTTGAACATTTAAAGCATGTCGTCTGTTTTCTACAGAGTGAATTTCCTGAAGCATCAATGTGTTTAAATCTGCAGCAGAAGCTGATGGAAAACCCAATAAGGGCCCCCCAGGCCCCCTGCTGGGTCGATGCCTGACACCCAGCGGCGCACAAAGCACGGCCCCCACTTACCCCATCAGGGAGCTGCTTTATCCGATGACCTTTGACCCCTCTGCCTGCCAATTACAAGCCCCACTTAGAGAATCCATCCCAACAGCTAAATATACACTCAGGTTTTCCTCATAATGTTTAATAATGTTTAAATACATCAGAATATGGATAAATTTATCCTCCAATGAAAACACAAACACATGGAAACTGTTTCTGCTTTATTTACATTAAAACCCTCATTATTTTAACTTTATGTTTATTTTAAGCAATAATTCAAGAAATATGATGCAGGTTGTGATGAACTGTTTAACTTTAGCAAAAGGCTGAGCTGCAGCTCGTTACATGGAAGAACATCAACTTTAAGAACTACAAATATGAAAATGTAACAGATTCGTTTACTGAATCTCAGCTAAAGATGTTCTGATCCAGAACCTCAAAGATCCAGGCTGACACCAGTCCAGAACCGGGCCGGACTCTGATCCAGGATACCTGAATTAACTCGTCAGAGCCTTCATGTGGAACCATGAGGCGTTTTTATGACTGTCAGCTTCAGATTTTAAACCATTAAAAATGAGACAGAAATCTTGATTTCGTTTCCATGAATTCATCTTGATGACGGTTCTGTAGAAGCATGACTCAGCAGTTTCTCTGGGTTTATTGCAACGCAGCGTCATGTTTTCATGCCTCCATGACACACATGAAGAATCTTTATTAAAATCCCTGCAGGAATCGACTCGTTCACTCGGCTGCAGACCTGAGAGAACGAGTCGGGTCAAACCGATCAGGACTGCAGGGTTTCCATCTGAAACCAGTTCAGACAGTTCCTACTGGTTTGCTGCTGTGAACCCAGCAGCAAACCAGTTGAAGGCCAGCCAGCCTCCCAGAGTCAGCCTGCCAGTCACCAACCTGAACAACTTCCTGAAGGTTTTATCTGCAGAGGAGGCAGGACGTCTATTTCTGGGCGGTTAGCAGATGGAGCAGGAATCTCCAGTGACGAGCTGATACTGGAAACGCTCTGGAAGTGGGAGGCCCCGTCGCCATGACGATGAAACTGGCCTTTCCTTTGACTTCGACGCCATTTTCCCACCATTGTGCACAAACATAATCTGTCCTTTCTTCTCATGTCTAAGAAAAAAAATAGTTGCTGCCATAAATGTTTCATGTTAAACTCTCATCTCCCTCCGAATGAGCGGATCGTTAACATGCAGTGAAACCTCAACCATCAGTGTTTAGAACTCAGTCGCATCAGTCCGGTCCAGCCAAGTCCGGTCCAGCCAAGTCCTGGACGCGACCTGGCTGCTCTTAATGTTTGACCCAAACGTGAATTTGGCAGCACATTCTGTTGGCTCCCCAGGAACTATATGTTCATTTAACGCAGTTCAATGTGTGAATAAACACCAACCAACCAGCCAGACGTCTCTGGGTCAGAACCGATGTTTGGACCAGGTGAGTTCATGCTGGTGCTTTCAGTGGAGCAGCATGAACTCTTCCATCCACTTCACCCTGACCTCTGCCTGACCTTTGCAGACCCCAGCATGCTGTCCTCCTGGTTTACCTCCAGCCTCACCTGTAAGCAGGTTGGGGTCTTCCTGCTCCACCTGCTGCTGCGCCCCATCACCTCCTGCAGCCTCTCTCTGTTCTGGGCTGAGGTCGAACGTGTTCAGGCGTTTAGGACCTCTGAGTGGCTTTTATTGAGCCTTTTCTTTTGTCCCGTCTCCACCTGAATCGTCCGTTTTCGACATTCTGAAGCTGAAATGAAAACCTGACCGGCAGCCTGCAGAGCTCGTCTCTCAGCCTTCATGGCTCCAGCAGCTTCCGGCTGGTGAACCTCTCAGCCTTGTGTCTGAACACCGAGGCTTCGTTCACTCAGCTGGTCGGTTCTTTGCTAAAATCTCCTTTTTCTCATCGTGGTTCCTGCTGCTAATGACACGAGGCTGCAGTCAGACGGTTTCTGGTCAAAGCACAAGAGGGACTTTGACGTCACACAGAGCTTTTCTGTTTAATCTATGGAGCGACTGTAACGTTGAGCTGACATTAATGTCACGAGATCCAAAGACGAAGAGAGCGAAGAAAAAAGAAACTACAAGCATCAAGACATCATTAAAGCATGATAAAGCATCATTAAACCATCAAGACCTCAGACGACCAACCAGAAACAAAAAACTCTGCAGTTTTCTCCAAACAAACTGAGTTAATGTTGTGAAAGCAGATCATGTTACCTAAACGATGATTAGTTCATCCATCATTAACAGGAATAGTTATGATGCATGTTTTACATCTTAGTTGATGTCAGGAGTAAACGGCGCCCTCTTCACTCTGCAGACGTTTTGCTCTCTGATACTTTTTATTATCACAGCAGAAAGAGGAAAAACTCAGAGCAGCAGCTTCACCACTAAAGTTTCACCATTTTCTGCACCATTGAATCAAACTGTTTGGTTTCTTTTACTTCACTGCCTGTAATTTGCATGTTTTACTGAACATTTGGCTCTGATTGACCAGCTGCTGACGCTGTGATCTCAACCAGGCTGGAAACTGAAACTTTAGGTTTTGTTAGTATGTAGTTTAGTCTCTGGTGAGCTGTGGCATTTTTAGCCACTCAGCAGATTGAATGTCAGAGGACGACGACTCCCTCAGGAGGCTCTGATAAACTTGGGCCCCTGGCCTGAAGGCTGCAGGAAGTGGATTCCTGAATCCCCCTTCACACCTACTTACCAACTCGGCTCCAAAGGCTTCAGAGCTGCTTCCGCCATGACGCCTGGCCCTAAAACCAGGTGGTAAAACGGCTGAGTTTCACCTGCTGATCTTCTCCACACTAAAGCAAAAACGTCTTGAATTGGATGTGACTCAGTCGGTGAAGCAGAAGGATTTCATCCAGATCAGGAAGTCGGTGAGATGAAACTTCATGTTTCTGTTTGAATGTTAATGGCTGAATCATCTGTGAAGTCATGATTCCCATAAATGTGACGTTAGACGTTCCCACATCGACCCGCTTCACGGCGCGACGCCTGACGATACCGGGTCAACCTGGACCCGCTGCAGGGGACACACAGGGGACACACAGGGACACACAGAGACACACAGGGGACACACCAGGGACACACAGGGGACACACAGGGGACACACAGGGGACACACCAGGACACACAGAGACACACACCAACATCCAGCTTTACACTAAGCAGCTTGGGCCACAGGGCCACAACTATTCATACCCCTGGCAGATCCAGTTTTAAAAGGATTTTCATCCAGAAGTTTATTCTGGACAAACATCAACAGCTGAGAAACATTTAAAGAAAATAACTGAAAATATTTCAGCTGTGTTTGTGTTTACAGCAGACATGTTCGTCCGATCGTCTGACCAGATTGATGTTCCCAATGTTCATACATTTCTATGTGTTCAGGTGAAGTAATTACTGATAATCTGCATTTAGGTTTGTTCATGTCATGTTCAGGAAACATGAAGCTTTGCATCACTGAAATTACAGCGTCAAAATACTTCCTGTTTAGTTTCTGATCTGACAGAATTTAGCTTCACTTTAACTTCATGTCTCTCTGTCTCTCTCTCTGTCTGTCTCTCTGTCTCTCTCTGTCTCTCTCCTGTCTCTCTCTGTCTCTCTGCTGTCTCTCTGTCTGTCTCTCTCTGTCTCTCTGTCTCTCTGACTGTCTCTCTGTCTGCACCAGCTGGTTCCTGATGCTGTGAGTTTGTCCTGCTTTAGCCAGCAGGTACCTTCTACTCTGCAGACGTATTTCGGTATTTCTTCATTCTTTCTTTTCATGGTTTTGCTGCTGAGGCGGAGAGGAGGACAACACCGTCAACAGGAAACCAAATGCAGGAAAGGAAATGAGAGCAGACTGAGCAGCAAACGGGAAGGCAGTGAGGAATGAAGAGCAGAACATGTAGAGAGGTTGTTCATGTGATCCGCCAGGAAATGACAGGTTTTCAGGGGAATGTGGCTCCATCGGCTGCAGGTGGAGAGAAGCTGAGACTAGAAGTTGACTTGAGGATCAAACTGTGTTTTTCCACCTGATCTGGAATCACCTTTTCAATTTGACTCGATAAATCTCCTCAGAGCGCCGCAGGATCAGGGTGGGAATGTTTAAGGAGTGATCCAAGTCAGAACCGAGTCAGAACCACATCTGAGCCCAGAACCTGCTGCTGAGTGAAACAGGCTGGGATTACAGCAACTTTTAATGCAACATTTTCTGTAGCACCACATGAATCTGTCCGTCGTATTTCTCCAACATGTTCATTATTATATTTCTTGTCCTGGTTTTAATGTCGAATTAAGAATTTATTTTATTTTGAAGTATTTTCATGTTTTAATGTGAAAAACAAATAAAGCTGAACTGAATTGAATTGTTATGAAACTCAGATTTTTTGTTTTATGTGTAAAATTTTATATTTATTTTCTACAAGTATTAAAAACTCATTTTGAACTCGTTTATATAATATTATGATTGTTGACCTTTTCTGACAGAATCATGTGGATCTTAATCACATTTCATCGTAACTCTTGGTAAACATTTGGATCAACTCATCAGATGATGGACAAAGACATGAAGCTTAAGAGCAGCTGAACTCCAGGCGCTGCAGGTGAAACCAGAACATCATTTATTGATGATCATCTGTAGCCACACGGTCACTGAATGAGACCAGAGGAGCCTTCGTCCTCCTCCTCCTCCTCTTCTTCCTCCTCCTCCTCCTCCTCCTCCTCTTCCTCCTCCTCCTCACATGCCTCTCTTCTCCTGCTCCTCCTGCTCCTCCTCCTCCTCTTCCTCCTCCTCTCCTCCTCTCACCAGTAAACTAAGCAGAAATGTTTTTCCAGGGTTTCTGTTGGCAAAGTTCTTCAAACTTCTCATCTTTCATGTCTCTGTGTATAAAAGTGCATTTTTTAAGCTGCTAAAAAGAATCCAAATTCAGTTTATCTATTCATCTAAGGAGCAAGAATACTCATATAGGTCAGAACCCCTCGAGCTCAGGGATGTAGAAACGCAGATCTTTCTTCCCTATATATGAGAAATACCCATGAAAGTAAAGAAAAGCTGCATTAAAGCTGTGATAAAGCAGGACCTTTCAGGCTTCATGTGGCGGTTCTGGTCCCGCCTGGAGCTTTTCCTTTGTGCGTGCCAAACAGAGGCAGTCCGCGTTCTTCCTGCTCAATATGAACAGCAGCGAGGATGAAACTCCTGCAGGCAACAGAGGCTTTTACCGGCTTTCATCCAGAGTCTGAGTGAACCTTAAGATGAGACCTGGAGCTGGAGCGGATCAACTTTTAATTATTTACATAAGAGTCTTGCAAATTCAGCAAGATCAGCCATAAGGACCTGATGCATGAGAGAGAAAGACGGTTTGTGAGCCTGATGTTTACATGAGGGCCCACATCAACTGACCAACACTGAGAGGCTGTCTGCTGCAGCAAGGCTGAGAAAAGACTTTTATTTACATGTTTATTATTATAAACTTCTGACCACATTTAGGAAACCGGCTGCAGGGCATAATTAGAAAAACGTGCACATCTCATAACGTTTCTAAACCGAATCCTGCTGAAGATTCGACATTTCCTGGTGTTCTGATGCCTTTAAAGGCGACGTCTCTGCTGATCCAATCAGCAGTGATCAACATGCAACCAAAGTAATCTCTCCATCGGACCTGATCCTGATTTACTGTGACATCACAGAGACTCAGATGATCATAATCTGATAAGACGTCTGAACCTCGGCTCTGTCTCCACCGCCTGAACGCAAACCTTCACATCCAGCTGGATGATTCAATAAAATGGAAAAAGATGCAAAACAAGGAGCTTCACTGTTTTATTCTGCCTTTAATCTGACATTAATAACCCCAGTAAAGAGGTTAATGTCATATTACATTTAAATATTAGCTTCAAATCCAATAAAGCACAACAAATTTAATCAGTTCCAAAACACAATGACTGAGTATCAGAAAGAAAATAGAAAACTCTATTCTGACAGTGAAGTCGTGTAACTGTGACTTTGTGTTATGGGAGTGATGATGTGGGACCGGATCACCTTCCAGTCACTGACTGGACCAAATGTCTCCGTTTGCCAAAACATGTCCAGGTTCTCAGGTCATCAGAAGGTCCGACCTGACAGAAAACAAACAAGGTGCTGCAACGGTCTAGTCAAAGTGCAGGCTCAGGTCTGACTGAGAGGCTGTGTTGGATTGTTTGTTAATGTTTGATTGTTAACCCGGTCTGGGGGGACCGAACCAGGCCCCGGTCTGGGGGAACCGGGTCCCGGTCTGAGGGAACCAAACCAGGCCCCGGTCTGAGGGAACCAGACCCCGGTCTGGGGGAACCGGGCCCCGGTGTTTATATAAATGGTTCTGGTTTCATTTTGTCTTGTTTCTGTGGAAAACCCATTGGGTGGTTTGGACCCGGTCCAGAGGAAAACTGTTTTCACTCATGAATTATTCATGAATCTCCTCCATGTTTGTAAACACAGGAGTTGTTTTGCTTTTACTCCAATGTTTACAAACATCACTTATGTAATCGATGTCTCAGCATCATAACTTCAGCATTTCAGCTGCTACTGCTGAGAAAATCTGATTTTAGCTTCAATGTAGGAGGATTTTTAACATATATTGGAAAATAAACAGAGAATATGAAGAGAAGAAAGGTTTCATTTGGTTTTATATTGTTTATTTCAATAAAGGACCCTGGAGGCGTTGGCTCATTAGCACAAATATAGAAATTTATTTCAAAAAAGGAAATACATAACCAACATGGCGCGCGTCAGCAACACGCTTTCAAGTGAGACTCAAAACGTCGCGGCTTCGATCTTTTCTTCAGACTGAGAAAAGACAACATGTCCACACATTCTGTACACCTGATCAACAATTGCACTTTGTAAAAACAGCTAAAGGAAACATTGAGACTTGACAGCTCTTCTCTCTGCACATACCAGAACCTCACATTTCCAAACTTCCTCACTTTCATAGCCAACCAATCACATTCCAGTCTTTTCTTGTGACATCTTCATAGCAGCTCAGTTCCTCAGAATTACATCACTCAAGCTCATTTACCAGACAGACATGTGCAATCTACATGGAGGGAAAGAAAGGGCTGCATGACTGTTTGTACAACCGAGGCGATTCTGAATCATGTTCGACTTTCTACGTCAGACAGAAGGTGCAGAAGGTTTAGTGTGCTCTGCTTCATTGAAATTAATCAGCTGTGTTTTCTGTGGCCATGCACTCCCCAAGCTTCCCCTTCAATATGAAGGATTAATGCCAGTAATTCATTTCCCTCAGCTTACAGACGTCGTCACATTGAGAGGGACATCTCAATCAGTGCATGTTCAGCTAATGCATCCGACCGTCCTCATGTGCACCAAGAGTCTTCATTTTAGTGGGCAGGCACAAAGGGAAGGCACATTTCAGCAGATTTTACAGAGCAGAGCCGTGTCAGGAGATTCTCCCTGCTGCTCCTCCAGGTTAATCATTCACCGGCCCAGTGAGCGGTTCCGGCTGAAAGCAGGTCAGTTGAGCGGGTTGAACTCGGGTTTGTCTGGTTTGTGTACCTTCAGGTTCAGTTTGCTTTGAGCCGATCGAACTCGGACCCGGCTCTGGCGCTCTCACCAGTAAGGCACAGCGTTGTCGATGTGACCCCAGCTCTGCCAGCCCGGGAACAGTCCGCTGGACATGCGCGGGCTGCCGAACTGATCGAACTCCAGCTCTGGGACCTTCGCGCCGCCGGCTTTGTGCTCCGGCGGTTTCTGCTGCGCCGCAGAGTCTTTGCTCAGGTGCTCTCCGCTCCAGCCGACGTGCTTCAGAGGGTAGTTCTTGCCTTCGTTATTGTCCCAGTAGGTCTGGCCCTGGACCTTGAAGCAGACGCAGAACTCGATTCGGTTCTGGGGCGGGGTGTACGCCGGGAGCTCCAGCTCGAAGGCGAAGGTGTCGGTGTCCTGGCAGCCGTAGACGTTGTTCAGGAAGCTGCAGTCGACGTCGCTGAAGGTCGCCCACGAGTCGTAGGTGATCCGTACCTGCACCGACTTCTCGTAGCCCACGTTCCGGACTTTGATGGTGCCGGTCAGCGAGCGCTCCTGCAGCAAGCAGTTCTCCAGGGAGACGCAGTTCCGGATCAGCCGGTTCCGGAAGTCCAGGTAGTCGGCGGAGGGCTGCTTGAAGTCGAGCGCCAGGCTGCGCACCGAGCTGATCTTTAGGTCCATGGTGGCGTTCTCCAGGTCGCTCATCTCGAACTGCAGCTCCTCCGCGATGCCGTCCACCGACTTGTTCTGGTACGGGTCGTCGTCGAACTTGGAGAAGACGTGGATGGCGGTGAGCGACAGGCCCTTGGTGTCGGCGAACACCACGCTCTTCTTCATGGGCTTCTTCTTGGCCCAGGCCACGTGGGCGCCGTCGTCAGCCGCCCGGCGCTGGCTGCTCAGGCAGGGCCGCAGCGGCTTGTACAGCTGCTGGCTGCGGCTGCGGGTGCTGGGCTGGTTGGCCCGGTTCTTGGCCCGCTGCAGGTCGCCATACGAACTGATGAAGCTCCGCAGAGGAGGCGGAGAATGGCTGATGTAGAACCTCATCGCCACGTCCGTCATCACTGGGCCAGGCATCGCAGATGAACTGAAGGACGCAAGCACACTGAGGGAGAGAGAGGAAACAGAAAGTTCCAGAAGGATCAGAGCCTGGCTGCCTGTAAAACCAACTAGACTTCACTTCTTTTACCATTAAAACACACGACCTCATCGAGTACTTCAGTCCAGATCAGGTGCAAATATCTGAAACAAGACCAAACTAACCTACAAGAAACTACTTAGCAAGATAAGTTCTTGACATAAATGAAAAAGCTGCTCTGGCACAAACGTTTATTTGAAATTTAATAAAACTTTTACATCCTGATAGTTTTTATCTTTAATAACTCCACAGTATTTTCTCCTCTTGTAAAATGAATCATTTTCATTATTATATTTTTAACACTCTTTATACCTGATGCTGCTTCACCTCATTGTCTTTGCAGGACAATAAAAGTTTTTCTTTTCTAAAACAAACTGTTACATCTAAGTTAGTTTTGTCTTATTTCCAGCATATTAAGATATTTGCACTAGAAACCAGACTAAACTATGTCTTTGCAGAGACTTGACACATTTATACCAAATTTTAACTCTTCCGACATAAACTTTGACCTTCTCATCTCAATCAGGGCCAGTTGTGATGTTTCCTACCTTGCAGCACTCATGGGAACAGAATTGGACCCTCCGAGGAGAAAAGCCAGGAAGTTTTCGCTCCGGTCGCTGTGAGTCTACAGGCTCATGCTGTCTCCCGGTCTGTCTCTGTCTCTGTCTCCCTGTCTGTCTCTGTCTCTGTCTGGCTCCGTCCCTCTGCGCCTCGCTGCCTCAGTGCCCCACTTCGCTCAGCTCTCTGCGATTTCAACTGCCTCCAACGCAACATTTGCATATGCGGTGATCTGGGCTGCGCAGGCAGCCAATGGGGAAGCCAGAGGCCAGTCCGCAGCGGCCAATCAGCTGGCAGCAGGCCTGGCTGCGGGCCAGCTGATTGGGGGAGTGGCGCCTCCTGGCGGACATTCCTCCCTTGTTGCCTCAGCCGCAGTAAGAGAGGCGGGATGGACCCCTGCTGGCCCCGCGGCTGCTCTGGACCGACAACTGGTCCAGAACCGCCATGTAGAAACGAAGCATCAAAGTCTTTGAAAGAAACTTTTTCACAACATTTTATCCCTGTCCTCCCTGTCCTCCCTGTCCTCCCTGTCCTCCCTGTCCTCCCTGTCCTCCCTGTCCTCCCTGTCCTCCCTGTCCTCCCTGTCCTCCCTGTCCTCCCTGTCCTCCCTGTCCTCCCTGTAACACCTGATAATCGGTGATCGATTGGAATCAGCTGGGCTGAAGCAGGAAACACCTGCAGCATGCAGGCAGAAATGCTGCAACAAACCTTTACTCAAGTATGAATGAAAAGGATTTGGTGAAAAGGTTGCAAAACATTAACAAGTTAATATTTAAAAATGACATCATCAGATGGACCAAAATATAAAGTTATGTGGAACTTTCTCCATTTTAATGACAATAATTCATTGCAAAAACAAAAAGTCTTACACATTATTTTGTTCTAGTTTTTAGTGTGAATATATCAATACACTCAAAATAAGACAAAACTCATTTAGAACCTTTGAGAAAGAAACAGGAGCCAGATTATTTCACTCATGGGGAAATAATCTGCCCGTTTTCATAAATATTTAAGAATTATTGACTTAATCTCATACATCTGTTGAAAAGTTACATTTTAGTTAATTTTGCCATCTAAGATTTTTGTATGATAAATTAGAGCAAAACACCTGGTGAGATTTTATGTATTTCCAGTGTTTAAACAAATTACATAAGTACAACATAAAGCAGTTATTTATTTTGTAGTTTCTTTCTAAACCTTCTGAAACTTTAACAAAATCTGCAGGTGTGTGTGTGTTTCTGGTTAAACATGTTCATTCATTCAGTGAGCAGAGGAGGATGAAGTTTTACTCAAATATTGAAGCAAAAAGTAAAAATGCTTCTAAAATGTCATCTTTGAGCTTTTCGCTCCTGCTGGATGGACTCTGATGCTTTCAGCTCTTTGTCTTATGAAAGCTTCATCCTTTTATTACTAGATGCTTCATCTGAAGGGGGAATAAACACAAGTCTCACTGTGAAGCTCATTTTGAAGACAAATCGTCTCAGTGGGAGTTTTCTGATGTTTTGGACGTTTTTGAACCTTATTGATTTCCAGCTGAGTTAAACATTACTGAAGCATGTGGATTATTTAAACATGGAGCATGGAGCCTCCTTTTGCCTTTCTTAGTTTTCAGGGAACTGTTGTGTTTCTCACGTGTGCAGAGGGTGGCTCTGACCCGGGGCTTCATCATCCGACACCGAGGAGGGAGGTTTAAGACGTGCACAGCAATCAAACGTTATTTATAGAGCATGTTTTGTACGGCTTGATGTAACAGCTCTTATTTTATGGAGGTCGAAACAGGATGACAGACATGAAGCCACCAGAGTCAGACACTCACAATAACTGATTACATCATTGCAGCACAAAAAAAAATCACTTTTTATTGATAAAAGTCTAAAGGATCATTGGAAAATAAACAATAACAGACAGAAATATGTACAAAAACTATAAACATAACATTTTCCATCTTAAATATTCTTTCAATCAACTGTTTTTACTACAATTGCTGTAAAATATAGAAACTCCTGCTGCTGCTTATATTTATTGCCTTCGTGATGATTTACATTAAAACCCACATCTATTTAAAATGTTAAATATTTCCTGATAGAAAGTAGGAAACATTGAAAGTTTGTTGTTTTTTGTCCAACAGAAGCTACTTTGATGAAACCAGCTGGATTTGCACATGAACAGTTCAGACTCCAGGATTCTTCACTCATTGGTTTTAATGAGTCTCTTTGCTGCAGGACCAGCAGCTTCCTGTCTGAACTGCATTTAACTCTCATTCCTCTTTAATTCATCTGCTTTACTTTCCAACTAATCATCTCTTTAACCTCATTTATACATTTTCACATTTTAACTTATGTATTGTCATGTATTTTATTAAATTACACTGTCCTCTTTCTAATAAATACATAAAAATCTGTATTTTAAAGAACATGTTTCTCCTGTTTTCCAGGCATAAACATCAGAACATGGCTCTAAATGTCTGTGAGGCTGAGCTGATCTAACATTCAGGTTACACTTTCTAATTCTGAGTGAGAGAAGAAGATCAGCTGGTGAAAGGAGTAAACTGCAGTGATGGGATGAGCAACAACCTTTACCTCCATTAATCTGCTCTGCAAACAAAACAGGTCCTTGAATTCATTCTGTAACTTAGGGCTTCCTTGAAAACATGCCCTGGACTCCTGGCCTGGACTCCAGGTCTGGACTCCAGGTCTGGACTCCTGGTCTGGACTCCTGGCCTGGACTCCAGGTCTGGACTCCAGGTCTGGACTCCTGACCTGGACTCCTGGTCTGTTTACATCTGGGATGGTAGGACACAGGATGACCTTTGGTGACCTCACCAAAACGTTGCTTTTCTGGAGTTGATTTGAACTTTTTATTTTCCTCTCTGGTGTAAATATGGGCAGTAAATTAGTTTTTGAATTCATTTCTCATCTCATGAAGATCAAACCTGCCTCCATTGAATGGAAGAATTCAAAATTCCCTAAAAACTGAGCATTTTCAAACAGTAAAGTTTGTTCACTGAGGTTCTGTTGATGTTCGTGCAACAGAACAGGTTCTGGTTCCGGTTCTGTTCCTCAGAGGCTGGAATAAAAGCAGTTTGGTTGCATCTAGAAGCAAACTGCAGATTTCAGCTGCATTATTTAAATCAGGGAGATTAAACTGATTTAATCTGCCTGACTGAACCGTTTTACCTGTTTTAAAGGTAAAACTTCTGCAGCTGATCTGATGTTTTATTTCAGTCTGTTTCTGCACTAAATCTCTGTTTTGTGTGAAAACTGCTGATGTGACTGATGTTGCTCCTCTGAGCTGTTTCTGCTCAGCTGAAGCAGATTAGCTGAGATCAGAAGCCTTAAAGCCGGCAGGTCGAGGCGTTTGCTCCTCATTTTACCTGCATGTCTTCATTGTTGGGTCATTTGACTGTTTGGTTTTGTTGCAACACTGAATCTTCAGTTGGACAGACCAGAAATAGTTATTTACTCTCTTTTTGTTCTTTTTCAGGCAGAACATTTTGGCTCTAAATGTGACGACCTTTGACTGTTTGCTTGATCCTCTGGTTTTCTCAGGGGGTGAAGAACATTTTGTCCTTTTAATGCTCAAATCCCAGCAGATTCACCTTCAATCTGAAGACTTTATAGTAAAAAGAACCAAAATAACCTCCAGGTTTCCTCCTTGAAGAGCGAGACGGCTTCCTTATCTGCTGGAGGTCAGGGGTCAGCAGTCTTTTTGTCACTCTGATGACTTTCACAACCCAAACAGTTTAGTTTTACACGTGAATCGACCGCAGTGAAACTTTAGACTGCAGCAGCTCCACGCCGTTGTCACATGGCCTCAGATAGTAACGATCCGAGTCGCCTGGCTCTGAGCAGCGAACCGACACCTGCAGGTTGCATCAGGCGCTTCTCTTTACAGAGCTGCTGCAAAATAAAACAAATCATCCAGAAGGAGAAGCACACATTCAAGTTCACCTTTATTATGACAGCTGGGTTCCCCTGTTTTAATTTAAATAAAATTAGATTAGATTCTTCGGGTGGATCTTGAGGAAACAGCTTTCATTTCCAGAGCTCACCTGTTGATGCTGGCTGATGCTTAAATGTGAAACCCAGCAGTGCAGAGCTGTGAGGATCAGGCAGCAGCTGATCATGCCAAGCAACAAGACCAGGATTTAAAACAAAGCTGGAGAAAGAAAAACTAAACAGAAGCTTAATCCTGAGATCTTCTGCTGGAATAAACTGAGATTAAGGCTGAGCTGCAGGTTAAACCAGTCGAGTTATGAAACCCATCAGGGGGTCGACGATTAAAACTTCTGCATGAAGAAGAAACTTTTTATGCTCACTGACTTATGAGAAACTTTCTGCAAAAACAAAAAGCAGCAGCTGATCGTCAGCCGTCGGCTTCTCTGTTCTTATCAGCACAAACTTTTCCTAATATAGTTTTCTAAAAACTTTTAAAATCTTTCAAATGTAGGAAAACAGAAAAACTCTGTTCTGTTTTCTGTCCTGTGTCCTAAAGCAGGTGAAGCAGCAGCAGCTCGGGTCAAAGGTCAGATAAACACAGCAGGCCTTGTTATCACACAGCAGCATGCATTAATCATTAACACATATGAATTTTGCAAATTAGATATTTAATGTAAAGAGAGATTATATTTAAAACTCCAGACTCTAATCCTTCCCCCTGATGTTTAATACAATTGAACAGAATATCCATTTATGGAAAAGTTTATACTAATAAGTGATAAAGATTGAATGTTTTTATGATTTTTCTAAGATATTTTTGATGTTTTTTCCATAAGTTGATGTAAGAGTTTCTGTTGTTCAGAGTGGAAACTGACATGGTTTGGACTCAGCGCTTTGACTTCAAGGTCATGTTTGTGTTTTTCTCTGTCTGCCTTCATGTGGGTCGGTTGGTCATGAGGCAACCCGGGTGCAGAGGCTTAAAGAGACAGGACGACGTTCACATCCACTGATGGACCAGAGACTTTCATTGATTTAGAGAAAACAGGAAACGATTTCTGTAGACTTGCTGGGATTCTGATTTAAATTCTCAGTTTAATTTTAACAGCAAAAAAAATCAAAAACCAAAAAGACTCACACAGTTCACAACCTGATGCTAATGCTGGAGATATTTGGTGCTAATCCATTCACACTCTGTGTGAAGGACTGGCACAGACATCCAGGAAGGTAGACGTGCTCCATCTTCCTGGTTCTAGTCAGGACTCCAGCAGCAGCGTTCTGGTTGGTTGGTGTTCTAGTCAGGACTCCAGCAGCAGCGTTCTGGTTGGTCAGTCTGTCCTGTGATTCGCTGCTGCAGGAATCGAAGCCACTAGAGAGAAACGCCTGGATGAGTTTCTCTGGTCTGGTCCTTGAAATGTTCTTCAGCTGGTAGAAGGCCCACTTTGTAGCTGTCTGTTTGTGGCTCTGAAGGGTCAGGTCAGAGGTCAGAGGTCATCCTGATCTCCAGTAATAACTGACACTGTGTGTTGACTCTAGATAATAACTTGAGCTTATTTGACATTAGCTTATCCAAGCTTCCCTAGTGGACTCACTTAGCTGAAGTTAGTCAGCCAATCAGACACAGACTTGAAGCCACCAGGTAAAAGGTGTGTTTGCTTCACAACAGCAGGCCACCGGGTGGGTTGTTGGAGCAACAATAGTAGAGAATAAAGCTTAATGCTTCATCGTTGGGACGGTCGGTGAGTCCATCTCTTCTGTCTGTCCAGAATCTCCAGCGGTCCTGGAGTTTAACACAGCAGAACTACAGAACCTTCTGGACCAGTTTCTCCTCTGGTCTCCACTATTTACATCTCACTGCGCCAAACACTGAACATGAGCCGACAACAAAGGAATACCAGGAAGCCATTAGTGCTAACAACGCAGAGAAATAAAGCTGAGCGCAACTGGAAGGAATCGATCCCTTTGCCTGAGGAAACATTGGAGCTTCTTCTCAGCCTGAGCAGAAAGAAACCCACAACTCATAACTTTAAGAACAATTTATTTCTGGTATGTTTTTCACCTGTAGAGGTCAAGGTCATGGTGACAAGCTAACCTGACCTGCTTGTGACTTAATGTTCACTGTATTAGCTATTGTTGACGCCATTAGCAGGAGCTAACACCATTAGCTAGAGTTAGCGCTGTTAGCAGGAACTAATGCAAAATGGAGACAAATAGTAAGATGATGAATGGATGTTTAACTCTTTGTATTAAATGATTTTAAAGTATTTGAGGAAGCCTTTTGTTCCTGATGCTAACAGTAAACGGTTTGAGTTAGAGGCAGCAGATCAGGACAAACACCAACCCTTCAGTCGACTCTTCAGGTTTTCTCATCTCCATCTTCTCATTTCTGCACTACAATATTTTTACTGTGTTGTTTTAACATCTGAAATAAATATTAATCAAAATTTGAACTGCTTTGTTGCTGAAATGTGCAACAAATAAAGTTTGGTGTTGGTCACCACTTCACAGACAAACTGATTTAAATAAATCGACTGAACTAAAACATTTATTATAATGTTTAAAAACTGAACTTCAGTTGAATATCCAGACTTCAGACGCCTCTCATCTCCTCACCACCAGCGTTGTCAGCATATTCAAATCTAACTTCTACCAGCAGTTTGAATATCTGTACCATCAGTTCTGTCTGTGGTGATAACAAAGAGAAACCAAACATGTGGATCTGGTACCAGAACCAGAACCCTGCTGGTTCTCCTGAAGCTGATCCGTTTCCATCAGGAGGCTGAGAGCCAAACATGCGGCTCCTGATCCAGACACTTTGAATAAACCGGACAGACGCAGAGCGCTTCCATCAGCCCACATGCAAACCCACCATGTGACCTCTGCTCCGCTCTGACCACTGGGTGCTGACCTCTGGGTCCAGTGACCTTCATGCTCTGTTGGTCCTGATAACAGAACTGCTCTGATGGCACCACTGGTTCCCCTTGGCTGCTTCAGACATGGCCACTTCCTGAAAACAAGATACACATCATCTGGTGTCAGGAAACCGACAGTCACCTGGAGCCGGAGACAGTCGCTTGCATTGTCATTGACTTTACAGCAATTCCTCATACTGAGGATGCATGTGGTGACAGTGGAGAGGAACAACTCCCCTTTAACTGGACCAGATCCTGGGTCGGTGCAGCCATTCGCCACAACCAGCTGGAGGTTTAAGAAGCAGAGCAGAGACAGAAAGAAACAGCAGAACTGACCCAGGAGTACTTTCTATGCTCATGGAAAGTTAGTGGCAGGAAGGGGAGAACCATTGCGCTCAATGAGGCGTATTTGACTGGCTGGTTGTTGACTGATATGAACATTTTTAAATCTTTGATATCTTTCTTCATAACATGTTCAAGACAAACATTTTCTTGTTTCTTTGTAACAGCAAGAAGCTTGTGACACTTTGGCTGACAGGCAGAAACCATCCGTCTGGCCTCCAGGCTGCCAGTTGGCATGGTTACCATTCACGTAGCAACGGCCGGCAGACAAACCAGATCAGGAGAGGCCATTGGATTGGCTGACAGCAGTCACATGACCTGGGTTTCTGTTGAGACACTGACAGCTCAGAAGGTCTTATGTTTTCCTCTGTTTACCACAAACAGCTTTGATCCAGCAGAGCTTATTTAATCCCACATGGCAGCAAGAGATCCACTTTGAAAATAGTCGAGATTCTTTGCGTATCAACATTCACTTTAAGGAGGAGGGCGTTTCTCCTTCTGGTTTGGAGGTAATGAAATAACTTCATGGTCAATAAATCCGCTCAGAAACCTTAACAGGAGCAGAGAAGAAACCAGGAAAGATCTGAGTCTTAATAGTGAATGTCAATTACAATCGGACTCCTTTTCGATGTGAACGCCAAGCGGACTGGCGTTCCCTGCTTCCAATACAGGAAGTGGGCTGCATTCACCAAAACAAATGCTAATCTGGCGCTAGTGGAGGAATGTCTCCAGCTACAGACGAAAGGAAAATCCTACAGACCCTAAAATCTGACGCCTCCATTTTTGTTTCCATCTGGTGAAGGAGGAAGTTGCCTCGGTGTCTTTGTTGGTTTTTGTCGTTTCCTGCAGTGGTTCTTGGTGCAGCGCCCCCCACAGGCCTGGAGGGGAACAGGGTGGTTCGACTCAGAGCAGCTGCAGGTGGAGCAGACGATGAAGTTCTGGTTCCAGCAGAACAGACATTTAGCTTCGGTGCTCAAAGAATTTCTTCCTTTTTTAGCTTAGATTTTATCATTATATTTAATAAAATCATTCTCTACTGAAATCTGCTGACCCTCCTGTAGTACTTAGGCGACCCCTAGGAGGGTTGTGACCCCCGTGTTGAAGACCTCTGTATTATAATGTATTTTGTGGATTTTTAAACACAAAACAAACATTTTTATTTGCCTTAAAAATCTCTTGATATGTTTCTGCACTGCAGTGAGTTTAGATTCTTCATCTAACTTTGTAAATGAGAAGCTGCTGTTTGAGAAATATGAAAATGTAGAAAGTGAAGGAATGTAGCTAATGGAGTAAACACTGTCGTAAAGCAGCATAGGATGTGTGTAATGCTCAGTGCGGTCCGGCTCCTTCATGCACTGAGGGCAGGGAGCCGACTGCTAAGCCCCTGACCTCAGATCCCCTCCTGGCACCGCTCCGGTATCCGGCAGATTCTCCTGCCTGCAGAATCCAGTAGCAAAGTTCAGGGTCTGATTAAATCCTGCTGGGATGGATATAGCTGTCCTGAAGAGGTTCATCCTGCAAGAGATGACAACCAGAAACAACCAGGTTGGTTTCCTGTTTCAGCTTCTCTTTCTCCTGATTCTGTTTTGTTGCTTATGTTTGAAATATTTAACCAGATTTATGTGATTTTGTCAGAACCACTCAGAATGTCTCCATTATTACCAGTTTGGCCTTTTTTTCCCGATTACGTGTTCATTAGTGTGACCTTTGACCTAGAGATGCCTGAGAGGTCCTGACTGTGTAACAGCTGCAGAAATAGAAACAATCTGCAGCTGATGCTCATCACGCTGAGCGATCAGAGGAAAACAAACGGGCTCATCTGACAGGATTAGTTGGTATTTTCAGCCGCAGGTTGGAGCCGAGTGTCGTCAAGGTAACCGTCTGTCTGCCAGCAGCTTTCCTTCCCCGGTCGCATCTGGCAAACTGTTTAAACTCGGCACTGACATGAGTTACCAGTAAGAAGATCTGTGTGTCAGCAGAGGCTCCTCTGGCTGCAGGTTCTGGACGTGACCCAGAACCTTTGGGTTTCATGCTGACGGTTCAGAGTTAGATAATTCTGCACTGTAAGTTCACACAGAATCTAGTTGTTTCTAAGGGGATCTAAGCAGAACCTGAACCAGAACTGCAGCAGCCTTTGGACCTGACCAGAACCAGGCCAGCTGCTGCTGCAGGCGTTAGAGGTGGTGTGTGCTGCAGTAGAGGCGTGTCTGTGTTTACATCGGGCCGGATCAGGCACGCTGCCTACGTGATCCACGGTATGAGATTTTCCATTTTCACTTCGGTCCAGCTGGCAGCGCCGGGAGGAATGTGGGTCACAGCCCGACCTTACATAACCCAGGACACACCTCCATCACTCTTCACAAACAAGTCTGGTCCTGTTGGTCCGAGGAGGCCCGGCCTGAAACCAGAGGAACGGCTGCAGCTGGAGGCCGATCCGGCAAAAACCCATGATTCTGGTCGGGTTCTGTATGAATGGTTCTGGTTAAAGACAAGAAACCTGCAGACCCGACCGCCTCCTTTCAGTTAGCTGGTTAAAAACTGCAGACTTTGTCTTCTGGTTTGATTCTGGTGCATTTTGATGCAGCGCTGCTCTTTTCCTCTCTGCTTCCTAACCTGAAGCTCCTGGGATTTAAAAACAGACACTTCCAGGTTTTTCCAGGAATAAATGTAAAATCTAAATAAACTGAGCCAACAGAAGCGTTTTGTTCCCGTCATGCAGTCGATTAAACGTTTGATCTGGATGCATCAGATCAGATCCTGTCACAATGGCCAGCCAGCCGTCATGTGTCTGATCCCATTAAGCAGCAAACAGACAGACGGACGTCAGGTGTGGCGCCGCCTGAGAAGGAATGGAAACACCTGCTCAGGTGCTGATCAGTCCTGCAGGTCGTGGGAAAGCGGCTCATTTTTCTCCCACTGGGTGGAACGTGTTCCTGCGTCATGATGAACAGATCCTGTGGTTCTGATGGAACCGGCGGCAGAACGCTGCTGCGTTCCTGAAAACACGGCGAGGCGTCAGCAGGGGGGGCGCTGACGGTCTGACGCCTGAACACAGAGGAGCTGCTCATTAAACTGATTATCTGTTCAGAAAATATGAAATCTCTTTTCCACTCTGAACTTCATTTCAGGAGTTAATGAAATGCTTTTGAGTAATAATCACATAAAATATTTAAATATGAGATCAGTTTTATTTATGGCTTCATCACAAACTCATTAGTAACTTTATAATATTCCTCTGAAGTCAAAATAACAGCTTCACAGTTGCTGTTCTTGTATTAAATAAGAAACATAATTATATCCATATTGAAGGTTTTCAGTGTTTCAAAAGCTGAACTGGTTTAACTGGTGCTGCTCCCAGTGGGTCACTGGTCGGCCGGTTTGACCTTCAGGAAGGTTTTCGGCGTCTCAGACATGCTGCCATCACACGGCGCTTCCAAACGCAGCTAAAACTTTAACTGAGACTGTAAATAGGACATATTGCTCCCGGGTCCTGGCCTCTATCCGGACACTTCAGCTGATAACTGAGCAAAGCTGCTGCTTGTGCAAGCATCAGGCGATAACGCAGGGGTCAACATCAGGGGTCAACATCAGGGGTCAACAGGAACCCCGCATGGCTTTCTGGACTTCCACCTTAAACACAGAACCTGCTGGGAAAGCACATGCTCCAAAGGAAATCCTTACTTTACCCTACAGGTCAAGTTGTTTGTTTTCCGTGTTGCTCTTTGATTGGGACTTTATGTTGTTGGTTCATGAGACTTCTGCTAATAATCTGGGATGTTTGAATTTATATTCAGAATCTTTTACTCTGATAACCTTAAACCAGCCAGATATTATGGGATGGATTATAATTTACATTGGTTTTAGATGTTTCTCTGCTCCAGCACAGCTGAGTTAATGGCTGATGAACCGTTTATCAGAGTGAACATCATCGCAGGATCTTGGTCTAGTCAAAGTCTAGATCCAAATTCTAACCTGTAAATAATGCTGACTCAGCCTCTGTATGCTGAGCTGCACAGCCAGTGAAGCCTGGTTGTGTTAATGAAAACATATCTCAGAAAGCAAAGCCTCATCCATCATCCTCTGTTTCTGTTTAGTCGAGTCTCTGTGTCGTTTTTACCTGGTGAGAATAGATGGATGCATCCAGGTCCCTCTCTGTTCCCTGACTTCACTCCTGGTGATGCTGCTGCTGTGAACAGTAACATCTAGAAAACTTGCAGCAGTTCTAGGAAGGTTTGCATCTTGGAATGAAGCAAAAGAATGAAAAATAATTGCCGGCACTGAATGAGGAGCAATGGAGCTAAATTTATCAATATTTCTGAGATTTGACACGTTCATCAATCAGAATCAAAGGTTCTGAACAGAGAAGAACCCAGAGATCCGATGTCTGAACCCGCCCAGCAGGACTGAAGGTAAACCTGCTGACTCAGCAGAACGATGTGAGGAAAATTCATCTGGTTCTGAGGCAACGGGTCAGTGATGCCTGGTTCTGAAGGTCACTAAGATGGATCATTAATAACCAGCTAATGTCGTTTCATGAAGCTGAAGATAAAATTATTGTTAATATTTTATCGGTTCAATGTTTTTTCACAAGAAAATAATTTTTATAATCTGCAGGAATGTTTCAATCAGATCTGTAATTAGTTTTCTTTTTTTTAATTAAAACTCAGTTTCCTCTGATTTCTAATCCTACTGTGATCCAACAGCGACCTCTGGTGGTGAGATGGATGTTGTGAGCTGGCAGAACAGCCTCATGATTGATGTGCTTTGCAGGTTGATTTTTCTGCTGAATGTTCATATTGTTTGTATATTATGTAAAGTGTTGAGATGAATATCAGCTTTGGGAGTTTTAACAGATTTTTAACAGAAAGCTGCAGATTGTTGTCATTAAAACTAACGATGCTGACAGCAACCTGAGGAGACGAGGCTGAAATATGACTTTACAATCTTTCTCAGGTTTTGGTCCCTTTATTCAGCTAATGCTTCACATTCTCATATTGTATCATACAAATCCAATAATATTAACTTTATTCAATAAGTTACAGATTTCATCATAGAGTTTACATTTGAGCTTTTTCCAGGGCAGATCTTAACTCAATCATTGAAAAATACAGATTAAATTATTTCCCTCTGTTGTTCATTAAAATGATTTGCAATATGTATCTCGGAAAAAGTCAGCAAACATTGTTGTTTTTTCTTCATTACTTGCTGCTGTTGTTCCATCAGTAACTAAATCAGGACAACCAGACTCTGCTTCCAGACTTTCCCCCTCCAGATTTTCCTCCCCCCTCCAGACGTCCCTCCCTCTGCTTCCTGGTTGAAGCTGGGCGGAGCCAGCAGCTGCTGAAAGTGAAAGCTGATTGGCTGCAGCCTCTCTGCTCTGACTTGTGATCTGCAGAGCAAAGCTCAACCCAGTTTCTGTTTTCAGGAAGTGAAACTCAGAGTCACTGACTGAGAGCAGAAATGGAGCAGAATCAGCTGGACAGAGAAACTTTCTCCTGTTCCATCTGTCTGGATCTCCTGAAGAATCCGGTGACGACGTCCTGTGGACACAGCTACTGTATGAACCGCATTAAAACCCAGTGGGATGCTGAGGATCACAAGGGAATCCACAGCTGCCCTCAGTGCAGGGAGACATTCACACCGAGGCCTGTGCTAAAGAAGAACACCATGCTAGCAGCTTTAGTGGAGCAGCTGAAGAAGACTGGACTCCCAGCTGCTGCTGCTGACCACTGCTATGCTGGACCTGAAGATGTGGCCTGTGAGTTCTGCACTGGGAGGAAGCTGAAAGCCTTCAAGTCCTGCCTGGTCTGTTTGGTTTCCTACTGTAGGAATCACCTCCAACCTCACCTGGATGTCCCTGGACTGAAGAAACACAAACTGGTGGAGCCGTCCAAGAGCCTCCAGGAGAACGTCTGCTCTCAGCACGATGAGGTGATGAAGATCTTCTGCCGCACTGATCAGAAGTGTATCTGTTATCTCTGCTCTATGGAGGGACATAAAGGCCATGACACAGTGTCAGCTGCAGCAGAAAGGACTGAGAGGCAGAGAGAACTGGAGGAGAGATGAGGAAACATCCAGCAAAGAATCCAGGACAGAGAGAAAGATGTGAAGCTGCTTCAACAGGAGGTGGAGGCCATCAATCGCTCTGCTGATAAAACAGTGAGAAGATCTTCACTGAGCTGATCCGTCTCCTCCAGAAAAGAAGCTCTGAGGTGAAGCAGCAGATCAGATCCCAGCAGGAAACTGAAGTGAGTCGAGTCAAAGATGTTCAGGAGAAGCTGGAGCAGCAGATCACTGAGCTGAAGAGGAAAGACGCTGAGCTGGAGCAGCTCTCACACACAGAGGATCACAACCAGTTTCTCCTCCACTACCCCTCACTGCCACCCAGTGAGTCTCAAGGCTCGTCCAGAATAAAAATCCGTCCTCTGAGACCCTTTGAGGACGTGGCAGCAGCTGTGTCAGAGCTCAGAGACCTGATGCAAGATGTCCTGAGAGACTCATGGACAAACACCCCACTGATGGTGACTGAAGTGGACAGCTACTGTCAGGACCAGAACCAAAGACAAGAGCTGGATTCTTAAAATATTCACGTGAAATCACCCTGGATCCAAACACGGCTCACACAAAGCTGGTTCTATCAGAGGGGAACAGGAAGGTGAGCTGGATGAACCAGCGTCAGCCTCATCCCAGTCATCCAGACAGGTTCACTAACTGGCCTCAGGTTCTGAGCAGAGAGAGTCTGACTGGGCGATGCTACTGGGAGGTTGACTGGAACGGGAGAGTTCGCTTAGCGGCTGCATTCAGGAATACCAGCAGAGCCGGAGATGGAAATGAATTTGGAGGAAATGACAAATCTTGGGCCTTAATTTGTTCACAAACCAGATTACAATTTGGTCACAACAACATCTGGACGTCCATCTCAGGTCCTGGTTCCTCCAGGGTCGGACTGTACCTGGACCACGGAGCAGGTGTCCTGTCCTTCTACAGCGTCTCTGAAACCATGACCCTCCTCCACAGAGTCCAGGCCAGATTCACTCAGCCGCTGCTGGCTGGAGTTATGGTTGGTTCTGAATCATCTGCCGAGTTCTGCAAACCCCTGTTATGGGCTCCTGGTTCTGAAGTCTCTGCTCTCCAGTTCTGTTCATCTTTACTTTTCTGGTTTAAGAGTCGTTCTCTGTTCTCCAGGAGCCATAAATGTTATCACTGCTGATGTTTTCTTTAATGACAGAAATATTTGTTCATATGAAAATCTAAACTTCTTTGTAGTTTTAATATTTGTATTAAATGTTCTGGTTTCTCTTCCTCTGATCTGCAGAATGAATGTTGTTTCAATCAGTTCACACCAAAGTGAACTGAACTTGTTCACTTCTATTGTGAGTGAAAGAAGAAACTGAATCTAACATCAACTTAGAACTTATTCTGTTTTCGATTTAGATCAGAAAAATAAATGTCTACAGTTCTGTTTCTTTTGGCTTTCTTCAATAAAACAACTTAATTACAGAGAAATTTGGAATGTTTTCTCTCATTTCTATAATAAATTGTGAGGTTTTTTTAATCTAAAGTGCAGAAATGTTTTTTCAGAGAAGATAAGCTCCTCACTAAGCCCAACCCACATCATAGATCTTCACTTCAAGTCATCCATAAATTGCAACTTGCACTAGCAAACCTTCTCCAGCTGGGGGCAGCAGAGACTTGTTGAGTGTAGAACAAGAAGCTGCAGCTTCGTGAAGAAGGAGATTTGGGTCCAACAAGATTCAGTAAAGAAGTTGACCCAACAGATTCCAGGGAGATCAACAGATTCCTGTTGAATCTGTAGATCAACAGATTCCTGTTGATCTCAGGAAAGTTCTGGTTCTGTTGCAGGCGGTCTTCGGTTTAATTGGCCATCAAAGATTAAGTTAAATATTTCTGTTGAATATTTGCGTCTATGATTATTGAACCTCAGAAGAGAAACTTCATCTCTTAATGGGGGAACAGGCATCCAGATCAGCAGAGAAACTGACCTCGAGCTTTCAGGAGAGATTTACTGTCGGGTTTCAGACCAACATTATAACTTTACTTTTCTACTCTGAAGAACTACAGAACGTGCTTCAGACACTCAGACAGAGTCCGACCAGGACGTCCCTCGGGGTCCATGCTGCTCCAGGAGGACTAGGAACAGGACAGACTGGAGAGCTGGGAATAAAAGCTGCTGTGAGGCGATGCAGCGACTGCCAGGCCCTCGCTGCGGCAGGCGGCCAGCGTCCAGCATGGGGCCTCAGTGACCCCTGCTGCCGCCTCCTGGGGTCTGGGTGGCCGTCTCTGTGTTTCGCTGTTCAGGGACAATCGGGCCACTGTAGAGATGTGAAGTGGGAGTTGGGTTCTGATGTGGGACTGCAGTTCGGACTGGAATAAGTGGAGGTATTGGTTCTCACCTTGTTTCTCTTCTTCTCAGCATTAGTTCTGCAGAAACAAACATG
Source organism: Phalloptychus januarius (assembly GCA_902982915.1). Lineage (NCBI taxonomy): Eukaryota > Metazoa > Chordata > Actinopteri > Cyprinodontiformes > Poeciliidae > Phalloptychus > Phalloptychus januarius. Next base: position 937,398 of record CADWAE010000242.1, on the reverse strand, counting down.
TTGATGAAATTCACTCAGATGGATGAGCAGCAGCATGAAACAAGCAGTGAACTGCAGAATCTGCTACAGCTGAGCAGCTGAAGCAGGAAGTGAGGCGTTGATTGGTATTCAGATGAGATGACCAGGATGTAAACAGCTCTCAGCCTGGAGGGCCACAGAGCCAGCTAATGATGCTGCTGTTCACACAGCATTACACAACATCCTGGGTCGGGTCCAAGCATTCACTCTGGGTCCAGCAGCTCCTTTATTTCACCACTTTCAGCTGCAAACAGCCTCGTTTAAAGGCACACAGATCAGGATCCGGACCAGGATCCAGAAATGCTCCAAATGAACCTTTAGGACGTGAACCGAGTCCTCAGACTCTTCTAAACGTTTCAGGCTGGGCTGAAAACTTTCCTTTGTGATAAAGTTATTCTGGCTCAGGTCATCCTGATCTGTTCAGAACTAGAACTATGAACTGAGGACGACAAACTGGACACTTCTCTGTCTTTCTCCTGCTCGTCTCTAGTTATGAATTATCCAGTTATTGCTGCCGTTAACTTCATGTTTTCTGTTTTTTCTTCTTTGAAGTTTCACCTGGTCTCAGTTTCTGTTATAAGCGTCAATATTCCTCTAATGTCGAAGAAACAATGAAATCAGAAACATAATTAAAGTCACAAGTCAAGAAGTTTGTTCAGGGGGTAAGTTATTATAAATCATCCTCCTCCACTTCCTGTCCACTTCTTCTTCGTGGTTTCTGCCAGTAGTGACATCCTGTTGATCATGTGACTCATGAGAAGCAAAAACTGTGTGAAATAAACCAATTTTGATCAAATAAAAAACAAACACTTGAATTAAAGTATTCAGTTTATTGGCCATATTTAAATATGTCAGTGAACTTTATTTAAGTAGCACAGAAAGAGTCAATAATATTATTGATGATGTGGTTATGACTCGCTCATCATTTGAAGCCTTAGTCGGCCCCTGAGGCCCTATAGGCCCCCTGAGGCCCCCAGTTTATCATTTCAATACTGAGTCTAGTTTGTAAATTAATATTTAGTTTGGATCTACCACATTTATAAACGTATGAATAACATGTTGAAAATATAACTTTGAAAACCGAACTGAAAATGTTTCTGTTCATTTTTATCATGTAACTTTTCGGCTCTGGCCCTGATCCGCCCTGCTGGGTTTGTTCCTGGTCCAACTCGCCGACATCAGATGATTCATCACCATCTGAGTCCCACTGATGACCATGTGAAATGAATCACCCAGTCATTCTCAGGTGTGCTGCTGAAATGAGTGGCTGACTTCTGGACTTGGCCAGGTGGATCAGGAAACCGTCCAGAGGCTCAGAGACGAACTCAACAAACCAAAGGAAACCTACAGAAACGATCAGATTTCAGCCTGATGCTAGAAACTGATAATGACACAAAAAGAAACGAGTTACTGACCACAAGCATCATCTCAGTTAATGATGATTATCCAACATCACAAACTAAACATCAGGAAAACAATAAAAACACGACCCAGAAAACTTCACTTCATCAGGTTATGACTGCAGATTCAAACTGTTTCAACTAACAGCTGATTAATTACACAGCAGTTATTTTTAATGTAGTAGATCTAACAATTAATCCTTAAAAAATATACAGAATTACTAAAAATTCTCCATCAAATGTGAATGAAACTGATTTTCCTCTAACCTTCAGAGAGCAGCTTGAGAAATTTGACACAAATCCTTAGAAATGAGCTGCCCAACTTTCCTCCACTGATTTCAGATTTAATTCACACCATCAGCAATAAAAAAGACAAATTTCTCCAACTTTTTTAATCAGCCCTCAAAGAACCTGACAAAGAAGGAGCAGACGGAGTGCCAGCCGTCGCTGCAGTACGTCTGCTCCATGTCGCTCACCATCCCTTCATCGTCAAACTCAGTCCTCTCCTCACGCTTCTTTTTCTCCTCCTCGTCCTCCTTCACCTTCTTCTTTCTCTTCTCCACCTTCGCTCCGTCGGAGCTCTTCGCTCCGGCCTCTCCCTTTTTCTTCGCTCCCTCCTTGGCTCCGTTCTTGTCCTCCTCCCCGCTGCGCTGGGCCAGCTTCATGTGGGCCTCGCCAGGAGCCTTTTTGCAGGTTTTGGCCTTTAAGACTTTCTCTCCTTCACAGGCGTTCTCGCGTTTCTTCAGCTTCCCCACCAGCTGCTTCCAGTACTGGCTGGACTTCACGCTGTAGGCCTGGCAGAGGTTGGGTTTACCAGCGTAACGACACCAGTACCTGGAAACAAGAACAACATGGTGACTGGAGTCCAGCACACTGAGAGGCAGGGAAGGCACTGGACCAGCGAATGAACCGAGACGTTTCTAAACCATTTGTTATTGAAACACCTGAGCCAGACCTGGTTCAGCTGACTTTTGTTAAGGCAAGCTGCCTTCTCGGGTCAGAAACGCACTGCAGGACATATGGGTCACTCCTGTTGTTCTGCACTGCCATCATCACTCCATGCAGCTGTGCAGGATATCAGTGATTGATAGACCTGATATCTTCTGATCGTGTTTCTACGCCTCACCTTTCTGCGTCTCCTTCGGTTTCTGTGGAGCAGTTCACCAGCAGGCTCACCAGACCTTCACCAGATGTTTGCCAGGTGCAGCGATGGCCCTGCTTGGTGCTCAGCTCTCCGGAGCTGAGAACCGAACGGTTTCTGGACCGCCGGGCTGGTGGCGGCGACGGCTGGGGCTGGCGAGGTTTGTCCCGTTTGTCCGGACCAGGCGTCCGCTTGGCCTCGGCGAGGAAGATGAGGCAGAGGAGGAAGACGCAGCAGCACAGAGCAGCACGCATGGTGGCTGAGGACGAGACAGAAGACATCTCTTAATGTGTGAAACTATAGAAAAGCTGCACTCGTCTCCAAGCTCTTTCTATTCACTTTCAAGCAGCAAAAGTCCAAAGAAGTTTAAAATCTGGATGTTAGACAGCAGAGAAGCACTGATCCAGTCTACCTTCTGGACTGGAGGCTTCAGTTCAACCAAAACATGTAGAACCAGGATTGGTACAAGAACGTATCAAAGTTCACACAGGATGAAAACCCCACAAGGACATCAACATCCTGCCGACACATGGAAGGTCTCGCAACATCTTGGTGGAAAACCCAACGGCATTTTGTGACACGTGACAAAGACTGGAAAGTCTCTACAGAGTTTTAATGGTGTCAGGCTAATATGGTTCATATTCATGGTGGCAGCACACTGGGGAACATATCCATGATGTGATCAGTTAAAGGAGAACTGGACACACTGGTCCCATGAGCTAAACCTTTCCCTCATTTCTGCAGAAATGCTCCAGTAATTGCTACTGCAGACTCGGTTGTTGAGGTGCAGAGGCTGATATGTGACCCCTGACAGAGACATGACCCCTGGCAGTAGAGCCATACTGGAGAAGCACCATGTCTTAGTTAGCTTAGATGTGTTAGCTGCAGCCTGAGGTGATCCAGAAGAGCCTGGCCAGCATCCAGGGCTTAAATGGTGACGTTTGATGATAAAGAGCGACTTGGTGTTGGACTAATCTGAGTATTCAGAGTGTAGCTAAAAACTGGGATTCATGCATCATTCAGCCGATCAAATGGGAATTTTAGTCTCTGTGATCTGGATGTCAAGCATTTTACACCATAAATTACATGATGATCTCCGACTGATTCTGGGGGTTCAGGGTTTTCCACGGCCAGAAGGACTAGAAAGTACCACCAGTGAGTTCTGGATCTGCCTCGGGGTCTCCTCCCAGGAAAACCTCCTCCAGGTGGCGCCTTGATCAGATGCTGCTGTACAGTGAGCTCCACGATGGGCTCAACAGGCAGGGAACCAACAGCAGCAGCAGACCAAAGTCTCTGCCAACCGGGATGAAACCCAACACATCGGGAGAGATAGCAATGGCATGTGTAGACACACATGGTTAACCAATGAGTGTCTACAAGCATAAACTCCAAACACCCCATGCACACATTTCCATTTGCCAGGCTGGAGGAGGGCGAGTGAATCGCCTCATCGTGCCGTTCCAGAGGAAATGGAGGGAGCGACGCCGTCGAGCCCTTCAGGCTGAGTCCGAACAAAGGAACCTCCGTATCCATGCAGCACCACTCACATTACCTCAGACAAGGTCCCAGATCTCCATCTCTTGCTCCGTCCCACCGTCACAAGACACTAAGAAACTTTCCCTCGTCTGTTTGAGGCAAAGACTGAGGGAAGGCCCTCCAGTCCCTGGTGAGAGCCATTTTACTGCCTCATGATCATTCCTATTGGCAACAGCAATGGGGGTTGATGCAACTAGAAGACGTCCCAACCGTGGTTCGATCACTGCCAGTTGGGTTCCTTGTCCATTAGAGACCTGATCAGGTTGACCCAGGATCCTAAACCTCTCCCACCATGATAACCACCATACCTCACCGCAGAGCCGCAAAAAGCTACACCCAACCAGATACATGTAGCCCCACCACAATGAGGTCCCAAACAATGAACCATGAATCAATAGATTTATTACTGATAGACTCCACACGTTAAACAGAATCGGCTTTTTGCTGCAATCTAAGTCAAATTGCTTCCTGCAGGGAAACTGTGCAACCAAATAAACGATGCATTCAGTCCCCTGAGAAAATAATGACAGAAAACAGTGAACCAACCTGAATGCTACAGTTTGGTGTTTACTGGATCCAAAGGTTAGTTGAGTTAGTTTAAGTTACAGTTTATCTTCAAAATCCAGAGAAGATCCAGAATCATCAGCTTCATCCAACTCAGTTCAGTCAGATTGAGCTTCTGCAGGAAGTTAAACAAAAGAATCAGAACCAGATAAGACCCATCCTCCCTCCCACTAAAGTGAAATTTATTCTAGAAAACTGCAAAATCAAACGGAAGTGCATCTTTTTCAAATCTAAGCATTTCTGGAGTTTCTGCTGTAAAGAAGAAACGTTTGAGCAGAGAAAGTCACTGCAGTCGAACAAAGACCAGCAGCAGCACAACAATAATCCTCTCTGATCTCCTTCATCCTGACCCTTAATAAGTCAGAACTCTCTGTCTGCACCAGGCAGGTTCGGGCCCTAAAGCAGAGGCAGTTTGCCGTTTCTTACCCTTGGATGCAGCTGAGAGGTTGGAGTCGCTGTGAGAGCGTGGGGGCCGCAGACACTCGGATAAAGGAGGGCAGGAGATGAGGATAAAGGAGGAGCGGGAGGAAGAGGGGGTCTGGGGGGGTGGAACCTCCCACATTTACCCCCCTCTGAAAGCATCTGTGAGAAAACAACAACAGTGTCTGCAGGGTTTCTCTCTATTCGCCACACAGACAATAACGCAAAGTTTCAGTGTTTTTCTCCTCTGAATCCTGCCAGTGTTTCCTCAGAGGATCTGGATCCACCAGGTCTGAATCCCAGTCTGGATCCCTTCATGGGACGGTTAGCTGGTTCTCCCGCCGCTCAGAGACGTGACCCTCAGAGAATCTAAATGTCTCTGCGACTCTCTGTGCTCCCTGACAGAGAGTCAATGCGTAGGAATCAGTTTGATCCAGACTTTTGTGCCACAATTTGATTTTCGATTCTCGATGTTGTCGGCTTCAGATGATCGACTTCAGTCTGCAGAGCGAGAAATGGAGACATTAAAGTATCGTTTCTCTCCTCCATTTGTTTTCATTTTTCCTCTCTGGATTATTCTGTTAATCTGCTCTGGGTTACATGATGAGAATCGTGTAAATTATGAAGATAAATTTGCTTGATGGGAACAGTTAAAAGGTTTTCAATTAAAAGGTTTTGGTTCAGGATAACATTCAGTTCCAGACGTTTCAAAATGAATATATTTTCCAAAACTGCAATGAAAACATGATTTCTGCATCATGAGGGTCATGTGATCAACAGCTGGATGTTACTGCTGGAGGAAATGATGAAGAAGTGGACAGGAAGTGGCAGGAAACGGCATTTTTAATGACTCAGGTGAACAAACTGATTTTAATCGAGTTTCTTATTTGATGGAAACAAGATTTGTTCAATTGTTTGTTGCGTTTATGGAATATTGACAGAGTTTGTAACGTAAGCACCTGCTGGTGATCTGTGGGTTTCCATGGTAACGGATCAGTGTGTCACCGGGTAATTTTGGACCTGAGGTCAGATCTGAACCCGACTGGGAGCCTCAGATCAACATGACACAATATAACGATGTTCATTTGTCCATCAATTCATGACCAGTCTTAATCAGAATAACCTTTAACCTTTGGAAGGTTAATGCATTTCTTAACGTTGTGATGACTTGGACTGGGCCGTTTCCAGCTTCCTGGCTCCTGCAGGACAGAAGCTGGTTGTGTCTCTGGTTGCTCCTCTGCGCTCTGAGGAACCGGTGGGGAGGATCTCCTCTCGGTGCAGGACAAAGACTCCTGCAGGAATCTGGGTCACGGCTTAACCCCCCACTGACACCCGGTGGTCGGCGGCCAGCTCCTTCTCATTCAGCTCAGGCCTCCGCGCAGATCCCGACTCCTTCCTCCAGAGGCGGCTGCCAAATATCTGCCTGCTGAGCGAGGATGAACTGAGGCAAAGAAAACGCGCCGTTCCGCCCCGTCTGGATCGATCAGCAACAAATATGTCACCTTGTTTTTCTCTGAGAGTCCTGAAGTTTGGTCAAAAGGACGTCAGAGGAGGTTTTAACGGATGAATGGACGGATTATTTCTTTTCACTAAGATACATCTTTCTTTCCCTGGTTTTAAAGCTTCTCTGACCTCAGAGGGACGTTAACTGAACCTTATCAGACACACAGAGCTCAGGTACATTAAAGAAAGTCGTTAGTTTGGATCTTTAGGCTCATTGAAACCAGCAGCTAATCAGAAACATGATCTGTGTTCAGGTTACAGATGAAACAGGGATAAAGATCCAGTTTAGCTCCAAGCATTTCATCCTGTTAGCTGCTGGAAACCGACTGAATCCCTTCAGTTCCTCCAGAAGATTCCAGTCGATCTGAACCTGATCCTGGGAGGCGTTTCTGTTCTTGAGTCGTTCAGAAGCAACAATCCTGGTTTAATTATTTATTTAATCACATTTTAATTATTCCAATAACCTTTATAAACCGTTTATATGCTTTGATTAAATATTGATTGTTGCGCTGTGTCATCAACTGTCATCAAACAACCTTCAAATATATTTTTACCAACTTTTAGAAAAGCAGAAGGTTGTAAATTATTTTAAAATAGATGCTGTTGGTTTTCTGAAATTGAGTCTCTGCAGAAGGTCAAATATGTGGAAAAACTACTGAAAAGAAAATCAATCAGCTGATTTTCTGTCAGAAAAGCTTGAAGGTTTATTATTGGAAGAGCAAAAATGAACTTTTAAAGCAGAAGGTTTGGACAGATGTGCTTAATATGTCCGAGTGCATCTGTCCAGGTCTGCAGCTGCATCGTTTGCAGAATGAAATAAAAAATAATCTGCTGCAGACAGACTGGATGTCACTTTGCTGAACTGATGAATTTATGGATCGTTTGTGTCTCCATGGCTGCGGTGAGGAACTCTGATGCTGTGGACATTCTAACTATATTTTGATTCAAACTGAATTTATTTCTCAAACTTCTGAATCCCAAATGTATTATAATCAGTTGAGGCTCACTGATAATCAGTGGCTCCAGTCCAGGTCTGACTGGTTCTGATGATCCGTTTGATTATTAAAATGCTTCCAGAATTTTTGGTGGAAAAGAACTGATGGACGGTTCTGATACTTTTGGATAAATCAACCACAAAGTGGAGATCAGTGATGAAGACGCCTTGAAGTCCAACTGCCTGGTTCCTGAAGAGGACTTGAGGGTTTTTACAGTCTGTTGATGTGATTGGCAGGGGTGTACTTACTTTACACAATGATGAGATCTTGTTTGGCGTGTTAAAAAAGGAAACGGTAGAGAGTATCAGCATTGCTGTTGTTGGGTTCTGGCGCCCCCTGCTGGTTGGTTTTAAGAATATGAGCTAAATGGAAAATAAGAACCTCGTTTATTGATCTTTTATTGGTTAATAAACCATTAAACATCCATCCATCCATTTCCCTTCACCCTTGTCCCTTATTGGGGTCAGGAGGGTTGCTGGTGTCTAACTCCAGCTGTCATTTCGGGCGAGAGGCGGGGTCACCCTGGACAGGTCACCTGGACAGGTCACCTGGTCGGGTCATCCGGACAGGTCACCTGGACAGGTCGCCAGTCTGTCGCAGGGCAACACAGAGACACACAGGACAAACATCCATCCACACTCACCTGGGGACAATTTGGAAAGGCCAATTAACCTGACAGTCATGGTTTTGGACTGTGGGAGGAAGCCGGAGTACCTGGAGAGAACCCACCATGCACAGGGAGAACATGCAAACTCCATGCAGAAAGACCGGGAATCGAACCCAGAACTTTCTTGCTGTAAGGCAGCAGCTCTACCCGCTTCACCACTGGGCAGCCCCCATTAAACATCATGTAAATTAAATCAAACTGAAACTGAAATGGGAAAAATGACTCAATGCTTCTAAAAATGTTAGTCAGCTGCATCTTTGCTGTGATTCCTTCTCCTGAGCAAGTACGTGGTGACAGTGGGAAGGAACAACTGCTGTTTAACAGGAGGAAATACACAGCAGAACCAGAACCAGAGATTCCAGTAATATCATGTATGACATATAAAATATAGGCATAGATGCTGAGAGCATGACTGATTGAGACTGACGGCTCTGACCCGATACTGAAGCTGCCTTCACAGCAAGATATTTATTTACTTTTCATTTGATCTGGTGGATTTAGCAGATTTGAAACCCGCTCAGTGATTTCTCGGTGTTAGTAAGCGTTGTGCTGCTGGCTGCCAGATGAAGCTCTGAGGTGACTTTCCTGCCTCCTTATCGGGATGAAGAGTGTTTGTGATGATCCCGAGTCCCTGACCAAACAGAAGAGTCCACTTTGTGCCTCTGAACACCGGCGGAGTGGCAGCTGCAATCAGCGCTGCTCCAATCAGCGCTGCTCCTCTGCTCTGATTACTGCAGTGATTAAAAGCCGTGGCCTCGGCCGTTTCCCGGATGAAGAGCCGCAGCTCATCACTCTGAACTGCTAATGATGTAACCAGGCTACATGCTAGCACCGGCTAACACTCTGAACACATTGACTGAGGATTTTATGTTTGGTAACAAAATCCATCTCGATTCACACATAATTTATCTTCTGGTTCTCATTTAATGCAGAGATAAATATTATTTTCCTGGTTTCAAAGTATCAATTTATCAATTATACCAGATGAATAAATGCATATAGCACAGAATCAAGAACTTTATACCAGATTAAAACCAAATTAAAGACTAAATATGTTTACAACATTGTGAAAATAATATTATTTATACAATAATTCATTAAACACATAAATTGAGTCAAAGCTCATTAGTTTGTCTAAAAACAATTTTTTATAAAACTTTAATTTAAAACATTTCAGTGCCTTAAAAATGTTTAACTTCTGCAATTAATTTATTTCTGTCATTTCTCTGACGAGTTTTATTTCCTTACTTTAATTATTCACATATAAAACACTTTTCACAAAAAGACTAACTGCCCTTTGGAAAATCACAAAGTGCCAAATGAAAAAATCCTTTCAAAATATTTTCAATGTTTTAAAAAAATTACCGAAATATTTTCATGCAGTAAAATCTGCATGTATAATTTTACTGTTGTCTTTCACAATTTTATTTTAAACTGTTTTAATTTGCTGCATCTTATCAGGACCTCGATAAATAAAGTGTTTGTTATTTTTGAACCATGAATGATATATAAAACATCAACGTACCAGTCAAATGAAGTCCAACTCAAAATGTGGCTAAACTGGATTATCTTTCTGTTTTAGCTAAATCTCAACGAGTCTACAGTGAAAATGTTGGCAGGTTTAATGAACTGCATCCAGTCATATCTAATCTTTATATACAACTTTGATTTATTGTTTAGTACCAGAAATGTTCCTGCAGCTTTCTGAGACTAAAAGTCACCAAGAAACAACATAATATGAAGAAACTCCTGAATGTAATGAATCAGTGCTTTTTTCAGGAGTCCTTAATGTTTCTTTTATTTCTAGTACCAGGAAATCACTTAACACCGAAGAGCAGAAGAAGAAAACAAAGGAATGAGGGGAATCTGCAGTGAATCAGATCAGAAATTGCCTCAGGCTGCATCAGCTTTTATGCCAAATGTGTCAAAAGAAAAGTCTCATTACGTCGTAAATATTCCAGCCGGAGCGACGGCGCAGAGCGCAGGAGGGTTTGATGGCTGGAGTCACTAACAGCCGGAGATCAGAGGCATCGTGGAGACGAAGTAAAGCTGCTCGGCTCACATCAACTGAGAGTTCAGAGGAAAAACAAAAACGAGTTTTCCTTTAAACATCCCGACCTGAACAAAAATCTAATCCAACTGAACTTTTGGAGTTAATTGATTTTCTTTAATTGGAATAATGAGTTTCTGGTGAGTTGATGTAATTTATATTCAGGGATCATCAGGATATTCGGGTCTGAATCAGATGCAGCGAAGCCTCATCCAGCTGGAGGTCACGGTGCGGCTGGAGGTCACGGTGTGGCGCCCTGAGAGCCTTCGCTCCGTTTCAACTCAACACCGACTGAAGATGAAAGAGCAACCAGAGACTCGCTGCAAAAACACTCAGACAACAAAACCGCAGCCTGTCACCACTTTCACACACCTTTCTATAAAATGGCTCCAGGATTACATCCTGGGTTTTCCAGCTGCTCGTCTCTGAAAAGTAAGAATCTATTTAGCTGACATGTAAAATTGATCTATTTTACTTCTATGTAAATACATTTCATGTTATGTCTTCTATAGCTCAATTTAACAGAAAAAAAGAAACATAAATAGTCTTGCAGTTCAATTCCTAGTCTGACTTAGAAAAAGGTCAAAATAAGTTAAATGGCGGCAAAACTGTAGAACAGCTGCAATAAGAAAAGACAAAAAATATAAAGCGAAGCTTGACTGACCAAAGCAACGGTTGACTGACCGACCCAAAAATGAAGGTTGACTAGAGTCGATGCTAAGGTCAATGCTAAGGTCAATGCTAAATTTAGCTTCTGCTATGGAAAACAAACATGACTGAACATTAAAGAGATGCTATCTGAATTCAAAACTAAATGATTTAAAATCCTTAATGGAGATTCATAAATTTCACATAAATTTAGTTTATTCTGACATCGAGACAAAACAATCTGTGACAGAAAGCTAGCAGCCAAAATGGCACACAACAGTCACTGATTGGTCGATTGAATGAATAAGTCCTGATTGATCTGTTGAAGCCAGCAGATTTTTACCAAACACATCCATCAAACATATTCTGGTACAAAATCCCACAAAGCACAACGTCTGCGACTGTCAAACAAACTTCTGTTGTTATTCTCTGTTTTTATTGTTCTATGTGTTGCTGTAGAGAAATGTGACATGTTGGACTCTAAACTTTCACCTGATGTATATTTTGTCCACTCAGCAAAATGTTCCACAGCTGAAGACCAAAGAGTCTTAAACTGTGTTCACTGACTGGTTTCTGAAGCTGTAATCCTGCATTAGGTCGTTATGCCAGTTGAGTTTAGCAAATGTAAAATGAATGAAGTTATTTTCAATCCCCTTTCAAATAGAAATAGAAATGAGTTAATTGTTCTATTAGTGCTGAAGATATAACCACAAATATGAATATCTTTTGTAAAATGTTTACTCAGAAACTCATTCTGTGCTCCATCAGTTCAGCCTTCCTTTATTATAACTCTGAATTCAAAGATTTTCCAGCAGCTTAACACTGAAAAGGTTCCAGGAAGAATCTGACTGAAATGATGCTGAAGGTGAACGATGAGCATCCAATCAATCCGCCTGAGTTCAGCTGCTGCTCGTCCTTAAACCGACTGGCTCCACGTTTTATTCCTCCTGACGTTCATCTCAACACTGAAGACTCACATCTCTACAAACATCTTCTGTGGATGTGGAGAAAGTCTCCTGTCTTTGAGTCACAATGAGAAGCTTCTATAGGGGAACTGCAGACACAGAGGACGAGCAAAAAGAGGAAAACTACTTCCTACAAATACATGTTTACATTTAACACAGAAACTGATTGAGTTGAATAAATAACATTAAATATAATAATGCTGCAAAAGGCTCCAGGCTCCTGTGAGTCACCCTGCAGACATCAGTGCTTTGCTTTGGTGGAACATGTTTCTCTAGTGACCTGAATGAAAACCGTTTTCTTTCACATCTGACTTCATCTCATGATGTCAGAGCATTTACTGATGGCCAGCAGGACGGGGCCATAAATCAATTTGATTGATTAATCACATTTCCTGAAGCGGCTGCACAATGGGGCAGTGAGTAGAGCTGCTGCCTTGCAGCGAGGAGGTCCTGGGTTCGATTCCCGGCCTGGGGTCTTTCTGCATGGGGTCTCCATGGTCTGAATATTAGGGTCAGACTAAGGTTTTCTATTTTTAATTAAGAGAATAAAGTCATAATATTTCCAGAATTCAGTCATATGGCAATAGACGCTAAACTAATGAGAATAAAGTAGCAATAATATGAGAACAGGAAATATAAAAAATGAGGAAAGTTGAACATCCTGTGAAGTGACAGTTTGATATAAGTTTTAAATATACATATTTTTAACACATTAGCATAAAATTATCAGGAGTTTTAAATGATGACCAAACAACCAACCAGATGAACAGATTTGCTCGCAGCAGATCGAAGCATTTTTCTCATTAAAATTAGTTTTTCTCTGGTAAAATTGTGTCTTTATTCTGATAATTTTATGATTATTCTCCTAATTAAACTAAAGTTGTCAAAGCCTGGCCCGAACAGCCCATCATAGGAGGGATGACTGAAAGAAAATCAGAAATGATCTGAAACAAATCAGAGTTTTTATCTTTACGCCTGTCGATGCTACCCTGGACTGTTGGGTCCGGCTCAGTCCTGCTTGGTCCTGGTCGAGTCCCTGCTTGGTCCTGGCTCAGTCCTGCTTGGTCCTGGGTCAGTCCTGCTTGGTCCTGGCTCAGTCCTGCTTGGTCCTGGGTCAGTCCTGCTTGGTCCTGGGTCAGTCCTGCTTGGTCCTATCCGTCCTGTTGGACTTGTCCTGGGATGAAAACCTCGTTCTCCAGCTCTGCTGCTGACGTCATGGGTGAGATCGTTTCCAGGGAAATCTCCGCGTTGTCCTCCAGCTGGACGGCGGCGGGAAGCAGCAGCAGCTGGTCGTGGCTCGGAGAACCGTTGGAGATGTTGGACTCCTCGTCGAACCGGGCGCTCATGTCCTCCAGCCGGTCGTCCAAAGTCATGCTCAGGTTGCGGGGCCGCTGCTGCGGCTGCGCGGGAACCAGCGCCTCCTTGTGGAAGGTGGTGTCGTGGTGGTAGGAGACCAGCTCGTTGCTGAAGTTCACAGCTTCCACCGCGTTGTTGGAGCAGATGCGGTTGCAGCCCAGGATGGTGGCGAAGGCCCGGCGGAAGTCCGCGTTGAAGGCGTAGATGACGGGGTTGAGGGAGGAGTTGGCCCAGCCGAACCACACGAACACGGTGAAGGTGGTGTCGCTGACGCAGGGCGGGTCGCAGAACGGGACGGTGCAGTTCAGGACGAAGAACGGCAACCAGCAGAACACGAACACCCCCATGATGATGGACAGCGTCTTCAGAACTTTGGTTTCCTTCTTGAACGAAGACTTGAGCGACGCCTCGTCGGCGGCCCGGTGCTGCTGCTGGTTCCGGTTCGCACCGTGGCCCTGGTTCTGAGCCTGCTCCGCCGCCCGCTCCAGAGACGCGATTCTGCGGATTTGGGTCTGAGCGATCCGATAGATCCGGGTGTAAGTGGCGATCATGATCAGAACCGGGATGTAGAAGCTGATGAGCGAGGAGGAGATGGCGTAGGTTTTGTTCAGATTGGCCACGCAGCTCATGGATGCCGAGGCGCTTCCGGTCAGGTTGGTGGAGTTTGTCCAGTTCCGGTCCAATATGGCCGCCACGTCCTCCATCACCGCGCCGTCCTCCTGCTGAGCCCTGTGCCAGTTCATCTGCACCGGAATGAGGGAGATGAGGATGGACAGCGTCCACGCCACCCCGATCATCACGAACGCCACGCGTGGCGTCATTTTCCGCTCGTACTTGAAGGGGCTGGCGATGGCCCAGTAGCGGTCCACGCTGATGATGCACAGGTTGAGGATGGAGGCCGTGGAGCACATGATGTCGAAGGTGATCCACACGTCGCAGAAGCCTCCGAACAGCCAGCTGTCGGTCACCTCCGTCACGGCCTCCCACGGCATCACCAGCACGGCCACGAACAGGTCGGACACGGCCAGCGAGATCACGAAGAAGTTGGTGACTTTGGACCGCAGGTGGCGGAACTTGATGACGGCGGCGCAGACCAGCGTGTTCCCGAGCAGCGTGGACACGATGAGCAGGAAGAGGATGCAGCCAATCAGGACGCGCAGTCCGTTCCCTCCACCGCCTTCCTCCTCTTCCTCCTCTTCCTCACCCATCCCGTCCAGTTCCGAGAGAACTTGGGTGAAATTACTCCACACCGAGGAGTTTTCCATCTAATCACCACAGAGAAGCGCAGATGTAAGAATTTAAACTCCTCTGTGAAACTTGCCTCTCTCCATCCTCTGAAGTCTGAGTGAAAAATAAACCAGAAGATCTGCAGATGTCCTCCGTTTGTCTCCCAGAATCAGAGACAAATCGGTCCGAAGAAGAAGAAAAAAACCTCAGAGGACAGAAACCAGTGAAAGCTGGTGAGTCCGGAGGGTCTGGTTCGAGGGCAAACCGGTTGGTTCCGTGTTTGGTGGCTGACTGAGTCACAGTGGACTCACCTCGGCTCTGCGCTCTGTCTGCTGCAGGTAGCAGATTCCTGTCACCCAGCGGTTCCTGCTGCAGCAGCTGCTGCTGCATCATCCTGCCTGCTGATGCAGCCGCAGGGCGCAGAGGAAACGGTTCACACTTTTAATAAAAACTCCTCATTACACTGCAAATTAAATTAAAACATGTATATCTTGAAAATCTGTCAGACTCTTTTCAGCTTGTTGCTTCAGGTTTGATTTTCACTTTTAGTAAAAGAAAATATTAAAATGAACCAAAAACAAAATTTAAAAAACAAGTCATTATTTTCCCTTAATATTTTAACTGATTTAATTAATAAATTGTATTCTATTTTTCTTTATTTTATATCAGCGTTTTAATAAATTTATTTGCTTTTATCTTAATTTAAGTTTTGTTCATCCAGATTTTATTATTTTTATTTATTTAATGTATTTCTTTATTTTATTCCTCATTCTGTATGTTGCAATGGATCAGAATTTATTTTATTTTCAAATTATTCATAATTCATTAACCACTATTCGGATGATCTTAAATGTGTTATATTCTAAATGTAACATTGATTCCACAGCGCCCTCTGCTGGTTGAATTATGTTAGTTCCAGGAAAGTTAAGAAAGGTAAATATTTAATCTCTTGGGACAACATCATTTTTTATAAATCAAACTACGATTGTTTATTATTTTAACAATAAGTTATTGAGTGAAAATATTAAATCAGAACGAATTAATTCAATAAATTTCTTCAAATTAGTTTCTGTAGGAATCCGAAAAGAGATAAAAATTTCTACATTTAATAAAAGAATAATAGAGTTAAAAATGAGTCAAACTGGTGAATTTTATTTTTTGCGCCTTGCTCTTCTTTTTTGTTTATTTATTTAGAGTTTTTTTCAATTCCAAATAAATTAAAATCTGAACTTAAGCAGCAGAATTATTCTGAATAAATTGTTGCTTTTGTAAACCGTGATGATCGATTTATCCACAAGGTGGCGCCACGTTTCTTCTCGTGCGCCTTTCTACAGAGTTATTATTGATTTTAGTCAGGTCATGTTTTTAGTTGGTTTGGGTGTAAATAGATCATAATAAAATGTAACTATTTTAAATACAACAATGTGTTTATGTAAATGTTTTTGCTGTTTGCGACTTTGGTGCCATGTTGGTGGTTTTGGTTTAGAAACATCCTAAATGTGTTTCTGTCGTAAATCATCAATTTTATTTTATTCAAGTTCATGAAAATGGTTTAATTTGATATTTTTGTGTTTTATCAAAGTTAGCATGGTAACCAGTTGGATTGTAAAAACCTTCTTTTCTTTGTTAGCATGTAAAGTTTAAACAGTTTATCTTCATATGATTGTACTTTACACCAAAACTAAAGTAACATCAGCTTCATCCTCTGTAAGGTTTTAGAAACGTTACCTTGTTGGTGTAGTTTGTAAGGATGTAACCATGGTAACCATGGTGCTGAACCAGAGATGTCATGAATCGTTTTGTGATACTTTCTACAATGTGCCATCAGTTTTTGTTTCAGGTTTAAATTTCATGTCAGATACAACTCGGTCTCTGAGTTCTGGAAATTATTACAAATTTAAGGAGCAAATTTAAATGTAAGTTTATCATTGAACTTTCTCATAGTGTTTTGTTGTTTTGTGCTTTTCTAGCGGCTTTTATTTATTTATTGCATGAAAGACAATAAAAAAACAACACTGGTGCATTTTTTAGAATAAGAATTGAGAGGAAAACAGCATCTCCATCTGAGCAGCTCTTTGCTTCAGGAGGAATGAAATAAACCAGTTCAGAAAATGGAGGAAGGCGATAAGTGCGTCTCTAACTCGTGTTTCCTCTGCTGCTGTTCTCAGCCTCTCACCTGCAGCCTGCTACTGTTCACTGTTTTTACATTTGCTTTTTGAACGCTCGCGTGTGTCGGGTTAAGGTAAAGTCATCTTTGACGCAAGCAGGTAGATTGAGTTGGACCGCCGCCCGTCTCCTCCTCACCTGTAATTACACCTGGTGGCGGATCTGCCGGCAGTTCTGACGTTGAGGTGAAGAGTTGAAACCTTAATCACTGTTTTGGTTGAACTGTCGGGGCGGGAGCTGCATGGTGTCTGTGGAGGACGGATTCTTATCTGCAAACAGTTGTAAGTTGCAGCTTTCATTGATGCATGCACTAATGCATTTGTGAAATCAAGCAAATGTCTGAGAAGTGATGGAGAAGCGTGTCAGTCTGCGACTTCCTGCAGGTGAGCAGAGCTTTGTGTGGTAAACAAAGCTCTGCGGTTTGCAGGGAGCGGCTCACTGAAAAGAAGCCGCAGTAAACCTGGTTCAGTCTGTCTAAACTCTCCGCTTTGTGAAATGGATCGCAGGATTTAACATGACGCCGTGACTCACAGGCCAACTGGGTTTAATGGTTCCCCACTGACTGGACCAGTGGTTCTAATGCTCATTCCTAACATTCTGGCTTCAGTTCCAAACAAAACCAAACATTTCTTTCCATCTGATTTTAAAAACTGTTTCATTTGATTGAATTTAAGACACTGTCTCTGGTCGGTGAAACAGAAACAGCAGGAAGGTCGACTCACGCTTTGGTCACACAGGAAGTCTTGATGCTCAAATCCAGTTTTTTGCTGAAATTGTTTTTTCCGTGTGTCACCTTAACGCCTCATGTTGCGTTTGGGTTCGATCCTGCTTGTCCAGTTGGTCTGTTGGTGGTGGAGCCCTAACTTTCCGTTCAGTGGAACCGAGATTTAAATGACTGAAATGTTTCCAGTTCCTGTGGCTGGACAACAAGCCCACATCACCACCCACCACCACCATGCCTCATAACCAGTGTGACATGTTTCTGCTGACTTGGTGCTCTGCTTCCCTTCACGATTTCAAACTAAACACTTTTTAAAATCCTTTTTCTGACGTTTAACCTTTAGTCAGCTGACTGAGCTCTCAGCTTTTCGTCATTTTTCTGATCTTCACGCTCTGACCTTAGTCTGAATCTATTCATTGATCCTATTGGCAACATTCATTTTTGTCTGAGATGCTTTCCTTTAGTAAATAATGTTTTTTCTGCAGAATGGTGAATATCAGGTGGAGAGAAATCCTCCAAACCTTCAACATGAAGTGTTTTAACCTGAACTACAGGAGTCTGAAGAAGCTAAAGTATCATTTATGTATTGTTTTGTGTGAATGTAGTCAGATTTCTGCAGCTGTTGAGCCAGTGGGCTGTAGGTGAGCTTTTCTCCATCAGCTTTCTGAACGTGGTGGCCCTTTCAGGTTTGGCTCAGTAAGAATCTGGATTTAGAAACTTTCTCCCAAAACAACCAGGATTTGATCCCCCAACCTGCTGCTGCAGCCCTGTGTGAAAAACAAACGTCTGCCGTGAGAACTCAGAGGAATCACACTTTACATCCTCTGTTTTGTAAATCTAAGAGTGAAGGAAAAGTCAAGTTAATTACAGGGTTTTATTTTGAAGGATTTTGTTGAATGAAAGTCAAACTTGAGGCAGTTTGGTGTGTAAAGTGACTGACCAGCGGCTGAACCTGCAGGAGGAACGATCCTCAGCGTTTCTGCTGCCCTTACATCCTTTCTTCAGGGTTCAGAAGTTTTGCAGGTTTTCCTGTTGGTCTGAGCCAGACTGGGAGATATTTTCAGGTTTTCCTCCTGAAGCCGGAGAGAGTGAAGGTTTTCCCTCTTTGTTCAGCTGATCCTCTTGAATCCTGATGATGTTCATCAGTAAATCCGCTCCCCTCCATCCAGAAACCTCAGTTTATCTCCCATGATTCCCTGAAACGTCAGCGACCCGCCAGAGTGGATTTAAGGATAAACGTTTTTAGTTTTCACAGCTCAGAGAACAATGGCTCCATTGAGGAAAACTGAAGCCCCTCATTTCTGAACTAAAACCTGATTTAAGCAAAGAACCAGTGATCAGTCCTGTAGTTTACTGTAGTTTAGATGTCAGGGTCCTCTCTGGGTTCAGTTCAGTTCAGTTCAGTTCAGTGAAAACAGGTTCTCCTGTTTTGGATTCTATGATCGTATTAAGTTCCTTTAGCTTCACTTTGTTTCTATCAGATTCTATTAGTTGGACTCATTTTATCGATTGCATGGAAACATTTAGCTTTAAAATAAAATGTAAAAGAATTATTTCACACCACATCAAAATTCCAGTCTTAAGCAGCTAAACGAGCCCACATCATCATCCCTCCACCACCGAGCTGGACAGGTGGAAGGAGGACTTATGGCCACCCAGTCATGACCCTTAACCTTTAACCTGCTGTAGAGTCAGGCATGGAGCTCTTGAGGTTTCTGGCTGTTTCTCTGAGCGTCCCGCTCTGACGTTGGACTGAATCTGCTGAGACTCTGACATGTTTTCCTCTTGAGAATAATCTTCCTCTCTGTAGACTTCAGATGGTTTGGAGGTGACCTTTGAACCCTTCCCAGATTGATGAGCAGCAACATTTGCTTCTCTAAGGTCAGTGCTGATAAGTTTGATGCACCTGCATCAGGTTTTTCCACTTTAGCTCTATTTTTGTTTGATGAAAACTGACATTGTTGAGGTTAGATTTAAAGAATTGCAGGAATTAGCAGAAGAAAAAACGTTTTAAAGAAAGAAACACTCGTCTCTCTGAACTGTTTTTCTCTGCTGTCCTTTAGCGTAATTTTGAAGCTGCAGATCACAAAGCAGGACCGACACCTGAACCCCTGACTGATTACAGCGTTCGGGCAGAAAGCCTTTTAGATGCGACTGTGAACCTCTGAGCACCTCACAGGTTCATAAATATTTACAGTGGGAGCAGACGGAAGCCATGTTGGGTCAGAGGAGGAGAGCAGAGATAAGCTCTGTTTAAAGAAGCAGGAAGATGAATCTGAATCTGCTGAAAACTGAAAGTATTCCAGCATTCCTACATTACTCTGCATTCATGAAAACGGGTTTTATTATGATGCACTAACACAAAGAAGGGAGCGTTTAACAATAGAATCAAAATGGCAGAATGACATAGTTCTGACTCAGGAGGCTGAATTCAGATGCACGCCACACTTTTAAGATTTTTTGTAATAAATATAAAAACATGTAACATTTTGTTTTCATTTCAAAACTATGCATTATTTTTTGTTGATCACATCACATAAAAAATAAAACATGAAACTTTGTGGCTGTAAAATGTTTTCTGTAAGTTTTTGATATAAAATTCTCATTTTTCCTAATTGTACAGTGAGCACAGACAGGCCTGCAGGGGTTGGCTTACAAAATTTAAATGCTTTTGGTTTTGATCCGGTTCAGGTCGGGGATCCTGCCTCTGATGAACGCGTCAAACCTCAGAAAGATGATCCACTTCCTGTCTGTTAATCCCGGCTGCAGCAGGACGTTCCTGCAGCAGGAGGACATTCTGCAGCAGGACGTTCTCCTGCAGCAGAATGTCCTGCAGGACTGCTGCTGCAGCAGCAGCAGGACGTTCCTGCCAAAGCGCTGGGCCGCCGGTGGAAGAGACGGCGCTGGTTTTCCTCTGTTGTCCGTCTAAAAGCTTCCAGCGGCTCTGACAGATCGGAGCTTTCAGATCACTTGTTGCTAATAGGAGGGATATTTACGCTAACGGGAACAGGGAGAGTGTAACCTCAGGTCACTGCACTCAGCAACAACACTCACACAGACACACAGACGGCCCGCGCTGCTTTTACAGCAGGGACAGACGGATACACTATAAAAAATGGCCGTCTGAACCAGTCATGCAAGCTGCGGTCCTAAAGCAGGAGGTCACCAGCAGGTCAGACGTGTTTTCAGCTCAGAGACTTTCTGCACCGGGAGGCTTTGACTGAACCGCTGCTGATCCAGTCCTTCTGGTTTACCCAATCAAACCTCCAAACTCCTCTAAGGTGACAAACATCTACAAAAAACACAAAAATACTCCGGATTGGAGACAAATCTGGTCTCATCAAAGATACATTTCTCAACAGAAAGGCACAAGAAACAGAGACTTGAGAAAAACTCATCAGATCACAGCCACTACAATGGCCCCCCGGAGAGATTATAATATAATACTATATTTAATTTGGAAAAATTAAATATATTTTTACAGGACTCAAGTAAAACCGTAGGAAAAGAGAAAAAATTTACAGAACAGAAACCACACTGTAAGCTGCTGTTTGTTCTTGGTTTGGGATAAATGTAAATAAGAAGAAGCTGATCAGAAAATGCCGAGTCACTGGTTGTTATGGCAACCAGTTTTGTGAGGAGTTGCTGAGTCTTTCTAAAAACTAATATCTATACCACATAATATCAGACAAAGGATCTGCTCTTCTTCAGAAAAGTTTCCATCCACATGAACTCGCATAAATCCCAGGAGCGTTGATCGAAACATGCCAAACCAGTAGGGGGCAGTGTAGCATAAACCCTTCAGCCAATCAGATTGCTTCAAAACAACTACGACTTCCTGTTAGGATGTCAGCAGAAAAAAAAGTTAGAATAGAGCACAAAGATCTGAGACTATTTCACAGCAGAGTAAAAGTCTGTGGGTAAAAAAAACAAGGACACTTTTTAGTTTGAAAAGTTCAAAATTGCTAAAAAGAAAAAATAAATTATCTCAGAAATTTTCTAAAAAAAAATCTGATTTGTACTTTTGAAACGTCCATGTTTTTTTCTAGAAAAAAAACGTCTTTGAGTGAAATTAACTTCTTTTCCTCTTCAGCTTTAGTCTGCGTGTGGGAGGAAGCCGGAGTATCCAGGGAGAACAAGCATATCAGGGAGAACCACCAGCTCAGGGAGAAAGACTCGGGAACCCAGGCTAACTGTTAGCTAGCAGTGCTAACGCTGCGCCAGCATGCAGCCTTCCTGACTGCAGTTCTTTCACAGGTGCAGCCAATCAGAGCAGCTGAAAACACACCAGGTAAGTTTCTGCAACATTTACTCAGGTTAGCACCAGTTTTCTTCAGTTAAACCTAAAATGATGTAAACTCTGTAAAAAGCTTTAGTATTCTGACGTTTGCTAGCTGACGTTTGCTAGCTGACGTTTGCTAGCTGACGTTTGCTAGCTGACGTTTGCTAGCTGACGTTTGCTAGCTGACGTTTGCTAGCTGACGTTTAGCGGGTGGAAATGTCCAATCAGAGCCTGGTGAAGTTTCCTCCTCAGAAACATCAAAGCTGCGCAGAATGGCTCCCTGCTAACCTGCTTGGCTAGCTCTCTGCTCTCATAACAGCTTGATAAACCGGGCTGTTCAAACAGAACCGGGTCGGTCTGGGTTCAGGGCAACAACAGCGGCTCGCAGATAAAGCGGAACACTGATGGAGTTAAACGGCCTGCGCTGTCGGCTAATCTCCGGCAAATTAGGCGGAAACGCTGCGGCTGAACCTGTTGTCATTCCGGAGCCAGTCATGGCCGCCTCGAACAAACATGGAGAGGTCGTGACCCTGCTGTGTTTGGATTCACAGGCCGGGGTCCAGACTGCAGAACCGGGTCAAAGCTCCGAACAGGAATGCAGCCCTTTGACTAGGACATGGACCTCGACATGAACCCCACCTTCAGCCAAGCACGACTGGCTCCAGCTCCTCTCACAGAGGGAAGGTCAGCAGCTTTTCTCTGGAAATAATCAGGAAACTTCTACATTTAAAGAATTAATCTGAAGAATTAAAATTCTTAAATTTAGAATATTCTGGAATATTAATCTGGTAACAGATCTCAAATTTAACAGCAGCTTTAACATAGACCTGGTTTTTGGGAACAGATCTATGGAGGATTTTCTGTGATTCGAGACTCGAGCCGGCCAGAGGTATAACCAATGTAAACTGCTGTTTAGGCTCCTCTAAATCAGCAGGAACCTCTTGTAGATCCCTGGATTTAGTTCATATCTGCTTTTTAATGATGAGAATAATATTACAATTGAGTTGACGCTTTCAGCAGAGATAAATTTAGCAGTTTTACTTAAAATTTAAGATTTAAAGGAACTGACAAGTTTGTGTTGGTAAAATTGCAAGATATTGAATTTTTAGACGGACACTGTCCAGTCAGAGAATAAAAAAATTCTCTGACTGGCAAAAACACAGAATGATACCAAGAATTGCCTTTGAGTTTAAGTAAGGAAAGTCTAACAAATAAACATCATTTAATTTTGTTCCATAGAGAGAAATCTCATCAATAATCAAGTTATATGATACCTGGAGACACGTGAAAACTGGATTTATCAGCTTCAACCAGGGCCAAGGATTGTGTGATGTTAGAAACCTCGGCCACCAGCAGACAGAAATGATGCTGAAAGAGTTGAACGTTCTGTGTGTGGTTTTATTCATGGCCTTCTGCTTTACTTAAACTCTCCTCTGGACCTTCTGCTTCTGTCACATTGCTTATCCTTCATTTACTCCTTCACATGAAAACATGTCTTTCTGTTTGTCTTTGGTCTAAAAGGCTGCACTGAGCCTGCAGCCTCAGGATCCACATCATAGAAATATAGTTCATAGAAATAAAGAGCAACATAGAGCTGCATCTAAGGAAAATGAAAATGGAGTCAAATGCAGATCTGAAGATAAAATGATAAAAAAAATAAATGCCCATTCTTTCCTATTATGACAGACTAATCACAATTATTCATGTTAACTTTTGAGTGTAACTTTACAAATACATGATGGTTTTATATATTAGCATCTGCTCGCTAATGCTTTAGTCACAGTAAATTACTACTGTAAATTAATGTGGCATCATATTAAGCATGCTAGCTGATTGCTACTGTGTTTTTGTTCATATGTTGAGTTACAAAAATGCATTAAATAATAAAATAATTTTTGGTTCTTACATCAAAACTAAAGGAATTTAGCTATGAACAGCACAAAATACACACACTTTTATTTCCACAATTATTTTCAAATTCATATTTTATTAATTTACAGAAACATTTCAGAGCTGTAAAAGCAAAAGGCAGCAGGATCTGTTGGATCAACACATCTATCTAACTTCCAGTAATGACGAGTGAAAGGTGTTGAAATTAATAAAAATAAAACACATATTGAAATATTAAAAAAGGCTTTAATCTCATCAGGAATCAGTCTATTTTAAACATTTACTGAAAATAAACTTATTGGATAAAGTGAATATTTGCTGCTTCTTACAAAAATAATAGATTAATAAAATCTGAGACTCTGAATTCACCTTTGCAGCCAGTGAAATGATTTTTTTCAGGTGTTTGCCTTAAACCTGAAGTTTATGGTAAAAATAATAAGAAAAAACCTGAATGCGTTTCATGTCAGCCACTTCTGCTCTGCTCAACGTGTCCATAACACAAAGGCTCTAACAGTTTAAAGAGAAACAAACCAAAATCTTCGCTCCGCAAAGGTATTCGAGTTGATTGACACCAAATTTATTTATTTTTGCAAATGTGAGGATGGGCAGGGGAGTGGTTGACCTCTGATGACCCCTGGTGGGCATTTTTCTTCATATTTTTAGAACCATAGCGGCACAAACAAAAATGTGTGTTGCACAAACGTAGCCGAGTTGACTGACACACATTGTGTCTGATTTGAAGAAGATGTGGGGCTAGTTGACCTTTCATGACCTCTAAAAACATTTCTTTATATCTTTAAAATGATAGCGGCACAAACAAAAAAATTTACTGTGCTCATGTTTGACACCAATTTTGTCTGATTTGAAGAAGGTGGGGGGGCCAACTTCACTCAGCAACGAAGAAGAATAGCTTAGATATGCTAGCGAACAGAGCTGTGGTAAATAAATGGAAGAAAACCATCCATTGTAACTAGGTAAGAGTTGAACTGGACTCTTTGTTCCAAAACACTGTAAACTTTCTGTTGTTTTCAGAGGGCAGAAGGTTTCTAAAATTCATGCAGACTGAGCCTTTTGTTGACCAATCCAACCATTCTTGTCATCACAGCTCACAGATTTCCATCCACTGGCCTCCTTAACAGACGTCGCACAGCTGAGCCCTCAGCAGGTGGCTGCAGCCAGTAACTGAAAGAAGATCGGGTCTGTTAGATTACGGATGGAATCCATTTTTATGACATTCAGGTTCTTTTCTTACCCGTTTGTTAGATCACTCCCATTGAGCCACTTCCAGCTACCACCTTCAACCCTGAGGCCAATCCAGTAGCAGCTGGTCCCTGCAGCAGCTGTGCTGCTTTTATGGATGAAGTCCTGATGAAAACAGACAATCATAGGTAAACAGTGGATAGTCTGGTAGCTGAGGATGGCTGAGTAGAAATATTGACCATGTTTCCAGCCTAACCTGATCCTCAGGAGTTCCAGCAACAACCAAATCTGCGTCTCTTAGTCTGCAGACATCTCTAGCTTCATCCCAAGTCTTCTGATCCAAATCGTTCTGGCTGCTGAAGTTATAGCAGCTGGACTGGAAGGGGAGCCAACCTCGCTGGCAAGGTTTAGTTTGTCTTTCTGATTGTAAAAACAACAATTTCATTCAGAAAAATATTTTAGTTTAAAAACCAGATACTTAAATGCATAATATTTTTACTGTACTTTTTCTGCCGTAGTAAGGATGTGTTGAGGTGTGGTAGTAATGTCCCCAAACGGTAAGATGGGGTGAGGTGCAGTAATGTTTTGCTTTGGGCACTGCTGTTGTGGTCCACTCAAAGCTGGGTTTTCTCCAGTTTTTTGTCGAAGTTTCTCGATTTTTCAGTTGCCATAAGTCTTGCAGTTCCTGTACATTTTCTCTAAGGCGCTGATTAACATCCTGTTAGTCCTTCAACTTAGCAGAAACAACAACTGTTTCTAGAATGTCACAAAAAAATTTGATAAATGTAGGTTATACTTGACAAATGCAAAATACATTTCAATATTAATTCTGTTTCAGATGTGTAGTGTCCTTACGTAATCAACAACAAACATTTGGGATTAATTTCCATTTCCCCATTTCACATTTTTGATACCTGATAAGCTTCATTAATAAATTATGATTAAAATCAACCAAGTTCACCAAAGCACCACATTAATTATCCACAATAAAATAAGTATGAGCAGCCAATAGTAGAACCTCTCTTTTGGTCAAGTAAAGACATTTGGTGTTGACCAGGACTGGAACAAAGACGTGCTGCAGCTGTGAGGCCCAACAGGAGGTTCGGGGGGCAGCAGATGGTCCAACAGCACAGAACACAGAGAAACATGAACTATTTAATTTCCCTTGAGGATCAATAAAGTATTTTTGAATTTGAATTCAAGAAGCCAGGAGATGAAAAACATTCAGATGGTTCTGGTGGCGCAACTTAATTCACTCCTTATTTTAACAAAACCTATTTTCAAACAAAAAGATAACACACATGTATGGAATAAACAACTTCTCTCCAATACATATGCTTATTAACAAAATTATTAAACCTTTCAGTTCAGTACTTTAATCAACAAACTCACAGTGCTAATAAATAAAAAATAAAAACTTAAATTACTAATGATTAAAATATACAAGTCAAATTTTTGGAATATAAATAGAATCAATAAAATGATGCAATATTTTTGGATACCATGACGGAGATTTGGAGATTGTTGCTCATCTCAAAATTGCATCTTAAGTGGACAGACAGAAGCTAGTGCTTTTCAGTTTTAAACAATCTCTCAATCTGACGTACTTTAAAAGTCATAAATAATATTAATTGTTCATGTGTACCACTGGTTTAAGGCTGACTATGGAACCAATAGAAAAAACTATGAATGTAATGCTGGACCTCAGGGCATCGATAGCATTCAGCTTTTGTATTAGCCCTAGCATTTTGCTAAAGTAAAAGACAAAAAGAAAGTGTATATATATATATATATACAGATGTTGATAAAAAGAGAGCAAAGGAAAACTACAGTAAAACATGGTAAACTCATTGTACAATTGCCCCCATCAGTCCCTATAGAACAGTTTATAGCATAGGCCGAATAACCTCTGTACTCAAATAGTTTGAAGGATTAAATATTGCAAAATACAATTTAATAGAAGAAATTTAAAGCTTGAAACAGCTCTTCATCCTGAAAACTATATATTTTTTGCCATTTATGAAAAAGGTGGATCAAGTCAGCTACAGATTTGCTGATGTACCAGTAGGAAAGAGACGAGAGCAGCACAACCAAGACCTGAATGAGACTTCTACACAAACTGCAGGCTGACATGCAATTTTAGGTCCTATTAGCCGAGTGCATCAATCTGTCAAGTGCCAAAACTTCTCTGTTGTCAGATGTCAAATTATTTTTAGCTTGAAAATGTATTCAAAAGCTTTGAGAATCCATTGAGGGAAAAAACCAGCCCAAGCATCGGACTTTGTAAGAGGTTTTACCAGAGAGAAAGAGCTTCACACATTTAATGTTTCAAATGCCTCCATGTGTTCTGGTACATGCACTTTCCCTTCTCTCTCAAAGATTTTGAGGATGAGTGAACCAACAATCTTACGTTTTCTTCCTTGTAAGTGGACCAAACAACGACCTCCTGAACATGTGTAAACTTGTTATCATGTTTTAATGATAAGTTCCACCACAAACTGCCACCACCATAGCAGTTCACTGAGAGTTCAGTCACTATAACTCTGCTGGTGGCTTTGAGACAAGTTGAACCTGCTGGGCGAAGCAGCTGCTCCTTCCCTCAAAGGAAAGTTATGGAGCATTTAAATACATGATGGTAGGTTTGTTGTATTCATCGGTATCTGCTTACTAATTATATTATCACAGGAAAAATGCTAATAGTTAGCTGAAGAAGAAGTTGATAATGGATTATGGATGCCACTGTTTTATGCCAACAGGTGCTAACTACTTATGGCTGAATGCATCTTTATACAGCACACCAAACACAAACAGTTTACATTTGTTGGCTCTCACTTCAAAATATTACTGAAGGGAAAATAAATCCACTTCAAAATAAGTTTTTCAAAAATCAAATTTTATTAATTTACAGTAATCTTTCAGAGCTGTAAAAGCAAAGTCCCATGATCTATTGGGTAAACAGAAACATCCATCGAAAATCCAGTTAAGACAAATCAAACCATTTCATCAGATACGTAGAAGTAGAAAGTAATTGAAATGAGTAAAAACATAGAATAAATTATGTTTATAGAATAATGTTATAAACAAGTCTAACATCAAATATAAAAAAATCTTTTATGCAACCAGGAATCGGTTTATTCTGAATTTTTAGACGAAAGTTTATTGGGCACAAATAATTGATGCTTCTTATAAAAGTAAGATTAATAATAGATTATCCAGTTTGTCTTTATTTCTTGTTTATGTAAAACTGAAACAAAGCAGAAGGTTTGTCATAAAATTAAAACAAACATCTGGAATGACTTGAATTCTGTTTGAAGAAAGTCAGAACTAAAGTGTTTGGTGTGTTGATGAGAAAGTTGGCCTTCATAACTAATCAGGAATGGCATCATGACCACCTGCCAATCAGTACTGGTCCTTCAAAACAACATGGACGACTCCCACCCACTAACAGTTGCAACAATAACATTTAATTGGTCAAAAAGACATTTCCGAACCACAATGTTTTCTCCTTAATTAGTTTGGTGACACAGAAAGAGTAAAAGTCAAAGGCAAAGAAGTAGAAGAACCGCTAAGATTTGCTGCAATGTGGTGTTATAGGAATGTGATGTGGCATCATTAGTGATGTTGTGGTATGGGAGTGTAGTATAGTATGGACGTGGTGTGGCGTAGTAATAGGGACGTCTGCCATAGTGTGGACGTGGTGTGGCGTAGTAGTATGGACGTCTGCCATAGTAGGGAGTCGGTGTGGCGTAGTAATATGGACGTGGTGTGGCGTAGTAGGGACGTCTGCCATAGTAGGGAGTCGGTGTGGCGTAATAGGGACGTCTGCCATAGTGTGGGCGTGGTGTGGCGTAGTAGGTGTAGGGAGGTGGTGTGGTGTAGTAAGGTTGTGCTTCAGGCATTGTTGTTTCGGTCCACTCAAAGCGGGGTTCTCTCCAGTCCTGTGTAGCATCTCTTTGCAGTCGCCATAAAGCTGATTGTAGTATCTGGGCTTTTTCATTAAGATGCTGATTTACATCCTCGGAGTCCTTCAACTTAGCAGAAAGGTGAAAAGTATCTAAAATGTCAAAAAATAATTTTGATTAATTTTTGTTACCATTGACAGACGTAAAATACATTCCAGTATTATTTCTGTTACACAGAGGGTGGAGCTGAATTAGTTTATGTGTAACAATAAGCTAATAACCATGACTTCAGATCTTAATAGAAGGTGTCTTTGTTGGCAACAGCAATGATTTCTGGAGCTAGTTGCCACCTCTGCTGCACCTCCTGACCAGGATGGACCTATCCATCATTCAATTCAGCTTAAGTACAGTCAGTGCTGTACTTAACCTTTTGGTTACTGTACTGCCTTGTTTGTAATCGATGCGGAATGATCACCATCTGTAGCACCAATTGTGAATGTGACACTAGAATCAATTAGCAAATTAAAAGGACAATATTGATAATTTGAAGAGAGGTTTTGTTAAGCATCAGTAATAGCTATGGTACATTGTTCATAGCCTTCATTCAACAGTTGACAGGCAGGAAAGTGGGCTATGAGACAGGCATGCGACAAAGGTCAACAGGTCAGGACTCAGACCTGTGATGGCCGTGCTAAGAACCAAGACCGGTTCTGGTCTTGGTTTATGGTTTGTACCCTCCACCCCTGTGCCGCTGTTGCTTCCGAGGGACATTTGTTTTACACAGTAATAGAAACCCAAGTCAAAAATCCATTATTCAATCATGGATGGTTAATTTCTATCATGTTGTAGTCTATATCTATTAACATTATCTGTCTCAATAGATTTAATGTAATAAACTATTTGCACTCTTCCCAAACATCTGGTGACGTCTACCAATGGCACAACCCTGATCTCTGTGCTCTCCAGCTCTGCTGTGCATCATGGCTGCAATCACACCAGGAGGTGAAGGAGCTTGATCGTTTCACCGGTTATCTGTCTCATGCCATACTGTCAGGACAGGAAATGGTGACAATTTTATCAAATGTATATAAAAATAATTTTCATAAAAGTTACACACCCCGGTTTTAAGGAAGCTGAGATTCTTTGGAGCCAATAAATCACAAACAATAAATCACAAACAAATCGAACCAAATGCCACCAGCTTCTCTTCTGATTCAGCGGTTTCACAGG
Organism: Phalloptychus januarius; assembly: GCA_902982915.1. Taxonomy (NCBI): domain Eukaryota; kingdom Metazoa; phylum Chordata; class Actinopteri; order Cyprinodontiformes; family Poeciliidae; genus Phalloptychus; species Phalloptychus januarius. The sequence continues at coordinate 907,517 of CADWAE010000242.1, read as the reverse complement.
ATCCCAGAAATGCACATTCTCACTGTTCAATGTTATTTTGAAACTTGAATCTTTATTGATGACATAATTTATACTCACAATAGATGCGCAGACCAGTGATTATTACCAGTATCAGCCAGCAGATTGCCACTGTGGACAGACACCGTTTGCTGGTTGGAGTCCTGCCAACTAGTGGAAAAATAATACCAAATACAGAATGACGATCACAGAACTATTTCCTTATGCACTTTTTCTTTTATGCTACAGTCTTATTACAAATTGTAATATATTAATGTCTTTCCTCAAAATTCTACACACAAATGCCTCATACTGGTCTGAGTCCCTCTGCGGCCTTCGGGTAACTCCAGACTTTGAGCCGTTTATTAATCTCATGGCTGCTCTATCAAACGGGCCTGTTGGTGGATTCCTGGTTGACCTTCTGGAAGGTCGTCCTCTCTGGAACGCTGCTGGGGTTCTTGGTCACCTCCCTTCTCCCCTGACCCCTCTGCTAAAATGGCCAGGCAGCTTTAGGAAGAATCCAGGCTCCAAACTTCCTCTATTGACCAATGACGTTTGACCTCTGACCTGAGGTCAACTGTGAGATCTTGTATAGACATCCACTGTAAATAAAGTCCTGTCAGCTGAATTGATCACATCTTGACTCCACTGTAGCTGTAGAAACTCAAGGATCAGTGGAAAAAGCTCAACTGTGAGTTTCATCAACAAAGTATTAAGCAAAGGCAGTGAATACTTAAGTAAAACTTTCTACTGTTTTTCCTTTTGATACATTTACAGTTCACTCAAAGCCTTTAGTCAACTTTGCCATCCTGGGGTATTTGTGTGCAGAATATTGAAGATATTTATTCATTACAATTTGCAATATGGCTATAGCCTAACAAAATGGAAAAAAATAAGTACAGTAACATGACAGTTTTACTGTATATTTTGTTAAAATCCTTTTAACAAAAAAAATATATAATAATCATATAACAGATTGTTTGCATGCATCAGTCTGTTAACTGAAGCTGTCCTGCTTTTGTTTAAGTAGCTACAGCAGCTAAACCACCTTTAGCTGCTGTAGCTACTTTGGATCCATCTGTTGGGATTTTTCTTGGCAGCATCACTAATCAATGTCATAAGATTAAAACTCTTCATTGAATAATACATAAAATCTTACCTGTAGACAGGTAAACATTGGGTTTATGAGTCCCAGTCAGCTCCATGGATTCTGTCTTCATGCTGAACAAAGATCAGTGGCTTTGCAGACAGAGGAGACGGTGAAACTAAAGAGAGAAGTTCTCCATGAGAAGCATCTGCTCTGTGGCCTTTCAGACCTTCCTGTTCTGTTTTAAGAGGCTGCGGCTGAGTTTTTAACCACAGCCTGTTGGTGAAAATCCTGCTGCTGTCATCATTTATCCTTCGTTGTGTTGAAACTCAGAAACCTGCTGCAACAAACGAACCAGGAAAAGCCCCAGATATGAAATGGCTGAAGAAGTGTGGAAATAAGTTCATTTTCATTTCCCATTTCACATGTATGATCCATGTCTGAGCCTCATTGATAAAACATGCTTACATCAACCAAAATGCACATGATTAAACGTCCACACGGAAGTGAAAAAAGGAAAATGAGGAAAAAACATCTCGGTACACAACTCTCTCTCTACGGGTTATTAGTTACGACATTTGGTTTTTGACCAGGACTGGAACAAAGACGTGCTGCAGCTGTGAGGCCCAACAGGAGGTTCTGGGTGCAGCAGATGGTCCAACTTCAGTCAGAACCACCAACACAGAAAAACATGAACTATTCATTTCCCTTGGGGATCAATAAAGTATACATTTTAATTTGAAATCATGAATCCTGGAGATGGATACTAAGTATTTTCATTGAAATGACTAGAAGTTTACTGGAAAGTAACCAGTAAATGCCTGAAAAGCCCCAGAACTTGGTATGTTATGGAAAGCAAGGATCGAGTTTCAGGTTCTGAAAAGTGCGGGCTGTGTTGTGTGTTGGTACCCAGGTTCTTTAGCAGTGTTGACATGAGGAGGAACCGGATCAGAGATCCAGAGTTTGGCTCTTGAGTTATTTTGCCTTTAGATGTTTTAGTTTGATTTTGCTTTGATACTTTTTGAACTTTTTTGGATTCTTTTCCTCCTTTCAGTTCCTCTTCTGTGTTGACTCATTTCTTTTCTGCCCTGGTTCACCGGGGGGTTTTGCTAAAGATCAGCTGTTTCTCTGACCAGCCGTTTTAATACGTGATGAAGGTCGAGTCCTTCATCGCGTTGCGGTTTTCAGTCTCCTTCCTGTTATGAGATTCTTCCAATCTGTCTCATCATTCTGCTTATTAAGCATCTACTGGTTCAGTTTTTGTAGACATAAAAATTCTCAATTGTTTTCCTTCCTGCGCTGCAAAAACACAAATTTTTTATTTTTGTTTTACTTTTTAGTGTAAATATCTAGAAATAAGGCAGAACACACTGGCATTCACACATTCCAGTAGAATATGTTCAGCTAATTATTCAAAGAGTTACATTGAGTCATTCACTTCTGTTAAATATTCATTAAATACACACAGGATGTATTCCAAGTTAATTTCTCTTAATTTGTTCTGTCAGATTCCTGAAATTCAGATTCTCGTAAGCATTAAATAACACTAAGTTTTATAAGTTGCTTTATGAAGCAAAAAAATGTTTTATTATGGGACTTTTTCACATTAAATCCTAAAACAAAAGGTACAGAGAGAAGCATTAAGCAGTAGCAGACCTGTACAAATAAACTAGATAAAAAAAAACATAAAACAGAGTCACAATATAAAATAATGAAAATTAAAAATGATCAGAAGATAATGCAGTTGAATTTAAAATGCTATAGCAACACGACAGGAAGTAATATTGATTACTTACATGATATGCACCAAAAAAGAGGTTTTTTTTGTTGTTTTTACCCAGAATTCTCTGCAGCAAAGTCCATTTCCTGCTTTTGGAGCGGAATCTGGTCCGCTTGGTTCTAACCGCAGTTCGGTCTGGTTTACCAAACTCACACCGAGGCTTTTCAGTGGAACAAAGTTCACGTTTCTGCAGCAGAGTTTGATTACTTATTCACACCTCTGCAATCCCGGACTTTCTAGGCAAACGGACTGGAGTTGGATTAAAGCGGACTGAACAGAGGCGGTGGGAACGCAGCCTTAGACTCGGACAGAAGACCTGGAAGCAGACAAGGGACTTGGTGGAGAGGAAAGATCTCAACGAAGGACTTGAGGTTTCTGAGGAGATTATTGTTGTTCAGTTCCAACCTTTGTGATTAAATCAATGAACTGTTGTGGTTAAAAAACATTGAGTAGGTCGATCTTTCTGCTTTAGCCACTTAGTTGAAACATTCTTCATAAAATCTCCTGTGCTGGTAGATTTCATCTGGACAGAACCTTCCTCTGACAGATCCACCAGTTTTCATCTCCACAGCTCACAGATTTCCACCCACTGGACTCCCTGGCAGAAACGGCACAGTTCAAGTCCTCAGCCGGTGGCTGAAGCCAGTAGCTGAACGAGCAGAACCACAGTTAGATCCTGACTGAGACGTCATTCAGAGCTCAGCATCACGTCTCACCTGGGTGTTGGAGAACTCCCATCGACCCATTTCCATCCTCCCACTTCAGCTCTGAGACCAATCCAGTACCCACTGGTTCCAGAACCAGCCAGCGTGTTTCTGTAGACAAAGTCCTGAGTAAGAGGAACAGACATGAAACAAACACGACTCTAAAACATTTATTCCATTTTGATGGCCTTTCAAATTTAATTAGAATAATGCTAAACATCTTCATATTGGCTTCCTGTTCTGTCCAGGGTTTTATGTTGGCAGGAAGCCTCTCCACATGGGGAGGAAGATTTTCCACACAATGTCTTTACAAACTAAAATGGAACCAAATGAATCTTTCCTGTCGCTAACTGTTGCTCAAACCAAACATGGTGCTCCTCACCTGCTCCTCTGGACTCTATGATGACCAGCTCTGCATCGTCTCGTCTGCAGTCTGCAGCTTCTTGCCAGGTTTTCTGGTCCAAATAGTTCTGGCTGCTGATCATGTAGCAGCTGGACTGGAAGTGGAGCCAACCCTGCAGGCAAGGTTCAGTTCGCCTACCTGAAAATGAAGAAATTAACCAATTAACCTGATTTCTCATCACACAATAGAAGAATGTACTGGATGAAGATGAAGACATGCTGCTGTACTTGTTCTGCTGTGATGTGGCGTTTGGGTTCTTGTGTTCAGGCTCTGGACTTCTCCCATCAGGCTGCAGTTTGCTGTCCTGAGCTGCTGGTCTTCTGCAGTCAGCTCCTGGAAACCTGCCTGAAGTTGTTGATTTTCAGCAGTTAGCTTCTGGTTGTTGTTCCATAAGATCTGATTGTTTTCTTCTGAATATTTCAGCTTATCAGCGGTGACAGACATATCTGGAATATAAAAACAGAATATTTTAAGATGATAATAAAAATTAAAGGTTAACAAAACATTATGAAACAACATTTCTTTATATCCAACTAAAGGAAGTGAAATCTGATAAGTATGAAGCTCGCTAATGAAACCGTCCACAGTTAGCATTACAAGCTAATAACGACTGATGAGCTAAGAGAAGAGCTAATGTTTTAACAATTTTAATCCATTTAATAAAACATTAAATGGACATCACTTCTCCTGAATCTTTCCAGCTAAATCCTAAAATGGCAAAGTTAGCGCTTAGCATTAGCTTCCATTAAAAATGATGTCAACAACACATTAGCAAGGCTTATTTATGCTTTAGTGTTGGTGCAACTAACTTTTTAATTAGCGGAGAATAATTAAAAAGTTACACTAGTTATACTAGTAATGAATTTCTTTGCACTTTAAATAATAATTTGCTGTGGTATTAATTGATTTAATGGGGACCAATTAACAGAATATCACATGACTAGTTGGACGGTTTGTGTTGTTTGAGCTCCGCAGACATTTTGACATTTTAAGGCAGGAATTAAAGTCTAAAAGTTTCAGCTACAGATAATCTCAATTTCTGGTTTTATTTTTTTCCAGACTTGAACTTAACATGATGCTTCAGCCTCTTTAATGGTTTCCACTGTGTTTCTGCAGCAACAAATGGCTAAATAACTGCAACCACTGTTATGTTATAAACTTGGTGAAATTTATCCTCCAGCAAAGTTTTTGTTCTAATCGATTTGAAATGTTAAAATGTAGGAAATAATGTTGCTCCTGTTTAAATTAGGACCATTTTAAAAACAGGAACTCAGTGTGAAGCATTGAGTGAATAACTTTGTTTTAGTGAACTGGATGGAGTTGAGCTGAGTTGTGCTATCAGTGGATGTGCAGAGCCACGACTGTAATCAGTATCACCCAGCAGGCAGCGACTGGCGGCACAGACCAAACGACTGCTGGAATCTTCATCTCTAAATAAAAAGAGACATTTCATTTGAATGGAAACGTTAGAAAACATTCCAAACCTAAATAGTTTTGCAGACCGTCTTCTCTTTCTCTCTGGGTTTAGGTTTGAAGGAAATGTGAACATACTTATGGGCCAGTTATTAACAGGCTAATTCAGAGTTGTTACCCGTTTCCTTGTCTTCAGGCGGAGATGGTGGCCAGTTTCTCCCAAACACCATTTCTGCATTCGTGTATTCATCTTCTATTTCATCTGGAACAAAATTATTTTTTAAAAAACCATTAATTAATGAAAACATGGATTTTATAAAAACACATTTTGTTGCAATGCTAACTAAAGTCTAAATTAAAACAAATGTTTGTTTGAACCTCCTCCAGCCACCTGCAGCACAGAGATCATCACCAACAGATTGAAGGTCGTTGGAAGGTCAGGATGACGGACTGGACCGCTGTCCTACCTGCAGACACCAGGTTCAGCCAGCTCCGTGGTTCTGGTCCTCATGTTGCCCAGCGATTCGGGTCCAACTTCAAACAGCAGTGAGGAAGAGAACAGAGAGAAGATTTAATCTGTTACTGCAGGATTTTGTGCTTCAGGTTGTTTTTATCTTCCTCTTCTGCTTTTATAAGTGGAGGTGGAAACTGCAGGCGTTGCTTCTCAGGAGCTGCTAACATGTTTTACATGTGTGATCAGGATGCATGACTGTAATGTTACAAACTTCACCACTGTGGACCATCTTCAAATAAAATCCCAAGATGATGACAGAATGCTTGAATATTTGAGGCATATGAATACTTTTGCACTGTGAAATATTTTGGTTTATTTTCTCAGGCGTTTGGGATGAAAACCTGAAGAAACCTGACGACACATCTTTCCACTAAAAGACGTCTTAACATGTAAAGAAAGAAGAAGTCAACTTCCTTCATAGTCACACATTTAATTCAGCAAATCTTGACTTTGTGTGATGATTGAATTCACCAGTTAACTCACGTGTGAACTTGCAAAGTTCAACTTGTTTCCTCATCAAATGAAGTTCCATATCATTCTAGTCTAAAGCTGTTTCTTGGAGAGGAAGTTACTTCTGCAGTCAGTTTATTAAGAAAGCATGTTGGAAGCAACTGATGCTGATCAAAGCATCAGTTCTGGATTCCCCTTTCTCTCTGCTCTGAGTCAAACCAGCCTGTTCCCCTCCTCTCCTGTGGGGGCGCTGCACCGAGAACCACTGAAGGAAATGACACAAAAGCCTCTGAAGAAGAAACTGAGTTCAACTTCCTCCTCCAGAAATGGAGAGGAGTCAGATTTGAGCAGTTGGAGGATTTTTCTGTTTTCTTTGGTAAAAGTCAGAAGCCGTTCCTCCCACTGGTGCGAGACTAGACTGTTTGATTTGGTTGCATTTACCCAGAATGCCCTGTGCTGCAGTCCATTTCCTGATTTCACTTCAACCGAACCCAAACCGAGGTTTGTAGGCAGACCAGAGTTAATGTTTTTGATCTGCATCAGAGTTCGATTTCACATTCACACCTGGGCGAGCGAACCGGACTGGAGTTGGTTTAAAGCTCTATGAACAGGACTGATGGGAATGAACCTGGAAACTGGCAGGACAATGGCTCCTGAAGACTTGAGCTGGACTTTTATGCAGTGGAGGAAATCTGCAAAGCCACTAAGCCAGTTATCCCAGCCCTGGTCCTTAGCGCCCCTGTCCTTTGTTTTAGATGCTCTCTGCTCCAACACAGGATCCTCTGCAGGACATCGACTGGTGCAGCTGCCCAGTAATCACCCAGTCATGAAGGTCAGATTGGGAGAGGTCCTGGAGGAGAGGCTCCAGCACCTCTCCACTAAGCCATCAACCAGATTCTCATGTGTGAACTGTTGATGGGGAAACTGGTATGTAGATAAAAGGTGAAAGTCATTGAAACCGGTTAAATCTAGCCAGTGGACGTTTTTTCTTTCGTTCTGATTTGTGTGAAGGTTCTTTGCGTGACACAGCGGCTCGTTTTGTTTGTTCCACTTCAGGAGCTTCACTTCATAATGAACCAAAGTCCCTGAACTGTCAGTCAGCGTCACCCCACCCACAGTGAGGTCCAATCAGGCTGAATAAGTGAAAGCAGCTGTGTGCAGGGACCATGCACACGCCAGCCCAGATTCATGTAGAGACACCTGAACACATGCATGCGGACGGAGCGGTAAGGCAACTGGAACTGGTGAGAAGGGTTTCAACGTGCCGCCGGCTGGGTGTGGTGCCTCAACAGAGTTCATGAATTAACTGAACTCTTGAACTGTACTCTGGAATGTGGCAGGCAGAAAGTCAGCCAGACAAACGAAACAGGAACATTCATGCACCTCTCACATCTGCTCTGGCTGCTATGTTCAAGAGATCCTCCATGCGTCAAGCTGAACTCTTTCACATCAGAACAGGATGAAAAGGTCAAAGTTGAGCATTTTCACGCTAATATGTTGTCACAACATCCCAGCCAACTGCTCTTCCAGGTTGTCTGTAAATGTCATTTCTCACCAGTCCAGACGGTAAAACGCTGAAAAGCAAAGACCTGCAGACTTCAGCTTCTCCAGACCCTGAAGTTTAATCAGTTTACTGAAGATGGGATGCTTCCCATGAGACTTTCTGTTTGTGTGAATTACAGATTATTTTAAAAAGTGTTTGTAGAACTAGTACACATCTGTAGCTGAATTTACTATTTACTGAAACCCATAACTTCAAGATCACATCCCAATGGCCAATTAGGTTGACATGAAACCTAATTGACCAAACAAAATTGGCATGAAAATGACATGAAATTTAGAAATTACTTTCCCCGTTTACTGAAACTTGTATGTTTCCATCATTTCCAGGTGACCTGATCTCAGTATTTAAGGTGCTTTCCTGAGACGTTCCAGGTTACTTCCAGAAGTTTACGATTTGCATTCCTGGTAGGTTTTTGCATGTTTATGGAGTTTAAATGACTGCATGTTAACTTCAGGTCGCATTTCTGAACCCTATGGGTTACTTACCAGAACTTTACACCTGATATTCCTGTATGAGTAACATTGAACTTTACAGATTATTCACTGGAACGTCTGTGTTATTTTTCCATAACTCACATTGCTGCAACTTCCACGTTACTTTCCTGAAACTTTCCGGTTAGTTTGTATGCATAAGTTTTACTTACTTCTCCAGAATCAATCTGTTTCTTTCCAGGAACTCATGTTTTACATTCCTGGAGTTTAAATATGTTACCAGAACTAAGAAACATGTTGGGGATGTTTCAGTGTTTTGTTTAGGAGTCGGGCCTTTGGACTTCTGGTTTATTGTTTGTAATGCATCTGTTTTTATCGTGTTGCTTAATACAGGCTGTTTGCTGCACAGTGTGTTGATCAGTAGGAGCCTTCAGGGCAACTGCTGAACTGATCTGCTTGGCTTCTGTCACACTTTATTCTGCATGGCTGCACAAACCAACAGCAATGCTTTTCATGCCTTCATACTTTATATATTTTCTTTTATGACTTGTGAAATGTATTAAGATCCTTCTGTGCAGAAGTGTTTTTATTATTTATGTCTTTACCAGCAATGCTTTGCTTTGCTAACTGCATGGATTGAGACGATACAGGACATTCCAGAGAGCCATAAAAACATTCCAGGAAGAGTTGAGACGCTCCTTCACTCCGTCTGACATCTTCACCTTTCTCTCATCACCTCCTCTCCCTCTTCCCACCTGGAAGGCTCTGCAGATCCGTCTTCCAGGTTAAAACAACTCATGAAATGTCCCTTAGCCTGACTCTCTGCACTAGCATGCAGTCATTTCTAATCCTCTGCTGTAGATGAAGTGCAGCTCTTGTTTGGATTGTGGCTGAACTCTCCTGTTAACGGTTCCTAAAGCTTGGTATAAGTATTATCTGGATTTACAATTTACTGTAAATGCATCAATAACAACAGAAGCAACAACATAAATCTGCATGTTGAGGAGGTTTTTTGTGATATTCCCGGTTAGCGGCGGTTCCTCATTCCTCAGACACCTGCAGCTAGCTAAACCACAACGCGACTAAACGGCTAACGCTCGGTTTGGTTTGGGTGGAGAAGCTCGTTCAGGACGGCTGAACGCAGGAGAACGAGGGGAGGTTAAAGGTCACGGTCTGTCCTGGTCAAGGATTTGAACTTGAAGTCTGTCCAGCTGAACTCTGAGCTGAACTCTAAACTGGTTTCCCTGAATCTGACCCTTTTTCTTCCTGTCCTGAGGAATCCTGCTCCAGGCTGACGGCTGGAATGTTGACATAACAGATGTCGTCTGACAAAGCCAGTAATTATGATCTGTACGGCTGTGTACCCGCTCTTCCTCCTCCTCCTCCTCCTCAGGCTGCTTTAACGTCGCTGTTTCCTGATGCTTGTAGAGCGGCAGCCACTTCTGCATTTCAAGACCTTTCCTGTAAAATAGCAGCTTTTCTAGAAACCGAAACAAACCGTGAAACATTTGATGATCTTAAAAATGGAGGCAGGGCAGGAAAAAGTTTAGCTGAATTTTGCATTCAATTATCCAACTACTTTGTTGTCTTAAAGAAAGCAGTGTGTCGGTCTGTCTGTCTGTCTACTATGATGTAAAGTTTACAATATTTAGCTTTATTTTCTTATTGTTCGATTTCAAGCCATAGTTTGATTTTTATCGTAGAGTTTAGTTCAGGTGAAGCAGACGGCTTGTTTCACACGTCCTAATTGTTCAATGCTGAATAATCCCTCTAGGAGATCCAAAGCATGCTTTTACTTTGAAGGTCAATAACACATTTACACATTTACTGTGCTTGAGTTTTATTTTTGTGTGTTTTTAAGCTACCAGCCCACTGTCGTCCGTTCCAATCCAGGGAAATCCGGATCGTTTAATAGAGTCACATTCTGACTTGGAACAAATCGATAAACTCTGGTCTGAGTTCGGTTGAAGTGAACTTTGGTCCAATTGAATGCATATGTGAACGCCAAGTGGACTGGAGGCCGCTCTAAAAGCAGGAAGCTGACTACAGTGCAGGGCATTCTGGGTAAATTCAACCACAGCAAACGTTGCTAGCCTAGCGCTAGCGGATGGAATGTCTCCTGGTCTTTAGCCAAAGACCAAAGAAAAATCCTCCAACCTCTAAAATCTGACGCCTCCATCTTGTTTCCATCTGGTGAAGAAGGAAGTTGCCTTTTCAGAGGTTTTTGTGTCGTTTCCTTCAGTGGTTGTTGGAGCAGCGCCCCCACAGGCCAGGAGGGGAACAGGCTGGTTGGACTCAGAGCAGCTGGAGGTGGAAGTCCACTGGACTATCGGATGGGAAAACTCTGTTTTATTTTTGCCTTTTTGGCATTTGAATTGCTTTGAGCATTTTGTAGAAATGTATCTTTAGCTTTACGTCTTGCAAACGTATCAAAGCTTTCTCTCTCTGGCCCCTGTCATAAGGACGACCCAAGGATGAAAACCGTTGTTCTGAAGCTTAATTTCAGGATGAAAACATTTCTCGTTTCTCCAGGATGAGCTATTTTTATTTGCCGGTAAAGTCGAGGCGGGGGACGTTTATAGCAGAGCGAGGCTGGACGGACTCCTGGTGGCACTCCTCAGCTGCCAGGGTTTATTTCAGTCCACCTAAAGCCTCACAATAGAAGTTGGCAACTTCCTGAAAGTGACTCAGCATATAAATGTCAGTGTGAACTTCCAAGGAACCACCAAGATTGCAGCGTTGTGGCTTCTCCTGTGAAGGCAGCGGCGATTAAAATAAACTGAAGGAAAACACACAATGGAGGTAAAATATCTGCGCGGCCCCCAGGAGCCAATGTTGGCCCCGGACCGCTCTATCCAGGCACCATCTGACCCCGTTCTGTCCCTCATTTGGAAAATGGGTGTCGCTTATCGTAGCAGAACTGCCTTTGAACCAGAACACAGAAATAAAAGGAGGCAGGCGGCGACTCAGCGAATCCTGGAGGACTTTCATGGCTCTGAGGGAGAGGAAAATCCAGATCTGATTGGACGAGGAAAATCCAGATCTGATTGGACGAGGAAAATCCAGATCTGATTGGACAAATCAAAGCAGGTTTGATCTGAAGTCATCAAAGAATCTTCAGGAAAGAAACTCGACCAGAGAAACGTGCCAAACTGCCAAAAACCCAAATCCTGGATTAAACTCAGAGTCGACTAACATGCAACCAGCTACTTAGACATTTTCTCAGCTACTTTTACTTGAGTAACATTTTTTTTCATTTACTTTTAGGAGTATTTTTACAACACTGTACTTTTTACTTGAGTCATTTTATTCTGAATTATTTCGACTCTTAGTTGAATAAAACGTCTATTTTTTACCCACTGAATGAAAAACGTGTTTTAACCAAAAACTCCAGACAGACTCACACCTGCAGCTTCTGTTAAAGTTTTATACGTTTTGTGTTGAAAGAAACTCATTTGGAAACATTTTATTTGTTGTTGCTCATATGAATTATTTTAATTTCTGTCCTTAAAATGCCAAAATTTCCACTTAATTTTTCCTTTTGGTCTGTCTGATGATGTAAACTTTAAATATTAGATCATTGATAATTTGATCAGTTATCAGTCCTTCAGTAAACTTTTTACCAAATTCCTTTTTGGACGGATAAAAAGTGTAATTTTCCGGTTGCTGATTCGTCTCATGGATCTGTGTGTTTTGCAGGTTTGCTTCATATTTCCGGACAGGTTACGTCCCGCTCTGGTTCCCATCACCCGCCTGCAGCTGACCAGTCACTGACCTGAGCAGTGACACTGCAGTGAACTCTGGGTAAAAGCATCGCCAAGTTCACAGCGGCTGAGTGTTCATCAGATAAAGACCCTGGCAGAGCTACGGGGCCCCGCAGAGGACATAAATAGGCCAGACTGTGTGTGTCCCATTAATTTTCTGCCACATAGCTTCAAACTATTCTCTGCTGGTCAATTAGGGCGGTCAGGTGGAGGCTGGAAACGCTCGGTGACCAGAGGAGAGCCCCCCCACACAGAGACCTCACTGTCAGGTAAATACAACACAGACTGCAAACTATACAGGGACGGAAATAAGTAGATTTCAAAATAAAATACATTGCCAAGGAAATGATACTTTGTTCAGTTTTGTGTTAAAACATTTCATAAGAGTCACAGCAACTTTTCTCTCTTTCCTGGTCGGTTCTAATATTTTGGCTGAACGTCTGGATTTATTTTCTACTTTAATGCCTCAATCTTTGTCTTCCTTCAGGAAATAACAGATTTTCACAAGTCATCATTAAAGTGAAAGAAAAGTGTTTGAGGGGAAGTTTGAGTCAAGACTCCAGTTTGTGAGTAAAACAGTAAAACTTTTCAAACTTAAGTTGCAATGAATGAGCCGGAGGTGAGTAAAGAAACGATTCTTTACTCACCTCCACTCTGGAACAGGAAGTTTATTTTGACGTTTCCAGCAGGAAGTGTAGCAGCTAGCTTAGCTGAGAGAAGGTCAGAGGTTAGTTACATTCACTCACCTGAAATCTGTTAAAAGGATAATATTAACAATGGTAATGTTAATATTTCCTCATATTTAAACATAAATGTATTTTCAGCTTGTAAAGTTTCTGACCCGTTGAGGTTTTGGCAGAAAATGAGAAACAAGTTTAACCAGATCATCATTTCTACCAGATCCCCCCGTCACGGTCAAGGTTTCCGTCCAGCTGCTGCTTTGTTTCTCCTTCCCAAACATTTTCTTCATTTCTTTGTTTTGCTGTCGTTGAATGAACTGGTTCTGACCGGAGCTCATCTCGTGGGTTTACACATCAGCCTGTGAAACAAACTGGTTTCGTCTCAATCAGAGTTTACAATAACTTCTATAACTTGGTACCATAAGGCCATAATGACTTCATAATTGCGACTTAATTAGTTTTGTGGAACAGCTAATATCCAGATTTTCTCCGATCTGGCTGCAGCTGAGCAGAAACTGGAGCAGCGCCTGGCTGTGAGTAAAATCAGCCCCTCAGGTGGCGGGACGGGAGTTTCCAGAGGTTTCCAGCTCCGACAGGCACTTCCGAGGCGGAACAGTCAACGTTCTGAAACCAGTTTAACTCCATCAAATTAGTACAAATAGCTGCTGGGAACTCCTTGTTCCAGTGAGAATATTTAGAAACACCTGCTCAGAGTTCAGCAGGCCCAGTTAATCTGTGCTTCCAGTAACAAGTTTTAGACGAGGAAATGAATGTTTCAGTGTGTGAGGATGTGAACGTTTTATAACATCACATTAAATCAGATCATTAACGGACTCCACCGGCTTTTAGCTCAGTGGCTTAGTTCTCTGCATTTTAGATATTTTTACTACTGAAAGTCTGTAGTTCCTCAACTTCTGTTAATGCCTGAAACTACAGAAAAATATAATTATAGAAATGTGTAGTGCAGAAATTAAACTTACCTGTTTTCTGAATGATCCACTTCTTTTCCAAAAATGTATTTTTAAAAATCTTTCGAAAGCTTCTTTGAAAGTCAGTGTAGAAAAGCTCTTTGGCAGAAAGGCACCGGCCTTCCTGATTTTTGTTAAAGCGACTGATGAGCTCAGAATCCCCAGTGCACGACGAGAACTGAACAATTCAAGAGAAAAAAATGTCTTCAAGAAACTAGAAAGAAAGATGTTTGATATCCAGGGAGTTGAGGTTCCCTTGTGTTGGGTCACTGTTACCTGCAGAGCGGCTTTCATCCACCATCACATTTAAAAACATGTCAGGTGGGTGGAAACGAGGAGATGAAGAGGATTTTGTGTATGTGTTGCTTTAGATGTGATCCTCGGAATAGGGAAGGTTTACTGGGATCAGAGGTGTGGAGTGTTCAGCTTCTTCAGGATGAGGTGCGTTTAGTTTACTGTGATGTCGCCTTCACATCGTTTATTTCATATTACTGCGATTAACCCACCTCTGATATTTATAATCAGAATTAATCGGTAAGTCCCGACATCACTTTGAGTTTCAAGCTTCCAGCATGCTGAGGTGAGGGAAGCCTCTGAGTAGCTTAACAAGAGATTAGTCTTTAGCTAAAGGCCATGAGAGATTTCTCCCAGTAGTGGTCGACATTCTGAATTTACCCAGAATGCCCTGCTCTGTAGTTCATTTCCTGCTTTTGGAGCGGTTCCGGCCCACTTAGTATTCACATATGCATTCTAACCGCACCAGAGTTCACTTCAACCAAACTAAGACTGAGGTTTATGATATAAATATCAATATTTAGATTTTTTGGTCGATTACACATCGCCCCAAACGAACCGGACATTCTAGGCAAACGGACCGGAGTTGGATTAAAACGGAATAAACGGTTTTGGTGTGAATGCGTCCTTAAAGGACACACCAAGTTCCTCAAATTCATCTCTGCAGAGGCCTGGACACAAGACATTGGTCTGATTCAGGTCTGATGTAGAAGAGCTGCATCTATAGATAACCTGATGGACTCAAACTGGACCGGACCAGCCTGGCCTGGCAGTTCTCCAGACTCACTAACGTGAATAAAAACTCCCAGAACTTTGTTTGGTATCTTCTAATTTAAATGGACTGTACAGCAGCTACATCTGATACTCAGTGAACAACCAGGATGACATTATATACAGACTCCTGAAAGTGGAGAAAGTGCTATCTTCTTCCATAAATCTATCTGTAGCTAACATTTCACAGGGCCGCTAGCAGGCTAACGCTTCTCCAACAACAGCATCAGAACCAGCAGACTGTAAATACAAAGATCCTAAAGGAGGAAACAGGTTTACGTTACAGGTTAGTATCTCTACAGCAGATGAGACCATCTGCATCTTAAATACAGCTTATTCAGAACACTACTTCATTTAAAGCACACAGTAACAGATCTATGAAACATTCATGTAAAAAAGAAGAGGACATTTTGAAAGTACGCGTTTTCTGAACTTGAGTTCGTTCCCGACTTCAGCAGCAGCTTCCAGAGCTGAAACGTCTCCTGAGTCCAGAGAATATCTCTAAAAACTGTCCAGTTTTCTGAACCGTTCAGGCTCTGATGAGAACTGACTCCTGTTCAGATCTGATCCTCCAGATCCACACCTGGCTCAAGGGCACAGCGGACCAGACGAAGAAAACTCAGAGGCTGCAAACCCAGAAACAGAACCGAGCTAAAATCTGAGGCTAAACACTGAAGGTTCAGATGAGAACTGATTCAGATGAGAACTGATTCAGATGGACTGGTTCTCAGTGAACTGGTTCTCAGATTGAACTGGTTCTCAGATGTGAACTGGTTCTCAGATGAACTGGTTCTCAGATGAACTGGTTCTCAGATGAACTGGTTCTCAGATGAACTGGTTCTCAGTGATGTAGAAGTTAGAGAAGCAGCAGAACTTTTGCTCTGATGGCTTATTTTGATATGAAATAACTTAAATCTCATTTACAGACAGTAGAAGGAGAACAAGACGGAGAGATCTGTTCGTTTCTGTAAAGCTCTGAACAGAAACCTTAGCTTATGTGCTTTCAGTCCAACGAAGCGACGTCTACAGGATGAAGGCGACATAAATAAATTAAGATGCATTGAGAGGTGATGATGCTGAAGTGCTGCAGGATGGCCTGGCTGGTGAGGTTCTGATCCTTTGCTCAGTTTGTCCTGTAAAGTCTCAGTTCTGTTGGTCTACAGCGGGCTGCTGTAGGAGAATCGTACGTGCAACCCGTTCACCGGGTGCACGATCGGAACCGTTTGCATTTTGGGGAACTCCTCTGAAGCCAGGGTCCATTTGCACGTCCCGATCAGCTCCACGGCCAGAGTCTTCAGGATGATGTGCGCCAGTTCCTTCCCCACGCAGCTGCGCACGCCGCCGCCGAACGGAACATAGCTGAACCGAGACGAGCGCCACTCGTCCCGCTCCGGGCCGAACCGCTCCGGATCGAACTGCTCCGGACTCTGGAAGATCGCCGCCGTCTCGTGGGTGTCCCGGATGCTGTACATCACACTCCAGCCTTTAGGGATCTGGAAACCCTGTGCAGAAACAGAACCAGCCGATAAAACCAAGGAGAGGAAACTGAGCCTGAACGTCTTCCCTCTGGGTTCTGGGAGTTTTGGACCTTTTGGAACAAACTGAGATGTGAAAGACGAACAACTTGATTTAATCAGATCTTGTCTTTCAGGATGTTTGACGAACATCACATTTAAATCTGTAAAGAGGAAAATCAGGGCTGACCTGTGTTAAGGTCTGAGGGTGAAACTTGATCTCATTACTGATGAAGGAAAATGAATTTTAATGAATTGTTTGTTGGTTTGTAGTTTGATTTGCTGCAGTTATTAACTATAATTCAGGCTTTTCAGCAGTTCATGATCGTTTAAATCAAACTGGATTACATGATCCTGTGCAGGGGGAAGTTAGCCTGTTGTTACCTGGAACCAAACATCTCTTTTTAAAAGGTTAATGAAATGTTACACTTAAAATAATAATAATAATATGCTTTTTCTGCTTCCAATGAAGGTTTAGTTCGTTTGGTTTCTTTAACTGTCTCACACTGAGCAGAATGAACTTTATTATCCTCTCTAACCAGAGCCGCTCCTTCAGATCGGAGATTTCTCTGCTTCTCAGCCTCTCGGCTTTATTACTGCAGGAAAAGCTGCAGAAATCTCAATTGTCTTTTTGGCCATGGGGGCAGAAAATTGGGCTCATGTTGAGGTCAAGGAGAGGGGATGTAAGGCCTGAGGAGGACTCTAATCCTGCATGAAAACCTCAGCAGGTGGAACAACAAAAGGCAAGATTCAGTCTAGAACAAGGATTTCTATGAGGGCTCGCTTTAAGAGGGTGAAAGGAAAATTAACTGACTGGCTGGAAAAATTAGACTAAGGCAGATTTATTCTTCACATAAAATCGTGATGCAACCAGAATAAAGGAGCAGATTTATATGAGAGGAGTTCATGTCATTTTTACCTCATTGCACAATTATGTACCCAAAATGTTTGCCTTGGAAAACAATGGTGTTTAAAAACTACACTAGTGGAAAAATAAAAATGTAACTCCTAAAATAATTTAATATCTCATTTAAAATTAGAATTATTTTGGCTTCATTTCGTCTCTTGATCTGGAAACGGCTGCAGCTCAGAGGAGCCAGAGCTTCATGGATGAGGGTGAAATGAAGCTCTGCTTCGGTGCAGCAGCTCCGGTTTCAAATTATCCAGAAATCACCGCTGAGGTTAGTTCTGCAGCCAGCGGATCCGGTTCTGATCTTTGAGGGGAAGGAAGGTTTGGATTAGTTTTTGCCAGGATGCCAACCTTCCTGCTTTGGTCTAATGACCTCAGTCAGCAGCTCTCCTGACTCCCTGAAGGTCAAATCTTCAAAACGGTTCTTTGGACTTTGTCAGCTTTGAAGCTTAATGAACTTTAAAATGTCTTTTTCTCATGGAGGGTTGCTACCTGCTAGCTGTTGGTGCCAAAAGGTTCCAGACAGAAGAATCTGGAAATCCTTCCACTGACGCGTTGGGTCAGTGGTTTCAGCTCTGACTTACGTCGAGCTCGAAGGTCTTCAGGGCGGTCCGGTATCCCCCGGAGACCGGCGGCAGGAAGCGGAGCACCTCCTTCACCACACAGTCGATGTAGCGCAGCTGGCTGAGCTTCTCCAGACTCAGGTAGGGGACATGAGGCCGCGGAGAGCCGCCGTCCGGCTGAGCGCTCAGCAGGCAGGTCGCCTCTGGCTCCTCTGGCTCCTCCGGCTCCTCCGGCTCACCGCCGGCCGGGTCGCAGCTCCGCTCCAGCTGACATCCGAGACCCTCGGCCTCCATCTCCTCCCTGGCCTTGTCCACCACGGCCGGGTGGCGCAGCAGCTGCAGAACCAGGGAGGTGGAGGCGCTGGCTGTGGTGGAGTGGGCAGCGAAGATCAGCTCCACGGCCGTTTCCTGGAAGAAAAGGGTTGAATTTGGAGTTTCAATCATCTGACTGTATTCATCATGCAGCCACACCAGCCCAGGTGAGTCCAATTCATCCAACTGCAGTCCGTCATCTCATGCTGCTAACCCACAACCAAGCTAATCCAGAGCATCCTGCTGCAGTCAGTACATCACCATGGCAACAGGTGAGTTTCCTCCATTTTCCCTCAACTTTACTTCCTAATTGCTGGGTTAGTTAACCAGGTGAAACCTTCCAGTCCCTTAACCTGGCCAACCTGGTTAACCCAGTAATGCCCATGTCTCCTCTGCAGCGGTTTGTTCTGCTTTGTGGAATCGAAGGTCTTCCTGGTACCTTGAGCTCCTGGATGCTGAGCTCCTGGCCTTGCTCCTTGGCGCCGGCCAGCATGAGGTCGAAGGCGTCCTGGTAGTCATCGTCCAGCTGCTGCCGCGCCATCTTCTCCTCGATGATTTTCTCCATGTTGGCGTGGAGGATTTCTCTGGCCTTGATGCCCTGCAGAGAGGAGTCGGTCAGAACCGGCCCAGTTCCCAGAACGCCGGGGTGCGGGCGAGGTTCGGTACCTTGCGCAGGCCGCTGAACGGCGTGTCGATGGGGAGCGAGAACAGGTTGTTCATGAGCTGCTCGAAGGTCTTGGCCAGGTGGACGATCCGCTCCTCCTCCATCTGCAGGCCCAGCAGAACCCGCACGGCGATGCGGAACGTCAGCGACTTGGCCGCGCTGTACACGTCGATGGAGCCCGGATCCGAGACCCACTTGGCAATCTCCGCCTTGATGACGTCCTGCAGCCGCGGCAGGTAGGACTCCAGCGCCCCCCGGCTGAACACCTTGGCCAGGATCTAAACACAGAGAGGGGTCAAAGTTCAGCTGGATCAGAACCGACTCGGTTCAGTTTAGACACAATGACAGAACTAAAAACTTGTATGAAAACAAATTGTCAACAAAAACAAATGATTTATATTCTCACTGACTCTAGGAAGAAAACAGAGAGAAGTTTAAATGTTCTTCAGCTATTTTGTAATTATGTTGTTTTTCTTTTTTTTCAGATTTTTCACTTCACATCGTTTTTCTGTTTTTAAGCAGCTCTGAGGCAAAACGTCGAAACCTTGCAAGTCAATGAGCAGGTTGTTGCTAGGTAACCAAAGTGAGGGGAACTTGGAACTGCTTGTTCCCCAGCAGGTTGTTGCTAGGCAACAGCTAACCTAGCTTAGCTGACTACGAGAGGTTTAGCTGACTAGTCTTTCCTCAGCCTACATCCCCCAGAATGCAGTGCGGTTCAGTGAGATGATCTAATATTCTATCAGATGTATTATCCGTTCATATTGTTCATGTTGTATATATATATACTGTGATTTATATTATTGATTTATTGTCCAGCTCCAGATTCTGCACAGATTTCTACTTTTCTCAGTCTGACATTATGTCTAAATCTTAACTCAGGTGTTGTGATTGAATGGCTCCTCATTACTGGAGCAGTCTAGTTCTAATGTTTACTTTTCTACTAAATATGACAATAAGGACATAAAGTTGCCCCCCAAACCCCCGCTAGATCCTGTCCCTGTAGGCTGGCCTGTAGGACCGGCCCCTGGTGGCCCGGCCCCTGTAGGCCCGGCCCCTGTAGGCCCGGCCCCTGTAGGCCCGGCCCCTGTAGGCCCGGCCCCTGTAGGCCCGGCCCCTGTAGGCCGGGCCCCTGTAGATCCGGCCCCTGTAGGCCCCGCCTTGTGCCGCCGCCTCACCTTTCTCTTCCTCCGGTGGATGTCTCCCACAGAGTTGACGAGTGTGTTTGGCCCCAGGATGATGCGCGTGCTCTGGGGCCACTGGGTGCACACCAGGTTGTGCTCCCCCAGCAGGATCTTGCGGATGTTTTCGGCGCCCGTCACCCGGATGAGGGGCTTCCCCAGCAGGTGCGTCTTAAACACGTTGCCATGGCGTTCCCGCCGTGAGATGTGGAAGTTGGATCCCTGCAGTGGGAAAACAAGGGAAGATTAGGAAAATATTTCAGAAAACTAAAACAGAATGGATGTTGTTTGTTTGGACTTTTAGTTTCAGTTATTTTTCATTTTGTATATTATAAGTATATATAAGTACATTTTCAGCAAGAAAAAATCTTGTTAAAATAATCTGTGGGTGGAACTAGGATGTTTTTAATCAATAGTAATAAATTATTGCCGTAAAACAAACTATTTTTTGCTGAAAAGTTAATATTTGCAGCAGAAACTGGACCAAAGGTGTCTGCAGTATTCTGTGTTCTTGCAGTGCAATGATCACTTTTGCCATTTGCTCCCTCAGTGTTTAAGCTCCTCTCTCTCTTCCGCTACTTGCCAGATCCTTCTCTCTACTCCTCTTATCCTGAAGCTCTGGATCTTCAGCTCAGCTCAAAGGTTTTCTGCTGATTTTTAATGAAAATGTTTTGCTTTCAGAGTTTTTGTTGCACCTCTGCATTGGCCCTCAGCCTCACAGATCCTCCGCCGTGCTCAGACATGACTGCGTCACTCGTTTCAAACCCTAAAACAACCCATCTGACCAGAGACCCTGTTCTGTTTAACCAGCTCCACGTTTACATTTGAGACAGTAGGAAGGAAAATGATTTTTCCTGACATGTTTTCTAAGCAGCTGGTTGCCATGGAGACCTGGTGACCCCAAAATGTCTCTGTTTTCTCCTCGGAGGTTTTCTTTATTCACTGTTTCCATGCAGCCTCTTTGATCTCAGGTCCAGATCTTTAATTATTGCTCTGACTGGTTGGAAAGTTTTGGATTGTAATTTTTATTTTCTGACTTTTTGAAGTTTTTTTGTTTGAAGGCTAAGAATAAATGAATCTCCATGGACGTCATATTTATTCTCCAGGGAAACAGAAAGTTAAATGTTCCCAGATTCTCACATCAGGCTTTAAGCATGAATAAAACAACTGCTGGATTAATGCATTAAATAAAAGACTGGGTTTTCCAAGTCTCCAGATCTTTCAGTTCATCGGATGAAGCAAAGTGACAGAAAAACAAGTGGAACCTGTCAGCGCGTTGCTTTGATGCGAGGTGGAAATTCAGGAGAAATTTAATGAGGGAGAAAAAGCTGGAAACATGAGAGAGACGCGTAAAGAGAGACGCGTAAAGAGAGACTGAATCGGTTTCATTTTCTGCGCAGAACGGAAGGCAGGATGGAGGGAAGCAGGGAGGAGAGAGAAGAACCGAACTGAAGCGAAAACTTCCATCTCTTGCTGCCCAGAGACAGAAGTCAAGTCCGAACATGCAGAGCGAACCGGACCCGGAGCTTCCAGCGGCGCTAATGATGCTGAACTGAAGCTGCAGTTTGACGCCTGGTTCTGGGCTGAATGAGAGCCGAACGATGTCTGACCTGGAAGAGCCAGTGGAAGGTCTCTCCGACCAGCGGCCAGCCCATGGAGCCCCGCGGCAGCGGCAGGCTGCTGTCCGGGTCCCGGGTCAGGCTCCAGCGGAGGCTCCACAGCTGCCGGGTCAGAACCAGCAGCAGCAGCGCCGACAGCAGCGAGGTGAGCGCGGTGGCCAGGGCCGACAGGACCCCGAACTGGGCCAGGGGGAACATCTCCTCCGGGCGGGTCCACTTCCCAGCATCCACCTGCGGCAGCGCGGAGAGACGGAGTCCGGCGGCTCGGAGCGGCTCGGAGCGGCTGGAGGTCTGCAATCAGACTGGAGCTGGAAGGGAACAGTTCACATCAGCTTGGAGAGGAAAAGTAAAAGAGTTTAAAAGTTGATTTAAACTCTGGCTGAACTCGAGCTGCACATGTTGCTGAATGTTTCCCGCTCAGAGGAAACCAGAGAGGAAAAGGTCTTAAAACCAGGCAGGTTGGATCTGCAGGTTCCCCACACAGGAAACTTTCTGATAGAAACACCCACCTGTGCCGGGCGACCCTCCATCAGCAGCTGTCAGCTATTCCAAACTCTTTTACGGGTCTGCCTGCGCCGGCTTGTCCGTGACGCTGAGCGCCTTTATAGGTACAGTTTGGGGGCTCAGCCGCCCCCGCCCCCGGGCCCGGACGGACCGGCCCGGCTTTATGGAGCAGCACCAATAAATCCGCTTTAAAAGCTGCAACTGCTGCTGGCTCTGAGCCACCTTGGGAAAGCTCCTAATAAGTCCTAAAGAGTTCTGGCTGGTTCTGAACCAAAGAGCTTACCTCCAACACGTGTCTCCTCTGCAGACCCAGATCTTCCTCAGATCTTCCTCTGATCCTCCTCTGATCCTCCTCTGGTCCTCTGGTCCTCTGGTTCTCCTACTGCGGCTCCAGCCTGGAGGTTCCTGCAGCCGCGGCGCTGCAGCGGCTTTATAGGCGCAGCCCGCGGCGCAGCGGTCCACCTTCAGCTGCTGACGTTGCTAGGAATGTTAAACAGGCTGTTCATTCAGAGAGAGAGAGAGAGAGGAGGGAAAACAGGAGCAGATCCGCAGCGTGCGTGTGCGCGCGCGTCAGACGAGGCTCAGGTAACCAATCAGCGCAGATCCGCTCAGCCCGGCGCAGAGTTGGCGCTGCGGCTTCAGTTCGGCGCAAGGCTGCGGACTGTTAACTCCTGGCGCAAAGTGTGGTGAACCCTGAAAAAATGTCCTCCTTTCTGAATATACATTCATTTACTTTACAATTTTATAGAATCGATTTTTTTATTCATCTCGGATCATCTGGATCTTTTACTTTACTGCCTTTAAACTGTCCATCTCCACATTATGATCCTAATCATTATAATAATACTAGTTATTACTGCTGACACTCTGATGTTAAATTCCTCAGCAGCTGAACCCAGATCAGTTCTGCTGCTGCTCAGCTCTGATTCAGAGTTTTTATTGGGTATTAAAATATTTTACAGTCAATGTGAGACTTAATTCATATTTTCATTCATTTCCATTTAGTTTAAATTATTAAATCCCAGCATGAAGTGCAAAATTAAATAAAAACATACACATATATTTATTATTATTACATATATTTTAGTGTTTCTTGTTAAAAGAACCCGTTTTTTCCCGCCGTCCTGCTTGAACTCAGTAACAAACATGTTGGACTGAATTTGCTGTGATCTGCCTGGATGCGGGGAATCCCCGCAAACTCTCAGGTTCCAGCTTCTAGCATGAAACTGAATATCTCTGAAGATAACTGCATATCCCCGCAGTTATCTTATTACAGGTAATTATTTATTTAAATTATTTGGATGAGAAAAAAAATGTATTTTTGAAGATCTGCAACAGAACCGGAACAGATTTTAAAATCTCATTTTGATATTTAAACACAGAGCCACGGATGTTGTTTTTATTGCATATTGATTTATCTTCTATATAAATGCACATGAACATCATAATGTTTCTTTTTTATATCATTTTTTTAATCTAATTTATTAATAATATCAAAATGAGCAAAATATTCGTTTAATTCTCTGGAATTTTATTTAATATAATCAACATTTTATTTTAAAATTGGTTAGATAATCTCTTTATTTATCTGTTTATTTTCTATTTTCACCTTTTATATTTAATTTGTTCATGAGAAACATTTTAGAAATTATCCGTTTTTTCTCTTCTGTCCTTTAAAATAAATATGAATTTCTTAGAAACTCATTAAAATAATTTGTTGTCAGAATGATTTTAGTAATGACGGTTTTCATTATTAATCCTGGACAGTTTAGTTTTATTTTTCTCTCATCACTTTCATCAAACCTTCAGCTGCTGCGCTTCGTAATTATTTATGAAAATAAAATCATTTATTGTGACGTTTAGAGAAAAAACTTCCTTCTGTTTCTATGTAAAAATCCCAATCAGACGGAAAGTTCATCCTCCCTCCAGTTCATCCATTCATCGCTGCCCCTCCCCCTGCTCTTCCTCCTCCTCTTCCTCGGTGCTCAGCCTTCATCATCATCATCATCCTCTCAGGCTTTATGCAGTCACGTGATTCAGCCTCTGATGCTGTTCTGCTCAAACCAAACATATCAACTCATTTCACCGAGGATCTGCTGCCGATATCGGTCTGCTGCCGATATCGGTCTGCTGCCGATATCGGTCTGCTGCCGATAACGGTCTGCTGCCGATATCGGTCTGCTGCCGATATCGGTCTGCTGCCGATATCGGTCTGCTGCCGATAACGGTCTGCTGCCGATAACGGTCTGCTGCCGATAACGGTCTGCTGCCGATAACGGTCTGCTGCCGATATCGGTCTGCTGCCGATAACGGTCTGCTGCTGATAACGGTCGGCTGCCGATCCATCATATTATTTATTATTACATGAATCCAGGATGTCAGTAGAACCATCTATTCCTGTTCTGAAGAGGAAACATTTTCTAAAACATTTTGATGTTTTGAAACATTGTAAGGGTAGGGTTAGCATGCTCTGTTTTCCCAGGTGGATTTTCCATCCCAGGGATCTCAACAGATCCAGGTTCTCAGCCTGATCTCTTCTGGAGGTTTTTCCAGAGGTTCAGTCGCTCCACAGAGGTTATCAGGATCCAGAGCTTCAGGTCCATCGTTGGTCTGGATCTCCAAATCCCAGTGGAGCCGAGGGGAACGCTGTAACTCCTTCATTCAGACTGGCCCTAAAAACAAACTCCTGATTCAGTTGAGTTTGTTTAGAGATGGAAACAAATCATAAAAAAATTTCTCAGTTCAGATGGAGAAACCAGCTGGTTGCATCAAGTCTCCAGCAAAATCTGAGTAAGCACAGGGTGACAGTGGAGAGGAAATGAACAGCACAAGCTCCTAGAGCCAACATGAGTTCTGCCTCTTACAGGAAGTCAATGATCCAAAGCTAAAAGCTACTTTTATTTGATTGGTTTTTTTGTCCTTCTGGTAAAAACGAGATGCAGATGTTTGTTCTTCATATCGTTTCCAGCCAGCAGGATCGACGCTGGAAGCATCAGAGCTTCAATCTGCGATCAGCTGGGATCCAAAGTGCTCAGATTAAGGGATCAACCAGGAGAAGAGATCTGCAGAAGCATTTCCTATCCCGTTTGTCCTGCTCCATGGGGGGTGGTTCTGCTCGGACGCTTTAGCTAATCCGGGTCCGGAGCTTTTAAAAGCTTATGTAACAGAGCCGTCCGTCCTGCGGCGCCTCGGCGGATCAGAGCTCCGGTTTCAGCTCCGTCACCAGGGAGACGGACTCAAAACCCAAATCAATCCCATCAGATTCCTGCTGAAAATAAAAGAACAGGAACATCTGGATGTTTTGATCCATCCTGAGCTCAGAGGATCAGATCTGCAACTTTCATCAAACTTCTGTGATAAAGACAGAAATCGTCTACATAGAAGCTGAATTTAAACCAGCTGATCATCTCTACAAGCTTTTTAGGTTTAATTCTTTTTATATTCCTCAGTGATAATATAAGTGGAGGATCCCTGCACTTATAGCCGTCACATGAAATATCCAATTCTTTAATTTTTTCAAATATGCCAATAAGAAATGTAATTAAAACTTTGGCATCAAACAAATCTGTGAAATCTTTGATTTAAGGCATCAGATATTTCATGGATGGACTTTGACTGGGTCTCCATGTTCACAGACCAACTAAAACAGAGTTCCTTCAAAACTCTGCTGGTGGAGCTTCTGACCAATACGATCAATGATAACTGGAACATTGAACATGTGATGAGAATTTACCTGATGATTCTGATGGTGACATTTGACAAAATGTTTCGTTTTTGGTGACTGTCGTGTTTTTACCTTGTAAAGTTTTTGACCTGCCTTGTTGCTGAAATGTGCGAAGTTTGACTTGTTGAAGCGTTTGGATCTGGTTTTATGTTTGGATCTGGTTCTACGTTTGGATCTGGTTCTACGTTTGGATCTGGTTCTACGTTTGGATCTGGTTCTACGTTTGGATCTGGTTCTATGTTTGGATCTGGTTCTACGTTTGGATCTGGTTCTATGTTTGGATCTGGTTTTATGTTTGGATCTGGTTCTACGTTTAGATCTGGTTTTATGTTTGGACCTGGTGACGTCTGTAGTGTCCCGTTCAGCCATGAAGGAGCTGCGATATGAACAGCAGCCCAGTGGGGGGCAGACAGACTGAAGTGACCAGCGCAGCTTGAACGGCTTCATTCTCTTCCTCCACTGCTGCTGGGAAACTGCAGACAGACGGAGATTCAACAGAAAACCTTCGTTCTCACCTCCTCCTGCTCCCTCACAGGGTCGGCTCAAATTGAACCAAAGTAATTCAGTTCAATGGGAGAAATCCCAGATGGAGACCTGAAGGAGATGAGAATTGTACAGGATTGCATAGTAAGGCTGTAAAATGTTTCATGACTTGCTGCTAAATCAGCGATTCTTTCACAACAGAACAAAGAAAATGTGATAAACCCTGGACCATGAGCTAGAGGCCCATTTGGACGATCCTCCGGTTAGAAACGGGGCGTGGCCTCGCAGAGGGTCCATGTGGAGCTGTGTGTGTTCTGGTTGAGGCGTGTTGTTCATATGAGGAGCGACGCAGACGGAGAATGCGGCAGCGCAGATAGATGGAGGCGTGCAGCAGCACGTCCAACACGCCGAGGAATCCTCCAGGTACCAACCCATTTCCATCAGAAGCTACAAGAAACATCTGAGACACAAACCCACAGAACCAGACCAGATCCCCCTCACACTGATCAACACACGCCTCAGGTGTGTGAGGACGGCGGCCATCTTATCAGGCCGAGATCAGCTGCTGAAGTGTGTGTTGGTGTGTGTGTTTGCAGAGTAGAAAGTGCTGTAATGTAAACACAGGATGAGCTGCTGTCAGCCGCAGGCGGCGCTGCTCTGACAGTCTGGAGGCCTCGCTTTGATCTGTGTGAGGGCGTGCAGGAACAAACCGGAGTGTGTGCTGATCTCAGGTGTGTGCGGGGGGGGGGGTGTGCGTGGGGGTTAGTGTGTGCGTGTGTGTGAGGGTGTGCGTGGGGGTTAGTGTGTGTGAGGGTGTGCGTGGGGGTTAGTGTGTGCGTGTGTGTGAGGGTGTGCGTGTGTGACAGGCAGCATGAAGTGAAGCTGCAGCAGCTGTCAGACTCTGTTGGCATCAAACCTGAGGACACAGCTCTGACCCCGAGAGGAATTCACTTTGTCTAATTACACAAATTCACCGTACTGCAGCCTAACACACACACGCACACCCCCACACCTACACCCGCACACACACACACTCCCCCCCCCCGCACACACACACACACACATACGCACACCCCTCCACGCTGGTTCTGGAGAGTTTCTTTGGACATCGTCTCCTTTCAGTCTTTATGCTTCCAGCATTAATTGAACTCGTCGTCGTGGTGACAGACTGTCTGTTTTAAATAGCAGAAAGTTCTCCAGGCTCAGTGCCTCTGGGTTGACCTTTGACCTAATGGATGGATGAGATGATGAGACTGCCATCAGCTGTAGGTTCACTTGTTTCTCTCCTCAGTGTATTTGGGTTTAAATCTGTTTCTCCAGATTGAGGCGTCACAAAGTCGCTGCTGTCATCAGCTTCATGTTAGCTCTTCATTCTCTTTCCCGTAGAAAGTACTCCTGGCTCTTCTGATTAGTGTTCTCTAGTACCTCATGTCTGACTGAACCATCACCAGCTGCCGTCTGTCAGCAGAACCTTTCAGTTTGGTGACTGGACTTCCTGTTGCCGGTCAGCAGCGCCGCCGCACGGCGGATATTCACACCTTCCTTCCTGGAAACCGACACGGCAACAAGCAGCAGGAGGGAGCAGAGGGAAAGTTTTCACCCGTCGCTGGAGGTGAAGGGATGATGGGAGTGACAGGCGATGACGAGGTGGAGACAAAACATCAGACTTTATTCATAAGAATGAATGAATGAATTTTATTTACAGGCATCTTTCTTGGCATTCAAGGTCACCTTCCATAGATTAACATAGAAACAGACACAATGTTGAAAGACATGATCAAAGTTACA
The DNA here is from genome assembly GCA_902982915.1 of Phalloptychus januarius. Classification (NCBI taxonomy): domain Eukaryota; kingdom Metazoa; phylum Chordata; class Actinopteri; order Cyprinodontiformes; family Poeciliidae; genus Phalloptychus; species Phalloptychus januarius. The sequence goes on along the minus strand of CADWAE010000242.1, from coordinate 879,438 downwards.
CCATAAAACTGAACAAACACAAAGTCCTGTCCAGAGTTTCTGCTGAGAACATCAGCAGAAGATAAAACTAACAAGAAATATTAAGTCAATAATCCTTCATATTGATGAAAAGTTACCAGATTATTACTGTCAGATTATTTCACTCATTATCCTGCCAATCGAACCAGAACTTTTCCATCAATATTAAAGAATTATTGATTTAAATAATCTCCAATTTCTTGCTGAAATATAAAAATGTTTTATATTTCAGCTCCACAGATAAAGTTGGTTTCTTCAAATTATACTGAATGTTTCCATTTTCTCTAAAAATTGATCAATTTCATTTTAGGTTTAACTAAATCCAAGTAAATTTATTTTTCTTGAACAGCTGGTCTGCGTCTGACCCAGCCGGTTGGACCCGTCTTGCCTTTCCTCACCTCCTTTCCTCGCCTCCTTTCCTCGCCTCCTTTCCTCACCTCCTTTCCTCGCTCCTTTCCTCACCTCCTTTCCTCGCCTCCTTTTCTCACCTCCTTTCCTCGCCTCCTTTCTCACCTCCTTTCCTCACCTCCTTTCCTTGCCTCCTTTCTCACCTACTTTCCTCACCTCCTTTCTTCAACTCCTTTCATCGTCTCCTTTCCTCGTCTCTTTGATTCGTTCTTCCATTATGGAGGGAAGGATCAGGTTCTTTAACAGATCAAATGTTGTTATTATGAATGTGTCTGAGTGTTTAGATCAAATAAAATAAGAATTTAACATATAAATGACAGATTTAGATAAATGATGTGAAACTCCAAACTTTCCTCTGATAAATTCTTTAATATTGGTTTCCTGTGAAAGTGAGGTTGCGTGTTTGGTGTTTTTCCTGCTTTTAGTTTCGACTTGCTGGCTTCAACAGTCCTGACAGCCGTTATTCTGCAGAAAGGAAATCCGTTGGATTTTCCAAGACGTCTGCAGAACGTGAAGGTGGTCATGTTGCTCTTTCTGTCAGAAGTCGTGGAATGACTCAGAGACAAAACGAGTTTCAGGTTTTAGTTCCCAGAGACTGGAGGGAGGTTTCTTCCACACCCGGCAGAGTTCATGACCATCTGACTTGAAACAAACGCAGCATTCTGACTGGATGCAGCATTTCTAGTGAAGTACAACATGTATCTTCATGCAACGCTGAGAATAATCCTGCAGATTCACCTATGAAGGCAATGCGGGCCTGAGTCACTCTGCCGACGCAGGTCTGCCAAATAACGTCACAATAACATCTGGAGGAAGGAGGGAGATGAAGATCCAGCTGGTGTTTCAGAGCCAAAACAGGAAGCTGACTGATGCTGGTTAGCTCACGCTAACAGGAGGCTAACTGACGCTTTGCTTAATGGAAACACAGCAATTAAAAAATAATAAAAAAGTTTTTCCATAAAGGATTTTGGCGCCAGGATGAGTTGCATGTTTTGGCCTTATTGAAATGAGTTTATTGTCCAAATTGCAATGGAAGCATTTTTTCTGAGTCACATGATCAGCAGCCGGATGACGAGACGACAGGAAGCAGTTGGAGGATGGCGGCTCAGCGTGTTATTTAATGACTCATCATGTGAACAAATTTATTTTCATGGGATTTTAGTTGTTTCTTTTTTAAAGCGGTAAAACGTCACTATATTATGATGTTTTGTAGCATAATCAAGTAACAATGTTATAAAAATGCTACATTTATCAACTATGACTTAAAATAAATTTCATTTCTTGAAATTGGGCGTTTGTCTCTTTAAAACCTCCTGTTCCTTCTAGAACTGCGTCTTCAGGATGTCATCACAACATGGCTCCTCTATTAACACTTTGACATCAGAAGAAGCTCAGCAGCTCCACCAGCTATTTGCTAATTGCTACTGGCTAGTCTGAAGGAGCAGAGTGGTCTGTCAGGTGGATTCTCAGAAACGTGGAAGCTGCAGCTCAGAGGAGGAGCTGCGCCTTAGAGGCGGGGCTAGGTCCACGCAGGCGTTTTGCAGCTGAATGGTTGCCATGGAGATTAAAGGATTTCCCAAATGTGCATTAAAGAAATAAAGCAACACAAACACTGTTTGTTTGTGATTATAACTGATGTAAACCTTAGAAATATTCATTTCACTGCCCCTTTAACAGAAACTCTCACTATGAAATGTATTTTTTTTGACATATTGACATTGATGCAGTTTGAATCGCAGCGACAGAGATCTGAGTGAAGGCTGGCGGAGGGAAGGCCAGGCGCTCTGGGTTTGACCCCCAGGGCTTCACCGGGGGGTGAGGGGCAACTCCAAGACTACCGGTGGTCCACTTCCTTATCTTTCAGGCGGAGCGCCCCACCGGGCCGGCAGGACAGGGTATCGGGTTCGGGCCAAGGCGAGGGGGTCGCGACCCCGGCTGGGAAAGGCGCTACTGTTCTGCTCCGCTCAAGCCTTTCAAAGTTTGTTCTCCGGGGGGCAGCCGGTCCGACGCTGCACTCACCGGATCAGAACCAGAACAACCTAAAGAATCCTTGACCGTCTAAAAAACATAAACGCTGCAGGTCAGATGTGTGACAGAACCACTTCCTGTGCGGTTTGTCCTCTTTGCCTTCCTTTGAGCTGCTTTGTGACGACGACCAGCGCCGGCGGTGTCACCAGAACCCAGCTGTGGCCCGAGGGCTGACATACCTGGCAGAGGGAAACGACCGCTCTATTACCTGAGAGCGCGTCTTTGTTCGCTCTGATGACGGACACAACAAAGGAGGGAGGAAGTGTCTTTTATGTGAGGGAAGCGTCCGTCCAGCCCTGCAGTCAGACGCAGCGGGACCACCTGTCCAGTGTCCAGGAGCGTCCTCAGGCTACAGCGGTTCTGAGCGGCCAGAGGAGGCCGGAGATTAGGAGCCGAGGTGACATCTTAACTCAGGCACAAGGTGAGAGTTTAGCTCTGCAGTGAGGTTTGGGTGGGAACGTCACCGCAGCGTGTTTATGTCGCCTCATGGAGGCCGAAGCAGCAAAGGTACCGACCCACAGAGGCACCGACCCACAGAGGCAAAGGCACCGACCCACAGAGGCAAAGGCACCGACCCACAGAGGCAAAGGTACCGACCCACAGAGGCAAAGGCACCGACCCACAGAGGCAAAGGCACCGACCCACAGAGGCAAAGGCACCGACCCACAGAGGCAAAGGCACCGACCCACAGAGGCAAAGGCACCGACCCACAGAGGCAAAGGCACCGACCCACAGAGGCAAAGGCACCGACCCACAGAGGCAAAGGCACCGACCCACAGAGGCAAAGGCACCGACCCACAGAGGCAAAGGCACCGACCCACAGAGGCAAAGGTACCGACCCACAGAGGCTGAAGCAGCAAAGGTACAGCCCAGTTTTATATTCCTATCCAAATCCCTGGAGTTTAGTTAAACTGTACTGTTACAAACTGTTTCTGGAAGATGAACAGGCCCCAGCATCACACATCCTCCACCGTACTTTCCTTATAAATATTTCTAAACTAGCATCACAAAATCTGTGATGTTGATTGCAGAAAATCACAAAAACAATCTCAAAATCCTGGATGGACTGAACAAAAGACGTTCAATATATTATTTTAAGAAACACTTATTGAAAGCTGAACACCTATTTATTGATATTTAAAAATTAATTGGTTTTTATCAATAGTTCTGGTACAACAGGCCCTTTAAGAACATTCAGATTTTTGATCTGCCCAAAATCAAAATGAGTTTGATGCCCCTGATATATGGAATCAAAACAAGTGAATCAGGGACCATTTTGAATGTAAACAAGAACAAGGAGTGAGATATTTGGTGGAGGAATCATGTCACTCCACCAGCAAAGGAAGATTCTGTGATGTCACTGGCGAAGCAGTCTGTGATGTCACTGGCGAAGCAGTCTGTGATGTCATCAACTGTATATAAGTAGCAGAATTCTGCATATTTTTCATTGCTTGCAATATTACTGACCAGTTCAGACATTGGCAAAGCTCTTTTGAATCGACCGTCCAGGTAGTTCAACGATCTGCGATTTTATTGATTGTATTTCGGAGAAAATGTCTCATCATACGCTGAGATACCACAATGGAATGATGGGTCCCCAGGCGAGAAGGGGAATCCTGCAAAACCCCCAAGTCCAGTTCTCTCCTGCACACCCGAATGCTTTACATGGGGAAATCCAACGACTGAGCTCCCTACTGGAAATGGAGAGAGCAGGAAGGTTTGAGGACATCCAGAAACTGGCCCACCTGGAGGCACAACTGGAAGAGATGAAAGTCCAGTTGAAAAAGCAGAAATCTCTCAAAGAAATGTATATCAACAAGGGCAAAGAGGCAAAGAGGGAACTTGAGAGAATAGAGAGATTCAGTGATCCAGAAGTCCTTAGAGCTGCAGCCATTGCCTCCAAGGTTCACAATGATGTGAAATACAAGAAGAAGAAGCCCTTGCAACAAGACTTTGTGGACTTGAAGGTGGCCTACCTCCTCACCCAGGAATCATTTGTGGCTGAAATACTGGCTGAGAGAGAGAAAAATAAGGCTCTGAGAGAAGAAGTGGACAAACTGCAGACTTCCTACGAGGAGGTGAGACATGAGAACGACGCCAACGAAGAAAGAGCGAAAGACAATCTGCAGCTCAACAACCTGACAGCAGAGAAGGAGGAGCTCTTCCAAAAAATGTCCAGACAGATCGCACATCTGCAGAACAGAGAGAAGCAGCTGCTGAACGAACTGGATCAGCTTTATGTTTCATACGAGGAGTTAAAAGTTCGTTATGAGACAGACGTTATGGGAAGGGATCTACAATAGATCCCCTCCCAATGGAAAAATACAAATAAAGCTTGTTCTGTTGAGCTGAAGAGTTGTCTGCTGCTATAAAAGAGGAGGAAAAGGAGGAAGGAATAACTAATTCAGTTATTTTTTGCAGACTGTGATTAAGTTTTGTTTCGGACGTTGCCTGTAGGTTTTGCATGTCATCCTGGGTTTAATTGCCAGTCCTGGTGAATCTCCTGCATGTCGTTCCCTTCTCTCTCCTACCAGTTTCCTGTTCAACCACTTTTAAATAACGGCCACTAAAAAACTTTACAAAAAAATAAATACAGTTCACATCACGAGCTCCACATGGTGCTCGTTGTTAAAAACCAAAAAATACAACTTTCTTCTTCTTCTATCTTTTTCTTAAATAATTTATAGGTTATTTAATACACACACACACACACCCACACACACGTGTCCCCTCCATGGCTGCCACCTTATCGTGGTGGAGGGGTTTGAGTGTCCCAGTGATCCTAGCAGTGATGCTGCAGGGGCCTCTGGTTGGGCCCCCAATGCAGACGGGTTCTAGGTGAGGAACCAGACCAAGTGCAGCCCAAAGACCCTCATGATGAACACGACCATTGGAAACAGTGGTGGTACTCGCCCGTACATGGGGCCCCATCCTGGAGCCAGGCCTGGAGGTGGGCCTGGAGCCTGGAGCTGGAGCCGGGCCTGGAGCCAGGCCTGGAGCCGGGCCTGGAGCCTGGAGCTGGGCCACGTTGGTGCCTGGTGGCCGGGCTTTAACCCACGGAGCCCGGCCGGGCTCAGCCCAAAGAGATCCAACGGGTCACCGCCTGTGGGTGTGAGACTCTGAGGTTCCGGCTAAAAATAGTCGGACTCACTTCAGATCTCCGGTTCCGGAGCCGGTCTCCTTGGAAGGGTTGGATGTTCTCCCACTCTGGAGTCGCCCCTGGTGGGAGGCGCTGGGCCGACTTGTTGCCTCCCATCTTGGTGCCATTATGTTGGGGTGAACAAGAGGAAAGCCTTTTCCCTCTGCCTTACGGGTCTGGGTCGGGTTCTGACACCAGTTCAGATTACCCCCCCACCCCCAATTTGAAGTCCTTGGAGCGGGTCCTGGAGAGTCCTGGGGACTGTGGTTCTGCTGGGGGAGTTTTCTCCGCAGGGTGTCTGGGCCCCTTGGAGACGGGGTGAGAAACCCCGCCATCCAGGAGCCATTCATGTTTAACATCAGTGGTTGAACATTAGAGCCTAAAAAACTTTTAAAAATAACTAAAATACATTTAACCTCACAAGAGGAAACACTTACAAACTGAGCAACAGTCAGAATTTGCTTACCACCACATTCTGCTCATTTCCTCATGTTAGAAAACAACCTTCTTTCTTTCTCTCTTTATTAAATAATGAATAGGTTCCTTACACACATGTACTGTATATGCACATGTGGGGGCTGCCCAGTGGCGCAGCTGGTAGAGCTGCTGCCTGGCAGGAAGAAGGTTCTGGGTTCGATTCCCGGTCTTTCTGCATGGAGTCTCCATGTTCTCCCTGTGCATGGTGGGTTCTCTCTGGGTACTCCGGCTTCCTCCCACAGTCCAAAAACATGACTGTCAGGTTAATTGGCTTCTCTAAATTGTCCCTAGGTGTGAGAGTGTGTGTGCATGTTTGTTTGTCCTGTGTGTCTCTGTGTTGCCCTGCGACAGACTGGCGACCTGTCCAGGTGACCCCGCCTCTCGCCCGGAACGTTAGCTGGGGAGGCAGCAGCACCTCCTGACCCCAGTAAGGGACAAGGGTGTACACACACACCCAGAGCTGTGCCTGATCCCCAGGCGGTCCATCACCTCTCAGCGTCATCCTGCAGATCTGCAGAAACATCCTGCAGGCAGGAATCTGCGTCCAATGTTCTTTTCCTCTATTCACATTTTGCATCATTGAGCTGACGGGTCAGAACCGCTGACGGGTCAGGACCAGCTGGCGGGTCAGAACCGGTTGGCGGGTCAGAACCGGTTGGCGGGTCAGAACCCGATGGATCGATAACAGAAGCCATTAAACGCTGCAGATCTCCTGCTTTCTGGCCGCTCCGCCTCCAGCAGAGGAGATTGAATCCCCAAACAGCCTCCATGCGGAGCCGCCTGATGCGTTATCAATACATTAACTGGATAGTTGGATTAACTGTATGGCGTCAGCTGGGGCCGACACAAACCGATGAGCTGCAGGGAAACGGCGAGGACAAAGAGAGGAGAGACGGCCTGCTGGCTGAGGGAGGGCCGGCGTCTCGGTGACAGCAGAACAAAACCGACTCAATGAGGAATGAAGAGCCTGGAAGACTCTGGAGAAGCTGAGGGGTCCAGATACCTGCTGGCTCGTCCATCATCATCATCATCCTCACAACGCCAGAGCAGAAACTCCTCAGAGCGGAGAGTCAGTCCTCAGGTTTCCAGATCCTAGAAACTTTAATCATTCATTCACTGAGTCACCAAGTTCTGCTGAGTCATTCATTCATCTGATCCAGGGGTAAAACAGTCAGCGAGAAACACGGAGGACTCTGCAGCAGCAACCTGGGAAAGGTCATAAGGTCATCTTGAACTACCATCGTTCTGCAGAGGAAACATTTCAGCTGATGCTGATATTCCAGCAGACTGAGCCCAACGTCAGAGCGTGAAGGTCGGAGAAACGGCCAGAAATAATCAGGCTCTACTGGATAAAGGTCAAAGGTCATATATTTATTTAAAGATCCTGAGGTTCAGATCAACTTTATTATAGGAAACCTTTACAAACATTTCTTAAGACACAAAGTTAAATTAAATCAACTGCTTTCCTGACAGGAAGTTAGAAAACATTAAACCGGTTGGAGGAGGAAGTGGCTCACACAAAGTCCGACCAACACATTTAATCCCCTGATAAAAGAGCTCAATACTTTAAATTCGGATCATATTATTTGAAGGGAGATTTGGCATAGAGACGTTATAATCATTTTAATTATGGTTTTGGTTCAAAGTGATTTTTATTTCCGTTTTATTGCTTTTGGTTTTTGTGTTTTATTTTGTATATTTAAAATGTCTTGCAAATCGAATCATGATATTTGTTATAGAAATGTGTTTAAATGTTATTTAAAACCTTTAACATGGTACTGGTGTACAAACCGCTCATGGTTCTCGAATTGAATTAAAAATCTGAATAAATGTAAATATTTTATTGTAACCATTAGTTGCACACAAATGTTTTTTTTCTGCCGCTGTCTGTATCTGTGATCAACAAGCAGCAACAACAAAACCACCAAGCTGGATCCATTTGGAAACAGAAACCAGGACCTGAGAAGTTCCTTAATGTTTCCATCAGAAAAATGATCAAATCCAAAAACCCGATGAGTCCAGATTACAAAAATGAACTTTAAAATCAACAGACCCAAACCAGCCACAGCAAAAAGATGGCCTAGTCAAAGTCCTGGTAGAAGTGCTGTGGCAGGAATGACCAGAAACTGAGGAAATGTTGGAAAGGAAACCAGAATGAAGTGAGAGACGGGGTGTACTTACTTACCAGCCGCAGCTCTGCGTTTACGGGAAACGTCTCGGCGCAGTCGGACCCGGTTTAATGGAGGCAACCGGTGCAGAGCAGCAGCTTCATAATTGGGTCCCTCTGGGGCTCCTGTAGTTGGGCTGGAGCCGCTCCGGACCAGAAGGTGTCGGGATAAAAGCCTCCATTACGGTCCGCCGTTCTGGAGCGGCGGCGGCCTCGCCTCGCTTCTAACGCGATTACCAGGCGGCTTGATGAATCGTCTGTCAGAGGAAGTTAAAAGGCGCATTAGATGTTGGGACTCTCAGACACTTAACCTGATTAGGTCCAACGGGTCTGTGCGGCAGAACCCGGCAGGAAACGGGCCAAAGATCGACACTTTCAGGTCCAAACTTTATGTAGCGAAAACAAAGAAACATCTGAAGGATCCAGACAAAGAAAGCAGCAGATCGTCGCTTCAGGTCTCCAGACAACAGCATCGCTGATCCGCCAATTCTGTTTGTCTTCCCTGCTGTCCGAGGAGCCAAAGGTCAGAGGTCAAACCAGAAAGAAAACTCCTCCTGACCTCCTGCTCAAAGGATTCTGCTGCCGTCGGATGAAACTGGTGTCGTCCTTCCACAGCGACCGGCATCAGGAGTCCAGGTCTCAGTCCGTCCCTCCCACCAGGATCCAACCCATCGGCCGGGTTCACTCTGGCCGGCGAGGTCGTCATCTGGCCTCCAATGGCTCCTGGACTCGACCTTTAGGTTTAGGTCCATCCACACCAACATTAGCCATTAGATAATCTGAATAAGACTGATCCATACCTGAGGAACCGAAGCCAAGCAAAGGTTCAGGAGGATCAGAAGATTCTTCACCTCAACGATGAAAAGCAATGAACTCTTTACTGGACTCTGGATCCGTTTATTCTCCATCTAGAACTATTCAATGCATGTTGTTTCCATCTGTTCACAGCTTCCTATTGCAGAGTTACTGCATGAACAACGTCTTAAAGCTGCAACAAGTTATTTAACCCCAACTGATGCAAAACATCAAGGAGATGCAGAAATGACTGAGGTAAGGTTGAGACCTGTCGGTATTAAAAACAGGAAGCATAAAAAGGAACTGACACCGAATCAAAGGAAAACAGATGTCCTGGTTTAATAGGCAGGATAAAGACTGATGGAAGGAGGTCATGTGATCTGATGAGTCCAGATTTACCCTCTTCCAGAGGGATGGGCGCTTCAGGGTAAGAACAGAGGCAGATGAAGTGATGCACCCATCATGCTTGGTGTCTGCTGTATGAGTCTGTGGGGACAGGTCAAAGGTCAGCACCACGCTGAGGTCAGCTGACTCCTGGAGACACTGAATGATGAGATCATTCCTTCAACGGATCGTTTCTTCGCTGATGACACAGCGACGTTACAAGACGATTCATCGGACTCAGATTGTGGAAGTGGGTCAGGAGGCCAGAGTCCGGACCCGAAGTCCACAGAGTCCGGACCTGAAGCCCGCAGAGTCCACAGAGTCCGGACCCGAAGCCCGCAGAGTCCACAGAGTCCGGACCCGAAGCCCGCAGAGTCCACAGAGTCCGGACCCGAAGCCCGCAGAGTCCGCAGAGTCCGGACCTGAAACAACAAATGTTTGCCATGATGGGGGTTTAAGGTGCTCCAGCAAATCGTTTCCTGTCTCAGGCAGCATCTTCCTCCTTCCTCTCTGTAACCAGACAGACGGTCGGATCTGAAACTTCCTCTAAAAGCCATAAAAGGTTGAAACTGAAGGGATAAATTCTGCAGTCAGACTCAGAGTTGCTCTCGTGTCTCTATTGATCCTAAAACCCCAAAGATGAAGCAGCAGAAACAGAAACTGGCTGCTTCCAGAGAGAAAACCTGCACCAGTTTCAGCCTGAGACCTTCCTGGGGGTTCTGATGGGGTCACGGACCTCACTCAACAGACAGCAGAGCGGGTCAGCACTCTGTTCAGGTGAGAGGAGGAAAAACAAGCAGTGCTGCAGTTTGTGCTGCAGTTTGTGTGGCGGCGGCTCTGCTGACACACTCTGAAAGGCCCAAGATGCTGTGGAGGGTCAACGGCGCAGCCTCAATGCATTCCTTCCTTCCCCCTGAGCTTCTGTCTTTCTCCCGTTTCTTTTCTTCTGCTGCGGCGGGTTGGGGGGGGGGCGCTGCTGGAGCTTGAGAAAATAAAAACTTCTCAAAGATGGAGAGAGAGGAGGGAGGGCAGAAGGTAAAATGTTTCACCGTGGGCCGGCCTGTCACTCAGAGTGATTAATGGGCCGCTGGGGGAGAACCGGCGCGATCCGAATGAGAAATATGACTTCTAGCTGCTAATTTGATTAGCATCGAGCCGCTACTGAGACGTTCCCTTCTGCAGCCGCATCCATTTAACGCTGAGAAAGTTTGAATCAGAAGGAAGCTTCGGTCTGAGTCTTGATTGACATCCTGTCAGCACCAAAAGGTCCAGACAGGAGCGGGGCCCCCACGGCCGGCCCTTCAACACCAGCTGGGCTCCTGCACCTGTCAATCACTGGGACAATGCCCAGCAGGGGGCCGGTCCACCAAGCCTCGATCCGCAACACCGCAGCCTGACAAAGCCTCACTTCCTGCTGCATTAACCACAGGTTTCATGTGAAAACTGGACCAGCTGGCTGAACAAACGCTGGAGGAGAAACTACAACCACCAGGGGGCGCTGGAGAGAGACTATTAATCAGAAACATCCTGCAGATTCATTTGGTCTCCATTTGAAAGCAAAACTCTGAAAAATGAGGAATCCATGAGAAACATCTGATTATGAACTCCATTCACAAACTGATAGAGTCTGAACTCAGGGTTCATTCCTCCCAGACCTGTTTAGTTCCCTTTAATCAAACTCCAGTCTGTTTGCCTGGAAAGTTGGGTTTGTTTGCAGAGGTGTGAATGAGTAAAGGACCAAACAACAAACTCTGTCCACCAGCAAACCTCAGTCTGGGTTTGGTTGAAGTGAACCCTGGTGCTCTTTGAATGCACATATGAACACCAAGCGGACCAGAGACCGCTCCAAGAGCAGGAAATGGACTACAGCGCAAGGCATTCTGGGTAAATACAATAAAAACAAACATGTGAGTCTGGCACTAGCAGGATAAATGACTCGTGATTTTAGCCAAAGACTAAAGAGAAATCCTTCAAGCACTAAAATCTGACTCCCTTTTGTTTCCATCTGGTGAAGCAGGAAGTTGCTCTCAGAGTCTTCAGACGTTTTTGTGTCGTTTCCTTCAGTGATTGTTGGTGCAGCGCCCCCACAGGCCAGGAGGGGAACAGGCTGGTTGGACTCAGAGCAGCTGGAGGTGGAGCAGATGTTGCAACTTTGGTCCCAAATTGAATCAAGTCTCCTGGATCATCAGGTGGGGAAACTCCCTGGGTTTAGATCCTGGAAAAGAGACACATTGTGCAGAATCTGATGGCAAAGACTGAATGACACAAACAGGCAAGGAACCGATCTGAACAGAATCTGGTAGAAAAAATAATAAAAAACAAACAAAACTGAGAGTTTAGCTCCTCTGGTAAGGCAGCAGTGGATAGGAGCATTGACTGCATCTGAACTGGTTTAGTAAACGTCCATCTCCTCTTTAGCACATTAACTCTTTCTGAAAAGTCAAACTGAGAAAGCTATTTCAAACTTTGCTGTTTCCCTCAACCTTTTCTGATGCAACATGGCTGCTACCTGAGGTCCAAACTGCTCCACTTCAGAGGCACCAGAGGTTCTGGTTTCAGTTTACCAGGATTCAGGAGGATCCTCTGTGACCTCAGGTGAACCATTCATCATCTCCCGTCATATTCTGGTCCAAATACGTTGAAGCTCCACCTGCAGAGGGTGAAACAGCCATAAACATGTTTTTAAGGAGCACTCCTTTAGAGGCGACATCAGAGTTAATTCAGCAGCAAATTAGAGGGAAAATTCAGAACAAAGGTGAGAACATGTTGTCTTTCTTTTCTCTCTGCAGCGATTTGACCCGACTGGAGGATCTGCTCTGACACCGCGAACAGAAAAGTGATTAAAGCCTGAATGTAACTGATCAAAGCTTCCCAGAAATAACAGGAACATGAGTCTGGCACATAAAGGCAGAGCAGAGGCATCAGCAGAGGTAACCTGCAGACATGCTGGAATAAAGAGGCAAACCCACGCCTGACTGCGCTCCACTGCTGCTCAACACAAACACACTCAGCCTCTGCCCTGAAAGACACGAACAAGTGGGGCGGCGACGCCTTGCACGCCTGGCTGCAGCGGCGGCTCAACGCGCCCACAGAGGAGCAGCTTTGAAGCGCCCAGACGAGGTGAGCCAGGGATCACGGAGAACCATGCAGCTTAGGAAGCCAAACTCACTGAGGACAGTGGTGATTAGCAGCGTTTGTGTCTCCAGGCTCCACCCAGCCGTCTCCAGGGAGATTTGTGTCCACAAGTCGAGGTCTGCATGACTTTTCAGGTGTTTGTGGAGCCTGGAAGGTTTGAGGTGATGTTTGTCCGTTCCCTGGTGGAGGTAAAGAGTTTTTTTGCTCTGCTGGAAGCGGATCTGAGTGCTGAACCGTGGAGCTGCAGAGTAATTGTCTCTTTCCTCCATAACAGGATTAGGAGCCCAGCGGTGTGGCAGGTTCAGGCCTTCAGTCAGCCGTGCTGCTGGACGCCACTGGGGCCCGCCCGCCGGTTAACCGGTCAGCTGGGGTCAGCCGGGGTCAGTGGCTCCTGCTGCTCAGCTTCTAGACCTGGAGGAAGGAGAGAACCTGGAAAACAAACACAACATCCAAGGCAGAATCAAGGAGAGCAAAATTACCCAAAACACCAAGAACTCAGAGTTTGGTTCCATTGTCCAACTGGAGCCGTCAGCCAGCTGCTGATTTAAGCTGCAGGACGACTGCACCAGTCCTTATGTTGGAAAGCATCGCCTCCACTCAACCAGTCAAACTAACTCTGCCAACAGTTCATCAGGCTGATGCTGCAAGCTAACTGACACCTCAACGATGTCAAGGCTCAACTATCTGAGAGACATTGAAGCTGCAGCCAAGACTTTAATGCATTCATGCACTTTAATGCATGATTAATTATGCATTAAACCTTTTAACACAACTAAACACTTTTACATACAAAAGTTCCAACTGGAACCTTTGTATTCACGTGTTTCTGGTACGCCGGTAATTCTCGCAACATCCGCTAACATCAGCGATGAAGATCCAAGACTCTTTTTTACAAAACATTTCAGCATAAACCCAAAACCAACAGCCAAGTTCTCATCAGTTTAACCTTAAGATGTTTTTCCAGCCATTAATTCAACAGGAATCAGAAGAATTATCATTTCCAGAGACTCAAAAACCAAAACCTGGATCTTTTCACTGTTTTCTTTAGATTTATAACATTTAAACATTTCCACATGTATCTACTCCAAAAGGGAGAAATTTAAAGCAAAGTGCGGGATGATTAGCATCATCCGCAGGTTTCAGTTACACAAACCTTATTATCCAGTTTGGGGTTAATCCTGCAGACGTGTAAACACTCTCTAATCTAATCTGCTTCAGCTTAATGAGACTTTAGTCCAGAATGTAAATGTCTCTGAGCTGCTTCTGCAAACGTTGACCTTTAAAGTCAACGTTCCACTAAAGAGCTCAGACTTTAGTGGATTTTACTAAATTCATTTTTTCAGTGCATACTGGTGCAATGTAAGCCAAGTAAATATATTAAGACAAGCAACGTTTTTCTGCTAAATCATTGAAGAAATAGACGTGTGAGCAAATCTTCCATCCATTCAGCTTTGCAGAGTTTCTATCATCTGTCATGGAACGTCTTTAGAAATGTGACTAATGCCATCAGCATTAGCATTAGCTGCTACGTGGTTAGCATGGAGGAGCAGCTTCGTCATCCATCGCTGCTGTTAGCAGATGTTGGTTGTGCATCAGATTTACAGTTCTACCAGAAACACATGAACACAAATGTTCCGCTCTGAACGTTTGGCATTAATGACATGAAAAACTTCACAAAGTTTAATTTTCTGTTGTGAAAGTAAAAGTTTGTATTTCCAAATGCAAACATTTCAGTAAGTGAGATGTGAGGTTCATCTGAACCATCATGTTCTCACCTGCATCATGTTCTCACCTGCATCATGTTCTCACCTGCATCATGTTCTCACCTGCATCATGTTCTCACCTGCATCATGTTCTCACCTGCATCAGGTTCTCACCTGCATCATGTTCTCACCTGCATCATGTTCTCACCTGCATCATGTTCTCACCTGCATCATGTTCTCACCTGCATCATGTTCTCACCTGCATCATGTTCTCACCTGCATCATGTTCTCACCTGCATCATGTTCTCACCTGCATCAGGTTCTCACCTGCATCATGTTCTCACCTGCATCAGGTTCTCACCTGCATCATGTTCTCACCTGCATCAGGTTCTCACCTGCATCATGTTCTCACCTGCATCATGTTCTCACCTGCATCAGGTTCTCACCTGCAGGTTCTCGGTGGTGTTTGTGTCCAGGCAGCAGACGGATCCATCCCCATGGATCGGAAGGATTTCCTCGTCATGCCTGAAGAATGTGAGCGATCTCTGCGTCCAGGTGAAACAAACTCTCCAGATCTGTTTCTACCTGCTGCAGACACATAACTTCACCTGTTTTGTAAACAGAAATGTTTCTGAATGTCGAACATGAACCACAAACATGAGCTCAGGCTCTTCCAGTTGCCTTAAATTCAAACAAGCACAGAAACACTCGTCTGCGTCTGTTCAGCCGCTCATCGTCTCCAGGATGAACTCTGTAAATGATTCCCTGCTTTGTGCAGCTTGTTGAGCAAGAATCAAATTCTGACACATAATCATCAGGACCGTCCTCAGACTTCTGGCGATCCATCCGTGGATCCGGATCAAGCAGGAACCGACCCGGTCTGACCCGGTCTGACCCGGTCTATGGCCCGTTATGCTGGTTCTACTCTGGTTCTGCTGGTCTGTCATTTCATCATTTTCCTTCTGTTTTTATTGAAGAAATCATAAAAACGACACATTTATGATCCCAGCAGATCCTCCATCCATTATCTGACAGCCTGGTGGGTGGAGCGGTTCTGGAGCTTCTGCAGCCAATGATTCGGGCGGGAGGCGGACCTGGACAGGTCAGCTGGACAGGGATCTGGACCGGGACCTGGACCGGGACCTGGACAGGGACCTGGACCGGGACCTGGACCAGGACCTGGACAGGGACCTGGACCTGGACCTGGACAGGTCGCCAGTCTGTCGCCGCCCCAGCACGTCTTTCAGTTTCTTATTCTACATGAATGTTTCTGATCTTTAAAGAAAAATCTTTATATCATACAAAGTTAATCTGAATAAATAAAAAGCGTCTTTTAAATGAAAATGTTAACTAATGAACAAAAGTAACATCTGAATGGACAAAATAAAAACTTTTATAGTGGCCTAGTCAAAGTCTGTACTTAAATCCGCCTAAGGTGACATGACTTTAAACAGCTGTTGTTGCTGAACCTCTGAGTAGGAAGCGTCTCTTGATGGCAGCTGCTCTGCTGGTGATTTATTTAGTTTTTAATCTCCTTGTTGCTTTGATTCTGCTCACCTGCACAGGTGACATCTAATCTCCACCAGCCGTCATACAGAGCAGAGAGGTTTTAACAGTGAAATGTTGGAGCTGAATTAACAGTCAGGTTCTGTGAGGTCGTGACCTCATCACCCCGCTGCTCCTATTTGTGCCGGAGCGCTCCGTCTGTCATCGCAGAGGAAAGTGTTGCTGGGATCATCCTGTATTGATATTGTAGCAGCCGGAGCCGCCCTCCCTGCCTCGCGCTGATCGCAGCCTGTCTGTGTTGGTTTTGGACGATTCTGAGCCGCAGAAATCTGAAAAGCTTTTATCACTGTCAAAACAGACACCTACACCTGGGATTGTTTCCTAATGAGCCTCAGTTACAGCTTGTTGCTGCCGCGCCCTGCAGGCCCCTGTGGCTCTGCTGCGCCTCAGACCCACCAGCAGTTTCACACCAGCATTCCCAGTTTCTGGAGTTACTGGGAACAGATCACGTCACAAAGTGGCTGAAAAACGGAGAAGTCGGACCTGAAATGTGAAAAGTGAGCAGATTTCTTACATATTTCTTTGCTTAACTACAAACAAATCTGTTTTTCTTAAATCTGTAAGTTTTGTTTTGTCATTTCTGTCGTTTCCTGGAGTCTTTTGTATGACAGAGTTAGTGCCACTAATAAAAGGTTTAAAAATTCAAATTACAAGAGTAATATTCATATTCTCATATTACTTTATTTTCTAATACTGACTTTAATTTCAGAATATTCTGACTTGACATGAATTTGGTGATGAAACGTGAGATAAAAACTCAGTAACACAAATTATTGTTTGTTTGCAGAGATAAATGAGTGAATGTCAGTTTCACTGCCCACATAGTTGCTAAAAGGTCACAGAAATACAAGTTTTGAGGAAAACTAATGAAAAGTGAGGGACTTAGACCCCCGGAACGCCTGGAGGGCCGCCGCCCCCGCTCAGCGCTGCCGCCCCCGCTCAGGGCCGCCGCCCCCCCCCCCCGGAGCGGCTCCCGGTTCCTGACGTCTTTATTTATCTGTGGGATTAAAGCCAAATTCTCCAGGAAACACCTCCGTCCGTCTGTCCAGGCTTAAAGGTTCAAGGCGACGCTCTCTGCTCACCCCGGGGTGCGTTCTAGCCGTCAGCACTTGGGCGAGATGCAATTAGTGTCGGGGTCAGAGGTCACGGCAGGATATAAGCCCGAGACCTGCTGGTCAGTCAACAGACCTGGGATCAAACCCCAGAGGAGTCCGGGACAGAAGTCGGCCGCTGACAGATCAGCACCGACACAAACATCTGATGTGGGACACAAAGCAGCTTTCAGCGCCAAGCAGAAACAACATGGCGGCTTCTGACGCTCCGCACAGAGAAACCGCACAGCTGCTGCTTCCTGCTTACGCTCCAACTCATCTTCCAGTCAGAGGCCAAACTTTACCTTACAGATGAAAAACTGGGAAACGTCTTTGTGCACAGATTTCAGGAAGAGCCAGCTGGACCAACGGCCTGCAGTCCTGACCGCCGGTTCAGTTCTGATGGGCCCCCTGAGCAGCGGCCCACATGTTCCCTCGTTTCCAACCGGCTTTCTTTCAGGAAAACACTCAGACTGTACATTGTAACTGCAACACCAAATATAGATCAATATGATTCAACACGTCCAGTGGAAACCAGATGCTAACACAGGCTAGCAGCTGCACTCATCCAGCCAATCAGAGCCCAGGAAAAACGGGAAACACTGACCAATGGCGTCGCAGGAAGGATTGTTAACAAGTATTAAAGTTTCTCAAACTAAATTTTGTTTGGAATATTTAGGGAAAAATCTGGAAGTAGATGAATTTAGTTTTATTTGGGATCCAAGAGAACAAAAAATGACAAACAGCAACAAAACAAGCAACTAAGAGATTTGACTCAAATAAGCTAATAAAATATAAGTTAAAATCAAAATAGTTTCATAAGGAGATTTTCTTTTGTCAGTGAATCAAAGCTTCAGATCCGGTTTCAACTTTCTGAGCTTTTTCTCTAACAAACCCTGAAATGTTATTCACTGCTTTGTTTTGGTTTCTGGAGAAATTCTTTGCAGTTTTCTGAGAATTTGATGAACATGTTTGCTGTTTTGCTGCATGGTGAACCAGCTGACAGCACCGCTGCCTTTCAGCACCCAGGTTCTGGGTCCAGATCCCGACCTTTAGGCCTTTTGCTTTCTGCAGGTTGGGTTCTCCTGGAATCGTCCTCAGTGTGTCAGATTGCTCTGCGGCTCCTGCCTCTGGTTCCTCTCTGCCTTTAGATGAAATGATCCTCGTTCATCTCTGGTGTCATTTTTTCCAGGTTCTGTAAACTGTGTGTTAATTCTGCCTCGGGCTCCAGGGCTGATAAAGGCATTGTTTAATATCTGCAGCCGCCATCAGTCATTAGTGGAGTTATTGAGCAACAAGTGGGGAAACAGATTTATTTCTAGTATCTGTGGCGTTCGCCGCAGTCGGCCCTGAAGCTCATTCCTTCACCGTGGAACATTCCTGTCCTGTCAGGACTCCATGCAGCATCACATCAGATCAATACGTCCATCCTGACTGATTTATTAACTCACCCAGCAAATCTGTCCTCTCTCTTCGTTATGTAAAAAATTACATTTTATTAGTGCAGAAATAATTTTCCCTCTTCATCCCGGTGCTCCTGAAGCCACCAGGCGAGTGGGGGTGGGGTGGGGGCAGCGCTGGTGTCCATGGCTCTGCAGACTGAAAGACTCGGCATGCCGCTAAGTCCTTTTTAATACAAAACATTCATGCTAAGCTGACAAAGGCTGTCACCAAGAGACTGGAGGCTGCTGACCCGGAACCACAGCGGAATGAGGAAAAGCTGCGACCTGAGCGCCGCTTTCAGGGCCACACAACAGCCAGGTGGGGCCCACTCTAAGGGCCACACATCTGCCAGGTGGGGCCCACTCTGAGGGCCACACAACAGCCAGGTGGGGCCCACTCTAAGGGCCACACATCAGCCAGGTGGGGCCCACTCTAAGGGCCACACATCAGCCAGGTGGGGCCCACTCTAAGGGTCTCACATCAGCCAGGTGGGGCCCACCCTAAGGGCCACACATCAGCCAGGTGGGGCCCACTCTAAGGGCCACACATCAGCCAGGTGGGGCCCACTCTAAGGGCCACACATCAGCCAGGGGGGCCCACTCTAAGGGCCACACATCCGCCAGGTGGGGCCCACTCTAAGGGCCACACATCAGCCAGGGGGGCCCACCTAAGCGCTGCTTTAAAGATGCAATATGAAACTTTTATGAAAATGTTTTTCCATGTTTGTTGTCACCATGTTGTGACAGTTTATGAGACGGAAGGAAGCTTCACTGCCTCCTCCCAGTGAAAAGAACCAATCAGAGCCAGGGGGAGGGTCTTATCGCTGTCAATCATTCTCTGATTGACAAACCTCTGATTTGTCTCTGCTGCATTGCAGCTAGCAGATCCTGCCATGAATGCTAAGGCGGTGAATAAATGGTTTTCCACACGGTAAGTTGTTTCCACATGTCCAACAGGTCCAACACGTCCAACAGGTCCAACATGTCCAACAGGTCCAACAGGTCCAACATGTCCAACATGCAGCTTAGAAGACGGTTCTGGAGGAATGAATGTTTCTGCTGGTACCACAACTGAAACCCTTTTAGATCTGAACGGTTCTGGTCTTTGGGTCCAAACCGAAGTAAACCTGTGATGAAGCAGCAGCCAACCTGCTTCATCAACACGGATCAGAAACCAGGAGCTCCACTCACAGCTGATCCCAGGTCAGACATTCTGAGCTTCATTAATGAACTCATGAAGTGTGTGAGAGGTCAAAGCCACGCAGTGCTGCTGATAACACACACACACACACCCCCCCCACACACACACACACACACACACATACACCCCCACAGGCCCCTCCGTCCTGCCAAAGTCTATCAGTTCTCATCTCAGACCTCCTTACTGGTCCTCTGTTCCGCACCAGTGAGCCTTGCTGGTAGCCACCAACTGGCTGTGTGTGTGTATGAGCTCAATGAAGTTTCACCTTTATGTGGTTTACCTGACAGCATTTAGACTTTAATAGGTCGAACACTGGGAGCTCGTCCATCTGATGGTTTTAGGAGATGAAGTGAAGTTTAAAGCTGCGTCTTTCCAGCCCAGTTCAGTTCGCTTCAATCCAACTCCAGTCCGTTTGCCTAGAAAGTCCAGTTCATTTCATGAATGTGTAAAACTCAGATGCAGCAAGTAAGAAAACTCTAGTTCGGCTTGGTTGAAGCGAACTCTGGGTTAGAATCCGTGTGTGAATACCAAATGGACGGGAGATGGTGGGACAGTTTGCATTTGATTGCAGCAGAAATGATTGTATTTAATTTATTAGGATGATCAGGTTTGTTCATAAAAAGAGCCAGACTGCAGCTAGAAAAGGAAAACAAGAATTATTGTAAAGATCTTTGACCAAAGATCTATAAAGGCCTCAAAGAACAACTGAATCATTTTTCTTGTTTCATTGCAGCAGCACCGATTCTCCTGGGTTGTGCTGCGTCTGCAGGATGTCCCCCCTGTCTGTCCCTCTGTCTGTCCCCCTGTCTGTCCCTCTGTCTGTCCCTCTGTCTGTCCCTCTGTCTGTCCCTCTGTCTGTCCCTCTGTCTGTCCCTCTGTCTGTCCCTCTGTCTGTCCCTCTGTCTCTCCCTCTGCCTGTCCCTCTGTCTGTCCCCCTGTCTGTCCCCCTGTCTCAGAGTGATGACAGTGGTGAGGAGTTTGGTGCTTCTGCAGCTTCGTGATGAGCTGCAGCTTGTTTCCACAACAACACATCAGATCATCAGCAGCATTTCACTTCCTGCTTTGACATCCAGCAGCTCAACGCCTTCGAGTGTCTCAGGCTCCAATCAGGGACGTGACGAGTTAACGAGCATTACAACAACAAACATGCAGCAGCTGCAGGACGTCTCTGGGTCCGAAGTCGGATCTGAACCGTCCGGAAGGAAATCTGGTCTTCATCCTCAGCGGAAACTTTCTCCTGATATTTCTGCAGATTCATATTAGGTTTATTCAGCTTTTTATTTACAGGATTTAGTCGTTTATCTTCATAATACTGATATTCTTTGTGCAGTTTCTTTGGTTTTTCTTTGCAGTAGAAAGTACCCCAGCCTCTGCGCTTTTCTTTTCCAGTCATGCTGCTGCCTGTTGCTCCTGGGTTAAACTCTTCTTCTTGAATGGAGTCACTGCCTCTCTCACGCACCATGTTTCTTTTTCCGGTTGGGAATCATTCTCTGCTTTTCCATTGCAAATGTGCCCAAGACCTCCTTAATATTCCACTAATGAAGAAACACTTTTTGTGTTTCCATTGCATAAGAGAAGCAATTAAAACCAGCTGGTTCATCCATTTCCTGTCATCTTCTTCTTCGTCTGGTTGTTGTTTCTTCTGCAGATTTTCAAACTAAACCGGTTTCAGTTCAGCTGAACAACCAACACATTCGAGCCCAGAAACATTTTATTCAAAATGGACTTTTACAAAAGTAAAGGTTTTTACTTAAGTATAAAGGTTTAAGCAAACATTAACATTTGCTTAAAGTTTCCATTAAGCAAATTAATTTTCATAATTCCAGTTTGTGTGGTTTTATGGTGGATGTAAATGCAGCTGTTGGTTACTCATAGAAAGTACTCCTGACCTGGAGCTTATGCAGAGTCATTGGTGGGATTTCCATAGGAGGTGCTTCCTCTCCCACGTATCATTTCAGAGTTGGACCGGAAACGTTTCAGACGGAGCTCAGCTCTGACTCCGTCATCAGATTAAATCAGGATTCGGATCCAGCAGGATGGATCTGGTGGCAGGTCTTAGATTTCTCTGGTTCTTTGTCTGTCAGAACTTTATTCTGCTGTAAAACCCTAAATGGGATCAAATCAGCATCAAGATGGAGGCACGCTTCCCGTTCCCACGGATCCTGCGACTCTGTTATTGGAAGTAAAACATCTTTCTGCTCAGATTCAGTAGATTTGGCCAACGCTTATCCACCTGAAATAAAAGCTCAAATTGTTTTTATTTCATGAGTGTCTCTGTTCTCCTCATCAATCTGCGACATGTTGTTCTCATCAGCGGCTCCATCAACCGCTCCGTCCATCCATTCATTGTTTGGAGACGCACAACGTGGACTAACTAATCTGCCACCCAGTGCTGCCCTGTTCCCTCGTTCACCCTTCCCGTTCGTGCACAAGAAGAATACTCTCCTCCTCCCTCTGTTTTTCTTTCCCATTCTGCTTCTTCTGCTGCGGGGTGAGCGGCGGGTCAGCCCTATTAGCCTTTTTTCACTGCCAAACAAGACCGGCTTTTATTTCATTCACAGAGGCAGAACCTCACAGGCCCGGCGCGCACCGCCACTCGTACACCAGCTGGTTCTGTGACTCGCTTTCATCCCCGGTCATCCATCTGATTTTTCCGTGGAGGTTGTAGGTACCAGGCACCATAGAAGAAGAACTCATCCAAGGGTCTTAGCAAAGATCTGAGAAGATTAACTGAACAAACTGGAAAAGTGTTTTTGTCCCATTTCTAATTAGCTGCATCCCAAGATCATCTGCTCACGTAATCAGTCCAAGTTCCAAGATGTTTCACCGCTTCACCTCAGACGAGGAACCATTCGGTTCCCATCAAGCCATAAAGACCCTGACCCTGGTAACGGATCCAGTTCAGCATCAACGTTCACTCATAGTGCTTCCCTCAGATTCCCGTAAACATCATGGACTCACCTGACCTCATCTGCTGGTTACCTGTAGGGTCTTTCAGACTCGGTTCTTCTCTAACCCGATTGTCTAATCAAATGTCTCAGCTCATTGTCTCAGAGAGACCTGCCCAGTGGTTTTTGGACTCATGTCAAATTACCGCCAGTACAATTTGAGATCTCTGACTTGTACATGGAAGAGACGGTTCAGCCGCCACCTGCCATAATGTACTCTGGTCCCGTGGTACTCTGGTCCTGGTCCCGTGGTACTCTGGTCCTGGTCCCGTGGTGCTCTGGTCCTGGTCCTGTGGTGCTCTGGTCCTGGTCCTGTGGTACTCTGGTCCCGTGGTGCTCTGGTCCTGGTCCTGTGGTCTCTGGTCCCGTGGTGCTCTGGTCCTGGTCCTGGTTGTGTTCACACGGAGCAGAGTGCCACATCGAAAGCAGGCAGGGATCGCCATATGAAACACATTCCTGCTGAGGCCATCTTCTCAGAGACGTAGTGGAACCTCGTTGAGTCCTCGTTGTCTCGTCCAGCTCCTTCTGTTCCTGCTCGTTAGAACGAGGACAGAGGGAGGTGAACTGGACGGGAATGTTGTCAGAGTGTTCCTCTGGTTGGCCGGCGGACCGAGGCCTCAGGGAAGCTGATTAATTTACCTCTGCTTTAGCTTTAACCCAATCAATCAAAACCAATTCTCATCTGAGTGTTGTCTCTGATGTGGACTCGCGTCTAGTCCAGCAGAACCTCGGACTTTGTTGTTGGACTTCCTCCCTTTCATGAAGCCCCTCGTTCATAGAGTCCTGCTGACTTCTGATCACTTCAGTTGGAGAAATATTCCCTGGTTTCAACCCTTTGGCGTAAGCGGCGCTGCTAATCCCAGCCTCCAGTGCAGAGCTGTCCCTCCAATCAGCATCAGAGCCTTGAGACTTTGGATTCTGCACCAGCAGCATTGAAGTGCCGTAGTTAACTTTCTTTGATCTACAGAGAACAGAAAGTCTCGTTAGCACTGATGGTAAATCAACCAATAGCTGTTCACTACACGGTGCAGATGATTTCTAATCGTTGGCTGCAGCCGAAGTTTCCAGACCAACAGGTGGAACCAGGAAGAGTTATGGCACCAGAAGGTCCCACCAAGAAGCTCGACGCACCAAAACAGGTTCTGATGAATCTTTGGGCCGTTTGGTGGAAACAGCATGAAAGTTTTGGCTTTATTTCACTTTAATATAAACTCAAATAAAGAACATGCATCGAAGATAAAAGCCGTCCATTAAGGATCATTTGGTGATGAATCTATAGAGCTGATCCAGGCAGCTTGCATAACTGTGAGGCCTCAGACTGAGGTGCATTATGGGATGCAGCAGCTGAGCGAGGACAGAGAGAGGTCAGCTGGACGGGAATGTTATCAGAGTGTTCCTCTGGTTGGCCGGCGGACCGAGGCCTCGAGGTTACGTTCTGACTGAAACACTTCCAGGTCCAGATAATAACATGTTCATGCATCATCATCCACAAGGAGCCTGATTGTAGGAGGAATGGACTGTTCTCTTTATTATGAACCGCAAAACTGAGAAGCTGTTTGTGTTTTTACTGGATGAAGAAACGATCAGCCTGAAACGAATCGTTCATTATCCGTAAATAAAGATTATGCAAGTCGTGATTTTCCTCAGTATCTTTGTTTTGCACATAAGATGTTAACTTATACTGACATAATACAATAATAATAATTAAGCTGTTTATGCCCACAGTTCTAATTAAGTGTGAAGAAACTTAAAATTTGTATAAAATATGTATAAAAAGCCTGGCAGTAAAAGTGCAGCAGCAGAACTTTAGCTTAGAAAAACTCTACATTAACCTGAAGGGAAGCAAAATCATTTTAAAAAATAATGTTTTAAACAGAATTTAAAATGTATCCTGATTACGTTTGTTCAGCTTCTCTGAACTTTGGCTCATCCAGGACTCTGACATGGCAGTGAAGCTCATTTCTCCAAGGAAAGACCAGAAAACCGACACTAAAGGTGGTTTAGTGTCCAACCTCACTAAACCGGAGGTTGGTTTAATGAGGTTTAGCTGCTTGTGCAGCTGCAGGTTTAGGGTCAAATGAGTTTATTCTTCTTGGACTAAAACTGAACCTGTGAACTTTGATCAAATGAGCTTCAGGTGGATCTGGAACAAATGGTGATTTTAAAAGCACAGCAGAGGATCTGTGGTCCTGTGGGCCTGGTCCTTTATGGCATCATGGACTCTTTGAAGTACCAGGACATTTGAATTATCAACTGGTCATAACTGGGTCTTTCAGCAGAATAATTTTTCTGAACATCTGATCAAATCAACCTGGAGAAGGTTCAGCTGTCAAACCCTGTCGACTCACCAATTAACCAATCAGACTGACCAATTAACCAATCAGACTGACCAGTTAACCAATCAGACTGACCAGTTAACCAATCAGACTGACCAGTTAACCAATCAGATTTTCGTTGTTTTTCAGCATCTGGTTTCCAGACCAAAGTTTCCTTCTGAGTTCATATCCCTCCACTAATAGTTGTGGTTGATGCTCCGTAGGTTTTAAGCTCCTGTCAAATTACTGGAAAATCTCCAAAGAAAACCTTTTTGCCCCCCTGCTGTGTGCAGCGCCTGTGAGGGACTCCTCAGGGAGCCACGCTGGGCTCGCTGTGTTTCCCTGGTAGCTCCAGCTCAACAATCGCCTGCCTGTGAAGGTTTGTGGCTGCAGTCAGCTCACAGTGGGGCCGCCGGCTGGAGGTGGACGTGAACTCTGATTAGACCATGTCCTGCTGCCGTCATTAGGACACAGTGAGGAGACCCGGCCTAATGGGGGAGACGCATCGCCCCTAATTGCCTCAATTTGGGTGAAGCCTTGTGACAGCTTGCTGGTGAGGAAGGGCACAAACAAGGTCAATTGTCCTGCGCCTGAATGCTAAACTCATTTCTGATGTGTTTCTGATTGACCGAGTAGACACTAATGAACAAGGAAGGGTCATTATTCCGGAGTTCAGGGAGTACGGAAGCACACGGAGCCGTCTTTCTGCTTCGGTAGGCCGGACTCGGAGGACGAAATCATATCATTTCAGATTACGTTCCTCCGACGTCAGACTGTGTCACTGGGAAAATGACAAATGCTTCCCATGACCTTCTGTCTCCTTTTCAGGAGCTGGTTTCTGACATGTTGTCTTCAGTAAACCCTGAAGCCCACAGACTCCTGGGTGGAAACGGTTTCCACGGCAGCAAACAGATCGCAAACCGGTCGGATTATTAATCTCCTGCTTTTCTGACTGTAAACAGGAACAACAGGGAGGTTTTCCCTGGACCAATCAGAGCGCGCTCCACGTTGAGACCGACCCGGTTCTGGAGAAACTCTGAGTACCACCTGGTTACTGGGCAGGAGTGGGTCTCAAGGCAACCAGAACCAACACCAGCAGGCTGCAGCAGGGGTCGGCGACCTTTAAATAAAACTCACTTGGAGCTGCAAATGTGACATCTTGAACTTTTTCACACTTAAAATGTTAGACAAATATCTACCATAGGAAAGTTGTTATATTTAAACAACCAACATTTATGCTGGGGCTGCCCAGTGGTGCAGCTGGTAGAGCTGCTGCCTTGCAGCAAGAAGGTTCTGGGTTCGATTCCCGGTCTTTCTGCATGGAGTCTCCATGTTCTCCCTGTGCATGGTGGGTTCTCTCCAGGTACTCCGGCTTCCTCCCACAGTCCAAAAACATGACTGTCAGGTTAATTGGCCTCTAAATTGTCTCTAGGTGTGAGTGTGTGTGTGCATGGTTGTTTGTCCTGTGTGTCTCTGTGTTGCCCTGCTACAGACAGGTGACCTGTCCAGGTGACCTGTCCACGTGACCTGTCCAGGTGACCTGTCCAGGTGACCTGTCCACGTGACCTGTCCACGTGACCTGTCCAGGTGACCTGTCCGGGTGACCTGTCCAGGTGACCTGGGGGGTGTTGGGGTGTGGGGGGGTGGGGGGGTGTCAAGGATGTGGGTAAGAAAATAAACTACTAATAAACATTTCACCACAAAAACTTCTAGAATAATTTCACATATTTACAATAATTTTTTTATATTTTTTTTCCATGAAAAGTTGTAAAAATGCAAGAAAAAACATCAAACTTGTAAGATTAAATGCATAAATGTATTAAACACAAAGTGTAATCGTTATTGCGGCTGATATTAACACAATTTAAATTAAAAAATCAAGGACTTTTGTTTTTTGGGTTTTTTTGCAAATATTTGATCTTATATATGTTTTCCTGAAAAATGTATGAATATTTTTCTTAGAAATTTCTGACTTTGCAATGTCAGAGAACAGCTGTAAATTTGTGAATTTAATTATTTAAAATGATATATTTTGTCTTGCCTATTTATGCCTATTGGAGGATATCAAAGTTTAATCTTGTCAGTTGATCAGGTTATAATTAGTCAATAGATTTTTATTTCTAGTATTATTCATTTACCTACCAATAATAATAATTTTACATCTTGTTTGATTATTTTTGATCATTTATTGTTAGAGTTTAGAGATTAAATGTCAGGTTTTAACCTCTATAAAGCACTTTGTGTTGCACTGGATTGTATTATATTCTATATATTATTTAATCTTTCTGCGCTGATATAAATAATTAAGCTCTACTGACTATTAATATGAAGTTAAATCAGACCAAACTTTAGATCAGTTGATTACCAAAATTATTTCTATTTGCCAAATGCCAGAAAACTTAATCAGAACATTTTTTAGAGAATTAGAGAAAAAAATGTGCATAGTTTTATTTGATGAACATCTGGAATCAATAGGAAAACCCAGGAGGTTTAACACTTTTCTACCAATAGGCTCTTATGTTTTATTTTATGTTTCAGTGTTTTGGGCTAATCTTCCATTAATCTTCACCAAAAATACAACTTTATTACATTTTACAAAGGAAAAGTTACATTTTCAGAAAATGATAAATGTTCCTTTTATGGTTTAAATTTATGGTCATACAACAGCAATAACCTTATAAATATTGAATACATGTTAAACATGTATTTTCTGACTTTTTGGTAAAACATAAACCATCAGTAATAATTTATCTGTAGAATCTGAAGCTGTGATTGAAGCCGTAGAAACGAGACGTGAAGGAAAAGTTGCTTCACGGCGTTTTGCTCCTCGCTGCCCTTTTCCACTCTGGAACACCACTGGTGGCACATTCAACCGCTGAAGCTGCCAGCCAATCGCCTCGTCTCGTCTGCCCTGTCACCCTGCATCATAGGGGTCAAAGGTTCGCTGTGCCTCCCGGTTAATGAGCCGGTGGGCACCCCGCGTTCCCCCAGCTCAGTGAACTCCCAGAATGCAGTGGGAGTTGGGGATGGAGCAGGAAAGGCAGGTAACAGCTCTGGCGATGTGCAAAGTTTACCTCCGACCCTAAAAGCTCCACCTTCAAACACACAGGAGTTTAGTTAGAGAAAGATGCCGCGAGTTTCCCTCGGCGCTAACTGTTCACCCTTGTAATCAGATCATGCCTGCTGAGGGGTCCGGAACAAAGACATGCAAATTGTAATTAAATGTGCAGCGCTGGTCCGGAGCCCGTTTGATCGCTGAGCCCTTTCATGCCCCCTAATCACTGCTGACAGCCCCTTCCAACAGATTCTGTGACAAACTTCTCGATTCAACTGAGGGGGATTTTTGAACTTTGCTTGTTCCTGCGGCCTTGGCTCCAGGTCTGTCAAACAATCCAAATCAATGACCCAATTGACCACTGGGCCCCTTGTTGATAACCTCAATGAGCTCTATGTTGCCATTCATTGTGTCATAGGGCTACATGCCCGCAGCATTTTATGGTAATTAAACACTCGTTCGGTTCTGAGCCTGAACACAAACACTGGAGGTCCAGAAATCACAGGGCGGCTCCGGGGGGATGCAGGTGCAGGGAGAGGACAGAGAGATGCTCCGACCGCGGGACTTTCCCACCGACATGGCCCCGCGCCACTGGCACACTCATTAGGTCATTACAATAACGAAGGGGGCATTTTTTTGTTTTATTAAAAAACTCATTATTCCCACAACAAAAGGCACGTACTGACCTCATTGGTGCCCCTGTTATCTGAATATGCCTTTATATAATGGAGGGTCTAATTGCATCTCGGCGCCTCGCGGCTTTCCCTCCGTCAGACCCGCCGGTTTCCGCTCTACGAGGAGTGAAAGGAGAGCTAAAGAGGATCGGCCCTCGGGGGCCACTGACCTACTGGGAAAGCGGCTTGAGTTCCTGCCGCTGCAGGAAGCTCCTCTGCAGGTGTCACCCCTCTCTGACCTTTCACCTCCGTCTGCAGCCCAAATGGGTTCTCTGAGCCTGGAGAAGAAAATCACCTCCAGAGCGATGAGGCGATCATTTAAAGCTGCATCCAAACACAATCCTGTGGCAGATAAGCAGCAGATTTGATTATGATGAATTTAATCCATAATTTGATCCTGTTTAAATGGCCTTTCAGTGACGGACTGGATCGGCCTCTTTGCACCGATTGTTGGCTTTTAGTGTCAATGTTAGACGGATGATTTAATACAGAGTCAGAAGATGATTCTGCTTCAGGGCGTAGAGGCTGGTAGTTCCTGATGATGTGAGAAATTATTTTTTAACAAGTTGGAGTCTAAGAATGAATGAAAAATTAACAAATGAAATGAAGCAGATTGATGGAGATGCAATAATTGCTGCTTATTTTTTGAGTTCAGTTTCTTCTTCTTCTCTTCCACTCGTCACTCCGTCCTGTTTTCTTTCAGTCAGTAATGGATGAATCCTGATGTATAATGCAAAGAAGAAAAAGTTTAGTAGGAGAGATGAGCGATCGAGTCATCACCATGACTACAGGTCAGGAAACGGAGCGTTGACCAGAGGCTTCATCCTCCTCCTCCTCCTCTTCCTCCTCCTCCTCTCCTCCTCCTCCTCTTCCTCCTCCTCCTCCTCTCCTCCTCTCCTCCTCCTCCTCCTCCTCCTCCTCCTCCTCCTCCTCCTCCCTCTCCTCCTCCTCCTCCTCCTCCTCCTCTCCTCCTCCTCCTCTCCCTTCAGCTCCTCTGCGTTTCATCCTCCCAGAGGAACCTTAGCGTTTCTCTGTCCCTAACGGTCCAGCAGCAGATGAGACGGTTCCTTCCTGATCTGGTCTCCTGGTCTCATCAGATTCTCTGGTTTCATCTCTTCCTTACATCAAAAGTGAGACCTGATCAGCATCACAGGGGAAAGTTAGAGCAAGTCGATCAACACTTAGAAATCTTCTGAAGTTACTGACTTGGATTTGGGATTAAAAACTCGAAACTTGACCTGCCTTGAATAAAGCTTGAATTAGACATTACTCCTCCGAGTCAGGAAAAAACACTTGAGACGTGGACTCTGGACTTTCCTCTCAGAGACTTAAGACCTCAGTGGGATTTTGCAGTAAAGACCAGGACCTGAAACAGACTTGCTTATCAAAGTCTTGACACTTGACTTGTCCCTAAACGACTTCCAACCTGACCTGTTGAGAAAGACTTGAGATGTGACTTGGGAAAAAGACTTGTAAACAACCAAGGCGTTGAGCAGATCCATCAAACCTCCACCTGTGCTGAGTTCATTAAGCGGAGTGAAAACATCCGTCAGGTTTCTCCTCCACTGGGTCTTTTCTGCTTTCTTACCCTCATCCGCTCCATGCCAGGCAGCTCTCCTTTGCCCTGACCTCTCTGCCCCCTGCTGGGGCATCTCAGAGGCCCTCAGGGGCCCCGCTGGGCCCCTTCTTCCTCTCCGGCCCCGCCTCTTCAGGAAAGACCTCAGACTGCTGCCAAATAGCTTCCCAGGCCCCATGTGGGCCCCGCTCCTCGTCCTCCACAGGCCTCGGAAATACCTGAGGCCCCCGGCGAGGGAACCTGCCGCCGCGGGTTTCTCCACACGCCGTTTGAATCAGCGTGGAGACAGAGATCTGCAGCCAGCTGAGGCCAGCAGATCAGGTCCCCAGTGACGAGTTTGTCTTAATTAGATCTGAAGGGGTCAAACTGAGACGTGACGAAGAAACCATTATTATTCCAGTAAGGAGACAACCTGAGAACGAAGATATTTTTGTTCAGTGGGCTGGAAAACAACAAGAACTGTGTAAAAATGGAAGCAATGGGAGCAAAACATGTCTCAGTCCCTGGTCTGAACTATTTCACTCATTCATAGATTAGCAGCAAGGAAGAGGAAAGCTTAAAGCCGGTCCTCTGGCTCCACCTGGTGGCAGCAGTGCTGAACAGCTGCTGGGCCTTTCCTACTCAGCAAACCAACTTCTCGCTCATCTAGAAGCTCATCTGCTGCACACTTTTCACATTATGCAAGTCTAACTTTGGAAACAGAAGAACGCAGAAAAAACGAAAATCAGTTTTTGTGACTCCAGGTCACAAAAAACATGAAAGCAACAAATGAAGAGCATCTGGAGTAAAATGATCAGACTGAGGAGGGAGATGATTTAACATGAAAAGCTAAGTTCCTTCGGGTTAATACAGGAAGTAAATTAAACTTTTCGATTTATTAGAACAAACTTAATTTTATTATTTTCTTCTGTTCAATTTGCACCATTTGAGCGTTTAGCCTATTTAACAGGTCTCTTCCTGAAAAATGGGTTTTACTCTCTACTGTCGCTACATGCATTATCTCTACGAGGGCTTGCTGTAAAGTTACAATGCAAGTAATTGTCAGATGTCGCCCCCTGCTGGTCCAGGAGGACTGAATACTGCAAATAAATTACTTCAGATTTTCTGGGTTTTCTTTGATAGAAACTTTTTAAACTTTGAATAATTAATTGAGCTTATTATACAGTTTTACTGAAATGACTTTAGTGCTGTATAAATAAAGCCTCCCTGGTGAGGTGTTCAGGTCCCACCGGGAGGAGGGGAAGACCCAGGACACGCTGGAGGGACGATGTCTCTCTGCTGGCCTGGGAACGCCTCGGGATTCCCCCGGAGGGAACAAGTGGCTGGGGAGAGGGAAATCTGGGCCTCCCTCCTTAAGCTGCTGCCCCCGCGACCCGACCCCGGATAAGAGGCAGAAGATGGATGGATGGATAAATAAATATTATTTTACTTTTAAGAAAATAAGACACTATTTTATCAAAGTATAATGACATATATTGTGAACCCAAGTGGGACCCATGTGGGCATGTTGGTGGTCA
This sequence comes from Phalloptychus januarius, assembly GCA_902982915.1. Taxonomy (NCBI): domain Eukaryota; kingdom Metazoa; phylum Chordata; class Actinopteri; order Cyprinodontiformes; family Poeciliidae; genus Phalloptychus; species Phalloptychus januarius. The sequence goes on along the minus strand of CADWAE010000242.1, from coordinate 847,799 downwards.
TAATGTTTTGGCTGATGGAGGCCAGTCCAGTCAGATTGCTTAGATATTTATTTACACATCAGACTAGTGGCGTCATATGAAAAAGAACATTTTTACAGTTTATTTACATCAACTGTAAGGCATTATGGGAAAAACACGGAAACAGAGAAGCTGAATAAACGAACAGTAAAATATAAAACAGCTGAAACGTTTAAATAATAAAACATGTCGATGGAATAAGTTTAGTTTGAAATCGACGTGGGAGAGAAACTGGATCCTGTTAGTGAAACACAAGCAGAGACCAGAACCAGAACCGAGGGAAACTAATCCGGGTCCGGATCGTTATTCTCTTTGTAGCTTTTAATCCGTTTAGTTTCATTTGAATAATTTAATAATTTACAGCTTGAGGATCAGGAAGCAGTTTAATACTTTAAGCGCCGGAGCGTCTGCTGCCGGTTCCGACGGTCCGTCCGGTCGGGTTAGTGTTGACCCCAAAGCTTCATCCGGAACCAACACCAAGCGGGTCAATCCACATTCTGATCCGTAAACACTCGAGTTTTATTTTGAAAGAACCACTTCCTGCCTGAAGCTTCTAGTGTTGAACAACCCCTCGAAACGGAACCGGAACCAGGATCACAACCAGGACCGAGACTGGGACCGGGACCAGGACCAGAACCGGAAACACAACCAGCCCAGGACCAGGACCAGGACCAGGACCAGAACCAGGACCAGGACCACAACCAGAACCGTGATCGGGCCTAGGACCAGACCCAGGACCAGACCCAGGACCAGACCGCATCAATGTGCTGCTGGTGATGCGTTCAATGGACGGGGAAAAAATCTGATTTTTCAGCATCTGACCAGGTGAAGTATCAGAGCTTGTGGACCGGATCCGTTTGGGTTTTTAATTTATTTAGATGATATTTATGGTTAAAATGTGTAACTTTAGGGTCTCTCTTGCTCTTCCTCAGTATTTCTGCTTCTTCATCGTCGCTGATTCACATGATCTCAGGGTCACCCCCTTCACCCGATGGAGCGGCTGCTGCTGGTGCAAGAGGAGCTCACAGTTTTACTCCTGGAAGGCGTCCAGCAGGCGGGTCAAACAGAACCAGAGGGCCCGTCGGGGCGCTTCCGCTGGGTTCTGCAGGAATAAAGTGCTGAGAGGAAATCCGGATCCAGAGGAAGCATGCAGCACATTCTGAAACGTCTGAATCCTTCATCTGGGATAAATACTGCTTCAGCTGATCCAGGAAACTGACCGGAGAGGTTCTGGAGCGGTTCCCTTCCCGGCCAGCAGAGGGAGCTCCAGGATGTCCAGCCGTCTCTCGGCTCCACGTTGGGGCAGCGTTAGCTCCTCAGAGCCGGGCTGCCGGACTTCTCCGCCTCTCTGATGTTCCCGTCCTTCATCACAGCGGAGAACACCTGCAGACAGGAAGCAGGAAGTCACACAGGAAGTGGCTCCGGTGTGATTCTGTGGGAGACGGAGCGGACCTGGGCCCAGCGGCGGTTCCGGCTGATCATGTGTGTGTGCGCCATGGCGGTGAACAGCGTGTGCGGCTGCAGGTCGTCAGGGAGACGCGTGAGGAACTGGGCGATGTGGATGAAGTCCATCTGCAGCAGGACGTCCTCGAAGAGGCGCAGGATCCCCAGGCCGGTCCGGAACAGGCTCTCCTCGCCGTCCCGGCAGAACACGTCCCACACCCGGCACGCCACGTCCAGCGGCAGCGACTTACTGAACAGCGTGAAGATCCTGGACGGACAAGGGAGGGGACGTTTTAAAAACATACACTTTAAAAAGTAAATCATTTCATTTTCAATTTCATTTTTTTCAAAGTCTTTTATAAATGATTAGATATTTTAAAAAATTTTGTTTTGGAAAAATACACTTTTCTTCAAAATATACAAATGTCTCAAAAAACAGTTTTTGAAATAATTTGAGGGAGAAATAAGTTGAAAAAATATATTTAAAAAGAAAAAATAGAAAAAACTAAATTGAAAAAAAGTTTAAAAATATTTCAAAACATTTTTTAAAAAATTATTTTAAAATAGTTTTCATAATTTTGAAAAAGGAAATAAATGTCTATATATATGTATATTTATTGAAAATAAAGACACTCACCAGTCGATCAGGTAGAGGTCAGGGGTCAGGCTGTTGGTCTGGAAGTGGCTGAAGAGTCGAGGAAGATTCTCCTCAAAGAAAATCTCGAAGGCGGTGAAATACTTCAGCATCTGGAGCAGAGAGACGGGTCAGTGGGGTTCAGGAGGGGTTCTGGAGGTGTTCCCTGGTCTCCATGGTAACCCTCTGGTCTCCATGGTAACCGTGTCCTCACCAGCTCGTGGTCCACCCTGAAGAAGGCCATCTGACACGGCTTGTTGAGCAGGTTGGCGAAGGTGATGAAGGCCTCAGCTTCCTCCAGGTTCAGGATCAACACGGCGGCGATGAACGACATGCCCTGGACCTGCGACACACAGAACCGGGTCGGAGCGGGTCGGGACGCACAGAGCGGCCGGTGCAGCCCATCAGAACCGATCCGGGCCGGTTCCGGAGGGCGGACTCACGTAGCCGATGTCGGGTCGGTAGCAGGTGTAGGCTCCCAGCACGCTGTGCAGCAGGTCGTGGTACGGCCCGCCCTGCAGACACAACACAATCGGGTCAGAGGGAACCGGGCCCGGCGGCGCCGCTGCAGGCCCGGTACCTTCTGGAAGATGAAGAGAGACGGGAAGGTTCTGGAGATGTCCAGCTTGATGAGGTCCAGACTGGACTCCCGGTCCGCCAGAGACGCTCCTCCGTCTGCAGAGAAACGGAACAAACCGGGATGAGCCGGCCCGCCAACCCGGGTCAGAACAGAACCCTCAGAACCTGGACCGGTACCGCTCTCGTTGTCGTTGACCGAGCTCGTCTCGCTGTAGCTCCTCCACTTCTCCTTGGCTCTGGACAGGAAGATCTCATACAGTTCTACAAGAGACAACCAGAACCGGGTCAACCCAGAACCAGAACCCAGAACCCAGACCCAGAACTCAGACCCGGGTCGGTACCTGCTGTGATGTTGAGCTCGTTGCCGATGGCCAGGCTCCAGACTCGTCCTCGGACTCCAGGAGGAAGGCCCTGCCACCAGAGGTCCCGGACCCGCCTCGTCCCCTTCCTGGACACACAGAGGGTGAGCTGCTGACCCCTTACCCCCGACCCCTGACCCCACAGCACCTACATGGCGTCCCAGTGCGGCAGGATCTCGGTGTTCCAGACCACCATGGCGTTGGAGATGCTGTCCTCCTGCCGGTGTCTCTCCTTCATCTGGCGCTTCTTCTTCTGGGCGTCCTTCATCTCTGGAGACAGGAGGTCAGAGGTCAGGGCGCTGCTCCAGGGCATCCTGGAGGTCAGAGGTCAGGCAGCTCACCTCTCCTCTTGGCTCCAGCCACCATCTCCTCATACTCCAGCTTGTGTCTCTGCGTCTCCTCCAGGGATTTGGCTGGCAGGTTCCTGGGGGACAGACAGAGGACAGTCAGCCGGCCAGACCGTCGCCATGGCGACTCAGGGCGGTTCCGAGGGCGCTCACGACGGCCGGTCCTCCAGAATCAGAGCGGTGGTGGACAGAGGCTCAAACTCCAGGTTCTTCCTCCTCCCTGCAGCCGGGGGGCGCTGTGGACACGGCGAGTCCTCGTCCTCCTGCTGAGGACAGAGAGACAGGAGCTGAAACCCAAACGTCCCTGCATGCTGATGAGGACACGTCCAGCTGCGGGTGAATGGACGCGTCTGTAGTGGAACAATGAAGGGCCGATTCAGGCGAGGACAGCTGCACAGCAACAACAGAACCCTTTCATAACGCCGCTCCCACCTCCGGCCAGCAGGGGGAGGCAGAGGAGCACAGGATCAGACTGACCAGCAGAACCCGGACTGGTGGGATCAGGAACCCCAGGAAATAAAGGAGAACTCGTCCTTCCACACAGTTTAACGACCTGGTTCCCTTTTTCTACAACAGCTGATTAGAAACTAAACCATCTTCCAATAAATAATCGATCATTTCTTCTTATTCCCCCTTTCTCTTTTTAATTTCTCTCCTTTTTTCTGTTTTCTAATTTTTTATCCTTTTTGTTTTTTCCAGTTTCTCTCCTTTTTCATGTTTTTCTTTTTTATAATTTGCTTCTTCATCTCCTCTTTTCCCATTTTCTCCTCTTTTCTTTCTCTCTTTCCTTTATCAATATTCTCCTCTTTTCTTTTACATTTTTTTCTCTCCTTCCTTTCTATTCTTTTTCTCTTAATAAATTCCTCCCTTTCTCTTTTCTTTCCTCAGTTTTTTCTTTTTTTTTTGCTTTGTTTTTCCATGTTTTTCTCTTTTCATTTTTATTTTTGTCTTCATTTTCTCCTCTTCCATTTCTCCTTCATTCTGTCCTTTGTTTGGCCGTCGTGTCTAAACATTAGTGCTAACGTGTCAGGATTTACCCGTCCTTTACTCTCCATTAAAAGGCCTCTATGGTCAGAGTCTGGTTGGTGTTCTGACCCGGTTCTACTCAGCAGAACCAACAGTTCAGATCAACCGAGCCTTAGGTCCAGTCATCGGTTCCCATCCCAGGCTCAGAGAGTCTCAGGTGTTTCTGTTTCTGCCCTGGAGTAGAAAACATCTGTCTGTCCTGTAATCACATCTGGGAACGCCGTGGCGACCGGGATCGCCGCCATCTTCCTCCTCTTCCTCCTGACGTGTCAGCCCCTCAGCCAAGCCACATGTGGCGTCTGCTTCTCCTGAGTCATGTGACCTGAGCAGAAACCGCAGCAGCTGCCAGACGGCCTGAGCAGCAGGAAGAGTCGCGGCGGGCGCAGAGAGCGGCCATGTTGCTGCTGATCGCCCCTAAACACCAGCCCAGCAGAGGGAGAGAGAGAGGGGGAGTGCTGTTATGATCAGCCTCTGTGTGCCGGTCGCTTAGCAACCACCAACACCCCCACGAAACCCATTTACAGACCCAGTTCAACAGGGGAGAACCGGACCGACCAACAGGTGGCCCGGATGAAGAACCAGCAGCAAACTGGTTTCTATGGGAAACTGGTTTTTGTTCCACTGCTGATAAAATCCAGCTGTGGATTTACTGCTGCATCTGGACCAAAATTAGGACGAAACTTCAGACACTGCACTGCAAAAACACAGCAGTTAATAATTCCTTTTTTAAATTTTCTACTTATTATTTCACTACATTAATTAATTACTCCATGATATGTATCTTATTAATTTCCTCGTTTATGGTTATATTTGTGTTATTAATACTTAACACCATGGATCGAGGTGTTTGTCAACTAATAAGCAATTTCCCCTGGAGATCAATAAAGGAATTTGTATTCTATTATTAACTTAAAAAACTACAAATTACACTTGAAATAATCTGCCAAGACATTTTAACTTATAATGTGTTAAAATATTTTGTTCCCCTGGCAGATTATTTCCCTTACAAGAATCATAGTCTTAAACAAATAGCCATATGCTGCTGAAAGGTTACTTATAAGGTAGTTTTGTATTTTAAAGTGTAATAAGAAATTTGCAAAAGAAACTGCACCAAAGTATTTGGACAGATTTTGTGTTTTTGCAGTTTGATGATGCTCCAAGCCAAGTTTCTCCTCCTGGTTTGGTTTTGTTGAGGCGGTATCATGCTGTGGGATTGGATAAGTGGCTTCGGCGAAGCAAATTTCCTGTTTGTGATGCTAGAAAGATTTTAAAACAACATCTGCTCACATCCTTTCACCATGACAACGGAAAATCAACGGATCAGGCCCAGGTTTGATCCGTCACCAGGACAAAACCTGGAAACCAAATGGGCCGACGTTTCTGCCCTGTGGGACACCTGGAGGTGGGTTTGCATAAAGAAAGAGACCAAATAACAGGAAACTTACTTCAATGTTGAGAGAAGGAATGGAAACAGGAACAATAAGGTGTTTTATGAGATGAGCAGGTTAGTTCCAGACATTTAAATCAGACGAGTTTATTAGAGTCCAGGACAAACCTGCTGAGGTGTCATGGCCGCCTCTCCGCTCTGGTCCTCCTCTCTGGTCTCTGTCTTGCTGAACAGTCGCCATCCTGTTGCATTGTGGGTCGCTGCCTTGGACTCTTTGGGTTTTCTAGAAAACAGGCTCCTGAAGGAAAGAAAGTTGATTCAATTTGGAAAACATCCAACCGATACTCTTTGACCTAAATATTCACCAGTATATTATATTTTGAATATTGTTCCATTTCAGCAACAAAATATCCAGCAACCAACATCTGATTTCAACAGGCTAAATCGGTAACAGAACCAAAATAAACCTGAAATTAAAAAAAAGTCTAACAACAAATTTTGTAAATTTTTCAATTCAGGCTAGTCAGGAAACAGCAGAGTTTCCTAATTAACCAAAGAAAAATAACAATGTCAATGTGATGATCTCTCAGTCATTAGCATGATAACTGCTAATGACTGAGAGATCATTAGCAGGCTAATCAGGTTAGGACTTAAATTAAAACCTCAACTTACTTTGCAGAACTTGCTTTTTAAAAACAATATTTTATTTTTTTCTTGTTAAATGTTTCAAAGTAACATTAAAATGTTGCAGTGTTTTAATATCCCAGCTGAGTCATCCAGTAGTTCACAGCTGTTTTAATGGAAAACAAAAGTCAGAGGAAACTTTAGCAAATTATGGTATTAAACAGCAGAACAAACACGACTTGAGAAAATATCTCAAAATTATATTGAGATATATCTATAAGTTTGTTTCTAGATCTTTAACTGTTTCCATTTCTCAGTTTTATGCAGAACCTTCTTCTGAAAGGTGGTCAAGCTTTTAAAATACAATTAAAAAACTGCTAAAACGTATAAAGACAGAATTAGAAACGCCGCTTTTCTATATTCAACGTGTCAATCTGTTTAGGTTGGTCGTTCCAGGAACAGAACAGGCATCGCTGCTGATGTCAGAAAAAACTAAACTACAGAGAATCGTTTCAGTTCCTTAAAGAAAAGTTAAGCAATGACTGCGGTTACAAACCAGGGGTCGTATTTGTGCAGAGGCAGCAGTTTGTGCACCGATGTTAACGACTTCAGTGGAAAAATGTGTGAAAAAGCAGCGAGATCAACACTTTCACGTTCTCTTCAGTGGAAAAGTCCAGATCAGCTGACAGGAGGCATGAAGAGCGACGCTTAACGTCGCCATAGCAACGGTTTCTGCTCACCAAGTTCAACACAGGGAAGAACTCAGAGTGACGCATCTGTACTGATCAGGTGTTTCTGGTTCCATCGGTCCAACAGACAGCGCAGCTCGACTCTTCTCCCAGGTGGATCTGACCCATCTTGACCTCTAGATGTGACCTCAACACGTTGGATTCAGTAGGAATCTGTTTGGTTTCCAGGACATGACGACCCAAAGGCTGAACTGAGGGAGTCATGTGACCCTAACATGGAGTTAGCATTAGCTCATGATGTAAACAAAGACACTTTTCCTCCAATGGATCCAGAACATCACCTCTATAATCTGAACAGACCGGTTACAACTGAAAAGGGGAGCAGAACTGATCAATTAGCATTAGCATGTGTGAGATTTTTAGCTGCTTCCCTTCACTGCTATGCTAGGAGGAAGCTTTAAGACAGTGGCGTCAAAACGTTTTTACTCTGAGGTCCAAAATCCCCAAGTTGAAAATATTCAGGAGAAAAATATTTTCCTTTCCCTCCAATTAAAAACACAAAATTATTACTGTGAATTTTTTCTCTTATTTTCACAACAATAAATAAGACATGCAATATTTTATGTCTGTTAACTTTTACAATCATTTAACTTTTGGACTTATTTTCCATTTTTAAGTCTATAAATGTTTTTAGTTCATTGTCAGAAAAGAAAATAAGAATTTTCTTCTCCAAACTTTCTGTGTTCAGCCAGATGTAAAGGACGGGCGTGACCAAGTCTGGTAACAAGCCTGACAGATGTTTGTGACATAAAAGTAAAATAAAACGGCTAACTCAAGAAAAATTATTTGTATTGCACTAAACATCTGTAAATTGGCCACAGAAAATCTCATTCTAAAGAAATTACAAGAGGTGCCAGATGGTCAAATTTCTGCAGTCAGGGCAACAAAAACTAATCCAAGGGCCACAAATGGCCCCTGGACCTCACTTTGACACCCCTGCATGAAGAGAAGTGAAAGCAGAGCTTGACAGAAACCAGCTGTGGCTTTAGTGATGTAAATATGAACCCTGCTGTACTTTAACTAGACCCCAGCAGTTTCAGAGTGAAGCCAGCGTAGCGTCAACCAGGCCGAACCGGGCCAAACCGGGCCCAAACAGAACCACGTCTTCCTCTCCATTGTTCCACATGTGGCCGTGATGCAACCAGTGAAACAGAACCGGATCAGAAACAGGAAGTTGAACTCACTGAGTCAGTTGTTACGAGTGGAAGCACAGCTGGTCCCACTCAGAACCAGAACTGGTTCAACTGGACACCAACAGAACCGGCTGCACCAAGCTAAAACCCAAACGGTGCCGAGTGTTAGTGGGATCAGAACCAGAGCTCCTGGACTCCCTTGGCCTTCATTCCTCTGTCTGCCTGGATTTCCTGCGGCTCTGTGTGAAATTCCAGCCAGCTGCTCTGGCCCGGGTCCAAACCAGCAGCACCGCTCCGGCCGAGGGAGATTTAACTCCACACCTGCCAGTCCGGGTCTGCAGAACCATCAGGTTCTGGAGCTACCAGCTGCTCCGAACCTCCTCTGAATAAATGAAGCTTTTCTGGTTCTGGACGAATCAACATGAAGATAAAACATTTCAGACGAACTAAACAACAATTAAAAAATGATTTATTTCTCAAAGTGGCACCAGAACCAAGAGAGTGAACTAAAGTTCTGGAGCTTTTCTTTGACTGAACTCCAGACAGAACCCAGAGGACGACCAGAACCGTCTGGACAGAACCTTGAGCTGCTGAAGCTGAAAGGAAAACTGTCATCACAGACATAAACGGGTCGGGTCGGTTCTGGTCTTCATGATCCCATGACTGTGAGCTGCTGAGGAGCACAGAACATGTGATCGGACCTGGAGCAGAGCAGACGGTTCTGCTCCATTAGACGGTCTGGATCAAATCGCAAAGTTCTGGTCCATAAAGATCCTTTTAATGCAGAACCTTGTATTGATTATTGATTTGATAATATTATTATGATGATGATTAACGCTTCAGTTCTGCTCATTTGGACTCGGTTCAGAATAAACCTTCACCTGGACTGGACCTGAACCCGACCTGAACCCGACGGAGACCCGACCTGGACCCAACGGAGACCCGACCTGGACCCAACGGAGACCCGACCTGGACCCAACGGAGACCCGACCTGGACCAGCTCAGCTTCTTCTAAACATCAACAACTGAAGCATCAGCAGCCGTTTCTCTGGATTTGATTGGATTTCAGTCCAGAACCGTGAGCCCAGTTTCTTCAATAAGAACCGGGTCTGGGCTCTTTCTGTGCATCACTGCAGCGTGGCCTGGTTCTGCTGAGGTTCTGGAACCCCAGCAGCTGTTAGCTGCCTTCAGGTCATCTGCATTGTCGGTTCTGGTGTCTTTCATCCAGACTTCTGAAAACCCAGTGGACCAGAACCAGCAGACAACCTGGTGACCCAGATCATCACTGATAGTGCACTATCTGGACTTAAAGCAACATGAATTCTGGTCGTCCAGATTCAGGGACTCTGAAATTAAAACTGTGTGACTTTGGACCTCTGAGTATTGGTCCAGTTCTGGTTCTGCTCAGCCCAGATCAGACGCTTGAAGCCCATGTTTAGGATCCATCTGAGCACAGTGGATCCAGATGTTCTGACTAATCTACCCTTTAAAGGGGAAGTTTTGTGTTTGTATCTTTTTGGCTGCATTTTTTCCTTCCACTGAACTTTCCATGAAAAAACGCTTGGCTCTGTTAACAACCAGATCTGTTACCATTGACCTTTACTGCTGCTTTGAAGTCAAACCTCCTCCTGGTGGAACTGGTTCCTGAAGGGGTCAAAGGTTAAACCCGAACCCTTACCTGGTGAAGAAGTCAGCGATGCCGAACTTCTTGGGCATCACTTTGAGCTCCGAACTCCCGGTCTCCTCGCTCAGCTTGTCCGGGGCGCTCTGCCTCCGACCCGCCTCGGGGTCAAAGTTGAACCCCCCCTCCTCATCAGGGGTCAGCGGGGTGGCGTCACAGCTGCGGGACACGCTGCCTGCGGGGTTAGTCCTGAGACTCTGCGGCCTGGCGGGGACATCCGGGTCACCGAGCGGCTCCTCGTCCTCCTGCCGGGTGTTGGGTTCGGACAGCGGGCTGGACGGGCAGGGCGACGCGGGACCGGGGCTCGGTTCCGCGGTGGATGGCGGGCCGGACCTGGGGTCGCCCCAGCTTGGGGAGTGGTTCCGCCTGTACCCCGGGTCAGAGTGTCTGTTTACAGGGAAGTAATCGGAACCGGGCCACTCAGAACCGGGGCTCATCATGTGCCAACCACCGTTAGCCACTTTGACCTCCTCGCAGCCCAGCTCACACTGACCCAGTCTCTGACCCAGACACCGGACCGCCGCATCAGGACCGTCAGCTACCCCGTTGGACATGTTTACACCCGCGGAGGTCCAGTTCGGCCTCCCCGGACTTGAGCGTCGGTCCTGGGGGGTAGAAGAGTCTCCTTCCTCCTGGAGCGCAGCTGGACAGGAAGCGGCCGGACCTGCTGCTTCTCTCCGCTCCTCTGCTTCCAGGGAAAACCCGTTCACGCAGGACACGAACCCGTCCTCCGTAGCTACCAGCATGATCTTCGGGTCTCTGGCTGCGTTCCTCCCGTTTAAATCCACCGGATTCCGGGTCCAGCCCGCCGCCTGACCCCCGCTGACACCGGTCAGCAGCGTCAGGCTGCGCTCCTTCAATGTGCTGGGACCCGGTTTCCCCTCCACACCCACCGGCTCATCTTCGTTTTCGTTCAGATCCACAGAAAACGAGCCTCCGTTCTCCTTCGGCGTTTCCATGACCCCTCAGTCCGCCACAGACGCCTCGGCCCCGGCCGCAAGATCCTCCGGCTCGGTGGGCCGAACTCCGCAGCAGCTTCTGTTGTTCTCCGAGGATCCCGCTACCATTTTAACCGGAGGGACACCACAGGGTTACCGGGCTCTCACCGGGTGTACCGGGCCCATGTTGGGTTCAGAACTGAAGTACTTAGTCCATGGATGGAAGAGGAACTCGGTGCCGGCTGGACGATTAATTAAATCCCTTCAGCTTGTTGCTGCGGCAACATTCCTCTGACCGCCCAGCGCCATCTTTAACATTCCCCAACAATGACGTCAATCTGACCCAAATAATCTCACAGCGACACCCGCTGTTCACTCTGTGTAACTGCATCCCTCTGCTGGCCACTGTGTGAAACTGAACATTAAACATATATATTATAAGTTATTGTGAATGTCAGGGATATGAAGCATTCTTAAATGATTAAACATCGAGTCAAAAGCCTTGCAAAAGTAGTCGTAAACTTCAAAATTCTATGTATTTGTTGGCTTTTATGGGGTGCATGGTTGGGAAGTAGCAAAAATGATTCATGATTCTCATATTAGAAATTTGAAAAAGTGTTGTGCATATCATGCTTTTATTTGATAACCCAAATAAAGTCCTGTCTAGTGCAATCACTTACCATCAGAAGTGACTGTTGATGGAAATGCAACTGTGGAGGTTCAAAGCTGGTCTTAGCAAATGGCACTCTGTAGCACCGAGCTGAGGATAAACTGTTTGTGTCCAGGATGTGTGGGTTCTGCAGAGATGTTGTCTGCCCTTTTTCTGATCCTCCTGAGATTAGTCCTGATGATCTTCTCTGAAGATCTGATGGATCAATGGTCTGACGTAATATTTTATTTTAAATGTCACATTTTCATTGTCTGTTAGTAGAAAATTATCATAATAAAGAGAAATAAAGGTGTAATATTCTGAATAAATAAGCTTGTCAGTAATATTCTAATTTATTGACCCATAAAGCAGACCTAAAACACAGGTCATTTTCAAGATTTAGATCTGCTTTCTCAAAAGTCTACCAATAAGATTTATGAAAATGCAGAACTTTGAAGAAAACAGAAAAGTTTTCTGTTAACATAGATAGATAATCCATCCATCCGTCTTCTTACACCCTTGTCCCTTACTGGGGTCGGGAGGGTTGCTGGTGCCTCTCCAGCTGTCGTTTCGGGCGAGAGGCGGCGTACACCCTGGACAGGTCACCTGGACAGGTCACCTGGACAGGTCGCAGGGCAACACAGAGACACACAAGACAAACAAACATGCACACACACACTCACAACTAGGGACAATTTAGAGAGACCAATTAACCTGAAAGTCATGTTTTTGGACTGTGGGAGGAAGCCGGAGTACCCAGAGAGAACCCACCATGCACAGGGAGAACATGGAGACTCCATGCAGAAAGACCGGGGCCGGGAATCGAACCCAGAACCTTCTTGCTGCAAGGCAACAGCTCTACCAGCTGCACCACTGGGCAGCCCATTTACTGAAATGCTTTCAGTTTCTTCTCGTTCTTCACTGAGCTGCTTCACGGTGGCAGGACTCGACCCAGCAGTTAAAATGCATCATGTTTCTGTCCTCACTGGTCCGGTTCGGCCCACTGACCTCAAACAAACCCAAAGCCTCAGCATCAGAGTCCCACAGCATGACACCTGCTTTACCGTGCTTCAGTGTTTGGGGGTAATGCTGATTATCTAAAAAATGTAGAAATTATCTATTTAAACTGATGGATATTTTTCTGCTCATTAAACCACAAAGAAAAAAAACAACACAGGAAGAGAAAATGAATATTTTTACTTTAGTGAAACCAAAGATCCCTTTAGTAACATTATATCCACCTCAGTATTTACAGAGCACAGAAAAAGCTTTCAGGAATGCTTTATTGTTTTTAGTCCCTTAACAAACATTAAATTATCATTAAAATGAACATGAATCATTTCACAGGTTTTACTTCTCTGGTGATTTTCTTTATGATTCAATCAAACAACTTTGACTAATGAAGCCGTTTATCCATCTTCACTGGAACTGCAACATATTTAACATGTCAAAATATATCAAAATTTACTACAAAATTTACTTTTAAATGAAATTAAAACATTTAGGTTTGGTCCCATAATGCAGGATTTAAAGTGCAGAGAGTCGGAGACGCTGGAACATGAGCCAGGAATCCGTCTTTACAGGCTTTTATCAAAGATTATAGGGTTTTATTCCACTTTAGGATTTAATCAGGGAAACAGTTTGAACCCTGATGTTGGTCTGATGTCTGACTGGGAAAAGTTTATGGAATATCAGGAAGTAAACAGGAACTAAATAAATCTGTTATTGGTCGTTTTCAGGATGTGATGATGAACATGAACACAACAAAAACTAAATATTACCAAGTATTTCTGTCTCATTCCAGAGCAAATATCTTTGTACACTTGAAACATAATTAAAGTAACTTTCCAGCACAATATAGGAGATTGTTTTAAGGAAACATTAATGTTCACAAAAAATAACCAGTTAACGAGTATTTCAGTTATAACATGTCAGCAAATGTCATTGAATTAAAAAAATCTATATCATGTAGGTTAGTTTAGTCTTATTTCCAGTAAACTGAGGTCTTTGCTCCAGAAACCAGACGGAAATCCTTGGTGGTATTTTGAGTGTCTGACTCTCATTAAGGCCGTTAACATCAGAGAGGCACAGTTATTACACAACCAGCGTTTTTCCTCAGTTCAAAATGATTCCAGTTGGAAAAACATCGGCTGGAGTTCAGGAAAGCTGTGAAGACCCAGATTTTCCACCAGAAACTCATTTCAACATGTAAACAAGCAGATTCTAGGTATAAAACTTTCTGATCCGCCTTGGTTCTGATAGTTTTCACTTGGTGATTGTCTGAAAAGGCCGAGGCAGCAAGTGACTCGGCATCATCTCTGCTTTTAAAAATGATCTGTGATCCAGTCTAACCGACCTGCTCAGCAGCAGCCACCAGGGGGCAGCAGAAGCTCGGTTCATAGAAAATGGAAAATATTAATCATCACTTGATCCAACACCTGAACACATCATCTTCACTTTCACTGAAAGTGAAGAAAGTTTCTCTAACGGACCAGAACCGCACCCTGGTGCCGGTTCATTCACGTTTCCCAGCTGATCATCAGACTCTGGGTTCAGTGAACTTTGACCTGGCGGCGGCCAGCACAAACTTCTTGCTGGCAGGAAGCTTGTGCTTCACTTCCTGCCAGCAGCAGCAACATCTGGACTGAAGTCTGGAGAGAAAAACCCAAGGAGGAACCGGGGAGAAGCCTGCAGGCAGCGACCCGGAGACTCTCCGTCTTAAAGGGGCGGTACGCCGCTCCGACGCAGCTGCTCCCTCTGGACCGAAATCAAGAGCAGAGCTTCACTGGTGGTTTGATTTCAGTTTTTCGTCTTCGTACAGCAGAGCCTGCAGAGAGAAACGACAGGCTGGAGATCAACTCTGGGTGTTTAACCTGAGGAGGTTCCTCTTGGTTCAACGTGTGGAACCAAGAGGAACCTCACGTTCCTCTTGATCATCCGTTTAGATGATGATCTAAACGGATCTCAGAGGATCCTGAAGATGCCTTAATGTTTCCCGCCATCGTTTTGAAGGGTTCTGGATCCGCAGCCTCACCTTGTTCTCCAGAACCCGGCTGCTGCTCGGGCCGCTCAGCTCCTCCAGGGTGTCGGCTGCAGGTCTGTTGAGGGTCTCCGGCAGCAGGAGGCCCAGGCAGCCTGCAGACAAACCGCTCAGACAGAACACGGTGAAGGGCATGGAGGCGTGCAGCGCGCGCTGAAACACAGAGACCATTACACTACAGCAACACCTGAGGGTCAAAAACATGCACAGAAACACCAAATATGACTCACAACTCCCGACCTTTATGGGACGAATTACATGTTTCCAGTTCAAACCTGAAAACTGCATTTAAATACAACAAGTTTTTTCTAATAGTGTCTAAAAACTTTTGACTGAAACAATGAATATCAAAATTTACAATGTGAAAATCCCCAAAATGAAATGAAATTAGCATGTTGTGCTAATGTTTAAAATGCATCAAGTGTTATCAAGCTAAACATTAGCACTCAGCACTAGTGTTAGCTTTAGCATGTTAGCATGGCATTATAACAAACTGTAAACATCACAGTGTAAATATTATGGTGTGACAGTAATTATGGTTTTTCATTCTATCATTTCTGGACTAATGTTAGCATGCTTATATTAGCATCAACATGCTAACAGTATAAAAATAACAGATGGATCCTATAGCAAGCGGTGTCCTTGGGTGTTAGCATGCTAACAGTAGCAGGACAAAGCAGAGAGAGAAGGAAGTTTAAACCCTTTCTTCTGGAGGTGGATTAGCAGAGCTAGCTAACAGCTGATGGAGACATGTTGCTGTGGAATATCATCTCTGCTGCCTGGATATTGAGCTGTTAGCATGTCAAGAAACCATGAAAGGATAATACAGCAACAGCCTTCAGTCAGAGGCATCTTCAGAGGGTCTGCAAGACTGACTGCTACCAAACATCCTTCCTGAACGCAGCATCACTGTCTGCAACAACTTTTAAATCCCTTTGATATGAATTATGACACATTTATCATCAGCATCTCTTAACTAAAGACACATAAAAAGGTCCGTAGTAAAAAGATTACAATTTTCCTCTGGGTAAAAAGAAAAAGTATTTCTGATTTAATTGATACGGTAACCATCTAAAAATGATAATTAGCCGTTCCTTTAGGGTTAGCATGCTAACGTTATGCTAAAAATAAGGTTGTAAGTTGCTATAAGAATCTTCAACAAATTTTGGATAAAAGAACTTCCCAGAAGTACAGGGTATAAAATAAGCCAAATGAAGTAAAAGCCGTTGAGCAGAATCTGGGCTGGAAGTTGTGGATCTGCTGTCTAAAGGTTTTTTCCCTGGTGCAGCAGGTCATGCAGCAGGTCATGCAGCAGGTCATGCAGCAGGTCATGCAGCAGGTCATGCAGAGCTCTGACGGGGCGCCAAATGTTCAGGGTAAAAACTTTATATTTCATCACTTTCTATTATCATTATCACCTCAGTGATTCCAACCTGCAGCGTCTCGGTTCCTCAAAGTTCAATCATTATCTGTTCTTATGTTTTGAGGTGAAAAATGCAAATACCCAAAACAGTTTATATCTGCAGTTCCCAGAAGCTCCACTAGGGGTCCTCACATGCTCACGCTGCAAATGGACTGGAAATTCCCCAAGTTCTCTTTAAATGAGCCTTTTGTTGGGGATTTTTCTCCTCTGACCAAACATTGTGTTCCAGTGAAAGGGTAAAGTTTTCTCTGAGAAAAAGTTGACAAGTGCAGCGGCTTCAGATGGAGGGTGCGGTCCATTGTTTCATAAACATCTCCATGACAACGCGGTCCTCCTTCCTCTGGAGTTTCTGACACTAGAAACGTTTTCAGTTTTCAGCCTGAGTCATCAGACTGGAGCGAAGCTGCAGCTTAAATTCATGTTCAGGCAGCTTCCACCTGCTGACTGCATCTCTGCAGCCAAACACTTTCTGCCTGCTGCTGCTCATTCAGCCTCGTTTCCAACCAGAAAGACGGCCCTCCGGCTCCACCAGCAGATGAGTCAGGAAATGAGTTGATGGAGTCCAGATGGTTGGAGGCAGAGCGACCAACGCCCCAGAAAACCTGATACGGACTGGAAGGAGGACGGCTCTGATCTTAAACTAACAAAATATGTTCTCTGCTGCCAGGAAACCCGACAGCTGAAGGAAGGCAGCACAAAATGTTGGAACAGCAGAAGAGAGAATCCACTGAATAACACGCAGCTCGTTGTCTCAAACTCTGCGCTCATTTAAAACCAGCATGTAAAAGATCCCTGAACTGTAAGGAGGAAGAAAGTTCAATCTGACGGGGGTCATGTCTCTACATGCTGAGTCAGCAGAGGAAAGGACCTGGAAACAACTCTTTGCACCGAGTCGCTGGAAATGTTTCATACGGACCCAGTGGACCTGAAGACGCAAACTGAAAATATAAAAGAAAATAAATATTGAACTGCGTTTGGATCATGACCTTAAACCGTTTCTAACTTCCTCTGATCCAGTTTAAGGAACTTATGAAAGTCTAAGAAGTGGAAGTGTTAAGAAAAGCTTCCATCGTTGCACCACACGTTATATAAATATATTTTATATTTTCCCTTGAATCACAGCTGAACAAAGAGAGAGAGAGGAAAGAGAGGGAGAGAGAGAGACAGAGAGGAAAGAGAGGGAGAGAGAGAGAGAGAGAGAGGGAGAGAGAGATACTGAATCAAACATCTGAAGAACCCAGCAGAACTCACCATGGAGGGAACAAACGGCGCCAGGATTCCTCCGACTCGGCAGGACATGGAGCACACTCCCAGCCCGGCGTTCCTGCAGCACAAGCGGCTCATTTAACCTCTGACCCCTCACAAACCGAGTCCAGGTATGGGAGGACAGGTCACCTGATCACAGTTGGGTAGAGCTCTGAGGTGTAAACGTAGGCGATGTTGAACGCAGCACTGACCATCAGCTTCCCCAGCAGAGCCAGAGACGTGATGCTCAGCAGAGACCCTGAGAGGAGGAGGAGGAGGAGAGGAGGAGGAGGAGAGGAGGAGGAGAGGAGAGGAGAGGAGAGGAGAGGAGAGGAGAGGAGAGGAGAGGAGAGGAGAGGAGAGGAGAGGAGAGGAGAGGAGAGGAGAGGAGAGGAGAGGAGAGGAGAGGAGAGGAGAGGAGAGCTTCACTCACTGAACTTCATCCTCATCATCAGACCTGAGGAGATCCGAGCAGCAGCAGGAACCAGAACCCTCACCTGAGTTCTCGGGGATGAGGGTGGTGCAGAAGCAGGCGGAGCCGGCCAGGAGCAGGAAGCTGGACATGCTCTTCCTCCTGCCGGCCCTGGAAACAGGAAACAAGCAGCTGATGATGTTTCACAGAGAACCCATCTATTATCATCAAGAAGGAGACCAAACGTCTCTGATGGGTTTATTATTTGAGCTATAGGGCTAACGTTAGCATGATGGCTCTTACTGGCACCTGCAGTGACTAGCATGTTGGTGGCTATCATTAGCATGTTTACTCACTAGCATGTGAATATCCTGAGCTTTTGAGATGCGCCTGTATAATAAAACGCTTTTCCTTCAGGCGGGGCTCCGGCGCCGGTCCGCCGGCAGCCGGAGCCCCGCCGGCCTGTCGGCCTCTCACCAGCTCTTATTGATGAAATAGATGCAGAGCGGATAGGCGGGCAGCTCCACCAGGCCGTACATGGCCACGTTAACAAAGCGACTCCCCGACGAGGCGCTGGCTCCCAGGGTGAGGCCGTAATACACCAGGCTGCAGCAGTACCTGCAACACACACACAGGTAGAGTCCGATGTGTAACCTGAGATCTGCTGGACGGGTCTCACTGTTTATTTTACATCAGTCGTTTCCAGAGGAACATTTCCATCTTTTACCATCAGATCAGGAACATTGAGCTCAATGGAGCTGGAAGAAACTGAATGTTAAAGAAAAACATGAGCTCTTCCCGTCTCATTTAGCTCCTAGAGGGAGAGACCCTCACCCTGCTGACATGTCTTACATCAGATGATGTCATCTGATGCTTCAGTTCAACCGTCTGTTAGAAAACAGCAGCAAGAAGAGAAAAAACTGGAAATAAATGAATTTCTAAATAAAAAACTTACATTTTCAAAGCATTAATTCCAGGCTAAGACAACAAAGTAACTAAGGAGACCAGTCACATGAATGCAAGAAGAAATTGTGTCAATTATATGAGAATAAAGTCATATAAAATAAAGTAAAAAGTAATTAGGATAAAGTTACATTACCAGAATAAAGTAAAACGACAAAACGACAAAATAATCTCAGGAAAAGTCTCAACGAGAAACTGGTTCAAGACGAAACTAATTCAAATAAAGTCTCAATAATACGAGAAATAAATGGCAGGACAAAAAAAAGTCTAAACTATGAAGAAAAAGTTATAAGATTGAACTCCTTAATAATACAAGAAAACTCACAGTAATAAGAGAAAATCGTATTTTTAAAATGTGAAGCTGAAATATTGTCTTTAACGACAGAAACTGATTTCCTGAATCAAAAACTAAAACTTGCCTCAGTTCCGCATCAGAAGCTCATTTATCAGGACCGAAGGAGAAAAAGGTTCAAATACTCACCACACGTACATGAGCACCATGGTCCTGAGGCGCAGGACCGGATGGACGGCCAGCTGCAGGACGCCGCCGCGCCTCACCGCCGCGCTGCCGGGCCTGGCGGCGCCGACCCGCTGCAGAACCAGGTTGGTGGCGTTGCTGCCGTTCCTCACCGCCATGTAGCGCAGAACCTCACATTAAACACAAACATGTCACAACATGTGGTTCAAATCCAGTCAGTGAAACTATAGAAACCAAACCTGCAGAGTCATCAGGTTGGTTCTGACATCAACTTTATTCAGAAACTGTTTGAATTTTACTCTGGATGGAACCGCAGAACCCAAACCATCCAGGGAGGAACAACCTGGAGGAAAACAGGCCGACACCGTCTGCTTTCAGGACCCCCGTCCTCCAGCTTTAAAACGCACCGATTTCAAAATATAGAACATGAAGTAAAAAAAGAAAAATTTACTACATAATAATGAGCAGCCAAATAATTAAAGACAAATTACAGAGATTAAGAAAAATGTATAAATGATAAGAAAATTAAATATTAAAGAGAAATGAGAAGAGAAATTATATTTCAATAAATATAATTAAAAAAAGAACAAGGAAATTTAATATGTACACAAAACTAAAGAAAACTAAATAAGGAAAATGAAATTTAACAAATACATCAGAAATTTGAAGCTAGCTGAATAGGAGTTAAATAGATTTTTAAAAAAGGAAAGTATAATAAATTGATAGATATACAAGAAAATGTAATTAAAAAAGAAAAACTAAATATAGAAAATAAATTAGATTACATGTTTCTCCTTCAGAGAACACACACACACACACTCCTGTTGCAGCAGGAGGATTCATGCATTCATGCAGTCGCCTCTCCTCAGGACTGATTACAGCTGAATTTATCTCAAACAGGAAGTGACATCACTCCCTCAGATTACTGCAGCCACAGACCAAAACCACAAGACTCACAGGAAACCCCCCACCCACCCTCAGAACCGCTGTGATCCAATACTCGGGTTCTGAGGTATCGGCGGCCGTGATGGCGTAGTTGACAAAGTAACTTAGTAGATTACTGACTACTTGATTTGGAAAGTAACTAAGTTATATTAAAAGTAACTTTTTACTTTCAGCAGCTGCTGACAGCATCTCTCCACCACCTGTGAGAATTACATTGAGCTTTGCTAATATTTAATTACAAGTTATTTTATAATAGTACATCAACAATGTGTCTCCAAGGTTGAACTGAAGGGGAGACGGTTTAATAACAGTAAAATAAACCTTTAGTGACTTGTGTGTGTTTTTGTGTGCCGTCTGGAAAACTCTAAGAAGGATTTTAAAGGAGTAACTTCAGTTAGAAAACGAGCCCCAAAAAGCTCAACCTGCGACTCATTAAATGTGACTTTAGAAACAAAACAGAGGAGCTTAGAAGGACCTGGAGACAGAAACTCAAAGTAGCTTCTGACTTATCAGCAACAAAATCCGCATCTCCCTCCATTGTTAACATTTCTGTGGCTGCTGATGCTGTCGCATAGAAACTGTGGACCCTCAAGACATGCAGAGTAAATCAAATTAAATTACAAAAGAAAATAGTAACGCAAAGTGATTTTGTTAACTGCAGTCTGACTACTGGATTTCAAATAGCAACGCATTAGATTACTCATTACTGAAAAAAGTGGTCCGACGACAGTAACAGGTTACGATGCAACGCGTTACTGACATCACTGTCGGCGGCCATGTCGGGTCTTCCAGTGTTGCATTCAATAACAGCTGGGAATTATCGCCGCTCATTCTGTCAGCTCTTTATTTAGAGAGGAAATGTTGAAATAACAACAATGTCTGAGATTGACATTGACGTCATAACGCGTGAGCACGAAGTGATGTCATGACACGGGAACAGGAAGTGATGTCATGATGATTGAGTAGGAAGTGATGTCATGACGCGTGAGCAGGAAGTGATGTCATGATGTGTGAGCAGGAAGTGATGTCATGATGCCTGAGCAGGAAGTGATGTCATGATGTTGAGCAGGAGTGATGTCATGATGTGAGCAGGAAGTGATGTCATGATGCCTGAGCAGGTGTCTTTACCTCTTCGGCTCGCTCCGTCTGTCCCTGAGAATAAAGCCAGCGGGGAGATTCTGGAAGAGTTCTGCAGGAAAACACGGACGGGACGCACTAATCAGCAACAACAGCTATTTAACATGCAGACTTTATTCTATTAAAAAATCTCATAGCTTCACTGTTTGGATACTTTTTCCTGCCATTGCATCGTCAGGAAATCATCAAACCCCCTGAAACTTTTCCTAGTTTTGTCTTTCAGTTTTTATTCATTGTTTTATTTGTAAAAAATGTTTTGAATCGTATAATTGTCTCTCTGCTTCACAGCCGTATACCACTTTGTATTGGTCTGTCACATTCAATTCCAACTAAATATATTTATGTTTATGGTTGTAATGTGATCAAATCTGGAGAAATTAAAGGGGTATTAATACTTTTGAAAGCTTGGCATTAAATTAGATTTAATCTGAAGTGTTTTTAAACTGAACTAAGTTGTGAGGTCGTTTCCTCTGTGATAAATACAGATCAGAGCTTTTAAACCAAGCGTGTCGGCATCTTATTTGCTGCAGCAGCTTCATCTCCGCTCATTCAGATTTTATTTCCAGTCAGACATGTTTCATCTCCTCTGATAACTCAACATGCAGCTAAATAATCTTTATAAATTGCTTTTACCCAGAAACACATTTTAGTTCTGGTGTTTCAAACGTGGCTGAAAGGAACTTCAGCTCCCTGGACTTTAACCTCCAACCTTCGTCCTGAACTGATTAACATCAACGGTATTTATAGGAAAAGGGGAAACCAGAGTGCTGCTCTGGTTTCTGCAGAGACTTTAAGACAATGTCTATAAATAAATAAATCATCATCAGCATGAACTCAGCAACGATTTAGGTGATTATTTCTAAAGGAAGATCAAACCTTCAGAGAAGCTCATCTCACCACTGAGGATCTCTGACATCCTTTCCTCCAGAGTCGTAGTTTTTAAGGAGGAGCGTTTCAGCTGCTTTCTGCTCCAGATCTGCAGCGACCAACACATTCTCCATCTCTCTCTGTTACCGTTTAGGCTGGGAAACTCTCACGTTGCTGAGGAAAGCCCAGAGTAATTCCACTGCCTGTAGAGGATTTCCTCCTCATGAGTTTATGATTTTAAACAGAAACCAAAACAGATGTGATGAATTCCCCGGCCTCAACCAGACCTGCAGTCACTCCGTCATCATTCATGACTTCACTGAAGATCAGAACAAACACTTTATAAACTCTGCAGATGTTCCTCTTTTAGGTTCACTTCCTTGTTTCTGCAGATCAAAGAATCTGTTGGTTTGGTTCAGATCTTAGGACTTTACTAAGACTTACAGGTGACATGTTCTACTTCTTTGATCAGATTAGGATTTAATTTTTTGTATAAAATTATTCTTAGATACATAAACAGAAAGGGCTTCTGAGCTGGGCTGCGTACCACCTGCGTTTCC
Source organism: Phalloptychus januarius (assembly GCA_902982915.1). Classification (NCBI taxonomy): domain Eukaryota; kingdom Metazoa; phylum Chordata; class Actinopteri; order Cyprinodontiformes; family Poeciliidae; genus Phalloptychus; species Phalloptychus januarius. Next base: position 825,162 of record CADWAE010000242.1, on the reverse strand, counting down.
TCCCGGCTTCGATAGACCATAAATATAAAAGATGGGCAAAACAGGGAATCACTGCATTCTGGAATATAGTTAAAAACGAGGAAGTAGTAAAGTTTGAGGATTTGTGCCGGGTGGGCAGAGAAGATTTCTATCGTTAACCTATGACTTGGATGTGGAGCCAGGATTTCTGGATTTATACGCTGGCAAAACTACAAAAGCCATTATCGGCAAACTTTATAGAAATTTAGTATCTATGAATAAGAACTCAACTGATTATATCAGACAACGATGGGAAAAAGAAGAAATGTAATAATTCTACCTGAGGTTTGGCTGCGGATTTGGGGGAATAATCTGTCCACCACAAACTCTTTAACATGGCGTGATTTCTGCTGGAAGAATCTAATCAGATTCTTTATTACAAAGATCGAGGCTGGGCGGTTCACGGTCCTGCTGGAGGGAATGCGGTGTGGTCTCTGCAGGCTGCTTTCATATCTATTGGGACTGTCCACATTTGAAAACCTTCTGGAAGGATGTTAACCGATTAATCTATGAAACTCTGGGCATAACCTTGGTCTTTTCATTCCCTGCTATGTACCTTGTAATACTTCCTGAAGGACTCAATAACAAGGACACATCTGCTGAAGATACTTTTGATTGCAAGCAAGAAGGTGATCACTAAATGTTGGCTCCAACCTGGACCTCCTACTCCAGAGCGTCTTGTGAACATTATAAACCTGATACACAATATGGAAATGTTGACTTTTACAATACGTCTCCAGAAGGAGAAAGGAGAGAGACTTTGGGAAAAATGGGATGATTTTATAACCGTGTGTGTAACAGTTAATGTTTGTGATTTCACATGACTCGGACAGACAACTGGGAGCTTTCTGATGTTCCTGTGTTTTGTGAATTCAGGTGGTGAAGTGTCTGTGAAACTGTAATGGTCACCGGAAGGTGTGTCTGCTGCCTGCCCTAGTCCTCGTGTGTTTGATTGTATGTCTGAGTATGTTTAAAAACGAAAAAAAAATAAAGTAAAAAAATAAAATAAAATTATTCTTAGATAGTCAGGCTCTTATGTGCTCAGTTCTGCCTATTTTGAGCTGTTTTGGGGTCATAGCCTGCTGCTGGCCACGACCCCAGCTCAACATTTACACTCGGAAGTGAAAATATTATACAACCGTGCATCTTTGAAAAGCATCAGTAGGACCTGAAGCAAATTGTTTCTGGATGGCAAGTCAACAACAAAACACTTCTGGTTTCCAGCAACCATTGTGCAGCAGCAAAACCAGCTGACCAAACATGCTGGAGCTCAGTTTGGGTTGCTAGGTAACAGGCCTAACTATCCTGGGCTTGAAGGTTTTGGAAGGTGTTGGACCCTTTTTCCAGACACCAAAAACATGAACTTATTGCCAGGAACCACCTTGGTGATTTTGAAGTGATCGGGATGTTTTTAGAAACAGTTCAGACTCAAGTGGAAGTACAAAAATGTGCAAATGTGAATTTTGCAACAGTTTAAACTCCATGCTAACTTTGGACTTTTAAAGTAAAAATCACAAATTTTCTTCAAAATACTAGCTTAGCTTCATAAACTCTTAGCTTATTGTAAAAGGAAGTTGATATTTCAAATTTAAAAATTCTTTATTGATGCCAAAGGGAAATGAAATCATTGTGCAGCTGAGTTTCTACTCACACAGACAGCAGGAAGAGCAGGACGCCGGAGGAGTTGGCCACCATGGCCAGAGTCCTCCAGGGCCGGACGAAGTAGCCCAGCGCTCCGAACAGAGCGATGCCGACGGCGAAGATCATGCTGGTCAGCGTTCCTGCAGAGACAAGCAGCTGCAGCTAACAGAGTCCATGCAGCAGGGGGAGCAAGCGGGTCAGCGGCGCCGTACCGGTTATGGCCCAGTAGGACTTGCCCACGTACTCCTGGGTGAGGACGAAGCAGACGAGGCCGATGCCACCGTTCATCAGCCCCACCAGGAGCCGAGAGGCGGCGAAGACCTCGTAGCTGGGCGCCAGGGCGGTGAGGTAGCCGAACATCACCTCGAAGAACAGACCTGGGGGGCAGAAGGGGCGGAACATGAGGAGGAGAACCCAACAGAGCCTGGAGGAGGCGCATCATTTAATTAATGAGATCTGAAATAATGTTTCAAATATACAATCAATATACAGGAATTGATTGTATATATCTTGAATAAAACCTCCATTAAACTTAATAATGAATCATTTCTAGTAGTCAGAATGTAATTAGACATGTCTTAAATATAAATATGTCTAGTCATAAACCAATTTCAGATATCTGAAAGGTAAGCGTGGTGAAGCAGATTTTATGCTAAAACTGCCTGCCATAGCCTCCTGGTTACGGTGCTGGAGTAAAACATCCCCGCTATGTGATGATTAAACTCTCTGGTGAAACTCCTTCGCTTCGTGTCTGATCCCATCTGCTCTTGAACCTTCAGGCTGATTCCTGACACACTGGAATACAGCAATCCAGGCTGGGAGCAACGCAACACCTGCAGGCAACAATAAAGCAACAGGAAACCTGATCCAGCTGGAAAACCAACCTGATCCCCGTTTGCCTCACCTGTCAGGTAGACCGGCCTCCGTCCGATCCGATCAGAGAGCGGCCCGAAGACGACATTCCCCACCAGCAGCCCGGTGAAGAACAGCGACCCGGCCAGGCTGACCTTATAGGCCTGCTGTCTGATGAGAACCCACTGAGGCGCACAGGAACAGGAGGAAACCCGTTAAAGCCTCAGTGTTTTACTTCCTGTCTGTGGACTTTTGGCTCTGCAGACCTCGGTGACGATGGAGTCCACATCCTCCGTGAAGACAACTTGCTGCTGCAGCTCTCGGTGGCCGGACGAACCGCCGTCCTGCTTCTCGATCCGATACTCTGGTGTGTATCCGACCAGAACGATCAGCATGGACTGGCAGGCCATGTAGACCTGAAACACAGCAAACCAGAACATAACCCCTACTCCAGCATTTCTTCAACCATACGAAGATTTAAAGACGAGCAGCAAAAGCAGTGCTTTCTTCAGTCAGAGGCTTCATCAGATTCACTGCAACACTGACTGCTCACAGCATCAACATCATACCAGCAGAACCAGTTTTCTTTCTTCCAGAATTTGATGCCGTTTTATTTAAGACACTGAGCCTTAATACAAACTGTTCTTAGGTTAGACCAATTGTTAGATGACGCAGATCTTCTTGACTGAAAGGAAACTGTCCTGCTGGTTAATAAACCTTTAAATCGGTTTCATTTACCTTAATAAGGTCACATTTTAGACCGAAACGTTCTTAAAACACTTAGACTAAATCTACCCTTTTTTATAACCAACACGACCTTATAGGTTTGTGTTGAACTCGCCAACAGTCTGAAGTATTTATGGAAGATTCATTTTCACACCAGGGTCGATATTTAATGTTTGTTGTTGTTTTGGGCTCATCCTGACAGCCACGTAGCGCTGCAGCTACTGCTAGCAGACAGTTTCCTGTTTCTTTTCTTCTATTTAATCAGTTAAAATATAAATATTTAAAAGTGACAAACCTGCGCCAGAACCAGCACGGTGACCGCCCGCTTCTGGTACGGCCCAAACTCTCCAAGCGTGTGGAAAGCCGTCTCTATATCCATGCCACCGAGGCCGAGCCGAGCTGGCTGCTAGCCAAGCTAGCATTGCCGCACAAAGATGAGCTGCACGAGCAAGACAGTTAACTTCCTTAACTTCCGGGTTCACGTCCTCGTAAATCTATATTTTAATTTGAATGTATTCTAAAGCTTCGGACAGCAACACAGCTGAGAACTCAAAACTGATATGCTAACGCAAAGGCTTGTGCAGAGTTTTAGCGCAATAAGTTGCGTCTGAAACCGATGTGAGCCAAATCAAGAGTGTTCCCTGCCTTCATTTCCGAGTTCGCTTCCGATTAGCTCAAGAAGGCGCTTTACAGAGCAGTGGAAAAACAAATGGGACGCTTATAACTGTTGTTTTTTTGTTGTGTTTGCTTCAACTCTGGATATCGACAGTCAGGCATGGATTACAGAGACTTTATATAAAATCAAGAAAATTATTTTATTATTAAAATTATTATTATTAACAGCATCCTGTTAAGTTGCGTTAACCATAGAACTGTGCAAATTGCTATTGCAAAAATAATTCACTTAATATAAACAAGCCAATTTCGGGCTATAAAAACACGTTTTTGGATTAAAAATTGCGATTAGGATCTAGGATCAGGCTGTTTAAGGCATCTAAATGAATGTATTTGCAGAAATGCAATAGAAATATTTTTTGCGTCACACCAGTCACGTGATCAGCAGCTGGTAGTTCGTTACTACAAGCGAAAACCACGAAGAAGATGACAGGAATTAGTCTTATTAATGGTTTGTAGTTAGTTTTTTTTTCCAGAAAAAGACCAGTCGGCTTCCCCAGAGCTCTCACAGCATCGCTCAGTTCAGAAAAAGTTGCATTTAAAACATAATTCTTCTATAAAATGGTTGTTTACATCCATGATTTTTGGAACTTCTACTGTGTGCTGATTTTATGAGCTGCAGCATTTAATTTACCTTTTGGGACCAATAACGCATCTTTGTAATTAATGTTTTATTGTTGTTTTTCATATTGTTGAACAAATGGCGGCTTCCTGATAAGTCAAGCAGTAACAGCTCGGATGACTAAAGCGGCCAGAAGCAGCAGCGCAGGCCGCGGCGCAGGCAGCCGGACCGGGCCGCTGTTGATGAACGGGTTCGCGGTCGGGTCGCTCTCCTTCTCGCTGATTGGATTCTTCACTTTGCAGGTGTAGTGTGGAAAGCTGGAAGAGTTCTTGGGAATAGAAATGTTCATCGTCTTGCCTCCCTGCTGCCATTGTCCCGTTTTTCCTTTCTTCCAGAAGTACTGGACGGGTTCTGCACCCTCAAACATTTGACCACAAATCAGGGTGCAGTTCCTGGAGGTTCGGCTGCTGCAGCCCTTGGGCCTCACGGTCACTTCAACAGGGTAGTCTTTCAGGTTCCTGACCCCCACCGCGTCAAAGCTGACCGGAAGCACTCTGTTGTTGATCTCCACCGTGAACTTCCCGTCGTCAGATTTGACCATGTCGCTGACGGTCAGTATTCCTGTGGTCAGATCCACTGCGGATCGGCCTTTAAAGTCACCCAGATAATCCACAGGAACCGAATCCTTGATGTATTCAGCTACAATGTTGCCCTTGTGCTTCCAGGTGATGCTGGTGATGGCCTCAGGGTGCTTTGGATCCAGCTTCAGACCCCTGCCGATCTCAAAGTAAATGAGCTGGTTCTGAGCCGCGGCCCGCAGCGCCAGCAGCAGCAGGACGCAGAGACCAGCCGTCACGGCCATGACAGAGCGGTGCTGCGGGGAAACCCGCACTAAATATCCACCTTGAGGAGCTCCGAACCCATCAGCTGGGTTTCGATGCGATCCAAATGGCGGCGGTTCTGCTTGGCCGTTGGAAAGAAACGTTGGTTCATTCAACGGCTGCAGCTGCACGGAGTGTTTCCTGGAGTAAAACTATCTGCATCATAATTATTTGACGTTTCATGAATATTTAGATGTTCATTGTTGCTTCCCGTCTCCTTTCCTCTATTTAATCACCTAGATGTCATTATTTAAGTGACAGACCTGTCAGCCTCTCCACGCCACGCCAAGCTAAACCTGCACCGCCACACAAAGATGATGCACGAGCAAGATAGTTAGCTACTCTCACTTCAGAGGTCATTTCCTCATAAATTCCTATTTTTTTTGTCCCGTTCATTCGGAAGCTTTAGACAGCAGCTGAGAACGTAAACTGATAGGTTGAAGTTTTATGGTATATTTTTTTGTTTTACCGCATTCAGCGGCGCCTCAACCCGGTGTGGTTTAAGCGACGATCCGAGCTAGTAGCTAAATTTAGATCATACCTTGCATCAACTTTGCGAGTCCACTTCCATGTAGATTTACAACCGTTACTTCAGTTTATTATTAAGCTCCAGCCAGCGACACCACTGAACCCTCTCATTAATATGCTACATTGAAAGGTATTTGCACATTTCTCCAATGTTAGCTGCATCTGAAACCGATGTTTAAGCTAGCAGCTAAGTTAAGAGTGTGCCCTGCCTAAACTTCCGGATTTGCTTCAAAGCGACTTTAGGCTTTAGACAAAGAAACATTTCAGTCAGCGACGCAATGAATTTATTTTAAAAGGCACATTACAGAGCAGTGGAAAAACGAATAAATACATGAGTAGCAATGAAAACTGGCATTTACAGTGCAACACAAAAATCAGATGCTTAGCGGTTTTAATTCCATCCATCCATCAATCACAGAGTACAAGGATCACACTCGTTTTAAACACTGAGCTTCCAGGGGAAATCGGTCACCACCTTCCTGCTGTCCCCCTGATCAGCCCCAACTTATTCCAGTGCATTTAAAAAGTATAATTCATCCAAGCTATTAGTCAATCCCATGGCTTTATTATAATACATGCAGAGTTGAGAAGACCTCATATGATGCTTACACAAAATGCAGTCCTGTGCAAAACCTCTGTCACATTGAATGTTTCTAACCAGAGAGGCACAGTGGACAGTCTCTCTAGGAATGGGTTTTAAAAATGAGGTTTTTGCAGCACGACAGCATTTGATGATATGAATAACAGATTACATTCATTACATCCCAGTTTCTCATCATTACTGTTCATTGTCCAAACATCTCTTAAAATCTATGTTCTTATGATTTTCTAAAACTCCTGATTCCCATCCAGAGATTATCAAACTGCTAAAATGATGGAAAACAAACAATTCAACATATTCATATGGTAAAAAAGGAGGAAAAAAGAAGAGTTCACGTTTAAGCGCCGCAGATTTGGTTTCCCTTCATAATGAATACAAACATGATGGTCTAATGGAAGATCCAGACATAAACACTGAAGAGCTTCGCCAGGAGGAGGAACCGGTCCTGATGTTTCCATCCACATACAGGCATGAGGGCAGAAGGTTTTAGAACCACAGAGTTTCTCTGGGAAGGCAAACAGAACATGGTGCCGTTCTGGTCGAGAAGGATCCACAGATATCAGGCCCTCCTGAGTCTCAGTTGGGGCCTTTACCAGACTCTGGTCTATACATGGCCACTTGCTCCTCCCCATTGGCTTTCCCTGGATTGCCTTGTCCTCCAGCTGTAGAACCCCCATTCTTAATCATTTTTTTGTAGATCAACCATCCACTGCCTGCAATTATTAAAATAAGGACAGGAACAAGGACCCCAGCCACCACAGCTGCAGTGGAGTCTGAATGGGTGGAGGTGGAGAAGGGGTTCTGTAGCGGGCTGCTCTCCTTCTCACTGAAAGTGTTATTCGCTCTGCAGCTGAAGGCTCTGAAGCCCATTTTCTTCTCCTCCTCGTTGAAAATTGTGAATGTCTGTTCCCCCCCCAGCCAGTCTCCATCTCCTTTCTTCCAGAGGGACTGGAAGGGCCCAGCGTCTTCACAGTGGACACCACATGAGAGGTTGCAGTTTTGGGCTTCACTGTTGCACGTCAGAGGCCTCACGATCACTTCAACATTGCAGTCTTTCAGGTTCCTGACCCCCACCGCGTCAAAGCTGACCGGAAGCACTTTGTTGTTGATCTCCACCGTGAACTTCCCGTCGTCAGATTTGACCATGTCGCTGACGGTCAGTATTCCTGTGGTCAGATCCACTGCGGATCGGCCTTTAAAGTCACCCAGATAATCCACAGGAACCGAATTCTTGATGTATTCAGCTACAATGTTCCCCTTGTGCTTCCAGGTGATGCTGGTGATGGCCTCAGGGTGCTTTGGATCCAGCTTCAGACCCTTGCCGATCTCAAAGTATGTAGTCCCCTGAGCCGCGGCCCGCAGCGCCAGCAGCAGCAGGACGCAGAGACCAGCCGTCACAGCCATGGTTTAGAGAGGTTCTACAGGGTAAACACCGTCATATCAGCCGTAAATGTCGACGTTGTGCTGGAAGAGCTCAACACCCTCCGCAGTCAGTGAGGAAATGGCGGCCGCTCTTTTCCCCTCTATCCGAGACGACGCCACACCCAGGGCTCCGCTCCTTACCCGTCTGCCGGCGTGTGGACCGGCAGATTGTTGTGAGCAGCATTACTGTCACATGCTGATCTGGACTGTAGTGCACTTGGTACAGATACATTTTCTCTAAAATATCTTTGTTCATGACAAATAAAAATATTTCTGACCTTAAACTTATTTAGCTGCTCATTTAATTGTCTAAAAGTGAGAAACAACCCCGCCCAGCCGCTCTGCTTCCCTCACCGGATGAAAGAATATGAAAGTACCTCATAAGTACGTGATTGCGTGCAGATACGTCATCACGTAGCGCGAAAAGGCGTCAACGTCTTCTGGAGTCACGTGTATTCCAGTAAACTGAATCCGACTGGAAATTATGAGACATTTTTGTTCCAGCTGCATCTTTAAAATGATGTTCAAAATCGCAGGCATACAAAATAAAATTCACATAATAATACAAAAATAATTTATTTGTTTAAAAGAAATTATGTGAAATAGTAAAAAAATATTATAAACATCCTTCAAGGCATTAAGGCATGGGCAGTTTGGAGCCTCTCAATCATTTCAGGTTGGGAAAAAACAGATAGTTATATTAAAACCGACGTGGATCTACAAGTAAGTGAGTTGAAAAATATTTCAGATGTGTAACATAAAACTTTAGGTCTATTTGTTATCATAAAATTGACTTAACACATAATTTACTAATTATTTATCTGTGTTTTAAATCATGATTAGTGAAACTAAAAGTTTCTTTCTTTACCTTCATTCTACAGGAGATTCTTAAAGAACTATTAAGAATCAGAATTCCTTTTATTGTCATTGTGCAGGAAATTAAGCACAACAAAATTTAAAAAATAACTTGATGGCAAGTCAAATAATTGAATAAAAAATATATAAGTATATCACAAGTAGAAACACAAAAACCACTGGGATGCTAAGAATAAATAAATTAGTTTTTAAGCAATGATGCCAAATATTATTTATTTTTGTTGATATTTGGTTTTGTACATAATGATTGTAATACATGTATTTACTGTGAGAGCTGTAGTGTTAAATAACAATTACATTTTTTTTAAAGACCTATACTAGTTAAAATATGGCCACCTCAAAAAAGTGAGAATAGATGTGGAGTTCCACCAGGCTGCTCTTTAAGCCCAGCGCTTTTCAGAATTCATAGACATTATGGACAGTAACATTAAGAACCATTTCAATGTATTTTAGCTTAAGATGAACATAAAATATAATAGTTGGCTGATTGTGGCTTTGATCTTGACTCTTCTGGGCATAATGTGAGCAGAACGCAGCCTGTTCCCAGGACTCTTCTGTTTTATGCATAAAAATTTATCTGATTGATTGTGGGACAATAAATTATCAAAGAACTCATTAAAACCCAGTTTATTATGAACCATATAGACAAATTCGATTTCATTTCCCATGATATAATGAATGCTACATAATAATGGCACTGTACATATTATTTGAATATATACAGAAAATATAAAGATTTGTATTTGGAAATATGTATAAGTAAAGCATTATAGGAGGAAAGTACTTCTGATTACAATGATACCTTGGTAAAAATAAATCGGTAAAAAGGGGAAATAAACACATGAATCATTTATTTATTGTCCAAATCGATTTCTGTCCATGTAACTGCAGATTTATGTCTAATGATCTTCTGGTTAAAACAAGTTTTATTCAGTGAAGTTACTGCAATCTAAAAATAAGAGACTTTAAATGGTCTCAATGTAAAATGTTTTATTCCACAATATTAATAAAAAACAAGCAGAAATGTTTATTTTACACACGTGAAATATTAGATGACGGACAGACGATAAAAACGTTAAAACTGAAGTGTGCGGCTGGTTCAGTTCTGGCAGCGCAGCGGCAGCCGGGACTTGATTGGAGAGGCCTGGCCTTCGCTGTCCGCCAATTTGGACCTGGACAGAACCTTCACCTCCTTCCTGCTGCCTTTCTTCTGCTGCGATGACATCAGAGCAGAACGTTAGGGTCCCGGGTCCCCATGGTCCCCCTCCCCCCCAGGCGGCGGCCCGGTCCCCCTCCCCCCCCAGGCGGCGGCCCGGTCCCCCTCCCCCCCCAGGCGGCGGCCCGGTCCCTCCCCTCCCCCCCCAGGCGGCGGCCCGGTTCCCCTAACTCACCTTGAAGAAAGGAAGCCGCTTGCTCTCGTTGAAGACGAGGTTCTCGTCGGCGAAGGTCGGCTCGGCGCTGCAGGAACTGAGGTCGTCCTCCTGGGAATCCTGCAGACAAACCGGGTCAGAACCGAGACTCGCTCACAGAACCACGTCACAGTCAGGGGGCTCACATGGTCAACCTGGCTCTGCTTGTCGTCCTCCTCTGTCCCTTCATCCTCCTCCTCCTCCTCCTCCTCCTGCCTCATCCTCAGGGCCTCCAGCAGTTCGCTGCGGCTGCCGCTCTTCTGCAGAACCCGGGGATAAACAAACTCCCGGCGCTGAGGAGTCAGACCTGAAGGCAGCAGAACCGGGTCAGCATACAAACAAACATTTACCTGAAACTCAGCCGATGATGTCATCTCAGCTGAGAACCTGGACCCGGTCCGGTCCGTTCTTCCTCACCAGTAGGAACGTCCTGCTGCAACTCGTCCAGCAGGAAGCTTTGGACCAGCTGCCGACCCGCCTCCACCTTCTCCTGCAGCTCCATCTGCTGCCGCTCCAGAACCGCCTGGTCCGAACCCGCCTGGCTCTGCAGATCTCAGAACCCGCCGGTTCTCCTCCTGCCGGCCGCTCAGGTCCGCCTCAGCGGCCCCAAGCTGCTCAGCGCCCCGGGTTTCCACGCCCTGAACATGGGATGAGGTCGGTTAGCAGGAGCAGAGCCCAACAGAACCCGGCCTGCGGTCCGGTTTAACGCTCTACCTGATGGAGACTTTGGGCCTCCTCTGCCAGCTGCTCCATCAGAACCAGCTGGTCCTGGGCCCAGCGGGCCGCCTGCTCCCTGGTTCTGGAGGTCCACTCCGCGTCCCGGTCCAGCAGACCTGCAGCAGAACATCATCATCATCACCTTCATCTCCACCCGGAGGGGGCGGGGCCTCATATAGGCGGTACCGGTACCTGACACGGCGCCGTGGAGGTCCGAACAGCGGCTGCTCATCTCCTCCAGCAGAACCCGGTTCTGATGGGCCGCCTGGCCCAGCGAAGAGGCCAGAGAGGAAGAGGAGGAGAGCAGACACTCAACCTGCACCGAAGAACGCTGCTCCACCGCGCCGCAGTGGCTGCAGGGAGGAAGAGGAGGGTGAGGAAGAGGAGGGCGAGGAAGAGGAGGGCGAGGAAGAGGAGGGCGAGGAAGAGGAGGGCGAGGAAGAGGAGGGCGAGGAAGAGGAGGGCGAGGAAGAGGAGGGCGAGGAAGAGGAGGACGAGGAAGAGGAGGACGAGGAAGAGGAGGGTGAGGAAGAGCACCATGATCTCTGACCTGCTGAGGTTCTGCTGCAGCGCCTCCACCGGGCCATGCAGGGTTCTGCATGTCGCCTGCAGCTCGCTGTATTCCTGCTGTGTTTCCATGGCAACCAGGTTCAGCTGGTCCTGCAGGAACTGGACGGTCCGGTTCATCCCCTGGCAGGAACACGACCAGGACCGAGCTCAGCCAGACCCAAACCCCAACAGAACCCCCCTGGGACTCCTCCTGGCTCACCTGCTGGTGGCGCTGTTGGGCCCGTTGGATCTGCTCCTGCAGCCGCTCCTGCTCCTCCTGGAGCGCGCTCAGTCCGGTCTGGGCGTCCCGACGCAGCGCTGCCAGGTCCAGAACCACACCGCTGAGGAAGACTCCGGTCTCCTTCATCGCCTCCACCTGCTGGGGGTCAGGGGTCAGCAGCCGGTTCAGATAAACGTTAAACTCTCGCAGATCTTTAACGTTTCAGCTGCTGATTATCTGAATAATGATGTTTTAGCTTTATAAACTATATTTGTGTTTCATTATTGTCATCGTTGCATTCTCAAACATAAAATCGCTGTTGGGTCAGAACCAGCTCTGGACCCACCTGGTCGGCCAGAACCCGCTGCGTCTCCATGGAAACCTGCAGGGCGTCGCTGAGTTCCCTGGCGGCCCGGCGGCCAGAACATCCTGTACCTCCTGCTGGTGCTCCTCCTGAACCAGAACCAGAACCGGCGGGTCAGAGTCACAGCCAGAACCAGCACCACCAGAGCCCCAGCGCTCTGCTCACCAGCAGCTGCAGCAGAACCTCCCTCTGCTCCCGGGTCAGCGCCTCGTGCCGCTGCACCTTCTCCCGGCAGCGGGCGGCGCCGTCTGCCACCAGCGCCTGGATTCCGCCCACCAGCGTCTCCACGGCGACCAGAGCGCCCCTCAGCGTGGCCTCGTTCCCCACCAGCAGGCCGTCTAGACCACAGAGGCAGACACATGAGCCCGCAGAACCCCGGCCCGGTTCTGGCATCAGGACGCCACCTACCGACGGCGTGGGCGTAGCCGGTCAGCACGCGGGCCTGGGCGGCGCCGTGCTGCTGCACGCTGCGCTGCAGGCTGCTGAAGGCGCCGTCCATCCTCTGGGAGAAGCTCTGCTGCATCCGCATGTTGTGCTGCTCCACCTGCAGGACCAGAGGACCCGGTTAGACCCGGTCAGAACCAGAACCGGCTCCCTCACCGGCCGACGCGGCCCACCTCGGTCTTGCGGTCCAGCTTGGCGTGGAGACCCGACACGTCGCTGGTGCTCTCACCGACGGCGCTCAGCAGCTGCAGGCGGAGTCACAAAAATACCAGTTTTAAGGTTTGGAGACAAAAAATGTCAGGAATTAAAATAAAAACAGTTTCGGTTCCTCTGGATGGTGTTTATGTCTCTGCTGGTGCTTTTCTGCATAAACTGGTTCTGAAATGTAGATAAAGTTGGAGTCAAACACACCAAAATATACATTTCAATAAGTATATTGAAAAAAGTATATTGTATAATATACAAAAGTATATTGAAATGCTCGCTCTCGCACTCGCTCTCGCACACGCTCTCGCACTCGCACACGCTCTCGCACACGCCTCGCACGCTCGCACTCGCTCACGCACTCGCTCACGCACTCGCTCACGCACTCGCTCACGCTCTCGCACTCGCACACGCCTCCTCGCACTCGCTCTCGCTCTCTCCACTCATTCTCGCCCCATTAGCTGTAAATAAATTATTTTCAAATTCAGGCTGTTAATCAAACGTCAGATTACCTTCAACTGTTGCCATAAAAACTCCACCGTTTGGTATTGAAGTATTTTTTCCAGGCCTTGACTGACTGGAATCAAAACCTTGGGATGGATTTCCATCGCCGTAGCGACAGGTGAAGCTGCGTACCTGTCCGGCGGCGCTGAACAGCGACTCGTGGACCGAGCTGAGCTCCGAGCAGATGAACTCCTCCTCCACCAGCTTCTCCTTGGTCTTCTCCAGATGCCTGCTGGTCTCCTCCAGCCTAGAACCAGAACCAGAACCGTGAGAGCCCGGAACCAGAACCGTGAGATAGCGGCGGGGCTCCAATGCTACGCGGAGCGGCTCTACCTCTGCTGCTTCTCGTCCAGGTCCAAGCTGCACTGCTCCAGCCGGCTCTTGCTGTCCAGGAACAGTTCGTTCACCTGCAGGGGGCAGAAGGAAACCCAGGACGTTTTAAACTACAATAAGAGGCTGGATGAGAACGGTTTCAACTACCGTTTACAGCTTTTCTAAGAAAAAAACCAACATTTTAAAAAATATTCAGGATCATTTTCTTCTTTCTGCTCATCTTTCTGATTGGCTCCCATTCAAATTTATTCATCAACCTACTTTGAAGGTCACACTAGCCAGGCAACAGTCTCCAATGAGACATAAGGGAAAAACATTTTAAAACTGGATGTTTCAGTAGATATTGTGTTATTGTCTGTGGTCTCCTGACCAGATGCTAATGCTGCTAATGGACACCGTTTGGGACCCGTCCTCTGGACCAAGCGTCACAGAACCGCTGGCTTCACACCTAAACTTCCTTCAACTAGAAAGTTTAATAGTGTTCAGCTTTGGTCCCCCCAATCCCCAGACAAAGCTAGCTAGCAGGAGGATTAGCAGCTAGTTAGCGGTAGCCTCGAGGATCAAACCAAGAGGTTCAACTAAAACTTCATTCCAACAGAAAAGTCAGAAGGAAATAAACCTATAAAGATGAGATTTAGATTAAATCCTCCTGTTGAGATGAAAATGTAAATATTAAAGACAAACTTACATTTTGCTTTAAGACACTGTAAGGATGCATGAATACCCGAGCTGCTAACATTCATTAACAAGCAGTTCCAATCTGAACTCCCGGGGTCGTGACCTGTTCCTGGGTCACGACCCCAGCAGGTACCTTCTTCAGCTCCTCCTCCATCATGGCGATCTGCTCCTCCTGAGCCGTGATCTGGGTCATCATGCTCCTGCAGGACAGAACCGGGTCACATCAAGCCGCTAAAAGCTGCATCTTCCATCGATACATTGATTATTGGAGCCAAACTTTTCCCTTTCGGTCCGACTCATTTAGCAGAACCCAAAACGATACCTCCTGAAATGTTCCATTAAACTGGTTAAAAACAGAGATACCAACTCCCACCTGCAGGTGGCAGCGTTTCACCCCGTCGATGCAGCGAGCAACAGAAACAGAGTTTTAAGTCTTACAGTCTAAAAATGTCTCTAATCTTGTTATTTCTGTTCAGATTTTGGACTGAATGTAAAAAGAAAAGATGGCTGGAAACATTTACAGGAACGATTTAGCTGCTGTGATTTCAATGATGCTTCATGTTTCATAGAGTGAAGATATCTGAAGCTTCGACAGTTTTCCTTTCAGCCTGCTCTTTGTTTTGCCATTGACAGGAATTAAAATACTGTTTTTCTATTTCTGTACTAGTTTTGTCACCATTGTGTTTCTTTTTTGACTTGTGCATAGAAAAGTCAAAAAATGAAACGGTGAATATGGAAACTAAGCAGCAGAACCAGTGAGGGTTTGGATCAGGACGCAGCTCAACTCACTCGTAGTTCTCTGATGAAAGGTAGACGCCGTTCTTGTCTCGGGTGGCGGCCAGATCCCGCTTGAGCCGCTCGATCTCCTCCGTGTATTCCTGACGGGACAGAGAGAGAGCTCCAGATTATCCAGAACATCAAACTGTGTAAATCAGGAAACAAACGGATGAATAAGGTGAGGAAACGGGTCGCGGCTCCGGGGTCGCGGCTCCGGGGTCGCGGCTCCGGGGGGTCGCGGCTCCTCAGCACCACCTTGATCAGCGTCCGCTTGGTGAGCTTCTGGTTGACCTCGGGTTTGTTCATGATGTTCTTGGCTCGGCTGGCGTACTCCAGCGTGCTCAGCGTCTCCTGCAGGCAGCAGCGGTCGGGGTGAGATAGCTCAGAAGCGGGTTTGGGTCGCGGTCGGAACCGGGTCTTACCTCTAGGTTGCTGGAGGACGGTGACACGGTGGCGATGATGGAGGTCTTGGTGCGTCCGCCCAGCGAGTCCTGCAGGATCCTGGTGAGTTTGGACTCTCTGTGGAAGAACCGGGCCCAGAGTTAAACCCAGACCAGCTGCTGGTTCTGCCGGGCCCGGTTCTGTGTGCGGCCCACCTGTACGGGACGTGGGGCCTCTTCTCTACCAGGGCGGTGATGACGCGGCCCAGCGTCAGCAGCGACTGGTTGATGTTCCCGGCCTCCCGGGCCCGCTTGTCCACGGCCCCAGAGCGGCCGATGTTCTCGCTGCCGGCCAGGTCCACCTGGACAGAAGTGGGTCGGGTCAGTGCACGGGCTCGGCCGGGTCCCTGACCGGGTCCCTGACCGCGTCCTCACCAGGTTGAGCTTGCCGATCTTCACCAGCTCCTCGCCGTCCAGCGTGATCTCCTTCATGTGGATGGTGACGGAGAACACGGAGTGGGAGCGGCTGCAGAGAGACGGCGGTCAGAACCTGAACACGGCGCCGACCCAGACAGACATTTATCAAAGTTCAGGTTTTTCCCTCCAACCAGCAGGTTTCCTTTCAGAGCCGTTGGCGCCCGCGGCGGCCATCTTGTTTTACAGCTTTTATCTATTTGTACCTTCGGCTCTTTGACAGAATATTAATGTTTGGTTACAATTTATTTGATTTTTTTAATTATGTGAATAAAAGTTATAAAACTAAATAAATGTTAATATTACCAGAACAACATTGTGATATTAAGAGAATAAAATGGAAACTTTGAGAGAACTGCAACAAATAAAAAGTTAAAATGATGAATGATGAGCATCTTATGAAGTTACTTTAGTATAAACAATAATAGTTCATCTGTTTCTAATGCGTCAGTGTCAGGAGTCTGAAATGATTGAAACAAACTGAATTTATTCTGCTAATATGATGACAATAATCTCATAATTAAACAGTCTTGCAGTGTGAAAAAGTTACTTTTTGAAAATATTCTCTTGATGGGAGAGAAAAACCAAACTGAATTAAAAATCTAAATGGTTGTTGCCATGGAAACCTGGAGTAGGCGTTCATCAGGGTGGAGGCCGTCCGCCTCTTGGCTGCTCCTCGCTCCAGGATCTGGTAAACCTCGTCCTTGTTGTGGACCACCACCTCCTCCAGCCCCTTCACCACCACACCGCGCTGCAGCACACACACCGGGCCGGGTCATGGACCAGAACCAGAACCAGAACCAGAGCCAGACCCGTCAGAAGCTCCCACCTTGTTGCGCGGGTCGTCGAACAGCTGCAGGCGCTCGTTGACGTCCTCGGTGGGGCTCAGCAGGTCGAACAGCTCCTCGTTGTAGATCTCCAGCAGAGAAACCTTGACGGAGAACTCGGTGCCGTTCTCGCTGAGCTTCTCGAAGATCTGGTGCAGCGTCCGGGGAATGATGCCGGCCAGCGGGTCCTGCAGAACCGCAAGGCTCAGGCCGCTGAACGCAGCGCTGCCGACCGGGTCAAAGGTCAAACTCACCTCCTCCCAGGTGAACTGCGCGTTGGGAGTCCGCTCCCCCTCCATGGTGAAGGTCTTCCCGGTTCCTGTCTGACCGTAGCTGCAGAGCAAACAGGAAGTGGATCAGAACTCAAGAAAATTTTAATTCTTCAAGGTTTGTTTTCAAATCTTGGAGATAAAAACTCAAAATAACCTGAAAAAAAAACCGTTTCAATTCACTGTTATATGATTTATGAGTGTAAATAAGGTGGTAATATTCTCCAGCAGAGACAGGAACAGTAAATATAAGACACGCTTTCAAATGTCACATCTTTACGACGACGTTCTTCAGTAGATGGAACAAAAACAGGAGAACATTTCTGACAAAGAAAAACTCAAAACTGAACTAAATTAAAAACTTTCTGACACTTTTGATGGAAATGTCATTTTTTCTCATACGTCATCATACGCCTGGTCAAAGAACAAAACACTAATTAACAAAATATCCCTCCATTTTAATACGTTTAAAATATAAACCAACCTATTATTTCAATAACAGATCAATAATCATTGAGCCATTAGGAATAATAAGAATTACAATCCAAACATTAACATTAAATTAAATGCACAAAATACAAAGAAATTATAAAAAAAAAATCCTTAAATTTTTTAAAGTTTTTAGCATTTAACAAAATAAATAAATTAGGTGATTTTAAAAGACTTTTTTTATTTTGCTTCAGACAGCAAGAAAAAAAATGTGTCTGGTTTTATTGGGTGTAAAAGTATTAAATAATGTTTGCCAATTTAAGATTTCAATCAAATGTGCGACTGCTCTTCACTACCAAACACAGCACTTTGAATATCCAGCACTTTCCAAACCTTGAAAACACCTGACTTAAATACAAGCATTTTCCAGGATCCCTGTTGAGCAGATCGGGAGGAAACCAGAGGGAGACTCACGCAAACACGGTGCAGTTATATCCCATAATAACCTCGTCCAGGATGGGACACACCACGCTGCGGTAGACATCGATCTGCTTCGCAGCCGGACCGAAAACCTGAAGAAAATACAAGATCCCACTGAGACTCAGTTTACTTCCTGGTTCTGACTGGGCCACGGGGGTTCTGACTGGGTTCTGACCATGTCAAAGGTGTAGGTCTTCCTGGAGGACTTGTCGTTCAGGCCGCCGGTCCGGACCAGCACCTCCTTCCTGCTCTGGTCGCAGTCGATGACGCCGTAAGACGACCTGTGCTCCATGGTGTTGAAAGGCCTGAAACAGGAAGCAGAACCAACTAACAGGAAGTTCCTGAAGAATCAAACAAATTTATTATTGGTTACATTTAATATAGAGAAAACACCGTTTGGCTCTTTTCCTCAGATAACCAGACAGAGAAACGAAAGCAAATGAGGTGGATTAGCAGAGCTAGCTAACAACGTCATCCAGGACATGTTGCTGTGAAGCATCATCTATCCTGCAGAACAAACCTGATATCCTGCTTGAAGATTGAATAAGAGTCATGAGACTCGTTAACAGAAAAAGACGTCAGTCAGAGGCTTCTTTTGATTCCCTGCAAGACTGACTGCTACTGGAGATCCTTCCTGCGCCGCATCATCACCATCCACAACGACTCTCTGGGTTATATTAATTTCCGATTGGGATAAATAGATATTGTATTTACCGGGTTTTCTGTCTTACCTGCACCGGACCACCACCTGGATGTTCCGGCCCTTCTCCTCTCGCCTCCCGCCGTTAGTGGAAGCCATGGTGGCCGCAGAGAGAAGCGCCTCTCCGCGGGTCTCAGAGCCTGCGGACACCGTTAGAGCTCCGGTTAGCAGACAACCACACACCGAACGGACCGCAGAAAACACTCACAGCCCTGTTTAATAACCGGTGGAAACCATTAAACGCAGAATGAACCCCCCGCTGTTTGAGATCTGCCGGTAAAGCTGAGCGTCGCGGAGCCGTTAAGACCAAGAGTGACTCACCGAGTGAAGAAGTGCTTCCTCCTCCTGTGCCGCTATAAAATCTTGCGATGTAATTCCGAACCGTTCAAATAAGTAAATTGTTGGTAATCAGTTTCTAAATCCTCCTCCGTCTCCTCAGCAAGAACTCAGAAACCTCCTCTGGCGCTCAGAGCCAGAACTCTTCAAACTGTACTTTTAAAGTTTAACCCACCAATAGCCGCGGAGCAACAGACAAACAAAAGACGCGATTGGTCAGAAAGAACACGTGACTTCCTCAGCGAAAAGCATCACGGGAGTTGGGGGACTAAAGTACAACACTGACTCCACTAGATGGCGACATTATTCTGAAAACGGTTAAATGAACTTTCAATTTAATTTCCTCATAAAAAATAACACGAAGGTTTTACATCTGTTGATGCAGCCAGATTATGTTAGCATCGAAACTTTATGAGAAAACACATATTTAAAATGTTAACAGTTTTACTTGTTAAAAGATTAAATATTTAGTTCACATTTTAACATCTACTGTTTGTCTTCTATACATCTCTGGGAGGTAAAGTTATTTTATTCCCCAGAACAAAAAGAGGCTTGCTAATCTGGGCTTTTTTGTTCATTCAGTTTTAAATCAGATCAAAGTCTGGGTTTTGACTAGACCTCTCTGTATTGCAGAGAGGGATGGAGAGCAGACAAAAGTTGTGGTAAAACCAGCATTACTTCAACATATATTTACTCAAGTAAAAACGAAAAGTAGCTGTTCAAGAAATTATTCAAGTGAGTAAAAACTGAGAAACTTATCAAATGATCTGATTTAAGATTTTAAATGATTTAATCGGTCAGACTAAAAATTATTGCTGGAGTTTAAAGACTAAATCAAAACAAACAATATAAATAAACAAAATTATAAAATAATACATTCAGGCAGCAGATAGAAAATAACATGGAAACAAAGATAGCGTACAAACAGGAGGTATCACTGCAACGTAAATTGTAGATCCGTCTCTGGTTCTTTTTGGTTAAAACGTCTTTGTTCTTTATTCAGTCAATTTACCCACAGTGGATAAAACTGCCAGAAACTTTATTCAAACAAACTTTATAATAATGTTTGACCATCAAACCATAATAAAAATCATCAACACACATAAAATGTTGGTCATGTTTCATTTATTCTGGTTCAAAAGCAGCTCTAACCAGCTGCGTTTAGCCCTGATTTACAGGAACTCAGTGTTTCAGCAGGTCTCCAGTTTTCTGGAAGTTTATTCCAGACTTATGGTGCATAGAAGCTGAATGCTGCTTCTCCATGTTTGGTTTTGGTTGGTCAGAGCAGAACCAGAACCTCCAGAACCAGAGCGGCCTGGAGGCTGATCCGACAGCAGCAGAGCTTTAATGTTTCCTGGTGATGTTCTCCAGTTATGGAAGGCCGGCTTTGTAACTGTCTTTATGCGTCTCTGAAGGTCCAGACCCAGAGTTCAGCCTCAGCTCTGGTTTTAATAACTGGGCCTGTAGGTCCTGAAGCCATCCCCAACCATGACTCCTCCTCCTCCGTGTCTTTAACTTTGTCTTCGTGTTTTCAGGAAGATCTTCAGGTTTTTAGAAAGTACATTTCTTCTTTGCGTTAATGTTAAATCTGTATCACTGACTTCACATCAACATGAGTTAGAGCCTAAATGTGTCATGATGACCTTTAAGGTTTTTGGAAACTTCTTTCAGCATACAGCAGCCTGCTTCCAGGGTGGATTTGCTTTAACTAGGCCAGGCCTGGAGGAAGGTGGTGAATGTCTTTGGGTTGCAGGAGGTTCTGTCCCCTCCAGCCTGGTGTCCGCCTCATTTCCATAACTATTTTAACTGAGAGGGTGGCAGCAAACTGAGGTGGGAACGGCATTGTTCCCTCCCTCCCACTCGTTCCCAGCCTCTCCGAGTCTTTTTGTGATCGGCGGCCCACTCAGGACCCGGATGGACCCTCTTTTCCCCCCGTCCTGCCGGGCCGAGCCGCAGATCCAGAGATCCAGAGGAGCGGGTAACTTCTGGGCGACGAAGAGAAGCTCCTCGTCTTCCTCTCCCGAAGCCTTCGTCTTCTCTCAGGCGACCAAAAGGCGGTGAGTCCATCCGATCTTTTCTCACGTTTGGGTCAGAAAACCTTCAAGTGGAGGAGAAAGAAAACGGCAGCAGATTTCACCACTGAGGCTCATTTGTTCTGAATCTGCAAACTTCAGTTTGGTGCAGAAAATGAAACATGTAACCTGCAGGATTTTAGTTCGTTTCTGCAGCTTCATGGTGACTTTTTTTGGTTGAAAACACGAAGGAAATTTGCTTTCTGTGTTTTCAGGTTCCATGAAAGCTGCAGAAATATTCAAAGACGAAGCAGAAAAAGGCAGAAAATCCGTTTTCCTTCAGGAAATGTTTCTGTCTAGAAATAAGTTGCTTTGTTTTCCAAGTCAAACTCATAAATGTTCATTTCACTTTAATCAGTTTTGATCATTTATCCTAAAATGGAAAATAAAATAAAAACATTAAATGATCATTTTTAGCTGCTTATTCTACTATGAAGACAAAAGGAGGAGAATTAAAAACTGCATTAAAAAACTACAGCTTTAAAACTGGAACATTTTGTGTAAAAATTCACCTCCAGTTTGTTCATTTTAGATTATTTTAAACTAAAAGTGGATAAGATATAATAAAAAGCATCGATTCTTCAGACTTTAGAGGCTTTTTTTAATTTACAGAGAAGAAAGACGAGTGAAAGTTCAGGACGAAGCTGCAAAGAAACGAAGCTTCAAAATGCAGCAAAAATGACTTTGACTTTTTCTGGGTTTTTTAAAAAAAAACAGTTATTATCCTAACAACTCAGAGCCTTAAAACGAAACTTTAACCTGCAAAGATTTTCATGTTTTCTTTAGTGGCTGAAAAACATCAAATAGTTTCACTGATCAGTTCAACATTTAACAAAGGATTTAAATGATCTGTTAACCTCTAAATGATTAATAAATGATTATGATATGACAAATAATCCAAAAATAAGTTTTTATACTTTGTGTTTTGAAAAGATTTTTTTACCTCTTTTTTATCATCTTCATTAATTTGAAGCCTTTGTTCAGTTTTTATGAAAACATGGAAATAATTATAACATGTGGTTCAATAAAGAAAACTGGAAGTTCATTCAATAAAAACATTCATTCATAAATCATCTTAAAGTTATTTCATTTGTTCAATCATAAAAATGGGAGAATAACATTTAAAAAGACATTTTTTAGGCTTTTTTAGATTTAATTGCTTCAAGTTTAAGGAGCAGAGATGGAAAAGCAGGAGGACGAGCCGCCATCACTAAACCCGCAAGGAAATATGTTTGATTTTTGATTCATTTTCTTTGCATCAAAACTGGAGGGAAACGGATGAACGTCGACCGGCGGGACGTTTTCCCTTCAGTTGGTTTAGAGAGGCACAAAAATGCTTAAAAACAAATACAATTTAACTGGAATTAAATCATTTTCGGGACAATTATTCACTTACTTTGAAGCCGTGTTTTGTGTTTTGGTCAGTTTAATTCATTTTAAACTGAAACATTTTAAATGTTTCATTCAAAGTGAAAAATCCCAAAAAGAAAAAGTTAAAATGTTTCCCTGATGCCTCAGCAGGAGGATCTTCAGTTCAATCCACTTTTTAACAGGTTTCACTGTAAAAACAGGGAATTAAATTTCAGACATTAGTTTCCTAGAAAAGGAGGAAAACGCTGCAGAACGTCTTAAACAGATTTCTGAGGATATGAAGCATCTCAAAGCCTCCAAATGAGCCGTTTACGTTTAGTTATTGTTTCTGCTTCACGGCGTCTTGATGGGCTGAAAAGAGACTCATTTATCTTCCAGGTTTTAGCGTTTAGACTGAATTAAAGCAGAAAGATATTCAAACACAAAGAGCAAAGCAAAACGACAGAAAAAGGCTGGAAATCACCAGTTATTCTCTGGACATGTTATTCTGACACGTTTCATCATTAATGAAACTTCATTTGCAGGAATTTTATGCTGCAAATCAAACAAAATATCAAATATTAAGTTAATGCTGGAGAAATGTTCATTTGTTTCTTATTTATTTATTGAGTAAATAAAAATGATAAACATGAAAAACATTTAATGGACAGTAAACAGTAAAGGACATTCAGAGAGGAAATGAAAACCCTCCAGTTTTTCTGCTTTTTTACTTCCAGAGATGGAAATCAGAACTTAAACATAAAATAATTGTATTTTATATGTTTGCTGCCTGGCAGCGGATTAGTGATGCAACAAAGTTCCCCACAGTTTTAACTGCAGACATAAATATGTAAATAATGGATTTACAAAAAGATACTTTGACCAATTTCTAGAATAAAATGGAAACATTGACAAAAAGGAAAAAATCTGAAACATTCAGAGATTAGAGAGAAATATTTATAGAAAACTGAGCAGCTTTAGAATCCAGATTTTAAAGTTATAGATTTCCAAGTTAGATTTTAAATCTATTCTATGAAAAAATAGGTTTTTAATATAATTTATTAAAAATATAACTGATTATATTTTTATCTCATTTGTTGTTTGCTGGGTTCATTTTATTTCCAGATTCATTCAGTTTAATTCCTGCAGATTAAACTCTGGATTAACTCAGTTTAATCTGCAGGAGTTTCACTCCGTTTTCTCCTTTTTCCCAGATTTAGTTTTAATTTGGTAGTTAAACCAAAAGTTTGTGCAACTTTAAATTTAAGTTTTAAAAAATTTATTTATGTTCAAATTAGAAAAATCTGAAATTTAAATATTTTAATCAAATGTTAAAATTTTATTATTACATTTTAAATTTTAATAAAAATACAACTTTTGTTCAACATTTTTTGTCCAAAACCTATAAACCAGGTTCTTCTGTTTCAAACCAAACTGATGGTTGTTCTGTTTTTATCAAACCATCATAAATACGAGCAGCTGGGCTGACCGGACCGAATGGACCCGTCAGAACCCACCAGAACCCGGGTCTGTTTAGAGGTTAATTACCGGGCCTGGTTCTGGTTCTGAAGCCTCTCTGAGGATCGTTCATGCAGATCCTCCGTCATTCATGAGCCGCTCCATCATCCGACCCCCAGCAGTCGATACCTTCACATGAATATGCAACCAGAGTCGATCAGCAGCGATCCGGACTTCACTGGTCCCCCGAACACCAGGGAACAATCCAGAAAACTAAACCGGGAACAAACAAGCAATAAACCAGAGAAATAATCCAGGACTAAAGCAGAAACTGAAGCAGGAATAAAGCCGGAGGAGGTTTTCCCTCCACTGTGAGTCACCGACTGCTACAGCTTCAGCTCTGCATCCTCCAGGGAAGCTGCTTCTAAAAAAGGCTGGAATGACTTCAGATCCGACCCACAAACAAGGATTTGTTTTCATTTTATGAAGATTCAGACCTGAAGCTGCTTTAAACACTTTAGCCTGGAGCTAAACTGGAGCATAAAAGCCTCAGAATGAAACATGCAGGTTCAGACTTGATGGTAATAAAGAACGGGGAACATCTCTGGGCTTTAAGCATGAGGTCAAGCCGAGGCCTCAGAGGTCACGG
This sequence comes from Phalloptychus januarius, assembly GCA_902982915.1. Taxonomy (NCBI): domain Eukaryota; kingdom Metazoa; phylum Chordata; class Actinopteri; order Cyprinodontiformes; family Poeciliidae; genus Phalloptychus; species Phalloptychus januarius. Next base: position 800,757 of record CADWAE010000242.1, on the reverse strand, counting down.
CGGCTCGGACAGCTGCTGCAGGTTCCACCTTAAAAACCTGCAGTTTGCTGCGTTTCTGTTTGTAAAACTGTTAGAGGGGCAGCAGGCGGAGAGCTGCGGCCGAAGATGAAGACAAAGATCCATATTAACAAAAACCCCGAGATGACAGATGATTAATCGGCGCGGCGGGCTCTGCCGGGCCGCCAGACCCCCGGCTGACACGCAGAGCCGCTCCACACAAAACCACAAACCCCCCAGAGCCCCGGCGGCGCGCAGGAGCGTGGGCGAAGGGTGGACGCGGGGCGCCGTCCCCACGGAGATGCGGCGCGCTGGCGCACGGAGAGCGGAAAATAAAGATACACTGCGGCAGAATCTGACAGGAACAGGAGCAGAGATCCAGTTTGTTTGCTGCAGAGCAAACGGAGAGCGTGGGAGGGTTTACACGTCAGATCGGTGTGTTTTCTGACTCCATTCACTGAGCTGACTGTGTGTGTGTGTGTGTGTGTGCTGCTACCAAACCCCCATCTGCCACGGGGTGGGCGGCTCGCCACACAGCCACAATGCACGGCAACATTTTTGGATCTGTGGGCGTTGAAAGGCTGCAGAGTCCTCCTGCTCTCAGATTCAGCACAAACCAAACTGGAGACACCAGAAACAGTTTCAGTCTAAATCTGAACAGTGCGGCGTGCTAATGTCCTCAAATTTGACCTGCTCAAATAAAAAAAAAAACAAGAAGGAAACAATAACAATGTGGAGGAAGATCAGAACTTCCTGGCCAACAAGCAGAACATCAGCAGTGAAACACGGCGGTGGCAGCATCATGCTATGGAAAATACTTCTCTTAACTTGGCTTTTTTGTGGTTTTTCTCTCTTTTTTGTTCATTTTTGTGTAATAAGTAATTGTTCCATGTAATACTATTGAAAACATGCAGTTATGGTGTTATGGGATGATTTTTAGATCAGGATGTCTAAAGTGTGGCTCGGGGGCATTTGTGGCCCTCAATATGATTCTGAGTGGAACTGCGGTTCTGACAACTGGTTCTGGTTCTGCTGGCGGTTCCTTCTTCTGTTCTGGTGTTGCCATGACAACGGCTCAGGTCAGTTGGACTTTCTGAGGCAGTGAGGATGTAACTGGACTACATCAGCTCTAAGGCCACAGATATTCGGGTCCGGACTCTAAAATCCTTCTTAGAGTTTTCCAGACAATCCGGGACCAAAAAGACCCACAAATACTAACGTTTTATTTTACTGTTGGAACCATTAAACCGTCTCTGCTTCAGTTCAACCTTGGAGACACATTGTTGATGTACCATTATAAAATAGCTTATAATTAATTATTAGCAAATCTCAAAGTGATTCTCACAGGTGGTGGAGAGATGCCGAGCGGGGCCCCGCTCGGCTGGGTCCCCGCTCGGCTGGGTCCCCGCTCGGCTGGGCCCCGCTGGGCTGGGTCCCCGCTCGGCTGGGCCCCGCTCGGCTGGGCCCCGCTCCGCCGGATAGCAGCCATATAAGCAGCCGGAGCTCCTGCCGCCTCACCGGAGGACCTTTTATGGAGGCGCCGCGGCCGGAATTCCGAATCCCGCATCTCATTTTCCCCTGAGAAAAATCGTGAAAATGATGCGTGATGATATTTGGGGATAAATCAGTGACTTAAAACTGAAAGTCTAATTTTAAAACTAGTTTGATCTTTTTATTTTTAATAATCCGGCTTCTGTCCTCACCGCGGCTCCACGTCTATTTCTGGAGATCCCTATTTTTTTTAAGGCCAAGTCCATATTTGGTCAGTGACGTCAAGGGACACCCAGAGATCCCCTTTATAAGCATCGGGAGCCGCGTGGGAGCCGTTAAACCAGCAGAGGCGGAGAAAGGAGCGGGGTTCGCGGACAGCATGAAGGGAACCGCCAGCAGCGGACCGGGGACACCGTGTTAGGAACCCAGCTGAAGATCCTCGGGATGAGCGCGAAGGTTCTGCTGGAGGGAGTTTCTGCGGCTCTGAGCGGCGTGGTAGACACAGCGGAGGGGGGGCTGATTGTTTTTAAGGAAGAGCCGGTGGGAGAGGAGGATGGAGGCGGTAAGCTGGCTCACCTGGCTGCGTCAGCGCGGCCTGCAGGTGCTGACCATAACATCTCCTTTCTGTTTCCCAGGTGAGCTGCTGTTCGAGGGGAGGAGCACACCTGAGCTGCAGATCCACGGAGATCTGGCGCAGTACGCGGCCACTTTACGCACCTTCACCGGGCGGTTCTCCGTGGACTCCAGGGGGGCAGGAGCGCCGTGGGCACCGGGAGACCCCATCAACTTGGTCAGCGCTGACATCACCGCAGCCGCCCCGGAGTCCGGGTCTGCGCCGGATATTTACGCACCTGGAGGAGGAGGAGGAGGAGGCATGGCGCACGGCCCTCCGGACATCAGCCACATGTACGCGCACCCCCACCCCGCCCCGTCCTACTCCTGCAGCGGGGAGATGTACCAGGACCATTCCGCCGCGGGTTACCTGGCGCCGCCCACCTGCTCCGGGTCCTACCACCCCCCCCAGCCCTACACCTCCGCGCCCAAACCCCGCGTGGACGGCCCCGCGCTGCTCTCCATCATGCCCGAGTACGGCGGTTTCTACCAGCAGAGCTGCCAGCAGGACCTGCAGTCTGCCTTCCCGGACCGGAAGTCCCTGCCGTACCCGCTGGACCCGCTCAGGGTGCCGCCGCCGCTCACCCCCCGGCCCAGGAGGGCCCGATCGCTGCCGCCTTCCCCACCCACCAGAACCTTCCACTCAGGCCCATCCTCAGACCCCGGAAGTACCCGAACCGGCCGAGCAAGACGCCGGTCCACCAGCGGCCGTATCCGTGCCCCGCGGAGAGCTGCGACCGGCGCTTCTCCCGGTCCGACGAGCTGAGCCGACACCTGCGCATCCACACCGGCCACAAGCCCTTCCAGTGCCGCATCTGCATGCGCAACTTCAGCCGCAGCGACCACCTCACCACTCACATCCGCACGCACACCGGGGAGAAACCGTTCTCCTGCGAGCAGTGCGGGAGGAAGTTTGCACGCAGCGACGAGCGGAGGCGCCACATGAAGATCCACCTGCGACAGAAGGAGAAAAGGTCCTCCGCCTCCTAAAATCCAGCATCATTTCACAGAAAATGTCGTTTTCTGCAAAAACCATCTCCTTATTTATGAACTTGATCTGCAAAAATGAGCAGAAACGTCCATCAAGTTTAGTTTAGATGCCAGAGAATAGATTCAGCAGCTAGAAGAGTCTCCGCGTTCTGGACCAGGACCTTCCCGTCTGTGTTCTGATTCTCTCAGGGATCCAAACAGCCCAGATTAGACATGAACTCAGCAGCATGTGGCTCCGGCATCTCAAAGGCCCAAATCCCAACTTCTTCATGCAGTACACCGTAGAAACAGTTCCTCCATGTAGCTCAGGTGGTTCAGTCTCTGGAAGACATGTTGAATGTTTCAGTTTGTTTGCTCAGGAAGTGAACTGGAAGGAAGATCTGCAACTTTCACTGGATTTAACGTTTTTATGAATGTAGGAGGAGGAGTCTGAGTTCAGGCCGAAAATCTTCTGTCGTGCTGCAGAGTTCTTATGCAAACGTGACGAGCACTAAAGCAGCTTCTTGTAGATGCAAATAAATGTTGGTTCTGGTGATTTGTTGTTTGTAGACAATCTGAACTAAAACTGATTTGGTTCTAGCTGCATTGGGCAAAAGCCAGACAACTAGATATGGTTGGTCACTCAGCTTGGTACCTTCAGGGTTCCTACATCTTACAGGGAACATGTACATAGAAGATAGAACCTGGGTTTACAGGGTTCTACTCACCAGGTACACGCAGGAAACACCAGCAGTAAAATGCAGAGAATTATCAAGATTTCTTGGGCGGGAGAGTCTGAATAGTCTTAGCATCTGGCAGATCTGCTCGGCACCAGGAGGCAGTTCCTGTTGGCAGAACATGATTCAAGAAAAAGGAAATGTTCATGGTGGAACTGGCATGTTTTATCTCTTAATCCAGTACATGTGGATAAAGACATGTACTGGATACATGTCTAGTACATGTACTGCCCGTGTATCCAGTACCTGGGCAGGAGCCCAAATGGTTCACATGAGAAACGTGGGGTACAGTCGGTCGGAACCTTCTCGTTGGGTACTGGGAACGTAAATACTTTACTTAGTATATGCATTGTGCTACTTTTTCTTGTACGTACAGGCACCATGATACCTACAGGGTAAATATAACTTTACAGTTGATTTATGTGTAACTTTCCATCAGGTGTTTGTACTTCAGAGATGGGGTACATATACTATTTAAAAGTTTATACATTTAAATCTCTAGTATCTTAAATCGATACTAACCTTTACAGGGCACCTACGGCTAACTCAAGTGGAACCTCTGCCATATTTTCCTATTTTTCCCTGAAAGTCTGCCTGTGTAGATCTTTCTGGACATAGATGGGGTATTTAATGGCAACTTTTGTTCTACAAACAGTTCTGTAAAATCCTGCAAGTAGTGCACAGTGTAGACTCTGTAGACTACTTACCAGCCGTGTAGAGAAACCGGCAGGGTGGAGGCAGTCTGGCTCTTACGTACTACTGAACGCTGATCACAACATACCGACACAAACTACAGGAAGCTTTCAGGGATTTGAAGTGTCTGCATTTCACTATTAGCTCATGTGGTGTCTATACTCTCACACGTAGCCCTGTATGTTCCTGGCACTTAAAGACTAGGGAAGAGTTAGATAATACTGCATCGTTTCCACTCAGCGCTATGGCATGGGTTGGTGCGGTTCGGTACAGGACAGTGTTCCCACCGCTAGTTGGTCTCTCACAGACTAGATGGAGTTAAACCCAAACACTTAATGTTGCATCATAGCCTGATGGCAAACGGGACTCTCACCAAGCCGAGGTTCTCAACTCCAGTCCTTAAAGAGTTGAGGAACTTTTAGATGTCCAACACGCCTCAAGTCACCTTTCAGTATGCAGTGAAGATCTCCAGAGTCCTGCTAATGACCATTTTACTCAGGTGTGTTGAAGCAGAGACACATCTAAAAGCTGCCACACTCCAGAGACCTGAGCTGGCATGTCTCATGTTCGCTGCAAGCAGTAATATTTTTCTGCCTCCTAACCAATGGACAGCGTTGACTGACGCCAGACGCTCAGTCCTAACCGTACCAAACCTTATGGACCAACAACTGAAAGGAGTCCAGGGCTGGTGAGGAACCGATCAGTTCTACAAACTTAATGGGAACAGGCTGAAGTGTGTATGGAAAGTTGTACACACTTCCCTCTTCTTACACTCGCCTTCAACCTTTAGATCACCGTTTCTCAGCTTCAGGGATCAGTTCCCAGCACATTTTAGATGCATCTGTTCCAGACACCTGATTCAAACCACCAAGAGAAGCTGTTAATCACCCACTTATTCAAGCCAGGTGTGTGGCAGAAGGGAAACACCTAAAACATGCAGGCCAGTGATCTCTGAGGACTGGAGCTGAGAAGCATACTCACAAGGTGCCAGTAGGAATTTACAGGCTGTACGTGGGTCATTTCCTGGGTTCCTGAAGTCCTTGGTTGTACATAATCTGTTGGTTTAGACCAGGGGTGGGCAACTCCAGGCCTCGAGAGCCGGTGTCCTGTAACTTTTAGATATGTCTCTACACCTGAATCAAATAATGAGGTCTTAGCAGGACTCTGGAGAACCTGACTGCACTTAGGAGGTGATTCAGCTGTTGGATTGAAGTGTGTTGGACCAGGGAGACAGAGAAGAGATGCAGCGCATCAGCCCCCGAGGCCTGGAGGTGCCCACCTCTGGTCTAGACTGTACCAACTGGTATCCAACAAACAACCTGTATTCATGATAGGTCAAGACTAGAGCTGAAACCATTAATCAGATAAATCAACTATTGAAATAATCGGCAACTAATTTAGTGAGATAAACTGTTGACTGAACACTAAAAAACAGAATTTTCTGACAGAACAAAACTCAGAGGAAAAAGTAAGCCAGAACTGTATTAAAATATATACATTTTGCATTTAAAATAATAAACAGCTTTAGCTTCACCTGGTTCAAATTCTGTGGAAAAACTCCTAATGAGCAACTTTTGGTAACTTTATTCAAAATTAGTTACCTCTGATGTTAAGTCCAGCAGAAAGGCTGGGATTTTTACATGTTAATGTTAGATTTTCTTAGTTGAACTTCTTCTGCATTTATTTGAGTTTTTATCATTTAAATTGGGCAAAAACTTATGTTGTGATTAATTTTAGCTGATTAAAGCAATGAAGAGACTTGGGCAGATTTAAAATGTCTCAGTGATTTCTCATCAAAGTTTGGATCTACTTTCCTAAATACGGAATACCAGGAGTCAAATCTCTTCAATATGTTCATCAAACATTGATCAAAGAACATAAATCTATCAGTTATCAGCTCATTTATCTTCCTGTTCTCTCCTCCGCCACACGGTGGCAGCAGCGAGCTCTCTAGATCGTTTTAGAGCGAAGTGAATTTCTAAAAACTGGAGTTTTTACTTATTCTGCACAGCTTAAAACCGAGGCTGAGACAAAAACATGTTGATTATCTTTATTTTGGAATCACGCTGACAGCTTTAACCTGCACAGATCAACAAAATGAACCCAGCAGAATCTCAAAGGCTCGAGCTGAAGCCAGATTTGAATGCAATCATCACATCCAGCTTCCCTGAGGATCTCAGATAAAAACTGCAGAGTCCAGATGAGAGGAGAAATCTGGAGTTTCTTTCTGTGGCTGGAAGCAGGAAGACGAGTCAACGGCTGCAGCCTGGACATTACTTGGTTCAAAGCTGCATCCTTCATGCAAACGCTGGAATAATCAGCAGTGGAGGCCGAGACAGAAACGAATCAGACAGACGGATAATCAGAGCGCAAACTGCTGAGCTCAGGATGTTTGTGATGCCAGAAAGAAGACTGATTTTAATTCATCTCTCCTGGTATGAAAATGTTCAATTGCAGAGCAGCAAACGTCTCCTGTGGTTGTGTGGTTTAATTATTACTAAAAACATAAAGTCCAGCTCTGGAGCAGCAGATAACACGTCAGATTAAAGACTGACTGACTGCAGGAAAACTCACATTCTGAGTCAGAGTTAATTTGGGTCAGAACAATGGAGCAACTTTACAATGAGGCTCCTGTTACAGACGGCCAATAAATACTCTACAGATATGTTAATAACTATCTAAATACTTTATAAACCATTAATTAAAAGAGATAAGGAGAAAATGCTGCCATCGAGCCAAGTAGGTTCACCTGTATATTTTATTTAGTTATTATACTAAACATTTCAGGCTACTTTGCACAACAAGCACTTGCAAATGTTTTATTTTAGCATGCAGCCTCATTCTCACCCTTAATAATGAACAGCTACTAATGATTCATTAAGTGTTTATAGATGAACGGATAACACATCTGTTGGAGGTGCAGAAAAAATGATTCTACAGAGAATCACAATAATGAATTGATTCAAAATGCTCAAAAATAATGTTCAATCTGCTTCATTTCTTGTAAAATTATAGTACGAACAATTCTTTACTGATAATAAATAATTATTATTAATCTTTATTACGGCTTAAGTCCTTTTGACTTAAGGAAAAGCAGGCAGCTAAGCGAAGGTAATACTGGCGATTTAAGTTACAGAATTTTATGCAGAAAATATTTGTTTAAATGTAAACTGATGGAATTTGGTATAGCATGGAACTTGGAAAATGGTTTAAATGTTTTTTTCAGACCTGTCAGACACAATTTAAACCGAATCAGTAGGCCGCTTTAATCGAAAGTCGTTCTGAATCGATTCCCAAAATTCGGAATGAATCTCTGAACACTGAAAGATTTCAATCTCTAATATCTCGAAACTATTTATTAGCCATCTATAAGGAAGCTTTATTCTAAAGTGGTACCAGAATAAGTCTGCCCAGGTCCATTTAACCCGGTTCGGTCCGTGCGGATCACAGGTGCACCTCCGGACCTGGGTACGGCTCCCCACCGCACCAGAAGTGAGGCGGCTGGGAGATCTCCATGAGCCAGACCTCCTTCTCCTTCCCGTCCGCGGAGTTCGGTTCCGAATCGGTCAGAAGCTGGTAGTAGTGGCAGTCCCTGCCGTCGTCCGGATCGTATGGCGGGGCCAGAATATCCATGAACGCCGTCGGCCCGTCCACGGCGTCGATCTGGTGAAGGTTGTCCCGGTCCGGAGAGAGGACGCAGGGCCCGCTCTCCTCTGTGTATTCGGCGGAGGACCGCAGCACGGAGCGCCGCAGAGCGCCCATCTGCGCCGGGGGCAGCGGCGGCGCCGCCTGCGTCCCGCCGCCGTGCCGCTCCAGCCGGTCGAAGCAGCTGATCCTGACCTTCCCGTAAAGGACTTTGAGCACGCCGTGCATGCCCGGGTGGTCGTGCAGCGGGATGGAGGCGCCGCTCTTCAGCAGGAACACCCCCATGCTGAACTGGTCCGTCTCGCAGATGTGCATGTAGGTGACCGGCGGCACTCCGTGGTGGTACGGGTTCGGCCGCGGCGCGCTGTCCTCGGCTCTCCGCGGGACGAGCTTCAGGTCCGCCGCTCGTACTTCCGTCATCAGGCTCTTCAGCTTACCGTGGTTCTCTACGAAGGACTTTCCGCTCTCCTCACCGAGTCCTGGTGGGTTCCTGAAGGTGACCAGAGCCTGTCGGGCTATTCTCTGGACGATGGAAGTCATGGTGCTGTCGCCTGGCATCATCCCTGATCAGGAGCGCCACTGCCCGGGTCCGCTGCCTGCGGTTAGCCGTAGCCACTCAGCTAGCTTCAAAGATAGTTTATTGACAAGATGCTCTACTCCGCTATCAACCCGCTTCGAACTGAAGGGTTTTTGCTTCGCGCCGCACTGTTTAAAATTATTTCACAAAATTAAAAATAAAAGAGCTTCAGTCTAAACATTAAATATTTAAACAAAATAATCATCATACTTACAATAAATACGATTCTATAGTAAAGCGACTTTATGTATAACACGTCCTGCTGTTAAACATAATAACATTAATGTATTATTTTATAAACACATTAATGTTTAAATGTTTCGGAAAAAATTACGAACTTCATAATAATCTCTGAATCTATTACCCGAGGCAGAAAATCTGAATTTAACGGTCACTTCGTTTCACTTCGAATCCCCATTTTTAAATAACTGTCAAACACGTCCGCACCAGGCAGCTCACACGCAGAGAATCATGGGAAACGTAGTTATTTTTTTAAGATAAAAAAAAATCTCTACTTTCTTGTCATAAAGTAAAATTAACTTGAAATACTGATAGGGAAAACTCAATACAGTTTTAGTACTTTATTTAAAAACGACAAAATGATTACTGTCAATATGTTTGCTAGTTTGAGATAAATCTTCCGAATGAATTTACTACATTTCCCAGCATGCCACAGATGGAATAGCGATAACCAGCGATTCCTCGAATACAAGCCGTTTGGCAACGAAAACAGGCTCTTTCTGTTAAACTGTGTCAAGTTTGATGCTCATAGATCAGAAACTGAAACAAAAGTGTGTCGGGCTGCTACTAACAGAGTCCCTGAAGATCCCGTATTAAACTGGTTTCATCTGTTGTCTAATTTCAGGAGTCTTTATGTATCATAGAAAACATAAAAAACAAGATTCTACAGGAAGAGATTATTATACAACACATAACTGCAAGGATTTATAACAAGAGTTGGATCCACTTGGTAGAATTTATTAAAATTTTTCTCTGACCAACAAGGCTTGAAAACTCCACACTCAGTCTCAAATATGGGTAAATCTGTAAAGAAATGTTGCTGAAGGTCGTAGATCAGGGGTCAGCGACCTTTGCAACCTTTCAGTCCAGATAGACCAAATTTATTTAGAGCTGCAACACTTCAAAATAAAATAATTTGTTATAGAACCAACTAAAAGAAATTTGTTCCATTTTTTCAACTGTTAAAGCAACTTGTATTTTTTAACCTATTGGCAGAAATATTCCTTACTAGCAACGTCAATCTTTGTGGAAATATTTTGTAGATGTTGAATGAAAATGGCCAAGAAAATGTGCTAAAGGTATTATCACCTTAACCTTTATAAACATGTCTAATTTCTTTAGCATTTTTAGCCAAATAGCTTCCATTAAATTGACAATAAGTCGTTTTAGCTTCACATTGATGATCATGACTGACCTCAGGAGTCATGATCCTGAGGTCATGACTCCTCAGGTGACGTTGATTTTGCTATGAAATACTTTCCACATGTTGGGAAAGTATGTCAGAGTCGTTTCCAACACTTATAAATAACTGCAGATTCCAAGATCGTTAGTTAAAGAAACTGTTCAGCAAATACGTTAAGGTGTTTCACCAGATTGAAAAATTCCCTCTCGATTGAAAGAAATGTTCATTGACCTTCTTGGACTCTGTAACAGGTGATTGAAAACAAAGCGGGGGAAGATAACATATTTTCCTCTACTAATCAGACTTTCAATTGATTTTAAAGCTCAGCTGTTTTGTAATCTTCAATAGCGCAGCACAAAAGCAAAACTAACTGTGGAGTGTTAACATGTTTCCATAAACCCGCCCAGATGGACTGACCCCTGGAATTCACAGCCACTTATGAAAAGATCAAATCTCAACTGCTTGACACTACTAGATGCTTATAACTGCCTATTTTGATCATTTTAACACCAAATATACCTTAATATACATTAATATACACAGTAGAAACTATCTTAGCACTGCAGCTAACATTTAGTGTCTTCCTTATCTCTGTTACTGTTACAGCCAATCAGCACTCAGGAAAATGAATGGCGCTCCTGGATTGGCTGCTTTGCAGACATTTGCTAATAAAGTAGCATTAAGCTAAGATACGCCAGCTTCCAAAGCTGCATTTTATTTTGAATATTTTAGATATGCTCTGGCAAACTTTCCCCATATTCAAACCGCTGCATCCTGGGTGCACAAAGCAGCGCTAACATAGATCTAGTTAACAAAGGTCTATAACTGTCATTGCAAAATCAACGTCACTTAATGTAAATAGTCTGTTTTATAGCACAAATACACGTCAACACTTTGTAATTTTTGATTAAAGTAACTTATCCACTGATACATTCCTTTGGATCAGAGGATTCTATTTTTAAAACCTGCACAGTATGTTGAAATGTTGCATTTACAGTACAATGTGCTATTCTTTATTCTGTTTTTATGTATTTAATATTTAATCTTTATGTGAATCTATCCGATTGCCTGCCACTTTGCTGCTGTTGCACTTTTCCCTCCGATGGGTCAACAAAGGTCATTTGTATAAAAAAAATTATATTTGGAGAGTTATGTTCCAGATAAAAATTAGGCAGCAGTTCACTTGTGGCGCTAGAAAAACGAGCACTTAATATCACATAATAGAGAAAAACACAACAACCTTATATTTCCACATATCAAAGCATTTAACAACTCGAGTAAAATCGTCCTGAAGCCGTCGGACCTCGGACTGAACGTTGGCTTAGCGATCAGTTCCTGGTCTGGGACGACAGCAGGTGTCTGACTGATAAAAGCCTTTATTTGGTGGAATCTGCTCACAGACTGGTTTGTTTTGGTTGGACAGATCAAAGCAGGCAGAAAGAGAGGATCCGCGACCCGCTTCACACCAGAACCGGATGTATGAGCCACATACTACGCTGTTCCCACACATGAAGGAAAAGGAAGCAACTCAAGCTTGATGTCAGATTCCCATCAGTGGTTTTACAGTTCACTGCTCTAAGAAACAGACAGTAGATGAACACATTAATCAGCTAATAAAGTAAAAATAAATGCTTGAGATAGGAGAGCACAGATAAACCAGCCTGAATGCTCTTGACTTTAGGAGATTTGAGGTCAGCTGATTAAATGGAAAGTCAATCTGATCCACTGATCTCACCAACCTCCACAAAGTCCTGAAAACTATTCAGCCTCTTTCACGACAAAAAAAAAAAAAATCATCATTGACCAAAATCAATATCAGACTTTTTAAAGCTCAGTAATTGATCAGAAAACGGCATTAATAGCTTGAGGAGCTGATTGACCTCAAATTCTCCTGGTCTAAAAAATGGAGGATTTGGGGACAAAGAAGAATCTGCAGAGCTAAATATTCAGTTTACAAACTAGATATTTAGTTTCTTACCAAATATTTGGCTTGTTAACTAAATATTAGTAAATGAATGAATAGCATGGTAAAAACGTGGCTAATAAAATAACCTAACATAACTGTGGTTAACTTTTCATAACGTAGCTTTACAAACTGTCAGGTAGGAATCCTGTTTATGATGTTCATGCAGCAGAACATTAACATAAATATAGCTAATATTGTTTGTGCTTATCTGTAAATAATAATCTAGAAAACCTAACAACAGTGGAAATGTAATTAATTATTAATCCAGTTATTATGCCTGATAATATGACAGTGAACATTTTGATTATTCATTTTTACTTTTTAAAAAGACATCCTGTTGAATTAGGATTACAACTGAAAGATTTTATATTTACTGTTGAGTATTTTTTGTTTTCTTTATTATTTAAATAGAAGCTTATGAATAAAATACCAGTTGATTGCAGGCCATGTTTCCATAATTATTTGCGGTTTGGAGGTAATGGATGGATGAATGTTTTCTCCTCACTTCATGTGTTGCTGTAATTGTTCTACAGTCATTTTAGGGATGTTTACATTTTATTTGTCGTCTGCAGTGATGCAGTGATGCAGTTCTGTGTCTTCTGGTAAAACAAGTGGATCAGAAATGTGTTGAGCGTTGGGTTCCTGAAGCTCCCCTTGAATCAGCCGTCGTCTGTGTCACCTCCGGTAAAAATGAAATGTGCTCCGGGTCAGCGCCAGCGTCCAGCAGGACGTCTCCGTGCAGGACGTCTCCGTGCAGGACGTCTCCGTGCAGGACGTCTCCGTGCAGGACGTCTCCGTGCGTGGAGCTGTCAGCTCCTCCCACGCAGCTCCTCAGCCTCCGTCTGATAAACATCTGACACCACCTCCACACAATGTGACAGGAAAACACTGACGGCTCGGTGACGTCACGCTTCTCCTCTCCTCCTGCAACATGGTGGCTTTTTTCTACAGCAGGAAGTGGAGAGAGGCTGAAAATAGACGGAGCGATTGTGGGCCTGATGTGGAGCCAAGCAGTGGAAGCCCTGCGTGGGTCATCGTCCAAACCAAATAAACAGGATGACTTATTGCAGAGCAACAGGCCATCGACACACCGCCTTGTATATTTAGAACACGGCTGTAAACAGCAAACAGTTTACCTTGCTCTGTGTCGATAACAGACTGCCGGTGTCTTCTAAACGCTCCGAGTTCAGCAGGAACATTTACACAAAGAAAAACAGTTTAACTGGAGAATTCACTGTCTATTTCAGTATCAAGTCTGCATGCTTATTGGGGTCGTTTCACTGATGAATTTTGTACAGTTTGCCCTCTAATTAAAGGTATTTTCAGTCTAGAGGGGAGTTAGAATCCCAAGAACAGGAGGAAATAAGAGCATTAAAAATTGCACCAGGATTCCTGGAAACCAGAATTTCTGTTTATTCCCATTTGGTTTCAACTCAACAGACTTTCATTAGATAACAGGAACATGTTGTCATTAATGTTTGTGGTTCTGTCTAAGATTAGAAAAGATAAAACGATTTTTTGTTTAAAGCTTTTTCCATTAAAAAAAAGATCAAATAAATAAATGGTGAAATGCATGAAGCAATGAAAACTCACATCATTCACCAAACATCAGCGTATTGATTTACAGCAGCATTTAAAACCAGAATCCTGGCTCAGCTTCACTCTGGGAGGTAAAACTTGTTTGGGTTTCTGAATCATTTGGGAACCAGGAAGCAGCAGCAGCTGAGCTCTTGTAAAGTGGTCCAGAGTCGGTTCTGGTCCGGAAGACACAAACAAACCCGAGCAAAAGTATAAAATTACTTCTTCTGGTAGATGTTTTATGATAAATGTTGACCTGAACTTTTGGTAGAAGCAGAAAAGAAAATAACAGAACAGCTTCTTCTGTGTGCAGCCAGTTCAGCGACACAAACGTCTTATTGGCCTAAAATACTCACTGATATAATAGAAATATAGCATATTCACTGTATGACAGCCTACAACGATCAGTAAAGCTCCTTCAGGATAATCTAGCTAGCAGAATGATTATCAATAAAGATGCTGGAGTCAATAAGACGTTTTAGTCACATGTTCTTGTGTTAGCATTGGCTAGCAAGCCGCTGGCATCACTCCGTATCTAAATTGTCTCAGGAAATGTTTTCTAAAACTGGAAAACTTTGAAGCGTTTCTGCCCAACGTTTACAAGAGATCCAGAATTAAAATGTAGCCTTTGTCTTCATGTGTCAGTAAAATCGGCTCTTATTATCCCAATCTATAACCCAAACCCAAGTTATTCTTACTCATCATGCACAGCAGCAACAATGGCAGATCACACATCTGCATCACAGTAAAACAGAGCCGAATCCAACTGCAGTCCATTGCCTAGAAAGTCCAGTTCGTGTGGGGAGATGTGAATGAGTAACCAGCAAACTCTGGTCCACCTATAAACCAGAGTTCATAGACTGAGGTTCAACCAAAATTCAGTCTATGACAGTCCAGTAGACTCGGTCCACAATAGAACACAATAGAACCGGTAGACTGGTCTACCAGTCTACGGTCCACTGATCTACTGATCTACCGGTCCACTGATCTACCGGTCCACTGATCTACCGGTCCACTGATCTACCGGTCCACGGATCTACCGGTCTACCGGACCATCCATCCGTCCGTCCCATTTTCTAACACTCTTGTCCCTCAGTGGGTCGGGAGCCGCCGGTGTCCCTCCAGCCAACGCTCCAGGCGAGAGGCGGGGTCACCTGACAGGTCACCAGTCTGTTGCAGTCTGCCGGACTAGCAGGAGGGAAATCTAGATCAGTGTCTCCCATCCCTGGTCCTCCAGGCTCACTGCCTGCATGTTGTAGGTGTTTCCTGCTTCAGCCCAGCTGATTCCAATCGATGGCTGATTATCAGGCGTTTGCTGAACTGCAGTCAGTTGAATTAATCAGGAAACCTCTAAAGCATGTGGGACAGAGGGCCTTGAGGACCAGGGTGGGAAACACTGATCTAGAAAGTGCTCTGGCTTGTTTCTCCAACAACCTAGAACAACTTCAATGTCTTCAACGTCAAATAAAGCAAATGAAAAGGCCTTGATGGTTAATGATCAGTTATTCCAGCAGGTACAAAGAAAAAGCAGCTTTTTAAATAAAAGCAGCTTTCAAACCAACTCTTCCTGACCCAACCAGGATGTATGAACTGGTGAACATGCTGAATCCTTAAAAAGGCAACAAAGGGGCGGTTTAAGACTTGCGTGCCGTTATCCCTCTGACACTTCAACGTGAGGGGATCCAAATGTGTTTAGTGACAGACTTCTGTCCTCAGGGTAAAGACAGGAAACTGAATCCAGAGACCAAACAATCCTGTAGGGAGCGTTCACATGCAGACACTGACATCACACATAACCCTGCGCTGTTCTTCATTTCCGAGACATGAAGTGCTTCCTATAATCCTGCAGAAACTAATTTATAGTCTGTTTAAGTTGAACTCCACTAAGCTGCCTGTGAGCCGCATTTCCGTCTGATTTTCTCAGCGAGTCTGTGCCTGCAGAGAAGTGTTTATCTGTGACGGGGTTACAGTCTGCAGATGCTCGCGCTGATACGACCGCTTCACAAAAACACATTTTCTCCCAGCAAAGATGGCGACGTCAACGAGGTGACTTCACGGCCGGGAGCGCGAACAGAGAGCGGTGGCGTGCGAGCGGGCGCGGTGACGTCAATGTGTTGTGTTATCATGTTTACTCTCTGTGTGGAAGACCAACACACGCCTGCTTTATTTATTGACACACTCAGAGGCAGTTATGAACCATAACAAAACAAGTCATTTAACATTCTGTCGAGGCCTCCTGTTCATCTGCCAGGGTTTTCTCTCCAGAAAGCTTTGAATTGGGTCAAGAAAGAAAAAGAATATTCCACCAACACATCGCTATTGCACAGGAAACATGATATCTAAGCTGCTTACAGGTTTTTTCTGAAACAGACTCAAATAAAACAGTAACAGAGTGAAATAGACTTTCTATTTATGTCCACAGTCATCCAGTCATCTTGGATCTTTTCTAGACTTTCTCAGAAAAATGTTCTTTATTTTGGCTTTTATCCAAAAACAGCCTTCAAACTGAAAGAAGTCAGAACTGAATCAAAACATTCAATAAACTATTTTAAAATGGACTTTAAAGCACATTGTGTCTATGAACACATAGCAAACATAAAATCTACTGTATTTACAGTTTTGATGCACATTTTCTGAAGCAAACTAAAATAAAATAGGAACTTTCAGAGTCAGATAGACTTTCTGTTTGTATTTTCAGTGACCTTGGTTCTTCTCCAGGCTTCTCCAGAAAATACTCTTTATTTTGGCTGTTATCCAAAAATAAGCTCCAAAGCTAAAGAGGAGCCAGAACCGTTTAAAAACATAAAATCAATTACTTTTAAAATGGACTTTAAAACACATTTTACTAACAAATTGCCACAACTGTAGAATTTGTTCTTGTTTCTTTAGTTTAATCTAATAAAAACAGTCTCCTCATACAGAACCAGCCTCCTTTATCAGGTCCTTTTTGGGCCTCTGGTTCTGGTGCTGCAGAAGAGATGACACTTTCAACATCAAATTTAGAGAAGATATTCAGTATCTTGCTGCAAGGACCGAAGGATCTAGAATTATTTAAAGCTCTACATTCTATTTAAAGCTCTACATTCTATTTAAAGCTCTACATTCTAATTAAAGCTCTACATTCTAATTAAAGCTCTACATTCTAATTAAAGCTCTACATTCTATTTAACGCAAGGAAATGTGGGTAACACGGGGTGTGAATCAGACTGACATGACACTGTCATAAACATGACATAACACCTGTTATAAACATGAATAAGTCTTCATGAATATTTATGACTGTTGTTATAAAGTGCCATTTGGTAAATCATGACACTTTTAATACAAAGTTGACATTATTCAAAATGTCTTTGTTCTGACAACTTGTCGTTAACCAAGAATCATTATATGTCATAAATATTTCATAATCGTAGTCATGAAAATGTCATTAAGGATTAATACACATTCTAACAAAACAGTAATTAATATTTCCCCTACCTGAAATAAAGCAAAACAAGTAGGACCAACAATAAAGATTTCATTAAGCTTTATTGCACTGTCAAATTATTTAATAACAGTCATTAATAATTCCTTTTACATTAAGAGAAGATTTCATTAAGCTTTATTACACTGTCAAATTATTTAATTACAATGTAATTAATAATTATCTCTGACCTCAAGTAAAGTGAAACTAGTAGCAACAATTATAAAGATGTAATTCATTGTTATTACAGTGTCAAATGCGATGCTAACAGTCACTGTTAGCATCTTCTTTTCTCAAAGAAAATGTTTCAAGTGAAGTGAAGCACACTGAACTATTTATAACTAGCATCATAGCTGTAGAATAAACCCTTCGTACACTGGAATAAAACAAAAGACGTTCAGTTATTACTTTTATCACTTTCAAGTTATTTCAATCACAATTGTGGGTTTTTCGGTCATTAGCAGGGAGGTACCAACTATTTTGTCGTGATGGGGATGGAAATGAGTTGAATTGAAAGGAGCTGGTATGTCTAGAACCGGCACAGGAATGTGACATCCAGCGGCAGCCAAAGGATCCTATTGTGTGTCAAAATGACTAGCAAAGGCAAGAAGACACAGAAGATGCTCTATGGATGCAGAATCAGCAGCACTTAATGAAGTCTCACTGTGGTTCTGGATGGGTGTGTCATGGTGATCTGATCATATCTGTTCACGAATCCACAACACCTCTAACCTGTTGCGAAGCTCTAAAACTCTGTCCACTTAGTGACTCAGGGTTAGGACCCGACTCACTTCAGAGTCCAGATCCCATATCAGCAGCATCCCCAAAGGAGACCAAGAGGGAAAAGGTCGTAAACCTGCTCCAAGTCAACAAAACACATAAAACTGATTGCTTGAGGTCCCAGATGTCCTCAAGCATCCAGAGAATGACCAGAATAAACAGACGAATCAGAGCAGAAAAACCCAAACTGGTTCAATAAAAGACAAACAGCCCCATTCGGTTTCCTCTGTGGTTCTTAGATGTTCTCAATGTGTCTCATGAGAAACAAGCACTGCAAGAAAAAAATTGTTTTTCTTTCCTCAAACCCCGAGCAAAATGTTTTCACACACAAAAACATTGATAAAAACATGTTTTTCCTTCCTTTAAGATTCCATCACATAAAGACACATACGATCATTTGATTTTAATGATAGATTGCACTTTTGTAACTCCAGAGGTATGATAGGTATCATACCCTTACAGTTACTAGAGGTAGCAGTGAGGGTATGTTACCGTTACCTCGGTAACATACCCTTTACAGAGGTAACTTAAGGGGCTAAATGTTAAAGGATCTTCAGACTTTGGAAAAATCTTCAACATGTTCAACACCCTGTATGCATCTTATTGTATTAAATCAAACTGCACATTTCACTTTTAATGGATGTTTTTCTCCCTGCTTCACTTCATTTCCCCTCTGAGTTGTTATGCAATACCTCCCCCTGCTGGTTAACGCGCCGCACTGCACCTCAAACCTGAAGTTTCTCTTTTAAGTTTTAGCAGTAAAAACACTTTTGAGTTTTTTTTTACTAAACAGCTTCTCTTGATGCTGTGACAGTTTTTGCTGTTGTTTTGATTATCAATCAGGAAGTCTGGAAACATGAATTTCTGCTTTCTGAGTTCTTCCATCTTTAAAGTCCTGATTCATCCTCATATTCTCGTCTTTGGCTCCACGTAACAAAATCCGGACTTTGTGACACTGGATTTTTATTGATCTTTTAATTGAGCGTTTAGATCTAAACGGGCCATTTGTGACCCAGATCCAAAGAGGAACCAGCTGTTCCCTCTGGCAAATGGAACGAGACAAACAAAGAAAACATTTATACTCTTAAAAGGAAAACGTTTGGCGACACACAAAGTATTTTCATTTTCAAATTTTTTGCTGCTATTTAAGATCATAGCAAGTTTGGCTAAAAACATTCTCCCACTTTTTACTCAAAAACATTTGGTACATTTATTCAGTAAACCTGTCAGAGTAAAAGGAGAAGTTTTGTTGTTGGGAACAGAAAAAATAAAATAAAAAACCTTAAACTAGAAAAGTCAGCAACACATCTATAATATATATTTCCCCCGTTTTTACCTTGTGCCATTAAAATAAAATTTTGCATGTTTAATTTCTGAGCCAGTAAAAATAAAATATTTTATAATAAAATTAGAATTATTGATTCAAAAAAGATCAAATGTTTGTTTTGGATGATGGTAAAACATTTGGACTCCTGATGGAAATCATTTCATTTCAAAGGTTCTTGTTTAGTTTTTTTAATCACTGACTGGCCGTAATAATAAAGCCTCTTTTGCTCCATGAGCCATGGTGCAATTTGGAGGTGTGTGTGTTTGAACCAGCGAACATTTTATTACAGTGTGAAGAGAGTCTTATCACGGATTTCTTTCACACTTGCATTTAATCCACTTATTTCTTTCTAATTTCCCAAGTTTTGTATATCTGGTTGCCATGGAAACAGCTCAGCTGATATCACATGATCTGCAGAAACGATTCAGCAAACGGGCCGAGGAGTGTGTCCGTTCAAGTTCACCAACCTGCATCAATTCATCTGCATCCCGTGTGTGTTGTGTGGGTGTGTGTGTGCGTGGGGATGTGAGGGGGTGTGTGCGTGTGTGTGTGCGTATGTGGGTGGGTGCGTGGGGGTGTGAGTGTGTGTGTGCATGTGTGTGTGCGTGCGTATGTGTGTGTGTGTGTCTACGTGCTTCATGAGCGTTGGTCTTACTTCATGTGTGTGTGAGTTTACACTTGGATGAGCCTTCTGTTCAGCATGCAGTCGCTCTCACTGAGCTGGGTTTTTAGGTCGCAGTGTTCTCTACCACACACACACACACACGCACACACACACACACACACACACACAGCCTCTCAGCTCCACTTCGTCCCTGTACGCCTGACAAGACCTCTGGGACCCCTAAACATCCAAACACAGCCGTGGCCGTCCAGCGACTAATAGCGCCCAACATCGTCCTCTGACATTGCCCTGTGTGTGTGTGTGTGTGTGTGTGTGTGTTGCTGCAGGGTTTCCAGCCTCCACTGCTGTGTAACATGTCGACTTGTTTTAGTGATGTCATGCTGTACAAACACACACTCTGTGTTATTGTAACCCTCACACACACTCCTCTGTCCTGAGTCAAACACGGGGGTAACGAGTCTCTGACCGGCGCGACTCAGCAGCAAACGGCCTCGGGTCATTAAAGCTACAGGACCTTCAGGTTCTGATCCAGTTGCTGAACCTGATGTTGGGAAATCAGTTTCTGTGTTGAACATTCAGGTCAAACCCACAGCTGACCAGCATCAACCAGAGTTACTCTGACATCACTGGATCTGACACCAGAACGGAACCAGAACCACGTTTCTGAAACCTCCAACTGGCAACAATTTACTGTTTCAGGAAGTTCAAGTGAGGAACTTTACCGATGTTCTGGATCATGAAAGTTAACGCCGGTGGACCTGCATTGCTGCCCTCTCTGATCCCAGCAACAGGAAAAGCAGTTTGAGTTGAATCCTGAGGTTATCCAGAAAAATAACTTGTACACATCTCTATAGTCTATAATGGGTTTCTATGATGATGGAAATGTGCAGGTTCACCAGGCCCGGCTGGCTGGCGCTAAGGCTGGCTCCTTTCTGCTGGAACATCTGTGGACAAAGTCTCAGCTTCTATCCATCAGATGATGCTTTGTGCTCCACGTTGCACCTCTGCAGCATTCAGCAGGATTAAAAACTGGTCGGTTAATGAAAAGACCTGGTGACGCCTTCAGGATCAGTTTGTTAATGCACTGACTTCCCCAGCTGACCAGAACCGCTGAGGGTGTTCCCAGACCACGATCCGAGTTATTCAACCACACAGCCTGATGTACCAGAAGCTCGAGGCAAACCGGCCTAAGCTGGACCCGCGTAGAACAAGCTAGTGGCCCAACCAGGGTCCAGGTTGGTCCGACCTGCAGCGCTCCATCCTGAAAACCGTGTGAAGCTGCAGAACTGGAGTCAGTCCTCCATTCAGGTGACGCCCAGCAGACGCTCACACCCAGAGAGCTGAGAGAGTTCAGCGCACGCGACCCGATCTGCTGTAGAAGTAACAAGTAATCCCAATAATCCAAGTAACCACATCAAATCCACTTTAAGGACTTTCAGCTCATTTAGGTCAGTCGGACTCCAGCAGGTCATTCCTCTTACCTCAGAGCGTTTTCAGTTGTTTTCAAATATATTTTATAAAACGCATCGATCACTGACAGACACAAACTGAGTAAAGAGTTTCTACGTAGCTTCTTAATCTGGTCTAATCCAGATGCATGAACATAAACATTTAAAGCAAAACAAACCAGACATGATCCATCATCTGTTTGGTTCTGCTGGGAGGCCAAACTGACGCCACGATGGATTAACTTCACACCGAAGAAGCTGCTGAGTAACAGAAGAGCCAGATCCTCAGTCACTGGTTGCTATGGTGACGGTACGGGAAACCCAAACCAGCTTCACCATCAGACAAAAAGTCAGAGAAGCTTCTAACGAACAGTCACTGAAACCAAACTGAAGAAAATGTTCAAACCAAGAAGCTTCGTCTGCAATTCAGGTTGATTCAGCAGGAAACTGTCAGACCTGCAGGGAAAAACTCTTGGAAAAACTGGGAGAAACCTGGGAGAAACTCTTGGAGAAAGCCGAGAGAAATGAGATGAAACTGTGGCCAGGAAAGGTCGACTGTACGAAAAGACTGAAGATTGAGATGTCATTAAAATCTGAGGTGAAAATTGTCAGAGAAAATCCTGAAACTAAACAAAGTGACCAGGAAGCAGGTTCAGGGCTGCGGCTCATGACAGCCGACTGTTTTCATGCCTTTTACCAAGTTATGTTGGGTTGGACTTTTTTTTGAACTGATTATATATTTTATGTATTTTTTACATTCCTGTAACAGAAACATTGAGCTGGAAATCATGAGACTGAACTAGATAATCTGGTGGCTGAATTGGTCATTTTGACATAAGTTACTAATCTTAATATTAATCTTAATAATACTCAGTCGTAGACAAACTAAAACTGTTGCTGCTGAACGAAAGCAACAAAAGAAAGAAACAGAAATCCTGAGGTGAAAACCAACAAACTCCAACAAGAGCAGAAATGATCCGGAGTCAAATCAGCAAAATAATCCAGTTTACCAGTTTTTACCAGTCGCTTGTTAACCTGGAACAAAATAAAATTCAGACTAAGGATGAAATGGGGGCAGATTAGTGGAGAACAAGCCCAGTAAAGACCCCCAGCCTCTGATTGCTGCTCATCTCCTCAGTCTTTGCTGCACCATCCAACCGTCTGACGCTGAGGGAGAAACGCCTGGACCGCCGGAGGAGGTGAAGAGTGACGGTTCCCTCCTCGGGTCGGTGTGGTGGCGTCACTGCAAATCTTCTTATGCAGGTGCAATATGTCACGATCTCTGCGACCCGTCGGTGACCCGGACCTCTGAACTGCAGCTGAACCCTGCAGCTAAATCCTGCAGCAGCGGCGCCGAGCCGGGCTGCGGCTACCTGAGCGGTACCGTCATGAATTAGTCAGACCCGGACCGTCCTCCATCCCACCGGCAGCGGGCCGCCAACGTTCTCAGGGTCATGCATAATTTACTGGCTGCACAATCTATATTTTAGAGGAGCTCCGGGGTTTTCACAGAAACGTTTAGCTGGAGTTTAAGGTCACGGTTGGTTTTTAATCTCCACCGGGAAAACAAACGGCGCCATGTTTGGACTCCGGAGAGCAGAATCTCACCAACACCACGGCAGCACAGTGTCACTTTCGATCAATGGTTCTGTGTCTGAGCTGCAATTTACTTTAAATTTTCATCAAGTTTCAGTCACAGGAAGCATTCAGCATCAGGATGAATTATTGGGCTTTAAATAAACGGGCAAAGGATCAGATTTAATAAGGAAAAATCTAATTCATTAAAGAAATAATCCCTGAAAACTGGTTGCATAAAAACAAATTAACAAACACACCTGCCATCTGGCCCCAAAGATATTTACCGGAAATGAAGCTCTGCCGCCTCAGCAGGACGTTCCAGACAGGTTCTCATTTGCAAACACTGAAGTGAATGGAGTTTGCAAAAAGGTTGCCCAAACTCTGGTCCTGGGGGCATTTGTAGCACTTGGATTGATTCTGAAAGGACCTTGACTCAATTCAGCAATGACCCACATGCATGGAGCTGCAGCACGCAGCATGGAGCTGCAGCACGCAGCATGGAGCTGCAGCGATGGAGCAATTAAGCTCATGTAACTGGAGCTACATATTTAGTTTACAAGCTAAATATTTTTGTTAGAAATCAATTGCCAATCAAATATTTAGTTTGAAACTGTCCCGTTTGGGTAAAATGTGATGGAACAACGAACCTCAGAGTTGCTGGTGATGGCCAGTGCCGCCAATTTTGATCTAATAACCATGAAGTTTTTGAAAAAACATGAACTTGATGCAAGAAAACAGCTGGCTGGGTTTTTCAGCATTTACATTGTTTCCAGAAGCAGCAGAGACGCCAATGTTCAAAATAGATTCAATAAGCGGGCTGGAGCAGAACCTGGACTCGATTTACTGCATCGTATCCGTCACATTCTGTCTTCACTCTAAAGGCGGAAAAAGTTAGAAATGCTCTATCATCAGTTTTTTATGTTAGCCAATCCACAAAAAGTAGTTTCATATCAGAGTTAAGGAAATATTAATTATTAGTCGTCTTGATTTTTCCGTGTGTCTCAAACTATTTGCTGTTTTAAGGAGCCTCAGTTTTCTCTGTTTCTATAGATCTGACATTTTTCTCCTCCTTAAAGGGACAGTTCCGGTTTTTTAAAGGTCTGTAGAGAAATGTACAGAAAACGACAAGAAGAGTCGGAGTTTACCGCAAACGTTATTCATGTAGTCATTTATTAGATCTTCTAATGGTTTATTTCATGCCAACAGGAAACGGCCCCTCCAGGTCCGAGGCAACATGAACACCTCATTACCCAGAATTCATTATAAAACCATCTGAATTATAAATTGCAGAAGCCAAACTTGTGCAATAACCCAATAAAGATGACCTCATCTACTTACTGAAACTCTGTAATTGTCCTCAGAAATACTGTTGCCTAAAAACAAACCTTGAAAATCAATCAGTTTGCAAACTTTGACTGTTTTGTGTTGATAAAAAATGTCTGCATGGCAGAGAAATAGATTTTCACTTTAATCACCAGATTAGTTCCACTCCAATGTTCCTGTTACATCAGTGATGCTAAAACTACAATCAAACACAAAATGCTGCAAGCTAAACATTGCTTTGTTTTCTGTGTTTCCATCTGCTGTGTTTTCACTGCGTTTCTAACTGTCTGTGCTGTTTTCCAGCAGAGCTGCTCTGATTCCTCCTCCTCCCTCTGCGGCTGAACTCTGCCTGAACCTTCGCCTGAACCCTGCATGAACTTCCTTAACTGACCCATTTAATCTACGCTCGGCGTAAAGCGAACTGCGCACAGAGGAAAAGAAACGGGAGGAACGGCGATCCACGAGCAAATCCTCTGGCATGATCAGAGTCGGGATCGCAGAAACACCTGCTAATCACCAAACACGTGTGTGACGGGCGCGAAGCGAAAGCAGCTTACATAAGAGCAGGAGAAGGAAGGCGGGAAGCCGGGGAGGGAACACCACCACCACCAGCACAGAGTTTCCATTCCAACAAGTGAGGAAACATCAGGACTCCCTCTCAGTCAGAGACATCTGATGTTATGACAAGAAACCAGATGAAAACCATGAAAACAATGAAAACCATGAAAACAACCCTCCTTATCGCCACCTTATCGCGGTGGAGGGGTTTGAGTGTCCCAGTGATTCTAGGAGCTATGCTGTCTGGGGCTTTATGCCCCTGGTAGGGTCACCCAAGGCAGACAGGTCCTAGGTGAGGGACCAGACAAAGCGCAGTCCGAAGACCGCGATGATGAACAAAAACGTTGGATTTGGTGTTCCCTCGCCCGGACGTGGGCCACCGGGGCCCCTCCCTGGAGCCAGGCCTGGAGGGGGGGCACGATGGCGAGCGCCTGGTGGCCGGGCTCAGCCCGAAAGGAATACATGGGTCCCCCCTCCAATGGGCTCACCACCTATGGGAGGGGCCAAAGGGGTCGGGTGCATTGTGTGCTGGGTGGTGGCCAGGGGAGGGGGCCCTGGCGGTCCGATCCTCGGTTGCAGAAGCTCTTGGGACGTGGAATGTCACCTCTCTGGTGGGGAAGGAGCCGGAGCTGGTGTGTGAGGCTGAGAGATTCCGATTAGAAATAGTCGGTCTCACCTCGACGCATGGCTCTGGTTCTGGAACCAGTCTCCTTGAGAGGGGCTGGACATACTTCCACTCTGGAGTTGCCCGCGGTGAGAGGCGTCGGGCAGGAGTGGGCATACTTGTTGCCCCCATCTCGGCGCCTGTACGTTGGGGTTTACCGGTGAGCGAAGGGTAGCCTCCCTCCGCCTACGGGTGGGGGACGGGTTCTGACTGTTGTTTGTGCTTACGGGCCGAACAGCAGTTCGGATTACCCACCCTTTTGGAGTCCTTGGAGGCGTACTGGAAGTGCCCCTCCTGGGGACTCCTCGTTCTATGGGGGACTTCAACGCTCATGTGGGCAATGACAGTGAGACCTGGAGGGGCGTGGTTGGGAGGAACGGTCCCCCCTGATCTGAATCCGAGTGGTGTTATGTTGTTGGACTTCTGTGCTCGTCACGGATTGTCCATAACGAACACCATGTTCAGGCATGTGTGCATCTGTGCACTCCACTTCTCTGGGAGTATGGGGTACCGGGCCCTTTATACGGGCTGTCAGGTCCCTGTACGACCGGTGCCAGAGTCTGGTCTGCATTGCCGGCAGTAAGTCGGGCTCGTTCCCGGTGAGAGTTGGACTCCGCCAGGGCTGCCCTTTGTCACCGATTCTGTTCATTACGTTTATGGACAGAATTTCTAGGAGCAGCCGGGGTGTTGAGAGGATCCGTTTTGGTGGCCTTAGGATCGCATCTCTGCTTTTTGCGGATGATGTGGTCCTATTGGCTTCATCAGAGCGTGATCTGCAGCTCTCACTGGAGCGGTTCGCAGCCGAGTGTGAAGCGGCCGGGATGGGAATCAGTGCCTCCAAGTCCGAGGCCATGGTCTTGAGCCGGAAAAGGGTGGAGTGCCTTCTCCGGGTCGGGGGGGGGGGGTTCTGTCTCAAGTGGAGGAGTTTAAGGATCTCGGGATCTTGTTCACGAATGAGGGAAGAAGGGAGATCGACAGGCGGATTGGTGCAGCCTCTGCAGTGAAGCGGGCGCTGTACCGGTCCGTCGTGGTGAAGAGAGAGCTGAGCCAAAAAGCGAAGCTCTCGATTTACCAGTCGATCTACGTTCCTACCCTCATCTAAGGTCATGAGCTTTGGGTCATGACCGAAAGAACGAGGTCCCGGATACAAGCGGCCGAAATGGGTTTTCTCCGCAGGGTGGCTGGGCTCTCCCTTAGAGATAGGGTGAGAAGCTCGGCCATCCGGGAGGGACTCAGAGTAGAGCTGCTGCTTCTCCACATCGAGAGGAGCCAGTTGAGGCTCGGGTATCTGGTCAGGATGCCTCCTGGACGCCTCCCTGGTGAGGTGTTCATGTCCCACCGGGAGGAGGGGAAGACCCAGGACACGCTGGAGGGACTATGTCTCTCGGCTGGCCTGGGAACGCCTCGGGATTCCCCCGGAGGGAACAAGTGGCTGGGGAGAGGGAAGTCTGGGCCTCCCTTCTCAAGCTGCTGCCCCCGCGACCCGACCCCGGATAAGCGGTAGAAGATGGATGGATGGATGGATGAAAACAATGAAAACCATGAAAACAATGAAAACCATGAAAACCACTGCTGGTTACCAACCAGTGGGACCAACCAGTGGTACCAACCGGTAGGTACCAACCAGTGGTACCAACCAGTGGCACCAACCAGTGGTACCAACCAGTGGGACCAACCAGTGGTACCAACCAGTGGTACCAAACCGTGGCACCAACCGGTGGGCCAACCAGTGGTACCAACCGTGGTACCAACCAGTGGGACCAGCCGTGGTGATCGGGTCTGGCTCCATGTGGACCCGCCATGCAGCTGAGCTTCCATCACTGTAATGCTCATTGTTTGAAGCTGCATCAGGAAAAGTTGATGGAAACGGCAAAATTAAAAATAAAGGTTTTCTTGTAGCTTGAGGTGAGTTTTAGATTTAAGTAAAAGAGTGACTGTGCTAACGTAGAGATGGAAACACGTCTGCAGAATAAGTTCTGATGTTGCAGACGGTTTCAGCCTCCGGCGGATCTTTCCAGACGCATCCAGCCTGGAGGGAGGAGTTTTCATAAGTTTGGGCTTCATGCTAGTTTGTTGCCTCCACTGCGCAGCGTCAGCATCTGATGAAACGAAAAACGCCTGTTTGGTTTGAAACCTGTGGAAACTAATTCACATTTTATTCCTTTTTAAGACACTTAAGAAGTTCTCTAAAAATCCACAGGAGCGTTTGGGTCCTCCATAACGTGTGTAATGTTAGAGTAAAGTACAGATTTACTTTTGTAGTTGGAACACTTCGACGCTTCAGATCATCAAACTTCTATGGTGCATTCAGGTGCAGCCGATTCTCCGGTCAGTTCTGCACCGGCTGCAGTTTCAAATACTAGAGCATGCTGATGATACGTACCAAACACATTACATTTACACCAAAAGGAAACATGTGCATCAGCAGATATGAAGGTAAGGCAGCCAGGAAAGGGAAGGTCAACAGTTTTTATATCCAGGCGCAGAGTGACATTTTGATAGCTCAACCAGGTAACTTTGTTACCTTCAGTTGTTATAAAAATTTTATTTCAAAGGGACATTTTATGCCTTGAAATTGGGCCTCTGTCTCTTTAAGAAGCTCCTGCTCCTTCTGAAGCCCCGCCTCCAGGAAGTCATCTCAACATGGCTCCTCTGTTAACCTTTAACAACATTTCTACCAGCAGCAGCTCCTATAACGAGCTCAGCAGTTCCACCAGCTGTTTGCTAATTGCTGCTGGCTAGTCTGAAGGAACTGAGTGGGGGAGGAGCTGCAGGTTGAAGGCAGAGCTACATCCAACCAGACGCTTTGCACAGCTGAGTGGAGAGCAAATCATTTCTCAAAAGTGCATTGAAAGAATCAAAGCAACAGTCCAGGTTTGTAACATGATGAAAAGCTAATAAAGTTGATTTTACACGACACCGGCCCTTTAAGGAATTCATCTCTGGATTGAAATCTGACATTTCCAAAGGGTTTGTTTGTGTTTGCAGCAGCGTTATGTGAGGCAGAAGGTGTGACAGATCTACATGATCCTATTAGCAGTGATTATCAGAGAGGAGGCTAAACGATGCTGCATGTCTGATGACGATGCTGAACAGGAAGTCCTGGCGCTTCCTGATCCAAACGTCTAATCTGGACTTTTCTGCTTGATCACACCAGAATTCTAATTTACTCCACTTTCTTTTATTCCCTCCCACATTTGTCCTTATTGTGATGCTCGATGTTTGAAAACAGCATCAATTATTCAACCTGCGGCTTTAAGTCCCGGCTGAGCAGGCGGCAGCTGTAAGTGAGCAGCGCGGTGCTGATGTGGGTCACTGTGTGCCCAGAACCCCAGCCCAGAACCCAACAGGGGTTCTGGGCGGGGGGATCCGGGTTGGATCCAGTAAATGTTTGGATCTGTGTCAGACATGTTTGGAAACATGGGCGGCGTGTTTGTGCCGCCGCCTCCATCAGGGGCCTGTCAGTGTGATGTGGCGGCGAGCATCCAGGGGGTTTTCTAGTCCAACGTATTAATAGCCGTGAACTCCAGCTGACCCCCGAAGCCGCCGGCGACTCAGGCTGATGCAGGCGGCCGCCCTCAATGCGACGGCTCTGCCTGTAATCGTATCGCCAACATGGAGGACGAAGACACATCACACGGTTCGACCCGGTCCAAACAGGACAGGAAGGAAGTCCTGCAACAGACCGGCCTGTCACTGTCTGTTTGACGGACGGCTGCAGGTACCAGAAGCGGGGTTCAAAGGTCAACAGGGCATCCCGAAGAGCGGGACGGCACCCCGTCTCGAACCACGCGGCCGCAGAAACGCGATGACAGAGGTCAAAGTGGAGCCGCGGCTCCGGCCTCGTCCCTCATGCAGAAAACTCGCTGTCGTTTCACATCACCGCCATCCAAACGTCTCCCAGGTTCCTCACACAGATTTCCTGGTTCAGAACGTAATAAAACACTCGATCCATCAACCGAGAGCGAAGGAACGGAGGGCAGAACTTCAAGCTGCTTCAGAACCCGATCAGAACATCAGGATCAGTTATTATTATTTTAGTCCTGCTCAGTCTGATGACCAGAGTCTGAAGGTTTTATCAGACTGGAAACATCAGAAATAATCAGCCATTGATCTTTGATCTTGTGATCCGTCTGCTGCTGAATCGAACCTTCATTAAAAACATTTTGTGGATTTTCACACCGGAAAACTCAAGAACTTCCCACCACCAGTTTCATCAAATTCAAGAACCATTTAAATCCGCTGAATATATTATCAATAAACAGTTTTAATACAATGCAAACTCAATAAAACTGAACTCCATTATGGCTGAACCATATCAGAAAATGTTGAGAAGTAGACAGAATATTGGCAAATGTTTGAGGATATCAGCTGTTTCCTGTCTTTCTCTGTGACCTTCATCACCTGTCAACGTGCTGCACTGGAGCGTTAAATAGACGTTAGATACACATTAGATACTCATTAGATTCACGTTAGATACACATTAGATACTCATTAGATACACATTAGATACACGTTAGATACTCATTAGATACACATTAGATACTCACGTTAGATACACATTAGATACACGTTAAGATACATTAGATACTCCAGCGGTTCCACAGTGGAACCGGATCTGATAAATCTCTAAATACGTTCACTTCCTCCTGCCTGATGTGGAGTTACTGTTACTGTTACTGAGCTGCAGATGTTTCATAAATAATAATTTATTTTGGTTTGAACCTACAGCTTCTGTTTATCGGGTCCAGAATCAATGTTAACCACTCCATATCTGCTCGCCACTGGACTTTGACTGGACCGATTGGAGGTAGAATTAAACTAAACGCTGCTGATTCAGAATCAGGTTGAGATAAACCAACTTTTCTAGTTTTCAAACCCTGAAATCTTTAACAATCCTGCTAAACGTTTCCATTTTCTACAACAAAGTCACAAATTTCACTTTATTTCGTTGGGATTTCATGTGAAGAAATGGAAGGAGTACGATCTGACCCAGTTCTGAGTAGAACCGGCATGCCGGTCTACCTGAACATCTACAGACTGACGTTTCTTCATTTTTCTTATCCAATGAACTCAAACTCAGTCAGACTGGATTTGTTGGATAAGTTGATTGTTTAAGAGTGAATTCCCACCAAACCTGTTCAGTCTGCCTAGTCAAAGTCCGGTTTGATTGGTGAGGTGGGAATGCTAATCGGACTCTGGTCCTCCAAACCTCGGCCCCAGTTGGGTGGAAGTGAACAGTGATTCAAATTAATATGTGAACGCCAAGCGGACCAGAAACCGCTCCAAAAGCAGGAAGTGGACTAAAGCGCAGGGCATTCTGGGTACATCCAACCAAAGCTAACATGTTAGCCTAGCGTTAGCAGCAGAAATGGCTCCTGGTCTTTAGCCTAAAGAGAAATCCTCCAGCCGCTAAACTCTGACGCCTCCATCTTGTTCCATCTGGTGAAGCAGGAAGTTGCTCTCAGCGTCTTCAGAGGTTTTTGTGTCGTTTCCTTCAGTGGTTGTTGGTGCAGCGCCCCCACAGGCCAGGAGGGGAACAGGCTGGTTGGACTCAGAGCAGCTGCAGGTGGAGCAGAGGTTCTGGTTCCAGTAGAACCAGGTCGACCCGACTGAAGGAGGGAAACAGACTAAATGTAAAGATTTGTGAATATTTCCCATCCTGGAGCGAGGAAGCTGAGAGCAAAACTCCAGTTCATATTCGGTTCATTTCAGGTCATAGAAACATGAAGGGAAAGTTAGCCGCTCACATCAGCGTGACGGTGAAGGAATGGGCAAGGGACCGCTCAGAACCGGGTCAAAGCGTTTCGTCCGAGCACAAAGGCAGCCAGGGTGAGACAAGGTAAAGCAAATTAATGGGTTCTGGTTGCCTCGTGACGTTCCGAGTGAAAATCTGGTTCCTGGCACGAAGCCTCACTTCTGTTCACTGGGGCTTTAAACTGTCACCTGCTGGGTTCCTGCTACAACAGAACCGGATCAGAACCAAGGTGCCGTCGACAGAGAGCCTAAATGGGATTCAGACTCCTGGAGGAAACAGGTTTCTCCAGGCGCTGGTGACTGGGGCGGTTCTGCTGGGGCGGTTCTGCTGGGGCGGTTCTGCTGGGGCGGTTCTGCTGGCTCGGTCCAGGTCTGAGTCAGATGTCTGACGGGTGAGCAGGAGTCAGCCAAGGGCCCGGTTCTGTGGGAGCCCGGTTCTGTGGGAGTGGACTCGTGATGATCTAATTCCTGGAAGCTGCTCATAAATGCTGCTTCTGTTTTGGAAACAGTTTTAATCTGAGCTGCAGGAGAAATGAGAGCGAGGATCCGACGGAGCGGGACGCAGACCAACCGTAAAACCGGATGGAGATTATGGACGACTTTCACTTTGTTTAGCATCAGAACACAAAAACAAGAAACGTTTAATTAAGAGGCAAAATAAAAAACATTTTGGGTCATCAACCGATTGGTGCCAACAAATATGTCCATGTGTTTAAATACAGTGAGTTATTATGTTGGAGCCTTTGGACCCGTTACGTTTGGTTCTGCAGAACGTTCAGCCATCAGGAGGCCAGAGGGAAAAACCCGAGTCTTTTCAGGATCATAAGCTTCTTTTCTAAACTCATGAACTGCAAAAGAAATTTTGCAGATTTTTTAGGCATCAACTGGAATAAAAAACAAAACCAGGATTTAGGTCAGTATTTCCTCTGAAACTCTCGGTGTATTTAGCCAAGATTAATAAATGAACTCAAAGCTGATTTGGGTTTAGTAAAATAAACTTTGGAGCAAAAGCCTCTGATATCCTGGCAAGAGAAGAAAAACGTAAAAGATTTGATTTTCTATTGAAAGAAGATTTTACTTTGGGATCATTTTATCCTGATTAATTAATAATTTCATCCTGAAGTCAAAATCCAACATCTGTAAGTTTATATCATCTTTGATTTGAAGTCAGGGGCCATAAATGGCCCCCGGACCGCACCTTGGGCACCCTGTTGTCCTGGCAGCAGAGACTCAGACGTCGTGTTGCTTCTGCCAGGTTCTGTCTGCAGATCTTCAGTCGTCTGACTCCATCGATCCGGGCTGAGAGGAAACTGATGACAGGCTCTGATTGGCTGGAATCCAGTCTGGTGATGGTTGAACTGGTGCTGCTGGTTTGGAGCTGCAGCCGCCTCCATGTTGCACCAACAGCTGCTCTGTTGTGTTTCTGTTTTCTGCAGCTTATCCCGGATTATTCGCTTATGCAAAGTGAGCTTTGTTGGGCTCAGAAACAAGGTGGGCGACTTCCAGGCGGCACCATGAAAACGGTTCGGCCCGGTCCACCTTCAGGCTGCAGCTCCACAGACACCCGGCTGGTTCCTAGGCTGGTACCACACTGGGCCCAAACTGGGTCCAAACTGGGCCCAAATAGGGACCACACTGGGCCCAAATAGGGACCACACTGGGCCCAGACTGGGATGACTCTCCATCTGGCTGCAGGTCAGTGGAGTTTTGGGTTTAATCTGTTGTTGTACAGAACCTGCAGCGAGCGGCAGCACGGCGCCACATGGGGCCATCGAACGCAGCTCACAATGTTTACTGTAAATGCAGTGATGACATTCAGGGGTCAAAGGTCAAACCCAGAGACCAAACTGAACAGCATCAGATTTTAACGGGCCTGAAGGTTCGACAGGAGGCCGGCTGGACGCTCTCAGACCCGATCTCAGACCATCAGACCCGATCTCAGTCCAGATCTCAGACCTGATCTCAGATCGGATCTCAGACTGGAAGAAGTTCAGAACCAGAGAAAGTCCAAACAAGTCGGAGAGGAAGAATGTTGTAGAAATTGATAGAAATCTGCAGATTCTAATAAAATGAGAAACATGAAACTGTTTCTCTGCTGTTCCTGATTCTACAGGCAAAACAGCCTGAAAGTTTGATAATATTTAGTAGAAATATCATAAAGACGATAAAAGCAGCAATAAAAACTATTCATTACATCTCATTTAGGGAATCACAATAAAAACAAACATCTTCTGAGAAACATATTTGTTATTAATGCGCCTCATTAAGGGACCAGAAACACGAAGAAGGGATTTATTTCACTAAGCTGAACATCAGACTAACTTTTTATCAAGTTTTATCAGGCCTTCAGTCATTAAAGGTCCAAATGAAACCAGGTTGATGCTGATGAAGGGAACGTCTGGCCCGGTCCGTTTGGACCCCATCAGAACATGATGCAGCACCGGTTGGACCAGAACAACTTTTTAACAGCAGAATCAAACTTCAGGACCAGAAGAAACTCGCTTCTGTTTGGGGTTTTAAAAATGGCCGAACGCTTCAACATCCTGACCATCTGGAGAGGCGACCAGGTTTACATCCTAATAAATAACCATTTAATGAAATCCTTTTATTTTAATTATCTATTTAGTGCTGAATGACCTTTTGCCAATGATTTCATAATTGTTATTATGGATTATTAATTAATCCTTAAAAAATCCCATCATTATATTTCACTATATTTGAGAAAAAAGTTACATCTAAATTAATTTAGAAAATAAATTAAAAAATAAAATAAAATAAAACAAAGAAAAATAACTGATGCTGCATATGTAATAAAAAAATTAATTTCTCTCTGTTTATATTGCAGATTTTAGTTTATTTATACAAATATCCGTTAAAGAGGCAGGAAATCAAACAAGCAGCTTATTTATGAAATACTAAAATCCAGAAATACTGAAACAAAACAGTTCATATAAAATTTTAAATGTGTATAGAAACAGTTATTTAGCAACAAATGACTTTATGGAAGGAGAAAATACTTTGAACAATAATGACATTTGAATGAGAGTTTTTTGACAGTTATTTTCTTCTTCTATTTAATATAAAACAAAAATTTAAAAGTTGAACATTTTTCACATTTATTGCCTGTAAAGTAAGAAAAGCTTTGAAAGCAGCAGGAATCACGTTCAGAGGGGGTGCGTCACAGATTATCGTCCCACTGCAAACAAACAGAAAACGAGACAAATAAGCAACTTCAGTTCCTATTTCATAATAATAACTGCTGTTATTAATCACTACTAGTCACTAGTATCAGAGATATTTCCACCAGAAACATAAAGAACAAAAACACACAAATGATGTAAACCAGTAAAACATGAGATTCAAGTTTAAAATTATAGCATATTTATTGCTAATAATTAAATAAAATCAATTTGGAAAATAGAAACTTTTAATTCGTACAATTAAATAAATCAAAATCAGACATTTAAATGAAAGATTTTGAATAAAGATAAAACATTTTTAGAATAATGATCAAAAATTAAAAACGGACATAAAAACTAAAGAAATAGAAAAGAGAATACAAAACAAAAAGAATTAAATAACTGCCACTGTTACTACTATACTAATACAAATAATACCTGATTAATAATAATAATTAAAAACAAAGGGTCTGTTTACCTGTCAGTTCCTCGCCCTGCTCGACAGGAGGCGCTCTGGTTACAGCATCAAATCCGCCGCCTCCGGTCTGCGCGCGCACAGTCCTGTCCGTGAGCGCGGGCGCGCCGCCGGCTCGGTGATCCCTATGAGCGCAGCGGCGCGCTCAGCTGTTCGCCCCTCCCCCTTCTCTTCCTGTCCGTAAATCGCGCACGCGGGCGCACAGTGAGCGCGCGCGCTCCGTGT
Source organism: Phalloptychus januarius (assembly GCA_902982915.1). Taxonomy (NCBI): domain Eukaryota; kingdom Metazoa; phylum Chordata; class Actinopteri; order Cyprinodontiformes; family Poeciliidae; genus Phalloptychus; species Phalloptychus januarius. The sequence continues at coordinate 765,667 of CADWAE010000242.1, read as the reverse complement.
TTGCCCACATGAGCCCAAACTGTTTTTGTCGCTGAGAAAACAAAGTCTGATCCCGCCGCCCGCCTGCGCGCAGCCCAAACACGCACCGAGGCGCGCTTTTACGCACAGCCTCAGGTCTGGATTTTACGCACTCGGAGCGGCTACACCTGTGCGTAAACAGCGCCGCGGGGGGCGGGTGAGGGGGCAGATCAGAGGCCGCAGGTTGATGATCAAAGCCCGGAGCCCCTGCGGGAGTCGGCGGAGGTCTGCGGTGTGAGCGCGGGGCAGGAAGGAGCAGAAAGAGGATTTTTGGAGAAGCTCCTCCTCTCCGTGATGTCGGAACCTCCTTAATTACTAATTTCTCCACATCGAAGCCACGCTCTTTCCCTCCCCCTCTTTCTCTTTTCTCTCTCTCCACTCCTCCATCCATGCATCTCTCATCCTGACCCTCCTTTCTCTCTCCTCTCTGTCTCTCTCTGGTTTCCAGGATAACGGAGGTGGACCAGCCTGGAGGAGCCGCTTTTTTATTATACTTATTATTTATTCCCGGGTTTTGTTTGGTCTTTTTTGTTGTTGTTGTTTGTTTGTTTGTGTTTTCTTTCCTGCCACCGGGCATGGAGGACGTAAAAACCCCGCCGACCGTCCACCGGTCCTCCTCCTTCAGCATCAAGAGCCTCCTGCTGCCCTCCAAGTGTGAGCGCCCGGACCCGGTGGCCGCCGCCGCGATGGTCGGCATCCCTGGAACTCTGTCTCCATCACCGGGCTCCGACTCAGACAAGTCGCTGGGCACCCCGGAGCTGGACTCCGCCGCAGCGGGTCTGGAGCAGGGCAAGCCGGGCAGGGAGGAGCAGGGGGAACATGAGGAGGAGGAGGATGGAGGAGGAGGAGGTGGAGGAGGGGAGGACTCCAAGCCGACGCCGACACCGGAGCAAAACTCCACCGGGAGCAACAACAGCGCGAAAAACGGAAAGTACGACAAGCCTCCGTTCAGCTACAACGCGCTGATCATGATGGCCATCCGGCAGAGCCCCGAGAAGCGGCTGACGCTCAACGGCATCTACGAGTTCATCATGAAGAACTTCCCCTACTACCGGGAGCACAAGCAGGGCTGGCAGAACTCCATCCGGCACAACCTCAGCCTCAATAAGTGCTTCGTCAAGGTGCCCCGGCACTACGACGACCCGGGCAAGGGCAACTACTGGATGCTGGACCCCAGCAGCGACGACGTCTTCATCGGCGGGACGACCGGGAAGCTCCGCCGGCGCTCCGCCACCTCTCGCGGGAAGCTGGCCATGAAGCGCGGGCTGCGCTTCGCCCCGCTCGGCTTGGAGCGGCCGAACAACCCGCTGTACTGGCAGATCTCCCCGTTCCTCTCCCTGCACCACCACCACCACCACCACCCGCACTACAACGGATCCTCGCCCGGCTTTCTGAACCAGGCGGCGGGTTACGGGTCGCTGCTGCCCGCCGTGGAACAGCTGAGTAACGGGGACCTGGGCCGCTCCATGGCGCTGGGCTTGACGAACACTTACGGGATGAGCACGTCGCCGGTGGGGCTGCTGTCGGGACAGACCGCCGGGTACTTTGTCTCAGGGAGCCAACACGCCGCGGCGCCGGGAGGAGGGCCCCCGCCGCAACCGCCACCCCCGCCGCCGCCGCAGCATCTCTCGCAGGGCGCCGCGGGCTTCGGCGGCCTGGGCTCCAGCGGCTCCCCGCAGTCGCTGCTGTCAGACTCCCTCAGAAACAGCTCCTTACCGGCCTTCTCCCCCGGCGTGTCGGCGGGGTTCCCCGGGGTGCTGACCCACCAGAAGAGGGTGACCCCCAACGCCTTCCTGAACTGACGCCCCCCCACCCCAGCCCCGGCCTTTCAGCGGAACAAAAGACGTCTGTAAAGGGCAGAAAATACGCGGTAAATATCAGACAATGAGCAGATTTATAGAAATGTATTAATGAAACTTTTTGGCCATATTCTGATTTATTTTGATTATTTTCCAGAGGAAAAAAAGGGACAAACTTTTGTTACCCGCGGGTGTAAAACTGTAAACTAGACTTGCCAAAGGTAACAAACACTAGAAGAAAATTTCAAACTATTTATATCTTGTACAAAGATTTTCAGTACTTTTCTTTGAGTCGTTTATTATTTATGTTTTGTATTTATTGTACAATGTATTTAAATTTTATTCTCAGTGTATTTACTCATCAGTATTAATGAGAACGGTGGCAGGGGCTGGGATTATTATTATTTATGAATTTTGGAGACAATCAGAACTTTTTCTGTTTATTTGGGTGGAAAAGCGTTTGAATAAGTTAATAATTAATAATAAGCCTTAAAGTTGTGAAAACAATCAGGGGTTTTAGAGGAAAAATAAGCCTAAAAATCATATCTGCACTCAGGTTTGAGCCCAGACAGGCCTAAAGGAACCGAACTGGAGAGTTTCCTTCCAGAATGAGAAAATCCAAACTGAAAGTTTTATTTCTGTGAAACAGAACAACAGCAACAATAATTATAAATAATCTCTGCTGCTGCTTAAAATCCCAATATTAGACCCGGATATTACAGTTTTTGGAACCGAACTCTTCATTTTAAAGTATGCAAAGTAAATCCACGTGTTTTAGAGACTTATAGAGTTTGGTGTGTGTGTAAGTGTGTGTGAAGGCCAGTCAGCCCCCTCTCTGCGCATGTGCGTGAAAAGGCCTGCCGCTCGCAGTCTTTGGTGCGGAGCGGCTCCCCCTGATGGCTCCTCCAGCCCGCTGAGTTTCCCGCTGATCCGCGGAGGCCTCGCAGCGACCGGCGGCTCCAATTAACCAATTATTAAATTATTAAAATAAGTTTAAACCTCTCACACAAGCAGGTTCCGTTAAAACTCGTTTTTTTGTTCGTTTTTAAAGCTTTTTGCGCAAAGAACAATCAGATACATCCTGACAATCATCCGAACCTTTTTGGGTTCCTTTCGCTGCAATCAGAAAATATGCAACTTTTTCTGCTGTTTTGATATTTTTCTGACTCTCAGATGCAGAACTTTATTTCCAAACTTTTCTGAAAAGAAAACTTTGCTCGACGTGTTTCATCTCAACCATTTCCACTTAATACATGAAAAATCCCAGATTTCCTAAATTATTTTAAATGTTTTACTACAAATTAATTATGTAGCTAATTTAAGGCCATCAATATTTTCACAAAACTAAAAAAATATTTTGTGATGTCTTCTGATAAAATATTGGAAATTAGATATTTTTTTTCTTCCTGAAACTGATTGCAAAATTATGCAAAATAAACATTTTTTTAGAAACCTAGAAATTCTCCAACAAAATGATAAAATCAGCTTTTATTTTGAGATAATAAAAAAAAGTCCACTTCAGAAAAAAAGCACAAATCATTTAAAAAATGCAGGAAATCTTTTCCATGAGCAAAATATTCATATTCTCATTGGTTGTTGTGTATGGAAAAAAATAAAGAAAATGTGTCCAATTTTTATGCAAAATCCCAATAATCAGCATTGATCAGTTTGGTTATTGATCCACAGATCTCAGGTCAGTTAAAAGCAAACTGCAGCTTCAGGCTGAAAAAATGTAGAAATTTCACTAAAATGTTAAAGTTTGAGAAGCTTCTGATTATTTTAATAAAAATGTTTTTGTTTGTTTAAAGGAAATTAAATCAATGTAAAAGTGTTTCAGCCGCCATGTTGAGTTTTGAGCCTTTTGCTGGAACAGTTTGGTTTCTTTGGAGAGTTGCTGGTTGGATTCCTGCCTCAGACCGAAGCCTCACGTCTCCAGATCCTCCTGCTGGGAAACAAAAGCACAAACCGCCCAGCAGGCCTGGCTGGCGATCCGGGACACATTTCCTCTTCGTGTCACTTTGTTTTCTTAGATTTTGGGTTGTAAAAGAAAAATGTTTTGCAGATTTATTTTTCATTTACTTTTTTTTTTGGCACTTTTGTAGTTAGTGCTCACCTGTATGAAGTCTGTACCGTCTGTTTCGTTGCTATTTGTCTGTCTGTTTTTTTCCAGAGAAACTAAAAACTGATTAAAAAGAATAAAATAACCTGATGATGATCAGACTGTCATTTCAGCAAACAGTCATTACTTCAGGATTTTTACTTCATTTTTTCTGCTGGATTTAGATTTTTAACTGTTTGTATGTAAAGACGCTCCTTTGTTTGATTTGACCTTTTAAACACATGCAGTTAATAACTGGAGGTTTTTCCTTCCACAAAACTTTAATCATATTTAGTTTGATTTAACTGAAACAATTTATCATATTTATATTTATAAATAAACCTGAAGAAAATCAAGGTTTTTATTTTTTCATGTAAATGTTTTCATTCCCCATCGAATTGATTAACTTATTAATAAATATGTTATATATTGAAATTGGCCCTAGGGACAAATAAAGTTATTTGAATTGCATTGAATTTATATTTTAACATAAATATTTTTATGTATATATTTGAGGAGGAGATAAATAATCCATCGCTAAAAATACATAAAGATAAAATCCTGAAAGTCACTTTTTATGTTTTCCAACACTGAACTTGTTTTTATTTTGTCTTTTAGAAACTTTTCTTTGTTTTTATTGTCTTAACGTTTTCATATTATTATTATTATTATTATTATTATTATTATTATTACAGTCTCTTAAATGTAACATTTAGATATTTTCCTGCTTCAGGAAAATGTCTGTTCTTTAAACAGAACGTTTGACCTTTAGGAAATCTGTACGAAATGAATATTTAATATGTTTATGGAATAATTCCTGCAGCATGGAGCTCGTTCTCTGCAAACTGTTCATCAGGCTAAAGTTGGTTTTTTAATCAGTCAGTTGGGTTTTCTGTTATTCTTCTTGTCGTCGGTTCGGTTTTGGTTCGACTCCTCGGTTTGTTTAAAGGTTCAAATGAAGATTTTTGATGGTTTTTCTCTGTCGTCCCTTTCAGGAGCACAAAGCCAACAATCGAGCATTCAGTCAGTTTCCAAACAGTTTGAGCTTCTTGGACTCAGCGAAGCGTGCAGAGTCACATGATCCATCGGTGTGTGTGTGTGGGTGTGTGTGGGGGTGTGTGTGTGGGTGGGTGTGTGTGTGGGTGTGTGTGTTTGCTCCCCAGCGTTCAGCTGGACTGACCTAGAAACAGGCCAGTCCTACGACGGGATTAGAAATAAAACACTGAGCTTTGTTGAAGGAAAGTGACAGTTTTTCATCTGTTTCTGACAGAAATTATAATAATTTTTGCCGTGATAAAAACGACGCCGTTGCTGTGATTGTTTTCTTCGGTGGCTGCAGGGCATGATGACCTCCACTCTGCAGCCCTAACACTACCCACATCCTGGGTCTCTCAGGCACATCATTTACATTTTATTACAACACATGAATATATTTGCAACCTAACTGAAGTTTACAAACATTTTTTAATCCCAGAGAGAAAATAGATGTTAGAAGGTAGATTAGCAATAAGAGAAATAAAGAATAAGATCTGAATAAAAAGCAGCTCAGTACATGAGAAGCTGAAGTTACTAAAGATAATAACTATAAATAATAAATAATAATAATAATGATTTAAACTGTTCTTCGAGGAACATTTTTAGTTCTTTAGAAAAATAAATATCTGATATTATCAGTGTGATTTAAAAAATTAAAAATAAAACATAAATACTCATCAGGATCCATTTAGTGTTGGATGAACTTATTACTTCATTACTGTCAGAAGTCCAACTATGAAGCCAACATATTAATGTAATAAGGCCTCCCATTGGATGACCTCTGAGGTCATGGGGCGTAATCAGGGCTCTGCACAGGGCCGCTCCAGAGATTTTCAGGGATTTTAATTTGGGGGCCGTTTCTATTTAAGCTCCCCCCCCCCTGCCGTCATCTTTAATGTGCTTTTATCAAACGTTTGCTAGTTTATGTGTTGCTAACAAGCTGTGATAGATGTGACCTTTAAACCAAAATGATGAAACACAGAAATCATCTCCTACATAAAAGATCTTAACGTTTCTTACAAGGTTTAAGCAGCTTTTGTTTGAGATGCATCAAATCATCATCCTGTCATTAATTCAGACTCAGTTTAACGACTCCGGTGGAAAAATATAGCAAAATTATTTTATGCTAAATAATTTTAGCTTGTAGTTTTTATCTGTTCTTCTGGTTTTCAAACATCAGATTGTAGCAAAGTGTTAATCCAGGAACATCTTTAGAAATGCTAAACATGTAGCCTTAGCTGCTACATGTTTAGCATTTAGATGCTACTTTAGGCTTGAATAGCTTTGCTTATAGGCTAACTCCTTTTAGCACAACTTGAACACAATAACAGTCTTTTCCATCATATCGGTTTCTGAAGCAGAAATGAACCTGCAATGGGCTGAGAGAAGCAGCTTAGCTGTCTATAGCTGCTAGCGGATGTAGCTTGTGCATCAGATTTACAAGCCTACCAGAAAAACAAGAATACAAATGTTTCAGTTTTGTCTGTAATTATTAGCTTTGCCACAGTTTGTTCTACAGAACATTTTGAGGTGTTCTGTTAAACCAGTGGTTCTCAAATAGTGGGGCGCGCCCCCAAAGGGGGGCGGTGCGATACCTGGGGGGGCGTGTGTGACCCTGGGGAAGAAGCTTTTTTTTTTAGTTTTTCTAGTTTATTAGTTATTATAATTATTAAATATTATTTATTGATTTGATTTAATTTTGCAATGCTGCAATTAGTTGGTCAAACATGTTTACAGTTTAAACATGTTTAAAACACGTCTTTAAAACAGACTTAAAACACGATTTAATAAAGTTATTCTTTGTAAGTTTGACCATATGTCTTTCTTTATTTCTTTTCTTTAATGTTAATAAGGATAAAATGTTATGCAGAGATGGATAGTCACGGTGGGGAGTGGGTAGTTTTCTTCTTGCTGGGGGGGCGTAACAGAAAATAATTGAGAAGCACTGTGTTAAAGGACCAATCAGACGAGGGGGTTGAAGTCAGCCCACCCCATCATGTGGTCACATGTGGTACTGCATGTGAAGTTGAGCTTAGCTTTCAGTATTAGCATTGGTTTTATAGACAGTGTGGTGAAGTCAGCAGGGGGCAGCGGCCCCTCAGGCCCCCCTCTGGATCCACTCTTGGTGTTTTACAGCTTCCTAAAACGGAGCAGCACAAAGTGAGTACTGTTCTGCTGAAGCTGCTTGCTTCAAATTATGAATCCAAAAGTTCTTGAATATGCAAACGCTGAATTTTACGGGACCAATTAGAGAAACAGAAATGGACAATCTGATGATGATGAGATTCAGAGCGACAGGCCTGATGAAGAGCGGCAGAGAGAGACGATGAATCAGGACTGACTAAACTCACCATGGAGGAAACTCAAAATGTTTCCATGTTTCATGAGGAAACCAGAGTTTTATCGGCCGTCATCCAGCAGGAGCATCAAAGGTTTAACTTTTAGCCTCTGAAACAGGCAGAATTACGTTTATGAAGAAAACTTTTGAGTAGAAAGTAACTGAAGGCTATAAATGTATTTATTTAAATTCAAACATTGCTCTATTTGATGGAAACCCTGTGAGGGAAGGAGGCGGCGGCGGCATCGATCCAACGGCATCGATCCAACGGCAGAACTCGGTGTGTTTGTGGGTTTAGAGCAAATATTTTGGATATGGTCCCAGATCCGGTCCTGGATCCGGTCCCGAACTGCAGCAGTCATCCTGGCCGCTGCCTGGTTCCGGCCTTCACGCTCAGCCAGCTGGCCGCCAGTGACAGCTTCACATTTACAGACATGAGCAGCGTGTTAATCCCAACCCAGAACGATTCACCGTTGATTCCAGGACATTCCTCTCTGGAAGATGATCATTCAAATCTCATTATGGGTAATTCATGTTTATTTTCCATATTTCAGGGAATATTTGTGGAAACGGCCGCCAGGTTTGGGGCGGCCGACTCTGACTCGCTCAGGCACTCGTATCAGCTGATGACTCGTAAACTCTGACAATACTGAGCTGTCAGGAGCAGAACTGGGTTGAGGTGATGAATAAAACATGCAGACTGGCCTGTGACCTGCTTACTGCGCCGCTGTCACACCTCCGATCTACGAACAGCCGCAGATTCCTGCCTCAGCCGCGCCCGAACCCCGGCGGCGCCCGAACCCGCGGCGCCGAACCCGCGGCGCCCGGCAACCGCGAACCCGCGGCGCCCGAACCCGGCGCGCCGACCCGCGGCGCCCGAACCCCGGCAGCGCCCGAACCCCGGCAGCGCCCGAACCCCGGCGGCGCCTGAACCGCTGCCTGACAGGAGGTTGTTCAGACGGATCTGAGAGCAGCTGAAGCTTCGCGGCTTCAGGTGCCGGGGAAAAATCTGATTCTTCTGGTCCAATACAGGATCTGGGTTTGGTGGATTTCTTTATTAAGTTTTATATTTTAATACAAACTCTGATTGATTGATTGATTGATTGAAACGTCTTAATCAGCTTGTAGAGCCATATTGGCGCCCAAGAAAATAAACTCAGCGGTCGAAGAAACTCCTTCCTAAAGGTTTAGAAAACTTTACGAACAGATCTGCAAACCGTTTCTCTAGAGCATCAAAGCCTACTAAAATATTTGCTGCAATCTAAATGCAGCTGGTAAATCAGCAAATCTTAAAGGGGCGGCACCATGTTTTCCAGGCACATGGTGGAAATACACTGGAGGAAATATACTTTATATTACTTCATATATACTTTATATAAAGTTACTTTATTGTGCTATAAAATGTCACTATTTCCTCCAGTTGCTATAAAATTACAAGAATCTGATATGAATTTGAGTTTGTAATGTAACAATTTTAAATTAGGCCTTTGTCTCTTTAAGAAATATCTTCTGTCTCTGAAGCTCCGCCTCCAAGAAGTCATCCCAACATGGCTCCTCTTTACCGTTTTTACCAGCGCTGCTCTGAGCAGCATCTGCTATCATGAGCTCAGCAGCTGGTTGCGAATTGCTGCTGGCTAGTCTGAAGGAGCAGGGGAGGGCAGTAGCTTGGAAACTGCAGCTCTGAGGAGGCACAGCGTCTCAGAGGCGGGGCTAGGGCCAACTAGGCGTTTTGCAGCTCAACGGTTGCCATGGAGATTCCAGGATTTCTCAAAGCAACACTCCAGGTTTGTTTGGATGTTGTAAAGATGCCAGAATGAGTCATGAAACGATGCGAATCCTCTAAATACTTGATCCTTTCAGCTCAAATGATTTGATGTAATATTTAATATGTCAGGTGTTTCATGTGGTATTTATGGAGGGATTCAGGACGTAAACGGCTTTCAGAGTTCAGGAAACCAAGTCCAGCCATCAGTTAAAGCAGTTTGGATGCTCAGCTTCGGTTTTATTTCGCCACCTGTCTGCGGCGCATTGATCTGATTAGGAGAAATTAGCTGGTAATTGATGGAAAAGGACAGATGGTTGAACCTGAGCAGAGGAACTTCAGGTCAACACTGGAACCATCAAAAACCCTCCAAAAACAAACTTTGAGACCTGGAAACGACTTCAAAAATCAACATATTTATGAATGATTGCATAATATTTGATTTTGAGAACAAAAGTCTAAATTAAAAATAAATATAAAAACTCAATCAATTACAGTATTGTAAAAATGTTGGTAGCATTTCTTCACCTGAATCTTGATCAATATATAATATATTGATAATATATATAATTTACTAATATATTGATAATATATTACTAATATATTGATAATATATTACTAATATATTGATAATATATTACTAATATATTGATAATATATTACTAATATATTGATAATATATTAGTAATATATTGATAATATATTACTAATATATTGATCTCTTTCCAGCAGAAGCAGCTGAAACTTTGTCCAAACGGAAAGTTTGGCTGTGAATCAACTCCGAGGCAAAAACCAGGAAATGTTTCTGTCTCCGAACAAAAACTATTATTTATTCACCAAAACAAAAACATTTCTAATCAGACCAGCGACTTTTTAAACATCCTGTGGAAAATGTATGTTTTTATGTTTATGGTTTTAACTTTATGGCTAAAATGATTTATAGTCCTAAACTTTAATTTACAAAACGAACTTATATTGTGAAATAAAACTAATCAGCTCATTGCACAGATTTTAAAGAAATGATCAACTTTTAGATAATTTACCAGGGAATAAAGTCTTGGAAGGAAATGAAGATGTTTAGGAGAAAAGAAGAATTAAAGACATAAAATCAAAGTTTCCAGCATTTAGCTTCAGTCCTGGTTCCTGGTTTCTGCGCCCTGGCGGATCGGAGCGGATCGGATCGGATCGGATCGGAGCGGATCGGATCGGAGCGGATCGGATTGGATCTGTCTGGATCAACCAGATAGAAATCCACGAATCTACAGAAATAACTTTAAAACTGATTTTACAGGGATGAAGATTCGTTCAATAATATAAATTATAATAAAAGTTCATTATTATTTCAGTAACTGCATTAACTCAAACAATTGTTTTAATATCTTAATTTCTGCTAATTATTATGAAACTCAGCATTTAAGATTAGAAACATTCAACAAATAACATGTTTAATTAATGTTTATTAAAGTTTTAATTCATTTCATTTTCATCTGACAAAAGAGCCTCATATGAACATATGCTCATAAAAATGTCTCATAGTGAATACTTAACATGTAATAACATTTAACAGTAATAAAAAGAATTAAGAACATATTTATTGACAATATTAGAGTTATTAGTTCTTATATTAAGGCCAGTAAAATATTTAGCTCATTAATGTTTTAATAATTGGAAACACAGCTGTGATTTAAAGGTTATAATAATCTGTTAGTTTTATATTTCTCATGAAAAAGTAGTTTTCTAATCCAAAAACAAACCAAAGGAAGGAGGAGCATTTAACTGCTGACCTTTCCTGCCCAGCCTGAACAGTTGTGATGGATCCTGATGCTCATCTAGGAGCCACCTGAACCCGGGCCCAGAGGTCGCGCCCCCTGACCTCCCTTTGAACCCAACAGGAAGCTTAACGGGAATTAAAGTTTGGTCAGAGTTGGAAAAGCCTTAAATCCTCTCCTTTCAGTTTGTCTGCACAATAACAACTGAAATTTTGATCAAAGTCTCGACGGCGCTGTTGCTTTAAGGCTGATCATAAAACCCACCAGGTTCTGATTATCGGCCCGTTTTTCCTTCCAGCAGCTCCAGGTCAAACCTTTGCTTTCAACCAAGTGGAAGATTTAACTTCAAATCATTTGTTTAAATATTTTATTTCACGTTAAGATAAACTAAACACACCAAACGTCATTTACTCAAGCTGCCCTCAGGTTGGACCCGGTCGGCCGTCCAACATGGCAGCTGCTGGTCAGACACGTTGCTGCTCTCTGTAGTGTTTACTGACGATCGGCCAGATTTACTAAGCCGAGTCAATGAGCAGGAAGCTGCAGACTAGAGGAACCTGGAGCCCTGCAGGTGATCCCACCACCTTAATCTATAAATACAGAGGCAGCCATGATTCGATCAGGCCCAGAGTAATCAGAGCCGAGCCGCGCCGACCTGCTGCTAATCGGGTCCAGGTCTCACGAACCAGACGTGCGTCGACGTTTCAGCTGCAGGCGCAGAGGGCAGAGCGACAAGCCGCCACGTTTCAGAGCCAAACTCAGCCGACTGTTCGGATTTACGATTATTCAATAAAAACACGTCACCGATGTGTCTGAAGATGTATTCCAACATCTGAAACTCAGGGATGGATTTTATTCGTCCGACACCAAACACTTTCTTCACTTCAACAACAGTCTCATTTTTCCATTTCCTGCAGCTCAAAGTGAAAATCCTCTGCAGAAAAACAGCTGAATTAACATAAAACAATAAACAGACATAAGTGTCCTGAACGACATTCTCTGCAGCTTCTCAAACATGTAAAAATCCCTTTCATTCAATGCCAGAGAAATTTCTCCATCTGTAGGAAACAGTAACAAAGCCTCCTGTCAGCCGGGCTCTCGCTGCTTACTGCTGGTCAGCAGGCTTATTAAGGCTGCTCTGCCAGTCCCTCACAGTTTAGCAGACAGACGGTGTCTTAGCGAATAAACTGCAGACTGGCTACATCAGCAGAGAGCCTGACTAAAATCAGGTCATATTTGTCTGACTGTACAAAATGAAAATTAAAATATTCAACACTAATACAACTACAATCAATTTAAGGGAGTTTTTGGTTCTACTGGAACCAGAACATCTGCTCCACCTCCAGCTGCTCTGAACCAGCCTGTTCCCCTCCTGGCCTGTGGGGGCGCTGCACCAACAACCACTGAAGGAAACGACACAAAAACCTCTGAAGACTCTGAGAGCAACTTCCTGCTTCACCAGATGAAACAAGATGGAGGCGTCAGAGTTTAGCAGCTGGAGGATTTCTCTTTAGGCTAAAGACCAGGAGACATTTCTGCTGCTAGCGCTAGGCTAACATGTTAGCTATTTACCCAGAATGCCCTGCGCTGCAGTCCACTTTCTACTTTGGAGCGGCCTCTGGTCTGCTTAGCGTTCAAACCGAACCCAGAGTGAGGTTTGGAGGACCAGAGGTCAGAGGTCGTTTAGCGTTCACACCTCGCCAACCGGGCCGGTTAACGCGGACTGAACGGGACCGATACGAATCAAAACAAAACCATTTAAAATAAAGGAGATCAGTTAAAAATGAATGAATCCTATAAAACGTTTCCATTTTAACGTCGCTCTGTCAGCGTTTCACTTCCAGCACAAATAAATTATGATGACTTAGAAACAAAATGTCTGCAACAGAAACAAACAGTTCGTTATGAAGTCGAATGTGAATGTCGCCCAGTTTCATCAGGAGGGAAACATCTCGGTTCTGTAGTCATAACACTGGTTGCTATGGAGCCTGGCTCGGTCCGGTTGGACCCCCAGAGCAAAAGCCAGAGCAGAACCATAGACTGAACATGCTCAGGCTGACACTCCGCTCTGCTCGTCTCTGGTCGCCATCAGAAAACCGTCCCACTACGGTGTGATGGGACGGTTCCACAACATCGGCTGAAGATCAGCAGCAGAGCGGCAGAAACCCAAAACCTGGTGGACAGAAACCCAAAACCTGGTGGACAGAAACCCCAAAACCTGATGGACAGAAACCCAAAACCTGGTTGGACAGAAACCCAAAACCTGGTGGACAGAAACCCAAAACCTGGTGGACAGAAACCCAAAACCTGATGGACAGAAACCCAAAACCTGGTGGACAGAAACCCAAAACCTGGTGGACAGAAACCTTCATCACAACGTCAGGAGAGTCTCAGGTCTGGACGTCTGAGTTAAATTGACGCTTCACAGCAAAGCTCAGTTTTCAACTCGACGGGAGGAAAATGCAACAGAAACGAAGGATCTGATTTATGTTTTCACTAAATTGAAGAAGATTTTCTGAAACATGTTTGCTGCTGCTATAAATGTTTTAAAATGTTTTTTCTTTTCTCTTCATAACTTCTCATGTCTGGCGGTGAATTCAGACTCACCTTCACCGGTGGAGCGTTGCAGCGCTCACTAGAACCTGCAGCAGTAGAAAGTGCTGCAGGTTCATTTCAAATGCAACCAACAGAAACAGGAAATGAAAAATGGATGAAATATTTTATCTGCTGTGAGAGTTAGAGAGACTCCTTCTCCCCAGCACAGCGTTCATCGTTTTGGTTTTTTTTTCATTCGCCCCCTGCGGTGGCATGGCGCCCCGCCTATGGGCCGCGCCCCACAGTTTGAGAACCTCTGATTTATCTAATATCTGACAGATTTATTACTACAGTTTAAACGTGTCAGTTTAAAACTCCAGATTTGTCCTTATAAAGCTAAAATGAGGTTTAATAAACTTATTTAGCAACTAGAAAAACTGTTTTCATGAAAAATGAAAACAGATCCTGATGATGAAGTTAAAGATGAAGAGTCCAACTGGTCTCACGTTTCCATGACGACGTGGTTTAAAAATCCCCAGCAGGAGAAAAAGAAGCAGTGAATAAAATGTTGAAAATGATCGTTTATCTTTTCCACGTTTGCTTCATAATTAGATTTGTGAGGAGAAACGAGGAGAGAAAATGAACCTTGTGGGACGCCGTAGCTGTCAAATCGATTCAGAAATGAAGCAGAAACGGGTCACAAAACTGGAGCCGAGGCTGCAGACGATTTATGAAGATAACTGTCATAATGACACTTTACTGGTGAACTAGATGTTTCACATTTGAAAAATCAATTAAAACAACATGAGAAACATAATAAAGGATCATCTGAATTATTACTTTACTATTATTAATAAAGGATAATAATAAAGATCCTGGTTAATATTTAGAGCTAAATCTCAAACCAGCAGCTTTAAAGTCCTTCCTGCTCCTGTGATCAACATTTAAACTAAACATTCATGAAAAATCATCAAATACTCTGAGCAAAGCAGAAAAGATACGGGACCAAAGGGACGTTTCTAATTCATCTGGACATTTCATTAACTTATTTAAAAATCAAACTTGTTCTGATCAGACATGACGAACTGAACAGGCCCGTTTTATAGTTGCTCTGTTTTCCACCCAAAACAGGAAAAACTGTCAAAAAGTTTCAGCAAAACTTTGAAAATCCTTCAGATTGATTATAAATGATGCTTCGTTTAAGCGGTAACAGTCCAGCTAACGGCTGATAAAAGTCAGTCGCCACTAAATGATGCGACTTCAGACTTCAGACTTCAGACTTCACTTCAACTTACTTATTTTGATTAAAAGTTTCCCATCAGATGTTCAGAGATGAAACGAGTCCAGAAAACTGACAGAAAGAGGAACCATTTGTTTCTGATACTGAGCCGACGCGTCTAAAAATTATTTTAATTTGCTTTTAAATCATTAGTGACACTTTAAAATACAACTGGCATTAAATACTGAGTCTGTGGCATTAAAATAAAGCATTAAAAGTGCTTATTGTTCAATGTGGCTGCGGTTCGGGCGGGTGGATCAGCAGGAGGTTCTGCAGTTTGGGTCGAGACAAACAGGAACCAGAATCGATGTTTGGTTGCGTGTGAAGCAGCAGGACTCTGTTTTTTGGACGCGAGAGTCCAGGATTATTCTGGTCAGCGGCCGTTGATCGTCTAATCTGCTGGTGAACGGCGCGTCCTGTCGGGCCGCAGCCACAGCAGGTCCTGCAGAGGTCACAACACCAGGTCCACTTAGCTAATCCTGGTCCGGTGCAAAGCAAAACGGCGCTGAAGGGGGTCAAATTCAGGAGTAAAGACAATAATCAGAGACGATGCTGGAAGAACCACTAAAGAAAAGTAAAATTAACTTCACCAAAGAAAATCAACCAGTTTAGACGCATCGACCTGATCCAGAAACAGAACCGGTCCGTTTTAAAACGACACGAAAACAACAAGCTGCATTTTACAAACAGCACAAGTTCAAATAACCTAACATGGGGCAGGATTTAGAGAGACTAGAGAGACTAGAGAGACTAGAGAGACCAGAGAGAGACTAGAGAGACTAGAGAGACTAGAGAGACTAGAGAGACTAGAGAGACTAGAGAGACAGAGAGACTAGAGAGACCAGAGAGACTAGAGAGACTAGAGAGACTAGAGAGACCAGAGAGAGACTCTAGTGACTCGGGTCCAGAGGAAACATCACTGCTGCTCTCAGGAAGCTCTTAATATTTAATGCTACAAAGTTGCAGCATTTTTAAAATGAAGTTTATAATTTAGATCAAACTGTAAAAAAGTAAAAGTGGTTAAAAAAAACTAAAACACAAAAAACTCTGGATGTTCCAGTGAATCAACGACATTAAATTAAAGATACTTTAAATAATTAATGAAGCATTTCATTCAGATGAATTAAAATTAAAATATCTACAGATTTAATTTACTTTAAAAGAACTGAAGATTTTTTATATCCAGACTGAAATAAAAACTGTTTTTATTCCAGTTTTATGTGAATATTTTTCAACATTTACATTTTATAGTTTAAATTTTCTTTAACGATTTACATGGAGCTCAAAAATAATAAAAACAGAAAAATACCATTTATTATTAATGAGACAAACTTCAGTTTACAGGAACATTTTTACATTTAATGTAATTCAGGCAAAACTTTTTCCAAAAAGTAAAAATTCTGAAATGAGTCAAATTTAGAATAAATACACAAGTTTTAATTTATTTAATTCTCTTTTACATCAGAATAAAAATAACTTATCGTGGTTTTAAATGTTTAGTTCTCATTTTAGATTTTCTGTAAAAATTAAACGTTGAAATAAAAATATGTTTTATCGTTTAACTCGTTTGTTTTAGATTTAACTTTATTTTTCAAACGTTTAATGTTAATTATGTTTATTCACAATTTTATTTCGTTGTCATGTTTAATGTAAATTAATCTAAATATAAATAATATAAACTAAATCAGATCATTACATTTTGCGCAACTTGCAGAGATTTATGTGGAAATGTTTTGTGTTTTTAAGCCTGGTGAACTTTGAACCAGTCGATCCTGATGAAAAAGGAAACCTTTTGTATATTTATGTCGAAGTGAGGTTAATAAACCTGAGTATTTATTCCCAGTCCTGCATGTTTCCATGGTTTCGGTGGAAATGTGCAGGAATCTGCCTGAAGCAGGAATTGGGTCGCGGTTCCATCCTGCTGACTCAGCGCTCAAAACGCATTCAGATCCTTTTCAGAATGTTTCTCACTGGTTTGAGCTTCTCTGTGAATCCGTGTGACAGCGAACGAGACGCCATTCGGTTCTGTGAAATGTGAGTAAATCAGCTGCAGGTTCATCATCATTAGCGCTTCCTGTGACAGCGGCTAACAGGCCGTGTCACATCCTGTTTGCTTATGATGACTGGAAACACTGTCAGGCCGTTTAAACCGGGCCCTGAAGGCGCCGCGGGCCGACGGCCGGCTCTGCAGAACACAAACACAAACTTCCATTCAACTCATTTCTGCTCAGATTTCAATGATTCGTTTTCCTGAAAATGTTGGAGACAAAACAGGAAAATGCAACTTTTGGATTTTGGGCTTAAAGGGAAAGAATTTAAAAAACATGTTGAATAATTTTAGGTTTGGAAAAAGACATCTGGGTTGTTTTTAATTTTTTGTAAAAACCTTTTTAGCTGAACATCACAGGATGTTTTAATATGTTTCACTGGCCAGTCCTGTCATTTCCCACAGTGGTAAGAGTCAGTGAAGGCACCACAGGTTTGTTCCCAGTTTCTGAAACCTCAAACCAAAGAAATCATTATGGGAACAATCAGCCGTTTTATTCATTACTACAGTTAAAATAAGTTTATTATTTGCATTTCTTGGATTCTTGGATGTTTTTGTTCATTTTGTGAGAATCTGATGCTAAACTTGCAGACAGATGTTATATTTCATATTTTAAAGGTAAACTGGCCACTTTTATGACTAAATTAAATTATTTATTGAACAATAAATATAACAAAAACATTAGATGTACATTTTTCACATTTCTTTAAATGTATTTATTTATAATCAATTAAAAAAATCCTAACAAACATGTTTCGTGTTTTTTTTTTATTTATAGTCACGATTTTAAATATATTAACATGGCATTTTTTTAAAATTAAGCTTTTATTTTATTTAAGACATATTGAACTTAATTTCAAAATTCAGTGATTAATTATTCATTTTAATGGGTTTTATTCCCGTCGCTGCAGAATGTGATCGTTTCGCATGTTGATGTAAATTATTTAGAACTTTTTGGAATCTGATAATAAAGTTCCAGCTGGAATATTTCTGTAACTGGATCAAAAATATGAACTTTTATTTTAAAACAGAAACTTTTCTGGCTCTTTCTTTCTGACGCTGCTGCAGACGTTTGTTCTCGTTGGAAACTCGACGCCGATGGAGCAGGAGGAACGTCGCCCCGCCCCCACGCGTTGCTGCAAAGATCCAGCTTTAAATAACTTCCTGCTGCTCGGTGGCGCCTTAACGGCCGACTCATGGAGGAAACACAAAGAAACTTCAGCTGAATTATTGAACGTCCCATTAAGTCCAGATGAGTGGACGGGTTGAACACGTCATAATTTGAGGTTTTTAAAATGCTGTCATAATAAGTGTCAGTATTTGCAAACACCTGGATAAGTCAGGATTTGTGATAATCTGAGCAGATTAGGGCTGTTCTGCTGGTGCCGCCGCTCCGTGCAGCTCAGCCGCTCGGTTTCTTTGGCGTCTTGTTGTTTTGACACACTTTATGGTTTCTTGTCTGTTCAATGCTGACTTTAAATCCTGCAAAGCGGTTTGTGTTTGCAAAGCAGAAAGGTTAAACGTGTTCCTGGCTCACCGGAGCCGTTCTGACACATGGGTTGGGTTTTGGTCCCTCCAGCCTCGTCCTTCCAGAGTTTTACTCCTGGACGCGTTGCTGACGATGTTTGGCAGCATCTGGCGGCCTTGACCCCTGCCTGACCTCTGTAAAGGGCCTGGGCGCTAGCCGCGGCCGGGACGCAGTAGAAACTGCGCTGCAGTATTTTCAAACAAACAGCGCCGCCCCTGACCCGGCTGGCGGCGGCGCTCGCTCCCGCCCCGCCTCCCGCTGAAGATTGCGTGCAGAATCCAGGCAACGGCGGCGAGGCGAGGCGGCGCTCTGCGCTGCTGCACACCCAGGCGGCGTGACCTTCCCCTCCGCTCCGCCACACAGCTCAGCGACTCACCGAGCATGCTCAGTAGGAGCCGCAGTGTTTCGTGACAACACTAATAGTCTGCATGGATCACTGGCACGCAGAGTCACTTCTAATTAGAATTATCTCAATCTTTGCCAGGATCTCATGTCGCTATTTTTTCAAAACGGCGCCGCCGAGTGGTCGGCTTCGCTGCCAGTCAGGAGGCTGGCTCCGCCCCTGGCCCCGCCCCCTAACCTCTCCTTGCTCTCTGCTCCGTGCTCCCAGGTTTTGTCCTGAACGGGGGGGCCACTTGACCCGCCCGTCATCCGCACCTCGTTGCTTCACGCTCTGCTGCCTTCGCTTTCGTTTCTCCCACAACCATCTGCTCCGTTGGGCTTTTCACCGAAGCGGATCGACGTCGGCCATTTCTGTTCGCCCTCCCCGCCTGATGCGGCGCAGACAGAGCGACGGGTCTTCCTCTGACAACTTCACGGCTTCGACTCGCCGTCGCTTCGTCTAGGAAAACCTTTCCTGTCTCTAAATCACTTCCTTCTGGTCTTTTTGTTCGGGTTTAATCCGCGTTTTAACCCTGACACTTTCCTCTGAAAGGAGCAAAACGCTCAGCGCTCCTCGATTCAGGCTTTACAAACACAAGGTCAAAGGTCAGGGACACAACCTGACAATAGGTGCACAAGAGTTTGACTTCAATGAACAGATTAGACCCTTCACATCTCAAAGTAGTTCAACCGCCAACACAACAGTTAAAGTTTCTGAGTTCGTTCTGCGACAAGGCGGACAGAGACGAAGGCGAGACCGGATCCAAACCGGCTGACAGGCTGACAGACGGTGGACAGACGGGACGGGAAGAGACAGAACCGAGAGGAACACATCAGGCGGTCAGTCAGTCACAGGGACAGAAAGACGGACAGGTGACCAGAGGGAAGAGACAGCAGAGCTGCCACCAGCCCGACAGACGCGTCCGGAGCCTCTCACGGTGGGTTTAGGGGCCTGTCTCACGGTGCGTTTAGGGACCTGTCTCACGGTGCGTTTAGGGACCTGTCTCACGGTGCGTTTAGGGACCTGTCTCACGGTGCGTTTAGGGACCTGTCTAACGGTGCGTTTAGGGACCTGTCTAACGGTGCGTTTAGGGACCTGTCTCACGGTGCGTTTAGGGACCTGTCTCACGGTGCGTTTAGGGGCCTGTCTCACGGTGCGTTTAGGGACCTGGCTCACGGTGCGTTTAGGGACCTGGCTCACGGTGCGTTTAGGGACCATTTTCCTGGTTGGACTCAGCAAAGGTTTCAGCAGGATTCTCTCTGCAACCCATCAGACACTAAAATCAGGAGCTTCTCTAGAAATCCTCTTTTCCAGCTGGATTCAGACGAAACGCATCCATCAGTCAATGAAACCTTTAACGCAGCGCCGCATGTTCCAACAGAGAACCGACGTTCAGGATGTTTGTGTTGAAGATTATTTCAGTTGAAACTAAAGAGATGCTGCTGCAGTTAAAGCTGCAGCAGCAAGTTGCTAATCATGTCAGGATGAACACACGAGGCTAATACTTCAGCGTTGGCGCTTCAGAGGAAGCGGTGGAACCGCAGCGATGAGCCTCTTCTCAGCCGCTGCTTTGCAGAGATTTTCAACGATGGATTCAATACTTTCGAGTCGCCAATCAATCTGCTGCTGTGTGGAAAAGGTGTTTTCATTGCAGCATGCAGGAACAGACGGGTCAGACAACATCAAGCATTATGAGCTTTTATTTTGAAAGCAGAGCTGTGGGGAGTTTGGCATCATCCGGGTTTCCTTTCACTAGAAAGTCTTTAAATGTCTAAACTTAAGGAAACAAAGCCTGGAAGATGGAACGTCTAAATCTGTGAGGATCTTTAAAAAGTCCAGCAGAACTTTAGAGCAGAAACAGCATTTTCTACCCCAACCAGGCTGAGGAACATGAGGGAACCGTCTCCATCAGAGAAGCGTTCTTAGGGTTCATAGTCGCGTTCTGGTGGCTGCAGAGCAGGTGGTGCGTGGAAACCTGGGCAGATTAACTCAGACAGGCAGGATGGGAGCTAAAGAGGCGCGACAGCGACAACCAGAGGAGGCGGGAGGAGGTTCAAACCGGAGGAGGTGAAGCCAGTTTGACCCGACACTCCCGCCTCCGTCCCGCCTCCGTCCCGCCTCCGTCCCGCCTCCATCCCACCCCGGGTGTTCATGGGAACAGTGAAAACCCACCAATGGCTCCTCCCTCCGCCCAGTTCTCAGGCCCATTGCGTGACCAGTAATCGCCTCGCCGTGCGAAGCGCCGCCGCCACGGGGCATGTGACCCTCTCAGCGAGGTCCGGCTGAATAATGCAGGATCGGCGCCGCGGACGGCGAAGGAGCATCGGCTCTAAAACGTGACCGAGGTCTGGGGTTGCTCCTGTATGCAAGGTCAAAGGTCAAAGCCATTGCTCTGACGTGGAGCTGAATTAAATCAGAATCTACTGTAAACGCAGCGTTAACGTAGATCTTGTTTTTGGTCAGACAGATTTAAAAACACATTTCGATCAAGTCCAAATTAAATAAGCAGCTTTTTGCTCGATTCTGTAAAGTCTGCCAATGTAGAACAGGCTGAACATTTTACACCTGAAACGTTCTGTACGCTGTTAGGAGCAAAACCAAGACGTCAGGTTTAGAGGAGGAAAAACTGCATTTTACAAAGACTAGAGAGACTAGAGAGTCTAGAGAGCTAGAGAGCTAGAGAGACTAGAGAGTCTAGAGAGTCTAGAGAGTCTAGAGAGACTAGAGAGTCTAGAGAGACTAGAGAGACTAGAGAGTCTAGAGAGACTAGAGAGACTAGAGAGACTAGAGAGACTAGAGAGTCTAGAGAGACTAGAGAGTCTAGAGAGACTTAGGTTATTAGTATTTATTCTAGAATATTTCAGGCCAGTATTCCAGATTATGATTTCAAATTTGTTTCAAATTTTGCAAAAAATAATAAAATAACCATTTAATGTGTTGCTGAGTCAGAAGCATTTAATTATTTTGTCATATGTGGAAAAATAAAGGTCATAAAATCTAAATATTATGACGTTATTTAGTCAGCTATCCACAATGAAGTTAAATACCAACAAAAGAAGTTTAGTAAATTTATTCTGAAAACAACTTTATTCTTACTTTGTGTTTTGATTTTTAGTAAAAACTGAAACTGTGAAACAAGCTCAGGATTCTAAATGTCCCAGTAATTATTCCCACTTAAACTCATTAAAAGCATTTAGTATAAAACATCAACCGTAGATGAATAAAAGGCTCGGGGTTTTGGGAAGAGACGTCCCAATTTAATCACAACTCTACGGCTTTTTTAACAGCTGTGAATTTCAGCAGCACTGGCATCCCGTACCTTTATGTCTGCTGAGCCGAATCAGGCGTCTGATGGATGTTTGGGGCATTTCTGCAACGTTTGCATTCACTTGTGTTCAAGTTTAGAGACTCCACAATATTTAATTTATGATACTATAATTTATTTAATATTTAATTTATAATCATTTCCTCGTTTATAAAACTTCAGTAGTTTAAATGATATTTTCCAGAGTGTGAAAAGAGCATCAACATTAGGTCTGTAAACCTTAAACCTTTTCAATTTGAGACATTTATGTTCATCGCTCTCAATTTAAATGAAAATCCAGATGAAATATTAAAAACATTCATCGCAGTTTCTTCCTGTTAAAATCCTGTGAACGTCTGATTGACGTTTCTCTGCAGAAACACGGAGAAGTTTTGGTTCAGTGCGTTAAAGTCACCGCATGTTGTGGGCGGCTCAAAAACGTTTGCATCTTTTATTTGTAATGACCAAGTTTATGATACAAATTTCATATTAAAAAGTAAAAATGCAGAAAATCCCACAAAGAGTAATTAGTGATAACTGAGTCAATGTTTTACAACAACTTATAAAATACAGCTTTGTTATTTTAGCTGCCAAAATTAAACAAAATAAACATTCAATTTATCTTCATTTAACTGTAAAAACATGAGTTAAATTAAGACAAATTTAATATTTGTTTTGTGTTTGTTCTTATTTTACTTTGCTCATTTTTGTTCCTGTTATCATTTTAACGCAAAATGTAACAAACTTTAGAGCAACTGGAGTCAAAGTTAGAAAACAGTTCCTGCTTTTTCTTCCTAAAGTTAAATACCAGTGAAACTAAAAATATGAGAAATATTTAAAATGAATTAGACGGACATGTTGGTAATTATCTCACTGAGAAACGAAAACAGGAAACGAGACTCAAAAATGTCAGATAGAAACAAAATGACTGGATGGTAAAAGTGTCCAAAGGGAATAACTGAAGTGATTCACAAAAAGCATCAGAAACATTTCAGCTGATTTTTCTACCCAGGATTCACAAACAATAATACAAAAAAAATAATTTGTAAAAAACTAATGTCCTGAAATTAGACCAGTTATAAGTTATAATATTAATGTTCTGTTTTAATCGGTCAGAACTGGAAGTTATTTTAACTTAATGTCTATAAAAAGTCAGTAATTAACAACAACACAGCAAAAATATCCTCCGTCCAACGTGAGTTTATATTTCTATCATTAGGATGTTTCTGAATGTGCACAGTGATGATAATTATTGTTTCATCTGAAACATAAACTGAAAGAAAACAATGAATAAAATCCAGCGTTTAACCTACATTTGGAGACGTCCGGCGGCCCGTTGGTCCTACTGTCCCTGACGCTTGTTGTCGTGGAAACCATCAGCTCCTTGCTCAAACTGTGAGGCGCTGAGGAGGACCAGGCCTTATTTGGGCAGGAACAGGAAAAACCCCTGTGGTGACCAGAGGTCACGACTCGTTACTCCCCCCAGAATCGGTGCAACCCGAGACGATGTGTCCAGATTTTAATTAAGGTTTGGACAGATTAAAGAAATGATCTAAATAGAAATTGGTGCAAAGCTTCAGGAATGCACAAAACGTCTAATCTGAAGGGTAATTTTTCTTATTTTAGTAATATTATGCTATGTGATAATCAGCTACTAGTCTTTGATTTGGATGATAAAATATATTTGATCTTAAAAACTAACTTTAAGTCAAATTTGACAACTTTTCAAACAATGAAAAGTTCTCTAGAAGTGAGGAAGTGAACTTTTCCATCACCATCCGTCCAATGCTACTTCCGTGTAGCAGGAGGCTATGTCATCCCAAACTAGCTAATGATGGATCAACATGTGCTAACTGCTAGCATGCCGTGGCAAAATATCATCACAAAAAATGTAACATGACTTCCAGCATAGGCACACAGCAAAATGAGAAGCTAAGCTAGCTGAGATGCTAGCAGCTAGCCTAACGCTAACCCATCCTGGCTAATGACAGCAGAGGAAAGAGGTAACTACAAATATGGCACAGCAGTGCTAAAGTTAACGATTTTAGACAGAAGTGAGTTACATGTAGCTCCACACTGAACTAATCAGAAGTTTTGTTTGCTGATGGAAAGCAACGTTAAACGATGTTTTTGTACGTCTGTTTGCGCGTTGCCATGTTGAAATCCCGACTTCTCAGCCTTTAACTGATCCGATTTCCTACCTCTGGAACGCAGCATCAGTTCATCGGGTCGGTTCATCTGCAGCGCGGCCTCCACTGCCAGCGTCTCGGCTTCAGCCGGTTCACCAGATGGTGAATCTGCAGCAGGGATTTGTTTCCATCTTACGGTGGGCCTTAAAAACACAAAAAGGAATTCCTCAAACTATCTATTATTATTCCTACACTTTATTTGATCTCTACTTGTTAATGTGGTGTGTGAAACTGTGCAGTCCTGAGTTAAATGTATTATTGCAGAAGATTCACAAAAGTTTACATGCACCTTTGTTAATCTGATTATTTGTAGTGTTAATTTATTGCAGTGATTTTACTGAAAAAGTTCTGAAGGAATCGCTGCCGTCTTTGATCATGATAATCTCGCTTCCTCCCTGTGGGGATCAGCAGGACAACCTGGGAGGGTCGACTTTAACCCCCTACCAAATCGTCCCGCCGTAAAGAACCTGGACAGAACCAGAATCCACTTTGCTCAAAGTCAACAACCGAGTTTATATCAGAGTTTGAAGGAGAAGGTCGATGGAAACGGTGAAATTCAAAATAACTTCTTCAATTTTAAGAAAAGCTTTTTACGCTCGCTTGAGGTGGTTTTTAGTTTTAATATGCTGAAGGGAAATACATTAACTGTACGCTACACACAGACTCGTTGCCATAGCAACTGACTGACAACAACGGCACTAAAGTGCCACGATTCAACACCAAAAAACATACAAAATTTCCCACACAGAACATTCAGTCTGCTGCAGCTCTACGTTTTCAGGCTTGATGTTTATTTTGCAATTATTAATAAGCATTTGCTGAGGTAGGTTAGCTCCCATTGCTATTACCCAAGCTAACACAGAGGCAGCAGGTTAGCTACCGCTGCTATTAGCCAAGCTAACACAGCAGCAGTTGCTTAGCTAACTCAAACCTCTGCTCCACCGATGATCAGAGTGCCACCTTTTTGTTTTTTAACTGCACTAAACACATTGAATTCCACAGCACATGTTCATGTTAAGGTTATCAAAGTCAAGCTAGCATAGCTGACCTGCTTCCCTCACCATTTTATTACTAACTAAAACATTTTCCTAAAGTTTTCACACAGCAAAGATCTGCTTCCCTTTTTCTTTTATACATCATGTGGACATTTAAGATTTAGTCCCTTATGTTGAAAACTTGACAGCTAAGCTCAGTGGACGTCATCGTCCTCAGCAGGAAGATGGAGGCGTGACGTCACACTGTGATGCTTCTGCAGAGCCGACTGAGGGCCAATAAAATGAACCCATCTCTCCAGTTCTAGGCCTGGCGTCCTGTTGTCCACTCTGCAGTGAGTCGAGGTGGACACCTGATGAGGACGCGTCTCTTTAGAGGTTTTATCAGGCGCAGCCAGCTGGGCTGAGGCCACCAGGGTCATCCTGGGACGAGTTGGGGGGATTATATCATCCCAGATGGCCTGGAAGAGCAGAGGATGGGAGACTCCTGCTTCAGGAGGTCTGCTGATGTCAGAGGCCTCAGGTGGACGCAGCTTCTGCCACAGCCTGTCCCAATCAGCAGGTAATCAGTTAATCACATGATCAATTAAAACTAAATCATCTGCAGGACTTATCGTTTTTCTCTTTCTACCAAAAACTAAAAGTTTTCAGTCTGGAGTTTTGATCTGAACAGTTTGTCAGATAAAACGTTTCATTTGTTGTTTTTGTTTTGTTTATTTTGGATATTTTAAATGTGTTAAAATGCTAAATGTTCATAAGAATTTAAAGTTTATTGAGATACGATAAGAATGTGTTGTTATTGTGCCATTTCCATTATAATACTTATTAATCAAACCTACGTGTAGTTGTGCCTGAGCAGGCCGAGTTATGAGATCCTGTCAGTGTGTTTGTCTGGAACGGTGGAGATGATGATGAGCCGATGGATTTACGTCAGTCCCTCCCAGTATCGGCTGCTCAGGAGTCCAACACCAGCCAATGCAGAGGCTTACAGGTCACTAATGTTAGGCACCGTGAGGGATCAGGGCGCAGTAATAACATTACCGCAGGACAGACAGAGGGCTGGTGGCTGCAGGCGCTGAGTGGGAGCAGGAGGGGTCAGCTGGACCTTCAAGGTTTTCAGCTCCTGATCCCGTCCCCGGTTCTGTCCCTTTTCCTTCCACACAGCCTGACGTTCAAAATGCTCTTTCTGAAGGCTTCCTCTGACTTTTCCTTTCCACACTGATAACCAGGTTTGTTTTATAGAAACCCAGGAGCGTCTGTGGCTCCTGAGTGCTGGTCTGCTGCCGGCCTGCGATTGGTCGGCTCCGTCGCGCAGCTGCACAGGAACGCGGTGTTGTCTATTTAATGCTCGTTAACCTGCAGAGCGTCTATGTTCGAACACACCGGCTTACAGGTCACTAATGTTAGGCACTCCTGGGGATAATGCTGCCAGATAACCGGAGGCTTTGCTGCTCAGGATAATCCAGTGTGCCAACATGGAGGCCGCTGTTTGGCATCACAAACAGGGATGTTTACAGAGACACTCGCTTCACTTTCACCCAACCAGCAGATCCAGATCCAGGTCCAGATCCAGATCCAGATCCAGGTCCTGATCCAGGTCCAGATCCAGGTCCAGATCCAGATCCTGATCCAGGTCCAGATCCAGGTCCAGATCCAGGTCCTGATCCAGGTCCAGATCCAGATCCAGGTCCAGATCCAGGTCCAGATTCAGGTCCTGATCCAGGTCCTGATCCTGCTAAAGACTTTCTCAGTGTCTTGTTCCAGCTACAGGAGAATGGTGAGTTCACTGTCCGCAGGAAGAGCCGTTCATTGCAACATCTGTGGTTACTTCAGTGTCCGAACCGATGGTGGGACAACTGATGTAGCGTTTACTGTCTGCAGGAACAGTAAACGTTGGGTGGGACAATCACAGTATGGTTCCTTGGCTGAGTGTAGTTCGCTGTCTGCAGCAGACCTTTCTGTCTACTTCACTGACTCTAGTTGTGTTTGGATAGTTCACTGCCTCTGGAAAAAGTGGGACAACTAACATCTGTGGCTAGTTCACTTTCAACAGTAATAGTTGGACAATTGGTGCCACTGGTCAGTTCACTGTCATCTGTGGTTACTTCACTGTCTGTTCACAGTGGGAAAATTCACAGCTGTGGGTAGTTCACTGTCTGACAGGCTCACTGTCCCACCTTTACAGCGGATAGTGAACTCATCACAGGTGTCAAAATGTCCCACTGTAACTGCAGGCAGTGAACTCATCACAGGTAAGCTGTATTTTTCCGGAGGTGATTCCTCTCTCTGGTAATTTGTCCCTCGTTTGAATGAAACTCGTCACAGTTTGGTGTTTTCTGTCTCAGCAGTTTCAGTCTGAAACCTGAAGTCTCCGCCATCTTGGATCGGCGCTGGACCAAACCCAGATCCCTGACAGTCATAAACAGGCTTCCTTTTCGGGTGCAGGCCGCCCAGACTCCCTCCCAGCTTCCTTACAACAACAATGAGCAGCAGCTGGGACGCACGCTGGCAGCCGGGCCTGCAGAACCCGCTCCGCTCTGGATTATTGTCAAAGCTGATGACCTGTTTGCTTAACCCCCTCACCAGACTCCTGGGGAGCGCCGCGCCGCGCCGCCTCCTCCACATTGTCTCATTAACTCAATTACATCACGTCTTCAGGAAATCAGGCGGGCCGTTCCTTCGCCTCAGCATGTTCTGTCTCCAGTACCTGCTAATATTTTTCACTTCGCCGCTGAACACAGAATATTCACAAATTATATCGGGATCAACACAATGAGTCCGGCCCGTTATTCTGCTGGATTATACACCCATTCATTAAATTTAAACTGCCTGAAATCTCTGGTGCCTTCAGGGTTTCAAACGCAGCGTTGGGAATATAATAAATAAATAACAGAGTGTCCGATTTTTAAACTGGACAGTGAACTAAGCACAGAAACCATATAATGTCATAAATCCTCTGAAAACATGCAAACGTGCTGCGTTCACTGTCTGTAGTAACAGCAGGAAAATTTACTTCCTGTGTTGAGTTCACTGACTGGAGAAACAGCAGGAGAGTTCAACACCTGTGGTGAGTTCGCTGTCTGTAGTTTCTGTGGGACAAAGTGCTCCACTGTTTTTATGACCTTCTGATGTGTTTTTGACTCTGATCTCAAATTGAAGGCAGCAGATTCTCAGTGAATCCCGGTTTTCCAGACGATCCTGAAGCGCTCTCAGGGGAAGCGCCAGTGGACCGGGACGGTGGGAGGAGCCGCGGCCCAACAGAACGATTGCTCCGATTTGCCAAAGCATTCAGACTTTGTAAACTCCGGGTCTCCCGCCCGTATCTCTTCCCCATAAATCCGTATTGTCCTGATCCGTGAACGCCAGGTGTGTGAAACCGTTCTGGACGGGAAAACGGGAGACGGAGCTCATCGTTACGCTACGCTGGCCAAACAAACTCCACTAATGGCCTCCTGCCGGCTCCTCCGTCAGCTTTCATCTCCTTGCCTCTCGGTTCGACTCAATCTGGCTGCTTTCTGGCTGCTTCACCTCTAACCTGACCTTTCCCTTCTCTCAGCTCCCCTTCCCTTCCCTAATTAGTCTGTGAATAGACGGAGCTCTTCCTGGATTAGGAACGCCCAGCATTCAGTTAAAACCCGACATCGGAACATTAAATCTTCCAGACTCAACCTGTCAGCCTGAGAATAAAGTCAGCGCCGAGGGATTATCACTTTATGAAGCTCTGAATTAGAGCTTACATTTGTAGCCCATATTGTCATGGAGATCCAGCTCTGATCCGTTCCGGTTCAAAGGTTTCGGGATAAGTCCGACCTGAGCGTAAAGCCCGCTGTCCTGGTCCGGCTGCTGGGGAATTGGAAGTCAAGCTCTGATATTTCTCTGTCCACTTCTCCAACTGCCGCTGGATGTTCAGTCCATCTCAGACCTGCAGGTCTGGAGGTCCAGACATGGACCACCACAGCGTTTCATTAGAAACACCAAGAACTGCTGCGCCAGTCGGCAACAGATCAGGACAGGAACGGCTTTAGACTTTCCTACGAAGTGAAAAGTAAAAGCTCAAATTTATACAGGAACTCCCACTTCTGAGGTTTCATATTCCTGAGCAAGTTGCATCTCAGTCACAAGATTTCATTTACAAAACTGGCTGAATATTCAAGCTCTTTACTTGGTAAACGACAATGAACCTGGTCAGACACACTTTTAAGAATTATGTGCAAATTCTGACCTCGTTTCAGGTCTGGAGTGTTTGGATTAATGCAAACTGTTGAAGATGTTCAAGAAGGCAGACGAGACAATCGAGGAACGATTTAAGACCTGCTGAGGAAGGAGGGAGTCGTCCTGAAGCGCGAGTCGTCCTCAAGCGCGAGTCGTCCTCAAGCGCGAGTCGTCCTGAAGCGCGAGTCGTCCTGAAGCGCGAGTCGTCCGGACACGATAACCAGGTTTCAAAGAGTTAAAGCAAGACTTTTAATAAGAGCAATGTACCAACTGTCAAGCACGGTGGTGGCAGGCTAATGCTGTGGGCTACTTTGATGGTGATGGTGCACTGCAAGATGGAAGATTGGAAGAGGAGGAATGCCTCCACCTTAACGTTTCTGGACCGGATAAACACCCAGCAGCAGGTATTAATGAGTAAATCACGCATTCTGCATGTCCCCCCTTTAACCCTTAGTTGTCCAGTGTGCCATCCTGAAGAAACCACTGCTGTAATAAATAATGAACATGGCGTCCGACAGCAGGACATGTTTACTGGAAACTGAAGCTCTCTGGGTTTCCATGAGTCTGGTTCTGGTTTGACCCCCTACATCCTCTCCTCTTCCTCCTGTCACCTCTGCATGATGGTCCGTTTGGAGCAGACAGACTATGAGTGTCTAATGTACCTCATGTTCCCAGAGTTTTCCTTTGGTTTTAGTCAAACAGATAACGACCTTCATCGTGTCCATTTGAAGAAAACCGGTTTTAAAATCAAACTACAGCCTGAAAGATCCTGAAATCAGCAAGAATCAAGGGTGTGATTGTTTGGCTCCGCCCACATTGTGGCCCCGCCCCAAACTGCTATAAGTAATGAAAAAGTTCAGACTATTAATTAATTGCACCATATCTTGTTCAGCAGCCCCACAATTTCATAGTAAAATAATTTTTTCAGGATTTCTATTCTAATTTTCTGCGAACTAAATATTGGATTTTTGTTACAATATCTCTGTTTTTCATTCATCTTTATAATTTAAGTTTTACTACTTTTAATTTCATTACTGAAACATAGATAAGCTGCACCTGAACCTGACATGAAGTTTTTCTCGTTAACGTTGCTGTGTGTCGACGCAGAGCCCCGAACATGAACTCTCTCCTTCCTTCTCCTCCCAGGTTTTACTTGGGATTAATTATGTTCATCTTTTCCTGGAAAGCAGCTGAGAACATTGGGCTTCCTGGCTGCACTGGTCTGCTCTCGTCTTGATCCTCTGTTGTCTCTTTGGTTTCCATGTGATTGAAAACAGCTCTAATCTGCTAACCCTGCAGAACCGCAGCACGTTACTCCTGCCGCCGCAGCTGACATCCGATCTGTCTCACAACGCTTTCCCTCGGACGTAATCCACTAAAGACGCCCGACTGCAGCAGCTTAAAGCCCGACGCTGCTATGTGCAACTTGCAGTTATTCTGGTGTGAGAAATGAAGGATTACATGATTTATGTCCTGGGTCAAGAGGTCAAGAGATGCATGTTTGATCTGCAATGTATTTGAACAACCTAAATATCAGACGTGCAAAGATTCATCACAAGATAATTCCTCAACGTTGGGTATGAAGTCGATGCACAGATAAGGCCATGTTTGGGCTCCACACAGACTTTACTTTACTGCTCTACCTCCAGCTGCTGAGTCCAACCAGCCTGTTCCCCTCCTGGCCTGTGGGGGCGCTGCACCAACAACCACTGAAGGAAACGACACAAAAACCTCTGAAGATGCTGAGAGCAACTTCCTGCTTCACCAGATGAAACAAGATGGAGGCGTCAGATTTTAGCGGCTGGAGGATTTCTCTTTAGGCTAAAGACCAAGAGCCATTTCTGCTGCTAGCGCTAGGCTAACATGTTTGTTTTGGCTGTATTTACCCAGAATGCCCTGTGCTATAGTCCACTTCCTCCTTTTGGAGCGGTCTCTGGTCTGCTTGGCGTTCACATGGCAGGCGAAACGGACCAGAGTTCACTAAACTGAACCAGACGGTCCAGAGCTCGATGACTCGTTCACTCCTTCCCAAACGAATCGGACATCGTTTTATTTTTTATTTTTTTTTTATAATAAAGATTGCCAAGAAATTTGATTTCTATGTTCCATTTGTCCCTAATCAGATTAAATGTTTATGACCTGAGTTAATCAGGCAGCAGGTGCACAGAGCGGTGAATTAAGTGATGCTATTATTGGGTCATTGCAGCAGCGTTTGAGTCTGTTGAGTCGTTGCTGCAGCAGATGGCCGATATCCATGAACTGTGAGCGCTGCAGCGCTGCTGGGGGAATTTGTCAGCATGAATGAAACATGATTAGTGACAGACTTGTTTCTGTAGTGATTAAGTCGCGCCTATTAGCACACTCTCATACCTAAGAGCGCTGTAGAGGAACCAGTTAACCTAGCAGTCCTGGGAGAAGCCAGAGGAAATTCAGGACCTTCGTTCCACCAACTGCTGCATTCTGTCTTTATTCTGGTAACTTCATTTTGGGCTTGTATTACATGGGGTTTAAACCATTTTCTGCAGTATTTAATGGTGTTGTGCTTGTTATTGTTTCCTGGCAGGATGCAGATATTATTTTCCAGCCTGTTGTCAGTCGGCGCTCAGGCTGCAGCATTATGACCACCATCTGCGCCTCCGGGGGATTTGCTGATCAGGACTTTACAAGCTGTTTTCAATAAACACATCCAAACAGTAAAACTGCGCGCTTTGCTTCATTGTGCAGCCGAATGAGAGTCACAACGAGCTGCAGCAAGAAAAGCAACAAATAACTAATAGTTATTTCATTTCTACAGCCATTTAATTATTGAAACTGAATCTGATAACATGCACATTTTTATTGGTTCAATATAATTTTCCTGAACTGAAAACCGACTTGGATCAGTTTTCTACAGTTGGAGTCAAAGAAAAGGAGGATTTTCCAGCACGAAACAATTCGCCTCAAACGTCACTACACACATTAGCATTGGCATTAGCATGAGTCACTCAGTGAATGGACTTTGTGTTTATAATATTATTATTATTAGTCATCTGCAGTAAATAAGATGAGAAAACTTTAATCTGTTTATATCCTTAAGAAAAACATTTGCTGCTGTTTGCACAAAGTTCCTACTGGAGCCTTTTCTAACTTCTTGTATCAGCTGACTTTGCTATAGTGCTAATGCTAGCTTGTATAAACTATTTCTGTTAGCATACTAGCTTACAAAAAACAGGATTTTCTACTGTTTGCATAAAGTTTCAATTTAACATGGTGTTTTATAACTGTTGTTGCCATTAGCTGTGCTAATGCTAATTTGTATATATTCATTTATTACAATACAGCAAAATACAACATTTTTGTTAGCTTATTTGCTAACGAGCTAGCACATGTTGCAACTTTGGTTCCCAGTTGAACGGCGTCTACTGGACTATTAGACGTAAAAACATTAAATGAATGAAAAAACTTTGTTTTCTTTCAGGTTGTCGGTCTTTGGAGTAAAACTTCATTTTCTCTGACAGTTCGTCTTCGGTTTCAGATCATTTTTCTCCCAGATGCCGAGACTTTTGATCTCAATTTAAAGGAAAAAACAGTTTTGCTTCAGTGAGCTTTAATGCCGACTGTAAAAAACCCAAAGTATGATTCACATGCACCAAAATAACTTCACATACTCTGTGAGTAATACACTGT
This sequence comes from Phalloptychus januarius, assembly GCA_902982915.1. Classification (NCBI taxonomy): domain Eukaryota; kingdom Metazoa; phylum Chordata; class Actinopteri; order Cyprinodontiformes; family Poeciliidae; genus Phalloptychus; species Phalloptychus januarius. The sequence continues at coordinate 732,714 of CADWAE010000242.1, read as the reverse complement.
AAAAGAAAATGTGTTTCCTGGTCTGTGCAGGGGGCCACAGTGTCTGGGAACTGACCAATCAGTGCAGGGGATGAAAGGCAGAAATGCTAATCAGGCATCTGGAAACCATGACAATCAGTGAGGAGGAAGAGCTCAATCAATGAGACCTCGATGGTTAGCATAGCCGACAATAAGAGGATCCCCGTTGTTTGCAAAAGCTATTAGTTCCTGTTCAGTAAACCTGCACAAACATCACGGCAGCAGAGAAACAGCTTCCTGCGCTTCAATCAGACCTCAGCATTCCCCGATCCACAGATAATAAAAATAACAATGAGGTTCAAATAATCTGGAAAAAACCACATCAACCAGCCAAAAACCGAAACCACAGAAACCAGAGAGGCAGAAGTTTATCATCACTCTGATAAATTCAGCTGAATTAGGCTTCCTAATCAACTGACTTTTTAAAGTCTCCCAAAGGAAAAACTTGGAGCAAATACAATCATAAATAATCTGAAGTTACAGAAAATACTGAACCAGGAAGAGGTGAGGTCCAACATACACTTAGAGATGTAGAGATATTAGCTGTTTTAATTCACTTCATCGATCTGTGCATTCAGTATCTGAAAACATTAGTTTGAGGTTTTAATGTTCGAACGCGGCGGGTTAATCGATGTTCCTCCGACACGGCAGATGCTCATTTCTGCACAAACGGAGTTTTAGTGGGGCAGTCAGACAGAAATGAAACGCAGTGGAGCAGACAAGCTAAAAGAGGCAGATTTAACACACTCAGATGTGACATAACACACAGAAGGGCGTCGTGATGACACACAGCAAGTCTTATCTAAACAGCAGAGATACAAGCTGAGGAGTGACGGAGGCGCCTGGAGGGGGAACATGGCGGACGACGGCGAAGGACAACAAACCTGAAGATCAACATCATTTCTCTCTGCTGATGGTGAAACGATTAATTCCAGAAATAAATCAAATGTTGATTCAACCAGATCAACTCTGCGATACAAATCTGATGAATCTGCAGAACGAAAAGTTCAACACGTCTCCGACCAGCGTCAGGTTAACTTCAGCTGCTCTGCACCTGGCGGGCAGCAGGGGCCATACAGAGTCATCTTCATCCAGATCTAAATGCAAAACCAGTAAATAGATAAAACAAACACATTTTCTGACTTTTATCATTCATTTAGCTGTTTACTATTAAACATACTAACATTCAAACTGTTACTGTTAACATTCTGTTCCTCTTTCTCCAAAATGATTATAACTTCCTATTTAATAGTTTAAAATCTCAAATATACCTTAATATGCATCAGAGCTCACATGGAAACCATCTTGGTGCTAAAACAGAAGCTAACACCCACAGGCTTCCTTAGCTCAGCTCAACCAATCAGCACCAAGGAAAAGAACCAGGAGCTCCAGGATCGGCTGATTTCCAAATGCCAGCCAATCGCGAGTCAAGTAGCTTGTTGCTCAGTATTTCAACTTCCTGAGATGCTTTTGAATCAAATACTTTAGATCCACAAAGAAAACAACAAGGGGTGAGTTTTACAGGAACCGTATGCAGATCAGCTGGTTCAGCTTGTTAATGTTTTAATAAGCGTTTCGTCTGGAGAGAAACTCACATCATGAACAATAATGAAACGTGACGGACGTCAGAGCAGCCGATCCGATCAGAGGGAACCGAACCCACAGACTCACAATCAGCAAAAAGCAAGGCAGCATTTTAATTTGACTGATTATAAAGTTTAAATCATCCAAATCACATCAATCAGGTCAGTAAATGGACGTCTGAAAACATAGTAGGGAGTGAAAGATGGATGTGCAGATTGTGTAGAGACGGATTTAGTGTAGAAATGATTGGGGGAGGAGATGTGTGAGTGAGTGTGTGAGTGGAGGAGTGTGGAGTGGTGAGAGTGTGTGAGTGAGGATGTGTGAGTGGGGAGTGTGTGAGTGGAGGCGTGTGTGAGTGGAGGAGGGTGTGAGTGGGGAGGGTGAGGAGTGTGTGAGTGGGGGAGTGTGTGAGTGGAGGAGTGTGTGAGTGGGGGAGTGTGTGAGTGGGGGAGTGTGTGAGTGGGGGAGTGTGTGACGCTGCGTGTTAATCTGCACTCGGCGCTCTGCCAGACTTTCCCATAACGACCCTGACGAGTCGACCACCAACGGCCCGTCAATGAAACTGAGTGACCCAAACAATAGATGGTGTTTCTGCACACAACGCCACCACAACACACACATACACACACATCCCCCCCCCCCTCCCACACACACACACACGCAGTGTGTAGTTCCCTTCCGGTTTAATGAGACAAGATGGCCGCTGCTGTGGCATCAACAAAGAGGTCGTGTGGAAGTGGAGGCGCAGACAAAGGGCCGGGGTCGTCGGGTGAACTGCTGACGGTAAGGGTCTCACACGCAACCTGGCAACCCGGCAACCCAGCAATCTGGCAACCGGGACCGGGGGACTTGAGGGCGACGGCGCGGCCCTCAGAGCGCGGCGCGCCGTCCGCAGAGCAACACGCTCCTGGAGGAAACGCCGAGCAGGAAAGGGTTTCAAAATGGCTGCTGTGGACGGCCCGTTGCCATGGCGATCCTGGAGGTAGGGGAAAGTGTCACGATGTTTCGTTTACATGTGTAGTTTTTCTGATGGGTCCGTTTCTGCTCGTTTCGCAGTGCGGCGAGGTTCTGACCGGAACGTGATCAGCTTCATTTATCAATCATAAAATATTTAAAATCCATCTTCCAAATGTTCCTGTGAATATTTTTTTGATCTGTTCCGGCTGATCAGCCGTCCTGCTGAACTCTGATTTTATTCTTCTCATTGCAAATAAAATGATTTAATTTAAAAATCCTCATGATGATTTATTTATCAGTAAAATAATTATTGTGTAAAGAAATACAGAAAATGTAATTCAGTTTATTTATAGAGCGTCAAACCTCAACAATCATAATTCCTGTTCAATCACATTTATTCCAACTTATCAAACAATAATTAATTTTTCAAAGTAAATTAAACGTTTCTATGGAAACCCAGCAGAGCTTCGAGTCGCCGGCTGGAAACATAAACTCATTATATTTTAATGAATATAAATAGTTTCATTTTTGTTAGGATGTCAGAAATACTAAATGCAGGAAAGTTCAGTAAGAAAAATGGAACAAATCAAAGTTTTATATTTTTTAAGAAATTATATTCTTATCGATTTCTGAAAAAGCGGTTCAATACATTTTTTACTCAAATGTGAAAAATATAAAAAATCTTACATTAAATAAGATATATTTAAACTAAATTTATTTCTAAAAGGTAAAGTAAGTGGAAAAAAAATATGTAATAATTTAATGAATTTAGATCCATCAGTTTGGTTAATAACCCACCAGTTCTAATAATGGTGGGTTCTGTCGATTTATGGGAGGATATAAAATCATTTATTTTATTTTATAAACCGTCAAACAGATTCAGACGTTTCCAAATCGCTCCAGTCAAATAATTTTAAATTTCAGAGTTTAACTGGAAACCAGTTTGAGTCGTTTATAGAAAATCAGTTAAATCTGGTTTTTAAAATAATTACAACGTTTTGGTTACAAACATTTACTGAACTTTCAGTGTCTTAACATTTTTTTTGTCAAATACAAAATCAGGAAATTAATCAAAATACATTTATGCAATTTTATATATTTATTTGCTGCACTAATGACCGTAACCATGGTGAATTTATAGATTATTAAATAACGTGTCAGAAAGACAAAAACATTTCAAACATTATCAGGTTCATTTTTACCAATTTAAAATGTTTAAATAAAATTTAAAAAATAAACCTGAAGTTAAAAAAGTTATTTGTCAAATAATTTATTTGAAAAATAAATTTAAAAAGTAAAAATGTATAACTGAGTGACATGAATTATATATGTGACATAAAAAGGTTTGAGATGCTGAGAATTTATTTTTTAATTTACCAGAAAAAAACCGACAAGAGTTAAAAGGTTAAGTCGAGGTCTGGTTCTGGTTCTGGTTCTGGTCCAGTCAAACGTTTCAGTGGTTTGATTCTTCAGATTGTTTCCTGTCCAGAAACGCAGCAGAAGAAGAAACTCGGGTTTCCTGCTGGATCCAAAAGTCCCGTCTTCTAAAGACGAGCAGAACTTCAGACCCGACCCGACACCGGGTCGGAGCGAACCGGTCCACGCAGAGCTCAACCCCCTCCCTGCAGCCCCACGGCGCCCCCTGCACGGTCGCAGGTGAACTGCCCCCTGGGCTCGGCGCTGGTTCCGACCAGAACCGGTACGGACTCAGGAGATTCTGGGTTCGGCTCGTTAAAGTCGGTCCATAATCCTCCGATCGTTTTGATGCTAACCGACAGTTTGTCACAGAACCACCAGAGTTGATAACCTGGAGTTTATTTGTAATTATTTGGTTTTTCTCAGGTTGCAGGAATTTTTCCTCTCCTGCTTTTCAGAGTTTTGGTTTCAGTTGAGCAGCAGAGAAACTTTTACCTTTTATCATCCATTTAAAATTCAGAAACGGGTTCAGGACATCAGATCATCTTTAATAATCAGACTCCTGATCCTGTGACTACATGATTCCAAGTGACGATCCGTTTAGTTTTATACTTTAATAATTGGGTTTTAATTTCCTTGTATTTGTTTGTATTTATTTCATGTTTCTGTATTTATTCATAACGTTTGTTTATTTAAGTTTAGGTTTGTTTCTTTCTTTTTCTATAAAGTTTTATTTTTCTTTTATCTTCCTCCCGTCTCATTTTTACTACTTTTGTGTTTTCTTACACCTGGGTTCCCAAAGTGTGGCCCGGGGGCCGTCTGAGGCCGCTGGAATAATTTTGTTGTCAGTTAAAGAAAAGTTGAAGTTTGTGTCTTCCGTGAACTGATGGACATTTCTACAAGTTTTAACTGTGAGATCTTCAAAAAAACAATTTTTTTATTAACTAGATTATTAGGAAGGATAACAAACATCCAGTAACTTTATATTCAAACAATAAACTGATCAACTTGGCTAATGTTTGCAGATAAAGTTCTCATTTCTGAGGAACAAATTTTAAAATATTCTAGAGAAAAAATAGGAAAATATTTTATCCAAGTTTGTTCATTTCTTTGTTGCAATAAAATCCACTTGGTGGTTTTGGGTCAGGATGTGAAAAGTTTGATCAAAGTGTTTCATTAGTAATAACATAGTAACACATCAGTTGTTGCTGAAAATGTGCTAAATGAATAAAATTACCTTCAAGATGTGAACAAATCTCACAAATGGATCCAACAGGAACTACAAAAGCTGGATAATGTTTCTTTAAGTTCAGAAATGTTGAGTGTAGCTCATTCATAAAACAACAAATTGTGAAATTGGGTCAAAATTCTAGAAAACTGACAAAAATGAAGCTATGAAAACATGAAACCTGTTAAATTCTGTCGAACTAAACACTTTGTTTGTCCACAGAATAAAATACTGAACAAACAGGAAAAGTCATTTTTTACAGTGTTTATGATATTATCCTCTGAAAGCCTCTGTTTTTGGCGGTACGGCAAGCTGGTTTAACATATAATCCTCGTTTCACAATAAAGCCCCAACATTTAAAGCAATCTAAATTTGACCACCATGTTTATTCTGACAGGAAGTAATTTCCAGATTTTGTAGTGGTCCAGTCAAAGTACTGACCCGATTCTGACAAGCAATCTACGGAGGCAGCTACTGATTAGGGTGATGGTAAGGAGGCATTTCCCCTACAGAGACTGTTTCATTCTGAACCTTATCGGACGAACCAAACCTCAGCATCATACCTCCACCACTGTGTGTGACACTCTGAGCTAAGCTGCTGTCTTTTAACCCTTCAAGCCATGAACTTTAACCTTTGACCTGCTGACTGGGGCTTGGTTATTTCGGAGCTTCATGCTTTGAAATGAAGCTGCAGTTGCCCTGACAACCTTTCCCAGGTTGCTGCTCTGAGGTCCTTGCTGAAATCCTCCCGCCCTGGCGTTGTGCTAACACACACCTGTTTGCTCTGCAGCAGGAAACCGAATAAACTTTAATGGAGGCGAACCAGAACCGAGTGGATCACTGACTCCATCAAACTCCTGTTGGCCACCAAATGTTTCAGAATGAAGTAAAAACAACTTCAGATTAAAATGCTTCTTTAATCTGTGAAATCCGAATCCTCTCTGGCAGTTCAAAGGAAGCTAATCTGGGTTAGCAGCATTTTCCTCGTCTGCCTCAGAAATACTAGGATTAATAAATAAATATCAGTTCTTCAATCAGACCAGGCTGTAAAAGAACTGTTCACATGGTACCTCATGATCCAGCTGGGACTCTGCTGCCCCCTGATGGAGACTGGAGGAATTAACAGACAAACTCCTGAACGTCTCAATTCATCCGGATTTATTTACAACAGCAGAAAATCAGATAAAATGTTCAAAAATAACCAGATTAATTCACGTTACCTCCTAATTTATATATTTAAAAAAAAATTAAGAACATTCTGCTTTAAGTTTGAAATTTGCATTAATAATTAAGTCATGTCAGTGACATTATACATTGGCAATTTTAATTATTGAAATGCATCTTGATAATTTGCTATATTATAAAATGTGTTTTTATAAAACTATTAATAACATGCAGTTAATTTGTTAGTTATATAATGTATGGCATTAATAATTGTATTCATAAAATCTTCAACATGCCTCATCTGTATTTAATAAAAAAATAAATAAGATTATATTTAATAAATATAAAGTTGCTTACAAAGATATTTAAATTCAGGCATTAAAATAATGTCTGTTATTTCTATCAAATATGGCGATGAAGCTTTTTGTTTCATTCACATCAATATTGGGTCAAACTTTGATGAAATTTAAACTTTTATTTTGACTGGTAAAAAAATGAAATATGTAGAAAAAATTCTGCTCAACTTCCATAATTGCTGAAATTTGACTGACTTAAAATATTATTTTATACTTTATTAAAACTGGGTTTAGTTGGTTCATACATTTTTTAATTTTTCCCTTAATTTAAATCTTTTCTGTAATCATTGGCGTTAGCACATTAATCTTAGCATTAACCCGTTAAGAGAACAGCTTTAGCTTCACCTTAGTTAAGCCTTCTGTTAGCATGAACATGCTAATGTCAGGACTACGGACTACGTTAGTTCTGACATTAGCATTAGCTCAGTTATTGCTATGTTCCTAGCATGAAGGAATATTTATAGCACCATTTAGCGCAACACTTAGCTTTAGTAGCTTGTGGCGGCGTCACCAAGCTTGTCGTGTTGGATCATAGTCTTAGCTAATCAGGTGAATGCTAGCTCCTCTGAGCTTTCATATGCTACGCATGCTTAAGTTTTCTCAACTTATGATGCTAATGCTAATGCTAGCCCCACAGTTTGTGTTTTAAAATGATGGACTTAAAAGCATCTTTTATTAAAAACAGGCAGAGAATGAATGATTTGAGGCTGTGATGGTGAGCGAATGAACGCACTAAAGAACCAAACCACCAACAAACGTTGAAATTCCAGAAGTCATTTAGAAAATCAGACAAAATAACATCCTTTAAAAATGAGCCAAAGTCCAGAGTAAAACCTCTGAAAGACGTTTGGAAAGCCAGCAGAACGAGTGACGAGGCTATGAGAGAAGACTGAAACACAGAATGTATTTTCTACAAAGCATACAGAGTTTTGTTTCTGTAGCTTTGAGACCCAAAATGCATCAGAATCACCAGATGATCTGCATCAACATTCACTATGAACGTTAAAACAGGCTAAACTTCACATCTGATGTCATCCTCACAGACATCCTGTCTGTCTGTCTGCCCGTCTCTCTGTCTGTCTGTCTCTCTCTCTGTCTGTCTGTCTTCTCGTCTGTCTGCCTCTCTCTGTCTGCCCGTCTCTCTGTCTGCCTCTCTGTCTGCCTGTCTGTCTCTCTGTCTGTCTGCCCGTCTCTCTGTCTGCCTGTCTTACCTTCTGTCTTTTCCACAGCCAGTTTCCCTCCAGCTGTTCAGCCAATCAGAGAGCAGCAACAGGTTGGGTCAGGTGCTGCTGCTGCCGCTGCAGAAATGAAGGCAGTAAGGTCCAAACAGATCGGCGCCGCTTCACACCAGCCAGGACTGCTAGGAAAACAAAGGATGAAGTGAAAGACCTGCTCCGCCTGAGATCCTGGACTAATCAACTGGCTCTGATGGCCGGCCTGGTCATTCCGCCTCCCAGCAGACAGATGAGAGCCAATCGCTCAGGACTCGGATAAATGGGCGTCGTTTCGGGACATGTTGTTCCCGACGCTGCTCCCCGTGGGCCGCTGTCGGGTTCTGGTTCTGTTCGGAAGTGGGCCCGCTCTCCCAATGGCACAGTTTGGGCAGCGGGCCAGGACCGAGAGGGGTCCTGGAAGGTCCTGGAGAATGACCCTGCTGTCGCCTCACATGAGCTTCACACAGGAACTCATACACACAGCTGGCGTGGAGTCGGGCCGGGTGGCGAGAAGCGTTTGGGTTTGTGGAGCCGCGGCGTGTCCTCAGGCCGCGGAGAAACGGCGGACATGTTGGGTTTTTGTTTCGCTTTGACCTCAGAGGCATTCAAACAGTTCTGCTGCAAATAATCAAAGACCAGAAACTAAAAGACTGATTTTATAACACGGAAAAATTCAGAAACACTCGAGGCCGGACCGGCTACCTGGACACATAAACCTGGTTAATCTTTTCCTTGGTTTAAAAGTTGTCCTCTGGCTAGACACAGCAGGTCTAGCATCTACGTCTGTAGGTCTGCAGCAGTCTACAGTCTGTAGGTCTACAGCAGATCTACAGTCTGTAGGTCTACAGCAGGTCTACAGTCTGTGGTCTGCAGCGGATCTACAGTCTGTAGGTCTACAGCAGGATGATGGAACGATTCCTTAGAAAATGAAGAACATTTAAAAACTCTTGCTCCTCCTCAGTCAGTCTGATGTTTCATATCACGAGATTCTTACATCTCATTTCTCGTTGGGATTGTGAATAAACAGATTTTACTCGCAGCTTCTGCTTGGTAAACGTTTGGCTGCTCAGTGAGGAGGATCTAACGTCTTCAGACAAGCTGCTTCAGATGTTGTAACATTTTCTCCTGCGTTCCTAAAGCCTGACCTTCAAACCAGCAGGATTCAGGTCACATGTTCCTGTTTCTCATATCTGGGCCTTGTTTACTCCTCCAGCGCTCGCACTCACCCTCCCCCCGGCCCGCCGGCGCTTCGCTGTTGTATGAAAACACAGCTGACCCTGGTGGCCTTCCAGTGTTCCTGTCAAACCAACCGATTACCCCGTCTGTCCGTCGGCTCGACACAATCACTCAGGTTGGACCAGGAAATCAGACTTTGACAACCCAGAGCGACAGCTTCATCGCTGCAGATGAACCCTGATCCAGTGAACTCAGGTCCAGATGGAGTCCAGCTTCTCTGGGTGTCTTATGAGCCGAGTCTCTTTCTGCCATCAGATGAACTCTGGTGGTTTAGGGTCCAATGACTCGTTCTCCGGTTTCCACCCAGAAACCCTCAACGAGTTTCCCTACGGCGCCTTTAGATCCTTTTGCATCCAGACGAAGTCTTGATGTCCAGCAGGCTCTGGACATCAAGACTTTATGGGACAGCGGGACTCGTCCATTCTCTCACTCAGAACCATTATTGACTTCAGCTTTACTCTACAGATGTGCAAAGGATCCTCATGATCTCCTCCAGTCTGCTCAGCAACTCAGAGACAAACAGAGACGTTAAAGTCCACTTCCTGTCAGCGTCCTGCATTTAGCCAAAGAGAGCGCCACCTTCCTGCAGAAAGCCTCACTGCGGACGACACAGAGCAGTTTCCATCCCGACCGTCTTTCTGGTCATCTAGTGAAGAATTATAGAAAATATAATTCCTCATCATACGCAGATAAAAACAGGCCAGTGGCAGCGACTGGTCAGAGGAATAACAGCATTACTGTCATTTCTGCATTAAACCCGACAGCAAACCTCCGACCAATCACGGCGCACCAGTCGCTCGGCGAACCTGGAACACGTGAAGCTCATCTCCAGCTCCGGCCACGATTTCATTTTTACTATCTGAATCGTCGTGAGTGAGAATCGTGGCTCTCCTGTGATTCTCAGCCCATTTTTCCAGTAGGACCTGAATCCATGTCGTCACTCTGAGGTTCACCTGAATCCTGTTGGACCCCAGATTGGAGCTGAAGTATCTGGGTCCCACTTCCTGCAGCCGGACCCAAACCGTCCCAGAGCGTCTGACTGATCATGATCAGCGTCACATCAGAGTCCATCCGTGTTTAACGTCTCGACTCAGAGGATTTACTGCAACTTGGGGACATTAAAGTGTTTGGCTCAAGGAATCTCATCCTGCTCAGGTGAAACGGTGCTGAATATTGGTGATGATGTGACGTTTCCATCATGGAGGCTGAAGAACTGACACTTTATATGAAATGAAGAGCAGAATCAGTGGAGCTGAGGATAAAAACAGAAACGCTGCAGAACGCATCAAACGGCAGAGTCAGAGCTGGAGAAGCCGACCTGTTTTACACGCAGACACACACACACACACACACACACACACACACACACACACGCACACACACACCCCCCCACGCACACACACACACCATGCATTGTTAATGGGAGTGAAGCACTCTGTGTTGACTGTGGCTGAGCAGAGAGGCGGCGAGACGTCAAACAGCATCAGCATCAAACTGCAGAGTTCAACGTCGGCTCGCCGGCGCCGCCCTGCTGCCGCGGCGCGAGCGCTGCACCCTGCCTGACCCGCAGGTGCTGCTACACCTCGCCTGTGACCTTTGACACCTGAGTGCTAATGCTGCAGATACAGCAGGAGGAGCAGCTCGTGAACCGGAACCACGTTTCATGGAAACATCCGAGGCTTTCAGTGACAGGAGCAACAACTTCACTGAGAACCGAACCGAGACGAGGCAGGAGGCCAGGAAACCAGACGAGAGACAAACCAATGATTGATTTTAAAGAAAACATTCCGGCTGTGATGTGACTCAAACGTCATCATTTCCCTCCAGGACCAACCAGAGCATCTTCATCTCAGCAGCAGCGGCGGCCCTACAGCGGTACCAACCACCGCTTCAGAACCAGCATTCACAGGGAGAAACCCTCATCAGTCCAGATGTCCGTCAGGCAACCCAGCAACCAGCCGGCTGCAGTTTCAACACAAAGCATGTCTGTCTATAGAAACCATTTCACTCCAACATCAGTTCCTCCTGAGAGCTGCAGGCCGGGTTTGAGTCGTTAAACTGTTAGATGGGTTGGTACCTCATAACGTCAGGAAGTAGACCGGCTGGGATCTTTAACCGTCCAGCACGTTGTGGACGCTGGTTCATGGGCCTCAGTGAGGCGGCCTGGATCTGCGGAGCAGACGAAGGCCCGGAGCAGACGAAGGCCGAGTCGGCGAGTCGGGGATTCAGCGAGTCGGTCGGAGAGACGGGGAGTTGAAGAGTCGGCGAGTCGCAGAGTTGGCGAGATGGGGAGTCGGCGAGTCAGCGAGTCGGGGATTCGGCGAGTCGGTCGGAGAGTCGGAGAGACGGGGAGTTGAAGAGTCGGCGAGTTGAAGAGTCGGAGAGTTAAAAGTGATCTGAGCTGAAGTCAAATATTTCCTGAAGCAGACCAGGCCGAGTCTTGGGAACCGTCTGCGACCTCTGGGGTCAAGCAGCTGGACTCAGACGCCCTCAGTAAAAACACTGAGGCTGTTTGAAAGTCGTCAAAGTGCATCTAAAGGTTTCTGACAGGTTCTTGTGTTCCCGGGCCGGGCGCTGTTTGCACTAATCAACACCTCTATTGTGTTCTGCTCCCAGTGACCCGTTTCCAGTTGAAATATCCCATAACATGAAACCTACAAACCTTTGAAGCAGCTACATGAACACCACAAAACCACTGGCGATGATTTAATTTGATGTTGGTGTTAACAGGCTTCACCTCCGGCCCCTCTGGCTCCCATGACCCAAATAATTGAGGGCATTTGAAACCCAGGGGTTTTGTATAAAACTATATTTTCTGAACATCCAGAACAACGAAAGTCATTGAAACTTAGTTTGGTGGCAGCTCTGCTCATCGCCTGCTACGTGTCTTCAGTGAAGCATGGGGGTAGCTGTGTAATAATGCGGGACAGATGGGCTCTGATTGGTGTTAGGTTTACCAGAAGGAGACCCCTCAAATTAAAACGTGCTGATCGTGCAGCTCATGTTGTGCTAACCTCAACACCAACATGCGGACGGAGGCTGAGGAACGTCGTTTCCTGCACCAGCTGCTCAGGGGAAGTTTCTTTCTTTTGTCTTTTCCTGACCAAAGGTCCAAAATATGAGAGAGAGAGGCTTTTAGCAGCTAACAGGAAGGCAGCAAAACTGATCCATGTCATTCTTCAGATTCAGAGCTCCATCTGAACCTGTTCAGATTCACTACTGATGCTAACGGCTAACACTAGATCATGACGCAGTTCAAGATTTCTGCTCCACTTTGTCTCAGACACTTGGAGCTGTTGAAGCCAGCGGTGCACCGCCTGTAGGGAACTCCAACCATGTTTCAGCTTTATCATCAATTCAACTATTACCAAACTGATGATATCAGGCGCAAAACCGAGCAAATCTCCTTTGAAAGACAAATCTGTGAGGTTGAAAGAAGAAAATACGTCCATATGAGGTTACCATCGGGATCCTTTGCTTTAATGTAACTGAAGAGTCTTTGGAGACAAAGGTTCTCCAAAGTGAGCCCGGCTCCAGTCGGTCCAGTCAGGGGTTGACTGTTGATGCAGAGTCTGGCGATTACAGTCATGGCTGTCCAGATCCGACGGCTTCCTGAAACTTCCAGCCTGCTCCAGTAAAGATTAGTGGTTGTTTTCTTCCTGTGACGTAGATGTACAAACACAGATCTCTCCCATCTTCTTCTGAAAACTGTTTCCCATCAAGCCAATTATTTCCTCACATGCTTTTCTCCTACGGATCTCCAGACTCTGCTGGACGGTGAGTTTTGTGGATGAAGGACGGACGCAGCATCTCCGTGATTACAGCTGCTCCTAAATGCCATTTCAGGTCAGTGGATTAGGATGCCGCCTTTAATGCTGCAGCAGTGTGTGTTTGTGTGTGTTTTGTGGTGGATTAGTCTTTATTTGAAGTGTGAGGTCTGATTTAATCTGCAGGTCGCAGTAAACAGATGCAGCGATCCGGCCTGTGTGAACGCAGCGTTCCCTGCCCGTGTTACGCAACACACTCTGGAGATTAACGCGGCAATTTCACTGTTTTAGCACCGCTGGTTCCTGCGGAGGTGATGCCATTTGATACGCACGCGATAGGAACGGTACCGCCGCCTCCGATGGGTGAGGGGAACCTGGTGTCACTTACGTTCTCCTTCTGCTCCAGTTCAAACAACCCAGGACCCCTGCTGGGACCGCCGCCACGTCCTCACCTCAGGTTATCAATCAGCCCCACCGGTACCAGTCCATCGTTCCATTACCGACACAGAACCAAACTCTGCATCCTACGCAGACATGAAGGTGACCTTGGACTGTCACATGGTTGCAGTTTTAGAAGTCAGAACTTTGAGGTGTGCTCACCTGGCTGACAGGTGAGAGGATGCCACACCAAGAAATCAATGAGAAAAAATACAAACAACATCTGAAATGCAAGTTAAAATCAGACTAAATGGTTTCTTTCAACCATTTGTCCATCTTTCCTCCCAGTTTTTCTGGAGGCAGACTTGGAGCCTTTTGTTAAAATCCACAAATAATTAAGATTTTCTCAAACGGTCCGATATACTCAGTTCATTTCAGGACTAAACTTGCAACGTTGGTTCCATCTCCAGCTGCTGTGGTTCTCTTTCTCATTGAACTGAGACAGACCAATCAAACCCATTAAACCTGTTCCCCTCCTCGCCTGTGGGGGTGCTCTACCAAGAACCACTGAGGGAAGCAACATGAAAACCTCTGGAGACACTGAGAGCAGCTTCCTTCACCAAATGGAAACAATAATGGAGCAGAGTCAGATGTTAGTGGTTGTAGGATTTCTCTTTTGTCTTTGGCTAAAGACCTGGAGCCATTTCTGCTGCTAGGTTAGCACATTTGTTCTGGTTATATTTACCCAGAATGCCATGCACTGTAGTCCACTTCCTGCTTTTGGAGCAGTTTCTGGTCCGCTTGGCTTTCACTTCAGCCAAACAGAGACTAAAGTTTGCAGGTGCACCAGAGTTTGGGTCAGAGGTCGATTACACACCTCCCAAAACCAGCTGGACTTTCTACGCTGACGGACTGGAGCTGGATTCAGGCAGACTAACCAGGGTCAGTGGGATGCACTGTAAAATCAATTAAATCTGCCAGCAGGTAGTTATGACAAGACTGAACCTGATGTGATTACCCTGGAAACGCAACATCCTGGTAACCATCTTGACACAGGAGCAGCCTTGCTGAAGCTTAGATCATATTTAAAGTTTTATCTGGGAGAACCATTTCACTGTCTAGTAATCTTATAAATATAGATATATATAGATATAGATAGACATATATAAAGTTATTTGTGTTTTCTGAGTCACACACTGAGGAGGATGTGATCAAATCATCTGTGTTTGGATTTTAAGTTCATAAAGTTGATTTGTGTCCAGAAACACTGCAGTGGAAATGCTACAAAATCATCATCATAATAACCACTAAGACAAATGGGAGGCCTTACTGTGGTAGCAGGAAGAAATCTATATTCAATATTTCCGTTTCCCACTTTGTGCCAATCAGCTTTAGCTAAAGTTCCGTCTTTACAGTAATGATGACTAACAGCGTCCAGTTCGGTTGTTTTAGGAACATATGAAATATCCTCACCGCTAATCCTGGTCCTGTTCATCCGCTCGATGCGCAGCAGGAAAGTTTTGCACCTTCACGGGATGAAATGAAAAACCCTCTTCAGTTTCCTCGCCTGTTTTTATGTCCTTCAATCCAACAATATCCGACCGTCTGTGACCGACGAGGCGGAAAGTTCTCTCAAGATGGCGAGAGATCACGGAAAAGGGAAAAGATGGCGACAGAGCACCGGATATGGCGGATGTGACGTCATGATCTAACCTGTCCTGTATTTTTGCTAAATGGACAAGCATAAGCGACTCCTCACAAATAATTAAATAATTTCACATTCATCTTTCAGTCTGATTTAAAAAATGATCTTCTATAGCAGCAGCTGAAAATCTGAACATGTTTAATCAGCACATATCGAAACCTTTTCATTCACAAACGGATAATTATTCTGATTTCCTGTCTGAACTAAAATCTCTGATTGAATCCCTCAAATTTATTATTAATAAAAAGAGCAATTTATTTATTTCTAATTATATAAAATATTTTACCAAAACCTCTGACTTTAGTTCATTTAGTTTTTTGTTTGTATGCTTTTTCTACTTTCTTTTCATTTATTTCAAATACGTATTTCTACATATTTGAAATAACCATTGACCATGGATTCTGTGAATATCATAACTTCTGATTGTTTTTGATGTCCATTTATGCAAAACCTTTGTTTTGATGTTCTGCACAAAAAATAATCTGAAGATTGTGGGAGAAAACTAGAAGAGGAACCAGAACCATAAACATCAGTTTTATGATGTCAATGTAAAATTAAAGAGACTTTAGTTAAAGCATCTCAGACATTAACCAGTAACTCTACATCTCCATGCCTGACCTCTGACCTGAGGTGAACAGATGTCATTTCCCCGTTAGCCAGCAGCTCAGAGGTTCTGCTCAGATGTCGGTCTGGTTCTGGGGATTTTCTGATAGTTTGTAATAATGGTGTGAAGTCATTCCTGATGGGAAGATTCAAACCGTTTCGCTTCAGAGGCTTAGAGCTGTTGAGCACATCCAGAGCGCCGCTAAGCTGCCGGTGCAAAATATCACTTTGTTTGCTCAGAATCCTCGGAAAGCAACAGAAACACAGGACAGATTATCCTCCGCTGGAGAGGAAATGAAATTCTTCAGATGGGGCACTTACACAGGCTCAGTGATGGCGCCGCCCTGCTGGGTGTGTGTGTGTGTGTGTTTTCTGAAACTGATGCAAAAACTGGGTTCATGATGCCATCCTGGTTGTTATATCTGGTTATAAACTGGTTCCCATTCAGGGGCTTTCAGGAACCGGTTCTGGCAGGAATCGCGTCAGGAATCAGCAGCACCATGAAACTTCCTGAACAGTTTCTGGGGGACGGCGGTTCGGTACCAGCCGACTGGCAGCAGAACCAGAACATAACGACCCGGTATTATCAACGACCCGTTTGGCAGCGGGGTGTCCCAGTGATGATGCTGGGATCCGACCCAGAACCTCAGAACCCGGAACCGCCTGGTTCTGATCAGGTTCTGATAGGACTACAGATTAGTCTGATTTCAGTTGGACTTTTATTTTTAGTGTTTGTTCATTTTTATGAGGTAATTATTGTTTAGTTCCCATAAGTTATAGTAGCAGTTTTAGTTTTTGATTCATTTTCAGAATATGAAAGTATTGTGATTATTTTACAGCCAGCTGCTGCACTCGTCTAATAAATGGATTCAGAAACATGAAGGACATTATGCACAGTTCTAGTAAAATGCACAATATTGTCCCAGTGACAGTTTTTCTCTATTAATTACTGTTTCTATTTATTTCAGTTAACGAAAATGAAAATGTTTTCTTGGGTTTAGTTTACATCATTCTGCTGGTTTTAGTGGTCGAATAGTTTCGGTTCTGCTGCTCAGGATGGAAACCCAGTCCTGAATTATATTTACATTTTTAATATCTGGCTGCAGAACATAATCTCTTGTATTACGTCAATGGTAACAATGATCAACCATATTAATATGCATTGAGTGAGAATCCTGCATAAATCTTGAGATTTCAAAGAGAATTAATTTTCTGTTATTAATGGAAAAGTGGAAATGAGTCAACATTAAAAAACAATAAAAACAAACAATCCAACATGATCAAATTCAAGCCAAAGAAGAAATATGAATCTAGAATGTGCCAACACTCTGTGGTGATTTTCACTGTAGGACGATTCAGTTACTTCCTGATGACTCACTACTGCCCTCTGGTGGCCATTAAATCATCACCTGAAGTCCTCATCATCCTCATCATCCTCATCATCCTCATCCTGCAGGTGAACCAAAGTTAAACCATCAAACTTTCAGGGTTTGTTTTTAATCAGCAGACACTTTTAATAGTTTCAGATAAAATAATCTGTAAAATGGAAACAATTAAAGGGAGAAGAAGGAAAAAACATCCGTAGATCCCAGTCCTGGTACAAAACTCAGTTCATTTTATATTTACTGTTGCAGAAGTTTATAGATAAAAAGTGGGAATAAAAATGAAAATTGGGATGAATGAGTTAAAATTTGTTATTTTACAAATATCAAAATATGTCCGACTTGTTCATTTGTTCTGTTTCAGTTGAGAATGTTTGTGATCAACTGATCATTTTTCATTTCTCCCATTAGTTCTTATTAAACTAATAAGAACTAATTATTAGTTCACAATAAAACGATTTTATTTGGATTGAAGCATTTATCTGATGCTTGAACCGTCACAGACACACCTGACTGGTTTTTCCTCCAGTTGGAGCTCCCAGTGCTCCCGTTCTGAACCGAAGCTAACGGCTAACAGCTGACGGCTAACAGCTAACGGCTAACAGCTAACGGCTAACAGCTAACGGCCGAACGCTGCTGGTCCCGTTTCCCTCTGAATAAATAATGCTGAATGTTTCTCTGCATCCAGACGCGTTGAGTTTCTCCTCGGCGCGTCTGGAGGACGATCAGAGTCGGTCAGGGCTGATAGTGTCTGAACTGAGGGGCTGCAGGGTTGCTGGTTCCAAACCGGAGCGGCAGCGTTGAGCCCACAAAGGCAGTCCTGTAGCTGTGGGAGGAGGGGAGTCCGAACCCGGCGCCCAGGCCCGGCCCCGCCAGGCCCCTCCCCGCTCCGGGCCCCGGGGCGTATGCCGGCGCTCCGTAGGAAAATCCCAGGCCTCCGTAGGGCCGGTGCTGGTGCTGGCCCGGGGCGGGCAGCACCAGCGGCGCCACGTTCCGGCCTGGCGTGTCGAAGGAGAACTCTGGCGGGGGGCTGCTGGGCTTGGAAGGCGTGGAGGTCAGCGGGTCAAACTCCTGGCCTCCCGCCGAGCCGTACAGAACCGGGGGGAAGGAGGCGGCGTAGCCTTCAGGAGCCACCGGCAGTGGCGGCGCGGCGGCCGGCGGCGACAGCACGCCGCTCAGCAGGGGGCGGGTCCAGTCGTCCTTGAAGATCTGGACCGTCAGTGTGGCGACGAGCGGCAGCAGCCGGTTGGTGACGTGGGCCAGAACCAGCTGCTCATTGGCGTCCCGCCGGATCCGGACGTGGGCGGAGCCAGCCTGAGCACAGAGAGGGTCAGAGGTCAGAGATATTCAACCGGAACTGAGCCGGGGGGCCAGGAAACGGCTCGTTTCCATGACAACACAACAGCATAAACGCTTGGGACCAAAGAGAACATCGACGTGGACCTTCAGCATCCAAACAGTAAATGCTGGAGTGTGTCCCGCCTCGCTCTCCTCATGGGGACGATCCGACTCGGGAAAGGACACGGAGAGAGGAAGGGCAGGAGGGCAGGAGGGCGGGAGGGGAGGAGGGCAGGCGGGCAGGCAGGAGGGTGGGCAGGAGGGCGGGCAGGAGGGCGGGCGGGCGGCCCGAGGGCTGGAGTGCAGTCAGGGGGGTCAAATGGGTTTGGACAGCTGCTCCATCAGCGCTGGGCCAACAGCGAGCAGAAACATCCACACATGACAACAAGCAGCACCGCGGGGGCATCGATAGCTCCCAAAAACCGTCACAGCAGGGTAAACAAAGGTAAACACCACAGGATGCGCCCCCTGCAGGCCGGCAGAGCAACTGCACCTCACAGACAACACTGGACTGATGCGGTTCAGTTTTATTGATTACTGACTCTATTGGTATTTTATTAAATATTACTGGTGCTTCATGATGCCGTTCTCAATGTAACAATAATGTGGAGTTTAGCCTAAATGAGCAAATCCAGGTGGAGTCCGACTGCTGGAGGTCTGCAGGCATTTTAATTACAGTTTCATCCATCAACTTTATGCAGCAATGAGTTTAATTAACCTAAAATAGCATCAGGCAGGTTTGATTCTTAAGGCTTGTTCCAAAATCTTTTGGTAGCGTCTCTGCTGGATCCATTTGTCTGGTACTTCACATTATTTCACCTATTTTATTTTTTTTTATCTATTTTACGATGTTTGGGTTTGTTTGATGAAAGAATCAAAATATTTTCTTAAACTTCAAATTTACGTTAAATAAAAACTGAACAAATAAATATTGTTTCTGCAACAACCGTCCCTCTGAGGTTTTATATGAAAAACTACTGAAACATGTCAGAGCTGCTGCTAAACATTCCTGCCTCCTATAGATCCATCATGGCCGCCCGTTTCCTTCCTGTGAAAAACTGCTGAAACATGTCAGAGCTGCTGCTAAACATTCCTGCCTCCTATAGATCCATCATGGCCGCCCGTTTCCTTCCTGCCTCCTATAGATCCATCATGGCCGCCCGTTTCCTTTCCAGATGAACTTGATGAACCAAACAGTTCATCAGCTCCATCAGGAGGTTCTGTATCTCTGTGCTTTGTGTTCAGTGGGCTCCAGCTGAGCGGTTCTGCTGAGTAATCGGACCTTTTGTCTCCGTGGTTCCCCGCTCCCCGGCCATCTGGACCCGCCCGCAGCCCGGGTGACGACATCAGAACTGACTCAGCGTGGTGACGGCGCAGGGTTCCCTCAGAGAACCGGAGCAGAGGGGCGTCTGCATGAATGACTCGTCCTCTCGTCCCACCTGGACGAGAGGTGGGACGCACCAATCACAAGGCACCCTGACCCACCAGCCGTCCAACCTCCAGACACCTACCAGAGACCCAAACCCGACGGTCCAGAAGTGCTCGTTCCGGACCTCCAGGACGCCGTCCAGAGTCGACACCTGATCGGACACAAACAGAAACACTCTGAGTCTCTATGCCTGTCAGATATATTCATATTTATATTAATGATAAATATGTTGACGTTTGGTTTCCTCCAAGCAGCTGAACATCAATCCTGTCCTTTGTTTGCATTGACCTTTGACCTTTAAAGGCCTGTCGGTGTTAGGCTGGATGCTTTAGGCTCTGACGTTGGGCTAAGAGCTTCTGCTCTAAACTTTCTACAGGTAGTCTGGATCTGACCTTTGACCCAGCATCATCCTAAACCTTTCCAGAGCCAAACGTTCACATTTCTTAGTTATTATTACATTCATTATTGTTATTATTATTATTTATAACACAGTCGGGGTCTGAATGTCTCGGTTCTGTGAACCAGTAAAATCTGCTGGTGTGAGGAGGCAATGACTCGATTTTCATTATCTGATTCAAATGTTTGAACTAGGCCATCTTATGTGCTCTTAAAATCGCCTCCAATCCAATAAAAGTAGCAAATGATTTCAATCGAGTCCAAACATCCTGATGAGTGTGAAGTTATGGTGTTATGGTGCAGCGAAGGGTTAAATGTCTTCCTGCGTTGTGTTCACCCTCCTGCATGACGATCTGACGATTTACACCAGGAGGAAACTCTGAATGTGGAACCAGGTTGTGTATTTTCGTGACTTTGAGGTTTGAATAGTTACAAGCTGTTGTAGGATCCAGACATGACCTCTCACCTCTCTGAGAAGCTTGTCCAGCTGGCCGATGACGTGGGACGGCGTGGTCTGAGACAGAGACACGAGGACAGTAGTGAGCAGTGAGACAGCAACATGGAGGCTAAACGTGAGCGGCGCCGTCTCTCACCTGCAGCAGCACCTTGCCGCTGTAGACGCTCATGGGATACATGGTGCCAAAGGTCATGAGGGCGATGGCGACCGCCGAGGCCGTGTCCACCGCATTGTAGTTACTGGACACAGAGAGGAGGACGGTGGGACGGACAGAGACGGTGTGAGACGCAGGAATCCGAGTGCTTACTTGATTTCTATCAGCATGTAGGTGATGCAGAGGGACGTGGCTCCGGCCAGGTTGATGAGGACAAACGGGTTCATCCGAGGAAGCAGGACGCTGCTGAGACCCGGAACGATGCCGCAAAGGCTGGAACGAGCGGAAACGAGAGACGGGATGAGAGACGGGATGAGAGACGGGATCTACTCGCCTCCAGCTGGGGCGTTTGGTTCTGGAACGGATAAGTGAAAATGTGGAGCATTTTCACTTATCGGCTCATTTGGGACTTTGGGCTCATTAAGTGGGACAAACCCAGTGAAGCAGCTTGAACCTCACAGCATTTTTATTTCTCCATTTCTAAGTGATGGAAGGGAAGGTTCAGCTTCCTGCCACCTGTGGATCCAGGAACGGCGTCAGGCTGAAGGGCACTTCGGCAGGACTGGGGTTGTAATGCGACGTGACACATGAAGACGAGGCGTGGGAGGACGTCCCCATGCGGCATCACGTGTGCAGGACGCTTTTAGCCGTGGCAGCTGAGTGACGGGGTGTCGGGTCGATTCAATCAGCAGGAAGTGGCTGATGGCGTCTAATGGGCCCTGGCCGCTCATCGGCGGCTCATCGGCGGCTCATCGGCGGCTCATCAGCCGCCCCGGCCATCAGATCCCAACAGGTTTCACCACCAATTACACAAAACCAGCTGGATGTGGCCTAGAATATGATCAGACCGTTCCAACACGGTGGTGGAGGAATGATGGTCTGGGCTGGGTTTGCAGCTACAGATCAGGACGCAAACAAACACCAAACATCACAAGCTGTTAGTCCAGTTTAATCATTTCAGCTGCGTGTTAATTGTTTGTCTGATCCCAACAGACAAATAATCCTCCAGTAAAGGTAAAAGTCAAACTGTTAAAGCGCTGGAACACCCAACTACTGAGAAAATGAGTCACAGCTTAATCTAAGCTGAGTAGAGATGAGAATAATCTGGAACATTTAGGCTCCAGAGGACAGATCAGAGCAGGACAGAAGTGCAAACCCATCATCACCTCAAACGGGTTCAGGTGAAGTGATGGAGGCAGCCATTATTACCACCTATTCTCCTGCTCAGGGTTCAACTCAATCAGCAGCGACTGAAAAGAGCAAAGCTTCAATCTGCTCCACGGACAGCAGACAGAAACGAGATGCAACAAAAGCCTTCAGAGGAAAAGGTTCCATTTCTACCCTTGAAATGAGGTTCAGTGAAATTAATCAGTGCAAAACTGAACTTCAGTTCTAAAAGATCCACTTTGCCACCACAGTCGGATCAGTAAATCCACATTTTGGTTCCTTTCACCACAACAAGCCGATAATCACCAATCCGTCTGTCCGTCTCTCCTGATCCCCCTCAAACAAAACCTGAGACTTGAACCACCTGACCTGACCTACGACCTGAAGCAGGCAGGTCAACACCTCGGACCTGGAGGTCATGACTTTCAGCTGATCCACTTGGCGTCAAATGTTTGTGAACTTTAACTGGTTAATCATCTCTGCAGTGAGATGAGAAACATCATGATCTGAGTTTTTACAGATCACTAATGATCACTAAAGAAATCTATTATAAAAACAACATCAGACGTTCAATGGGCTCCAGAAAGTCAGAGTAACTGAACCAGAACCCGAACAGCGCCGGCCTGGTGTTCCAGGAACAGATTAACGGCTCGATGAAAACCTCTGCAGGCGGATCATCCGAGTGTCAGACTGAATATCCGGCATGTCAGGAGCCAGCGCCGCGGGGCGGCCGCCGTCCAGAGCCGCCGCCACAAAGAGGCGCGTCGCCATGAGGAGTTCGTCATCAGATGCTTAGGAACAACTGGATGTCAGCACATCATTAGCGTCAAAACACGGCGACCCGCCGCTCCCTGCGGCCGGACGGAGCGGATCAACCAGGAGCGGAAAACCGGATCAACCAGGAGCGGAAAACCGGATCAACCAGGAGCGGAAAACCGGATCAACGTTCCAGCTTTTCCTGAAAGCTGTTGGTTTCCAGCAGCTCCTGAATAATGGAGGCGCTGCAGGAACGACGGCGGTTCTGGGAATCAGGGGAGAGATGAACTGAGGACACGGAGCGACTGTCTGAGGCCTGGCAGAACCAGGCCACAACGCCCAGACCGGGCCAGAACCCAGAACCGGGCCAGAACCAGAACCGGGCCGGAACCCAGAACTGGGCCAGAACCGGCCAGACCCAAACCGCCGAGCCCAGAACCGGGCCAGTTTTCTCCAGGAGTTTAGGCATTCCAGGTTTTCTCAGGTAGAAATGGAGACCTGGAGGCTGATTCACCTGACGATCAGCTGCAGCGTCTAACCAAGAATAACTCAGTATTTAATCTAATTTGCAGATTTTCTTTGAGAAATTGAGATTTATCATGATGCAGGCAGTAGTTTGCACCACGCAGCAGGGCAGCGAGGAGCGGCAGTGGATGAACCTGACGGTCCTTTAATCCCACTGCAAACTGATATAATGTGATATATAACCGTGTGTGAGTGTGTGTGTGTGGACTCTGGATTAAAACCAAGGCAAACACTTCATAATCTCCTCCACTGTTTCCACAGCAACTAATCAAACGCGTCAAACCTGATTCAGTTTCAGGAGTTGTGACATCATAACGACTTAGAGTCAGTCAGAGTTATTCTGATTGGTTTATGCAGAGATTGATCTGCAGGCTGGAGCCTCTCAGGACTTTATTCTGAGATCTTTGTTACACATAAGCTCCTTTAGTGCGTCGTGTTAAAGTGGTTCAGCTCCAGCAGGTGTAAACACAACTAATGTGGGGCTCAAACAGATTCAATGTGCAGCCAAGAAATCAGACTGAATGTTCCTCCTGCGCCAGGAACAACCAGACCTGGAGGATTTATGAACCTGGACAATTATTCTGACGCTGGAGTTTCAAATCCAACAGGAAGTCAGAGCTCAGTGCTTTAAATAGGCCTGAAACCCAGCAGTCTAATGAAGGACTAACAAGAATCTGCCGAGTCATGCAAGCACCAGAGTCAGAGTGCTGAGTCAGTGGTTGCTACGGTGATTCCAGATTTTTCCAAAAGTATAAAACTAAGCTCTAAAATCTGAATGGTGAAGGGTGATAGCTGCCAAACTGCTCCTGCAGCACTGCCAACGCCTCAGAGTCCAACTTCCTTTGACTTCCTGAGGCCTCAGCTGCAGGTCCAAACAGGACCGGGCTTTCTAACTCGGTCAGTTCCATCGGGAAGTTGTTCACCTGAAGCTTTCTAAGCGTGTAAGATGTGGCGTCGCTAAGCTGATGCTAAGCTAGCAACTCCAGCCCTGGGAATCTGGACGCCCGACTGGACAGGAAGAGCCGGTTCGACTGAAACCAGCAGGTCTGCAGCTCTAGTTTGGATTTTACTGTCTGATCTTGTGTTTTCATAATTAATCAGTTCTAAATTTAACGTATCATCCACTGTTTTAGGAGGAACTGTCAGACAGCGTGATGACATTTTTATTCCTGCCAGAGAAAACATTTGTTTCCTGTTTTTAAAATTGGTCTCTGTCCTCCCCAACAGCAACTTCCATGTGCACGCCCACATGCACGCGCAGCAGAGCAGAGCAGAGAGATTTCAGGCTTGTGGCTGGTGAGGCCAACAGAGCAGCAGGCTTTACGTAACCCAGTTGGCCCCCAGACTGTGTTCGGGTTGAATGGGGACATCTCACTGCTACACACAGAGAAAAGCCTTTCTGTGCACACACACACACTCACTTACTTACACACTAGTACCCAGAAAACGCTCACACAAAGGCGAGCAGGAACACTGTGTATCCTCCACACACATTTAAAGAGTGGAAACTAGGCTGGGACGTCCTGTTCACTTCTGCCCTCGCAGCCAATCAGAGCTCAGCTCTGTTGCACAGCTCTGCAGGCTGTCGCGCCGAGTAACCTGCACCAAATGAGCTGCTGACCCTCCGAGTGTGTCCATTATATACATCAGATGTGGCTGTAATAACCATTGCAGCGCGAGCAGCAGAGGATCTGGATTGTGGGTCAGTGGGACAGTCCAGATTTAGACAGAAAGAGACGAAGGTCGATGTTCATTAAACCAGAGCAGAGACTGAAACTGGAAGTGAAGAAAGACATGTGATCTAATCACTGCTGCGTTGATGTGGCTGCAGGTTTACAGCCCAAACCAGATAAATCAGCTCATAAGATTGAGGCAGCAGCCTGATCTGAGGCGCCGCTGCGTCAGGAACCGTCTGCAGACAGAACCTCCATGATGCAGCGATCCAACAGGCTCTGCAGCAAAACATCAACACCTTCTCAGGTGTTTCCTGGACAGAAGGGGAACTCGTCCCTCCACAAAGCGCCAGGAGACCCTGGAGGGTCCCTAAACCACCTCTGGAAGCGCCGTGCACACAGCTCCAGGACGAGGTTCCTGGTTACCTTCACATTTCCTGGTTCCAGTGTGTTGACTGGCTGAGCAGGAAACTGGCTTCAGAAGCATATTTTCTTCTGACTGGACAATAAATTAGCAGAAACTGCAAATGATTTTAAAGACTCTCCAAATATCAGCTTCCAGCAACATATCAGGTGTCAGAGAGAGACGGACATCCGGCCGTTCCATGTTCCCCATCCGCTTTCCATCGCGTTCCATCAGCGTCTCCCCGATCTGGCCGGTCCCCTCCGGTCGTTCCTCGGTCGTTCCCATCCGGCCGTTCCCCCTCCGGTCGTTCCCCCTCCGGCCGTTCCCCCTCCGGTCGTTCCCCCTCCGGCCGTTCCCCCTCCGGCCGTTCCCCCTCCGGCCGTTCCCCCTCCGGCCTGGTGCAACACCAACATGCTGACGTGAAGGAGCATTTCCTCAGGAAGCAGGAGAGGAGTCGGGGCCGTCGCCTTCTTTCACATGTAAACAGTTTTATTCTGTTATCCTGGTTTAGACTTTAAAACACTAAACTGCTGGAACGAAGCCGGTTCCCCACAGGAGTTTCTTCAGGACGGAGTCCAGACGAGGCCCAGATTGAAACTCTGGTCTTTCTGCTTCTGATGAGATCGAACCGTTTTCAGAACGATTGGAAAAGCTTTTCCCTTCACTCCACAGTTTGTCTTCATGCAGGATCTCAGCAGAGGCAGGAACTGATTGAGACGACGCGGCGTAAACATGAACTGCACAGATTGATGGAGACGAGTTTTTATCAGATATTGGGATCCTGATATCAGCTGCAGCACACACTTAACTTGACCTTCATCATCATCATCTCTAAATGTTTAATGTCTGTTTCCTTCCATCCATAAATGTCTCATGTTTCCCTGGATGCATCGTTTCACCAGCCGGTTGAAAACACTTGTTGCATAAACTGTAAACATGTTGATGATAAAACCACGTCAGAACCAGCTGGTCTGATGATGTCACCAGGCGCTGAGGTCGAGTTCTACCCAGAAGCCTCTCTGGCCGGCCCTGATTGGTCACAACGAGGTTCTTAAATAAAACCTTTAAACTGGTAACCCTAACCCTGCTGCGTCTTCTGACCTCTGACCTCAGATATCAGACCTAATGAATCTCCACACACACCTGGGCTAGTTTTACTGCTAGTGTGTGTGGAGTCAGTGTGAACTGTGAGGTTCCACATTAGAGCTGCTGATGGACAGGAAGGAGCAGGGGAGGACGGAAGGAGGGACGGACAGGAAGGAGGGACAGACAGGAAGGAGGGACGGATGGGAAGGAGGGACAGACAGGAAGGAGGGACGGATGGGAAGGAGGGACGGACAGGAAGGAGGGACGGACAGGAAGGGGCGCTGTCGGTGCTCTTACCTGCGGCTCAGGTCGGCCACGTGTTCCTGGAGCCAGCTGCTGCTGGCGGCTGGAGGGAGACACATGGAGACACATGGAGACACATGGAGACACACGGATCCAGAGTCAGAACCAAAGCAACACCTGAACTGCTTCACTTCAACTGTCAGCATAGAGGCGGATTCTCCTCAGGATGGAAACTAAAGGAACATGAGTGGCTCTCACACCGAGCCCTGAGGGACCCCACCGGAGACCCCACCATGATTCCTCACCGCCTGGAAGATCAGCTGCTCTCACTTTAGGAACTGACATTTTAAACAAAGAAGATGTTTGTTTGGTTCTTTAAGAGTAAAGTACAAATCCTGATGTTTACTGCTGTTCTCATAATAACTGGACATTATTTTTGTTTTGGGGTCCAACTGCTGACCCAGGTCTCTCTGACCCGGGTCATCAGCTGGTTCCTCCGTCAGCTGGTTCCTCCGTCAGCTGGTTCCTCCGTCAGCTGGTTCCTCCGTCAGCTGGTTCCTCCGTCAGCTGCCTCCGCTGGGTTCAGAGACCCTTCACCTCCTCCGGACTCCTTCTATTTCTGGACCCGAGCAGCAGCAGCGAGCAGCTCCTCCGTCACCACCAGGACGAAACAGCCAGATTAACAAAGAAGTGAAGCCGCTCGGCTGCTGCCTCCACTGTTACCGTCCGCCGGGGGCCACCGGCTCCCAGCGGAGGTCAAAGGTCCCTCACGTCCTGCGCAGCTCTGGGTGTGTGTGCTGAGTGTGTGTAGTTTGTTTTGCCAGCAGGCTGAGTCAGTCTAAACAAACATTTTAATGGAGTCACTTATTTATGATCCGTGAGCTGCAGGAGGACGTCCGAGTGTTGGAGCGCGTCGCCACGCGAGACGCAGCGCCGCTGATGGAGCAGCGTTGCATAACGCACCGCGAGTCTGACTGCGTGTGTGTGTGTGTGTGTGTGTGTGTGCAGCCCCCTCCCTTTGAAAAATGTCAGATGTTAAGTGATGTTGAGACTGCTCCAAACACAACAAGCAAAAGCTGAAACACACACACACACACACACACACCGAGCTCATGCATCAGTGGACAAACTGTGAGTCAGTCGGGGAGAAGAGGAGGAAAAACAAGAGGAAAACTACTGGGGAAGGAGGGAGGAGAAACACAGAGAGGAAGAAGAGAAGAACAGGAAGAACTTAAAACGGCCAAGAAGACAAGAGGGAAAAGAGAAGAAGAGGAACTAAAAGAAGAAACAGGAACATGTGGATTGGATAAGGAAGGAAGGAGAGAAAAGAAGAGGAGAAATGAGAAAAGAGGTGCAAAAGGAAAAGAATGAGAGGAGAAAATAATGTTAAAATGAAGGAGAGAGGAGCAGCGAAGAACGACAGGCTGAGAGTCACCTAAGGACCAGCAGTCAGTGGTTGCCATGGAGATTCCCACCATTTCCTGAGCAGTTTTCCATGAGGAGGACGACCAGAAACCTGGGAGGGAATTTAACCCTCAACCAAACTACTGATGAGGAAAAACTTTCTGCCAAGTTACTGAACTGATTTTATCCTGTGTTTTATGACTTTGGCCATTAAACTCCAAACACGTCAGAGCACCAGCAGGCGTCCCCTCTCACCCATAATCCTCTGGAAAACTCTGGCAACCAATCAGCTGCTGCGTTTCATTTCTCCAGCTGCAGATCTCTGATCTGTTCGCTGACAGAGGAAAGGCGCCGCATCACTCCATAATCCCCCCAACATACCAAAGGCTAAATCATCCCGTTCTCCAGAGGAGGAGGGATTACCGGCCCTGCGCCACCGGAACCGGACCTGAGCCGGACCGGAACCGGAGGGGGCGGGGCTTACCATCAGAGACGTAGGAGAAGGGCTTGTTCCTGACGGAGAGCAGAGTCAGCAGGTTGAAGAACAGAGCGATGAACGTCCCGACCAGCAGCCGGCCTCTGGGGACAGAAACAGTTCTCCGATCAGGCAAAACATTATGACCACCTGCTGCTCTCACCGCCCAGACCCGCTGATGTCCGGTACCAACAGCAGCAGAGCCGTTACATCCTGGCAGATCTGATGTTTGCTCTTTAGGAAACGTCTCACCATACATGAAGGAACCTGTGGAACTGGAACTTTTCATCAATATTGAGGAATTATCCACTTAAACTCCGACGCCCGGCTACATGTCAGTTAGTTTAGTCTCATTTCTCATGGACTCTGGTGCCGGCGCTAAAAACTAGACTGAAACACTTGGGAATACTTTGTGGTACTGAAACATCCCAATGGACCCAAACCATCACACTCACGCCCAGAAGCCCCGCCCACCCTGGAAACGTCTGCAGAGAGCAGAGGGCAGGATTTATTTAAATGGATTCATCCAGTCCCACTTTTCAGGTTCAACCAAAACTCTCGTTTCCTCCACTGGAACGAGCCCAAAGTCATTTTGGTTTCTAAGCTGTCCAGGTTCCTCTGGTTCTTCCTGACCAGCAGCTGATGGGCGGCAGAAGGACTGATGATGATGATGATGTGGATGAAGCAGGTACTAAACCACAGACCTCAGATTGCTGCATCCGCGGTGCACAAAGCAGCGGCAACACAGATCCTTCCAACAAACTCAATAAGGGCCGATATTTGAAAAGTTTTATTTTAAATAACATTTATGGTGCTACTGCATGGTTTCTTTTTTGTTTTTGTATAAATAATACACAAAAATAGTGGGATGTTCCAATAGTAGGAACAGAGAACATTATTTTTTGTAACAACCTTCTGCAGTACATTATTGTCCTTCTTAATCATGTTTTCATACACCGCCTCCATTCTTATCAGGCGTCTTTTCTGCACAGATATCAGCCTGTTGGTTTGAGCTGAGAAGCTTTTTCCCTTCAGAAAAATAAAATCTGAATACATTTACTCAGAAATCCAGTTTATATAAAACCTCCTGGACACAAAAACAAGCAGAAACTCTTCACATCAAACCTAAACTGATTGATTTATGTCATGTAAGCTGATAAAATCACCACCAATTCACAAGTAGAACAAGAACTAAAAAACTCCACCAATAATCCAATTAAGGGACTAAAAAGGAGCCCAAACAGCAGCCGCCCCCTCAGACTAATCACAACGGAAATGTGGGTGTTGCAGTTCCAGCCAATCGCGCGGCTGCTCCTGTCCTGAGAAGCCAATCACCTTGAGACTGAAGAGGAAAGGAAAGGGGGGGTAGAACGACGGGGGTTAATCCTGTCACAGGTTCAAATCTCTGGGCTTCAGGTTATCAAAGCTGCCATTAATCTGCTCCAACCCACACAAACAGTCAGCAAGCATTTTTCACTTCTACAGTTTATTCACTTCTTAGGTTTTTTCAGCTTTTGGACTCTCATCTGCATAGATCCTAGCAGAGACAAATGCTCACTACAACCTTTTTTCTGGGCCACCAACAGGTGGACACACGTTGTGAAGGTCATGTTTATAATATCTGGGATTTATCCATGACAGGGAGAAACAAAGAGAACCAGTTTGAACTCTGAACCCTGAAACAGGCAGAAATCTTAATGGTCAGATGCTACAGTGCAGAGAGCAAACCTGCATTATTACGCTGTTATAAATTCATTACCTTAAAATGGTCTCAAAACAGCCAAATTATCGGTTATCAAATAACTATTCAGACCATTTATCATCCAGCAAGATCTGTCATTGTGACAGACAGATCCGCGGTGTTACCTGCTAGCTTAGCATCCCTTAGCAGAGAGAGATGCTAAGCTAACAGCCCTCTCTGGATGAACGAGTGAGAACAAGCTGGGAAAAGTTCCTGGAGGAAAATGTACTTTAAAACATCAAACATTTACAAACTGAAGGAAACACCTGAATCAATCAGAAACAGAAGATACATCGCTGTGTGACGAAACAGATTACACACACACACACCATCGCTATGAGACTGAGGAGACGACGTCAGCGTCCGCCACTGTTCCTCTAAATGTAATTCTGTTTGTTTCTCTGAGTGACCCAGTTGTTTGGGATGTTCTGTTCTCTCAACAGCTGGCACTCCCTGTGTGTGTGTGTGTGTGTGTTCTCCCCTCAGAGACATGCAGGAGGGTATCATGTCTGTTTATTTTCCGTCCTCCTGTGTGTGTGGAGGGATAATACTTACGTGTGGACCTCCGGCTGCTCCACGAAGCGCTCCACACTAAAAACACAGAAACACACACAGTGAGTAAACAACAGCGGCCGGGTCGGATCGGCGTGGGCCCAACCCAGGTGTGTGTGTGAGGCAGTGATGGAGACATGAACCGAACGAGAGGAGACAAGGAGACAAGGAGCAAACAGTCACACACACACAAAAAGCAAACAGGTGACCCTTCCTCCCCCCCCCCCACACACACACACCTCTCATCATGGCTGATCTTATTCCCAGAGACTAAAATCATTTTAGTCTCTGGAAATAAGAGACTAAAACAAAGCTTTAGGAGGTAAAGCTTCAAACCCCCTCCAGTCTCAGGACGTCTATGGAAATCCGTTTCATATTTTATCCAGTCTGCTGAAGCCGTCTTGGTTTAGTGGAGGATCGATGAGTCCTGAAGGTTTTGCTCCATGTCGGCTTTGCAGGTTTAACAATAATTTTAAAATCATCCCAGTTTATAAACTCGACTCGTTTTCAATCGTCGATCATTTATAAACACTTTTTTAGATTTTCCTGTAACGCTTTGGTAATTATTCAGACATATTCAGATCAATGTGCTTTCAGTCCAGACTTTGACTAGGCCAAGTCAAAATCATCATTTAGCTTTTTTCATCCAGTCACAGCTGGATTTAAGCTCAGCTACACTTTTTAGGATCCTTTTTCTGCAGCAGAACCTGGCTGTGGTTTGACCTGAGGGTCAAATCCTGAAGGTCGAAATATGACCTTCAGGATTTACTGAGAAAAAAATAATGATTTCATCAACTACAAAAAGTCACATCAACAGTGGATATCAGGATCAGTGTGCTAATGACCCAATGGGAGGGTGTGTGTGTGTGTGTGTGTGTGTGTTTTGATCTCAGCCCTCCCCTCCCTGAGAAACGACCTCAGGACGACCCCAAACCTGACGCCAGGAAAGGTGTGTGAGTGTGTTACACTGACGAGGCGGTGGCACTCCTGCAAACACCCAGGTTCACCAGTTAACACACACACACACACACCCCGACAGACAGAGACATTCAGGCACTCAGAGCAGGTGACACCTGGACCCATTAAACTGAATCAATGAGACTCATTTCTGTTTTAAATTTAACAGGCATCAGGAACTAAAACAGGATTTCTGTGTGAAGCAGGTCAAATGAAACCAGATGTCGCTTCATGTCTGACCTTTCCTTCAGGATGAACAAAGCGCCCAGCTGGACCAGGACAGTCGAGGCAAAAACGGCCAAAACCTCCAACCTTTCAAACCTGAACAGCAGAAAAGAGACAGAAACCGAGAGTCATTATCGGATAAATCTGCTCACCTCCCACCTGCTCAGAGGAACATTCAGGCCACGAAGCGTAAACCTGAGACCTGAGCGACTGTTTCAGAGTCACCAGCATCTGGAGCGGATCCTGCTCCAAATCTGACCCCATTCCTCACCTGATCATCCTGGCAACATGTTGCTTCACCACGCTGGGATTAATAAGACCGGCCTGAAGCCGTTTAAAGATGCAAAAATAAGCAGTAAACGTCTTAAATCGTCCCTGAACAGACAGGCAGCGAGTGAAGACGAGCCAAGACTGAAGTCAGGATTTTAAATGTTTTATTGAGCTCCAGCTTTCTGCAGCTGGGTTCACACCAACACACAGAACTTTAGAGGAGGAAAGATTGATGCAATAAAAGCACCAATGGAAGATAATCTGAGCAGAAACTGTTAGTGAGAGAAACATTTGGTTTTGTTGCATTCACTGCTTCGCCCCTGCAGACGGGCGTGTCGAGTTTCACCAGGCGACTGTAAACACATCAGACTAATGTTGGTGCTGCTTTGTATGTGTCTCATATACAATATATGAGACACATACGATACATATATTCATATAAGTAATGAGAAATGCTGCACTTTGCAGGCGCTGAAGAGATGTTTTAGAAAACAGTGGGGGACCGTCAGGCAGCTAATTTGGGATTAGCAATCCGGTTTTGGAATCAGGATTTCAGGCAGTCGGTTTGGAGGTCACATTATCTGGTCTAGTCCAATCCTTTCTATTTTGATTCTTAATTTGATCCAGACTCACTGAATGGAAATAATAAACAGTTTATCGGTTCTGCCTCAGAGCCAAGCTTCACAGATTTTCTTCTCCAGAGAGAAAAATCTGGATCAGCTTCAGGATCTGTCCAGAATCTGGGGGAAGAAGCCGACAGCCAATCAGAAACCGGCTCAGCAACGGGAATCCAAACATCCTGACGCCACCTCCAACTCAGAACCAGCTGACATTTGGTTACAGCGGTTGCTGACCTTTGACCTCTTCATATAGAGTGCAGCTCAGCCAGCGTTGGGCTAATGGGGTTATTAAGATCGACGCTGACTGTGATCTAATGGGCCGCGTGGCTGACCCGAACCGAGGAGCTTCTGTTTCTGCTCAGTGAAGCGGACTCTCGATGAGAGCCGGAGGAACCGGGCGAATGAGGACAGAACGGGTCAGAACCGCTGAAGACGAGAAAATAAAGTCGGGAATTAAAGGTTGATTAAACAATTCAGTCATTGGACATTTCAGGAGGTCCAGGAAGTTTTGGAAATATTTCCAGGGAAACTGGGGAAACCAGGATCCTAAAGGCTGGTTCAGTGAGGATTCTTTCATTTAATAAAATCCCATCCTGCATAGATGGGATTTAACTGGAACAACTAGATCTGAACCTGTTTCCATTATTGGGCTATTGAGGAATGAACCGATTAGATGACTTGATGTATTTCCATATACCTGGAGATCAATTACACCAGTTTGTCTTGGAAAAAGTGCCTGAAATTGGTGAAAATAACCTGAATTTAACTTTCTGATGAATAAATAATGAGCCCTGAAGCCCAGAAGGACCCAGGCTGCAGCTTCGGGTTCAGGATGAGCGGTTCTGTTTCAATGAGCCAAACGCTGGATGTCACCCATCCAACGACCCGTTTAATACCAACAAACTGAAACCGGCATGGCACGGTCCGGTCCAGCCCGGAAAAACCACGGACTGCGCTCTCATAATCCGGCCTGCAGGTTCTATGTCTATGAGATCTATGTCAGAATCAAGCAACACGATTTCCCTACAAGAAGACTTTCTATTTGATCAGAGGAGCAGAGGTGCTCCCCTTCTGACCAGCATTCCTGTGTCTGCAGGAGATTTGCTGGTGGAGTCCAGACATTCTGCTTCTGACCTCAGAGGTTCTTTAGAGAACCAAAAAACCAAGGAACCCAGGTCAAAGGTCAGAGAGGTTTAAAGCAGGATGACCATCTTCCAGAGCTCTGGCCAATACGTCCTCTAGACGGGATGGACGAACTGCTGACCGACCCAGACACCTAAACTGTACAGGTGAAACCTTCAGCAACACCTGAGGTTCCAGGAAACATCTCTGTTGAAGCCCAGTGAGAACGGAAGGTCAGAGGTGGGTTTGTGAATGACCCCGATGAATGACCCCGATGAAGGTCACAAGCCGAAACGCTTCGGTTTGGTGTGGTGGAGTCTTCACCTTTTAGAAGAGCAGCAGGTCACACAACTCAGCTTCGAATCCATCCAGGTGTCGTGACCCACACTGACGTTTTCAATATTTCTGAGGTTTGTGCCTCTGGTAAGGCACACATGGGAAAGTTCACTTTGTCAAGAATTGTTGGGCAAATGTGTTTCCATCTTTAGTGCAAAAATCTGTAACCACCTCAACTAGCAACAAGTTATTCCACATGTTGCTGTTTCCATCAACCTTTTCTGATGCGATTCTTGAAAATGCACATTTTAAAAAAAGTTTATGATGATCCCATCAGATAAAATAAAAAATGTCTTCCCAGATCACCTGTCTAATAACTGATCAGTGGCCTGCTGCAGGGTTTACTGCTTCACCAGGCAGCTCTGCATAAAGGCTGCAGCTTCCTGCTGATGCAACAGGGTCGTCCATAAAACAGCAATAAGCCTGCAAAGACCAGATCATCCTTAATCTGAATCTGGTCCATCCATCAAAGATGTGAGCTTAATGACTGAAGCTGGAAGGAAACTCCAGGAGGAACACACTGCAACCTCAGCGGCTGATGAGGGGCAATAAAGTTGCTCCGTACGTCTCCAGGATGGATGCAATGAACTCCGTAAGATGCAGAATGTGGAACATCGTCGTTTTTGCCCAGATTTACTCCGTCCTGCTTCTGCAGAATCCTGACGCTTGTCTCAAATCAGCGACATAAGAGTCGGATAAAATACGACATGCTGTTGAGGCTGCAGACGCTGTGGAAACAATCGGACACGATTCAGGTCCTCACATGGAAGTGATCAGACCAGTCTGCTGGCAGATGGGTCAAATGGGCAGAAAAGAAAGTGAATTTGGGTCAGATGAATGCTGAGTGGATGACCAACAGATAGGTCAGGAGGAAACTCGGGTATTTAAAGGAGTTAATAGAGGTAACTGGTAACTCAGCTGAGTCCAGATGAGGCCGCGTGACTCAGGTAGAGAAACGGTTCTGAATGCAGGAAGCTGCTGGAGGCGGTTCTGTTGAGCGGCGTGTTCTCGCTGAATGGACCGGGCCATGACCCGGGAGTCCTGCCGTGGACACCCACACATGACTCCAGCAAAAACTCCCACAAAGTGCTCTTTGTTTGAGTGGATGAACTGCATCCTGCGAGGTCGGAGGTCACGCTCCGCTCTGCCTGAGGGTAATCCGTTTGGACAGCGTGTAGAAGAACCTGCAGCCTGTCTGTGGCTGCAGCGGCCCGTCGGCGGAGGAGCAGCGCGTCGCGCCCGGAGCCGCAGGGCGTCGCCCCCGGAGCCGCAGGGGCGCGCCCGGAGCCGCAGGGCGTCGCGCCCGGAGCCGCAGGGCGTCGCGCCCGGAGCCGCAGCGCAGAACTACATCCTCACACTCGTCACCGCTCCGTTCATCACACTGCGGCTCCTCTGATCGGCTCTGGTTCTGACTCACTGTGCTCCAGAAGTCAGGTCAAAGTTCATTTACACATCCACCTCTGATCTGCAGGTAGAAAAACTACGTCCAAACCGGACCTTCCTGCCTGCTCAGCAGGACGAGTTTTATTTTCATTTAATTACCAGACAAAAAATAAATCATAAAATTATAAAATAAACGCCGTTTAATGGAAACAAAGTAGCTTCACCAGTTATCAGGGTCTGATTGGTGAATCAATCCCTATTTGTGAAACTAATACCAACATGTAACTCATCGTTCCTCCTTTTTTATTATATTTCATGGAGGAATTCTCACAAAAAGTACAACTTCTGTCTCCAACATTAACACCTTCCTCTATCAAAATATTACAACTTTGTTCTCAGTTATTCTGATTTTTATTCTTGTTTTTATTTCCATTCTCGTTCTACTACCACTGTTCGACTTTATTTTCACATTATTACTACTTTACTCTCTAATTAAAACAGAAACATCATTTTCTCAGCCTGCCATGCTTCTAGGCTTCACTGCAGATGTTGGAAAAACGTCAGTTTTTATTGAAACCGCCCAATAAACGGGAGCAATAAGGAATATTATTCATTTGAAAGTAATAACTTTGCTACGTATTAAATGCTACATAATCTGATCAGGTTTGTCCATCACTGAGATTAGATTATCTGTAATTAATCCCAGAAAAAAGAAAATCTAACTATTTTAATCAGTTCCAATTATAAAGCCTTTCCTCATTTCTGACTGCTGTCAGCAGTGAAAAGTACCTTGACTGTATTATATCGGCCTGTCTCTGCTTCCATTACTCTGTGACCTTTAACCTTTTGGGTACTGCCGTCAGTGTCTAGTGATGCCATCCAACTGGTTCAATATTACACCAGCATGAAAAATGCTATTTAAAACTCTTGGAATATATAATCCAGTAATTAATGCTCTCTGAACCGCTGTGTGACTGCTGTTGCCATGACGATACTCTGAGCAGGCCAACCTACTGCAGATTAAAACCCGACCGAGATCTAAAGGTCCCGCTAGCTGTGCTTCTTTTAACCAATCAGTTCAACAGAAAAATAAAGCTTGTAACAATAAACCAGCTTTAGTACAAATGGAGCCGAATAATTCCTGGAAAGATCGTTTTTACTCTGCAGCGGCTCAGAAGGAGCCGGAGATCTGCTGCTGATCGGCCGGTTACTGGGAGACCAGGAGGACACACACACTGAGACACACACACACTAACACAATGGGGTTTTATGAGATTCAAGTGAAGCTTGGGGCCTGTTGGTGACCCGGTCCGACGGGGCCTGTTGGTGTCTTGGTGACCCGGTCCGTCTTGTCTCCCTCTTTGGGTTTTATTAAGGTTTTAAAATCAGCATTTAGAATCTCCAGGTCCGGTTCTGGAGAGTTTCAGTTTAAAACAGCGACATCGTTTTAACTGAAGCATGCCGGGTTCCCCCCATGTATTATCAGCCTGGCGGGCTGCCAGGCTTTACCTGACCCCCAGCAGGCTGAGCGTTGTTTGTCTATTATCAGTTGATTTATCCAGAGTCTCAGGTGAAACAGAAACTTACAGCGGTAAAGACAGGTCCACTTGGTAAAGACAGGTCGACCTTGGTAAGGACAGGTCCACTTGGTAAGGACAGGTCCACTTGGTGTTTGGGGATCGTTATTGTCTTCCAGTAACACCTGGTGATATTTTCATGCCAGCGGGATCAGCAAGTCTTCTGAACATGTGTGGTTCACCACAAGGAGGAAAGACGCCAGCAATGAGCTCACAGTGCCAAATTTATTCTGTCCATCAGTGGAGTAAATCAAAGCAAGTGGGATATCAGCTCTAAGGGCTTCAACCTGCAGCAGGAGACGAGAGCGAACTCACCCGAACGAGTAGACCTGACTGGGCTTCTTCATCGTCACCCAGGAGCTGATGAGACAGGTGATCAAACTGCAGGTGAGAGGAGGAAGAGCAGACAGAGTGAGGAGAGGAAGGGTGATGGCAGGGAAAGAGGAGGATTGATGGAGGGGTGGAAGGGCAGAGATGAGAGGAGGAAGGATGAGAGGAGTCAGTGAGCGACAAGTGGAGAAAAATCACAGAACCAACACAGGGTCGGCTCAGGGTCACCTCTGACCCGACCCACGTTAGCGACCCGGGTCCTCACCTGAACAGGTCGAAGATGGTGAGGTATGTGTAGGCAGTTAAAGCTGTAAAGACAAGAAGACAGAAAGAGTAAAAACCCAGAGAGCATTTAACACTGACTGTGAATCATTCATCACATCAGTAACATTTATCTGGGATTTCTGCACCACAGTGTCACCTGACTGAGGCTGGGCTTCATGAGTCTGTTTATGAGCCTCACTAGAAAAACCCATCATGGCTCAGAACCAGAACCTGCTGGGTTGGAAAGGTGATGTCTTCTTTCACAGGAGGGTTGGAGTGAAGCGTCACTTAAACCTGATGTTTGTGTCGCAGTGGGTTTCTGCTCTGCTGTGACACAAACTCCACAAATCAAACCGCCAAAACACCAAACACATGAACAGTGGAGGCCGTCTGAGCACGACCACAGACACTACCAGGCATCAGCAGAAAGGACAATGATTGCTGCTCCTGGACTGGCTGCTGTGAAAAGGACAACCAGCAGTGTCAAGTATAACTAGATCTTTGGCTTCCCATTGTTATGATAAAAGAGATCACAGAGAAGCTGAGCGGCCTGGCAGGCAGATGGAGAGCCCAGGTTCAGGTGGGTTAGGCACAGGAGGGACTGAAGATGCTGATGGATGAGGCTTGGAAGGAACCTGAGGAAATGGGATTATCTTTAAGGTTTACGTCCTTCAGACCAATCAGTGCCCAGGATTTATTTGCCAGGTCAGCAGAACCAAACTAAGGTTCTATGGTTGTACTGACGGGCCACAGCTGCTCAGGCGACACCCAGCAAGTCTGGAAACCGGATCAGTTTTATCTGAGTCCGTTAGCAGAGAGCAGCAAGAAAGCTGGTGGTTCAGTAAGTTGTGAGTAAACCTGAAACTAATCAGTCTGTTAACCAACCAAACAACGAGACCAGCTTGGCTTAAATGCAGCAAACCTGCCTGTCCATCTGTCAATCTTTCAGCCCGTCTGTCTGCCCAAACGTCCGTCTTCCGGCCTGTCTGTCTGTCTTAATGCCGGTCAGCCAGCTTTCTGTAATCAGGCTGTGCCGTGGGGGAAGAGGAGGCAGGATTAGAGCGGCTTTGTGCTGAGAGGAACATTTTGTTTCCCCACTAAAAGAGTCCATGTTGGCCAACCTGACGCCCTGTAATCCTCCTGACAGAGAGGCCCGCGGCAAAGACTGGCAGGGGGGGCGGAGCGGCAGAACGACAGGCTGCGAGCCAGACAGATGGATGGAAACATCAAGGCCGATAGACGGCACCCAGAGAGACAGGTGAGAAGACAGGATGATGGACACGTGGAGAGACAGACTGACAGAGGAGAAGTGAATGAGTGAGAAAGAGAGTTGGGGTAACTGATGAAGAGGATCGGAGGGAGGAAGGAGACGAGAAGAACGGAGCAAACTCATAGAAAACCCATAGAAACAGCTTCCGAGCTGGAAAACCCGTCTCCATCAACGAGCCAGAACCAAAGCTAATGGACCTGTTACCACGGTAACAGCTGTTGAGTTGAGCCCAACTTTCAAACCAGCATGAAGAACCAGAGTAACTAACGGAGCTCCACAGGTAAAATCCAGGATGGAAAAACTCACCAAACTGGCTTCAAATAATCAACCAATGAGGACCAGAGGCAGAGAAATGCTACAGGAAACCAGATTATTACAGGAACTTCAGGAAACCAGATTATTACAGGAAAATGGATTAAATCCTGGCGCTGGCCGTCAGCCACAGGAAAACATTTCTGTTAGCTTGGTACCTGATTGTTTGAAACTTTTACAGCTGGTTTCAACCAAAAGTCATGAAAAATCAATGAAACAATGTAACGGCATCAGAATCCCTGAGGGACAACATTCAGTGTTATGGTGAGAAATCAGCTTCCATCCAATTAGGATGAAGATTTTGAGTGAACTTTAAGATGTTCACTAAAAAAAGACAGGAAGAAAAATAACATGTGAATTTGTCCTGTTTACTTGCTTGGTGTCTGTAATAGATGGAGAAACATCTCAAAAAGCTCCTGCAACTTTCAGACGAGTCCGTCCTCCAAGACGTAACTACAGGAGACTCTGGTCCTCATCGGACTCACTGGACGTCAACTATCTGCTTGATTAGCAGGTGTTACACGGCTGATTTCTGCTTTTTCTATTGTGGTCATATTCTGTGGTCTGAAACATCTGAGAATTTGTCAGGAGAGAAGCAAAACATCATAACTCCTGATTCTCCAGGTTTCCAGAGCAGATCAGTTTTACGTCTTCATGCTGTCCAGAGTCGTCTGCTTCCCCCCTGTTATTGTGATCTGCTGCAGCTCATGTCTCCACAGGGATCAATGACGTTTGATGTCATTGTGTTGTGCTGAATTAAAAGCTGCAGACAATAAAAGCAATAATAATACAAACGCTGACATCACAGTGACCCTGAAACAGTCCGGGCCCAATCAATGGACGGGTTACAATTTCCCCTCGCTGTGCTCAGGTAGTTTTACATACAGTCCCTCTCTCGCTCACACACCCCCACCTACACCCACACACACACCCACACACACACACGGCTCAGGTTCTTCATAAGACTCCAGCTTACAAACACCGACACCCAGAGGACGAGTGGAAGTGACACCGGAGCAACAAACAGCCGGCGAGGCGTTCATCATCTACAACTCACAGAAGGACTGAAGACAGGAAACACACATTTTATTATGCACACACACACACGCGCGCACACACACCCATAATGAAAAGAAAATATGCATGTCTGTTTCCAGAGACGATCGATGGAGAGAAGAAGTTCAAAGTACTCTCTAACCGTCTGCTTTTCTAGCCCTGACCATCATTGTTTCCCCAAATGTCCTGCAAATCTGACTTCTTCTGACAGATGAAACTGCTAAAACATGAGGTGAAAGAACATTCAATAAAGAGAAGGGAGGAGAAAGCCAAAGGGAAGAAGGAGAAGTGAGAGGAGAAGGAGAAGCAGGAGGATGAATATTTAATGCTGTCTGCACATGAGCAGCCCAAACATCCAGGGAAGAGCAAAGAAAACTGCAGGACCAAAGCAGCGATCATGTTAACAGTAACACAGACGCATGAAGCCTGAGCTGGAGGTTTATTCACCAGCTGACAGACCCTCGGGCTTATTTTACCGAGATCTGATGCTTTAAGCTGAAAGAATCCAATCAATCAGCTGCTTGAACAAGAACGGTTCATTCACCCAGGATTGGATGGGAAGTTATTGTATTTATGGATGCACTGGTGCTAAAATGCTTCATCTGGTTTCTTCCCTTCCAACCAAGACCTGTGTTGAGTCCGTCATGAGGCTGACAGAGATCCAGGCCTCTGGAGACTGATATGCTTCTTTACGGTCCCTGCTGCAGCACAATGCCACATCTCCTGGTTTTATAGCAGTGCTCACACTGATGATCATTTAATCAGCTGGATCTGATCAGCAGCATCTGGTTGGGTCTACATGTAGCTTATTTTTGCACAAAGTGATCCAAACCAGCAATCAGCAATAATAAAGTGCTTTTATATTCTGACCAGAACTAGTTCAGGCTCCGTCGTCTTATCAGTCTGATGAAGAGGGAATCAGAAACACAGAGGGGGAGGAAGTGCTAACCACAGCAAACAGAGGCTTAGTGGCATCGGTTCCGGTAAACAGTAAGCTGAGACCCACAGAGCGGGCCGTGGTGTCGGCTCAGCTCTTGTGATGTGCAGATGTAAACTAAAAGCTTCTATCGAACGTCTCAACTGCTGCGGTGACGGGGATCCCCAAGGACGAGGAAGAGGAGGAGGACCGAGATGAAGAGACGCAAAGTGCTGATTGTTTAGAAAGAAACCTGAAACTGGACCTGAAGGACGGCCAGACAGAACCGAACCACCCGACAGACTCCCTGATACCTGCAAAGATACGACATGACGGGTCACAACAGCAAACGAGCTTTTCTCTAAAACTGAAGAACACGACTGATGAAACACACTCTGCAACCACAACCGCACACACACACGCACACACACCCCACACACACACGCACACACCCCCCCCACACACACACCTCCACCCCGACACACCCACCCACACCCCCTCTTTCTCATCATGTCATCTTCAGTCGATATGAAACCGGACCGACGCTCCAATGCATCCATTTATGTGGTGAAAGAGAGACTCTGATCTCAGGCATCTGTTGGGACACATTAACCGCCCCGACCTGCTCCACCCAGTCTGCAGACCCCCTGAGCCGTGACCTGTGACCCTGCAGTCCCCTGAGCTCGTTAGGGTCAATGGAACATCGTCCATTAAGACCAAAGTACTACCCAGAGTACTGGTTTGTTAAAGCAGCTCATGTTAAACAAGAGACTGGACTCTCCTCCGGTCTGGTTTCTACTGAACCTCAGAACGTTGGTCAGTCTGGTTTTCCTGGTCCAGAATAAACGCTAAGGCTCCCACATACTGACTTCGCTCTGGAGGTGTGTGTGCACTAGAGGTTGACTCAGTGCAGACGTCCGCTGACACATGCATGCAAAGGTCAATTTTCGCTGTCATGATGCGTGTTCGTACTCAGTGTCACATAAACCATCTCTTTCTAGTCGTCCATTAAAGTCATGGCTGAAATTGTGGGAAATGAAGGAATTTGTCCAGAGAAATCAGTACAATCTGCAATGAAAACTCAACTGTCCACTGACAGCGAATGCAGAGTCCAGCTGGTCCAACCAACACGTTCAGACACTGGAGTGTGTGGGAGCCTTATGTGTTCGTCCAACTGAAGGTCCAGTAGATTCTGTTTGACTGGAACCAGAACATCTGCTCCACCTCCAGCTGCTCTGAGTCCAACCAGCCTGTGCCCCTCCTGGCCTGTGGGGGCGCTGCACCAACAACCACTGAAGGAAACGAAACAAAAACCTCTGAAGACGCTGAGAGCAACTTCCTGCTTCACCAGATGAAACAAGATGGAGGCGTCAGAGTTTAGCGGCTGGAGGATTTCTCTTTAGGCTAAAGACCAGGAGCCATTTCTGCTGCTAGTGTTAGACTTGCATGTTTGTTTTGGTTGTATTTACCCAGAATGCTGTAGTCCGCTTCATGCCTGTGGAGTGGTCTCTGGTCCACACAGTGTCCACATTTACAGCACCACTTCAACCGAGCTGAGGCTTAAGTTCATAGTCAGACCAAAGTTTGTTTTCTTGGTCTGCATCAGAGTTTGATCCCGACTTTCTAGGCAAACGGACTGGAGTAAAGCAAACTTAACAGATGGTGGGAATGCAGCAACAGTATGTCTGTCTCCAATCAGTCAAGAAAACTGCAACACGATTTTAACCTGCAGTTTTTCTGCTTCTTGAGGAGATGAAATGTGTCTTAAAGGTAAAGAGTTGATGTTTATTTAGTTATCTGTTTAACTGAACTGTCCTTCTTATTTGGAGATGTGCTCCTCTGCACACACATCACCAACATCTTCAGGAGATCCAGTCCTGCCCAGCGAGAAGCAGATGTAGTGGCTGCTCAGGGAGAAGCAGAGCTGATCACACACACACAGTGTGAGTGTGTGTTGGGTGTACCGAAGGGCCCCGTGGGAAGGAAAGCTTCACCAGCTGTGTTCTGACACACAGGAACACTCAAGGCCCGAGGACAACACACACACACACAACCATAGATCACGCGTGTGCACTGAGCCGTGTCTCGATGACAAACAAACTA
The DNA here is from genome assembly GCA_902982915.1 of Phalloptychus januarius. NCBI lineage: Eukaryota > Metazoa > Chordata > Actinopteri > Cyprinodontiformes > Poeciliidae > Phalloptychus > Phalloptychus januarius. The sequence goes on along the minus strand of CADWAE010000242.1, from coordinate 689,163 downwards.
ATGGATATGCATACAAACATTGCTCCAATGCAAAACATGACTAACATGTTGGGATAAAAATTCACAGTCGTGTCGTCACCAAGAAACCACAACATGGCTTTTATTCTTACAGGAACTGCCACAAATAAGACATCATCTCTGGGTGGTACGCTCCGAGGACAGGAGGACAAATGTAAAGCAAAGGGGGGAGAGCGGAGAGGATGACGAGGAGGTGTGTTTATTCGTCTGTGGAAGAGACACTTGACCTGGTTTCTCTGAGAAACACTCAAACCGGGAGCGTCGTTCAGAGGGAATCGCACAGCCGATCGGATGAAATATTAAAGAGACGGAGACGTGTACAACCACAGCGAAGACGGGCCGTAAAAGAACATCACCTCAGTCAGGACGCCGATCCTGTCCGAAGAAATATAACGGCCGTCCTTTTGCTCAGCACCGGTCTGTAGGGAGGAATCATGCTGCGGGCCAGCAGCCGGGGTCTGAGCCATTAAAGGTTGGCTCCTGTGTCCGTTTCTTGTCAGGCGGCGCTGCTGTTGCACTGCTGCTGAAACACAATCTGGTGATGATTCTACAGAACCTCCAGAGCGAGCGCGGCTCCTCTTGGATCAAATTGTGCAGCGGACGACCGGATCGGTTTCCAGCCTTTAACAAAGTAAAGGCATCAGCTGTTTTACCCACCAAACTAAATACACACACAGCTGAATTTAAGTCCAGCTTCACTGGACACACCAAACAGAACTCTTTAACGCAACCCAACCCCAACCATTTTTGGTTCCATTACCTTTACGCTCACATTTTCTGCTTTGGCCAGGGAACGTCTTTCATGTCACACAAACAACAACAAGAAAAGGTGTTTCAGTAGAAACAGTCCATGGAGATGGACCTGCAGCCGGGAGTCGCTACCTGCTCAAGTTTACATGCCGTCAACACGATGTGGCTGATTTCAGGGCCTTCAGCGAGGCATGTGAACCGTTCCTGTGCCAGATTGGACTCCATAAGCTACATCCAACTCCAAACGAATTCTACAACTAAAAACTGAATGAACAAGTTGGAACTTATTAACCAGATCAGCACAAAACTCGCCAACAAATAATAGAAAGACCTGAAAATACTGGAATGTTAAACAAATATTCAGCAGACACGTTCACACGTAAAGAACATGATGTCTGTGGCTCCGCCACCTGGGATGAGCCGTACTGTGGATCCTCTCTTCTTCGCCAACAGACCAGTGATCCCAAACTCCCTCAACACCTCAAAGTGGAAATGGTCAGCCGTAACACTCAGCACAACCAGGGAACACCAGCCAGCATTTCAGCGTAAAGAATGCAAACCAGCTCTCAGGCACGGTGGTGGTAGGCTGGTGGTTTGGTGGCTGAGGGACCAGGATACCTTGCAGTCGTTGAGCCGACTATTAACTCTCTGAAGACTGAAATGTCGGAACAACTGGCCGACAGCTGAAGGTTGGTGGACGTTAAACCCCGTCAGCTTTAGTAACTTGTGTTTTTGTGCTCCAGGATCGTCTGGAAAACTCTAAGAAGGATTTTAGAGTTACAAAGTAACGCGTTACTGACATCACTGGTGGCGGCCATGTTGAATGGACCCATTATCCTCAACACCCCCAACTGGTCCAGAACCTGGTTACAGACCAACAACCATCTTGATGGTTATGAATATTTGGGTAAATCCCACCAGACCTAGTTTGGTCCAAAAGCAAACATTTCTCTCGGTGGTACCAGTTAGTGGTTCCTTAGAACCCAGGATGAGTTTTCAGGGTGTGAATGAAAACAGCTTGAAAATTTCTCGGCTCAACAGCCTTACCGTCTCACCACTTCCGATAGAGCAGACTTGGACATTGTTCCTGTATGTGTGTTTATTTCTATACATGCTAAGCCTGAAGTCATAAGCTAATGGCTCCAGAATGTGGGCTTGTTTTCCAGTGCGGTATGTACATATGCGGCTTTGTGCGCGTCAGTTGCTGCAGGTCACAGCATTGGTCTTGCAGCCGGAGGTCAGTGGGGGCGAGGGCGCAGCGCAGAGTGGGGGATTGACTCCAACAGAAAGCACCAAGTATTAGATGATGTTTCAGGAGCAGAGCCAGAAACGCTCCGCTTAAACGCCAAGACGCGCACAGAACCAGAGCTTTAAGAAGCACACAGCGGCAACACCTGTTCAAAGCTCAGCTAAGCTGCTAGAGGACTGCAAAGTCATGGTTGGTTCTGTTTAATGAGATTAACCAGAACCTGCTGATAACCCATGAAGTCTGGAGCATTTGCTGTCCATTCAGTTTGAGCAGAAGTCAGGTTTGATCTGCAGTGATGAGATGAACTGTGGAGCCTTACTTCCTCTCAACCAAACCTTTAACCTGCTCTGTGTCTGGACCCAAACCACGTTTGGACCAAACCAACGCTGCATAGCAGCTGTTGAGCACGGCGGAGGAGGGTGATACTTTGGGCATATTTTTGCTTTTGTAAGTTGTTTCCTTACATGTTTGATTTCTTAGATCATCACCAAACTGGGCAGCTGAACAACGTTCCTGTTGGGTTCTGATCCGACTCTTTATCCATGACTGTTCTTGGCTAGCAGATCGGTCTCAGACTCTCGGATCAGAACAACCTGATTCATGGATTAGCATCTTCTTAGCATTTTCTTCTTCAGGTATTCAGAACAACCAGCAGCAGGAATCATCAGAGTGAAGAAATCTTCCTGGATGTTTTCTGCTGTCCTGGCAGGAGTTCAGTCTGCCAGGACTGAACTCCTGCCAGACTGGAGTCTGCCAGGTAGACTGGCAGGTAGTCTACCATCAGGTAGACTGTTCGGTCTACCTGATGGTTTTCAGAAGACACTTCATTGCTCAGCTAATGAAGTGAAGTTTCTACTCCAAAACTCACCAGTGTTGAAAAAACCTGGAAATCCCAAACAATTCTTCTATGCAGGTCAATGGATTTCTGCAGAACCAGACAAAATGTCCTGACCTCCTAACATTTCCTTCATGATGGTGGAGCTAAGATGGCGTTCTCTAGCACTCTGCCGCTTTTCAATCTGCTGCTGAAGGTGTTTTCCCAGCTGACGGTCCGGTGGACGTGATCTGATTGGGGACCAAAGTTGCAGCATTCATTCTATTTCCAGCAGCTGAGGTTTTCGTTCTCACTGAACCGCCAGAGTTCAGTCCTCAACACATCATCCGGACTTTCTGTGCAAACGGACTGAAGTTGGAAAAAGCAGCCTGAACATGACTGGTGTGAATGAACCCTAAGATCGACACCTGGAGCTTTCAGAACCTCTGTTTGCACCACAACTGTGAGAAGAAAGTGAGAAGGTAACATTTTCTGAGAGCTGGACTGTCAAGTCATGAGAAACGGTGTCAGTGTGTGAATCTCTGCTTCGCTTTATAAATCTGCTTAGAAAACGCGTGTAAACTCTGTCGGGTCCACCCACCGTCACTGATGGGTGGAATCTGCTGCTGCTGCTGGGTTGTTTTAAGCAACAAACACAGAAGGGAAATGACATTAGGAACAGCGAGTACGGATAAGCAGCGCTCCGATTATCTCTTTCGACAGCCTCCGTGGTCCGCCGAGCCAAGGTCCCCTGTCCCGTAAAGGATGCATCAAGTCTATACGGTTTCCAGAGCGTCTGCTAAGCCGTTAGTCATGGGCTAATGAGGCCAGAGTGTGTTTCTATGTAAGCAGAGCTGCATGCACGGCGCTCTGAGCGCGTCAGCGGAGCAGTTGCTCTGGAGCATGGCATTAGACTTGCAAAGGGGAGGTCAGAGAGGACGTTAGTGTGAGTGTGAGAGAGAAACCCAGCGAATGTGTGTCTCTCTGTAGGGACGGACTTCTGCTTCATTTAAACTACAGGCGGAAATTCACTGGAGGCGCTGGATGTGTGCGTCCTATCGCTCCCAACAGACCTGCATGCATCGAGGAAAAACAAACTGCAGCAAATTACTGGAAAAGATTTCTGAACCGACTAATAACTGTGAAATTAGACATAGAGCTAATTCTACCTGCATTTCATTTGGCGAACAGAGGAGAAGACTCGTTTCTGGAAAGGCCTGCCCTCGTTTCAAAGAACAACCTTAAAAGGTCGGAGAAAAGAAAAACTCAAGACGAGGTGGTGAGCTGCAGGAAATGTCTCATGTTTCACATCCCAACTGGAAAAACAGATTTCAACTATAAAAGCACAACAGCAAGAGAACAAAATCAGTTCACTGAGTCCTGGACCCAACAAACCAGTTCAGGAAACTTTCAGACCTCATTCTTCAACACATCTCCACAAATCCCATGTCTGAATGGAAACATTCCCAATCCGGACAAAATTCCAGTTCAACTGCAGGAAACCTTCAGTTTCTGTGCCGTTCTGAGTTGGACCGGTTCCGACATCATCCTCTGGTCTGTTCAGGTCAAACTAAGCAAAATGAGTTCAAGCACCTGAACCTCAGTCCCAGAAACAAGAACAAACTACAGCGACTGAGAAGAAAGTAGAAGACTAAGAAAACTACAAAAATGGCTCCACAGTTTCTGTCAGCAGGAATCATTGGTTTATCATTATATTCTCATGTTCTCAGGTATAAATATTAACTTTTAAAGCTCCTGCCACCCAAACCTCAGCTTCAATATTCAATGTTTCCTCCACAGCAGATGAGCTGAAACACAACAAAACTAGAAATACCGAGCGATGCAACGAGGACAGATAAGATCCTGATTCTGCCGTTTAGGAAGTAAAAATCTCTCAGGTCTGTTTAATGAATCAGATTCAGTCTAAGAAATCGTTAGACAATAGAAAAGGAAGTAAAGTATTTTTTATAGTTTTTATAAAATTATAAACTTGGAAAAAACTGGAATCAAACTGAATTTTCCAGGAACCGTTGAAGAGCAACTTGAGTCAGACAGGAAACTGGATAAATGAGTAAAAACCAAAACCAGGCAAAACAGAAAACCTTCTGCGTTCTGACTGGAGCAACAGCAACAACAACAACAACAACAATAATAATAATAATAATAATAATAATAATAGCTACAACAACTGATGCTTCATGCACCATAACTATAAAAGATACTTTTAGGGTATTTTCATCATATTTAATCAAAGTCTAATGAAACTAACAGCAGAGAAGAATCTGAATCGTTTTGTTGTTTCCTTCCAGTTTTAAACAGAAATTAAACAGTTAAAAGCTTCATCAGGCGCGTGTGTGTGTGTGTGTGTGTGTGTGCGTGTGTGTGTGTGTGTGTGTGTCCAGGTACAGCAGCTCATCCTGCAGCGTCTCATCCTGACTGAGTATCGACAGCGGTGTCTCCTTCTGCCAGCCGTTCGATCCCCGGTTCTCCACTTCCTGCGAGCGCGACACCCGACGCCGCCCGCCAGCGTCTGTCTGCGTGTTTTCTGCAGTATTTGCAGCGTGCAGGGATCGGGTGGCGTGCTGTTCTCTTCATGGCAGCGTTTTCCCAGAGCGGCGGTCCCTGAGCGGGTCTCGGGTTGGTGGCCGAGCCTAAACACGCCGTGTGGCTGCAGCAGGCCGCTGCTCCCAGACAGGCAGCAGTCGCATGTTTACAGCTCTAATGCACACAAACACACCAACACTACACTTCTCACTGCCTTTCACTTCATACCGTCGTGTTTTTCAGACACTTTGAAACCGGGATAATTATTGATCAGCTGCTTTGGCTGCAGAATTAAACACGTCTGAAAAACTATCAATGAACATAAGCTGAGACTGAGACAAACACTGGAACAAAAACGTTACAACGCCCCCTACAGGCACGGAGACAGTTGTTCCTGCCACTGATGAAATGCGACTGCAGTCGGACTTTATTCACACTGAGCGGGTTCTGCCCCCAAAGTGACCCGCATGCCCAGAACCTGGATGTTACCCAGCAGCTTGTAGCAGTAAAGATGGCCGCCGTCTCTGGGTGAATGTTAAAGGTGTTGTGAGCTATAAACAGCCTCTAGTGGAGCCTTGGCTGCAGCTTCTGACCCGGTTCTGACCCGGTTCTGTTTGGATGTCGGGCCAGGAGTGGTCGGTTGGGAAGCGGTGCTTTCATCACTTCATTATTATCATTTTCTGACATTATGTTCAGATTTATTGTCCAGATCCTTCTGGAACAGAATGGTGGTGTGGTGGCTCACATATGCAGGCCTTAGTCCTAGACGTGGCTGTCGCAGGTTCGATTCCCGGCCTTTGCCGCATGTCTTCCCCTTCGCTCACGACCATATTTCCTGTCAATTAACTATCAAATAAAGGCCACTAGAGCCAATAAAACAAACAAAAAAAAGGTTTAGATAACTTTTGCTGTTTCCCTTCCAGCTCATGAATTCGCTCTGGTTTAACTATTTTATTTCCCAGTAAAACATGAAACGGTTCAATAGGTGTGAAAACTTTCTGCAAGACTAAAGTGGAGAGGGAACCGATGAGCGAGAGACGATCATGTTCTCCATCGATGTGACCGATCCGTTCCTCAGATAAAGACGGTAAAAAGAGCTGCTGCGTCCGTCAGGCAGAACCAGAACAGCAGCGTTTCCCCGCTGAGAGGCGGTGGGATTGGTTTGGACCCCGCAGGGAGGCGCCGCTGCACACAGACCTCCCAGAGACCCGTTCACAGTGTGTGTTTACAGCTGCACACACACACACACACATCTAGATGTGAGGCTGTCAATCTGTGTTTACTGTGTGTGGACAGGTTTCTGCACCGGTTAACGTCTCAAAGACGACAATTCTGTCAGTGCCGGTATGTCAGGCGGCCTGCGTCTGTCTGCTGGTCGCTGCACAGTGGATCAGTGTGGATCTATGTGGGTCTGTGTGGGTCTCTGTGGGTCTGTGTGGGTCTGTGTGGGTCTGTGTGGGTCTGTGTGGGTCTGTGTGGGTCTGTGTGGGTCTGTGTGGGTCTGTGTGGGTCTGTGTGGGTCTGTGTGGGTCTGTGTGGGTCTGTGTGGGTCTGTGTGGGTCTGTGTGGGTCTGTGTGGGTCGCTCTGCTCACCCATGCTGTTGGTGGAGCTGCACCACATCAGCAGACAGCCGGTGCACAGCAGGTTGAGCGCTCCGAACAGCAGGATCCTCCACGACTGAAACGACAGAAAACAAAGAGAAGAAATGAGAAACATGAGGGAGAAAACATGTCAGCCTGTTGGTCCAGACCCAAAACAGGATTTCACTGAATGTTACTTTAATGCAACAGCATACACTGAAGACATACAATTAGAAATCAAAAACATTTGATAAAACTATTCATAGTTTGAACATTTAAAATAATTGAGCAAAAAGAAGAAACATTTCCTTCTGCTAGACAAGTTAGTTTAATTTTAGTACCTACTGGCTTTATTTTGAAAATCTAACACCAGGAAATGTTGGCCTCCAGTTGCCATGGTGATTCCTGTTTATCCAGTGGAGCCCACAGCATCACTGTTTTATCCAAACGTCTCACCATGCATTTGCAAATTTTTCAAAACTCAACATAAAACAGATGTAAAAAGAAAACCAGCAGCAGCAGCTCAGAGCTGTTCACCAGTTTGGCTAAAAATCTGTTTAGAATGTTTTCACTGGATTCAGTTTTACGAGGTAAACAACGAGACACGATGAAAACAAATCAAAGGTCTTATACGAACGTTTGCAGCCTGGCCGTTGTTTGGGCCTCCAGGGAGTATTTAACAGTTCTGGTCCAGATGGATGGCAAAGGCAACAGAATAAGTCCGATTCAGGACGGACCGAACCGTCCTTGGAAATCCCTGCTCAGACTGGAATAAGCCAATAATCCAGCTTCACTATCTTTACCTTCACTTTATCCAAGGAGCAGAAAATCACAGCTCCTCTTCATTTCTATGATTACTCATTTTCCATTTCTGAACCAAACATTTGGTTTTATAACGAGGAGATAAAGTTTTAATTTCCGGTCAGATTCAAACATTAGAACCAATAAAATGAGCCTGAATTTCTGCTGTTAGCACAAGGACAAGATAGGTGTATCAACAACATTCAGCTCTCGTTCAGGCTGCTTTAACACCTCAATCAGCGGTTCGGTTCAGAGCTGCAGGTTAGACACGGTCCGGGTCGGTCCGGGTCCAAATCGGTCAGTCGGACCGGTCCAGTTCGGTCCGTCGGTCCAGTCCGGTCCGGGTCCAAATCGGTCAGTCGGACCGGTCCGGTCCGGGTCCGGTCCGGTCGGTCCAGTCGGTCTCCCTCAGTGTGTCTGGACATGTCGGCTGCAGCCGCTGCAGCCCGGGGGAACCTCACACTGGAAACGGCTGCAGCAGGAAAACATGCACCTGCAGGTTCTACTGATTTACTCCGCACTCATCAGATCACTAAACCTGCAGCTGTCAGCAGCTGTGAAACCCGGAAATCTGGGATCTGGAATGAGAAACGCAGCCGTGAAACGACTCAGTGGTTTATTTAAAGACTCAGCTGAATCAGTTTAGACCTGAAATATGTTTAAACTGACAGGAAAACTGTTTCCATCCACAGGAGATCGAAGGGACAGTTCCTCTAAGAACCGGTGAGCAGGTGAGCAGTAATAGAGCTCACCTTTCACAGAAAGTGAACCAGGTGAAGCTAAAACTGCAACCAGAGGAACAGACTTTAAGGACAAAGCAGGTTTTATCTTAAATGTTATATTTTTTCCTTTTAAACACTGATTTTTAGCTCTCTTTCTTGCTAGTTTTGTTCTCCTGGTTTCTTCCTTGTTTTGTTTGTTTTTTCATGGTTTTTATTTTGTTTTTGCTCCGATTCTCCTGATTTTATCCACATGTTTTCTCTGCTTACGCTCCAGTTTTGTCCTCATTTAACCTCAGATTTCTCCAGGTGAGGGCGCCACTGTAAATTTACACAACATCTCAGCAATCCACAGACCAGGATCTCTTTAGGTCCCAGTTAGAAGGTTAAAGGTTACAGTTCATGATGGGAAGATTAAAAAAGGCTAAAGTGTAACTGAAGAACAAACCTTTTCTTTCGACAGAACATGGCAGCTTCATATTCCAGGCTGCAAAGCTGGATCTGAGCTGAAGGCTCCAGTTCAGGAGCAAATCTGATCAGATGAGAATCCAGCAGAGACGCTTGGAGAAACACAAACTCCTCCAAATAACCGTTGGGCTTCATTTGCAGCCACATGGAGCTGAACTCCCACCAGCCCTGATCAGTCACTTTAATCCAACTCCAGTCCGTTGTGTAGAAAATCCGGTTCGTTTGGGGACATGTGAATCAGAGAAAACAGAACTCTGGTCCGCCAGCAAACCTCAGTTCGGTTGAAATTATCTCTGTTTCGGTTTGAATGTGAACGCCAAGCAGATCGGAGACCGCTCCAAAAGCAGGAAGTGGACTACAGCGCAGGGCATTCTGGGTAAGCCAGGATAACCTGTTAGCCTAGCGCTAGCAGCAGAAATGTCTCCTGGTCTTTAGCCTAAAGAGAAATCCTCCAGCCGCTAAACTCTGACGCCTCCATCTTGTTCCATCTGGTGAAGCAGGAAGTTGCTCTCAGAGTCTTCAGAGGTTTTTGTGTCGTTTCCTTCAGTGGTTGTTGGAGCAGCGCCCCCACAGGCCAGGAGGGGAACAGGCTGGCTGGACTCAAAGCAGCTGAGGTGGAGCAGATGTTCTGGTTCCAGTAGAACCGGCTCGACCCAACTGAAGCAGGGAAAAGCCATCATAAACTCCTCCACAGACCAAAATATTCTGCGTCAACAACCGGAGAACGATCCCAAACACAGAAAATGTACCACGGAATAGTCAACAAAAACAATTGATTTGTTGCAATGGCCTAGTCAAAGTTCAGAGCTGAATATTCAGAGGGAAATCTGCAGGAGGTGACCAGATGTTTTAGAAGGAATGGAGGCTTTAAAATTGGTTCATGTTACACAAACACTTTTGTTAAAGGTCTCAAAATAAACCTAAAAATCGTCTGAGTGTGAACGGTTCTGATGCTGAGCGGCAGCTAGCAGAACATTCTGCCATCCAGCTGAAACCCGGCCGGGTTCTGGGAGGCGGTGTTGGTTTTCCAGCAGCTGGAGGTATTTTGGTTGGAGGAGAAGACAGAGGCATCAACCTCCGATCGCCTCCTGAGGCATCAAGGTGACCCCACTTCCTGCTCTGGTTCTGGAGCCGGGCCGGGCCGGGCGGTGCTGCTGCGTCTATCTGATCAGGACGGGAACTCTGAGTCCATGTTCTGCTCCGTTTGTAAAATTCAGCAGAATTTTCAATGAAAAGCCGCAGCGAGTCGCCCTCTGTGTGTGTTTGTGTCAGACAGAAGAAATGGAAGAAGGGCACGGTGTGTGTGCGTGGGGGTGCATGTGTGTGTGTGTGTCCTGGCCTGTCACTTCATGTTGGACTCATAAGCCGTGGCGAGGCGAGCCGAGTGCTGTGAAATCTACAATTACTGTGGTGTGCCGTGTTATGACAGCAGCAGGCAGCGGCGGGACGGGAGACCTGCAGTGTGTGTGTGTGTGTGTGTGTGCAAACACTGAGACGACGCTCAGCCCAAAACATTATCAGCCTCCTTTCACATCCATGCCGCCCCTGGGGGCCGCTGGGCCGCGGCCCGGCGCGCTGCTGCCCCCCTCTGTCCACAGGAGGAACGGCGGCGCTAACAGCCATCCTCCTCCTGATGCGAGCGTGTTGCCGTGACGACCGGCAGCATGACTCATGAGGGAGACGGCCTTGAACCGAAACCTGCGGAGGTCCAACCCGTTTCTCCAGGGAAGCCTCGTTCTCCTAAAATAACTCGGCTTACGCAACGATCCGGTGACGGAACCGGAGCAGAGGAGGTTCCAGGTTCTGTCAGCAGCAGCACAAAGCAGTTGACCTCTGACCCCGCTTTCCTCTGGTCCATTTAAAGAGACAGTTTGATTGGTTTCAGTCGGTCACTAACTAATTTATCACGGTAAACAATAATATTGTTGATTTGAGACCATTTTCAGAAATATAATGGTAACGACATAATAACATAGGATCTCAAAAATCAATAAACTATCAATTCTAACAAACATTAACGCTGGAACTGGAAGACATTGTAAATACCCAACATAAATAAAACAACACATAACATTTATTCTGAAATCTCTGTAACTTTGATGGAAATGGCAAAATTTGAAATAACTTCCTCAAATTCACAGAAAAAGTTTTTGCGCTCCACTGAGGTTTATTTGACCTTTTTAAAGAGTGAATCCACTGAAGGGAGAATCTGCAGAATAAGTTCTAATGTTTCTGCCAGTTTGTTTCACTCAGGAAATGAGATCATCGCCGTTTTATTTCACTCAGGCTGGACCTGTCCAATATTACTGTTTAAAATAGAGAATGAATGTGATACTAAACCGAGGCACAGCAGATGGACGCTGCACTGAGGTGATCATTTGGGTTTTATTCCTGGTTCTTCTGGACGGAACCAGCAGATCGGTCCAGTCTGAACCGTAAGCCTTCCTGCTGCCCAGCCTGTCCTCAGCTTGCTGTCAGAAACACCCAGACGGTTGTTGACAGGAAAGTTGTGATGGGTTCTGATCCGGGTTGGACACGCTGTAATCCAATCCCAGGTAGGAAGACCTCCTTTAATCCACTCTGACTGGTGTGAGCTCAAAGTGGATTAATATACAATAACAGAGAGATAAACAGAAAGTCTGCGATCCTTTTGTGTTGCCTGTGCTCCAGTTATTTCCCCTCTTAATTTACTGGGATCAGATGCAGGCAAACTGGGAGGAAAAGGGGTCAGGATGAGCCGCATCCCTTCAGTCCGTCTGCACATTTATGTTGAACCTCAGGACCAGATGGAAGACCACAATCTGGTTTTGATTCTTAGTCTACGAAATCATTAATCTGTCAAAAAGCCTTAAAATCCACCAAAATCCAAGCAATGACACAAAAGCCTGAGTCTGAACAGTAAAACTGGACGTGCTGGGATCCTACAGGAGGCCTGATGGTCGACGTTTCAGCAAACTGGCATGGAAACTCTGAGCAAACTTTCAAAATGTTTCAAGAAAAAAATGTGAATCTGCTGGTTGGAGTGAATCAACCAGGCAACGCATTTCATCAGGATGACGCTACGCATGGCCACAACAAACAGGAAGCAGAAACAAGGAGGAGAAACATGGAGGAGAAACATGGAGGAGAAACATGGAGGAGAAACAAGAGCGTTCTCTTCAAGATGGAAGGTCGGATTTACAAATCCTTCAGTTTGGTGCCTCTGGTAAGGCGCAGACCCAGAAGCTGGGAACGTTACGTCAGAATTTATTCTGCTGGTCTCAATCTCTCCTTCAGCTCATTCACTGTTTTTCAGCAAAAACAGAAATCAGCTCAGATGAGTATATAAACCGTTCAGTAAAATGAAGGAAGTTATTTGGAGTTTAGCCATTTCCTTTTCTGATGCGATAAAATGTGCATAAAAAAACACAGATAGAAACACAGTCAGTGAAAACTCACATCTCTGATCTGCTGCTCAGCAACAAAAGCCAGAGAAGCGAAAGGCTTCCTGGACTTCACCTGCTGCATCCTCGCTGCACAAAGGAGCTTCGACACAGATCCTTCCTCCCAGGATCACTGCTGCCAACCACCTTCACCTCATCACATCCCTGCTGGGACCTGGGCAGTCTTCTTTAATTTATTATCTTTGGTGCAGAAATAAACTCCTCCACTACTACTCCAAATGATCCTCCTCTTTTGCATGTCTCTCATTGTTTCTCATGTTTATTCTTACTTTACTGTTTTTAACCTAAATTTGCTGTGATTTTGGTTTTCACCACTAATCCACAGTAAACACGTCTTTTCCTGAACTTCCAGTCAGGATCCAGACTGGACATCTGCAGACTTTAACGTCTTGCAGCAGATTCAGGGTCCAGTGAGGATTCCTGATTCCCAGTAGGCAGTGAAAACCAAAACAATGAGAAGAAAAGAGGAGTAAACATCAGCATGGTGACCGAGTGGGAAAACAGCATTAGTGGAGGTGTTCGGCTCTGCCTCCATGACTCAGATCCAACAGGCTTACTGCATAACAGGATTACAGAGCAAGGATTCCCCTGATGCCTTCACTCTGAATGGGAGGTAAGAGGAGGCCGCAACGAAGATTAGAGGAGGAAAAACTCAAACCAAACGCTGCCTACCCGTCTGTCCGAGGAAACCAGTCGGAATTCCTGCAGGAGCTTCCCGATCACGGATCTGTGCGTCTTCCTGAACGGATGGATCGTCCCCTGCAGGCCAAATGGAGGAAAGCAGAACATGAGGAAACACAGAAATCACATGTTAATGATTAACTGTTGAAGGATTTTCTACAACATGAAAGCTGAATGAAACATGTTGAGTGATTATTAATAATTAATAAATCTGTTTGATCAAACCACAGAGCAACAAGGCTAGAGCCTACTTCTAAAGGCGGTATTATCTTCGGTTTTTAAGGCGGTATTATTAGGTTCAACAGGAAGGTTTAGCGCAGTGTTTCTCAATTCCAGTCCTCACGCCCCCTGCCCTGCATGTTTTAGGTGTTTCCCTGCTGCCAACACCTGGATTGAATATTTGGGCGATTAACAGGCTTCTGCAGTACTTGATGGTCATGCAATCATTTGAATCAGCTGTTCTGGAATAGAGGAACATCTAAAACGTGCAGAGCAAAGGGGCCTGAGGACTGGAATTGAGAAGCACTGCTTTAGAGAATCGTTTCAGCCGAAAGCCAAAGGCTGGCCAACACTGCCACCAAGCGGTGCGTCTTTGTATGACATGGGAATTAAATGCATCAATTAAAACTTTTCAGATTAGATTTATTTCAATTCAAATATTCATTTATTTTCATCTTAAAACGGATTCATGAGATCAGTCCACACCAGAAATGTCCAAACTTTGTTAAAAGAAAAACCAATTCCCATCTGAACTGTTAGGCCTCATAAATGAACAACTTTTCAAAACGAAGACAGAAAAACAAATGTTTACTCGTCCTGATGTTTTTGTGCAGGGAGAGAGAATAAAATGACTTGATTCACCAACAATCAGCTCAGGTGAAGCAGAAAGAGTCCAGATAAAATCTCTGCATTAATCTAATTAATAGACTGGAAACAATTAAAAGATTTTCTTCAAAATGTTACAGAAATTATTGTTTTTGTTCAGAAGTTGGGGGACCTTTGACCTTTACGATAATCTGTGTAGAATCTTAAATTCAACAATAAAAGCTGTCAGGTGAACGTAGAGCGCCAGAGAGAGGAGACCTACCAGGACGTAGACGTCGTGTTCGAGCTTCTTCCTGTGCAGGGGGACGTCTGAGGAGACAGACATCTTCAGTCACCATGGAAACATTTCAACAGAAACAGCCGGTTCTGACATTAACTCACCGTATTAGGAGGGAATACAGTTAGTTTATAATGAGTCTATATAAATCACCACTGAGAGCTTTAGAGGTGCATGACTGTTTCAGGGCTGAAACGATTAATCGCATTCATGGTGATTATTCGATAATTGAAAAGAATCATCAACCAGTTTGGTGATTGATTAATGGTTAACTGGATACAGACTTTAAAAATGCCATTTGCTCAAAGAACAACACAGTCAGAACAGCAATTACGTCAAAACTGCACAACAAATATTTACTTTGTGAATTTATGATGAAATAAAATCTTCTTTGTCTGTAAATCCCAGAACTCCTGCAATGACAGTTTCAGTTTCTCCTGGTTCACATTCTGGAAAACCATCTATGAATCCTTTTTGCTGTTCAGTTATGAATCTAAGATGAATCCCCAGATCTGTCCTTCACCGTGTTCAAGTTCAGCCCAGCAGGTCTGAACTTTTCACATGATGAAGGATTTTTGACCTGCAGATTCACCTGATCAAACATTCACTAAAGGAACGACGTTATTGACTTTTAGGGAAATAAAACATTGATTTCATTAGAAAAGATCTAAATTGTTTCTTTGCATTTTAATGGATTTAAATATGCAAATAGACAAACGGTCAACCAGGTTCTGGGTTGCTCTGTTGCTGAAGGAGATGCAACATAAACCCAGGCTGTAGTTCTGTTTCCCGGTCGGTCCAGGCTGGTTCATGGATCTGTGTTCTGTTCCAGCTGCTGAGGCAGAAATTAAAGCTGGTTCTGGATCTGCTGCTTACGTTTTGTTCCGGATTAATTTCTCCTTTTCCACCCAAAGCTTTGATATAAACTGAATGAACCGTCATCAGCTGAAGCTCTGAGATTATGAGGAAATGGACCTGGAAGTGTTGGACGGTTCGCTGTAACCCGGATTTAATGAGCTGGATCTCCAGTGACAGACTGGTCTGAATGAGAAGCTGAGCGGGTCAACCCGGACCAGAACCGGCCCCGGACCCAGACTGCTGAGGTTCCGATGAGCAGCAGATGGAACCTGAAGCTCCGTGTTGAACCCAGATTTAAAGCTGACTGGATCTTCACAACCACACAGCAGAACCAGCTGTTAGTTGTTAGCACAGCTAGCATAACAAACCTGGCTCCTTGATGTTGATGACGTCTACCGACACCATATCCGGTTTATCCAGCGGAACCACCTTCCGCTCCGTCACCCCGGACGGAACCACGTCCGGCTTCGAACCGAACTTTCTGGGGTAGAAATTCCCCGTAGTCTGGTAAGACAGACCCGGAGACGTGGACATCATCCCGTCCATCGCCATCTTGGACTTCCGCCTCCTCCGTCTTCTTCTTCCTGTTCTGGGAGTGCAGTGAACGCAGCTCCGGGTTTACTGCCGCCCCCTACTGGTCATTTCCTATTAATACCAGAGTGTTTAAATTTGTCATCGATAGTAAAACAATAAATAAAAGGATTAGGATTAGAACAAATTCTTACTTTAATACAGACTGACTCCTGGTGCAAGCAGCTTTAATAACAGAGATGAACTGAAAACAACACAAAATAAATTCAACAAATTGAATTATAAAAAAATATATATTCATTTGAAAATGTTCACCACAATCCATTATATTTATCGATATTTCTAAAGGAGAAATTGTCATAGAGAGAAAAGAAGACGTTCCATGTTGATGCTTCAGCGCAACAGTAGAACCGAGGAACAGCTAAAAGCAAAAAGTCCGATCCTCTTCAGTGTGAAGACCTGCTTGAAGGCGAGAGTTTCGACAGTAGCAAACCAAAAAAAACATAAATCCTTTTTCCATACAAAAAAAATAAAATAAAATACAGCAAAAACAAAAATGTGAGACCAGCTGCAGGACAGTTGAATTTTGGTCCAAACTGGGTTATCAACAGAAATATTGACCCTGAAAACAGCAGCAAGCCTGCAATCAAAAGACTAAAAATAAACTAATCAGGCTGCTGTAATGGCCTAGTCAAAGTCCTAAGTGTAATGCTGTGATGAAACCTTCACAAAACCGCAGACCTCAAACTAAAACCCTGAAATTAAAGGATCCAACCACGATTTTAAGTGGTTGGATAAAAACATCGGAGCTCTAAGTCTGATTTTGTTGCCACTTTGTCCTACAGCAGTCAGATTCAAACTAAAACAGACGTTTCTCATTCATTCAATCAAAGAGGAAGAACGGAGAATAACCTGGACTGATCTGAGAGATGAACCCACAAGACAGAAACCAAACTATCAGATATGAAAAAGGTTTCTGTTAAATTACAGTTTATAAAAGTCTAATTTAAGTGTTTATGTGAGAAAAGTAAAAATATGTTTTGAGAAGGAAAGTCTCCGATGTGGTTCAACCTGATGCTGCACATTTCAGTCAGAGCTCTTATCATGTCAGTTCTCCCTCAGCGTTAGAAAGGGATTGTTGTCTGCAGCACTTTGTTAAGTGACACAGTGAGGCCCCAGAACCGAGCGGCACCGAGCAACCAACCCAGACACGAAAACAGGAGAGACTGGGCCGGGGGAGGGGGACAGACAGGAGAGGAAAGAAGGAGAGAATGATGGAGGTCTGGGAATGGAGAGAGACCAGAGAGGTGAAATAAACCGTAAACAGTCAGAAGGATGGATCTGAATCCTGGTGGAGGAGAAACTCACACCTGAAGGTCGTTTCTCCGTCTAGCTGCAGCTGACATTCCTGACTGTCCCGTCCTGGACAAAGAGAAGGCAGAAAGACAGAAAGACGGTCACTGAGGTTAAAATGCCTTTCAGAGCAACAATGTGCATGATGTCATTCTGCTGCAGCCTGAGCAAAACTGGCATGAAGGTCCAGACAGACTAAGAGAGACGGAGCTTCATGCTCCATTTGTGACTAAAGCAACAACTGAGGTGGAGGCGAATATTTCCTCAGCTGAGAGCAAATGGATGCTCGGTTGGATGATTGGTTGGATGGTTGGTTGGTTGGTTGGATGCTCGGTTGGATGCTCGGATGGATGATTGGTTGGATGATTGGTTGGATGGTGGGATGTTTGGATGCTCGGTTGGAAGATTGGTTGGTTGGATGGTTGGATGTTGGTTGGATGATTGGTTGGATGATTGGTTGGATGGTTGGATGCTCGGTTGGATGGTTTCTGGCTCCAGTTGTTCCGTCTCAGGTTTTCGTTCGTATATAAGTGATATATTCTGATTTAATTCACTTATAGTTGAATTAAGTTCAACTATAATTTGAACTTTATTGAACTTTGTCTTCAGACTCGGCTGAAACTATGACCTTCTCATGACCTTCACGTATAAAAGCGCTCCTGCCATAAATAAAGATAAATACATGAAAGAATCGTGTCAGTGCAGTTCAAGTCTTGCTGTCGTCGCCTGCAGTCGTAACTCGGATGGTTTTTGACAGGAAGTGGAACCGATGAGTTGATTCAGCCCAGAGGGAGGAAACTGATCCAGAGTCTGCTGAGATTTTCTGTCTATTATTTTATTGTAAATGTTCTGAAGTGACTGATGGTTCTGGATTCCCATCAGCTTCACAGAACCGGAACCAGAACCCGGTTTGGGGTCATTCCTGCTCCTCCATGTCAGGAAGCAGAGATTAACTCTGCTTCTCCTCCTCCTCTTCTGCTCCTCCTCCTCCTCCTCTTCCTGCTCCTCCTCCTCCTCCTCCTCCTCCTCCTGCTCCTCCTCCTCCTCCTCCTCGTCCTCCTGCTCCCTCGTCGCTCCAGAACGCGGAGCAGTTTTTCCTGTTGCTCTTCTCCCTCCCAGTTCTCCAGACCTGTAGATTCCCCAGCAGGATGAGCAGCAACCCGCCCGCCGACAGGATGCAGGCCCAGCTGGAGAAGGCGAAGGCCATGAGCGACGAGGACAAGCTGTACAGGCACAACGGGGTGCTGTACCCCACCCTCATGTGTCCGGAGGAACATTTAAAGTGTCTGGACGGCATGGAGGCCAGAGACGACGACATCATGCTGGTGGCTTATCCTAAATGTGGTGAGTAGCTTTCTGTTTGTCATCTGTGGGCTGAAGCAGTGAATGTTCCAGGACTTTGAATCACAGAGCAGGAAGTGATTCCTGAACTCATTTACCAGACATTCAGCCTGCAGCTGCATCAGCAGGTGAACCTGTGAGTGAATGGAAATGACTGGCTTCATGGAAAGCAGCTTTAAGTGTCCTAGTAAAGCACAGGATGAGTCTGATGTCCTGTCACACGGTGCCGGTTCAGGTTCTGCTGAGGCTGAAACCAGTCATGTTTGGACTGGAGTCTGTAAACATTAGTTTTCATTTGGGGGTGTTATTCTGGGGGCTCTCTCCACTCTGATGCTCCCAGACCGTTGAATCTGGCTGTAGAGACGAGGGAGTCGTGTTTGAGAACCTCAGTGTCTCTTTGCAGATGATGTGTGGCCTAGTCCAATCCTCAGGGGATTCCATCCTGAATCTCCTCATCAGCGCAACAGATCCAGTTGTGATGGACAGCTGAAGTTTCTAAGAGCTGCAGGACAGCTGCTCTGAGGGATTGGACTAGGCCACTGCTCTAGGCCATTGGCATCAGATGACCAAACTCTGGGCTACGGACGAGTGTAAAGCAGCTCAGAGGCTCGAACAGAAACAGGACAAACGTTTGGTCAGATGGAGGAGACACTTCAAGGAAAACATGTTCATTAGTTTCACATTAGAGACTAACGGAGGGAGGATCAGGGATTTATCTGCCAGCCTGACTTTCCTGTCGTATGATTGTTCTAATCATTCCTTTCAGCATCCATTTATGATTTATATCACTGCTCATTTAAATATTTAAAGACACTTACAGACTGACAATCATTTAATTTCACTCAGCTGCTGAGGAAACTTCCGGACGACGAGTTAATAAAGCCACACCTGCAAAGTAAACATCATCAGTTAAAATAATTCAAAGAATAAAACCCTCAGTCAGTCACCTGCTGGCCTGAACAAATATTGACTCACAAGCTAGAAACTGGAGCTGCAAAAGCAAACAAGAAGCTTTTGGTTCATAGAAACTGACAGAAAGGGAAAAACATTAAAACAGCAAAGATGTCAGATAAATTATAAATGTTCAAATCATATAACAACAAAAAAACCACAAGTACAATAAGTTTAAACGTCGCTGAGGCGAGGCGGTTCTCTGATGTGGTTCTCTGATGTGTTTCTCTGAGGCGGTTTCTGAGTCGTTTCTCTGAGGCGGTTCTGAGGTCGGGGTTCTGAGGCGGTTCTGAGGTGGTTCTGAGGCGGTTCTGAGGTGGTTCTGAGGCGGTTCTGAGGTGGTTCTGAGGCGGTTCTGAGGCGGTTCTCTGAGGTGAACTTGAGGAATGTGACGTTTCTGTGAAATGTTTATTTTGTTGAAAGCTTTTTGCACGGCAGCCACCATGAAGACAGATGAGATCATCTCCTCCAGAGGCATGCTGCGGCCTGCAGCCGCAGGGCGTGCGTCCCCAGAGGCCTCATGGCAGAGATATTCAGTCCCACAGAGACACTGTGGGATCTGGACAAACCCAGATCTGGACGACGGGACAGAAGAGACAGAGGCTGTTCCTGGAAATCATTTTAGGACGAACTGAACTAAACTAAGTTTAAATGACGTTCTGGTTCCTGCACATGAATCAGTTGACTCCTTGTGTGTGTGCAGGGTTTAACTGGATGGTTGGAGTCATGAAGAAGATCATAGCAGAGGGAACCCAGAAGGACAGTGAGTCCAGGACGCCCCCCCTGATCGAGTTCTTTGGGCCAGAAGTCTTGAAGGTGTGAAATGAGCTCAAAGTTATTGTCAGAAGTGCTGAGATGTTTAAACTTGGCCTTTATCAGATGGTCACATTGTGGCCACGAGTGACTCTGAGCTTCTTATCAGAGAGACGTCAGTAACAAGCAACCAGACTGCTGTCTCAGGTCAGACAGGGTGCAGGAGGTGAAAGGTCAAACTGGAGATGGACAACAGGAGGATCGTCACCTGCTGCAGAGAAAATAAACTAATCTGTGTTTTATGGTCCAGACAGATTAATGATGATCACACAGGATGTAGATGTGAAGACAAAGATGTGACCCTCCTGCTCAAATGATCATTTACGTTAAAGTATATGTGCTTTTAAAAACAATGAATGATGTCTGGTTTCCTGCTGGACCTGCAAACCAAAACAAACGTCTGACGGATGGAAAAGCTAAACGTTCTTCCTGTTTGAGAAAAGCTGAAAAGAAAAAACCCAAACAAGTAAATCTATGACATGGAGAAAAGGAAAACCTCAGTCTGATCTCCCAGTAGACTAAACCGATTCAGACATGATTCATGATCGAAGAGGAAACCGAATCAGAAAACGTTCAGTGTCTCATTTCCTGTTTCCAGGCTGTGGTTGAAGCTCCGTCTCCCAGGTTCCTGGGAACTCACCTTCATCCAGACATCATGCCGTCCTCCTTCAGCGAGAAGAAAACTAAGGTGCAAAATGAATCTGCTGCAAACTCAGTTGATGCTTCTTGAATATTCTCTGCATATGACATGAAGTATGACAGGAGCTGAGAGGAACCGGCGCCCTCTCAGTTTGGTCACCTCCCGGTTCTGAAAGCCGTTTAATGATCGTATCGTTCCTCCCAGATGGTGGTGGTCTTCAGGAACCCAAAGGACACCTTGGTCTCCTACTATCATTTCTGCAACAACAACCCGGTTCTGCCGTCTGTGGAGTCCTGGGATTCTTTCTTCTCCCAGTTCATGACAGGAGACGGTGAGTGGGAAGCATCAGGTGACGCTGCAGGGAGATAATATGTTACCAACTGGAGAAACCAGACAAATGTGGTTTATGTTGTAGAAAACAGAAACACCAGCAGGTCAAGTGTGACTGCAGTGGATTTTAAAAATGGCTAATAATGATAAGAAACAACAGAAGGTTTAATATCCAAACAGGTTTTTTGGCCATTTTTCAGATTTGTCATGGAGACGTTGCATCTAAGTCAAGTCATTTTTATTTAGATCTGATCTGTTAGGATGGAAACTATGTGCAAAACGTACAGTAAGAAATACATAATGTATTATAATGTATTATTATAATGTCCACCAGTCTAAAGGTTTGGACTCAGTTCCTGCTGAATAACTGAGGAGGCGCGTCCAGAGTTTAGCTGGTAGTCAACATGTATCAGTACTTTACAAAGTACTTCAAAGTATTTATATAGTGCAGTAAAATTACTGCTAGAAATACATAATTATTAAGAAGTTGCTCCAGTAAAAGTAACAGGTGACTGTTCAGCTTTACTCAGTGATCTTTGCAGAAAAACTCCCAGATATTCAATGTAGCTGAATGATTTGTATTACAGAACCCGACTCATCTTTACTTTACATGTAGTGTGAAGATGAGCTCAGCTGTTCCAGCAGTAAATACAGCTGAGTCAGCAGGAGAGTTCTGGTCCACTTCACGGCACCAAGATGATCGAATCAACTGTCCAAACATCGATCAGTCTGCTGATGACATTTCGATCCAGAACATTTCGGGGCCAAACCTTTAAATAAGCCGTCGTATTAAAGCTAATGATCATTAGCAGGTATCATAGACCCAGTTATAAACCATGAATGACGGATGTTGGTGTGTGCAGTCGCCTGGGGCTCGTACTTTGATCACGCCGCGGCCTGGAACCAGAAGATGGACGACCCCAACGTCTTGGTGGTGACCTATGAGGACCTGAAGCAGGTCAGTCCTCCGAGTCCTGACCCTCTCAGTTTGGTGGCTGGAATGGAAATCTGTTCTCAGACGATGTTTGTGCTCTGCAGGATCTCAGCGCAGGAATCCGGCAGATCTCCAGCTTCATCGGCTTCAGCCTGACGGAGGCTCAGGTGCAGCAGGTTGCAGCAGCCAGCACCTTTAACGCCATGAAGGAGCGTTCAGCCAACTCCCACGGCAACATGGGAAACGTCATCTTCAGGAAAGGTCACCAACAATGAAGACATTTCATTTTCCAACAGAGTAATAATGAGCTCTTTAATGAGCTCCTTCCCCTCTAGAATCATCAATTCAATCTTCCCCCTGTGCAGGTGAGGTTGGAGACTGGAAGAATCATTTCAGTCCAGAACAGAACCGAGAAATGGACGAAGCTTTCAACACGCGCCTGGCAGGAACAAAGCTGGGAGTAAAGCTGGACTACCAGCGTCACTGTCAGTAGAAGAACAAGGAAGAAGAAGAAGAGAGAAACGATGGAGGAGGAGAGATGAATCAGCACCTTCAATCTGCCTGACAGACTACGCTCAGGGCAAAACTCCCACAGCTCAACAGAAGGAAAATATTAAAATTAGACGGAATAATTTGGTTATGATCAATTTTATTTCACTGCAGATATTAAAAGTGAAGCTTGATAATTTGAAGCAACTTATGACAAACTGAAATAAATGAAATATGTAGATGTAGCAATGCTTAGAACAGCAAAGTACTTCATATCAGGTGAAAAAATGTAGAATGTTATAAAACTCAAATTTATTTTATTCATTAAAAAAAATTACGTTTAATTTTGTCCTTTGAGAACTTTTATACATTAAACATGATTTTGTTGAATTTTCTTCTGTTTTTTATCTTTATGTTTCCCATTACAGGATTAAACTTAAATCAATGTGAAAAACACTTTAATGCCACATGAAATAAAATTTCATTCGAAAGCAACATTTGATATTGCTGATATTTTTATCACTAATCCCAAACACTGATTTTGTTCACAAATATATTAGCAGAACTGGTGAACAAAGCTGATAGTGCCTCATTTATATCAGGTAGAAAATCTGGACTGAATTCATTTTGTACTAGTTTAAAATATAAACACCAAGATGGCTGCAGCAAGAGTTTCTTAAACTACTGGGGGAAACACTTGTTATGAAGAGCAAGGTCTAGAATGAGGCAAGAAAAATGTCAAATTAAACTAGAAAAGCATTTATTTCATAGCAGTTAGTCTAAAACAAAAGCCAAGTCTCTCGTAAGGTCCTGGAAGGAAACAGGTTTTTCTTTCTAGGACTTCTTAGACTTCTTAGACTCGTTAGACCCTTTAGACTCGTTAGACCCTTTAGACTCGTTAGACCCTTTAGACCCTTTAGACTCTTTAGACCCTTTAGACTCGTTAGACTCGTTAGACCCTTTAGGCTTGACCTTTAGACCTTTAGATTTGATCTGCCTGGATGATCAGGGTACGACTGAAGCTCCACCTCACGCGTCACCATCCTGTTGTCTTCAGACACTTTGAGGGTTTGACTCACTGAGTTTGAGTCAAAGGTGAGTTGACAGGAATCTGATGGAGAGAACAAGCAGTTACTGATCAGTTATTGATCATTTATTGATCTCTGATGACTCCTGAATGAGTGATGTGACAGTTTGAAGATGTTTGAATGTGAGCTGCTTTGTCAGGGCCGTACAGAGACCATTGGAGGGCCATGGGCTCAAAGTTAAAAAGGGCCACATTGAACAAGATCATAAAACCCTGAACAACAACATGGCAACAACCCATATTAATCAATAATCTAATATTTAATCAGATCATACTCTATCATTGTCATCATGTGCAAAGCAATTCTAGTCCATGTTCGCCTGATAGAGATGATGTTGCTGTTTCTGCTGGAGGCCTGAGTTAATCTATTGTTAAACAGACCAGAGGAGAGAAGGTCAAAGGTTATGAAGTTATGAAATCAGAACTTTTCTGATATTTTACCAAATAAGCCCTGATAATATCGGACAGTTTAACCTCAATAGCAACTTGGCTGCAGACGGATTAAAGGATCAAAAAGCTCAGAGGGTTAACTCTACATCAGTTTTCTATGTTAGAAACTCTAGATCTAGAATTATAAGACTGGGATATCAAGGCAAAGAAAACTCAGCAGCTGCTGGTAGGGGCCATTCAGGGGCCCTCCACACATATCAGGGGCCCTCCACACACACTCAGGGGCCCTCCACACATTCAGGGGCCCTCCACACATTCAGGGGCCCTCCACACATTCAGGGGCCCTCCACACATTCAGTGGCCATCAACACACTCAGTGGCCCTCCACACATTCAGGGGCCCTCCACACATTCAGGGGACCTAGAAATGGCTTAATTGTAACAGACCATAGATCTAAACCTGTAGCATTGAGAATGACAATGTTATTTCATTTTATTTAACATGAATAAATAATACATTTAGGATTTAATGATGACGTTTACTTTGTAAAAGTTTAAAGAATCATCTTGATAGTTAGATTGTTGTGTTGCCATGGCTACACAACAATCTCTGTGTTTGGGTTTGTTCACAAATACATCAGAGCAAATTATAATCAATAATCAGTGATTGATTTTAAACTCAGCCAATCAGTCTGGGCTTCACTAAACCTATATTTAAACAACCGGTTTTGGAAGCTTCACAGTTGCAGTGACTGTACTTCCTGCTATGACATGTCCTAGGAAAAAACTTGGTTTTGACAAAATTGCAGCTTTGATCCAGAGGCTTTGTGCACATTTTCTGCTAGGAACTGGAGCAGTCGAATTGTTTCAGCAGTAGGAGCAGCAAGGAGCAAGTCATCAACATATTTAACAGAGGACATCCTGGTGAAAATGATAGGGGACTCACAATAACCTTGGCAAAGCCTGGTAAACGGAGTAGAACTGCATTTAAAATTAAAAGCAAACCAGACTCTTGATGAACTGGGACCAAGAAAAAAAACATTTGCTAAGTCAATTACTGAGAAACAGGTGGAACCTGCTGGGATTTGAGTCGGGCTGGTTTAAGGATTTAAAACAATGGGTGCTGCTTCATTTACAGCCTTAAGTCTTGGACAAATCTCCATTCATCAGGTGATTTATCTGTGAATTTTATTTATTTATTTTTATTTTATTCCTTTATGAGGACTTTGGGGAGACATGGATGGGTTCTTGACCTCTAATTAATCCCACATCCTACTTGGACTGAGCCCACAGATACTCAGGGACGTCACTTAAGTCAGGAAGTTCCTGCTGAGTCAACTGTAGTCAGTTGTTGTCATCAATTCCATCTTTAATTTGCACTCTGAAACTTTTACACTTCTTAAGTGGATGAGGCTCCTTATGTACAGGACAAACCTTGTCAGGGCTGCATGAATTAATGGTGCTGAAAGTTGCAGCAATGAGCAGATTATTGAATCCTCTGACATTTTATAGCTCATTCAGTCACTTGGCCACATTATAAAACAACATGTTACTGAAGACGTTTCAGGTTTGGCTTAAAACCCGCCAGGCGCCCCGCCCGGCGGCGTCCCCGCCCGCCAGGGGTCCCCGCCCGCGGTCTCCGCCGGCGCGCGTGCCCGCCGGGCTCCCGCCCGTGGCGTCCCGCCCGGGCGTCCGCCAGGCCGGCGTCCCGCCCGTGCTGTGTCTCCACCAGGCGGCGTCCCCGCCAGGCGTCCCCGCTCGGCTGTGTCTCCACCAGGCGGCGTCCCCGCCAGGCGTCCCCGCTCGGCTGTGTCCCCGCTCGGCTGTGTCTCCACCAGGTGGCGTCCCCGCCCGGCTGATTGTGGAGCCCGCACTCCGGGTCCAGTGCGGTTCTGTTGAGGCGCTTCGGATCCCGACGTTTACAGACATTTCCACACAAACACACTGCAGAAAACAGAAGCAGAATCTGGTAACTGAGGCTGGAATGGAAACCAGTTCAAATAAAACATGTTCAATAAGTCAGTGGTACCGGTACCGGTGGGTTCTGGTCGGCGGTACCGGTACCAGTGGGTTTGGGTTTGGGTCAGTGGTACCGGTGGGTTCTGACCTGCAGTCGTCTCCTCCGGTGCTGATCACATGCTTGTCGTCGTGGGAGAATCGGATGTTGGTGACGTGAGGCGAATGACCCAGGAAACGCTTGTGTTTGGCCTGAAGTCAGAACAGAACCAGAACCGGGCCAAAGCCAAGAGAACAGGCATAAACATTTACAAGTTTTTATTTTTGAAAAGTTATGACCAATTTTTATAGAAATGTACTTTCTTTACTTGGAATCTGTCAGTAGGAAAGGATGGAAACAACCTTTAAGGTAAAGATCCTCGAGATGGTTTCATTCATAATAACAATAATAATAATAAAATGCATTAATAATGTTTCTATCTGAGACCAATTCTGTCACATAATCCTAATTTTCCATTAGATGTGAAGCATCAGAAGTGATCCAACCTCCTGCTCATCACTACCATAATATTAACATCATTACTGCATAAACTGAGTTTCTGTCTTATTTCAATGAATTTCATTTCCTCTGTAGTTTAGTTGAGTTTGACTTTCATACGTTTGTCCAGAAGATGTTTAACTCGAGTTCTTGTGAAACTGCTGGACGTTTCTGTTCTGGACTCTTAAAATTTAAACCTTAGGAGGAATGGACAGACAGTAACCTGGTAATTCTGATGTAATGACCTTTGACCTGAGCAGACAGACATTCAGAGCAGCATCAGACCTACTTCACTTTGGTTGTAAGACATCGATATAAACGGCTGGAAAATGTTTTATGGATTCGATCAGAAAGTTACCAATCAGCTTTAAAACCCTTTTTTTAAAAAGAGGTTTTATTGGCTCTAGTGGCCTTTATTTAACAGTTAATGAGGGAAGCGAGAGAGGGGGAAGACATACGGCAAAGGTCGCCCGGCCGGGAATCGAACCTGGGACAGCCGCGTCGAGGACTAGGGCCTCCGCATGTGGGTGTGCTAAGCCCCTGCGCCACCACAGCAGCCCTTTAAAACCCTTTTTAAGGGAACCTGGTGCAGAAGTCTCCCTAGCAATTGCCTCAATGCAGTCTGGCAAATGCCCGGGTCCGGATGGTCTCCCATCAGAATTTTTCAAACAATTCTCAGACTTACTCTCTGTGCAGCTCAGCTCCACCCTTACTGATTGTTTTAAACAAGGATCACTTCCTCAATCATTCTACCAAACTTGTATTACACTTATTTCAAAGAAGGGCAAAGATCCAGCACCTCATACAGACCTCTCTCTCAAATACGGTTAAAATTTTAGCCAAAATTCTGGCCCATCGACTTGAAACTGTTTTACTGTCGGTTATTTCAAGAGACCAAACAGGTTTCATTAAAGGTCGGCACTCATATTTTAATGTTAGGAGGCTGATTAATATTGTATAATCCGGAGCCACGGATTCGGCTGAGTGTCTCTTTGGACGCTGAAAAAGCCTTTGACCGGGTTGAGTTTGACTATCTCTTTACAGCCCTTAGTAAATTTGGCTTTGGAGGAAATTTCATTTCATGGATTAAACTATTATACCAGCAACCGTCTGCCATGGTTCGTACTAATTTTCAGACTTCAAAACCATTTAAACTACAAAGAGGCATCCTCCAGGGCTGTCCTCTTAGCCCCCTGCTTTTTGACCTGGCCATAGAGCCCCTCGCCATCGCACTGAGGACCAGTAAGGGGGTATCTGGCATTTGGAGGAACGACATGGAACAGAAAGTGTCTCTTTACGCAGACGACCTTCTACTTTTCATTTCTAAGCCATCAACCTCACTCCCTTCTTCTCTCGATATATTTAGCCAATTCGGTCAGATTTCTGGGTATAAGCTGAATCTTGCCAAGAGTGAGCTTTTCCCCATAGCCAATCAAGCTAATCTGTCAGATTTTACAAATTTGCTGCCCCTGGGAATTGAAAGACAAAGTTCAACCTTGGCTACTCACTGTTGAACCAAAAACACCCCTTCAGTCCGACGATAGTTCAAAATGACATTCTGACTCAAGTGTTAACCAAGTAGATCTTTCCTACATAATGAACTGCCATTTCATCCTTAGTTGGACAGTATCATTCAGTAATCACACTACAAAAACTAACTGTTCAGGATCCTAACTTCATTAGGGCTGCTTTCAACCTCAGATGCAAGGTCTTACATCAAGCCTAGCGGGGGGCTTCCCTAGTCTTTTATGGGCGGATCAGTTCAGTATGTCCATTTTTACATAGCCTGTGTGCAGGCTCCCTGGTGACTAGGCAGCTGTAAGTGGTGGCACTGATGTCTCCCAGTGTGGCAGTGGCCAGTGGTGGCAGTCGTCCCAGTGGTGGCAGTCGTCCCAGTGGTGGCAGTGCGTCCCAGTGGTGGCAGTGCGTCCCGGTGGTGGCCGTGCGTCCCAGTGGTGGCAGTGCGTCCCAGTGGTGGCAGTGCGTCCCAGTGGTGGCAGTACGTCCCAGTGGTGGCAGTGCGTCCCAGTGGTGGCAGTGCGTCCCAGTGGTGGCAGTGCGTCCCAGTGGTGGCAGTGAGTCCCAGTGGTGACAGTGAGTCCCAGTGGTGGCAGTGCGTCCCATTTTAAAGCCTGTAGTGAAACACTCACTGAAAATATGGGGCCAGTTTAGGAAATACTTTAAACTCCATGATTTCTCCCTCTTAGGCGCAATTGCACTGAACCATCTTTTAAACCATCTGTTCAGGACGGGGTTTTCCTGGAGTGGCACCGAAGGGCCTTATTCATTTTAAGGACCTTTTCATAGGGAAGAATCTGGCTTCCTTTGAGGAACTTAGTAACAAATATGTTTTACCTAAATCCCACTGTTTTAGATATTTGCAGGCCAGAAACTTTCTTCAGTCTCACTTTTCAGGCTCAGTTTCTCTGCCAGAGCAAACATTATTGGAAACCATCCTGTTACTGAACCCGACTCGTAAAGGGATGATTTCATGGCTTTACAGTAAAAGGTTGTCTATGAAGAGACGTCATCACTTCAGCTTAAAACCTCCTGGGACAGTGACGATACTGGATGAGACCTGGGCCTCTATCCTTAACCTGGTGAATTCAACATCTCTGTGTGCAGCCATTGTCTCATTCAGTTCAGGGTTGTGCATCGAGTTCATCTCTCCAAGAGCAAACTATCCCGTTTCTATCCAGAAGTCACCCTGTACTGCGACAAATGCAAAACTGCTGTGGCCACATTGGTCCATATGTACTGGTCCAGCCCTGCTCTAGGTCGGTTCTGGACGGAGGTTTCCTTACAATGTCCATGTTGGCCGGGGTCACAGTACCACCGGGCCTCTCTTGGCTCTCTTTGGCTTCAGTGGTGATGGGTTCCCTTTACCAGCCTTTAAACGGCGGCTCTGGCGTTTTGTTCGCTATTGGCGAGGCGTTCGGTTCTGACCAGGTGGAAGGTTCTGCTCCTCCTGGTTCTGATCGGGTGGTTAAATGACCTCATGTCGTGCTTGAAACGGGAAAGAATGAGATTCTCTCTTCAACACTCAATCGGTAAATTTGAAACAACATGGCCGCCGTTCCTCGACTCATTTCGAAACATACAGTAATGCTCCAGATGAATGAAGTTAATTCATTTTATTAAAATACGTTCCACTTCTGTCAGAGATGGGAATGCAGTGCGTGGATCTACTAGCAGTGACCTGGGTGGATTAAACGGGATCATTTTGTAGGGATTCATTTTATGTATTTTATTTTGTTTCTCTGTTGGATAAATACTTCTTTGTATTTACAAATTGTATGTATAAAAGGAAAAAAACTCAATAAAAAGACAGTGATTTAAAAAAAAAAAAGGGAACATGATGGCGGCTCCATCTGTTGATCATCTAAACAGAAACTCACAAACTTGTCAGAGCAGGGGAAGTCGAACAGTTTGACCAATCCGAAGTCGTCTCCGCTGACCACGTTCAGGCCGGCGTGGGAAACGCACGCGCAGATCACCTCCGCTTTGTCTGCGTTCCGAGGCCAAATCCCCAGAACTTCGTCTCCCAGAATGCTGTTGGAGAGACGAATGGAGAGCAGCCTCAGAGCGGCAGCAGCTACTGCAGGTCAGGTCAGGTCAAAGGTTACCTGGTCCACGTCGCCCAGGTGATTCTGTCGATGGCGCTCTGATCGCTCAGCAGCTTCCCTGAAGGAACCTCAAACACCAGCCGCCGGTAGGCTCCGGTCGACACCTGAAGGCACCACAGAGCTGTTAGGACCCGAGAGGAACCGATGGGACCCGAGAGGAACCGATGGGACCCGAGAGGAACCGATGGGACCCGAGAGGAACCGAGAGGGACTGATGGGAACCGAGAGGAAAACATAGGAACCGACTGGCCTCTTCAGAGGTGAAGCCGTTGCTGCTGCAGAGCCGCTTGGTGGGAGTTTGGGTCGGACCTGCGAGTCGGTACCTGGATGAAGCCGCTGTCTGCTGAGAAGTCCAGCTGCAGGATGAAGGCAGGAATGTCGCTGCAGTAAACCAGCCGGTCCAGAACCGGTCCACCACTCATATCGTAAACGTCCACAGTGTTCTCCACCGACCCGACAGCCAGCAGGCGCCGGTCCGGGCTGAAGCTGCAACCAGAACACAGAAACAGGAAACGTGTGGTCTCTTAGCTTCTGACCGAGTCTGACCGGGTCAGACCGGGTCAGACCGGACCTCGTACCGGATGTCCTGCAGGCTGGCGCTGCGGTCTCGTTTCTTGGTCCACGTCTTCAGCGAGTTGGCGAGGAGGAGGAGGAACTCTCCGTTCTTCATCCCGACCGCCAGCATGTCTCCGTCTGAGCTGTAGCTCACGCAGCGCGCGGCGTGGCCGACGCACAGCTTGTTCAGGAGTTTCTGACGACAGAACCACCATCAGGAAGTCAGGACCTGCTGAACTGCCGTTTTATGATGGAGCAACTAAACGATCCGTGTTCTAGTTTTATCTGAGACATAAAATCTACTTCAGAAGCTCTGATGCGATCCAGTCAGGGATCAGACGCTTCACGGCATCCTCACCTTGTCGCTCAGGTCCCACAGCCTGATGGTGGCGTCGTCGCTGGCGGTGACGCAGAGCTCTTTGACTGGGTGAGCAGCCAGACCCCAGATCCCTCCGCGGCCGTGGCTGTCCAGCAGCACGTTGGACGCCGCGTTCTTCTCCCCGACCTCGATGATCTCCCCGTCCTTCGTTCCCACCAGGATCTTCCCCTGAGGAAGAGGAGCTGGTGAGGAAGACGCAGCAGGAGGAAGAGGACGCAGGATGAAGGGAAACGTGAGTCGGACCTTTCCTCTGCAGACGGATCGGACGCACTCCACCTGCTGACCCGTCTCCAGCTGGAAGGCCCGGCAGCGCTTCATCTCCTGGTCCCACAGCTTCACGGCTCCGCCCTCTTTGGTTCTGAAGAACGGATCCAGATTCAGACTCAGACATCCATCAGGTTACGGGTTTACACTCTTCTCGCTCCGCAGGGAGGAAAACGGAACAGTCATTGGAACAAAATCAAGTTTTATTAGCCTTTAAAGACCTGATGCTGAGAGACTAACTGTTCCTTTAAAGAGGTAGTACCATGTGGTTCCCAGGAACATTTCACAACACGGTGAAGTAGCCATGTCTCGTTCAGCTGTTAGAAAATGCTACATATGTCAAATCTGACTTCAAAGAAATGTGACTATATAAATTAACACTTTAAAATTGGGCCTCTCTCTCTTTAAGAAGCTCCTGCTCCTTCTGAAGCTCCGCCTCCAGGAAGTCATTCAACATCTGTTAACCTTTAACGTTTCCACCAGCGCTGCTCTGAGCAGCAGCTCCTCTAATGAGCTCAGCAGCTGGTTGCTAATTGCTGCTGGCTAGTCTGAAGGGGCAGGGGAGGGCAGTAGCTTGGAAACTGCAGCTCTGAGGCGGAGCTGTGTCCTTGAAGGCGGGGCTAGGTCCAACCAGGCGGTTTGACCAGCTGATTGGTTGCCATGGAGATGAAAGGATTTCTCAAACATAAAGAATTAAAGCAAAACTCCAGGTTTGTTTTTGAAGGAATAACATTATAACATGATGCAACACTCAAAAAGGTCAATTTTACGTAATATTGCCCCTTTAACTCACAGAAGAACCTCTTTAGTTCTCAGGAGAAGCTTTTAAGCAAACTTTAGTGAGTCTGTTCTAAAGCAGAACCGTTTGGGTCCCAGTTCCTCTGAAGTGACGCTAGAGCAGCAGCTGCGGAGCGCTTCACTCACGGCCGCTCCTTCCCCCCGGTGACGATGAGTCCGTCTCTCAGCGTGGTGTACATGGTGAACACCGGCCCCGTGTGGGCCTTCGCCACCAGCCTCAGCAGGAAGTGATGTCGCCACACGTACACGTCGCCGTTGATGGCGCCGGTAAACGTCAGGTTGTTCTGGGAATAAACGCTGAGATCAGTCTGTTTACCTGCTGCTCAGGTTTGTGAATAATGAGCTGATCTAAGGTTCCGCCATCACCTGTGGAGACTCCAGGAAAACCCGGACCGGATTTAAGAAAAGCAGAGCACTCACAGCACCGAAGGCCACAGAGAGCATGGTCTGCATCCTGCCGTCCTCCACCGTCCCCACCACGCCTTTCTTGTACATCAGCGCTCCTCCAGCCAGAGTCCAGAACTTCACATGTTTGATTCCCACAGAAACAAACTGGGAGTCCGAATCGGGTCGGAACTCCACCACGAAGATCCGGTCCGGATGTCCAGCTTTACTGCAAACCCGGGACCCTGAAAGAGAAACGGGTTCTGGTTTGTGCTGACGGGAAACACAGAGACGCTGCGGAAGAATGAAATACAGGAAACATGAATAAATAACAAAGCTTCAGATGTTTTAAACCTGGATTTGATACTTTAACCTGTTAGATCGACAGATTCTCTCATTTTTCACTTTTATTTTATTACATTAACGTCAGTGGTTAAACATCCAAAACTAAATGTTCAGTTTTACTTTCACTAGTTTTTGTTCTAATTTTGATAAAATGTTTATTAACCTGATGTAAGCAAGTCTTTTTTTCTTATTTTTAAAATTTTTTACAGAATTTATTCATATAAATAAAACTGGATTTTGCTGTTTAAACATAGCAAGAAAACCGTTTATTAAAAATCAACTCAAATGAAGAGAATCAAAATGTGCAACATGAATATATTTAGTAATATTTCTACATTTATTTATTTCCCTTTTATCCATTTATTGTTTTAGAAATTATCATTTTATTCTGCATGTATAATTTAAAATTACTTTTAAATTTAGTAAAAAATTTTTTGGTAAACATGTTTGCTGAGTTTTTACTGAGAAAATACTTAAAAAGTCAAACGAAGCCGTTGCAGATGAACCCTCATCCCAGTGGGTCACTGGTTTTTCCTCATGGTTTCTGGTGAACTGGTTCAGACCTTCCTGCCAGCGCCACACGGTGATGGTGTGTTCAGGTTCGACTCCGACAGACAGCAGCAGCTTCCCGGTGGCGCTGAAGTTCACGTATCCGACTCCTTTGGCGTGGCTGCAGCGCAGGACGGACAGAGTCTGTTTGCTCATGGCGTCCCAGATGTGGACGGACGGATTCGAACCTGCATGTGGGAAAATACACAGGAAGTGATGTCAGAAGCAAACGAGGTCAAAGATTCACAACAAACCAGGAGAATGAGGATGAGAGCAGCCGGCAAACATCCTGAAACCAGAACCAGCAGAACACAGAATCCAAACCCTTCAAACACAAACACACTTCATCTTCAGCTGAATTAAGTTTAAACGGTGGAATATTCCCAATCAAAGTGTCCAGATTATAATCCCCCAGCAGGTTTCCCTCGCAGGTGAAACAAAATGCGGAGCAGATTTACAGCTGCAGTTTTCCCTCTGAACCTATGAAACCGTGTAGACCGTCACCCTGTCCTTTATATTTGTCATGGTGGGTTTAGCTAATCTTTTAACCCACATGCAAGAACACCACACAGGAGAGAGATGAACAATAATAAATGTTTATTTTCAAAAACCGAACTGAAAACAGGTCAGGTCCGGGAGCCGGGCTGCTGATTGTTCTGCGCTCTGCAGAAAATGACAACGGAGATGGTGAGTTTGAGGTCGTAGGAAAACTGGTAAACTTGGTCTAGGAACGGAGAGTAGGAGAGCTTACGTGTTGGTGGCGGTATTGGAAGCGGGGGAGGCAGTAGTAAATCCGGGGTCTCGGGTTCCGAGGAAGTCCTTCCAGTGGTCTGGAGTGCAAAGAGGCCCTCGGTGCGGAGGAGGAAACTCGAAGGAACGGCGGCGGAGGAGGGCAGACAGGTAGGCTGAAAGGCGTCGGCGGAGAGAACGGACTGCCAATCTGACTTTGGGCTGGAGATCGGTTTTTAACTGTCACAGGTGGGTGTGGGAGCTCGGGCATCCGTGGGGTAACTGCCCACGGCGTCACGAGGAAGTAACAGGAAACAACGAGGAGCTACGAAGATCACCTGAGGAAAACGGAAGCCACAGGGAAACAAATTACTCTCACAAGGCGGACGGAAACAAAACAAGGAACTCTGAGCTGGCTCGGAGGGGCTGCGAGGTACCATCACTGGCGACACTCTGGCAACGAGGTACTGGCAGCCGTCCTCTTAATCGGCCGGTAACGAGGTGATAGTCCACCGGTGTGGGGATGACGTCAGTTCAGACGCCCACCTGCCTGCCGGCTCCAGGACTCCCTCTGGTGGAGAAAAACCCTCAAAACAACCCCGGCATCTAACAGTACCCCCCCCTCAACGGTCGCCACCTGGCGGCCGAGATGAACAGGAAGGAAGGGAGGCTCGATAATCGGAAATGAGAGTGGGGTCCAAAATAAAGGAACCAGGGACCCAGAGACGGTCCTCAGGACCGTAACCCTCCCAATCTACTAGGTACTGCCACCCACGGCCCCGTCGACGGGAGTCCACGATCCGGCGAACACTGTAGGCGGGGTGACCACCCACATCCAGGGCGGGAGGAGGGGGCTCGGAAGGAGGGCACAAGGTGCTGGTCTGAACCGGCTTTATTTGAGACACATGAAAGGTCGGATGGATGCGGAGGGTGGCCGGGAGACGGAGACGGACAGCAGAGGGACTTATGATGGACTCCACCTCAAAAGGACCGATGAACCTAGGAGAGAGCTTTTTGGACATTGATTTAAGGTGAATATTCTGAGTGGATAACAAACCTTTGTCCTGGTTCATAGGCTGGAGCGGGGATCCGTTCGGTCGGCAAACCTCTTATTACGGAGGGAGGTGTGGTTGAGGGCATCTGTGGTGATTCTCCAGAGGTTCCTGCAATGGCGAATGTGGTGACGAACAGACGTGACAGAGATAAGGGATCTCGTCGGAGTTAAGCAGTGGTGGTTGGTAACCCAAAGATGCTTCAAAGGGGATAAGCCAGTAGCGGCAGATACATGACTATTGTGGGCATATTCTACCCAGGGTAGATACTGGCTCCAATCCGATGGGTTGGTTGAAGTGAAGCAGCGAAGAGTGGATTCAAGTTCCTGATTTAGCCGTTCCACCTGGCCGTTGACTGGGGATGATATCCGGACGTTAACACGACCTTGGCATTAAGAGCAGTACAAAACTGTTTCCAAACTAACGAAGTAAACTGAGGACCTCTGTCTGATAGGATCTCTAAAGGATCCCGTGCAAACAAAAAACATGTTTGAAAAGGAGCTGGGCGGTCTGGAAAGCTGTTGGAAGTTTTCTTAGTGCGACTAAGTGGCAGGCCTTGAGAAACGGTCAATGATGGTGAGTATTGTGGTCATACCTTTGGATGGTGGGAGGCCGGTGACAAAATCGATGGCGATGTGTGACCATGGGCGTCTCGGAGTGGGAAGTGGTTGTAATAGTCCCGACGGAGGTTGATGCAGGGGCTTGTTTCGAGAGCAGACTGTACATGCTTGGACAAACTCCTTCACATCCTTATGGAGGGATGGCCACCAGAACCTGCGATTTATTAGGGAAATGGTACGGCTGGTACCTGGGTGTCCAGAGAACCACGAGTGGATCCAGTGCAGGCAACGGGCTCGGACAGCTGAAGGGACGTAAATCCTGTTCAGAGGGCAGTTCTCCGGGGTAGGTTCAGCGCATTGTGCTTGTTTAATTATGTCCTCCATCTCCCAGGTCACCACGGCCACTGTACAGCTGGGGAAGGATACTGGCGGGAGTCCTCTCAGAGTCATCTGGTGCATACAGGCGAGACAGCGCATCTGGCTTTGTGTTACGGGTACCTGGACGATAGGAAATGGAGAGATTGAACCTCGAGAAAACAGAGACCAGCGGGATTGTCGTGGATTTAATCTTTTAGCTGAGCGGAGATAAGAGGGGTTCTTGTGATCCGTCCAGACCAACACCGGATGTTCTGCCCTCCAACCAGTGCCTCCACTCCTCCAAAGCCAACTTTATGGCTAAAGTTCTCGGTCACCCACATCGTAGTTCCGCTCAGGTGGTGACAATCTGCGTGAAAAGAAGGCACATGGGTGAGTCTTATTATCAGTGCTGGAAACCTGGGAGAGGACTGCTCCAACCCCTGTGTCAGAGGCGTCCACCTCCACGATGAATTGTCTGCTGGGATCAGGTTGCACTAAAACCGGTGCCCTGGAAAATAAGGACTTAAGTTTCTTGAAGGCTGCATCAGCAGCTGGGGACCACAGGAACTGAACCTTAGTAGAGGTGAGAGCGGTTAGCGGCTGGGCCGTCTGACTATAGTTTCGAATGAAACGTCGATAGAAGTTTGCAAGCCCAAGAATCTTTGCAGTTGTTTGCGTGTCTCGGGAGTAGGCCATTCCAGGACTGCCTTTATCTTCTCTGTTGGCCTTATCTGTCCGCCCTAAAGGATGAAACCAAGGAAGAAACAGATGGTTTGTGGAATTCACATTTCTCTGCCTTAACGTACAGCTTGTTCTCAAGAGCCTTTGCAACACGAGACGGACATGATGTTTGTGTTCAGCCAGGGATTTGGAGTAGATAAGTATATCATCTAGATAGACAAATAAAAAAATGTTTAGAAAGTCTCGCAGAACATCATTTACTAATGCTTGAAAACAGGCTGGGGCATTAGATAACCCAAATGGCATAACTAAATATTCGAAGTGTCCCATGGGTGTTTTAAAGCTGTTTTCCACTCATCTCCCGTTTGATTCTAAGGGAGGTGGTAGGCATTGCGCAGATCTAACTTCGTGAAAACAGTAGCCCCATGAACAGGTTCAAAAGCTGATGACAACAGAGGTAATGGGTACTTGTTTTTGACTGTGATCTGGTTTAAACCCGATAATCAATACAGGGTCTGAGTGTCCCGTCTTTCTTACCCACAAAGAAAAACCCTGCCCCTAAAGGCGATGAGGACTGGCGGATAATCCCAGCAGCAAGCGATTCCTTGATGTACTTTTCCATGGTTTCACGCTCTAGGCGTGAGATGTTATACAGGCGGCTGGAAGGTAATGGTGCTCCGGGCAATAAATCAATGGAACAGTCATACGGACGGTGCGGGAAGTGAACAGGCTTTAGCCTTGTTAAACACGAGTGCGAGATCATGGTATTCTGCTGGGACAGATGAAACATCTGAGGATCAGCCTCATGTCTCACCGCCGGGGTGGGACCGTGGCGGCCGAACGGAGACAGGAGGAATGACAGTGGGTAGACCAGGATTCGACCTGTTTCTTGGACCAGCTAAGGTGAGGATTGTGTAAGGTCAACCAGTCAAAACCTAACACAACAGGAGAGTTGGCAGAGGGAAAACAAAAATGAAATGTGCTCACTGTGATTACCGAAATCACTAGGAGCAGAGGCTTGGTCTTGTGTGTGATTTGTGGCAAAAACTTTCCATCCAGAGCCGATACTCGGAGGGGGGTTGGCAACGGGATGGTTTCAATGGAGAGTTGTCTGACAAGTTCGGCATCAATGAGGGTTCGTTCACAACCTGAGTCAATCATGACTGAAAGAGGAATATGCTGGTTATTGAAAAACAGTTCTGCAGAGAGAGTCAGGCAGGGAGAAAGGTTCTCGGTATTCTGACCCACCAGGTTCCCCGTTTCAACTGGTGGGTCTAATAGTTTGACTTCTTTGGACAATGAGCGATGAAGTGACCAGAATCCCCACAATACAAACAGAGACGACTGGTCATGCGCTTCTGACGCTCCTCAGGAGAGAGCCGGGTATGCCCAACCTGCATGGGCTCCGGCTCGTCTTGTGAAGGCGGAGGAAGGACTGGTTGAGCTGATGTAAAGGACCTGAAGTTCTGCAACCTGTGGCTCCTTTCTTGCTTTCTGGATCTGATTCTGTTGTCTAAAAAAGCTGATGTCTCTAAACGAATCGTTAACTTTATCAGATCCTCGAGGCTGTCTGGTTCATCTAGGGTTGCTAATTCGTCCTTTATGGACTCATTTAGAGCATGGTAGCAGACGCTCTTTAATGCAGACGAATTCCAATTGGAAGCGGCTGCTTTGATACGGAAATCAATGGCAAACTCTGAAACCGATTTCTGTCCTTGTTTTAAATTCCACAGATCTCGGGAATTTGCCGTCATGTCAGGGTCATAACAGAAAACTTGTTTAAATTCTTTCAAGAAATCTACAAAAGAGCAACCAAAATTGGCGGGGTCAGGAAACTTCGCTTCTGCCCAGTCTAATGCTTTTCCTGATAAGTATGAGAGCATAAAAGCAATCTTAGCTCCGTCATGACTGAAACTTTGGGGTGAATAATTAAAGACCAAGGAACATTGCATAATGAATCCCTGCACCTACTTGGTTCACCGTCAAACCTTGCTGGAGCGGGAGGACGGATGTCGGAAAACCTGGGTGGATCAGCTGGAGCTGGATCTGGTGCAGGGGTAAAAACAGGTGCTATCGCTGGAGGCTGTTGGGGAGACATTCGCAAGAAGTTAGCAATTTCTTCCAAACGTTGATTAGTTTCAGTCTGAACAGTACTTAATTTCCTCAAAACCGATTCATGTGTTTCTATAGTTGTTTGCTGGTCGAACAACGTTCTCCTGATGGCGTGCTGGGCTAATTTGTTGGCCAGAGTGTTCTGTCATGGTGGGTTTAGCTAATCTTTTAACCCACATGCAAGAACACCACACAGGAGAGATGAACAATAATAAATGTTTATTTTCAAAAACCGAACTGAAAACAGGTCAGGTCCGGGAGCCGGGCTGCTGATTGTTCTAGCGCTCTGCAGAAAATGACAACGGA
Organism: Phalloptychus januarius; assembly: GCA_902982915.1. NCBI lineage: Eukaryota > Metazoa > Chordata > Actinopteri > Cyprinodontiformes > Poeciliidae > Phalloptychus > Phalloptychus januarius. The sequence goes on along the minus strand of CADWAE010000242.1, from coordinate 650,086 downwards.
GAAGGTGAGTTTGAGGTCGTAGGAAAACTGGTAAACTTGGTCTAGGAACGGAGAGTAGGGAGAGCTTACGTGGTTGGTGGCGGTATTGGAACGGGGGAGGCAGTAGTAAATCCGGGTCTCGGGTTCCGAGGAAGTCCTTCCAGTGGTCCGGAGTGCAAAGAGGACCTTCGGTGCGGAGGAGGAAACTCGAAGGAACGGGGCGGAGGAGGGCAGACAGGTAGGCTGAAAGGCGTCGGCGGAGAGAACGGACTGCCAATCTGACTTTGGGCTGGAGATCGGTTTTAACTGTCACAGGTGGGTGTGGAGCTCGGGCATCCGTGGGGTAACTGCCCACGGCGTCACGAGGAAGTAACAGGAAACAACGAGGAGCTACGGAGATCACCTGAGGAAAACGGAAGCCACAGGGAAACAAATTACTCTCACAAGGCGGACGGAAACAAAACAAGGAACTCTGAGCTGGCTCGGAGGGGCTGCGAGGTACCATCACTGGCGACACTCTGGCAACGAGGTACTGGCAGCCCGTCCCTCTTAATCCGCCGGTAACGAGGTGATAGTCCACCGGTGTGGGGATGACGTCAGTTCAGACGCCCACCTGCCTGCCGGCTCCAGGACTCCCTCTGGTGGAGAAAAACCCTCAAAACAACCCCGGCATCTAACAATATTATATAAATATACGATTCAGCAGAAATAAAAGTTTCCTCTGATATAAAAGAAAACATCAACTTCAAATGAACCAGAAAAATCATCTGCAGGAAAACTTTTCTAACAGCAAATAGTTCTTTACTTCCTTCATCTGAGCAAAAGAGTGAAACACTTTCCTGTTGTTCTCCTGGTCCTGGTCGAATAGAGCTCAAAGTTTCTGCTATTTGCTTCTTATTTTTGTTAGAAGTACGACAGGCAGTAAAAGCAGGCCTGGCTAGTCCAGAAGAGTCAGCAGAGAAAGACAGGGCCATGCAGGGGCGTCAGGGGGCGGTCAGGGGCCGTCAGGGCGTCGCATCAGGGGCCGGCAGGGCGTCAGGGGCCGTCAGGGGGCGCGTCGGGCGGTCAGGGGGCCGGTCAGGGGGCCGGTCAGGGGGCCAGTCAGGGGGCCGGTCAGGGGGCCAGTCAGGGGGCCTGTCAGGGCTGAGCGTACCGATCTGTCCGCTGGCGATGATGTTCTTGTATTTGGGATGCTGGTTGACGGTCAGACACAGGATGTCGTCTGTGTGCTCCAGGTAGAAACTCTGAGTTCCTGCAGAGCAGAAAGGAGTTTATAACCGGAGCAAAACGGGTCCAGACCTGCTGGGTTCTAGAACGTCGTCTGTTCCCCTCTACAGCTGCAGCAGTCGGTACCGTTGCTCAGGCTGTGGACGACGGCCGTGGCAGCAGAGTGGAACACGATGTCTGAGCCGTCGCTCAGGTAGTGAAGGTTGTTCCGGCAGTCGAAGCCTCGGAAGCCAAAGACGTGATCCAGAACCAGGTCCTGGTACAGAGATGAAGAGGAGGGCAGAGACGATGAAGAGGAGGGTGAAGTGATGAAGAGGAGGGTGAACGATGAAGAGGAGGGCAGAGACGATGAAGACGAGGGTGAACTGATGAAGACTGCTGCACCTCCACCTGTCTCTTCCTCTTGGATACGTTGTTCTTCTGCAGCTTCTCCGGTTGCCGTGCAGCTCGACTCACCGGAGGCCTAATGGACCAATCAGAACGTAAAACATAAAGACGTCTGATCCACGGACACTGAAGACATGACAGGGACACAAGAGACTCGTCTCAATGCCAACATGAGGAAATATGGAGACAGTAGAGACAGGAAGTGGAGACAAACCATGACGGGTCAATTAGTCTTTCTATAACTGATGATTGGACTAGACCTGTTCGAACATTAATGGAAATACTGCAAAGGTACCTGACCAGTCAACTGCAACAAATCCATCCATCCATCCATCCATCCATCTATCCATCCAACCATCCATCCTCCAACCAACCAACCAACCATCCATCAACCATCATCATCCAACCACCATCCACCATCCATCCATCCATCTATCCATCCATCATCCAACCATCCATCCATCCATCCATCCATCCATCCATCCATCCATCCATCCAACCATCCATCTGTCATCCATCTGTCATCCCTGAACATCCAGGGAACAATGACACCGTGACAAATATCTGAGGAAGGTCAATGGATATGAACCTTTAAATTCATCCAATTCAAAGCTTCGAAACAGGGCTGGAATATGAGGAAAATCTAATATCGATATATTTTTCTATTTCACGATATACGATATATATCAAGATATTCTTAACTGAGCTCCAATGTTATTTTAAACTATAGACCCCTTGCAGCATGATGTCACCCATCAGTCCTGCCCCATTTCTCTACTAGACTGAAATGTTAGCTCATATAAAATGTGATGCAATAATTTGCAACGAACTGTCTACATATGACTCGATAACTAGGTGAGAAATAAGTTTTAACTAAGAAAAAATAGTAAGGTAGAGGGAAGCAGGTCAGTTATGCTAGATTTTGACAAACTTGTTCAACTGGTGAACTGAAGGCAGCTTTCAGTGTTTAAGGAGAAAACAGTCACAGACACCAGAACATGCAGAGGATATAAATAGAGACACGTTGATTCAAATGGGCAGCAGGAACAGGAAGAGGAGCAGCTGATTGATTAGAAGTTTAGCTCCAGTTTAGCTCCGGTTCAGTTCAGGTTCCAGGAAAATTGACGAAAGTGACTAAAAATCAAACAGTGCAGTTTAAAGCTGGAGCATGTCAGTCTCTCTCCACCATCTGTTGGTGCAGTACCAACTTTAAACACTAGGGGAGCCTGTTTTTAGACTCATTAGAAGGTACATGTTCACCTGTTGGACAGTTTAAATGAGTAATTAATGAATTTATCTAATTTCTGTCTAGAATCCGGCCAGATTATAACTTTATGAACCGTTTTCTTGCTGACTCGTTTCCTCCTGTGCAGTCAAGTCATCAGCAGCTCCCATGAACGGTGAATCAAAGCCGTAACGTTTGGAGGATTCAAACCGTCGTCCATGAATCAGAGCGGCCATGTTTCCAGCTCCTACCTCTCCTCAGTAGAAAGCTCCTTCAGCTGCTGGTGAGGTTTGGTTCCTCTCATCTGTCTGACGCTCACCGCAAACATCTTGGTCACGTAATCCACCGACTTCTCTCTGGCAACGTCACTGTCGTAACCTGCAGCACAGGAAATGACATCAGAAACCAGGAAGCAGGGAGGCTCAACTGGTGGAATCATCTCTGAGTTTGACTGGTCTGAGGAACCAGTCAGAGGAACCAGAGGAACCAGTCAGAGGAACCAGTCAGCAGAACCAGAGGAACCAGCCAGAGTGTGACTTCAGACCCACCTCCGTCCTCCTCGATGTCGTCCTCTGACTCCTCGCTGTCCATGCCCGGCGGAGGGTCCAGGTCTCTGTTGACTCCGCCTCCTCGCTCCCTGGCCCAGATCATCAGGGCGCTGTCGGCTCCCCCCACCGTCAGCAGGGCGGAGTCATCCTGAGCCCAGCGGACGTTGGTCACCTGAGCGCTGTGGCCGACGTAGCGCTTAAAATGGGCGAACTGACCCTGATGGAGAGAGGAGCCACTGAAAACCATCCAACCAGACATCCGACCAACAAACCACCATCTTAACAGAGATCTCTGAATCCTGTAGGTCTGTGCGTGCATGTGTGTGTGTGTGTGCGTGCGTGCCTCCGTGTGTGTGTGCGTGCGTGCATGTGTGCGTGCGTCAGTGCCTCTGTGTGTGCGTGCGTCATACTCTGACTGGGTAGCTGAACAGCTTCAGGAAGCCGAAGTCGTCTCCGGTGGCGAGCAGCGTTCGGTCTCTGGTGAGCGACGCTGCGTTGACGTCGGTGATGTCACTGTGAGTCGGCCATATTCCCTCACAGGTGGAGCCCAGAACGGAGGTCCAACCAGACCAGTCCACCCGCTCCAGCTGCACACACAGAGCAGGTAGCGTAAAGCCCAACTGACCCGGATGAGGGCTTTAGCTAAGATTCATGTCTGCTGTGCATAGAGGAAATAAACTCAACATTTGGTCTTTCCTCTGATTGGGTTCAGGTCTTTAAAAATCCAGCAGCCTGCAGAGTTTTGTCTTTTAGCTGGGAAACAGGAACTCTGAGCTGGACTACAGAATATGCTCCACACAGTCCTGTGGATCCAGTCTGCATGCAGAGACTCACCTCCGAGTTCTGGATGGTTTGTCTTCTTCCTCTGGGAGCTTCAAAGAACAGCTGCTCCTTTGCTCCAGTGTTGACCTGCAGCAGTTTACCTGCAACATGATGACACAGGTAGAAAAGATGAAACGTCTCCATAGCTACAGGAAAGTAAGCTGATTGGCTGGAAGGAAGGAAGTTAGGATGTGGAACCAGCAAACAGGAAGAGCCAAGATTCAGCTCAGAGAATAAACCTTTAAACACAACTTAGTGATTCTAACCTGAAGATTTAAAGTTTCTGAAGGAAAATTGAGGAAGTTCTAAAATAAAACTAATAATTTCTTCTGACTTTATGGCTTGTTATCTCAGATCCACAGTGGGAAGCAGTTTACCTCGGGCGTCCCAGTCGATGTGTGTGATGTAGCTGGACGCTCCTTTGCAGATCCCGACCCGCTTGGTGCTCAACACGTGGTAGATGTCAACGAAGGTGTCATGTGACGCCACGGCCAGGTATTTACCTGGATCTGACAGGAAGAGAAAACATTTCAAACTTCCTGATTGTTCCTCTGGAAATCTGGAAGTCTTTATCTTTACTCTAAAAGTGGAAAGACCTGAAAAGTTTAACATCTTCAGAATAAAACATCGAGATGTTGAAGCCTCCTCAAACTTTACTGACAAACGCAAGAAATGCAACGAATAGGAGGATTCATGTAAAACATGTCAAAACATAAAAATTAGTTAGAAATTAAATTCAGCTGCAGCAATTTGATAAAAACCTTAAAGCTGCAGAATGAAACTTATTTAAAAATTACTTTAAACATTTGCGGGTCTGGGTCGGTACCAGGGAGCGGGTTTGGGTCGGTACCTGGGCTGAAGCGGGTTTGGGTCGGTACCGGAGGGGTCTGGGTACCGGGAGTGGGTCTGTTGGTACTGGCTGACGGGCTGGGTCGGTACAGGGTGGTCTGGGCGTCAGTAGGGTCTGGGTCGTACCTGGGCTGAAGCGGACGTCAGAGATGGCGTCTCGGCGGTGGTGGAAGCTCAGCAGATCCTCCAGCGTGTCGGCGTTCACCACCAGGACGGCGCCGTCGCTCAGCCCCACCGCCAGCGCTTTGCCATCAGGGGAGAAGGAGCAGCAGCGGCCGCCTGCAGCAGAACCACAGCAGGTTGGACCCACGGCTCGGTTCTGGTCCAGAAACAGCCTGGTTCTGGTTCTGACCTCTCTTCAGCTTGCGTACCGCCACCATGCGGTGGTTGGCCGACGTCTCCCACAGTCGGAGCGTTTTGTCGTCGCTGACGGTGACGCAGACAGGAAGTATCGGATGGGCGGCCAGACCCCAGACCTCGCCCTCCATGTGACCCTGCACACCCACAAACACTCGTCTGGACACAACCTGACCAGTTATCATCACTCACCTGGACGATGATAACCAACCAGTTTATCATGAAATAAACTTTCTACTGGAGCAGACAGATGATCAGAGCCACTTCCTGTTATAATGAACTAAATTTCCTGTTTGTTTTACTAAACTTTATGTTTATTAGAGCGATTTCTGTCATTCAGGAAGAACCAACATTTATCAACCTGCTGGTCCGAACCGGGTCACAGCCGGACCTGGAGCCAGAATCCAGAGTTTAGTTCATGTTTATCTGGAGTCAGAAATGGATCTATAGCTTTGATTAGTGTTCACAGTGGGTCCATGGTTCTGACTGGTTCTGACTGGGTTCATCTGGTTCTGACTGGGTTCATCTGATTCTGACTGGTTCTGACTGGTTTCATCTGGTTCTGACTGGTTCTGACTGGTTTTGACTGGTTCCAACTCCCAGTCCTCCCACCTGCACCAGCAGGGTCATGGGTCCGGTCTTGTCGATCTCCAGAACTTCTCCGTTCTTGGTGCCGACCAGGATGTGTCCGTGACCCAGAGTGATGGCTCTGATGGACGGGTTGTCCTCCAGCAGAAGGCCTGGTCAAACAGACAAGTTCAGACTGGTTACAGGAGCCAACGGTGGGATTCTGGAGAACCAGAGACCCGGTGAGCAGCCTCCGGGCCGAATCAGAACCCAGAACATTCAGCCAGCAGCAAAACATATTTTATTCTCTGGAAACATTTAACGTCTCTGAATCAGATCTAAACATGTTGACATGTCACCACATGTCCACATGGGGGCAGTGTTTACCTGCTTACCTGTTTCTCTGATCAAATGTTACTGAAGTTACTGGAGTAAATTATTCCTCACATAAAGTAAAAATGTCACTTTGAGTGAAACTTTCTTAGAACATTTGATCCCAAAATGGTTTCAACAAAAGGAATACTTATAAATAAAGACGCAACACAAAAGAAACCATGGCAACATATGACATCATGATCTTTTGAAGTTTCTATGTGTGATTTAAATGGGACATAAATTCCTCATGTCTCCAGTTTCTGTGGTTTTCCTCCGAACCCAGCAGTTCAGTTCTGTCCAATATCGCCACCGTCTCCTTTTTAATAGTTAACATAGTTAAGTTTAATAGCTTTAATAGATAATAACATAACATCCATCCGTCCTTCACCTTTTGACCCCGGGGACAGAGCCGTCCTCTTGATGGCGTACGTCTTCAGGCAGCGGTCAAACATATCGTCCCACAGCTCCACCAGTCCGTCTTTCCCTCCCGTCGCAAAACCCTGAAACCAGGAGAGAATCGAGCTGAACGACAGATTTCATCCAGAGGAGAGAGAAGAGCAGCAGCAAGATGAGAAACGGATCAATTAACCTCCAAACGGATCAATTAACCTCCAAACGGATCAATTAACCTCAAACGGATCAATTAACCTCCAAACGGATCAATTAACCTCCAAACGGATCAATTAACCTCCAAACGGATCAATTAACCTCCAAACGGATCAATTAACCTCCATTATATCATAACCAGGATCTGAGTGTTAACATAACAGTGGTAACTGTGTCCAGCTGGAGATGATTCTGTTTGTAGAACCGGACCACATATCTGAGGATCTACAGATTAACTGTAAATAAATCATAAATAAATTAGCTGGAAGAAGAATCAGAGTTCTAAGATCTCTGGGCCTGCAGGTCAGTGGAGTATCGGCCCGTCGTTCCTCACCTTGTCCAGGGAGAACATGGCGAACACCGGCCCGTCGTGAGCCTTCACCGTCTTCAGCAGGATCGGTTCCTTCCAGATGTAAACGTCTCCATTGGCGGCGCCAGAGAAAACCAGCGCCTCGCTGCGGCCGTAACACACCGACATCATGGTCTCTGGACGGCCCACGCTCCTGAACGCACCACGTCTGAAGGTCAGGCCGCCCCCTGGAGGACACAGCAGGAAGAGCAGGAGACAAAGTTTCTACAGAGAAGATGGTTCAAGAGAAAACGATGAAAACATCAGCAGGAAGAGAGAAGTTAAAATAATATTTATTGTCGATCATTTTATTGAAATCAAAGCTGATCTGAGTGACATTTAAGCCAAATTTTTCTATGATTAAAATTTAATGTCAATAATTTTATTTGCACAAATCAGATGATTGTAACAGATAAGATGAAAAATCTGCAGTTCAGAATATCTCAGCAACAGAAGAGAGAAAGTTTTAATTCTTCAATTATCATCCAAACAGATTCAGGAGAAACAGAAATAAAACTTCAGCTAAAGCACAATAATTAATGTAAAACACGGAGCAGATTCTCTCCAGCTCTGGACTGGAATATATATAAATGAGTTAAACATCTAAACCGGAAACCAAAATGAAGAAGCTTCTGAAAGAACTGAGATGAAAGTGATTCTGGGTAGAAACATGAGACTCCCAACACAGAGATCCTCGTGTTTCCATCATCACCATGGAAACACGCCATCATCACCATGAAGCCCAGAGGATTCTTCATGATTCTCAGAAATAACTTTAAAACTTTACTTTTGTTCAGTTTGGGATCATAAAATGTTTTTGGTAAATGAGGCGAAAAAGTTTTAAATATATTTTAAAAAGTTTAATGTTTGGTTAAAAATTTGGTTTTATTGTTAATTTCAGAAAAAAGTTTTATTAAACTGGAACAGAAGAAAAATAAGCAGAACTGCTCAGTGTGTGTGTGAGGGTGTGTGTGTCGGGGGGGGGGGGGTGGGGGGGTGGTGTGTGTGTGTGTGTGTGTGTGTGTGTGTGTTACCTGCATGCTGCCAGAACCGGATGTGTTTGATCCCCACCGTCACCAGTCTGTCCATCATCACTGGGTTTGTCTTCACCACAAAGATTTTGTCTTTCTGTCCCCTGAAATAGACGGACGATCAGGATACGTCCTCATGTCCTCATGTCCTCCGTCTCTAATGTCTTATTTCTGTCTCCATCCATCCATCCATCCATCTTCTACCGCTTATCCGGGGTCGGGTCGCGGGGGCAGCAGCTTAAGGAGGGAGGCCCAGACTTCCCTCTCCCAGCCACTTGGGCCAGCTCCCCGGGGGGAATCCCGAGGCGTTCCCAGGCCAGCCGAGAGCATAGTCTCTCCAGCGTGTCCTGGGTCTTCCCAGGGCCTCCTCCCGGTGGGGCGTGCCCGAACACCTCACCAGGGAGGCGTCCAGGAGGCATCCTGACCAGATGCCCGAGCCACCTCAACTGGCTCCTCTCGTGCGGAGAAGCAGCGGCTCTACTCTGAGTCCCTCCCGGAGGGCCCGAGCTTCTCACCCTATCTCTAAGGAGAGCCCAGCCACCCTGCGGAGAAAACCCATTTCGGCCGCTTGTATCCGGACCTCGTTCTTTCGGTCATGACCCAAAGCTCATGACCATAGATGAGGAGTAGGGACGTAGATCGACCGGTAAATCGAGAGCTTCGCTTTTGGCTCAGCTCTCTCTTCACCACGACGGACCGGTACAGCGCCCGCTTCACTGCAGAGGCTGCACCAATCCGCCTGTCGATCTCCCGCTCCCTTCTTCCCTCATTCGTGAACAAGATCCCAAGATACTTAAACTCCTCCACTTGAGACAGAACACCCCCCCCGACCCGGAGTAGGCACTCCACCCTTTTCCGGCTCAAGACCATGGCCTCGGACTTGGAGGCACTGATTCCCATCCCGGCCGCTTCACACTCGGCTGCGAACCGCTCCAGTGAGAGCTGCAGATCACGCTCTGATGAAGCCAACAGGACCCCATCATCTGCAAAGAGCAGAGCTGCGATCCTAAGACCACCAAAACGGATCCCCTCAACACCCCGGCTGCGCCTAGAAATTCTGTCCATAAACGTAATGAACAGAATCGGTGACAAAGGGCAGCCCTGGCGGAGTCCAACTCTCACCGGGAGAGCCCGACTTACTGCGGCAATGCGGACCAGACTCTGGCACCGGTCGTACAGGGACCTGACAGCCCGTATCAAAGGGCCCGGTACCCCATACTCCCGAGAACCCCACAGGACTCCCGAGGACGCGGTCGAACGCCTCTCCAAGTCCACAAAACACATGAGACCGGTTGGGCGAACTCCCACGCACCCTCCAGGACCCTGCTGAGGGTGTAGAGTTGGTCCAGCGTTCCACGGCCAGGGCGAAAACCACACTGTTCCTCCTGAATCGAGGTTCGACTATCCGACGGACCCTCCTCTCCAGGACCCCGAATAGACCTTGCCAGGGAGGCTTAGAGCGTGACCCCCTGTAATTGGAGCACACCCTCCGGTCCCCTTTTGAACAGGGGACCACCACTATCTGCCAATCCAGGGGAACTGCCCCGATGTCCATGCAATGCTGCAGAGTCGCGTCAGCCAACACAACCCTACAACATCCAGAGCCTTAAGGAACTCCGGCCGGATCTCATCCACCCCCGGGGCCCTGCCACCGGGCGGCTCTTTAACCTCCTCGTCCCCAGAGATTGGAAAGCCCGACCCAGAGTCCCCAGGCTCAGCTTCCTCAATGGAAGGCATGTTGGTGGGATTGAGGAGGTCTTCGAAGTACTCTGCCCACCGGCCAACGTCCAGTCGAGGTCAGCAGCACACCATCCCCACTATACACAGTGTTGGTGTTGCACTGCTTCCCCCTCCTGAGACGCCGAATGGTGGACCAGAATCGCCTGAAGCCGTGCGGAAGTCTTTCTCCATGGCCTCTCCGAACTCCTCCCACGCCCGAGTTTTGCCTCAGCAACCACCCGAGCCGCATGCCGCTCGCCCGCGGTACCCGTCAGCTGCTTCCGGGTCCACAGGCCAAAAAGGCCCGGTAGGACTCCTTCCTTCAACAGGCATCCCTCACGAAGGGTCCACCAACGGGTTCGAGGTTGCCACCGCGACAGGCACCGCAACCTTACGGCCACAGCTCCGGTAGCCGCCTCGACAATGGAGGCACGGAACATGGTCCCTCAGACTCAATGTCCCCACCTCCCGGAACGTGTTCAAAGTTCTGCCGGAGATGGGAGTTAAAGCTCCGCCTCACAGGGGATTCCGCCAGGCGTTCCCAGCAGACCCTCACAACACGTTTGGGCCTGCCAGGTCGACCGGCATCCTCCCCACCACCGGAGCCAACTCACCACCAGGTAGTGGTCAGTGGAGAGCTCGACCTCTCTTCACCCGAGTGTCCAAGACATCGGCCGCAGATCAGATGAAACGATGACAAAGTCGATCATCGAACTGCGGCCTAGGGTTCCTGGTGCCAAGTGCACACATGGACACCCTTATGCCTGAACATGGTGTTCGTTATGGACAATCCGTGCGAGCACAGAAGTCCAACAACATAACACCACTGGATTCAGATCAGGGGCCGTTCCTCCCAACCACGCCTCCAGGTCTCACTGTCATTGCCCACATGGCGTTGAAGTCCCCCAAAGAACGAGGGAGTCCCCAGGAGGGCACTCTCAGTACCCTCCAAGGACTCAAAAGGGTGGGTAATCCGAACTGGTGTTCGGCCCGTAAGCACAAACTACAGTCAGAACCCGTCCCCCACCCGTAGGCGGAGGGAGGCTACCCTCTCGCTCACCGGGGTAAACCCCAACGTACAGGCGCCGAGATGGGGGCAACAAGTATGCCCACTCCTGCCCGCGCTCTCACCGCGGGCAACTCCAGAGTGGAAGTATGTCCAGCCCCTCTCAAGGAGACTGGTTCCAGAACCAGAGCCATGCGTAGGTGAGACCGACTATTTCTAATCGGAATCTCTCAGCCTCACACACCAGCTCCGGCTCCTTCCCCACCAGAGAGGTGACTTCCACGTCCCAAGAGCTCTGCAACCGAGGATCGGACCGCCAGGGCCCCCTCTCCGGCCACCACCCAGAACACAATGCCCGACCCTTTGGCCCCTCCCATAGGTGGTGAGCCCATTGGAGGGACCCATGTATTCCTTTCGGGCTGAGCCTCGGCCACCAGGCGCGCCATCGTGCCCCCTCCAGGCCTGGCTCCAGGGAGGGGCCCCGGTGGCCACGTCCGGCGAGGGACACCACGTCCAAAGTTTTCTTCGTCATTGGGGTCTTCGGGCTGCGCTTTGTCTGGTCCCTCACCTGGACCTGTCTGCTGGTGACTCACCAGGGCATAAAGCCCCAGACAGCATAGCTCCTAGAATCATTGGGACACTCAAACCCCTCCACCGCGATAAGGTGGCAGCCCAAGGAGAGGTATTTCTGTCTCATCAGATTAAATTAAAGGTTCTGTCATCTTCTTGGCTCAGAACCGAACCAGAACCAGACAGTTTGGGTCAGAACCAGATGATGTTTGACTTGATGATGGAATCAGATAGAAATGTAAAAATAGATGCTGCCTAAAATAAACGAGCTTTCTCTAAAAATAAAAGCCAGATTTATAAATCAGTCTCCATTTAGCCTCCCTTTCTTATTTATAACAGTAAGCAGAATTTATCCGACCAACAGGAAGTTCTGAAGTGAACTAGAATAGATCCATTAGCAGGAATAAACACGTATTTCAGACTTTAATCTTGTTTCTGAGGTTTTTACATTTTGTCAGGTTTCCAGCAGTTTTTCTGTTTTTTCCGTACCGAGCTGTTGCCAGTTTCTCTCCTTGTTTCCAGTCCCAAACTACGATCGAATGTTCGTCATCGACTCCAACGGAGACCAGAGTCTTCCCATCAGCTGGGGGACAAACACAGAACAGAGGAGGCCGAGGGTCAAAGGTCACAGCAGCTCCTGACGGGCCAGCCCAGATCTCTGATAGTTAGAAAATTATCTGCTTCTCCAACACAAAGAACAATGAAAGTCTCAGATGGTTTAACTGGTTTACATCCAACACGTCCAATTGTTTCACATCCATCCATCTTCTACCGCTTATCCGAGGTCGCGTCGCGGGGGCAGCAGCTTGAGAAGGGAGGCCCAGACTTCCCTCTCCCCAGCCACTTGTTCCCTCCGGGGGAATCCCGAGGCGTTCCCAGGCCAGCCGAGAGACATAGTCCCTCCAGCGTGTCCTGGGTCTTCCCCGGGGCCTCCTCCCGGTGGGACGTTCCCGGAACTCCTCACCAGGGAGGCGTCCAGGAGGCATCCTGACCAGATGCCCTCAACTGGCTCCTCTCGATGTGGAGAAGCAGCAGCTCTACTCTGAGTCCCTCCCGGATGGCCGAGCTTCTCACCCTATCTCTAAGGGAGAGCCCAGCCACCCTGCGGAGAAAACCCATTTCGGCCGCTTGTATCCGGGACCTCGTTCTTTCGGTCATGACCCAAAGCTCATGACCATAGATGAGGTAGGAACGTAGATCGACCGGTAATCGAGAGCTTCGCTTTTTGGCTCAGCTCTCTCTTCACCACGACGGACCGGTACAGCGCCCGCTTCACTGCAGAGGCTGCACCAATCCGCCTGTCGATCTCCCGCTCCCTTCTTCCCTCATTCGTGAACAAGATCCCGAGATCCTTAAACTCCTCCACTTGAGACAGAACACCCCCCCCGACCCAGAGTAGGCACTCCACCCTTTTCCGGCTCAAGACCATGGCCTCGGACTTGGAGGCACTGATTCCCATCCCGGCCGCTTCACACTCGGCTGCGAACCGCTCCAGCGAGAGCTGCAGATCACGCTCTGATGAAGCCAACAGGACCACATCATCCGCAAGACTCTGGCACCGGTCGTACAGGGACCTGACAGTCCGTATCAAAGGGCCCGGTACCCCATACTCCCGGAGAACCCCCCACAGGACTCCCGGTCGTACAGGGACCTGACAGCCCGTATCAAAGGGACGCGGTCGAACGCCTTCTCCAAGTCCACAAAACACATGTAGACCGGTTGGGCGAACTCCACGCACCTCCAGGACCCTGCTGAGGGTGTAGAGTTGGTCCAGCGTTCCACGGCCTGGACGAAAACCACACTGTTCCTCCTGAATCCGAGGTTCGACTATCCGACGGACCCTCCTCTCCAGGACCCCTGAATAGACCTTGCCAGGGAGGCTTAAGAGCGTGACACCCCTGTAATTGGAGCACACCCTCCGGTCCCCCTTTTTGAACAGGGGGACCACCACCCGTCTGCCAATCCAGGGGACCTGCCCCCGAAGTCCATGCAATGCTGCAGAGTCAGCCAACACAACCCTACAACTTAAGGAACTCCGGCCGGATCTCATCCACCCCCGGGGCCCTGCCGCCGGGCGGCTCTTTAACCTCCTCGTCCCCAGAGATTGGAAAGCCCGACCCAGAGTCCCCAGGCTCAGCTTCCTCAATGGAAGGCATGTTGGTGGGATTGAGGAGGTCTTCGAAGTACTCTGCCCACCGGCCCACAACGTCCCGAGTCGAGGTCAGCAGCACACCATCCCCACTATACACAGTGTTGGTGCTGCACTGCTTCCCCCTCCTGAGACGCCGGATGGTGGACCAGAATCGCCTCGAAGCCGTGCAGAAGTCTTTCTCCATGGCCTCTCCGAACTCCTCCCATGCCCAAGTTTTTGCATCAGCAACCACCCGAGCCGCATGCCGCTTCGCCCGCCGGTACCCGTCAGCTGCTTCCGGAGTCCCACAGGCCAAAAAGGCCCGGTAGGACTCCTTCTTCAGCTTGACAGCATCCCTCACCGAAGGGGTCCACCAACGGGTTCGAGGGTTGCCACCGCGACAGGCACCGACAACCTTACGGCCACAGCTCCGATGAGCCACCGCGACAATGGAGGCACGGAACATGGTCCACTCAGACTCAATGTCCCCCACCTCCCCCGGAACGTGTTCAAAGTTCTGCCGGAGATGGGAGTTAAAGCTCCGCCTCACAGGGGATTCCGCCAGGCGTTCCCAGCAGACCCTCACAACACGTTTGGGCCTGCCAGGTCTGACCAGCATCCTCCCCCACCACCGGAGCCAACTCACCACCAGGTAGTGGTCAGTGGAGAGCTCCGCCCCTCTCTTCACCCGAGTGTCCAACCGTAAAATATTAACGTCCAGAAATGAAATGTTTAGACTGGAGGATTCATGATGAAGGAACAGAGTTTACCGACAGCAGGATGGAAAATGATGAGAATTATTTCTAAATGAACAGTTTCAAATGATTCTGATTAATGAAATTAATTCTGATGAAACTTTAATCTTTACCTGAGAAGTCGAGAGCGCAGACGCCTCTCTGATGCTGACCCCTCAGCAGGGACAGACACTTCAGGGTCTGGATGTCCCAGACGTGGACGGCCGGGTCTCTGCCCACCTGAGGACAGATGGACAGCAGACGGACAGTCTGGACCCGGCCAGAGTTTACAAGCTGCTAAACATCTGTCAGCATGATAGTATCTCTATCATGCTGACAGAGATACTTAATGACTTCATGTCTACAAACCGTCACATCTGAAGCACTAATGAACATATTTAATTCAGAAACAATCAACTTTGATTCTAAAAGTCTCTGTGTCTCTGTCCACCTGTCCCGTAGCGGCGTAGTCCTTCAGCGGATGGACGCTGAGGCTCAGGATGTCGTCGTCGTGGCCGAGGTAGAACCGCTGTCTGTGCAGCTGCCGGTTGTAAACCACGCCCACCGCGGCCACATGGTACACCACCTCACCGCTCTGGGCGTAGAACAGGTTGTTCCTGCAGTCGTAACCACGGTAACTGGACACACACAGAGTGAAGGTCATGGAGAAAATCTCTTCTCTTTAAATCCAAGATGGCCGCTGGACTCCAGTCTGGATGAAGCTGAACTCAGATTTTTGTTCATGTTGAGAGAAAAACAAACACGAGCACGGAGGTTGTTGAGGTATGATGATACGATTTTGTATCAAAACCAGTCATGTCTGGACTTTGACTAGGCCATTTTAACTGCATTGATCCAAACCATCCCATAATGCACCTTGTGAGTTTTCAGCCACGGAGCTTTTAACCCGACCAGGACAGTTACTGTTGGTGCAGAAAGAGTCCAGCAGCTGAATCTGGGTCCAAACCGGGTCTTCATCAGAACCAGGGTCCAGAACCCATTGGTCCAGAGAGATTCAACAGGCAGACAGAACCTGGTCCTGATGGTTCTGGTTCAGTTCCTGTAACCTTCTGAACTCAGTGAATAAAATCAGGTGTTTCAAATCTGAGCTTGGATTTATTAAAATGATGGATTATAATCTGATGTTATTGATCAGCAGAACCGATTGGTTCGACTGGAGTTTTAATCCAGACGTCGTGAACCTTTCAACATTAATGTGGTTTTTAATGTGCTGAACTTTGACTGGACCGTTTTCCCTCTAATGACTGGAATATTTGATGTGATATGATCAGAAACAGGATTTATTCCAGATTAATAATCCTGATGACAGACTGCAGCCCGTCTCCATGGTGACATACCCGTGAACAAACTGCAGGCGCAGGCCCTGGTCCGGTCCACTCTGCCTCTTCAGGGATCCAACCTGCTGCTTCTTCTCTCTGCTCTGCTGCTGCAGCTGAGGCAGATCCTCCTTATAGACCTGCAGCAGCACAAACACAGCATCAGGCTGCAGCATCGCTGCAGTCAGAGCTGCAGCTCAGGGTTTAAAGAGCCTCATCTTATTCAAGTCTCAGAAATCAAATTGTTCTACCAGAAAATGAAACTTTGTCCATTTTTACAGTTTTAAGAAGTAAAGAAAGTGAAATGCAGGGAGGAATGAAATGAAAAAGAAGAAATCAGGATTTCTGGAGGAATGGAGGCCAGAAGAACACAAGCATGTTTCTGACCAAACTTCTGAGTCAACAGGAAAAGTAAAAACCTGCAGCAACGGTTCCTGTGCAGGTCAGAGGTCAGGTCAGGTCAGATTCTCACCTGCCTCTCGTAGTTTATCTGCATTTCCTGTTCGATGTCCGAGTCGAGCTCCGGGACGTCGGACGCGTCGCTGTCTGACTCTTCGCTGTTGGAGTCGCCGAGACTCTCTGAGAAACAAAGAGACACGGATTCTCTCTGTGTGGCTTCACGTTTGACCTCTGTGCTCATGCCCTTTTTAAAAGGTTTATTGCCATCATGTTCCATTAGACAGGACCGGCTTGGGCCGGTTACCACAGTAACCTATGACATCACCTTGGTCAGAGATCTGAACGTCTTCATCGTTTTTCTGGCTGAACTGGTTTGAGTTAAATGTGAATCAAATTGATTCACATCAAATCAACTGAACTGTGAGATCAGCTGACAGAACAAAACCAACAAGAATCACAATTCGAGTTTTGTCCCGAAACTCAAACTTTCAGTTTTACTGCTCATATGAGACTCATTGGTTCAGGAATCCCTCAGGGTTGAGTCTCAGTTCCTCTCGACATGCTTCATATTGACCTCAGAACCCTGTTCCGCTCCGTCAGAACTCCAAACAGAACCGACCCGAAAACAATCAGTTTTCAAACCAGTCGGCGATAAAGAGACTCCCTAAGAACAAGCTTCACTAGCGCCACCTGTGGGCTAAGAGGTAATCTGAGGTTCTGCTCACAGAATGTATTTATTCTGCATTATTTCCTGAAGAACTGGGTTTTTCTCACATAACGTCCAGAACCAAAACCAGACGTGTTTTACATTCATATATTTTCTGAGTTGATATTTTATTTATTTAGCTGTGGAAACATCCAGACATCTTTAAAACTCCTCCTGGTTCCACACAGATCCAAAACGTCAGCTTCTCATCCACAATGTGTCGATTTGGACTGATCCTACCGACCAGTATGACCAGTGTAACCAGAGTGACCAGTATAACCAGTATGACCAGAGTGACCAGTATAGCCGGCATGACCAGTGTAACCAGCTGCAGCTCCAGGTTCCCTTTGAAGGTTTGGATTATTTATCCTGTGGATTCTTGACTACTGATCAGGTAATCTGTCCTTCCTGCCCACCTGCTGTGTTTCCGCCCGTTCCCGCAGCCTCCTGCCAGGAGCTCCACTGAAGAGCGTGGTTGGCTCCTGGAGGTAGGAGCTCTGCAGGTCACTGCAGCTGGACGCAGGTGACGGCGCAGGCGAGCAGACTTCGAATTTGGCTCTTGGAGTCGAGGCAGATTGGAAGGAGAGCAAGCTGCAGGTGGAGCGCAGGGAGACAGGAGCGGCGGGCAGCGACCTTCCTGAGGCAGGAGCGGTAGAGCTTCACCAGGCCCAGGTCGTCCCCGGAGACCAGGACGCCGGCCGACAGGTTGGCGTCCACTGCGTTGATGGCCGTTGAATCTGAGTACTTTGCCCAGATGCCGCTGACCTCTGACCCCAGGACGCTCTCGGGCATGTACAACTCTGGTGATGGGTTTCCCCACTGCAGGAGGAAGGAAAGCAGATCTGCACAAACTGCTGCTGTTGTCATGGAAACGATCAATAACCATCATCCATAGAAACCAGACAGAAACAGAAACGGCTGATTTTCATGTGCAGGAAGATGAAAAACCTGATCGATCGGTTGGATGGATCAAACTCCTCAGACTCTGATCTGATCAATCGGACCAATCCGATCTTTACTCTCAGCCTCCTGCAGTCCAGACTCACTGGGCATCCGGTAGAACAGGCGTTCTCCTGCTCCATCGTTGCTCTGCAGGATCTTCCCGTCCACAGTCCAGTCCAGGTGTGTGATGAAACTGGTGGATTTACTGCATTCTCCCACCTAGAACCAGTCAGAGCAAAGATGGCTGCCAGTGAGGGATTCAACCACACCTGCTGGGTTTCCTCCAGTAGAAACGTTTTACCATCCGACAGAACAGAACATAACTGGACATTAAACTGGACTGCATGAATGTTAATCTTTTTATGGTTGTCTGGTCAGTTTTTATATCTCTGAACACACACATCACTTCCTGCTGGTTCTTCCTGACCTTCTTGTATCTCTGGGCGACAGCGTAAACGTCCACCAGCCCGTCATTGGAGCCAACGGCCAGGTACGCTCCGTCTGGTGAGAACTTCATCTCATGGATTACCTCCTTCCTGTCCTTGATGTGGACGACCTCTGTCATGTCCCTGAGTGGATTAGCATCTAGTTAGCGTCACAGGAGCAACGTTAGCATCCGGTTAGCATCACAGGATAAACATTAGCATCCAGTTAGCATCACAGGAGCAATATTAGCATCTGGTTAGCCTCACGAAATAAACATTAGCATCCAGTTAGCATACAGGATACATTAGCATCGTTAGCATCAAGGATCAACATTATCATCCGGTTAGCATCACACCATGTAGTGGGTTGGAGGGCCCGGTCTGGGCCCAGTCCGGGTTTGAGGGCCTCAGCGTTTTTTGCCTTACCTGACTCTCAGCACGGTGAAGGATCCGTCCTTCATGCCTAGAGCCAGCTGGGATCCGTCCAGGCTGAACGCCACGCTGCGGACCGCCTCCTCCATGTTGCAGCGCGCGATGAGGGCGTGGTCGACCAGACTCCATAACCTGACACACACACACAGGTTCGTCTGGTTCTGGGGTTCTCCACTGTTCCAGGTTCAACCCAAACAGCTGATCTGTCCTCAAATCAAAGAATAAAAGTATTCTCATGCTGTATTCCTCTCAGTCTACAGTCTCTCATTTCTTATCTTTTACATTTTCATCTGTTTGTCACTGTGCTGCTGGTCAACCTGAATTTACCCACTGAGGACAGTAGATTATTATTGTAACTCTCCTGGTGTTACTGGGCGGCTCCCAGTATGACGGCGTTTCCCACCTGACGGATCGGTCGTCGCTGCCGGTTACAGCCAGAGGTTTTTTGGGATGAACGTCCAGAGCCCAGAGTTCACCTTCGCTGTGACCCTGCATGATGAGCAGCGGCTTGTCGCGCTCTCGCACCATCACCTGCTCACCAGATGAACACATGAAAATATCTGGGACATGAACTCTGATGATGGAACTATGTGTAAATATGAGACTGTAAGTTTCAACGTTTTGCTGATAAATCAGAGAAACTAATGTAAACCTGGACAGCAGTAAAGTTTGTGTTTCGGTTTTATAATCACAGATCTGCTCAAAACAGAATTTATGATTAACTGATTATTAAACTCTGGTTTTAGTTTTAATCTGCTGTTTGAGTAAAACATGAAAATATTCCATGAACAGAAAAATAATCTGCAGGATCTGAACTTACATTAATCTTCATCAAGCTTTAATGTTTGGCAACAGTTTGTTCATTAGAGACGCTGAGCTGCATCAGGTTTAAGGAACCAGAATCAAACATTTTCACCTCAAAGATCTCGCTGTCCTGAGTTCCTGCCAGGATCCGGTCGGCTCGCCAGCAGACGCTCCGGATGGACAGACCTGGATCAGACGGGAGGGAGAGGAAACCCGGATCAGGTCGGAGGTCAGAGGGTCTGAGCGTTTCCTCCGATCGCTCAGAAAAAAAAGAAACTTTTACATCTCTGTTCATTTCTCACACAGGATCTGCCCTCTCTTAGAGAATGACCTTTTGTGAGGTCTCTGTGTCTCCCATGGAGATGCTCAGCCTTAAGGTTTTTGGTGTTCGTTCGTAGTGGTGACTCCACATGAAGGTTTTAAAAATAATCAGTTTCTGTGTCCTCGTAGTTTGTTCCAGTTTGCTCTGTAGTTTGTTTCTGTAGTTTGTCTCTCTGTAGTTTGTGTCTCTCTGTAGTTTGTTTCTCTCTGTAGTTTGTCTCTCTGTAGTTTGTGTCTCTCTGTAGTTTGTCTCTCTGTAGTTTGTCTCTCTGTAGTTTGTGTCTCTCTGTAGTTTGTCTCTCTGTAGTTACCCTTGTATCCCTGCTCCGCCTCCCTCAGGTCGATCTTGGTGACGGGTTTGAAGTCGACGTCCCAGAGCCGGATGCAGCCGTCTCTGCCTCCGGTGGCGAATCCTTCCTCACAGGAAAACAAGCTGAAGATCCCAGCCTGGAGGAGGAACGGAAACATTCAGGAAACTACGGAGTTTAATCGAGTCTGAAAGAGAACTACGGAGACTTTCATAATAAATCCTGCGTAATGTTTCATCATCTGGAGGTTGTTTGTCCCTGCAGGTTTCTGACGGTTAAAGTTGCGTCTCCGTGGTGACGGGAAACTCACCCCGTGGGCCGACTGGACCGTCCTCTGCAGCGTCAGGCCTTTCCACACGTAGACGTCTCCGTTGAGCGCGCCGGAGTACGTGACGTCATCTCTAGCCGACGCCACACACAGGATGGTCTGCAGGTCGCCCGTCTTCCCGAAGATCCCTCTCTTCGGCGTCAGCGCGTTCCCACAGAGCGACCAGAACTACCGGGACAAACAGAACCGCTGGTTCTAACAGCCGGACCGCCCAGGAAGCTTCACCGGATCTTAAAGGTTTTATTACCAAATCATCTTAAATCACAGGTAACAGAAACATCGCTATCGGCTCATAGATAAAACTGGGCTGATTCCAATAACTGATATTTATTCCCATTTTGTTGCAGTTTGTTTCTGGAGTTGGTCATGTGACAGTGGTACTGATGCAGCAAAGGATTCTGGGAAGTTTATCTGAAGCCCAGATAAACAGCTTTTCTTAGGGTGTCAAAAGGAAGAAAAATATGTAATGTAAATTATATATTAAATTACTGCATCGTGAAGTTCACTTATTCTTTTGTATTTAAACTGTATAAATTTGTTCTTAAGGTTTTATTTTTATGAGCCAAAATGTTTCATTTTTTGGTCAGAAACGGCCTCAGTGCTGCCCTCTTTGGGTCAGGCGTGGTAACTGCAGCTGACGTCGCTAACCCCCCCACTCAGCCCCGAACCTAAAATGTTTTTTGGGGCGGGGCTAAAACTCTGAGATCAGAACCAGAAAGTCGAACAGAACCTGTCAGCGTCTCACCTTGATGTGTTTGACTCCACAGCTCACCAGGCGGTTCTGCTGAAACGGATCCCAGCAAACATCAAAGATCTGCAGAGAGAGAACCCATCAGAACCCTTCAGAACCCATCAGAACCTCCTCTTACCCGGTCCGAGTGTCCGCTGGCTGAGGCCAGGATCTTCCCCTTCCTCCACTCCCAGATACAAACCGTGTTCTTGGCGTCCAACCCGACCGACACCACGCGAGAGACAGAGCCGAGTCAGGTTCTGCTGGGCAGAGACAGACTACGACACACAGAGACACACAGAGACACACAGAGACACACACAGAGACACACAGAGACACACAGAGACACAGACACACACAGAGACACACAGAGACACACAGAGACACACAGACACACAGCTGATTTATCAAGACTACCAGAGTGTGTAGCTCTGTGGCTAGCTGTCTCATGAGAACACTCGGAACCAGTAGGCGCCACAGAGCAGGACACACAGATGAACACAACAGCTGATTTTCAGACTCTCGTCGGTGTTGTGTGCTCTTTGTCTCTGACTGATGTTCTCTGTGTGTCTTTTGTGTCTGATGTCTTTGTGTCTGGTTCTTGTGTGTCTGTGTGTGGTCCTGTGTGTTCTGTTGGCTGTCTCTGTGTGTCTCTGTGTGTGTGTCTCTTGTGTGTCTCTGTTGTGTCTCTCGGTGTGTGTGAGACCTGTCCGTCGGCGCTGAAGGCCAGGCAGGCGATGCCGTGTGTGTGTCCGTCCCTCAGCAGGCTGACGGTCTGCGCGGTGACCGAGTCCCACACACACACATAGGGCTCCCTGCCAACCTGCCCTGTGGCCACCAGGAGGCGCTCCGGGTGCAGCGCCAGGCTGAAAACACAAAACATTCAACAAACGGAGATTGTTAATAAAGATTCATTTGTCTCAGAAACTGGAACAACATGAAGACAGAATGAAAAATATTAAAAAGATTTTCTTCATAAAAGTTACAAACTTCAGCTTTAAATGATCTGATTGTCTCCAGTTTGATGGAATCGACTGAAACCCCAGCAGAGCGGCTGACGGTCAGAGGAGCTATCATGATGTGGGACTGGATCACCCGAAGGAAGAACGACCCGGTGAAGCTTCCTGACCCGTTTGATCAGAATCTGTTTCACTTCAGATAAAAACCTGGAGACAATCCGATTCAAACCCCGACCTTCAACACAGACCTGAAGGTCATCTGCTAAGAGCTGCTGGTTCAGATGAAGATACGCTCCTCTTCATCACATCAACAACCAATCAGATCAGCCCCTTTCCTGTCAGGTGTGTCAGCCTCAAAGCTTCATCACACACACCCAGCCCCCCCGACACCTACCCCCCCCACACACACACACACACTTCTGCTCCTCTCCTCATGCTTCCAGCCAATCAGGGAGCTGTCACGTTGTCATGACAACCATATCAGCCAGGGCAGCGAAGCTGTGAAGGTCAAACATGACAAGCAGCTCAGGATGACACCTGCAGCCTCCATGTTGTTTTACATCAGGAACCAATCAGATGCCTCCGTTCTGCTGGACTCAGCACAACGTCTGGGCTTTTATTTTGGAAACTAAATAATAATTATTTACAATTAATCTGAAATGACCAGACAGCCGATAGAATGAAAAACAGACTAAATTTAAAGAAGATAAAAGAATTAAAACATTCTGGATTTCTTTGACCTCCACAACAAGCTTCAGTAGGAGGCTGTTCATGATCCGACTGTGACCTCTGACCTGCTGTGTGTCTGCATCAGAAGTCAGCCGACCTGCCGAAATGTAAACGAACTCCACCCACCCACCACACCCCCACACCACACACACACCCCCACTCCTCTCTGTCAGCACGAGGAGGAAACAGGAGAAATGTTTCCATATTTCTGCAGCTTCATTCAAATAACACAAAAATCATCAACAGGACAAAATAATCAATCTGATCAATAACCTCTATGAAAACAAATGAGTCACATTTCAACACCTGATTCTATAAACTCTTTATCTAATTACCTTCACCTGTCGGCTCTGCACTGACTGCAGCCTCCACCAGGTGGAGCTAAAGCACCAGGTTGCTGCACTCAGCTACTAGGATCCTTTATTTGAAGCCCTTCCTGTGGTCTTCTTCGTGGTTTCCTCCAGCAGTTAACATCCTGCTCATCATGTGACTCGTGATGCTGAGAAACGTTTCTCTGAATAAAAACCAGCTCATCGCAGAAGCTTCTTTAAAGAAAATGTTCTGTTTATTTTCTGTTGTGAAATAAACATGATTGTTTCACCTGAACACAACCTGTCCCTGAAGCTGAATCTGGGTCAGAACCGGGTCACCTGCAGAACCATGACAGTCCAGTCCAACCAGCAGGGGGAACTGGTGCCAGTTCCTGTAACTCTGGTGGGTCAGCAGTGAAAACACAGAACCAGTCTGTGGCTCTGCTGGTTCAGTTTGTTCATCCAAGCAGAACCGGGATCATAATGAAGCTTCGCTCCGCCTGCAGGCAGCAGCAGGAAGTGGGACAGGAGAGAAAAGAACCGGTGCCGCTCTGATTACAAACAAACATCAGGAAGGTTCAACGTTTATCATCCAGACACAAATCGACCTTTGACCTCAAGCACCTTTAATCTGCAATGTAGAGAAGCTTCAGAAACCTTTCCTTCATCCTGCAGGAAAACAAACTAAAACCCTGAAAGAAGCAGCAGCAGCATCATCACCACGCAGCATCATCACCCGGCATCATCACCACGCAGCATCATCGACCACGCAGCATCATCACCACGCAGCATCACCACGCAGCATCATCACCACGCAGCATCATCACCACGCAGCATCATCACCACGCAGCATCATCACGCAGCATCATCATCCTGCAGCATCATCATCCTGCAGCATCATCATCATGCAGGAAAACTCTCCACCTTTCAGCCTCAGTGTGGAGGTAAAGCACCAGTTACCACGGCAACCGTCAACAGAGGAGGTGGAGGAGACGATACTTCCTCCTTAAATATGAAACAACTTATAAAAGCTCTGGAACTCCCTGGTGACCTTTAACCTCTAAATGCTTCAATTCAGGCTAACAGACAAAATCCTGCAGGATTCCAGAACCAGAACCAGAGCCTGGACCTAATGGTTCTCCTGTTTGGGTTTTATATCTATAGATGTTTAGTCTGCAGGAACTGATGCAATTTAAAATGATGCTGCAGCTTGAATTATTTGTTCTGGACTTTAATAAATCTGATCTGAATCAGAAAACTTATGATCTGTCAGAAATCTGTCAATGAAAATCATAAGTTTTATCAATTTCTCTGCATTTCAGAGCTGCAGATGGACCAGATCCAGATCCTGGTTCTGAAAACCTGCAGTGGGCTGGGAGGGAAGAACTGGAACCAACTCAAAGCCAACACTCATATCAGAGCACAGCGCTGGCCGAGGCAGCTTCCAGCTTTTCAATTAGTCTGAAACACACACACTGAAACACACACACACACACGCTACACCCAGGCTGCAGCTGAGAAAACAGTCCGAGCCGCCTGCTGCTGCTGTGATGACTCACAGCCTGAACACCAGGTGTGTGTGTGTGTGTGTGGGTTTCCATGAATTGGTGACCTCCCTGAATCATCAGCCTCCTCTAGAAAATCCCTCTGCTGTTTCTCTGCTCAACATTTTTATGAACTTCAGAATCAAATTCCATCCTATCTGAGAAAATTTTAGGAATAAAATCGATTTATTTCAAATTTATTTCATCAATAAACAAAATTGAAAATAACAGCAAACATTTTATATGAAGGTTTTCTAGATACAGGCTAATTTAAAAACCCAGTAGCTGGTTGGAAACATGAGACATTCCTGCCACGCACACACACACACCTACACACACACCCCCACCCCTACACACACACACACACACACATGCGCCCTGAATTTCTACGAATATAAAGAAGAAAACATGAAGCTGTAACTCACATGGATTCATGAAGTCGGTTATTTTTCATCACATAAATTTTTTTCTTTCTGAGGAAATAAAGTAAATTTTCCTCCTGCAGGTTTAATGAGTTTTATCCATGAATAAAGTTCTTATTCACAGGGTTTGACCTTAGAGATGATTATTATCATAACTGATCATTAAACTAATTAAAGTTCCTCAGATCAGCTGCTGCTTATAATCTGAAATAATCCTGAACTCTTTCTAATTTTCTCTGAACAAGTCTGGAGTCTGAATCCATCATCTGTGATTTGCCTGCTGGTTTTATTTAAAGTGGTTTTCTGTGACTGTGAGGAAGATGATCGGCCTAGTTAAAGCTCTGACAATCAGCAGCAACCACCAAAAAACATAAAATAACAAAATATGGAGCAAAAACGGACAGAAAACCAAGAATCTGGAGTCAGATTAAAACTCAGAGATCAGACCTGGAATAAAAACGAGCGAAGAGAGAGAGAAAATAATCTAGAAAAATCCAGAGATACCAGAACCAACCGGTCCAGATCAGTTCTGATCAGATGGGATCAATCTGCTCTGACGGCGGGATCTGGATTAGAATCCGGATTCATATCAAGATCATGATCCAGATGTTAATTCTTTTTAAATGTCATTGTTACCGACGCCAAGCAGCAGAACCGGATCCAGGCGGGTCGGAGAGTAAATTAGTTTCTATGTTGTTTTCATGAGAAAATCAATCCACCCATTTTCCTGCACCCTTGTCCCTTATGGGGGCAGGAGGTGCTGCTGCCTCTCCAGCTGTCGTTTCGGGCGAGAGGGGGGGTCATCTGGACAGGTCACCTGGACAGGTCACCAGTCTGTCGCAGGGCAACACAGAGACACACAAGACAAACAAACCATGCACACACACACTCACACCTAGGGACAATTTAGAGAGGCCAATTAACCTGAAAGTCATGTTTTTGGACTGTGGGAGGAAGCCGGAGTACCCGGAGAGAACCCACCATGCACAGGGAGAACATGGAGACTCCATGCAGAAAGACCGGGAATCGAACCCAGAACCTTCTTGCTGCAAGGCAGCAGCTCTACCAGCTGCACCACTGGGCAGCCTTTCATGAGAAAATCAATGAATGTTAAATAATAACCAGAGTAAAATAAATCCTCCACTGCTGCTGATCGTTTCATTTCATTTACCTGCTGAATGTAGATTCATAATTAATCAATGATGATTTTCTATCATCACAATAAATATAATAAAATATATTCATACAGATTTACATTCATCTAACAAATCTCAGAAGTAAAACTGTTTCATGCTTCAAACTAAACTAAAATATTTTCTAGTAGCATGATTATAAAACAAATTCCGAAAGATCAATAAACTTTAAATTATAGCAAACATTTAACTCTGGAACTGGAAAACATGGTAAATATCCAAAATAAACAAACAACAAAGAATATGAATTATAAAATCTCTGGAAACAAAATCATCCTTAAATAAATGCTGGTTGAGACGGATCTGGACGGACGGATCTGGACGGACGGATCTGGACGACGGATCTGGACGGATCTTATTATTTCACTTATAATAAGGAAAATGTTTGAAGTGAAAGAATCCAGCAGCGGAACCAAAAGTGTCTGGTTATCATCAAACACGAATATGACAAAAAACAGACTAATCTTCCGGTACCGGAACTGGCCCGGTACCGGTCCTGCTCCAGGTGTGTCCCGCCTACCTGATGATGTCATCGTTGTGGCCCAGGTAGAACCGCTGGCTGTGCTCCCGGGTGTTGTAGACCACGCCCACTCCGGCCACGAAGTAGACCAGCTCCTTCCCGGCCGTGTAGAACAGGTTGTTCCGGCACTGGTGGCCCCGGTACCCGTAGACCCAGTCCAGTCTGAGGCGGCAGCCCGGGGCGCTGCGCTCCGACATGCCGACTGCATCTGCCGGGCCTGTCCCCTCCTGGTTCTGGTTCTGGGTGTGACTCTGGATCCGGACCGGATGAAGAGTTCTATCAGTGAAGATGGGTCCGGTTCTGGTTTTAGTGAAAAAGTTTCCTTTTATTCTTCGCCATGTTTCAGTTCAATCAGATTAAAGTTCGGAGGAGAAAGAAGGAGGCAGTGGATCGTTTCGGAACCAGAACCGAGCTGATGGCTCCTCCAGTCAAATGGGTCAGGTTCTGGACGAAAACAGTTAAACTTCTGATCTGAAGCCAGAGGAAGTTCTGGAGGATCATCTTCATCCTCCTGCTCATCAAATCAACTTGTTCCTGAATCAGAGGAATTCCGCTTTTCCTGCTTCCCGTCCAGATTCCTGATCCTGGAAAAATAATCCCACTGCGGGATAATCCTCATCCTCCCCCCCAGCGGCGCTCGCTCCTCCCGGATCCCGGCTCACATCCCCCCGACTGGGGAACCGGAGGAGAAAATCACCCACGGCGCACCGGAGGCGGCGGCTGTCCGCCGGGAAACAGCGGAGCTCCAGGCAGCGACACAGACAAACGTTTAATCCCCGCAGATGGTGCACGCTGAGCGGGCAGAGGAGGAGAGCAGCCCCCGGAGATGAGCGCTGGTTCCCGGCCTGAGGAGCGCGTCGCCCCGCTGCTGCCGCAGCTCGGATCCGGACCGGAGGTTCTGGTCCGGTGGAGACCCTCCCTGAGAGCAGACTGAGCTGATGGGCTCACGCTGACGGGCACGCGCCTTCAGAGGCACGCCCGCGCGCACATCCGGTTATTAAAAATAAAAGTAAAGAAAATCCCGCAGGTTCACGAGGAAAACAAATAAACAAAACATCTAATTAATCATTAATGAATTAATTAAAACAGTTTGGAGATTTTGTATTATTATTTTAATTTTTATTTAAGTTATTTCTTGAATGATATGCAGCTATTTATTTTACAATAAACTTATAAAAACGAAAAGGAGAAAAATATTTTACCAGGCAAAGAGAGAGAGAGGAAACCCCCATTCATTTTCTGACAGTAAATTATTTCGGTTCCTGTTATTACCGTATTTTCCTGACTATAGAGCGCACCTTGATCCATATATAAGCCGCACCCGTCTGTAAACTGCTGGTGTCTCTCGGTTTTCCACTTCATTAATCTGCTGTTCAGGACGCATGATGAGGGCCGAGTTTGAAAACGTTTCTCCGTCCTGCCTGCTGCTAGCATGTTCTTATTCTAAATGAAAATTAGCGCTTTCTTCTTTGATTTCCGATGTTGACTTCCAACGATTCACTTCCTGCTAGAGAGCCCCCTGCTGGTGGAAGAAAAACCCACAGAAAAGCCGCAGCGGGCCATAAGCCGCCTGGTTCAACGCGGGAAAAAGCAGCGGCTTATAGTCCGAAAAATATGCTACTTCTAAAAACGTTTTTGCCTAATTACTATTTAAATGTTTTACTTGATCAAACTAAGTTTAAAATAATAAAAATAGATTACATAAATTAATCTGATTTTAAATTGTATTTATTCAAATCTAAAAAGTTTCCAACCCAACCTGCTCAGAGGACAAATAACAACCCAGAATGATAAATTGAGTTGTTTCATTTTAAACATCCAGACCTGATTATTGGCAGCAGCAGAGAATTAAGAGCTAAACTGAAACTGGAAGAGCAATAAATAAATAAAAACAGGGAGAGGAAACGTCCTGTGACTGAAGAGAGATGGATTTTTTGGAAGGTTTTGGTGTAAAATGAACCCAACATTCAGAACCAGAACATCTTGCCTACAGTCGGACATGCTGGTCTGGGCGGCTGTGCTGAATCTGAGGAAATCGAAGTTTTGGTTTCTAACAGAAACTCCTGAAGGAAAACATTTAATCATAAAGTCCAAACACTAACGGCTCAAAAACTGAGAAATTAAGGCTTTGAATTGGTCTAGTCAAAGCCCAGAGCTGACCTTAAAACAAATCTGGCCTCTGGGCCGTTTGGAGCTTTTTGTTCTCTAATTAAATAATTTCAAAACATTTTGTCTTTTTCATTTGTCTGACAGCCGCATGAATAGTTACACATGGATAGAACTAAAGAATCATTATTAAACCGAACCGAACCAGAACCGTCCACTGGCTGGAGGTTCGGATTAAATTCTGATCCTTTACGTCACTGATGAGCTTTAATTTTGAAGGGTCAGATTGTGGCTGCAACACCTGCGCGCAGAGACTAAACAGCAGGACGCGCAGTGCAGTATGGGAGTAAGTGTTCCTTATGAACTACAAATTCCAGCCGGTGGTCGGCAGGGGGCGCTGTCCGCAGAGCTGAGCGGAGAAAAGAAGCAACAGAATAAATATTAAAATTTATCAGAAAATTTAAAAATCATTTAATCCTGGTTTTATTAATATTGGATGATTTATGTGGTTTGAAATATAAAAAATGTTTTGATTTTCTGACTTCTTATTTAATCAAAAACAGGAAAATAAAATGTCCATGTTTGACAGATGCAAGTCAAAATTTACTAACAATCTGATGATGTTTCATAGAGAATTAAATTATTTCTTCCTGCTTTGATGATGTAATTAATCATTTCCCACATCGTCAGATTAAATCATAACAGGAAGTTTTCATTTGGGTGAAACAAAATGAGGAATAAAAGTGTTTTCTATTTAATGTAAACATTTATGTGTGTTGGGTTGAAAAGTAGAAAAGAACAACCTTTAATGAGCATTTCTATCAGGTTAAGCTTTGGACTTTGACTAGACCATTCAACACATTAATTCTTCTCTTTTCCATCCATTCTGTTGTTGATCGGTTGTTTTCCTCTGGATGTTTTGTTCTTCGTTCTGTGAGGTCAGGGCCATCCGACCCGACAGGTTTTAGGGTGTACTTACTTACTTACTTTCCTTCTCTGAGTTTAAAACAGGAACCAAACGGAGTCTCGTCGTTTTCAAAGCTTTTAATGGCTTTTTGCACAGATGTAACAGATGGGGAGAAATCTACGGTGCAGATCCAACTAGCAGTGACCCCCGGTCCACATCATACCCACCTATGACCTATGACCCCCGCCCATCTACCCCAACGTGGCGTTATTGTGCAGAATCAAGAAATATCAGGTTACTATGGTTACAGTGACAGAGGAATGCACACTATTTATTAAACTGCCAGATTTGAGCACGAAATAATAATATAAAATGAAGCAGCCCCCCCCCCCACTCCACATAATGATTGACCTTTGACCTGTTCGGCCTCATTCCTGCTGCTTTATGCCAACTCTATTCAGGCTCTATGGAACTCCATTAATGACAAAATCACTGAAACAAAGGTCAAACATTTAGGCCCAAACATCAAATCTAATAATTATTCTTCTTTATGATGATCAGTTTTTAGAGAAAAAGCTGGTAATCAGCTGTTGTAGGCCTGAAACCATCAGCCGCTGCCTGAAGCGCCCCCTGCTGGCCGGAGAACCGCTTCTCTGTGAGATTCTTCCAATCAAAGAGTCTTTTTCATAGAAAAAATATTCTCCCACCATCAACAAGAAAATCCAAAATGTATAGTTTTCTAACAAACATGAACATTCTTCATCTCGAAACATGTTTTAAAAATCATTAATGTTATGGTGGTTACTATGGAAATCTGTGGAAATTATTGTCATATCAAATTAACTGTTTTCTTGTATAATGTGGCCATAAATCGCATCCCAAACAAAAATGTGTTAAAACGAGCAGAAGTGTGGGAAACTGTTGCATCTTTTTCCTCATCTGATAATTTTCACATTTTAGTTTGAGTGACTTTTGTCATGAATGAAGCTCCGTATGGAAGCGTCCACATGAACAGGTTTCACTTTAAACGACGGAGAGCTGAAGCCAAGAGCGAGCGACCAATATTCACTTCCAGACAAAGAATCCACCGAACAGCTTAAAGTTACTTTATAAAACATCTTTCAACTCCCGACTAATAAACCTCAGACTGAGACACAAAACTAAACAAAGGTCAGAGGTTAATGTTTCAGAAATAAAGTAGAAAAGAAACCTGACTGATTGTTGGAAAACGGATTAAACATTCGGTTTCCTCCTCCATACAGAATCACTGAAGCTTATCACAGTTGGTCATATTATTAGTACTAATAAGTGAAGAAATTAAACACAAGTTTATTTTAAACAGTTTGTTATACACAAGTTATACATACAGACGAAGCAGCGCCAGGTGGCGCTCACGCTGCTGCAGGAATTAGACGGCCCCGAGCAGCTGCTCAGCCCGGCTAGCCGAGTTAGCCTAGTTGGCCCGGTTAACTCGGTTGGCTTACTTGAATGGTTAGCATGGTTAACTGGGTTAGCCCGGTTAGCCCAGGCTGAGCAGCAGCAGGCGGGTCCGGAGCGGACCCCGCCCTGCTCCAGGTTCCCCTCTACACAGGGATACCCGGCATCTTGCAAAAACAAGGCCTCGCAGAAACGGCTGAGGATGGAGCCAGACCGGAGCGAGCGACAACGTCCGGAGAACCGGGAGCATAAACACGAGAAGCTGGACGAGAGACAGCAGGAAGGAAACGGAGTGGGAGTTCCTCCAGGCGGTGATTGTATCCGTAGGACAGCAGCTGCCGGACATGCTAACGGTGGTTCTGTCCCTCCTAGCAAAGGTTCCCGCCACGCCGCAGCTGAGCGGGAGCTCTGAGCCGCCGGACGGTTAGAGGCACAGAGTGGAGAGTTTTGGCTCGGAGCTGGCATGCTGGAGTCACGCTTTGAGAGGAAGAGGAGGAGGACGAGGAAGGCTGTTTGGGATCAGGAAATGTTAGGAATCATCGTCAGGATGGATTAGAGAGACAGATCTACATTCTGAGCTTCGCAGCTGCTAGGAGCAAACCGACTAATGGCTGGATAAACGAGGACGTCGGCGATGGACAACGAGGAGCGACCCCAAACAGCCGCGGGGCGGGAGGAGAGGAGGAGCGTCTACTTCTTCTTGCTGAACAGACTGAAGCGTTTCTCCTTGTCTTTCTCCCGTTTGCCGGGGCTGGACTCGGCGGTGGAGGCCGCCACGGTGGCCGGCAGTGTCTGGGCGCGGGCGGCGGGGGCGGGCGTGCTGTGGCTGCTGGGCGTCACCTCCTCGCTGGAGCCCGCCGCCGCCACGATGGCCGAGATCCAGGAGTTCATCTCGTCCTGGGAAGAGAAGCAACAGGAATGCATTTAACTGTGATGGAGGTCCGAGTCGGTTTAAAGGAACCAAATGAACAGCTCAGGTTTCCAGGGAGTTTGTTCCAGATCTGAGGAGAAACTAAACGCTGCTTCACCTGGTTCAGTTCTGGAAACCTGGAGTTGGTCTGGACCCTGCTGGAAACATGGTGCATGTGTGACTAGATGTTAAAGCGACTCATGGAGCCCAGTTAGCACAGTTAGCACAGTTAGCCCACACATCTAAACAAACACAACCAAACCTGCCGCTCTGGACTTTACGCCTCAGTTGGACAGAAACTCTTGGTTCTGTTCAAGTGGTGAAGCTGATCAAGCAGGAAAATGATGCTCATGTGCAAAACAAATTTCACTTTATGAATCAGAGGAAAGGGGCTGAGGATGGAGCCCTGAGGAACTAAAAATCACCAAAAAATATTCCCAGTTTTCCAGAACCAGGCAGCCCGACCCAGTATTCCTGTCTGACAGTCAGAGGAAATCAGCTGGAAGAAAAAACATTTTCTACACGGAACAAGTATGAGCGTCTTTATCTGATGCGAGGGAAGCAGAGTTTTGGTTTGCTACTTACGTCGTCTTTGGCTTGGAAGAGATACTCGTTCCCATCGGTGAGCCTGCGGAGCGTCAGACATGATGGTCAAGAACAACTAGCAACACTTCCAGCTGCAGCAGAAATATTTCTGATTTAATTCAAATGTGACATTTAAATTTCATCACCGATCCAGCGAAGGTTTTTCTGAACATGCAGAAAGAACGTTTACCAGATGGAAAACGTCAGTTTTTTGGAATTCATGCTGATGCATAAATGTGAGTTTATTGTAAATAAACTGCAAAAAAAAGTCAGAAACAGTGATGCCAACTCCCACCAACAGGTGGCAGTGTTGCCTCCGCTGCTTCAGCCTGACTTCAAGCCAAACTATCGTCTGCGTTCCACACTATTAAGTTCTTAAAGAACAACAGTGTTTCTGTCCAATCTGGTTTTTATTTCACATCTTTTCTCTTTATAAATCCTGAAAGAAAAAAAAATCACTAAACTCTTTGCAAATATTTCTAAAGTGATTTTGTAAAAATATCACAAGAACATGAAATCCTGGAGGAACTGATTGGACCCATGAAGAGACTTTCATCACGATGTGGAGGAGAAATGTCATCATGGTTCAAACTTCAGATTTAAAGGAATGTTTATTATCATCAAACTGATATTGGTTGGTTCAGTTAAAGGGATTTTATTCTGGTCTCTCGTTTGGCTCTTTATGAATCAATTATAAACCTGCAGCTTCTTCTTTCTGAACCCGATTTGACCTCATTCCTGTTTTATCGTTTTCATTCTGAGGTTTTCTGAGTTTGTCTTCATCTTTAACACCTGCTGTATGAAACACAAAACTGTCTGTTTGCTTTACAGACGGATGAAATGAAACATTTCCTGACCGCCTGGTTATCTGCACTGTTCAAGCCTCAGATATGATAAAGTTCAGATATAAACAGGGATGATGCAGAACTGAATATCTCCCTGTGATCAGTGACGATAATAATCATGGTTAATAATCATTAATGCGGCTCTCAGGAGCTTCTGTCCCTCTGAAACTCACTTGAGCTTGAAGACGTGTTTCTTCTTCTTGTAGTCGAGCGCCACCTCGCACAGCGCCTCCTTCAGGCTGACGGGGATCTCGCTGTGGTACGGGATGCCCTGCGCCGCGCTGCGCTGGTCCTTATAGAAACCCAGCTCCTGCTGGTTGATCACACAGAACACGTTGTGCCAGGACCTGGGAACAGAACCAGAACCGGGGCTCAGAACCAGAACCGGTTCTCGGGACGTGGAATCGTTGAAACTGATCTGCAACGTTCGCTCTGGAACCAGGAACCTTCCAGGTAAAATGTTTCCTGCTCATGATGCTCAGATTTATCTTGTTGAACGTGTTGACAGTTTATTAAATGCTGGACGTGTTTTTATAGATTACTGAACTGGTTCTACTCTGCAGTGGAACCAGAGTTAGAAATCTGTCCACAGTGTGAACATAATCTGGAAAAGTTTCCTCCAGAGAAGCAGCTCGGCTGCGTCTGTCGTCCTGCAGCTTCACGTATTTTTGGGTTAAATAATGTTTCAAGTTGACAGAACGTTTGAAAACATGACTTGGTAATTATGAGTTACTGGAGGACATGATTAACGAAACCTAAATGCCAACCATAAAGTCTTGAAAAGGTAAACATTAAAAAACTAAATATATGTACCTGTTGGAGGCCTTCTTGTTGTGGCCCTCCCACTCGTGTTTGCGGTGCAGGAAGGCCTCCAGCAGAGAGGTGGCGCCGTCCTGTTGGCTCTTAGCCGGCAGCGTCGCCGCCTGGCTGGGCTTGGCCTTACGGGCGGCGCCCGGTGACCCCGCGGGGCTGGGCTCCGACACCCCGTTCACCGCCTCGTCCACGTTCTCCTGCAACCAAAGGGGGCAGGGTTAGCGCGGCGGACAGGTCACAGGGGTCACAGAGGTCAGCAGCTGCAGATCAGGCAGCAGAGCTTCAACATGCAGAGCAGAAAACAATCACAGGCTGGGAAGACGCTACAGATGCTAATGCTAACAGAGATGCTAAAGCTAACAGAGATGCTAATGCTAGCAGATCCACCTGGAGCAACTAAACCAACAAACCAGCAGCAACTCAGAAGAAATCCCATCCATTCCTTAAGAAGATCTGATATTAAATAAGAAATAAACCTGAACGGATGAAAAAAAGTCACAAAAACATAAAACTTTAGGTTAAAACCCGACTGAAATTCAAAACAAATTCTGATCATCATTAGGCAGCACATTACTCTTTGAGAGCAACTATTTTACATCAGAAATTATGGAAAAATGTTAAGTTTTAAATTAATAAATCAAATCCTGAATGATGCCAGAGATTTGACAGCTGACAGAAAACAGATGGATTCCAGCAGCAGATTCTTAAAAAAGGAAATTCAAAGTAATTTACAAACAGGCTAAAATCCACAACTCTGGGTTTTATTCATTTCCACCACCAGGAGGTGCTAAAATCCACCAAACATTCCAGACATAAAACAAAAATGAGTAAACAATAAAACTTTATTCAAACTTTATTCCTCTGCTGGTTTCAGGCCAGAAGCTGCGTTTCCACTAAACCAGGAACTGATCAAATCAAACGCATTAAAATAAATCTGAATACTGGAAATAGTTCCCACAGCTGTTCCCTGAAATCACCGTCTACAGTTTCCCCAACTCGCCGCATACGCAGGAAGACGCCTCCTGATTGGCTGATGCCAACTTTCATCACTTCCTACGATCAGAACCAACAACAGACCGACTTCCTGCTGCCCTCTGTCCCAGAACCGGATCAGTCCCGTCATTCCCAGCCTCAATCTGGACTTCATCATCATCATCATCATCATGGCGTCCTGATCAAAGCAGATCAAAGCCAGCAGTTCATTATTCTGCTGGTCACATGCACTGATATTCATGCTGGATCACTGCAACACATCCCATAGCATGATGGCGCCACCACCATGCATCCACAGCATGATGGCGCCACCACCATGCATCCCACAGCATGATGGCGCCACCACCATGCATTCCACAGCATGATGGCGCCACCACCATGCATTCCACAGCATGATGGCGCCACCACCAGGTCACTCAGCATTAGAGAAGCGGCGGCGGAAGGTCACACCAAACCATCTCAAACAATCAACCAATAAATTGCTTGGAAGTGAAACTGGGAGCTGTGGTGAGGACTGATTGGTTTATTTCCACTCCACTCCAAACGAAGGTCATTACCCTGGCACAGATGGAGAGTAAGGGTCCAGTCAAAGGCCGGAGGATCCTGGGAGCTTTGGGAGGAGGTCTGGAGCGGTCCTGGGAGGTTTTAGTGGGTGAACTGGTTTCCTGACCCTGAGCTCCATCAACCAACAGGAACCAGGTCCTGAAACTTTAACTTCCCCTAAATGTGATTCAAACTGATGGAAACTTTTTACTGAACTGCATCACAGGAAGCCTCACTAAGCTGAAAACCTTTCAGAATAAAATCTATGGGTTTAAAAGTTCTAAGTTTGATGAAAATAAAAATAATTCTGTTGAGTTTTTACCATATTTACGGTTTTACAGTGAATATCAGGAGAGATGAGTTCAGTTTTTAACCTGATGTGATCAGAGATGATCTATAATCTGATCCGATGTTTAATTTCTGTCATTAATCTGAGGCACCAAAAATATGTGAAATAAAATGACGACTTAAATTAATTTAATAGTTTTTATCTATCATAAAACAAACGGCTGGAAAACAGGAATAAATCAAGTTCAAATATATTTTAGCATCTGTTGGTTCTTTTCTTTCATTTCAAACTGAAGCTGTTTACAGGTGACCCAGAACCAGAACTGGGTTCTGATCCAGAACCTGCAGCTGAAACACTGAGCATGGTTGACCTCTGACCTCTAGGAGGAGGAAGCATCCACCGATGGAGCAACAACCAACCAGAGACAGAAACATGGATGAGAGACAAACCAGGACGGGTCAGAGAGGACGCTGGTTCTGACTGGGTTTATTGGGAATGTGTTAGTTTGGAGACGGACGGACAGTGAGACAAAGCAGGGGACAGAAAGACACGATGCAAAAAAACAACTGAAAATACAGAGAAGAGCAAAATCCAGTCACACCGAGGGACATGAGGGACTCAGGGGGACAGTAAGGGGCTTGAGGGACTAAGGGGGACATGAGGGACTCAGGGGGACAGTAATGGACATGAGGGACTCAGGGGGACATGAGGGACATGAGGGACTCAGGGGGACAGTAAGGGAGACTGTTGGACTGAATGGTGTGAAATGAAAGACAAATGTTGGTCAAATGGTTTGAAATGATCAATATATTGATGAACATGTGAAGAAATGAAAAAATGTTCAATGTTTTCAGCTTTTTTAGTCACAAATCATGTGAATCTGATTAATTGAGATTTTCTGTCACTTCAGAAATAAATGTGACAGAAAACGAGTAAAACAGCAGCAGAGACCAACCGGCGCCTCGGCAACCGGCGCCTCGGCAACCGGCGCCTCGGCAACCGGCGCCTCGGCAACCGGCGCCTCGGCAACCGGCGCCTCGGCAACCGGCGCCTCGGTAACGGACCTGGTTCTGCTAATAAGTCAGATTATTATTATATAACAAGCAACAACGTTAATTATTGACGTTTATAAACACAAGGTTGCTATTTCAGACTGATGCTCCTGTTCTAATAGATAAACAGCTGGATGTTTCTTAAAGGGACAGTTCCCACATTTCGCTCCGTCGGATCAGAACAGTTAAAGTGAAACCAGCTGAGATCCTTCACCAGGAAAATGTTTAATTCGTCGTTTCAGGAAGATAAACATGAATACGGAGCCATTTTGTTTTCTGAGCTTAATGAACTGAAACCGAACCGAAGGAGATCCAGAAACTGATCTGTTTGCAGAACTGATGAGGTTTTGATTCAGTTCAGAGGAATCGTTCTCCATGTTAGAGAGGATGATGAAGATGTTTGTAGGATCGCTGAGCGTTAGATGACGAGTGACGGCGCTGATCAACACGCCAGGGATCGCAGCTAAACTTTCAAAATAAAAGCACAAAAACAATAAATAAATGTCAATCTTTTACAAACTAACCATTTCAAAGGTTATTTTATATTTAATTCTAAAAATATTTGTCTTTGTATTGATGATTTATCAGGTAAATAATTGAACTGATCCTTTTAATATATTTTATTTAAGACAATAAGAATAAAATCAGATTTCCTGAATATTAGTTTCTACATTTAGTTTAGCAGGATTTCTGGATCATTAATATGACAGGATGAATCTGAGCTGAGCCTGCGAGGCGTTCAGGTGTTCATGTTCCACAGCGTGAGTTTGTAAATGATGACGTAAACGAGCAGAGCCACGAGGAGCTGAGGGGAGAGGATGGCGGGCGGGTCGAGCTGAGGGAGGAAGAGGAGGACAGGGATGAAGATGTGTGTGTGTGTGTGGGAGGGGCAGAGGGAGCGGGTGTTGTGGTCCCAAACCAGACGCTCATAGTCGCACTCACACCACACTGACATCACTTCCTGTTCACATGGTAGCACCTTTAACATTTGTCAGAGTAAAACAGGAATGTTGGTCTGAAGGATAAAAACATGTTTCCAGGAAGTATACAGGACCCAAAACTTAAATACAACAGACAGCAACAAGGAGACAAACTTAGAGCTGAAAACATGAGCTAAAGCTAAAATCATGAGCTAAAGCTAAAACATGAGCTAAAGCTAAAACATGAGCTAAAGCTAAAACATGAGCTAAAGCTAAAACATGAGCTAAAGCTAAAACATGAGCTAAAGCTAAAACATGAGCTAAAGTTACAGAGCCTGGGAATGGAAATGTATTTTGAAGAAATGATTGCTCTGCAGTGAAATTCATCCATAATCTCCTAAACGAAGCGAATATGGTCGTATGGATGTTTTATATTTTGATCTGTTAAAGTTTTCTCTGATCTCTGACAGGAAGTAGCGAGGTGATGCACTTCCTGCTGGAAATCCAGGCGACACAGACGAATGCTGAGTGTTTCTGCAGACTGTGTGTGTGTGTGTGTGATCATGACTGAGGCCGACTCCGCGCTGCAGCTGCTGCAGCTGCTGCGATGGCCCTGCGGCTCTGCAGGGAGCTGCTGTATGTCTGGTAGGCAGGAGAGCGGTAACTAACCCGGGGCGACTCCTGATCGGACGGCAGCCCGTTCTGGGACAGCGGCTCGCCCTCCCTGCAGAAACACACAGATATTAACACACTGGAACAGTTCCTGCTTCTAAATCAAAGTGAACCTTCAGATTGGTGCTCATTTCCACTGAAACAAACTGATTTTATTTGTCTCCAATCTAAATGTGTTTAAGTTTCAATCTGTTTAAAACATTCAGACATCAAAACTAAACTGAGTTTAGAAACTGAACGAGTTGTAGCTCCAACACCAACCGCTGCTGAAGTTACTTTCAGCATGAAGCAGATATGCTTCATTCAGATCAGCAAAACTGCTGCACCGCTGCTGAAGTTACTTTCAGCATCAAGCAGATTGCTTCATTCAGATCAGCAAAACTGCTGCAGATTAAACCAACACAAAGCAAACAAAAGAATAATGGCAGATAAAATATTTAGAAACCTGTAATTTAGCTTTAATAGACCAAATAAAAACATCTTTCTAATAAAGTAACTAAAATCTGATTTGTTAAAAAATATAACAATAAAATAAAATTAAACCTGATTAAAACTTTAAAACTTCAGATTTTTATTTTAAGTTAGCAGTTTAACCCTGATGTGAATTAATGATCAAAACATTTGGCCCAGTCCTCCCAGTCCTCCTCCCAGTCCTCCCCCAGTCCTCCTCCCAGTCCTCCTCCCAGTCCTCCTCCCAGTCCTCCCAGTCCTCCCGTCCTCCCAGTCCTCCTCCCAGTCCTCCCAGTCCTCCCAGTCCTCCTCACCTCTGGGCTGCAGCCTCAGCTGGATCTGCCGGCTGCCTCTTCCTCTCTTCTTCCTCTTGCCTTCTTCTCACTTCCAGTAACTCCATCTGGACAGAGAAGCACACAGAGCGTCCGGTTCTGGTTCTGGTCCGGTTCTGGTCCTGGTCCGGCGGCCCTCACTGTGGTCAGCCTCTCCAGCGCGGCGAAGCGTTCCTCCCAGGTGGCGGCGGACTTCTCGAAGGCCTCGTGGCGTTTGATGAGCTTCTCCACCTCGTCCACGCTCTGGCCCATCTCCCTGCTGGACAGGTACGGCTCCTGGCCCAGGAGCCACGCCTCCGCCACGCCCGCGTCCCGCGAGAACTGGTGCACCTCCAGCACTGGGGACAGAACCGGGGGTCAGAACCGGGCCAGGCCCGTCGGAACCGGCGGAACGGGTCGGACGTCTCACCCAGCCTCAGCCACTCCCAGCGGTCCTCCCACTTATCGATCATCTCTTTCCTCTTGTCCGTCAGTTGGAGCAACTTCTCCTTAATCTGCAGCAGGAAGCACAGGAAGCACAGTGAGGGACCGGGCCCACCGACGGGTCCCACCGGGCCGACCGGACCGACATGGCCGACCGGGCCGACATGGCCGACCGGACCGACATGGCCGACCGGACCGACATGGCCGACCGGGCCGACATGGCCGACCGGGCCGACATGGCCGACCGGACCGACATGGCCGACCGGACCGTCATGGCCGACTGGGCCGTTTCTGGTTTCTCAATTACCGACTGCATGATGTTTAATTTATGACTCTGTATTAGTGTTAAATTTCATTTAACACTGAAATTAAATGCTGTTTTTATCGTAACTTGCTGAATAATTTTTTGGGACATACATAAAGATCTGAACCTGAAATCTGATCTAAAGTTTAGTTCTAGAGCTCAGAACGATGTTTTAAGAAGGAAACGGATAATTTCCTGCTGTTCACCTCATGCAGCAGGTGGCGCTGCCCACCTCCTCTGCAGCGTAGTGCTGTCCAGCAGGTGGCGCTGCCCACCTCCTCTGCAGCTTAGTGCTGTCCAGCAGGTGGCGCTGCCCACCTCCCCTGCAGCTTAGTGCTGTCCAGCAGGTGGCGCTGCCTACCTCCTCTGCAGCGTAGTGCTGTCCAGCAGGTGGCGCTGCCCACCTCCTCTGCAGCTTGGTGCTGTCCAGCAGGTGGCGCTGCCCACCTCCTCTGCAGCTTAGTGCTGTCCAGCAGGTGGCGCTGCCCACCTCCTCTGCAGCTTAGTGCTGTCCAGCAGGTGGCGCTGCCCACCTCCTCTGCAGCTTAGTGCTGTCCCGCAGGTGGCGCTGCCTACCTCCTCTGCAGAGTAGTGCTGTCCAGCAGGTGGCGCTGCCTACCTCCCCTGCAGCTTAGTGCTGTCCAGCAGGTGGCGCTGCCCACCTCCCCTGCAGCTTAGTGCTGTTCGGCAGGTGGCGCTGCCTACCTCCTCTGCAGCGTAGTGCTTCCGGGCCAGCAGCGCCTTGCCCAGCTCGATGCAGGCCGTGAAGCTGTCGTTGCGGGCGTCGATCTCCGCCTTGATGCCCTGGTGGTTGTTCATCAGCAGCTCCACTGACGAAACGTCCCTGTAGGCGCAGCGGCAGAGGTTAGAGGTCGCACGGCGCCGGTCGGTGCCTCCGGGCGGAGCGGTTCCTACCTGGGCTTCTCCTGGGCCTCGATGAGCCGGATGACGTCGTCCATCCACAGCATCAGGTCCCGCACCATGCTGAAGAACCGGAACTTATCGGCTGTGTCCAGCAGCTTGGAGCGCCGGGCCTCCGCCGCCTCCAGGAGGTTCTTCCAGGCCTCCAGCACCTGCAGCGACAGACGGGGCCATGAGGGCCGGCTGGACGGCACGGGGAGGGGATGTGGGGGACACAGGGAGACATGTCCCCACGGATAGAGGGAGGGAACCAGCTGCAGCTCAAACTAACAGATCAATCGGCGCCGTCGTCGTGCAGCAGCAGAAGCTCTGAGCAGAAAACAAGCAGCGAGCTAGCGTTGGCCTGCTGAGGCTAAATAGGAAGTGATGTCACTGGATCCACCTGAATTAAAGCCGGTTCTGTTCCATCAGAATCACTGAGACTAAAGTCCAGCTTTGGCCTGCAGACGCTCCGGATCCAACCAGAACCAGAATGGCTCTTAAAGCTGCAGTACTTTATAAAAAATAGTTTTTACATGTTTGTTGTGACACTTTGTTATGACACAATCTGTGTAAATATGAATCTCCTTCCTTCAACTGGAAACCACCAATGACAGCCTGGGGGCGGGTCTTACTGCTGTCAATCACCCTCCACTTACCCCTCTTGTTCTCAGCGGTCGTCATGAATACTAATGCTAGTTAGCATAGCCACTGATGAAAGTGGGTAAACGGTTTTCCGGTTTAAGTTATTTCTCTGCCATTAACATCTTTAACTGCGCATACACAAGTTTGATTGACAGCACTAAGCCCCGCCTCATGGCTCTGATTGGATGTTTCTGACCGTGCTTTTCTTCAGTGAGGAGATTCACAGATTCTCGGTCTCATAAACTGTTATGTGATAGCTTGAACTGTAAAAGCATATTTTTATTAAGTCGCATCGTTTAGCTGTAATGTTTCTGACCCGGTGATGAAGGTGTGATGAAGAGGAGGCTGTAACCATGGAGCCCCCTCCCCAGCTTCACTGTGTGCTCACCTTGTTACTGCAGGAGCGTTTGTTTTCAGCTTCTCAGCAGCCCAGCCGGGTGGAGAAGACCGAGACAAACGATCCCAGATTGAGATGAGCGCTCAGCCAGAGCGACTAAAATGTTTCTGAGCTCATTTTAGTCCAAAGAGGAAGAAGATGAGAGGAAGAGCAGCCAAGTGATGCAAAGCTGGAGGGGGCGGAGTCTCACCTCTCCCTTTCTCTTCTGGGCTCACAGGGCGAAACGCAGAGAAACATACAGGGACGGTCAAAACACAGCAGCAACACGCTAACACGCTAGCATGCCAACATGCCAATACGCTGGCCTGAATAACCAGAAGAGTCCAGACGGGTCGGATCCAGGAAACACAAGCCTGACATGAAACGTGAAACCACGGCTCCTATGGAGGGACATAACTCAGAATAATCCCAGAATAATCTCAGAATAATCTGACTGATTCACAACATTTACTCAGCAGGAAAATAATCCAATATTCACAAATAAAAACAATTTAAAATAAATGGAACCATTAGATATTAAATATTTATCTTTAGAGGAACTTATTGAATAACTTCATGGAGGAACCAGAACCAGAGATCTGGACCAGAACTCTGGACCAATGCA
The DNA here is from genome assembly GCA_902982915.1 of Phalloptychus januarius. Classification (NCBI taxonomy): domain Eukaryota; kingdom Metazoa; phylum Chordata; class Actinopteri; order Cyprinodontiformes; family Poeciliidae; genus Phalloptychus; species Phalloptychus januarius. The sequence goes on along the minus strand of CADWAE010000242.1, from coordinate 607,067 downwards.
GATGAAGACTGGACCTGAAATGAAGCTGAAGCAGTAAATATGTATTATTTATTCCTGTCATCAGATGATTTAATGGACGAACTGACCGGACGAACCGGCCGGATAATCCGACCGGATGAACCAACCTGAGGAACTTTCCATCCTGTGATAAAGAATCAACCCTGCAGATTTGACTCGTTCATGTTTGAGATATCCTTTAATCTCCATGGCAACCATTCAGCTGTGCAAAACACCCGAGTGGACCTAGCCCCGCCTTCAAGGCGCAGCTCCTCCTCAGAGAGCAGCCCCTCTCCCACTCTGCTCCTTCAGACTAGCCAGCAGCAACTAGCAACACCTGCTGAGCTCATTAAGGAGCTGCTGCTCAGAGCAGCACTGGTGGAAAGGTTAAAGGTTAACACAGGAGCCATGTTGGATGACTTCCTGGAGGAGGAGCTTCAGAAGGAGCAGGAGCTTCTTAAAGAGACAGAGGCCCAATTTTAAGATGATAAATCAAGAAGTTACATTTATTTTAAGTCATATTTAATATTATAACAACCAAAGGTAACATAGATACTAGATTGTCCTTCTGTGCCTGGAAAACACATGATACCGGCCCTTTAAGCCCTGGCTCTGGTATAGTTAAAGTAATCTGAGCTGTTGAGGCTTTTTCAGGTCTGTGAGGAGCAGAGGGCTGATGTGATGTGAGAGCAGCAGCCGTGCAGCATGCGTTGCGCTGACAGCAGCAGTGGCGCTGTCTCTTTAAGACATTTCAGATCTCTGGTCTAACGAGGGAGCAGAGTGCTGGTCTCTCACCTCTCCTTCTCTCTTCTGGATGTCGTCGGCTTTGTCTCCGGCGTACGCCGACTGCAGACGGACGGCGTCTTCCTGCAGCTGCCGGACCTGCAGGACAAACCTGTCTGAGCTCAACGAACTCCTTCATGTTTCTCCTTTACGAACAGGTTGGGTCCCCGCGCCCTCCCCCCCCCGGCTCCAGCGTACCTGCGTGCCCAGCGCCTGGATGTCGTGCTCGAAGGTGGTGTGCATCCTCTGCAGCGTCTCCACGGTGTTCTGGTCGCGGCCCAGCTCCTCCGGCAGCTTCTTGTGTTTGTCCAGGATGCGGTGCAGGATCTCCTTGGCGTCGTGGTAGAACTTGTGCAGCTCGTAGGAGGCGGCCAGGATCTGCGTGCGCGTGTCGATGAGCTCCAGCAGGTCGGCCCAGGCCTCGTTCAGCCCGTCCTTCCACTCGGCGATGGTGGCCGCGTCGCCGTGACCCGCGTTGATCAGCTCATCCGCCAGCTTGTTGACGCCGTCAACGCGCTCCTGGCCGATGTTCCCCGTGTCGCGGGCGAACTCTCGGAAACGCTCCTGCAGCATCTGATCGGACCAGGAAAGGTCAGAGGTCAACAGGATGAAGCATATTCCACATTAATATTCATTGTTTTAACCATTAGAGTATTTAGTTTAAAACACTAAGGAATGCTGTTGAATTAGTTTGACTCAGATTCTAACAATGAAAGTTAGAAAAGCTTCAGAGAAAATTACTAAACTGTTTTGCTCTGGATGGTTGTTTAAATGTTGCTATCTATAATAGATCAGGCACATTTATCAGAAGGGAGCCTGAGACAGGTTTGTCCTCTCACCGTGACGTGCTCGTAGTCCTGGCCCAGTTCATGCGACCCGGCCACCACCTCCCTCTCAGCGATCCACTGCTCCAGGTCGTCCACCTCCCGGTTCAGCTGGAACAGACGGAAACGCTCGTCCAGCTTCCCGCGCCGCTCCTCCGCCAGGTCCTTCAGGCCCGCGTACAGCTTGTCCACCTGCGACTGCCGCATGCCGATGCGCTCGCTGCAGCGGGACGACACGGGGTCAGGGGTCGCTCCCTGCAGGGGCGGGGCTAAGGAGCGGCCTCACCTGTCGGGGTGTCCTTCGGCTACCAGGCCCCGGCTGGTGCTGGACAGCTGATGGACGGCGTCGGCGTAATCCTCCACCGCCTGCTCCAGGATCTGATGCTTCTTCAGCATGGCCACCGAGCTCTGCTCATCCTGGACAGGGGTCAGAGGTCAGAGGGGCTGATCAGAGGACAGACAGCCTGCTGAGCCGGGTCAGAGGTCAGATTGACTCCTCTCTGCTGAGCCGAGCCGCCAGAACTCAGCGACGCCCAGGAGGAAATGATACCAGAACATGGAAGTGAAAGGAAAACAGAAAGTCGGGAAAAGACGGAAAATTTACCAACTGGGAAAATTTAAAAACAATCCAACGAAAAACAACATCTGGAGAAACCGGAAAAAATAAAGTTCAACACGGCAAAAGATTCAAGAAAAGGAAAACAAGGAGAAACGAGGAGCTGGAGAGTAAAGTGGAAGAAAAGAAACCATCTAGAAATAAATAGATAGATCTGTATATCAGTGAGTCATCAGATCTATAGAGCAGGACTTCTATAGATCTATATCGATCCGAGTACCAGGATGTGTTTCTGGCCCCGCCCACCTTGGCCTTCTCCTCAGACATCATGTACAGCTCCTGCTCGCTCATCCAGGCCTCGGCCTCCGCAGCATCGAAATAGTACTGCTGGGCCTCGTGGGCCTCGCTGAGGCGGGAATGCCGGTTCTCCGTCTCCTTCCGGATCCGCTCCCACAGCGCCTGCAGCTCGCCGAGTCTCTGCCGGATCGGCTCGGCCGTGGGGCTGCCGGCCCGCAGGACCTGCTGGCTGCGCTCAAAGATGTCATCATAACGAGGCTGATGGCCCTGGATCTCCTTCTGCAGCGTCTGCGGGCGGGACACGCACACCCCCCCACACCCACACACAGAGAAAGGACACGCACACACACACACACACCCCAACACACACACCGGCAGGACACGCACACACACACTCTGGATCAACATGGGGTCAGCTCACTGCATCCTGTATTTCCTGTTAAACTCTACATGTGTGACAGCAGTCGGGTTTCATCTGCACAGACTCAGGTTGTTTCCAGGTGAGAGGTCAAAGGTGAAGGTTACCTGATTCTTCTTGATGAGCAGCTGCACCGTCTGCAGGTTGTGTCCGTGGTCGGTGGACGTGGCCAGAGGCAGCCGCTCCTCCACCCACAGCTGCACAGAGCAGGAGGTCCAGAAACATAAAGTCAACATGGTTTCCAAGGAAACCAAGAACCAATCAGTCGTCAATAACCACAAAATAACAAGCATTGATGCACAGAATAAAGAAAAACAAATGGTTTCTTCAGACAGAAATTTATTTAAATCTCAGATCCTCCTAAATTATTAATGTTGTTGTTTTAAATTAGGATATTATCTGATCATAATGATACAATGTTATTTATGTTAAACATAACTTACAGAATAAACTGCTTCACAACTTTTAACAGCAGAGCTGATTATTATTTATAGATTGAATAGATTAATAATGTGAAACCATCAGGACCATCACGACCATCCAGACTAACAGGACTACCAGGATCATCCGGACCACCAGGACCATCCAGACCATCAGGACACCATGACCACCAGGACTACAGACCATCAGGACCACTAGGACCATCAGAACGGTCAGAAAATCCGGGTCCAGAACCATCAGGACTGTCCTATCCAGAACCATCAGGACCATCTGCACCACCAGAACCATCAGGACCATCCGGTGCATCAGACCCGGTGGACCATCTGGACCACCGGGTCCAGACTGACAGCAGCGGTTCTCTCTAGAGAACCACTGTAAACTCGGTTCTTCTTCTATGAAAACAGAAGTAGCTGCAGCTTTGACGTTTGCTCCTGGTTTCATGTTGCTGAAGCGAACCTGGAAATAATCAGAACCAGAACAGGAGCTGTGGACTCACGATCTCGTCCTCCACGTCTCTGTTGAACTGGTGAATCTCGCGCGACGCCATCAGGTTGTCGCGCCTCATCTGGAGCGGCGCCAGCAGCGCCTGGAACTTGTTCTCCACGCTGATCCGCTTCCCGTCCGCCTCGTCGGAACCTTTCCCCTCCTGGCTCAGCGCCTGCGACTGCTTCTGCAGCTCCTCCACCTCCTTCTGACGCACCTCCACCTGGCTCTCCAGCATCTGCAGGACGAGGAGCACAGGGAGGCTAGGGTCAGGGTTTCCCAAGTCCATGACAAACTGCTCGGTTTTACAGGACCAACATCACCACACACACATGCACACACACGCACACACACCCCTGCTCGCACACGCACACACACACCCACACACGCACCCCCCCCACACACACACTCAGATGGAGAACCAGTCGTCCTCCATCAGATCCTCAGCAGATCGTCCAATCAGACGTTACGTAAGGAAGAGGGGAGTGTGAATTATATAACAGCAGATTCTGTTCACCGATTTAAAGGAGCAGCAGGACTAATGATCTGATAGATCTATTGATAAACGATCTGATCTGTTAATATTAGCGTCTAAAGTGGATAAATCGTTTAGTAAAGTTTACTAAACTTAAGGAGAAACATGATGAATATTAAAGATGCATCGGTGTAGATACTGAAAACATTCTAGATCAGTTATCGGTGACCATGTGCCAATCTATTCAGTCTAACTCTATGCTTTATGAACAACGTCATGACTTTCTGTCATGAGAGCCGGAGCCCAATCTGTGTGTTATTAAACTAGGTCAGTTAAAGCTTCTTAGATGAATTAACTCTTCAGTAACATTTAAATTTACAGTTAAACTGATGGGTCATTTCCACTGACCCATCAGTCACCTAACGGGTCAGATATCTGATCAAAGAATAGATGATGGAGGTCTGAAGAGTCAGCCATGATCTGTCATCAACATCAAAGAAGCCCCTCTAAATGTCTGCTGAACTGGTTTAACCAGTTTACCTGCTGCTTTTTCAGCATGATGTTGACGGAGGTCAGGTCTTTGCCGAAGTCGTCGGACTGCAGCTGGCTGTCCAGGCCGGTCAGCCACTTGTCCAGGTCGGCGCAGCTCTGGGTGAAAAGCTCGGCCTTGTTGGCGTCAAACAGACACTTGGCCTTGGTCTGGGTGGTCGACTCAAGGTCGTCCCACATGACCTTCAGGGACGCCAGCTTCTCCTTCACCATGGCCTCTGTCTCTGGCTTCTCTGCCGTCAACGCCTGGCCGTCCTGCAGCACAACCACCACACAGAGCTCAGCCCAGGGAGCAAGATAAGCTAGCCTAAAGTTAGTGTTAGCTTAGCTTTAAGATAAGCTTGCCTAAAGTTAACATTAGCTTAGCTTTAAGATAAGCTAGCTTTAAGTTAGTGTTAGCTTAGCTTTAAGATAAGCTAGCTTAGAGTTCAGTTAGGGCTAGCTTAGGGAAAGACATAAAATAATAGCTGGGTGCGATTTAAACAATGTTGTGTGTTTTTCTTGCTGAAAACTTGATTTAGGCCATGTTGAGTGTTCCCCACTGACCTTTTCGATTTTGTCCAGCCACTCCTTGTTGGACTGCAGCTCGGCCATGAAGGCCTGGTGCTTCAGCCACTTGCTGTGCAGGTTCCTGGCCTCGTCATACGTCATGTCCTGAGCCGTCAGCATCTTCTCGTTGATCCACAGGGACAGCTGGGGACAGAGACACGCTGAGCGTCCAACCCAGACAACCTGACCGTCTGCAAATCGTCTGTGACCTTTCATTGTCGGGCCTGACCTCTTGGCAGTCTTGCAGGAACTTCTGCAGGTCCCTATTGTCCTTCAGCCTGCTCAGCAGATCTTTAGCCGCCTGCCGGTTCTTCTTGTGTCTGAAACACCAGAACTCAGTTGAAGTTTCATGACAAACATCCCAACCCGCCCACAGATTAACTAACACCTTCATCTGCAAGAGCAGACAGGATCTGTGCTACCTCTGGTCGATGGAGTCCACCTTCTCCTGGATGCGCTCGCCATTGATGTTGCCGTCGGCGACCAGGCGGCGCCCGGTGTCGACCACGCCGCTGATCTTTTCCTCGTTGGCGTCCATGGTGGTCATGAAGTCCTCCTGCTTCTTGATGGCGGCCTCGGCGCCCTCCAGGGTGGTGGGCATCTCGGTGTGGGCCAAGACGTACTCCTGAACCGAACAAGCCAGAATTCAGGCCGGACAACTACTAATATTATTATTATGATTATATTATCATGCTTCTTGTATTTTCATGGCGGTTCACCAGCATCTTATGGCTCAGATGTTCTAGTGCTACTATATTGATCCTACGATGCTAGAAACATTCTTATATCTGTTATTCATTCCTGACTGTGATTCATTGAGTGCAGTTTTCTCTGGATGAACATATTACTGAACCAGCGGTCATCCACCAGCAGGGGGCAGCACCTCACCGTCCTGTTAATGAATCTGAACTTATTTTATCATGGTGCCTGATAACCAGAGTTAAGTTTGACTGGACTTGGTCTGACAGGTGTTTTTTTACCAGGTAAGGGTTGGGTATTGTGTGACATCATCGGCGGTGGTTACCTGGTTGTTGAGGAAGGCCTCGGCCTGCTTGGTGTCCCTCAGGAACAGCTGGTAGGCGTGGGACTGGGACAGCAGGTTCTGTCGGTTCTCCCACATCTTGTGCAGCTCGTTCCAGCCGGTGTCGAGCGCCTGCAGCCGCTGCCGCAGAAACATGTACTGGGCGTCCGTCTGGCCCTGTGTCACCATGTCCCCCATGTCCCTCATCTTCTGGTAGTCCTCCTCGTAGTTGCGGATCTCGTTCTTGATGTTCTCGTGCTGGGCCAGCAGCTTCTCGGCCTCGGCCAGCGCGTTGGGCATGTCCTCTGAGGCGATGGCCGTCTGCGTGCGGGACAGCCACGACTGAAAGTCGTCCAGCTCCCGCAGGAACTGCTGCAGCTTGCTGGCCTCGCCCAGGGACTCCTCGCGGTTCTTCAGCGTCCCCTAGAGGTGGACCAGGGTTAAACACACAGACTCATCTAAACGTTTAATGTATTAATTTCACTGAATGCTGGTCAATATCATCACTTATTTTGACCTAACAGCCTCTCGATGGAACGGCAGCACGCGGACTTGTACTGCGGTCAACAATGCAGATTTACAGAGTGAAACGAGGAGATGACAGTCGTACCATGACATATCAGAGCCATGGATGGAAAACAAAAGGAGGGGTAAATATCTGCCCGAAAAAAACTTCTGACTTTCAAAAGTCAAACATTTCGGTCTGAGATTAATCTCAAAATTTCAGGCTTTTTTCTTGTAAATTCCAGAGATTAATCCAAAGTGCTTTAGTGGAAATGTACTCCTTTTCCTTCCTATCTACAACATCATGACATGACATGGTGCAGGCAGACAGTGAAGCTCAGCTGTTAGCGCGGCGCTGCGTTCAGAGGCTGCAGGATTCCTGAGTTTGGCTCATTTCTGACCGTCAAGATTACTGTCCAATAAAATCCACTGGTAAATGAGAAGAGCCTTAAAAATAAAAACGTCCACTGTGATGGTCGTTTGGATAAAACCCACAGGTGGAAGAGAGTTTATTGTCACGGTGAATTTTCCTCCATCGCAGCTCCAACAGTTAATAGAAACATTTAATTACATCTGAAACTAAATTACTTCCTTGAATCTTCCTGAAAATGAAAACCTGGAAAACTGAGACAGTGAAACGTGAAGCTTTCAAAGTTAAGCGTTGATCATTGGTGATCATTGGTGATCGATCGTATTGTATTTTGCATGGATTCCCATCACTAGTTTAACTCTCTGACCATCCAGCAGCAGCACAGCAGAGACGACCTCTGACCTTCATGTCGTCCCACACGGCGGTGATCTCGGCCAGCCGGCCCCTGATGGCGCCGGCCTGCTCCGGGTGTTCGCTCGCCAGGCGCTCCGCCTCCTTGTCCAGGTCCGTCAGCTTGTCCTCGATGGCCGCCAGGTCGCGCTCCATGCCGGTCAGCTTCCTCTGCAGCGCCATGACCCCGGCCAGGTCGTTGCCCAGCTCCTGGGTCGACTCGATCACCTGCAACACAGAGCGGCCCGCTGAGGTTCTGCCAGAGGCCGGGTTGGGCCGGTTGGGCTGGGCCGTACCTTGGTCTTCTCCTTGATCCAGGACTTGGTCTCATTGCACTCCAGGTGGTAGTTCTGGACGCCCAGCGCTGAGTTCAGGTTCTCCTTCTTCTGGTCCACCAGGTCTCTGAACTGGCTCCACCTGAACACGGACAGAACGGCCATCAGAACCCGGGCGTTCCACCTGGACCCGGTCTGACCCGGCCCACTCGCCTGGTGTTGAGCTTGTCCTGCTGGGCCCGGATCTCGGTCTCCCCGGGGTGCCCGCTGTGGACCAGCTGCCGGGCCACCTGGTTCACCACGGCGACCCGGGACGCCTGGCTGTTCATCTCCGGCTCCAGGCTCTCGAACCTGCAGGGAGACGGACAGCGAGCCGTGAGGAACACCAGCAGCCTGTGGCTCCGGTCCGGCCAGGTCCGGGTCTCACCGGTGCTGGACCACCTCCAGGTCCTCCAGCTTGTCTGGGATGTCCATGCCGTTGAGCCACTGCTCCTTCTCGTCGACCCACAGCTCGCAGGCGCTGGCCTCGCTCAGCATCTTGTAGAGCGCCAGCGCGTCCTGCAGCGCCTGCTTCCTGTGCCGGGTCAGCTCCGCCACCTCCTGGTACCGCTCCTCGATGCCGGCCAGTCGGGCCTGGACCTGCAGGGCGAAAGGCGGAGGTCAGGCGGGGCTTCCCGACGCGGGCGCGGCCTGAGCGATGGCGTTACCTCCTGGGAGCCGGCCTTCTGCGGCGGCAGCGTCTGCGCCTGCTCCTGCAGCGCCTCGATGACGGGCCGGTAGCTGTTGATCTCCTCCGCCACGTCTTTGTGCTTCTTCACCAGAGCCTGCGCCGAGAACTCATCATGGCCGACGTCCACGCTGGAGACGATGCGCAGGACGTCCAGCATCCAGGTGTCGATGTCGTCAGCATCAGCCTGAGGGTCAAAGGTCGGGTCAGAGCAATAACACATGTATAGACATTGGATCACCAAAACACACCTGATTCCATCATTTCACTGAACTCTGAGCCAGAACTGCAAAGCATTCTGGGAAAAATGTTAGCTACTCAACTTCTCATAGCGAGCTAAGCTAGCTGGGTGGCATCAACTCACTCTTTGGTTACCTAGCAACACCCTGCAGAGTATTTTATGGTAATGTAGCAACAACCTGTTGAAAAACCTGCGCAGCAGCAGTTTAATGTTTTGTCTCATAACTGATTAATAATAAAAACAGTTTGAAGTGAAACTGGATGAAACAGGAAACGTCGCCTCAACAGTTTGACGTATTTCAGACATTTAAAATAAAAACTAATCAATAATTTTTTTTTTATCAATTATTTTTATTTTAGTTGTTTGACATCCACAAAAACAGGTACAAAACAGCACAGTTACAATAAGTGGAATAAGACATACAGATAGAGAACATTTGTATAACTCCCCACCCCTACCCCGTTCCCGAAGATCTCAAAGTAATAGCATTTATAAAAGTGGACAGTTGAGAGGATGAAATCATCATTTACATTTACATATTAAGAGGTTTACATAGAGTTATGTTGCACTCTTTCTTTAACCAAAGAATAAGCTGCATCTCATGCTCTCATCGTTTTCTGATTAGAGCATGCAGCCGTGTGCATCCTGGCTACTGATCTCTCCATCATTACGACATCTAGGAAGGAGTTAGCCCATTGTTGCCATGGTAATAAGAGCGGTGGTTGCCATCGTAGTGCTCTGAGCTGCTGTGAGGCCTGCCCACAGTATGCGCTGTTGAGAGGAAAGTTCTAAAGTGGAGTCATCATTGAGTAGGAACAAAGATGGTGTTGGTCGAATATTAGCTTCCAGCAAGTCGCTCAATGTGGCAGAGATTTGTCTCCAGAAAGCAGCCACACCGGGACAATCCCAATACATGTGTATAAAAGAGCCTGGAGTCTTAAGTGTACATAGGTCACAAATAGGAGATGTGATAATTTTCATAGCATGACGTTTCCTGGGTGTTAAGTACATCCTATGGTACATTTAAAGCCGACGCTCAGGGTTTTTGGATGTGTTGTGGAGATTCTCCCATACTGTATCCCAGCAGATTTCTACATCACCCACAGCTGAAAGGTCTCTCCCCCATACATTTTCTACAGGAAGCCTAGCATGAGGATCCGAGATAAATTTATATAACTTAGAGACTTGCCACATGCCTGACCCTGCGAGGCAGGAAGCTCTTGTAAAGGGTGGGTTGGGAGAGGCACACCCCATGGCACACCGTATGCTTTCATGGCTGATCTGAGTTGTAGGTAAAAGAAGAATGTAGAACCTGGTAAATTATACGCAGTCTGTAAGTCACTAAAGAACGCAGGCCATCATTGTTCATAAGGTCTTTGAGGACATTGACTCCCCTGTCTCTCCACTTAGGGAAGGAGAATGGCTTGTTTCCAATGAGGATAGAGACGTTACTAAATATAGGAGAGTGTCTATGCCATTTCAGGTTGGTGTTTGTGTGATTCAGCACTACATGACATGTTCAAAGAAGAAAATAAATGATGGGTCCCAATTGTGATTTAGCTTCTTTAGGAGATATATTAGAATACACTAAGTCCTCCAGTCTATATGGTTTGGATATATTTTCTTCAATTGGTTTCCAGGAAACAGAGATCTCAGGATTCACCCATACAAGCAGCGGTCGGAGCACAAAGGACCAAAAATACATCTTGAAATTTGGTAGACCTAAGCCCTCAAGTGTTTTCCCTCGTTGGAGTGTTCTCAATTTCAGACGGGGTTTCTTCCCATTCCAAATGAATTTAGATATGAGAGAGTGTAGCTTGTCCCAGTAACCCTTTGGCGGTGCAAGAGGAATCATTGAGGAGTAAAAGTTAACACGCGGGAGAACATCCATTTTAATTACCGACACGCGGGCTTGAAGAGAATTTGGGAGTTTGGACCAGCGTTGTAGATCTTTCTCAATAAGGTTAAATACACTCTGGAAGTTGTGTGAAGTTATCTGAAATATAGAGGGAGCAATGTCAATCCCGAGATATTGAAAATGGCTCACCACTGGGATGTCAGATGGCAAGGGAGGGGTTGATGCGACAGAATTTAGATGCAACAATGACGACTTGCTCCAGTTCATTTTATAACCAGATAGTGAGCTGAACAGATCAAAGATGGATAGTAAATGTGTTAAAGAGGACCCTGTGTCACCGATATACAGTAAAATATCATCCGCATACAAAGATATGCGATGCTCGGTATCATTTACTGAGATGGGCAGAACTGAGGGGTGTTGTCTAATTTTCTGGGCCAGCGGTTTGAGGGAGAGGGGGCAGCCCTGGTGAGTGCCCTTTAGTATAGGGAATAGAGAAGATCAGGTATTACCCGTATGCCGATGGGTTAGCATACAGAACCTTTACCATTTGGATAAATTGTGGACCTAGTTTAAAATGATCCAAGGTGGCCCAGAGATAAGGCCACTCCAGTCTGTCAAACGCTTTCCCGGCTTCAAGAGACGAGACGGAGCATCAGATGTTTTTGCTGCATGAATAATGTGTAGCAAGCGCCGCAGATTGTCAGATGCCAATCTGCCTTTTATAAATCCGGTCTGATCATTATGTATCCTAATCAATAATTATTGATATCAACTGATGTGAAGGTTTTTCAGCAATATGGTCCAGGCCTTTGGGATCTGACCGGGATCTGACGGGATCTGACCGGGATCTGACGGGATCTGACCGGGATCTGACCGGGATCTGACCGGGATCTGACAGGATCTGACCGAGATCCAACAGAGACAGGAATGCCTGATCTGATGGTCTGACCGCTCTGGTCTCAGGATCAAGCTGATCTGACCGCTGACATGATCGCCGATCACAGATCTGGAGTCCTGGATCGACTGATCTACTGGGTCTGAACGGGATCTGACGATCCACAGGTCGCTGGATCCTGACCACTGACTGTCCTGACAGGTGACGCGGATCGCCGATCATCTGATCTGACAGGGATCTGACTGGGATCTGACCGGGATCTGACAGGGATCTGACCGGGATCTGACAGGGATCTGACCGGGATCTGAGGGAGTTTCTCACCTGGAACTGGTGCAGGTTGCAGGTCTCCTGCAGGCGTGTTTTCCGTACTGCAGACAGACGCTCCAGCGCTGCCCACTGATCCTACAGAGACAGGAAGTGCCCTGTTAGGCTGGCTCTTTCAGAATAAAAGCCTCCTGACCCCTGACCCCATGTCGGCCCACCTGGATGTCCTGGATGCGCTCCTTGATCTTCTCGGCTCCGAAGTGGTTGTCGTCCACCAGCTGCTGGCCCTGCCTGACTGTCTGCTGCAGGTGAGCGGCGCGGCCGCTCATCTCGTCCTCGAAGGCTTTGTGCTGACTCAGCAGCCGCACCGTTCCCGTCAGATCCTTCCCATGATCCTCCAAGGACAGGATCTGCTCCTTCTCCCGGATCCAGCCCTCCTGCAAACCAGAACGCCAGGTTACCGTGGAAACCGCCACCGCTGTACGGCCGAAAGAGGGGTCAAAGGTCACCGGACCTCCTCAGCCATCTCCCAGAAGAACTTCCAGAGGCGGCGGGATTCCTCCAGGCGGGCGCGCCGCTCCGCCGCCAGCTGGTTCAGCTCCTGGTAGCAGAACTCCATGTGCGCCACGCGGTCCCGGATGACCTGCGGGTCGCAGGGTTTGTAGCCTGGAGGGAGGGAAGAGGAGGGTGAGGTGAGGAAGAGGAGAGGTGAGGAAGAGGAGAGGTGAGGAAGAGGAGAGGTGAGGAAGAGGAGAGAGAGGAAGAGGAGAGGAAGAGGAGAGAGGAGGATGAGGAAGAGATGAGGAAGAGGAGCGGTGAGGAAGAGGAGAGGTGAGGAAGAGCAGCGGTGGCGGCGGACCGTCGGTGTCGCTGGCGAACTTCTGGGCGTTGCTGTTGACGTTGCGGACGCGGTCGGCCTGGATGGAGATGTCGGCCTCCACCAGAGCGTGTTTCTGCAGCAGGTCCTCCACACCCAGCAGGTGCTTCCCGTAGTCCTGGGACAGCAGCAGCATCTGCCGGGGTCATAGGTCAACCAGAGTGATCAGAAACTAAAACATAAAAACGTTTCTGCTGAATCGTCTAAAAATGCATTTAAAGAACTGGAAATATTTGGAAAATGTTTCTGTTTTCATCTCCAACATTATGCAGCTGCTGCTGTTTCTCTGCAGTTTGGGACCAACTGCAGCGCCACCTGCTGACCAACAGCAGCATCGCCTCATCCTTCTGACCTGATGAAACCTCAACAGGTGAAACACTCAGGAACATTTGAGATTATATTAATCATCTGATGTTTTTATGACTCAAAGGACCACAGAGATGTTTGCAGAGGACCAGACGTGACCTGCGGGCCTCGAGTTTGACACACTGGTCTAGATGACTCCAGAATGCCTGCAGGTCAGACGGCTTCCCTTTTATTATTTAGACTGGTACATTAATCACCTTTACTGTGATTTACAGAGACGTAAATATGAATTAGATCAATAATTAAATTACATTTTCCAGATAATTACTGACAAACAGAGAAACATATTAAACAGGAGCCTTGTGATTCTGCTTGTTTGACTGCAAATGGTTTAGTGATGCGTGGGTTCAGTGAACGGTTGCCTGGGCAACAGGTTTTAGTTTAGTGACATCGCTTTAGTGAAAGAAACAAACTTTGTGACAGCAGTAAAATAACCTTTGTGCTGGAGTCTGAACAACTGGAGCAGCTCAGTTCTGGTTTCCAGCTGTTTTTCTCTCTCCGTTTATTCTGACCTTTATTCTGAAGGGCAGCTGCAGATCGCAGCTTTATGGCGCCTCAGAGCTAAGAGTGAGGATGATGACGTTACCTTCATCTCGTCCATCCAGTCCATGATGTAGAGCATTTCCTGGAAAACCCTCTGCAGGCCCAGGTTGAGCTCCAACCTGTGGCGCCGGGCCTTCAGCAGCTCCAGCAGGTACTCCCACAGCCGGATCACGTTGTCCTTCCTGGCCGTGATGCGCTTGATGTCATGGTAACTCTCTGCCTCCAGCTCCCTCGCCACGGCAACCACCGCCTGAACGCGCTCCTCATACGCCGCGATGTCCGTCTCTATGGCTTCATGCTTCTTAGTGGCCGCCTCCACGGCCTGCAGGTCGAATCCAAAGTTATCCTGAAGAGGAAAAAGACAGGAAGACAGGAAGAGGAGATGAGGGAGGAAAAGAGAGAAAGAACAGAGGAGAGAAATCAGAGGAAAAACAGAAAAATGAAGGAGATAAATCTGAATTAACAAGTAAAACTTCCTCATATCACTCTGGATTGTTATGAACAACTGAGTCAACATGTCCAGGTGAGTCCAGGTGAGTCGTACCTGTGAGACCAGCCTCTGGTTCTCGCTCAGCCACGTCTCCCTCATGGCGGCCTTGCGGTCGAAGCGGCGGGCCAGCTGCTCCAGCTTCTCCTGGCGGATCAGCTCCGTCCTCAGGGCCAGCTCCCGCTCATGCTCCGCCTTCTCCAGGCGCTCCCAGGCCTGCAACAAACGCACCTGGGTCAGAGCGGGGTCACCGTCCGACCCGGGGTCAGCGACCTCCGCCCCCTGATGTTGGTACCTTGTTGATGTCGGAGATGAGCTTTCCTTCGCGCGGCGTGAAAACCTTCTGGTTGTTGGCCCTCATCTTACTCTGGATGGTGAAGAGCAGAACCTCCAGGTTCCCCTTCTCTGTGAACCTGAGCAGATTTTACTTTTCATTAACGATCCACGGCTGCGTCTCGTTTTATGACATATTATTTGTAAAAACGTGGAAATGAAACGTTTCCCTAAAAGCGACAGTGGCGCTGCGACAGACGTGATTTTGATATTAAAAACAACACTTAGTCTGGTGGGGAGCAAATAAAGCCTGGTGGCCCGCCAGGCTGATAATACAGAGGGAATATTATACTGATATATATATTATACAACATATTATATGTTCATGTAATATAAACAAATAATTCCCACTGTCCTGCACTGCTAACGAAAACATTTATGTAACAAAATAAAAAACTGATTTATATGGGAAAATGTCTTGGTTATAATGTAAAGATATATTAGCAATATAATCAGCATATCTTTACAACATATGGAAATGTCTATATGTAAATATAAGCTGTAGCAAATTAATTACATGGCGCTGGTTTTGAAATACATTTTTCATGTTTATCTTTCCTGTACATTTATATCTGAGCTCATGTTGAAAGTATCAGCAGTAAATGTGGCTCATGTCGTTCGACGTGATGTTTGCTGTTAAGCTGCAGTATGTCGTGCTGAGGCGGCGGCGGCGCTCACTTGGGCGGTTTCTCCACGGTGCGGTACGTGTTGAAGGCCTGCAGCTGCTGCTGGACGCCCACCAGCGAGTTGGCGAACTTCCTGTTGTTGAGGATGATGATGGTCTGCTCGATCCACTCCAGCAGGTCCGACGCCAGAGACTCGTACTTCTCGATCATCTTCTCCGTCTCGATGGCGTTGTCCAGTACCTGCCAGGCGAAGGGAAAACGCTACATCAGCGAGAGGCGATAAAGAGAGCAACGATTTTCCTAATAGATATAACTTTACTTGCTAAACTTTAATAAATTATAGCAGCTGCTGAAGCAGGGGTGTCCAAAGTGTGGTCTGGGGGCCGTTTGTGGCCCTCAAAGTGACTCTGTGGGGCCCTTATTCACAATCCAAAAATGGTACAAATTTTACTTGAGGATGGAGATTTATGCAAAAAAAAAAGTTACGTTTTCAAAAAAGAGCCAGATGAATTAAAATGAGGTCCTGGACGTTTGCTTCAGGCTCACAGTAACTAGAAACAAGTGTAACTTGCTGGGGGTAACCTGCTGCTGGCGCTAACCTGCTGGCGGTCAGAACCAAACGGGTCAGAACCAGAGGGGTCAGATCCAGAGGGGTCAGAACCAGCTCACCTTGCCGATCCTCTTGCCCTCCACCTTCAGCGCCTTCATCTTGGAGAAGTAGTGGTAATAAGTGACGACGTAGGTGATGATGGATTTCTCATCAGGATGTTCAACGCTGATGTCTGCAGAGGAAAGCAGCGCCGTAAACTGACCGTCTGTTACTGTGTGTGTCTGTTACTGTGCGTGTCTGTTACTGTGGGGATGTGTGTTGGCTGACCTTCCGGGTCCAGCAGCTTGGTCAGCCCCAGGTGTTGCTCTGCCAGGTTGAAGGCGTTCTGCAGGTTGTAGTGAGCGTTGGACTTCTTCAGCTTATCAAAGTCGATCAGATCAGGTCTGAAAACGACAAGAAACCCCTTCAAAATAAAACACAGCCCTTCAAAATAAACAATGTGTGATCTTTAACAGGCCTAATGGAAACACTGGAGGTCAAAGGTTAATAGCAGTGGATGTAATCATTGTTATTATTTGACAACAAGACTTATTAAGTTTAATTCTGCGGTCTTCAACATGGGGGTCGTGGCCCGACGAGGGTCATGAGGTTCCTTTTAATTAGACGTTTTGTGTGTATTTTTTAAAGCACAAAGTTGTGTCTTCAAAACAAACATCAACATGAATCCATCGTGTGACAAACTGATAAAATGAGGCAGAAAAACGTTTAGTGAGAAAAATCTGTTTATGGTAAAAATTCTGCATTTCATGTTTGTTCATCACTAAATCACTAAAATATAATAAACTAAAGTTTCAAATCATTTTCCCAGGATGAAACACACTGAAGATCTCTGGTTCAATGTGCTATGAGGTTAATTAAGTTCACATCAGCTTGGTTGGCCGGGTGTTTCTGGTGACGAGGAGGAGGATGAAGGTACCTGTGTTTGTGGATGAGGGCGTTGAAGGCCATCCCGTCTCTCCAGCTGGTGGTGAAGTTGTGGATGTTGACGTTTGGATACCTGAGCAGGAAGTCAGAGGATCAGCGGTGAAAGTCGCATTAACTGATTAAACGTTGTGCTGGTTTCCTAAAGATGCCTCTGATCATCAGATAATAAACGTTGACATGACAGGAAACCAGGAATGATTCATGCTGCATTTTCATCCATTTCTGAACACAAATAGAAAAACGTCCAATCAGCCTGAATCTGAGTCATTTCTGTTCTTATGTTAGCCTGCAAACCCTGAGGAGGTTTCAGGGTCAGAGGTCATCAGGTGTTGTGTACTGACCCTGCAGTCTTCATCTGGCACCAGAGCAGCAGAGCGTCTTTAGCCGACTTCTTCTCCTTGTTGTCCTCCGTCTCCACACTGATGTCCTGGATCTGAGACGCACACAAGGTCAGAGGTCAAAACTGGGTCAACAGAACCAAAGTGGACCAAGCAGAACAGAAACCCTGAAGACAAACTGACAGCACATTTTCTCCAATCCTCACTCCAAATGCCTAATTTCCATTTAAATCCTTAAATCTAAAGACAGAGAAAGAGTTGAAGGTGAAGTTTCTATAAAACCACCGAGTCACGCTGCGCAACACTCCACTGCAGAAGGAAAGGCATACCGATACTGCTGTTTACAGAACACTGGAGCATCCAACAAAAGACAGCAAGGTTTCATTGCTCTATGGTATTTAATTTGTGCATTAATCTGATTGAACTCCAGCAGCTGCTTTAGACATTTAGAGAAACAAACACCGACATGTTCAGAACCGTTTTCTGATGAGACAAAAACGGATCTGTTATGTTTTCAACCAGCTTCCATTGATTATCTAAAACGTTCTTGATCAATCAGATTTCCTGAAGGTCTGACTGGATTCTCCTTTAGAGTCTCAAAATGAAAGAAGCTGAGATACCAGAATCAAAGAAGCTGACATCTGACCTGGGCATCATTCAGACACCAGAGACTCCTAAAATGGAGGGATGAACCAGTGAAATGCTAAGATGAAATCACCTGGCCTGTCAGCTCCAGCCTGTCACATGAACTCAGTTTGTTGCCGTTTCTGTAGCTAGCTGTTAGCTTCAGAATAGCCAGGTGTTCGCTGCAGAAACGGGAACAGGAATTAGCTGTTAGCTACAGAAAAGGTAGCAGGAGTTAGCTGTTAGCTACAGAAACGGGAGCAGGAGTTAGCTGTTAGCTACAGAAACGGGAACAGGAATTAGCTGTTAGCTGCAGAAACGGGAACAGGAATTAGCTGTTAGCTGCAGAAACGGGAACAGGAGTTAGCTGCTAACTCTATAAAACGACCCAACATTCTGACAGTGAGAAATCTGGTTTTTAGCTTATTTGTGAAGAATAATCTCGTTATAATCTGAGGTAAACCTCTGTGAGGTTCTAGCAGAAACTGTCTGACCTTCATAGATGGATATTCCTCAGCCCAACTCGGACCACCAGAACCCGACCCGACCCGACCCAGATATCTCTGACTGCAGCAGCTAAAACGCAGAGCGGCTCGTCCGGCCGGCTCCGTTTCAGCCTGATTCTTCTGGCAGGATGGATTTAATCCTCACAGCTTATTAAAGATAAATCCTGTCCGCCCATTTCAGCCGTGATGATGTCATGAACACCAGCAGCAGCAGCGGTTCTGACCCGTTTTGAGCTCACCTGGAAGCGCAGGATGATGGTCCAGATGAGGCCCAGTGTGAGGCGGTGGTTTCCGTCCACGATGTCATGGGAGCCCATGTTCTCCAGGTGGACCCGCTGCTCCTTCAGGAACTGCAGGGCCTTGTCCACGTTCTCCAGGCAGTGGATCCGCATGCGGCCCTTGGTGGGTTTGGGCTGGACGCAAACAAACCCACAGAGCAGAACCAGTTACCTTACACACCCTGAAACCTCCTGACTTCCTCGTGTGGAACCGTCAGAGGGAGCAGCAGCTGCAGACACAGCTGGCTGACTTCACCGCTGACATGTTGATCTGAGCCGTTTCGGAGTTTGGCTGTGAGAACAGAAACGGTTCCTGAGTCTCCATCCATCTCTGAGTTAATATTCATGACTCTAATACCTCAATAAACCAGCTGCAAACGAAGGAACACCTGCTACATGAAGGCTAGCAGCAGCCAGGCTAGCAGCAGCCAGGCTAGCAGCAGCCAGGCTAGCAGCAGCCAGGCTAGCAGCAGCCAGGCTAGCAGCAGCCTCCAATGGTCTGGGTCCGGTTTCCATGGTAACTAGGCAACGCTAGCTAAAAAGGTGGTTCTGCTAACGCTAAAGCTTTCGTCATGAACTAAAGCTAGTTTATGAATAACTAAACAACAACACAGTATTTAGTGGAAGCTAATGCTAATGTGCTAACGGGAGGCTCTGAAAACTGTTGATAAAAATTAGGTTTGCATGTATTTGTTTAATGAACAGCCCTAATTAGTTCAGGGTCGTATGTTTTCTGCTTCATAGCTGGTTGTTGCAGAAATAAACCAATAATCCTGTAATAAAATAACATCTTAAAATATGAACAACCTCACATTTCTCAGGAAACATTCAAATGTTCAATATTTAAATGATTCATTTTTCTCATGTCTTTGCTGCGTTAAGCTGCTCTACCACATGGTGGCGCTGTCGCCTTCATGCATGGTAATGACATTTAGATTCCTCTTCCTCCTGATGAAGAGCAGAGGAGCCTCCCAGTATGTGAACTGGTGGAAGCCCAGTTTCCTCAGCAGGCTGGCTGTCAGACTCTTCCTCTTCCTCCTCCTCCTCTGGCGGCGTTTCCTGCAGCTCTTGATGGCCTCCATGCTGCTGCAGCCGCTTCACACAGTTTCCCTTCATTCAGTCGGTTTCGTCTCCACTGGGATTCATGAGACTCTGCAGGCTGAGAGAGCAGATCTGGACTCTGGACCGGAGCCCTGCTGGTTCCTCTCTGTGTGTGTGACGGGTTGAGAAAAGGCCGGATGGCCGCGGACAGGAGCAGAAAAAACCCAGAGTCACCAGATACAGAGGGTGATGCAGTGTGTGTGCGTGTGTGATGGGAAAACAGCAGGCCTGAAGTGGGCTTGTATTCCCATTTCCATGGTAACAGAATAACAACAATCCATTTCTCAGAGCAGAAATGTGAAAGAATGTGTTTCCAGTGAGACCACGGAGGCGCTGAAGCCACACACCATAAGAAAAGTGCTGAGTCACTGGTTGCTATGGCGACTCCCTCCATGTCAGGAACAGGTGGGAGGCTGAGCCCACAGCATCACTACTCACCACACAGGAATTCAAACCTCAAACAACAGTGACAGAACATGAACCCATCAGTAGAGCAAAACCAGCAGGATCAGCTGGATCCTACCGATCCAGATCCTGAGTGTCGACACCCTGGTGATTTTTTTAAAAGGTAAAAACTGTAAACTGACTGATTCGCCCATCTGGACTTTGTTTGAGCCGTTTGGACTTTCCGGTGTCTCTTACTGAGGCTGAACTGCAGGACAGTGGAGTTTCTCTTTAAACGATATAATCTCTGCTAATTTCATCACACTGTGCTGACATGAACAGATTCTTGAACGTTTGTTTCCCTGGATGTTTCTGTCAGTTTGAGAAGAACGTGAGTAGAAGTGATTTAACCGTCAGAATCGCTGGTTATATCTGATCACCTGATCTTGTTTATCCAGGTTCCTGTCAGGCCGTCGCTCTGATTCGCTAACCCTAACCCAGCTGTTATTTAAGCAGCTGTGAGGAACGTTGCTGGAACATGAAACTCGTAAGGCGTGTGTTAATTTACAGGCTGTTGCTAGGTAACCCTGCGACAGACTGGCGACCTGTCCAGGTGACCCCACCTCTCGCCCGAAATGATAGCTGGAGTTAGGAACCAGCAACCCTCCCGACCCCAGTAAGGGACAAGGGGGCAGGGAAATGGATGGATGGATGCTAGGTAACCAAAAACCACCATCCTAACTCTGCATACATTTCCCAGAATGCTGTGCGGTTCTGGATCCGAGTTATTATGGGACATCCTATCAGATTTATTATCTACTGATGCTGATCATGGGTCTGTCTGTATACTGTTAATTTATTGCAAAACAAGAGAAGCAGTGAAGTGAAGCCGGTATCGCTTGTCCTCCCAAACACTCTGCTGGTCCAGATGAACCTGCAGGGAACCAGTAACTGTGAGGGTTTGTGTTGATGGTCCAAACCCACCAGCCTCTCTCCAGACAGAACCTCCAGCAGCTTGATGAGCATCCGGCCGTCTCTCAGGTCCATGTACAGGTCAGTGATCCGACACGACACCCTGGACAGGTGGGAGTTCACCCACTTAGTGAAGGTCTTCTTCTGCACCGCCTCTCGCTCATCTGGACAGAGAGAGGTCAGAAGCAGAGAGGTCAGAACCAGACAGGACCAGAGCGGATATTGTTTATGCGTGCAGATTCACTGCATCCCCACATTGTTCCAGTGTGTTTGGCTTCCTGAGAGTAAATCTAAACTGAAACATCCTCAGAAGAAGAACAGCCTGATAGTTTACACCTGCTGCTGCTTTGCAGCGTTGACTCCTCAAAGCTGCTGCTTATCGTCCTCATCACGCACGCACACCCACACACACACACACACACACACACGCACGCACGCACGCACACCCACACACACACACACGCACGCACGCACGCACGCACACCCACACACACACGCAGGATCTAGTCTCATCCGGCAGCAGGCTGCTGTTTATGTGAGAGGATGCTGGATCTCAGCTCAGACTTCCTTGTGACTTTTCTGGGATTCTCTCTCACATTTATTTCAGATGGAGCAGCAGCTGGTTGGGTCGGTCAGTGTGTCGGGTCGGGTTAACCTCTGACACGCCAGCAGAAGCAGGTCTGAAAACCTCCTTCAGGAGACGAAGAACCAGGACAAAACGCCACCAGAGAACCAAACAGAGACGGGAGATGCAAACTAGGAGCTAGGTCATCCATCAGGCTGTGGGCTGAACTTTGACCTCATATCTGAGGAAACCTTGTTTCACTTTTAGAGAGAGCAAAGTGCTGAGATAGACGAGTTATTAAACTACTGATAAACAATATTCACAAGAACGGATGTGATAAACTATATGCTCTGACGATCTGATAAGTTTGATGTTCATAAAGAAGCTAGTTAGCTTAGCAACTAAGCAAAAACAAAGACATTTAGATCGGACAGTAGAAGATTCATTCATCCCCAGATTAAACTAACAGAACTAAAAACAGCCAGAGCTGATTTTAGAAACATCAATTATTCTAAATACATAAACCAGTTTCCCTCAGAAAACCTGATTCAGTCTAAACTAACTATAACTTAACATGAGCTAGACTTAGCTCATTTAAGCTAGGCTAACATAAATGAAGCTATGCAGACACAAAACATAGCTAATTTACAAAACTGAGCTAACGTAACCCTAGTCCAGTTAGTGTTTGGATAGATGATAAGTTCAATAAAGCTAAGCTAAACACAAAGAGCGGCTAAGCTAACATTAGCTAAGCTAACATTAGCTAAGCTAACATTAGCTAAGCTGGTTTGTGGATCTTTCTGTTCAGACCATTGGGAGTATAAATGGATGTAATAAATGGAGGTTATTTGTGCAGGATCTCATCCTGGGAGTGTGAAACGGGTTTAGCTGTGAACTCTGAGTTTAGCTCTCAGTGAATCTAATGAGGAGTTATGGAAATCATTCCCACATGACGTCAAAATAACTCAATTTCTGGGTAACTGTGTTAAATTTATCGTGTTATTACTCGCATTCTCAGAAACTCCTAATGACTGTTAACCAACCTGGACCAACTCTGGTGTCCCCGGCAGTTTTTTCCCAGAATGCCCTGCGTTTGACCTGCAGGAGAGGCTGGAGCGAGACGTGCTCACAGCTGATAAGAACATCTGATTCCTCCACAAACACTCATTCACGGCGGCCGCAGTGAGTTACTGTGCAGCGCAACAATGGCTGCAGTGTTGAGCCGATAAACTGTGGAGGTTCTGGTACCGACCCGGAGCCTCTGGGAGGAAGTGGACCAGACGCCGCGGGGTTTGTGATTGGCTAGATATGAACAGGAAGCAGAAACATGGAGGAGAACGGAGGCTTTAGCACCACGACCCACAGAAACAATTCTGGCTCAAAAGGGCCTAATCAAAGGAAAACAGTTCAGACCCAAAGCAAATCGCTTAGCATGTAGCATTTAGCTTCTGGCTGCTTAAATATGCAGAAAAACAATCAGCCTGGACAAACAGACAGTTTCCTCCTACATACATGAGCTTCCTATGCAGGACAAACATCTCCATCAGAACGACAAGGAAAAACATCATGAGGTTAAGGAGGCGAAGTTCGCCTGCAGCACAGAGGCATTCATGTTCTGCTGTGATTCGGATAAAAATGATTCGAAAAACATGAATGTTGGTCTAGAAAACCACTCCTATCTGAAATAATCCTGATTATTGCCACATTATTCATTTAAGCATTCTGAAGTTCCAGACCACTGGACAAAATATGGAACAAAAAATATGATTTCCAAATTCACTGATGCTCACAATAATAAATCAATAAAAGATGCAATAAAGACCCAGTGATAAGGAGACGCAGACATAACTAATATATGGTTGAGAATTGTGTTATTAAACAACCATCATCTGAGAGGAAGAAGTGACTGAAATAAAACCTAAAGAACCATTTGTGAGATGAAATGGCAGAAAACCAACATCAGGCATCATTCCATGTTGACTAGTGAAACATTTTGACACATGATGAGAGAAACGCTTTGGATCGAGTCTGAAGAGCTGCAGCCGCTACAAAACCAGAGATCAGAGCAAACAACCTGAGGAAAACCTGAGGAAAACCTGAGGAAAACCTGAGGAAAACCTGAGAAAAACCTGAGGAAAACCTGAGGAAAACCTGAGAAAAACCTGAGGAAAACCTGAGGAAAACCTGAGAAAAACCTGAGGAAAACCTGAGCCTCATGCAGACGGAGCTGATGTGACTGACTCTGCTCCTCAGCCCCGACTCCCGGCCCCCAACGCATAACCCCCGACCCGGATCCATGACGTTAAACGGACTCAGATACTTTCTGATAATAATTCCTGGTTTTTAATAACTTCAGAAATTAAACTTCTGCAGTTCCCAGAAACAGTCAGTTCTGGCCGAATCAGTCAGCTGATAACATACACTGACTGACGGCACAGCCATAAACTACAGAACCGTTCCCCGTGGCAACAGTTATTAATTACTAAAGTGTTTATAGATGAAAGGAAAACATTCCTATATACTATTTATCCTAGAAAGGATCCTTATTGTAAAGTGGTACAGTTACAGTTAAATAAAACTCATGAAAAACTAGAACTATGTTTTCATGAAACTAACTGAAACAAATTCATTTTGAACTGATGTGAAATTCATATTTTTCTTACAGGTTATGTCAGCTGACCATGCTACGCTACGCTAGTCCACAACGGCGACCAGCTGGAGCCGGGTGGTTATTCAATAATAACTGAAAAGATCTCATGAAAATTCTGTTGAGTATTTATTACCTAATCTATGCATTAATAATCACAATACTTTGGCTAAAAACTAGAACTAATAGTTAATATTTCACATACAGAAACTTATAAAAACCAGGAAACATTGAAAACTAAACTGAATTAGACCAACAAAAGAAAACTAAAACCCAGAACTGTTAGAACCCTGAGACGGCACCAGAACCATGAACCCAAACAGAGCAGCTAACTGGGTTGATCTTCCAGGGAACAGTGGGGCCCATCAGTGGGGCCCATCAGTGGAGTGGATTCCTCCTCGGCCACTCAGAGGAAAACACATTTATTAGATGTTATCCGCAGCTCAACCCGCAGCCTTATCTGCATCTTCATGCTCCAGCTCTGTTTCTGCACAGATGATTCTGTTCCCACTGTGTGAGCGCGTGTGGGGGTGTGTGTGTGAGTGTGTGCGGTGTGTGTGTGTGTTCCCCCTTCCTGTGCTGAGAACGGAGCAGATGCCTGCCCCAGCAGGAAACCCTGTGTACATTCAGAAAGCTGCTCACGTTTAGAGACGAGCTCCGAGTCGTCGTCTCGTCTCGTTCATCATTTATCGTTAAAATATTCTCATCTTATCGTTGGCTCAGTAAATTAGATTTTATAATGTTCAGTGAAGGACAGAACTCATTTTCATATTGGGTCATACCAGGACCACAAACGTTCTTAAAGGGCCGGCTCTGATAAAACCCATAAAATATAAAAACATTAAAAGAGCCAAAGTGAGAACTTCCTTAAATTAAATATTATTAAACATCTTTTCGCATCTTATTGGTATATAGATAAAAAACTGCTTTGATTTGATTAGGACTGGACGATACAGCTTAAAAAACATATCATGATATAAGCGTTTCAGATCAGTCAATATCGATAATTATTTTTCATTTTTCCCTTAAAACATCTGAAGTACTGCCAGACTAGTGAGGCGACCTTCCATGTTTTATCAACAGATTTCACTCCAAGACGATTTTTATTTTTACTCAGAAAAACCTTAAAATGCTGCTGGACAAGTTGCTCAACAAGTTGCTAGGCAACCAAAGAGTGGGTGAGCTAGTTGATGCTACCCAGCTAACTTAGCTAGCAGTGAGAGGTTGAGCAGATGAAGCCTTTCCTCTGCCTACATCTCCCAGAATGCTGTGCAGTTCTGGGTCTGAGTTCAGTGAATTATATAATATATGATCTATTGATATTGATCAGGTGTTCTGTGTGATATATATAGTTATTGACTTATTGCCCAGCCCTGTTTGATAAGGAAAGTTTTATTTATCAGGCCTTCAGTTTGACATGTAGATTGATTGATTACTTAATTCAACAGATTCGTAGTCCACAAACGCATGACACACAACAACACATACAAAAAAAATAAAAAAGAAAGAAATAATTTACTGACTTTAAATGTCAGTAAATAAAGACATTTATCTCCGTTTAGGAAAAGCTTAAGGTCAGTGTTTGTGGTGCTGTGAATGCTGCCATGCAGTCACAGTAATAAATAGCTCTTGTATCCTAATTTAATCGCTATCAGAATATTACCTCACAAGGTGATAAAACTGGATGCAGAGGATTCAGGGTTCGACTGCAGCAGAACCCGAACCCAGCAGGGCCAGTTTCCTCTTCTGGAGTTCTGCCGAGTCTGACAGAGGGATCGATCAGCAACACACACACACAGCTGACCTTAACCTGAGCCGGGCAGCAGAGGGGCGGGGCCAGCGAGGACAACGGAGCCGGATCATGTGAGGAACGGCGGCGCTCCGGTCACGGTGTGAAAGTTTCTCCCATAAATCAGTCGGCAACAATCCCAGGAATCAGGATGGAGACATGAGGAATTCATACCACAGATTACACAGTCACCCTCTGACACGGCCGGATCCGGGCCCAACCGGGTCAGAACCAGGGCCGAACCTCAGCTGACCACAGCCGCCCGACAGGAAGCAGCAGACAGGAGGACCACTGGAGATTAAACAACACAGAACCAGAACCCGTCCACCTCCCTGTATCTTCCACAGTGACCCTGCTCCATCAGGTTCTGAACAGAACCTCCGGCAGAGGTCAGCCAATCAGATCGCTCCATCTCTCAATGAGCTGGTGCAGCCTGACAGACAAAGTTCAGGGCAGAAAAACCTGCCTGGCAGCAGCAGGAGGCGCAGCTTCACCGAGACCCAGCATGAAAGATGACTCTACGGCTGGGTGTGTGTGTGTGTGTGTGTGTGTGTGTGTTTTGGGGGATTTCCTGGAGTAAAGGTTGTGGTTCTACTTTTTCTGCATCAGTAACAGTGAAGCTGCAGTTTGAGTCGACATGTGGAGGCAAGAAAACGAGCTGGAACTGGAATAAAACTGGACTATAACGGGACTAAACCTGAGCTGGACCCGCACCCTGTTCTGGTCTTCTCTAATAAAAATATAAGATAACGATTCATTAACATGTTTGATACAACAAGAGACTAGAGAAACCAGAAAAAGAAGAAAATAATTGTGAGAAACTGTTTCTAAATATGAAATTATTGGTTTATTTAGCCTGCCATAAGAGGAAAAATAGGAATTCATTTTTTAATATTGGTAATCTTTATTTTAAAAGTGACAACTCAAACATAAATGTCTCAATTTGAATATAGCGAATGCTAATTCACATGAATGTTCAATTATAAATATCAGTATAAAACTAAATATTTCGCTTACAAACTGCCATTTGTATTGAAAGAGGGTTAGCTCGCAGAATATTTTGTTAGCAAGCTAAATGTTTAGCCTGGAGCTAAATGTTTAGCCTGGAGCTAAATGCTTAGCCTGGAGCTAAATGCTTAGCCTGGAGCTAAATGCTTAGCCTGGAGCTAAATGATTAGCCTGGAGCTAAATGTTTAGAATATTCAGAAAATTTAGCTAACACATATCTTTTGTTTACAGGCTAAATAACCCAAATTTTTCTTGTTAATTTTTGACCATATACCTTTGCTGACCCATATCCCACAAAGATAAACAGGTAAAGACCGTGAATGAATGAATGAATGCATGAACTAGTTCCAGCAGAGATGCTGTTAAACTCAGTCTCATGTCCTGATTGTCTGGTTTTCAGGTCATGATGCTCCATGATTAACAGATCGATATCAACCCCGTCATTCATGTTCAGATTTTCTGGATGGGAACCAGAAATGGTTGCAGCATGATGAAGGTGAGGAGGAGGAGGAACATCTGTTTCCACTGAGACGGAGACAGAGCAGCCTGTGTCTCTGAGTCGATCACATGACGCTAGCCTGACGGTCATGTGACCCAATCAAAACATTCAGCATTCCTGTTCTCCCACTGCAGCAGCAGGACGTCTGCACTGGGAAACAGAACCTGGATGATCAGGAAGGGGAGGCAGGTCCATCAGATCCTCAGTCAGAACCGGAGTTCTGGTTCCTGCGTCGTCCAGGAGCCAGAGACAACCAGCCAATCACAGCCCTCCACACTGAGCCTGCCAGCCAATCAGAGGGCCTGTAGCAGCAGAGCAGTCTGGGTGAATGGACCGAGCCTCCAGAACCTGGCCCAGTAACCTGGCCGTGGACCGGGTTCAGAAACGGGTCAGGGTAGGAGACTGGACCTCGGCTCAGCAGCTGGGGTACTGGATGGGTTTAAAGGGCCAGGGTCATGTTTTCCAGGAACATAGAGCCGAGAAGCTGTTAACTAAAGTCATTATAAAAATGCTATAAATATAACTTTTTAATTAGAACTTTGCAATTTAGCACCTAGAAATTAGGCCTCTGTCTCTTTAAGAACGACCCAACATGGCTCCTCTATTAGCCCTTTAATGTTTTCACCAGCGTTGCTCTGAGCAGCAGCTGCTATAATAAGCTCAGCAATTCCAGCAGATGTTTGCTAATTGCTGTTGGCTAGTCTGAAGGAGCTATGCCTCGAATGCGGAGCTAGGTCCATCCAGGCGTTTTTCACAGCTGAACGGTTGCCATGGAGATTAAAAAGCTTCCCAAACATTCATGAATGAATCAAAGCAACACGATGGAAAGATCCCAAAGGTTTTATACAACACTGCCCCTTTTACAGGTCACAGGGGTCAAAGTTCATCCAAAACAACATCAGGACAGGTCAGCCCGGTTCTGAGCCCATCCCACGCAATTAGCTTCACTCCCAGGAAGATGATCTCACCTGGTCCAATAAAGCAGAGCCACACAGGCGGACTTTGGACCCGGATAAGAACCGGGCCAGAGCGGTCCAAAGTCCTGAGGTCCAGTTTTATGGCGCTTAGATGGACAGAGTCCAGGAAAACAGAGTTATGGAGAAATTAAATGACGATCCCTCACTTTCCTCCTCCTAGCATCAACACCAGGCCTGCTGGACCGCTCTGGTTCCGGTCCTGGAGCAGGTCATAACAGGACGCCTCACTGATAACAGAGCACATTCCTTCAGAACCACACATCAGACCGGCACTCCTACACTGGAAGAACACACACCCTGTTTACCCTGGGAGGACCAGGAGGTGATGGACCGGGTCACTGCGGACAGAACCAGGCTGACATCAGGAGACTTCAACTTGTTTCCATTAACAGGGACCAGAGGTTTTTCCCAGTAAACCCAGTAGAAATGTGCTGTGGCGTTTTGTTCGGAGGAGGTCTCACTCTCATCTTTATTTCCTGCTTCAGGAGGTTTTCAGGTGAACCAATGCAAAGTTCCAAGTCTGAACCAGAAAGACCAAAACCCAGCCATCCGCATCAGCTGAGCAAGAACTGCTGCAGTCATGAGGAAAACGGATCGAACTGGGTCAGAACCAGAGGTTCTGGAACCAGCAGCAGATTATCTTCAGCTCTTGGAACTGGACTCATCTGAGCATGCTCAGTAGAGCGCTTCCATCAAAGATGCTTTTCATGCAGCAGATCACTCACTCACTGACGCACACACACACGCACACCCCCACACACACACACACACAACACACACACGCCCCCCACACACCCCACACACCACGCCCCCACACACACACGCACACAGTATTTCCTTCTCAAACTTAAACATCTCAGCCAACAATAAGCTGATTCTGCAGCTCTGGAACCGGTACCGCTCCGGTCCACCGTCATCACTTCAGGAATCAGTCCTGGGACAGATTCCCAGAGGTTCTGGATCTGGACGTTTCTGGACAGAGCGACTGCTTCAAAGACCCTCTGAGGTTCAGACAGGAAGCTGCTTCCCGTCCCATCGGAACCAGAACCCAGACAGCAGAGCAGCAGTGGTACCACATGAGTTATGGGTGGTTACAGTGAGCTTCGGGTCCATTCAGGTCCAGTTCCATTTTATCTGCTGCTGTTAATATTTC
The DNA here is from genome assembly GCA_902982915.1 of Phalloptychus januarius. Classification (NCBI taxonomy): domain Eukaryota; kingdom Metazoa; phylum Chordata; class Actinopteri; order Cyprinodontiformes; family Poeciliidae; genus Phalloptychus; species Phalloptychus januarius. The sequence goes on along the minus strand of CADWAE010000242.1, from coordinate 577,540 downwards.
AGCAGAGAATCCGACTCCAGAAACCGGGCCGGGCTTTGTGTGAACCTGATCAGGACGCAGCGGCTTTTAATCCCACTAAGAGGACGGGAGGAGGGACAGTGAGGGGACGGGGGACGGACGCAGGGACAGTGGGGCGGCAGACGGCCTGCGGAGCCTCATGAAACACTGATGAAGATGACGAGACGCTGAAGCTCTCAGGAACAAAGACCAGGAGGGAGGGGCTGATCTGGTACCGCGTCCCCCACTGCCTGCACCCACTGCCCCCCCTCTTTAATGCTCCCAACACTGAGGGGGGGTCGGGGCTAAGGAGGCTGCTGATTGGCTGGATCGGGACAGCAGCAGCAGGAGGAAGAGGAGGAGCAGAGTGAGGAAGATGATGATGTTTTTACTCTTCAGTTTGAGCCAAACAAAAACAAACTAGAACTTCAAAATAAAAGCCATCCTTTTCAACGTTTATAATCGTCCTTATTCATGTGATCATCAATAATTCATGTTCATCGATGCGTCTGTGGGAGCAGGTTTAATATTTTATGTTTTTTATTCTCTGATCTGTTGAGCTGCACTGTGTCAAACTTCTGCTTTTAAACGTCTTTCATTAAATGATGTTGATCCTGCAGTGGGGGTTTCTGGGTAATGTAGTCCCTATGGAGTGCGACCTATGACATAGTCTGATTCATTAACCCTCTCAGCCCTCTGCTGGTTTCTGTTGAATCAGAGGAAATTCTGCCGTCCTGGTCGGTTCTGACCGGCTGGGCAGAACCAGAACCGTCTCCCCCGGGTCAGGTCAGCAGCTCAGCCAATCACAGCCCTGCCTCTCTCACCACTTTATGTATGACGGCCGATCGATGCTCTTCATTAGAGGAAGCTCTTACAGAGCAATAAGCAGCGCCTGCTGCTGCACCGTCAGCCTGCTGGGAATTCAACCGGCAGCCTCTGTAGGCTCAGGTGAAAGTTTATGACCTGCAGCCAGGAAGTCACAGCTGGACATCTGGGCAGCTTCAGGAATCGCTTCACAGGAATCAGTTCACAGGAATCAGTTCACAGGAATCAGTTCACATGAATCAGTTCACAGGAATCAGTTCACGGAATCAGTTCAGTCACACACATACAAAACTTCCTGAATTTCAGCTAAAATCTGGAATGGGCCTGGTTTTATCAGAAAAACTCAGCTTTCCTCCTGTCAGTGAATGCACCACAGGTTTTATTTTAGAAAATATAATGTTTACAGGCCTGTTAGTTTCAGAGAAGAAATGCTCTTAATGGCATTTTTAGAGTTTTACTGAATCAAAACTGGAAACATAGAAACACGTAGCTAATGAACCAATGCATCATCAGCATCACCTCCATTCTGGTTCTGACCCGTTTCCAGGGCGGTAACATTATCACTGTCATAAAGCTAAAACGTTTAAACTGGTTCATTTCATGGTAATTATTAAATGTCTCTGGTCCCTCATGTTTTGTAAAAATAGATATTTTCTGATAAGAGCCTCCAGCTCCGTCTGGCTCTGGTCCAGAAGGTCCGTTTACAGCCTGCTGGTTGGTTCTGAAGGTCTGATCAATCAGAACCTCCGATTGCTCCGTCTAAATCCGGCCTGATGGGAACTTCACACCTCAAATTATAATCAAGCCTTTCAGACGGTTTTAGCTCCACAGCAAACGGCCGAGTCAGCGTTGGGCCAGCAGAACCTCCCAGAACTTTAGTTATGCAGATCTGGTTGTGACACAGCCGAAACCAGAACCGGAACCAGACCCGGTCAAAGTTCTGCTGAATTCACCAACATCACAGCAGAAACGGTTCCATTTGGACCAGAACCTGGACCCACCAAACGCAGTAATAAGTTCAGACTGGACCCGACCGATCAGAACGGTTCTGTTGTCTTTCGAGAACCATGACTCTGTTCAGGGCTTTCAGCTCCAAACATCCAAACTCAACGTTCTGGTTCTGAAGGTCCATTCAGGATTGGTGCAAAAAACACTGAATTATTATTCATGAACTGATTCAACCAGAACTCGATCTGTCGACCCGACCCGGTTCAGCTGCTGCTTTACCAGGAAACTGCAACAAACTACAGTGTTTGTGCCATCCGACCGCCATCGGGCCATCCGACCATCCCACCGCCATCCGACCGCCGTCCGACCGCCATCCGGACCATCCATCGACCGCCGTCCCACCGCCATCTGACCGCCATATCACCGCCATCCGACCGCCATCCGACCGCCGTCCATCCATGTGATCAGCAGGTTTCATGCCGTTCATTTTGTCTCTTCTCCAGTTAACTGGTTGAATCAGCTGCTGATTATTCCAATAATCGATAAATGGTGATCAATCGATTATCAGGCCTGTGCGCTGTGGTTCAGTCTGATAACGCTACAGCTGCTGACTCACACACTCACACTCACTCTGAACCCAGAGGTACTACCTGATGAACCTCCAGAACCTTCCAGAACCATCCAGAACCTCCTACCTTGCAGCTGCTTGAATCGTCCCTCCAGCTGGTTGTAGTTGAAGCCGGGCCCCGGGCTAGCGGCCCCCCTGCTGGGGCTGGGGGCCCGGCCCGGCCCGCCCGGTATTGGGGACGGGGTCCGAGGCCCGGCGTAGTCCAGGGGAGGGACCAGAGGTGAGAGGGGGGAGAGCGGGGCGCTCTGCAGCTCCATCACACCGGACCGGGCCCAGAGCCAGGCAGCAGTCGCTACAGGAGAAAGTTCTGGTCCGATTCAGGAGAGTCGGGTCAGAGGAATGCAACAGTGACTCCAGAGAAACAGTACTGGTCCGGTTCAGGTTTCCACTTGATCAGAACCGGTCCAGAGGCAGAAGTCACTCCAAGGAGAAAGTTTTGGTCCGGTTCAGGAGAAACAGGTAAGAACCGGGTCAGAACCGACAGTCCAGAGTCGGCCAGCAGAACTCCAGGGACAAAGTTCTGGTCCAGTCCAGATGAAGGTCCAGTTCAGATTTCCCCGGGTCAGAACCGGTTCAGATCAGAACCGCTCGCCTCCTCAGAGGGACTGAGCCACACAGAGGGCGAGCGAGGGACTCCCTCCCTCTCTCTGTGCCTCTCTCTCCCCCCTCGGGGCGAGGCAGGAAGCGCTAACTCAGCGCGGCTGCCACGGCAACAGCACGCCTGGCTGTGCCTCCATCGCTCCAGCCATCAGAACCAAACCTTCCCCCGAACTCGGACCGGCAGCACCGCGGAGCTGCAGCTGAGGAAGAGGAGGACGAAGAGCAGGATGAGGAGCGTGAGGAAGAGGAGGAAGAGCAGCTGCAGCAAAGCGTTAGCGTGGGTCTGAGCAGAGCTGCTGAAAACACCTTCAGTCCTCGCCAGAGGGGGAGGGGCCACAAGCGGAGCCAGCCAATCACAGCCCTCAGCTGCTGCATGATGCCATCCCTCATTAGCATAAGGGGCGGGGCTAAAGAGACTGGATCAGATCTGGATCGCTCAGATGTTTATCAGAGTGAATCAGAAATCTCAACTTTTAGTTTCTATTTCAAGGGAAAAGTTTATTTAAAGGAAAATTACAACAAATTCACACAAAAATCTAAATAAGCTCCAGCAGCTCAGCAGGAACGTTTGGAAAAACTAGGAGCCGAATGGAAACTTGAAGAAGAATAAACGACAACTTCCTGTCACCATAACTCCTTTTACTGGACGATAAATTGTCCCAGTTCTTTTCAGTCCATTTTAGGTATAATAAACACACAAGTATCCAAACTAAAACACAGCAAAAACAAGAAATAAATCGGAAATTAAGAATACACAACCAAAACCAACATGCTTTCACCAGAACTGTTCCGATCTGTTCTACATCGTCTAGATAACGCAGCCATTTAGGAACCAGCAGCAGAACATCCAGAAACCCGAGGTATCGAGTTCTCCCAGTTCCACATCAAACATCCATTTGTTAGCCATTAGCTTCATGTTAGCTTCATGTGAAGCTGACCAAGCTGGACCCAGACGTTGGAAGCAGAAGCTGATCTGACAGACAGAACGTTCTGGACCGACCCAGTAGGACCCAGTTCTCCTGTCTGGTTTGATGTGCTGCAGTGACACAAACCCAAACGGAGCCAGAGTTTCCTCCAGGTGAAGCTTATCTACTGATTGGATCAGAACCAGACCGGTCCAGATCCTCCATGTTGGCCCAGAACCAGAGAGCAGAAGAGTTGCTGGACCCGACCACCGGGAGGGAAACCGGGTTGGTTCTGACCAACATCCTGAGAACACCACAGAGATAATATTAGCAGCTGCTGTGGACACGAGCTTCCTGTCTGGGTCTGACATCACTTCCTGTTTCCTCTGGTTCTCTTTCCAACACACACACACACCCCCCGCCCCCCACACACACCCCCAGCCCAACCCCCCCCACAGACACACCCACAAGGATGAAGAGGGAGCAGGAAGTCGGTCTGGAGCTCTTGGAGCGCCGCTTCCTGTTACTGAGCAGACAGCCAAGCGGAGGTCAAAGGTCACACCGTCCAGACAATAGCTGGAACAAAACTTCATGTTGACCTCAACAAACAGAGGGCAATATAGCAGACGGGTCAGAGGTCACTGTGACTCCAAGCCACACCTCTGGATTCAACAGAGCAACCTTTGACCTCCTGTGGATCATCCACCTGAGGACAGGCTGAGCTCACCTGGAGAACAGGATCGGCTCATTTTAGTGACACTTCTTTATGACAGTGGCGTCCTGAAGAAGTGGAAATGTTTTTGAAGATCAGTGTTTGTGTGTGTGGAGCTCTGATTGCTGTGTCATGCAGTCACAACCATAAAAAACAAGTAAATAGTTTTTATGTCTTTTATTGTTGTTTGAATTTCACAACCAGCCTCTTAACGCCGACTGGAGGACAGACCAACACCAGGCCAATCCACACCAAACCTCCTGGCTAAAGCTCTGGATTTATGGTAAACCCAGACATTTTCAGGCATTTATTGGCTCTAAACTCCTAATCTGGAATAAATTAAAGTTCAAGTGGTCCATCAACAGGAACTTCCTGTCCGTCAGCAAGAACTTCCTGTCTGGATACCAATCAGCCTACAGGTCGGGTATGAAGAGATGATCTTTGACCAGTAGATCAAACTGCAGCTCTGAGTCTGCAGAGAAGAAGAAGAAACCGTCCAGATGTTTCAATCCAGGAGCAGAATGATCCCCTGACCCCCTGGTGAGGTTAGAGGTCAGGTGGCAGCAAACAGACAGCAGATGGAGCAGATGCTCTGAGCGCGCTCTGTTCTGCTGCAGTCATCTGCTCTCCTCGTGGCTCGGCCCCTCAGGGCGGCGCCGCCACCAAACCAAGCGCCTCCTTCACGGTGCCTGGGTCGGGTCGGGCCGGGCCGTCCAGAACCGCTGCACCCTGCAGTCGGTTCTGCTGAACTCGGCAACGTCCTCATCGGTCAAACATCCGCCAGCGGCTCGCTGAATTTCACACAGAGACGCCGGCTCAGCCTGCACACCGCTGAGCCGCATTCCAGGGAGGTCACGACCCCCAGAACCAGGAGGGGAGACCAGGGTCCACTGGGTCTAACCGGGTCCACAGGGTCCAACCGGGTCCACAGGGTCCAACCGGGTCCAAACGAGTCCAACCGGGTCCACAGGGTCCAACCGGGTCCCCTCCCACACCACTGGAAACATGTCCCACTTTAATCCAGCTGTTGCTAAACCTGCCTTCTTATTATCAGACTTTATTCACCCAGAGAGAGCAGAACCGGGTCAGAACCGGGTCAGGGTTCTGCTTCTTTTTCGTCCCCTCATTGGGAAGGACTTGGGTAGGGTTGAACCAGGAACTGACGTGTTGCAAAGGGAAAGCAGAGTTTATCGAATCTGGTGTTGTAACGTCTATCTGGGCTGATAAGAGAGTTCCTGACTGGGAGGAAGAAAAACTGGGAAAACTGGAGATAAAACTCCAGGAAAACTGGAAAAAACTGGAAAACTGAGCAGTAATGGATGAGAACCTGCAGCGTTGGCTTTCAGTTCGCCAACCAGGAAGAAAAACATTCCCAGCATTCCAACCTGTGGTATTCCAAACAGGAAGTGACACACAGTCCTCTCTGTGGGGAACAGGACCGGTTCTGGTTCTAATTATGGATCCACTGAGTGTCTCTTCAATAAACCTGTTGAAGATCAGACAAATTCTGATCCCTGAACATCTGATCCAAACGGGTCACATAGTCATTCCTGAGGAGAACCGGTTAAATCAGAACCGGGCAAATCGGACCTGGTTCTGATGGTAAATCAAAACCGAGTTTAGTTCAGTTTCTTTATGTGGGACTGATTCAGAACTGAACCGCCTGAACAAGTTCAGCTGCAGAGGTTCTGATCCAACTCCAATTCATTCCCATTCAGCCCAGTTCTGGACAGTTAAATTCAGATTATGATGCTAATCCCAGCAGATTATATCAGGCTGAGGAACAAGAAGAAAGCTGCAGCAGAAGTAGAGCCGGTTTATCTTTAGTTATGATCTAATGACCTTTGACCTGCCTTGTTGCTGAAACATGATAAACTGGTGAACTGATTCCTACAGGATGGACCGAGAGTCTGTCAGAACCGAGCTGATGTCCGGAGGAGCCCCGATGCATGCTGAATTATTTCCCAGCATGCATCTCACCCTGACGGTCTGAACTCAGAGCTGAAGCCACTTCTCCTCCCACTCTGAGTGGACGTGGATCAGGCTGCGTCTCCATGGTAACCAGTGGTGTAATGTTGCTCAGGGTATCATATGGACCACACACACTCACACACACCATTAGCTTTCAGGCTAATGAAAGGTCTGAACGGCTGCATCGGGTCCAGAGACTCTCTGATTGGTCCAAACTGTTAGTTAAAGGGCCAGTCAGACATTTTCTACATGATGATTAATCGTTTTCCTCTCCTGATGTTTAGATTCAGAAGCAGAGCTGAGAGTCAGAAACACCATGAGAAACTTCTCAGCAGCTGAAGAAATTCTGAGATGGGAATAAAAATGTTTACTGCGACAATCCGTCCACATCAGGATTCTGTTTGATGTTTCCGGAGTTGTTGAACTCTGTAGTTGCAGCCGTTGGTCTGTAACATCTACCGTGCTCTGTTGTGAATAGTGTGGCTCTACTGGGATCAAAGATGCAGAGTTCACAGAGTCCTGCTGATGAATCAGAGACTGGACTGATGAGTGACGAGCAGATACAGGGCAACGAAACGCCCAACGACCCTGAAGAGAGGTCAGGGAGGCCGGCCGTTTGATACGCCGTAATCTGGCTCGAGTTTGACTGATGCTTCCTGTTTCTGTGTGCTAGTCAAACAGTTCTTATAACATGTATCAACTTTAAAGAAGTTTGACTTTGTAATTTAACGTCTTGAAACTGGGTCTCTGTCTCTTTAAGAAACTTCTGCTCTTTCTGAAGCTCCGCCTCCAGGAAGTAATCCAAACATGGCTCCTCTATTAACCCTTTAGCAATGTTTTACCAAAGTTGCTCTGAGCAGTAGCTGCTATAATGAGCTCACCAGATGTTTGCTAATTTCTACTGGCTAGTCTAAAGGAGCTGAGTTGGGACGATGCTCATCTGAGCAGTTTTGCTCAGCTGAGTGGTTGCCATGGAGACTAAAGGATTTCTCAACAATTTGATGAGGGGATAGCAACGTCACATGATCTATCTTTTCATGTTACTGTCCCTTTAAGGCTCTGGGTTCTGCCGGAGCACGAAGGATGCCGGTTCAACTCCAGGTGAGGCTGGATCAGGTCCAAGGAAACCTGGAGCAACAACAGCGTCTGGAATCTGAAAGGATCCATTGTTCCAGCTGATCAGACCTGTTTCAAGAACCAGGCTGAGGTCCGATCAGAACCGTCAAGATCCTATCAACCCGTCACCGAAACAGAAACCAGCCTCTCACCTCATAGACCAGGTTCTGAAGCAAGTCAGGGTTCTGACCGGACCAGAGGGAAACCCACCGACTGGTTGGTTCCTAACAGACCGGACCGGTCCTCAGGTCCAATCAGAGCTTTCAGCAGAACATTATCCAGTTAATCAGTTTAGGAAGCAGAAAGATGATTTAATGAGCGCCGGGCCCCGGGCCCCGCCAACCCCCCATGTAAACAGGCTGCTGCACATTTAACACGGTAGGACGCTGAATTATTTAGAGCACACACACGCACACACACTCAGGAAGCATGTGAGCTACCGGCGGCGGCCGACCCGTGATCTGCATCAGACTGATGAAGAGGAGTTATTGTTGTTGTTTGGACACGATGAAGATGGAGCAGCAGAAAGACTGAAAACACAAGCTGGGATAATCTGGATTATAATCTGGATCATTACTAATAAAATAATCCTAGATAAACGTGAATTTTATTCACTGGTTGATAAACAATAATTAAATAAAATCCTGAACAGAAAACCAGATTTATGATGTTTATGGGAATATTTTGTATAATTGTGGATAATCTGGACCGTGTTGGTCATCCTGCAGCCCGCTAGCGCCCTCTACTGGACCGAGCTGATGAAGCTGTTCTCAGGCTTCGATCCTGTTCAGGATTCAGGGCTCCAGCTGGAGCAGAAAGCTTGTTTAACTCAGAACCACGACTGTTCAGAACCACCGCCGTGCTGCAGCTGGGAACTGAGAGATCAGGAAACCAGCCACAAGATTAACGGCAGATTTACTGTATAGCTAGGCAAGGAGCTTCTGCTGATGAGGTGCATCTCAGTTCTGTGGCATCATGTGACCGAAACAGCTCCAGAACTTTCCTGTTCCCAGTTTCATGCCTCATATGAGCCTGAGATTCCCAAAGTGAGGGTCCTGGATCCCCATGGGGGCACGAGACACCAAGCAGAGGGTCCAATAATGATTTCAGAAGCATCATGATGCAACACAGAGCTTTATGGAGACCATTAAAACACTAAATGAATAACTTTATCACAAGATCATTAAATGTGAATGTGAAATAAAGTTAATGAATGTCCCATTAAATATTGAACTATTCGTCTTAAATAATGCAATACAAAGTCCAATAAATCCATTAAAACTGTAATTTAAATCTGTATTCGTGTATTTATTAAATAAATAGAGAATTAAGTAAATACATTCATGTGGGTCACCAGGTGACCAAAAACTGTTCAGCCCTCTGGCTGCGTTTTCTGGCAAGCTGCAGTTTGAGAACCTGTCCTCCAGGGGGCGCTTAGCGTGTAGATGATTAGAAATCTGACTAGAAATCAACCAGAAGACGAAGAACTACCAACAGGATAGCCAGAGATGGAGGAAGGATGAGGATTAAACCATGTTTCTCTCCATCAGTGGGTCAGAGAACCCAGGCTGAGTTAGCCTGAGCAACTCAGCCTGGGTTAACTTAACTCAGGCTACCTGGTTAAGTTAACCTGAACAGGAACAGCAGAATCAGAGGGGAGAGTCTGAAGAGGCAGGACTCAGAATGTCCTCATCCCAGTTTAACCAGCAGTCCTACCTGCCAGCGCCTTGATGCGTGAGCGCTCAAAGAGGCGGGCCGAGCTGTTCTCGTTGTCCCAGTCGTCGGCGTCCCAGCGGTTGTTGACACCGTCGCTGTACTGCTGCTGGATCTCCATGTGGTCGAACTCTGCCGCCACCGACGTCATGATGACCTCGCCGTGACTCCACCCCCGCTCGCTGCTCCGCCCACCTGTTACCTGCTGCGGGGATCAGCGGGACCCTCTGAGAGCGGCTCTGATTGGCTGGCCGAGACGATTGGAGGAAACCTGCAGAGACAGAGAGACGGTCAGTGAAACACGGTGGAGGAGGAGTGATGCTGCGGGATCCATACTGACCACCATCAGCTCCTCTGTAGACCAAACTGCTCTAGAGTCCAGTACAACCACTGACACAACCAACCGGGCCACCATCAGCACAACAGAATGAATGGAAATATGGATGGCCTAGTCAAAGCCCAGACCTCCAACTGAAACCGTGAAACACCGAGGTGGGAGAGCTGAGCAGGAACCTCAGTGAACTTATCTGGACCCGAACCACAGAACCATTAGCTGCTGGACCATGGGGTGTACTTAGTTCACCGATGGGTAAACTAAGCATCAACAGATCTGTTGATGTTTGTACATCTGGTTCCCAGTCATGTGACTGGAACTCTGCTCTGTGATTGGCTGCAGCCTGACTCAAATCTACAAACAGCTCTTCCTGAGCGCTGAGGGAGCGCTGCCCCCTGCTGGTGAAACCAGGTCACTGCAGGATATCAGAGCAGCAGCAGCAGGATGAAACCTGGTAGTGCAGAGATGCAGCTAGTGCTGTTGCTAGGCAACATTCACTCTGATTTCTAAAACTGTAAAGCTTCCTGGTTGGTAAACAGAGTCAGAGTTCCTCTTTGAAGAAAGAGACAGAAGTACAAAAAGAAAGAAAATGAGGTTTTTAAATATAAAAACTTTTAATTTTTTCTTCTTTGTATTGAGCTCCAGCTGATCAGATTCAGCTTTTTAAATTTTATTTGCGATGTTTGAATCATCAGACTCTTCATCATCCCCTCATTGACCTGAGCTGCACCTGAGGCCCCGCCCACTGATCCTCAAACCGGCCAATCAGAGGAGCCGACTGTCCAAGCAGGAAGTGAAGCGGCTGGGACAGTTGGTGACTTCCTCCCACTCAGAGCTCAGCGACCAGTCAGTGGAGCTGCAACGCTAAAAATACCCTGATGATGATGGTGGGAACAGAACACACACACACGCACGAGCACACACACGGCGCCATGACAACCGCCTGCAGTAGTTTCTGCGTTTCTGCAGGTTGGAGATCTGCACTCAGTTCTGATGACATCATCACGTTTATGTGTCAGAACAAAATGAATCAGACTGAACATCAAAGGGGAAATGAAGGTTTTTGATTGGTCGCTTTGCAGCATCTGCTAAAATATGGAAAATGGATATTCATCTGTTCGGTTTTATAATTTAGAAAAAAATTTAAAATTATTTAAACCTCATCTCTATAACCATTAGAAAAGTCATCCTTTTCACTAATAAATAATTCCAGATCAGAACCGGATCAGAACCAGATCTGCCTCCAGTGATGAATCTGTGCCTGAGTGGTTCAATCTTTCAAAATAAAAGAATAAAGGAGTCAGGACATCTGTCCCTGCAGCCATGTCTTACTACTCTGACCCAAAGGATCCTACATTTCCCATGATGCATCACTGCTGCCCCCAGATCTGCTCCAGGTCCAGATTTTCCAGTTATTTCTGAGACCTTTAGTCTAAAGCAGCAGCTCTGGAAATCCTCTGGATGCAGGATTTTCCCTCTGCATCCAGAGACGATGCAGGGGGAAAATCAACATGATCAGGAACCAGAACTGGTTCAGTCGGTTCCCTGTCCTGTCTCTGTCCATGTCCTCAGACATTACCCTGTAAAATACCATGGAGACATTACCCGTCTCCATGGTAACGCTGTCCCAGCATGCACTGCGGCAGCAGCAACTAATCAGGCTGCCGACAGCAGCACAAAGACCCGACTGCAAACGAACTTTAACTGGGCCGGAGGCCAGCGTTTAACTGGGAGTGCTGGGATAAATCTGCTGGTTCTGGAGAACATTTCTAACCTCCGGTTCTGATCCAAACCGTGATCCACCGAGCCTGAAGGTTCTGTGTTCTGATCCGAGCGGACAGAAAGCTCTCTGGCTCTTTCACGTTTCAAGCCTCAGCTGATCGCCATGGCAACCGCAGCGCTGCAGAAACCCACGCCGCTCTCAGCCGCCCACGCTGCGCTCCAGAACCGCTCACATCGGAGCAGAACCTCCGGCTGCAGCAGCAGAGCAGACAGGTCGGTTCTGCTAGCGGTAACACCACAGGTTACCATGGAAACGGTTCCCCCATATTCTGCTGATCCAAACTGAGCGTTACATCATTACTGGACCTGTCCAGAACCAGAACTGGATGGGCTGCTGCAGGTCCCACTGAGGTCCACTCAGCCTTCACCGCACTGCGCCGCTGGTTCTGGAGAACTGGGTCGGAGAGGAGGCGGGACATCATCCATCACTGCCTCTGCAGCTTTAACTAGGCCACAGCCAGCCATGTAGGGCAGCAGCAGCTATCTGACCCGGTACCAGCAGAACCACACCGACCCAGAGCAGGAGGAGAACACCGTTTGGACCAGAACCTCCAGAGACCCCGATCCTCTGGTTCTGATCCAGAAGCTGCTGCATGTTCAGCAGAGCAGGAACCAGCTAGAAAATCAGATAGAAAAATATAGTAGCAGTCGGACCCAGTCAGAACCAGAACTTCGTCCCTCCATCCTCTGAAGGACTCTCTCTCTGTAATCAGGTTAGCTGCTCCCTGCTAATGCACTTAGTGGTTGCTATGGTTACCGCGATGAATGGATAGATAAACGGGGCAGAAACAGAACCGGCCCTGAACTTTCACTGATTCCTCTGTAAAGAACTTTCTGGATCCGACCATGCGGTTCTGATGAACTTCACTGATCATCACTAATAAATGTATCAATAATCTATCAATAGTCTGTGATTCCTAACTAAACTCCTGATCCAGTGAAGGATACTGAGGCAGAACCTGCTGCTCTATGAGATTACAGATCCGTCTGGATCCGACCGGTTCTGATCCAAGCTGTGAGAAAACAGAATCAGATCAAGATGTAAAAGAAAAAAGTTACTGATGTTACTGGTCTCAATGGTGTTACTGGTCGGTTCTGTTTCCACACAAACATCAACCAGAGACATTCTGATGATCAATAATCTGATGATCAATAATCCAGGAGTCCTATCATCACAGTGGAGCTAACCCCTTGAGAAGGTTTAGCTCCGCCCACATGTAGAAAAACTCCACCAAAGACGGCGGAGCCAAGAGACGGGCTACCTGCTGCTAATAGATCACATTCATCGATCAATGCTAACCATGCTAGCTGCTCCTCCTGACTCGCCACCAGGGGGCGCTGCGCTGACTGGCAAAATATGGCAGAACTAAACTAACGTACATCCACAGAAACATAAAGACAGAACCCTTAAGGAACAACTTATAAAGTTTATCAGCAAAGTTGATTTTGGGTGTTAGCTAATCTGTAATAATCTCATTAATTATAGATTATATCAGTGGATTACAAAATGTCTTGATGTTTACAGTCTAAGGATCAGAACGGTTTCCATGTTTACTACAACACGCTCCTGGTTGCTATTGGATATATTAATTCAATTATGCTAGTTTTAACTTTAAGCACGTTTAAATATTACCACATTGCATTGAGTAGGCCTCAATTTTAGTTAGATTTATATTCATGGCTCAATCAACATAATCTGATCAGTAGAAGATAATTGTGCCAGTTCTTAGATCCAAATCAGGCTTTTTGATATTCTGGGTTAGAGCAGAACTCGGCCCCACCAGCCTCCTGTTGTTCTTAGTTTACAGTGAAGATCAGTTTATTTAGAGTCAGGACAATAAAACAGAGAGGGCTGAGTCAAGATAACCTTATTCTGAACCCATATAAGGGTCGGGGTCCTGTGTCATGTGCTTGTGTAAGAGGACACCTGGAGACATTCTAGGATCTCACAGAGGTGTGAAATGAAGCACATGGTCACTCCTCCTCCAGGCCTCGCAAGAAAACTCATAAAATCATTTAGAGCATCTTCCCTTTGAAATGTGAAACTCCTTGTAGTCAGGGGAGCAGGACCCTCCCAGACTGCATACATTAGAGGAGAGACACACCTTCCTTTAAAAGTTTAGGAGCTAAAATAATTAATCAGATCATTGGGTCCGGCGGCACCGGCGCTCTTGGTCTCTGTATTTGTCCATTTTTCTGCTTCTTTCAGGTGATTGATGATGTTTTGTGGTTTTGAGTTTCTGATGATTCTGGTGCTGTTGGTGTGACTTGATTGTCTGAATAAACTCTGGATGTGTCTGCAGTGGAACCGTAGATTGTGTGTTTGTGTTTTCACCCTTACGCACAGGGAGACCCTCGACCCGGGAACGAGAGGAGACAACGAGCTAAAGGTTTAATACTTATCCTCTCAACATTGCCTAGCAACAGACATTAATCTATGGAGTGAAAATAGTCTCAAAAGATTCGTAACTCGTAAAAAGGGTACAGTCCAGTTACGACTGCAAAACTACTTTTGAGACTCTTTTCAGGCTTCCCTGATTTGTGTAGATGGTGCGTTCACTTGCTATTAAAAGCTCGGACATCTAAGTTTACTTCGGAAATAGTTTTTTCCAGAGTTCAACACGTATTTCCCTCTCTGCTTGTCTCGTCTCGTGGCTAAGACATATTTTTGTGGAAAATATATATGTCATTAGACCCACATCTAATTTTTATATATATGTTTATATACGATTCCTTGTTTGTGACGTGTACAACTGTAATTACATGGGTAAAAGATTCGACCACTAGGTGGCGGAAGTTTATTCTGCTCTGGCTGGAAGAAGCGTTCAGTCAGACAGTCCAGAATGGCGGGTCGGGTCGGAACCAGTACTTCTGGTCTACTTTCTGAAGGGTAGGCCGCTTACTTCTGAGGGTAAAACTTACAAGTTTTAACATTTTCCACTGTCACCTCATGCTTGATCTGCAGAGGAAATGACTCTGTCCAATCAGCTGCCGACCTGATTGGACCATTAAATAAAAGGGTTTTTGTCTTTTAATCTTTTGCGTCTTCTAGCACATCATTATGAACAAACTTCATGTTATAATCAAACTAGACGGGAATATAACGAGGATTTTATGAACTTCATGTTGTTGGACCACATTTCACTCCTCGAGCTGGATCTGTCAGAGGTCCAGACGGAACCAAACGGTTCTGAACGGGTCGCAGACATTCAGTCATTCAGCCAGGGGGCACACCCCCGCCCCCACACCCCCGCCCACCCCACACACCCACTCCTCATAACACAGAGTGAAGGAATAAAGGCTGAAAGCAGAGTAATGTGTCAGCAGCCAGACTTCCTGCTGTTTGCTTCATGGATTCATCAGCTGAAAACTGAACATGGAGCTTCAGTTCTCTGGTTCTGTTCCCTTCAAGCTGACCAGAACCAAGCCGGTCCAGAACCAGAACCAGCTGAGTTAAAGCTGCCGGTCCGGACAGACGGCGGCATCAATAAGTCATGCGGTTGGATTTGCTCAGTGAGGCGGATTGTTTTGTTCAGACTGAACCCAGACAAAGAACTAGAACATTAACCGGTTCTGATTGGTTCAGATTCTGTACGAATCATCAAGTTTGAATAATTAATGGAATTAATGCTAAACAGAACCAGAATCTCTCAGATACACATCAACATTTATGGGATTTATGGAGAAACTGTTTCTTTAAAGTCAACATCCAATCACAGAAGACCTGACTGTCCCTCACTAGATTAAACAAATGACAATAAAAACAACTTTTCATTCTGACTTTCCTTTAACCTGACAGCTAAACTGAAATAAATCCAGTTAGTTTGACAGTTTTTCCGTCTAAAGCCTGAAATGTTTCCTCTCTTCGTCTTTCTGATTGTTTCTCAGACGAGCAGAAACAATCAGAGGTGAAGCTTCAGCTGTTACCCTCTGTTAGCCCATAATTACTGGGGCTAGCCTCCATTAGCTCCCAGTTGGCTCCCCTTAGCTCCCAGTTGGCTCCCCTTAGCTCCCAGTTGGCTCCCGTTAGCCCCAGTTGGCTCCCCTTAGCTCCCAGTTGGCTCCCCTTAGCTCCCAGTTGGCTCCCGTTAGCTCCCAGTTGGCTCCCGTTAGCTCCCAGTTGGCTCCTGTTAGCTCCCAGTTAGCCTGTGCTAGCAGCTGTAAGTGCATATTTGATGGGTTCCCTGTGCATTATAGATGCGGCTGTTAGCCTGCTCATGCGTGTCTAAAGATCCTGACCGTTACTCTGGATCAGCTGGAGCGTTTCTGCTCCACACTCACTGATATTAATAATTAATAAACATCCTGAGTTCTGAACGCAGCTCATCAGTAACAGCAACTCTTTGATCCAACAGCAGCTTCACGTTCTGTACCGTTTATTCACAGAGCTCCAGGTTCACTGGTTAAACTGGTTGGTTTATTAGGATTCCTGGAGAAGTTTTTATTTAATTTCTATTAATTTATTCATCTGCAGCTCTTTTGAAGTTTTATTTATGATTCTTTTACTAAAATGTAATGTTTTTATTCTCTATAACGTTGTCTATTGAGCTCTTTATCGTTGAATGCGATGAAGTTTGCTGCTGACTAACAGAGAGGTCACTGCTGCTGAACTGGGCTGGGCCCGGTTCTGTTCTGAACACAGGCAGGAAGCCTGTCTCTCTCACACACCCCCACACACCCACACACACACTCACAGGCAGGGTGTGTGTGGAGCCGAAGTGGTTCGCATCGTGAGAACATTGATGTTTCTGTTCAGGAAGGAATCCTGGTTCCCACTGTGGACACAGACAGGACGTCCAAATATGGACATGTTGACTGAATCTCGGACGGTGTGACATCACAGCCGATACCAGGATAAACGGTTCTGGGTCCAGAACCACGAGGAAAGCATCCAGAACAAACTAAGGATCAGAAACATTCAGGATTTATTCTCTGACGTTTCACTGAAGCTGAAACCAAAAGTTTCTCCTGTTTTAAACCTGTAAAATAATAAAACCTGTTTGATCGTTTCCTGGATAAGGAGCCAGATTTATCCTCCGGTTCTGGACCACGGGTCGTCATGATGAGGAGCACACAATCCCTGGAAACCCAGCAGAACTCTCCAGGTTTTCCTGGAATGTGTCTGAAGCTCAGCCTGCCGGACCGGACCGGACCGCCTGCTGGGTTCGAACTCCCCGCTGCTCTTCCTCCCATTATGAAACTAAAGAAACAACGGACCGGGTCGGACTGGGCCAGGTCCTCCTCCTGTCCAAACAAACTGCACCAGCAGAACCAGAACCGACCCAGAACTCCTCTCAGGGAGCTGCTTGTTTGTTCTACCGAGCCTCCAGGAATGCTCATCAGGAAAGGTGAAAGGTCAGCTGGCTGCAGGTTTTAATTGGAGCTGGATCAGATGGACCCAAACAGGAAGTTGAGACAGAACCAGCGAACCGGACCCGTTACAGTAACTAATGTAGCTGGACGATAAATCAGCCAGGCGTTTTTATGGTAAACGGTTGTTGATCCAGTAATATAACGGTGATAAAATAATAACTGCGTTCTGAAAGATCGCTAAAATTTCAATTCTAATAAACATTTAAAACTGCAACTGCAAACATTTTAAATAAACTAAGCAGCGTTTCCCAGCCCCGGTCCCACCGTCCTGCATGTTGCAGGTTCCCCTGATTAATGTCCCCCATTCAACTGACTGCAGTTCAGCAACGCCTGATAATCAGCCATCGATTGGAATCAGCTGGACTGAAGCAGGAAACACACCCGCAGCATGCAGGAAACACACCGCGCATGCAGGACACCGCAGCATGCACGGAAACACACCGCAGCATGTCATGGAAACACACCACAATCAAATGAATTATGAAGTCTCTCAGACCAAAACCCTGGAGAGTTCATCATCCAGCTTTTGGTAGATAAACAATAAAACATAAAAATGGAAATTATTGATAACTTTTTAATTTATCATGTGATTAATTGATTTATCCCTGATGCAGCCGGCCCAATGGGAGATGTACTTTATGAATAACCACCTCCACTAGAGAAACGAAGCTTGTGCTGCAGCAGAACCAGAACCATCAGAACTGCATTATGTCGCCACCAACAGGATTTTTCCCATCAGCCCCTGGGCGTGGCCCAGTCAAGGCGCTGGTGGGAGACCTGTCCTCCGTTTCAGTGGACAGATGGCGGCTCCTCTGGACGGTGCCAGCGGCCCGGTTCTGTTTTCATCTAATCGGGTTAGACTGAGTCAGAGATTCTTCTGGCTCTGGTTCCTCCCAGCACGATGAACTCCCTGTAACATGCAAAACCAGGAGCTCCTGCTAGGTGATGGGACACAGACTCTACAGCTGCAGAAACGCTCCAACAGTAGAAGAGCGTTCTGTTTCAGCAGGGCGATCAGGGGGAGAGAGGGCTGCAGGAAACAAGATGGCTGCTCCAGATCAACAGAGGTCAAGAGGTCGTCCTCATCCATCCATCCACCGCTCTGCTCAAGTACAACCAACCAGGAGGCGGGGCTTAGCGCCGTCAATCATCCTCATGTACTCACTGCTAATGTGCTAATGGCAGAGAAACAACTCACTCTCACCAGCAGCCATGCTAACTAACATTAGCATACATGACAGGCTATGCTAGCTGCAGCATAGCAGAGAGAAAGGAGGGGAGAGTCTGAGCAGCTCATACACAAGTGATTGACAGCACTAACTCCCTTCTCCTGGATGTTTTTCACACATTATCTGTCTCATACTGTCACAGAATGATTTTTAATACATATGTGAAAAATAATTTTTTAATAAAAGTCTCATACTGTAACTTGAATGTTCAAACTGAAACCAGCCCCTCCCCCTCCTGTTGCTGCTCCAGTGATGTGGAGGAGTCGATCCTGGAGTTCAGCCTCCAGAGAGAGAGAGGAGAAAATGAGTTTGTATAGAAGGAAGCTCCAGAACGTTTCCTTTATAAACACTCTCTCCCTTTAATTACCCTCTGTCTGCTCCACCCTTCATCCTCCTCCTCCTCCTCAGACCAGATGTCTCCTCTCTGCCTCCACTCGCCCTTCAGCAGGAAGAAAACTTCATCAAACCTGCGCTGCCATGACAGCGCTCCGGCCCGACCTTTAGAGACCAACAGGAAGCCCACAGGCCACTGGTTGCTAAGCAACACCTCCACGTGGGGAAACCCGGCTCCATCAGATGAAACATCATGAAAAATAAAAACTGTAAATCTCACAAAAATATTTTAAACTCGTCTGGATTAGAGAACGTCTTAGTATCAAAACACCTGGTTGTCATGGTAACGGTCCCTCTCAGCAGGCAGATCAGACGTCCGTCCATGATGGCCAGCAAACAGCTCAGACTGCAGGCACGGTGGTGGAGGCATAATGATCTGGGCCCAGATTTAACACCAGGGTGAGCCAAAGAACAGATTCATGATTCCCACTCACAATGATTCAGAATCGATTTAAAACATTTATAAAATTAAACAAATCCGGCGTTTGTTGGCCTTTTGTGACTGGGTGGTATGTTGTTGCCATGGAGACGGTACTGGGACGTACACATATGCTGAAAGCACAAAAACATGGAGGAGACTGCAAAAATTACAGACAGATTCAACCAGACAAATGAAGACTTTTAGGAACACCAGTTAAACCAGCAGCTCCCGTCTGAGCTCTGGTTCCTCCAGCTGACAGTAACCTGAAGCAGATGTCCTCCCCCCAAGGTCGCCCCTCCCCCCAATAGTTCCCAGGATGCCGAGTGTGTCAGCGGGTATTTGTGGGTGAGGGATACACTGCTGTAAATCTCCTTACCAAACACACACACACACACAGTGTGATGAAGTCATGAGGGTTGTGCTGCGGCTCCGCCCTGCTGGTCTCTACTGATGGGTGGAGTCCAGTGATGTAAGCCTTTGTGTCGTCATAGCGACCGTACAGAAAATGTGACCTCAGCTTCCAGGAACAGCAGCAGCCAAAGGATCCAAAGTTCTACAATCTGACGACGTTCAGATCCCAAAACAACATCTGCTTAACGCAACACTTAACCGAACCCACTGGACCTAAAGGCCACCTGAACTCAGCAGCATGAAAAAGACGACATTAATGAGATAATAATAGAAAAAATAAAAATGAGAAACAAAAGAGATGTATTGAATGAATTGTTTTTTGTACTAAACATTTTCAGTTTAAGAAAAATCTCATCCTGGAAAAAAATTACAAAAAGTGCTGGAGGGCCTCATTTGTATCGTTCTTGAATTGCAGTTAAGGGCCATTTGTAGCCTACAAATGGCCCATGGGCCACACTTTGGACAACCCTGGTTTAAAGTATGATGTATTCAATACTTACTAAATATTTGTGGCTACATATTTTCCATAGTGCAGCAGTCTGGTTAAAGGCTAAACTTTATTTCCTGATAAATTTAAATTAGTGCTTAAGGGTTGAATTTTGATGTTTCTGTTCACAGAAACAGAAACATGGTGACGTGTGCTGCTTCACATGTCGCCATAAAAACTCCAATAAATCAGAGAAAAATTTATCACCAGACTAAGTCTTGGTGCAGCTGAATAGATTTCCCTTCATCATCCAGATCCGAATGAACGACAGGAAAATTACTGCAGTTCCACAATTAAATAACATAAAACTTTAAATTACATAAAAGTGAAAGGTGAGTTCAGTAACTTGCAAAATATGAAGAATTTAATTATTAAATCTGTCAACTGCTAATTAACTTAATCAGACTCATATCTGTGAAAAATAAACTCTTGAGGAGAATCAAGTAAAAGCACCAGAGAGAAGATTTCTACCAGAAATAACCAAACAGGATGAAATCATCACAGCTACTAATAAAAATAAAAACTGGAGCTAAGCTAAAGCTAACATGACCCAGCAAACATCAGGATGTCAACCAAACATTAGCGCAGCCCACAGTAATAACAGCAACAGGAGCATCGATAATGGCAATAAAGAGAGAGAAATCTTAATTATCCAGAGTAGCATTAGCATCAAGCTAACCACAGCGTTCATAACTCATTATTAGACCAAAAGACACCAGCTGAAGAAAAGGCAAAGTAAACTATTAAAAAGCACAGAGAAATATGAAAGTTAAAAATAATAAAACATAAGCTGTAGCTTACCGGCCATCTGGAAAATCCTTTGCTTTGTCATTCAAGATGGAGAATCCGGTCTCAGCTCTCCCTCCACTGCTGCGTGCCATTATCAACTTTATCACCATAGCAACGCAAAACTTCCCGCCATCTACTGTGGCAGGACGAGACGAGGACGTTCTCCTAGCAACCACACACGATTGGCTAGCTAGCTTCGCTAACAGGACTGCTCCGGAAGTGAGCTGACGGGAGTTTTGTTGGGGCTAAAGTCGTCTAAATGATTAAAAGATCACATTTAGACTCAAGTCCAGTCCTCAAGAGCTACAGTCCTGCAACTTTTAGAAGCATGTTTACGCAAACAGACAGGGATCTCAGGCAGCCATTCCGCTCCGAACACGGAAGCATCTGAAAGTTGGAAGATGGCAGCTAGGCTGGACTTGAGCACCCCTGATTTAGGCACAAACTATTAAGGAAAATGTAATCATTTTTTAAGTCATTATATATAGATTATATAAAGACTTTTTTCTCGCTACATCGGCGACCTGCTGCTAGTCGCATTTTTGATACAAAGTATAAAAATCTGCCAAATATAGGGATAAAGTTTCTAAGTTGGTAACAGTGCTTGAACACAACACCCCGATGTACGACCCCTCTACGTTCACCCCGACACGTGACCACGCCCCTCACTGTCTCATGGCTCCGCCCACTTTTTAAAAAATGTGTTTGGGCTAAGCGTTCACTGAGGGTTAGCTCCACTTTAATATCAGATTCATCCTCAAACAAGCTGTATTAAATATTAAACCCAATAAAGATGGCTACCATCTGTTCTAACACCGGAAATGAACCTGTTACTGGTCCAGAATGACAGAAGATTACAGTCTGCTGGGTTATATGCCAGACTGTTTCTGAACCTGGTCCGGCTCAGTTCTGGCTGGTTTACGGTCAGTGTTTCTATCTGGTTCTGGTCCAGACTCAGTCAGTCTGCTGGTTTCCTGCCCAGAGGCAGCGACCCGCTTTCATTTCCTGTCCATGTCTGCATGCCGACACCGCCCTCCCTGCTGCAGCACCAACCCGAGTCTGGACCCACTCAGAACCATCTACTGACCCTGAACCAACCCAGCAGGGTCCAGGTTCTAGTTCCGGGTCCAAACACCACCCGACTGTCCAACGTCTCACAGGCTCCAGGGGACAAACCGTCTCTGAGAGGGACGGTTTCTACCGACACTGGACATCTGGACCTCCAGAACCAGCTGAGTTTAGTAGAACTGAACCGACCAATCAGAACCAGCTGAGCAACACTGAAAGGAGTTTCAACTCCGTGTAACCCAGCTATGTAAACACACACACACACACACACACCCACGCCCCCCCCTCACACACACACACACCCCCACACAAATCCGTGGTGAGAAGAAACAGAATCGGTTGAAACATCCCAGGAAGTCCCTGATGAGGTTCTGCTGGATTCCCACCCAGAACCGAGTCAGAGGATCATCAGCTGGGTTCATCCTTAGGAAGAAATGTTCTGATCCGGTCCGGATCCATCTAAAAATACCAACATTATTACAGAAATCATGAACTAATCCGTCTGCAGGTCGGTTCTGGGTTTGTTCGTCTCTTTGTGTTTTTCTCTTAGCAGATTATTTATATTTCACTATTTCTGATGTTTATTTAAGTTACCAAATTAAAATTTCAGCATTTATTCGTCTCCTGCAGTGGCTTTGTTCTTTTACTGAATAGAAGGCTGAACTGTTCCTTTAAAGGTTTTACAGCTCAGATCTGTTGATTATTAAATAGGAACATTAAAACGCGGGTCAGGCCCTGCATGTTTTATTGTCTCCCTGGTGGTAGGAACAACCTTTCAGCAGGTCCATGTTCTCCTCAGGCCTCTAATGAGCATCATTTGATCCAGGTGTGCTAAACCAGGGAGAACTACAACATGCAGGTTGCCGGGCCTCCAGGACCCACTTTGGGCTCCCCTGATGTAGAGAGTAAATATACAGCAGGGCTGTAAACATGTGGTTCTTAAAGGCTGCGACTAAACCAATCTGAGGTGGATCAGTGGAACGGCTCCCTGAGGTCCAGAGTGGTCTAGTCCAATCACAGATGGCTTTTACAACTAAAGCTACCCAATTCTCTGCTTCAAATAAATAACTGATGCTGATGAGATTAACTGTGAAATGTGTGAAAGTGTGATGTTTAGTTAGATGAAAATCTGTAAATAGGTGCATTTCCTTCACAAATGAGCTCAAATCTCTAATTCGCTCAAAAAAGTCCATTTTAAATAAGAAATTAAATTAAAATCTCATGTGAATAAACTTGTTCACGCAATAAGTCGTTAAAAATCATGTCAGCGATGGATGTGAACAAGATATTATTTTGATCAGCCTCATCACCTATCAGCCAATCAGAGGAGACGTCAGCGTCTGACTGTGGGAGCAACAAGCCCGCCTACTCGGGCGCGGCTACATAGTCGGCCATTTTACTGAACACAACTTATTATGAACGGTGATGCTGCTCATAACTTTGTATTTTGTTTTATTTAAAGAAGACGACTTCCTGTTGTCTTCTTTGTGGTTTCTGGCAGTAGTAACACCCAGATGTTGGTCATGTGACTCACATGATGCAAAAAAACATTAATATACGCCTCAAGACTCGTCATGTTGCAACGCAACAACGGTTTACAGTAAAAGTTGTTTTTCCTTAAACGTTCCATCGTTCCATTTAGCAAATTTATGGTTAATGGAAACACAGCTGAAGAAACCAGTGAAACCAGTGCAGAACGTTTGGCCCAGATTACAGCTATTCTGTGTATTTTGATGTGCAGCAGGTTTTACATGAAAACGTTATTATTATTATTATGATGATTATTATTTATCGTATAAAGTTCTGGGGAACAATCAACTTCCAGAGAGAAAAACTTCCAGCTTCAAATATTTCCACTGGAACGTTTTTCATCTATTCCTTTCCCCTTGCCCCACTTCTGTCCTCCCTCAGGATCACTTCCCTCTCTTCCTCTCCCACACATTCCCTCCCTCCTTCCATCCCTCCATCCATCCCTCCATCTCGCCTCCCTTTGCCAGCCACAGAAAGTCTTCACCTCCTCCCTCTGCTCTGTGTTCACGCCTCAAACTCTGCTCTGGTTTGGAGTTCTGACACTGCAGCAGGAAGGAAAGGAAGAAAAGAGGGAGGAATGGAGGGAAGGGAGGGAGGAGGAGAAGGAGGAGGAAGGAGGAGAATGGAGGAGAGGAGGAGGAGTAAAGGGGGGAGGAATGGAGGGAGGAAGGGAGGGAGGAATGGAGGGAGGAATGGAGGGAGGAATGGAGGGAAGAAGAGAGGGAGGAATGGAGGAGTGTTTGGAGGACAGGAAGTGCTCCAGAAACTAAGCGGTTTGTCCCGGTTCGTGAGACAGCAGCAGGTCACCTTGCAGCTCTTCAGGGTCGCTGCATCAGTTTAAGGTTTCAAGGTTCTGCAGCAGAACCAGCTGGACCAGAACCAAAGTTCTGCTGGTACCGGGGAGGACCGGCCCGGAGAAACCAGGAACTTATTGAACTGTTTACCACATGGAAACAAACAGAAAAACCACAGAAGAAGAGAAGTAAACACGATGAAGCCTGGTCTAACCGGACCTCTGAGGTTCTGGACCAGATCCAGACCAGAAGGTTCTGCCTCTGCAGGAACCGTACCCAGTAGGGACCAACATCAGCATCGGGTCAGAACCAGGCTGTAGGTCTAGAAAAACACCTGAACTACATCCAGGTAAAAAGTTCCGATGGGGTCCAAAAGAACCGGAGCTGTTGGGTTAATAATAGCCCAGAGTTAACTTAGAGACAGCTGCAGCACAGCGGATCATTGATGGGTCGGGTTTCTGACTGGGCCAGGCCTGCAGAACCATTCAGAACCTTTAAAACCATCCAGAACCACTCAGAACCTCTAGAACCAGAACCAGACGGTCAGCAGACGAAGGAAGCCGATAATCAGAAAGCTAACAGCTAACAGCAGCAGATGTTAGTGGAGCTGCAGCTTCTGACCCGGTTCTGTTGGACCAGGAGTGGTGGGTTTGGGATGAGATGCATTCTCTGACTCTGAAAAAGTCGGATCTGAGTCGCGTTCGTAACCATAGTAACCAAGATGGCTAACTACAGCAGGGTTACAGCGGCCATGTTACATAAAATCAGCGTTATTTTATCATTAATTCATGTTTGAGAAATCCTTTAATCTCCATGGCAACCATTCAGCTGTGCAAAACACCCGAGTGGACCTAGCCCCTCCTTCAAGGCGCAGCTCCTCCTCAGAGAGCAGCCCCTCTCCCACTCTGCTCCTTCAGACTAGCCAGCAGCAGCTAGCAACACCTGCTGAGCTCATTAAGGAGCTGCTGCTCAGAGCAGCACTGGTGGAAAGGTTAAAGGTTAACACAGGAGCCATGTTGGATGACTTCCTGGAGGTGGAGCTTCAGAAGGAGCAGGAGCTTCTTAAAGAGACAGAGGCCCAATTTCAAGATGTTAAATTATGAAGTCAAATTTCTTTTCAGTCGTATTTGATATAAACAGCATTTTTATCACAACTGAAGGAAACAGAATGAATTCATTGTGCCATTAAACGTCACCATGTGGCTTTACTAGCGTCATTCATGTTGCATTCGGGGTGATGATCAGAACCAGAACCAGGGTGGCCTGTGTGGGTCGCCTCCGGGTGTCCAGAACAAAAACATTTCAATGATTATTAATCTGCATGAGGCAGAAAATGTTTCAGAACTGGAAGAGTAACGGATCCGCCACGTTTCAGGCCGAGCTAACTGATTAGCTTCATCAGGAAGCCTTGGACCCAGAATATTCTCCCATCAGAATCGAGACGGGTCTGGTTTCACTGATGTTTATTTATACTAAAAAAAACAAGAAAAAGAAACAAAATCTAAATGAATACGATGAAAATAAAAATTATATGAGGTTTTCCTTCCATAAAATCCGGGTTTTAAACCGATTCAAAGGTTTCTCAGTGGAGTTTGGATCCAATAAAATGCTTGGAGATATTGGGGGCGGGGCGTAGTCAACGCAGCGGACCAATCAGAGCACAGCAGGCTTTATGGAGGAAAGAGGGGGGGGGGGCACAGCTGCTCCTTTAATTTTCTCCAGGAAACTGTAAATGTCCAGCAGCAAACCGAGTTTTATTGGACCTGAAGAAGTGCATTTGGGTTCGGAACCAACAGCAAGCAGGTTCGGCAGAACTCACTGGGACTTTCTGAGATTCCCGTCAACAAGTTCCCGATTGTTCCCAACCGAGATGGAGGGAGGAAGAGGAGGAGGAGGAGGAAGGAAAACACTGAAAAAAGAGGAGATGAAGGAAAGAGAAGGAGGAGGAAGAGCAGCCTGGATCTGGTTACATCATTTCTCTGAAGAGAATCTGGGCTGCTGAAAAAAACAAGAATACAAACTAGAAAACCGCAAAACTTCCGCTTTCCTGCCGCAAAATCCCAGAAAACATTTGACATGATTTCTGCCCCGTCACTGCAGGAGCCGCTCCGTCAGCACGGGGAGGGAAGAGGAAAAAAGCTGCAGAGGAACCTGGAAACGCCTGGAAAACCCTGGAAACCGGTCAGAGTAGCGGATTCCTGAACATTCTGCTGTTTGATTCTGAGGTCAGAGAGGCGACCACGCCTGCAGCTCCACCATCATCATCATCATCACAGCAGCCTTCATCACAGAGAAGGTCAAAACAAACCGCATCAGTCCGGAGAGGACGCGCCAACCCCGCACACAGAAACCAGAACCGGAACCAGAACCAGCAGGGAGCCGCAGCTCCGTATTCCCGCAGGGGATCCCATGGATGCTGCAACAACAAGCAGCAGAGCCGCAGCCGCCGGATCCCCGCACAGCCCGCAGGGACAGACCCCGCACCGAGGAGTGCGGAGCGGGGAGCGCCGACAGCGGGCGGACCCTCACCTGGAGGCCGACTGAAGAGCTCTGGAGTCCGGCTGGGAGTGAAGGACGGGCGGCCTGGAGGACTGCTGGTAGCTCGCAGAGAAAACACGGCAGCAGCAGCACTGAGCTCAAATCCACCAACCCTCCTCTTCCTCCTCCTCCTGCTCTTCTTCCCCCCGCCCACAGCGCGGATCAGACTGCAGCGGAAGGTGCGCTCGGTTTACACACCGCCCTGCACCGGAGAGTCTGGATCAGGCTACACATTAAAGGTTGATTAATCCAACAAATCAACTCAGAAAGTGAAACCCTTTAATCCTATTGGTTCATTCCACAAACACCAACATTTAAATGATGATTATTTTAATGATTCTGAAGTTATGATATCAGATCAATAAAAATAGATGTTAAAGCATAAATGTCCAGATCAGTGTCTCCATGCCTTGGATCGGACCGTTGACCATCAGTCAGACGCTCCTTCGAGCCACAAACAGCATTGATAAAAAGTTGAGTGGAAGGAAAACTGTTGGAAACATGAAGACGTTTCTGAGAGACTGCAGCTGACCCGTTCCCATTCAGCTGATCCTGAACCAGAGACAGAGTCAGAACCGTCTGATCCGGGTTGAGGAGAACCAAAACCAGAACAGAACAGAACCTCAGCAGAACCAGAACAGAACCTCAGGCCGGTTTCCTGCTGCATGTAACTAAAGCAAAAGGCCCCCAGAACCAGAAACTGCAGCTTCTGAGCAGAACCTGGACTGGTCCAGTAGAAACAAACT
Source organism: Phalloptychus januarius (assembly GCA_902982915.1). Classification (NCBI taxonomy): domain Eukaryota; kingdom Metazoa; phylum Chordata; class Actinopteri; order Cyprinodontiformes; family Poeciliidae; genus Phalloptychus; species Phalloptychus januarius. Next base: position 550,230 of record CADWAE010000242.1, on the reverse strand, counting down.
AATGGATTAAAATATGTATATATATATATTTATCAAATTTACAGACTGGATGGTTTTTTTTGTTTTATATCTAGCATGACTGTTACCACGGGTGGCTGCCATGGTAACAGTCCCTTTATTTATCCCAGTATCCTCCATAGTTTTCCTCCTCCCACATCGTCTGTATAAAAATAAACGTAGCAGGAAGCTGATGGGATGGAAACGCTCCTTCATTTAAAATAACCTGTCACCATGGCAATGTGGAGGAAAGCAACCGGAAACTAATGTATGTTATCTGATACAATTTGAATAAACTTGTGTTTAAATCATATAGTGATTTTGTCTAAGATGAACTTTCATGAAAAGCTGCAGCTGATCAGAGGACCAGAATCTGACTCAGTGGAAATGTTTTAACCTCCATAAAGGAGCAGAAGTTTCTGCAGATCCGCTCTGACGTCTGGAAACTTGGCGCTGCTGCTCCGCCCCTCTGGGCCGCGGGGCTGCATGAATGAAGCGCTCCTGGGGGCGGGGCCTCCGCCGCAGGGAGGAGGACAGGCTGCAGAGTGGAGGATGCCAAACTGAACCAAGTTGGTGCCGACTCAGCGGCTGGTTCGGAGCTCCATCAGAACCAGAACCGGTCCTGGTCTTCATCGGCTAAACTATATAACCCGGTCCGGGTTCTGCAGGGTTCTGTCTGACTTTAACTGGACCTCTTAATGTTCAGCAGAGTTAGCTCATGTTCGGTTCTGTTCGGTCATCAGGGCTATAGGTTCTTCTCATGTTCATGTTACTGTTTCTCTCTCTGGTTTAATAAAAGAATAAATCTTTAATAGATTCAAGAAAAATAAACTAAACACTAAAAATAATTAAGAAGATGTATAATTTAGAGAATAAATGGCCAAACCTCAACTTCAAGGTTTTTGACTTTAAATTTGTTTTATCTCTAAAATTATTTAAATTGTTGTTGCAGTAATTTAATATAAAATAATATTTCTATACTGTTTATTATTGTTTATGTCCAGATTCTGTCTTCAACACGTCGTCATCTTGGTTTTAACGTTTTTAGATTTTATGAGAACGTCCTGGAGCAGAACCTGAAAAACAACAGAAGAAGAAAGAAGGAGTGAAATATGTTCCCCGTCAGTCTAATCAGAGGGAAAGGTCAAAGGTCAAGCAGGCCTGTTCTGTTCTGTGGAAACCCGACCAGTGGTTCTGGAGACTCTGTTTCCATGGCGATCAGACCTAAAGAGGAAGCTTGACCATAAATGGGCTGAACTCCAGGAGTAGTTCTGCTGACTGGTGAGAGGAGTCAAACCGGGTCAGAACCATCAGAACCTTCAGTCTGCAGATGGAGAGCTGAGCTGGTCCTGGTTCTACAGGTCAGATCATCTGGACCAGAACCAGCCTGACGGGTCGAACGCGCCGCCCTGTGTGGGCCGGAGAGACGAGTCTTTTCTTCTTCTGTTTCTCTAACAAACCGCGTCTGACTGAGCAGCGTTTCCACGGCGACCACTATGGGATGCCAAACACGGTTGCTTGGAGAGGAAGAGGAGTTAGATTCTCCAGAGGGATGAAGAGCCAACTCTGCACCTTCAGCAGCGTGTGGGGGAGGGGAAGCTGGATCCAACAGGTTCTGGTCTGATTCTAACATCTTTGAACATTTAAAGCAGCCTGTTATAGAACCTCCCAACCAGCAGGGGGCGCCGTCACCAGCTGCCTGTTTGGTTCACGTCTGAGTGGAAAAGCAGGAAATCTGTCCAGTCAGCTCAGATTTATGATTTTATCTAAAAGTTTTAAAAACATAAATCGGTAAATAATTGAATGCAATCCAACATGGCCGCCCTACAGTTTAGAAAGGCTTTGCTGGGGCAGCAGCCCAGGGCGCCACGTTTGGAGGGGGCAGAAATGTTTTCTTTTTTGTGTGTGTTTTATTTTAAACTCATAAGCTGAATTTTATGGATATAAACAAATTATTCAACTAATTTAAAATTATATAGGTCCAGCTGATTTCTTTGGCAACAACATGGAGTTCTTTGCTACCCATCATGCATCAGTTCATACCTGCTGATAAAAAGGATTACCTGTGATTTAAATGAGTAAATCAATGTTTCTCTTTTGGTCAGGGCACCAAACTGGCTCCAGCCCGGGGCCCAGATCTTGGTGCATCCAGCACTGCAGGAAGTTCTTATCTGGACAGGAAATGGGATCAAAATTTTATTTTTGATTTTTTTATGTGAAAATATTTGATTAGTACGGTGGCCCTGAGGTGCAAAACACTACGACATCTAATAAAAACAGTTTTAGACTCTAACATAATCAGGAAAAATGAGAAAACAAATTGAAATGTTTTGAGTCCAAAGTTTCAGGTTAAACTGAAACAGCAGCAATAAAAGCCCGAAGCTTATGACTCAATAAAACAATAATAAAGCTGAACTTATAAAAATGAAGCTTATTGGCTGAACTGGGTTCATTCAAACCGAATCGGATGTTTAACTGGGAGAACCAAAACCAGAACCGGGCTCCTCTCAGCAGCCATCACCTCCCACTCTCTTCTCCTCATTGTGTCAGTAACGGCTGCATGCTGGTTGCCATGGCGACCGCGCTGCCGCCTCCAGCCGCTCCTCTGTAATCCGAGTCCTGCTCAGATTAAACCAGGGTTAATAATCCCTGGTTTCAGCTCCGACCCGCTGGATCCTCCAGGCGGGATCCAACCGGATCACATGGCAGATCCTCGGTCAGGTGATCTGCTGTGACGCAACAGCGTCTCCGCTGCTGAGCTGGAGCCAAGATGGCGGCCGCAGCGGGAGGCTGAGGGTTATCCAGTAAAGCCGATGAATTATTCTAATATTATCCTCCACTAGAGAATCAATACTTTTATAATGCTGCATTAAACTCTGGATAGAATATCAAACTTCAACATATTTATACTCAAGTAAAAATAAAAAGTTGGTAAAAAGAGTAACTGATCACTTAATATTTAAAAGTGACGTAATCAGATGGACAAAAGTAGAAAGTTTAGCGGAAATTTTGGTATTTTAACGACAAAAGTGACAATAATTGAAATGAATAACAAAAATTAAAATCAAGCAAAAAATCATGTTTATAAATTATTTTCTTTCAACAAACTGATGAAACTGCAGGTCTGAGTCGGTTCTGGTCCTGGTCCTAGTTCTGATCCTGTTCCAGGTCCTGGTCCTGAGCCTGGTCCAGGTCCTGGTCCTGGTTCTGGTTATGATCCTGGTCCGGTTCCAGGTCCTGGTCCCAGTCCCAGTCCTGATTCTGGCTCTGGGCCAGGTCCTGGTCCCGGTTCTGGTCCCAGTCCGGTTCTGTCCATCCTGTTGGTTAACTACTTCAAAGTGAACTGATGATAAATTCTTTCAGCTCCTGATGGTTTAATGGATCCACGTTTCTTTTCAGCAGCGCATCACAACCAGGTCAGAACCGGATCAGAACCAGGTCAGAACCGGATCAGAACCGGATCAGAACCAGGTCAGAACCGGATCAGACCGGATCAGAACCGGGTCAGAACCAGATCAGAACCAGGTCAGAACTGGGTCAGAACCGGGTCTTGAACCCGGAGAACTCCAGCTCGTCGATGGGTTTCTGGTTGGTGAACCGGGCCCTGGCGATCCGGCTGGTCGGGCTTCCTTCCTTACTGAGCCAGACCTTCCTGCAGGAGGAGATGGTTCGGGTCAGTTCACTCACATTTCACCAGAACCAGAACCAGCAAAGCACACATTAAGACTCAGAGGTCAAAGGTCAACTTAAACTAAAAGGAAGCAAAGAACTCTAGAGACCGGATCCAATCATGACATAAATAAAAAGTAAACTGAAGTGATCCTGCAGGTTCTGATCCTGAACAGACGGATAATAAAGATCCAACAGAACCAGAACCAGAATTAAACACCAGAACCAAACCAGCCAGTTTTATTTTACCGTAACGATGAAACTGATTCTAAATGACGACACAAGAAAAACGTTTTTGTAAAATAAGAGGATTAAAATTATACTAAAGTTTCATGATAAAAGTCTAAAGTTCCTCAGGCTCAGATTTACTGACATAAATCCTGATTATTCAGACTGAGCTGCAAGGAATTATGGGTAAATTTGATCTGTTTCTGGGGTCGTCTTTCAGCACAAACCATTTTCTAGAAAAAACGACGAATATGAAGAGAAATGAAACGTTAAAATATGAACTGAATAGTCGAACAGCAGATTAACTAACGAGTCGCTGCAGATTAAGACGATGAGAGTAGGAACGTTTGGTCTAGTCAAAGGTTGGACTGTGGCGTGGCTGCAGAGGGGCATGATGGGAAGTAAAACGGGATTAGAGCAGATCTGGGTCAGCAGAGACAGAAACCCGTCCGTCTCTCTGCCTCCTGACCCACAGCTCACAGATTAATCTGCTGGATTATAATCTGCTGCCAGCCGGTCCGTCACACGCTCAGCAAACGTCTGTGGACTGAAGAAAAGCCATAAATCTGAAAGTAGCCAGGAAAAAAAACTACTGGAGAATCTGATAAAAACATAAAGTTATTTCCTTTCTATTGAAGCAGCAGGAGAATCGTCTCTGATTGATCGTTTCTGATTGATCGTCTCTGATTGATCGTTTCTGATTGATCGTCTCTGATTGATCGTCTCTGATTGATCGTCTTCGCTCATCTGATCGTTTCCTTACATTTTGCTTCCAGTTTTTGTTTGAGGAAATTCGAGTTCAGTTTTTAATGAGACGATGAAACTGGGAAGATGTTTAAACCGCCATGTTGGAAGCTTCTTTATTAAGTTTACATTTGAACAGTAAAATCATGAAGACTGATGTGAGGTCATTGATTTGGTTTGTTTCTGACTTTCAGCCTTTATTTTGAAGGCCCACCTGCTCCTAGTTTCCTGTTTCTGGGACCAGTTTCCTGATCCGGTTTGTTGTTCGTCCAGCTGCAGTTTTTATTCTGCCTGATTTTCTCCACTTCAGATCAGATTCACATTTTTATTTCTGGATGTTTTATTAGAAATAATTTCTGTCTTTTCTTCATTATTCCTGACTTTTCTCCTGCAGCCGTCCATCAGTTTTCCGTCCATCCTCCGGTTTCCCTCAGCATGACTCTGCCACCACCTGCTCTGGGGGAAACAGTCTCGTGTCCCGATGCGTTTCCTGTTCCCAGGCCTGACAGGAAGTGAGGTCGTGGTGAAAGTGGAACGGACAGGAACATTCTGCTACGCTACTGCTATGTTTGTTGCTTCCTGTTGGTTTAAGCATGAACTAAAGAGGTTACCATGGAAACGCCAGAATCTGCTTTCCTTTGGCCTTCATGTTAAAGTTCACAGATAATCTCACCGTTTCAGTGATTGTTGGTTTTATGAGGGACAGGAAACAGTTTGATGTTTTTATCCGGCTGATCTGTGGACCAGATCCTCAGGAAGCTGAAAATGATCCACCTGGATGTTGTTAATACAGTTTTCATCTATAAACAGGAATCCTGACTTCCTGCTAGCGATTCTTCAGAAAACGTCAAACAAAATAATCTGCCAGAGGAGCTATTAATTGATATTAATAATTATTTACTTCAAAACAAACTTCTGCTTCTGGTTGAAAAGTTGAATGTGAGCTAGTCTTTTTGTTTCTCATATCAGCATCAGAAACAATGATGCTGTTTCTGATGCTGGTGATGATGAAACCTGCTCTTATAATCAACAGCTATTAAACAGGAAACATCAGAAAGTCATTTAACCCTGAACAAACGGAGTCCATTCATCAGGAAACTGATTCAAGGGGACAGAGTCCCTCAGTGTGCAGGCAAACAGCGCCATCTAGTGGCTGGAAACCAAACGACATGGAGATGTTGTATGGACATGTCTCAGTGTGTCTCATTGTGTCCCAGTGTCTCAGTATGTCTCATTGTGTCCCAATGTCTCAGTATTTCTCAGTGTGTCCCAGTGTCTCTGTGTGTCTCACATCTCCTCCACCATGGCGGCCGGTCCCTGCACCTGTCCCACCACCGTCCCGGAGGCGGTGTTCTTCACCCAGCCCACCAGGCCCAGACGCAGTCCCTCCTTCTCTGTGAACTGCAGGACAGGAAACGTCTCAGTCACTGAAACACCAACATGAGGAGCAGCGCCGGCTCTGAGGCTGATGGACGGCGGCCGTATGAGAGGAAGGCTGGTAAAGTCAAAACCAGATGATTATGGTCTGTTCTTCATGAGGCAGCAGCTCTGAATGAGCGTTAGTGGGGAGGACTGCTGTGAGGCTGACCGCTCTCTAACTCGTCCCTGTGAGACATGTCTGTCCTGCTGGACAGCAGAATGTCCAGATTGTCTTTAATTGGATTCAATTCATGTCATTCCAGGAAACAGGAAGAACAGGTCATCCGACGGGACTAACGCGTAATTCACACGAGTCTGAACCGGAGGTGATCCGCACCACTGAACCGCCATCTTGGTAGGCAAACACAGAGCGAAGCGTAGCTTAGCCACAGCTAGCAGACCGTCAACAAAATGGCTGCTGTTCAGACTGACCAGGATGAGACGGAGAAAGTGGCTCGTTTACTGTTGACATGGCAACGATCGGATACCTACCAAGATGGCCGTCAGTAAGCTACAGACTCTGTTCTGGTCTTTTTCTTATTTTCTGTTTTATATCCATCTGAATCATAAACTCAGAACTTAATCAGCTAAATGTCCACCAGCTGAGAGTTCACCGCCTGCCTCCCTCTGCAACAGAGCAGTGACGATCGCTCCATCCTCACGCTTTGGATCAGAACAAGAAAATGTGCTTCAGCATCAGACTCACCATTCTGAAGCAGACGCCTGGAAAACAGAAACCAGAACCAGTATGTAAATAAAGCCCGATCCGGCTGCTGGTCTAATTTAAGCAGCAGGATCATTTTGAGCTGCAGAGGAAGAGGAGCAAACAAACCCTGAACGTGGCCGAAGACCTCAAAGTCCACCGACTCCAGACCGCTTCCCGCAGACATCCTGGAGACGAGACGGGACAGCAGGGGGACAGCTGCAGCGGCTCTCTGCAGCAGTCTGGTACCGACCCGGTCCGTCCTCTCGGCTCTTAAAGGAGCAGCTCTCTGCTGCTGGTCTCTGTGGTTCCGACCTGGAAGGAGTTCAGGCTGGAGACTCGATCTGATGTTGGCGTCTGTGTCTCTGCTCATAAAAAGAAATCAGATTATTTTACATCATATTTATAATTCCTAATTAAACTTTCTGAACCTCTGAAATGTTTGCTGCAGTTTATTGCAGCTGGCCTGTTGTTCTTCCCCATCGTCTGTTTTTCTCCTCTGACTGAACTCATTAAAACTGTTTGCAGCCTGTGAAGCTGCTGCTGCTTCTGCGAGCTGCACTGATGCAGTTACAAAATGTATAATTCAGTAGATTTATGTCTGTGTTTAAATGAAGACATATATCTTCTGCCTCAGTCTCAGCCGATGCTAAACCTCAGACATCAGGAGGTGGATCGGTGCTTCACTTCTGTAAACCCAGAATAAATAATAACTAAAAGTAAAATAAATAAATCGTGTGAAGCTCTGGAGCAGAGATGAACTTCCTGGATCAGATCAGGACTCTGTGCTGCCGTGGAGCCGCGTTGGCACTGTGGATTTATTACTGGAAAAATGAGACAATAGGACAGAGGACGGGTCCTCTAGCGCCACCTAGTGTCTGTCTGCTCATTCCTTCAGGTTCGTCATGATGCGCTGCTCTCAAGGAAACACTGGCAGCTAAACCACAAATCACCTTTTGGCTGATGAACTTTAAATTGGTTCTTAAAGCTGCAGAAGGTTACTTTTATTTTTTTTTAAAGTCTTTCTACATATTTGTTCAAATTGCCACCATGTTGTCAGTTTTTTTATTAGTAGGCCTGGCAATAAAATTAGTGTTTTAACTAAACCTTTTAATGAAAGATAATTTTGCTTACAATCACTTCATCATTTATTTTATTTGTTGTTTCCGTTGTTTTGGATATTTAAAATGTCTTCCAGTTCCAGTGTTAAATGTTAAAGGTTAAAGTTTATGGATCTTTGAGAATGTGTTCCTGCATTATTATTTCATTACCTTTATACTACTGGAAAATGGACTCAAAGCAACATTATTATTGTTTATCGCAATAACTTCTGGAATGATTTATCGTCCAGTAACAAGTTATCGTGTCAGTATGAGACAGATAATCTGTGAAAAGACTGAATAAATGCCCTGCTGCCTTCTGCTCCTTATTATAACAGCAGACACTCAAAACATCAGCAAAATTAACTTCTTAACGTTTATCGATGGCAGCATTAGCATTATGCTAACCAGAGCAATGTTAGCATAACATAGCAACGTTCATAAGTGATTATTAGCAATGACAGCAGCTGAAAAACAGGCAGAGCAAAATGAAAGATAAAACTCAGAAGCTGCAGCTCACCTGGAAAACCCTCTGCTTCTCACTCAAGATGGACAATTCCGTCTGTTTTCCCTCCACTGCCGCCATCAAAATTATCACCATGGCAACGCAAAAGCTTATGGCAAGCCCCAAAGATATTTTATCCAGCGATAGTGATTGGCCAAATGTTTTATTTTATTTTTTTCCATACAACACGTACGAGTAGTGACCCAGCCAGGATGCCTAGGTGGGCCCCATATGGGGAAATGAGGGCAGACAATATGGGTCCCACATGGGTTTGCCCATGTAGGGGCACCGCCTTCATGGGCCCTACATGGCTGTGCCCCGACATGAGCAAACCCATGTGGGACCCATATTGTCTGTCCTCATTTCCCCATATGGGGCCCACCTAGGTCAGCTTCACATGGGTGAAGTGAACTATCTGTTGGAGGAAGGTCAACAGGTGGAAGTGTGAAAATAAATTAGATTTAGGCACACATTATTAAGAAGAACAGGCTAATGCAATTTTTAAATCATATTTACAGATCATTTTGTGATTTTTTTGCGCCCCTCTCTTGGCTCCGCCCTCTTCAGAGGACTTTTATTTGTCTGGGTTTTGCTTTAAAATGATCCCTGATTAGTTGTAACAATATTTATCTGAGAAATACTTATTTGAAATGTTAGAACAATATAGTAATAATACTGCAGGTAATTTAGTTTTTGTAAATGTTTATAAAATATTGTCACACGGACGTTGCCATGTTGTTTACGCTGCATTGCATTCTGGGTAAATTATGTATGCTCGGTCTGACTGCAGGAGCTCCGTCCAGCCAAAACAGCAATAAGTTCGTCCTTAAATCGTTTAACTGTAGAAACAACCGGAGGTGAAGAGGAAGAGGAAGAGGAAGACCAACGGTGGTGCAAATAATTCAGATGATCTAAATATCAAGTAAAAAAAATAGTAAATGTGAGCACAAAACTTTATAACTGAAGGACCAAAGTCCAGCTTTTCATCCAATTGTAATAAAAATGGCTAATATTTAGAACCAATTAAGCACAAATGAATCATAATAAAATGCTGTCAAACCCAGTTTATTATTTATTTCACATTAGCTAACTTAGCAATAGCTAGCATAGCAATGGCTAGCTTAGTTATATGAAGACTGCTCTTTTGTCAGTCAGCAGTAAAAACCAGACTAGTAGTACTTTCTATAAAAAAGTAGCTGAGGTGCAACTTATTTGGAAAAAAGACTAACTAACTACAATAAGTTAGTAGCTGCAATAATTGCAGCTAAGGATCATTAAATGAGCCGATATAAAACTCCACCGTCATCTAGAAGGTTATGAAGGATCTGCATTTGCACCTTGAAGAAAAGGTCAAGGAAGAATGAAAGTTTAAATTCTGCTTTAATTTCAATAAAACGGATTTAAAGGGGAATTTATCAAAGCTCAGTTTCTGTTTCTTCTTGATGACTGAAAGTTCATCAGACACTGAGTTAGAAACATAGACGTTGGTCAGCCTGTGGCCTCCAGGTGTGGAGTGATGCAGTATGTCAGCGCTGGACGACCTGTAATACTGAGAAGAAACTTCAGGAAAATGACAGCATATTTAGGCCAAACATGTTCAACTAAAATGGCCAGAACCTTTCAGAACCTGCAGACGTTGACAGAAACCCGAATGACTCAGAACCTGGAGGTGAGTTTGGTCTCATGTTTAATCCATCGAACATCATGACAGGACAGAGACTGCAGCTCCTCACAGTGTTTCACAGACTACAGAGTTCTGGAGCCAAGGCACCAAACTAGAGATTACTCCTCCCAGCCGGGTCCAAACGGACCGAACCGGGCCGAGGGAAGAACACACGACACGAACACAACATGGAAACCCAGCGGCCTCTCTGAACAGACCCAGCCAGCGACCCGTTTGGGCTCCTGCCGTAAACGGGGCTGATTGTCGGCTACATCCGTCTCCTGGTGTGAAAACAACCAGCAAAGTGCAACTTCCTGCTCAGACCGTCAAAATAAAGTTTCTCTGTTAGAAAACACAGCAGGATATAGAGACACCAGCAGTGACAGCATGCTTTACCATGGAGGCTGGACACGACAGGTTTCTACCTTCCACCAAACATTCAACAGCTGACACAACGGCTTTCTAGAAAAAACTAAAACCTCCATTACAGGACAGGTCAGAGGTTAGGGGTTACCATGGCTACCACTAAACCGCCTGCAGGAGCGCCTGACCAAGCATCAGAGCGATTTTAGATTGAAGAAAATTTACACCAAAAAATCTGAAATGTATAAATTTATAAGAAATAAAAACTAAATTAGTGAGAAAATGTAAAATTTAAATTCAAACATCTGATTCCACATTAGGATACCGTCACCTTCCTAAAATAACAGCCAGTAAAGAAATAGATTATTATTCTAGTTTAAAAACATCGATATTTATGCTTTTTTAATCTTATATTTTTGATCAATTTAATTGATCAGTACATCAAATTTTCTGATTTGCATTTTCCAAATCAGTAAAAATCCAAGCATTCTTTTCTAAACATCTGAAATTAATCCAGAAATTTCCGTTTCTTGGTGAAAATTGACTCATTATTGTGCACTGCAGAAACACTAAATCTTACCACGTATTTTAGTTCAGTTTCTCGTCTTTACATTTGAAATAAGACCAAATTAATTCCTCTGGATTGTTTCACTTGAACCAAGACATTTTTCCCCCATTATCAGTTAGTTTTGTCTTTTTTCAAATGCACTGAGATATTTCCACTAGAAAATACAGCAGAAATTCTTGGGCTGCACAGTGGTGCAGCTGGTAGAGCTGCTGCCTTGAAGGTTCTGGGTTCGATTCCCGGTCTTTCTGCATGGAGTCTCCATGTTCTCCCTGAGCATGCTGGGTTCTCCCCGGGTACTCCGGCTTCCTCCAGAAACATGTCAGGTTAATTGGCCTCTAAATTCTCCTCAGTGAGTGAGAGGTTGTTTGTCTGTGTTGCCTGCAATGGCCAGGCGACCCCCCGCCAGGCGACCCCCCGCCAGGCGACCCCCGCCAGGCGACCCCCCGCCAGGCGACCCCCAGGCGACCCCTCCATGTGACCCCGGCAGGCGACCCCCGGCCAGGCGACGCCCCGACAGGCGACCCCCTTGCAGGTGACCCCGGCTCTCCTGGAGAGGCAGCAGCTCCTCAGGTGTAACGAAAGCGGAGGGAAGGAAGTCGGTAGGGTTTCGTGTTTTTGCAGGTTTTTCAGGGAATCAGGGAATGTCTCCAGAACCGGGTCGTTCATGTTAGAACCGGCCTCAGCAGCTGCAGCCAGCTGGTTCCTGGTCCATTTAATGGACGGGTTCCGGCTGAGAACCTCTCAACCCGACCTGGTCCAACAGAATTCGTTTCTCTGCTGCGATGAACTGGACCGGGTCAATACTTCTCCTGACGGTTTTCTTCAGACTCTTAAATTCTGGGTTCTTCCAGAACCTTCTAAGGATTTTTAAGGTGAGTTTACTGCCATGTGTTGCTGGATGCCGCTAGCTAAATGTTAGCTACGCTAACCAGCAATAATTAGGATCATTAGTTCTGATAACACTAAAGCGGTACAACAACATGGTATTAGCAGAAGCAAAAGTTAAAGGGCTTCACCAACATGTATTTAGCTAAAGCTAAGGCTAAAGCTCTCGACCCACATGGTATTTTGCTTAAACTGATGCTGAAATGCTAAGCCAACTTGGTGGCAGTGGAAGCTAACACGCTAATCTCAAGCATGTTGATGTCCACCATGTGTCACAAGGAAAACAAAATGTTTGTTTGTTTGCTGCAATTTGCTTGATAAAGATAGTTGGGAGAAAAAGAGAGAAGATATGGAGAGCTGATAGGTAAACAGTCTTCAGCCCTTCAAAATAATGGCATATAATGTCTGAACACTTGAAGAACTGCTAACAGCTGAACCAAAACCTGAACACAGAAAGTTTATCAACAACTGAATAAATCTGAATGTATCTGGAGAATTTAATCTAAGCTATGCTAACGTTTAAACTTAGCGGAGGGGTACCCACCACTGCTGACATGTTGATTCACATCTTTAAGAACCTGGATCAGAACCTGGATCAGAGGAAAACTGTTGAATCCGGATCCGTCCTCTGGAAAACCGGATAGAAAAAGCAACAGAGGCTGGAGAAATCCACCAGGAAGCTCTGCTGCCTGCATGCAGAACTCCTGGAGGTTCTGCAGAACCGGGTCAGAATGAGGAGGTTCGACCCGAGGAGAGGGAAAGTTTCTGATTAATAAATACTCCGGTTCTGACCCGATGGGTTTGTGCTGATGTATGAAGAACCAGAACCGCAGTGCAGAGGTTTGATCTAGAACAGAACACAGCTGGTACATTTAGCCTGGTCCGGTTGGTACTTCTGTTGGTTCTGATTACAATCAGAACCAGGTTGAGTTCTGGTCCACTTCACCTCAGCAGACAAACATCCAGAACTAGAAGGTACCAGCAGAACTCTGGGATCGATTCGACGCCTACAGGAACCGAGGAAAGCTGGTTCTGTTGAGGTTCTGTTCAGGCCCGTCTCTACAGTTCTAGGCCTCGTACCCGGTGGACCGGCGCCGCTGCGGGTTCCAGATGTCATCTCTGTGCTCCGGCCGACAGAACAGCCTGGAGGACTGGGCCAGGCGTTCCTGGCGCTCCCGGTCCGGACCCGCTTTGGAGCCCGGAGGCCCGCCACCGAACTGGCAGGACGACTGAGTCCTGTTGTCATGGAGACCGGAGAACAGCTGACCCCCGGCAGACCTGGGAACATCAGAGACAGTTAATAGGTCAGAAGACGATCCAGAACCTCCAACCGACCCGGAACCAGCAGAACCATCCAACCCAACCATGAGGTACAGCGGTGGCTCCATGGTTCTGATGGTTCAGATGGGTCCATGGTGCTGATGGTTCTGATGGGTCCATGGTTCTGATGGTTCTGATGGGTCCATGGTTCTGATGGTTCAGATGGGTCCATGGTTCTGATGGTTCTGATGGGTCCATGGTTCAGCCATGGTTCAGATGGGTCCATGGTTCTGATGGTTCTGATGGGTCCATGGTTCTTCATTTGATTGCTTTGGCCTGAGGTCTGAGCGTCAGAATCGTTACCAGAAACATTTTGATCAGATGAACAAAGAAAATCTGACCTGCTTTTAGTGATTCTGCGTCGGCCGCCATCGCTGTGCTGCTGAGGACGAGAGGAAACCAAGAAAAATCAACAAAACGGATCTGCAGTTAAAGCAGAACGGCCAGAGCCGCCCATCCACCAGGGGGTGCTGCTCTACCTTGTGGCGTTCGCCCTGCGCCGCGCCGCCGACCACCTGGTAATACTCCACCAGCCTCTCTGCCAGGGCGATCCGGCCCAGCAGGGTCTCGATGAAGCGCTGGATCCGGACTTTCCCGCTCGTCTCCTGGCGGGCCGCAGCCTCCAGGAACCTCTGGATGGTGAGCACCTCCCTGGAGGAGGAGCAGCAAAAGATCAAGGTGGGTCTGACCCACTCAGGCGGTTCTGACCCGCTCAGGTGGTTCTGAACCAGATCAGGTGGTTCTGACCCGATCAGGTTGGTCTGACCCGCTCAGGTGGTTCTGACCCGATCAGGTGGTTCTGACCCGCTCCGGTCAGAACCTCGGACCAGGCTACCTCTCCCGGCGCTCCAGCTCGCTCTCGGAGGCGTTGAGCTGCTCCCTCAGGGCGGCGATCACCATGACGGCCACGTCCACCTGCCGGCTGAGCGCGCGCTCCCGCTCCGCCACCTGCTGCCGCTCCTGGGCCAGGTGCTGCGAGTGAGCGCGCCCGTGCTGACCGGGCCGCGGGCCCGGTGCCGGCCAGCCGCCGCCGCACCGCCGCCGAGGCCGCTGCCGTCTCCCGGCCGCAGAAGGAGCTCTGCGCTGGTGGAGAGAGAGCGAGGACGAGTCGTTAACTTCCTGCTGATGGACCAGGAGACGCTGGAGGAGAAACTCACCAACTAGGTCCAGGTCCGGGTCCGGTTCCGGGTTCAGGTCCGGGTCCGGGGACGACAGAGGGAACGGGAGGTGGTGGAGGCGTCCTGAGTCTGACTGTTTGCCTTCTGACTCGTCTCTGGCCTCTTCTGCTTCCTCCTCTTCCTCTCCTGTATCTTCATCCTCCAGCCCTTCCTCCTGCGTCCCCACGCCGACGCTCTGGGTGCGCCTCCTCACCGCGCCGTAGGAGTGCAGGTAGCCGCTGTCTCTGCTGTCGCTGAGGGAGCGGACGTGAGGCGGCCGCGCGGCGCCGTGCTGCCCCCTGCGGGCCGGGAGGCCGGCGTCCTGCCAGGCGATGGCGACCGCCAGCGGGTCGGGGTGCGTCCCCGTGATGCTGAAGTCTCCAGAGGCCACATCCGGAGAGCGGTAGGAGTGGCGGTACTCCAGGTGGGCCCGCAGGGAGGCCAGGCTGCGGAACCGCTGCTGCTCGCCGCATCGGGGGCATCGGAACGGGAGCTCACAGGAAGTGACGGAGTCCGGGAGGGCGCCGCAGGCCTGACCGTTCCTCTCCAACAGGAAGGAGCCAGAACCTCTGGAGCACAACTTCTGCTGCATCTCTCCACTCTGAAGAACAGGAACGGAACCCGTTGGTACCGACACGGTTTAGTCGTTTCATACCGAACGGTTCAACTTCCTCCCTCACTTTGATAAACTTCCTGTCCATCAAAGATGTCCAATAATGACGGGAAGTGGGGACAACAGCAGGTGCAGGAAGGAGGCCTGGACGAACGTCTCAGCGTCGCTGAGGGCGGAGCCTGCTGGCCTTATGGGCTGGCAACAGAAATGAACCATCCAACTTTGGGCAAATTTGTACTTATGATCGATGCAAACAGAGCTAGCTAGCTAGCAAAGGTACATTAGCAGCTACTTACTGAGTAACCAGCTGTAACTAGTGAGCGACTCAAACTGTGTCCTCAATGGAAAAACTCCATACAAGAAACAGTCCTGCAGCGATTAATTTTAAGACCTGATTCACGTTTTCAAGGCTGACTTACATTTTTAAATACATTTAAGGCTTTTTAAGGATGACCTGACTCAATGCACCTGTTCTGGTTGAAACTGGAGGCAGTGACTGCAGTGCTCTGGCCGATCACTGATGTTTCAAAGAGCCTCTTTCCATCCATCCATCCATTTTCCTGCACCCTTATCCCTTACTGGGGTCGGGAGGTGCTGGTGTCTAACTCCAGCTGTCATTTCGGGCGAGAGGCGGGGTCACCTGGACAGGTCACCTGGACAGGTCGCCTGGACAGGTCACCTGTCTGTCGCAGGGCAACACAAAGACAAACAGGACAAACAAACATCCACACACACACTCACACCTAGGGACAATTTAGAGAGGCCAATTAACCTGACAGTCATGTTTTTGGACTGTGGGAGGAAGCCGGAGTACCCGGAGAGAACCCACCATGCACAGGGAGAACATGGAGACTCTGTGCAGAAAGACCGGGAATCGAACCCAGAACCTTCTTGCTGCAAGGCAGCAGCTCTACCAGCTGCGCCACTGGGCAGCCTGCCTCTTTCTATATTATTGAATTTTCAATACTTCTGCATCAGCAAAATCAAAATCGGCAAAAGTCAGCAAGTGGGAAAGTGGAGTGACTGCCATTGGTGACTCTTAACCGAGATGAAGATTAGGGAACAAGGTCGTTTTCTCAGGTATGGGCCGATTGCAGATCGCTTGTTTCATGACTGCAGGAGTTGCTCTGGTTAGAACTAAAGAGGCACTGACTGCAGTTTTCAATCTGATCACTGACCCTCAACTCGCCTGACCTGTTGGTTCTGATTTTGGCCGGTACCGATTCTAAGATAAGATCCGATTCACATGGAAGTGTTGGATCCCCCAAAGTTCAGGTTCATGGGACTCAGAGCCTCGGGTTTTCTCCGTTCAGGTGTCTGCTGTCAGCCAACACGAGGCGCTGAACCTAACCTCTGACTGACTCAGTTCAGTGAATGAGGAATCTGTTCAGAGAATCAGATCAATCTTTGCCTGTATATCCATTGCAGAACGTTTTCTTTCCTGGAGTTAGATAAGACATGAGGGTGGAGTGATGCTGTGGGCCGAGACCTAAGAAAACCTTAATAAGTTCTGGTAGCAGGTTCTAGTGAACAAACGCATCAGAACTTTGAACGAGTTCTTTCAAGAAAGAATTTTCTGTTCACATTGAGTTCCTGTTCAGAACCTGAATCAGAACCCAGCATGATGTCCATGCTGGGTTCTGATTCCAAACATGCATGATGAGCCTCCACCTGCTGCGGCCCACAGCATGATGAGCCTCCACCTGCTGCGGCCCACAGCATGATGAGCCCCACCGTGCTGCGGCCCACAGCATGATGAGCCGCCACCGTGCTGCGGCCCACAGCATGATGAGCCATGACGCCTCCTCAAGGTTTCCAGAGATTAAACCAGGTCAACATGAACTAAAGAGAAAAATATTAGAAATAAATTAGGATGAAATAAGAAAAAAACATGTAAGATAGAAATGAACAATGGGATAAACTGATCTCTCCATATTGATCCCAGTTATTTTAATAGTTACTGATTCATGATCGAGTCTCCATTGATTACAGCATCAAATTAAATTAGTTAATCACAGATATTAAATGATCAGAATGGTGATAATCAAGAATAAAAAATGAGACCAACTGGGTCTGATTGACCCGAACTGCAGCTTCACTCACAGAACATCATCCGAACCGGGCCAGCATGGTTCCGTTTAATCTGGTTTTAATTCTCCAGCTCCAACAGGTCAGTCCGTCCTCTCAGTCTGTTCTGCTCCGGCTGGCAGCAGATGGCTGTGACCCAGTAACGTAAGCCCGAACCGGAACCAGAACCGAGCAGCAGCTCGTCCACCGGCTCCTTCTCACCGACCGAAGCGGCTTTAGGCGGAGCGGCTGGCGGAGCGTCCCGGGCTGAAGGAGTCATGGCGCAGACAGAGATGGACCTCCATGATGTCATCATCAAGCTGGCCACGCTGCTGCCAACACACTTCCGGTTGGGCTTTTCAGAATAAATGGTGATGATCACTGTTTAATTTGTAGTCCTCACTTAAGTAATATCAGTCAGTACGTGAGTTCTGTTGTTTCAGTGTGCTCTCTTACTATTTAATTTAATCTCTCACTATGACTTTTGAATCAATCAGCATTGATCACCATTTAAGCAAATTACACTACACCATGTAAAGTAGAATGTTGTAGCCCTCCTTTAGTTAGCAGCACAAGGTGGAGTTTGGGCAAGGCGCTCCTCGCCGCGCGCTCTTCGCCGCGCCCTCTTCGCCGCGCCCTCTTCGCCGCGCGCTCTTCGCCGCGCGCTCCTCGCCGCGCGCTCTTCGCCGCCGCCAATACCGACAGACGGACTCCGGACAGTCACTCTGGGCGCCCAGAGAAACTCGGGCCAGTGGATGTGGAAACCACACAACTGCACCATTCCTGATCTGCTGTTTCTTTCGGATCGCTGAGACGTGTTCAGGACAGGACAGAGTATTGGCCGGATCGACCTGTGGGAATCACGATTACACAAGGAACTGAGTTTTATTTTAATATTTTTGTCTTTGAGTGAGGAGGCCTCTGCACAGGCCTGCAGGGTCAGCTTTAGCTGTTTTGTTTTCTAACCGTTGTGGGTTTCATAACTGGTGCTTTACACTGTGCGGATTCATTGTACTGTTGGTAAAATGCTAGTTTTTGTTTGCCTGTGTTGGAAATATTAATTCAATTATGCTAGTTTTAACTTTAAGCACGTTTAAATATTAGACAGATCAACATTACTTTGAGTAGGACTCAATTTTAAGTTAACATTTAGTTAGATTTGGCTCAACCAACAGTCTGATCAGCAGAACATTTTTCTTAGACATAATGTGCATGACTTGATCAAATTAGTCTAATCTGTGTTTTATATTAATAGTTCTAGTTATTAATCTGGACATGTGCTAGTCTATGATAATCAAGTAGAAGATAATTGTTCCAGTTCTTGTATCCAGATCGGCCTGTTGGATGTTCTGGGTTAGAGGAGAAGTTCTGCCAGCCTCCTGTCACTTTAGTTTACAGCCAGGATCTGTTTATTCAGATGAGTCTCTCACAAGGCCTGTGTTAAGATAACCTTTAACCTGAACCCATATAAGAGTTAGGGTCCTGTCTTGTGTGGACACCTGGAGAATCCAGGATCTCACAGAGGTGTGAAATGAAGCACATGGTCACTCCTCCTCCAGGCCTCTCAAGAAAAGTCCTAAAATCATTTAGAGCATCTTCCCTTTGAAATGTGAAACTCCTTGTAGTCAGGGGAGCAGGACCCTCCCAGACTGCATACATTAGAGGAGAGACACACCTTCCTTTAAAAGTTTCGGAGCTGAAAGAATGAATCAGATCATTGGGTCCGGCGGCACCGGCGCTCTTGGTCTCTGTATTTGTCCATTTTTCTGCTTCTTTCAGGTGATTGATGTTGTTTTGTGGTTTTGAGTTTCTGATGATTCTGGTGCTGTTGGTGTGATTTGATTGTCTGAATAAACTGGATGTGTCTGCAGTGGAACAGTAGATTGTGTGTTTGTGTTTTCACCCTTACGCACAGGGAGACCCTCGACCCGGGAACGAGAGGAGACAACGAGCTAAAGGTTTAATACTTATCCTCTCAACACCTGAAAACTAAAACCGTCAAATTATTTTTATTTTTCAGTATTTTAACTGACTTGCTTATTAGTGTATGTTAGGACTTCTAGTCTGAGCTGACTCATGGAAAGCCAGCTAACTGCTGCTACCAAACTGTCTTTTCTTCGCTGTTGCTTTTCCCTCCCTCTCACCTTGTGCTACCTTCACAGACCGTCCTCCTGCTGGAAAATACAATTATCACTGGTAATTTCCAACAAAAGAAAGATAACTTATTTTAAACAATGCAAACATACCTCTAATAACTTTATGTGAACTTTGAATTTTTTTCCGTATTTGTTAAAACTGTCACCTGACTGAAATGCAGTTTGTATGAGATGGATAATCTTTGAAAAAATCCTCCACATCCTCCCAGTGCTACAATGTCTGAAGAAATGCACACCAAAAACAACCAATCACATTCACTGGAACTCTGCTTCCTGGATTTGGATTCTGCTGGTCCAGTTTTGGTTCTTCTCTGATTCTGTGCAGAGTTCTGTTTAAAGAGTCTAAATATTTCCCTCCTGACAGAGAAACAGAGAAATAGTTCAGTCTCTACCACAGATGCAAAGATCTGATAATATCAGTCCCAACATCGAAAACCCCTGCAGATTGGTTATTGTGATGGTACCTGATGCATAAGGTCAAATCTATGCAGTCTATTTCTATGCTTTGTGCTCTGAGCAAATGTACTGTGGCACACCCCCAGGGCAAAACAAAAGCCCACCACTTCAGAATCAAGCTTTTCATTGGTACAGCATGTTATTCATGTTTGTAGCCAATAGCTGGCAGTTGTGCCATCCATAATCAGAGTTTGAAATTAATCTAAATATCAAAAAACCTTTAAATTGTTATGGTGAAGCGCTGAGTGGACCCAACTACAGCAGGCAGGAGTCGTGGTGAGTTTGAAACTTTAATAAGAAAAAAAGTTCAAGGAGCAAAATATAAATCCAGAGCTGCGACGAGGGAACCAGCAAGCTGCGACGAGGGAAGGTGCGACTGAAACAGAGGAGCTGAAACACTGACAGGCAGAAGGTGGAAACAGTGGACCTGCTTGATCAGGAGTCAGGATGAGGAGGGGAGAAGGTGCAACAGAAAGGAAACAAGAGAGAGATGAGTCCAACACTCAGGAAGACTGAAGATGACATGACAACCAAGAGACACGAGGGGAAAACTAGAACCAAAACAGAAACAAGGCTGACCTAAAAATATTAAGAACGAAGCAAAGAAATAACCCAACTAGAATCACTAAAGAAAGCTGGACATAGAGACATAACTAAGA
Organism: Phalloptychus januarius; assembly: GCA_902982915.1. Taxonomy (NCBI): domain Eukaryota; kingdom Metazoa; phylum Chordata; class Actinopteri; order Cyprinodontiformes; family Poeciliidae; genus Phalloptychus; species Phalloptychus januarius. The sequence goes on along the minus strand of CADWAE010000242.1, from coordinate 529,958 downwards.
AATAAACATAACTGGAAACACTATGAGGGGCTGAAATAAGGAAAACAAGAAATCTAACAAAACAGCAAATCTAACAAAAAGGAGTTACATCAAATAATGAAACTAGAATGAATTAAAGGAAAAACTAAACTAAACTGTAATTGATAAAACAGAAACACAAAATCCAAACCACCACTGCGACGCAGGTGGAAAACCAAGCCCAGCACTTGTGGTATAATTGGAGGAACATTCTGGCAGATCGGGGAATTAATCGCCAGCGCTCCGTGTTCCCTGTTCCTCTGCTCCTCATGGAAAAATGCATCTTCAATGTCATTGTAGTTCAGGAATCTGTCTGGAACGACCCTGAGAGCTGATAATTCGGTCTAATTCGTGCAGCTCAAACTGAAGCTTTGAGAAGGACCAGCAGCCTCTGGAGAGAAAATGCTTTTGCCCAAATCGAGTCTGTTTGATCCAGTCAGATTATTCAACTATTCATCGTTCATGGAGCAGATTTTACTGAGCAATAAGCAAATTTTTCTCTTCTTTACTTGATTGTTTATTCTGTTCCTGTTCAAATTTTAACAAAACTGAAATTTTATTTTCAATAAAACATTTTCCTATCGCAGCACTGATTTTAAAAAAGTTCTAATTTAGAGCAAAAACATTAACGTCTTCGTTCTGAGAAGCTTTAAATGAGATTTTTATCTTTAGTTGAATAAATTAACAGCAAAAACACAAATGGAGAAAAGATTCAGTGAAAGAAGAGCCGACACAGACAGTTTTTGGACTAAAATCAGCTTCTTTACTTCCAAACTGCAAACTTGGACAGACTGAGCAGCAGCTTTTCCTTTTCTTGCTAAACTCATGCAACAACAAACCAGAAGCTGGACAAACAACAACAGAACAACAGGGAACGTTTCCACATGAGAGCTTCTTCCTGCTCTGGCCTTTTACTTTGACACAGAGCTGCAGCCACCGCAGCGTCCTGCTGCTCAACTTAAAGGGACAGTCCCACATTTTCAGCTTCAGGGAGCTGTTAGCGTAGCTTAGCACAAAGACTGGAAGTGGAGGGAAACTGTTAGCAGAGCTGCAGAAACAGATTTCTGTTCTGGGATCAGAACCTGCTGGAGTGTTTAGAAAGAGGATTTGATCAGAACCGGGCCAAAGGATCCGACATTCCTGATGGGGCCTGTGGTGGTCAAACTGCAGGCTGCAGGACCCAGAGAGGACGCAAGTCACAAATCAAACGTCCAGAGGGGGCAGATGGTCCAGGCAGCAGTTCCCCTGAACTCCAACTCATTTCAAAATTTCAGATTTGATTGTGACTTTGTGATGAAAACCTGCAGGACTCAGATCTGATTGGTTCTCAAACTCCCGTCACTTCCTGTGTGGATCAGATAATGGGTGGAGCTTCATCTGAAGCCCCGCCCCTCTGTAACTGACAGGAAGTTGACAGACAGAAACAGGACGGCAGACCTGGACTCAGGTGAAGCTCAGCATTACGACATTTATTTCCATGTTCGGTTTCCTCAGAGGATCAGTTCAGACAGATGGAGATGGATGGCAGGAGAAACGAAGAACTGGGCTGCTTCTCTCCCTCATCTCGTCTCAGTTCAGTTTCTATCATCTCGTTTGGCTTTCACAGAAAGCGTGGAGCCCGGCTGGATGAAGAGGAGGAGGAAGAGGTGGAGGAACACAGTTCAGCTCTGAGGAAGCTCCTTCCATGTCCCCGTTTCTCCTCCTCTTCCTCCTGCAGATGAAAGAGGCAGCCTGGGCGAAGCGCTCTGGTCCGGTCGGGCCGGGTCCAGGTTGAGTGAGTCGGGTGAATCTGGAGGCAGCAGAGGAAGGAGGAGGAAGACGAGGATCTGCTTCAGATCTTCATGTCCTGGGACTCCACCATCTTGGCCAGAGTCTTCTTCACTCTGAGGATGGTGAGGCGGGAGGCGGGGTTGTGGGCCCAGCACTCTGACATCAGCTTCAGCATGGCTCGAAGGCACTGAGGAAGCAACAGGACATTTAACCTCCTGACCAGCCAGATTAAAACCATTTAATCTGAACATGGTGCAGGACTCTCCATCTCACCTCGTCGCTGTTCCAGCGGTTGGACACCGAGGGCCGAAGGCCTTTAACACAAACCACCTCCAGCATGTCCTCATAGGAGGGTTCAGAGGTCACCAGGTTGAAATATGGCAGCTGGTAGTCCTCCACCATACCTGAACAGAGAGAAAACGGTCAACCCACGGAGCAGAGGAGGCTGGGAAAACAAAAGACTTCATGGTTCAGCATAAGCATTCAGCTGAATGATGGTGCAGCTCCACAACTTAACATAGAACATGAAGGGTTGAATTAGCTAACGGTGAAACATCAGTTCAGGAACTTGCAAAATATGAAGAATTTAATTATCAAATCTGTGTCAACAGTTAATAACTGAATCAGACTCAAAACAAATGTCTGAGTTTAGCTGTGAACAAGTAACAGGCTAATTTCCTTTTAAACTGAAGAGAATCAAGTTAAAGCACCAGAGAGGAGAAGATTTCTACCAGAAATAACCAAACAGGATGAAATAATCACAGCTACTAATAAAATTAACCCAGAAATCAGAGGAACTGGACCGGGCTCTGCTGGAACCACAACAATCTGGAGCTACGCTAAAGCTAACATGACGATATCAACCAAACATTAGCACAGCAGCAGAAGGAAGAACATCATCATTAACAACTTAGAACACAAATCTTAGCAACATTAGCATCATGCTAACCAGAGCAACATTAGCATTGTGCTAACCAGAGCAACATTAGCATCATGTTAACCTGGTGGCTGAATGACTAAAGCAGCCTTTGGTTAATAACTGCAACATTATTCATTTGGTCAGTTTTCTAGCTTCTCCTCTGCTTGTTTTGCCACCACACTGAAATATTTCTCATCGTTTTATGTTTTCATCATCAGCACTTACCTCACCAAGCACAAGTTTATAATCTAAATGAAGGAGTGAGTGATGGTATCGCTGACTCAGCGGGCCCTGTGGCGACCGCGGCTCGTTTCAGGGGGACCGTACCTCCGGTGACGCAGCGTCTGCTCATCTCCCAGACGACGAGGCCATAGCTGTACATGTCGGCCATGATGTAGGCCTGGAAGTGGCTCTTGTTGAGGCTGTCGTCCAGGACCTCCGGGGCCATGTAGCGCCTGGTTCCGACACGGGTGCTCAGAGGGATGTCCACCTCACTGGTGTCGCTATGGCAACACAGGCGACAGTTTGACAGACTCGTTTGATTAGAGCTCATCAGGGAGACGTTTTTCTGATTGTGTTGGCTTCAGGAAATGAAAACTAAAAACAGAAGCAACAGGAAACCCGTTGGGTCCCGTCTGACGGTCACCTGTTGAACTTGACGGCGAGGCCCAGGTCGGCGATGCAGCAGGTGCCGTTCTTCTTCACCAGGATGTTCTTGCTCTTCAGGTCCCGGTGGGCGATGGCCGGCTTGCCCTGCGTGCCGTAGATCTCGGTGTGCAGGTGGCAGAGGCCGCAGGCGGCAGAGTAGGCGAGCCGCAGCAGCGCCGCGGCGTCCAGCGTGTTCACCTTCAGGAAGTCGTACAGGGAGCCGTTGTCATGGTAGTCTGTGATGAGGAAGAGCTGCGTGAAGGCTCCAGAACCTTTGATGTCGGCAGCGATGAAGCCTGGAGAGCAGAGGAGCAGCACAGGTTCATTAGTTACACATCATGAACTCTGGTTTCCTAAAACGTTGATGAAGCTGTGGTCACATGACTCAGTCAATATTAGAGGATTATGACATGTTTCATGTTTACATCTGACATTATGTTGGACAGCTTGGAAAGAAGAACAGAAGATTGATAGACATTGTGTTCCCATGTTCACGATCTTCACCATGTATGCTTACAGCTTGACCAGATGCTTTGACCCCGATGCTTCACCCCGATGCTTCACCCCCGATGCTTCACCCCCGATGCTTCACCCCCGATGCTTCACCCCAGATGCTTCACCCCAGATGCTTCACCCCTCAGGAAACAAGGATAAAACTTGGGAGGATGAAAGCACAGTGTGGCTCTCCGCCCCAAAGCCACTGACTGACTGATGCTTTGACTCGGCGCTCCAGGGACTTCGAGCTGATGACCTCAGGTGATGTGGGTCGGACCCCGACCTGTTCGGTTTCAGCCCGCAGCCGTTGAGGTACCTACCCAGGATGTTCTCGTGCCTCATCAGGACCGTCTGGTAGAGCTCCGTCTCCCTGAACCAGCTGGCCTCCTCCCGGGTGAAGAACACCTTGACGGCCACTTTCTCTCCCCTCCAGCGGCCGAGCCACACCTCGCCGTAGCGGCCCTTCCCGATCTGACGCACCATCTGGATCTGCTTGGCGATGGTCCGCTGGACCTGCAGGAGCAAAGTGCCACGCCATTCAAACACAAAGTTAACGTTTCTGGGATCACAGGGCAGGATCTCTACGCTGGGACGAGGCCAGAGCAACAAACTGTGGGCCACGAGCGCCACCTACTGGCCTGCAGCGTACTGCATGTAAACGACTGTTAATTTACTGCAACATGAGCTCAGAGTCCGTTAGCTAACCAAAGGAGTGTGCTTAATAATAATGAAGAAGAGGCTTAAAACCAGGTCAGTCAAAGAACAGATGAAGAAAACACTGGCATTAATTACATGATCGGAGAAAACCAAGTCAGACCTGCTGATGAATCGTGAACTGATGAACCGTTCACTAATGACTTGATTCTTTGAACGACTCTGAGCAGTAGGACAGAACTGTTCAGCTTAATATAATGCTCTGCTCTCATGTCAACAGCTGTTGCTATCTTTAATTAAAATGAGTTAATCAGCAAATGTAAACATTATATAAATATAGCGGACAGAAATGCGTGGATCATTTTTATATTTATTTGTGCAGCAGAGGATTTTAGTTTCTGACAAAGTAATTATTTTTCTTTTATTATGCTTCTAAATTACAAAAAGCTCTAAATGGTTAGTAATGCACAGAAGATTTGGTTCGTAAAATAGAATTTATTTTTTGATTTCCATGCATCTGACATCATTAGAAAACTTAAATCTATATTTTCAGAACCTGCAAATATCTCAAAATGTCCTGAGTCGACTCGTTCGTGGTTTTGCACATTTACTGCTCTCATCTGATACTTTCGGACCTGCTGAGGTCCAGGCTCGGATAAAAATAACGGACTCATCCCTGAAGCAAAACATGAAGAGTATAAACCCTGTAACATGAGCTCCTGGCATGACAACGCCCTCTAGTGGGCTGGGATGTAACAGCACAAAACAGAGCAGTGCCATCTGGTTCTGATCCAGCCCATCAAGCAGCTGAAAGCAGAACCTGACGTCCTGGCTGTGGGTGTAATGCTGAAGGTGAGTGTCGTTCTGCTTCCTACCAGCAGAGGGAGCCCTGAGCCGCTGCCGGAGCTCTGCGACTGGTGGATGAGGTCTTTGAGGGACTCTCCTCCTCGGATGAAGACTTCCTGCTCCAGGTCTTTGGGGTAACGCTGCCGCTCCGTCTGCCACTTGTACCTGAAGACACACAGAGAGCCTCAGAGGGAGAGACACACACACACACAGCTTCTACCCTCCCACTCTGGCTGGAAAACACCCAGAGTGCATCGAGTCTCTGCAGCCTCCGGCTCAAACGTTCACACTTTGTGGACAAACAGATCAGATTTTTACAATAATCTGCATTTATTCAATCTGGAGTAGATGATTTGACTTTAATCACCGAACTGGAGGCCTTTGGCATCTTGATACTGTTCATAAAAACTTAACATTGGTATTTAATAAATCAAAAACATGACAGACTTATTGCACATAAAAACAATAAAACATGAAATTCTGAAGGATTTTCAACATCAATAGAAAAACTAAATTAAACAGGAACCGGACTGAAACTGGACTTTATTAAGCAGTATTCATAAGGCCACACTGGACTTTGATCAATAGGAAGTCAAACTGAAGGATATTGTCTTCCTTCTGAGAACTTATTTTACTCCTAACTTGTAAATAAACCTTTTCAGTTTCTGCTCCGTCTTCTTGGATCCAGCTGCAGGAAAACAGACATCTGGAGGATTTGTCGTGTCTAAATGTTTTCCAGGCTGTTTTACTGAGAATCACCTGTAAATGTCTGAACTGAGGAATCTTTTATCATTTTATTTATGACGGCGTTAACGTTTTCTGGTTCTGCTCTGCTGCTGTCTTAACCAGGATTCTTAATTTCAGTGGGATTTTTCTGGTTCAATAGAACAAAAAGTAAATAAAACAACTAAACGATAAAAACACACTAAATAATCTCCCAGATTAACCAAACGTTTGTTCTGTATGAACCTGTAGTAGAAGACGATGGAGAGGCAGATCAGGGTGCAGCAGCAGATCGTCATGGAGATGATGAAGGCCAGCCAATGAGAGCTGATCTCTGCAGAGATAAACAGGTGGGTCAGGGGTGAGCTGGGGTTCTGCAGAACCCGGCCCGGCGGGCCACCTACCGGCAGAGACCCGCGGTGGCAGCGTGGGCATCAGGTCCTCGTTGCAGAAGTCTGTGTTGCAGCACTCGATGGTCCTCCTGGGCAGAGCGTTGGGAGAGTCCTGTCGGCCAATCAGAGAGCAGAACAGGAAGGATGAAGGCCTCAGGTGAGGAAGACTCCAGGTTTAACAACCAGTAGATCTGGTCTGGGATCAGTTCTACACCGGAGACACACTTCCTGTCCGGTTTCCATGGAGACGGCCCTACCTTGCACTGGAAGTGGGAGCCTTCGTACTTCATGCAGCCGGAGGTGAGCTGGATCTCCCCGTTATCGTCTTCCTCGATGATGGCGAAGCACTGACCGTTGGTTCTGGACGCACAGAGACCCGCCATTAGTCGGGGCCAGAACCGGAACCAAGACCAGAACAAAACCGGAGGACAACCTGGGAGCTCAAAGCTCTGCAGAGCTTTCTGCAGCTCTCTGATCCTCATGTTCAGGTTCTGTTCCTGCTTCTGGTTCTGGTCCTGCTGTACTCACAGGCAGGTGTTGTTGATGGCGTCCTCAGGACAGTGTCCGGAGCAGTAGCAGCTGAGGAAGCGGGGCATATCCTCGGGGGCGATGGTGGAGTCCTCTCCGGGTCGCCGGGCCTCCGGGTTCACGCCGGTCCCCAGCAGAACATGGTCTGGGTTCTGACCTGCAGCTGGACCAGACAATACCACAGTTACAGGCTGATGGCACAAAGATCCTCTGAGTTAAACAACAAATTGAAATAAATCATCAGAGTGAGGCCTCTTTCCTCTGCAGGATCCTGATCAGCTGACGGTTCCATCTGATCAATAACCGATCAGATCCAATCAGATCCGGCTGTAACTGAAATCAAACTAAAACAGCCTCTGATTGGCTCCAGATGAGCAAAATGGCCGCCGCCTCCATCCAACCAGTTAAAATAGCTTTTGGTTTTCATTGCAGTCGACTTTGTGTCATTCAGTTCGTTTTTACAGTGTTTGCTGGTTTTTATCAGTTAAATATTCAGTTTTTCATGCTTTGGCTCAGTTTTGGGTACAACAGGTCAAAGTCTTGTATTATGTTTACATAGATGGTCTAATTAATCCTCAGCAGAAGAACATTTATCAGTTACAGTTTAACCAGCTGGGGCTTCTACCACTTTGCTTTGTGCAGCAGGATTTTCAGAATGTTGTAGTTTCATATTTCCACATAGTTCTAGTTTTTCTTCATTATTACAGTTTTCATTTATTCCAGTTAAAGAAAATGTTTCTTCTGGGTCAGTTTTGTTTAGCTGTAGTAACCATAGAAACGTTGCTGAGCTTCAGGCCCAGCAGAGGCTGAGGTCTGGCAAAGCATGCTGGGTAACTCAGCAGCTGGTTTCCATGGCGACCCAGGTTTCATCACCAACTAGGACGGGAAGGTCCAGCAGCAGGTCGGGCCGGTTCTGGAGCACAGAGCTGGATGAGCGGACAGAGTGCTCACTCTGCTCTGATTCAGGCTGTGATGTCTGCTGAGGTTCTGCTGCAGCGGGACCAGAACCTGGACCAGGACGTGGACCAGAACCAGGACCTGGACCAGAACCAGAATCAGGACCAGGACAAGAACCAGAACCAGGCCCTGCAGCGTCGCAGCGCTCAGAGGAGAACCGGGCCCCGGGGGGATGAGGGATATTTCCGGAGAACAATGGCTGTTTGATGGCTTCGCGCCGCCGCCGGCCGCCTGCACCATACAGGAAGCCATTTATGAGCCGGGAGGAAGTGAGACCGGCAGCAATCACTTCAACAGCTTCCTGCAGGGGCTGGAGGGAGTCAGAGCGCCAGGCCCGGACCAGCAGGACCGGCCCTGGACCGGTCAAAGGTCAGTTATTATATAAAGTTACTGGGAATTAGACTTTTCACTGGTCCAGATTGGTTCTGTTGGGTCGGATCAGGTGATTCCAGCTCTACTTCCAGGGAAATGGTTCTGGTGGATCTCTCAGTCAGAACCAGACACACTGGACCTGAGGGTCTTACCATGGGTTCTGAGAGCCAGCAGGAGAGCAGCAAGCAGTCGGGTCAGAACCGCCATCCTGCAGCCAGAACCAGGTCCAGAACCACGCAGCAGCAGCTTCGCTTCCAGAGACGCTGGTTCTGATCGGTCCACAGCAGGACGAGCTGGCAGCGGGTCGGCAGCAGCAGCAGGTGGGGGAGGGGAACAACTGGGTCAGAAGAATCAACACTTCAGGTTCTGCTGGGTCTCAATGGTTCTGTAGGTCCGAAACCCTGGAAGAGAAACAGCAGAAAGGTCAAAGATTTCAGTTCTGACCCAGATTCATCTCTGCAGGCGATCAGAACCAGAACCTGCTGGCCCAACTTGCCCAATTTTCTCATATTTGCGATGATTTTACATAAATAAAAAAATATTTAAAAAACCTGCAGTGCTTTTACTAAAGTAATTCAGTTACTTTATTATTTATTAATACATTTTATGTATTTTTTTAAATCTTATTTTGTAAATGAAAACTAGAAACTAAATTAAAAACACTTGAATAAAACCCCTGTGCAGTTTCTAGTGACTGAATCCTTTTCTGGTTGATTTTTCCTAAATATTCCTAACTGCTCCTGATGGCTGACCGTTTCCCGCCCGGGAAACTACTTCCTGTCAGAACCAGACCCGAAGCAGCGCCACCGTTAGCCTGAGCCGCTAACGGCTAACAGAGCAGATTTTCCTCCTCAGGGTCATAAAACTGCAAAAACACAAAACATGACCAAATATTCCCGTTTAGTTTCTACTGAAACGTCTCAATACATCTGAAATAATAAATTAACTTATTCAGCAGGATGTAGGAGCTTTTTTAGAGTCAATAATTCATCAATATTGAAGTTCTAGTTCCATTGGCAGATTATTTCACTTGTTATAAATGGAACTTTTGATATTTCTGACATAAAGCCAGTTAGGAAACCGAGCAGAAACTCTTTCCTGATGTTCTTGTTATTACATCCCGTCCAGCACAGGAGGAGCTCAGACCTCAGCTCAGTCTCTACAACACATCCATCAGTTTCTTTAAAGACGCTGAAAACTGTTGGTTTTTTATTCATTTTAAAATAAAGTGACACTTTCTGTTCATCTTTCTTCTTCTGCTCTAAAGCCTCCAGCTGAGAACACGACTAATAAAACCATGAAAACACGTTTAGGAATAACGCCGCGCTGGTGAAGGAAGCTAAAGCCTGAGGCTCCGAGACGAGTCAGAACATGACTCCACTGAGGAGGACGATGAAGAGGAGGAGGCGGCGCCGCCCTGCTGGACTCTCCTCCAGCCCTGTTTTCAGAGGGAAGTGGATGTGTTGGGTGATTTAGGGAGGTGAGGGGGGGGGCTTCCTGTTGTGGGCTCAAACCGGGCCTGCCGGGTCTTGTTGCACGTCGGGTCTGTGTCCTTATCTCTGCCGTTGTCTTCGTCTCCATCTGCAAGCGGAGCGAAGACTCCCAAACAGACGAGTGTTTTTGTTGTGGCAACCAGGTGAAGATTCTTCCACTTCTCCGTTATCGCAGCAGGAAACTCACCGACTGGTCCTGGTTCTGGTCGGGTGGAGGAGGAACCTTCATCACCCTCATAGGAACCTTTGAGCTGTGGTCGTTCCCTGGGGGAAGGAATCCGATCAGGGTCAAAGGTCTTATGGAGATGGAAATAAGACCTTTGACCTTTACGCTCATCAGTCGGTCCCTGCAGGATGCTACAGCTTCACTAGAGTTTATACCGATGGGAACAACAGAAACTAGAGATGTGGTCCACAGATAATCACCATTATTTACCAATCCTTTCACTGCTGACATCACATCTCTGCTCACACAAGAAGCACCTGCTGCTGTCCATCAGTCTGGTGAGGGTCAAAGGTCATCTGTAGACCACCTCAGGTCAGTCGTTCACCATACATCTCAGAGAAAGCTCCATATCAAAGGTCAAAGACCTGAACAACAACTAGAAAGTTTAAAAAATGCAAACATTTTAAAAAGACTTAAATAAATAAGCAATGCTTAGCCTGGTGGAGGCACAAGTAAAGCCTGGTGGCCCGCCAGACTGAAAATAAATTGGGGGAAACCGTGAGATAGTCGCTCCTCTCTAGAGAAAAGATGGCAGCAGGATCAAGGTTAGCAAAGCTGCGTCTGGATGAAGGACCTTACTTCTGGGACAATGTCCTGTGATGCTGCACCATGACGGCTCTGTCCATCATGGTGAAGCACGGTGGTGGAGGTATGATACTGTGGGCAGCCACCAAGTGGACCCCGATCTCCTCTGTAGACCAAAGTATTTCAGGGTGAACGGTGACTCCATCTGTCAGAGCGACAGCAGAATAAGTGGAAGGTTGATGGGTGGAAAACCCAGTAGCTGCCGCTAGCCTAGCGGCTGCTAGCCTGGCGGCTGCTAGCCTAGCGGCTGCTAGCCTAGCGGCTGCTGCTCTGGTTGCAGCTTCAGATGTTGAGCAGGAAGCAGGAGTTCAGGTTGATCTTGTGAACAGCTTCAGCCTGGTTCCTCTCTACTCTCTGGTTTTCCTCCCCCTCCTGCTGCCTCCAGTTTTCCATCGCCTCCCCTTCTCCTGCCTCCATCTTGGCCCCGTTCCCCGGCCCCTGTGGGGGCCCCTCCTTGCAGGCGGGCCTCTGGGTGCTACAGCCTCCCGTCGCTGTCGGCGCCCTGCCCGACATGCCTTTCAGGGCCTGGGAGACTGCAGCCCAGACTTTCTGGCTCCACTGCCATTGTTTGCTCGCCTGCTCTCCGCCTCCTGCCCTGCCGTGGATTAGCATAAGTTTATCCAGTATCCTTGGAGTCACAGCCAGCGCCGCATCTTCACCCTCTTCTCCATCCTTCCTCCTGATTTCTGACCTGTGCTGCTCCTTCAGTCATTTAAAGAGGATTGAACCAACAACCCTGCAGTGCCTTACTTCACCTCCGGCTGATCTGGGACAGCATTTGTAGGAACCTGGAGTTCCTGCTAGAGGGAAGCAGCTGATAACAGAGATCACAGCAGATCATCTGTAAACAGGAAGCCTCCATGATGTGTACCTTCCACCAAACCAGCAGTTCATGAAAAACCTCCCAGTGTCTCACCTGCTGAGGTTCTGATGGTCCCAACCACAACCAACCGATCCATTACGAGGTTGGTTGTGATGGATTCTGATGTTTTCAGGGCTGTTTTCCTCCTGATGGTCCAGTAGACCCGCTTTGATTGGGGACCAAAACTTCATCATTTGCTCCACCTCCAGCTGCTCTGAGTCCAACCAGCCTGTTCCCCTCCTGGCCTGTGGGGGCGCTGCTCCAACAACCACTGAAGGAAACGACACAAAAACCTCTGAAGACGCTGAGAGCAACTTCCTTCTTCACCAGATGAAACAAGATGGAGGCGTCAGAGTTTAGCAGCTGGAGGATTTCTCTTTAGGCTAAAGACCAGGAGACATTTCTGCTGCTAGCGCTAGGCTAACAGGTTCTCCTGGCTTACCCAGAATGCCATGCGCTGTAGTCCACTTCCTGCTTTTGGAGCGGTCTCCGGTCTGCTTGGTGTTCAAACCGAATCACAGTTCACTTCAACTGAACCCAGACTGAGGTTTGGAGGACCACAGTTCGATTACAGATTCACACCTAACCAACTGAACCGGACTTTGACTAGGCAAACAGACTACAGACAAAGTGACTAAACAGGATTGGTGTTACCCTGAGAGATTTACATTATTTGGATTAATGTCATGAGAAGCAGCTGCTGCTGCATCAAGAACCAAAGTGACCTGAGCAGGAAATGAGGAGCAGAGCGCCATCTTGTGACGTCACATTAACAAGACATCCTGAAGACACACAAATCCTTTTATCCTGTTGGACAGAGACAAGAGGTTGAAATCTTTAGTTTGTATCCTGGAGAACTCTTAAAGAGCATCTGGCGCTCTGAGTTCGTCGATGCGTCTGAAACTGAGATGATTGAAGACAAAAAAATCACACCGAGTTCGTTTTCATCCAACAGCAACAGGAAGTTCCTCTGCAGCACTCGCTCTTCCAGAGAAGTAAAACGCCTCAAAGCAACACAAACAGCTGCAGACTGCTGCATCTGAGGTGCACAAAGGAGCGTTACAGTAGCTCCTTCCATAGAATCTAGATTTTATCTCCCTGTTGGAATTTTCTCTTTTATTGTCACTTATTGTAATCAGTGTGTTTGACCTTAAAGCTCATATTCACATCATTCTGAACATTTTACCCATAAAACCCGTCTATTATTAATCCTGTTTATGCTGCAGCTCTGCTCAGACTGAACAGATTGTTGTTCTTTATTCTGATTTTATGTATTTTATATTTTTATTAAAAAGCTTTGACATTCTGTCCCTCTGCTGCTGTTCCACCCAGACATCCTGAAGCTTCTCCGCACCAGGCCGGTCCGCTGATTTCATTAGAACCGAGCAGAACCAGAACCAGCAGCTTCATCAGGTTACAGCCGCACAGTCTACCCACAATCCTCTGAGGCGCTTCGTCATGGTCACACAGCAGGTCGTTGTCGAGCTCCTGGAGGAGGTTTAATCACTTTAATCGTCATGGAAACGGGTCCATCAATCACAGCTGCTGCCAAGTCACAGACACCAGAACCGGCCAATCACAGCCAGGGATCGCAGCATCGATAACCAGAACCCCCCGACCCAACCCAAACCCCCCCCCTCCCAGGCTGCTGGAATGTGAAGCAGGTAATGGAAAACACACACACACACACACACACACACACACACACACACCCCCACACACACACACACACAGTTCTGTCTCCGGTTCTGCTGCAGCCGCAGCAGAGTAAATAAGGCCAGCAGTAGACAGCGTGTGCGTGTGGTCCGGTCGGAGCCTGGATGCCGGATGGTTTCATCCAGCGCGTCGCCGTAGAAACGGCAGCCCGGCCACAGCAGCGGACCTTGCTAGGTGGTCCAGATCCCGACGGCTCCTGCAGCAGAACCAGAATCCAGAGCGCTGCGGCTGTAACTGGAGCCGCCGGGTCGGCCCAGACAGGGCGGGGAGGGGGGACATATGGCAGCGATTAGGCGCTGCAGACTGCCCGGCTCTGCTGCAGAACCTCCGCACAGAAAAATCCCTCCGGCTCTCCTCCATTAATCAGACCAGGAGACGGATCCAATCAGCCAATCACAGCCTCTGTTCAACAGCGAGGAGGCCTCCTGATTGGCCAGCTCTGACCAGAGGTCAGAGGTTAATCTCCTCATTTAGCAGGGCAGAACCTGGAGGAGCAGTTAGTCTTCCTACCTGACTGGAGGCTCCATGATGCAGCAGAGATCAGGACTGAGCACGGCCCCATGGGAAATGTAGTCTGAAGGCAGCCGGTCTGCGAAACAAACACAGCGAGGTTAGAAATATTAACATTGGAACAACGAATTAATGTTCACTCTGCAAGTGTGCAGACAGGAAGCTGCTCCAAAACCCTTCAAGATAAGAGTCCAGATGGTCCAGACCCACGACTCACTGCAGAAGGTTTGACCCAAATACTAGACTGACCAACAAGCACCGATGACAGAACAGTTAGAATTAAATATGACTTCTGCAGCGCCACCTACTGTCTGACAGGAGAACCGCAGAGAGCAACAGGAAGGAAGGAGACAGTAAACATGTTAATGGGAGAAATCAAAACCTGGAGCAAAACTAAAAGATGGAAGCTAATCAAAAATAAGCTAACATAAAACATAAGCTAGCTTACATTAAGCTAAGCTTAGCTAAGCTGGAATAATATAAACTAAACTAAGATAAGGTACTAGAAGCTAAGCTAAACATGGTAAGTGAAACTAAACCTGATTTCCTGAAACAAATCAGACACATGGAGGTTTTTCCTAAGTAACCAGGAAATATAAATGTCAACGACTCCAGGAAGAGCTGCTGACATCAGAAGGATGTTAATCTGAGTTACTGTCTGCTGCAGACCTGCATGGATGATTTAAAAGATCTTTACTGTGGAACAACCTGAGGAAGCAAATTCAATGTTAGCATGAAAACCAAACGCTTCCTGTTCCATCCAGACGTTACAACCTCAGAATGACTGACATCTGATGACGACCCACTGCAAACATGGCCGCCCTGCTCCCAGAGCGGAAACCATGGCAACCAGCAGAGGAAGCCGGATTCCTGAAGGTGGAAACCAGTGGAACCGGTTCTGGTGGCAGAACCTGAGACCTGCAGCCGAGCCGACAGCCAGAACCCATCACTCCAACCGGACTCTGTCCTCACCAAGGACCGGACCGGACCGGGCCTTACCGGACTGGACATCAGCACGCTGCGTCCAGGCGCTGCGTCCAGGCGGAGCTCCTGCCTGCAGCAACATGGAGCTCACATCCCAGTCCGCCCAGCGGTGAACTGGTTCCAGTGGGCGCGGCTCCACTGACTCACCAGCTGCTGCTGCTTTTATCCCATCAGGAACGCCGGCATTCCCAGAGCAGTCAGGATTTACTGCAGTGCACAGAGGAGGCTCGGTTCTGGAGGCTCCAATTTATTTGTTTTGTTTTTTATTAGTTTCCAGGACTTTAGTTACTAATCTTCCAGGGATCCAACTGATAAAACATAAAATATTCATAAAAACATTTTAATATCATAAAATGAGTCGCATTCATCTTACAAATTACACAAAAACCCACATTTAATAAAAATCTGATTTCAGATGTTTTAGGAGAAAATATGATTTTCCAGAACCAAAACCTCTGGGTCATGACCCGACAGGAAGGAGAACCAGAACCTCAGCCCAGTCTGTTCACATCATTTAGCGAAGATCAGAACCGGTCTGTCTCCAGAACCAACCCGACCCAATAAACCCGTTGCAGCAGCAGGTCAGACGAGACCCGGTACCAGGACTCATCTGAACCGGTTCTGATCAGAAACCCAGAAAGTCCCAGAGCAGAACCGTGACCCGGTGAGTTTGGGTTTCAGTCCAATGAAGCATTCAGAAAATATGAAGAAATAAAAGTGATTCACTTCATCTGAGGGAAATGAACTGGTTCAGACGGAACTGGTTCAAATAAATGTGAATCAGTTAAAGAGAATCAATAAGTGGTTCAATCAAAGTAAATTAGTTTAATTCAGTTGAAAGTGATTCAGTTCCAGTGAATCAATTAAATAGAGATGAAAGTATTTTGGCTCGAACTGATTCATTTACAACTGATTCAGTGGAAAGTGATTCACCTCCAGAGATTCGGTTTAATGGAAGTGACTCGGGTAAAATGAATCATTTCAGTAGAAAAAGAATCAGTTTTGGTCTCAGCTGGAACTCCAGCAGCAGGAACAAGAAGAAGAAGAAGAATGGCTGCTCTGTGCGCCGGCTGCCATTACTGCCTTTATTTATCTGCTGAGCTGCAGCGCTGAGGAAGAGGAGGAGGAAGAGCAGAGGGCCGGATTGCATGTTTTCCTCCTCGGCTCAGCCAGTCTGTCTCCAGGACGATGGGGGAGGAAGAAAGGGAGGAGGAAGAAACCTGATATCCTCCTCCTCCACCGCCGCCTGAGAAACCCGATCCCAGCTCTACAGCGGGAGGCTCAGAGGGGGAGGAGAGGGACACTGGGAAAACTGGGAAGACTGGAAAAATATTCCAGGAGACATTAAATTGGGGAAAACACTCCAAAAGGAGAGGAAAAACCGGGAAAATTGGAAAAACTGAGCCAGAAGAAAACCTGGGAAAAGAGATGGAGCAGGAAGGTGGATCTGCTCCATCAGGACCTCAGCTGCTCCACAGGCATGTCCAGGAATCTCCAGGAACGTCCAGCATTCCCATCCATTGAACAACCAGCTGTTCCAGCCAATCACAGCCCAGTTTCTCTGGAGACAGAACCAGCAGGAAGCTCCAGCAGAACCTGAGCTGAGCTTCCTGCTCCAATCGTTAGAGGGGACACGGAGGACGAGTGGTGATGTGGTCTGGTTGGTTCTGATGAACGGGTCGGGAATCCATCCGGGATCCGGGAAAATGACCCAAACATCCACCTGGTTCTTATCCGATTCATCCCAACATGAACAGGAAACATCACTGAAGATTCTGTTACAGTTACTACCAGACATCCAAGACCAGAACACCAGAATCCAACATCTGGAACCAGAACGGTTCTGGATCTGGGCCCAGTTTCACCTCAATAGGAACAGTTTCTCTGTTTCTGGGCCTTTTCACAGAAATGAAAGCAAAATGTGATTTACATGTGAAAACAGCTGGAAACGACCTGCAGAAGGTCCAGACAGGGAACCCGAACAGAACCCGAGCAGAACCCGAACAAAACCCGAGTAGAACCCGAACAGAACCCGAACAAAACCCGAGTAGAACATGTTGGTTGAACCCAAAAATCAGACCCAATTTCAGGAAAGCGGCCTGGAAAAACACCTGATCTGCACTGAAGGTCATATTTGTGGGTCTTTTACGGGGTTATAAACCGTTTAATTAAATAAATGTTTGATTATTAATAACATGTTTACAGTAATAATGCTGACAGGAAAGCAGCCTGGAGGGTTCGGTTCGGTTTACTCAAAGAAAGCAGCTGAAAATGCAGGACCGGCCAGGTGAGCTAAACAGACACAAAACCACCAGAACCGACCCAGAACCATCCTGACTGAGCCGGACTTCCACCAGAACCAGCACCAACCCAAACCTTCAGCTGGAAAACTCCTCCAGTGTTCCCAGCGGAGTTAGCGGCGGAGCTAACAGGCAGCTAACAGGCAGGAATGCGGCTAATTAGCGGTAAACAAACTTTATAAAGTTCGGTTCAATCCTCCAGTCGAGCCTCCCCAGGATTAATGAACTGGAATAAGACACGTTTTAAAGTTTTTAATGCTTTAATTTGACGTTCTAGACATAAAACCAGCTGGAAGACGAGCTGCGCTCAGAACAAACTTTTTTCCACGACGGCAGGATCCGTCTATGTCCTGGCGCCAACTCAGAGACCCAATCTGTTCCCCTGACTCCGCTCTCATTTCAGTTCCCTCTAACCAAACCCACCGCTGGAAAATGTTTTTAACACGAAACATCAAGTTTTATCACTAAATTCGGGATAATTCAGTGGTTCTGGAGGCTCGGCCGCCTTAAATTTGGGCTGTTTTCCTCCCACGGGCTGCGGCTGCTCCAGCACATAGACGTAGCTGAGGAGACTCGGCGCCGCAGGTTAGGAGCCAACTTCTGGGTTACATTAGGTTAAATCTGCTCTTACCTTTATATTGATCTCTTTAGTCTTTATTCCCAAATGATTCCGGGTTCTCCTCCAAACAATCCAGATAAATAAATTCAGAGCCGGGGCGGCCGAGAGTGATCAGAAAATCTTATTTCCAAACGTCTTTCCAAAATATTTCCAGGATCCGTCCTCCTTCCAGCTCCGCGATCTCTCACTCTGTTGGTGCTTGTTACAAACCTGGCAGAGATCCTCCCCCAAACAGGACGTTTCACTCTGATTCCACTGCTGCCATGTTGAAGGAGAGGAAAATGTGACAGAGATCCTCTCTAAAACACGACAACTCACTCTGATTTGTTGTTGCACGATTGAAGGACAGCAAATCTAACATAGATCGTTTACTTTATAGGATGCCTCACCCTGTGTGATTTATTGTCACATAAATTTGGAAGATGTTCCCAGATCAATCCTCACTATGCTAATACATAGTTAGCATTGTGCTTCTTTTCGGCTTTTTAGTCACCTGCCGCAATGTTGGATATTAAACTCTGGGTTGTTCAGTGAGGTCAGTCTCTCCCAGTCAGATTCCTGATTTCAGCTACAGCGGCTGTTTTATTTCAAATTTCAGAGAAGGAAGAGAAAACAGTGTAAACCAGAGTCCAATAAAACTGGATATTCAAAGTAAAAGAAAAACAAAAATTTACATTAAGTTAATGTTCATAAATTGTTTTAATAAACAAGACCACACATATTACTGTACATATGGAAAGCATCTACATTAATTTACATTGCCCACATTTTGTTATGTTACCTTATTTCAAACTGTATTAAATTAATCTGTTTCATCAATATTCTACACAGAAATACCTAAAATGTATTAAAAATAAAAACCCACGAAATCAAATATTACATAAATATCAAGTGCAACCATAAGAGAGGTACATATTGTTAATTTAGTTAAACGGAGTTAAGTATGCCCCTGAAAACACAACTATTTAATACAAATTTATTTTAAATAACCTAGCCTGCAACTACATAATTTTCACAATTTAACAACTGAATCTAAAATGATTATTATTGCATTAGAAACAGCAGCAAACCTCACATAACTCCTGATTTAATAAACATTTTCCTGTTCATCTGAAAATTCATTTTAAAACCCTGAGTTATCTGTCAGATCATCTCCTTCCTACACTGAATAATTAAAGAAATATGTTTTGTTTCAAAAGCTGATATCTTTGGGTGAAAAAGCAGTTAAAGTTTAGCCAATTTCACAAATTTTTGTTCTGTCATCTTTACAAATAAAGTAATAATTATATTTTTAAAAATTCTTTTAGAAAAATAAAACTGCAATTCTTTGGTATGTTATAAAACAAGCAGAGTGAGATATCTTTGCATATTTCCTCCTCTGTGTAAATTGCCATTCAGGGGCTTTGGGCGGGCTTTTATTTTGAAATCTATACCAACAGTGACTCTGCCTCCCTCTTGTGGCGATAAATATAAATATAGACTGAGGATTGTTGCAATAATTGTCGGTTAAAAGTGAATCATTGTGATTTTGACATCTGCAGCTCAGATTCGTCAGTTACAGAAACCTGAAACAAGAACTTAATAAAGGTCAAAAAGTCAAAGAACAGAAAGAATACTCCTTGTTTTCAATTATTTAAATGTTTTCCATGGTTTAATGAATCTGGTTTCTTACCTACCAATGAATGATTAGATTTCAAAGAATGAAACGACCAGGTAATTGAGTGGAGGTGCTCTCTTTATTCGTTTTTATCCACCTGTTAACATGAGACCAGGGAGCTTTAATTCAAACGGTGAACGGTGAGGTTAGCACTTTTGTTTCTGTCTAAACTAGCACCAACATGCTGCCACACGCTGCTCTGCATGCACACTGCATTCACCCTGAAAACAAACCGTATAAAAGGACGAGACGGAGTAAAAACTCAACATAGGTCATGAACCAGTCGGGCCAAACGAGGCGGAGAAAAAACTTTGTCCGACATGAACAGAGCTGCTGAAGAGAAAAGGCACAAAGACTCACCCTGAACGACTCAGATCTACGCACAGAAACTCTAAAATAATCTTTAAAAAAGCATCAAACATTCAGTGAAACAGTTCACACTGCAGAACTTCGGACTGTTTTAGTCGCAGATCCTTAAATCACCACTAGATGGCTCTAAAACGAGACAAAAGATAGAAAGAGCCTAGAAATGGGAGAATGTTATGAAAAAAAGACATAATTTTACAAGAAAAAGGTTGTAATAATACAATAAAGTCAAAATATTATCAAAATAAAGTCGTAATATTATGAGAAAGAAGGTATATGACAATAGCCTAAATGATTTGAAAATAAAGTCAGAATATCACAACAATATCCTACAATAAAGTTTAAACAATAATAATGCAAGAATAGTCCAAAAACACCAGAATAGAATCATGATATTACAAGAAAAATGTCGCAATATCGCAAAAGTAAATTCATAATAAGAATAAACTCATATCAGCAGAAAAAAGCTGTATAAATGACTAACACCACAAAAAATTGTAACAATATGAAAATAGTTATATTACAAGAAAAAAGGTTGAACAACCGTAAAGTTGTAATAACACCAGAATGAAGTCATAATATTGTCAGAATAAAGTAATTTTATGAGAACTGATATATAAAATCAGTCTTAGCACTGCGCTAACATGAGGAATGTTTAGCATGTTGTGAAGTTATGCTTTGGTACTCATTTGACAAATAAGGAAATAATATTTTAACATTTTTATCAGGACTTTGAAACAACTGAACCTATGTAGGAAAAGGAACCAGAGTCTGGCTGAGAGGGTCACATCCAATCGCCACTGCTATGTCCAAACTTGCTCCTATTTAAACATTTTCTCAATATTTTACAACTTTCTTCTGGTAATATTATGAGTTATCTTTGTAAATTAAAAAATGATATTCTGACCCTAACACTCCGTAGTACTGAGCTGACTTGTTTTTTCAGGTGGATTCTGGCGACACCTGTGGTCTCTGAAGGTACTGCTGTTGGGTTCTATAATAATATATGTTTATGTCCAAAAAATCCTTTTGATTTTGTTTTGCTTCATAAATAATGCAAATTAAAATTATAGATCTGACTTTACTTACTTTTTTTTTGTTTATTCCGCAGCCAGTAGACGTTGCTATAAACAGGCATATAAGTATAATTTCATAAATGAAAAGCATTTTACTCCAATAATTAGCAAAAACCTTGTTAATTGCAACAGCTTTCATGATTTCTGTGAGAACGACAAACCAAATTAAAGAGTCAGATCAGAAAACACAAACCAGTTGTTACAAACATACAATGGGGATTAAAGTCAAAATAACTTTCGAACATTGTTTAAAACTGTTGTGTTGCTGAATTACATCCCAGGCTATAATGCAAACCACCTGAAATATTCACCTCAGATCTCTGCGCTGCAGACAGTGGCAGCAGGTTTCGGTTTTCTGAACAGTTATTCAGCCAACGCAGTGGCGGTTCAGCAAACGTAGCATTTAATATTTAATATTCGCCTCTATGCAGATGATTCTGTCCTGTTGGCCAATGTTCTTTCTGGTTGACAGCAGAGGTCTGGATATTAACTGCTGAGACTGGTGCTTAGGAACTAAAAGAAGCAGCAGAGATGGAGATTAAAGATAGGTCTAATTGCAGTTCTTCTACTGGCCACTGGGAGATGCTAAAACTGTATATATAGTTAGCAGCTTTGTTTCCATCCATCCATCCATTTTCCTACACCCTTGTCCCTTACTGGGGTCAGGAGGGTTTCGGGCGAGAGGCGGGGTCACCTGGACAGGTCACCTGGACAGGTCACCTGGACAGGTCACCTGGACAGGTCGCCAGTCTGTCGCAGGGCAACACAGAGACACACAAGACAAACAACCATCCACACACACACTCACACCTAGGGACAATTTAGAGAAGCCAATTAACCTGACAGTCATGTTTTTGGACTGTGGGAGGAAGCCGGAGTACCCGGAGAGAACCCACCATGCACAGGGAGAACATGCAAACTCTATGCAGAAAGACCGGGAATCGAACCCAGAACCTTCTTGCTGCCAGGCAACAGCTCTACCAGCTGTGCCACTGGGCAGCCCCAGCTTTGTTTCTCTGGTCCAAAATAATCTCAGTTCCAACCCTGAATCTTCTGCCCAGATGATTTCTGATCCAGATTCTGATCAAGCGTTCAGATTCACCGCTCCTCTAACTACATTTTAATTTTTTTACTTTTATTAAATATTAATCAGGTTTAAAAAGCAGATAGTGGAGAGTTGGTAGTCTCTACTCTCACTCCTATCTGGATTATTTCCGTGTTTATGTATAATTTACCTGAAGCTGCAGCAGCCTCTTGTAATCCAGAGGAAGTGGTTCTGAAGTTCTGCAGTGTGAACGGACCCATTACACCTGATCGTCTGATCTGCAGCAGCTCAGACATGTTTATAGTTCAGATAGAAAAAAATCTAAAATAAACACTTCAAAATACACTCAGCAAAGAAAAACATCCCAGAAGGATCAATAAATAGAAAAGGTTTCAGGTAAAGACGGAGGAGGATCGGCTCCAACAGCTCAGCCTGCAGCAGCGCCCCCTGCAGGTCCACACAGGAAACGGCTTGTTATCATGTCCTGGATGTTTGTCCTGTTGGGTCTGAGAGGAAGCTGCTGCAGGCGGAAAGGCTTCAGCAGCGGAGAGATTCTGGATCCGATGCTGTTCAGTTCAGTGATCGGCACGAGAACCGAACCCAGAACTGAACTCAGAACCAGAACCAGAACCGAACCCAGAACCGAACCGAACCCAGAACTCCTCCTGCTGAGCTGATAACGTCTTTATACATAATAAAAGTCATAAAGTCAAACAGGCACGTCTGCAGGTTGATTAAAAAATAAAAACAGAAAATTATGATTTCTGTCTAGAATAAATAAGAAGTGACAGATTTAAAATCTAAAACTTTGTGTTAAAACATCAAACTTTATTAAATGGCTAAAAGTGACGTTAAAAATAATTTGTTTTCCAGCATCAACCCATCGTCTATAACTTGAGCGATTATTTTGCCCTGCAGGCGCAGCTTGGAGCCGGCTGTCTCTGACCTGACCGCCGGTCGCATGCAGCAGTAGGACTTCCTGTCAAGAAGCAGAATCATCATCGTCGTCATTAGCAGGTGGTTAGCACGGAGGCTGCTCGGTCAGCTCAGCTCTACACGTTGATGGCGTGGGCATGCTTCTTGCACAGAGGCTTGTCCTTCTTGGAGTAGAAGGGCTGACCCTCCAGGTTCACGTGGCAGACCTGCAGAGACAGCAGCACTTAGAGGACGGCCTGACCTCTGACCTCTGCCTCTGAGGAGGCTCTTACCGCGCACACGAAGCAGGTGTCGTGCCAGGTGTGGCCCAGAGCCTCGATGAACTTGTCTCCAGCCTCCACCGGGAAGTCGCAGCCGTGACACTTGGTGCTGAATAGGGCGACGTAATCTGACAGAGCAGAAGGAATTATGCTAAGCTGCTAACGCACCAACATGCTAACATGCTAGTATTTCCTGCGGAACTGCTAAACAAGGTTATGGACTTCCAGCAAATTCACCATTTTTATTCCAAGGATCAAAGATTTGAAGCTACAAGTGGAACAGTCAAAACCAGTGGCGGGAACACTTCTGCTAATCTGCTAATAGCAAAGGTTTTAGCTCAGAGCTTTAGCGTTTTTGCTGACTTTGAAATTGTTTAGCACACTTAGCTTCTTCTAAATGTATTTTTATGGGTGCAATTTAAATTCAAACAACAGATGAATTCAAATTTATCATTGGCTTTAGCATTAGCTTCAAGTACTTACTTTGTTGGTGTTCCACTTTAACATTAGCGAAACTACATCATTTTTATGATTAGCACTTGTGAGTTAGCTAACTTTTTATTTAGCAGCACCACCACTGAAATCAATGAAATTAAAATGATCACAGATCAGTTTATGAAACAAATCTTCATCTCCATGACAACGAAAACAGCTCTTCTCGACTATGATCCTACTGATTCATAATTTAGTTTCTCCTCCACTTTAACCAGCAGGACCTGTCAGAAGCAGGGGACTGGTTGTCATGGACGACGACCAGGTCGTCATGGACGACGACCAGGTCGTCATGGACGACCAGTCCCCTGCTTCTGGACATTAAGTCTCCAGTATGTCCCCGAAGCGGCCCGCTGTACCTTTCTCACAGTACGGCTCCCCGTCCTCCATGTGGAACAGGCTGTTTCCAAACGGTTTCCCGCAGGCGGCGCACACGAAGCAGGTGGTGTGCCAGGTCTGCCGCAGGGCGTGCATCACTTCCTGCAACAGCATGTGGTCGTTATTTCACTCAGAAAAACACCAGAGGCAACAAACTGCAGAGGAAATACTAACCAAGGCCTCAGAAACTCAAAGATTAAAAAAAATAAACTCGTAATGTCAAAAGGATGCAAAATTCACGTTTTTAGCCCTTAAATATATTTTGTGTGTTCTTTGAGTTTCTAGAAAAGCATAGATTATGAATCTGCTCCCTCTTGGCGCTGTTCTCTATTTTGTTTGGATTTCTCACCAACCAATTTCATACATTTTTATTTCTTGCAGTAATTTTGTAGTCCAACTTCAAGGATGCTGAAACTACAAATGGAGGTCAAACCGTTTGGTTGTCGGCTGAATTAACCCGTACAACTCATCCCAATCATCCTCCAGCGTCAGACCCTCTTCATACATGTTATCTCTCTTGGAAATGTTCCCACATCAGAGGAGGAGTTTCTACTTGTTTGTGCAAAAGACAAACGCTTCAATAGCCTCGGCTGGCATGAAGAAGGATTTACCGAACGACTCGGCCTGCCTGACGGTCGGCTCCTTCTGTCTGCCGAAACGGCGACGCAGCAAAGCAGAAGCTACAAATAAAACTTTAATTCAGACATGAATTATTGTGTTGTGTTGGATATATTAATTCAATTATGCTAGTTTTAACTTTAAGCACGTTTAAATATTACCACATTGCATTGAGTAGGCCTCAATTTTAGTTAGATTTATATTCATGGCTCAATCAACATAATCTGATCAGTAGAAGATAATTGTGCCAGTTCTTAGATCCAAATCAGGCTTTTTGATATTCTGGGTTAGAGCAGAACTCGGCCCCACCAGCCTCCTGTTGTTCTTAGTTTACAGTGAAGATCAGTTTATTTAGAGTCAGGACAATAAA
Source organism: Phalloptychus januarius (assembly GCA_902982915.1). Lineage (NCBI taxonomy): Eukaryota > Metazoa > Chordata > Actinopteri > Cyprinodontiformes > Poeciliidae > Phalloptychus > Phalloptychus januarius. Next base: position 505,143 of record CADWAE010000242.1, on the reverse strand, counting down.
ACAGAGAGGGCTGAGTCAAGATAACCTTATTCTGAACCCATATAAGGGTCGGGGTCCTGTGTCATGTGCTTGTGTAAGAGGACACCTGGAGACATTCTAGGATCTCACAGAGGTGTGAAATGAAGCACATGGTCACTCCTCCTCCAGGCCTCGCAAGAAAAGTCCTAAAATCATTTAGAGCATCTTCCCTTTGAAATGTGAAACTCCTTGTAGTCAGGGGAGCAGGACCCTCCCAGACTGCATACATTAGAGGAGAGACACACCTTCCTTTAAAAGTTTAGGAGCTAAAATAATTAATCAGATCATTGGGTCCGGCGGCACCGGCGCTCTTGGTCTCTGTATTTGTCCATTTTTCTGCTTCTTTCAGGTGATTGATGATGTTTTGTGGTTTTGAGTTTCTGATGATTCTGGTGCTGTTGGTGTGACTTGATTGTCTGAATAAACTGGATGTGTCTGCAGTGGAACAGTGAATGGTTTGTGTTTCCACCCTCTGCCGGGGAGAACCAGAGGAGACAACGAGCTAAAAGTTTTAATATTTATCCTCTCAACAGTTGCTATGACATCCTGGTCATTGCTTTGCTAGCATCGTCTTCTGCTACTGCTAATGTAAGCGATGTATGCTAGGTGTTAGCTCCCTGAGGACAGCGCCATCCTGCATGTTTCTCGTTGTTCTTGCCATTTTTGTCTTGCACTCAGTGACATTCTTGGCGCTAGCATTAGCATTAGCCAGCTTGCTAACTATGTGGAAACTACAAACCTGTTCATTCATGTTAGCAGTGTTCCAATTCTCATCAGCTCAGAGCTTTAAAGTCAAAACACGTACAATGTGACTTTCTAACCAGTATGTAAAGTCAGGCTGTCAGGGTGACCTATGACCCCAGGCTCTGCCTCACCCCCATAATCTTGGTGTTGCAGCGGGCGCAGGTCGGAGCGAAGAACTCCTCGTAGCAGTTCTCACAGTAGACGTTGTTCTGCTCCTCCACGAAGCTGACGTCGGCCAGCGAGACGTGGCAGTAGTGGCAGTTGAACTCCTCGGGATGCCAGGACCGGCCGAGGGCCACCAGGAAGGGGCCCCTGGGGACCACAGCAGAACCGTCACACACTATGGACCGTAATGAGCCGCTCTGACGAACGCCGACACCCGTACCTGATGACGCTGTTGCATGCTGAGCACAGAGGCGTGCGGCTGCTGGCGGCGAACCTCTCTGCTCTTTGGGCCACGCCCCTCGCCACGGGGAGAAAGGGGGCGGGGCTCGGTGTGACAAGGGCGGGGCTGGGAGCGGGCGGCCCGGCGGGGGACGGATTAGGGACGTACGCCGGCGGGGGCGGCGCCGCCTGAGGAAGTGGCTGGACCTTCACGGAGGTGGTGGTCTTACCCGGGTCGAACTTATCGGCGAAGTTGGTGTCGGTCACCCAGGGCGGTCGGTTGCCGGTGGAGGAACCCGGAAGCGGAGTGGCGGGGGGCGGGGCTACGGCGGCTGCTGCAGGCCGGGGCTGGGGCGGCACTGGAGCTGGAGCCACAGGCAACATGGAAGTTAGCATAATGTCTGATAGCATCACAAACTGAACTGAGACCTGCAACCTTTTGCCCAACACAGACGGCCTAACTCTGAAAGTGCTTAGCGCACTTAGCTTCCCCTAAACACTAATTTGATAAACTTTTTTTAAAAACTTCCAGCTGAATAAAGTTTGACATTTGTGCTGAAGTTTTGGTTGTCGACTGTTGAGAATTCTTCCAGTTTGTTTACTTTCTTGCTCTTATTTTGAAACTCCATTTCCTGTCCTCATGTTCTTCACCTGTAATGGTGGAAAACATGAGGTAAAGAAATGATTTTGCTACCCAGAATGCATCACAGCAGAATAGTAAACAGTCTAACATCTCCTGTCTTTTGTCCTGTACTGTGGTTAATTAGGCTAAATCAGCATCACAGCTAGCAAAACTCAACAACTATAAAACTGAAGGTAGTCTTGGTTGCAGCCTGATAGCTGCTGATGTGCGCCCTCTTGTGGCCGCCACAGGCATGCTCTATCCACTTGGAGCTGCTCCCTCACCTGGCTGGGAGGGGTAGATGCAGGCCGTGCTGACCACCTTCGGGGGGGCGGAGCCAACAGGGATCTGGATGGAGCTCTGCTGGGTGAGCGGGGCATCGGGTGGTACTGCTGAGGAGGAGGAGCCTGGTGCGAGGGCGGGGCCATCCCGTACTGGCTGGAAAAGCACAGAGACATGTTGAGGTCGAAGGTTCAACTCCCACAGCAGAACCTTCATCTGAAGGAGGAGTCTTCATCAAAGACTGTCCTCTGATTGGTCAAGCTACAGAGCCTCTGCTTCAACCAACCATCCAACCATCCATCCAACCATCCAACCATCCAACCAACCAACCAACCAACCAACCAACCACAACCAACCAACCATCCATCCAACCAACCAACCATCCATCCAACCATCCAACCAACCAGCCAACCATCCAACCAACCAACCAACCAACCAACCATCCAACCAACTGTTCATCCATCCCAAAGTTTCTCAGGGATATTTCAGTCTCTTTAATCAACCAATCAGCTCGGCAGGCAGCCTCATGTCCCACTCTCAGTGAAACATTTAAATGCACCGCCTCTCTCTACAGACTGAAATCCACAGGAAAACTCCCAACACTTCCTTGCCCTTTGACCTCTGCTGCCTCTTGTCAACCTTCTACTTTCACAACAAGCTGCTGATGAGCTGGAGTTTCATCCAATCAGAGAACAGATGATCTGCTGGGTGTCAGGAATGTTTCAGGATGAATCCAGGCTGGGAGCAGCAGCTGGATGTTGGATCAATGTGATTAGAGCTTTATTAGATCTTTAGCGGTGAGGAAGAGGAGGAGGAGGAAGAGGGCAGACATTCCTCCATGACATCATCTCCATGTTAGGCAGGAGCCTCACATGCTTTACTGTTTTTATTATTTATATTCTGAATCCTTTTTGGGTCTCATGGTAAAATGTGTTATAAAGCATCATCATCAGTGTTGCTCATTTTTAATCAAGGCTGAAACACCCAAATTATTACACCTTGGTGTTTATCCTGGGAAAATATTTGGGATTTTCTCCTTCAAAACAATCTTTATTGTTTTTCCAAAAACAAGTTGAATATTTCACACAGTGAAAGTTAAAGATGAATTCTTATTACAGTTCATTAAAAGGTATTATTTTGGGACATTAAGGAGGAAACTGTGAAGTTAATTTAATTTTTCTTCCAGAGTTACAGCTTTTTAATTAATATTGTTAAAAATAAATCAACACACAATATTAAATAATGTTTGTTGTTTTTTCTGGGATTGAAACAAGTTTTATTATTTCCTGCAGAATTTCCCATAAACCACAGGAAGCATCAGAAATATGTAAACTATTAATTGTCCTCATATATTAACATATCTGCTGAAAATGAACTGAGCGTTTATTAAACTGTTTCCAGCAGGAAGTCGACCTTCATGTGGATCTGCTTCCTCTTCCTCCCAGAGACAAACAGCCGACCTCTGCTGCATCGATCCAGGCTGAGTGGAGCCCGGAGGATCGATGGGATGAATGGAGGACGATGAGATAAGAGCTGGCGGCGGGCGGGGCCGCTGGGCGGAGCCTGTTACACGTCACATGATGCTTCTCTGCCTCCAGAGAATCTGAAGCATTTCACATTTGGGACAGTTTTCATCCTCAGGTTTCAGGTCAACATGAGGATAATCTCTGAGATTTTAGGTTCAGAAATTCATAAAAACGTCTCTGAAGCATCAGGAGACCTGATGAAACTTCACATTCCTGTGCCTGTTGCCATGGTAACTGATGCTAGGAGCAGAGACAGTTTATTGTAAAATATGAAGTTTTAGTAGCGATTGTCTTCTATGTGTTTATTTGACTTTTTAAAATAAGGCGAGGCTGATGTGTTCTCTGGATCAGAACCTCTTCATGGTTCAGACAGAAAAGTTACAGACTGATCAAATCAAGTCTATGCTCCCATCATGAGGTTCTGGATCTCTTTTGGATCCGCCCTCATCTCAGTTCCAGAGATCCAGTGGATCCAGATCAGCCTGCAGAGCTGCAGCTCCCCCTGCTGGCCACACACACTCACTGCATGCAGGTGGAGCAGAGGGACGGCCTCCAGGTGTGTTTGGGTCAGGTAAACAGTGAGGGGGGGGGGTGCTCGGGCGAGGAGGCGGAGTCTACCTGCTCATCTTCATCACCTCATCCTCCTCATCCTCATCCTGCTGCTGAGCTGGAAGCAGAAATAAAGGACCGATTGCTCCGTGTTTCTCCTCCAGAACCAGCAGAACCAGCAGAACCAGACCTACTGGGCTCGGTGTGGGTCAGGTGGGCCAGCAGCTGGAAGGTCTTGGACTGGGCACTGCGGCGGCTCCAGTCGCTTTGGTTCTGGTTCTGGGCTGTGGTCCGGACCGCCTGGTAGACCGGAGAGGCGCTGTCCACCAGCCGGTTGCTAACGGAGACACGACTGCAACCAGAACCGGACCGGGTCAGAACAGAACCGCTTCAGAGCAGCAATCAGTCCCAGAGCTGGAAGAGCTCCGATCCTCAGTCTGACTGGGTTAACTGGTTAACTGGTTTAACTGGTTAAAGACACACTGGAAACTGGATGCTTAGTGACAGGAAGAGGAAAATAAAACAGGAAATGATCAGAGGATCAGATTAAAGCATCAAGAGGAGAAACCGGATCAGAACATTCAGAGTTTTTCTCTTCAGTCCACATTTTTCACCTCCACAGACACAGACCGCAGGGTCAACTGGGGTCATTCAGGGTCAATTCAGGGTCATTCATTCAGAGTGAACCTGGGGTCAATCTGGAGTCAACCTAGGGTCATTCTCAGCTTGTTCAGGATCTGGAAGTTGGATCGGCTGAGAAATATTTTTTAAATCACCAGAATGAAGTTATAATTTTATGACAACTCCTCCAAGAAAAAGAATTTATAATAAAATAAGACGTTTTGAGCATCTTGTGATATTTGGTATCAATTTAATAAATAAGGAAATGCTTCATCTTCAATCAAATTATTATTAGCAGTAAAAGTTTAAAACTGATCATCAAAATCCTGATAACTATTCAAACGTTAAAAAAAATTTCTTGTCATTTTATAACTTTATTTTTCTGTAATATCACATTTTTATTTTGCTGATGTTTTAACTTTAGGTTTGTCAGTCTGGCCATAACTAATACATATTTTATCACTGATAAATATTTCTAAGATTTTCTGGTTTGTTTTTAAAAAGTTTTTGTTTTTACATGTCAGAAATACAGATTTTTTTTGTTGCTTCTGAGTTTTTATTGTTGTTCTAAAAATAAATGAATATATAATACAATAAAATAATAAAATCAGTTTTTGTATTTTCTGTCCATCAGAGGGAGCTAAGAAATGAAGAGAACCACGATTCAGAACCTAGCGGCTGACTGAAGCTGATCAGAACCAGAACCAGAACAAAAACAACCTGATACCAGAACAGAACCAGCACCATCACAGTATCAAAACCGTCTGTTATGTCCTGATATTTTGGGTGAATTTTGTCCTTCTGACAGCAAAGATCATCAAGAAGAGCAACCAGAACCAGAGTCTGGATCTCCTAGAATTCACAGAACCAGAACCAAGACCCCAGCAGAGCAAGAAGTCAATAAACGGATCTTTGAATGAAATAGGAGAATAAAAACTGTGAAGTGGAGGACTGAGCTCAGTCAGTTCAGCTGCTTAGAACTGGACCCAACAGAACCAGAACCTCCATGGAGGTCAGACTTTACCCAAAGCTCCCAACTTGTCCAAAGAGTTGGACATCAGGTGGCGTCCTACCCAGCATCGTGTCCCTTGGCTTGCGATTGTCCGGCGATGGTGTCCATGATGGCGTCCTGCGAGTAAAGGCTGATGGGCGTGTTGTACTGGGCGTGGATGATGGTGGCCTTCCCGCCCGGACCCGTCACCTCGATGGTCTTCTGGGCCGACAGGCCCGAGTCCTTCAGCCCGTCGGGGCTGAAGCCGGCACTGAGAGGAGGACGGACAAGACCAGGAAGACACGGAGGACAGGACGGTTGGACGACTGGGTTTGTGTTTAAAACAACAAGAAAGAAACAACCAGAAAGCTGCATGCTCACAGCGAGCACACCACAGGCCCGTATCACCTCAGAACCAGCAGGCAGGACTGGACTGGCCTCAACCAGAACATCAAGACACATTGGAGACGCATTGGGGACGCATTGGGGATAGCATTGGAGACGCATTGGGGACACATTGGTGACGCATTGGAGACGCATTGGAGACGCATTGGGGACGTATTGGAGGCATTGGGGACGTACTGGAGGCACATTGGGGATGCATTGGAGAACATTGGGGACTCATTGGAGACCCGATGGAGACTCCTTGGAGATTATTGGAAATATTCATTCAATTATGCTAGTTAGATTTAACAAAGAATTAAATCTAAGTCCCATTTTAACAGAAACAATTCTCAGACTCTCATCTTTATTTCCAACTGCAGAAAAATCTTTCACTAATAGCAATAATTATTATGATGATAATAATGATGATGATGATGCAGCTCATGCACTCGGGCAGCATGCAGTCTGCAGGAAGGTTCTGACTTTTAATGCTAAAATTAAGAAGTTCTGCTGAACTGGGTTTGGTATAAAACGCTGATTACCGTATTAATCTGACATTGAGAGAGAAATAAAAGGAATTAAGAGATTAAATCCCGAAACATTTTCTAATCAAGACAATTTCACTCCTGAAAACACTGAACTACCCACTTTGGTTTGCTCCAGCAGCTAAAGACTCGTGCTAATCTACAGACGTCCAGCAGAACCACAGCAAACCGTCAGACACACAGCAGAGACAGGATACTAACTTGGGAGGAGCGAGACAGAAAACCTTGGAGACAAACAGACGACAGAAACAGAAGAAGAAGAAACATCGTCACAGGCTGAATAACGCCGTCACATGAAGAAATGAAGATCAGCCTCCAGGAACATTGTCCTGACAGCAGGAGGCGTTCTTCACCAAGAACCTTCAGGTCCTCCTGCAAATGGGCCGGTACCACCTTTAATCTGGTTTTGGAGCCAGATTAAAGGTGCTAGATGTAGACCTCCACTCTCTGGAGCAGCTCCACATCTCCGGCCCGTTCAGATTCTGGCTGCTGCTGAGTCTGATTTCAGGTTTGGTTTCGTCTGGATTAAATGCTGAGCATGTTTTGGTTTAATGCCTCTCTAAGTCAACGATCGTCTATAATTTCAGTCCTGAACCCTTGCGGCGCGTGTTGGGGTGGGGTCAGGTTACCCCTGACCTTTAGAGACGCCCTCGCTCCGGCAGGTGTCCGGCCTCAGTGTTGGCACGGTAACCAAACCCAGCTGAAGAATCGCTGCAGGAACGCCACTCTGGATTAACTGACCTGCGCTTCAGCTAAACGTTTTATTTCTGAATGTTTTTATCAGGTTTGGTTCCTCCTCCCAGGGGTCAAAGGTCAGCAGCGTTAGTGGCTTTCTCTCTACGTACCCCGCCTGCATGGCCGCCATCTCCCTCAGAGTCTCCTCTGAGTACAGGCCGATGGGGGAGTTATACTGCCCCCGGTGGTGGGGGCTGGGCTGGGCGCCGCTCCTCCCCGGAGAGCCAGCCGCCGCAGGCTGGGGCGGCGCCGCCGCTCGGCCGTTTACCTGAGGCGCCGGGCGGAGGGGAGACATGAGGAGTCATCTGAGGGACAGACTCACAGCAGGACTTATCCAGTTTAAAACTAAAATCACACTTTGTTAAAAATGATAAATCTGGACAACATGTAACAGTTCAGTTGATATATTTTATCTTCAAACTATCAGATTTATGTTGAAGATTTTTGGTAAAACAGAAATAAAAACTGAAACTGAAATCCTTTTCAGCAAGTTAAAGGTGAAGGTTTTATTCTAGCCCCAAAATTTACATTTAGTCTGTTTCCCTCCTTCAGTCCGGTGGACCCGGTTCTACTGGAACCAGAACATCTGCTCCACCTGCAGCTGCTCTGAACCAGCCTGTTCCCCTCCTGGCCTGTGGGGGCGCTGCACCAACAACCACTGAAGGAAACGACACAAAAACCTCTGAAGACGCTGAGAGCAACTTCCTGCTTCACCAGATGAAACAAGATGGAGGCGTCAGAGTTTAGCGGCTGGAGGATTTCTCTTTAGGCTAAAGACCAGGAGACATTTCTGCTGCTAGCGCTAGGCTAACATGTTAGCTTTGGTTGGATGTACCCAGAATGCCCTGCTCTGCTGGGAATGATTCATCTGACTCTACATTGTTGCTTTAACTTAAATCTATCAGTTTTCTATTGTTTGATTATTGGTGCAGCAGACGGATCGATACTCCAGCAGTAGAAATAGATCTACTGTCTCTGCTCATTTCATCTTAAGTAAATCTCAAAACATCAGAGTGAAAAATATCTATACATTTTTACCAGTCATCTGACAAAGTGAAAAACATTTTATATAGATTCATCTCACAGAGACTAAAATATTTTCAGCCTTTATGTGTTTTGCAGTTTTATTGTTTATGGCTTCAGGTAAACAAAACCCAAAATAATATCAGATCAGACTGAAGAGAAACGGATGGCTGAAGAATAAATGTGAAGTTTCTGTAAAGTGCGTTCTCCTCTATGCTCTTATGACTCGGTTGGGCTCCTCAGTTAATCTCCATGGCAACCAGCCAGCTGCAGCCATCATCACTACATCCATCTGTGTGATGGTTTCACTTTGAGATGACTGGTGAGACGTTTCCACTGTAACGCCACATTCCCAGAGTTTGACATGTTCTGCTCTAAGTGCTGCCATTTGCAGCAGTTCCTCGTGTCGCCACTGGAGGCAGCAGAGAGTTTCTGAACCAAGAGCTGCTGATGCTTCAGTGAAGCTGCAGTCAGGGGGCGGAGCTACCTGCTGGTGAGGGATCATGGGAATCACAGCGTCCATTCTGGGCGGCGCCATGGGAACGGGACGCTTCGACCTGCAGAGAAAAAAAGATGAGAGCGCTTCTGGTTCTGCAGGTGAGCCGACCTCAGGCGACCTCATGTGACCCCTGAGGCGACCTCAGGTCCTCACTTGGTCATGGTGAGCGCCAGGCTGTGGTGCGCCATCTTGATCTTGTTCTGGGCCTCCAGGTGGGTCATCCCCTCGGTGCCGATGCCGTCGATGGCCACGATGACGTCGCCCTGGATCAGGTTCCCCTGCGCCGCCTTGCTGCCTGGCGTGATCTGTCCCCACAGAGAGAACCGGGCCAGAACAGGAGAACGGGTCAGCGCCACGGCGGGTTACCGCTGCCGTTCCAAGAAACAATCGATTTATCATCCATTCACTCAGATTACTGTAATCTGGGGACAAATAATCTCGCTGGGAGACAGAACTGGTCCGAATGTGCTGAGAGGGCAGAACCGGACCAGAACCTTCCAGGTGAATATGACCTGTCAGAAATCACCTTTAACCTCCAGCATGACGTCATCATGTGGAAACCTCTAGAACCGTTCAGAACTTCTCCGAACCTCCAGAACCTCGTGACCCCAGCTCAGGTCCTGATCCGATTGGCTGCCAGATTAATCAGAACCAGCTCATGGAGTTTAACAGGAAGCTGCTCACTGGGCCCGAACAATGCCGGGCCTGTGAGGCCGGCGCTGCGGCCCGGTTCCCCGGGAGCCCCTCTGACCCACATACGGGTCGCAGCCCACACGATCGACCCAGGAGACGAACCGGACCGGCCGTCATGATCCCTGGTTGTGGTTGGTTCTGATCAGCTGGTCCAAAACGTTTCAGCTCATAACTTACCGTCTGGTTCTGCTCATTTAGAGTCATGTCGTTCAGATTCAGACATTTTTCTGGTGTTTGATCATTTAATCTGAATAAATTCATTTGTTTCGGTTTCATTAAGAGATTCATCATTTAAAAATCAACAGAAATTCAACTCAAACTTTATTCTTATTCAGCTCTAATCATAAAACCAACTGAAAACTGAAATATAAAAATCAGAAAAACACCCAGAAATATTTATAAAATCACATCATAACATTTATCATGTTTTAATCACCAGATATTTTATCTAGTTATTTAGTTAATCCACCAGAAGCTCTTTGTTGAATTATCTTAGTTAATTTTATAATGCTGAATATTCCTGTTGCTGTCTGTCGTTTCCATGGTGATCAGGTTTCTGGATCATTTATCATCAATTATTATTTTTAAATTGTTTTGTGTTTATATTAAAGCGTAGTGAGCAGCGCTAACTAAAAGCTAGCTAATGAGTATTTAGTGGAGCTAATGCTAAGATGCTAAATTGCTAGCATGCAGATCTGGTCGTGCTCTCAGGGAGCGGCCATGTTTAACCAACATGGCGGACAGAGCAGCTGCTTCTTCTTCTGTGTCAACATCCTGGTGTTTTATCTACTGTCTGACGTTTTAATCCCTGGTGTCCCGTTACGCTGTGGTCTATGGGTTCTGGCTCTGACGTGAAGGGTTCTGGTTCTGGTCCTCGTCCTGGTTCTGGGATGGTTTCTCTCTCAATAATTTTTTATTTCTGATTCATGGCCTTAAATCTAAGCTGCTTAGCTTCAGCCTTGAGGTCTAAAACGTTTTAAAATAGGTAAATATTTATGATGCTTCTGTGTTTGGCTTAAAACTGGTGGGTTTCCTTCCGACCTCTGACCTCTTCACTACAGGATCCACCTGCGGATGTGGGATGCCCCCGCTGCTGTAATGGGAGCTGCGGGAGCCGCTGGTCGGGTCCGGTTACCACCGGCTCGCCTTTCACTGTAAAGTTTACAGGAGCAGCTGAAGACGCGGCTGCAGGAAAACCGACGCCTGCAGAGCAAAGAGCTGCTGCTCTCTGCTGCAGCAGCAAAGATCAGAAACCAGAACCAGCAGAAATCAGAGGAACCTGCATCCTTCACCGAATGGAGAAGATATAAAAACACTCTGCCAGTCACCAGATCCAGCTCAGCTGATGGACAAACCGGTTTAAAGGGAAACCGGTTCAGATGGTGGTAGAAATGTGCCGAGTGTCGTTACTAAAGTTACAGTCAAAAAATCACAGAAATAATTTGGGTTAATTTTTTAAGTCATATTTTTGCTGCATTTCAAACTAAATATTTTGCTTGGAGCTAAAGACTTTAACCAGCTGAATAGTTTCCTTTAAACTAAACATTTAGTTTGAATCTAAATATTTAGTAGCACACCTGCAGCTGGGAGCTAAATATTTATCTGCTAGTCAACCATTTTGTTGACAAGTTAAATATTTCAAACTCCATTTTTAGCTAGCTCAGAGCTAACTGCATAGCTAATGTGGAAAATCCCTCCTGATAAGGGGAAGTGGACTGTCAAAGTAAAAGCCTGCTAACTGGTGAAACCGACTCGCTTCAGTTTCTGTGGATGAATTAACATTTAGTTGGTAAAATGTAAATATTTTTCTGGCTAATTAAATATTTTGCTCCAAACTGCGACATTTATGAATGAATGAATGAATGAATGAATGAATGAATGAGGTGGTGAACGTATGACTGAATAATGAACCCACATTTTTTCCTCTGAAGGACCAAATTATAACTTTACAACAGCTGAAGTTCTGCTCAGCAGCAAATGATCCAAATCTGTCTAATCTGACTGAACTCATGAACTGGACCACATGGCTGGTTCTGGTTCTGATGAACGGGTTCATCAGAGGAACTGGTACCACCTGGCCTTCATCAGAGCCCGTTCTGCTTCTTTGCAGACTTTCCAGAACTTTCCTTTCTCAAAGTTTTAATTCATCCTGATGAACAGAACCTCTCAGATTTCTGCCTCATATTCATCCAGAACCTTTTACTGGACGGGTTCCATTCAGAACTTAACCTAACAGAACCGTTCCACCAATTTGGACCCATATAAAGAAGGAACCAGAGAAAAAAACTGATGTTTGCTCCAAAACTCTTTTTCTGGTACTAAAAACCCAATCTGTCCTGGAACCAGAGTCAGCACCACCTGCTGCTGTTGCCATGGTAACACTGCTATGAAACAGACCTTAGGATCCCGGCCCCGCCCCCTGTTGTCCTACAGAAGCTTAGCTACAGCAGCAGATAGCCTGCTGGTTACCACGGCAACATCCACTTTTAGTCCATCAGAACCTCCTGCAGGTTGGAGCAGAACCAGAACCAGAACCACCTCAGGTTCTTCCAGGCTCATTTGGTGGGAATAACTTTGATTTTAAGTAAATGGTAGAACTGTGATGGTTCTGACCCATAAACAGCTGAGGAAACCGTTAGAACAAATTTAAACTGTTTTTTTTTAGAAATGTATATTTTCATGTCTCTGATCGTCTCTGATGGTTCTGGTTCTCCTGACACCTTCAGAACATTTAAAGTCCAACATCAGTAGAACGCATGAGGTTCTGACCTCTGACCTGCTGGAGACCTGGGATGAGTCCAGCTTCGCCTGCAGGTACGAAGCTAACCTCCAGTGGCCGCTAGCTAAAATGTTAGCTGTGCTAATGCTAAAGCTCTGCTACTGGCAGGAGTATGAAGCTACGCTATGAGGGTCCGATGAAGGTCCTGGCCGGGTTCTACTGCAGAAGAACCTGAAGATCTGGAATAATCTGAATCTTCATCCAGCAGAACCTGAGCTGAACTGAACCGTCCAGATCCAGTTCCAGGTTTTCCATCTCATCTCAGGAAACTGCCAGAACCAGAATCAGAACCGAGCTGCTGCTTTCCTCTGAATAAAAATGTCCGGTCCCAACCAACCAGAACATGAGAGGCTTTGTAAGACATCGGTCCACAACAGAACCAATAGAACCAACAGAACATCAGGTCAGACCAATAAGAATGTCCTTATGACAGAACGGTTCTACTGGACCCATCAGAAACATTTCTAGCAACACAGGCTGCTACTGAGAGCTGGGACACTATGAGTGGAAAGTACAGTGGAAGGAAAAAGTGTAAACTCAGCCACCTTTTAGAACATTTTGAAGCTTTTCATGCTTCCCTCTGATGACAAGTTTTAAGTAGACACTGATTACAATTTCCAGCAGGACTTGGTACCGACCCACATTCCAAACGGTACCACTTTCTGCTTCACTCACCATGGCAACAGCAGCTAACAGGCCTGACCACAACCTTATAGAGGATCTATGGTCTGATGTCAAGAAGAACAAAGACAGTAGAACCAACCATGCAGATGACCTGCAGGCAGCTAGCAGTGGAGGACACACTTACGCTAATCCGCTAATAGCGGAGCTAATGTTTCATTTAGCGGCTTTACTAACTTTGAAAACATTTACTGCACTTTGCTTCCCCTAAATTAACTTTTCCAAACAGATTCTAAAGCACAAATTTGAAGTTTTTTTTATCAATTGAATAATTCTTCAGGTAGTTGGGCGTTTATAATCATGCTCTTATTTTGAAGTTTGTCATTTCCTCTCCTTGCATTGGCTTATTTTATAAATAAACAGAACTGAACAAATAGCAACAAATGAATGAAAGAGTTAGCATGAGCAGAACTAATGTTTATGATTAGCACTTTAGGGTTAGCTTAGCTAATTTCAGTTAGCCACGCAGACCACCTGTCACTATTAGAGCACCCTGGGCTTCCAGAACCTCAGCAGAACCAAACCTCTGGATTAAAACTCTTTTCATTGTTCTGGTTTAAAGTTCTAGAGTTTCCTTCCAGAGTCCCCAACAGAAGGGCCCAGTAGAACCAGTAGAACCAGCAGAGCCAGAGCAGATGTCAGGGCCGCCATGTCAGCATCTCCTCAGCAGATGCAGTGAAGACAGAACCCGCTATTCAGAGACCGAGCTCTGGAAACATAAACCAGGTCCAGTTTTAGAAGCTGCAGCTCTGCTTTCAGGGGCCAGGTAGGCCATGAGAGGCCGTCGGGGCCATGAGGGGCCGCCGGCGGCCATCAGGGGCCGTGGAGGCCATGAGGGGCTGTCGGGGCCATGAGGGGCCGTGGAGGCCATGGGGGCCGCGGGGCCATGAGGGGCCGTCGGGGCCATGAGGGCCGTGGGGCCATGAGGGGCTGCCACAGCAGCAGGCCCGACTCAGCAGCCAGGCGGAGGCTGATGGGGAGCAACATGCAGCCTCACTGTAACGTCTCCCTGATGATGAAACCGGAGCTGCAGGCTGATTGGTTCAGCTGAGAGTCTCAGTCCACCCAGAACCTCTCAATAAGTATTCACACCCTCCATAAGTTTTGACACCTCCCTGCCGGATCGGACCCCATACTTACCCTGGAGACGGTCAGCGGCATGTTGAAGTCCTTGCCCCCCTGCAGCCTGAAGCCCCAGGGCCCGGGGCCCGGCAGGGTCACCGTGTAGCAGCTCATTCCTCCAGGCGGATCCTCGGCTCCGAACCGCAGAGACGCTCTGGAAGAGAGGAACCGTCTGAATGGGCAGGCAGGAGGAAGGCTGAGGAAGACGAGGCGGAGCGGCGCGGCGCTAAGAATAGCCGGGGATGCAGCGCGGCATTGTGGGAGGGGGCGCGGGCCGGGAGGAGGGGTAGGACTTATATGGCGTGAAAGGAGAGACGGGGAATGCCAGGCTCGCCGTGATTCACCGGGTTAATATAGACCCCCAGATTCTTCCAGACACCCCACCCACCGGCTCTACAGGGTCTCCCACGGACACAATCAGGAGCCGGCAGGAAACGTCTCGTTATCTGGAGCTGATACCACCGAGAGGTCCGATACGGAAAGGTCAGCAACAGGAGGCCGAATACCTCACTGGGCCCGGAACCAGAGCCACGGGGACAAGAACTACAGAAACACAAGGACCACTGGGACCAGAACCTACTGGGTCCAGTATGTCCTGTCAGTCACTGCTGTCCAGCAGTTATCCCTGGCCTTGGTATGCTAATTGTTAGCCTATTTATTGCTAGTGCTAGCCTATCCATGCTAATGGCCAGTAGAGGAAGCAGGAAGTCCAGTGCGGACCAGAACTTGTGCCATAAGAACCACCAAGGTTCTTCAAAAACCCTCCTGACCAATGCTCTCATCTGATTGGACGAAGCCCTTAGACTATGTGTTCATCCAAAAATCTTCAGTGAATTTGGACCGCCTGGTCCAGAAAACAGCACCGGGTATTTGGAACCGTCTCCAACAGTCAGTGGGTCAGAACCTGGACCGGTTTCCTGTCCATTACAGTCATCCACAGAGAGACGGTAGAGGTTTGGCTCTGGAGATGCAGCTGCTTCTTTACTCCTGAATCAGGGATGATGACATCACTCCTTCCCTGAATCCAGAACCATCCAGAACCAGGAGCAGAAATGGATCTTCACCAGGATCCCTGATGGTCTCAGTCTGCATGACAATCATTAAAAGGACCTCAAATAACAGTTTTCCCTGATGCTAACACCAACCTGGATCATGGATGTAGCCTGTAGCCTGTAGCATGTAGCCTGTAGCATGTAGCCTGTTGTTCAGGGCAGGTAGGCTGATCCCAGAGCAGCTGGTTCTGCTCAGCATTGAACGTCACCGACTAAGTTTAGAGAGGAACCTGACAGAGATGCTGCTGAGCCTCTGCTGGCTCCGGATCCATCCTTCCTCTTGGGCTCCTACCAATCGGACCAACCTGTGGACCCTAACAGAGATCTGGATCAATGATTCTGCAGAACTGGTCCCGTCTCTGAATGGAAACCACAGAGCCTCAGGCAGCCTGGAGAGCAGCTGCTCGATCCATCCATCAGGTGTACTAAGTCTGAAAGGTCAGACTGGCTGGTAAATGGAGCGTCCCGTCCTCCGGCTCAGGCTGAGTAAAGGTCAGCTCTTCTGCTCCATCAGCCTGACAGAACCCGACGAACCGGACCAGAACCAGCAGAGCAGCTGACTGGAGAAATGTTTTTAGTCTCTGAACTAAAAGCTGCAGCCTCTCATAGAAACAGGCTGATGACTTTCCACCTGAGCCAGGTAACCCCGCCCCCGCTCTCAGATCCGCCCAGCAGGGCCGCTCCAGCCACAGAAACCAACAAACACCCCGAAATAAACCCGAACCTGTCGGGGAGAGTCCAGATCCGGAGCGCAGCTCTGTCCGGTTCCGACAGCAGCTGCCGGCTCAGCGGGGGGAGGCAGGCGGTGACCCGGGGGAGGGAGCAGCGAGGCGGGCGGCCGCAGCCGGCCGGTCCCGCTGCTGCTGGAGGGAACGGTTCGGTACCTGGCTGGGAGGACGGGTCTGCGGTGGTCCGGGATCCAGCTCCGGTCCCGTCCGGACTCCCTGCCACGGAGCGGAGGAAGACCGGAGGAGGGGGAGGAGAACTACAGGCGATTTTCATTAACGGGATTTTGATTTAAAGAGGCAGGAGCCTCAGAGCGACTGTAAACAACAACACACACACACACCCCAAGACACCCCCCCACACACCACACACCCCAAGACCCCCCCCCCCCACACACACACCAAGACACCCCCCCCCCACACACACACACACACCCCAAGACACCCCCCCACACACACACACACACACATGGTGAAGATCTTTGTTTTGCTTCATTCTCAGTAAGTTCTCTGCAATATCTGCTGGTCTATTTTGTAAACAGTCACAAACGTCAATTTAACATTTCAAATGAAAACATTTAAAGAGCCTCGGTGTTCATTCATAAAGTGATTGGAAATGAATTTATTCTCTGCATGTTTATGTCTGAATGGCTCTTTAAACCGTTCAAAACAAAGAGACATAATTAAAAGTCAGATGATGTTATTACCTGGGATAATAACTCAGAAACAGTCCAAATAGTCTGGATGTATTTTTTCTTTCCTTCTTAACGAGACTTTCTGTTTATGTCAGAGGTTTGTGATGCATTTTGACCCTAAAGAAAAGGAGATTTTAGATATTTCACAACGAGATATTAAGATGAGGCCTCATGTTATGGCAGAACGTACGATGGCCACACTATTCAGATATGAACTGATCTACTTTGAGGAAACAAAGAAAAAAATGTTAAATATTCAAAGTGATTCAAATCAGCCCATTTATCAGTTTGTTAGCTAATTAGTTAATTAAATTAGCGAATGTACTCATTTGATTATTTTATTTATTAGTTTATTGTTTCTTTATTAACTTATTTAGTTCAATTAGTTTTCAGTATATTCATTTTGTTAGACTATTTTTCAAGCTGTCTATTCATTTATTAATAATTACTTTACTTATTTACAAATAAATATATTTTTGGTCTTTTTTATGATTCTCTGGACCAACAGAGGTTGTTAAGAAACTGAAATGTTTTTATGTATCAAGTAGAAAAGGTTTTATTTTATCAGCCCAGAACAGAACCAACCAGAAAAACAGATAAAATATGATGTTAAAAACTGAAAGAGCTGAAAACCAGGATCTGATCTGAAGGATCCATGTGAACCAGACTGCAGGGACGTTCTCCGTCCCGGTTCTTCTGATCTTAACGGATCGTTTCTCAGCTGGTGTAGAAACATTTTTACGTTCATTAAAGCTAAAAGCTAACAGCAGGGAGCAGGAAGAGACAGAAGGATTTTCAGCAGCAGAATCTGTTGCAGCTTATCGACTCTCAACAGAGAATCAGACCAAATCAGGAGGAGGCCTAACTCTGCTTCTACAACAGCATTAGCATAGCATCAAACCAGCAGCAGCTCTTACTTTGAGAACTCTTCTGAGCCCACCAGGAACATTTGCTTGACCAAACCAACTATTGATGGGTCGGGCGGATCGCAGGCAGCTTGATCCTCAGCTTCATTGTAGATCGCCTTAATATCCATAATCCATTTGCTGCTTGCTCCAGACGCCATTTTCTTCTTCCCATATATTTCAGGGAAGCCTCAGCCAAGCAAACTGCGCTGAGACGCTGTGGTGGTGGCTCCTCTGCTGCTGATGTTTCAACACAAAATGCCTCCATAACTTAAAAATGGAAAAAACAAGCAACATAGAAAAACAAACACATGTCAGCCTCCAAGGAGATGATTTCAGGATAATCATAAAGTTTATCCTGAAGGGTTTCCACATCTGAGCCTCCAGTCCAAACGCAACGTGACTGAACAGCAGACCGGATCTTAACCAGAGCTAATGCTAACAGCACGACATCTATCAGTTTATTCTTAATATATCATTTAGAGAAACGTACGCAGCCCCTAAAGTACGGAGCCCATAAGGGGACATGGAGAAAAAAAAGGAAAGAAATCCCGACTTATTATCTCGAGATCCCACTTTTTTTTTCTTTTCGATCTCGAGAAAGTAAGTCGGTATTTTTAAACTTTTTTTTCTCCATGTCCCCTTACGGGCGGGCTCCGCCTTACGCCGCGCCTTACGCCGCGCCTTACGCCGCGCCTTACGCCGCGCCTTACGCCGCGCCTTACGCCGCGCCTTACGCCGCGCCTTACGCCGCGCCTTACGCCGCGCCTTACGCCGCGCCTTACGCCGCGCCTTACGGGCTCCGCAGAAACACAATTTAAATGGATCGATCAATAGAAATGAATGAAAGGTGTCATTCAGTCTCTTCACTCTTTTTTTGATCCATCATTAAGTAAGAAGTTTGCCAATAAACTGCTTATCTGGTGAATAAAGATTTCTGAAATACATTTTCTTTATCTTAGATCAATTTATGCAAAGTCAGCAGATCTTAACTATTCGGTTTGGATTTCATCTCAATAAAAATCATAAACTTCCTGTTCTGATCTTTGTGAACTGAACTTTATTTCCCGGTCGGGATCCATCGTGGTGTCGGTCATCGCCGTGGAAACGGAGACGCTCCATTGTTCTTCCAACAGCAGCTCAGGATCAGACGGGCGGGTCCTGGAGAACCGGGCGGGTCCTGGAGAACCTGTTGAAGTATTTTAGATGCGGTGATGAGATGAAAGCCTGGATCTGATCCATGAGAACCAGACTGGAGACGTTCCCAGGTCTGATTCTATCCGAGCTGCAGAACATCACTGATGCTTCTAGAACAGAACCAGACGGAGCGGCTGGGCTGGAGAACGGATCTTTATTTAGAAAAATCAACCGGGGCATCACAGGTCGGCATAAATACTCAGAACATTTACAGCTTCAGGATCACAAACATTAATATTTACTCTGCAGTCTGGGAGGACCTAAAGTGACAGAACCACTCAAAGGTTCTGGACTGAAGGTTCTGTTCTAGCAAACGGGTTCAGTCGGAGGTTCTGGTCCAGTTTTACTGACCAAACAAAAACCGTCCAGCAAACAAAGAGCAGAGAAACATTCCAGCTTCACTTCGCACAAAACAGCAGATCACAGGCAGGACCAGAACATCTGACCCAAACGGGGTCAAAGGTCGTTCACCTCAAAGTGACATCATGTCGCCTGGAACCAATCAGCTTCGGGAAGGGGTTCTGTTCTGGTTCAGCTGAACCGGCTTTGAATTCCAGAACCAGAAAACATCTAAACATTCAGAACAACAAAAACTGAAACGGGAAAAACATCCCAGAAAAACAACATCTGATTTCCTCCAGGGGAACAAACCATCAGAACCCGACCCTGGAACACTGAGGTCCAGGGTCGGGTTAAATCCCATCAGAACCGTCCAGCTGGTTCTGCTTTATCATCAGAACCATCTCAGTTAATCCCGATCCAGATTCTGTCCCGACATGTTTCTGTCTGAATCTGGAATAAATTGTTTAAAGCTGAACTTGATTTACTGACAGCTCAGCAGTTGTGGGCACCGCTAGCTAACAGGTTAGCTGTGCTAATGTTAATGCACCAACCATTTATATTAGTTCCATTAATGCTAAAATGCTAATCATAAACATGTACCTCTAATGCTAACATGCTAACCATGAGCATTAGCTTTTCTAATGCTAATGAACTAACCATGACTGTTGGTTCCATTAATGCTAAAGTTCAATTACAACAGAGTATCTAGTGGAAACTAGCATTAAGCGCTAAACAAAACATTAGCTCAGCTACTGGCAGATTAGTGAATTAGCATATTAGCGCCCACTACTGCAGTTTGTTTAGTTTTATTACTTTCACATCATAAAAACGTTCAAACCTGGAAACAGATCTTTGGTTAAAACAGAGCCAACATGATCCTGTGATGTTTATTTTATTTTATTTTCCATTTTTACTGGAAACAAAATGAATGTCAGATATTATGTCGTTTAGGTCAACAGATTCTGCATTAAAATAACTTTAAACTTGAATAATTAATGAAATCTGGTTTCATCTGCTGGGATCTGAGCTGGTCACATGACTGGTGGGCGGGGCTCTACCCCGGCCCCGCCCCCGCCCCCGGGATGCAGCTGGACGCTTTGGGCCGGGAAGACCGCGACCCGCTCCGGCAGATGGACAGGAAGGGGCTGGTCTCTGAGGTGATGACGATGCTGGGGATCCGGCTGATCTGCCCCCTCATCAGGTGTCCCTCTGAGGCGTCTCCGCTCTGTCCAGGGAGACAGGGAGATAGAGGTCAGAGGTCATCAGGAGGACAGCACGAGGACTGGAGGTAACGGACGTTCGTCTCCACTCACATTTGGGACGCTGCTGCGTTCACTGACTCCTCCCATGGACATGGTGTCAAACGACGTCTGGAGGAGACAAAGAGACCAGATGTCAGCTGGACAGTCTGGAACAAACCAGAGGACAGAGACAGAGGACAGACAGTCTCTGAAGTCCAGAAGGACGAACTGAAACAGATTCAGATCAAACAGAACAGGAGGTTCTGCAGGAGACCAGCATCCTGTCAGGTCCAGGTTGGTATCCTGGAGGACAACGTCCCTCCAGATGTCCCACAGCAGCAGACGGAGCCGCAGAGTTCAGACGAAACAAATCAGATGTGAAGCCAGATCCAGATCCAGATCCCGTGTTGTACCTTCTCAAAGATTCCTGAGTCGTGGTTCCTCAGCTTGGCCTTGAAGCTGGTCGACAGTTTTCTGCCCGGCGGCTCGGCGGTGTCTCTGCTGATGTCACAGGAAACCTGGCGACTCGCCGGCCGCGAGCCCAGACTGGACAGGTCGGCCTCCGTGTCCGTCAGACCCTGCGACGGGAATGCTAATGCTCAATGCTACTTCCTGTCTGCAGAGGAAACGCTGCAGTGTGGGTCTCACCGATTCGCTGTCGGAGGCGGAGGAGAGGCGGGACTTGGCGGCGCCGTGCCGGTATTGGCTGCTGATGTCGGAGCTCTGGCTGGTGACGGTGGAGCGGCGCGTCGACACGAAGCTGCTGCTGGAGGAGCGAAGGTCGCGCAGATGGACGCACAGCAGCGCGCCCAGACACGGGATGTACTTGGCCAGAGCCAGCCTGGAACCACAGAAGAAGAAACTCTAAGCCACTAACACCAGCAGGTCCGACCAGCAGGTCCGACCAGCAGGGGGCAGCACCAGATCCTCCTGATGGATCCGGGTCAGTAACCTGAGCGCTGCAAAGACTCATCCTGTGGAGTTTAATTCATGCGCCCCAGTTAGCAGCCATTAGGATGATTCAGGTTTCATCCAGATTAACGTCCTGATCGATCCGATCAGCCGCCGCTTCACCGCTTCCATCATCTGACCCACTTCCTGTTGATCCCCTCATTCTGAACCGCAGCATCAGACCTGGCGCCTGAAACGGGTTGAAATCTACACAAAATCCACTCAGTTATTTAATAATTAAGTGTGTTCTACTTTAATGGGCGATTCAGGGGGAGTTTTACAGATTTAACATATTTTTACACTGAAATGAAAATAAAATAATTAAGATTCTTGTTGTAAAGACGACATAAAATAAATAGAGAAAAAAGAATAACAAATCAAACTAAGCTGCTGTTTGGGGTGGTGTGCAAACCTTTTGTCATATGGGCCAAAATAGTCTAGTCAAAGTACTGGTGGGCCAAGAAAAATAGAATAAAATAATTTATTTCAATAAATCAATGTTGTTCTCTAAACCTAAACGATTTAGAGAACAAATTTATTTACAGTTATTAAACAAGATTTGGATCACTGGTTATATTTAGACAAGTTTAATAAATAAAATAAAAACTGATCTGGGTGCAGCAAAGTAAAACTTTAAAAGTATTTCTAGATATTATAAAAAAACAGTTTCATAATTTCTGTTGTATATTTATATTTTATATTTTCCATTGTAGGAAAATTATCTTGGTAATAATTTTACCCTGATCAAAAGCAAAAAATAATAAATTAAAAATTAATAAACATGTCTTGAACTGCTTATGGGGGCCAGAACAAATCACTCAAAGGGCCCCAAATGGCCCCCGAGCCACACTTTGGACACCCCTGTCTTGTGTCCTCCGGGCCAGCAGGGGGCCAACAAGAGCGCTGTAGATTTAAAAAACAACTTGTGTTTAAAGCAAAATGTCAATGAATGTAAAATGGATCAGAGCTTCGACTGTAAATTTTACTGGAGTGATAATTATGCTAACCGCTAAATGCTAACGCCATGTGGCGCCGCCCTGCTGGCCCAGTGGGTCTCACCTGTACTTGGGGTGTGTGATGGCGTAGATGATGGGGTTGTGGATGGCAGAGGCCTTGGCGATGACGGCGGGGACAGAGTTCATGTAGGGGGTCAACATGTCCGCATACCTGCAGCAGAGCCAATCAGAAAGCCTCGTTAAACCCTGGGCTGTGTCTGTCAGGCACCAACCTGGCAAACCCACGGCTTGGTTAATGTTTGGTTTCAATAAACTAGCAGTTCGTAAAAGAGCGCCCCCAGCTTGTCAAAAGAGGCGGATTTTACTTGATCTAATAATAGTTTTTCCCCAGTAATCCTCGTTTTTCGTGAAAGTTTTGATCTTTTGCAGTAAAAGATGCATCTGAGGCTAAAAGCCTCCTGAAATCATCATGTGAGAAGCTTCTGCTGAACATGAATTCAGCGCAGAGCCGATCTGGTGATTAATTATAGATTAATGACTGGATAGAAAAATGTGAGTACCAGGACTGGAGGAGGAGGTGGTGTGGTGGTGTAGAGGCACTGAGGTCTTAGTCCTCGTGGCAGTGGATGCAGGTTCGATTCCCGGCCTGGCGACGTTTGCTGCTTGTCTTGCCTCTCTCTCATTACCCTCTTTTCTGTCTAACTACTTTCAAATCAAGGCCACTAGAGCCAAGAAAACCTTAAAAAAAGAACTGGAGGAGTTCTGGTGAAACAAATTTAAACACCAAGAAGATTTTTTTCATCTTAAATGTAAGACGTTTATATTTATTGTTTGGTTGTAGTTTAGTTGCTGTTTTGAAAGGTTTTCTTTTATTAAGTTAGTTTCAGTCCTGGTGTCTATAGACAGACACTTCATGTCCAGATTGTGTTAAATCAAAACCCAGACCAACCTGGTAAACCCTCTTCTTCTTCTACTGTGGCTCATTTTTCTCAGATTCTGAGGAGGAAGTATTCAACCCTACTCCTGCTACCAGCCTTAGCTGTTAGCGTTAGCTTAATGTTATACTGATCTGTTTGTGTAGCTCAAACATTTCCTGATATGTGGAGGAAAGTGAGACCAGCATGGCTTCATGACAGCTCCTCGTCCTGGTGTCATGTGATAGCATGAGGGCAGCCATCATGAAGCTGCGTGGCTCATCACGGCTTCGTTATGAACCATCATGAAGCTGCGTGGCTCCCCGTCATGAAGCCGTTGTCAGGAGGAAACCTCAGAACGGTTCACAGAGTAACAATGCTGATGGCGTCCAGCATTTTATTAAATGTAAAATGTCACCAGAGGCTGTTTGACCAGCGGGGCTCATAACAGGGTGCCGGTTTGTTAAGTCTCTAATTTGCTTTAGAAATCTCTACTTTCTTAATTGAAAACTGACCAGAAGACGTTACTGTCACTGCTTTAGACAGAAACTGCATAAACCATCTTCACTTTTCCAAACTTGATGTGTTTCAGATGTTTTTAATGTCTGACATTAAAATGATCATAAACATGATTAATTAAAACATACAGGCATTGCTCCACAGAGCTGTGTGTGTGTGTGTGTAGGGTGTGTGTGTGTGTCCTACCCTGCGAAGGCGGTGAGGGCGACGGCGGAGTACGGCGACCAGGACACGACATACAGCAGGATGACGATCAGAGCGATCTTCGCCATCTTCCACTCGTTCTGCAGTCGGTGGAAACTCTTCGCCGCGTCGCGAGACCCACTGAGCTTCCCCACCGCCCTGCGCACACACACACACACACACGGTGGGTCGCTGGGCCTCCAGCCCCACAGCACCTGAACAGAACCGGGACGGACCGGTTGGTGGAGCGGATGGCTCTGAAGATGAAGACGTAGCAGTAGATGATGATGAAGAGCGGCATGAAGAAGACGAAGATGAAGAGCAGCATGGTGTAGGCCCGCACCGAGGGGGTAAAGGTCATGTAGTCCCAGGTACAGGAAGTGAGGAGGCCTTCAGGTACGTAGGCACCTGGGGGGGCAGATCTGATTCTAGGATCATTTTGTTTCCAGAGTTTTCATGTTAATTTTATTTTCTGTTTCTTTTTGTTTTAGATATTTAAAGTCAGTTCCAGAGTTCATGAAAATATAAAATGTATTGAGACGTTTATTATTCACAATCAGATCCGTCATTACTTTGTCTTCATTATCATATGAATGCAAAAAGGTGTGAAAACAATATTAACATTCATCACAAAAACTTCTGGGACGATTTATGGTCAGTAACAGTCATAGTGACATCAGAGCTGTGATGACATCATCTTTGGGATGACATCATCTTTGGTTCTCACTCCAGCCGAAGAACGGCGGCAGGCTCCAACCCAATGAATACGCCCACACTGCCAGCAGGATGAGGAGCGCCCGTTTCCGTGACAACAGGCCGATGGAGGTCAGAGGGCGCGTGATGACGAAGTAACGATCGATGGCTATCACCATCAGCGTGATCATGGAGCAGATCCCAAAGAGGGCGCCGCAGAAGGCGTAGAGCTCACAGCCTGCAGAGGAGAAGAAGAATGACGGATCAGCCGGTTCTGGTTCTGGTTCCAACAGCTGATAGACAGGAAACAGGAAGAGATGATCTGAATGCAACAGGAACCAGGAACCCCTTGATCAACAAGTCAGGTTCCCATTAGGAATCAATCAGGTTCCAGTCCGGAACCAATCATGAACCAGTCAGGTTCCAATCTGGTACGGAAATCTGAACTGACTAAAACATTTTGAACTACAGTTTGATGGGAACTAGTCAGGTTCCCTTCAGGAACTAATCAGGAACCAGTGTTCCCACTGCAGGTGAAGCGGTTCCAGTTTGTTGCCCCCTGGTGTTCAGCCTCTGTAAGCTGCTCTCTAACCGCCGCCATGTTTAGCTGTCAGCTCTGTAACCATGGCAACCAAATGACAAATATGTGCCAGAAAATTTACTCTGAAAATCCAGAAACTGTTCAAATCTTTTTAAATGACTGAAAAATGATCGAGCTGCCCAGTGGTGCAGCTGGTAGAGCTGCTGCCTTGCAGCAAGAAGGTTCTGGGTTCGATTCCCGGTCTTTCTGCATGGAGTCTCCATGTTCTCCCTGTGCATGGTGGGTTCTCTCCAGGTACTCCGGCTTCCTCCCACAGTCCAAAAACATGACTGTCAGGTTAATTGGCCTCTCTAAATTGTCCCTAGGTGTGAGTGTGTGTGTGGATGTTTGTTTGTCCTGTTTGTCTTTGTGTTGCCCTGCGACAGACAGGTGACCTGTCCAGGTGACCTGTCCAGGTGACCCGACCAGGCGACCTGTCCAGGCGACCTGTCCAGGCGACCTGTCCAGGTGACCCGACCAGGTGACCTGAACAGGCGATCCCGCGACCCCGCCTCTTGCCCAGAACGTTAGCTGGAGAGGCAGCAGCAGCAGCTCCTGACCCACTAGTGAAAGGGTTTATAGAAAAGTCATTTATGAGACGTAAACTCCTCCACTCTGTAGCGCCCCCTGGTGTTGGGTGGAGGGCCCCTCCCCTGGTCCTCAGGTGCCCATGGCTCCACCTGGTTGCCATGGTTACCTTTCTCTCCAAAGATCCACCTCTTGTTCATGCTGGTGGTGAAGAAGACGGGCGACTGTGTGAGGCACATCAGCAGGTCGGTGACGGCCAGGTTGATGATGAACATGTTGGCCGGCGTCCGCAGGCTGCGGCTCCTGCACAGAAATACAATAAATACCAAAGTAAATAAAAGATAGATTAAAAACAAATACAACAATTTACCAAATACATACAAATAAAATAAATTAAAATGTAAAACAACAAAAAAGAAATGCATAAATAAATTAAAAATGAAATAAAAACTTTTCTTGCATCATGTTGCTTCACATTAATGCCAGCAGGCGGCGCCTCTGTGCTGGTAGGGAAATCTGAACTGATTAAAACATTTTGAAATATTTCATGTT
Source organism: Phalloptychus januarius (assembly GCA_902982915.1). Classification (NCBI taxonomy): domain Eukaryota; kingdom Metazoa; phylum Chordata; class Actinopteri; order Cyprinodontiformes; family Poeciliidae; genus Phalloptychus; species Phalloptychus januarius. The sequence continues at coordinate 478,912 of CADWAE010000242.1, read as the reverse complement.
TCATTTGGTGCCAATAATTTGGTTTTAACAGTTTATTTTAATGAACTGTTCTCAGTCAATCAGATGAACTTCTTCATATTTTCAGCAGATCTTAACCTTTTTGGCTGAATTTGAATGTTTTGAGCAAATCTGGGCCAGAAATCCTTAAATGTTTATTATTTTAACAAATAGATGAACATGGGGGCTGCCCAGTGGTGCAGCTGGTAGAGCTGCTGCCTTGCAGCAAGAAGGTTCTGGGTTCGATTCCCGGTCTTTCTGCATGGAGTCTCCATGTTCTCCCTGTGCATGGTGGGTTCTCTCCGGGTACTCCGGCTTCCTCCCACAGTCCAAAAACATGACTGCCAGGTTAAATGGCCTCTCTAAATTGTCCCGAGGTGTAAGTGTGTGTGTGCATGGTTGTTTGTCCTGTGTTGCCCTGTGACAGACAGGTGACCTGTCCAGGCGACCTGTCCAGGTGACCTGTCCAGGTGACCCCGCCTCTCGCCCGAAACGACAGCTGGAGAGGCAGCAGCACCTCCTGCCCCCATAAGGGACAAGGGTGTAAGAAGATGGATGAACATGTTTAAGCTAAAAACAGAGATTTGACATTTAAATTCAGCCAAAAAGGTTAAAATTTGCTGAAAATATGAACTGAGGAAACTACAATAAAAGTAATTTAAACTTTTACAGAATTTATTTAGAATAAAAATGTACATTTTTATTCTAAATTTTTAGATCAAAACTTGATTTTTAAAATTTATTATTTCATTAAATATTTTCCCAGGTGTGCTGTAACATTTTTGGTGTTGATTTAACCCCGTAGTCCAGCTTAAATTCAGGATTTCTGACTAATCAGTTTTAAAAGTTTATCTGCAAAAATAAAATATTTTCTTGAAGAAGAAAAAAAATCACACAAATCAAACTGAATCCTCCTTCTGAGACAGCAGATCTGATCAATTTTTGGATCAGGATGAATTTAGTTTAACTCTTCATCAAGATGTTAATGTAACAGTATCAAAGTAAATATTTCAGGTTTTCCGATCGTTTCTGAGTTCCGGTTTTAATGTCAGGATGAACTCGGTTCGAGGTTCCGATGGGAGGATTCTGGATCAGAACCATCAGAATCAAATCTGCTGGTTTTCCTCTCAGTAAACGTCGGATCGATGAAGCGGACGTCAGAAACCGGCCGGACTTCCAAGGAGGACGGATCGATAATTCGTCCTGGAAACAATCGAATCGTTCCTTAAGAAAAACAGAGATGTTCGCTGAGCAGAGATGGATGGGCCGGATCGATAAACGGAGGCGACTCGCTAACAGAACAAACTCCTGTTCACCAACATCTCTGATATCTGGGCTTTTTGCTTGAGGAAATAAGATCTTTTAGGTATTTTCAGTTGTGAAAGAAAAATGACTCCTTTTAATTCTCACAGATATATTCCTTCAGATTTAAGATTTTCTTTTCTTTTTTAGTGGAAAAAAAAATCCTCCAAATTTAATTTAAATTAAATCATTTCAAAGTAAAAAACTAAGAAAGTCGCTCAGCCAATTAGATTTAGGAAGATCACTAAAAAACTTAATTTAATAAGTAAATAGAGTAAAGTTATGACAAGTGTTAAATTCTTTCTATTTTATTTTCTTTGTAAAACAAACTAGCAAAAAAACAGTTTGCGATTCAGCTTCCTGTTTTACAAAGTAATGATCAAATTATTAGTTTATTAAACCAAGCAGCAGATCACAAACATTTAAATTAAAATGTAACAATGTTTTAAGGACTTTTCATTAACCACTGTTCAGAAACGGTTCTGACCATATTTGGTCACAGGAAGTGTTCTCTCTACCTGCTGAAGGCGTAGATCACCAGGAAGTTCCCGACCACGCCCGTGACGCCGATGGCCAGGATGACCGAGCCGATGGTGTAGTGGGCGTGGTCAGGGACATCCACGGTGGGGAACGGCTGTGGGGGCGGGGCTGCCATCGCCACCTGGAGGACAAACACAGCATTACAGCTAGCTGAGGCTACATCGCCACCTGGAGGACAAACACAGCATTACAGCTAGCTGAGGCTACATCGCCACCTGGAGGACAAACACAGCATTACAGCTAGCTGAGGCTACATCGCCACCTGGAGGATAAACACAGCATTACAGTTAGCTGAGGCTACATCGCCACCTGGAGGACAAACACAGCATTACAGCTAGCTGAGGCTACATCGCCACCTGGAGGATAAACACAGCATTACAGCTAGCTGAGGCTACATCGCCACCTGGAGGACAAACACAGCATTACAGCTAGCTGAGGCTACATCGCCACCTGGAGGATAAACAGAAACCCTCAGATATCAGGCTGTCAGTCGGTGTTTCGGCTTTTCCAGTTGGTAAAGTTCCTGCTGATCAGTTACTCTGAGGAATCTTAATGATTAATTTTTCCCTCTGATCTGCTGACCTCATCAGGAGCTGCTTGACCTTCTGCAGTTAATTACTGATGGATCAGATCTGATCATCAGGTTGATCAGCTCTGCACTCTGTGATCCTCAGGGTCACAAGTTTACATACGTCTCTGCTTCTCAAAACAATCCAGAAAACACCGACATGCTGATCAACTGAAGATGTCCTCCTCATCCTGATGTCATATTTACAGGCCCTGAATGCATCACAGTAAATGTCCAATAAATCCAAGCAGAACCTGTAACCTTGGTATCCTAGAAACCAGTAGCAACAGCAACGTCTTCCTCTTCCTCATCTTCCTCCTGTCCCGCCTCAGGACCAGCTGCTACCTGCTGCTTCATCCAGACGTTCTCTGTCAGGCTCACGTCGTCCTTCATGACATCTCATCAGGTGAATAACTGAACGTCACTCAGGATTTGGACGTTTAAAATGCTTCATTTCTGCTACATCATCAAAATCTACAAACTCTGAGGAATAAAACGACCAAATCAGACGAAACTTTCTGTCCTATCGGCTCAAAATCATCCGAAGTTTCACAGGGAGAAAAGTTTCTAAACCACAAAACATTTCAGCAATAAGCTAAGCATGCAAGGATTATAATTAAATATGTCTGGGTTGTTTTTCAGGATATGGAAGTTTAAATCATTGTGAAATAAAACATCCAGTTTATTTATTTTGGGCTTAAATGAAACAATTGAACCAAATTCCCAGGACAGGATTTGGGTCACATTTGGTTTAATAAATGAATTAAAGCAGATCTGGGTTTTCTAACGTCTGACTCACAACAGAAATTATTCCATAAATGGTTTTAATAATTAAACACAAAGTGAAAAACAAGACTGAGGAAAGACACTGAGTGTTGTCTTTTATATTTTTCACCTAGAAAATTAATTTGTCAGTAAAAATGATTAATTAAGCAAAATAATCTGATCTGAGAGGTTAGATTAGGATTAGAGTCGGTTTTCATTTCAAATACTTTCAGTTTTAAAGTGATAAATTACATTATTTTCAATAATCAGATTGTTTGGATCTGTTTGGGTCAAACATCCCGCTCCGATCCGGTTCTGCTCTGGATGTTCCCGTCTCAGAGGGTCGGGCCCTCTCATCTGCCCAAAGGTTTCCTAATCCGTCCTGACTGCTGGACAGAAGGTCAAAGGTCATCGAAATGCAGAGCGACACGGCAGCCAGGATGGTGGAGAGACAGAGGAGCTCGTCCTGCAGGGAGCACAATGCTTTCCCACAGTTTCAGACGCTTTCTGGTGTTTTTAAATGTTCTTAAACTTTTTTCGGATGTTTTCCTGCAGTCAGGATTGGTGAACGGCTGAATGAAGAGGCTGTTCTGGTGGTGATTCATCCCTGCTGACCTTGGAGCTATTTTCCTCCTGACTCGTCTGATTGTTGCATCGTTACCTCTGAGGCTCTCAGCAGAACCGCTCTGGACCGGCCGGTTCTGGAGGTTCTGCTCTCTAGAACAGCAACATGAGAAAAGTTTTACACGTCTGAACCGGTTCTGAAATGGGCTTCATGGGCAGCTGCCCAGGGCGCCATCAGAAGAGGGCGCTGAGCACTAGAATATCACATCTGTCAGTTGAACAGGTTAGCTACCGCTAGCACACATTAGCAGTTTCTACTTCCTCGCTGCTGAGGGAACATTTTACCGTCTGACATTTTGAATCAGATGCTTGGGGAGAAGATTTGATTCAAAACGAGGATCCTCATGATCTGCTCCGGTCAAAATGTTTTCCCCACCATCTCTCTGTCTGCAGATGGTGAGTTTTCAGACATTTCAGACTTTGGAGTTATTTAGTTAAGAATCATAAAAATGTTCAGAATTCCTCACCAAGTCGGACAAACGGAGATGAAACCCGGATACAGGAAGTCGACCAGTTGAAGGAAAATATCAACATTTCAGTAAAACATGGCAACAAACTGCTGACCAATCAGAACACGCCTCTCTGTACTGGAGGAGGTTCTACAGAGTTCTGTAGAACTGGATTGTAAAATGAAAATCAAGATGTTTGCTTTAACTAGGACCTCAGGGCTGATCCGAGGGTTCTGCAGTAAACCGTGACTAATCTTCCTGTTTCCATGGAGACCTCCCGATCTTCATCATCTTCCTCAGCGCTCAGAGCCGGCCGGTTCAGCAGCTGACCTGGCGGGTTAACGCTCAGGCTGCAGGAATGTGAGCGACGCTGAGGAGCTCAAACCGCTCCATAGATGGAGGAGCAGCAGGTCCAACGGGTCGGAACCGCCTGCTGCTCTTCTCTGGGTCAGCAGCCATGATGGCGCCTCCTCCTGGCACAACGCTGGAAGGTCAGCCTCAGTCAGGCTGATGGAAGATTTATTACAGAAAAACTCCAGTTCAGAAAGTTCAACTGGTTTAACTGGTGAGGAATTAAAGAAAAACCCAGACCTGCAGCCTCGCCGCTGACACAGCGACCCTGAAATAAGCTGCAGCCATGAAGGAATGTGGGCAGAACCAGAACCAGAACCCGACCACCGGATCAGCTCTGATGTGAACAACTGGAGCTGCATCAAATATCAGCAGATTATTCAATTATTACAGGCAGCCATTTTAGAAACGATGCCTGAAGTGAAGCAGGAAGTCTAAATGGCCTAAACAAAACATGTTCATTATATTTAGCACAATAATTCAGAAGAAAAACCTTCTTTAAAATATATTTACGAGATTAGAGGAGAAGCACTTGGTCAAGTCCAGGTTCTACACCAGTTATTGTGAGTAACGTGACGTCAGAAACGGGATTAGCATTCAGCGTCAGTTAGCTTATGCTAACTGGCAAATAATGTTCATGCCGAACGACAGAAACACTCAACACATCACTATGTGTTGCATCATCCGCAGGTTAGTGAGGAAAGCAGCTTCCATCCTGACTGATCTGCTCAACTTCCAATGGCGACATCTTTCTTCTGCAAGCCAAAGCCTCTGCTTGAAACGAAGCAGCTCGATTCTCCGTAACCGGGAGAAAATAACTGGACACTGTATTACAGCCAATAAAACATTTTCCTTCTATAAAACATGGCAACAAACTGCTGACCAATCAGAACACGCCTCTCTGTTGTGGAGGAGAACTCTGTAGAACCCGTAGAACCTTGGACTTGTCCAATAATCCGACAGTCTGCTGTCATCAAAATGTATTTTGATGGGAAAGCTGATCCTTCCAGACTTCCAGAAGTGGGCGGATCTCCACCTGGTTGCCAGGTGAGTGGCTGTACTCCGGGTTGCTAGGTAACAAATTGAAACTCATCAGTTTTGAGATTTTTGAAACAGGTTGTTTTCCAGATGCTAGCAGAACATTCATTGATTCCAGTTTATTTATTCAGAAAACGGCTGGGTGTTTTTTTTCCAGGACTTTTTAATAACTCTGCAGAGGAACTCCAGACCAGCAGATGGCGCTGACCAGCAGGAGCAGAGATCTGACCTCAGAGCTTATCAGCTCAGCTCTGATAGGCTCTACAGAGTTCTGGTCCAGATAAATCGCTCTGTTCTGCCTGTGGCTTGTCAAACTAAGAACCTCTCTGAGTCAGAACCGGTTCAGTTCTGGTCTCGTTGGACCGGATCACAAACGTCTGCAGGAATCAGGATGTTTAATATAATGTTCACCAGTAGTGCTAACAGTTAATTTGCTAATAGGGGAGCTAATTTTTCGCTTAGCCCTTTTGATGACTTTGTACAGAGTTAGCGCCCTTAGCTCCCTCTAAGTTAATTTTTCAGCATAAATTCTGAAGCCATAATTTACTCGGTTGATATGAAAGTTTTCAGCTGAATGAAGTTTGACATCTGTGTTTAATTACTCTTCAAGTAGTTAGACATTTATATTGATGCTCTTATTTTGAAATTTGTTTACGCAGGAAATGGAAGAGAGTTCCATTTCCTCTCTTCAAATTCTCCTTGTGACGCTTGGTGGGTATCAATGTGGTTCAATTTAGCACTTTAGCATTAGCTTCTACTATATACCATGTAGCTGCAGCAGAAATAACATTTGTGATTAGCATATTAGCATTGGCATTAGTACAGCTAACGTTTTAGCTAGTTGTGAGAACCAGTGACATCTTTTATGTGAAATGTAGCTAAACAAGAAGAACCATGTTGTTCTGCAGGTCAGGGGTCACCATGGTGACGCGTCTACAGTTAAATCTCATCTGTCACAATCAGTGGAGGCTATTGCAGAAATGGCACCCCTCTTCCTGCTGCCCTGTGGCAATCACCCTAACCTCCAGGTACTCAGCAGGACAGTATATAAATACTAGCAAAACATTCAGAACCCACCTGAGATGAGTTATGTTTTATTTTCTATTTCTCAGACACCCCTGTCTATTACTGCCCTGGGCAGCTGCCCATCTAGCCCTCATCAGGCAATACAGCCCAAAACATGTTTCGGCCCGATGATCTGGGCTGAATATTTAATATTCTAAACAGAATTATTGATAAAATTCACATTGAGACCTGATGGTCCAAATAACCAAAACAGAACCAGAACCAACAGCCAGTCAGTGGAAAGTTGGCAGGAAGCTGAGCAGCAACACCGATCACTGAGCTTCAGCATCGCATCGACTGATGTTCTGACAACAAACGTCAATAAGAGAGCAGCGGCGGCAGAGGACCGCCTGAACCCGGAGTTCTGCAGGTTCTGCTGCAACAAGATCAACCCAAACCGGACCCACTGAGCAACAAGAGGAGGAAATCCAGAGGCAGAGAACCAAAAACTCTGAGTATAGGTGATTCAGCTCAATGAGCAGGTCCAGTTCTACTGGTCCGGTCCTACTGGTCTGGTTCTCCTGGTCCAGTTCAGTAGATTAAAGTTCTAATTCAGGTGATTAGAGATCTAAACCTGATTTAAACCTGATCTAAACCTGATTTGACCTGATCTAGTCCTGCTCCATCGTCTCTCCTCCCCTCTGATCCCAGTCAACTTGCTCACCGTGGGTCCTGCCGCTCCGTGGAGGTGCAGATCCTGGATCCGCTGAGCCGAGCCGGGCTCGCTCCACGCGGGAACCGTGGACAGCGCCAGAGTGTCCGGAGCGCGTGGCGCGGCGCGCGGAGCTGAGCGCCACGTGGGGTCCGCAGGAGGAGCTGGAGCCGCGGGAGGCCAGCAGCGACAGGGGAGGAGGAGGAGGAGGAGGAGGAAGGCTGATATCCACCACTCTCTCTCTCTGGAGCCCCGCCCCCTCCGCGCTCTGACCTGGACAACAGGTGAGGAAGGTGAACCAATCAGAACCCGGGACTTTCAGGTTCTCCTCAAGGTTCTGGTTCTGTTTGATGGAATTCCTGATGTTGGATCAGAACCGATCAGAACCCAGTCCCTGTTCGGCGGTGGCAGATTAGCTGTAGTTCTGTGGGTCGGGACGCCATAACGACGAATCTGGAAAAACGTCCAGAGGATCCAGATGTTCCTCCGCCGAGGAACGAGTTTACTTTTAATAAAAAGTAAATTAATATCGTATTAATGAGGCAACTGGGAAATTATTAATTAATAGTTTGCAGGTTGGTCAGTCCAGATCCAGGTTTATTAAAAACATTTGGGGTTTTTAATCATTTTTGAGAAATTTCAGAAATTCCCCCTCATGTTTTTATTTTGTTCTTTTTACTGGTTTTATTCTGTCTCTGTTTGTTTCTCTGTTTGTCTCTTCGCTGCTTTTTGAGACGAGAAAAGATTTTTCCGGACCGAGGTACCGGCCCGTTTCTCTCTCTGCTCTGGAGGAAATTCACCAGAGATGATCTCAGGACTTCTGCTCAGCTGAACCAGCTCAGGTTCAGGTTCTGGTTCGTCCTGGGTCCAGTTTGGATCCTGCCTGTTCCTCGTCCCGGTTCTGTTGGGTTTCTGGTTCTGATCAAGGTGAGTTTGTAGAACATGACCTGAATCTCTGCAGTTTCATAATGTTCATCAGACTGATGGCTACAGGAGCCGAACTGGGTCAGAGTTCTGGCTTAGTGGTTCCATTTCATAACTCAGGCTGAGGCGGAGGCTCCATGTGTTACCTGCGGCCTCCGGTAGGGGGCAGCGGCGCAGCGTTTCAGGGCTACAGAGGAGGAAGAAGAAGCAGAAGAGGCGCAGCTATTCCTGTCTCTGGGTCTGATCCAGTTTGTCGTCATTGATCGGAACCAGAATCCAGAATGAGTGAAGACCTGCGGGCCGAGCTGCAGGACTTCCTGCGGAAGCTGGACATCCAGACCAGCTGCGTGGAGCATCCTCCGGTAAGAACAGGAACCGGTTCTGATCAGATGGAACCTGCTGAATCCCAGTACCGTTTCTGTCTGTTTAAACTCAATCCTCCTTATTTGGACGTTTTGAACGGTTAACGGAAATAGTAATTTCATATTTTGATTCCCTCTGACTCGCTCTGTAATTCGGCGCCATCTTTCGGAATCACCGACCTTCATGTGCTTCGGTTTCAGTTCAGATGAAGTTTCTGCTTCTCCAGATGAACACGCACAGAGTGACCCACTGGGTTCGGTTCGTCAGCCGAACCTTTCAGCAGATCTGGATCATGTGCTGGGAGGTTATTCTGGGATGTAAAAACGTTTTTAATCCAATAATCTGCAGGTTTTCAAACGGAATCAGTTTTTTAAATGTCAGATTTATTAATTTCATTGTTATTTCTGCTGAATCGCTGTTAACTGACCAGGTTTTGTGTGCTAAATATAATAACTTAAATTACTTTTCTGAACTTTTCCGAAACTTTCAGTTTTTATGACTGACTCGTTTTAGTAGCGCTGATTCATCTGGACCAGCAGAGGGCGCCACATCCTAACACGTCCCATTATGAAGCTTCTTGGACAGCTGGGTCCAGCTGGGTCCAGCAGGACATCCAGCGCTGCAGAGGCCCGGTACCGACCCGCATGTGTTGAATCTAAAGCTCTGAGAACTAGACCTGGTTTTGTTTGTAAAATTAAACAAAAATCAACAGCAATAATTTGAGTTATTCAGCCTCCAGAAGAGGAAAAACTGAAGGTAATTTTACTATGTTCTTAATTAATTTAGTAATGTCACAATTTCAAGGTGGATATGTAGTTAGCAAGGTAATTATTTAGTTTGATGATGTTAACTAACTAAGCTACAGTTTAGATCATTGAGGGAGGAGACAGCAGGAGGCAAAACCTGGATCAGGAGTTTCACTCAGAACAGGTAAAGTGACTCTTCCTCCAGGTAACTCTTCGTCCTCCTCCCCTTTGTTGCTGCAGGTGTTCACGGTGGAGGAGATGATGCCTCACCTGCAGGACGTGAGCGGCGCCGTCACCAAGAACCTTTTCCTGAAGGACAAGAAGAAGAAAGGCCTGTGGCTGGTGTCCGCTCGCCACGACCGCCAGGTGAGGCCGGCTCCGTCTCCCGGCCTCTGATTGGCCCAGTTTCACCTGTCCGTTTGTCCGTCTGCAGGTAAACCTGAACGATCTGGCCAAGAAGCTCGGAGTCGGCAGCGGCAACCTGCGCTTCGCCGACGAGGCCGCCATGATGGAGAAACTCAAGGTAGGTCCGGGTTCTGGTGGCGGTTCTGGTGGGTCGGAGCGGACTCCATGTTGAAAAACGTCTTCCTCTCCTCCCAGGTGGGTCAGGGCTGTGCCTCGGCGCTGGCGCTGCTGTTCGATTCGGACCGGAGCGTGCGGCTGGTTCTGGACCGGGACCTGCTGGACAGCAGCCATCAGCTGGTCTACTTCCACCCCATGACCAACAGCGCCACCATGGGGCTGCGGCCACAAGACCTGCTGCGCTTCCTCAGGGAGACGGGTCACGAGCCCGTCCTGGAGAGCTTCGACTAGCAGACACCCGGTTCTGGTTCTGGGCTAGAACTTCTGTCTTTCTGAACCTGAGCTTCAGGTTGGGAGTTGGAGGAAGCAGAACTTTTGAACACGACTCCTGATGATTTTAGTTTGGTTCTAAGAACTTCAGCCTGAGGTCCAGAAACCGGGCTTGGACCTCCAGGATCTGGTTCTGTCTTCTGTCTCATTCTGTCTCTGGTTGTCAACAATCTCACAGATAAACATTCAGTTTTTATTAAAACCCGTCCACAAAGACGATCCGATCCCAGAATCTGATTAAAACTTAAATGGAAGCAAAATGCCTGATGGAATATTTCTCCATTGGGCCCAGAACCCGGTCCAGGTTCTACCAGAACATCCAAAAACATTAAAATATTTCATGAAGGTTCAGAAAGTCATCCTGCAGATTTCTGGTGGAGATGAACCCAGAGGATCTGCTGCTGATTCAACCAGCGCCGTTAACTGCAGCGCCCCTGCTGGTGACAGTGAGGTACTGCAGCACGTCAGAGGCTGAATGCTGATCCTGTTATTCATCAGAACCTCAGCATTTCTCAAATATTTGGGTCAAACATGTTTATAAAACAAGAAACAGAAATTGTGATTTAATGTAAATAAACATTGATCATTAAAATCAATTCAAGCTAAGCAGAAACTAGTAAAAACCCAAAAAAAATTTCCAAACTTACAGAAACAGAAACAAATTAAGGTAAATATAAGACAAAGAGAAAAAAACTAATTAATTCAATTAAAACAAAAAGATATTTATCCCAAAGGAAACTTAAATGCTGCCATAACTCTCCTGACATGCTAACAGCTAACATCCAGGCAGCACTAACATTAGCAGATCCGTTAGCAGCTCTGCTAATCCGCCTCCTTTGCTTAAATTTCACTGACTGTCTGCTTACAAGGATGTTGGAGTCAAGGATAAGATTAACCTCCACCTCTGCATCCACGAAGAATCCTGTTCAACTACTCTGGGGTCAAAGGTCAGCCACTATTGGGGCTTTTAAGATGCTAATCAGCAGCTCTGGGTACTAAAAACGAAACCACGTTGCCATGGTTACGCATCATAACAGTCTGAATGTAAAGAGTGAAAATCCTTCCTGCTGCTCAGCATCCAGAACCAGAGGGAAGAACGGTCCAAGCATGGTTTAACCAGAACCAGAAGAACCGACCCAACATGGCGCCATGGGGGGGCGCTGTTCTGGAAAAACTGGACAAACAAAGCAACCTGATTTAATAAAGCTTTAGAGAATTGTAAACTGGGTTATAAGGCAAGTGAGAGAGAATGATGCTGCAGATTTTACTGAATAAATAAATCAGGATCTGGTTCTGATGAGGCCCGTTCAGATTAAAGCAAAAACCTTAGACAGGTTTTAAACTCACATCTATTAATAGGTTCTGATTTTATTCACAGGAAGTAGAAAATCATTCATCAACACAAATAAATACATTTTTAATCTATATCACTGACGAGCTTTATTAATATTCTCATTTATCAAATAATTTTCTACAGAAAATCAAAAATAATCTCTTTATTTTTCTGTTTTAGTCCAAACAGAGAAAACTCACCAAACCTTTTAGTTTCCTTTGCCTCTGATGAAGCCGGTCCAACGGGTCAAACAGAACCTGACATGTTCAAAAGCTGCGAAAATGATAAACATTTCATTTATATCCGAAACTTCAGAACTTTAGGAACGTGTGTGTGTGGTGGGGGGGGGGGGGGGTCTTGGTGTGTGTGTGTGTGTGTGTGTGTGGGTGTGTGGTGTGGTGTGTGTGGTGTGTGTGTGTGTGTGGGTGTGTGTGTGTGTGTCGGGGGGGTGTGTGTGTGTGTGTGTCTGCATGACTAACAATGTTTTGCTGCATTGTTGGATAAAATTAGCAGCTGAATGTCGGTGACCTGCAGAACCCAGGGTTCTTTCACATGCTCTGGTTCTGGTCCGATTCTGGTTCGGTTCTGGCCTGCCACCTGTTGTCCTAACGCTGCTGCTGGCCCTTTAAGGGATCCAGGAAGTGACCGGCGGCAGGAGGAGGAAACAGGTGTGCTGCTGACAGGATGATGTCATTCCTGGCTGAGTCTCCTGCAGGCAGGAAGAGGAAGAGGAGGAGGAGGAGGAGGAGGAAGGAGCCCCAGCAGGAGGAGCAGCAGGCCGTGTGAAGGTGAGCCGGTCTCGGGCCGTTAAAGGACCGTTCTGCGGTTCCGGAGCTCCAGCCGAGCCTCGAGGTCCGGATCAGATGAAGACTCAGGTGAAGCTTTATCAATCAGAGCTTTAAAAGAAATTCATCAGAGGTTTTAACTGATCTTGATTCAGTTTATCAACATTTGGATCGAATTTTAACAGTAAAGTTTTTAAATCTGAGTTAATCTCCAGTTTAAACTGATGATTAAAACTGGAGTTTCCCAGAACCGGATTGGATCAGTAAATTTCCTCCTGCAGAACATTTAAGGTAAAGTTTTATATAGGTAAAGGGGGGGTGCGTGTGTGTGTGTGTGGGGGGGGGGGGGGGTGCGAAGTAAAATGAAAAATCAACTGAGAAATAAAATGAATGTAATAATTAGAAACATTAATAAGCTTTTAATCAGTTTTCTGTTTTTTTCTTTTCTAATAATTATAAATTAAGCCCCGCCCACAAAGTGTCTCCTGAACTCAAAATAATAAACATTATTCTAACTAGGGCTGCCCAGTGGTGCAGCTGGTAGAGCTGCTGCCTTGCAGCAAGAAGGTTCTGGGTTCGATTCCCGGTCTTTCTGCATGGAGTCTCCATGTTCTCCCTGTGCATGGTGGGTTCTCTCCGGGTACTCCGGCTTCCTCCCACGTCCAAAAACATGACTGTCAGGTTAATTGGCCTCTAAATTGTCTCTAGGTGTGAGTGTGTGTGTGCATGTTTGTTTGTCCTGTGTGTCTCTGTGTTGCCCTGCGACAGACTGGTGACCTGTCCAGGCGACCTGTCCAGGTGACCCCGCCTCTCGCCCAAAACGATAGCTGGAGAGGCAGCAACCCTCCTGACCCCATAAGGGACAAGGTGAAGGAAATGGATGGATATTCTAACATGGTTCTGGTTATTAAGAGGCTTTAAAATTAATAGCCTATCAACTTAAAAATCTGATCTGAAAAATCTGATTTTGTTTCGAGTAAAACATCATTGTGACCTTTGACCTCTGTGTGGCCATTCCTGTTTAGATTTTTTTTTACCCTTAAAGGAATAAAAACCTGAATCAGAACATCGGCCTCCATCTGGACTGGTTCTGTTTGTTCTGCTGAACCAGAGCAGGAACCAGAACCGCTCAGGCCCAGTTCTGCTTGCAGAGATGCGGTCCAGAGCGGTTCTGACCCGGCCCAGCAGCCCGACCAGTCGTTTTCCACAGCAGGAAACAGGAAGCAGGACAGGTCTGACCCGGTGCTGGTTCTGGTTCTGAGTTGGTCAGAAAGTTTTAACCCGAACAGATCATCAGAACCTGTCAGATTTTGTTCTGATTTAATGTTCTGGACCCGAAAGCTGCAGATCTTAAACTCGGAACCAGAACCTTCAGCTGCCGTTAAACCCAGAAGAGTCTAAAGGTCTCGGTTCTTTATGAGCAGAACCCGGCTGTTTAAAAGCCTCAGCCCGTCTGAGCCGGTTGGACCCAGTTGGGCCCGGTTTAAAAGAAGCCAGGCGGAGGAGGAATGTTTGAGGTTCTGAGCTGCGGTTCAGATGAGATCTCCACCCAAACCCAGAGCTGCTGCTGCTGCAGACATCCCGACTCTCTGCTGGCCCAGCAGCTGGTTCTGCAGGGTTCTGGGAGGTTCTGATGACCCGAGTGCTGCAGAACTTGTTGAGACTGCACTAACACTGGAGCTAATTTTAGCATGTTTGCTAATGCTAACTTTAGCAGACTTAGCTTTCTTGATAGCTTCTAAATTTACTCAGCTGATTTTTTTAAGCTTTCAGTTGAATAAATTTCAACGTCTCAGATGAGTTTTTATCTCCATGCTCTTATTTTGAAGGGTTCGAAGTCTGTCTCATTTCCTTTCCTCACCTCCTCACTTTTTTCAAGAAATTTTGAGCATGACGCAAACAAATGGGTGAAATATACAGAATACATCGTTTACATGAGCAACTAACCAGGCCGTTAAATAATGCATAAAAGATGACAGATAGGAATTGTTTTGATTTTTCAACATGGTTTGAGTTAACAGTTTAGTATTAGCTTTTGCTAAATATCATATTGGTGTAGTGACTTAGTGTTAGCATAGCTAATGCTTATGATGAATACTTATGGTTAGCATAGCTAACCTTTTGGCTAGCAGTGCTAACCATTACTCAGAATAAAAGTTCTGCTCGATACAAACTGAATATTTCACAAGAAAACCAGAAAGGAAAAGAGAAAAGAGAATCTGAACCAATTAAAGCATCAGAACCAGCTCCAGAACCAACCCAACAAACAGATTTGATGTTTCCTGTTGTTCTGATCTGAAGGGGCCTCTTCATCCAGCTCGGCCCAGGGCCCGGTTCCTCCTCACTCCGTCTGTGTTGCTGTGTTTTCGGGTCTGCAGCAGAACCACAGTTTGTTCTGTTTGTTGTAAACGGGTCAGGATCAGAACCAACGAGTCAGCAGGGAGCTGCCGGATCGATGCTCACAGCTTCTACCGGACCAATATCCTGATCTATACTCAGAGCCGCCGGCTGCTCGGTCAGCTCACAGTGGTGATCCAGGTCCAAACGGTTCTAACGGGTCGACCCGGTCCAACCTGCTGCTGAGGGACAAAACAACTCAGATGAATTAAAACCTGCTTTATACAGTGAAGTTTGTTTAGTTTCTGCATTGGATTTGGATTTTTTATTTTTGGGGTTAAATTTATATAATTAAAAAAAAAAAAAATAAAGAAAATACATTATAATTAGATTTTGTTTTACTGGGATTTAAAAAAAAAAAAAATTCTCCTTGTTTGGTTAAAAATTAATTTTTATTCCCCTGGAATCGCCTTCCTCTCTGTTTGTGTTGCAGGAATAATCGGGCAGTTCTGGTTCTGGTTCTGGTTCTGGTTCCAGAAACAGAACAGAGTTTTTATTTTCATATGAACTAAAACCTCAAAGTTCAGTTATTAACAAACATGAATAAACTACAAGCAAATGATAAAACAATAAAACATGAAAATAAAAAGTCAGGAAATGATTTATTAAACAGGCCGAAGGGGAAGAAATGACACTGGAAATTAATAAAATATCTTAAATGATCTCATCTAAAGTGAAATTTCAAAACAAAAGAAAATAAAAATTTAAATAGACTGAAAATAACAAAACCCTGATACCAAAAAAACAAAAACTTTGATCTGATTTATTTAAATTCGTTTATGTGAATGTATTCCCTCATAAGGAAATGATCCCAGCTGCTCCTGGACTTTGACTAGGCCGGAGCTCTGCAGCCTTCGGAACCACCGGCTCATTCTTTCTGATTCTCCTGAAACTTTTCATTTCTGATTTTAGGTTTTAACAAGAAAAACATCAAACTTTATCACAGCGGATCCAGTTTCTATTATGGGATGTTGATGGGAAATGATGACGTCACAAAGCAGAAAGTTTCATCCTGATCAGATCCTGAAGGTTATTATACCTGGACCCACCAGAACCTAAATGGACCGGGTCAGCCGGGTCCACTGGGTCTCTGCCCCCCTCACGCGCACAGCCAGGCGCGCTCCCGGCCGTGCCCGCGCCGAGCTGTGCGCGTGCGGGTGCTGCAGGTAGTAACTCCGCCCCCTCCGTTCAGCACAATACCCGCCGCTCCGGTCCGGTCGGGTCCGTCCTGTCCGGGTCCACACTCTGCCGTCCGGCCCCGGACCGCCCCGCATCCTGGCCGGGTGAAGGTCTCCCCCTCCGGCCGCAGGTGAGCCGCTCCGCCGAACCTCGGTGTTCCGGTTCTGACCGCGTCCTGCTCGCTGTGATGCTTTGCCACGGAGCCGCCGCTGCTCCGCAGTCCGGTTCCGGTTCTGGAGCTGCGGTCCTCTCCGGTTCGGCCTTGTCCCGGCCTGCGGTGCTGGTCGGGCTCGGTTCCGGCCCGGTTCCGGTCCGCTCCGGGCTCTTTGTTCCCTGAAGTTTGCTGGAAGTGATGTCATGCTTCCCGCTCCGGACTCCGGCTGGAAAACTGCCGCTTCACGCTGCGGTTCTGCCGGTTCTGCTCAGCCCGGGTCCGGGTCGGGTTCGGGTTTGATGAGTACCGTCCGGGTTGGTTCTGGACTCCCGGCTGTGGATGATTCCCACCAGGAACAGCAGGAGGAGCCGTTCCCACACCGACCTGGTTGTGGTCCTGGTTCTGGTTCTGGACCCGGTTTTGGTTCTACAACCACCCGAACAAAGTTTCTGTTGTGTTCCTCCAGAAAGTTTTGATCTGAACAGAACTTTCCTGGAAGCCGAGGAGGGAGACCAGAACCAGTTCTGGAGGTTCTGGAGTCATCCTGAACCCAAAGCTGCTGCGGTTCTACTGAGGTCCTGGAAGGCCCGGTCCAGATCAATTAGAACTCAAACCAGAACCACGACCAGGTTCTGCTCGGACCAGGAGAGTTCTGGTCCATTGGTTCTGATGAACCCGACCCGGCCTGGTTCTACTAGGTCAGAACTCCAGCATTAAGGCCCGGTGGTTCTGGTGTTACTGGGACCATTAAGGAGGTTCTGGATGTTTTCCTTCTGGTGCCAGAAGCTGGTTCTGACCGACCTGTTCAGCCGGTAACATACTGACTGCTCAGCTCTTCTCCATTGGACTCGATCTGGACCAGAACCAGCTGGTTCTGTTGCTCCCAGCCATGATGTTACCACCGCCGTGCTTCACACTGAGGAGACTCCGGCCGTCCGGACCAGAACAGAACCCCGGTTCTGGATCCGGTCAATCAGTAAAAGCTGATGCCTGAGGCAGAGAGAAAAAAGTCAGAAAGCTCTGACTGGATCGGACCGGTTCTGAAGCATCCGGGTCAGCAGCTGGGTCCATGAGGAAGAGGAAGAGCAGCTCCTCCCAACCAGAACTTTGGATCCGGTTCTGTTCAGGCATAGCTCAGACTGAAGATCGGATCAGAACCTTGTTCTTAAGAACTATGGTGGCCTTCAGGTGCAAACGAGCTGAAAATGCACGAATAACGTGAACTCCAGAAACAGGAAGAGGAAGTCTGGAACAGGAAGGGAAATACAGGAAACAGGAAGTAAAAATTGCTACAGAACTTAAATCCTCCAGACCAGCAGGGGGAGTCTGGAGTCGGTAAATATTCTGCTGTTCTATAAAATAGAAACACATTGACACATTTTTCTTCCGTCAGACATCTGGACTGCCTTCTTCACTGAAGGTCGACGCCCCCTGGTGGCTGGAGGATTTACGTTTACAGCGTTTGACACGCCATGTTAGAATTTTTCTGCGTATTTCTGTGTGTTGGAGTTTGCTTCATTTGCTGCTCAGTTGGACCTGCTGGCCGCCGTTCAGAACCAACAGGAAGTGGTTTTGATTTTTCATGATTTCCAAATATTCAGTTGTTGTAAAGTTCTAACTGGACCGGACTGATTGTGACCCGGTTGGTTGTCTCTCTTTTGTAACTAGCTAGCTGGTGCCGCTAGCTGCAACATTAGCTGCTCTAACCATGAAGTGGTAACTAAAAACCATAGCTATGCTACTGCTGAAGAGCTATTCCAACATGGTGTTTAGTAGAAGCTAATGCTAAAGGGCTAACTTCAGCCATGTTGATTCCCACTGCAGGCTGTAGCAGTGATGCATTCTGGGTACAGAATAATCATCATTTGCCACACGTTCACGGTGGAGAATGTGAGGAGACGAAACGAAAATACTGTGTTAACAGATTTCATTTACACAGCATTTATGTAAATGAGATGCATAAATATTAGTTTATTTATGAACATAAATGTCTACAAAACTTTAACAAAAACATTGAAGTTTATTCAGATAAAGTTTAGAATTTATCTGGAAAAAATTTATTGGAAGCTAAGTGTGCTAAATGTGTAGAGCTGTGGGTGTGTTGTGGCTGCTGCTCCATTGCAAAACCAGTTTTACACCAAATCCACTGCAGCGTTGCCAGGATGACCTCTGACCTGCAGAGGTCGTCCTGCTGGTCGATCTGCTGGTCTCTGTTTCCTCCTTCGTTAATCTGAAGTTGGTTATTCTGAGGATGAGTCTGGATTAAATCCACCCAGATTATGCAGGAAGTGTTGGATTGAGAAGAAACATCCCGGCTGTTCAGTCAGGAAGCAGGAAGCACGGTGGTGGCTGCTGCAGCTGACATGCTGAGGGCCGGACCTGGACCCGGCCTCTAGGATCAGATCAGTTTTATTCTGTCGGTGGTGGACACACGTCTGCTAATCCGCTAGCAGCTGAGATCTTTGCTGTTGCTAAGTTTGAAAACAGAAGAATAAAACGCTGACATGAACGAACCACCAGGCTTATTAAACTAAGAAAAGTCCAACCTTCCCCAGACTGCTGGGATTAATCAGGAGGGTGAAGCAGGTCAAAGGTCAAAGGTTTGTGATCAGGGATAACGGATGATTCTGAGAGGTTTCTTCCACAATTTTTACCTCCAGTTGCTGTCAGAACCGGGCCTGACGGGTCGGTGGGCTCCAGAACCTCCTCTCTGACTCGGTGTGATCAGCTGATCCGACTCCCAGCAGGATGCGCCTCATTGGCGCCGCCTGGTGGCAGACAGAACTGCCAGCCCGGTTTCAGCCGGGTCCAGTCCAGGGTGGAGTCTGTCTGCCTGCAGCGCTCCTTAATCCTCCGGCTCCCTGGGTGGGTCCGTTCATCCAGAACCCCCTCGGTTGGACCCTGTGGTTCTGAGTCACAGTCTAGTCCCAGCAGGTTCTGACCCGGTTGGAGGAACTGGACCAGACAGCTGAGGTGACGCACCGTCTGAACCAGTAATTCTGGGTTTTCCTCTGTCATTACTGGGAGCCGGAGCCTCTGTTCCTGCTGTGTGAGCGTCCAGAACCGGACCGGGCTCTGATTCAGACCAGATGGTATCTGCAGGTTCTGCTCCGGCCCGTCAGACTGGTGTAGCGCTGGGATTTTCTCTCTCGTTATTCCGGGATGATCAGCTCGCTCTTCTTCTCCTGCAGATCTGTCCTGACCCCAGACGCCTCTGCTGACCTTTGACCGCTGGCCTGCCTTCCAAAGTGTCAGATTTGGGAAATGAAACCATTCCTTGAATCCTCACTGGACTCATTGAGCTGCTGGATCTGAATAAATGTCCTGGATAGTTTTTATTTCAATGCTTCTGTGGTAGAACGACAGGAGAAAACCTTGATCAAATCTGATTGTTGTGGGTTTTTCCGGGAGTTTTCCTCGCCTGCGTCCTCCGGTCAGGAGGAGATGCATCCCTGGACCGGAGAACCAGGAAGTTGATCCCAGCCAGCCAGGCCGCAGCAGAGCGAGGATCATGTCCTGGAAGAGGAACTACTTTGCATCGGGAGGCGGCGGAGGCACACAGGGAGTGGAGGCGGCGCACAACATGGCGTCCATCGCCCCCAGTAAGGGGCTGAGCAACGAGCCGGGACAGAACAGCTGCTTCCTGAACAGCGCTCTGCAGGTACCACAGTGAGGGACACTGGGAGACACTGAGAGACACTGGGAGACACTGAGAGACACTGAGAGACACTGGAGACCCTGAGAGACACTGAGAGACACTGGGAGACACTGAGAGACACTGGGAGACACTGAGAGACACTGGGAGACACTGAGAGACACTGGGAGACATTGTGTTTGAGGCTGGAGGGACTCTTCACCATAACCCTAATCTGTAGATTCTCTTATCTACCTCGTTATTACGGGACGAGGCCGTACAGAAAATGGATGGAAATATAATTATTAAAATATTTTAATTTGTATCATTTAAAAAGTTTATTTATTCTTATTCTTCCTCATTATTATTATGCAGGAAGTGTTATTAATTATTATTATTAGTTATTTATACTTAATATCAATATCATTTAATCGTATTTCTGCAGTTCATTCGTCGGTCCGGTTCAATTCTGCTGAACTTGTAGAGTTTGGGTTTTTATCTGACTCGGTTCTGACCCGGTTCTGGTCAGCGTTCTGGACCGCTGGGTTCCGGTCCAGGTATCTGAACGGTCCGATTGGTTCTTGCTGGGCACCTCCAGAATCACAGCAGTGATGGTTCTGATGAATCGGGCCGAACCGACCCGACAGAACTCTGTGATCCAACAGAGCAGAACCGGTCCGGTGAAAAGGACCGGTTCTGGAGGAGGAGGAAGATTCCGGCTCCTCGGTTCTTCCAGAATTTTCCTGCAGCCGTTTGGACATCAGAACCAGAGTCGCTTCGCTGCAGCATTCTGGACCGGTTCCACTGCCAGGTTCTGCTCCGGGCGACCCGCTGAGCCGGGAGCAGACGGTCCGGTACCAGAACCTGGCAGCATATTGGACCCTGCAGGGGGGCGGGACAAACAGAACTGAGTCAGCACTTCCTTCCGGGTCGGGCCATTCAGGTTCTGTCTCTGCTCAGCCCATCTGTGGTTCTGGTTCCCTCTGAACGGATCCAGCTGCTCCGGCCCGCTGAGCGGTTCTGACCGTTTCACCAGCTCATGGTGCAGCTGGGAGACGGCCGGTTGCCATGGCGACCAGGTGACAGAACCAGGTCGGGTTCAGGTCCAGAGCCTTCAGTGACACCTGGTGGTGGAGGCGGGGATGGCAGCGATCAGAACCAGTGGAACCAGTACACTGGATCTTCATCATCATCCTCTTCCTCAGAGGAAGCTGCTGGAATCTGATTGGCTGCCAGGAATCCAGACCAGAACCAGAACCAGAACTGTTCCATGTAGATGTCTGTAAATAAAACGATAAGAAAAGGTTCTGGTTCTGTCCTCAGGTTCTGTTCTGGTTCTGGTTCTGTCCTTAGGTTCTGTTCTGGTTCTGGTTCTGGTTCTGTCCTCAGGTTCTTTGGTTCTGGTTCTGAACTCAGGTTCTGGTTCTGTCCTTAGGTTTCTGGTTCTGGTTCTGTCTCAGGTTCGGTTCTGGTTCGGTTTGTCTCAGGTTTGGTTCTGTCCTCAGGTTCTGTTCTGGTTCTGGTTCTGTCCTCAGGTTCTGTGGCACCTGGATATCTTCCGTAGGAGTTTCCGTCAGCTCTCCTCCCATAAGTGCCTGGGGGATTCCTGCATCTTCTGTGCACTGAAGGTGAGGACAAAGAGCTCGGCCCGGTTCTGGCCCGGTTCCGGCCCGGTTCTGACCCGCTGTCTGCTCTCCTCCAGAACATCTTTGCCCAGTTCCAGTTCAGCAGTGAGAAGGTTCTGCCGTCTGACGCGCTGCGCAGCGCGCTGGCCAAGAGCTTCCAGGACCAGCAGCGCTTCCAGCTGGGCATCATGGACGACGCTGCCGAGTGCTTCGTAAGGCTGAAACCGGACCGGAACCGGGCCAGAACCGGGCCAGAACTGGGCCGGAACTTCACTCTGGTTCTGTGTGTCCACAGGAGAACATCCTGATGAGGATCCACTTCCACATCTCAGACGAGACCAAGGAGGACGTCTGCGCCGCCACACACTGCATCCCGCACCAGAAGTTCGCCATGACGCTGTTCGAGCAGGTGAGGCGGCCCGGCAGAACCGACAGGTCCATCAGAACCGACAGACCCATCAGAACCCATTAGAACCATCAAAATAAAGATCAGTTAAGTTGTTTTTTACATGGAAGAGCTGAAGGGACTTTAGATCAATCTGGGTTTCTCACATGGAAGCTCCTACATCATTCCTCTTTAATGTGGAGAAGAGAGTCGGAGAGTCCGAGTGCCGGAGAGTCCGAGTGCCGGAGAGTCCGAGTGCCGGAGAGTCCGAGTGCCGGAGAGTCCGAGTGCCGGAGAGTCCGAGTGTGGAGGGTTTATTTCTTTATTGGGTTTATTGTACAATGAAGTGTTTTGTGTTGTTAAGGTAGGGGGAGGTTTAAGTTGCCCTGTTAAGGTGGAAAGAGGCATTCGGCAGGGATGTCCCATATCTGGACAGGATGTCCCATATCTGGACAGGATGTCCCATATCTGGATAGGATGTCCCATATCTGGACAGCTGTACTCTATTATAGTTGAACTTTTCTTACACAAAGTACGTTCTAATCTCACTGGCCTGTTACCAGGTAACACTCAGTGGGCTGATCAGGGTCTAAAAATCTTGGGTGTGTTTTTGGGAACTGATCCTGTTTTGGAAACAAACTGGGAGGGTGTCATGGAGAAAGTGTGTGCCAGATTATCTAAGTGGAAATGGTTGCTACCTCAGCTTTCTTACAGGGGGAGAACTTTGGTGGTCAATAACCTGGTTGCCTCGGCCCTCTGGCACAAACTGACAGTATTGACGCCACCATCCTCTCTCATACAACGTCTACAAAAGACTCTAGTGGATTTTTTCTGGTCTGGATGTCACTGGGTGAGAGCTGCTGTCTTGTACCTACCGGTGGAGGAGGGAGGACAAGGACTGATGGACATCGGATCACGGATCGCAGCTTTCAGGCTCCAGACTCTGCAGAAGCTGCTATATGGTGTTGGACTGCCATGGCTGGATACGGCACGTCTTCTGCTTAGGAAAGCAGGACGTCTGGGATACGACAAACATCTGTTCTTGCTGAGAAAAGGATCGTTGGATTTGATGGGTCTCACCCCTTTCTATAAATCCGTGCTGGATGCTTGGAGGATTCTAACTTTTGAGAGAGAGACTGACCAGGGATGTGGGTTTTTGAGGAGCCTCTGTTTGAGAACAACTTCTTCTCGTCACAGCTCCTCTCATCTGGAACGCTAAGGTCAAAGATGAGAGAAGCAGGCTGCGTGAAGCTGGGTCACCTGATGAAGATGTCTGTGGACGGTCTCATGGAGAGCCTCCACATTCGATCCAGACTGGCTTTAAGACTGAAGGAAGAGGCCTGTGCCTCTCTGCCGGATCCTATCAGAGCGTTTGCTGTGAACAGTACTCTGTCTGACCAATGGGATGATGAGGATGAGTTTATGTTTCCTTCCTTGGTTGTTTCTCCTGCTGTAGATCAGTGGCAGGATGACCCAGAACTGTTACTGTCTCTCCAAGACGTCCCTTTGGGTCGGTTTGAAGGTTTGGGGAAGAAACTTTTGTACAATGTCTGTGTGAAGGTGCTGAATTTCCGCTCGCTGGCGGAGGTGAGGGTTTCGAGGTGGCTTGAGTTTTTTGGCTCCGGTTTTTCCCCGAGAGGCTGTTGGCGGTCCCTGTACAAACCCCCGGTTGAGAAACGGGTGGGGGACCTCCAGTGGAGGATTGTGCATGGGGCCATAGCTACCAACAGGTATCTGGCGCACCTTGATCCAGGGTTTAATGTTAGTTGCTGTTCTTGTTCTCAGGATGAAACTTTATCTCATTTATTTATTCAATGTTCCCGATTGAAACCTCTTTTTTTGTTCTTCTGATCATCTGTTGTGGGTTTGGCAAACAGTTTTCTAACTGAACTTTTATTTATGGTTCACGTTAACAAAAGAAAAATCTACTCATATTCTTTAAATTTTATTTCTGGAACTGGAAACTGGCAACATGGATATCAAGGAAAAAAAAATGATCTCAAACAGATGATGCTGTGTTTATTTCAGGGGATTGGTTGTTGCTCGGATTCGGGTGGAGTTTGAGTTTTTTAAGTTGACAAATAATATTGATGTCTTTATAAGTAAGTTTCTATCAATGATGTTCTGTGTTCGTTGGATGAGGCATCTCTAGTTTTTCCTTTTTTGATTTAAGTTTTGTTTTTTTTGTTGTTGTTTTTAACACGAGGAGTGTGAAATAAAGGCAATTTTAAACTCAAACTCTCCTCTCTCTCTCTCTCTCTCTCTCCCTCTCTCTTCTCTCCTCTCTCTCTCTCTCTCTCTCTCCCCTCTCCCTCTCTCTCCTCTCTCTCTCTCCTCTCTCTCTCTCCTCCCCCCTCTCCTCTCTCCTCCCCCTCCCCCCCCCCTCTCTCTCTCTCTCAGTGTGTGTGCAGCAGCTGCGGAGCGTCGTCCGACCCGCTGCCCTTCATCCAGATGGTTCATTACGTCTCCACCACTTCGCTGTGGTGAGTTCCTGTAAGAGCCGCCATCTTGGGCTCCTACGCGGTAGCTAGGCGACGCCTTGGGGTCGCCCTGGCAACCAGACACCTGAAGTGTTTCTGCAACAAGTTCAGCGAAAGCAGGAGGTCGTCCAGGAAAGAGCTTCAGCTTCTAGAAACATATTTCTAGACGTTTCCAGGGAAATCCTGGAGCTGGAGAAAATAAAAACGTTTCATCAGAATCCAGTTTAAAACCAAATCAATTCAGATTTGGTTCCAGTTTCCCTCAGAGATCCAACAGAGACGAGTTTCACCAGAATGAAGTTCAGATCCATGTTGGATAAAACATTCAGTTTCTGAGCCGAGAGCAGAAGCCATGAACTGTTTCATCAGCAGTTTAACGAGATTCAGCAGAAACATTAAAACCTTTTAACCTTCAGCCCAGAAAATACAATGAAAACTGGTTTTTACTCAAACCCATTTCCTAAAATAAATGTCTGGAAGGAGCTTCAGCTTTTAAATCTGATACATTTTGTTGCAGAGGAGAGGATTAAAAATCAGCAAAGAAAAACTAAAATGATCCTAAAGTGCAGCAGATTGGGCACAAATACACGTCCTGGAGGAACTCCACATGGAACGAGGAGTCAGAATATTACCAGGAGAAAGTTGAAATGATCTGAAAATATATTCATAATATTAACCTAATAGTGTCAGAATAAAATAAGATTAGAAATATTAGTATGTAAACGAGGTTGGAATAATGAGAATTAAGTTTTAATCGTAGCAGAATAAGTTTAATAATACAATAAAAGCAATGCCAACATGAAGCGACGAAATGTCCAGAATAAATTCATAATAAAATGAGATTATTGTTGTTTCCTGGCGCCAACGCTCTGAGGTAGGAAAAGACTTTCTCTGCTGAATGCTGATTGGCTGATCAGGTCCACCTGCTTCCTCCTCTTCCTCAGCAACCAGGCGGTGAAGATGTTGGAGTCCAGAGAGAAACCGACGCCCAGCATGTTCGGAGAGCTGCTGCGCAACGCCAGCATGGGCGACCTGCGCACCTGCCCCGTAAGAATCCAGCAGATCCTGGTCCAGTCCCGGTCCAGTCCCAGTCCTGATCCCGGTCCTCCCCCTCAGAGCCGGTGTGGCCAGCAGCTCCGGATCGCCCGGGTTCTGCTCAACAGCCCAGAGATCGTCACCATCGGCCTGGTGTGGGACTCGGAGCACTCGGACCTGGCCGAGGACGTCGTCCACTCTCTGGGGACCTGCCTGCGACTCGGAGATGTGAGGAACCGACCCGGAGGTGAAGCCGAGCGCGGAGGGCCAACGGGCTGACCCGGTTCTGGTTCTGCAGCTGTTCTACAGGGTGACGGAGGAGAAGGCCCGGCGGGCCGAGCTCTACCTGGTGGGCGTGGTCTGCTACTACGGCAAGCACTACTCCACCTTCTTCTTCCAGACCAAGATCAGGAGGTGGATGTACTTCGATGACGCTGATGTGAAGGAGGTGAGGCCCAAAAGCTGCCGGGCCGGTTCTGATGAAGCCCGGTTAGTTACCTCCCACCTGGTGGAGGGTCGGTCACGGTGAGGTCACGGTGAGGTGAATCAGCCTGAAATTCACACAGTAAATATAATTAGTTGATTCAAAATGTCTCACTGCTCAACACTATAAAATATTAGAAACCATTAAAGCCAAAACCATCCAGCTGCTTCACCTTTTATTAATCAGATTTAAGAAAAATGTTGAGATGAAAATAAACTCATAATAACTTGAGGATAAAATTCTGTTAAACCAAGAAAAAAGTTATAAATATGAGAATAAAGTCATATTTTACAGTGTAACCTGAAAATGAAATAACCAGATGATGATGAAGGACCTGCTCCTCTTCCTCACTTCAGCTCAGTTACAAAACCTGCATCATCCATCCATCATCCATCCATCATCCATCCATCCATCCATCATCCATCCATCCATCCCTCTCTCTCCCCCTGCTCTGGTTTTTCATTCTTTCTTTGTGAAACAGGAAATCCCTCCATTGTTTGATGGTGCAGCTGGTCGGATCAGAGGTCAGAGGTCAGATCAGTGATCAGTTTTCGCTCACGTTGCAGACCAGCTCCTGTCTCTTTCTGCCTGTTAAACAAACGGTTACTCTCTTTGCTGCGGTCCGGTCCAGTCCGGTCTGAGCTGCTTTGGTAAACAAAGGACGGGTGGAAACGTTAGAGAGGGAAAAGAAAAGCTGAAGGAGGAAGAGGAAGTTTTCCTTCCTGAAGAGAGACGGTGAGCGCTGCTGCAGGACGTTCTCACGTTTACAGCAGAACCAGATTTGCTGGTTTATTTCTGTTCTGTTTTCGTCTCGTTTTTAGAGGAAAGTCAGAGAAACTGGTGAAGCTCAGTCCCATACTTCAGTTTATGGAAAGTTTTCAGTTAGACGCGAATCCATCTGAGTTTATGCAGTAAAACCTGAATCAATGCTGAAACCAACTGATGTTTGACTATAACTATTATTATTATTGTTATTATTGTGGATAGTTTGTTTCTTCGGGAAGCTCCAGTTTATTAACAGCTATTCAGATAAACACAATAAAAACATGAATAATAATAAAATTAAACACTTAAAAACTCTCCAATGACTAAATAATGAAGATCCTGAACATTAATTGTGTTTAGATGGAGACATAATTTGGTGCTGAACTGGTTTATAATAAAGTTCAAGAGAACATTTGACCTGATTTATGATTTTATTTAAGACATTTTGTAAAAGAAAATGGAGGTTAATGATGGAAGGATGAAAATTCAACCTTAGTTTCCATAGAAACTGACTTTTGAGGCTAAAGCAAAAAATTTTCACACTGATTTTCATGTGGATCTTCAGATCAGAACCAGATCTGGTCCAAAACCGGACCTGGTCCAACACGGCCCTGCTGTTCCCCTGCGGTCCGTGCGTTTTCAGGCAGTTTGTTTTTTCGTCTGAAATGAAAAATGAAAAAGAAAAATGGACTTGTTTTTTCGTTTTATTAAACCAAAATCGTAAATCGGATTCCGGCTCGTTATCTGATTTCCCATTCAACTGCATGAAAACGCACGGGCCCCCTCCCCTCCCTGTTTCTGCTGTTCCCTCAGATCGGGCCCCGGTGGAAGGACGTGGTGTCGCGCTGCATTAAGGGCCGCTACCAGCCACTGCTGCTGCTGTACGCCGACCCACGCGGGACGCCGGTGACCCTGCAGGACCTGCCGCCGCGCCTCGACCTGCAGCGCCTCCACAAAGCCGACTACAAGTCCAGCGAGGACTCGGGTAACCAGGAGCCCCAGACACTCGGCCTGCCCCCGCCATCTGCTGCAGGCTGCTACGGTAGCCATGTAGCAGCTAGCCGCTGTAAGGCTACCGATAGCCCTACAGCGGCTAGCTGCTTCCCTGTAGAGCTACTGATAGCTCTGTGTGTGTTTCACTCATAAATGACTCCACTGAACCATCGCTGCCCCCTGCAGGCCGCGAGCCATCCATCTCCAGCGACACTCGAACCGACTCGTCCACAGAGAGCTACTGCGGCCGCCGGTCCTCCCAGTCCTCCCAGTCCTCCCAGTCCCAGCATGAGGCCGTGGCGAGTCGCTGCTCATCTGACTCCCAGGGAACGCTCGTCTGCATGGAGCGACCCGACAGAACGCTGCACGCCTCCCTCTGCAGCCTGGACGCCACAGGTACCAGACCGAAGCAGTGAGGACACTCACTGCTTCACTCATTCACTGTGGTGCATGATGGGTAAACCATCCCATAATGCCTCTCATTGTAAGGCCGTGTGGCAGATGCTGAGCAGCCTCTGAGGAAAGGAGGCGGGGCCGCAGACAGGAGGCGGAGCTCCAAGAGGTTGTGGCGAATCAAACCAGAACCTGATCCGCCATCAGCAGGTTACCACAGTGATGGTAGGCGGGGCTTAGATTAACGAGGAAACGGCTGACAATAAATTATAATCTAATAAACAGGAAGTTAGACTCACCTGAACACAAAGATCAGAATAAAAACTGTTTATTACATGAATTAGTTAAAGATAATAAACCCGACAATCAGAGGATGAAGATGAAGAGGTTTGATAAAATCTGATTGGTACCGAGTCAGGTTTAATCTGGTTTAAACTGGTTTAATCTGGTTTAAACTGGTTTAATCTGGTTTAAACTGGTTTAATCTGGTTTAAACTGGTTTTAGATGGTTTAAGCTGGTTCAATCTGGGTCAATCCGGTTCAAACTGGTTTAATCTGGTCCGTCCTTCATGTTCTCTTTCTCTCGCCTTTGGTTCCTCATCGCTGCTCTCCTCCGTCCTCCTCCGTCTCTTCTCTTCTCCTCTACATGTTTTTCTCCTCCTCCTCCAGGAGAAACCTTGAAGGAGAAGCAGGTTCCTCGCCACCTCCACAAACCTTCGTCCTCCTCCTCATCATCATCCAGTCGCCTCAGAGACTTTAAGGAGACGATGGCCAACATGATCCGCCCGCTGTCCTCCTCTGAGCTCGCCTTCTCCTGCTCCTCCAGCCAGCACCTCCCTGCTGCAGACGCAGCTCTGTGCTCCTCCTCCGCTCCAGTCCAGGACTGGGAGGCTGACAGCACCGGCAGCGAGTCCAAGTCCAGTTCCTCAGGAGGAGCAGGGAGGTGGAGGCCGCGGAGGGAGACGCTCAACATCGACACCATCTTCACGCGCGAGAGGCGGAGGCAGGCGGGATACAGCCCGCTGGACGGAGGAGCCTGTGAGCCCGATGGGGCCCACACTGCCTCCTCAGGCCAGGAGGAGGCGCCGTCCATCAGAGCGGCGTTCTGCCGGACTCTCCCCAGCTCCTTCAGAGGACCGCAGCTCCCTGCTGCTCCTGCTCCTCCCAGGTTGATCCAGAGGATGGAGAGCGGCTATGAGAGCAGCGAGAGGAGCAGCAGCAGCCCCGTCAGCCTGGACCTCAGCCTGGGAGACAGGTGAGACTGTCAGGCCCCAAACCCAGAGGTGAAAGGTCACAGAGTCCCCAGAGGGAGCTGGTTCTGAGCAGTAGGACCCCATGAAGCTCAAACTGCAGCTTTGGCTGATCTCAGATTAAGGTCAGGGGTCAAAGAGCAGCAGGAGCTAGTTTCCACTAAATCTGACACCAGTTAAGACTTGACCTTTGACCTACGGCTGGTTCTGGGTGCTGTTGGATAGAATCAGTAATGATCCACTGTGTCTGCAGGGAGAGCGGTGTGAAGAAGCCTTCCTCCTCCTCCTCCTCAGGACCCTCATGGAGGAACACCAGGTCAAAGAGCAGCGGCGCTGTGCTGCAGGACCTGGCCTCCTCCAGCAGGGGGCGCCTCGGTATGAAGGCTGTAGGACCTGAGCCACAGTCTGTCTGTAACCCTGCTGTTCCTGCTGCCGCAGCGCCCCCTGCAGGACGCAGCGAGCTGGACGAGCTGCAGGAGGAGGTGCTGAGGAGAGCCAGGGAGGAGGAGCAGCAGCGGCGGCAGGAGAAGGAGAGGGAGGAGGCGCTGGGCTTCAACCCCAGACCCAGCAAATACCTGGACCTGGACCAGCTGCAGATCCAAGGTACCTTCAGGTTCTGATGGATAAACCAGGAGCTCAGATCAGGATGGAGGATATCCTGGTATCTGAGGATGGTTCCCCAGCAGAGAGCTGCCGGACCGGAGCGGATCCTCCAGAACCTGAGACGGGTCTCTGATCTAGAGAATCAGAAACCAACCAGAGACGATCTGGACAAGGAGCTTTGCTCTGCCTGAGTGACGGAGTGCAGACGGTTTAAAACAGGCTCAGGAGGTTCTGGTGGATCTGCTGGAGATCCGCTGATGGATCCCCAGGTGGATCTCTGAAGCCTCTCCAGACGGATCCTGGTTTTATGCTTCCTGTTCCTGACTGAGGTACCTGCTGCTGTAGCTCAGCGGCTTCGAGGTTCCACGCATTATTTGGGGGTGGGGGGGGTGGGGGGAGGGTGTGTAGAGGGGGGGTGCGTGGGTAGGGGTGTGTGTGTGGGTGTGTGTGGGGGGGGGTGGGGTGTGGGTGTGGGTGGTCAGCAGATGGAGCAGCAGGAATGTCCTCCACTGATCTGCTGAACAAACTCAAACTGAAACACAAAGGAAGTGATGAACAAACAGCTGCCATTGTTACTGACTGTGTGTGTGTGTGGGGGGGGGGTGTGTGTGTGTGTGTGTGTGTGCGCGCGTCCTGCAGGTAAAGGCGACGGCTTTGACAGGTGTGTGATGGAGGCGGAGCTCCTGCTGGACCAGTCGTTGCGCTTGGAGCAGGCGGGTGACGTTGCAGCGGCTTTGTCTGCGGTCAATGAAGCCGTCTGTAAGCCCCGCCCCCTTTGTGTGGCTCCGCCCCTTCATAACAAATCTCATTCCTGCAAATGATAGTTAGTCTTCCTGACATGTTTAACTTCATGATCTGAAGTTAAACTCAGTCAGTCATAGTGGGGAACCAGAACCGGGTTCTCCGGTCTCTCAGAAGAACCTTAGCTCCTGTTTCCAGGCAGTCGGGTCGATCAGCTGGTTCTGGGTTCTGATCTGGTCCAAACTACCTGAAACCTGCAGCAGAAGAAGTTTGAATGATGAGAGCAGATCAGTCCTGGATCCTGAAACAGAACCTGAATCAGAACGGCCCGGTTTCTCTGGTTTGAGTTTCCATTCTTTGTGTTGGACTTCCTAACGTCTGACCCACAGCGCCACCATGAGGCCATGTTGCCTCATCGCCTCCCGATGTTTCACTTCCTGTTTCCTTTAAACATTTCTACATGACCTCATCACTGCATGTTATTATTTATGCATCTTTATTTTCCATTTATTCCTTTTTCTTTGTTATTTTCTGTTTCCATGGTTACATTTTCCTGCACCGCTGCAGCCAAGCTGCGGCCGGCGGCGGCTGAGGGCGGAGCCAGTAGCCACAGCCGGCTGCAGCGCTGCATGAGGAGATGCCGCAGCCTGCAGCAGCGCATGCAGCAGCTGCAGCAGTCAGAGGCAGTAAGACAGGAAGAGCAGCAGGAGGAGCAGCAGACACTGGAACAGCCCAGGTACCACCTGCTCTGCTCAGCCAATCACAGGTCAACTGGCTCAGCCTGTTTTGGTGCAGTGCTGCCCTCTACTGTCAGATCATGGGATGAGCTGCAGAGCTGCAGGATCAGAGTGGAGCTGCTGGATCTTTCTTCCATTTCTGTGAAATGAGTTTTAAATCAGACACATTATTTACCTCAGACCGTCTAAGCCCCGCCCCCTCAGAGCAGCAGGTGACCTTCCTTTGGTTGACCTCGGTCTTCTCTCCGTTGTCCTCTGCAGATCAAAGCCTCTCCAACTCCCAGTACTTCTGACAGATGAGCAGGGTGACCAATCAGCTGCCCGACAGGACCACCAGGCTCCTCCCCCTTTCACCTGCCTTGTTAAGCCCCTCCCTCCTTCATCGGATTTGCCCTCTGACCCCGCCTCCAGCAGGAGCCCCTGCTCTAGCTTTGGGAAACCCCTCAGTAGCGCCAGGTCCCTCCCTGCTCTCGCAGTGGAAACCTACCTGGACGACGTGGCTCCGCCCCCTCCACCGGAAGAGGCGTGCCCTGACCAGTCACAAGCCCCGCCCCCTCACTGGCCAGGTTCCCAAACTCCATCACATGCTGGAGGTAACAACAGGTGTCATGAGATGATGGAGGATTCTGGTGGCTCCAGAAACAAACAGGCCACGCCCACAAGCCTAGCCCCGCCCCCTCCCTCCTGCCCAACCAGGAAGTGGTCTTGTTTAACCCCGGATCAGCTGGACGTTGTGGATTGTCCATCTATCTGCTCCACCTTTTACTCTCCCTCAGGCTCCGCCCCCACCGCCCCACCTGTGGCCTGGCCAATCAGGAGCTGCTCCCCACCAGCCAATCAGGTTCTCAGAACCGCCCTGCCTGTGCAACGCTGGGCTGAAAACGTCAACAGATACTACAACTCCCAGCATGCAGCGGGAGGCGGAGCAGCAGAGGGGGAGGAGTTATCTGAGCTGGAGTCGCTGTACCAGGCCAGCCTGCAGGCTCCCAGCATGCCACGGGGCAGTCATGGAGTCAGCCCGCAGCCAGGGGGCAGCAGAGCAGGTAGGAGCACAGACAGGCAGGAACTCCTCGTGCTTTCAGGTGTAAACATCAGTATGAACACTTTCTGTTTCTGTTCCAGCTGTGAGGAGAACGCCGTCCGGATCCAGACGCTCCAAAACGCCAACGGCTGAAATCGAGAGAAACGCCTACAGGATACCGGTCTCACCTGGGGAGCAGGTAGAACCCACAGGAAGCTGCTGCGCTAATACCAGAACCAAGAGACGTAGAGCTATGATCAATAGGTCTACGGTTGATCATAGCTCTACACATTCATGTGATCATTCTGGTCACATGAATGATCATGTGACCAGAATGATCTGGTTTTTCTGGACATCTTTGTTTTGACTTAAAGATCGTTAACTTCCTGCTGCAGCGATTCTTATCTGAACTTTACCAGGAATCGATTTCTGATCAAAACATGTTTTATCTTTGATCCTAAACTCTGATGAATGAAACCAGATTCATCCTGAAACTGAAATCTGAACTTTCAGGTTGAAGGAAATTCATCCTGAAATTCTTCCTCCCTGATTGACAGCTGAATTCTGTGTCCTCTGCAGCCCCCTGCAGGCGAGACAAACACGGAGAACCTGCACGCGCCAGGAGAACCTTGGCGACGCCTCGCCCGTGAAGAGTCGGGGAGTCGTGAGACCATCCACATTGGGTCAAAGACCACAGGAACGTTTTTCCAGGGAACCAGCAGCTGTGGTAAGTCAAGACACAGGTTATCCTGTCCCGTGGCCTCACTTGTTACTTCATGTCTGGTTAGTTTAGCCCTGAGCTGTCCGCGGCGGAGCCGCCCGGACCGGCCTCTGGACCGGCCTACTGGGCGGCTGATGGGCCGGCTGAGGACCACGGCTGCAGACCGCCTGATGGGACCGGCTGAGGGCGCCCTGACTGGGCCTGGCCTGACGGGACCGGGCCTGATGGGACCGGCCCTGACTGGGCCTGGCCTGATGGCGGGCTGACTGATCTGCCTGAAAGCTCAGAGGAAAAACATCCTGACAGGAAGTCGAATCAGGATCAGAACATTTCTGGGTTTGTTCAGTTCATCTTCATCATCTTAACTGTTTCTCCTCTTCCCTCCATCTTCATCCCCCTCCTCCTCTTCCTCATCACATCTGAAGGACCCCTCTGTGT
Source organism: Phalloptychus januarius (assembly GCA_902982915.1). Lineage (NCBI taxonomy): Eukaryota > Metazoa > Chordata > Actinopteri > Cyprinodontiformes > Poeciliidae > Phalloptychus > Phalloptychus januarius. Next base: position 445,523 of record CADWAE010000242.1, on the reverse strand, counting down.
CCAGCCCCCCCCTCCGACACTCAGACCTTCACTGCTCCTCTTCCTCTTCAGTCCTCTGCCAGCCCAGCACCTCCTGCCTGCACCTCCCCCCTGCCTGCCCCTCCCCTGACGCAGCAGACCGCTCCGCTCCTGGGGACGCTCAGGTAACCTGTCACGTCTTCGTCTTCCTCCTCATTGACCTGCTGACTTCCTGTTGAGTGGAGCTCAAACTCTGATCTGGAGTTCAGTAGGAACTGGTTCTTGCTGTTCAGTTCCTTTATGTAGTTCACTGAATCAGTTCTTCGTGTTCTTGAGGAACTGGTTCACATCCTGAACATAAAGTTTCACCTTCAGGATGTTTCCTTTAGCTTCACCAATCAGTCATCATCATGGCCGACTCCCTGCGGCTCTGATTGGCTAAGGAGTATTGCATCACTTCCTGTTGTTGCTCTTATACTTTCTGCTTTTATTTGATCTCATTTCTAAATATTAAAACTTTATTGATTATTTTAACACATAAACATATTTTCTGTTCCTACATTTTACTTTTTAGAAACTCTGAGCCTCGCTAGTCTAGTTAGCTTAGCATTAGCTTAGTTAGCTTAGCATCAGCAGCTAGTACCTCAGGTTGGCTGGGTGGCGGCCCGTAGGAAACATCAAACCAGAACCACCGACCCGTTTGAGGTTCTCCTGATCAGAACCGAGATGTTGGAGTCGGAAGCAGCAATCAGTTCTGACGGGTTCTGATTGGTTCTGATCCCGGTGAATCTGTTCACTTTCTATAAAAACCTGGATGATTTAAAGTTTCTGCTTTTAAATTCATCCAGACACAGAAGAACATTTTGTTGATCAGAACTGAACTGAAACTCAGAAAAGCTTTAGACAGTTTCTGATTTTCCTGCTTTCGGTTCTGATTGGTTCCTCTCGTCTCATTGGTCGGTTAACTGGACTTCAACTTGAACAACTCGACCAGATAAACTAGTTTGAACCAGAACCAGGTAGGCGTTCACCAGGTAAACCTTCTGCTCTTCCTCCTCCTCTTCATCAGGTTCTCCTTGGTACCAGGTTCTGGTTCTGTCTGATAGCGGTCCGACGCCCTCGGCTCTCCATAGCGTCGCCATGAGTTACGCCACTCTTCCTCGCCGCGCCCCGCCTCCCTCCTTGTCTTCCTCCTTCCCCAGACCCAGACCCGGTTCTGCTGGTTCTGCTGGTCCACAGCGTCTCTACGCCGCCCCCCACCGCCATCACCAGGCATCACTTCCTGTTGGAGGAGTCAGCGCTGCTCCACGGCGCCCCCGTGTGTCAGGAGACGTTCCTGCTCAGCCTCTGCGCCTGGACGTTCCCCCTGAGACGGACTGGCGGCGCCATGTGGGCCCGCGGGCCGCCCGGCACCAGCAGCGCCCCTAGTGGACGGACGGGCTCTGCCAGCTGCTTTCTGCCCGACCCGGCCGGCTTCTGTGGCCCGGTACCGTTCAGGCAGTAAACAGTGAGGGAGACGTCAGCAGGTTCATGTAGGTCAGAGGTCACAACCAGAACCTGAACCTGAGAGGAGACAGAAGAAGCTGAGCAGATCCAGATCCTCCCTGAAGAACCAGAACAGAGCCGGATCAGAACCAAAGTCAGCACAACTCGGTCCAGATGTGGACCCGGGTCTCCTCCAGAACCTCCTCCAGAACCTGCTCTGTTCTGCTGGACCCGTGTGGCTCCAGCTGAGCAGCAGCAGAAGAAAAGACTTCCTGGTTCTGTTGGGCCGTAGAGCTCATCGGGTTTCCTCGGCGTTCTGCAGAGCTCCTTGGTGACTCCACTGCATCCGGCTCTGATGTCACTTCCTCTGTAGATGATCCCGTTTTCTTCCGGTCTTCCCGCTTCAACGTTCTCAGACTGCTGACTCCACCCGGCTGGCACTCCAGGTGGCAGAAACAAACCGACCCCACAGCCGCCCCTGCAGACCGGCTGCAGGTTTGACTCATTGTGAACAAGAAGCGGCCGAAACGTCCCAGTTAAAGTTTGTGATCCAGGGAGTTCTGCTGGTTTCCTTCATGTTAGCAGACGAGGCGATTAAAGAGCTCCATGGAAACCATTCCAGTCTCTCAGGTCGTCATTCAGCCTCATGTCTCCACTGTTAGTCACCAGTTCTGGTTCGGTTCTGAGCATCTGGTTTGGTTGGTGCAGAAGATTCTGGATGGGTCCAGAACAACAAAATAGAAAAATGTTCTGCAGGTTTTCAGTTTCAGGTAGAAAATCTGCATGAAAAACAAAAATAAGATTTTCCACTTTAGCCTCATGCATAGATTGCGCAGTTTTCACACTAAAACCTGGCGTTTGGAAAAATGTAGGAAACAATGGGATGTCTGAAGCGCGACGCGTTTCCTTTAGAAATCCTAATGTGTGGGAAACAGAGCAGCTGCTGCTCCGCCTGTCGCCACCCATAAATACGTCAATTAGTATAAATACCTGGAAGTCTGCCATCACGTGAAGCAGTAACCATGGCAACGTCCTTGTTTGTAGCAGAATAAATATTTTCAATAATAATAACTACATATTATATTTAAAAGGTGCGCTTGCTATTCACACCTGGATCGCCTTAGAAATAATCCAACCTGTCCGTCAGAATGAACTGAGCCCATAGATGCATTTCCTGACCAATGACTTCCCTCCTTATTAGACAGAGACTGACCCGAAGCCTCACCTGAATGACATTCAGGTGAGGTTTTCACATCCTTTCATTTTTAATTTCTTTATTTTGTGTGCGTATGAGGAAAAATGCGGTTCAGTTTCATTGTTTACGTTTAAACAATAAAATATTAAAATTATGAAAAATCATGGTGTTTGAAGCTTCCTGATCTAATAACTGAATCTAGTCAGATTTCAGTGGATTTAGGTGAATTTTAGCACTTTGTATTTGATATTGTCCACAGAAAACCACATTTTCACGCCAGCGAAAAAATTTGCTATATTTGCTATATAAAAGCTATATTTATGCAAACTTTGTTTGCATAAATATAGCTGCAGCTGTTTTTCAGAAACTTTTGTAAATGTAAATGGTAAACCTCAGTGTAAGTGTAAAACTGAATTTTAAACTTGAGAAATCCAGAGAGCTGAATCCGGTCATGTGCTGTCGTCATTGCAACTGCTGGCCCAAAATCTGCTGACCTAGAAAAGCCGAGAACATTCTGGACTAGGGCCGTTGTAAATTAATATTTTAGTAATGAGTAATCTATCGATTAATCGAGTAATTAATTAAAAAAAAAGATCAAATAAAACTTTGGTAAATCTACCATAACAGCAGTGTTAATATTTCATATCAACATCAGTCCAAATGTTCATAATTCAGCTTCCCTAACAACTTTTCTCTAGTTTATAAAATTAGCCTGTAACAATAAAAGTTCATTTTCTAAGTGAACCTGAAGAAAAGTTATACAAAAATCTGAACTTATATTCAAGTTAATAATAAAGAGGCAGGATCACAAATACTCTGATAAAAATGTCTTTTGGTTTAAATTTTCATCTTCAGTCAGTTTAACAGATGACCTCTGACCTCCCCAGGCATTTATAGCTTTGTGTTCATGTTAGCGACGGGATTTGGTTCCTTCGTTCGGCAGAAACATCCAGCAGGTCTGTGACGTCACGATGCTCCTCCACCCATTAGTGGCGACCCGGACATGAAATTAATTTTCCATGTAGTCAGTAAAGCTGCAGCTAAAGCCGCCGCAGCGTTCAGTCCATCCGCTCAACTGGATAAATAATCCAGGAACTCCGGGAGGAGAGAAGCTGCCGAACTCCCAGCATCGCTCCGTCATTTAAGGATTATTGGTCCCGAAAAACGACAGAAACCCGACATTATCATGAATCAATAAAATCCTCCAGGCAGAGCTTGAAAATAGGGCTGCTAACGCTTAGCTTCTATCGCTTTATGCTGCTAACACTTAGCTTCCGCCGCGTTATGCTGCTAACACTTAGCTTCCATCGCGTTATGCTGCTAACACTTAGCTTCCATCGCTTTATGCTGCTAACACTTAGCTTCCGTCGCTTTATGCTGATAACACTTAGCTTCCTTCGCGTTATGCCGCTACAATGACCTCTGACCCCGTTGACCAGGCAGTGAGAAGTAGAATAAGGACTCAGACTCAGCATGTGGAACCAAACTGTTTATTCCTCCATTGCTCTACTTGTCCTCCGGCTTGTTGAAGCAGTAGGTCAGGCAGCATTTGCCGCAGTAATGGCGGTCGAAGTGACTCGCCATGAAGACGCCGGCGCCGCACTCGTCAGCTGGACACTCACGCCGCAGACGGTGGATCTTGCCGTTCTCATCCACCTGCAGACAGAAACAGTCAGCCGCTGAAGAGAAGTCCCGCCTCCTCCAACCTAAAGCCACGCCCACCTTGTAGTACTTGAGCACGGCCAGCTTGACCTTCTTCCTCTTGTGCTTGTTCTTCTTCGGCGTGGTGTACGACTTCTTCTTCCTCTTCTTGGCTCCGCCTCTCAGCCGCAGCACCAGGTGCAGAGTGGACTCCTGCAAACAGGAAGCAGGTCAAAGCGCCACCTGCAGGCCGGGTCGGTCCACAGAACTAAACCTGAACCGGGCCACAGCTGTTCAGAGGAGAATCTCTGCTGCAGCTGGTTGGTAAAATGTTAATTTCAAGAAAAAGTGACGACTAAAGCAGAAAACCTTCAATTTGAGTCAATTTCTGTCGTGATGCTCCACTTCCTGAGCTGACGGGTGTGATGCTCTCGATTGTACTAGAACAAAATTATTAGAAATAATCCTGCAATTTAGCAGAAATTATTTTGATTGACTCCAAGGAAAACACAGCATTGATCTCTGGATAGTTTTTAAACATTGAGTTTATGTTTTATTAATGTGATCATAGAAAGTCAGTAAACTGTCAGACATGCAGCCGGTCAACACAATGACGGTTAACGTGCTGCTGTGATCTGTTAACTAAACGATAAATAACATTTCCAGACTTCAAACTGTCAGAATTTCTTTAGTGTCAGTAGGAAAATTAAATATGTTGATAATTTCATGACAGAACATCTGAGATGATTTTAGCCTGTCCGGTCTGTTCAGAGCAGGTAAATGTTCTGTTAGCTTCAGGAAGTCTCTACACGACGGACAGACTGACTGACTCCAGGTTCCCTCAGTGATGCATCAAATATTTCTGAACAAACCAAAACGGATCAGAGGAGAAATGTGAGACCTGCAGGATTAGAAACCTCATGTTTAACTTCATCACTTAAGTTAATCTAAAATCATCCTGGCCTTATGACACCTATAACAGCCAGATGAAAAGTTATTCAATACGATGTAATCCAGTTTTGGCTGATGGTGGACGGCTCTGGTTTCTTGTGTTTTGGTTGAACTGTGAGCCTGAAATAAATTAGCTGTTTTCCACTAAATTAGAATAAAAACAGAACTTCAGAGTTCAGTTACTAAAACCTTCAAACTGAATCTGTTCAGAAGAACTGAAAGCTAGAGTTCTTCTCACCTTCTGGATGTTGTAGTCCGACAGCGTCCGTCCGTCCTCCAGCTGCTTCCCAGCAAAGATCAGCCTCTGCTGGTCAGGAGGGATTCCTGCAGGAACATCAGCAAGAACTTAAACCTGGAGAAACAACGACCAGCGGGCCCCCCTCGACGACCAGCGGGCCCCCCTCGACGACCAGCGGGCCCCCTCGCGACCAGCGGGCCCCCCTCGACGACCAGCGGGCCCCCTCGACGACCAGCGGGCCCCCCTCGACGACCAGCGGGCCCCCCTCGACGACCAGCGGGCCCCCCTCGACGACCAGCGGGCCCCCCTCGACGACCAGCGGGCCCCCCTCGACGACCAGCGGGCCCCCCTCGACGCAGACACCCCGAGACTACCCACACGACCCAGAGACCCCCACAACAGTCTCAGGTTAAACTGATGGTCCTGACTCGAGGAAGCAGCCATCTACTTCATGTTTCTAATTTCACTTTCAGGAAGTCTGGGATTGAACCAGCAACCTCTCTGAGCTGAAGATAACCTGTCTTCTGGATAAACAACCAATCAGATTATTAGAAATGCTCATGCTCTGTTCAGTTGCAAAGCAGAAACAATCTATCAGCTGACATGTCAGAACCTCTAGAAGCAGATAAACAGACCACAGTGGCCTGAGTTTAGAGAAACCCTAAAACATCCACCTAGATATGAAAAGTTAAATACCTTCATTAATATCTTGTGAAAATTCTCTCATGTGACTCAGTTTGTAAATATAGTTTCAGTTAGTTTTCTTGACTTAAGTCATTACTCCAGCTAACTTCAACAAATGAGATGATGGATTTCATTTTGTACAGATACAAAATACATGAAGTTAGTGGAAAAACTGAAAAGTGCCTTAAAAAATCTAAATTATGTAGACATTTTTAATTATAAAGTAATGAGGTCTTTATTAGAACCAGAAGTATAGTGTAATTATGACATTTGTTGTTCATAGGAACTTCTTCCTCCAGTTTTCACTTAAAGTCCAGCTGGACCTCCGTTAGAGGCGTTCAGGGTCATCAGGCAGAACCGCTTGAATGGATCGACCGCAGCAGCTGACACTCACCTTCCTTGTCCTGGATCTTAGCCTTGACATTTTCAATAGTATCTGAAGGCTCAACCTGGAAAATAAAAACACATTTAACCTGATGGCATTCAATGCAATCGCTGCATAAGCTCAAGCACCGAGTTCTTCATTCTGCTCTGTTTAGACGAGCCTCTGCGGCTACACGTGTTTACTGCTCTACCAACTTTAGCCACTTAGCTTCAGTTTAGCCGCTATTTATGACCAACCGGAGTATTATTACGTTACACATCAAAATAACAGTCAGAAAACAAGCCTAATATGTGCTCCTTTAAATAGTAAAGCTGCGATTAACCACAGTAAGAAAACGCCGCAACCCTCCATCACGCTCACCTCGAGGGTTATAGTCTTCCCCGTAAGGGTTTTCACGAAAATCTGCATCGTGAGGTTCGGTCCACCTGTACGGAAATACACGGAGAGACTATCGGAACCGACTCAGATTGAAAACTGATCCAAAATGCGGTTATATTTTATTAAAAAGTGATAAAAACACGCAGCACCACTCACCACAGGTTCACCCCTAATGGCGGATCCTGAGAAGAGGACCTCAAAGGGGAAAGAACGGGGTTTCCTACACTCGTTTCAACGGCGGTAACCGGCCGTTATTGTGCCTGATTAAAAAACAGAAATAGTATTTTTGTATCGTCGTTAGCCTACTTTTCATTATAACATATTTCGGCGCTCAATATATCAAAAATAAAATTCAGGTAAATACTTGAAATAATATAACTCAAATGATCAAAAACATGATTTTAAGAGGTCCTCGGTATCCATGGTAACATCACGATTGCTATGTTACTGACGGCTAACACACAGGAGAGTTAGAGTTGGTTTAAAATTAGATAACAACAAGATGAATAAAAAACAAAATGACACGGAAGATTCAGAAATAAGTCCCGTGATGGACGTAGAGGTGGGTGTGAGTGATGAGACGTTTGTTCAGTTTCTAAACGAGTTTATCGAGAAAGAAAAGAAGTACCTGCAGTGTCCAGAGGAGGGCACTGATGAGCTGCGGTACATTGTGTACCGCTCCGCGTTCAACAAGGTGAGCGAGTCAGCTGAGAAAATAAGGGTGGAAATATTTTACACAAAACTCCTATGGCAGTTCTAATTCTGATATTATAAACAGATGAATGATTTTCTTAACCATTTAAATGTTCTCTTTTGGTTCTTGATGTTTTCCTTCATGTGATTCAGACTTTCTTCTCCTCTGGAACAAAAGCTCTCTGAGTTTTCTAGAGATTTTTCAGATTAAGTCCATTTTATACATTACCTTGCAGAACTATTCACGCTCTTAAGCAGTTCTTCCAGTCCAAACTCAAACCTGAAAGTAGACACACTATTTTTTCTTGACAGGTAACAATCTGGAAAGTGTGGCATGTCTTTGTATTCAGCTCTCCTGAGTCTGCTGCAGGTCTTCTGGGTTTCTCTCCACTAGCTCTGACCATTTAGACTTGGTTCAGTCAGCCTGGAAGGTGAACCTCCAGCCCAGTCTCAGGTTCATCACTGAGGAACCAGACTGCACCCAAGCTGAGCAGCAGTCACTAAAGCGCTTATTGCTTATTGCCTTAGCAATAAGCGCTAGCTTTACCATGTTGATGTATATAATGTGCTATACCAACATGGCACTTAGCAGAAGCTAATGCTGCAGTGCTTATTTCAACCATGTTTACATGCACCATGTGTAGGGGAAACAAACAGACTTAAATTACCATGTTACAATTTATCTCAAATAATTAACTTAAGGTCCGTTAAGCATGCTAAATGATGGGTATTTTTCGAACCTTCATAAAAGAACCACAGACAAACGTAATAAGTTTTATGGCCGCACTTTTTCTAAAGGAGAAGGCATCTGCAGAGAAGATCTTTCCGATCCTGTTCACCAAGCGTTCTCTGAATCCTCTCAGCTCAGGCCTTTTATTTAGGAAGAGAAAGATAAACAGAGCAACTTTTATCTGCACACAGGTCATCTGGCTCTAGAGGAGGAACAATCAGTTCTTGGAACACAGACGGTTGGTGCGAAAAGCGTACAGAAAGTTAACACAGACAAGATTAAATGAAAATCGCATCAATGCTGATTAATGCTGACACATAAATGTATGACCTATATAAATGTAGAAAATGATAACATAAAAATCCCTAAAACTAAACATTGTCAAAGTTAGCAAACATGCTAAAGAACTGAATGAAAAATTAGCTCTGCTATTAGCCTAGCGTATTAGAGAGCTCCAGGAGGAACCTGGAAGTGATCAGAACGTTCCAGAACGTCTGGAGCTGTACAGGTCCAGTCTGAATCTTGCAGGTGATTGGTCGAGCCTCGGCCTATAAGAGGCTCCTGCTGGACATAAAGTCAGAGTACGACGGCGTCATCAGGGAGATGAAGAGGAGGGAGGAGGAAGCAGCGGCGTCCCGCCTGCTGGCCCTGCTGGGTTGGGCGGGTCACATCACTGACAGGTGAGGCTGCTGGTTCTGGTGGAGACCGACCAGGTCCAAACAGCACCACTGGTTCACAAGCATGTCTGCTCTCTGTCCAGAACCTCAGTCCTCCAGAACCAGACAGCAGAACTTGAGCAGGAGGACCGGAGGCAGAAGGCCACCACCCAGAGCCTGCTGATACCAGGTTCTGTTGAACTTACTGGGCCGGATGTTCTGGATGGGCTTCAGAACCTCTGATGACCTGCCTTTCTGCTGTTTTACAGGTCTGACTGTGGCCCAGTCCGAAGACCCGGAGGTTCTGCTGGTCCATCTGGACCACCTGAGGACCCAGAGAGACGGCCTTCTGGAACGGAAGATCCTGTGTGGTCCTGTGGAGGTCCAGACCCAGCTGACCTTTGACCTGCAAGAGGCCCAGCTCCACAGAGACCGCGTGAAGGCCCAGAACCAGCAGCTGATGACCCGGTACGGAAACTGGGTTGGATCAGAACATCTGAGGTCATGAAGGTTCCTCCAGCAGACTGTAGGTCAACCAGAACCGGAACCAGAACCAAAACCCGGCTCTAGCCTCAGATCATTTAAACTTTATTAACAACAGAAACACAAACATTTACAGAACACAGAACAATATCTGGTCCAGAATCCAGTCCACAATCCGGTCCAGATTTTTGTTCCTGCCGCCCTGATCCTCCTGCATTTCCCCTCCGGTCCAGCAGGTGGCGCTGCAGCTCTGACCTGTGATCTCTGCAGGTTCCGGTGCCTGAAGCTTCTGGGTCAGCGTCTGACGGTCTGGGAGGAATCGGGTCAGACGGTTCCACTGGAGGAGCTGCTGGATTCGGTCATCCAGAACCTCCAGGAGATTGGAACCGATCTGCCGGACGAAGGTCCGAATTCAAAACCTGGAGATGAACTGATGGTGTCACCAGGTTCTGGCTCTGGATGTAATCCACCAGAACCTTTCAGAAGCTTTGCTGTCCGTCCTGCAGGCGGCGATGAAGAGTCGTTCTGCATCCCAGCTGAGCTGCTGGAGGAAGAGGAACCGACCGGGCTGGACGAGTCCAAACTGCTGAGGAACCATCTGGACAGGTCGGGTTCTACCTGGGTACAGAACCAGACCCAGGCAGAACCATGATGCTCTGACTGGTTCTGACTGGTTCTGGTTGTAGTCCTCAATCTGGTTCTCACTCAGGTTCCTGGACCTGCTCTGGTCCTCCCAGTACGAGGCGGCGGCCCTCCATGCGGCCCAGTCTCCGGCCCTGAGGAACCCGGACACCATGGAGATGTTCCGAGGTTCAGAACCAGAACCACAACCAGAACCTCCTCCAGAACCCGGCTGATCCTGGTTCTGTTCCCTCAGGTGTTCGGGCCCCGCCGGGCTCCACGCCTCCACTGCTGCTGTTCTTCCGGGCGCTGCTGGTTACCGCGGCGACGGGAAACCGGCTGTCGGCGGCACTGTCGCTAGGGGGCGTGGCCTCGGCTTTGCAGCACGGAGACGTGCAGCTCATCGCTAATGCCGTCACGCTCAACAAGTGAGGTTCTGACCCAGTTCTGAAAGCAACATTTAGAAACATAACAGAGAAAAAACTTCAAAATAAATGAAAATATTTAGCATCTATATTCACTTCCTGTAAAGTGACCTAGTTCAACTGAGGTCCAGCCAACTGGTGCCAGCTGCACCGATCAGCTGGAGCCAGCAGAAACAATTAGCTGCTCGTTTTGAAATCCTTTAGCTCAGTGTTTCCCAGCCTGTCCTCCGGGCTCACCCTGCATGTTTCAGGTGTTTCCTGCTTCAGCCCAGGTGATTTCAGGTGTTTGCTGAGCTGCAATCAGCTGATAGTAAAGCAGGAAACACGTGAAACCTTCTGGGTGGTGAAACGCTGCTCAGATTCCCTTCAGTTCATTTCTCCAGATAAAGTCGAAAACATTTGTTTTGAGGTTGTGGTTCTGAACTATGGAGAATTGTTCTAATAGTTAGCTGCTTATATTCCTGCTCTTATTGTGAAGGGAGTGAAGATAGTTAACGCAGCAGTTCCATTTCTCTCCTCCTGTTTCCAGCCCGTAATATGATGCAGCAAATGACCTTCATTCTGTACCCAGAATGCATCACTGTAGACATTAATAACCTCCTGATGTCCTGCTGCTTCTGACCGAAGCACTGTGGCTAATTTATCATCAGAGTTAGCAAAACTAAATAACTATAAAACTGAAACCATGAATGAAAGGTCTGCTGTAAAGAATCACTTCCGGAAGCTTAAACGAATAGAGACATGTAGTAACAAACTGGTCCTGTAGAGGGCGATGTGTGCTGTAGCACATGTCATGTTGGTTTTAGTACTTTAGCACTAGCTTCTGCTAACTATTTGCATTTGTTTAGTGCTTTTGGTATTAGTGGAATTAATGTTTATAATTATAGCATTAGAAACTTTTTTAATGATTAGTGCTTTAGCATTAATTTAATAAGTTAGATTAGCTCTCAAGGGGTAATGGCGCTAATTCTTAGCGTTAGCGGTTCCCACACCGCATGGAGGAATCAGGCCTGTGTGTTTATCAGGCTGATCTCACAGAGCAACCAGGAACCTCCAGAGACCAAGTCCGGACTAGAGTTTTCCAAAAGGCTCGAGGGAAAATCCTCTGGTCTGAGATTGATGGGCATCAGAACACACTTTGGGTCGAGATTTAGGCTCAAACCTCTGATTGGACCGGACTGAAGTCGGGTTCTGGATCACGTACTGGCCGGGTTCTGGTGTAACTGAGGCGTCCCCCTCAGGCTGACCTTCACTGAGGCTGTGGGCGATGCGCTCACTGAGCATGCTCAGAGGAACCGGGGCGTGGCCGACCTCTGCCTGGCTCTGGCCTCCACTGTCTACCAGGCCTGCAGTCGCCACCAGAAGACCGCACTGAGCATGTGCAGAAGAAGGCTGGTGCACGGTGCCGCCGAGGTCATCAAGAGGAAGCACCTCACCGCAGGTCAGCCTGTTTCTCTGGGTCCAACCAGAACCAGAACCTGCAGGTTCTCATGAACCTTGTGTCTCATGTCTCTCTGTCTTGGTGAGGACTTCCCGGTGCGACCAGAACCAGAACCTGTCCTGTGTGTGTCCAGAGGAGAGCCTGTGGGTTTTGTCCCATGCTCCCAGCCTGTCCCTCATCCAGCTACTGACCAAGGCAGACGACAACGGGGAGGCGGCCATCTTGTCTGTGGGCGGGACCTTTGCCTCCATGCTAGGGGACTTCAGCCAGAACCAGCTGGCTCTAGAGCTCCTGGAAGGGTTCCTGAGGCGAGGTCCAGGTGAGTGCGTCGGTACTGACCTGGCCCGGATGCGAGACGTCCTGATGCGTCCCTGTCCTCTCAGACGTGCTGGGGACGGCCATCTTGGAGGACAGCAGTTCATCAGTGGACGTCTGGGACCAGGTGGCAGCGCTGTGTGCTGAACTGGACCGGGCCGACTTGAGCCGGGCCGTCCGCTCCATCCTGCACGGACCCGGACCCTGGACATCGGACCTGGAGGGGGAATGGCTCATGGAGCATGTCTTCCTGTGAGACAGGAAGTGAAGGATAGAAACTTGTGAAATTTGAGGATAGAAACAGGAAGTGGAGGACAGAGAAAGGAAGTTGGGGATAGAAACAGGAAGTTGAAACAGGAAGTGGTAGATAGAAACAGGAAGTACAGGATAAAAACAGGAAGTGGAAGACAGAGACAGGAAGTGGAAGACGTCGATATATGTACTTAATTTCCTCTAAATACATTTTTATACGTTTCCAAATAAATTCTGAATGCAATATTAACTCCTTAGCCCATCCTTAAACAGAACCAGAACCCAACAGAGCCTCACTCTGTCAAACCTTGGGTCTGGGGATCTGATCCGGGCCGGTACCAGCGAACCCAGACTGGTCAGAACCAACCACAGGCCTGAACAAGCAGCAGCCAGTGGACCGGAACCAGAACTGGAACCAGTTCTCCGACCTGCAGGCTGTGATATCACTTCCTGTTTGCAGTATATCCGAGGTAAAGATTAGAGGTCATGTCACTATGGAGACGATGACATCATCAGAGGAAGGATTGTAGACAAACGGCTGCAGGAATGTGCGTCAGTATCTGGTCCTGGATCAGTGCAGGTTCTGATACAGATCAGAACCAGAACCTAGTTTCACTTCTTATACTGACTCTGTTTGATTTGCTCCTGGTGGTTATGAACCGGTTTGGACCGGTTCCGGTGCTCTTTATGCCTGGCCCTTGTTCTGGACATTCTGGACCACAGTAAAGCCGTGAAGCTTCCCAGTTAGAAACCAGATGAACCAGTCCGGATGTAGACTCAGAGGCGCCACCTGCTGGAGGGAACATGAACTTCCAGCCTCATCCTTTGATCCCAGCGGGGTCTGGATGCTGGTACCGGTTCGGGCGACAGGCGGGCTCACCTGGACAGGTTGCTAGTCTGGCAGAGAAAGGACACTTATTGTTCCTTAAATAATTAGACTTCTTTCATCATAATGTAACTTTTTCAGCTTAATTTATTGTTTTCTATCCACAGAAAACAAAGTTTCCTCAAAGTTTCTTCACTTTGAGGAAACTCGGATAAGTTCATTTCTATTTACGATATTTAAGTTTATTTATATTATTCAATTTATTAAATGAGAGAAAAATCCTAAAGAAGCACCACTAATATTTTATTTTTTGATTAATAAAGTTGTTTAAAAACTTTTTTCTGCACTAATTTATTCACAGAAACACATAAAATACTTCGAGCTTCCAGAACCAAAACCTTCGGACTGGCTTTGGTTCCGCTGGAGGCTGATGATGATGATGAAGATGCTGCTGGTCACGTGACCAGCGGTCACGGTGGAAACTTAAGCAGCATAAACCTGATGTGAACTGGACTTTGGATCCTCTGCGGCTGGTTGGCCCGGTTCCGATCCACTCTGGTGCTGTAAACAGACCAGGTGTTGCTAGGCGACGGCTGCTAATTGGAGCCGCTGGCATCATCTTCTTCAGCATCACCACCATCTTGCTGAGAGGCTAAAGATAACCCAGAGAGCCAGACAGAACCACCTGGTTCGGCCCGTTCTGAGGCACCAGTAGCAGCAGAACCTCCCGTTGGTTCCGCTGGTTCAGGAGCTGCAATCATCCAGAAGATTCTTGATGAATGAGTCAGTAGAACGGCGTAAGATGAAACCGAACCGGTCCGGTTCTGACCCCTTTGTGTCTCATTGTTATTATTATTCACATTTTTTTATTTGTTTTAAACATGTAAGAACAACAAAAAGACCAGATGACAGCAGGAGAGGGGGGCCGTTTACTCACCAGGACTCTGTCTGAAATGACAGGAGAAATGGCTGCCAGGTGGGGTTTTGTTGAATGGAGTCGTTGATTGTATGTTTCAGATGCTCAAGCTCCAGATGGAACATAACATCTTCCATCTGCTGCTTATGAGACGGAGGAGCAGCTCTCTTCCAGTTGAAGAGTAGTCGGCATCTTGCAAGTCCTGTAACAAATGCTACGGCATTGGCCTGCTGCGTCGTTATTGGTGTAGTCTGAGGGACGACCCCAAACAGAGCAGCGAGAGCACTTCCATCAATATTCCTCTTACATGTGACTGTATTCGCCCTAAAGACTGCCTCCCAGAAGGGGAGAAGCCTGGAGCGACGGCAGAGATCAGCAGGCTGAGGCCACGCCTACACCAGAGGAGTCTACCCAGGACACATTCCAGATAGTTTATTAGGGGACCAGCAGAATCTGTGCAGCACCTTAAACTGCAGCAGGCTGCATCTAATGCAAACTGAGGAGGAGGCCCTGCAGCCCGCCCCGTTCCTGTCGCATGACTCAGTTCTGTTCATCTTCATCTAGAAACTCTGAGTCGGACCAGAACCGTTCACTCTCCTCATCTCCATCCATCACCAGCCATCCACAACCGGTTCCCATGGTAATCCCCTTCACAATAAGAGCCTCTGAGCTGATGGCTGACCCAGAAGAAGAGAAGCTTCTCCTGCTGTGACTCGGCTCACATGTCCCCAGCTGCATGGCTCCGTGTGAAGCCGCCAGAAATACCCCGGACATGCGTGTTCCGGGGTATTTATGGGGTACATCGGGGTATTTATGGCCCCTGGTGTCGCCTGATCCCCTGAATCCCAGCCCAGCTGCTCTGCTCCCACCGGATCGATCCTTCCTCCTCCACTGCAGCTCCACCGCTCTAACTGGAGGTGTAACACTCATTTCCCGGTTGGCCTGAACGCAGCACGGCTCCGTTCCCGCAGCGGTAGAAACGTTGCGTGACTCCTGATGAGTCCACAGCTGCTGCTGAATATCTGGACCCATGGCGGCTTCCGCTCCTGGACTTCCGGTCTGAGCCCTCATCATCACCCCGCCACCACCGAGTCATTACTGCATAATATTTAATCTTTCACGTTATTCTTTTTTATTTTATTGTAATATTTTTAGTTCGTATTTCTAGTTGTTTTTAATACTATTTGAATTTGGATGATGAATTTATTTCACCAAGAGAAAAAATATAAATAAAAGAAACTTCCAGTGAGGCGGGAAACTGACCCCAGATCGATGTAGAAACGAACCTGGACGGTTTAAAACCGAACCTGGGTCCAAACTGCAGCAGACTCCCTGAACTGCTCCTCCTAAATTTTCGCCATGCTTTTAAGGGAGGCGGTGTCAAGTTTCGCCCCGCCCACTGAGTTCGATCTGATTGGTCAGAGGTCAGGTCCCTCAGAGCTCTGTTCGCACTTGATTGGCTGGCGGGAGTTCCCTCTTCTCGGTTTCGCCATCTGAGGCTCGGGTTCGACGCCGTGGGGCTGCTGTGTGGCGTGGCGCACTTAGGCTCGGTTCGGACAGAAAAAGGAGCGAACCGGAGCGGCTCCGTGGCTTTTCGCGACCGTAGTTCGATTCAGGGGGGAAACCAGAGCGGAAAACTACCGGAACTGGAACTTTTTCCACTGTGGAAGAAACTTTTTTCAGAGCCAGAAACATGGCAGACAGCGAGGAGGTCTCTTCCAGCACCCCCCTGTTCAGCGAGAGCCACCACTACCAGCCCGAACCGGAACCAGAACTCGTGCTGGACCCAGGGCCCGGCCAGCAACTGTTCAATCCCGATGACATCGTGGACCTGGTCGGCGGGGCTCAGGACGCCCTGGAGCGGCACCGGGCTGTGGGGGAGAGCGGGCTGCAGGAGCCCACTGTGACCTCCACCCGACCAGAACCTGCCCGGGAGCCGGAACCAGAACCTGAACCAGTCCGGGAACCAGCACCAGAATCTGCAGTTTGTGAGCCAGAACCGGTACCAATTAGAGAACCAGAACCTGAGACAGTGTTACTACAGGAACATGTGCCAGAACCAGAACCTGTACAGGTTCATGAGCCAGAACCATTTAAGGAACCAGAACCAGTGCTGCTGCAGGAAAGTGTGCCGGAACCAGAACCAGTACAGGAACCAGAACCCCAGACCCCGGAGGAGCAGGAGGTCGTGGCCCCCGGATCCGAGGCGGGGATCCCCAGCCCGCCCCCCCCGGCGGAGCCTCCTGCCCCGCAGAGCGACGCCCTCCTCGCGGCTGCAGCCCGGGAAGCAGCGCCATCCCCGGCAGAGGCAGCAGCGCAGCCCGCGGTGACACAGGAACCACTGGCTCCGGCTTCGTGTGAGTATCTGAGGGAACAGTTCTGCTCTTTAATCGGAACATTTCACCCAGAATGTTCAGGTTTCATCAGAACCGGTACATCAGCTGGAACCGGGCTGGTTTTTTACCGGATTTTAGTGTTTTATCTCGCGGCGAGGCTGAATCTGAACAGCCGGGCGGTGATGCTGCTCAGCCCGGGGAGGACCGCCTCCTGCCCGGGCTGATGTCCGACTCCCCGCCGCTGAGTTGGACCTGCACAGTCCCACTGATCGGAACATTTCACCGGTAAGGTTCTGGAGCAGGTTTTCCAGCAGGTTTCAGGCCGTGGTGATGCGGCCCACCTGTTCTGTTTGGACCGGATGATGTTTCGGTGTCGACCCGGTGAATTACCCGTTAAATCGCCTGTCCGGTTCCTGAAACCGAGAGAGGGTGTCTGGATAAATATGAGCTGGTTCTGTGTTCGGTGCCGGTGGCGGTATGGACCGTTTCATGCTCCACCGCGGCTAGCGGTACTGCTTAGGCTGGTTCCATTACCGGACAGCGCTATGGCGCTATTCACTAACACAAACACGCTAAAAACGCTTCATCAGGTGCCTGAGCTGCGCAACTTTCCTAATATGGAAGCTCCGCGACGTCAGGCGGTTATACTGGTGTTATACTGGTGTCAGCGCGTTGGACGGCCTCTGTTGTGTAATTATGTGGACCAGACGGGTCGATTTGAGCTCATTTTGGCCGGCGGAGCAGAGAAGGCCGTGTCCGATAATAGAAGCAGCGGTGCTTCGCCCAGCCCAGATTAGTCACAACAAAGGAATCCGCTGGGAGTCACTCCCAGTCGGTTTACCGCATTTCCAGCTCCGCACCGGCCAGCGGGATGGCGCTGACTGTAATGTCCGGGCTCCAGACGCACCCGGACCGACCTGGCGGCCGCTGGATCCGGTCTAGACCCGGTCCAGAGGCCTGGTCTCGCCACAGGGCTCAGGTCCGCAGCGGTCCAGAGCCCGGTTCTGATGCTGTTGTGAGGTGTTTGTTCCTGAGGATGATGATGCAGAGTGAAGGTGAGCAGGCCTCAGATCATCCTGGAGGTGATGGAGGCAGGGTGGGGCCCAGACCCAGAACAAAAGGAAAGCGGCTCGGATCAGCCAAAGATCCGATTCATCCTGAAATCAATCCAGCATTTCCAACCCAGATTCTTCCCATCAGAAAACAGATTTAGTCACCAAGGCATAAATCTACCAGCCTTTAGGAAACATCTGCTAATATTATAGCATCATTTCATTACCATGGCAACAAGGTAGCGTTTCCACATCCCAGAGCTGCAATAATACCTGAACTTTGACCCCACGTCCCAGAGGAAGGTGGAACCTCTCTGAGGGTCTTATCCCAAACTCTGAGCGGAGCAGCAGCTGATGATGTCATCATGTTTAGTTGTTAGCATGATAGCATGAGCTTCAGTCAGAAGCCTTTCAGATTCACTGCGTTACTGACTGGAGATGTTTTGAAGAAACTCCGATGATCTGAGTTTGGCTTCCCTTTGGGAAAAATAAAGGTTTTATTCAAAGTGTTTTAAAGAAAGAGTTAAAATGAACATATTAACAGTATCATCTAACAAGCACATTACCATCTGAGTCACGATAGAAACGATCTGGTGAAGCAGCCCTGTGGCTCCTGGTTCAACCTGCTTTAAATGTTTGAAGCTTCAGTGTTAATCAGAAACAATAAAATCTCAACGTCATGGTAACTAAGATTATTTTTTTAGATTAGATTGAAGGAATAAAAGTTAATGTGGAGAAACCACTGAAAAATCCACGCATTTGATCAAATATTGGATATTTTGTGTTATTAAAAGAAAGTGGAACCAGACCGGAGCCTTGAGGATCTCCACATGTAAACCAAGATGGCCGCCGATAATAATAAAACATTCAGAGTTTATCCAGGTGGAGCAGGAACCATCGGGTGAGAACTGGGTCATGGATCAGAACCAGTGGGAAGTACTCGACTTACAGGAACCACCATCAGAACTGGTGGTTCTGGTCCATACAGTATCAGTAAATATTGGACCAGATTTTCCATCAGTTCGTCTCTGGTTTCTGTTCACTGGGAGTAACGGGTTGGTTTGGGTCGGTTCGGTTCTGTTTGTTCTGAAGTGGATTTGGTAGTGACCCAGACTGAACCCTGCTTCTCTTCCAGAACCAGAACCGGCCCAGGTTCTGAGCTGTGTTCCTGTTTGTGGGTCAGCTGTCTCACTGGGTCGGGTCGGGTCAGTCGGTCCAGGTTCTGTTTGGGTCGGGCAGACGGCAACCGGGTTCCAGGTATCGACACTAATCTGGTTCTAATCTGCTGGCCCCGGTCCAAACGCCCGGAGAAAGAGGTTTGATCTGGGTCAGAACCAGCTGACCCGGGTTTGTTTACAGCTGGAGGTTCCTGAGAGTTCAGAACCAGCTTCATTCCTAATGAAACCAGAACCGGGCTCTGTGCTGTCACCATTATCCCACTGGGTTGGATTAAACCCACAGAACCCGTCAGGTTCTGGTTCTGCTTTAGGCCGAACCGGGTCAGCTTTATCCTACATGAACGATCCGAACAGAACCCAGAACCCTGAGGTCAGTCAGGTGGTTCTGATCAGAGTTCTGTCTGAACGATCAGAACTGGTCCAGTCCTGACTGGTGGCCGGTTCTGATGATGACTGATCCATCAGAACTTGGCCCAAGGTTCTGACCTGACCCGCTTCCTTCAGACAGATAATGAGACCAACCAAGTTTCTCTGGTTCTGATCATCTGGGTTCTAACTAGGCTCACTTCAGAACCAGCTGGGTGAACAGTTCCTTTTATGTATGAACAGTTCTTCCAGAATGTGAACAGTTCTTTCTGCGGTATGAACTGCTCCATGATGGAACATGATGAACAGTTCTTGTTCTTCTAGCTATTAATACAATCATTCATATTTATCCACTGGACTAATTTCTCTGAACGAGTTGCCATGTTTATCCACCTTCAACCAGAACCAGAACCAGAACCCAGTCAGTGATGGGTCAGAATGGCACTGTGATCTAATTGGACAGTGGTTGGTGATTGTATCGGCTGAATTTTGATTCGCTGACCGTTGTCATGGTATCTGAACCTGTACTGGGTTGGTCCAGAAAAAAGGAAACTTTCCTGCTAAGCTTAGCATGATTGCAGATCTTCTTCCTGTTTTCAAAATTAAAGCATGTCCTGTTATGTTTCTTCTGATGCATGCCTCCTGACTCTGGTTCATCCTGCTCTCTGACCTCTGACCTCTCCTCCCTCAGATGCATCTTCTCCTGCTAAAGCTCAGCCTCTTCTTCTGATGCAGCTCCCTACAGGCAAGTCCTCAGTCCGCCTCCAGTCGATCCAGCATGTCAGCTGACCTTCAGCAGGTCACCCAGTGTTGATGATGCATCGTGGTTCAGACGGTCCTGCTGCCTGACAGAGGTCACCAAGGTCAGGCAGGAGGATCGTCTGACCCTGCTCACTGAGCATGGATTATTGGCACCACATCTGGACCAGATCCTGCCTTGATGTTTAGACCAGAGAACAGATCAGACAGACGCTTCCCTCCCTGAATTCCCAGAACTAGAACACAGCTGGGTTCTCCAGATGTTCTACTGAGCCTGGTTTGGACCTGCAGAACTTCCTCTGCAGTACATCACTGGCAGCAGGCTAAACACCCTTCAGGCTTTAGCCTTCTGCTTCAGTGCCAGAACAGAACCAGGGATGGAGATGTAAATGGTTCAATCTGCAGGGAGCTGGCAGGTCTAGAAGAACCGCCGGGTAATGATCTGGACTTTGACTGACCAGAATACCAAGCTGGTGGTTCATTTATGTCTCTCTTTAACACAGTTAAAGGTAACTCCACGGGTCTGGACGGTAAGGCCTCGTTTCCACTGAGGGCTGCGGTTCAGTATGCTATGTTATGATCCAAGATATACAGGAGAACCTATCTAGTCCCTTAACAGGGCGGATCAACAAATACCTAATGTTGCATCGTATTAGAGTGACAACAAATGCAACAGATTAGCATGTCTATTGATGTTTCTTTCTGTCCACTGATCAATGGATGGTATTGTATGTCTCCAGTATCTCCATCTTAACCGTACCATACCTCTGTCCTGGGGCCCTGCAGCTGAAGGGGCCCTGGAGCGCTGCGGTATGGTTGTATGACTGCTTTGACAATGAAAACACAATGCCGTACCAAACTGCGCTGACCCACGATCAGTGGAAACGAGGCACTATCATGGGACCTCTGTCCGCTGTAGGCAGCTCCACCCAACTGGGGACTAAAATTGACCCAACGCCTCAGAGTTCACAGACTGAGCTGTTCCTGCGGATGCACTGGTTTCTGCCCATTCCTTCACATCCCATTACGTCTGCTCGTTTCTGGACCTGCTAGCTCCTTTCAAACAGAATCTTTTACATCCTAGTCAGAAGTCTGCATGTGGACCAAATTATGTTTATCAGAACAACCCTTCATGTTTTCACCAGTTGGTGTAGAACTTTTGGATCAGTCTACCTAGCAGCTCATACATTTTGAGTTTTTACCAAACGGAGACTAAAAGAGGAGAGGAGAGTGAAAGAATCTGCTGGATGTTTCGCTCCTCTCCACGGTCTCCGCATTGGGTAATGCAGGGCTGGTGGTGAATGTCCAGCAGCTTTTGTCTGGTCTGGACCTCCAGGTCTTTCTGGAAACCTTCCTTAGAGTGGATTGTACCCAGGTGTGGTGGGCACTGTAAGGAATGGAGTATGTTTTTGATATTTGTGCTGTATGCGTTCTCCCTCCTCCCTCTCTACTCAAGAACTTGGGCAGAAGGGTGACTCCCCTGCACCCATCTCTCCTATCTCCCCTCTCCACTCACCTGACTCTTTGGAAGAGCTGTCTCTGACCGAGAGTCCCAACCAGCCCCCTCCCCCAGGATCTGCTGCACCCCTTGGCTCCTTCTCCACCACACCCCACACTATTCTCTCCGAGAATATGCCTTGGGATAGCGAAGAAGGCGACTGTGGACCCGGACGTGGTAAAACCAAGGAGGACCTTCTAGATTCCCTAGCTGCTCCTTACCTGAGTTTAGGGAAAGACTCAGGGCCTCATAATCCGTGTGAAGACAGTGGCATTTCATTTTCCCCCGAAGAGAAGATGATTAGCTCAGACAGGTCCTCCACCGGCCCCTCCCCTGTCAACCCTCTGATGATGGTTCATGGGTCTCACCTTACCTCCTCTAACCCAACAGAGCACTGGGATTCACCGTTTCTCTCATCTGAAGACGACTCCAAGGTCTCCATGGATTCCTTCACCAAGGACACAACACCCATTAGCTCCTCCAGATATGAACCAGACGTTTGTGGAAACCAGTCTGATGAAGATGAACACTTGAATTACGAGGTAAAGAAGAACAATAACCCATTTGAGGGATATTCCCCGCTAGCCGACAGTGGCTACTCCCATTTTGGAGAACCGAAGTCTGACACCAAGATGTCAGAGAGTCCCACACCAGATCTGGTCCAGTACAGGCAGACTGGAGAGTCCCAGGAGAACCAACCATCCATCCTAGACGAGGGCAAACATTTCGAGACCACTAAGACTGCCAGTGAAGCCCTCTTGGAGTCAATGAACCAGTTCTCTCCTGGTCTGAAAGAAGATGATGAGGAAGAAGATGAAGAGGACTCTGCTCTGCCGCCGTCACTTCCAGACATCCTGAAGTCTTCCCCTCTCAACCCTGACAAAGTGGACTCTGGCTCATCTGAGGGAAGTCCGGAGGAGCAGAGCCCCATCCTGGAACGCCGGATGATGGAGTCGCCCAACCCTCCGATCAACCTATCCACCAACAACCCATTTGCTTTTGATTCCAAAGTGTCTCTTCTGAAGGAGATGACCGAGGAGATGGAGGCAAGATCTGCAGACGGTACAACCGTTGAAGACAGCAAAAGCTTTGGAGCCTTTGATCTGGTCAAGGAGGCAGAGGAGACCACCCCCCTGAAGGTCAAAGCAGAGGAACCTGTCCAAATTGAGCAGAAAGACTGGTTCTCCAGCAACAATTCTCCCAAAAAGCCTGAAAGGTTTGAGCCGCTTGACTTTCAGAGCAAGAAGACCACCGCCGAAGATTCAGACTCTGAGTCTCCAACCGCAGATTCCCTGTCGCCTGTTCTGGAGGCCATGGCCAAGAACCCTGCCAGCTTCCAGGTAGAAATGGAGAAGAAAGACCTGAACATGGAGCTGGAGGAGCCAGAGGTTGCTGAGGAGGTGTCTGAGCATGAGGTCTCCTCAGAGGAGTTTGAGTTCATTGAGCGACCGCCCCGAGGTGTGATCGATGAGTTCCTTGAGGCTCTGGACCCCTCCAAGTTCTCATCCCCGAAACCCCCAGAAATTCCCCTGGATGATGACCTTGGCTTCAGCCTCAAGGACACGCCTGCCACCACAGCAAGGGTTCCTGAGCCAGAAGCCCCTAGCCAGAGCTCCTACCGCCTCCTCACCCAGGCCTCCCCACAGAAGACCAAGGCTGAGCTGGAGACCCCCCCACGCCAGGCGGCACCCACCCGTCTGCCGGCCGGGAACCCCGAGCAGCCAGTCCCCCAGAGGAGCGCCGCGGGCAGCAAACTGTTTAAGATGCCAAACCTGAACATAAGAGCAGGTAACAGAAAGTCGTCCTAGCATGGACTCCACCTCCCAACCCAACCCCATGCTGCACCCCCATGCTGCACCCCCATGCTACACCCCCATGCTACATCCCCATGCTGCACCCCCATGCTACACCCCCATGGTCATCTCATTCTCTGCCCTCCACCCATGATCCGCCCACAAACACATACTCCTTGGTTTCCAACAGAACCTCCATCTTCATCCACATCCCATCCATCTCCACCTTTCAGTTTGACTCCACCCGTCCCCTTCACCATATGTCACCTTCTGTTCCTGCATCGTCCCGGTTCTGTTCTGGTTCTGTTCTGGTTTTGTTCTGGTCCTGTTCTACATTAACTCCTGCGTTTGGTTCTGTTGGACTTCTGGAGCATTATGTTCATTGCTGAGTTCATGTTTTCTCCTCTAACCCATCCTCTGCCCTGAAACATTCTCGCTTCCTGGTGAGCGGGAACCAGAACCGGGCCGGTCCAGCTGCTGTCCTCAGTATGAGGGTGTTGAGTTAGACTACGGTATCTGAGCTTTCCTCGGCTCTGGAAATAACCGGAGATATGGCTCTGCAACCCAACACCGACTGAGGGGCCCCAGCTCTCTGTCACCAGGACCGGACCGGACCGGACCGCTCGGTTCTCTGCAACTCTCCAACTCCAGAGCAGAAAAACATTCATAACCAACAGAATATAAGATTTTGATCAGATCAGAAAGTAAAATGTTATGAAATGGATCAGGAAGCAGAAACCAGGCAGGAGAGCCTCCTCTTCTTCCTCCTCCTCTTCTTCCTCTTCCTCCTCTTCCTGCTGATGTCATGGGGATCCGATCCGATCAGCCTCATTGATCTGCTGCCTCATCAGGTTCTTTGTCCATAAATAAGTTTATTAACAAAACTTATTTACATCAAAATAACCAATATATTGAATCTTCATTATCAGGAAAATAACAGCCAGATAGTTCAGATAAAATAACAACAGATGAAAGAATTATTTCTATTTATGGAATAAATACATAGAAACATCCATCCACTTTCTGACCCCTCGTCCCCCAGGGGGTCAGGAGGTCCTGCTGCCTCTCCAGCCAACATTCTGGGCGAGAGACGGGGTCACCAGGACAAACAACCATGCACACACACACTCACACCTAGGGAGAATTTGGAGAGATCAATTAACCTGACAGTCATGTTTTTGTACTGTGGAAGCCGGAGTACCCGGAGAGAACCCACCATGCACAGGGAGAACATGGAGACCCTAGGCCGGGAATCAAACCGAGAACCGTCTTGCTGCAACAGCTGTACCAGCTGCACCACTGTGCAGCCCTACATACAAACGTCTCTCCATTATATAAGAGTTTATTAAAAATAATTCAACCTTACAGTTAAACACTTTAGTCAGTAATCCAGTAACTCAACTAAACTACTGATGAAAAGATCAAAGAATGATGTGTTTGACTGCTAACTGCAGAGCTGATTTCTGGTTTTGCGCATTAGCATATTGCTAACTCTACAACTCTTAGCGTTTCAGGCTTAGCTTCCCCTAAAGGATTTCCAGATAGCATTTATGCTGATCCACTATGTGCTAAGAATAACCATCATAATAATATACTTTATTTAAAGGTGCCTTTCAAATAGCAAAGCTAATGTTTCATTTAGCGCAGTAGCCAATACTTAGCTCGACAGCGCTAATTTACAAGCCTGCACTGGTGGGCACACTTCAGCCAGTCATGTTGCTGTAGCAGTTTAGCATTAGCTTACACTAATTACCTTGTTGATTTTGTGCTTTAGTGTTAGCTTTAGAGTTAGCACAGCTAACTTTTTAATGAGCGGTGGCCACCATTGGTAATCAATAACCGTTTGGGTAATTGATTCTTTACCTACTGTGAAAGTGATGAATTTAATTTCTGTCTCCATAAATGAGGCATTTTAGCAACACATGTAGGTTTCTGTTTGATTCTCATTAAAAGCTCTGCAGCTGAAGTGCCATTTAGCAATCACTAATTATTGTAATCATGACTGTAGAACCTACTGTTTTCCTTCCAGAACCGTCTGGATAACGTGAGATGCTGCAGGTTCTGTTCAACCCATCAGGTTTAAGCTGCTGGATCAGAGCCTTCATCTTTTCTTTACACGTTTTTGTTTTTCAAACTGACTGGAAAAGAATTACTAAAATGAATCATTAAAGGTCAGAATGAATCATGTTCATGGTGAGCAGATGGATCCTGCAGACTGACCAGAGGTCAGAGGTCGTATTGGTGTTGATCTGGTTGGAGGAGAGGCCTTTAGGTTGATTCCCCAGTGCATGATGGGAGATGGAGTCTTTCTGCTGTCTGGGTCTGACTCAGTTTGAGACTTCAGATGTGAAAATGATTCAACATGAAGTCTGATGTGTCTGCAGTGGACCAGAGGGAGCAGCGCCCCTGGTGGCTGAATGCAGGCATTAACAGTAGGCCAGCTTTTCTCAAACATTTAAATAAATAAAACTGAGCTTTGATGGATTAACGCTGGAGATCTTGTTGGATTTAAAGCGTCACAGAAACTCTCTTTGGAGCGCCGTTCTTAAAGTTACCGTTAATTAACACTGATATAAGAAAATATAAGTCAGTTTCACCAGGTCATTAATTGAGTTTCAAACTCAATATGTCATTAGAAAGCTAAATATTTAGCTTCAAACTAAATACTTAGCCTGAAGCTAAATATTTAGCCAACCAGCTAAATGTTAAGCTAGTTAGCTAAATATTCAGTTTACAAAGAAAATATTTCTCTAACTGAAAATGTAGCTCCAACATCCATCCATTTTCCTTCACCTTGTCCCTTACTGGGGTCGGGAGGGTTGCTGCCTCTCCAGCTAACGTTTCAGGCGAGAGGCGGGGTCACCTGGACAGGTCACCTGGACAGGTCACCAGTCTGTCGCAGGGCAACACAGAGACACACAGGACAAACAAACATGCACACACACCTAGGGACAATTTGGAGGCCAATTAACCTGACAGTCATGTTTTTGGACTGTGGGAGGAAGCCGGAGTACCCGGAGAGAACCCACCATGCACAGGGAGAACATGGAGACTCCATGCAGAAAGACCCGGGAATCGAACCCAGAACCTTCTTGCTGCCAGGCAACAGCTCTACCAGCTGCACCACTGTGTAGCCCTAGCTCCAACATATTTAGCTTTGAATATTTAGCTTAGAGCTAAATGTTGGAGGAAGAGGAGGAGGAAGAGGAGGAGGAAGAGGAGTAGGAAGAGGAGGAGGAAGAGGAGGAGGAAGAGGAGTCCCAGGCGCTGCGTCACGTTCAGTCAGCTGACAGCAGGAGGAGCTGCTGTCCTTCCTCCTCCTCCTCAGCCTCTCTCTCTCTCTGCTCGCTCGCCCGGCTGGTGGGATTGTGTGTCTGCTGATCGGGTCGGACGGCATGGAGAGCAGCTGCATGGAGAGGAAGGAGCCGGTCAGCCGGTCCTGGAGAGAGCAGGGTAGGCTGGTTCTGATTGGGTCCAAATGGTTCTGATGGGATCTGGTTGTCGGGTTCCCAGACGGGACCTTTGGACCTGCAGCGGGCCGGGTCAAAGGTCAGATTAATGATTGATTGCAGAGGAACAGCAGTTAAAGCTGCAGTCTAACCAGAACCAGCTGCTGGGTTCTGCTCATCAAGCAGTCAGCTGGAGGTCTGCAGAGGTCCAAACAGGTCAGGCCCTCGGCGCCGCTTCCTGACTGCTGAGTCGGCAATTAGATCATCGATCCGTTTGGTTCTGGAGAACGGTCCAGAGGTTTTCTGGTTCTGACTGGTCCAGGTTCTGTGTGCGTGTCTGGTTCTACTGGACCTGTTCTCCCAGCATGCACCTGGCCTGCAGCTGATTTGAATGTTGGGCCTTTTATCTGCAGCGCTTTGCTTTTACAACCCAGGCCGACTGAGCCGTGCTAATCAGCGCCGGGTCGGGTTCTGGACCGGAGGAACCCAGATCTGACTCGTCTGGGATAGAACTGAGTCGCAGCCAAGAGGAACATGGTGGTGGCAGCATCATGCTGTGGGAAACAGGCCAGAGTATTATGGGATGGTTGAGATCAGAGCTGATTCATGGGATAGAATGGCCTAGTCAAAGCCCAGACCTGTGTTCAACTGGTTGTAAACTAGTCCAGATGTTCAGAAGACCTGCAGCCAGACCGGGTTCTGGGTTAAAAACAAGGGCACGCTGCACTTTTCAGATTTAATCTGTAGAAAAATTGAAAAACGGAAACAGTTTTCTTTGCTTCCTGTTCTGATCTGGTAAACTCATTTCGATCGGATGAATTATTTCAATTAAATAAGTTACTGTGGTGAATTTATCCAGGTTTATTAATAAATCGGTGAATATTTTAATACTGTAATAAACTCTCCTCGCTGGTTTATTGCTCATATATTGGAAATAAATCAGTAAATATGGTGATTGTCTCCTCCGTGTGGGCCGAGCTGCGCATGTCCCGCCCCCGCCCACGGAGCGTGATCTCCGGTCAGCCGGAGGCGGAGCCGCCGTGCTGCTGCTGGAGGCTCCGGGAGGTTCAACATGGACGCCGAGCGGGGTTAGTGAGCTTCGATGTCCTCTGGTAGCGCTCTGGCAGCGGGCTTTGGCCGCCGGGGAGGCGGGCGGAGGGGGCTCCTACGGAGGTTAACCCGGACGCTGAGGTTCGGTCCCGGTGTGAGGCGGGGGTCTGTCCGGGGAGGAGGGAGGTGAAGCGGGTCAAACGGGACGAGTTGAACCGGAGCGGCGGTGAAACCAGATCTGTGGCCGGGTAGAGAGCGCTGCGGTGCGGACTCTATTTTTAGCCGGCTCCCGTGCCGCCTGTCACCATATGAGGCAGGCGGCCACATTTGGAGCCCCGCTGCCCCTCCTGCTCCCCGGTCCGCCTCAGCCGCTGGTTCTTCTGGGAACATGGCTGTCCGCAGGAAGCTAACGGTTAGCATGCTAACACCGGCGGAAGTTCTGGTTGAATATAGTTTATATTTGTGCGAGTTTAAAGCCGCTGAGCTGGTTAACCTGGAGGAGGATGAAGTTAGTCTGTGATTCACAGCACCATGTCTCTCAACGCTACTTTACACTGAATATTCTTTTGTTATTA
The DNA here is from genome assembly GCA_902982915.1 of Phalloptychus januarius. Classification (NCBI taxonomy): domain Eukaryota; kingdom Metazoa; phylum Chordata; class Actinopteri; order Cyprinodontiformes; family Poeciliidae; genus Phalloptychus; species Phalloptychus januarius. Next base: position 417,194 of record CADWAE010000242.1, on the reverse strand, counting down.
ATATCACCATTGCTGATGTTTTGGTTTGTCTGGTTGTTTCTGGATTTGTCTTCACAATCATTTTTACAGACATCAGAGTATCAGCTATAACATTTCACCCTCATGGCATTTACTGAAACCACAGCTTTCAGTGGAGAAACAAACGGTCCAGATCTTTTAAATGTCATATAAATATGAGACAGAAACATGGATTATATCATTACATGACTATTGATTTATAGATTAATAGTTTGGCAGAAACTACAAAGAACAAAGCTGGTTCTTGGCCAAATCGTAATGAGTCAGATTCAAAGTGTCATGGAATCACTGAGATTAACACTGACATGAAAAAATAATATTGAAGAAATAAATACATCAAATCTAGTCAAAAACATAAATTAGACTTATTGTTATCATCTGTAAAATAGATTTCTTCTTCGTTCTAGATGTGATCCCATGGCACTTCAACCATATTATTTTACCGTTTGTCTAAAAACTGTGTTCTTGCCATACAGTCCTCTGTACTAATTATTGCTCAAAAGGTCTTGCCATACCAGTTCATTCCTCTGTATTTACTTTAGTTAATTGTTGCATTTTGTTCTTCATTCATTTCCGTTCAGTTTTCTTTATTAGTTTTGTCCTCTCTTGGTTTATCTTTAGTTTCTTTGCTGGTTTTGTTTGATCCTAATCTTCACTCTTCATGTGATTCTCCTGCTGCGCCGCCTCCTCATCATGTTTCACCTGATTTAACTCTCCTATTGATTTGTCACTGTTCAGCGCCGGATTCTCTGATCCTGATTCACATCTAGTTCGTCGTTCCGTTCTTCGTCCCGGTTCTCCTGTTCAGAGTGCAGAGGGTGGGGGAGCGGATCGATAGAGAAAGACAATTACAATGAAGCGCTGTGGTGCCGTTTGGTACCGGACCAGTTGCAGCGCCGATATTGACTCTATCAAATGAACGCTGTCTGTCGCAGAATCACCACGGAGGGATTCTTTATTTAAATGGGTTCATTTTTCAGAGGGATAACAGTGACTGTCATGATTTTAGTCATTACATGTTTATCTGAGCGATATTCTGTTGTCCTTCCATGGAAACGGGCAGCATCCAGACGAACATTAAAACACTTATTAATACAAGTTGCTGCTTCGATCCTCAATAAAACCTGAAATATTTGAAAATCAGACAGAGAAGTGACCAACAGCAAAGTCATCAGCCGGTGTGACGCTGATCTGAGGCGGTGAAGCTACCAGCAGAAGAACCGCGGATCTAATAGAAGCTAATAGCATCTAACAGAAGCTAATAGAAGCTAACAGAATCTAATAGAAGCTAATAGAATCTAACAGAAGCTAACAGAATCTAACAAACTAATAGAAGCTAATAGCAGCTAACAGAAGCTAATGGAATCTAATAGAAACACTGAAGGGAAGAAGAGCTGCTAGCAATAGACTTCATGTTACACAATACAGTCTCAGCAAGTTGCTCACAGTCTAATCTGGTCTTGTGCATTTAAGCTGTAAAGTTTATCTTGGAGCAAAGGAATCCCAATGCCCCCCTTTTGTAAATCTTTCCTCCAGCGCCCCCTGCTGCCCTCTGAACGCCCCTGGGGGGTTAGGGTTCCGCCCGTTGAGAAACGCTATGTTAGCAGCATCGTTAGCATTAGCAAGACATCAGCAAGAAGTGACACGTCACTGAGCGGTTTGGACATTCAGAGTTATTAATGTTTATCAATTCAGCAGTGAAGCTCTGGTTCTGGTCACCAGGCTTCCAGAAGGTCAGAGGTCATCCCTGCTGACCGTCTCTCTCTCTGTCTGCCCCCTAGTGGTGGAGCTGGTGTACTGGCGCGACGTGAAGACGACGGGCGTGGTGTTTGGCGCGGCGTTGCTGCTGCTGCTGTCGCTCAGCGTCTGCAGCATCGTCAGCGTCTGCTCCTACATCGGCCTGGCGCTGCTGTCCGTCACCATCTGCTTCAGGATATACAAGGGCATCCTGCAGGCCATCCAGAAGTCCGACGAGGGCCACCCCTTCAAGTGAGTCCGCTTCTGACTGGTTCTGATCCATTCTGACCCGGTTCCGACATGACACTTTAAGATTCTGTGCATCAGACGTTATAAAGTAGAATAATAAACACTTCCTGGTTCCTGGTCCACTTTGGTTCTGCTGGTTCTGCTCAGTGGTTCTGGTCCAGATGGGATAATTCCAGCTCCATGGTTGATTGATCCGCTTCTGGCTACAGATCAGAACCTTTCTGAGTCCAGACTCATTAACTGGGATTACCAAGAGCTGAGCACAGAGAATCTGGATCAGAACCAGCTGGGTCAGAACCAAAACAGGTTTCCAGCTCAGTTTGCAGCTCAGATAAACCCAAACAGGACCTGGAATCGTTTCTTCATCCTACAAAACCTCAGAACCAGAATGGGGCCGGGTCGGACTCGGTTACCATGGAAACCTTCTGACTCTCCTTTATCCCGCCCCGCAGGCTGTACCTGGACCAGGAGGTGGCGCTGTCTGCGGACCTGGTCCACAAGTACAGCGATGGGATTCTGGAGAAGCTGAACTGGACCATCGAGGAGCTGAGGCGTCTGTTCCTGGTAGAGGACTTGGTGGACTCCATCAAGGTGAGCCAGAACCTCTGAGTCCGGTTCTAATTGGTTCTTTAAACACTAGGTTCTGATTGGTTCTGACTCAGTTTCCCCACTGTCTCCCTGCAGTTTGCGATTCTGATGTGGATCCTGACCTACGTTGGCGCCTTGTTCAACGGACTCACTCTGCTGATCGTGGGTGAGCAGCGGCGCTGTCTGGTGGTGTTTATGTGGCGGCGCCCTCTAGTGGTGGTTCTGTGGTAGTAGTTTTGTTGTGGCGGCGCCCTGATGATGTCCTGTTGCAGGTCTGGTCGGAGCGTTCAGCTGCCCAATCATCTATGAGAAACACCAGGTAGGACCCTGACATTACCCAGAATGCACCAGGAGTGCTGCTGGAGTCTTGGTCTAACTTCCTGTCTCCCTCAGGCTCAGATCGATCACTACCTGGCGCTGGTCACCAACCAGGTCAAGGATATTGCGGAAAAGTAAGTCAACACAAACTAATATAAATTCAGACTGAGAATCTTGGCTGAGTTTCAGAATAAAAGCCCAGCTGTGACATTACTTCTCAGGCTTTAGAGAAGTAGATGGTTCATAACTGATGATGTAACCACGCTTCCTAATGGTATGAACACTTTGCATAATTCAGTTTAAATTCTATTAAATAATTCAGGAAATCAGACAGCAAGATCCCAGTGATGGAGGAGAAGACCTTACTGGTGTCTCTGGTGCTACTGGGAAAGCATCTGTCTGGTTCTCCACACAGGCGTTAATATTCTCAGTCTCAACATTAATGCTTCTGGCACGGAGCATCACAGATGATGCTGCGGCGTTTCCTCAGTGGAGCGCTGCTCTCCTGCTGGTGCTGCTATGTTATCAGCTACTGAAGATCGGCCATTTTGTTTAACAAAATGGCCGATCTTTTGAGTTTAGATGCTGGTCAGCTGATGGATGTGAGGACGCCGTGTTTTTTCATGTCCCAGACCGTCTGATTAGCCGTTAGCTTCCGCCGCTCACCAACTGTGTTTCCTTTGCAAATGTGTCAAAACTTTGATGATATTTGGCTGTTGAAGAAACACAACTTGGTCATTAAATGCTATTAAAATCATCCAATAAGCCAGTTTATTTTTGTAATTTCAATTTGTGTAGTTTTGAGGTCAATGGAAACACATGACCTCTGTCTCCTACTGATGACCTCACAGTGAAAGGTCGACTGACCCTTTAAGGTTTCATGTTTCCTGTTTGTGTTTCAGGATTCAGGAAAAGGTTCCGGGACTGAAGCGAAAGGCGGAGTGAAGGAATGGGAGGTCAAAGGTCGGATTCAGGAAGTCCTGATGGGAGGGGTGCGGGGGGGGGCTGGAGGAAATGAAATGAAGGAGGGTGAGGGGGGTAATGGAGGAGGAAGAGGAGGATCAGGTGGGCGCTGCCCTTCTTAATGTATTTGTCAGATTGTTAAACTTTTTGTTTTTTCCATTTCAGAATTCCTTATTTTGTGCTTCTGGGAATCGTTCAGTGGCTTTTATTTCTGTGAATCAGTCTCAGAAACATTTTAAAGCTGGTTGGCCCCGCCCCCTTCCCCTCAGCCTATCAGACAGCTGGCAGCACCAGGTTGGGGAGGGGCTTGTGTGAGGAAGAGGAGGGGCCTCCACTAAACTCTTCTTTGCTGCTCTTAGCTGTAGAACCATGTAGAACAATTTGTTAGATTACCGTCATCCCACCGTCTCCTAGGAAACGGCCGGGCGTTTCCCTCCGCCAGGTGTTTCCAGGTGAGGTGGGCGGAGCTTGAAGCATCTGTTTGTTCTGCTTCTTTAATCGTGAATGATAAACTTCTTCTTCTTCACCTGTGCTGATTAAACTCCGCTGGAGTCGTGTTGTGGAATGCATTGTGAGATGTAAACAGTTATCAATAAAGCTTCTAGACAAACTACCAGAACCGGAACCACGAGTCCTTTATGTCTGCCACTAACCGGGTCAGAACCAGAACCGCCAGAGGTTCTGTCTCGCTGGACAGGAAGTGATGAAAGCAGAACACGATTTACACACATTAATAATAATAATAATAATTCATTTAAATCTGACATAAAAACCTGCCAGGCGGCGGTGGCGCCCTCTGCTGGTGAAACATGGTCCCTACATCTGAATTACAAACTAAGTGCTGCAGTTTTACTTCAGTTAAAATCTGTTTTAAAAGCTCCAATATATTTACAGAACTCAAACAGTGGATATGTAATATAATTATATACAATATCAAAAGTAATTTTGTATGAAAACAGCAGGATACTGGAAGCTTCTCTGGGCTCATGGATAAATGTGGACAAATTATTCACAACTCAGCATGTAGAAAAACTAATGCAGTGTGAAAATTTGTATTAAAATTTTTCTCGCTACTTCTTCAGTCAATAAATTATAAAGAACCAAAACTGACTGAGGATCATCAAACCCAAAATTTGTTCAGCACCTGGCTACTATGGTGTGTTCATGGCCTGTAGGAGAAAGTATGGAGGAAGTTTCCTGCCTTAATCTTGGAGCACACATTTTGAAAGCAGGACGTCATGTGTTTCTTCTAAAGGGAGTTGTTTGGGTGAACAAAATCCTGCCTAAGATCAGTAGCTGTTAGCTATGAGTAGCTGTTAGCTAACAGTAGCTTTTAGCTATCAGTAGCTGTTAGCTATGAGTAGCTGTTAGCTATGAGTAGCTTTTAGCTATCAGTAGCTGTTGGCTATCAGTAACTGTTGGCTATCGGTAGCTGTTAGCTATCAGTAGCACTGCTAGTGGATGTTTATTGCAACACGGAGCAGTTTAGGAGAAAAGTTGTTTCTCCTGACATCCAGCACAGGTTGCTACAATCGATAGCAGCCACACAGGCTCACCCACTAGAAGGAAACGAACACACCCAGCACAAAACTGTCATTCTATTGGCTGAGAGGCTGCCAGGCGACTCTGCCAAAAGGCGTTTTCAGAAGCAAGCGGAGCAGCGTGTAAGCTTCAGGAGAAGTTTTGAGTGCCATCATTACAAGTTTTGAGAACTTACAACATGAAGTCCTGCTTTCAGACTGCTCTTGGATTACGGCAGGAAAATTCCTCCATAAGAAAGCACTTTCCTCTGAAACTTCCCATCCTTCTTTAAGGTGCCAATGTCTGTAGGCTCCGCCCCCTGCAGCTTATTGGTGCGCAGCGCCCTCAGGTGGTTGGCTGCAGCAGCAGTACGGCCAGCAGGTTGCTCTCTGACTCCGCCCACTCCGCCCTCACTTGCAGCCTCACCTGGTCCCCCTGCTGGAGCATCAGGAGCCCCGTCCCGGTCACAGGCCCCGCCCCCTCCACCTGCCGCTGCAGCAGCGTGACTGGAGCCCCGCCCTCTCCCTGGCCCCGGCTCAGTAGGATGTGGGCGGAGCCTGGCCTCAGGTCCAAGGTGAGGATGACCAGGTAGAGTCCATCCAGCGGTGCCATGAAGAGTCTGGAGTTCTGACCCGGGTCCTGATCTAGTCCAAACCTGACGGTTTTATCCGATCCGCTCACAAACAGCAAAGAGACACCTGATTGGCTGGAGGGGATTGGCTCACCTGAGGAGGAAAGGTGATGATGAGGAGATGAGTTCTGATGCTGGTCTGATCAAGTTCTGACTCACCTGGTGATTCCCTCCGACTGCGCTGTCCTCCTCCTGCTCCTCTTCCTCCTCCTCCCCTCTTCTTGTCCCTCCTCTTCGTCAGCTCCAGCAGCCGGTCCAGCTGCAGTGTGTCTCCGGACGCCACCAGCGCCTCGGCGTTGCTGAAGACGTTCTTGAAGACCTTCAGGTGTTCCTCCAGGCCCCTGCGCAACCAGAGCACCTCCGCCTGCAGCACCGCCTCCCGTCCTGCAGGGGGTGCTGCGCTGCTGCAGGAGCAGCTCCGCTCCTCCACCCGGACCAGCCTCTGCTCCTGCTGCTCCACCTTCCTCTCTAGGTCCTGCAGGCCGTCTGCAGCGGTCTGCTCCGCCTGTTGGAGGCGCTGGTTCTCCCAGAGCGGAGCGACGCTGTACCCCCGGCGGCCAGCAGGGGGCCAAGAGGGCTGGTCAGCAGCGGGGATCTCCTCTCTGCTTCCTGGTTGTTAATGTTCATAAATAGTCATTAATATTCTTTGAATTTAAACCTCAAAGCTTGCAACTGAAACAAAAACAGATTTTTTTCCCTCCGTCACGTTAAAGGAAAGCTGAAAACTTTTGTCCAAGATTTAAAAAATTAGCAGCAAAAATTATTCAGACTCATTTTTATATTTTCAAGTAAGTCAGAGATCTCCAAAGTTTCTAATCTGGGGCAAAAACTGGCAAGTTTAAAGCACAAATTAGTTTAATTTTTTCCCCTTTCAAACAAATTTTTATGACATCTGTTTATAATTAAAGATCAAAAACATAAAAGAAAAACTTTTGCCTCATCAATTGTTTACTAATTTGTTGGCTTGACTTGTGGTGAGAGACATCAAACATTCGCTTCTTCTGTCATTGGATCAAAATCTGAATCATAAAACATGAAAATCAGAACTTATTATTAGAAATGGATCCTGAATGTGTTTCGTTCAAGAAGCATAACAACTCATATAAAAACACACACGAATATATAGTTATATACTGTATATAAAAGCATAAGATAAACTGATCTGCTTGGATGACGCTGGAACAGAGTTCATAATGAAACCAAACTGTTTCCATGGAAATAAGATATTTTTAATGCAAACAGATTAGTAAATGCTTCTGTTTTATGATCAGTTGGATACAAATTAAAATAATCCATCCATCCATCTTCTTACACCCTTGTCCCTTACTGGGGTCGGGAGGTGCTGCTGCCTCCCCAGCTAACGTTCCGGGCGAGAGGGGGGGTCACGTGGGCAGGTCGCCAGTCTGTCGCAGGGCAACACAGAGACACACAGGACAAACAAACATGCACACACACACTCACACCTAGGGACAATTTAGAGGCCAATTAACCTGACAGTCATGTTTTTGGACTGTGGGAGGAAGCCGGAGTACCCGGAGAGAGCCCACCATGCACAGGGAGAACATGGAGACTCCATGCAGAAAGACCGGGAATCGAACCCAGAACCTTCTTGCTGCAAGGCAGCAGCTCTACCAGCTGCACCACTGGGCAGCCCCATCTAAATAATGTTATTAATTATTTACAAATGTCTGCTATTCTTTCAATCTATCACCACTAGATGGTGCCAATCTCTCTCTTGATTGTACGAATCGGTACCAAAAAGCTTCAACAGAACCTCCAAACGGATCAGGACTTTATTTCCACTTCCTGTCAGAAAATCTGATAGAAATAAATACAGATTCTGTCAGAAGTTTGTTTGATCTGTTCATGTTTACCTTTAGGCAAATAAATGCGCTTGTTTCAGTTAAACATGAAGTTTATTTAAACCAGCATAAATCTATCTGCTCCAGGTGATTCCAGGTGACCCTACCTGCTGCTGGCTCCTGTAGCTCCGCCTCCTCGCGGCTCCTCAACCACTCCTGCACCCGGCGGAGCTGCTCCTGCAGGGCGGGGATGGAGTGGGCCTGCTGGTCCTGCAGGGGCCACTCCAGGAACTCCAGCACCTCCTCACCCAGCAGCAGCTGCAGCACATCGCTGTGCCGGATGGCGTCCTGCAGCAGTGACTGGAAGGACGCAGACAGCGTCTTCACCTGCTGGTCCAGCTGGACGTCCGCGTCGTGCAGCGCCGACACCGAGCCGCTGAGCTGGGCCAGGCCGAGGTCCAAGGTTCTGGTTCTGTTCTGCTCCAAGGCCACGGACTGTTTCACCTGCAAGGGGAGCACCAGAGTTACCTTCAGTCTGTAGAACTCGTGGTTCTGATTCCGGTTCTCCGAGGTGCTTTGAAATTGTAATTTTCAGGGCTTTTAGGGACCTGATAGTCCAGTAGACTCGGTTCTGTTGGGACCAAAAATTCAATTTTTGATCAATTTTTCTCTCCGCTCTGAGTCCAACCAGCCTGTTCCCCTCCTGGCCTGTGGGGGCGCTGCACCAACAACCACTGAAGGAAACGACACAAAAACCTCTGAAGACGCTGAGAGCAACTTCCTGCTTCACCAGATGAAACAAGATGGAGGCGTCAGATTGTAGCGGCTGGAGGATTTCTCTTTAGGCTAAAGACCAGGAGACATTTCTGCTGCTAGCGCTAGGCTAACATGTTAGCGTTGGTGGGTAAATTCTGGTTGTATTTACCCAGAATTCCCTGCGCTGTAGCCCACTTTCTGTAGTGGAGCAGGAAGTGAACCAGAGTTCACTTAACTGAACCCAGACCAAGGTTTGGAGCACAAACCTCAGAGGTCAGAGGTCATTTAGTGTTCACACTTCACCAACTGAACCGGATTTCTAGACAAGCGGACTGGAGTTGTGTTGAAGCGGGCTGAACATTGCTGGTAGAAATGATGCAGCCTTCGTTGGGCATAATGATAATAATTTCCTGCAGTTATCAGAACCAGAACCTCTAATCCAGTGTTTCTCAACCTTTGTTGGCCCAGCGCCCCCCCATCCATTATCCAGGTCCCTCACCCCCCATCAAAGGAGATGTAGGACACCTGCACTGAATATTAGTTTATTATTAATATTACTGTCGTTATTGTTGATGTTTTCATTTTTATGGTTGTTTCTCTCTTTATCATGAAAAATAATTTCCCCGAGAACAAAAAAGTCATGAATAGAAATTATTTTCACAGGCGACAAATACAATGAATATTCAAGTTAAAATCGGTCGGCATTGAGAAGCAGCTTTGTTCTTTGTAATTTATATTCAGTAAAACTATTAATCTATAAATCAATAGACGGGTCTATATAAAGATATAATCCATGTTTCTGTCCCATATTTATATGGCATTAAAAGGATCTGGAAGTTTAGTTTCTCCACTGAAAGCTCTGGTTTCAGTAAATACCATCAGGTGAAATGTTATAGCTGACACTGTGATGTCCCATTCTCCTGAAGGCAGCACAGAGCTGCACCACAGAAAGAGAAGAAGAGTTATGATTAATAAAGCTGCAGTTCATCCATGTTTTCATGTCACACAATACAGTTTTCAGCAAGTAGCTCAAAGTCTAAACTGGTCTTGTTGTGGATTAAAGGTGGAAAGTTTACCTCGGAGCAAACGCCCCCCAAAGGAATCCCAGCGCCCCCTTTTGTACAAATGTCCGCCAGCGCCCCCTGCCGCCCTCTGAACGGTACTGCCCCCGATGAGAAACGCTGCTCTATATGAACGAACCTGCTTCAGATCTGCCTGCAGTTCTTCTACCGCCGGCTCCCAGTCGTTGGCTCCGCCCCAGGGAGCCCCGCCCACTTCGCTGTTCTCCTCCAGTTCTAGCCTGTTCTGATTGGCCATCTGTGTGACGTTGGCCACGCCTCTCTCCAGGCGAGCCACCGCAGCGTTCAGGTCGCCACATTTGCAGTCGTTGGTCGGATTGAGGTTGTGGAAATCTTTGTACAGGTTGTCCACATCCTTGGTGTTCTCTCGCAGGTCCTTCTCGTAGCGCGTCAAGTTCGCCACCAGCTGCTCCACCAGTCGCTCTACCGTCACCTTGGACTTCTCCACCTCCAGACCTGTCTCCATGAACAGAATCTGGCTTTTCCGCGCCGTCTGGTTGATCAGCTTCTCCAGATTCTTCAGCTGCAGCGCCATCTGCTGGGCATCGACTGAAGTGACATCCAGGAAGTCCGTCAGCTCCTCCACCTGTACACAAACACACCTGGCCTCCAGTCAATGTGCTCAGCTCTGATTGGACCAGCCGCTGTCCTGATTGGACGAACCTTGACGGTGTTGTTGACCACCATGTTGTCCAGCCGTGTGATGGCGTCCCACAGGGCCGTGTTGTCGGCTGAACTTTGGGGGGCGAGCTGGTAGTCCTCAGGAGTCTGGTCCCGGTCCAGCTTCATTCCAGCTTGTGTTGCATTCAAGGCCTGCAGGCGGACCTGGTTCATAGATTTAAAGCGGTTGGAATAAAATGCCTCTTGATTGTGACCACCGATGGTAGTTTCTGACCTGCAGCACCTTCTGCTGGAGCTTCAGCTCCTGGTCCACCTCCACCCTAAAGCTGCTGAGGTTGAGCTGCAGCTCGTCGCGCTGGGAGTTCAGTCTGCTCTCCATGTCGCTGCGCCATTCCTCAATCTGCCTGCGGACGTTCCCGATCTGCTGGAACATCCCGTCCAGTTTGGATTCCAGCTTCTCCTCGGCACCTTCCTCTTCCTGAAGCTCCAGCCCCCGCCGGCTGACCTTCATCTCCGCCACATCTTGAGACAGCGCCCCCACATGGTGGTGGAGGCGCTCCAGAGAGCGGTTGAAACCCTCCAGGATGGGATGCAGTTGGGACAGGACCAGCGCCATCAAGTCGGGGACGGGGAGTGCTGCAGGGACATCTGGGTAAGGCAGAACCACGCCCTCTACGACTGACGGACACACAGTTTGACACGATCAGCTCTACAGAGACCAAACTGCAGAACATCACATGATCATCAGCATCAAGACAAATTCTGCTTCTATTCTGGGTTAGCATAGCTAATGACACTTGAACACATAAAACACTCTGACACTTTTGGTAAGAAGGAAACTCACAATGCTAAAAACATGAATCTGGAGCTCAGAAGAGGATAGTAGACACTAATTGATGGTGAATGGTACTCTGCCATTTCCAAACATTTTCTGGATGATGTGTCACTGCAGAGCACCAGGAGGCAGGATCTGTCTCAAAGTCTCAAACAAACCTGGGGGGCCAAAGCGGAAAGCTTCAGAAACGGTCTAGAGAAAATAATCAGCTGTCTAGTTTGTACTGAGAGGTATGGATCAGGTAGTTGTAGGTCCATAGGACAAAGGTGCGGTCCGGTAGGGAGGACCTACTGGTCCATCAGTTGATTGGACAACAGAAAAACATCACTGCTTGCCACATGAACAAGACATACCAGAGGACATCAGAGGGTCATGTCTGTAGTGGGACGCCATGGTTTGGGTTTAAAGAGTCCAGCTGGTGGAGGAAACGCTCTCCTGTTGTAGCGCTCAGTAAAAACGAGGCGCTGGTGCCCAGACAGACCCGGATTTCTGCCAGGCAATCGATGGAAATGTTGGAATCTGGAAGATTCAAAGGCTCTACTGGTCCGGGCCGGTGCCGACCCAAAACAAACCTCCCAGTTCTCAGACATGAAGATGATGATTCCTCTCACAGAGACCAAACCTCAGTGCTACCGAGAGTCTGTGGCTAAAGATCAAAGTTCATCAGAATTATCCGCTCCTTATTGACAATTCTGAGGCATTGGGTTCTGTCCCAATGCCTCATGGTTACCGGAACCAGGAGATGGACCCAGACTTCCCTTGTTCCCAGTTCCTCCAGCAGAATCCAAACAGGTTCCCAGTTCAGAACAGACTTATAAAACTGGTTCTGGTTCTAGTGCAGGAGGGACTGAGACATAAAGTGAAATATATTTGCTTCCTTTCTGGGTCGGTTCTGGAAAGGAACCGAACCTGTACCTGGGAAGGACATCAAAATTGTGTTGACATCAGAACCCGGATGTTTCTCTGTCTGTTGCATTAAAATAGAAGCAGACTCAACTCTGACCCGTTTGAACCTACTGGTTCTGACCAGAACCAGGCAGACAGGTTTCTATCTAAGGCCCGTCTGAACTAATAGAACCTTCTTCCTGAGGGGAGGTCCAAACCTGCTGCCTCATGTTTGCAGAAACGGACCTCCCTGGGGACCGGTTCTGAAATGGATCTAGATCCATACCGGGCTCTCCCGGTTGGGCCCTGTTGGGTTGGCTGTTGGACCAGTCAACAGCCGACTGGTCCAACAGCCTTCTGCAGAAGGTTCTGATTCTGCAGAATCAGCTGCAGGTTAAACCACCAGGTTCTGGTTCTGCACGATGGAACCTCCAGCTGGTTCTGGGGTCAGATTTCTGGATCTTTCTCTTGCTGATTTCATATAAAAAACTCTGGTTTTGCAAGCATCAAGAACCAGAACTGGGGCAATCCAGGAACCAGTTCTGCTGATTCTGGCCCATTTGGTCCAGATCCGGACCCGGTTCTCCTCCTCTCCTCCAACGCTTACTTTGTTTCTCCCAGAGAGGTCAAAGGTCACACTGCGACAGGAAACTTGCAGAGGACCCGATCCAATTGGACCGAGTCGGGCAGAACCTGAACTCTCCAAGAGAACCAGAATCAGCAGAATGATGGTGGGCAGACAGTGAGGTCAGAGGTCATAGAGGACATGTAGGAAACAGGAAGTGAGGGAGTGATGTCATCAGTGGTCATGTGACCAGGCAGCAGAAAATCATTCATTCATCAGTTAAAACATTCCTCTGGTTCTGGTTCTGGTCTCACCCTGAGACTGGCTCGCAGGCGGCAGCAGGTTCTGGTTCTGGTGGTAAACCGGGTGGTGGTGGTGAGTGGGGGGGTTTCCTGGTTGGGCGGAGCCGTGGGGGTCGTAGGGGTCGGTGAAGGTTGTCTGATGGTCGTTCTGCTCCCGGTCCGGGTCGGCCTGGTGCTGAAGTCCAGCTGGGCCGCCTGAAACAGAGCAGAGTTCTGCTTCATTAACGGGTTTGGGTCACAACATCCCAGAAACGGGTCAACAGAACCAGTTCAGCTAAAATATAAAATGTTTCAGGTTTAAAATTCTAATGAAACATTAATAATAATTAATGTTTCATTAGAGAATAATTTCAAAATTTATTCTTCACCACCAAACAGGAAGTGGCTGTTGAATGAGCTGATTTAACGTAACATGAACGGAAATACTGCCGCATAGTGGTGAGGTGCGGTATGACGGGCGATGTGGAACTGAACCTCCATGATCAAAACAAATAAAATCAGTTTATTGTGATAAATAATCCTTATTCCGCCTGAGTCAGGATCTGCTCACATCAAGTTTTATCTGCCGGTTTTAGTTCCACCTTCATGATCTGAACCGGTTCTCCAGGAACAGCAGAGGGCGAGGAAGAGGAGGGTGAGGATGAAGAGGGCGAGGAAGAGGAGGGGAGGAAGAAGAGGGTGAGGAAGAGGAGGGCGAGGAAGAGGAGGGTGAGGAAGAGGAGGGCGAGGAAGAGGAGGGCGAGGATGAAGAGGGTGTGGATGAAGACGGCGAGGATGAAGATGGTGAGGAAGAGGAGGGTGAGGAGGGACTCAGGGAAACATCTAGAACAGCAGCTCTATAGATCTACAGTAACAGATGGACCAGACCGGACCGGGTTTCACCGTAGGTCTGCAAACATCTCAACTCTGAAGAAATCAACAGGAATCTTACCAGAACCGCAACGTCCGCCAAGGAAGGTTCTGGTTCTGGTTCTGCCTTTAGCGTGTCATTTCTGTGGTTCTGGATCTGGTTGGTTCTGGTTCTGGTTCCAGCGTGTTCTTCCTGTGGTTCCTCTTATTGCCTGCTGGGAGCTCAGCCCACAGGAAGCAGCTTGAATCAGAGGCGTGCTGGGAGTGGACCCGACCCGACCCGACCGGAACCGACCGGGCCGGGCCATGTGGAGGTGAGGCGGCTCTGCTTTGTTACTGTCTAAAGGTCAGAGGTCTATTTTAGTGTTCGGGTTCCCAGGGTGTAGAAATACTGTTATAAACAACCGGACTCCTCAGAACCAGAACCAGAACACGGCGTCCAGCCTGGAGCAGTAAGCGGCTACTCTCTGATTTAAAGATGGCGGCAAAAAAAACAACAACATGGTGGCAGGTTTCTGATGACGCTCAGAGCTCCAGCTGGTCACTGCTGGGCACGGCAGAGACAGCAGGGTGATGGGGGATTCTACCACCCGTCTGAGCTGCTCTGACGTTACAAACAAACGCACCCAGCAGCTTCCTCTGACCTCATCAAGACGTTTCCTCCTGTCTCCGTTCACAGCCAGTGTGTGTGTGTGTGTGTGTGTGTGGTGTGTGTGTGTGTGTGAAGGGGGGGATGTAACGGGTCAAAACAACCCGACCCGGTTCTGAGAGGAAGCTGGCCTGATGGGTCCAACAGAGAAGCTTCAGTTTCTGTTTTCTCTGGAATTAAAATTAATTAATGTTTTATTGAAGTTTATATTTTCATTCAGAATCCGCCTTTTATCCTTTCCAGGATGAAGAAACTACAACTGTATAAATCATAATGTTCAGTTTTGTTCCAGTCTCAGCAGCAGAACCTCTTCAATCTGCCATCAAACTTAATTTTTCTTGGAAATGTTCCCACATCAGAGAGGAAATCCTCTCTGGGCACTGATGAACACTTCAACAACCTCTGCTGCAGCTTCAGTGACCTCTGCTGCAGCTGCAGTGACCTCTGCTGCAGCTGCAGTGACCTCTGCTGCAGCTGCAGCGACGCTTCGTCAGATTGAGCTTCAGTTTCTTCAGAAACAACGACAGCAAAAAGCTAAGCTGCTAAAAATTCCAAAATGGCATCAAACTTTTTTATACATTAATTTATGGTTTATTAATTTATTATTTTTTATTCTGGTTGTTGTTGAACCAGTTCTGAGTCACTAGAACCGTTTCTGGACCGGATCCATTCTGCTGTAGGTTATGAACTTTCTAAGTTCTCTGATCTCACCTTCCTGGTTGCAGTTTGGACCTCTGTGACCCGGACAGCAGCGCCACACCAAGGTCGTGACCTCTTTCTGCTTCTGGCAGCCGGGCCGCAACCGGTACCTGAACAGAACCCTGAAATTAGTTGGTTTATACCTCTTGAGGGGTTAAAGGTTAATTATTGTTTATATTATCAGGTCTGAATTTAGTTAAATTAACAATTGATCCTCCAACCAGCAGAGCTTTACAGGCTCTGCTTCAGTTCTGGAGCCAACAGAACCAGTACTCAGAGGTTCTGGTCCATATTATCACTGAACTGCTGCAGGGCTCATGGCCAAATGATCAGAACCTCTGTGGTCCACCAGAACCACAGAGGTTCTGATCTTTGCCTTAAGGAACCCGGTTCTGCTGGGTCCACTGTGGTCAGAACAGAACAGGTTCTGATTGGTCCAAAGAGCAAACAGAATGATACCACCTCCACCAGTCCGACCCACTAACCTCAGCCAGGATGGATCCATGATGGTTCCACCAGGTTCTGACCCGACCAGTCACATTCCTCACACACTCGGCCTTTGCTTTGTTTTTTAGTTGTTTTATTTATTATATTTGAAATATGTAACAAAGTTAAACTTTATTTTCTCCACTCTGATGTTCAGACTTAACCTCAGCTGGCCCCTGATTGGCTGATTCTCCATTAGCATTAATAAGTGAGTGGGGAGGCGTACCTAATAAAGTGGCCGGTGAGTTTATCCTGTTGGATGGTGAACACACACACACATACTGGTAAAAGTGACTCACATGGACCTCTGGCAGCTAGGCGACCCGCGGGGACAGGGACTCTGGTTCTGGATGTGTCTCCATGTTTTACACTCCTCGGCCACCAGCTGCACACTCTTCCTCACGAAGGCACACCAGTTCCTGAAACACAATCACACAGTCAGAATAATTACTGTTTCAGGATCTCTGGTTCTGTTCGGGACCATGTTCTTATCCACTTCAGATTAAACTCATTAAGTCGTGTTGTTTCATTTCCAGCCCAGAGTGTTTGTGTTTCTGCTCATTGATCCAGGTTTTGCTCGAACTCTGAGATATTTGAGGTTTTCCTCCTCCAGTTCGGTTCACAGCTTCTGGATCATCACATCTGAAGCTCTTTAATCAGTAAAACAACCAGGAATGTTCTGTTGGTAACGATCAGAACATTTAGTTCTTTATTTAGAAGCAGAGAAATATCCCAAACTTCCTCTAAGCGTTGGATCAGTTTGATCCACTGAGATCCTGCAGGATCTTCTCAGATATGCTGGAACCAGAGAACCAGAGGCCACTCTTCATCTGCAGCTCCCATCGTCATGGTCTTTATCATGTTTAACAATCTGCAACTGATCTGAGATCAGTGAAGCTTTGATAAATATTTGTTGTCAGAGTGAATCAGAGGTGATAAATCTGTTGAGGAACGTCTGTGGCGCTCTGACCGCTGTTGTGACCCAGCTTGTAGCGATGCTTGCAGCTGATTGGTTGCTGCGGCCGCTCTGTGTTTGGTTTGGATGTTTATCCTGGGGTTTCCTGACGAAACGCGCCTCATGTTTCCCAACCAGCTCAGTGTTTGTGGAAGTTCAACGGCTCCTTTCTGGCTCCTTATGAGTTGTTATGAAACCCTACAGAGTTCCAGATGTTTGCTGGGATTTATCTGGATTCATCAGGATCAGAAGCTCCTCAGATCCAGCCTGAAGGGAGCAGATATTCTCCAGGTGAACCAACATGGCCACCGTGAAGAGCTGAGCCTGAACAGCAGACTCCAGGTTCCTCCTGATCCGACCCGAGGCCCAGAAAACAGACACATTTCTGTTCCATTGTTCCAACATGTGGACAAACTGCTGAAACACCTTCAGTCATTTCCTGTTGTGTCATTTCCTAATGAGTCACTTCCTGTGCAAAGCTGTGGGAGTCCTGTTTCAACCTCAGAGAATGTGATGCTTCCTGAAAACTTTCCCTCACTTCATCCCAACATTTTCCAGAATGTTTATGGAGTTTTCCTGCATGGGAACACTGGGAACATGGAGCTGGATCAAGAATGAAGCCTTCAGTTAAAGACACAGGATGTGTTCCTGTTCCCAGACTGATGAAAGTCTTGTTGTGGTTCTGGTTCAGTGATGATCAGCTGGCAGGTTGCAGTAAAATGTGGAGTAAAAACTGAAGCTTGGTTCTGATTGTCGGGTCCGTCTGATGACACAAACGTTTAACATCAGATCTTTCCTCTGGTGCAAAGCAAACAGCAGCTCATGAGTTTTAGTTCAGTTTGGACCAAACCTCCTCCAACCTATCAAAGTTTAATTTTAACACGCTTCTCTGCTGTTTCTGTTACCCATTGCTGCATTTAGACAGCGTTCACTGTAAAATCTAATGAAGTAAAGTTTCTCATTATATGACTGACAGAAAATAAAACGATTAAATGTGGTTAACTGAACACATGATCTCTATCTTTAAAGACTTAGCTAGTTAATAACTTGATTTCTGATAATCAGACAGATTTGTTTTGACTCTAATGCTGCCTGCAGCATTACGATTATCCAGCCATCCATTTTCCTACACCCTTGTCCCTTACTGGGGTCAAGGGTGCTGGTTCCTATCAGCACCCTTGACAGGCGGTGTGATCGCAAAACTAACCTACTCCCGTTTATTGCCACACGGAGGGAAAAAACCAACAACCCACCAACAAATGAGTTAAGGACATAAACAGATTTATGTTGCAGAAGAGGAAAGGGCTGATGTACAAACATTCAAATCCTTTGAATGTTGTACAAACATTGCTGGTGCTGGTGCCTCCCCAGCTATTGTTTCGGACGAGAGGCGGGGTCACCCTGGACAGGTTGCCAGTCTGTCGCAGGCATTCCGATTATGTTACCATAAATGAGTCAACATGTTCTAATTAAATACATTTTCATTGGCATATGTCAACCCCACTCATGTGAAGAGTGAGGCTGGTTATTCCTTGAGTGAAGCCTGTTGGGACGTGGCGTCCATGTTGGAGCAGAGGCAGACATTTTTCTTTCAAATGTATTAATTAATCCTACACCTATGAATAGTTACAGTTCTTTGAACATCTAATTGTTAGTTTTTCTCATCCCAGTTATAAATCACTAAAATCGATCTTTAGAACAAATCTCAGATTTTTTTATCTGATTTATTGGTAAATCAGATAAATAATGTTAAAGGTACAGTGAGATCTTTAGCATTAATTGACACTGATGGAATAAATGTAGCTTTAGCCTGGATTGACTTCCCTCAGAGAGTCCACAGTCTGACGCTCTCTGACTCTCTGATGGTCGGACTCCAGAAGCTGTAAAGAAACATCAGCCATTTCCCATAATGCTTTACAGTCTCATGATATCTTAATATTGAGTTTATTTTAACTATTTTCCAAACCTTGGAGAAAACTGGGATCTTTTCTAGTTAAGCGTCTCAAGCTGGCGCTATGTGTAGGAACTTTTGGGTCCAGAGGTGCAACACTGACCCAATTTTGCTTTGAGCCCGATTCTGTTGGGTCCAGGTTTAGATCAGAGGTTTGGATCAAGTTTGAGCCCGGTTCTGCTGGGATCAGAGGTAGAACAGCAGGAGGTCTGGTCAGAACCTGGAGCTGTCTCTCATTGGAGCAGAGTTTTTCTGTGCAATCCTAGCTGATCTTAATGGGAAACTGGGAAAGTTTCATCCAGGAATGGCTGCATCCCCGTCCATCTCCCTCCAGCCGGCAGATCCTCCTCTGAATGCCGGGTTTTCTTGCTGCTCAAAGGGTCACTCAAAGTTAAAATGAACAGATTTATGAAAACTTTGGATTGTTTGAGGATGAATTTTGTCCTGCGGCTCATTTTTCATTTTGATATTTCAACACAAAAGCCTCCAGAGAGGAAGAGCTCAGATTGAGAAGTGGCCTTCCTGTGGCTCTTTGTCTCTTTTAACTAATTCTCTTCCTTGTTTCCCGTCCCTGTCTCCTACTGACCATCATCTCTCTGACATAATGGCCGCTGGACGTTTGGTTTGCAGCGAGTCTCATCTCAGGTCAGAGACGCTTCATCAACATTCCTCTGGTCCATGTTCCTCCAAACATCACGTTTTTTCCTCCATAAGAAAAACATAAAACGTTTCTGATTCAATTTCATCAGAGCTTAAAGACATGATGACCTTTGACCTCTGAACCACAAAACACTCCGCCCCCCCTTGAGATCAAAATAAAACTAGAAACACAGAAAACTGTTGAAGCCTGCTTCCCATTAGAGCTCAGCTTGAAGCCATTGATGTGTTTGCGTGTGTGTGTGTGTGTGTGTGTGTGTGTGTGGGTGTGTGTGGGTGTATTTGCGTGTGTGTGTGTGGGGGTGTGTGTGGGGGGGGGGGTGTTATCAGGACGCTGCAGCAACCTGAAACAATAAGAGCCGCTGAGATGAGGTAACTATTCTCTTTATCTGCAGACGTCCGGCTGGTAAAGGACCCCAGGCTGCCCTCACTGCCCGTCTGAAATGACCTCAGGCTGATCATAATTACCCCTGCCCCCCATCTACTTGCCCCACCCAGCAGGATAATAAAATTATTAAAACATATTATCGTTTTAGACGAACAGGGAAGGAAATACTCTGGATGTCTTGTGTGAGTCCTGGACCAAACAGAACCAATCAGAACTCGACATGAGGTCCATCTCATGTCGAGTTGGACCTCATGTCAGAGTGGCCTGGTTCTGGTGGTCCGCAGAAATGAACCTTGGAGCTTACCCGGTTCTGACTGGAGAAATCCCAGTTCCTGCTGGCAGGAGGGTCTCTGTCACAAACGCTCCTCTTCCTCCCTCCTCTTCTTCCTCCACCTCAGGGTCCCGTGCTCTCACCTCACAGTGAGCGCTCACCAGTAAACCCAGAACCAGCACCAGTTCTCCCACTCCTGTCATGTCTGCTGGCCGTGTGAAGCCTGACCAGAACCACAGCTGCTTTTAAAGAGGAAGAGGAGGAGGACCAGGAAGAGGTCCTGGCTCCTGTTTCCTCCACTAGTGGGATTTATGACCAGCAGTAAATCCCACCAAATATGAAAAATATGAACCTAAAGCAGATATTGTCTTCAAACAGCAGAACTGCAGGATTAATTCTTCCAGTCAATCACAAAATGTTCAAAACATTTCAGGTCCTGATTTTTGTCCATTTTTCTGGCAGAGTCGAGCTGAAGTTGCTTTTCCTGGTTTAGTTTTTCGTCATGTTGCGCCTCCTGAACAGCTCTGGTGCCCCCCAGTGGAGCCTCGCCCCACACTTTGGGAAGCCCTGGACCAGCCGTTAAATCTCCTGTTTTATTCACTGGATCCAGAATCAGAAACGCTTTGATGCCACTTTTATTTCTTGATATTTTTTTTCAAACTGCGACTGAAACATTGTAAATGTAAACCAACTAAAATCAGACAATAAGAAGCTTAGCTGGTTGATCAAACAAATCAGAATCATTTTTAGTTTTCTGTAAATCTACAGAATGGCAGAAATGACAAGCAGATTCATGTTTTAATCTTTATGTTTGTGGAAGAAATAAAAAGTTGATGCTTCTCATTATTTCAGATGTTTCTTCATTCTGACGACAGAACCAGAACCATCAGATCCCGATTTAATGAAGATGATCTGAGAGGTTCCTTAATATCAGATCATCTACTGACTCATTTCATAACTTTACATTAAACTCGGGCCACCCGTCCTGTAAAACACGGAACCGTCCCGTATTTGGCTGTTAAATCGCGTCCCGTATCGGTTCAATATGGAACCGTCCCGTATTGAACCGATATGGGACGCGATTTGTTCCGTATTTCTTTCTATAAAACATTTCTATCACACACATATGAACACCAGGTGTAACAATAATGTCCAAAATAAAACACAGGAAATATTAAGGTCAGCTAAATTGTCGTGGCGGGAGTTGAAGGACCCCAGGACGCTCCGGACCGCGACGCAGCCGCGGTGAGCTGCGACCAACCCGCCCGAAACCATCCCGACCTTAGAAGTAAAACCTCGTAAAGATGCAGACATGAGAAAATCCCAGGCTGAATAATGCCAGTGGGGATGAAAAAAGGCAATTTAAAAAAATGTTTCCATCATGACGCAATTTGCTGTATGACGTCAGACAGAATGGATCAGAGAGGAACCGCAGACCCGTCAGAACCTAAAGAACCGGAAACCAGCGTCTCTTCATCCTCAATCATGTCCTGACGCTGATATGATGCACAACATTTTATGTTATTTGTGAATATGTTTGTGAAAATGTATGTTTATCTCTAATAATTAGGTTAATTTAAGTTGTTTGATTCACGTTTTGAGATTTGTATAAAATGATTGTATTTTGTTTTGCCTCAAATTGTTCTTTATTTGTAAATTATCGCGAGATTTGCATATATATATATATATATATATATATATATATATATATATATATATATATATATATATATGAAAGGTCGCGAGATTTGAATGAATAGATAATGAGCAGAAGCCTGGAACCGAGCCAAAATACCTGTTAAGGTATTTTGTAGTTATGTTTGTCATATTTTGTAAATTTATTGGTTATGGTGTTTTAATTGCGTCATATTTTTATTTAGAGCGGAAGACGAAGAATTAGTCCATTAAAAACCTCCGAAGTGGCAGGCGGCCACCAGGTAACTTTGGTTAAAATACGTGTCACCTGTCTGTCTGTAAATGTTTCTATATCTAAAGTCTTGTATTTTAATTTTTACAGTTTTCATGGTGTTTAATAAAGAGCCCGTAAAAAGGAAGCCGTGCCAGTGTTGTCACTTTGGAGTTACATTCTTATTGTGCTTAATGTCTTATGTTACTCAGTGGTGAATTTATTTAACCTTCACAGTTTTACTTAGTGCTGCACTTTTAGCTGCTGTTTTGAGACAGGATCACCAGAGACCTGCAGCCTGGATCTCTGGAGACACAAGTGGCTCTTTGGTTTATTTAATATATCAAATGATGAAATATTGCTCTGTGTTTTGTTTCATTCTTTTCTAATGAAAAATCCCTGCCTGTCCTGGCCCCCGCGGTGAATTTGTCTGGATCCAGCCTCCAAACCGAATTGGTATAAAAATAGTTTGGTAATATTCTGTAAAATACCAGATGTTCACATAACTTTTATACTTCTGTGTCTGAGGACACCTTTTGAATATTAAATCAGGTGTTATGATGAGTTACTCAGTAGTTGAGTAGTTTAGTAAATACTTTTTACACTTGCTTAATTAAATGTGTTTAAGGTGGTACTCTGATTACAATTTTGGGGCGCTCTAACCGACCTCTGTGCATGAACGATTGCTCTATGGATCAGTTTTTAAAAACCTTAAAATAATGTCCATCACTGCAGGGGACGTCCCAGCCATGAGAGCAGGGCGACGCGCCGTGGTGGGAGTCCCTTGTTTTGATTTCTGAAAGGTGGAGACCCTACATTAAACTGAACTTTAATTTGTACCTTTTTATTCACGTTAAGCATAAAAAGTACATTTTTATTTGAGTCTTTTTTTGTATAGTTTTTTATGTCTCTAAACTAAAACATTAAAGGTTCTTGGCAGAATGGATCCGGCTGGTGGTTCTGGTAAGGCTGTGATGTTGGTGTCTGACCAGCAGGGGGCAGCACCTCCTCCTAGTTAGATTTTATTTCACAGTTTTTACCGTTTCCTGTTCTGATTTCCTTGTGCATCTGAACCTGGGGATTAAATGTCTCTATAAAAGTTCTTGTATTTAATTTAAAATATTTTATCAGTTGATAATTATTTATTCAGATCAAAAATAAAGTTGTTTTATTGCAGTGATGAACAAAGTGGGTCCTGGAAGGGCCTCCAGAACCTCCAGACCCTCCAGGACCCACTTTATTCTCCTCTGCTTTAAGTTATCGAACCTGAGAGTAGAAAGGCGTCTGGTTCTGGCTCAGCCTTTAATCCAGATTAATTCAGATTAAACGTGCTGTTCATTAGTTCATAAACCCTCCAACTGAGTTTGTCCTTTATGGACCTGTTGAAGGTTCTGATGAGTCAGCAGAACCTCTGGAGGCCCAGCAGGTCCGCCCCCTGACCTTTGACCCCTCAGAGATCCATTGGCAGGCAGCAGATTCTCATTGAGCTGATCTGAGTCATGAACTGCTTCTCTTCAGATCTAAAATATATTAAACTCAGATTCTGCTAAACATTTTATTGTTTAACATTTTATTGTTTATGTTCAGTTTCTCTCTGGAGTCACAAGAATATTTTCCAAAGATCAAACAGAATTTAAACATTAAAGGTTTAAACAGAACCAGGAACATCTTTTTAAGGATTTCTTGGCCTTTATTTGAAAGTAGCTTGACAGGAAATAGGGAAATGGGTGTGTGTGTGTGTGTGTGGGGGGGTCCAGAAAAGGAGCAGGTTCTGCTCAGCATCATGTGACCTGATGATGACGATGATGATTATGATGATAGTCTGACTCTGGGCGGGTCGCTCACATGTCCGTGTCTGCAGGGAGTCGGAGCGTCTTCATGTCTCCATGTGAAGATCCAGAACCAGGACCAGGACCAGGACCAGGACCAGGACCAGGACCAGGACCAGGACCTTCCTGGTTCTTCTGCTGCTGTTTGTTTCTGCACAAACATCAATAAATGATCATAAAAACATTTTTCAGTTGTTCCTGGAATCTGAATCGTCTCCATGTCGGCTCCTCCCTGCCTGATGCGGCTCCGCCTCCAGAGCAGCAGCAGGATCCTGGGCAGCGGAGACAGACGCAGCAGAGGACGGATCAGAGGACAGAGACAGGATCTTCATCATCTTCATCATGGACGCTCTGAGAAAGGGATTCTCCATGGCCAAGGACGGCGTGGTCACGGCCGCTGAGAAGACAAAGGCTGGCGTGGGCGAGGCGGCCACCAAGACCAAGGACGGGGTCATGTATGTGGGTAAGACCACCGTGACATTTGACCCCAACAGGGTCACTTCTTACAGTGACATCAGGAGAAAAACAGCTAAAGTGACACAAAGAATGAAAAACTGAAGGAGATTATTAAACTAAAACATTAACAATATTTAACATGAATTTATTAATGGAAATCAGAGGAAAACAACATAAGGAGACAGATTGTTTAAATAAAATGTAACTTTATTGAAATTAAAAATCATTTAAGACGAAAGAGACTGAAAATAAAAGCAAAATGAAAGGAGGATTAGAGGAAATGCAGAGAAATGATTCAAATCTGCTTCATGTTCAATATGGAAGAACAAAATAAAATAGGAAAGTTATCCAAATAAATATTTAAATGTTAAATATTAAATATATTCAGGAGAAAATAAATGAAATGTAACAGGAAGATTAAAACAGAGAGAGAGACAGACAGACGCTGAGTGTTAAAATATTAAAGATGAAGTCAATGAGGATGAGAGAAACGCCGAGTCATCATGGCTGATGATCTGCAGAGGAAAATATTGAATTTATTTTATCATTGAGAGGAAAATGAAAGAGATAATTCATAAAAAACTAGATAAACTCATGTAGAAGCTGATGGGTGTGATGCTCCAGAGGGAACCAGAACCAGAACTCAAATATTAGATCAAATAAATGTTTCCTTTAGATTAATATTAATATTAATACACAGTGAAAACATGAATGTTTCCAGTTTCATCAAGTTCAGTGAATCAGATTCAACCTGAAGTTTCCACCCAGTTTCATTTATTAGGAATAAAATAAGTAAATAATATATAATAATAATAAAATAAACAATAACAGAAAACAAAGAAAAAAACTTTAATAAATAAATAATAACACAAAGTTAAATAGATGGAAAGAATGAAAACTAATTTAATAAATCCACGTCTTCAAATCAAATGTAATGCACATAAAACTATTTTTCCTCTTTATACATAAATTTAAATGCTTCAGTTTAATAATAAATAATTTAACTTTAACATCCAGAATAAAATCAGACAAACACCTGAAGAAGCTCTGGATCCGTTTAGACCTGGTTACCATGGCAACACACTCTCAGGCCCACAGGAAGTGATGTCACACCTTCAGAGGCGGTCGATGTGTTTCCGTGGTGAGCCGCTGATCCAACAGAACCAGAACCGTTGGACCCGAGGTGGAAACCACCGGATGTTCTGGTCCCTCCAGCCTCCAACCAGAAAGCAGACCTTCTGGTCCTAGTGGACCAGTTAGAGCCGGATCAGAACCGGCAGAGTTACATCAGCCTGATGGGGTCAGAGTTCATCTCACTGACTCTGTCCCACATCATTTGCTCATGATATGGGGCTCTGATCTGACCTTTGACCTGTTTCATGTTCCACTCTTGATCAAAGATTCTTCAAATTAAAAGCCCAAAGTCAGACAAACCATTCCTGCTTTGACTTTAAATAACTTCCAGCTTTACCAGTCATAAAATAACTGCAGCTCATTTATTATTCATAAATCTGCTGCAGAAACATATCATATTAAATTGTCTTAAAAAATCGTATGTTTTGCTTTGGGTAACAATAATAAAACATTTGATCTATTTGGTGTCATTTTGTTTTAAAGTTCAGATTTTCACCAAAGATCGTTTCGGCTCAGTAACGAGTTTAATAAAATGAAATGAAGCAGAGCAGGAAAATAATCCATTCATCAAATATTTATCATCTCTGACTTCCTGTATCGACTCATCAGAAGCTCATCTTTCAGATTCCCCCCGAACGCCTCGCGCAGCTGCTGGGAAACAGAGACCAGCTGACAGAACCAGTTCTGTCCGACCCGACACCCACATACCGAGCTAAAAACCCAGAACCTGGACCGGTCCGACAGAACCTGAACAGAACCTGAACCGTAATTCCTCTGGTGTCCATCAAAGGGGCACCAGGACACTCATAATACTAATAATCATAATACTACTACTACTACTACTACTACTAATAATAATAATAATAATAATAATAATAATAATAATAATAATGTGTTTAAAGCTCAGATGTCATCCAGACGGTTTGGTTCATATTTCCTCTGAAAACCAAAAGAAAAGTTTTTCTAACTTATCAATAAAGTTTCAGGTTTTAGTTTACAAAGATAAAGCATCACTTCCTGCTTGCATCACTTCCTGTTTGTTCCACTTCCTGATTGCATCACTTCCTATTTGTTCCACTTCCTGTTTGTTCCACTTCCTGATTGCATCACTTCCTATTTGTTCCACTTCCTGTTTGTTCCACTTCCTGATTGCATCACTTCCTATTTGTTCCACTTCCTGTTTGCTCCACCACACTCCCAAACTAATGAAATATTCTCGCCTGAACATTTCTCTTGTTTTATTTTCACTTACTGCATTGTTCAAATGCACATTTTGCACATGTGATTATGTATGAATGAATGACTGAATGAATGAATGATTGAATGAATGATTCTGCAGGTGGAACTGGGTCAGAACCAGATCTGGACTCAGCTCAGCTGTTGATATGATGAAGATCAGGATCTTCCTCCTCGTCTTCCTCAGTCATTTGTTTATATTGTGAACAGATTAATCTAGAGAATACAAATAAAAATAGATTTAAATTTCTCTCCAGTCTCAGTTTCACAGTGGAATGTTTTGAATCTGATTTCTGATGTTTGACAGGAAACAAGACGATGGAGGGAATGGTGACCAGCGTGAACACAGGTCAGCCAAATGATCAGAAACTAATGATTGATTTGATTATTTCATGGTTTTTCTGCTTCCTGTGACTTTAACTGTTTATAAAAACTCATGACTTCTGCAATACAACCTCTAATATTATATCATATTATATTATATGACCTCTCAGGTTAAACAAGTTCAGTAAATACAAGTTTCATGAATTAGGATTCTTGTTTACAAAGTCTTGATGTTTCCAAATTTATCTTAGAATTAAATAATGAAAAACAGGCAATCAATTCAAATAAAATTACATTTTAAATTATAAAAATGTTCAGTGGTAAATGAACAGAAAAACAAATATTTACACATTAAAAAAAACACAAATCTCTTCCTTACCGTCTGTCCTTAAACAACAAAAACCTCATATTTTTTTAATCAGTTTTCATTATTAACATTATTCATGTTCTCTAAATACTAAGTATATATTTTGGGACCTTTTTGTCCAAATGGACATCATGTCCTCCAGATGGACATCATGTCCTCCAGATGGACGTTGTCCTCAGGTTGGTTAGAAACTCAAAGTGGAAGTCGATCAGGTCGTTTGAAGCTGTAAATATTTCTGTTAGACTCTCAGATTGAAACATTTCATGGTTTAAATGTTGCTGGTTTCTGTTGCCCAGTTGCTCAGAAATCCACTGAACAGGCCAACGTTGTTGCTGACACTGCGGTTGCTGGGGCCAACGAGGTTGCCCAGGCAACAGTGGAGGGCGTGGAGAATGCTGTACTGGCGAGCGGATTGGTCAAAACGGTGAGTGACATCACATTGGAGAATAGCAAACCTAAAACACAAAGTCTTGTCCATTTCATTCAAATGTACGTTTTTGTAAAATATTAACGTTTTTAAAACTTTTTTTAAACTTATTAATTATGTAAATCTATTTTTAATGATTAATTCCTGATATAATTTCTGCCATTTATGTTTTTAAAAATGTTTTCTTTTGTTTGTAAATCTCTGATTGGCTGGATTCAGGAGGAGGCGGGACCAGCAGCAGAGGAGGTGCCTGATTGGTTGGGCTGTTGTGACGCAGCATGACGCTTTATACTTTTAAAATGCATCATTTAACTAACAGAAGACCAAATTATAAAATGGATTTAACTGATAATTCATAATAACTAGTTTTAGTCCTCTTTTTATTTTTATAAACTGAAAATAAACAGGTTATGAAAATAAATGATAAACGACAGTAAAGTCTGAGATCTGATTAATCTGTTTTACTTTCCTGCTCTATTAAAATTAATGCTGAATTACAGAGAATAGTTTTAATCTTACATCCACAGAAATCAACATATTTCTGCCTCATTAGTCTCCATCTGAGTGACAAGGTTCCACTGATAAACCTAACAAACTGACTGACAGCAGAGACTGATTCAGACAGGATGATGATGATGATGATGATGATGAAGTTCTCTCTCCTCATCAGACTGGAGCCACTAAAGCAGAAGCAGTTCAGCCTGAACCTGCAGCTCAGTAGGTGAGAAACTCCTCAAATAAATTAGTTTAATAAATAACAGGAGAAAGTTAGTTTTTGATATTCTGTTGTCCCCAATGTAGTTCACCTAATCAGAATGAATAAATAAATTAATATGCACTTTAAATTTGTGCATAACTTTAAATTTGGTATTATATAAGCTGTCCAAAGTGCCGATACAAAGGTCACCACTAGAAGGCACTATAAGAGGAAATGTTCTACTGGGTTATTTTTTTGTTTTTATAGATTCAACCAACATGTTAAGTAACTGGTTCAGGTTATCAGCCTGGTGGAGGGAGGGGCCTTCACTAGGCCTTCACTAGGCCTTCAGGCCTTCACCAGGCCTTCACAGGCCTTCAGCAGGCCTTCACCGGGCCTTCAGCAGGCCTTCGGCCTTACGGCCTTCACAGGCCTTCACCGGGCCTTCAGCAGGCCTTCACCGGGCCTTCAGCAGGCCTTCACCAGGCCTTCAGCAGGCCTTAATATCATCTGTCATAGTTTTTCTTTTTAGGATTTTGAGTCATTTTCTCAGTTTCAGACCAGAACAGTTTCTGTTCTGACTCTGATATAATTCGGGCAGAGAAAGTTTCCTGATCTCAGGTGGTGAACTGTTGTTGTTTCATAAAACAAAAATCTTTTCTTAGTCTCTTTATCAGCCAGAGTTTGTTTTGTAGGGGGCCAGGGTCCAGCCCCAGTAACCTTTAGATGCAGCCCTGCTCCAGCAGTAACTCGGCTCTTTGGCCGTTCCGTTGATCCAGAGAGACGGGATGCATCAGCAGCCGACAGCAGGACAGCTGTCCAGGATGGACCTGGACTTTCCTGCTCTGGAGCAAGTCGGCATGCGAGAGAAGCTCTCGTTTTAACTTCTCTTTCCTTCCATTGGCTGTTGTTTTGTACACAGGTTTTCTAGCCACAGGCTGATCTGCAGTTGATGTGTTTTAAACATGTAGCATTGTTTAAAGTGCTGACCTTGCTGTTTATATTTTCATATTTAAAAGCTGAGGCCTGATTAACTCAGTCACTCTTTGCTTCTGAGCACAAACTCAGTAAATTAAACAGATTCTGGTTTTGATCTCATGTTTAAGATTCAATTTCTGCAGTAAAACTCCTGAGGTTTTGTTCTAAATTCTTCTTTTCTTGTCTTCTCTCCCAGACTCTGAGCAAGCTGCCGACACAGAGAGAAGAAGAAACTTCAAGTTAACCTGCTGCTCAGCCGTTCCTCCTCTGCGGTCGTTAACCTCATTAACCAATCAGGAACTGGCTTGTTGCCATGGTTACATGGTTTCCCTCCTGGCTATGCTTGTATGATGTAACACTCAGGTCATGCGCTTTTGTGCTTTCAGCTGATTGGCTCATTGGAGAGGATGTATTCAACTGCTGCTGCTCACCTGTACCGTTTACCTGTAAGCCCCGCCCCCTGAGTCAGCTGTACTAATGCATGAAGCTTCACTAAACAGGAACTGCTGGAGTTCACTCTGGTTTCTGTTCTGTCACTGATTCAGGCTCAGCTGGTTGAATCTTTTATAAACTACAAGACATAAAGAGTTTAAAATCCATCTGAATGTTTTCTTTCTTGTTTGCTCACAAAGTCACTGAGTTTACAGGACGAGTCGTCAATGACGGCACAGTGTTTCCATGACAACGAGCAGAAGGTCCATAGGAACCGAATGCTGCCGGTCAGGACTCATCTGATCCCAGTGAGGCAGACCTGGTTAAATCAAGGTCATTATTAATTATTATTATTATTATCAGACATGAAGACATGAAAATGAGAGCGAGGCGGTTCAGCCTCCATTTCCTGGTTGCTGCGTGTTGAAGTGTTAAACAACTCAGGACAAACCAAACTTGATTTGAACAAAACATTGTTGAAGTCATCCATGTTTTTCCCTCTCAAGCCGTTTTCCTTTGTAAGGAAATTAACTCAATATTTTGTTGGTTCTTGTGGGTTTTATTTTAGAGAAAGAAAAGCATCAGAAGCCACCGGAGAGCCGTCGATCCTGCTGAAAAAGTAAAATGCTATCATTGCTAAGGACCAGGACGTCATGTTGCAAGAAAACTCTAGTTAGTTTGATAACTAGTAACGAGTTATCAAACTAAATCCATTTGAAATAAATGCCTTTAAAATATCTCTATTTTATTCAACCTTAATTTGACCAAATTAGCAATGATTTAAACCACTGTCAGATTGTTCCAAACATGGTCGGCTGCACAATGGTGAGGCTTTTTCTGCACCATTAGAAGCGTCCCTTTCCCATAATGCACTAGTTGATTGCTTACAGGAAAGAGGAGTTATCAGCGTACACTGCACTGCAAATGTCTCAGAAAACAAGCAAAAATACATTATTCTATTTAAAATATTTACAATGAGACTAATAAGATGATTCCCAGCCCCCAGCCGGCAGATCTTTACCCAGAGAAACTCACACAGGTTTTATCTTCACTGCAGCATCTCTGCATCTTGCTCTGCCTCCGTTCAGCTGCACTTCTGATTCCTGATTCAGGCTACAGTCACATGTTCATTTTTACACTAATTGTGACCAAAATTACTATTTTTATTGAATTTTCCGAGGGACAAAATGCACTTTGATGGCAGCTGATCTTACTGTGGATAAAACTGTTTTAATATTCATTAGTCTGCCAGCCGCTGACGTTTGAGCCATTTTTCCTACTGCCTGCATTAACTTTCACTAACTCCAATGTCAATTTTCTTAACTTATAAAAATGGCTTTCTGCAACCCCACTAAGACACCAAATCAACTAAATAAAAGAAATAGCTCAGACCCGCAGTCATCCCGACTCATGTAGTCTCTGCGTTGTGTCTACTGACTAACATGAATCAGCAGAGGAGGACCATGGAAGCAGGGCGGCGCAGCGGCGCGGCGCAGCGGCGCAGCGGCGCAGCGGCGCAGCGGCACAGCGGCGCAGCGGCGCAGCGGCGCAGCGGCGCAGCGGCGCAGCGGCGCAGCGGCTCTGGCTTCCCCACACAAACCTTAAATAAATACAAAAACAAAAAAAAACTAATTGGTGCGGAAAACTCAACAAATGTCAGCAACGGAATCAAACAACCAGTAATGTGCTGCACTAAACATATAACAGCTTAAAAACAAAATAGAACAAATAGCGAATTAACAAATATAATTTTAAGGCATTTTAAACATTTTAGTGAACAAGCAGAAAACAGCTGCACAACAACTAACCCTCCTCAGCGCAACTCGGCCCGAACTGAGGAGGGCAGGGAACACACAGGATGTGACACAAAACAGGAAACAAGAAATAAAAGCTCCTCCGCCAAAATAAAATACATAATAAAAAATACAAATATACACAGAAAATGAATAGAGATTTGGGGTGAAATATAAACATATAGACATTTTTTTACACACTTGCTACACATGCATGGAGGTCTCATGTCCTGGTGACCTTTGCCCTATAGTTTGCACTAGCACTGAGAAAACCTAAAACAACGCCCGTCATGACGGGGGGGGGGGTACTTCCTGAAGAGCATGACGTCAACAGGACCACGTCTGTAGCTTAGCTTGAATAAAACCAACTCAGGACTTCGGGGTCATGGGACACATTTGCTACGTTCATGGTCGGTTTTAGGCTCCAGGTTCCTGCTTGTCCTGGTGGTTTGTGCAGCTTTAATCTGGCCAAAGTTTCAGTTCACACAGACAGGAAGCAGTTCTGTGGCTCAGAGTCCACCATCTGAACTGCACACTGAGGCCAATCAGCTTCACAATCCCTTACTGCAGTGATCACATATCAATATCAAACCTGCTGCTGCTGGTCGTCTCTCATCTCCCAGTCTGTGATGTTCTGCATTAAAGCGAAAGTGAAAACCACGCAGTTCAACGGCACAAACATTCAGTTCATTGAGACAATCCAATGCATAAAATCACAGCAACAGCAATCAAACCACAAAGAAGACATCAATTACCCGAGAGAAGTAGAAAAATGGACAAATGGGGAGACGCATCTCTTCTCCATCTCTTCTCTGCAGCCCACGATCTGACTGGCTGCTTTGGCTCTAACGCTTCCACCAGAAGGCGAGTTCTCCTCTGCAGTCTGGGACGTTCCTGCTGGCCCAACTCTGAGACGGGTTCAGGAAAAGGTTCTCCTCACACAGACCTGGTTTCACTCTCTGCTGCGCGACTCCTCTAGATAAAAGGGTCAGAGGGGTCAGAGGGCGCGGGGGGGGCGGGGGGGCAGAGGGCGCAGAGGGGTCAGAGGGCGCGGGGGGGGCAGAGGGGCTTCAGATGAGCTGCTGCTCCAATAGACTCTATTGATGGCAGAATGAAAACCTTCAGTAGCGCCCCCTGCAGTCTTCAGTCCGCTCTGACCCGTCCTGTAAAGAGTTTTTTAAAGTTCAGTTGATAGAAAACCAAAAGGAACTAAAAATCTGAAACAGTTTAAGCTTAAATCTTAAATGAGACGAGTCCATGTTAAAATCAGGACACGAACAAAGAGCTGAAACATTCACATCATTTCTGCAGGGCGGGATTAAGTTTGTGTTGTCAAAGCACAGTCACATCCTGTCATGTCTGGAGGAGTTTATGTGCCAGTAATTAAACTTCAGCAGAGGATTATCCTTCATTAGAGCCTCAGTGATGACGAAGCTTTGACTGTCTGCTGTCGGTAAAACCTGGGAAACATTTTTGTGTTTTCTTTCTTTCTTAAATGATTTGAAATAAACAAAACTTTAACCTACATATATTATTTCATTTTCCACTTCACACCTTCAACAGTCCATGTTTATGTAAAAATAAGGAAAATCAAGGCTTTGATTTTCTCATTTGTTTGTGTTACAACTCTAGATTATTATCTTCACAAATATGAACCACACAGGCTTTATGTTTCAGGGCTTTTTGTGATTTTGCTGCGACCAGACATTTTGGTTCCTCCATCAATGCCTGAATTTAACAGATCACAAATCTAGAATTTTAAAGGTTTCATGTAAAATCAACTTTTTTGAGCTGCCCATCGTTTCAAAATGTTTTTCTCTCATCAAAAACATTCCTGGAGTGTTGCTTTGATTCTCACGCATGTTTGAGAAATCCTTTAATCTCCATGGCAACCATTCAGCTGCTAAGCGCCTGAGCGGCCGTAGCCCCGCCTCCGAGGCGCAGCTCCTCCTCGCCGTAAAGCACATTCAGTTCAAAACAACAAAACGGAAGCAAAACTGGGAGCATGGATAAAATAATCATGACCAGAAATGTAGTGGAGTGAAATAATAAGGTCTTTAAAAACAGAACTAATGGTCTTCAGTGAATTTGCTTCATCGCTGCCATCCTGTCAGGAAGACGATCCGTTTGATCCTAGATTTCCCAGGAAAGTTTCAGGAACTTCCAGGATTCTCACATCGAAGTTCAATCAAGTTCATGTTTTCATATCAAAAAGATCGTAAACATTTCTTTAAAACATAGCAACGCCGAGTTGATGCAGGTTTGCTTGTTTGTTACAGCAGATGGAGACATGTTAAATACACACCTTCCCCTGCAGCAATACCTGCGCCTCTCAGCCAATCAGAGAGCAGAGACACCTGAAGGGATCGTCATCCTCATCATCATCCTCATCATCGTCAGGGTGGAGCATCTGTGTCCATGAAAGCATCCGGGCTGAACCCGCCTGGCTGCACGTGTGATGATGATTGGATCAGACCGGGAACCGAACCGGCCGGTTCTCCAGGCTGGACCCGGTCTTCACAACAACTGTCAGAGTTTCTACGCCTCTTGTGACTCAGCGCCTCCCCTCTTCACCTGACAGCAATTATCTCAGGTGGTTCACCTGCAGTCAAAGAACAGGGCGTAACCGCCTGCAGCAACATTTCAACCCAAACTCTGGACTGCGGTCCAGCGGGTGAGACGGGTCGGACCGAACCGCGCCCGATTCCGCGGCAGGGCGTCGCCACCGAGTATAACAGGCTGGCCTGACCCAGAACCGGCAGCACACCGACCTCCCATCCCGACCCAGAACCAGAACCAGCCTGATCAGCCTGCAGCCGACATGAACTTCCTGAAGAACCTCGGAGGCGATGACCTGGCCAAAACCGCCGGGCAGAAAGCGGGTGAGTCTCACAGAAACTCCCTCTAGTCTGGGATCTTGTTTCTTCATTAGTTTTATGCTTAAGGTTGATTTGATTAGCTTAAAGACTGATGAATTTTTTAGGATTAAATATTTATATTTACAGTCAATAAAAATGGAGGAAAAAGTGAGAAAAGCTGATCAATTTCTATTCACATCAAAATAAATGTTAAATTCATTACCGTGAATTTAGAGGAGCTGCCTTAGGAAACATTTTGTTCAGATGTTTCACTCCAGAACTTTGTGGATTTGAGATCTGAGTTACTTTGACCTTGAAGCTTCCTGTCAATGACAAACCTCAAACTACAAGGTGAAAGGTCAACGCTGCAGCTGCATCTGGTCTGAAGGATCCCCTGAGGTTTTACTGTTTCTGACTCGGTTTGAGTCACCAAACTGCTGGGAGAACGCGGACAGAACCGGGTCGGGTCGGTTCTGTCTGTGATGCCCACACTTTTAGTTTTAGTCTTTCAGATGAATATGCTTCTTAGTTCTTAGTATTTAGTAAAAGAAATCAATTTACAAACATTATTAGTATCAGTATTAGTCTTTACTGATGGGATCATTAGTGGTAACAGTGGAAATAATTATGGAAGTGGAGCTAAACCTGGAGGGGGCGGAGCTTCACATGGGCAGGGCGGAGCTACGCCCCCTCCAGGTGGAGCTCTGCCCACACCTGGGGAAATTTCCTGCTGTGCTTTTAATTAACATGCAATCGGATTTCCCAGGAGGATGTCTCAGTTTAACCAAGCCAGAACTCGTCTCTTGCTTCTTCTGCAGGTGAGTTTGTGGAGCAAAAGGTGAAGGACGTGATGGGTGGAGCGCAGCAGCAGCAGCAGCAGCAGCAGCAGCAGCAGCAGCAGCAGCGAGCAGCCGCAGCAGCCGCAGCAGCCACAGCAGCCGCAGCAGCCGCAACAGCAGCAGAAACCACAGCAGCAGCAGGAAGACGCAGGTGAGTCAACATCATTTAACAACAACAAAGAAGTTTACCTGAAACAGGTGAGGAACCAGAGCAGTTCACACCGGGAGAATACCGCCCCCTGGTGTCCACATGGCTCCACTGACCAATCGGAGCCAATCTGGATCAGGAGGAAAATTATAAAAAAAATAAAAACTGAACTTTTCCTCCAGTCAGAATAACTTTTGATTCATATGCAGAATTTTCAGCCGTTGCTGTTTTAATGGTTTAAAGAACTTCCTGATATTTAATCACATTATTATCAAAAGATTTAGAAAAATTATCTTTGAGTTCAAACAAAAAATCTGTTGCTGTGAACAATCTGGATCAAACTCAGTGGACCCGGTTCTCGGTGGACCCGGTTCTCGGTGGACCCGGTTCTCGGTGGACCCGGTTCTCGGTGGACCCGGTTCTGGCCCGTCTCGTTTCTCTGCAGTGGTTTTCAGGTTTGGCTTCTGTTTGTCCACAGTTGATGATCTGATGGCCAAAGCCAGCGGACTGTTCCAGTAGGAGGACGGAGTCTTCATCACCTCCATCACCTTCATCTCCTCCATCTCCTCCATCCTCTTCCTCATCTTCAGCGCCTGTCTCTGCCTCCCAGCGTCCTGCTGGGAACTTTAACTGGTGTAATAAATTCTACATCTGGACATTTCCTGGTTTGTTGTTTCTGGAGCTAATAAACTGTCAAATTAAATAAATGCAAACATAAAACTCATTTCTGCTGTTTAATTTTATGTTTGGTAAAAACTAAAGTGAATGAATAAAGTTTAGTTTCTCTCTCTTCATGTTTTTCTCTCCAGACATGAAATAATGAATCAGTGAGAACCAGAAATTCCAGTTTTAATGAATTAAACCTAAACTTTGTGGGATTAAATGTGTCTGGAAGATGAAGGGCGGCTTCATTATTCAGCCCAACTGAAGGAAACAGCAACACTTCAATCTGGGACAGGAAGTCATTTCAAATATCCAAAATAAATAAACAACAATTAAAATACATTTTCAGTCTGTAAACATAATATAATAGATGCTATATTCTAAATGTATAAAATAATAATATTTTAAAATACAAAATCATAAAATAT
Source organism: Phalloptychus januarius (assembly GCA_902982915.1). Taxonomy (NCBI): domain Eukaryota; kingdom Metazoa; phylum Chordata; class Actinopteri; order Cyprinodontiformes; family Poeciliidae; genus Phalloptychus; species Phalloptychus januarius. The sequence continues at coordinate 380,904 of CADWAE010000242.1, read as the reverse complement.
GATAAACATGCTCAGCCTGATCAGCCAGAGCAGGAAACTTTTACACAAATTTAGCAGTAAATATAGTGCGAATTAAAACGACTTAACCAAAAAGATTTGGTTCTATTTATGAAAGTAAACTGACAGCAAGATGCTATGAACAAGCGGTATCCATGACAACATTCCCGTCACAGAGTTTCCTCCAGACGGAGTTTCTGCTTCTGGCGGGACAGGAAGCGCGCCTTCAAAATAAAAGCACACCAGCGCAAGATTTCAAAATCAAATATTTTTCGGTGAAATTATTGGGTGGGATGAATGCGCCTGTCTCCAGTATTGGGGACGGGACACGTCCTGGTTCTGGACTTGGTCCCAGTTCTTAAATGGTCCGGTTCTGGATGGATCTGGTTTTAGTTTGGAACCACTTTGACATAAAATATCTAATAATATCATAATCAGGGGCTGCCCAGTGGCGCAGCTGGTGCAGTTAAACCCAGAACCTTCTTGCTGAACCTTCTTGCTGCCTTGCAGCAAGAAGGTTCTGGGTTCGATTCCCGGCCCCGGTCTTTCTGCATGGAGTCTCCATGTTCTCCCTGTGCATGCTGGGTTCTCTCTGGGTACTCCGGCTTCCTCCCTCAGTCCAAAAACATGACTGTCAGGTTAATTGGCTTCTCTAAATTGTCCCTAGGTGTGAGTGTGTGTGTGTGTGCATGGTTGTTTGTCCTGTGTGTCTCTGTGTTGCCCAGCAACCCTCCCCATGGATGGATGGATGGATGGATGGATGGATGGATGGATGGATGGATGGATGGATGGATGGATGGACGGGCCAAAAGGGAACCAGGCTTCCATGACCCGAAGTGTTCAGTTTTCCAACAGGTGAAGAAGTTACCTGAAGTGGGCGGAGCTACTGGGACGCTGTGATTACAGCTCATTCTCACAGACTGGGTGGAGCAGGACTCGTCATCTCCACCTGTCTGCCGTCCTGAGCATGCTCAGAACGATGCAGCCGGTGGAACAGGTTGGCTGGCCCGCAGACACACCTGATTCTTCACTGCCATCCTGAGTCACCCGAGACGCGTCCTCAGTGCTGGACGGCGCTGGACGCGGAGACTCAGTGAAGATGGATCACGTGGCCAAGTATATCGGGAAAAAAGTTGGTGAGTATGGACCTGGAGGACTCACCTGGGGACAGGTGAGCTCTCTGGGAGTATCTGAGGCTCCTCAGCTCTGTGTTTACTGGGATCAGGCCTCTGAGGCGGAGACAGGTGTACAAACCAGGACCAGGTGGTTCTGAATGAGACAGAACCCAAACAGAACCAAGGCAGGTCGGGTTCCCCGGTCTGCTTTTTAAAATCTCAGCAACAGAATGTTTCAGGTAAAGGGGGCGGGACCAGACGCAGGTAATCAATCAGAGAGCTTTAAATCAAACTGTCCTTCCTGTCCTCTGAACGTCTCCTGCGTGTTCCGGTTCTCTGGTCCAAATCAGTTGTTTTTAATCAAACCTCTCCAGCCTGTCCTGGAGAACTTTGACCTGTGTATAGTTGCCATGGTTACAGAAGCAGTACCTGGTTCTGTTTCTGAGCTGCACCGATTGCAGTTTTCTAGTTGATCATGATCTGTAAAAAGTCCAACCTGCCGGATCAGATTTCTGTGACTGAAATGTCGCTAAATGGGTGTGACTGTTGTTAACTGTGCAGACATGACCTGGTGGGCGGGACTAACCTGGTGGGCGGGACTAACAGGTAAACATCGGACATCGGTTGATTTTTAGAGTTTTGCTGAGGCAGATTAGATCAGCCAATCGCTGGTCTCCAAAAACACCTGAAAAATGAGATGTACAGGATTTCTGATCACCTGATGCTGATCTGATCGCCACATTTCCACACAGATGTAGCTTCCTGAAACACCTGGCTGCTGCTTTCTCAGGTGTTAAAGTTCTGATGAGGAGGAACCAGAAGTGAAGATCTCTGAACTTTTCATTTCTTTCTGAAAGGTTGAATCTCCATGGAAACAGATTTATTTCAATAAACTGCTGCAGCGAATCCAACATCAAATAACAACTAAATAACCTTTAGAAACATTCAAACCTTCCTCAAGTCGGTTTTCACATGGATGTTTCCTCTGCAGAAATCAACAGAAATACTTTATTGATGCTAAATGACATGTTCTTTGGGAAGCAGCTCATAAAGTCACTCTCTGCATGTGGCTGGCACAGAGAGATCCTCGAAACAGGAAACAGTGGATTCATTAAATAAAGTTTGATTTTATACAGGATAATTGATTCTGCATGGATGAAACCTTCATGACTGCAGAGCAGGAGAGGAACCTCCGGTGGTAATACTGGGTGTTTGTGGTTGTGTTGCAGGAGACGTAGTGGAGGACACGTTGAAGAGCGCTGTAGGCTTGAAGGACAAAGAAAAAGAAGAAGACAAGAAGAAGGGAGGATTTATGTCCATATTTAAAGGCAAAGATGAGGAGGAGGAGAAGAAGAAGGATGAAGATAAAGGATTTTTCTCAAAGCTCTTTCACAGAGATGATGATAAAGATGAAGACGAGGGGTTGAATAAGAAGAGCGGGTTCCACGGCCTCTTTGCTGAGGGGCATGAAGGCGGAGCCGTGGGAGGAGGCGGAGCCATGGGAGGAGGCGGAGCCGTGGGAGGAGGCGGAGCCATGGGAGGAGGCGGAGCCATGGAAGGAAACCCAGGCCAAACTGGAGCGGTGTCTGACAGAGGTACATATGAGGAACGGGTAACTCAGATCCATGATTCTCTTCCAGTCGGTTCTGGTGTTGAGGATCCAGACCCACGCAGACGTCCTGCATGTCTTCAGGTGTCCAACACTCTGAGGTCCATCAAACTGGAGGTCCTCTGAAGGTCTTTGCTTCCCTCAGTTTGCTCCAGTAGAGCGTCAAACTGCTAAGCTGAGGTCAAACCCAGGGTTGTGCTGCAGTTTGGATCTGAGGGTTTTTCTGTCGTCGCTTTAAAGGCGAATCCAGCAGGAAGCTGGTGGAGATCAGAGCTCAGGTCTAAATCAACAGAGAGCAGAACCAGGATGAGCTCTGGGTCTGGTCCAGTCAGAACCTGGTACCAGTAGTATATAGATTTAAAAGATGATGAACTAGAGATGTAGAAAAATCATTAATTTGTTTACATATTTCAAATGAGGTTTTTGACTTTTATTTAAACATTTTCATGTGTTAATCTGCTGAATGTTTCCAGCTTCCCTCCTGGTTTAGATTACAAACCTGCAGTTTGGCTAATCTGGACCAAATGGTTTAATTATAAGAATAAAAGTTTATTTGTGATTCTCCTTCAGGGAAACGTTGACATAAAATCTAAACCAGAGCCTCAGTTTGACCAGCAGGGGGCGCCACAGTAGAGCTCCAGATTCCCCAGTGTCTCCCAGCCCTGGTCCTCCAAGCTCTGCCTGCATGCTCCAGGTGTTTCCAGGTGTTTCCTTCATGCTCCAGGTGTTTCCAGGTGTTTCCTTCATGCTCCAGGTGTTTCCAGGTGTTTTTCAGGGGAGTCAGGGGAACCTGCAGGACGGTGGGACCGGGGCTGGGAAACGCTTCGCCCAGATCATCTGACTGAGCAAAATGAACGTCAAGCATCTCGAATTCGTAAACCTGCCGACTCTGTTTAACCCAGTTCTACTTCAGGGGTTCTGAACTTGTGGCTCCAAACCCAAAAGTGGCTCTTTGCACCTTCTGCATGGACTCTTCATAACTTTAAATAAAACCAAATCATTTGTTTCCTGTGGAAACGATAAATTATATGTGGAAAAATTGTCTTTTTCTAAAATATCTGAATTTATTTAGTAAATATTCAAGAAGAGTTTTTATTGGTGTAAATAACTGATTTATTTTCAGACCTGTTTGATGATCTGCTGGAGGTGGCAGAAGAAACGGCTAATAACTGAACCTTCATCCTGATGAAATCATCATCATCGTCTTCCTGGTTTTCTCTCTTCCAAATATGGAAACGTATTAAAGGAATAAAAATGTTTTAATGAAATTTATTCTGATCTTGATTTCAACAAATATTAAACATCCAGAAGATCTGAACTCAGGTCAGTTAAAATGATTTAATACAGAAATAATAATAAACCTGCTGCTGAGGGGTCATGTGACCTGCCAGCAGAAGGTCCAGTCCACACTCCTGGAGGAGCCTGAGGCTCCGCCCACCAGGTGGGTTCTGGTCCTGCTGGGTTCTTCACCGGGTCGGAACCTGGAGGTCCAGCAGAGTGAAGTCCTGACTGAGGGGAACGCTGTTCTGGTCACACAGGAAGTGGCTCCGCACCGTGATGACCACCCACTTCCTGGGAAGAGCCAGCAGCGCCTGCAGCTTCTCTGTCGCCACCTGGACGTGTCGCACCTGAGAACCTGGAGCTGGAGGAGGGGAGGTTGGGCAGAACCGGGTCAGAACCTCACCTGAGACCTGAGCGTCTCACCTGCGCTGCGCTGGAGTCGGTCCGGAGGAGCTTGGAGGATTTTCTGCAGAAGAACCGAAGGAACCCGGACCGTCAGGTGGGCGGAGCCCCGCCCACTCACCGTCAGCACACCTGGCCTGAAACGCAGCAGTGATGTCAGCAGGTCGGCCATGTTTCTCCGCGCTGACTGAAGACCACCACCGACTGAGGTGGTGGTTAGCAGAAGCTACTGCTAACGCTAAACTTCATCCAACATGGTAATCGGTGGATGCTAATGCTAATCCTAAAACATTATTTAGCAGCTGTTTATGGGTGGTGATGTAAGCTGTGACATCACTGCTGACACCATCAGTACCTGTAGTAGCGGCGCAGGGCGGTGAGCGGCAGGCAGCCGTAGCACGGCGTGTAGATCCCATTGCGGTCCGTATCCAGCTCAGCGGCGCAGCCGCCGCAGCCGGTATAGGTGATGTCACCGCTCAGCGCCGCCAGGAGCCCGACCGGCGGCGTGGAGCCGTCCAGAACCGGCTGGAACGGGTTCTGGCAGGGAGGAGCCTCCTGGAACTGGAAGCTGAGCACCTGGACTCTGAGCTCCACCTCACCTGCAGCAGATGGGAGAGGCTTCGTATTCAGCCCGTTCAGCGTTCTGACCCATGGTTCTGACCCATGGTTCTGACCCATGACCCTGTCATGGTTCCGGTTCTGAGGGGCCACGCTCGACTCACCGCTGTACTTCTGGGACAACAGCGTGTCCACATCCAGCTCCAGACTCGTGCTGCTCGGACCTGGACGGTGCCACGCCCGCAGGAAGTCCAGCGCTCGGCGGTCCGTCGGGTCCAGAGCCCGGACCGAGCTCCAGGGAGTGGAGTGCAGCTCTGAGAGGTCAGAGGTCAAACCCTCCCTCACCAGGAGCACTCTGAAGTCCCAAACAGCATCTGGAGCAGGAAATGAACAGAAATGAACAGAAGCCCTGATCCAGAGTAGGGTTCTGATCCAGACTGGATCAGCCCAGATCACCTGGTTCTAGATAAAACTGTGCTTTAAATCATTCTGTGACCTTTGACCCCTTATACCTTTTTGTTTGCTGAAGCCAGGCAGCCAGTCCATCGCTGACCCCCACAGCAGCAGCGCCCCCTGCTGGCCGCCCGACTGCTGCACCGTCAGAACCGCCTTCATCTGGACCGCAGAGCGGTTCCGAGACTCCGCCTCGTCTCTCCACTCTGACAGAAACAGCCGACAGGAACGGACAGAACATAACTAACCTGATTACACAGACGATAATATGATACCACACTACTAACAATGCTACATGGTGATAATGTAATAACACAGCAATAACCCAGGTGCAGCGTAATAACTCAGTAATAACTACCCAGTTTCTGCTGCGACGTTCTGCCACCAAGAAGTCGGATCAAAAATAGATTTAACAAACTCAACATGAAGAGCTACAATCAGAAAACATTATTGAAGTTTCCTGTTAAATGGACAAAGTTAATGAGGTGAAGTTGGCGGCCATGTTGCTTCATGATGTTGATGTTTGTTCAGGAATGAATCCGGAGTTCTGACTATCAGTGCTACCTCATCAGATTTTCCTACCATAGCGCAGATAGATAGCCATCAGCGCAACTCTTTTATGCGCATTAATACGTTGATGACAGACTTTATTAAATGCAGCGCAGCCGCAACGTGTCACTGAAATGATAGGATATGATTAATATGCACTAATATTACGCGGCTATTACAGCTTCAATCCCACGTAGTATCGCTACCAACATGTATTTAGCAACGTTTAATAATAAAGTTATTAAAATAAAATATTTTAAACATATTTTGTCCTGATTAACTGCCAAACAATAACTTGTAACGACATTGCAGACAACAAACTAAAGCCATTTATGAATGTATTAAAACCATGAAATTCTACAGCAGCTTAATGAAAGCAGGTATAAAATAAATGAAATAACACTGACTGTAATCTGCCTTGAAATAAAACCAAACTTCCACAGGTAGGACGGAGTTATAAGAAATCTGCTGAGTCAGCAGAATGTGACGTAGCATCGACGTAGCACGACCACAAGGTAGGACGGATTGATGGGTAGCACAGAAAAACAGAACAGCACCACCGCCGTCACGGCGACCTGCTAGGAGTCGATAAGCCTCACCAACTTCACCTGAGGCCTGCGAGCCTCACCTGCCTCCGGTGCTTTAGCTAACATGCAGCCCACTGGCCCCGCCCCCTGCTAGCGTGACAGGCTCACCTGAGCTGATCTGAGAGTGTGTGACACGCAGCAGAGCGTGAACCAGCGTGTTGACCCGCAGCGACCTCAGGGTGGCGTAAGGGAGCCGGCTCAGACACTGCTGGGGCCGGCTTGGGAGGGACACCAGCAGAGGGCGCCGCTCTCTGACGAAACCACACAGAGAGCGGAGAGCGTGGGCGCTAACCTGCTGGCTAACTGGAGAGAGAGAGAGAGAAGTGGCCACACCTGGGCAAACGAGGCTGCTGATTGGCTGCTGACTGGCTGTTGACTGGTTGCTGACTGGTTGCTGACTGGCTGCTGACTGGCTGTTGACTGGCTGCTGACTGGCTGTTGACTGGCTGCTGACTGGCTGTTGACTGGCTGTTGACTGGCTGCTGCCGTACCTGCCGGTGAGGTGGAGGCGTGTCCCAGGTTCAGCAGTTTGCTGGAGAAGGTGGACTGGAGGACGGTCTCTGCTCTCCACCTGTCTTCGCTCACCTGCAGCCCTGCAACACAAAAACACACTTGAGATAAACCAACAGCAGAACCGGCCTCTCGGTTCTGGTACCAGAGTGTGTACCTGTGATGAGCAGAACCTCTCCAGGACTCACGGTCAGAACCCAGAAGGCCGCTCTCCTCCACAGCACCACCTTCATCTCGGCTCCTGATTGGTCCGTCACCACCATGGAGGCCAGAGGAACGCGGCTTCCTGCTGATGGACCCGACCGCACCTTCAGCCAGACACGGATCAGAACACGAACAGAAACGGATCAGGACATGATCTGTTTGCAGAGCTAACCACTGCTGTTCTTAATTTCACTCCTGTCGGACAGCTGGACTCACCTGGACCTCCTTCAGACGGCATGGGTGGACCACCACCACCAGGACAGAGTACCTGCGTCCCACCTGGTCACACCTGTCCAGACGGGTGGTGGAGATGGAGCTCTCTGGGCTTGCAGATGTTGACTCCTCTGAGGGTCGCGGTTTCTTGCTGCAGGGGGGCGATGTGGGGGACACCTGGGTGTCGGGCTCCTGAGAGCAGAGGAGGCCGTCTGCGGTGACCTCGATGACGACCCCGCCCTGCTCCGCCCTGGAGGCCGGACAGGTGTGGCTGAACAGCTCCACGGAGTCTCCAGGAGATGAGGCGGCCGGGCTGAATAGCTCCGGGGTGCAGGAGGAGCCGGACGGGGGGCTGGCAGCGGTAATGGGCGGGGCTTCATCTAGGATGGGCGGGGCTTCGCTTGGAGTGGGCGGGGCTTGGTCTGTGCTGCGTTCTGATTGGATGGATTGTCTTCCTCTCAGGATCAGGGCCTGGCTCAGAGTCCAGGTGCTAAGGAACTGAGTTCTAGTGGACGGGGGCTGCTGCTCTGGTTCTGGTTCTGGTTGAGCTAGAAGGAAACAGCGGTCCAGGTACTCCCGGACCAAAGCAGAACACAGATCCTCCTCAAAACCATCTGGGTCTTCCTCAGTCCTCAGAGCTCTGGCTTCAGACGCCAGTCCTCCATCTCCATCGGCTCGCCCTCTAGCGGACCCTTTAGCCCAACCTGCCTCTGGTTCTGTTGGATTCTCCTTACTCTGGACGGTTGGTTCCGGCTCCTCGTTTCCAGGAACATCTGAAAGGACAGGATCGTCATTCAGGATCCTTTTGGGTTCGCCTTAGAGAACCAGCAGCAACCGGCACTGGTCCATTTAGCTCCGGAACAGAATCAGAACGGGTTGGGTCAGTTCAGGTCGCAGACAGAACACAGGAAGAAATCCTGAATCACTCAGTGGGATTAAACCCCCTCACCTGCAGCGGTACTGAGTCGGCCTGCCCTCCAGGTGAGTTCCAGGTGTCTCCATCCTGCAGGACTCTCTTCCTCTTCCTCCCCTTCCTCCGTCCCACGGGAAGTAAGAAGAGGAGGAGGAGGAGCACCGAGGAAGACGTGGATCTTTGGCTGCTGATGCATTGTGTCCACTGAGGAGACAAACAGAACCAGTTAGACCAGAACCATCATCAAACATGTTGGGCTGGATGCTTTTATTCTGAAGGGACAGCGGTGAGAAAACCAGCAGCTGGTTATTTGGTTCTGGTTGGTCAAGAGGTCAAGGTTCATCAGAGGAACACTGAGGTCCAGTTTTTGTTCCGATGCGTTTGTAGAACCGGGTCTTTTGCACTGTTACTGCTGCAGTTCCCAATCTGCCCAGCAGGTGGCAGCGCCGCAGCGTGAGCTGATATTGCTGCTCTGTCGGCAATATTAATAACAAAAAATAAAGCGAATTAATTCATCATAAGGATAGAAATAACTACGTTTATTTATAAATCACATGAAATGTTCACCTCAACGTTGCTTAGGAGACTAAAGGTTCAGTTCATACCCAGATACAGAACATTACAAATCCGTCCAATCACATTCAGGGAATATTACAAATAATAGACAGTTTGATCTGAATTATGATAAACAGTCAGATTCAACTGGTCTGATGGAGAGAACTCTGGGTCAGACAGCTTCTAGAATCAGAACCGACCCGGAACCAGAACCAGCCCAGAGCATTCAGCCAACATGTGGAAGATCCATCCGCTCTAAATTTAGTGGAGACTAAACTCAGTGCAGTTTATTTACTAATCTGGATTATTTTTACAGTTTGCAGCTGGACCAAACATTTGTTCTAGTTCCTAAAAACAGCCAAAGGAGGCGAAGAAGAAGAAGAAGGTTGAACCAGCCTCAGTTCTTTCTTTCTGTGTTCTCCAATCAGTCACATTACAGATGAACAAAGTTTAGCTCATAGCTTTAATATTTGTCTTTTCCTTCAAAGTAAATACAACTTTATGGTTGCTGCTTGTTGATACTTTGCAGGTTTATTGATCTGTTGCAGGCCTGACGGTTTTAACAGCCCTGCTTTCACCTGAAGAGCCTGGCTGGAGGAATGCGCTGCAGGGAAATGTTCAGGAGCGATCTGTGGGCTGATCCTGAAGGGATGCCGCCCTGGGCAATAAGCCATATTCCTGTCAAAGCGCCCCACAGCTGAAAAGAAAAAAAATTATTTAATGAACATTTGTTTTGAAAGTTTTCCCGGAAGTACATGTAGTCTAAACGCTAGCGAGTATTAAACTATTTTATGCTGCTAATAAACTTAATTAAAGGAGTCAAACTTGATTGAAACCTCCATCACAGCCTGATATCTGCTCTATCTGTGTGATTAACTCACTGGTTAAGCCGTAATTATCAGTTTTCTTCGGTGTTTCTGCTGTTTCGTGTTGAGCTAAGCTAAAGGCTAACCGCAGCAGCTCCCGCCCGGCGCGCCCTTTAAATGATCGCGTGCCAGCTTCAGTTTGTTTGGCACGCGGCGGCCGGGAAGTAGGAGGCGCTGCGGCGGCCCGGGCCGGGAAGGAGGTCCATTTCCTGGACCTCCTTCCACCAGCTCACCCGCAGAATGTACCGGTACCTGGGAGAACTGCTGACCCGGGGACCGGGTGGTCTCCTGGCCTCCGCCGCCGACTCGGCGCTGCCGGCGTCCGCCTCGCTGCTGCGGCACCGCGGCTACAGCCAGGCCGCGGACCGGGGCGACGACCCGAACTTTTTCACCATGGTGGAGGGCTTCTTCGACCGCGGAGCCGCGATCGTGGAGGACAAGCTGGTGGAGGACCTGAGGACCCGGGAGACCCCGGAGCAGAAGCGGAAGAGAGTCCGCGGGATCCTGCGGATCATCAAGCCGTGTAACCACGTCCTGAGCGTCTGCTTCCCGATCCGGAGGGACAGCGGCGAGTGGGAGGTGATCGAGGGCTACCGGGCTCAGCACAGCCAGCACCGGACGCCCTGCAAGGGAGGTGAGAGCCGTACCGGACCGGCCCGAGTCAGTATGTAGAGCAGAGTCCAGCCGGTACCTGCTGCAGGAGCAGGCAGCATAAAAGTATAAATATTAATTATAATGATGATAAACAATCCCTCCTCCTGAAAAATTCAGATTTTTTAAAAACATGGACATAATCCTATATGATCGGGTTTATTTATTGTTACACGTAGAATTATTTTACGCCCATTTTTTCTTTTCCACACACAAACAAAATGAAAAATGATCACCTGAAAACAGATGATCAATATCTAAACTCCTGTGGAACTGATCAGGACGGACCAGAAGCCGTGGGTCCGGTCCGGTCCGGTCCGGTCTGAGTTCAGTGTGTAAAATCCCAAACAGACTAATCAGAACCAGTTCCTGTAGGTGTAACCGGGTTCTGCTTCTCTTCACTGGACCAGCCCAAGTAACCCCTGGACTCTGCGTTGTGTAGTTTTTTAATGACGAGGAGTTTGTGGTGAACAGGCAGTTTGTTTCCTGAATGAAACATCCGGGTTCTGTCAGTGCAACAGCTCAGCTTCATTCAGCTTCACTACAACAGAGCATCATGTTAGCCTCTAAGCTAGCACGTTTTATAATATTAACTAAATTAAAAGAACAAAAATTAGTGCCAAGCACATATCCAACAAACACTCATTATATACAGTTAGTCTAAATTAATACAAATTATATTTCATGTGTTGCTAACACTTTTTATGATGTGTGCTGTAGAATGCAACTCACCTCTGATGCAGCTTTCAGAGACTGACCCTGACTGCAGAGACTGACCCTGACTCCAGAGACTGACCCTGACTTCAGGGACTGACCCTGACTGCAGAGACTGACCCTGACTCAGAGACTGACCCTGACTCCAGAGACTGACCCTGACTCAGGGACTGACCCTGACTTCAGAGACTGACCCTGACTTCAGAGACTGACCCTGACTTCAGGGACTGACCCTGACTCCAGGGACTGACCCTGACTGCAGGGGCCAGCAACATATAACCAGCCACACAGAGAGGGGGCGCTATTTCCCCATTGGACTGATATATACATGAAGCAAGTGGGATTCTACAACCCAAACCCTGTTACATAGGCTGGTTCCGGGTCAGCCAGGACCGAGTCCAGAACCAGCAGGTCAAAGGTCACACAGGAGGGATGGAAATGTTTAACGTCACAGTCTGGTTCTGGTTCTCTTTCAGGGATCCGGTACAGCACCAAGGTGTCGGTGGACGAGGTCAAGGCTCTCGCCTCCCTGATGACCTACAAGTGCGCCATCGTGGGTCGGTACCACACACACACACACACACAAACCGGACCTGAACCGGGCCTAACCAGAACTGCCTGCTGTTCCAGATGTTCCTTTCGGTGGAGCCAAAGCTGGAGTGAAGATCAACACCAAGAACTACACGGTGAGCCGACCGGGTTCTGACAGAACCGGGCCGGTCCAGCTCACCTTCTGGTGTTTTTCAGTCAAACAGACATTAGAGACCGGAGAGTCTGGGTCGGTTCTGGACCAGAAACAGAACCGGCTACGATTAATTAGTAAACTTCACTAAATATTAAAGAAAGTGACCCGACGCTGGAGCCTCCAGCGAGAGGCGGGTCACCAGGTCGCAGGGTCAGAGGGTCGCAAGGTCAGAGGGTCGCAGGGTCAGAGGGTCGCAGGGTCAGAGGGTCACCGGGTCAGAGGGTCACCGGGTCAGAGGGTCGCAGGGTCAGAGGGTCCTGTCCATCGCAGGGCAACACACAGACGTAGGGAGAATTTAGAGAGACCAACTAACCTGACAGTCATGTTGTTGGACTGAGGAAGTCAGAGAACCTGGACAGAACCCGGTCAGAACCCAGCATGCTCAGGAAAGAACATACAGAAAGACCCGGGCCGGGAATCAAACCCACAACCTTCTGCTGCAATGCAACAGTTCTACCGACTGTGTAGCCCGTTATTATTATTACTGTCAATATTATTGTTATGAAATGAAGCGTGTCGTTGGGTCAGAGGGGGAAACAGAACCAACCCGGAGGTTCTGAACTGGTTCTGATCCCCAGCTGTAGGCGGATGGAGAATCTTCCTCCAGAACCAGAACAGAACCGGGCCGCCTACAAGCTAAACGAAGGTCCAAGGCGAGTCAGAACAGCCTGGTTCTGATCCAATCCAACCGGTTCTGCTGTGCAGACGCTGATTAAACCCACTGGACCGGTTCATTGGATCAGACGCACAGCAGGGGGCGCTGCAGCAGAGCGTAGATAATGGAATCGATTGGAACTAGAGACTCTAAATCTGAAAGAAGGAAAATTGAAGCCAAAACTGAACAACAAACGTTTTACATTTAATTTTAAAATGTTTAGTTTTAGCTTCATATTGTGGAAAATAATCTGCGGTTAATCGACTGATCCTGAGATCAAATGTTCTTTAGAGGAAAGCTGCTTTTGCTTTCAAGGTATTAGACATTTTTATTCTTCAAAGAGGAATTTAATTATTAATCAAATAAAAATCTGCAGATTGTGTCAATTTTTAATCAGCTTTATCTATTGAATTGTTACTAAATAAATTGTCTGTTAGTTCCAGACTAACAGGAAGTCTTACTCGGGGTCCTGGACGGGTTAATCTGGACCAGGACCATTTAGAACCTTCCCTTGGTCCAATGTCTGTTTTCAGGACACTGAGCTGGAGAAAATCACCAGGCGGTTCACCGTCGAGCTCGCCAAGAAGGGATTCATCGGTGAGGAAACGACTTCCTGCTCAGAAGCCCCGCCCACCTCACAGCCAGGGGTTGTGGTTCTGTCGGAATCGGATCCGGCTGGTTCTGACCCTCTGTGTGGTTCTGCAGGGCCCGGTATCGACGTTCCTGCTCCGGACATGAGCACCGGGGAGCGAGAGATGTCATGGATCGCCGATACCTTCGCCACGACCATGGGACACTACTCCGACCCTGGTTCTGATCCGGGTTCTGACCCTGGTTCTGACCCGGGTTCTGATCCGGGTTCTGACCCTGGTTCTGATCCGGGTTCTGATCCGGGTTCTGACCCTGGTTCTGACCCTCCTCAGGACATCAACGCCCACGCCTGCGTGACAGGGAAGCCCATCAGCCAGGGCGGGATCCACGGCCGGATCTCGGCGACGGGCCGCGGCGTTTTCCACGGCATCGAGAACTTCATCAACGACGCGTCCTTTATGAACCGGGTCGGGCTGGCGCCGGGCTTCCAGGACAAGACCTTCATCATCCAGGTACGGCCGGCACCGCCCGGCCCGGCGGGGGTCCGGCGCCTCGCTCCGAGCCAATCGGCTGCTGCTCTGCTCGCAGGGCTTCGGTAACGTGGGGCTGCACAGCATGCGCTACCTGCACCGCTTCGGCGCCAGGTGTGTGGGCGTGGCCGAGATGGACGGCAGCATCTGGAACCCGCGCGGCATCGACCCCAAGCAGCTGGAGGACTACAAGCTGGTGGGTCTTTGCAGGCCGCGCTCTGGTCCAGAACCGCGCCCTAACGCTGCTCCCCCGTCTCCAGGCCAACGGGACCATCGCGGGGTTCCCGGACTCTACGCCGTACGAAGGCAGCCTGCTGGAGGCCGACTGCGACATCCTGATCCCCGCCGCCAGCGAGAAGCAGCTGACACAGCGCAACGCACACCGCATCAAGGCCAAGGTACCAGAACCGACCGGGTTCCGGTCCATCTGGTTCTGACCGGGACTCTGTCAGGTTCCCCGTTTTTTCCATAAATGTCCCGTTTTAAAACATAATTAAAGAAACAACCAGATTGTCTGTGGAGGGAAACGCTGGATTCACTTCATGCTTTCACAACGTCAGTCACACGTTCATAGACGAGTCCAGAACTAAATATTTCTCTTTCCAGTTGGACGTTTATTTTGCCAACCAGGTCATCTTATACATGAATGGTTTTCAAACGACCCGGCTGGGTTTGGACCGGGCCTGGTTCTGGTTGGTCAGTGGCTCACTGCAGGTTCTGCTGGAGTTCTGATGAACCCATTAGGCCAGCTGTTGTTCTGGGTCGGGTTTAAACCCAAGACCTGACAAGTATACTCTCTGGTTTCTCTGGTTCTGACCCGGTTTCTCTCTGGTTCTGACAGATCATTGCAGAGGGAGCCAACGGGCCGACCACACCTGAGGCGGACCGGATCTTCCTGGAGAGGAACATGCTGGTGATCCCAGTAAGTAGGGGGTTCTTGGTTCTGGTTCTTGGTTCTGGTTCTTGGTTCTGGTTCTTGGTTCTGGTTTGAGCTGCGGTGTCGTACCCAGGACATGTACCTGAACGCGGGGGGCGTCACCGTTTCGTACTTTGAGTGGCTGAAGAACCTGAACCACGTGAGCTACGGCCGGCTCACCTTCAAGTACGAGAGGGATTCCAACTACCACCTGCTGAGTCAGCGCCGCGCCCCTCATCATCACCTCATCGCATGGTGGTTCTGGTTCTGACCGGCCCGTTTCTCCTCAGTGTCCGTCCAGGAGAGTGTGGAGAGGAAGTTCGGAAAACTGAACGGCTCCATTCCCGTCGTTCCCACCTCGGAGTTCCAGGCCCGGATCTCTGTAAGTATTCACACCTGGCAGGAAGTATTCACACCAGCCCCTAACCGTCTCTGATTGGCTGAGACCTGGACACGCTTCTGAACCTCTGAGAGAAACAAAGATCTTCGTCATCCTCCTCCTCCTCGGTGCTGACCTGTCCTGTCCTGCTGCAGGGAGCGTCTGAGAAGGACATCGTCCACTCAGGCCTGGCCTACACCATGGAGCGCTCTGCCAGGGTAGCACAGGCAACACGAGCCGCTGCATCATTTGAGACGAGGCGCCCCCTGGTGGATGGAGCTTTTATTCTGAAATTCTTGTTTCCTGCAGCAAATCATGCAGACGGCCAGCCGGTACCAGCTGGGTCTGGACCTGCGGACGGCGGCGTATGTCAACGCCATCGAGAAGATCTTCAAGGTGTACAGCGACTCTGGGCTCATCTTCACATAAGGTTCTGGTTCCAGATGCTACCCGCCTCCCTTGGCGCTCCTGCTGCTTCATCGCTCCTCTTCCTCACCAGACCGCAGAGCCGCCGCTCACCATGTGGACCGAGTCAGATCAGGGAACGCCCTGATTCCGACTCCGGGTTGTTCTGATGGACCGAACTAGGAGATTCCTTCCAAAATAAAAGCCCTCTGGCAGAGTTGTGCTGTAGTCAGGTCATAACCACTGACTGGTTCTACTGGACCTCCACATGGTTCTGGTCACATGTTTGCATACCATACACCTTGTTTACATTTCTGCCAGAACCAGAACCTTTAACGGCCCAGTTAAAGGTTCTGGTTCTGGTCGGGTTCTCTTTTCTCTGATTTAAATTCTGCTGCTTAGATTCAACAAACCGACCCAAAGCTCTGAGGCCCGGTTCTGGTACCAATATCAAGTCCAAAACCTGCTGAACTTCTCCAGTAGAGGACAGAACCCGACCAGAACCGGGTTCCTGTCAGTCTGACCATCAGTGTGTTTTGACCAAAGATCGCCCTGAAAAGCTGCTGCTCTTTTCTACATTTTTACAACAAAATATTTAAAAACTAAAATTTATTTTCAAAATTCATCTGAAAACAAATTCATTTTTGTTTTGTAGAAATAATGAACTTTACCAAAGTGAATTTGCACATTTTCCAGGGCCAGTCCAAAGCTTTTTGGGGCCTGAGCAGGTCTTCTTTTGGGGCCCCATACCAACATGTCAACACCTGATACGTCATTATTTCTAGGCTGCATGGAGAGTTTAGCATCATCCTGTTATTATTATGGACGTTGATTTCTAACATCTAAAAATCAACATCCTAATTAGCATCTTCAAAGGATGAGTGGTGCTTAATGGTACTTTATTAATAAGTAATATGCAAACAATGTCTTTAATTTTTTGGAACAAATGTGCGCAATGTGATTAAACCATCACAAAATAAAACCAAACTAAAACGTTCTATTAAAATGATAAAAATTTAAAATTCAGAGAAAAATCCAGCAGTTGAATTGCACATGCTTTGGGCCTGCTGAGTCGTAAAGTTAATGTATAAAATGTTTGTAAAATTAAATTATGTAGAATCATGAAATAATTTTATATATAAAAGATTATATATTTTATTTTTAGTCAAATTTGTGTTATTGAAGACATTATTTAATTTGATAGCAAACAACCCAAACAAATTAAACCTTTCAAGATTTAAGCTTGTGAAGATCAGCTGATCCAACTGAACTCAGAGATGCAGTAATAACACAATCTTTATATTTTATTCAAATATAAAATTCTCCCTCAGGTTCGGTTCCTTTGTGGATGGAAAGTCTTTTCACTTTTCTGATCCGGACCTTAAGTTCCGTTCATTTCTTCCGTTTCTGAACGTTCAGTTTCTCTGTAATAATCTATGCAAACGCAGGAGGCGCCCCCTGTCGGCGCCTTGTGGAAGCTTGGGGCAGTTTGTTTATGCTGCATGAAAAATGATTATTTTGCAAATCTGTCTGCTATAACTGAAGCTGCTCTTTTTCTGTCTTCAGGGATTCGTTTAGGTTTTTGTAAGAACAGGAAGTTAAATAAAGCACAAATAAACCATTTCCGGTTGTTTTCTCGCATTTTGTTATGTCACTATAACCTTTAAAAGTCTACTTCAGTTTAAACATGTCGCAATCAGGGTTATTCTCAGAATAAAATAAGCTTTAAATGCATCAATTTTGTTTATTAATTTTAATTCAAATCTTTGGAGCACTGTCTAAATGTGAGGAGTTTAATTTTAATTACTGCAGAAAAGTATAAAAATGTATTTGTTTTCTACCAATTTACCAGAAATCCTGTTTATGATGCTTATTTTGATGGTTTTCTCCGCTCGTTGTTTCATCGGGGGGCGGGACTTAAACTCGTCTTCCCACCAATCAGCTGGCCGTGTTCCTGCAGCGGCTCCGGAATTCCCCTGCAGGTTCGGGGATTTCCGACTCCACTGACAGCCTGAGATCACCATGACAACGGCTCTGAGCTGCGTCAAGCTGAAGCAAAAGAGTGGGACAGGCATTTTGGATTCTGTTTGTTGCTTCAAAATAAAACCAGTAAAAGTTGCCGAACTTCAGGAAATGACTTTACTGTATGAGTCCGTGAAGGACAGCGGTGTCCAGAACGAGTCCTGCAGGTCCCCTCTCGTCCATGTGTCTGCGGTCCAACGCAGCAGAACTAACAGAACGGTTCTTCAACAGAACTCGGGAGAACCGGAGGCTCGGCGGAGGAGCAAATCCCGCCACGGGAACCACCGCAGTAGGTGGGACAGTGTCCCTGGAGGACAGCAGGGGGACACCAGCTGTCCTCCACCTGCTACTCAACCAAGCAACAAACAAAAAGCAGCGTAGAGACAAAAACACATCTCAGGTTTGACTTTGAAAATCCCGAACCGGAAGTCCCCCGCCCTCTTCGTGCGCCAGTTTGACGCTTCTGGGTTGAGTTCGGGAGTTTTTGCGAACAGAAGCTGACAGTCAGAGCGAAGGAAGAAACCAGGTAAAAACTCACATTTTTATTGCTAAACGGTTCCAACGGAACCAACTTGGTTCTAACTCGGCCAAAAGAGTCCGGACGGGTTTTAATTTGAGTCTAAATCTGAGCTAAAACACGAGGCTCGGCTCACAAATCCGTTGAATCCGCCTTCAAAGTTCGGTAGTTATCCGAACCGAAGCTGAACTTAAAGTACCGCTGGTTCGAAGGAAAGAAGCCCGGTTCTCCTGGCGCCGAGCCCGTCTAAACGGGGTCAGCTGATTTTTACTGGTTTAAGCTGGGTTTTAGGAATCCTGATTCTGTTCTGAGGAGGTTCTGGAAAAATAATCACATCGATTATTGATCGATTTTAATTTTAAATGGCTTCGTGATTTGATGTCTGTGATTGTTCTTACGTAAAATAATTCTGATTTTTATCATAGATACTCTGATATCTATGATAAAGTTCGGATGTTTTTATTGCGGAATCCTTTTATTTTGAAAGCTGGGAGTAAAAGGAAGTCCTGGACCAGAAGATGATTGACCCGGTTGAGATGTAGAACCTGCCTGGCCTTTGGGATGGTGGTCCTGGTCCATATGTGGTCCAGGTTCTGATGGGTTCTGGAAGGTTCTGGACCTGCTGAGCAGCTGATGGTCCTATTGGGTCCAGAGGAGGAGGTTCTGGGCCGGCGCTGATCTGATCTCCTGACTCTCATGTCTGTTTGTGTTCTGCAGGAAAAACACGGCAGGAGGAAGATCCAATCCTCCTCTTCCTCACCTCCAGACATGGCCGGAGCGCTCAGGTACGTCTTCATCACACCGACCCGGGTCAGAACCTCCTGGGTTCTGCTGATTCCAGCAACAACGTTGGACTGAGCATGCTCAGTAGAGCTACATGTGACCAATCAGAGGTCAGCATCATGACCTCCGTTTGGTCCAGAACCAGTACCTTCCTGAATCTCCAGAACCGGGTCACCAAAGGTCGCGGCGTGCTGCAAAGGCGTTGCCACGGCAACGGGTTTCACAGAAACTGTCAGTAAAATCTCCCGCCGTGGATTCCTGCCGACTTCCCCCTCCGGGTTTCTGTCCTCACGCTGCGCTCTGATTGGCCGGTGCCGCACTGGGGGCCATCCCGGCACCGGGGTGGGGAGAACCAGGCCTCGGGTCGGTTCTGACTCACAGGCACCCGGGTTTTTCTCTGAGAGACAGGAAGTCAAAAACCACCAGACAGGAAGTAGATGAACACAGAACGCCTGAGGTTCTGGTTCTGGTTGGTTTCTCTTCCTCGCTGTGTTCCTTCATCATCCTCGGGTCTGGAGGTTCTGTCCTTCTGGTTCTGATGGATGGGTCTGAATACTTCTCATAACGGCTCTTGGTCTTCCTGCTTGGTGCCGGCCTCTGTGGTTGCCATAGCAGCAGTGTGACATCATCAGCAGGCTGGAAGCCCCGCCCCTTTCTGCTCTGGGATTCTGGGGGTTTTCCTGAAGTCGGCTTCCAGGAAGTGACTGAAAACAAGCGGGGGAGGGAGGAGCCTCTGTTTGGTAGCTTCTATGTGGATCTGAGGCGGTTCTGCTGGGCCGACCCAGAACACACACGCACCCACACACTCACTCAGTGTCTTACTGTGTTTCTGCTGCAGGATGACTGAACCTCAGTTCGTGAACTACGGAGATGACAACATGGTGAGTTCCTGTCTGACATCAGGAGGTTCTGATCGGGTTCTGATGGACCTGATCCAATGTCTCTTCTTCTTCTGCAGCATTTAGCAAACTTCTTCCCCTGTGACTTCATTCCTCCGATGGAGATCAAGACGGAGCCGTACATACCTGAGACAGGTGAGCTGCTCTGGCTTTAGCCCCGCTAACCACCAGCTGGACTGGGTCAGTGGAGTTCCACAGGGAGGAGTTCCCAGAACCCTTCAGTTCGCCTCTCTCTGGTACCAGACCCACTGGCTGGTACCGGATCTGCTCTCTGGTACCAGAGAGCATACTTCTCTAGAACCCTTCAGTAATGCCTGGAACCTGCCGGTCCAACCTGTCCCAGAACCTGTCCCAGAACCTGTCCCAGAACCCCCAGCGGTCCAGTGGCCGACCCGGCACCAGGGAGTCCAGAACCTTCTAGAGAAGCTTCAGGCAAACTGTCAGTCAGTCAGTGGTTCTGACCCGGTTCTGTTCTGTGTTGCAGCTCATGGTCCATACATCCAGATCATCGAGGAACCCAAACAGGTGAGTCCGACCTGCAACGAGCAGAACCTGCTGGTTCTGGTTCTATCTGAACTCAGACCTCTGGTCTGGTTCCAGAACCTTCAGTCCAACAGAATAATTCTGACCCGGTTAATCAGAACCTCTGTAATGGTGACCAGAAACAGGAAGAAGAACCTTCGGGTTGTTTGACCTTTGACCCCTGAGGCTACGTTTAGCAGCTCTTCCCTTTATGACAACAAAACAATTTTCATTTAAATTCCTGAAACAATCCGAATGTTTTAACCTCAAGGCTTTAAGATAAATTCATTAAATTGTTAAATAAAACTTATTTTAATGCTGCAGATAATTAATTACATTTCATTTGATCATTGTTTGGTTCCTGTTCCTGCAGCGTCGCCATAAAAGGATTTGAGCTTTCAAACCAGAAACACGGATGGGCGGGGCTAATGTGGATCTGTTTTTATTTTAACCATTTATTTACATATTTAATCAACTTATTGTCCACTGATTAATTTAATCATAAACATATTTCATTGTAGATTTAATTAATGATGTACTGATGCATTTATTTAATAAACTTTGTCCTTTTTGGCCCTCCATACAGAAGCTTTCTGGAAATATAAACTCATAAATAAACTCATTACAGGTTTAAATTATTTTCTTAAAAAATTTAAATTTAGCCTTTTACTTAAAATTTAGTTATGTTTTTACTTATTGAATTTTGTACCTACTTGCCTTCCATACCTCAGGCTGTGTTTCTGGGGTTCCTCATGGCTGTTCGGCCCACACCTGTTTCTGTATTTCAGTCGTGATGCTGGTGAAGTCATTATTTCTCTCTGAGCTCTTAGGACATCTTGACCATCTAGAATGAAGAGTTCACAGATTATTTTTTGTTTTAGACACAAATATTCAGTTTATTCATCTGATAAAATATTTAGACTATGAATTCACAGAAAGCAGATTAAAATAATGAGAAACATGGCTGCCTGGGGAGGGATTGTTGTCTAAAACTACAGAGCAGGAAGTGATCAGATCTGTTTGTGTTTCCAGGATGTTTATGTTCAGATTTAATAAAATGTGTAAATAAATGCTAAAGTTCTGCTGGTAGAACCTCAGAGTGAAGCTGGAAAACTCTGGGAACAGAAAACCGTCCAGGTGGGAATTCCAGAAAAGCAGGTGATTCCCCCTCGGCCGTTACCGTGTCACTTCCTGTTAGTCTAACCGTCATTTACTAACAGGAAGTGATGCAGGTCACATGACTCAGCCTGCAGCACATGCTCAGTGGGGTTTGGTTGAGCCTGTTCCTGATTTGGACCTGGTTCTGCTCTGACCCAGTTCTGGTTCTGCCGTTCCAGAGGGGGTTCCGGTTCCGTTACGAGTGCGAGGGCCCGTCCCACGGCGGGTTGCCGGGGGCGTCCAGCGAGAAGAACCGGCGGACTTACCCGACCGTGAAGGTGAGCAGCCAATCAGAACCGGGCTGTGCTCCGGTCCGGTTCTGTTGACGCCGGCGATGTTCTGGTCCGCAGATCAACAACTACGTGGGCCACGCCCGGGTGGAGGTCCAGCTGGTGACCCACACCGACCCGGCCCGGGTCCACGCTCACAGCCTGGTGGGACGCCACTGCAACGAGAACGGGACGTGCAGCCTGGACATCGGACCCAACGACCTGACGGCCTCGTCAGTACCAGAACCCAAACAGAACCACAGCCTGCTAATCAGCGCTCTCAGTGCTGATTAGCACTGATTAGCACTCAGTGATGATGTCACTTCCTGCAGGTTCAGCAACCTGGGAATCCTCCATGTGACCAAGAAGGGCGTGGTCGAGGTTCTGACCCGACGGCTCCGAGAGGAGAGGCGGAGACAGAAAGGAACTCACTGTACGCTCACAGGTACACACAGACACACACCCGGACACACACAGACACACACCTGGACACACAGACACACACACCTGGACACACAGGCACACACCTGGACACACAGGCACACACCTGGACAGTCCCCAGGGTGACCTGAGGTCCCAGTCCCGGCCTGTCAGGATGTCCCCATTGTCTCTGATGTCCCTCTGTCCCCTGTGTCCCTGCAGACACAGGGGAGGAGTCGTCCATCTTGAAGGAAGCCAAGGAGCTGGGGAAGGTCATGGACCTGAACATCGTCCGTCTCCGCTTCTCCGCCTTCCTGCAGGACAGCAGCGGCGGCTTCACCAGGGCGCTCAAACCCGTGGTGTCAAACCCCATCTACGACAGCAGTGAGCCTCACACACACACACACTCACACGGCGCCCCCTGCTGTCCACACGCTGACCCATTTCCCCTGCAGAGTCTCCCAACGCGTCCAACCTGAAGATCTCACGCATGGACAAGACGTGTGGGTCGGTACTGGGAGGAGACGAGATCTTCCTGTTGTGTGACAAAGTCCAGAAAGGTGAAGGACGTTTTGTCCTCGGGTCTTTGGTCGCCCAATGATCCGTCTGTCTGAGTCTCACTTGTCCGTCTTCTCAGACGACATCGAGATCCGTTTCTATGAGGAAGACGAGGACGGATGCTGGGAGGCCTTCGGGGACTTTTCTCCGACCGACGTCCACAAACAGGTTGGTCCAACTTCCTGTCTCTGAGCGGAATCGGAGCCAATGATCCACATGGGGCTCAAAAAGCATTTCTGAAACTGGAAAACCGCTTTAAAACTATAAAATATTAGAAATTTAAAAATAATAATTTTGAACCAGAAGACAAATGTAACAAAACAAATTTAAATAGGAAAAAATGTAACCCCATAAATATATTAATAAAAAATGATATTGAAATAAAAAGAACATGAAAAATTATTTGTAAACAAAAAACATTTTTCAAACTGAAAAACTATTTTTAAACAGTAAGAAATAGATTTTTTTAAACACTTAACCTTAAAAAATGTGGTTATTTTTAGTTTTCAGTTTTATTCAGTTGAGTTGTCTAAGCAGTGTTTTGGCCCCAGCGGAGCTCCGTACAGAGCGAGGAGCTGATCGGTGTCACATGATCATTTCCTGGACCTGACTCATCGTCACCTTCCTCCTCTATGCTGACAGAACTAGACTCTTATTCTGAAAAGACTCTGTGAGCTTTACTTTGAAAGTCTTAGTTGAATCCTTTTCCTGTTTCTGCTGAGCTTCAGCAGAAATAATCTGGTTTGGTCACTGGGGCAACCGGGAGGAACCGGTTGCTATGGAGACAGCACCATAGCAACCAATCAGACAGAAACAGAACCACTCAGATCCATGGTTGTGCTTCTGACCGGGTCAACAGAACCTCCGGAACCAGAGGGAGGGAGAGGCTCTGGGCTCTGATTGGTCGGTAACCAGGAAGGAGAACCTGGTTGGTTCCAGAAGCTTCTGAATGTTTGACTGGGTCAGAACCAGAACCATCACACTCTAAGCTGAAGGTTAAGGAGGAACACCTGGAACAACCTTGAAAATTAAACTGGAACTGGGCCACAGGAAGTGGATCAGAACCTTACCCACTTGTGGTTCTGATCCACTTCCTGTGGCCCCCCCTACCCCTCCGTTCCTCCTTCAGATGTGGTTCCTGCTGAAGGTTAAAGGTCGCAGTGTGTCCCACATTCCGCTCTGACGCTGAGTCTGCATCCAGGAGAAGCGCATTACCCACAATTCATTGCTGCATGTGACGTTAAAAGCTGCATTTATGGCATGTTTTGTTGACATTAGTAATAAAGTTTAATATGATAAACTGAGCAGAAAAAATGATAAATAAAAAGAATCACCAACTGAGGAAAGTAAAACAAAATGTCACAAATTTCAAAACCTAAATTAAGATATTAACATGTCGGTATACAGATTGGGCTTTTGTGATTTTATTTAAGCATTCTCTAAAATAAAATGACTTCAGTGTTGAGAATAAATGTCAGGATTAAATTGATCATAATTGAACTGGTCATTGCTGGAAAACCACATTTTATTCTATTAAAGCTAAAGACGGAAAGTTTCTGGTACAATATCCACTGTTGAAAACTTTCTAAAAACTTGAATGAAATTGCAATTTAAGAAATGTTTATTGTCTCAAAATCTCAGGAATTGATATTTATTTAGAATTTCTTTTGCACATAATCCTGAACTGAATTTCTTCCTGTGAGGCCGGAGCAGGAAGCTGATTGGTTCTTATTAGCATCCTGATTTAAACCAAGGTTTTCTTCCAGAGGAGAAAACTGATGAATTTATTCTCACGTTTTTGGTTCATACAGTCACAAAACGACATTTTAGTTCAATTAGTCGTTTTATTTTTCAAACATTTAATTTATTTTTATATATGTCGTATGTTTGACTTGATCTTTGTTATTTGCTCCAACTTACAGCAAACTAACTTTAATCAGCATAAAACAGATGGTTTTATGGGTAAAATCATGTCTCTGTTAGTCACATAATTGATTATTAGAACATTTTTTGCCATCTTGGAAATATGGCAAAGTTCACAGAGCAAAAATCCAGAATAAAATCACTTTTCAGAAATTGAAATGATTTAGTTCCCTGAACTAAATCATTGATTATGTAGAACCAGGCAGAAACACCTTGAAGTTCATTTAGAATAATTAGTCTTGTAGTTCTTCTTAGCGGCTTCACATCCAAAATGGCGGAGATCAGTCCGCCATTTTGGATGTGAAGTTGCGACCCAGGGTTGTTCTGTCCCAATCGTGACCTCTGACCCCTGATGTGACTTTGACTAAGTGAACACTTCGCTGAGCACTGCGACCAGGCCTTAAAGTCCGATCAGAACCTATAAAGGTCAGAGGTCAAACCAGCATGGTGACGCGCGTCACTTCCTGTCTGCAGTACGCCATCGTGTTCAAGACGCCGCCGTACCACAGCGCCGAGATCGACCGGCCCGTCACCGTCTTCCTGCAGCTGCGCCGCAAGAAGGCCGGCGACAGCAGCGACCCCAAGCAGTTCACCTACGTCCCGCAGGTCCAAGGTGAGTCTGCCCCGGTTACCATGGAGACCAGGCTCCGCCCACAGCGCTTCCATGACACCTGCTGTGTTTCAGACAAAGAGGAAGTCCTGAGGAAGAAGCAGAAGCTGCTGCCGCACTACGACTCTTGGAGAGGAGGGCGAGGGCGCGGCAGAGGGCCCGGCGCTGGCGGCTTCGGATCAGGACCGGGAAGACCTGGAGGACCAGGTACAGCCCAGAGCCACAGACCAGAACCAGAGTCAGAACATTCAGGACTAATTTAGTTTCCAGAGTGGGACAAACTCTTTCAGAACCTTTCAGAACCCAAACAGTGTTGAAAGTTTGTTGAAGGTTCTGGTTCTGTTCGGGTGTCTCTAACGGCTCGTGCCTCTCCAGGTTTCCAGTTCCCCCAGATGAACGGAGGACCAGGAGACGGAACTTTCTACACCGGAGACTTCACAGGCTTCACCTCAGGGGGAGGAGCCCAGATGTCAGGCTCCGCCCCCCCGACGTCAGGCTCCGCCCCCCAGCAGGGGGAGGGCCAGCCGGGCTCGGCTGTGCAGCAGCAGCTGCTTCGGATCGGTGAGTGTGCAGCACCATAATGCGGCTGGTTCTGTTCCCTGGTTCTGGTACTGACCCGGTCCGTGTCTCCCAGCCGCCTCCCTCAGCAGCCGGGTGTCGCAGAGCGCCCGGCAGACGGCCGCCGCCCTGCTGCAGTACTGCAGCACCGGAGACGCGCGCGTCCTGCTGGCGCTGCAGAGACACCTGTGTGGCATCCAGGACGCCAACGGAGACACGTGAGTCCCACCACACCTGTACCGGTTCTGGTCCGGACGGACCGGTCTAACTGGCAGTGTCCCACCAGGCCGCTGCACCTGGCCATCATCCACCAGCAGGCGGCCGTCATCCAGCAGCTGATCCAGACGCTGCTGAGCAGCCAGCAGCACGCCGTGCTGAACACCTGCAACCACCTGCAGCAGGTAGCCGGCTACGCTAGGCTAGGCTAGGCGAGGCTAGGCTAGGCTAGGGCACCTATGTTATGTTAGGATAGCTACACTAGCTACGTTCTTCTACCTACGTTAATCTCGCTAAGCTAGCTATGCCAGTCCTGGTGGCCAGCTGATTTCCTGACTCCGCCCACTCCTCAGACGCCGCTCCACCTGGCGGTCATCACGCGGCAGCTGAAGGTAGCAGAGGTGCTGCTGCGGGCGGGGGCAGACCCCACCCTGGTGGACAAAGATGGCCGCAGCCCTCTTCACCTGGCTGCGCTGGCCGGAGACACGGCCATGCTGCGCCTCCTGCTGGCCCACCTGGGAGAGCGCCACGCACACCTGGTGAACACGCCGGACTACCACGGTGAGGGGCGGAGCCCGGGCGGAGCCTGGCGCGTCTGTCGGCGAGGCGCTGAGCTGTGGCTGTGTGTCCGCAGGTCTACAGCCGCTTCACCTGGCCGTCAGGAGGGACGGCGAGCGCTGCCTCCGCCTGCTGGTAGAGGGCGGAGCCAAGATCAACGCCGGTGAGCTGAAGAGCGGGAACACGCCGCTGCACCAGGCCGTCAGAGAGAACCTGTTCAAGGTGGCCTGCACGCTCATCACAGAGGTAAGCAGCCAACAGGAAGGGGCGGGGCTTATTTCCACCTGGACTCCACCTGCTAACGCCGCGTCTGCTCTGCAGCTGAAGGCCGACGTCAACACCTGCACTTTCGGAGGAAACACGCCGCTGCACCTGGCGGCCAGCCTGGGGTTCCCCACGCTCTGCTCCATGCTGATTGCTGCAGGTGAGGGAACACCAGGTTCACCTGGAGGACCAGGTTCACCCGTCCAGCTGCACCAGGTGACCTGTGAGCGTCTCCTGCTTTCAGGTGCCAATAAGAACATGGAGAACGACGAGCCGCTGTACTTCAGCTCGTCGGACGAGGAGGCGGAGCCGGACGAGCAAATCGGCAGCCGGAAGAGGCGGGCCAGAGGCCACACCCCCCTGGACCTGGCCACCTGTCAGAAGGTAAGAGCCATAGCGCCAGCAGAGGGGCGGCCTGTGGGCGTGTCTCACCTGCCGCTGTCCGTCCAGGTCAGGAACCTGCTGGCCTCCAGGCGGAGCCCCAAGCCCAGTCGCCACGCCGACAAGAGGATCCGGACCGGCGGCGAAGGTCGGTGCCCCCACCTGTACAGGTAGCGTGTGTTATGTGGCCCCGCCTAACGTTTGGCTGCCGCAGACGGCGAGCGGTCGGGATTGGACGAGGAGACGCTGAACCGGCTGGTGGCGGTGCTGAGCATCGGCGACGTTCCCTGGGTGAAGCTGGCAGAGAAGCTGGGCCTGATGACGCTGACGCACCTGTACGAAGACAGCACTACGGCCTGCCAGCACCTGCTGCAGCACTACAAGGTACCCGACCCGGTCCTGACCCGGTTCTGACTGACCCGTTCCTGACCCATTCACCACCTGTGTCTCTGTGCTGCAGCTGGGTGGAGGTCCGGTTGAAGGCCTGGTGGAGGCGCTGCAGGCTCTGGGTCTGACGGAGGGAGTCCGGCTGCTGAGGAACACGGAGCTGCAAGACGACAAGCACAGCTCAGGTCAGAACCCAAACAGAACCAGAACCAAACGGCCCAGAATGATTTTCAGACTGAGTCCAGGTACTGACCTCCCTCCTGTTGAGACCCAGACTGGTTCCGCTAAGGAGTGACCAGCTGCAGGGTTAGCATGGGTCAGGTTAGCATTGGTAGAGTTAGCATGGGCCAGGTTAGCATTGGTAGAGTTAGCATGGGCCAGGTTAGCATTGGTAGGGTTAGCATGGGCCAGGTTAGCCACAGGAGGTCCATATCCCATCTTCATGTGATGTAGAATCAAACTACAGCGCTGAGTATGCTAACATTAATGCTACAAGCATTAGCCTATCACATTGTTTAGAATGTTTAAAATGCAGTAAAAGTCAATAAAAGTGAGTTTATTTCAGTTGAACATTAAACCAATTATTGTTTTTAAGCTTTTCTTTCTGTAAATTCTGATTATTTCCTGCTTCCAGTCAATGAAAACATCAGAATTTCACATCAGATCAATAAAAACACTTTTTCCCTTTTTGTTTTATTTAAAAATAAGTTTAAAACCTGATGATGTTAAGTCCAGCAGAGGTTCAAAACTTTCAAAAGTAAATAAGTGGAAATAAATTCCTGGTTTTTCACACAGGAAGTGATGTCATTTTTAAAGCCTGAAAATTTCTTTTTTTTTTTTGGCAGCTGGAAAAATTGATCTGATCTGAGAAATGTGCCTTACTTCCTGGTTTTTGTCCAATCAGATGCCACAGTGGACAGCGGCTTCAGCAGCCAGCCAATGGAGGAGCAGCAGGAGGAGGCGATGACCAATGAATGAGCTGCAGCTGCATCATGTGACCGCTGAGGAAGGATAAGCTGATGAAGACGAGTCTGTTCTGCTGCAGGAGACAGAAAAGCAGCGAAGTGGAGAGAAACGCTGCAAAACGGATCAACAACACTCCCTTCATCATCATCTTCATCATGAGCTGATTCAGCAGAAACTGGAACTTTGACTTTTATTTATATTTTAACGTCCTTTGGTTTCATTCGTCTTGATATCAAAAAACTGAGACTAAAACTGGAATTTCCTGGTTTCTGTGGGGTGTTTGAATGCAGCGTCGCACCTTGTTGACTCACCTGTCAGGTGTAGAAAACCAATGATGCCAAAATCAAGTTTAATGTTGTAAAAACTGATAAAACGTTTCCTTTATTTGACAATAAATGCTGTTTAAACTGTGGAAGTTTTTCAGTTTGGTAGGTGAGGAAGCTGAGTCAGTATCTCACCTGCAGGAGGCGCTGTGGCTGGTCATGGACAGGGGTGTCCAGCTGTAGGACCATCAGAACCTCCTGGAGGGGAACGGGTTCTGAAAACATCAAAACTTCCCGTCCAGAGGACAGAAACGCTGAGCAGAGCTCCCTCTACTGGCCGTCTCTAATAATTAAACCAATCCTTTACTGCAGGAGACGGACAAAACTAGACCAGAATCAGATGACCTTTGACCTCTGACGCTGTTCATGGAGAGGCGTTTGAGGTCATCTGGTCATTTTCTGACCTGGCTGAAGATTATTATTCCCAGACTGGAATAATAAACAAGATCACTTCAGGTAAATCTACTGTTTTCTAAAACAAGAAAAAAAATCAAAACCAGGGCCGTTTTAAACGAATATTTCAGTAATCGAGTAATTAATAAAAAATAAAAAGATCAAATAAAACTTTGGTAAATCTACCATAACAGCAGTGTTAATATTTCATATCAACATCAGTCCAAATGTTCATAATTCAGCTTCCCTAACAACTTTTCTGTAGTTTATAAAATTAGCCTGTAACAATAAAAGTTCATTTTCTAAGTGAACCTGAAGAAAAGTTATAGAAAAATCTGAACTTATATTCAAGTTAATAATAAAGAGGCAGGATCACAAATACTCTGATAAAAATGTCTTTTGGTTTAAGTTTTCATCTTCAGTCAGTTTAACAGATGACCTCTGACCTCCCCAGGCATTTATAGCTTTGTGTTCATGTTAGCGACGGGATTTGGTTCCTTCGTTCGTCGCAGAAACATCCAGCAGGTCTGTGACGTCACGATGCTCCTCCACCCATTAGTGGCGACCCGGACATGAAATTAATTTTCCATGTAGTCAGTAAAGCTGCAGCTAAAGCCGCCGCAGCGTTCAGTCCATCCACTCAACTGGATAAATAATCCAGGAACTCCGGGAGGAGAGAAGCTGCCGAACTCCCAGCATCGCTCCGTCATTTAAGGATTATTGGTCCCGAAAAACGACAGAAACCCGACATTATCATGAATCAATAAAATCCTCCAGGCAGAGCTTGAAAATAGGGCAGCTAACACTTAGCTTCCATCGCTTTATGCTGCTAACGCTTAGCTTCCGTCATGTTATGCTGCTAACCTTAGCTCCATCGTTTATGCTGCTAACACTTAGCTTCCGTTGCTTTATGCCGCTACGCTTAGCTTCCGTCGCGTTTCGCTGCTAACACTTAGCTTCCGTCACATTATGCTGCGAACACTTAGCTTCGTCAACAACTCAGGCGGAAGTGAGAGCGCTGCGTAACGACCCAGCCAGAAAACTGCCCTAAATAACATAAATTAACGAAGCTTAACGAAGGTAAATATTCCTGGAGGAATTTTAATAATCGAGGTTCTCGAATCACTCGAGGAATCGTTTCAGCCCTAGAGAAACCTAATGAATTTTTTTTTTATATTGTTCAAATGATGTTTTTCTAAATTAAAGGAAAACCAGATTTTTCCTACAGGACCTTCCGGAACAGGAAGTCATGGCTGGTTCTGATCGGTTTGGTCCCGCCCAAACTTGACTCACTGTAATAAAAACCCGACCCAGATGTTCGGTTCCGGTCCATGGTTTTATTTTGCTCTATGGATCCAGACAGGAAGTGACGTCTGTACAGCACAAGCCGGTTCCAGTCCGATCCGGCCCGGTTCCGACTCAATGCTAAGTGCGGTTGTATGGCTTCTTCCGGTTCTGAAGGTCCAACTTTATTTACAACAGAGTTCTGATTTCCAGTCGGATCCGGTCCACAGAGCCAAAAATTGCAGAGTTCTGGTACTGAAGTGGTTTTGTTTGCTCTGGACCGACCAGAACCAGTCTAGGTCTTCATCTGTAGCCTGAGAAAGAGGACGGGTTGGTCCAACAGAACCAGAAAGTTCCAGAACCAGACCGGCTCTGGTGGTACCTCTGTGACCCGTCGCTCAGCCTCAGGTTCTAATCCAAGCTGAATCCGAACAGAACCCAGTTTGTTTCTGATGGGTCAGAGGAGAAAAGAACCCGACTCTCAAAGAGTTTGGTTCTGATCTGGTTCCCTCTGCTGCTAACTGGAGCAAATCAGAACCGGTCCGTGAACAGCAGAAAACTTTCATTCTGACGTTTTAACTTCTGATTCTGATCGGGTTCTGAATCGGATCAGTTCTGAGTCTTCTGCTTAAAACATCAAACCCTCCTCAGCAGAGATCCAGTACCGAATGGTTCTGATCCAATCTGACTTACTGTCGCCGCCCAGTGGCAGCAGCAGGGAACGCGCACGCACGCGCACACACACACACACACACACACACACACACACACACACACACACACACAGAGAATCTGGTCAAATAAAAACAGGAGTGAGATATCTTCCAGCACAGAGTATCTTTGGTTCCTCAGTTCCTGAATTCAGAATTCAATTTAAATTCTGTGAATGAATTTCACATCTGGATCATTTTTATTCTGAGCTGGTCCAGAACCCCGAGCCGGGTCCAGAACCGGAGGTTCTGCATCAGTTCGACTGATCTGCAGGTTAAATGGGAATCAGTTTTTTGTCCCTAATGGTTCTCCGTACTTCCAGTTTGTCTCCAACAGAACCTGAAGGAAGGAGACATGAAGGTTCTGGTCCAACAGTTCTGGAGGTTCTGGTTCTGGTTGGTTGTTGAAACTCTAATTTCCTATGATGCGTTGGTGACCCTGAACACGCCACCCTTAGCTCGCTGCCCTGAAATGACTAACAAGAAATAAAGCTTTTATTGTGAAAGGCTGGCAGCTGGAAGTGCTTCCTGGACGAGTGTCTGTTTTCCTGCTGACCTCGAACGTCTCACCGGGTGCAAAGTGCCTCAGCGTTTTGTCCGACGGCGCCTGAACGTTACGCCGCCTCCTCCTGCTTGCTGCTCTGCTTCTGAAGCTCCGCCCTCTGGCCGTTCTTTGGCCCCGCCCCCTCCTTGTCGCTGCTCTTCATCACTGAGGATGAGGAGGAGGAGGGCGTGGCCTTCAGGCTGCGGGACGTCTTGGCGCAGCGGCTCTTGTCCCGGGCGGCAGCGGCGTCTTGGGGCAGCGAGGGGCTGGAGTGCGCCCTCTGCAGGCCGCCGTCGCCGCACAGTCGCGCCTCGAAGGCGGCCAGGTCGGCGCCGCCGTCCGCCATCTTGGCCCGCAGCAGCATGGCGTACGTCCCGTACCGCGTCTTCTGCAGGAGAAACAGAGAACAGAACCGGGTCAGGAGCGGGTTCTGGTTCTGGTGAACTATTCACAGCCAAACAGTCTAGGAGTGAATACTTCGGTACCGATCCAACCGGTTCTGATCCGGTCCATCAGGACCACCAGTCCAACCAAGTTACAGAAAGCAGAATTCTCCCGACTCGCTTCCTAGAATTAAACATCTAAGGTTCTGGTCCTGATCGGACCTCTCGTCTCCTCCGTGTGCCGGCGCCGGCAGCTTGTTGCCATGGTAACCGGCTGCCAGACCATCTGTCGCTCAGCAGAAGGTGTTTTTCCCTCTCTGGCCCGGTTCTGCCGATCCGTCCTGCTCCAGCATTCAGAACATTCAGGCGGTTCTGGTTGGATCCACCAGAGCCATTTGGACCTGTTCAGAACCGTTCCAACCCGGTTGGACCCGGTGAGTCTTCAGATCCAGAACCCGACTGCTCACCTCGAACTCCAGGTACTCTCTCCGCAGCTTCTGCTCCTCCAGCTCACGACCTTTGACCCTGCGGTCGGGCGTGGCGGCGGCGAGCTCCGTCAGTTCCGAGGAAACCGCCCGGAACCGGTTCTCATGGGCCTGGAGCTGCTCGTCCTGGAGAGAGAGACACGGTGAGGATGGAACCAGAACCCGTCGGGTTCCGGGCGGGTTCTGGTCCCTACCTGGGTCAGCTTGGTGTTGGACCCGGGCAGCAGCGGGCGGCTGAAGCGTTTCTGGGAGCCGATGGCGGCCGGGAACGGAGGGGCAGAGAACATGGCCGCCACGGCGTTGATCCTGGTGATCCATGACTGCATCTGCTCAGCGCTCCTGGAGGACCATAGAAGAAGAATCAGGGAGGAGATTACTGGACAATCAGCGGCTCAGCAGCCATTTCTCTGCTGTTTAACGCCGTATGTATTTAAGCTAGCCTTAGCATCTGAGCTGCTGTGACCGATTAGCTCGGTCAGCTCCGTTCTGAACTCATCTCTACTTTCAGGCTTTTGCTTTTATTATTCTGCCAATTTATTGCGTTTCTAAAAGTCTCCTGCGGTTTCATTTAAAACATTCAGATTACAGCTTTCACAGCTGAAGTCTCCTAAAGTCCTCTAATGTCCCCTAAAGTCCTCTAATGTCCCCTAAAGTCCTCTAATGTCCCCTTAGGTCCTCTAATGTCCCCTAAAGTCCTCTAATGTCCCCTAAAGTCCTCTAATGTCCCCTAAAGTCCTCTAACGTCCCCGCCCCTGTCATGTCCCCCGGACCAGCGGGGGCGCTGGCGGGGTCCTTACGGCGCCTGCAGCAGGAAGACCCTCCAGTCGGCCGTCCTCAGGTAGAAGACGTTGGGTCTCTTGCGATAGTCGGCGGCCCTCATGGCCA
This sequence comes from Phalloptychus januarius, assembly GCA_902982915.1. NCBI lineage: Eukaryota > Metazoa > Chordata > Actinopteri > Cyprinodontiformes > Poeciliidae > Phalloptychus > Phalloptychus januarius. The sequence goes on along the minus strand of CADWAE010000242.1, from coordinate 347,488 downwards.
GGGCGTGGTGGACGGACACGGCGTTCTTGACGTCGTCCTCCGTCGGCTCTCGTTCCGTCCGGTACTCGTCCTGCGAGGACACAAACGCACCGTGACTCGACCCGAGACAGACGGGACGCGGCCCATCAGAAGGACCTCTGACCCTAAGCGCTCTGATAATGAACCAATGAGCTGCAGCGGCACCAAGTCCTCACAACCTTCACGGTTCTGGATCAATCTGATGTTTACGCGGATTCTCTGGACCTTGTGGTCTGAACTTCATCTCATCGTACCAGAACCAGAACCAGAACCAGATCTAAATGTTCTTGTCTCTCCCTGCTGCTTGCAGTCTGCAGTCTCACAACTAGGCGGAGCTCTGCAGCAGAAGAAGCCAGAGACTCTGGAGAACTAATCCAGAACCCTTTACCGGCTCACAGAAGGTCCGGACCACAACGGGATCAGAACCAGATGGCAGTGATGTCTACTGCAGCAGGGGCTGATGGGAAACGCAGCCCAGGTGTTTTACCTTCTGCAGGTAGAGGACGAGGCCCTTCAGCATGGCGTAGAAGGTTTTCCAGCCTCTCTTTCCCCGCGGAGCTGAAACAGAAACAACATGGAGCCAACGAGGAAGACGAGGACGAGGAGGATGACGAGCAGCCGCGTACTTCTCTTCCCGTCCGGGTCGGCGTGGACCTTCCTCACCAAGAAGCCGCTCTTGTAGAGTTCGCCGTCGGCCTGCTGGGCCACGCCCACCAGCGGGTTGCCGCCGGCGACGCGTCGCATGGTCTGGGAGGCGGAGTCAGTGCGGGCGTCAGCCAGCTCTGACGCCGACTTCCTCAGCTCCTCTTCATCACTACGAGATGAAGAGTTTGGGTCAGAACGGTTCTGGTTAGAGACAAGATGGAGGAACACCAGTCATCCAACCGTCATCCATCCAGACCCAGTTTCTGGGTTCTGGTTAGTGGAACCAGGGGAACCTTAATCCCAATCAGGACCCGGTTCTGTTTGGGTCCTGATGATGTTCTGGTTCTGATTGGTGCTGCAGGTGGTGATTAACCAGGAGGCTGTTATTAGGAGACACACACTGCCGGGGCGTTGGGATGCTGACCCATAATTACAGCCAGCAGAGAAGCGGGAACAGTTGCCACGGCAACAGCGGCTTGAATAAGAGTGAGAGCGAAACGAGGAAACATGTTTACACTCACATGGTCCACTGCAGCTTCTCGTTCCTGATGGAGCTGTACAGCGTCTGCAGAGAGAGCAGAACTGGGTCAGACAGAACCGGGCCCAACAGAACCGGGTCAGACAGGAACCGGGACCATCAAAACCGGGTGAGACATCAAACGGACCTGACTGATGGAGGGTTCTGATCACCTGTGTGACCGGACAGATCAGACAAGTCGGATTAGTTCTTCAAAAAAATGTCGGTCCCGGTTCTGATGTCCAACGGACCGGCTGTTTTATTGAACATCAGCTACAAGTTCCTGTTTGGGTCCAGAGGGGGCGCCACTCACCAGAACACCAGGATGGAGAACAGAGAAGAGAGGTTAATGACCAGAACCAGAACCTGGTTCTGGACAGTTTCCAGACCACGGCTGACCAACCATGGAACACTGACTGCAGCTTCTGACCCGGTTCTGGTTGGCCGTGGAGTCGGACCAGGTCCAAATATGGAGGCCATTTTAATTACATCATCTTGAAATGATAATTTTACTTTCTGTTTGTTTTTTTCTGTCAGCAGCAGGGGAGCTGCTGCCCCCTGGTGGCTGCAGGGCAGCACGCAGCTCTAAAAACCTGAAATATTTTATAAACTTTTTACTTTTTAATTATTTTAGATATAATTTCAACCAGAAAATTCATCCCAGAAACGTAGATGTGTAAATTCTTCATAATTTCAGATATAACGGAGCTCTAACAGAACAGATTTGGAGGTTCTGTAGGTTCTGGACCTGCCGGTACCAGCTCTACCTTCTTCTTGCGGTTGTGCGGGTGCTGCTGCCGGTCCTGGCTCTTGCCCAGCAGGTCCGGGAACGCCAGCGGCTTCAAGGATCGGGACCGGGGTGCGCGCGGGTACCGGAAGTCCGACTCCCTGGAGTCCCGGCTAGCGCCGCTCCGGACTGAGCACAGCGAGCGCGAACGGTTCCGACCCGAGGAGTGGATACTGTTGACTCCGATCATCTCTGATCCGGGTCAGCTAGGGTCCGACTGGAGGCGGAGCGGTTCTGATCCGAACGGTGGGGGAACACAGTCAGGACGGAGCTGTTAGAGGTTCTGGTTCTGATGGATCCGACTCCTCCAGCAGGTCCAATCGGAGTTCTGGGACGGTCCAGAAGCTTCCAGATCCGCTCTGTAGGAAACTCCTTCCTGGATCAGATCAAACTTCGGTTTTCTGAACCAAACTGTTTCTTCACAGAATAAAAATATTTTAATTGTTTTAATTCCAATAATTTCAGATTTGAAGCAGAAATAAATCAGATTCTGTTTGAGAGTCGGAGACGTTTGATTTCTGGGCTCATTTGGTGCAGAGATCGTTTCTTCTGATCGATGACGTATTTAAAGGTTTGATCAGACTTTCTGAAGGAGCCTCCTCTTCCTCCCGTGTCGTTAAACAAACCCAGACTCCGGCGGACCCGGTGGTCCGGCCAGGCGGTTACCACGGCAATGCGACGCCTCGATCAGCCAGACAAACGCATCCCCATTCGGAGCGGCGGCGAGGAGAATCCCTGGACTGCAAATAAACGTGTGACGAAGGAGACGCATCAGCAGCGGCCAAAACCCAGAGGACGATGAAGAGGAGAGAGAGGGAGGCTGGGGCGAGCGAGCACACCCACACAGTCAGACAGAGAGAGAGGGAGAGGATGAAGGTGGAGGAAAGTTTCTCCTGATCCGCCCTGAATCTGACACAATCCCTTCTCCTCTTCCTCAGCTATTGATCTCCTCCTCTTCCTCCTCCTGCAGGAGAATCCCTCCTCTTCTTCAGGTGAGCTCAGTACCCCTCGTCTTCCTCAGACTGAACTGTTAAGGACTGTTTACCTTCCTCCTCCTCTTTCTCTGCGCTCTCTCTCTCAATGCGCATTTTGTCTGAGCTCAGCAGCCAATCAGAGGGCAGAGCCAGCAGCTAAGGCCCACCCCCAGCTGCGAGTCATGAGTTAAATGTAGATGAAGCTCAGTGATGAAGAGGAGCATTTCTATCATTTCAGAACTGAAAATTAAACCATTTATTTTACTTAAAATCTGATTTTCATTGCTGTCTTAATTTCTTCTCAGAATATAAAATCATTTTGAATGTTTTCATTTTTGTTTTTGTATTTTCTGTATTTTAAATATAAACACTATTTTAAGACAAGATTTTAATAATTTGTTGTAAATTAAACTAAAATGCAATTTAAAAAAAAAACATAAATCACTGAGCTGCAATTTTAACTGAAAAGTTTTAAATATTCCTTGTTGAGTTATTAAAGTTAAATGTATAAATCAGGTGAATTATGTCACAAATGACTAATAATGTGCTGTGGCGGTGACGAACTGGGAATTAAGACTCCTGGCATTTCAGCTCCCTGACAAACCAACACCAACAACACCATGGTTAGTCTGGGAGATCTGCCCCACAACTCCACAGGCTCCGCCCCACAATTCCACAGGCTCCGCCCCACAACTCCCTAGGCTCCGCCCCACAACTCCACAGGCTCCGCCCCACAACTCCCCAGGCTCCGCCCCACAACTCCACAGGCTCCGCTCCACAACTCCACAGGCTCCGCTCCACAACTCCCCAGGCTCCGCCCCACAACTCCCCAGGCTCCGCCCCACAACTCCACAGGCTCCGCCCCACAACTCCCCAGGCTCCGCCCCACAACTCCCCACACTCCGCCCCACAACTCCACAGGCTCCGCCCCACAACTCCAAGGTTTACTCTTGGACACTAAAACATTGAGATCATCAAATCAGCAACATCTCCAGGAAATAGGGCTTTGATTTCAATTCTAGAAATGTTCTCCAAACATATGAATGCGACTCCATGTCCATGCTCCTGTGTTGCTCAAATAGGATTTTAAGCATTATTTAGATTAATTCTCCGATCAGATTTTGTTCTCTCGTTACACTGAATAAACAATGCAGTCGTTTAACTGCTAAGAAATTTCTGCCGACGTTTCTTGTTTCTTCATGCAAACACTGATGGAAGATTAGAGAAGGAGGGGGAGAGCAAATTATTCCTGTTTTTCTGCCTCTCAGTCAGTCTGAGCTGTTGCCCACACACTCTCTGGTGCAGCAGTCCAACCAGCCGACAGCTCAGCAAACGCTCCACGCACACATTAGCAGCATGCATGATGATGATGAGCATGATGGAGGTGAAGAGGTGACGCAGATTCATGTCGATCGCTCTGAGGTGGAACCGACCCACTCAGACATGAACACACACCAGACAGACAGAACTACCCACAGCAGCCATGAGAACCAGTCTGAGTGTGAACATTGATGCTGTCACTACGGCAACACGCTGTGGATGAAATGTCCCAGTCCACCATGTCCATCTATGGACCCGGACCCACTTAAAGTTTGTGTCCTCAGAAAGACGGGTTTAGGTTGATGTGACGTCCCAACGAGAGAGAAAAACAGGTCTGTGTGTGTGTGTTTAAAGCTGGGAAATTTCTGGATTATCAGAACCAAAACAACCAAACACAAACATTTCTAATTTACAAAAAAAAAAATCACCATTATGAGGGGTTTATGGATTCTCAGGACATTTCGAGAGTATACAAATGTTTAGATTATAAAAAAATATTTATTTCATGAGGACATTTTACCATTCTGACAGTGTATCATGAGGACATTTTTGATCCTGCCCCAAGTGGAGGAGTTTAAGGATCTCTGGATCTTGCTCACTAATGGGGTAAAAGAACCGACACATGGTGCACCTCTGCATATTCTGTACCGGTCCATCATGTGAAGGAGATTGAGCCAAAGCGAAGCTCGATTTACGGTCGATGATCGGTCCAAGTGAGGGGGATCTGAGGGGTCCGCAGGCGTGGAGGCAGTGAAGCAGCGCTGACTGGTACAGGAGACAGAAGAGCTGAGCTCACAGCTGAATGTGACAGGAGTCCAGTCAGAACAGCTGCTGATGGCTCGACAGGTCAGCAGGAATCAGAAGCAGCCTGCTGAATGTGACAGGGCAGCCAATCAGAACGCAGCCTGCTGAATGTGACAGGAGCCAATCAGAACGCAGCCTGCTGAATGTGACAGGCAGCCAATCAGAACGCCAGGATTCCCCTCAGAAAGCAGGAGGGGAATCCCAACCAGCTGGCGGCGCTGGAGAGCAGCGGACATGGAGATGATATGTGGAAACAACATTAATGTTTATTCAACATTTGGTGCAAAGAATCTCCACAGAAACGACCAGGAGAGGAGCTGCAGCCAAACTGCTACTGCAGTTGATAAACCCGGTAACTTTCCAGCGTGACATAAACAGGTTCTAATGATATTCATTCAGTCAGGACTTTACTGACACCAGACACATGCACTGCAGGTAGATTGGAGTAAAACGTTGATTAATGCTGGTTTTAAAATCAGTTAACTGGACTTTAGCCATTACTTTGGGCCCATTGTTGGACACTGATCGGCTGGTGTTGGTCTCAGGTTCTGAAAATGGCCGACAATCAGCCGACAGTTCTGAGATCGGCTAGTGTGATCTGGGCATTAGGCTAAAGAAATGATGAAGGGAGGGTCAGTGGAGAGCAGGAGTTGATCTCATCCAGCGTCATGGAAAATGCAGGGAGAAACGATAATGACGATAAATTAAAGGAACTCGATAGCTTTTTTTAATGATCCGATTAATTGATTTATTGTTTATCGCGACAGGCCTAGCCATTATAATTATTAATATTAAGAGAAGTGTCACAAATCTGTGCAAAAGCATATCTGAGTTGGAGCCACAGGAGGAGCGCTGTGAGCTGCGCAGTGACAGCAGACACGGCAGACCCTGGAGGCTGGGGCAGGGAGGACGACTCTAAAATCTTATTTATAGTTCTCCAGACAATGCAAAAATTACTAACGTTTTGTTTTACTGCTGTAACCATTAAACCGTCTCCCCTTCAGCTCGGCCTTATGAGTGGAGACACATTGTTGATGTACTACTATAAAGTAGCTATTATAAAATTAAATATTAGCAAAGCTCAAAGTAATTCTCACAGGTGGTGGAGAGATGCTGTCAGCAGCTGCTAAGTAACTAAAAAGTTACTTTGAATGTAACTTAGTTACTTTCCAAATCAAGTAATCAGTAATCTAACCAAGTTACTTTTTCATAGTCACTATGATTATCAGTATATTTTAATCAACTGTTTCATTATGAAAACATTTGTGGCTCATTTTACTATATTTAAATCATGACAACTTTTCATAATTGTAACATTTTAGGTTTAGTTCTAGATTATACACAATATTTAAATTCTAAGAACAGTTCTAGTGTTTGGTTCAGACAACAGGAATGGTATATTTTAGTGTCAGGCATTTTAGGACATGTAATTATGGGAAAATCCATTTATACGGACATGTCAACATTTTGACAGCACTTATAGAATATGAAAATAACCTAATATATTAATTATATTCATTATTTCAGAAGATAATTCTGGTACGATTCGGTTTTTTGGTAATATATGAAAGCATTTTGTTATAATATTTCTGAGCTGTGTAAGCGAGTTTTGATAATTATCAGGGCATTTCTGGATTTTAATTAAATTGCTGTTATATAACTTCAGGATTATGGAAATATTTTAGCAAAAAACAACATTTTTAATCTGGATTTTTCTAGATCCTGATGTTTTGTAATTATGATTACTGTTAAAACATGAGGGCAATTCAGTAAAATAAGAAGAATTGTGAATATTAAGGACTTTTTTCATTATAGATATTTCACTGATATATGGTAGTTTTATTACGGCTGCATGAAAACATTTCTAGATTCTGTGTGAAGATTTTTGTTTTGCATGTTGCTCTTCATGAAATTGAAAAGCAACAAACATGAATCAGCACGGCTCAAACTGAACCAGAGTAAATGATGTAATCTGGGTAAATTAAGAGGCGGCGGGATTAGACCCACAGAGAGGAAGTTAAAGAGACACTTCTGCATTATGGGGACGCCTGCAGGGACGGTCAGCGGGACGTGACACGGGACACACCTTGAGCAGGTCTTTGGGGAAATCCTTCCCGTCGTTCAGTCCCTCCAGGTTGGAGATGAACTGGCTGCAGGACATCCTCTTCCCCACGTTCTGCACAGGCAAGAGGTCAGAGGTCACTTCGCTTGCTGCAGTCGCCTCTGCTCAGTTACAGCACAAACCTTCAGACCCGCTGCTTTCTGTGGTCGTTGCCACGGCAACAAGACTCACTTCCTTAAACGGACTAAAGGTCTGAAGCAGCAAACAGCAGCTGACTCATATGTAAACATCATTATTAATAAATCAACATCCAAAGAATTTGTTTCAGGAACTTTAAAGTCGTAAAAACGTCACGGTGATTCATATTTATGAAAAATAATAGACATTTTGCTTTTAAAATTAGTGAAAAAATTCTTCATAATAAATAACCAAACCAACCAAATATGGAGTTCCTGTTAGGAAGCCAGTCATGTGACCACATCAGTAAACCTGATGAGGGAGACGAAGGAGAGACTCACGTTTCCATGGAGATCAGTGTTCAACAGCATGACGGCGCAAGTCAGGGTGTGGACGCTGTCTGAGAGAGAGAGGGAGGCGTAGTTCAGGTGTAGTTCAGGTGAACAGGTGTTGTTCGGTTGTAGTTCAGTTGTAGTTCAGGTGTAGTTCGGGTGAACAGGTGTAGTTCGGGTGTAGTTCGTGTGAACAGTGTAGTTGGGGTGAACAGGTGTAGTTCGGGTGTAGTTCAGTGTAGTTCAGGTGAACAGGTGTAGTTCAGGTACCTTCAGTGGACTGCGTCTCAGGGTTACACTGCCTGTATCTCCTGGAGAAGTGAGCGAGGACTCTCTCTCTCTCTTGGGTTTCTCCCATCAGAGCAAACCGGGTCAGAAACATCCTGAACCAGAGACACTGGATCAGAACCAGAACCTTTCACTCAGAAACTGAGTCTGAGAGCAAACCGATTCACTGATTGAATAGTTGACTGTTTAACCTCATCAGAAACCGGGCCAGAACCTGGCCTGGTACCGGAACCAGCACTGACCTGAGCGCCTGGTCGATGTTCATGCCACTGAAGTTGAAGTGCTCCAGGTACTCCTGCGCCACCATTTGGCTGAAGTCGTTACTGCAGGATAAGAACAGGAAGCTCAGTCATTCAGAACCTGTGACCCAAACGCTCTGGTTCCGGACTGGGTTTGGACTCTGACTGACTTCTTGCTGAGGTGCGGCGCCACGTCAGACTTGCGGAACCCGTCCAGATTGTAGAGCCGCTTGGCGAGGCGCCGGGCCGCCTGCAGGTCCGGTTTCAGGCCATTGGTCAGAACCTCCAGAACCTCTGAGTCGGGCTGGTCTGGGGGACGGTCCGCTGGACGCTCCCTGGAGACACGAGGACACTCCGTCACTCAGCAGAACCAACAGAACCACTGGCTGGGTCTGATCTGTCGCCATGGCAACACAGCAAACAAACAGCTGCTGGATTGATCTGGACCGTTGGTACCGACCCAAACAGAACCTGCTTCTGTTCTAGAATTCAGCCAGAGGTTGGTCCATTTAGCACACATCCTGTCGACCCGTCAGAACTGGTTCAGACAGGTCGGGCCTCCAGAACTGGGCTCAGGAGACCAAAACCTGGACCTTTTAGAAGTAGAACCGGTTCTGGTTCTGGTTGGTCTCCACAAATAATAAGCTGATGCTTTTATTTTGAAAAGCCAGGGTTCTGGTTCTGGTCAGACATTTATCAAAGTATGTTTGAAGTTTTCCAACATGTTCAGAATCAAACATTACAAAGTTTTACTCAGAACCTTTCAGAACCTTGTGGTTCCGGAAGGTTCTGAATCCTTCAATTGGAAACCCAAAGCTGGACCCAAAGTTCTGAAAAACATTTCATGAACCAAACTACTGGGTCTAGAGAGAACCTGCCAACACTCACCAAGAATCCAGTCAGAACCAGAACCTGGACCAGAACCAGAACCCTAACCTGGACCCACCGCTCGGCTGCAGGACTGCCCCGGTCCTCCATAGCGCTGATCCGGTCCGGCCCGGCTGCCAGTCGGACCTTTTGGTGCCGCGACATTAAGTGAAGTCAGAAAGGGGGAAGTGGGTCAGCCGCAGCGTGGACCCGACCCGCTTCCTGTAACCGGGCCCAGCTTCCCTCCCACTATCGCTACGGCAACCACACCACCAGACATCCCATGATGTCTGAGCTGCAGAGCCTGAATAATGCTGCTGACTGAACGGCTAACCAGAACCATCTGGAGAACCTTCAGAACCTCCAGAACCTGAGCCTGGTTCCAGTCTGCAGCGTTTCCCTCCCAGAGGACAGGAAGCTTCCTGGAGGAATCCGGATGTTTCCGTCTGCAGCTCCTTCCTGCTGGACAGAAACATCCAGCAGGAAGCTCCGCGCTAACGACAACACTCAGGCCTCCGCCCTCTGATCTGAACCTCCACCTGAACCTGAACCTCCACCTGAACCTCCACCTCCACCTGAACCTCCACCCAAACTCCACCTCCACCTGAGCCTGAACCTCCGCCTGAATCTGAACCTCCACCTGAACTGGCAAATCATAAAGCCATTAATACTCATTATTACTGGATTGGACATCACCTTTTAGCCGCTATAGCTAGCGATGCTCTCCTTACACATTGACTGGTGTCAGTAAACCCAGACCGTTCTGATGCCGGGAGAGCACCAGAACGGTCGAATCGCCATCGTCGATGGCGATTCGACCATCTTTACTGTGGTCGAATCGCCCTCATTTCTTACCTGAATTCTGTTACGGTAATTAAAGCTGAGAAAATTGCTGAAGCTTTGATATCTAAACCATGTTTTCTCCCTGGATATGAACCTATAAACAATTTGGTTTCTGTGAGTTCTGTCAAGATGGAAGAGAGGCCTAAGCAAATTTCTCCTTTATACTGGTCATAATTTAATTTTAGAAAATAGCTGCTTTTAAATTAGTTTGTTCAAATTTAGTAAAGTATTTCTTCCTATTTTGATTATTGATGATTTAATTTCTGCAAGTTTTAAAAGTTACAGTGGCTGCAGTGTGCCAACGCAAAGGGAAAGCAACACTGATAAACAGGCGTAAAACAACGTTAAACCGCTTTTATTCTGCTTTCTCTCGCTCTCCGTGTCGCTTTACGTTACTTTACGACGTTACATGGCTGCCGTCTGTTGCCATGGCGATCGACAGAGGGCAGCTCGGCTAGCCCACAGAGAGGCGGTTAGCTTCAATGCATCAGGAGAAATCAACACCAAAAAACAAAAACATTTATCATATAACCAAAAACCAAACAGCACCTTCAATCTGTTACAGTTTTATCCTTTTTGGATTTTCAGGCTCGGTATTTTTTTATGGTCATTATAAGCGGAAGCCAGCGGTTAACTTAAACAGCTGCTGTACTGATGATCTGTCAGGGTAGGTGCTAGCTTGCAAAAGTCAAGCTAGCATAACTGACTCGCACTTTCTCAATCTTTATTTTAAATTAAAACGTTATACTTACCTGTAAAACGTCATACTCTTGGACCTTATGTATAGTTGTTGTAGTGTTGACAATATTATGTAGTTATTTTTCATATTCATTTGCTTGATTGTCATTTTCCCAACCGCAAATATTCCCGACTAATAGATAGCAATGGTGCCTGTGTGGCGCACAATAAATCACCTGACCTCCAATCCAGTCATAGATATCAACGCATGACGCAGCATCATGGAGGCTGCAGTGCATTATGGGTATATTTGCAGGTACCCGTGAGACTGATCTGAGCATATTTGTCTCTGTGAATGCTTAATGTCACTCAGATCGGGTTCTGGCAGCGATTAGCTCCGTCTGCACCACTAGCCAATCATATGCAGGTCTGTTTTATCCAATCAGAGTATGCCTCACAAATCCTGCATTCAATTGGATAAAATAACAACCAATCACAAGCCGGAAAGCAAAATATGACTAAAATGAACACATGGGATGCTGTGGTGGCGCAGGGGCAAAGCACAACCCACATATGGAGGCCTTAGTCCTCATGCCGGCAGTCGCAGGTTCGATTCCCGGCCTGGTGACATTTGCCTCATGTCTTCCCCCTCTCTCATTTCCCTATTTCCTGTCAAGCTACTTTCAAATAAAGACCACTAGAGCCAAAAAATCCTTAAGAAAAAAAATGAACACATGTAAACTTCATATTAGAAATAATGCAGTTTTTCACCCAGCAAATATTTAATAAAGCAAATATTTTCTAATTATTTTCCAGTTTTCCACTGATTACTGAATTAGGATTTAACTGAATACCATATGATTGATGTTTTTTTTTCTTTTTTTAAGACCATAAACACAATATTACCTAAGCGTATTTTCAGATTTGATGTCAACTTGTAACATTTTGTAACATAAAAACCAAATGGACCGCTAATGGGCCAACCAAGCTAGCCCGCTACCGACAGGCTAAGCTAGATTCTTGAATGGGTTCTGTTCAGATCTCTGTTGCATCTGAACCATCAGAACCTCCCTGGCCAATAAACTCACAGCTCCAATCCTGTTAGCCCAGCTACAAGAACCAAAACCAGAACCATCCGGCTCCACACCTGCAGAGGATTTAACCAGTTAATGCAGCTAAACATTTAGAAACACTTCCTCCAATCTGAAGAGTTCATATAAAGACCATCGCCATGACGATAAGGCAGTCTGAAGCCGTACCGACCCAAACTACCACTGAAGTGAGACGTCTGTCACGTTGAACAGCTTTGGTTTCTAAACCAACAAACCAACCCAGAGCAGAGTTCTGCCATCTGGACCAAAACCGGACCCAAACCTGATCAGAACCTGACCTGGCCAGGACAGAAAGCTGGGACCCAACAGAACCAAACCCAGACAGACTGCGAGGAGTCAGAGCTGCAGTTTTGTCCAGGGTGTGTCAGACCAACTGAAACCACAACAGAACCGCTGACATAACCAGAAACAGCTCTCTCTTGAACCTGGCTGACTCGGTTCTGATCCGGCTGGAATCCTCAGAACCTCTCAGGTTGTACCTGAGCCACAAAGAACTAACCGGATCCGACCCGGTTTCAGCTGGCAGTACCTAATAAAGTGGTTGGTAAACAGACATCTCAGGAGTTCTGGGTCCAAACCAGGCTGACCTGCAGATCCTGAGCTTACTGATCCCATCAGAACCAGTCCAGAACCATCAGAACCGGTCCGGAGGCTCACCTGTACACGGCCGGGTAAGGCAGGAGGTACCGGTCCTCCAGAGCCCCGCCCCCCCAGCATAGCAGGTAGGTTGCCATGACGGCCAGGCCCCACCCACAGTCCAGCTTAGCGGCCAATCAGACGGCCTCGGTGCCTCTGAGAAATAATGACATCATCCTGGTACGACATCATCTCCTATTCTTCTTCTTCTACACCTCTTAAAGCTGCTGCGTTCTCTCGGCTTCCCAGCGTTCCCAGTCCTCTCCCAGTCCGATCCTCCTGGTTTCCCTTGGAGGTATGAGCTTCCTCCCAGGCCGACCCGAACGCTCCTCCTCCTCCTCTGCTCTTCCTCTCTTTGTCTCCTCTTCCCTTCCTGGAAGTTTCTGTCTGCGGCTCGCTGAACTTCTGCTTCAGAACAAATCCTGGACAGAACCGGGCCCTGAGCCCAGCAGAACCTGACCCAGGTGGAGACCTCAATGAGAAGAGGTCAGAGGTCACAGATGGTATAGATCAACATAAATGGCAGGGAGAAGAAGGAGGAGGAAGGTTTCTGTTTTTCTGACAGGAGTGGGAGGTCTTTCTCTCCGTCCCGTCTCTGAGATTCAGTGGATGAACTCATGAGGAATTTCCCTCCAAACCTCCAACCCCGGATAAATGGACAGGAACGTGTGTGTGTGTGTGTGTGGGTGTGTGTGTGTGTCCTGGTCCCCACAAACGCTGTTTTTGGGTCAGGGGTCAGATTTCAAGTTGTGAATTGAGTTTTGGTTAGGAGAAGGTTGAGGCTGTAGAAAAGAATTGGAGTCAGGAGAAAGCCCCCACAAAGATAGCCACACAAACATGTGTGTGGGTGGGGGTGTGTGTGTGTGTGGGGGTGTGTGTGTGTGGGGGTGGGTGTGTGTCTGTGTGTGTGGGGGGGAGGGAGGACCAGCTTGAAGTCTAAAAATTTCTGAGCTTCAAAGAGTCAATCTGGATCGGATTCATCCCACATTCCCAGGAACCCAGAGCTGGGAGTGTCCACTGTGTGTGTGTCCACTGTGTGTGTGTCCACTGTGTGTGTGTCCACTGTGTGTGTGTCCACTGTGTGTGTGAGCAGCAGCTGTTGTCTCCTGGTTTGCATTCCTCCAGCTCTGTGGATCTGACCCGTTTCCTAGTGCAGGCAGTAAAGCCTGGTTCTGTTCTGGGTCGGTCCTGTTCTGGTTCTGGGTCGATTCTGGTTCTGTTCTGGTTCTGGGTCGGTTCTGTTCTGGGTCGGTTCTGGCGGTCTACACCCAGCGGTGCAGCAGGATGACATCGGGACGAAGCTGATCCTTCCCTCCAATGAGAGTTCAGGAAGTAAACGCTCAGAACAGGAAACAGCAAGTTGGAAGATATTTTCGGTCCAAGAAGAAGAAGCACTAGAACCTGAGACGGATGAACCAGGGAAAGGTCAAGAGGTCAGCTGAGACCAAGCTGGACCGTCCTCCATGAGGACTGAAGGAACAGTTCTGGAGGGAAACAAAGGAGCCGACCCGACCCAGTAGTTCTGGTTGTTTGAGACTGGAAGCTTCCTTTTGGTTCTGATGGACTGGTGGATGGATCAACTGATCGGACCCTTCGGATGGTTCTGGTGGGCATGTGACCCTACAGGTGTCAGAACCAGCCGCTGAGTCGTGACGGATCTTCTTTTCCTCTCTCTTTTCCCGCCTTTGGTGACTCAGCGTTGCCACGGCGACGGGCTGAAACGGGCCTCCAGGTGCGGCTGACAGCAGGACGGCGGGAACGGGTCGGACCGGGCTCCGTCTGCTGCAGATACTCCAGCTGGTGATGATTCAGGAGACGAACGGAGATCTACAGAGATTCATGAAGACCGTAGAACCGGGCCGAGGTCCGACTGGTCCTGTGGTTCTGACTGGTACGGCTGGTCAAACCGGGCCAAGGTTTTACCAGCTTTTTAATTTTGCTTTGGTTTTTTGACATCTTCGGCTCTTGTTTCCATCTCTAAAAGTAAATTGGCGGCGGTCAGGAATCGGACCCGGAACCGGTCCGGTTGGACGACGGCCGCCGGGCAGAAACAAAACATTAAACGACCTGAAACAGTTCCAGTCTGTAACTGGTGATACGAGGCGCTGGACATTGCTGCTCCTACAACCACATGATGCAGTGAAGCGTTCCCAAACAGTTCTGCAGGGTTCTGAGTTTCGGTCGGATCCGTTCTGCTTTCTGGGTTTGTTCTGATCTTAATGAACTGATTGGGATTTCTGCAGCAGTGGTTCTGTTTGACCTTTGGTCCAATCTGAATGGGTTCTGCTGCTGATCAGAACCAGTCAACACCAGAATTGCATGGAGGTGCTGCCCCCATGTGGCCACTCAGTGGTACTGCAGCAGGTTATACAGTCAGAAGGTCCAGAGGACTCAGAACAGAACCAGCCAGTAGATCCCGTCACAAGCAGCCATCTGGATCAGAACCTTTGGGTCGGACTCACCTGCTGTGCAGTGCCGGCACCGATGTCGCTTTCCTGAAGCTGTCTCTGACGATGGAGCGCCGCCATGTGTCCTTCTCAGACCGGGACCGGACCGGGAGGCCCGGCCCGGCGCTGAGGGCCGTGTCAGAAGACGACTCGGGCCGGGACAGCGGAGCAAAGCTCAGCTCCAGGATCTGCTTGGCGCTCTCGCAGATCTGGCTCTGGACAGAGAAACGGGTCAGTGGTGGCCCGGTGCCACGCGGCAGTCCCTCCAGACCCGGCCTACCTGTATCTCGGGGGTGAGCGTGGGCAGGTCGAAGGTGAAGACGGAGGTGGATCCAGAGGTGAGCAGGTCCACGCTATCCAGGCTGCTGTAGGACGTCCCCTTGGCGCGATGGGACTCCATGATGTTCTCAAAGTGGCGGCTGAACGAGTCCAGCTGGCTCTCTGACGGTCGCCGGGTGACACCTGCCACCGCCGGCGAATTCAGGCCGCCGTGGGCGTCAGAGGGCGGCGCCGTGGTTCTGGAGGAGGAGACGGGTCAGAGCTGAGCAGTGGTTACCATGGAAACCAGAGGTAGAGGTCCTCACCCCTTCAGCAGCAGACCGAGGACCTGGTCGTCCTCTCTGGCGGCGCGCTGCCGCTGGCGGTCGCCCTGCATGCGGACGCTGGCCCAGCTGACCACACCCTCCTCTTCCTCTGCATCTTCCTCGTCCTCCTCCACCTGGCCGTTCTGCTCCCTGCGGCCCGTCGGGTCGAACCTGGACGACCCGTCCTCCGGGCTGAAGCAGGACTTTTCCAGAACACTGCGGCTGAAACCCGGATAGGCCTCTTCGGCGGCCTCAGCCTCCGCTCGCATCACCTGGAGGGGGCGATCATTGGTTATGGTGGTGATGAAATCTGATCTGTGAATCTCAATCTGCAGTCACTCAAAAACCAGAAATAAATCTTATTGTAGAACCACAAGATGCTGGGATACAACTTTAACTTCATATCAACCAAAACCTGCACCAGGTGAACTGACGGATGAGGTCCGTCAGTTCAGACGGACCTCATCCGTCAGTTCCGTCAATAATCTGAACTGATTCAGTGAACTGATTCAGTGAACAAGTTCAGTGAACTGATTCAGTGAACAAGTTCAGTGAACTGATTCAGTGAACAAGTTCAGTGAAAACAGGTCACTTCAGTGATCTGAACTGATTCATGAACGTTCGGTCCTCTCCCGGTAGCAGCGCAGCGGCACGGCGTCCAGGTCTGTCTCAGAGTACTTGACGGACCGCCGGATGATGCCGGTCTTTGGGGCGGGGCCTCGGGTGTCAGGGGTCACCAGCTCCACCTCGACCTGCTGGACCTCGTGATGAGAGAGCTCCTGGTCCCGCCCCCTCCTCTGATTGGTTGGCTGCAGGTAGAGGGAGGAGGGTGGGGTGCGGCTGGGCGAGTCGCTGGTCGGCGGCGTGTTGGGCGAAACGTCTGCATTAAGATTGAATAAACTTTATTAATCCCAGGAGGAAACGACGCTTCAGGCCAAATCAATCAAATTTTATTTGTACAGCACATTTCAGCAGCAAATGCTTTACATCATAAAAACACAGTCATGCAACATAGAATCAACAATCAACACATGACATTAAGTCCTGTCCATCGTTAAATTTATAACTAATTATGTTTCAAATCAAATCTAACCAGCTGGGTTTTAGTCGAGATTTAAAGACAGTCAGTGTTTCAGCTGTTTTACAGTTTTCTGGAAGTTTGTTCCAAACTTTTGGTGCATAGAAGCTGAATGCTGCTTCTCCTCGTTTGGTTCTGGTTCTGGGGATGCAGAGCAGAACCAGAACCTGAGGGGTCTGGAAGGTTGCTATGACAACAGCAGATCTTGAATGTATTTTGGTGCTAAACCGTTCAGTAATTTATAAACGAACAACAGTTTTTAAAGTCTATTCTCTGAGCTACAGGGAGCCGGTGGAGGGACTATAGGACTGGTGTGATGTGCTCCATCTTCCTGGTTTTAGTGAGAACAGCAGCTGCAGCGTCTGGATGGGTTTGTTGGTGAGACCTGTGAAGACGCTGCTGCAGGAATCAATGTGACGAAAGATAAATCATGGATGAGTTTCTCTAGATGTCACTGAGACATCAGTCACTGATCCTGGAGATGCTCTTCAGGTGATAGAAGGCTGACTTTGTGACTGTCTTTATGTGGCTCTGAAGGTTCAGGTCAGAGGTCGCCACTACTGCCAGGTTTCAGGCTGATCACTGATTTTAATTGTAATAACTTGAGCTGTGCATTGACTGTAAATCTAGAGTTCTAAATCTAGAGCTATAGATCTGTAACTCTAGATCTATAGCTCAGTGAATTAGAGCATCACTGACTTGTTATTTCTTCTAGGGTTTTATAATTCAGTAGTTGAAATTGGGTCATTTTTCCTGCATTTGTTTAGTTTGGGCCCGGCACTGATTCTGGCTCTAGAGTCGGATTAATCAGATTAATCCTCTGATTTTCTGAATTTTCTCTGAAAAGAAGCTGGAAAACTTGCTGCATCTGCATTAGGTTGAAGTTCAGGTTGTAACAGGAGGGTTCTGAGCCTGTCAGCTGTTGCAAATAAAGCTCGAGTTTGTTAATGCTTTTGTTTCTGACATCTGCAAAGAAAACTTCCCTTGCATGTTTTAGTGTTGAGTGATTGTTATGTAGTTTTTCTTTATAGTTTCATAATGAACATGAAGTTGAGTTTTAATCCTTTTTCTTTCCGCCCTACAGCTGAGTTGTCTTGCAGATCGAACTGTTTCTCCATGGAGATTTGCTCCAATCAGACACAACCTTCGCTTCAATGGGGCGATGGATTCAACGACACCTGGAACTTTAGGCTGACAATCATCTCCATCGTGAAGCTTAAGGGCAAGGAAGAAGAGCAGATCTGATGAAATGTTTCTGCTGAATAAAGGAGGAGGGAAAACATCCATCCCTCGCACAGAATGATGGGACCCGTCAGGCCAGAATGGGACCCGTCAGGCCAGAATGGGAACCGTCAGGCCAGAATGGGACCCATCAGGCCAGAATGGGACCCATCAGGCCAGAATGGGACCCGTCAGGCCAGCAGGTTCTGCTCTGACCAGTCTGCTTATCCAGACGGATACCAGTTCAGTCACTGAACTGATTCACTGATCTGAACAGATCCTCTGTTCTGAATCAGTTCTTTACAGACTCCTGGTCCCATTTTTCCTCTGAGGTCCGATGCAACCTGTGCGGTTCTGGTCGGGTCCGACCCAGACCTTCAGGCAGCTGGAGCGGACCCCAACTCATTCACTGGTGAAACCTCCTGCAGAACTTTCTGCTCAGAACCAAACCGGCCAGCTGGTTCTGAAGAACCCATCATCAGTAGTTAAAAGGTGGCCGGGTCCGTGGGTCCAGCTTGTCGGAACCGTTGAGGCTGATGGAGGCAGACGGCCTAAATAAAGGCCAGGGAATGAGCTGGAGCTGCAAGGTTAAGCTGCTAATTGGCTTACTGGAAGCTGCTTGTTTACTTCTGCCGGTTCCCCTGCTCCTCACTCGGACCGTTACCGGGTTCTGGTTCTGAAGGTTCTGTCTGATAAGGTCCAGATTCTCTTACCTCTGCTTCGGCAGCCCGGATCCGTCGGGCCTCCAAACAGGAAGTTCCACTTCGCCCTTGCAATCTTCTGGGACCGAGACGAAGGGCTGGACGGAGCGGTCCGGTCCGACTGCAGGAGAGGAACCAGAGACATCAAATCAGTCCGGTTCAATAACACCGGGTTTAACTGCAGCAGAACCAGGCAACCGGACCCGGATCCGTCTGTCTTTAACTTTAGGAACCAAGGTTAGTTTTATCAGGCAGTTCCCATCATCACAGCTTCCTGCTGAAGGAGAAGGTTCTGACAGACCCAAAAGAACCGCATGGAACGTACAAGAACATCCCAAATCCTTGATGTTAAAGGTCAACAGAACCGTGCTGTTGGGTCTGACTCTCCAGTCCGGAACTCAACTAGTTCCAGTCTGACATAAAGAACTGGGATTTCAACAGAAAACTTCTCATCAAAGAGGTCAGAGGTCACATGTGGGGTTTCCCAAGGCTCTGTCCTAGGACCCTTCTTATTCAATATCTATAAGGTTCCACTGGCTCAGGTCATAACAGGAAATAAGATCAGTTACCGTGACAATGCAGATAATACACAGCTCTACATTATAATGTCACCAGGTGACCTTTGACCCCATCCAATACATGTATGGATGTGCCCAAACTTTCTCCAGCTGAACAGAAAGTGGAGTTATTATCTTTGGAACTAAAGAGGAACAATCTAGAGTTGTAGATCTAAAGTCAATGCACAGCTTCAGTTCTTCCATCTGTAAACCAGAGATCAGGCTGACCTCTGACCTGAAGCTCCATAGCCACCTAAAGCCGGTTCCAAAGTTGGCCTTTTACCAGCTGCAGAACCTTTCCAGGACCAGAGGACTAGTGTCTCCGATCAAAGAAACTCGTCCAGACGTTTCTCTCTAGTGGCTTTGATTCCTGCAACCAGAACCAATCAATCTGGTTCTGGGTCTGCACTGCATCCCCACAACCAGAACCAAACATGGAGAAGCAGCATTCAGCTTCCATGCACCACAGATCCGGAACAAACTTCCGTATTAGTAAATGATGTCTGTCCTGGTAGTGAGGACGGACAGCAGGTCAGGTGTTGTCCATCCCACCCAGGGCAGTGACAAGCCACCAGGAGGTCCAACCCTGCTGGCTGAGGAAAACATCTGAATATGTTTGTTTATAATAAAGGTTTATTGAGGTCATGTGACATTATTCTGCCCAAACACACCGTGGACCAGTCCCGCCTCTCCCGCCCCGTCCAGCCAACCTGCATCCCAGAACCGCCATCCGTGGTACTGTGGCTGGACTGGCTGGAGGTTTCAGGGGACACAATATATCCCAGGCTTCCTGTGACCCCACTGGAGCTGGAGGACAACGTCCCCCGGGGTCCACCATGATCCTGAGTCTCTTTCTGGTTCTTGGACATTCCTAGAACCAGCAATTGGCACTCCTGGGCCAGCTGTTTATGGACTCCTCGAGCATCCGGTCTACTGCATTGATCGCTGCTTTGAGTACGAACTCCAGAAGACGCAGAAGACAGCTGATGGACAATTTGTCCTCTGGAGGTCCATCTCCCCGGCGGACACTCTGCCCTTTGGCTGAATGTGTTTCTTCTGGGGACCTCGGGGCTGGATGCTGGTGACCCGTCCAGCAGTTCATCATGCTGCCTCTGCTCCAGGACCAGAGGTCTATGGTCTCTGGTGTGCTGGGTCAACTGGTACAGGTGCAAGTTGGACCCGCCTTTAGATGGTGATGGTGTCCGCATCAGTTGGGGATCCAACGTGGGCGACCCGGAAGCAGGTTCCCGATCCAACTTACTCAGCAAGGCAGGAGACACTGATGGAGCTCTTTTGGACATCCCAGGAGAAATGCGTCCTGGTTTCGTTTGAGGTACCAGAGTTTCTGGTTTCCGATTCTGGTTCCAGTTCTCCATCTGCAAAGCCTCAGGTGGAGAGTGCCAGAGAGGAGATTCTCTTGGGAATGTCCCTGAATGTTTGGGACTCTCAGATCTCACAGAATCAGCATCAGAGGGAGTCGGAGAGGGGGTCCATTTGTACCGTCTGTCTGCAGAACCAGCAGAGATTCTGTTGGACTCTCCAAGAACCTTACAATCCAGATCAGAGATGGAGTATGGAGAGATGCTCCTCCTGTCACTGATGGGACTGTTTGCATCGCTGGTTGTGCTGCTACAGCGGGATGGATGGTACAGACTCCTACTGCGAGGATCATTGGAGCTGAAGCTCACAGGTTCTGCTGCAGGATGACTGGAGCTGGTCCTGGTACCAACACCCTGGGAGGAACTCCTGGCTTGGTGCTCAGTCCTAAAAGGAATCTCATGCTGAAGGTCTGTGGGTTTTCCTGCAGGTAACGGGGGGTGAAATTTATTGGGCAACCTGTGACCATCTTCATGCAGCCAGGACTTCTGTGGGCTTTGAGTAGGACCTTGGGGTCGGGCCATTGAGTAGAAAGAATCTCTGGTTTGAGCATATAGGCGGTCAGACGCAGGACTTCTGGGTAATCCGTTCACTGAACCATGACAGAACCTTCGATCCATCTCCAGGAGCTCTGTCCTGGATGGTAGGGTCATAGTACTCCGGGACAGGACAGGTGA
This sequence comes from Phalloptychus januarius, assembly GCA_902982915.1. Classification (NCBI taxonomy): domain Eukaryota; kingdom Metazoa; phylum Chordata; class Actinopteri; order Cyprinodontiformes; family Poeciliidae; genus Phalloptychus; species Phalloptychus januarius. The sequence goes on along the minus strand of CADWAE010000242.1, from coordinate 326,547 downwards.
TCCACCCAAAGACCGGCAGTGAGGAGGCTGAGAGGGTCGAGGTAAAGATGGACTGTGGCTCCCTGAAGCATGACCTGCAAACCTGCGCCTTAGTTCTGGAGACCCAAACTCCTCTATGGCCCGGTGAGTAGCGTCTCTGGCCACTGCGTCCATGGTTGCCTTTGATAAGTAAGGTTGTCCCCATGAGGAGTCTGTCCTCAGCTGCTGTTGGTGGCTGTTGCCATGTAAGGTTTCATCGCCGTACCACATTGGGTCACTCATCCTCTTCTTCAGATGAGCAGCAAGCTGCTGGCCCTCCAATCTTCTGCTAGGATCCTGTTGGTGTCCAGCCATGCTGCTGACGCTGCCTTTCTCTATGTACCCAAAGGACACCAAAGACATCTGTCCATCTTCATCCACTGTCTCTGGGACCTCACAAGATCTGGGACTGGAGGTGTAGGTGGAGGGCACCGTCAGCCACTGTGAGGATGCAGAAGATTGAAAGGAGGGATCAAAACTTTCATCCAAAGTTTCCTGATGGTGGAACTGGGCTGCAGAGGAGTGAGGGTTCTGGAGCTGGAAGCTGACTGAATGCCTAGAAGAAGACTTAGGGGAGCAGTAGTTCGCCCTCGCCGAACGGCGCGGTACCTCCGGCGAAAGATCTGGAGTCTGGTTGGGACTGGACTGGCTGGAGCTCCTCTGGGAGTTAGAGACAAGATCTGGACATTGCAGCATTAACTGGTTGGTTCCGCCATCGCCTCGGCCCAGGAACCTCTCGTCCTCTTCCGAAATGGACCGGACTTCCACATAGAGGTGGAGAACTTTACCTGGCTGAGACATGGTGGCCACTTTAGCAACCTGCTCCTTCCTGCTAGCTAAATACACAGCAGGCTGCTGCACTTCCATGAACCCAGCAGAACCCTGAAGCCTATGGTGTTTGGTCGAGAGAGCAGCAGATCCATTTTCCATCAGCTCCTACAACCTGCAGCGACAAAAACAAACCAAAGAAAAATCTGTCAATATCTCCACTCATCAAGTCATTGAGCTCAAAGTTCTCCGTGTTTGAGACTGATTTCTAATGTCTTAAGCAATGGTCCAAATCCATATGCACCACAAGTTGGACTTCTCAGCTGCTTCTCAGATCCCTCACTTCCTGTCCAGATACTTTGGTTTGACTGACATGAAGTAAAGCTTATTGTTCACTTTATTTCCTGATGTCTGAGTCGACCCGTTCTTATCAGCCGCTGACCTCTGACCCTGGCTTACAGCCATACTGGACCCTGACCACAGAGACGGGCCAGAGGTCCAAACCTTCAGGTAGAGAAACAGCTTCGTACTGAAACAGGAAGAAGCTGAGTTCAACTCTGCTTAGAATGGTAGGTGCATGAACTGGACTGAAACCGGGTCAAACCAGAACCAAGGTCCAAACAAACAGAACTCTTAAGGTGGACTGCAGAGTCCAGGCCACCTTAAGAGACACCAGGAAGGTGTTGGATCCCAGGAGGAGCAGAAGATTTTCACTGTGTGTGTGTGTGTGTGTGTGTGTACTCTTGGTCTGATAAGCAGGTAGCCCTACTTTTCTTGGACTCTGCTAATAGGATTCCCCCCCCCTTCCCTCATTCAGGGCCCGACACACACACACACACACACCCCACACACACACACACACACACACACACCCACACACACGTGCAGCTGTAACCTTACCTGAGTGTCCTCTGTCCTCGCTGCTGCAGTGACGTCTCTTGTGTTGCCGTGGTAACCTCCGTTTCCTCCTTCCTCTCCTCAGTAACCTGGTCTCTCTCGTCCTCTTCGTCCTCCTCTGCTTCTCTGAACACTTGTTGTCTGCAGCAGAGCCGGCTCATCGTGGATTTACAGACTCCTCCTCTTCCTCCTCTTCCTCCAGAAGCTGCTAGACCCTCCCACTTTCCCACCAGCAACAGAGTTGGCTGCTTCAGCCAATGAAGGGGGGTGGGGCTACACACCTGATCAGGAAACACAAACACTCTGATCAATGAACTGTGATGTCACTGTGCTGCATTCTGATTGGCTGAGGGTGTCTCACCAGGCAGAACCAATCAGTGCAAGCTGGCACCAATCAATCCAAACCGAGTCCCTGATTGGTCAGATCGAGACGCTACTGACCATGACCGCAGAAAACAAGCTTACCTGAGATGGGCTGAGGTCAGAGGTCACTGAAGAAAGCTGGAAGTGAAAGCAGTTGTCAAGTTGGCGGCTGCTGGTTTCCGCAGAACATCTGATCCCAGATTAACCTTTTCACCAGGGACACTAGGGTTGCCTGAAGCTGCTGGTGGACTCTCTGGTTGCTATGGTGACTCTCTCCTTTTCTGTGCAGCAGGGGCTCATTTGGTTCTGATGGTTCTTCTGGACGGTAGTTGAGTCGTTGCTGTTCGGATCGTTATTCCCTCTGGTCCTGGATGCAATTACTTTCAGACAGTTGTTATGACGTGTAACCATAGCAACAAGGTATGTTGATATGTTTTTACATCAACTTATTAGCATCTCAAAAACTGAAATTATACCTGAACTTTGACCCCGGGTCCTGAGGAGATTCACGGATACAGAGAGACGAAGGCCGTTAAAAACCATCTCTAACACTTTTCTTCCAGACAGATAATTAAAAAGGATTAAAAGCAAAAGCAAAGGAGCAACAGAAATCTGGTTCCTGCTGCCAGAGCCTTTTTCTGATTTGCTGCAGCACTGACTGCTACAGGAGATCCTTCCTACCCACAGCATCACCATCCACACCGACTCTTAAAAATGACACAAGTTCTTTTACCTTTGGGATAAACAAAGAATTGATCAAATAAATGGAAGAAAAGCTGAAACTAAAACTTTAGCACAAATTTCTCCCAAAAATGAAGTTGAATATTGGACAATTAAAACACACCACAATTAAAGATTTAAACAGAAACAGCAAATAACTGTAGCAATGCCTGAACTAATGATAATTCAGGTGAAATGCAGCAGATGAGGAAGAGGAGGAGCAGCTTCAGCTCTTCCTCTGACTGGACCCTGAAACCAGATCAGAACCAGTCTTTATTAAACACTTCCTGTGGTCATCAGCAGCTCCTCTCTGATTGGCTGAGCTCGGACTCGGTGTATATTGATGTGACTCCAACTGTCCTCCAAAGGTCACTGGACCTCCTGCATCCCAGAACCAGGCGGATGGAGCCGGTCCAGTTCGGCATCTTTCTATAAATACCATCTGCTTTATTTGTTCATTCATTATTAAAACTACCACTTTAAAGACGATGCTCCTCTTTGTGCTCCATTAAACAGCATTCCTGTCGCTTCTCGGCTGGATTCGGGAACAATTATCTCCTTTCAGAAACTGGGCTTTTTAGTATTTTACAGTAACATTCGGAACCGAGCTGCACTATGTGTGCTGTTTGACATAATTCTGTCTACTAAAATGGGTTTTATGATTCGGCTGGCAGTTGATCTCTGAATGTTCAGCTTTAATGCAGACTTTTCCAGGATCCCCTGATTACTGCTGGAGGCGCTCAGCAGGGTGGACCGTCTCTTCTACAACGCCAGGGTTTGGAAAAGTGGGAATGTTATTTCCAGAAAAAGTTATTTACTGCAGTTAAATCAGCGCCGAATTGTTCCGGAACAACTTTTATACCGGCCCAGACTGCACCGGAGTCCTGCCGCAGGTTTAGTCCAGTAAACATGAGAGTAAACTGAAATCTTGATATTTTTTAACCGAGTTCCGCGCAGCGGTGTCTTACCTCCAGAAGCGGACAGAAGCTGGGGGCTCAGCGGCTCTCAGCAGCCCGTGGAAGAGCACAGGAGTGCCGACATGGACTCGCCCTGCAGGTCCATCCCCGGTACTGGTGTCGGTACCGCTCAGAGAGGGCAGCTGGGGCAGTAACGGTAATCTGCGTTGTCCCGCGGGGAGAGATAGCAGAAACCCGGCTGGGAGCGGGAGGACGGCCCGCTGGTTCCGTTTGGCTCTCTGCTGGCCCTCCGCTTCACACACTTTAATTTGTATTTGATTTTATTGATATTTTCCAGGCAGCTGCTGCACTTTAGTTTACCTTCTCCACGGTGACTTCAACTTCCGCATCGTTTGGGTGACGTAATGTAACGTCAGGCTACACTAACCAATCAGAGAACAGGAAAAATATTTTAAAGAGAATTTAATTTTTGTTTAGAAAACTGAGCGAAAAGTTATAGAAACATTTGATTGTTTAAAGGAAGCAGTTCAGAATTTATTGAAATGTAACTTGTTTGATTTCATAACAGGTTAATAATCAATATTTAACTTAAATCCGTCTATCAAAGTGATGCTGTGGCTGTTTTCGTATGATCTGAATGTGGATTATTTTCCTCCTGCTGAACAGTAAAAGCAGCCCGGCCCTCAGAAAGCTGCAGGTCCTGCTGAGCTCCAGCAGGGGGCGCTCATTCCCCACCGTTCCTTCAGGACCTGTCTGGTTTTTATTTCGAATAAGTTACATAGCAGATTTTCAACACAATGATGATTAAAATAAGATTATAATAATAAAATTAAACGTATTGGTGTTAAGATCCTGCGATCTACAAAGTAAAATAAATTAAAACAAATGACTTTATACATAAATGGGTAAAATAAAATAATTAGTGCCTTTTAATATAAACAAACTACCATTTTCTTAATGTGCAAAAATCTATTCAAATACATTTAGCAAAGAATCTGTTACAGCAAAAAGTAAAAATATGACAGAAGATCTGCTTATGAGATAAAGTACAATCTCTGAAGAGTTTTTGTTTTCACAAGTTTCTGATAATTAAAATGAAGAGGCAGCGTATGTTTTTGTTACTTTCTTTGAAATTATTAAATGAGGGTTTTTCTCACTCCATTTCATCTTGTGGACATCATTTTTTGCTAGAATTATACTGATATTTATTATATATTTAATTTGAAGAAAAGGCTGAATTGTTATATTATGACAAAATAAAACTTTATCTTATTTGCTGTGAAGAACAGAACTTTTCTGAGAAAGTTTTTCTTTTCCGCTGCCTGTGACTGAAGAGACGGAGGATCGTTTAATCTTCCTCTTCTAGTTTGATCTCTGACAATAAATCATTTTCCTCTGATTTTCTAAACAAAATGCACATAATTTCTCTGACTCAGTGTTTGAGCCTCATAAGAAAATTATTTCACAATTAAAAACAAGGAATATTTGCAATCTTGATCAAATAATTTTCTTTCCAAATTTTTCTGTCAGCATTTTTTACAGATCCGACCCAAATGTTTCCATCTGGTTTCATCTTCAGAACCTCAGCTGATGACCTCAGGGGATGTCACTGTTTATCTGGGGTCACCTGGGGTCACCGGGTCACCTCAGCACGCCTCTCCAGGAGGCAGCCGGGAGCTGCAGCCCGACCAGAACCAGCAACAGAACCCCAGCACTGTGAATCTGATTCCTGATTGGCTGCCTGACCAGGAAGTGGTCAGGTGAAACGACTCCAGGGTTACACCAGGGTGTCCAAGCTGAGGTCCGGGGGCCAGAAGTGGCCCATGGAAGGGTCTCAGACCCAAACAACAGATCGGATATAGAACACAACCTTTAAAATCTGTATTTTAATGAGCAATGAAGCGTCAGTCCGCTTTTATGAAGTATAAATTATATTAAATTTTTCCTCTTTTATTAAAGCTAAACCATGAAACGAACCTGAGCTTCATAACTTCCCCTGACCGTCGCTCTGCCCGGTTCTGCTCGGTGTTCTGGACCTTTAAAAACCTCGACTGACTCAGAATCATCATCAACCTTCAGATATCAGTTTATACTGACCAATAATCAGTATGGATCACACATGAAGGGTTCTGCTGGTCCGAACGGTCCGATGTTCTCTCATGGCGTTCATCCTGCCTGCTCTGCGGCGATGAACCCGCAGGTCACTGTGTAGCTGAACTCTGACCCGCGGGTCGGCGCCGCCGTGCCTGGTTCTGGTCGGGTCCAGCCGGACCGCAGCGAGGCGTCCTGTTGCCTGAGACGCCTTGTTGAGCGCCACTCTGACGTCCTGGAAACATTTCAGAGTTACCAACAGCAGCTTCACGTCTTCAGGACCTCCAGTTTTATCTGCTGACCCTTGGGGGCCCCTGGACCCTATGTTGGACACCATGTTATAAAAACATAAAGGCTGAAAGTTTTAAACACTGAAATGATTCATTTCCGGTTCAGCAGCAGTTTTCAGACATTAAAACTGATCAGAAATGTTTGATCAGTTGCTTTATTTTATTAAACACACTCAGGTTTCATCTCGTCCTGCTGGACCGGTGACCTCACCAGCTTAGAATGACCGAAACGCCGCGGCTCACCTGGAGGCCCCGCCCCCAGGCTTTATAAGGAGGCGGCCAGGTGAGGGGGGCAGACCGCAGGAAGCAGCGCTCTGGTCGGATCGGACCTCCAGGATTTGGTGACGATGCTGCAGACGAACGAGTCGGAGCTCCAGCTGCGGCTGGCGGCGTTCAGCTTCGAGACGCGCTTCGATGAGCGCGGAGCGATCCGGTGGATGCAGGAGAACTGGTGAGAGCTGCTCTTCTTCTTCTCTTCTGCTGCTGCTCTTCTGGGTCACCCTAACCCTTCTTCTTCTCTCGTGTCCCGCAGCAGGGTCAGGGGGTCAGGAGAAGGAACATCTACCTTTAATGTTCCTGACTCCATTAAGAATCTCCACTACTTTAAATAATATTGACTTAAATTTAGAACAGTATATCCATCTGAAATGATTCGGATGGTTTAATTACCGACCCGGTCCAGACTTTGTTTCGGCTGACCCACTCGGAACCGAGAAGTCGTATTAAGTCGCAGTTTCACCGAAACCGGTCTGTTTTAATAGAAACTGCTTCAATGAATCAGTTGCTATAGCAACACAGTCAATAATCCTCTCGTGTGTTTTCTGAGTTTTTGGGGCGTCAGGGGGCCTTTACAGGTCCATTGCTCAAGCCGAATAGAGGATATGACGTCACTATTTCAGATTTAGACTAAGTATATTTTAATAATTACAGCTGAGACGGAACTGTCTAAAAACTGGAAATGCCTCGATTTCTGAATGAGGTTCGGTGCTGTACCGATTAGAGGGGCTGGACTGAGTCAGCCTGAGGCGTTATGTAAGCACGTGCGATCAGAGGAAGGTGAGGCGTCGTTACGTCACAGACACGTTATGTGATGATTCGTGGATCCGGTCGGACCGGTTCCGGAATGCAGTCCTGATGAAACCTGGACGGAACGTGCTGGAATGTCCGGCCCGCCGGAAGTACATCAACACCTGTTTACTATGTTAGCTACGCCTCAAGTGTGACGTCACAGTTTGTCGGGAAGCCACGTGATGGTTCTGTTATTTCTTCCATAACAGAACCATCAGAACTTGGTTCTGATCAAAAGCGGACTGTGTTTGAGAACCTGGAAAATGTTCATGATGTTCTGGTCGGTCTCAGCAGGTCTTCCGGTTCTGATGGTTCTTTCTGTCCTGCAGGAGCAAGTCGTTCATGTTCAGCGCGCTGTACGCCGCCCTGGTGTTCGGAGGTCAGCACTTCATGAAGCCAAGGCCCAAACTGAACCTGCGGCTGCCGCTGGTCCTCTGGTCGCTGAGCCTGGCCCTGTTCAGGTAAGAACACCTGGAATCTGCAGCGGCTCCATCCAGAACCAGTAGAAACCAGGCGGGACACCGCCTCCCTCCACACTACGCCCGTCTCCATGGTAACCAGGTTTTGCTTTGGGTCCCCACCCGGATTCCTGGCTGGACGAGTTAGTGTTGCTGAAGCATCGCCATGGCAACGGCCCCCACACCTGCAGCTCAGGTGTGTTTTGTTTGGAGCGGCTGGAGGCGTCGGCTCACCTGGTTCCTTTCAAAGCATCTGGATCCGGTTCTGTTGACCCAGAGGGCCAACCTGTGACCCCGCCTCATTATATTAATATTAGCCAGAGGTCTGGCTGGTTCTGGTTCCCGCTGGGCGGGTCGGCTGTCGGACCGGTTCTGAGATCAGATGATGTCATCAGGAAGTTTCTGTGAACTCTTCGGTGCTGATGCATTCCTGGAAACTGACCAGCTGCTGTTCTGTCTCCGTGGCCGTGGCTTCCCGTCTTCACGGTTCTGCTTCCTGTTCTGTCCTCAGCATCATTGGAGCGGTCCGGACCGGGTCCTACATGCTGCACATCCTGAGGGCCAGCGGCTTCAGACGCTCCATCTGCGACCAGAGCTTCTACAACGGACCCATCAGCAAGTTCTGGGCCTACGCCTTCGTCCTCAGCAAAGCCCCAGAACTCGGTCAGTTGATCCTCAGTTTGACCTAAACGGTCCAGAACATCAGGGTTCAGTTCTATGAGCGGACCGGGTCGGTTTGGGACACTTTTTAATCTGCAGGATTTAAAATGTTCATGTAGAAAATGAATGTGAAGGTTAGCAAAGCAGCTGCACCTCCTCTAATACCGGAGTCAAGGTTTAGCTTAGCGCTTCGGCTAACTGTAAACCTTTAGTGTGTTTAGCTTCACCTAAACTTAGTTCCCCAGATAAATCCTAAAGAGCTAATTTACTTTTAGTTAACCAAAACCTCAATTCAGACTTTTATCGACCGTTAGTAATTCAAGTAGATTTTTATATTCATGCTCTTATTTTGAAGGGGACGAAGACAGTTTGCAGTTGCTTGTGGGTATTAACATGTTTTAGCGCTTTAGCATTAGATTAGCTTCCACTGGCTACCATATTGGAGTAGAGCATTAGTCACTACTGGTGTAGCATTAGCAGAACTGACTTGTGATGGGCGAACTCATCAATGTGTTGTTGTTTTCCGTCTCCAAGGCGACACGGCGTTCGTGGTGCTCAGGAAGCAGAAGCTGCTCTTCCTCCACTGGTACCATCACATCACGGTTCTGCTCTACTCCTGGTACTCCTACAAAGACATGGTGGCCGGCGGCGGCTGGTTTATGACCATGAACTACAGCGTGCACGCGCTCATGTACAGCTACTACGCCGCGCGCGCCGCCGGCTTCCGCGTGCCCCGCCCCTTGGCCGTGGTCATCACCAGCGCCCAGATCGCCCAGATGGCGATGGGGCTGACGGTGAGCGGCCTGGTGTACCGCTGGATGCAGCAGGGCGACTGTCCGTCCCGCGTCGACAACATCACCTGGGCCACGCTCATGTACCTCAGCTACCTGCTGCTCTTCTCCAACTTCTTCTACCAGACCTACCTGCGCCGCCAAGCCAAGGCCAAGAGCCATTAGGACCCGCCGGACCGGGGGCGGCGCTGCTGAGCCGACCAAATGAAGGGGAACCAGAGCAGAAGATGGAGCTACGTCTGGGAAGTGAAGGAGTTCCAGGACCCGCCGGTTCCTGGCTGCAGGTCCAAAGATGGTTCCGATCTAAAGAAACAAACATGAAGCTCAGCTGCTGAACTGAGATCCGAAAATATGACTTCATGATATTTTGTCTAAATTTATCAGCTCTGGACCCAGAAAATGTTCTGAACCATTTTTACCGTCAGCCTCTTTTCCAAAATGTTTGAAATATGTACAAAATATATATTTATAACCTGAACCATTAGAACCCGTCTGGTCCGATACGCTGGTTCCGGCTGGAGAGAGGAAACCGGGTCAGAACTGGAACTTTTACTCATGTAAATATTTCCATCAGATTGTCTTTAAAATGTCAAACTTCTGATTGTGAAACTGATCCAACAGAACCGGTTCAGATCCGCTCCTGGGTTTTAATGACGTATGAAGGCCGCTGATTGGCTGCCGGAAGGTCACAGGTCTCACGTGACTAAACTCATCCTGTCGGGGCTGGTTCTGGTCGGTGTGATTGTGGAAACGGGTCGGAGTTCTGAAGGAAACCAGCAGCTGACGTCACAGCTGGTTTCCATGACGAAGACGAGATCTTCCACCAAATGATCACCTGGACGTTTTCCTGGGAGGGAAATTGGGATATTTATGGTTATTTATTGTTTAAAAATGAATTAAAATGACTTTTTAAATTTGTACATTTGGGTTTTTTCTAGTTTGGTTCATCTGCATGAATCAGAATCTGGGATCGTTTAAATATTTCAGGATCTGGAGCCGCTGACCTGATCAGGCCTCAGACTCGACATGCTGGTTGTGATTTACTGCAGCTGAAGTCGTGATCATTTCCTCAACAGGGTTTATTATCCATCAGATGAACGGTTCGGTACCGGCCCGGTCAGAGCTGAATGAAAACCCACAACATAAATCTGTTCAAACAAACTTTAATGTTCCATTTTAGGGTGTTGTGACGCTGAAGGAGCGGGGCGCCCCCTGGCGGAGCCAGTGGTCACTGCAGCTTCAAACCTGCAGGACTAAGTGAATCTCTGGTCTCAGAAATGTTTCATCTTGAGGGTTTTTCCAGTATTTCAGAATCCTGTGAGTTCTGCTGGGGTGAAGCTTTAAACACCTTCAGACCAAACAATGTTCCAGTTTCCTGTGTTTTACTTTTAATATGAATGTGACGCTTAAATCAGTCCGAAATCTGAAGTTAGTCTCAATTCATCTGTTTCTCTCAGAACATCCAGACCATTATTACAATTAACAGTTCGTTCTTATCTGACTCATTAGCAGTTTCTAATAAATGAATCTAAATGAATTTATTATTCAGACCAGGCCTCCTGTGTGCTGCAACATTCTGGGGCTTCAGGGTTTTTGACTCTCAAACTTCCTGCAGTTCCTCACAGCTGGGACGAGTCTGCGCCGTCCTTCCTTTGACGTGTTGTACCTCACTAGCTCCATTTCATCTAGAACCTCTTCTGACATCTGCAGAATGGAGGCCAGAGCTGAGCAGGAAAGTTCACACTGTGATTTGGTCTTTGACTCCAGGAATCTTGGATCTCCTGATGAACTGAATGGCCTTTCATCTCCACCAGACAGTAAAAGATGTTGATGCCTCTGTCAGCAGAAAAGTCTTTAGAGCTTGACTTCTTCAAGTTGTTGATGAGTTTCTGTATGACATCTGGACTGGTCTGAGCCACCAGGCCTGCTAAAAGTCTCTGGTTACAGGGCAAAGTGAGGCCATGAAGGAAACAAACAAATCCATGTGGCCACTCATCACTTTTAGGGATCTCCTCAGAACGTGGTCCAGAAACAGATCTATAGATTGGCTAGGACGATCACTGATTCTAGAACTTAATGATGGATTTGAGTTGCTGGGTTTTCCTTTTTGGATGTCATCCAGGAAGTTCTCCAACTCCTCTGTATTCTTGCTAGAGAAGCAGTGGAACATGTAAACTGCAGCCAGAAACTCTGGATGCTCAGATGAACAAAGCAGTAGACTGGTTTCTGGAAGATCAAACTCTCTCTTTTGAAGATCTCTGTACAAACTCCAGAGTACCCTGAGGCCTCTGTGACATCCAGACCACACTGCTCCAGGTCTTCTTGGTAGAACATGATGTTTCCTTTCTCCAGATGTTCAAATGCCAGCCTCCCCAGCTTCAGAAGAACTTCCCTGTCAGCCTTCATCAGCTCCTGTGGACTTGTCTCATGTCCTCCATGGTACTTGTTCTTCTTCCTCTTTGTCTGGACCAGCAGGAAGTGTGAGTACATGTCAGTCATGGTCTTGGGCAGCTCTCCTCTCTCCTCTGAGGTCAACATGTTCTCCAGAACTGTAGCAGTGATCCAGCAGAAGACTGGGATTGCACACATGATGTGGAGGCTCCTGCAGGTCCTGATGTGGGAGATGATTCTGCTGGACAGCTCTTCATCACTGAACCTCCTCCTGAAGCACTCCTCCTTCTGGGCATCGGTGAAGCCTCGTACTTCTGTTGCCCTGGAAACACATGAAGGAGGGATCTGATTGGCTGCTGCAGGTCTGGAAGTGATCCAGATGGGAGCCGAGGGAAGCAGGTTCCACCTGATGAGGTTTATCAGCAGAACGTTGACTGATGACGTCTGTGACGTCAGAAACCAGCTGGCTGTTGGTGAAGGTGACAGTACAGGTCCTAGTGTTTACCAAAATACATAAAATAATAACATTCTTAAAATATAACAAAAGAAAAATAGGATTCTTAAATGTTAATCAGGATTTGGTGAAATTTCAAAACATTATAATAAAAAAAATAAAAGCACATTTTCTAAAATTGTTATATTTACATTTGGTCCAGTGAATTGTAGAAATGTGGATTTTATGCAGCATAAAATATGTTTCTGAACCAACATTTCATGGTAGTAACTTTGGTAATTTGGTTTATTTCACATTATAAACTAAACAGCTATGAGGAATTAAATTAAAAATTACAAATCGTAAAGAAATGGTGCCACAAGACTAAAACAATATTAGATTCTGGCAAAACAAACTTAAGTATTTAGTAACAAGCAAATAGGAAATGATGTGAAACCATAATAAACAGTATTGAAACAAACATAATGAAATCTGGGTTTTGATTATAACTTCCTTTGGAAAACTGGTTTTAACAACGCAAAGCTAAAATATCACAATTTTACAGCATAAAATAAAATTCAATATTTTCTGCATTTATTTAAAAATAAATGACTGTGTACAGACCAGTCTACATTCTTCAGAAGAATTATCTATACTTCTGATTATTATCATCTAAATAACTAAATGTTTATTACAATGTGTAATTTAAACATTATGATTTATGAGAGCTCAGAACTGCACTGACAATTTAACATTGTAATAAACTCATTTCAACTTGTAAACAGAAGTGGATTAAAATTAAAGAAGTAAAGTTTGAATTAAGAGAGAAAAGTTTGAGAACATTTTAAAAACTGTTGTTTTTATGTGTTAGTAGGAGATAAAAAAAATCAAATGAAAAAAATGATTTTCATCCAGGAATATTTGATCCAGATTATTTTCTTTGAGTTTACAGAGTCAGTTAATCCTCAGGGAGCGAAATAAAAAATCACAAGTATTCAGAAACTCTGCTGCTTCTTCGTCTGGATATTAACAGATTCTGAAATATTGTATCCACTTCTCTTAATTCTGTCTTGTTTCCGTTTTCATTTTGTTCTTGGGATGGTTTTAATTTGTGAAATGTTAAAAATGACTGCAGATGACTTGAATATGAGAGCGTGAACATTTTGGCAGATTATTAAACAGAGCCATCAGAATGTTGCCGCTCGGCGCCCCCTGCTGGCTGGCTGTGAACTGCAGGCGGCGCTCGGAGGTGAAACCTTCCTCCAGGTGAGCAGCAGCAACTCACCTGCAGCCTCAGACAGGAAGCAGAACCGTAACAATAAAATCAAATGTAACCGCAATTAGTTGAGGACTTTTATTTTTGCGGGCCGCTTCCTGTGTTGCCCAAACATCGGCCAGTTTCCTTAAAGCCTCCAGCGCAGTTTGAACTTCCGCACCTGATTCCACTGTGGTTGTGGTTTCCTGCTGGCGTCTTCCACACAAACTGATCCAGATGTTTGACCTCCTGCCTGCTGAGTCTGTTATCAGATAGCAGAGCGTTGATTTGTTCGACTTGTTGCCGTTGGTTACCTGGCGTCACCTGGATCCTGTCACTGGCTGCGCGTAGCCCCGCCCACTTCTTCGCTGTTTGTATTGATGAGGAAGTGACGTTTTCAACTGATCAGAACAGAAAGTAGCTGCACCTAAGTTTGATATTGCGCAGTATATTTATTTATTTGATTTCCTTTCTCTCACTCCGCTGAGCATTTGACAATTAATTTATTTTATTTTTCTTTAAATAATTTTAAAGTTAAAATTAATTATAACTTTAATTTTAAATTGATAACTTTAAATACATTAGTTTGAAATATGATTGATACTTTTTGTTTGACTTTATTTCAGTTGTGGTTCATTTAACCTGATTATTCAGATGTTTCATCATCTCAAATTATTAGGAATCTAATATTTGCATGAGATATGCATAAACCAATGCTAAATTACATTTTTCATTTGTATGTTTGTACATGATGATTGCTTTTGATAAAACATTTCATGGGATCTTCTGATGAAGAAGATCCCATGAGCCTTTGGGTCGGGTTGTTTTTCCTATTGGATCAGAACCTCGTCTGGATCTGAAGATAACGTGCAGATGGCACACGATGTTAAATCAACGTTGAATTCTAGTCAGATTGGTTGATATTTGGTTGAAGTCGACAACTGATGGTGGATCAACCATCAGATTCTGACCGTTGAAACTGTCATTGAATCCATGTTGTTTTATGGTTGAAATCTAATAAATGAAATGCCAGTTGAATCCAGTGTTTTCCAGCACTGGTCCTCCAGGCCCTCCAGGTCTTTGGGCATTTCGCTAATTCAGCTCACATGATTTTAATTGACATCTGATTAACAGGGTTTTGCTGAACTGCAGGTCAGTTTGTCTTGGGGACCAGGTCTGGGGAAGAACTAGGAATCTAAATATTCAATCAATGTCAGTTGTTTTTCGCACCCCGCCGCCCCCATACAACCCCATAACCCCCCCCCTCCATTCAACCCCCCCCCCCATGCCCTCTGCCCCCCATTCAAACCCTCCAGCCCCCCCTTTGGCTCTGGGTGAAACTACTTTATATTTGGTGAGGGTTAATCACGTTATAATTTAAGCTCTATGTGTGACAACATTGGGTTGTGATTCTGTTCTGTTCATCTTCTTACTTGTCTGTGAATCTTATGACTGACTATTTGTGTGTGATATGTTGACACAAAAACACAACGTAGAATCACTACAAGAGTCAGGTGGTCCACCTCCCCCATTTTACACGACTGGTCTGTCCCAACCACATCAACCCTTTGCAGTTGGCTCGGTGCAACCTGTTTCTGAATTTAATTATTCAACTCTCAGCACTTTTGTGGTAAGTTTGACCAATCGACTTTTATCTTAACCTATTTATTAACTAACTGCATTGAGTTGTGCTGATGTTGCAGCTTAGTAGGGAAATAAGCAGTGATGACCTAGTTATGTTGAAAAAGTAACTTTAAATCAGATTTTGATAACTCCTTGAAACCATGAATGAACACTATGGAGTGAATATCAGTGCATATATTCACTATCAAAACAAGGTTATGTCTCTGCTGTGTTGTTAAATGACATGATATCCTGCTGCTGTGTAACACTGTGCCTTCTTGTCTCTGATGTAGATTTGCTCGGCTGGCTCTAGTAGGAGGCACCAATTCAGCCAACATGACAAGAACAATGTTAATGACTTCTATAACAAAAGCCCTGCAAGTCATTTCAACTGGGCTGGGAACAAACATGGCTGTTCCCAGAGTAAAAAGCCTTTCAAGGACACAATCCTGCATGTTAGGTGAGTTTCCTCCATTGGAAAGGGCTTTAAATTAAAATTTTAGGAAATGAGACTGTTGGTGAATCAGAATCTGTGCTGTTATTGAGCCATTTAGTGGATAATTGTAACCCAACTCCAATAACATGTTGCATCCTCTGTTTTACAAATACTCAAATGTGTCCATTCATTGCCAGGGTGAATATTTTCATTGGACAGTTTTTGCACAAACCAGAACCTGGACATGGGAGCGGATAACATCCCTCAACAAGGTGAGGAGAGGGGATAATAGGAAACTGTATGTGATATAAACTCCATCTTTATGAATTTACTTTGTGTCTTTCAGCTGCTGCTCGCCAGTTTGAGCCAAACGGACCAAACTTACAGCCAAACTGTCATGAAATGGTTTCATTTCATGACAGTTAAGCGCCAGAGCAGGAGGGAGGCCTTGAAAGGCAACCAAAGGGACGACAACAAGAATCACATTAAATAAAATGTTTGAGCAAAATGCCTTGTTGTTATTTTAAACTGTGTGACCACATTTTAGGTCATCTGCAGTTAGCTGCAGTTAGCTGCAGTTAGCTGCAGTTAGCTGCAGTTAGCCGCAGTTAGCTGCAGTTAGCCGCAGTTAGCTGCCCAGCCCTAAACCATTAGAAACATCCTACAAATGAGTGCAGAACGGTTCAGTTTGAGACTGCAGCAATTTTGTTAACACTAAAATTAACAACACAATAATTAGACCTGAAAGCCAACTCAAAGGAAAAAAAATTTAAAAAGAAGAAATTTCAATTCAAATGATTCATTACAAACCCTGAAATTAACTGGATTAAACATTTTGTGAGGATTTGGGTTTTCTGTGTGTTTAATTTAGATTTCTGTGGCGTCTGTGTGTGTCCTGGTGTGTGTCCAGGTGTGTGTCTGTGTGGGTGTGTGTGTGTGTGTGTGTCCTGGTGTGTGTCCAGGTGTGTGTCTGTGTGTGTGTGTGGGCGTCTTTGCGCTGCCTGGATTTTTGCTCATTGTCATATTAACTCATCTATTCAAGCCGTTCCTCCTTCCTTTCCTCACCACCTCACAGTCGCACCTTATGACACATTTAGCTTGAAGGGAATAAAACCTGAAAACAAACACAAATTCTTCTGTATATAAAAGTGAAAGTATTTAAGAACAAAATAATTTTCTACATGTCGACTTTATTCAGTAAAAAGTTGTTTATATTCAGAGGTTATTAACGCAGAAGAGAAAAACTTCAGAGTTTGGACGATTATCATGAGTGAAGCGGCTGCTAACGTGTCATCATGCTGTTCAGCTTTAAGGTCAGAGGTCAGAGTGATTGGCACAAGGTGATGCTGGTGATCCTCAGGCGTTTCCATGGCGACCATCAAGGCTGCTTCTGCTGCATCTCCCTCCAGCTCTTCCACAGCAGCAGGTCGCGGCTCTTCCCCAGGGCGACCAGCCAGCGGGGCAGCCGGACGCCGTTGAACTGGCCCACGCCGTCGTCTCGGCCCATGGCCAGCAGCATGGACACGTAACCTAGCAACCGGCACAGGGTCAGTGAGGGTCAGGTGACTCTCGCCACCCATCTGCCTCAGGTGGAGCCTACCTGTGCGATACGGCGTCAGCGGCTTCCCGTTCAGACCGCTGATGATGTTGGACACGGCGACGTAGGCGTGGAGGCCGGCGTGGTACGCCAGCTTCGCCTCACGCAGGTCGGCACAGTCGCCAACGGCGAAGATGTTGGAGAAACCTTCGACCTGCAGGTACTGGTTGACCTTGAGCGCCCCGTCGGCCGCCATGCTGCCCACTGGACCAACACACACCAACAGCTGTGTAATTATACACTAAGCTAAATATTTAGCTAGAAAGCCCCCCGGTGGACCCACCCAGGCTGGAGGCGTAGGCTCCAGAGTTGACCCTGATGCCGGTGCAGCAGATGATCAGGTCCGTCTCCAGAGTCTCCCCCTTGTCCGTTCTGACCTGCAGGTTCTTCTGGGTCCGGTTCAGCGGCAGCTCGGACAAATTGGACACCTTCTGACCTGAAACACAGCAGCAGGTTGTCCGCAACCTGGACAGAACCAGCTAACGGCTAACTGCTAGCAACCAGCTTACCCAGAACCAGCTGCACTCCCTTCTCCAGCAGAACCTCCTTGGCCTGCTGCCTGACGCTCTGGACCAGCTGCGGGTCGGCCAGCCCGATCCTGGAGTGGATCAGAACTACCTGGAGGAGAAACAGAGATGAGGACAGAGTCCAGAGCGCCGGGTCCTGGAGGTTCCAGAGGTCCAGGCCAACTGGCTTCATCTACAGCAGGGGTTCCTCGGCTTTTCAAAATAAAAGCATCAGAGACAAGTTTTCTCCATTTAAACGTTTAGATCAGGGGAAGTCAAGTCCAACAGGGCGGGATGGGATCAGGTAACCAGACGGAGCACCGCTGATGTACAGCCACATAGTTCTTTATATTTTAAATACATTTATTTATTAGAAATGATAAAAATATGTGCTGTCAGATGTAAGTATTTCTGTCCCTTCTGGGCCTCCGTATCCCTCAGGCGGCACTTTCATTCTGCAAATCATTTTGCAATCCAACCTTGGAGTCTCCCGACCCCTCAGGTTGGGAACCCCTGCCCTACAGGAACCACCCAGCAGCAGAACTGAGTGACTCGGTTCTGATCCGGTTCATGGAATCAGAGGAAACAGCCCAGAACTCGGTCCAGACACAACAGAACCTTCAGGTCTGGTTTGAACCAAATAACTGTGAACCCGTTTCAGCAGGGCCTACAGAACCAGAACCTTTCATACAAACTGAAGGGTAAAGTTCAGTTGAGTACCACTGAACCCAACCAGAACCCGACCCGACCCACCTTCTTGTCTGGATACTCCGTCTTGATCTCAGCCGCCATTTCCACCCCTGTAGCTCCGCCCCCGACCACCAGAACCGAGTCCGCCGCCTGGATCTGAACACACACACACAGAACCAGGGTGGGGCAGGACGCCAGTGAGCGCCGTCCTGCCCGTCCCACCCCCGTCTCACCTGTCCCACCATGTCCTCGTACGCCGTCAGGCCGTCCTCCAGCGACGACTCGGTGTTGAACTTCCCAGGGAACGGACCATCAGAACCAGTACACAAGATCAGGTGAGAGTACTGGACCTCCTGCGGTAGGGGAACACCTGTCAGAGCTCACCTGGCCAGCAGCAGCTCTCACCCCGCCCCTCCTCACCCTGCCGCCCTGGAGAACCACCAGCTGCCTCTCCGGGTCCACGCGCTCCACCCGGCCCTGCAGGAAGCTGGTTCCGAACGTTTCCACATACGGGATGAAGGTCCGCTGGGCGAAGCCTGGGGTCAAGGGTCAGAGGTCAGGGAGGTGTGGGTGTGGGAGCAGCGACAGGTCGGAGTGGTCGGTACCGGGCTGGACTGAGGCCCGCAGCGCCGCCACATTGTGGTGGAAGGAGTCCCGGAGGTCCAGCAGGGTGAAGCCGAACCCGGCCGAACGGAGCTGCTGCGCCGCCGCGATGCCGCCGAACCCGCCGCCAACCACCACCACGTGGACCCCGTCCGGAACCGAGACCTGGGCCCCCATCTGGAGAGAGAGCGCGAGACACACACACACACACACACACACACACACACACAGCTCAGGGACTTACACCCGAACACTCCAGCACCGAACCACCGACCGAACCTCAGAATTTTCTGCATAAATCTGTGCAGAGCTTGGCCTCTAATTGGACCCGGTTCGGGCTGCAGGTGGTTCGGAATCAGTCCCCAGAGGTCCTACCTGTGAGAAGCTAACTGATTCTGACTGGACCGGTTCCGTTCACCAGGAGTTCTGCAGAACCGTTTGGATCCTTCAGGTCCAATCTGGCCACGCTGCTGGTTCTGCTGGATTCTCTGGACCGGTTCCCGGTTCTGAACGTTCTGAATGAAGGAGGGAAAAGTTCGGTTCGGATCTGGTAAACACGTCGGTTCCAGTGGAGACCCACGAACTCCCCGCAACCCGTTATGAAACCAGTTCAGAACCCAGCACGAGTCTCTCCAGAACCCTGTGACGTCACGCGGAACGTGAACTCACCTGCCGCAGGTTCGGAACTCTGATCCAGTTTGAGTCCAGCTGATCAGCAGCTGCTTTTTCCTCCTTTAGCCCCGCCCTTCTCTGTCTGACGTCAGCAGCTCTGCACCAATCAGAGCGCAACCGCTCCTCATGCAGGGAGGCTGTGGTGCGTTCAGGGACTGCAGGAAAACAAATCGACCAACAGCTGATGTTGCAGAACCAAAGTTCTGTCTTTAGTCTTCCTGCCGGTTCTGTTGGATCTGCTCCTTATGAGAGGATGGATTCGGTTCTGATTGGTCAGTTCTGATGATTTGTGGTTCAGAACCAGTACACTGTGTTCACTGAACATGATTTTATTTCCTACCACTTCGCTCTGGGCTCATCAGTGATCGGTTCTGATCCAATCCGCGGCTCTCCTTCTGACTCAGCACTTTTTCTGCTGAGTCAGCGCTAAGAAATAACAGACCTGTGTCATAATGGGGGGAGAGGCGAAAGGTCAGAGGTCATGATGTAAGCAGCGGGTTGCTGGAACCGGCTGGAGTCCAGAACTCCAACTGGACCTTCATCTGTTTCTCTTGGATCCTGTTTGATCCCGGTCCAGATGTTAAACAGAACTCCAGAGTCCTGACTGGTTCTGATTCTGAACCCGGTCCGGATTCTGTATCTTCCTCATCTAGAACATCACCAGCATCATATGCCAAAGGTTCTGCTTCACTGAGGAGAACCGGCCCAACCGGACCTGCAGTGCTATCAGAGAGGAGATTACAACCAGGCGCAGCTCAAGATCTGCTCCAGTTCTTCTAACTCAGAACCAATAGAACCATCAGAATCACCAACAGAACCAGCAGTGGAACCAGAAGTGGCCTCAGCAGCAGAATGTGATCGGACCAGCAGAACCAGTTCTGTTTCATGTTTTCATCAGACTGCAGCTCCTTCTCCTCACATCCTGCTCCAACCCGACCAGAACCCTACAGTCCACTGGGCCGACTCACAACCTGCAGTACGTCTAATGTTGACCTTTTTCAACAGGTTTACAGTGTTTATGGAAGCAGACATTTTTATTTATTTTCCTTCATAAGAACCTAAAACTCCTCTTAGGTTCCTAGGCAGTTTAAGAAGTCCTGTTAAGAACCAGGTTCACCAGAAGTTCACCTCATTTCACCAAAGGTTCCTGGTGAAATTAGTCAAATATTAATGATGTAAAAGCAATTTGTGCAGCAGCAGCTCCACGGTTCTGATGGCTTCTAGACTTCTGGTCTACCTGCGTTGTTACGCCGTAACGGTGACGTCATTTTCTTCAGAAAACTTGGAAGTTTTTCTCTGTTCCACTGTAGTTCAGACCTGCGGTCAACCAGCAGTAAATCTCACTGCCCCCGTTCCCCGGCCTTCGTCCCCCTAAGTGCAGAGGGGGACTTAGGGGGACGAATACTGGGTAAGTCAGTATTATTGCTTTGAATAATACTTGCTCAAATATGTTCATTTAATACACTAAATGCAACTTCATTATGACTGTACAGTAACTTATGTAATAATATGTATTAGGGTATAAAATGATACCTATTAGAGTAAAAAGATACTGAAGACATTAAATAATATTATGAGGCAACTAAAACATCTAAAGTATTTTATGGCAATTAACGTAAAAAGATAAAATTGATGGAGGATAAGTTTAACAAAATGATAGAAGAAAGAATCCATGAAATCGACTGAAAAAGGAGTGATTTTGTGTCTTATTTTGAAATCAGACCGGAAGTCAGTTTGTGTTGTGTAATCTTGTTTTTGCTCCGGTCAGTTCGGGTCTCGGTTCTCTGGGTCAGCAGCTCCGGTAAGTCTGCCCCTTCGGTTCTGTAACGGTTGACCCAGCTACAGCATCTCCTTCATGGAAGACCCGTGAGGTTCGGACCAAACCGGAGCAGAACTTTCTGTGGGTAAGTCAGTCCCAGTTAGCGGGATGGTTCCGCTGTCATAACCAGCCGCAGCTAACGGCGCGGATATAAACTTCATAACTTTCTGTCTCGGTTTGCCTCGCGAGCCTTTTGTTCCTGCGGCTCGCGCCTCCGTTCCCATGGTGAAGCCCGCGAGGCTCTCCGAGCAGAGCCGAGGGCTCTCCGGAAACAGACGAGCGACCGAGGAGCGGACTCGGTTTTTATTCTGAAACTATCACAACAGACGGATTCATTCTGGCTTCAGAACTGTTGGAGCCGATGAAACAGAACCGGGTCATTAGAACCGGGCATGACATAAAGAAGCCATAAAACTTTGATTTGAAGGTTAGCGGGGATGATGATTCTGTAGCTCAGGAAGTTCGATCCAGTCTGGTTCTGTTCTAAACACTAACTGGTCCAAGCTTTTCAGTGTCAGGAAGCCCAGTTCCTCCTGGCATGTGGCGACAGTGGAGAGAAACTACTTCCTGTTAACCTGAAGAAACTTTTAGCAGAACCAGAACTGAGTTCATATAAGACACAAAACATCTCTGGTTTTCATTCACTGGTCTCTTACTGGGAACTCAGTGGTTCTGTGTCTTATTGTTGACCGGGAGTGATTTTTTTTTGGGTTGGTTCTGTGTGTTTACCGTTTGTGGACCTGGAGTTTTATGGAACCCGGTTCTGATCCCTGATGGTTCCCACTGTTAGAACTCTGATAGGACCGAGGACTCATCCCTGAGATACTCCACGAGCTTCACAGATTCTGGAGTTACTGAGGCTGCATGGAGGACTCGGTACCGGCCGTTTGGACCTGCTGTGACTCTGTTGGTCAGAAGACTCCATGCTCTGCTCCCGCCAGGTCTGACATCACCGCGTGATGCGTCCCGATGGAGGAGGCGGAGCCTAGCCGCTACGTGGCCCAGCTGAAGGCGGAGTTTGACAGCTGTGACTCGACGGCGACAGGTTTCCTGGACCGGGAGGAGCTGACCGAGCTGAGCAGGAAGCTGCAGCTAGACGCACATCTGCCTCAGCTGCTGGACACACTGTTGGCGGAGCGGCCCCACAGCAGGGTAACCTGATCTACTGGATCAGAACTATTGGTTCTGCAGGCTTCTGCTGGGCTCAATCCGGGTTTTGTTTGTGTTCTAGGTGAACTTTGAGGAGTTTAAGAACAGCTTGGTGGCAATTCTGTCCCACTCTCTGGACTTCAGCACTTCAGAGGACGACAGCAGCTACCTGGAGCCAGGTGAGACACTGTAGGTCCGGTAGTCTGTGGTTCTGGCTCTGGTCCAGCTGGGTGACCTTCCCACTCCTCCTCTTCTGCCTGCAGCCGTCCCTCAGGAGGTGAAGCCAAAGTTTGTGAAGGGAGCAAAGCATTATGGGCGCCGCTCTCGACCCGAAACCCAGTCCAGTACCGGCCTGGACTCGAACCCGGCCAGAACCAAAGCCATGGACCTGAACCTGGACTCGTCCCCACCCGGTGTCCGCGGGGCCAAACAGAGACGGTCCACGTCTCTGGAGAGCGTGGAGGTGAGCAGGCCGATGTTCATCATTAGCCTTTATTAGCATGTTAGCCACAGTTAGCCATGTTTACCCTATGGTAGCCCTAGCAGAACCCGAATGTGGGTGGTGGTCGGGTCCCCTCTTTCCTTAAAACGTTTAATAAACCTGTGATTGAACCAGCAGTTATTGTTGTTGCTGTGGAGATAGTCTACTGCAACAATAGTAGCTGTTGAGGCTAACATTGATGCTAACACTGATGCTACATAGAATCATCTGTTTTCAGAAGGCTTTCTTTTTCTTTTATTTAATATATTTGAACTCCTGCAACGGTCAGCTGCTCTGGTAGACTTAGCTGTGACATTAGCATTAGCCTTAGACCTACCTTTAGCATTAGCTTTAGTTTCAGCTTTAGCTTTATTTGCTTTCCATTCATAGTGTGAACTCAGAAATATCTAGAGGAAAGCCGCTGGAGTTGGACCTCCCACTCAGAAACTTTTAAGACTTTGCGTTTCAATATGGCCGCTCCTCACACCAGCAGCAGAAGCTGTGGTGGAAACTAAAACCAACGCTACACATAGCGCCTGCAGCTCTCAACTGAACTAATTATAGTGGTGATGCTTGGAAGAGATTCTGCCAACAATAGCTACCTGGGCGTTGCCATGGTAACTTGAACGCTTTTACTTCAGGTGTGACGTCATATGCGGCCCCAAGTTCCAACTTTTAGCCCTAGCCTTAGCTTTAGCCTTAGCATTGTAAGTGTGAAGAGTGTCTGGGCGGGTCTCGGAGGTCTTTAAGAGACCCGCAGCAGAGTGTTGGATACCTGAAGACTCTCAGCTTCCTGTGGTCTCTACCATCAGGGGGTTCATTAGAGTCAATGAGCCGGTTCTGGTTCTGACAGATGAACTTGGATCAGGAGCTATTAGCAGCCGCTGTGTTGCTGCAGCAGCAGGAGAGAGGAAGATTCCTGCAGCTGGAATACCTGAGGGGGTTGGTGGGATGGAAAGGAGTGCTGGAGCTCCTCTGAACCTTCATCATCCTCCTCTGGGCCGGACTGACAGAACCAGAACCCGTCCATTTCTGGTTCCACTTCTTTAACTGAGGTTCTGGAGGTTCTGTTGAGTTCATGCGCTAGTGGAACCTGAGCCCAGGTTCTGGTTCGGTCCACCAGCTGACAGAAAGTCATGTGACTCTTGGCAGAAGCCCATTGGTCGGTGCTGGGCGTGGTTTCCATGGTAACTAGTTAATTGCATGTTGATAGTCCAGTCCAGTAAAGATGAAATCGGAACATCAGATAAAGTTCTGGTTCTGCTGCAGCATCTCCACATAGACTTTAATCTGAACCAGGATCAGCTGCTGTAGAACTGGACCAGAACCAGATCAGATCCTCAGCAGAGTGTGTGTGTTTGGAGTGTGTGTCTCTGTTCATCCAGCAGAACCAAATCTGCTCAGGAATTTCTAATGATTACAATTTATTCTGCTGGTGTGACTCACACACACACTGAACACACTGAACACACTGAACACACACACTGAACACACTGAACACACACACTGAACACACACACACTGAACACACACACTGAACACACTGAACACACACACTGAACACACTGATTCCTCTCAGCTCCATGTTTTCTCTGCAGAGCATGAAATCTGTTGAAGAGGCAGGAAGCAGCAGGATGGACCAGAAGCTCTTTCACAATAAAGGTACTCTGCACCAGAAATCGGACCCAGAACCGGGTCTGAGGTTCTGTCTGAAAGCTGCAGTGTTTGTTTTTCCATATTAGCTCAAACTGTCTGCATGTTGTGACAGTTTGTAATGAGAACAGATCGATCCGTCTCTGCAGCAGATGAGCAGCAGGACGCAGGAGGAAGAGGAGGAGGATGTGATGTGGCTGCGGTCTGTGATCACCTGGACCTGCAGGTAACTGGACCTCCAGAACCAGCTGAACCAAGCCTGCTGATCCCACCGTGTGTGCAGGATGCTCTGCTTCAGAGATTAGACGCTGACCAGGATGCTAACCGGGATGCTAACCGGGATGGACGGGTTTCCATCAGGAAGGTTCTGTGGAGCTCCGCCCCCACGCTAAGCTCCACCCCCATCCGGTCAGCTGACCTGCAGAAGGCGCCACTCTGGGTAAAATTATGTTCTTAGGATATTGTGTTCAGACACGAGGAATAGAAAATAAACTGAACATTGAGATAAAAAAGATTTATAATTAGAATGTTTTAACTACAATCTGAATGAAAGACATCAACAGAAACAACAGCAGCCTTGCTGGGCAATAGCGCCACCTTCAGCTCTGGAGTGCAGTGACAACATTAATGATTTTTTAAAATTAACACTTTATTAATTATTGAAGTAGAAAAATGTCTACACTAAAAATAATCCATCAATTATAGCATGAAAAGCAACAAAATAAAACTTTATTTAAAAAAACATTTATGATTCTAACCAGCATTTTTCCCATGAATGATCATAATGCGGTTGGGTTGTCTAACGGTACCGACTCGTTCATTCGTGGCTGTTTTCACGTTTATTCATATGTTCATGTTAGTCTGGATGTTTAGAGTTTTTTGGAGCATGAAGCCGTTCACAGTTCAGAAATATTATCATAATTTATAATATTGTGGGCCTGGGAGGTGCTGGTGCCTCTCCAGTGAGCGTTTCGGGCGAGAGGCGGGGCCGCTGGACGGGTCGCCAGTCCACTGCAGGACAACACACACACAGACAGTTCATACAAACCAATTAGCCTGACAGTCATGTTTCTGGACTGTGGGAGGAAGCCGGAGTCCCCAGAGAGAACCCATCATGCACACGGAGACCTGGGCCAGGAATCAAACTCAGGACCTTGTAGCTGCAAGGCAACAGTGCTACCAACTGCGCAGCCTCAATATTGTTATATTAAGACATGTATATCACCTGGACATTAACAAAGACATTTGGACGGCTCATCTGGGAAATGAAGGGCCGTTGGAGTCCGTCTGAAAATGTCTCATTCTGGGGTTTATTGTCTCTCCTTATTTGGAACTGAGCAGCTTCACGTTCAGAAACAAGAGAACCGAACCCCAGTCAGATGCAAGTGACTTTAGAGAAAACCAGCCCAAAGTGGTTCCTGTTTGTCCAGCAGTGAGATGTGCGTCTCCTCCACGCCTCGTGTTTCTGCTGCTGCATGGAAACGGCGGCGAGACGCACAGAGGAGATTAAATGACTTAAGAAAATAGTAACGCAGTGATTTGGATCAGTAACTGTAATCTGATGACTGGATCTGAAATAGGAACGTGTTTGATTACTGGTTACTAACATCACTGCTGGTAATGTATTGTTTTTTTCCCTTCATCATTTTATTTTTGTGGTCAAACTTAGTTTCTTATAAATACATTTTGTTAAACAATTATTGATCAGTGAGTCATGGGAGCCCAGACTTCCCTCAGCTCCTCAAACTTCACCCCAAATTTGAGAAATTGTTGATTATTTCTTTTTTCCAAAAACTTTATTGATAAAATGAATGAGATTTATTGAAGACGATCAGATGAAGAACCAACCAGAACCAAAGCAGAGTTGTCAGGGAACGGGCTGTTTGCCCGTCCGGCGCTGACGTCACATCCGCGTGAGCGAAATGCGGCTTTCTTTTTTCCGATTTGAGTTACCATGACAGCCAGAAAAGACAGAGTCGTATTTCAGTTGCAAATCAATCAATACCATGAACATCGTTCTCTTCCTAATATGATGGGTTTTTAAGTTTTCCTGGATTTCCAAGCGATCCCAAATTAAGACGGCGGCTTGTAAATATCCGTCGCTACCAGTTGAAGCTAACAGTGAAGTTTGCAGCCTTCACTTAATTGCGGATGAGCATCTTCAGCCTGAAACTGCCGGGAAGCTGGACGGTACATAAAGGAGCCTCCCTGCATCGTTTCCAGGGAATCAGCCCAAAGAGGAGTTGATGGGACCCATCAGAGAACTGAGCCGCTGTGACACCGACCTGTTGGACCTGAAGGAACATGATTCTAAAAGCAACAACTCTGAACCTTCAGCTGAACTCTGACCCCAGAGCTGCTCTGCTGTCCAGCTCTGGCCTCTCTGTGCTTCATGCTGAGCAGCAAGAAGCCTGAACCGCGACCCGTCACTCAGTCTGACACTAAACATACCTGAAGATAAATACAAAATACGGTAAAAACATTCTCCATTAGAATGACTTAAAAGTTTAGATACTTAAATAAAACATTTTTATAATAAAAATGTCAGACAATATTGCCTCCTAGCATAAGCTAATGCTAGCCACAAAGTGTAAGGAAAACTCACCTTGGTGTCTGTGGCTGCTGCTGAGAGGATCATTATCTAACTCAGTGTTGCCTTTGTTGGCCCAGCGCCCCCCCATCCATTATCCAGGTCCTTCACACCCCATCAAAGGAGATGTAGGACACCTGCACTGAATATTAGTTTATTATTAATATTACTGTCGTTATTGTTGATGTTTTCATTTTTATGGTTGTTTCTCTCTTTATCATGAAAAATAATTTCCCCGAGAACAAAAAAGTCATGAATAGAAATTATTTTCACAGGCGACAAATACAATGAATATTCAAGTTAAAATCGGTCGGCATTGAGAAGCAGCTTTGTTCTTTGTAATTTATATTCAGTAAAACTATTAATCTATAAATCAATAGACGGGTCTATATAAAGATATAATCCATGTTTCTGTCCCATATTTATATGGCATTAAAAGGATCTGGAAGTTTAGTTTCTCCACTGAAAGCTCTGGTTTCAGTAAATACCATCAGGTGAAATGTTATAGCTGACACTGTGATGTCCCATTCTCCTGAAGGCAGCACAGAGCTGCACCACAGAAAGAGAAGAAGAGTTATGATTAATAAAGCTGCAGTTCATCCATGTTTTAATGTTTCAGAGCTCAGGTCAAAGTTTAAACTGCTTTTGTTGAACAGAGTGTTCCCCACTGTTCGCGTCGCTTTCGTCTATTTGTTTTACCCCCTGCGGGGGCGGCGGGACATCGATGAAGAGACTGACGTAACCCTTTTAAAACAACGGGAAAAATCCCGCCTGATGCTAAGCTACTATTAGCAGTAGCGGAGCTAAGAAGCTAACAAACACTGAAGAGAAGAAGAGCTGCCATCGATGCGGCTGCAGCCAAACATGTTTTCATGTCACACAATACAGTTTTCAGCAAGTAGCTCAAAGTCTAAACTGGTCTTGTTGTGGATTAAAGGTGGAAAGTTTACCTCGGAGCAAACGCCCCCCAAAGGAATCCCAGCGCCCCCTTTTGTACAAATGTCCGCCAGCGCCCCCTGCCGCCCTCTGAACGGTACTGCCCCCGATGAGAAACGCTGATTTAAACGATCTTTGCCTCCTCTCGTCTCCCTGGTCGAGGCTCACAGAGCATCAGACAGAAACACATAACAATCCACGGTTCCACTGCAGACATATGCAGAGTTTATTCAGACAATCCAATGCATAAAATCACAGCAACAGCAATCAAACCACAAAGAAGACATCAATTACCCGAGAGAAGTAGAAAAATGGACAAATGGGGAGACGCATCTCTTCTCCATCTCTTCTCTGCAGCCCACGATCTGACTGGCTGCTTTGGCTCTAACGCTTCCACCAGAAGGCGAGTTCTCCTCTGCAGTCTGGGACGTTCCTGCTGGCCCAACTCTGAGACGGGTTCAGGAAAAGGTTCTCCTCACACAGACCTGGTTTCACTCTCTGCTGCGCGACTCCTCTAGATAAAAGGGTCAGAGGGGTCAGAGGGCGCAGAGGGGTCAAAAGTCCCTTCTAACCCAAAAAGGCCCATTTGGATGTAAGAACTCGCACAATTATCTTCTACTTGTTGATTATCCAAATTAATATGAGTTAAACAGCAGCTAGGACTGTTAATATAAAACTACAGCTTAGGCTCATTTGATCACATCAAGCACATTTTGTCTAAGAAAATGTTCTACTGATCAGATTCTGTTGATTGAGCCATGAATGTAAATCTAACCAAACAACATCTGCCTAATATTTAAACATGTTACAACTAGCATCAAAACTAGCAGAACTGAACTGATATTTCCACAACGAGCCGCGCAGCTTAAACCTTCCTCCAGCTTGTTGGAGCTTCGGATCAATGTTCATCTTTAACTGTTGCTTTTTCCAAGCCCTGGAGCGACCGAGTTGCTTTTCCTCGAATGCAGCAGCTGATGTGCAAAGAGCCCACTGGACTAAAGTTCTGGTCCGGTTTTGACTCCTGATCCAGAATCTGTGACCCGGTTATGAGATATAAATGTTTCACTCTGGTCCAGTTTGACTCGATGCTCCTGAAAGCAGCACCGCCTGCTGACCAATCAACAGCTGGCGGTGTGAGCAGGTGGGCGGGGCCAGAAGGAGTGCCAGGTGCAGCAGGTGAACAGGTGTTTGTCCTCAGGCAGCTGCACTCTGTGATGTTCTGCAGAACCGGGCCGGTGACCCAGCGGGTCAGCATGGACCAGAGTCAGGTGATCATCCGGGCCCAGGTGCAGAACCAGAACCAGTGGCTCTCCTCTGTGTTTGGGCCGCCGGTTCAGACGTGTTCTGTAGAATCAGGCGGTTCTGGTCGGGAGAATCCAGATTAGCAGATTTTATTCCTTCCTTTCTCTCTCCATTCAGAACCAGCAGCTGGTACCGGACGGCCCGGCCCGCTCCCTTCTGATGGCCACTGTGGGCCCCAGGGTTCTGACCCGACTGGACGACGGGTCAGGCGGCACCAGCCCGGACCGCGTGGCGGCGCTGTGGGCCGAGGCAGGCATCAGGAACAGCCAGCAGATCCTGCAGGTGGGTCCAGACCTGGTTCTGTTGGATTACACCAGAACCAGAAGAAGAGAAGTCCCAGAACACTCCTCTTCTGGTCCTGGTTCTGGTTGCTTACTGACTCGGTTCCACCCCACAGCAGAACCTCTGATTACTCACATTCCAGTCAGATTGGGTGGGGTCGGTACCGAAGATGTCCCGTATTTCTCCATGATTGATTTGGAGAAACGTCAATGTGTTGAACTGATGCCAGTGTAGAACTCGAGGCCGATCTTGGTCTCGAGACCATTTTTTGATGGTCTTGGACTTGTCTCGGACTCGGGTGCTGAGGACTCGGGATTTTATTTCAAGACCCCAACTAGAGAAACATCACTAAACTTCCAGCTACTGTCCAATTTACAGTATTTGTTAACATTTTGTTTTAGCTGGATGCAAAACGCACCGATTAAAATCCAAACAATAACGTTACTTACCAAATTCACTGACTGAAGCTAATGGTCTGAGCTAGCATTTAAGATAGATGTCTAAGCTAGCATTGAATCTTGCAGTCTGAGCGAGCATTGAAGCTGGCGGTCTGAGCTAGCATTGAAGCTAGGGCTGAGCTAGCATTGAAGCTAGCGGTCTAAGCTAGCATTGAAGCTACCTTCAGGCTAACAGCATTAGAGTCAATGTGAAGGTTAAAGTTCCCACCATGATGATCTTATCAGAATTTACCAATAAATCAGATAAATTTGATCCAATAATAAGTTGGATGATGCAAACTTGCATCCAGAACCTTCATTCTGGAGCATTAGTCTGAGGAGCGCCCCCTGCTGGTAGGAGGTCTGGTTCTGTAAAGCTGTGTGTGTGTGTGTGTGTGTGTGTGTGTGTGTGTGTGTGCAGAGCCTGGACTTCCCCCTGGAGGAGCGACTCAGCCTATCGGATCTGACCCTGGTTCTGGACAACGAGCTGCTGCTCAGCGCCAATTCTGTCCACCAGGCGGCGCTCATCTCCTACAGGACCGAGATCCAGCACCTGCAGTAGGCTCCAGAACTGCCCGGCCTAGGTTGGCCCACCCAAACCCAATTCTGACCAGTCCTGTCTTCTAGGGAGGCTTTGGAGCAGACCAGCAGGGAGCGGGACAAGCTGAGGTCCGATCTGGACCGGGCCGACCAACAGAACCTGCAGCTAGTCCGGGAGGCGGATGACCGGCACACCAGCATGGAGGCGCTCAATCAGAACCAGCTCAGGTAGGACCCGGTTCTGGAGCCGGACCGGGTCAGGACGCTGCTGGTTCTGCATGTGACCCGCAGGCAGAGGAGGTTCTGTAAAGTTCTGACCCATAAAGTGTGTGCGGGAAGTCAAGATGGGTTCTGATGGACCCGTTCTGACCAACAGGGATCTGGAGTTGGACTTCAGGCGGCGAGCTGCAGCGCTGCGGCTGCAGGCGGAGCAGGAGAACGAGGCGCTGCTGCAGCAAGGCGAGCGAGAGCGTAGCGCGCTGCGGCAGGAGCTGCAGCTGCTGCGGGGCAAGGAGGCGGAGCTTCAGGAGGAGCTGGACAGCGCCGCACAGGTCCATTCTGCTGGTCCTGACCTGGTTCTGCTGGTTCTGACCTAGTCCTGACCCGGTTCTGCTGCCTCTGTGCTCCAGGAGAAGCAACGTCTGCAGCAGGAACTCGGCGCCTTGCAGTCAGCGCTGAGGGAAGCAGACAGTTCTGTTCAGAGGCTGCAAACGGATCTGGACCAGCTGCTGCTACACAAGGTGACCAGAACCAACCCGGCCCGGTACGGGTTTCCTCTTTGTCCTATAGCTCTGATCCGGGCCAGCTGATCCAGGCCAGGTGTTGGTGAAACCTGGCCGGGTCCGGTTTCTGACTCTCCTGATGAATGTTTGATGAGCCTGTGTCTCTGCTGCGAACGGATCAGAACCGCTGGGCCCGCTCCGCTGACTGCTCTGCTCTGAATGTTCTGACAGCTCGGCGGTTTGGACCCGGCTGGCACCAGCCATGAGGAGCGGTTCTGTGAAATGCTCAGAGAATTGCAGCGCCAGTGCAGGGTAGGACCGGTACCAGTCTGACCGGCTGAACCTCAGAGCCCAGCAGAACGCTCACCTGTCTCTCTGTGTCTGCGGTGCGTTCAGGAGCTGCAGGACAGAAACGACGAGCTGAGCTCAGAGCTGCTGGAGTCCCAGAGGAGCAGCAGGAGGCCCTCCAGGCCAGCAGGGGGCGCCGGGAGCCAGAGCGACGCAGCAGGTATCGCAGCAGCCTGCTCTCTGATTGGCTGATGATACGGTTCTGATCCATTTTTCCAGACGTTCCTCCAGAACCTTGAGCTCAGAGTAATGATGGTTCTCGTTCTGACCTGGTCTACGATTCAGAACCTCCAGAAGTTCCTCCTTCCTGGTTTCTGTCCAATCAGAAAGCAGCCTATCTCTCTCCCAGTGGGTCTGGTTCTGATTGGTTCTGATGACTCCGGTTGGCTCCGGAGGAACTGGATCTGGAGGTTCTGTTGACCCATAACAACAGAACCTTTTTATGGGGTTCTGGCATCATGAGGAACCAGAAGGTTCTGATGCTTTCAGGCTCAGATTCTTGTCCAATCAGGAGAGATGTGGTTGCTATGGTGCTAGGGAATCACCATAGCAACCAGCGCCTTCCCTTCACAATAAGAGCCGTTAGCCGAGTTCTGAGGGGGAAGGTTCTGGAAGCTTTGGAACTAGGAGAACGGGTCGGACCGAGCCGCTGAGTCACAGGCTGCGAGAACCGGACCTGCAGGTCTGGCTAAGCCCCGCCCACCAGCACACACCTGCAGAGCGACAGTGTGTGCTGGTGTGTGAGCGGCGCCATGTCTCTCAGTGAGTTCCTGTTATGTTCTGGGCTTGGTTCTGGTTCTGTTCTGACCCGGTCTCTCCTCTCCAGGCGACCCGGACATGAGGAGCATCCAGTCGGAGCTGGCGCTGCAGCAGCTGAAGGAGAGCCACCAGGAGGCGCTGCAGCAGCTGCACATCCAGCTGGAGACACAGGTACCGGTGATGGTACCGGTTGTGCTGCTGGCCCGGTGGTACCGATTCTGGCCCAGCAGAACCTCTGACTTTTGGTCGTCCACTTCCTCAGATGAACTACTACGAACGGCAGCTGGACATGATGAAGCAGAACATGGAGGTGGAGAGGAAGGACATCTGCCAGGCCTTCAAGGTGAGCCGGAGCAGAACCAGAACCAGAGGTCCAGCTGCTGCTGCTGATGATGATGATGTTTCTTCGTCAGGTGGAGATCAGTGAGCTGGAGGAGCAGAAGGTCCAGGTGGAGCAGCAGCTGAAGGAGGCGCTGACCCGCCTCCAAAACCAGCAGGGGGCAGGGCTTAGCGCCGAGGAGCAGCGCAGGTCCTGCTGGTTCCCATGGGTTCTGCTGGGTCAGGACGCCACAGTGACCCGGTTCTGGTTCTGTCCAGGGTGCAGCGGGAGCGGGCCGAGCTGGAGCAGAACTACGCCAGAGAGATCAGCAACCTGGTGCAGAAGCTGAGCGCTGAGAAGGAGCAGCTGGAGGCGGAGCTTAAGCTGCACACACAGCAGGAAGTGATGCGCATCAGGTAGGTGGGCCAATGACAGATCAGGGTCACACAGCATCCCGCAGCCTCCAGCCAATCACAGTGCTGCCACTGTGAGCAGGAAGGAGGAGGCGGCCTCAGGTTTTGGCCAATCACAGGTCGGCTTGGAGGGGGCGGAGCTCCAGTTGCAGGTGGAGCAGCTGGGGGCAGAGCCAGCAAAGCTGCAGGAGGTTCTGCTTTGCAGAACCGGGTCGGATTCCCGAGACCGGATCAGGAGCATTGAGACGGCGCTGCGGGAAGCGCTGCAGGAGGAGCAGAACCTGACCTCGCTGCTGCAAGAGGAGGCGACCCGGTTGGGCCAGGAGAACAGAACCTACATGGTTTTGGTGGACCAGCTATCCTCCCAGATCGTGGAGATGGAGGAGGACCTGTGCTCCCTCAGCGCTGCCTCAGGCCCGGTTGTAGACTCCAGAACCTCAGAGCAGGTTCACCTGCTGCAACGGGCCCTGCTGGATTCCCAGAACCAGCTGAGCAGAACCCAGCAGAACTTTGAGACGGAGAAGAGGAGGCTGGCCCGGCAGCTGTTGGAGCTGGAGAACCTGGTTCTGGAGCTGGAGGTCCAGACTGGCTGGGAAGACCAGGCTGACCGGACCGGACCTCACAGGTGTGTCAGCTAGAGTGGCCTGGAACCGGGTCTGTGTGACCAATCAGAACGCACGGCTCCATCTCTAACCGGCCAATCAGAACGCACGGCTCCATCTCTAACCGGCCAATCAGAATGCACGGCTCCATCTCTAACCGGCCAATCAGAATGCACGGCTCCATCTCTAACCGGCCAATGATGTAATTGCATGGATTTCATGGTCCAATCAGATCCTCTGAAACACTAACTGCTCTGTTCCAGTTCTGATTCAGGTTCCGGTTCTGTTGGGTTCTGTTCTGCAGGGTCCAGCTGGAGGCAGTCCGGTCAGAGAACACCGCTCTGCAGGAGAAGCTGAAGGTTCTGCAACAGACGGTCCAGAACCTGGAGGATGAGACTGAGAAGAGGAGGTGAGTCCGGCTCCAGGTCCCGGGTTCTGATCTGCTGCCGGTTCTGGAGGAGCCTGACCTGGTCCGCTGTTCTGCTGGCAGGAAGAGGCAGCAGGAGGTGGAGGAGGAGCGGAAGAGGAGCAGAGAGGAGGAGGAGCGGCTCCACAGAGAGGTTCTGACCCGGCCCGCATGCTTAGGAAGTGCTGTCAGACTTTCACAATAAAAGGAGGCTATCAGTGAGGCATCAGAGAACTTTACTATGTTCATCAGAGCTGGGAGGCATCAGAGCCTCCTGGTTCTGGTTGGTGTCGGTCCAGAACCTTGTGGTTCTGATGTTGAAGGTGGTTCAGAACCGGCCTCCAGACTCTTGACCCGCTTTCTCCCGCTGCAGAACTCCCGGTACCGTGAGGAAGTTCTAGACCTCAGTGGCAGGAACCTGCAGCTCAGTAGCGACAACAGCGACCTTAGCAACCGTCTCCAAGGCGAGCAGGAGGTGGTCCGGATGCTGCGGGAGTGCCTAGCAACCGTTACCAAAGAACAAGAAGAGGAGGGGGCCGTTGTGAGTTGGGCTGATGGGCAAGAGTTCAAAGGTCAAATCTGTTGGAGCTCACAGGTGCTGTTGTTTCAGGTGAGACGGCTGGAGGCGGAGCTTAACAGGGTGAGGGCGGAGCTCCGGAAGGTGGAGGAGGAGAGGGATGAGCTGCGGAAAGACAGGGAGCAGCAGAAACGCTACGTAAGATTGGTGCAATAATGCCACCTGCAGGCAGCAGACAGAACACACCTTTAATATAAGACACGCCCCTTTAATATGAGCAACAGAACTGCTTAATGCTCTAGACTTTGGTCTTTAAACGATGTGTGTGCCCAGGCGGGGGGTATCAGAGAGACTCCTTGTTTGACGCCTCCTGCTATACTATGTGGGTCCGGAGGTGGGGGGGTAGAGCGTTCATCGCTGGTTTTTCTATTTGATCTGTCCCGTGCCCCTCCCTGCAATGGCACAGCGCCACCGTAGGGGGCACGCCCCACAGTATGGGAACCTTTGGTGTAACTAAAGGTTTTTCATATTTAACACGATGTTTCCTATCAGCTGTGAAAGATGACAGGACGGTTCTTCTGTGACCTTAAAGAAATGTTTCATAATAACCAATAATAAATACCATTATTACCTAAAGACTAATAATAAAGAACTTTATCATTTAAAACTATGTTTAAAATGATAACATTGTTATCATGCAGCACTGCAGGCAGTGGGGCCATTTTGTCCTTTCCAAAATGGCCGCATGGATTGGAGCAGCGTTTCTCATCGGGGGCAGTACCGTTCAGAGGGCGGCAGGGGGCGCTGGCGGACATTTGTACAAAAGGGGGCGCTGGGATTCCTTTGGGGGGCGTTTGCTCCGAGGTAAACTTTCCACCTTTAATCCACAACAAGACCAGTTTAGACTTTGAGCTACTTGCTGAAAACTGTATTGTGTGACATGAAAACATGGATGAACTGCAGCTTTATTAATCATAACTCTTCTTCTCTTTCTGTGGTGCAGCTCTGTGCTGCCTTCAGGAGAATGGGACATCACAGTGTCAGCTATAACATTTCACCTGATGGTATTTACTGAAACCAGAGCTTTCAGTGGAGAAACTAAACTTCCAGATCCTTTTAATGCCATATAAATATGGGACAGAAACATGGATTATATCTTTATATAGACCCGTCTATTGATTTATAGATTAATAGTTTTACTGAATATAAATGACAAAGAACAAAGCTGCTTCTCAATGCCGACCGATTTTAACTTGAATATTCATTGTATTTGTCGCCTGTAAAAATAATTTCTATTCATGACTTTTTTGTTCTCGGGGAAATTATTTTTCATGATAAAGAGAGAAACAACCATAAAAATGAAAACATCAACAATAACGACAGTAATATTAATAATAAACTAATATTCAGTGCAGGTGTCCTACATCTCCTTTGATGGGGGGTGAGGGACCTGGATAATGGATGGGGGGGCGCTGGGCCAACAAAGGTTGAGAAACACTGGATTAGAGCATCTCCCCCTGCTGAAATCAGGCTGTAGCTGCAGCTTCCTGTCCTGCAGGTGCAGCAGCAGGTGGAGCAGCAGGTGGAGCAGCAGGTGCAGCAGCGTGTCACCGCCCTGCAGGCGGAGGCCGAGCTCCTGCGCTGCCAGCTGCTGGCCGCCACGCAGGACAAGCTGGGCCACGCCCAGGAAGTGACGGAGCTCCATAGGAAGCTGAGGGAGGCACTCAGTACGGTGAGCTCTGCTGTAGCCGTCATGTTTGACCCGGTTCTAATTGGTTCTGACTCTGTTCTGATTGGTTCTGTTGGCTGCAGGTGGAGGAGCAGCAGGCAGAGGCCCGGATGTTGATGGAGGAGAAGGCGGAGCTCCAGCAGAACCTGCAGACCCACAGACTGACGGTCCAGAACCAGGAGCTGCAGCAGCAGGTACCAGGGGGCAGGGCTTCACAAATAACCACCAGAACCTGTAGAACCTGGCACAGACTGGACCCAAGATGATGTAACTGGTTCTGTTTGGGCCCAGAACCTGAACCAGGAGCAGCAGAGTCTGAAGTCCAGACTGGACCAGGCGGAGTCGGCGCGGACACAGGCAGAGGAGCAGGTCAGAACCAGACAGAGACAGCACAGGGAGAACAGTGATCCATCAGCATGAGGTCTGGAGACGGTCTGAGCGAGCTAACAGCCAGGCTAACGATGTGAGCTAACAGTCAGGCTAACGGTGTGAGCTAACAGCCAGGCTAACGGTGTGAGCTAACAGCCAGGCTAACGGTGTGAGCTAACAGCCAGGCTAACGGTGTGAGCTAACACCATCACAGTCAACTTAACCAAAAGATTCATAATGATCTGATCAACATTTTCTGATAATCAAACAAAAAACCAGAGATCTAGATCTAAACAACAAGCTGAAGAGGTTTTAGAGCTGCTGCTCCACCTGGAGCAGTAGAACCTGGTCAAAACCGGGTCATCCTGTGTGTGTGTCTGCAGGCGCAGCGGGCGGATGCGGCGCTAGGCGTGGCCAAGGCGCAGCAGCTGCGGTGGCTGCAGGAGCATGCGGGCAGCAGGCAGCAGCTGCAGGCGGAGCTGCAGGCGGAGCGGGGACGCAGCCAGCAGCGGCAGGCGCAGCTGGAGTTGCAGCTGCAGCAGAGCAGATCCCAGGCCAGCCTGAAGCAGGTGGGTCCAGAACCAGAACCGGCCCGGCTCCACAGGTTCTCGTTCTGACCACTGTCTCTATGTTACGTTCAGGAACAGTTCGACAGAGCAGTGGTGGTGCTGCAGCAGCAGGCCGCCAGCCTAGAGGCGCAGCTGAAGGCGCTGCGCAGCTTGCTGCAGGACAACGTGCAGCAGCTGAAGGAGCAGGTGAGTCTGTGGTTCTGCTGGCGCTGACCCGCCGGCCCATTCTGACCCCTCTGGTTCTGACCCCTCTGGTTCCGTCTAGATGGAGCGGAGCAACAAGACGAGTGGCACGTTGAAGGAGCTGCACCTGCAGAATGCGCAGTTGCTGACGGCGCTGCAGGTCACAGAGCTGCGGCAGAAACAGGCAGAGAAGAAGAACATCCAGCTGGAGGACAAGGTCACAGCGCTGGGGGCGCTGCTGAGGGAGGTGGTGGCCGCCGCCGTGACCTCCAGCTGACCTTCAGCAAGGAGGCATCCAATCAGAGCTGACCTCTTGGCGTTGAAGCTGATTTTTCTCTAAATTGAGTTTTTTCATTTGTTTTTATTATTCAGATTTTTTCTGTCTGAATTGATTCAGCCTTAAGAGAATTTTATAGAAAAACTGACTATTTCTAATAAACTGTTTTAATATTGTCAGTCGTTTTATGTCAAATTTTTAAAACTTTATAAAGTTTCTTTTCAAGTTTTCTAACCTGTCAGTTCAGTTTCAGCCCCCCCACCCTCCCGTTCCTCCTTCAGATGTGGTTCCTGCTGAAGGTTAAAGGTCGCAGTGTGTCCCACATTCCGCTCTGACGCTGAGTCTGCATCTAGGAGAAGCGCATTACCCACAATTCATTGCTTCATGTGACGTTTTGAGTTAAAAGCTGCATTTATGGCATGTTTTGTTTTCCGTCTTATGGCCACCAACCCACGCTGCACCAATCCGCCTGTCGGTCTCCCTTCTTCCCTCATTCGTGAACAAGATCCAGAGATCCTTAAACTCCTCCACTTGAGACAGAACCCCCCCCCCGACCCGGAGTAGGCACTCCACCCTTTTCCAGCTCAAGACCATGGCCTCGGACTTGGAGGCCCTGATTCCCATCCCGGCCGCTTCACACTCGGCTGCGAACCGCTCCAGTGAGAGCTGCAGATCACGCTCTGATGAAGCCAACAGGACCACATCATCCGCAAAAAGCAGAGCTGCGATCCTAAGACCACCAAAACGGATCCCCTCAACACCCCGGCTGCTCCTAGAAATTCTGTCCATAAACGTAATGAACAGAATCGGTGACAAAGGGCAGCCCTGGCGGAGTCCAACTCTCACCGGGAACGAGCCCGACTTACTGCCGGCAATGCGGACCAGACTCTGGCACCGGTCGTACAGGGACCTGACAGCGCGTATCAAAGGGCCCGGTACCCCATACTCCCGGAGAACCCCCCACAGGACTCCCCGAGGGACGCGGTCGAACGCCTTCTCCAAGTCCACAAAACACATGTAGACCGGTTGGGCGAACTCCCAGAACCCTCCAGGACCCTGCTGAGGGTGTAGAGCAGAGTCCTGAGCACTGGGACCAGGCTTCCTCGCCTGGACAGGTAGTAGGTTTTCACCTCAGAGTGAGACCTCCTGTTCTGAGTTAAAATGAGGCTCTGACGTTCACCTGGATCTGTGAAATCTGCCCGGCAACAGACTTAACACTCAGCGACTACACAAAGGATAGAAAAAAAACTACTTTATTTGTACAAAAGCAAACAACATGGCCGCCGAGACGCCGTCTGTCTCCTGGACGTTATGACATCACATGCTCCAGAACGCCCTGGCGAATCAGCTGCTCACATTTCCACCGCGGCAGGAAGTGCTGTGGACAAAAACCACTTCCTATCAGGATGAGTCAGAACATGAGCCACCTGTTCACTTCCTGTCTCAGCTGGAAGCAGCTGCACTCCCAGTAACATCCCATTAAAGCACCAGCAGGATCGTCGTCATAGCAACTGTCGTGCTTCTCTCATCACAAACATGGAGCCTGTTCTCACCTGGCTGTTCTTCTTCAGCAGGATCACCGTTCCGTCGTCGATCTCAAACTCCCCGTGGTCCTTCAGGCACCTGACCTGGAAATGCACGGGGAGGTCAGCGGGGTCAGGCTGCAAGTCAGAGGTCAGAGGTCAAACTCACCTGGATGTAGAGGCTCTTTGGAGGCTTCATGTCCTGCGTGATGTCCAGTCCCTCCTGTCCTCCGATGGACCGCATGAAGGAGGCCAGGGACTTTTTATACTGGCTAAACCACTGCGCCTGAACACACCACGCACACAGGTGCTCTCAGCCTTCAGGTGAGTCAGCAGAAACCCCCAACAGGAAGTGATGTCACTGACCTCCTCTGCAGACATGTGGAAGCGGACGTTGGCGGGCAGAACACTGCCGTACTCCCAGCGCAGTGCGCGGATCCTCAGCAGACGGTCGTACCTGCAAACGGCAGGTCAAAGGTCAGCATCAGAGTTCACACAACCCGGGCCTGCAGGTCACATGACTGTGGGCGGAGTTACAGGTAGGCCACGATGCAGCGCTGGTTCCTCAGCAGGCAGCAGTGGCGCAGCTTGATGGAGGGGATGAGGTTAGCGCGGCCAGCGACCTTCGCCTCCGACCTGCAGGGGACAGAGAGGTCGGGAGGTCAGATGGAGCACAACCAGTTCTAGAGTAGCCGGTTCTGGACCAGTACCA
Source organism: Phalloptychus januarius (assembly GCA_902982915.1). Lineage (NCBI taxonomy): Eukaryota > Metazoa > Chordata > Actinopteri > Cyprinodontiformes > Poeciliidae > Phalloptychus > Phalloptychus januarius. The sequence continues at coordinate 286,663 of CADWAE010000242.1, read as the reverse complement.
GGGAATGGTTCCCTTAAAGGGCCAGTGTTACATTTTATAGCACAATCCGTAACTGTCCCGCCCTCTGCTGTTATAAAATTGCTGTTTATATCAAATATGACCTAAAAGAAATTTAACTTCCTGTCTTGATGCCTTTTAACCCTTTAACGTTTCCACCAGTGCTGCTCTGAGCAGCAGCTCCTACAATGAGCTCAGCAGCTGTTTGCTAATTGCTGCTGGCTAGTCTGAAGGAGCTGAGTGGAGGAGGAGCTGGGCCTCGGAGGTGGGATTAGGTCCAACCAGGCGTTTTGCACAGCTGAATGGTTGCTATGGAGACTAATGGGTTTCTCATGAAACACTGCAGGTTTGTTTATGATGAGGGCGCTTTAACTCTGAGCTACCGGTTGGTCCTGAAAACTGTCTGAAGCCAACAGGAACTTAAACCCAACAGAACCAGCCTGGATCCTGTAGAACCGTGCAGTGGCTCGGTACTCACACATCAGCCTGGTTCTGTTCGTACAGGGCCTCCATCTCCTGCAGAACCTGCCGCAGTCCGTCCTCCTGGAACCAAGAACTGATTAAAACAGCCATCATTTCTCTTCATATTTACGAAACGGTTTCAATCAGCTGTTGGATCCGCCGTCTATTAACTGGAAATGTCTTTAAAATGAACTTTCAGTTTCTTAACTCAAACTGTTCTTCAGCAGAATCATTTGAGTTAGAAATCTGACATTATAAAACTTTAGCGTGTTCATCTGAGCCGAAATGTTAAATGACGAGATTATTTTCTGATAGCATTACTATTATATATGTGCTGTACAGTTTTCATCTTAAATCAGCGGTCAAGCTTAAACCAGGACGTCTCTGGGCGGAGTTCCAGCTGCTGGATCCGACCGGGATACTCACGTTGAAAGCGGGCAGCTGGCCGTCGCTCACCCGCTGCAGCTCCCGGATCAGCTCGATGGCTTTCTCACAGAACATCCCGCAGCTCACCGAACAGAACCGGGAATTCGCCGTTAAACCCGCCACCGGTACTCCTGACTGACCAGAAGAGCGGAAAAGCAGCTTCGCGGTAAAAGTCCTTGTTGTGGTCACGTGACTCGGTGACGCAATTCTCCGGAAGCCGCGGAGGGACAAGCAGATCAGCTCCAGCGGCGATGTGGTGAAACAGGCCAGTTCCATTCACCGGGTCGGATGCCTAATTTATTGCTTATTTATCGGTGATTTATTGATGATTTATGGACATTTTGTTGTTGTTGCTGATGTTTCTGAATGAAAACAATCAGTTTAGCTGAAGCTAAACTGATCAATCACTTCACCTGCGAAAGTACTTCCGGTGCACGGCAGCGTTGAAACCAATTCAAATTAGATCAAATCTTTTTTCAGTTCATTAATTAAACCTCGTTCAGCCTGAGGTTCGGCCAAACCCAACAGAACCAACCGGAAACGAGTTTGAGGTTCGTTCTAACGTTTCACTGGTCTGTCCTGTCCCTGGACACTGGGGGGAGCTGCTGAGTCAGCCTGGAGACTGCAGCTCTGAAGGTCAAAGTTCAGCGGCCTGTACACCCCAGCTGATCTCCTGGTGACCAGGAAGAGTTCTGGATGATGAACAGGATTTTTTTTAACTTCCCGGTTTATTATCGTCTGGTCGAGATTTAATCATATTTACATTAAAATATGCTTTTCATCTGAAAACCCACCTGGAGTATTTACAGCCTCAGTGAGGTGTTCAGCGGCACCCAGTAAAATAGAAACCTGGCTGTTTCAGAATAACAACAGGAAGTGTCTGAGTAGGATCTGGAGTCGCTTTGTTCTCTGAAGGTTTCATGAAGATTTGAACAGGAAATAAACTTTATAAAAACAATTTAATTATTTCTGACGTACACTGTTAAAACGCGTCACATATAATTTATTTATCTTCTTTATTAAATTACATACATATTTCTTGCTTTAATAAGTTTTAATGAGTGTTAAATTGACTAAAATTTCCGAGTTGTGCCTGAACGCAGAGCTGGTTTTGTTTTGGAAGCCGTTGTTCCGACGCTTCCCCAGAGACCGTGGAGGCATCACCGCTCTGACCACGTGGTATGCAGCCTGCCTCCTGATTGGCTGAGGCAGCCTCGGCACTGATCAGCTGTTCTCTGCGGATGTCAGTGAGGCTCCAGCGGGTGCTCAGTCTTACTCCCGCCGCCTCTCAGCGCTCCCACGCCGGCCAGAACGAGGCCTCCTCACCGCGGACCGGCCCCGCTTTTCGGTCACCTTCCCCCGGTTAACGAGCCGTCTCTCTGCCGCTTCCAGTGATGCGGAGGCGGAGCTCCCTGACCACGGAGAAGGACAGCGACACGGAGCTGAAGCAGCGACCCGGCAGAGCGGCGGCGCATTCGGCTACCTGCGGGCGACAGGGCCCGGGAGAGGAGCCGGGGATGGGGAAGAGACCGTTCAGGAGGTGAGCACCGGGGAAACAGGTGGGGGAGGGGAGTCTAGATGAAATGGTGAAAAATACAAACTGAATAATTACATAAGAAGATTAAAATCTTTAAGGTTTTAAAGTTTGGGCGAGACATAAAGGACAAAGAGACCGTCAGGCCAGACTGGTCAGACTGGTTCCAGTGAGACTGGGATCTGGTTGGACTGGGAGGCCAGACTGGAGACACTGAGGGACATTTAGAGACAGGAAGACATGTTTCTACAGTCTTGATATTGACACTGGGTGCGCTCAGACCAAAGATGCGGTTCTGATTTGGACCATCTGGACCCGGCCGGCCGGTTCTGTCCAGACGGAGCTGTGACCTCAGCGGCTCAGGAGGTCACGTGATCCTCCTCCTGAAGCTGATCTTGGATCAGGACGCTGCAGAACCTTCTGGACAAACCTGACCCGGTTCTGGTCAGTGGAGCCGGTTCTCAGGTCCAGATGTTCTGACCCGGTGCAGGAAGTGAAACTCAGAGCAGCAGCCTCACCTTCACTGAGACAGGAAGTGACCTCAGAGCAGAACAGGAAGTCTGGAGTCTGACTCGCCGTCATGTGACCCTGAACGCCGCGTGATGCGTTCACTGACCGCTGAGCCCCGCCCCCTCCTTACAACCCCCATCAGAACCACTGCAGATCCAGAAGCTGGCCAGTCCAACTAGAAGATTCTAATGTGGACGGGTCAGGCCTGGTTCTGGTTGAAGACCGACCCAGAACCTTCAGGACCTTCAGGACCTTAAGCCTCAGTAAAATACAGCCGGTGACCGAGGAGTCTTCATCCAACCAGAACCAGAACACATTGTTCTGGAGTCCGGTTCTGACTGGTATCGGTTGAACAGCAGGGATCAGAACCTCTAGGGTTCTGTTTGGACCCGAGGAAACATTCAGCTGCTGACCGGCTTGGCTTACTGGTTCTGTGCAGATCCAGTGTCAGGTCAGATGGGTCGGACCCGGTACAGGTTCTGATGCAAGCTCCTTCCTGCTCAGATGACCCGCTGTTGGATCCAAACAGAACCAGAAACTGGATCTGTTTGGTCCGGTCCAGTAACATTTGTGGACAGACCAGCTGTTTGCATTGATGTCCCAGAGCTTCATCATGATCCTCCTAGTGAACCGGTCCAGAACCAGAACCGGTCCAGATCTGGTCCAGAACTAGAACCAGTCCAGAACCAGATCTGGTCCAGAACCAGAACCGGTCCTTCCTCCAGCAGCATCCTGCTCATCTTTCTGTCTTCCTCCATGAATTATTGATCTGTTCTGAGCGCGCTCAGTCTGGGTCGGGTTTCACCGGGTCGCTCCATCAGAACCATCTGAGCCTGCTGGTCTGAGACAAAGATTGTGTCTGAGGAGAGATGTTCCACTTTGTCTGGCGTTGGCTCCGTGCTGAGCTGTGATTGGCTGAGGCTGGACGCTTCCTGATTGGTTGGCTGATGTGGGCTGTTCTCTCCTCAGGCTGGGGCTTCTGGGAAAGATAAAGAGGATGATGATGGTGCTGCTCTTCGTCTATGTCTCCATCCCCTTCATCATCAAGCTCTTCCCCTCCATCCAGGCTAAACTCGTCTTCCTCAACTTCGGTAATTTTCTCCGACCTGAACTGAACTCTGATTGGCCGGTTCTACGCTGCATGGCAGCCAGCAGGGGGCGGTGTAGGACCGATGTTTGGATCAGCTGTTGGCATGAAGCCGCGTTCCATTGAGTGGAAGTAATTCAGGTGTTTTACCCAGCATGCGTTCTGGGTTCGATTCCCGGCCCCGGTCTTTCTGCATGGAGTCTCCATGTTCTCCCTGTGCATGGTGGGTTCTCTCCAGGTACTCTGGCTTCCTCCCACAGTCCAAAAACATGACTGTCAGGTTAATTGGCTTCTCTAAATTGTCCCTAGGTGTGAGTGTGTGTGTGCATGGTTGGTTGTCCTGTTTGTCTCTGTGTTGCCCTGCGACAGACTGGTGACCTGTCCAGGGTGACCTGTCCAGGTGACCCCGCCTCTCGCCCGAAATGACAGCTGGAGAGGCACCAGCAACCCTCCTGACCCCAGTAAGGGAAAAGGGTGCAGGAAAATGGATGGATGGATGGATACCCAGCATGCACTGCTCCAGGATGGAGCGCGGCCTTCATCAATACTCCTGGTCATCCATCTGGTGATCTGCTTCCTGTTTCCTGTGCTGCCTTCAGGCAGCGTGGGTCATCAGAGTTCTGCAGCTTCAGCTGAGCAGAACCAATCAGAACCTGCTGCTCATAAAGACGCTCCGGGTTTCACAGAAACCAACAGACCAATGGCGAGCTGCCAGAGAGGTCATGTGCCCTGTGTGTGCTTTTTGTCCCAGTGAGGGTGCCGTACTTCATTGACCTGAAGCGACCTCTGGATCAGGGGCTGAACCACACACACAACCTCTACCTGGAGCCTGAGGCGGGCCTGAAGATCGGAGTCTGGTACCAGAACCTACAGAAACCTGACAGTAAAACAGTAAACATAAGAATAAACCTTAAAATGATTCAGTGACAGTTTGTAAATATTGAGGAACCAGATTTTAAATGGAAATACTGAATATTCTGTGAATTATTCACGAACTGTCCCACAATTATTATTACAGTCAGAATCAATGCAGATAAAAGTTTATTAGTCAACAAAGACGTTTTCTACATATTTTGTAATTTGTGTCAAAGTTGATTTATAGGATTTTATGTAAATTTGCAGATATTCAAAAGAGTCAAATTGGCCTAAAAAAACTTTTTACAGTTCTGATGAGAGAAATGAGTCCGAGTGAGGCCTCTCCACCAAACAAAGACCAGGAATAGCAGATACTTTGACTAGGCCCGTCCTGTCTGAAGCCGTCTGGTGTTTCAGGCACACGGTTCCTGCTCAGATGTGGAGAGACGCTCAGGGCAAAGACGGCGACTGGTACCGCTCTGCCTTTAGCTCCGCCCACCCCGTCATCCTCTATCTCCATGGCAACGCAGGGACCAGAGGCGGCGACCACCGGGTGCAGCTGTACAAGGTGATGAAGAGCTGAACGGCTCCTGATTGGCTGAGAGGAAACCACCTGACCCCTGTCTGTCCTCCTTCAGGTCCTCAGTTCGCTGGGATACCATGTGGTGACCTTCGACTACAGAGGTCAGAGGTCACAACGCGGCACACAGGGAGCACACCGAGCAGCTGCATTGAGTCTGACAGCTGTGTGTGTGTGACCAGGGTGGGGCGACTCAGACGGATCGCCATCAGAGCGAGGGATGACATCAGACGCTCTTTTCGTCTACGATTGGCTGAGACAGAAGATGGAGAAAACTCTGCCGCTCTACGTCTGGGGCCACTCTCTGGGGACCGGGTAACACTCACACACACACGCCCATGTGATCAAATCTGGCCAATCAGAGGAGGGGGCGTGTCCTGCAGGTCCTCACAGGGACAAACCTGACGAGTTCAAGAACCTCTGCAGTAAATCTGAACTTTCTGTTTCAGAGTCGCAACAAACCTGGTGAGACGGCTGTCTGAGCGAGGTGAGACACACACCACTCACACACGCACACACCACACACACTCTCTGTGACGCCGTCTTCCTGTCTGAACAGGAAGTCCTCCTGACGCTCTCATCCTGGAGTCTCCGTTCACCAACATCAGAGAGGAGGCCAAGAGCCACCCCTTCTCCATGGTAACTACAGGCCCCGCCCCCTGGCCTCAGTGGCCCCGCCCCCTGGCCCAGCAGGTGGTCTCAGTGTGTGTGTGTTTCAGGTGTACCGCTTCCTGCCCGGCTTCGACTGGTTCTTCCTGGACTCCATCACTGCCAACAACATCCGCTTCGCCAGCGACGAGAAGTAGGTTCTGTTTTAATGGTTCTGACCTGGTAGCCAGCTCCAGAACCCGCGGGTCGGGTCTGATTGGACCCGGTCCGGTTTGGTGCAGCAGCGCTCTGTTGTGGCGGCCGCAGCAAGTGCTGGTTGTCATGGTTACTGTCTGGTTTCAGTGTGGACCACATTTCCTGTCCGGTTCTGATTCTACACGCCGAGGACGACGGAGTGGTTCCGTTCCATCTGGGCAAAAAGGTACGAGTTCCAAATGGGTCAGAACTTTAGAGACTGGAACTCTGACCAGATGATTTGGTTAGGACGTTTACGGAATAATGTTCTGAACAAGATCAGGTAGAAAGTTTAGGAACTGGAATGATCTGGAGTTCATAGATCTGAACTGTTCCTCTGAACTGTTAGAGCGGTTCCTCAAACAGTTCAGCGGTTCCTCTGAACGGTTCCTCTAACGGTTCCTTTACGGTTCCTCTGAACGGTTCTTCTGAACGGTTCCTCTGAGCGGTTCTTCTGAACGGTTCCTCTGAGCGGTTCTTCTGAACCGTTCCTCTGAACGGTTCCCCTACGTTTCCTCTGCAGCTCTACAGTCTGGCGTCTCGCTCCAGCAGCCTCAGCGGCCATAAGGTTCAGTTCGTGGCGTTCCCGGCGGCTCTTGCCTTCAGACACAAGTTCATCTACAGGAGCCCGCAGCTGCCAAACATCCTCAGGTAGGCTCTTATTCTAGCCCATGGTTCTGGACCCTGGTTCTCTTTGGTTCTGACCCGTTCTGATTGGTTCCCAGTGACTTCCTGGGAGCGGCTCACCCCGCCGTGGCGTGACGACGGCTCGTCTTCATGGACTGAACATTCCTGTTACCATTCCCACCATCCCGACTGACGGTACGGCTACCACTGTTACCATGGCTACCACTGTTACAGTGGTTACCATGGTGACAGTGTCCTGTGGGCTGCAGAGCAGAGGTTTTGTTTCGTCACCTGCATGGTCCGCTCCTCCTCACCGTCGGCAGGAAACTGTTTCCTGTTCTGACTTGAATATGAATTAAATCTGGTTTTATGTAGCTGAGCCTCCTTCACTGACCTCTGGTGGTTCTGGTTCTGGTCGAATCGGACCTCATAACTCCTCCAGAACCTTCAGATGTTCTGTAGATTCTGTCCTCTCAGCAGTTCTGGTTCTGCAGGATTGAAGAAGCCGGTCCAATTCTGGTACTGATTGCGCAGCAGCAGAAAACAGGAAGTGATGTCATACTTCCTGAACGTCTAGCTGAGTAAACAAAAGAACAAATCAAAAATACAATAGGGATGTTCAACAAATACGCTAGCTGCTAGCATTTTAGTTTATGCTAAACGCCATGTTGACGTAGCGCTTTAGCATCAGCCCAACTGTTTGACTGCAGGGTTAACGCGGTTAGCTTTCTAGCTAGCGGTCCCACCATCCCGACTGATGGTATGGCTACCACTGTTACCACGGCTACCACTGTTACAGTGGTTACCATGGTGACCGTGGCCTGTGGGCTGCAGAGCAGAGGTTTTGTTTCGTCACCTGCATGGTCCGCTCCTCCTCACCGTCTGGTGCGTTGACCTTTAGACGACCTGACCGTTGCTCATGCTGAAGCTCAGAACTTTTTCTGATTTGGTCCCAAACGGACTCTAAGCCGTCTGCTGCAGAACCAGTACCAGTTTAAAACTGGACCTGGTCTGACCTCAGAGCTGGACTCTAGTGAACCTATAAAGCATGACCAGGACCAGTCAGATTCTGGTCATGAGTCCAGAATCTGTGGAGGTTCTGGACCTCAGTTTGACCGCAGAGTCTGGACTCAAACTAAGCAGAACCACAGTTCAACTTTTATTCCAGTAGATTAAAAGTTGTTTTATTCTACTGGACCAATCAGAACATGTTGGCGGTTCTGGAGAGTTCTTCCTCTCTCCGTCATCAACAGCGGTTCGGGTCGGGTCGGAGTCAGACTGTGCACTGATGCATTTTGGGAAAATCAGACTGCAAAATGTGACAAAGCCCTGGTTTGTGTTCAGTTTATTTTATTATTTCAATAAAACGGGAACAGAGAGGAGCAAAGTTCAGCTGAGCGGTTCTGATCCGTCTGGACGGAAATCTACCGACTCTGGATCAAATAAATGTTTGTTTTGATGATTTGATGTCACAGTTTCCATGTTGTGGGGGGAGTTAGGGTCAGCTGGGGACGGGCACCAGCACACTGCCCATCACACGGCTGGTCGCCGTAAATATCCGGTTGGTCCACCGGTCGTTTGCTCGCCGGTTTGTTCTTCGTCTCCTCCCTGCCCCCCATATCCGTTCCTCTGTCCCCTGGTCTGTTTCCTCCCCTCTGGCCCCCACCTCCAGGAGACGTTCCCCGTATTCTCAAACCCAAAGCTAGGCAGGTATGAAGGTCAGAGGTCATCTGTTAAACTGACTGAAGCTGAAAACTTAAACCAAAAGACATTTTTATCAGAGTATTTGTGATCCTGCCTCTTTATTATTAACTTGAATATAAGTTCAGATTTTTCTATAACTTTTCTTCAGGTTCACTTAGAAAATGAACTTTTATTGTTACAGGCTAATTTTATAAACTACAGAAAAGTTGTTAGGGAAGCTGAATTATGAACATTTGGACTGATGTTGATATGAAATATTAACACTGCTGTTATGGTAGATTTACCAAAGTTTTATTTGATCTTTTTTTATTAATTACTCGATTAATCATAAGAATAATTGATAGATTGCTCGATTGCTAAAGTATTCGTTTACCAACATAGGGATGTCTGTCTCATAAATAGGGATTTATGAGACAGAATTTTATTACCAAACAGAACCAGGAGAACGTTCTCTGACTGTCTGAACTTAAGGATAAACGATTCAGAACCGTACAGATGGGACCTGGACAGTTCGAACCGAACCGAGTGGTTCTGGTGTCAAACAGATCATCAGAACTTTAGAGATTAAAACAAATGAGATCTAAAAGTCAAGATTTAAAATAAAACCCACCGGTGGGAGACAGAGACAGCTGGACTCCTGGACAGGAGGATCGGAGTCCCCGGTTTCCTCCGGGCATCACGCGCCCGCGCAGGGCATCCAGTGGGCGGCCTGAGGAGCAGCGGGGCTCCGGCCACGTGGAGCGGGAAAACACTGAGGCTCCGCCCCCTGGGAGAGGAAGGGCGGGGCTATCAGTGGAATGTGGAACAAAGACCGAGAAAAACAAGAAGAGGTCTTGCTCTGATGGTGTTTCTCAGGACTGTTTGTCTTTTAATCCCGAGTTTAAACATTCTTAGTAACGCCAAAGAATATGGAGCTAAAACTGTCTCATAATTCATAAATGCACAGGACGAGATCCACAAATGCAAAAAAGAAAGATGGTTAATGAGCTGAACTTATGGAGCGATTTCCAGTCGTTATGACCAAGAAAATGCTTTTACACTTTGGGTGTTTAGCAGCAGAGGAAGAGTCCATGTTGGACGTCCAACTGTCTCCTCTACCGCACACGTTTTCGCTTATATATGATCAAATCTATAACCTTGATGATGATAAATCCTTATTTTGTGGAAAGTACACAGAAACAATAAACTGTTTTCTACCAATTTAAAAGAAAAAACCCTCAACTATCTTTGGGATAAGGTGGATCAAGTCAAACATTAAACTTCCTGAATCTGTTTCTAGAGCTATAATAACAGAAAATAAAACTCTGTTGTAATCTTATAATCCAATATAACTAGTCTAACATCTCTTATCTGAATCCCAGTTTTATTGTAAATCTCTAAATATATTAAAACATGTGAAGAGTTGTGGAATATTAAGAGAACCATCCATTAATGCCTGTTCATTCTAAAATAAGCATCTCCTTGTTTTTCGGTGTTTTACTTTATATTCAGTAAATGACTCGGCTATAGATTTGCACATTGCCAAGTTTGAAAGGTTTTGGTAAATAAAGTTAAAAAATAAAAAGTGGGATCAAATCCTGAGCATAAAGGACATGTCAGAGGTCAAACTAGGTTAGAATCCGACCGGAACCGCAGCTGGAAGTCATCTGACCGCAGGGATGGAACCAAAACTGCAGACTGGACCCAAACGGTTCCGCCGGTCCAAAAGCTTGGAGTGACTCATCTCCTCGCAGAGCAGGTGTGACTCTGTGCGTCATGACGTCAGTGGCGGAGCATCAGGCGCCCTGGTCCTGGCGTGCAGCTTTCTGTATAAAGCTCCTCCCTGTCAGATGTTCTGGGTGTCGGGTTCGGACGAACTTCCAACGGGGTTCTGAGTCCAGGTGCGTCAGTCCGTTCGGAACCGCTCCAGGTAAACGCGTTACGTGATCCCAGCTGGTTCTGATTGGCTTCTGTCCGAAGCGCGTGAACCGGTCCAGTAGAGCAGCAGCAGGTCGTTTTCATGCGGTTCGTGTTTCCGAACCGGTTCGGTTCTGGTCTGAGCTGCGGACCCAAAAACTGAACGTAGCAATACGTGAGCCTGCTTTTACCAAAACAAGAGGCAGAAGAATCCGTCCAAGAAAAGGCGACTGAGAGTGACGCATCAGAACTTCAGCTAATGTTTACAAATGACGTCATCAGCAGACGGACCGACGGACACGTCATTTTCTCCAAATCAGTTCCTTTCAGTATAGAACGTGTGAAACGAACAAGAAGCGCAGCTGGTGAATTCAAACATCCAATCCACAAACTTTATTCAGAGAGAAAATGATTCACTGTAAAATGGCTCTGCTGAAAGTATAAAGTTCAGAACAAAGTCAGTTACATTTACTGAGTAAATGTCTCTGGGTTCTTCTGTTCTGGGTCAGAACCAACAGCTTAGAACACAAAGCTTAGAGGAGGGCTGGATACTGTGATCTATCCGCTCTAGATCTGTGATCTATCAGACTGAATCCACGGACGTCAGCAGACGGTTCAGAGTCTGACAGCAGGGAGCAAAGCTAGCATCAAAGCTAGCATTAATGCTAAATGTTAGCTTAGCATCGAAGCTAAGAGTCAAGCAATGTTAAAATCTTCCAATAACGATCTGATTAATATTTACCAATAAATCAGATCAAAACTTCAGGTGGCTGGGGTCAAAGTTCACAGCTTTATTCACAAAGAAAACCCAAAAGAACCAGAACCCGCCCAAGAGTCCAATCAGTACCGGTTCAGAACAGGACCTGGTCCTGTCTGTCTGCAGACCCGTCGGTACCGCTCAGCGGTTCTGGTCCAGAACCAAACCCAGAAAGTGAGGTCATAGGTCACAGCTTCTGTTGGTCTCCATGGCGCCTTGATGATGCTGCTGCAGGTCAAAGGTCACCTGGATCAGAGCAGGATGTTCGGTGGAGCCCTTCAGAATAAAAGCATCAGTGCCTCCCGAGGGCCTCCAGGTGCTGGAAGGCGGCGCCAAGGGCCCAGCTGGCCTCCACCTGGCGGATGGTCCGGGCCAGCTGCAGAACCAGAGCACAGAACTGGGTCAGAACTGGGCCAGAACCGGGTCAGTACCGGGTCAGAGGGTTCTGGAGGTCCGGACTCACCCTGAGCTGCTTGTGGGCCGGGAAGCCGAGCTCCTGCAGCAGAACCGAGATGTAGACCAGGTCCAGACACAGGAACGGGTTCTGGAGGTCCGGCGGGCCGCGGCACACTGCAGACAGCCGACCAATCAGAGACGGGCAGCGGGTCACATGACCTCCTGGAAGCTTCTTATATGAACTGATGTACTTGAACAAATTCATCCGGTGTTTTAATAACGGGTAAAAATGTCCAGAAACGGTTTATTTCTATAAAAGGTTTGGCAGAGCAGAGTGTAACCGATTCATTTTAATTACATGAATAAATGTTTAACTGTTAAAATCTGATCTGGAAGAACCTTCAGGTTCTGGTTCTGTTGGACCCGACTCCTAATTCTGCTGAGGTCAACAGCAGGGGCTGGCAGCTGCAGCCAGGGGGCGCCCTCTCACCTCTCTCAGCGGCTTGGCTGTAGTCCGACACTCTGATGGTTCCACCCGCCGCCTCATCTGCAGAACCAGAACGTGAGAAACCAGCACTGAGGTTCTGATCCAAACAGAACCAGAACCCGTCTCATCCTGGGCCTGACCTCTGTGCACCTACATGAATCTGCTTCTCCTGTCTGAGGTCCCGACCAATCAGAGCACAGCGTGCGGTAACCAGGGAAACTGCTCTGGGTCAAGTAAGACCGATCAGAACCAACCAGGTGAAACCATCTGACCGTTTCTGAAGAGTTTAATCCTGGCTGCTGATTGGCCAGGTCATCGGCCAATCAGCAGCCAGTTTAATCCAGCTGCTGATCCAGGTATTGTGCCACTAGAAGGAATCATGTCAGAGACTTTAACCAGGAACTAAAACTATCAGATTGCATTTCTTCTATTTTGGAGAATCTAAATATTTCAATTTAAAATAATTAAAATTTATCCAACTAACAACTAATGAGGTTTAAGATGGATTTGGATAAATTTGAACTGTTAAAAAACCTAAAGATTTAGTTCATCTGCAGTTTGATCAGTGACATACATACACAAATAATGAGTTAAATCTGTTTTATAATCTTTGGGAAAGTCAAAAATGTTTTATCCTTAATAAAACTTTCACACTTAATGCACCGCCTGGTTTCATCCATTCATTCATTCATCCATCCATTCATTCATTCATCCATCCATTCATTCATTCATCCATCCATTCATTCATCCATCCATTCATCCATTCATTCATCCATCCATCCTGCCCTGCTGCAGTCCTGATGTATTTAACTGCTCTGTTTTCTACTGTTTGTTTGCTTTATGTCTTTACTGTGAATTCATAATGTAAACTTTATGGTACCTTTATGAAGTCGATTGTAAAAGTTTATGTAAATAAAGATAATTAAAAAAAGTTTTGCCAGTTTCCCTGCTAGCTAAGCCAAATGTAGCGATGGATGCTCAGATGCTAATGCTAGCAAACCGCTCAGAAACAGTATCATCAGGAAACCAACCAGATCCATCGCTGCAACCTGAGAATCAATAATCCAAACAGTTATTGATTTCTAATCAGCTGCTCCACTGAACACAGGCCTGAATCACAGCTCTGGACTTTAGACCTCACCAGGTTACTATGGCGATAACAGACAGGTGGATTAAATGCAGTTTGATGAGCAGACATCACTAGCCGAGCCAGAGCTGCTCTGCGTACCGATGGCCTGAAGGTCGACGGCGCGGTCGTAGTAGAAGGAGAAGGCGTAGAAGTCGACGTCCGCCGCCTCAGGCGCCGCGCTCAGCTTCCTGTACAGAACCTTCTGGACTTTGTTCAGGCACGCCTCGTAAACCGGCTCCCCTGGAAACACAGACAGCACCCGGGTTCCTACCCAATGCATGCTGGGAAATCGCACACCAATCAGATGCCTCTACCTTCCTTCTGGCCCTTCAAGGTGAAGACGACGTCGGCGTGTTCCCAGCTGCCCGAGAACCCTGGAGCCAGGCAGGGGCTGACCCGCTCAGCGCTGCCCCCTGCTGCCGGAACACAGAATCACACGCTAGCCTTTAGCTACAGGAAGCACCGCCAGGCGCTTCCTGTTTCCTCTTCCAGCCTGAAAACATGCCCAGCACAGGAAGTCACACAGAACCAGAACCAGGTTCTGGTTCCACAAGTCCAGAGCTGCTCTAGATCACTCTGTGTTTCTCTAGTTCTGTCTAGATCAGGAGGAGCGGCCATGTTGAAGTGAGCCATGTTCATTTCAACATGTTGTTTATGTTCTGTTTACAGAACAGAACCAGAACCGGACCCACAAACGACTCATGACTTAAGGCCAGGTCAAAGGTCGGATACTTACAGGGGGGAGCGTCCATGCCTCCAAGGACGGCGAGCCGAGCCGACATCAGACCCAGACCCAGATAGCTGCAGACAGACAGGAAGTCACATGACTGCACCATGTGACCCAGGAAGAGTGTGTGTGTACCTGTGTGTGTAGACGGTGTGTGTGTGGTTGAACATCTGGAAGGATCTGATGTCATCAATCGGCGACATCTGGATGGTTTTCTGTGATGAAGAGAGAACAACGGGTTCTGGTTCTGGTTCTGGGTTGGAGACCATCTGGCCTGTGACCTGAGGCAAACAAAGCGGTTCGGGTCAGAACCGTCCTCACCTCATGGCGGGGGCTGAAGGTGATCTGGGTCGAGCCGCCGCCGAGGTCCAACATCCCAACGGTGGGCCGGTCCGGACCCTGCAGCCCACCTGGAACCAGAACACAGCTGTCTCAGAACCGGGTTCAGAGCTCCAGATCCTGTGTCTCCCAGGGTCAGTGAAGCACTGGTCTGGACCAACCGGCGCTCCAGGCGTCGGATCGGATCAGAACTTTCTGTTTCTGCTCACCTGTCAGGAAGTTGATGGTGATCCAGGCTGAGATCCCTGAGGAGAGAAGAAGAACCGGGTCAGGTTCTGAAACGTCACCAGAACCCACCCAGACTCGCCTCTGAAGGTTCTGACTGAAGCTGGAGGCAGAACCCGGTATCGGGTCGGTTCTGAAGTTCTCCTGGAGCATTTGAGGCTCTGAGCTGGACCGGACCGGGTCCGATCTGCAGAACAGAACATCAGGCTGAGGTTCTGAACCTGACGGACCCGGTTGGGTCGGGTCATGTTGCTTGGAGACGGATCAGAGTTTACAGATGATGAAGCAGGGTCAAAGGTCACGGCTAAAAGGCTCCAAAGGTTCCAGAACCAGCTGATCCACCTGGTACCGACCCGGTTCTGGAGCAGACGTACCTTCGTCAGTTCCGTCCATGATGGACACGCTGTCCTCTGTGGACAGGAAGGGAGACTCCTGGAACAGCGCCCTCACCTGGACAACGAGAGAACCGGGTCAGAGCACCAGCAGAATGGGGACCAGAACCGCTGGACGGGTTCCAGCATCAGAACCGGGTCAGAACCTCACCCGGTCCAGCAGCTGCTCGGCCTTCTGTCCCGGCAGCAGCCTCAGGCCGGCCGTGGCCTTCAGAACCACTGGGGTTCTGGTCCACTGGGACGGGGGCACGATAGACCGAGCCAGGTCCAACAGCGCCACGATGCCGGCGGAGCACTGCAGGGCCGAGACGACAGGTCACCGATCAGAACCAGAACCGGACTCGGGTTTCCCCGGTTTCCCTTCTGACCTTCTGCGGGTCGTCGGCGTACGCGGACAGGCCCGGTTCTATGGCCCGGAACGTCTCCCGGTCCAGACTGGGAAACCCTGGGGAGGACGAACAAGCCCAGTTCAGCACAACCAGAACCAGAACCTCGGTCTGTCCCAGTTGACAGCATTAGAACCTTCAGAACCACCAGAACCCGGTACCTGGGTTCTGCACGTGGAACCGGAACACGTGGACTCTGGTCCCGGTGCTGCCAGCGTCAAACATGACTCCGTACTGGAGCCCGTCTCCGTTAGAGGAACCGGGCCGGGCCGGGCCGGTTCTGTGTGGGGCGGGTTGGTGCGGCGGCCGGTAGGAGGAGATCCACTGGAGGAAGAGCAGAACCAGAACCAGAACCAGGAGGAAGAATAGGGCGGCCATCTTGGATCGCATTCTGGAACCGAGGTCCAAACACACAGAACCTTCAGCAAGAGCAGAACCCGATCTGGTACCACAGACCCGTCATCAGCTGGTTCTGGTTCTACTTGGACAGGAACCAGCCCCAGAACCTCTGAGTCGGACCGGCCGGTCTCCTGCTGGTTCTGGACGGTTCTGCTCAGGACCATTTTAATCAGTCGGAATACAAGGTTCCGGTTCAGCTCCAGGTTTTGGGTCAGAACCACCAGGTCAGCCCGCAGCATGATGCTGCCACCACCGGAACAGAACCGATCCGATCCGGAATCAGAAAGGTTCTGCTTTGGTTTCAGCCGACCCGCTTCTGGGCCCAGATGTCCTCCACGAGGTTCTGGCTCGGTTTATCTGATCTGTTTGGTTCTGAACGGATCGGTCCAGAACCAGAAAGCTGAGACCTTTCTGGACCTGTCATCAGCTGGTTCTAAGTCCGGTTCCGCTGGTCCAGTTCAGCTGGTGAGAACAGCCTGCAGGCGGAACCGAACCGGGTCTGGGAGCAGAACCAAAACCTCCTGACCATCAGAAAGAGGAAACCAGGACTCACCTGGTTCCGAAGGCTCAGCTGGCCCAGGTTCCGACTCGGTTTCGATGATGATGGCGGGCCGAACCGGGTCAGCTCAGACTGAAGCCGGTCGGTCTTCAGGTTCCGTTCAATTAACCAAACATGACCCGGAAGAACCTTCCGAACCGAACCGAACCAGTCAGCTGCTTCAGGTCGGCAGGACTGTAGCAGAACCTCCCCGTACCGACCCGGTCAAGTTCCGGATAAACTACATCCGTCTGTTTACAATCGGCGCACAATGATGACGTCAGGCTACGCACGGTTACGTGGACGGTAAAACGTCATTACAAATATATATTTTATAGGAACCATTCATTCATTTGTTACAATACAGATTTAATTCACAGATGTAGTTATTATAATTTATTAAAAATATGAATAAACACGATTGAAACATTTCGGTTATAAACGACCAGAAAAACAAACAAACAGAAACCAAAGACATTAAAGCAACAAGTTTCTTTAATCTTTTCTACCAGGTCATACAGAAACTCACTGTCATCTGTGAGTTTTGCTACTTTAACAAATTAATAAAATTACTCTTTTCTTTTTGTATACATGTTATTCTATATTTTTTACAAGCACGAAGCTTTTATTCAAGTAACCTGAGCGAATACGAGTCAAATATTAAACCAAGAGAAGAAACGAAATGACACAATAGGTGATTAATATTAGACAGTAAAATAATCATAAAGCATAATAAACTGAACAGCTGGAATTATTGCACGGAGTTTTAATCATTAAATGGATAAATGTCAAAAACCAAACGGCACAAACTGTGGACCGGACCGCAGCGGAGTGGACCGAACCGGAGTGGACTGGAGCGCAGTGGACCGGAGTGGAGCAGAGCAGAGCGGAGTGGACCGAACCGGAGTGGACCGAGCGGAGTGCAATGCAGTGGATCGGAGTTTTCCAGTTATGAGTGAAGATAATCGTGGTGGTGATCTTCTGGCCCTCAAAAGTTAGTGGATGTTCCGGATGGCTCTACCTGCAGCCGAGTTCTCCTGAGGTTCGGGACATGCGGTTCTGGAGGCGTAGCAGCAGGACGGCCCTGTTCCAGTGTTAAAACCCGTCAGTTCGGTCACCTTGTCTCGGTTCCGAGACCTGATGGACCCATCCCTCAGAGTTTTACCTGCAGCCGAAATATCGCCTTAGTTCTGATTTAGTTCGGATCACTCAGACCTGTGACCCGGACTCTCCAGAACCCATTGTTATCCCGTTTCATTGTAAAATGAGAGGTTCTGTTAGTGCGGTTCGGCGCTGACAGGTCCGTTCTGCCGCTGCAGGTGGCAGAAGTAAGACCACGACCTCTGGGTCGACCCGCCATTCTCTCATTTCTTCTCAGTTTGACTGAATCTCCCAGCCAGAGCAGAATAAACTTTCGCCACAAATCATGTTTCACGGATAAAACTATACAAACTTACATAAGAGTTATAAATCCATTTTTCACGCACAAATCTTTTGAGACTGTTTTTTATTTATTTGTTTATCAGGAGAACATATAAACATTGATCTTACATACATTTTGCAAAAATTACACTTCTCCGATTTTTTTTCCCCATATCAAACATAAATCAGCAAACTGACATAAAAACAAGACAAAATAAATGCAAATACAACAATAAATAAATAAATTAAATAGAAAATAAAGGAAAAGGAGGGGGGTGGCATTGAAAAGCTAAAATGTAACTGTATTTTGCCTATTTATTTATTCTTAAAAATGTAGTCACATGATGACGTAATGAGTCAGTCACATCAGTCTACGCAATATGAAGGCAGAGATTTTATGTATGTTATAAAGGGAGACAACTTATGAGTAAATTTAGCTGAACTGCCTTTCAATGTTAAAGTTTTTTCTATCTTCAAGAATCACCTTACAGTGTTAAGCCATTGTGATGTAGACGGAGGTGTAGGAGATTTCCAAAAGAGTAAAATACAGAGCCTGGCTAGGAGAGAACAGAAAGCCAAGACCGCCCCCTGCTGGGGGGGCAGGTGAAGTGTGGTCTCTGGAACTCCAAACATGGCAATTAGTGGATCACTTTGGATCTGAACTCTAAACACCCCTGAAAGTATGGAAAAGAAATATTTCCAAAATGTTTCTAAGCTCAGGCAGAAGAAAAACATCTGACTTAAGATGCAAGGTGAGGTCTGACATCTTGGTCCAGAATCGAGGGAAAGATTTTAGATAGACGGGATTTTGAGAAGTGAACTCTGAACTTTGAATTGTATAAGCTGTAATCTGGCACATGGTGTACTTTGGCGTATGCTGAGAATAACTTTATCCCACCATGAGTCAGACAGTTCAACACCCAATTCACGTTCCCAAGCAGTTCTGGTTTTACCCAATGAGTCGGATTCAATTGCCATAAGCTTTCCATATATATTAGAAAGGGGTGAATTCAGATTGGGCTTCAAAACTAGAAGGTCCACCCATGGTGGGTCAGCAGGGAGAGTTGGAAAATTTGCAAACAGCGATGAAACACAATGTCTAATTTGGAAATAGAGAAATAGATGAGCAGTAGGCAGGCTAAATGTTGAGGACAACTCTGAAAAACTAAGAAATAAACCATCTTTGTAAAGATCTCTCGTTGTTCTAATGCCTCTCATGCCAAACGCTGCAGGCAGCACATGATTTTTTAATAATGGCATCTTATTAGAGCGAGACACAAATTTAAAATGGGACCTAAATTGTAACCAAATCTTAAGTGTAGAGAGCACTACAGGATTTGTAGTAACAGAAGACAGTTTAATTGGAAGTGATGAATAGATAATTGAGGCAGGTGAAAAAGACAGAGAAATCGAATGAGTTTCAAGTTTACACCAGACCAGATTGGGTGAATTTAGCCAATAAATCAATTTATGAATATGTGAAGACCAGTAATACAATGCAAAACTGGATAAGGAAAGACCACCATTTGTGGTGAACAATAGAGAGCCTCAGTCTGGGGGCCTTTCCACTCCACAAAAAGGAAGAAACCAACTGATCCAGAGACTTGAAAAACTGTTTAGGCAAAAACAGAGGGATACATTGACATAAAAAAGAAATCTAGGTAGAATATTCATTTTAATGACATTAATCCTGCCAATTAGTGAAAGAGGGAGAGAGTTCCACCTCTGAAGGTCTGATGCGATTTGAGAAACCAGGGGGGCCAAATTTTGAGAAAACATTGAAGGCAAAGTATATTATTAATAATATAATATTATATATAATATTAATTCCAGACTGTTTTCATATCACCTCTTTCTTTCCACTGTCTGTGTCCATTGGATGGAAATGATTGTTGGTGGTTTCGTTGGGTTTCATAAATGCCTCATAGCTGCATTTCTACTTTGTCCTGTCGAATATTAATGTCGTTTGGTTCAGTCATATGATGCAGAGCTGAAAGCCGCTTGAATTAGAAATGCCTCATTTCTCTTCAATATTTTATCATGTGACGCTATGTTACGGCCCCCAAGGGCCCCAAGGCCCCCAAGGCTCCCAAGGCCCCCAAGGCTCCCAAGGCCCCCAAGGGGCCCAAGGCGCCCAAGGCCCCCAAGGCCCCAAGGTCTTTCCTCTGGTTTCTACCATCCCTGTTAGGAATCGGTTCTGATTGGAAGTGGAGTCAGCTGACCAGTGTGTCCACAATGACATCAGATCCACCTTAAGAAGCCCAGTCCTTCCTGATCTCCCTGCTCTCTGTCACTCTCACTCTTTCTTTTCTCCCTCTCCTCTCCAGTCAGTTATGTTTTTTGTTAAATAAACTCACTTTTAAGTTATTTATGCGTTGCTTCCCTTTCATTTGTTATGGTTTCAGAGCCAGACCATAACAAATGATTAGCAGGGTTCATTATTATTTATGTGCAATTATTACTTATATTCTCATAGACATTAACCAGCTGCTAGTTGATAATCATATTTAAGCACATTTATTCCCTTCATGGACATTTTAGTTTATTTGTAAAAGTATTTAGGGGCAAGTACTTTAAGTTGTATTTGTTTATCTTTATAGAAAAGTGTGAACGCGCCTTTGTGTGTGTATGGATGAACATCGAGAGCAAATTAAAGTGACGTAAACCTCAATTCTGGACTCGGACGTTCTCTTCTTTCACTAACTGACCTAAACATAAAAGCAAAGTTTAGAACCCATAACCAGCTCTGAATTGGTACCGATAGCCACACAGATTAGCTGCATGCTAAGCGGTTCCTACGGGTTGAACTAAAGACTTTAAACTTAAATGATCCAGAATCTCAGGACCAGAACCAGATTAAGAATATAATAAAGAATAACTCAGAGCTTCAATGCTCCTGGTGGCTCCGCCCCTTCAGTAACTCATTAATGTGCAGCAGCCAATCAGATCCCTGATGATGTGGCTCAGCTTCATCACCTCCTCCTCCTCCTCGCTGTGCCTGTCATGGCCGCCTAAGCCTCTAATGGCTGTTTATCAGTTAATGGCGGCTCTGACCTTAATGGTTCTGTAATCTGCTGCTGCTTTTCATTTCATCACTCTGATGCTTCAGCAGAACAAAAGCTGAGTGGTTCCTAATCGGCCGCAGATTTATACACAGATCACCGCGACGCCGATCACACGCCGTCTCCATGGCGACGCAAGCAGCCGGGGAACTTATAGGGAAAGCGGGCCGGGCCGGTTTGGGTCTGCAGACCTCTGCTGGTTGCCTTGGTGACCCACCTGACCTGTAGGAGGAAAATGATCCACTCAAACATCCGACCTGCTGACAGGAACAGGTCGGTTCTGTTCAAGCGGATTCAGTAGTGAAACCTGCTGGGTTCGGGCCGGCTCCTGCAGCAGAACCACGCAGTGAGCACGCGGCGGTAAGTGGGTCATGTGACCATCAGCGGGGTTATTAGGACTAATGGAGGATTTCTGCTGCCATAATTCAGCTTCATAACTGCAGCAAGACGCGGCTGGATTAGACATCTGGACCGAGCCTCATTTCTGATCCTGATTAGACGAGAACGATTATCATCTGGAGGAGCGCGGCACGCTGCAGCGGCGGCGGACGCTGCAGCGGCGGCGGACGCTGCAGCGGCGGCGGATGCTGCGGCGGCGGCGGCGGATGCTGCGGCGGCGGCGGCGGATGCTGCAGCGGCGGCGGCGGCGGATGCTGCAGCGGTGTATCCGCAGAATAACTGACTCAGCTCTACTGGAGCATCGAGATCAGACCTGGAACTGTCAACCTGCAGCCGCCTGGCTCTGCGCTGCAGTAAATTGGGGTCATGGCGTCGTGTGCTGCAGCCTCTACGAACCGCTGCAGCAGAGCGCGGCAGTCCCCCTCCCTGATTGATGTTATTGGATTAGTTACATCGCCCTCAACATGATTGTGGCTCAGAAATGAAATTAAAATGTGTGTTGAATGGGATTTTCCAGGAAAGTCCTGTAAAAACCACGACGGTAATAAGGAATGACTAATTCTCCTAAAGTCGATTAAACACCATCTCATCCCAGGAAGACGTGCTTGGATTAGGCCACATTAGGACGAAGATTAAACTGTTTTCATCAGCTCTGTTATTATTCTGCAGCATGTTCCTGTCCAGAGATTAACTGCTCCAAAAACAAGCCATTAGACACAGATTACTGGAGGTCAGCCCCCGGGGGGCTGCGGGGCGGTGGGCCCCCTGCGGCCCCCAGAGAGGCGCCTGTTTACAGGCGGACGCTACAGCGTCTCTAAACGGCCAATCCATTTTCATCCAGCTTGTTTCGGTCGAGGCCCGCAGCATGCCTGAACAGAACCGCTGCCGTCCATTATATAATGATGCAACATAATAATATTAATGGGATAATTTAATGCAATTTTCTTTATTTGATGCATCCTGACTCTGCGGCTAATCTGAAAGCTTTGTTTAAAAATGATTGAAAAATGAAAGGAGTCCGAGTGGCTAATCCTCCACCGAGGTCAGACTGACAGGAGGACGAGGAGGACGAGGAGGACGAGGAGGAGGAGGAGGACGAGGAGGAGGAAGACCCTCTTCCTCCTCGCTGTTATTAAGTGATTCTGTAGTAACGGTGGAATCACAAGCCACCGTTATTAATCATCAAAAAGAAGCACAAGATAAAAAACCTGGGACACTGTGCTGTGTGTGTGTGTGGGTGTGTGTGTGTGTGTGTGTGTGTGTGTGTGTTTGTGAACCAGGTTTTTATATCCTTATGGGAACCTATCTGTCTACAATGTGGGTTATGGGGACATTTTGGTCCCCATGAGGAAAATGATTGTGTTTGGGTTAGTGGTTGGGTCTGTGATGGGTAGGGTTAGGGTAAAGGTTAAGGTAATGGCTAGGCTGTAGAAATTAATGGAAATCAATGTGAAGTCCCCACAATTGATGAAAACACCACTGTGTGTGTATGTGTATAAGACAGTTCATGAACTCTGATCCAGATCATCCTTCCAAGGTGTTTTCCTTCCAGCCAGTGATTTCCAGGAACTGCAGCCGACCGGAGACTCAGCAGGAACCGATCCAATTTCTGCTCTGATGTTTGATACAACAGCTCATTCCCTCGCAGCTAACCGCCAACTTCTGCCGATCAATAAGCAGCTAACCGCTAACAGCTGTCGATGAAGTCCAAATTTCTTGATTTGCCAGGTAGCCACCAAATCCTGTTACCAGAAATCCAGTTATGTTCAACATCCTGGATGGTCAGACACACAGTCTACCACTTCCTCAGGAATCCATGGTGTTTCCTGCTACATGGGCCCCATGAGGGTTCGAATGGGCCCCATGAGGGTTCGAATGGGCCCCCTGAGGGACATAATGGGCCCCATTCGGGGCAGAGGGCTCTGCTTTGACCCATCTGATCAGCTTTTCTATCCCAGTGATCTGCATCACAACGGACCGGAGTGGCTGAACCCCACACACGCCGCAGTAGAAACACGCTCCATGTGAGAGCTCGGCATTCTGGGAGATTTATGAGGCTGTTGCACATGAGGCAGGAACAGTGACGATCCACTTTGGTTCATTCCCAACAAAATGGAGGCCAACAGGGGGATTTCAAGCAGGAGTCAGACATGTTGAAGTTTCATTGACCTCCATCATTTTACCTGAACCTGTTACCTGATCCTGACTCGGTTTCCTGTTCGGACCGGAACCAGCAGGTCGGGTCAGGAATGAAAACACAGAGCGACCGAGAGCCGGCCATGGATCAGGAGCAGCTGAACGGCTTTCTGGGTAATTTCATGCATCTAAAAAGGTTTCAATCAAAGGGACATTTGGGGAAGTGGAGCTCCAGGCTGGTTCTGCTGTGGTGGGCCTGGTTCTTCTGGACCGGACTGGAAGCACCAGTCCGGTCCAATGAGCGTTGGTGACCTCCTGATGAGGAGATGAATCTGACAATCAGGAACATATTGTGTTTAAGTCCATCTGATGAATCTGACCGTTTAATCCGGCCCGTCAGAACCGCCTGGATTACATATTGTCCATCTTCCCGCCGCCCAGAATCTCATTTGGGAGTCGAATTGTTCAATCTGCTGCTCACATGTTGGAGAGCCGATCAGGTCCAATCAAACGCCACGAGGGATTAAAGTGGGTCGGTTCTGGTTCCGAGAGCCCACCGGTCCATCCGTTCCTCCTGGTCCGCCAGCGACAGTTTGGGTTATTATGGTCTGCATGGGATGGCAACCACAATGTTATGACATTACCGTGGTTACCAGAGGACGTTACCACACGACTGCTTTCTCCTACTGCTCTCCAGAGACGGTGGAGATCACCTGGATGACCTCTCACCTGGCCCACAGTGGACCCTGGGGCCCCGGGAGAGTTCTGACCCGCAGTAATCTGGTTCTGGATCAGACGGAACCATCTGGTGTTCTGATCTTTTATTAAAGCGAGTCGATGAACGGCAGCTTAGGATCAACAGAGCAGCGACGGCGAGGAGCCGCGCTCTGATTGGAGGATTAGAGCTGGAGCTTCCAGCAGCTGCAGATGTTCTGGTCGACCCAGATGAAAAGTTCTGGGATGAGCCCGGCCCAAATGGTCCACAAAACCGCCACTTCCTCCCAAGAGCCAACAGAGGTCCTGAAGGAGACGAGCCCCTGATATTCAGACGGTTCTCTGGTCCGGTTCTGGAGTTCTACCGGGTCCTCTGGTAATGAGCTGATGTTTTCATAGAAAGCTGTTCTGCCCATCATGCTGGTACCGGTACTGGTTCTGGTCCAATAGGGAGAATCCAGCCGTTTTCCCTCAGACTGAGAGCCGTTATGCAGCATCACATGAGAGCATCAGAGGGACATCCCATAATCTCACTGAAACAACCAGAAGCTGAAGGAGGAACCAGATCTGACATTTCATATTGATCTTAGCCTGACACAACCTGACCAAGCTGACACACACACACACTCACACACCCAACCCCCCCCCCACACACACACACACACACAGATATATGCTGCTTTTCTCTGTCTGTGAAATCTTCCATTTCTGGAGCATCAGTGTTTACATGTTGGATTTGTTTCAGCCAAGACTGACATCACTTCCTGTGTCAACCTACAGCATGCTACCTGAACCAGCCTCCCAACAGGAACCAGAACCAGGACCAGATGTTTTCTGGGTTCTGGTTTGATGCGGAGCTGGAAAGTCTGCTGACATGAGAAAAAAGTTCTAGAGTGACAGAACCAGTTCTGAACCGGTTCTTTTATTTCTAGGTTCCTGCAGTTCGCAGAGCACTGCGCCTTTAAGACGGAGCTGTCTCTTTAAGACGGCGCTGTCTCTTTAAGATGGCGCTGTCTCTTTAAGATGGCGCTGTCTCTTTAAAACGGCTTGCCTGTTTGCTGCTGTTTGCCGGATCCTCCCGCTGATTAAGGTGCGCTCTGATTGGCTGCCTCCCTGCAGCTCAGCCACTCACAGATAACCAGGATTTCACTGATTAAAAATAATCTCAACAGTTTATTTTAAGCAGAAATAAATCTCAGCTGACATCATCAGAAAGAAAAAGGAGAACAGAGACGGATTAAAAACATCAGCCTCAAATTTGCTTTAATTATCTCTGATAAGCAGATTCCTCCAAACTAATTGCTTTTTAAACCCGCTGACCATTTTTACCTTCTTCCACACAGACACACACGGAGCTGCCAGCCTGCCAGTCAATCCCCAGGGATTAAACTCCAACTTGGCCCTAATTTTGTTCGCAGACTTTCACCAGGAGGAGAAGCAACAATCAGCCGGTTTCCTCCAGCAGGAGGTCAGCGGCTCATGTTAGCCTGTTAGCCCTTTAGCCCGTTAGCTTCAGAAGCTCACCGCACAACATTTAGGATCAATATGTTCACCTTAATCACGGTTTGATGTCATTCATGTTGTATTTGGTTTATTCAGTGGAAAAATATTTTTCCTTCTGCATTATTTTAATTATCTTTGAGTTTTATTTTGAAAAGCCACAGGTGTTCTGGGTGTGGTTTCAGGAAAAGAGTTAGCCTACCAGGAGATGGATCGTTTCTAAATGAATAAACTCCACCCACCAAGCTACACCCATCTGCCACAGGTAACACAGGTTGAGAAAGTTAGTAGAAGCTAGTTAATGCTAACAGCTCTAGCAACTATCTGATATCTTCTAACAGCTAATTATTGCTAACATGCGCTACCTGGTGCTAACAACTAACAGTTATCTACTTGTTGCCAATAGCTAATTGTTGTTACCAGGAAGCTAATCATGCTAACTGCTGAGCCTCTGATTGGTCCACAGCCAGTCTATGGGTGGTTTTTATTTACGGTTCCATTTGGCCAAACTGACCCAAATAAAACCTAAATCTGGTTCTTTTTGGTTCCTGCGTCTCTGCAGTTGATTATTGATCGGTGGAGTTGATCAGAGTTGATCAGGGCAGCAGATTAGGAAGCAGAACATCAGATGAAGAGTCTGGATTAAATCAATACTGTGGATTACCTTCATATGACGGAGCAGATTGATTGATTATAATAATCTTCAGATTATCTCTGATCTTTTCATCCACTCTTCATCTCCATCATCATCGTCGTTTCTCTTCAACCTTCTGTAATTAATGTGCAGACGTCAGGGGTCAGAGGTCACCACTGTAATCTGCATGTAGCGCCAACTCAATTATTCTGAACCGATTCAAGGCCTCAGCTTCAGACGCAGAAACTGGAGAACGAGCAGGTCCAGACGGGTCCAGATGGGTCAAAACAGGTCCAAACAGGTCCAGATGGGTCAAAACAGGTCCAAACGGGTCCAGACAAGTCCAAACGGGTCCAGATGGGTCAAAACGGGTCCAGATGGCAAATGGGTCCAGACGGGTCAGGACGGGTTTGAATATGGACCCTTCTGGACCCATCCAGGTCTGGTTTTGACCCAGTCCAACAAACCACTCAGGACAGAAATGTGCAGGGGATTTTTTGGTCGGAACCAGGACTGGACCTCGGAGGAAATGTCAGCCCCCCCCCAATGTCCGACTAATTTTTCATAAATTCATATTTATGCTAATAGATTAACCTCATAACGGCTCCAGGATTAAAGTGGTTCAATTAAAGTCTGGACCCGGTCCGGACCGGACCCCGTGCCCTTACTGCCCCGCCCCCTTTACATGCAGTAATCTTTAAAAGGTTCTGTCCAGACACACTGGAAGCCCTAATGGCCAATGATTAAAACTGTCTGACTGGTTCTTATCCGGGCCTCTCTGCTCCAGAGACCTGGACCCAGCTCAGAGGGGCCCGGGTCAGAGGTCAGGTCTGTGGAGGAGCCGTCCGGAGTGACAGTGAGCACCAGGCCGGTCCTGATGGCTGGTTCTGATGGTCCGGTCCACTGTGGACATCTTCCCAGTTCTGGAGACGTTTCAGGCTCTGGATCTGCTGAGGATCGAGTTGGCAGAACCTCAGACCAGAACCTGCCCGGTTCGGACTGGGCCTCCTGGTGTCAACTGAACTGAAGAACCGATTCTAGACAATCCGGACCGGCCGGCGGCCCAACAGAACCAGGAGCTGCCTGGTACCACCAGACCTCATCTTCATCACCTCCAGATGATGAAGATCCGTCATCACATCAATAGAAACGGATCTTGTGCTGTTATTGGTTATTGATTTTAAATATTCAGAAATATAACTGCCTGCGACAGACTGGCCACCTGTGCAGGTGACCCGCATCTCGCCCGGAACGTTGGCTGGAGTGGCAACAGCTCCTGCCGACCCACTGGGGTCAAGGGTCGAGGGGTTAGAAAATGGATGCATGTTCTTAGGATAAAATGATTTTTTTATATATTGAGAACTGAGTTTTCATTAATTTATTGTGAATTTATGGATTTACTGCATTAATGTGTCTAAAGGTGATGAAGTTGAAATAAGATGTGTGTGTGAGTGGGGGTGTGTGGGGGTGTGTGTGTGTGTGAGTGGGGGGGTGTGTGTGTGTGTGTGTGTGTGGGTCTGCTCTGTTACCAACCTGCAGTCTTTGTGCTTCCATCAGTTCTTACCCAAAGTGCTTCTGCATTCCTTCCTTCCTTCATTCATTCACACTGATAGTGATGAGTTACTGCATAGTGACCACAGCAGGTGGCAGGTGGAGCAGGAATGGAACCAGCAACCTGATGACTCCACCACCCCAGCCTACTGCGCTGCCCTCGATGAAATGAATAAATAAAGCCGTGTTCTTGCTGTTAGTATCTGAATTTATATATTTATCTTTCTACAGTTTTCACATGTTGTTCATGCTTCGTTTCCTGGATCATTTCATGTCAGAATGTTGGATCTATTTGGACTTTTCTCACTCAGAAACCATAAACAAATGCATAAATAAATTCATATTTCATCTTAAATTGATCAGATTTAATCTGAAGATGGTTGCAGCTACTGATAATCTAGATGTTCCTGCCTTTATGAGACATTTTATAGATGAACTTCCTGTCCTCCCTTCTGTCCCTTCTGTCCCTCCTCTTGTCCCTCTGTCCCCCTTCCTGTCTCTGATTCCAGAATCTGAACTTGGCTTATTCTTTTCTTCTTGTTTCTGATTCTGTTAAAGGTTTTAAACTTTGACCTCACCTGGCGCTGAGATGTGGTTGCCATGGTAACCCCTGCAGCTCGGTGACGCCGCAGGGAGAAGATGAAGAGGAGATCTGGGTCTGATCAAAGATCAACAAACTAAACCTTCCTCCTCTTCCTCCTCTTCCTCCGGTCAGTAAATCCAGATCGGATTGGAGGGAAATTGGTGGCAATTAATCCTCTGGGATTGAGAGGAGACCCCCCCCACTACACCCACCCCTACCCTCCTGCCCACCCCGCTGGTTCTGGCTCCTGATTGGCTGCCGACGCAGACCCGGGGGCCCGGGGCCGCATAAATTCCCGTCGCCGGGTCCCGGTCCCGTTTTTCGACCTTCATCCCTCCTCTTCCTCAGCATGACCGGCCGGGAGGAGCTCAGCGAGGACAAGCCCAGGGTGCGGATGCTCTGCCCGGGGTTCGGCATCGACAAGGCCCGGCTGCACGGCCCCGGGTTCCGGTCCAAAGGCCGCCGGCCCCGGGCCCGGGCCGCCCCGCGGGCTCGTCCCGGCCGGCGGCCTCGGCGGCTTCTCGTTCCCGGGCGGGTCGCTGCCGCTCGGCCTGGGCTTCCTGTGCAGCCTGGCGGCGCAGCAGCCCGCCGGGGCGCCGTGCTTCCTGCCGGGCCACCTGCCGCTGCTGCAGGCGCGGCCAGACGGGCACTACCTGCAGAACCTGGAGGCCCAGCGGGAGCAATACTCCGGTACGGACCGGTCCGGTTCTGGTTCCGAACATGGAGTAGCCCAGTTCCACCGCGGTCTGGTTCTCATGTTCTGGTTCTGTTCTGCAGATGAAGAGTGTCTGTCGGACCGAAACGACTCGAAAAGCTCCGGAAACTCCCAGAAGAGGAAGAAGAGGAGACACCGGTGAGGAAAAGAACAGGAATGAGACAAATTAAAAAACTTCTATTAAATTGAAGAGGATTTACTTTTCCTCTGAAAACGGAGCTTTAAATCTGCGGCTCGGTTCCGATGGACGCAGCAAAGTTTGTGTGAATTACTGATGAAAATATATAAAAGAAAAGAGAAAAACGGAAAATATGAAATGAAACGAAATTTGATTTTTATTTATGAAATTCTGATGGACCAGAACCGGTTTCTAATTACTAACAAATAAATCCTCATCGACTTGATCGAATTAAATCAATAACAGCGAACAAATTCTAATTTGGTAATTAATAAATATGTCTAGTTAAGATAGATTTGTTTAATTTACTCAGAAAAAAAATGACAAATCTTCAGCTTTAAATGTATTTTTCTCTCATTAAATCGATCATCAGAGAAAATACATTTAATGCATTATAGATTGAATAACTTTTTTAATAATAATAATAATCCTGAATAGAGCAGCAGAATTAAACCATGTGAACAGAACTGGTTTCGGTTCTGAAACTGCAGCTCAGTGAATTCCCACCTGATTCCTCTTCCTCTTCCTCTTCCTCAGCACCGTCTTCACGTCCCACCAGCTGGAGGAGCTGGAGAAGGCCTTCCATGAGGCCCACTATCCGGACGTCTACGCCCGGGAGATGCTGGCCATGAAGACGGAGCTGCCGGAGGACCGGATCCAGGTGAGGCTCGGTGGGTCCGGCTCGGTGGGTCCGGCTCGGTTCTGATGTGTGCATAGAGAGCAGGTCCACAGAACCGAGGACTCTGTTCGTGTGAAGTGATTTATTTTCTGTTCTGCTTTTAGATTTTAGATTCAGTAATAATATAAATAAATGAATTATTCATTTTGTGTATAAAAATATATAAACTAAATGAAAAGAAGGAGATGTTCATTAATTATTATTTAATAAATGATCTAAAAATAACATACAAGTAAATATATATATAATATATAATATAATCATTAATATTGTTGATATTATTATTCTAGTGATTGTTAATAACTACCGTAATAAATGTTAAAACAAATAATTAACATTATTTGTAATTATGTTAATTAGAAATAATTAACATAATTACAAATTACAAAATTAATTACAAAATTTTTTTTATTATTTTTACATTTACTGTAAAAACAATAATTACAGTTAATGTTAACGACTAAACATGAAAAATCACAATAACAATAAAACTATACCTTTATATATAATTTGTAGACGATTAATTTAAAACCTATTTATGAATTTATTTATTTTCTAGTTTAGCTTCTGAATTTGATCGTAAATATGAGCAAATGTCTAATAATAATAATTTTTAAAAAATTTTAAATGTATTGTTTTTAATCATTCCTTCCTATTTGCTAAAATAGATCAACTAAAATAAAACAATATGATACATATTCATAAATTATTTAGGTGTTTAAAAATAATACACACATAATTTTATTTTTGTTAAAACTAATTATTAAGAATTTATTATAATTAATACATTTAATTATTTAATAATTAATATATTCTTATTTTTATATATAAAAATATTATTCAAATTTTATTAATACTCATTAGTATTCAATTAATACTTTATTATAGCTTGTTAATAATCGTTGTATTATAATATTATAATCATTGATAAAATTGTTATTGAACTATAATATAATAATGAACTATAATTGTGATCACTGAAAAGGTTTTTCTTGATTTAAACGTTAACATGAGAATTGAATGTTAGTCCTGACCCGGTCCACATTCTGGTTCTGCCGGTGTCAGGTGTGGTTCCAGAACCGGCGGGCGAAGTGGCGGAAGCGTGAGAAGTGCTGGGGCCGCAGCAGCGTCATGGCGGAGTACGGCCTGTACGGCGCCATGGTGCGCCACTCCATCCCGCTGCCGGAGTCCATCCTCAACTCGGCCAAAAACGGAATGATGGGTTCCTGCGCCCCCTGGCTGCTCGGTGAGCCGCATGCACGTCAGTGCCACGCACACGCACACCGGCAGCAATACACACGCGCTCACTCACAGCGCCCCCTGCTGGCCGCCTGCCGTTCTGACCTGATCTGGTCTGGCTTCGCCCCCTCAGGTATGCACAAGAAGTCCCTGGAGATGGCCAAGAAATGCTCCAGCCCGCCGCCCGACCCTTTCTGCGACGCCCCGGAGCGGGGCGCCGAGGGGGCGGAGCTCCTGGAGGGGGTGGAGACAGAGGAGGAAGAGGAGGAGGAAGAGGCCATCGACCTATCAAGCTCTGCCAAACAGCCGCAGCAGGAAGAGGGCGGGGCCTCCGCAAGGACCGCCCTCTCGCCACAGCAGGAGAGCAGCGGCGAATCAGAGGAACACAGCTAAAGGTGGGCGGGGCCTGCTCGGACTGTAATCTGATTGCCTTCATCAGGAAGCGTCATCTGTTGCTATGCAAACCTGCTGAATTAAGGCGGGGTTTATTTATTGTGCGGTGTAAGTGGAGCAGGGCAGCCCCGCCCACCCCGGACCCACTCAGAAAGGAGTGGGCGGGGCTATAGGAGGGGCTGAAGGTTCTGAAGCACCTGAAGAACTTCACTGGACCGGGTCGGACTCCAGAACTCCAGGATCCGTTTGGTTCTTTTCCCCATTTTCTATCTGTGTAGGAAGGAAACTTCCTGTCTGTTCAGCCGTGTGTTTGGAGATCAGAATGTAAAATACAAACTATAGTTACTGTTTACTGTTGTTATTGTTATTCTTATTATTACTAAACGTCTGTACAGTCATTGGTCACCAGAGTGAAAAATAAATATCAGATATTTTTGGAGCATCTGTGACTTTGCGTCATAAATCATAATGAAAAATCAAGAAAGGGATGGATGGATGGATGGATGGATGGATGGATGGATGGATGGATGGATGGATGGATGGATGGATGGATGGATGGATGGATGGATGGATGGATGGATGGATGGATGGATGGATGGATGGATGGATGGATGATGGATGGATGGATGGATGGATGGATGGATGGATGGATGGATGGAGGGATGGATGAGTCCTTTTAGGATGTCCATCCAGCATCCTTGGACAGTCATATGTCCAGAATCTCCATGGCAACCATCAGGTGTGTTGCTGTCCACTCTAGTAAAACAAGATGTCCAGAGCAGCAGCCTGCTATCATGTTGCCATGGAGACGGCCATAGAAAGGAGGAGTCCAGCTGCAGAGGTGAGGACCAGCAGGTTCTTGGATTATTGTTGTTTTCATGTTTCTCGCTAATAATGACAGGAGATTTTCCACAACATATAAAGAATAAAAAATTAAAACGTGAACAAAACAAAGGATATTATTGTTGTGTGTCAGTCTTCTGTTATCATGTGTCAGAACGGGTCAACAAACGGATCAAAAGTCTGGTTCTAGTTCTGATTCTGTTCTGGTGATGACTGAACAGAACAGTCCATCTTCTGTGGAGATGATGATGCACAGAAGGATCTTCCATAAAATCAACCTGCAGAATCAAACTGCCTTCAGTCAGAGGCTTCTTCTCAGGCCCTGTGACTCAAACTGCTACAGGAGATCCTTTATGCCAACAGAATCTATAACAACCTTGGATAATAAGAGTTATAACATTTAGTTTTCCTCTGCGATCAATAATGTTTTCCTGAAATAAAGATTCTGTGTCCAATGGGGGATCAGGGCCAAAAAAATTAATTCTGACTAAAGTTAAAATTTTGAGAAAACAGTCAGAATTTCATTCAAGTTATTATAAAAGAATAATAAATGATACAAACTGAATCTAGTTAAAATTAGCTGCTTTTCTCTGTTCGCGGTATGAATTATGATTTTTGCTTTTTAAAGGAAAGGGAAAAGGCACTGGACGAGTCAGCTGCGTCACTTCCTGTACCGCTGTTCAGCCGCTTGCTAGCCCGGGCCGACCGCAGCCCAGAATGGCGGATTTAGCCGCAGTCCGGAGCCAGGTGGTTCTGGTCGTGAACAGCCTGGCCCAGACCCTGCTGACGGAGCTCCGAACCGCGGGGGAGGCGGTCCGTGTAAGCAGCCAGGAGTCCCGGTCAGAGGTACAGCTAACCGTGGCTAACACTTCCGGCTCCAGCAGCTTATGTCGGGTGACGTCACGGTCGTTGTGAACTCGGCACCGTGTTCAACTTTTTTATTTATTATTAAGGTACGAAGATACTAACAGCAAAGCAGGAGGATATTAACTAAACCGTAGAAAACAAACTAGAATCTCCTTCATGATCTGAAAAAATATTTTATCTCATTCCATTGTTGACAATCTTGTGACATTTAATGTCAGTTATGTTACATTCGTTCACTTTTAACATGGAGATCCAGAGCCAAAACTGAAACTCCGAACTGATTAACTGAATCTACGATAAACTAATCGCTTTGCTCACCTTCCCAAAATCTAACGAATAAAATTATATTTTCTCAGAAATTATGACAACAAACTCAGGATCTAAGATACAGTGGGGAAACATCCAGACTTTTGTTGGCAATGTCAGAGGTCAGAGGTCAAACGGTTCCTGTCAGTCTTCACCAGGTCGGCTCACCGTTGCTGGAATGTTGGCCCATTCCTCCAAGCAGATCTCCTCTGAAGCTGTGATGTTCTGGGGCGGCAACACGGACTTTCAACTCCGTCCAAAGGTTTTCCATGGGGTTGAGGTCTGGAGACTGGCTGGGCCAGTCCAGGACCTGGTTCTGGAGACTGGCTGGGCCAGTCCAGGACCTGGAAATGCCTGAAGCCTTTGTTGCCCTGGCAGCTTGGGGTCGTCGTCCTGCTGAGAGACTCAGCCACGTTTCATCTTCACTGCTGATGGAAGGAGGTTTGACCTCAACAATACATGGATCCATCCATTCTGTCATTACATGGACCATAGTCCTGGTCCTGTTGCAGAGAAACAGCCCCAAGCATGATGCTGGCGCCCCCACGACGCTGGCGCCCCCACGACGCTGCCGCCCCCACGATGCTGCCACCCCAAAGCATGACGCTGCCGCCCCCATGCTTCACATGGTGTTCTTTGGATGCAGCTCAGCATTCACTCTCTTCCAAACACGACGAGTTTCTACCAAACAGATCTACTTTGGTTCCATCTGACCTTATGACCCAATACTCTGCTGGAACATCCAAATGCTCTCTAGGAAACTTCAGACCCTGATCTGTACTGGCTCCAGCAGGGGGACACGTCTGGCACTGCAAGATCTGAGTCCCTTTTGTGTGTTACTGACGGTAGCCTTTGGACCTTTGACCCCAGCTTTCTGCAGGTCATTCACTCGGTCCCCTGTGTGGTTCTGGGATCTTGTGATCATTCTGACCCCACAGGCTGAGATCTGGAGCCCCTGATGGAGGGAGGTTAGCAGTGGTCTTGTAGGTCTTCCATTTCCTGATCATCTCTCCCACAGTAGATTCTTCACACCAAGCTGCCGATTGCAGATTCAGTCTCCCAGCCTGGTGCAGGTCTACAATCCTGTTTCTGGTCCTTCGACAGTCTTTGGTCTTCATCATAGTGGAACTTGGAGTGGGACAGTTTGTGTCCAGGTGTCTTTATACTGTGAACGAGTTCAAACAGGTGATGCAGGTAATGAGTGGAGGACAGAGGAGCCTCTGGAGGAAGAAGCTGCAGGTCTGACAGACAGAAATCTGGCTTGTTTCTAGGTGACTAAATACTTATTTTCCACCTAATTTGCAAATAAATTCTTTAAAATTCAGACAATGTGGTTTTCTGGATTTTTTCTCATTCTGTCTCTCATAGTTGACCTCTGACCTATGATGTCAGTTACAGGCCTTCATCTTTTTAACTGGAAGAACTTGGTGTTGGACTAAATCTGTTTTTCCCCCTGTATGTTTAGCAGAATGTTCATACCAGCCTTATTATTCTGGATGTTTGGCCGTTCAACTGGAATCTCCTGATCTCAAAATCAAAATTTCCAAGGATTTCAAATCCTCCCAGCTTCCTAAATATCAAATTAGAAAATGAAACCATATTGAATGTTTTTTCCAAAACAAACCTTATATTATTAATTAATCAGAACATTTAACTTCATTCTCGACTGACTGACGAAATGCTTCTTTGTGTTCACCTCACATTCTGACCTTAAACGACCTCTGAGTCCTTTTTGTTTGTTTTTTTATCGTCAGAAATCTGGTTGATCTTGTTATTCATTTGAAGCATTAATAACTGAGTTATTGTGATAAACTGTGTAATGCCAAATGCTTCGCTGGATCTTAAATCTGGAGCAGAGTCCTGGATTTAGGGAAACCGAGCTATAAATATCACGGTAGAGCAGCTCAATTAATCCAGAGATAATCCGTAAACTTTGCAGCATCTCTGAGGGAGGGACGTCCAGCGTGTGTGAAGTCCAGCCTGGCAGGACGGCAACGAGGCCCAATGCTGCATCAGTCTGAGCACAAACCTGAGCTAACATTTCATAATCACACACAGAGATGTTCTGGTTATAAACATCCAGCATTAGAGGTTTATTAGGTTTGGGGATTAAACTGATAATCCCTGTTTTATTGTGTCAGAGAGATTACCTGTCAGGATGTATTCCAGAGAGGCTTTCAACAACATCTCTAACATTTCGCATGCAGACCTGCAGAATGCTCAGTCTGTCCCTGTGGGTAATAACTGCTCATGGCTCTGAGCCCCGGCGGCCCCCAGGGCGGCGTCCTCGGCCCCCTGCTGTTTACCCTGATGACCAGCCGTCCCAGGTTTACCACCAACCGTCATGGGAGCCACTAAGAGGTGCAACATCTTGTGGACTGGTGAAGGACCGGCTCCTGAACGTGGACAAGACCGAGGAGATCACGTCGACGTCAGGAGGTCCGACCGGCCGCACGCTGGTCAACGGCTCCACGTTTCTGGATGTGCACATTGCAGACACCCAGCTGGATGGTGAAGAAGGTGGAGCAGCGCCTCCCATCCTCTCCACCCTCTCAGAGGAAACACTGAGAGCCGGCTGACCAGCAGCATCGGCCTGTGGACTGGGAGACAGGACGCCTCTGAAGAGTAGTGAGGATCGTTGGGATCCACTCCCCCCATCATGAACGTCACACACAGACGCTGCTCAGCCAGAGCAAACCAGATCCTCTGACTCCTGTCCTCTGCATGGCCTGGTCATGTGATGGCCTGGTACAGAGTGGCTCTTTCAGTCTGTGTGCCTGAGTGATGGAAGTTTACTGGTTTCCTCAGGAGGAACTGGGAGTGGCGCTGGGCAGGCTGTGTCTGGAAGCTGTGGATCAAATCCTGGAGATCCTGGAAACCAGCATGGCGAGGCAGGAAGAGGCTCCGCCCACTCCGGCTCACACCTGTGGAGGGTTAATGAAGACCTGGACCGGTGGAGGTGAGTCTGCAGGACAAAGCTTCAGATTTTAAATCTTTTTATCATAGATTTAACATTTAAAAATGATGACATGATTTGCAATCAGCACAGGAAGAAACCGCTCAATCATCAGCATGGAGGCGAATATTTAGAGGTAGATGACGGGTTAGATACAGACATTGAAGGAGCTTTAGCCCCCTGAGGAACCATCAGGACCAGGTGTTAACCTGTCAGCCAGGTAACTAGTCTCTAAACCAGTTAGCAGACTGATCCTGGGTTAGGGTTAGACCAGGACAGGGTTGGATCCAGGTACGTCTGCGTCAGAGACACCTGACGAAAATCTTTGTGTTTCTGTGTTTCAGGTGAGCAGGAGCCCGGCGCAGGCCACGCCCACTTCCTGCTATCCAGAGTCAGTGACGGACCGGCTGCAGAGCCCCAGCGGAGAGACGCAGAGCAAACTGACCATGTTTGTGTTTCAGAGCGCTGCTGGTGACGCCCGGAGCCTCCTGGTGGCGCTGCAGAGCGCCGACGGCACTGAAGGTGAGTTAGCTGCTGCTGATGGACGGGCGATTCCTCATCGGGCAGCTAACTGCAGCGCCCTCTGCTGGTCATCAGATGACCTGTGTCTGTGTTGCAGGTGTTGGCAGAAACGGCGCCTCTGATCTCACAGGTGAGAAGTCGCAGGTGCTCCCCGCTTCTTCCTCCCCTCCGACCGATGACCATGAATACGCGCGGCCCCCAGCGCCCCCTGATGGCGGGGCCGAACGCTGCGGGCGGCGGCAGGCGGCAGCCGCTGCGAGCGAGGAGCTTCACCTGCAGTGCTGCCGCTGCAGCAAGCTGTTCCCCAGCGCCGAGCGGCTGGCCTGCCACCACAGGAAGTCCCACCCGCTGTGCTCGGTGTGCGGCGCGGCCTTCAGCGGCGTCCTGAAGCTGCGGGAGCACCAGCTGAAGGAGCACGCCCTCCTGCCGTTCCCCTGCCACTTCTGCCCCAAGAGCTTCAACCACAAGACGCACCGCGACCTGCACGTCAAGGCGCGCCACACCGGTGAGAAGAGCTGCTGCTGCGACATCTGTGGGAAGGGCTACTCCTGCGTCAGCACGCTGAAGACGCACCGGGTGACGCACTTCAGCAAGACCTTCATGTGCGAGGTCTGCGGCAAGGTCTTCTACCACGCCTCCCACCTGACGCGCCACATGCTGGTGCACCAGGAGCCGCGCCCCTTCAGCTGCTCCACCTGCGGGCGCCGCTTCACACAGGCCGCCAACCTGCGCAGCCACCAGGCCGCGCACGCCGGAGAGAAGCTGCTCTGCTCCGTCTGCGGCAAGAGCTTCCGCTGCCTGAGGAACCACATGATCAGCCGACACGGCCAGGAGCCGGCGGCGGCCGGCCTGCTGCCGCCGGCCGTCGCCTGCCAGGTCTGCGGGAAGAAGTTCCCCAATGCGTCGCAGCACCGGGCGCACCAGCGCAGCCACACGGGGGACAAGCCGTTCCACTGCGATGTGTGCGGGAGGAGCTACCGGCTGCAGGAGCTGCTGCGGGACCACCGCTACACCCACAGCGGGCAGAAGCCCTACCGCTGCTCCACCTGCGCCGAGACCTTCAGCCGGGCCTCCAGCTTCCTGCGGCACCGCAGCATCCACAGCGGCCAGGCGCCGCACAGCTGCCAGCTCTGCGGGAAGCACTTCCGGCTGCGCAGCTTCCTGCAGGCTCACCTGCAGACCAAAGCTCACCTGAGGCGGATGCAGGAGAGCCACAGCGCCGAGCCTCCGCTCTAATCCCAGATTAGCAGCTGAGAAGGAAGAGCTGGACGGTTGGTTGACTTCATTTTGCCATTAAACAGACAAAGAGCAGACAGATTGTTGGAAGTCATGCTTTTGAATAAAGTTCTAAATCGCAGCGCCATCGCCCTGCTGCAGAGTGGATGGTGACGCCCTGGGCACGCAGCCCTGAGGGACTCCAGCTGGACGTGTTTCTGACCCGGTCCACAGCCGCTGTTCATCCCGCGCCGGTTCTGGACCGGCTGCTCGGTCAGCTCTCGGCAGCAGAGGACTGGTTTGACTGGTTTCCAGTTGAGCAGCTTGAGGGAGTAAATCCAGATGATGATGTGTAATCCAGCAGACCTGCAGTCAGATTAACGGACGTCGGCTGTAATCCCACCTCGGTGTTTGAACTGATGATAATCTGCGGTTTGTTTACGTTCCAGATGCTAGCTGCGGCTAATCAGCACCACAACATGTTTGTTTCATCGTTATTATGATCATGTGACAATCAGCCGATCAGATTATCGGCTTCCGGGATCCTCAGACACACCACAGGTCAGAGGTCGCTTCTTCCACCATTTTATTCATTCATTAAAGTCGATTTCCAAATAAACAAATTGAGATTTTTCAGCAGCCCCATAGAGGCGTTGTCATAGCAACCTCTGGGTCATTCCCCACTCATGAAGAACCTGTTACTTTGACTAGGACCTTCAATCCCATAATAAACAGGCTTTTCCTTCCTTCTGACAGAAACCAGCAGAAAGACATAGATCTATAACACATAGATCTATAATATATCCTGATTTATTCTATAGCCACTCATGTCATTGATTATAAATATAATATGAAGGTTTTAATGATATTTATCTATAATCACAAATGATCCATTAAAATGTTTCGATTCTTCAGAACTTTGCAACAGAACCAAACCGGAACCGAACCGGCTCACACCTGGATCCAGATCCGGTTCTGCTTCATCAGATGAAATATCCCGGTCCAGTCCGGTCTCTGTCCCGCTCCGCCCCACCGGGACCTGTACCGGCTCTCCGTCACCGAACCGGACCGGTTCTGGGGCGCCGCAGCCACCGACAAGCTCAACTGGGCCGAACCGTTCCAGGACTGCGACCTGAACCGGGTCCGGTGAGTCCCTTACCGAACCAAGGGAACAGAGGTTCGGTCCGGTTCCTGAATCAGATCCTGTCAGTTCGGATCAGGAATGAAAGTTCAGATCCAGGTTCGGCTGATTTGTCTCTGAACGGAACGTGTGTGGACCAGTCGGTTCCGCTCTGAAAGGTTCGGTTCGGTTCTGACGAGTTTTTTAATAAAAAGGTGTCAGAGAACCGGAACCAGAACCATGGATGTTTTAGATTTCCTGCTGTGGGTTTGGACCGAACAGAACCAGCAGAGTGCCAACCTGTGGGGAGCGGGCCTAACATAGGCCGGCAGGTGGAGATGAGCCCGGTTCTGATCCGCAGAACCAAAACAGCCAGGATGTTCAGGTTCTAATGTGACTCTGGTCCCGTCATGGAGGACGGGTTCTGGACCAGGACCCAGTACCAGGTCCAGATGTTTGTCAGATTTTCATCCTGTGCCTTGTTTGTGTGTTGGATTATAATCCAATTATAATCCAATAACGGCGGCGGGATGATTGGTTCCCATCAGGTCCGATACGAGATCAGCTCTCCATTACATAAACGGGTTCTGCGGCGCCGCTGCGTGCCGCTCCGGCCCGGCCCGGCCCGCTGCCTCTAAATCCACTTCAGGATTAATGTTCAATCAGGGAACAAATGAAGTCAGTTTCCACGGCCGGATCAGATGATGATCTGCTGGGGGCCGCGGCTCACACTGGGAGGGGGGGGGGGGTTCTGATTGGACCGGAGAACCATCTGAAGTTTGCTAGGATGGAAGCTGATGTTCTTCAGAACCGGTCTAATACCTCAAAGGACAGACTCCGTTTCCATGGTAACATCACCAGACCTTTAGCTAGAGTAGCCTAGCCACGTCCTGGAGGTCCGAGGTTCTCCTGGAGGAGCCGTTCCCTCCTGGTCCAGGTTCTGCTGACCCGGTTCCACCTCTGTCCCAGTGAACTGCCTGGACATCCATGTGGACGCTCATCCGGACCGGTGGCTCTGGTCTGGGAGCGGGACGAACCCAGCACCTACTGCTACGGGTGCTCTTAGCCCCCCCAACCCTCCTTTCCCTCGCTCACCCCCAGCCCGTCCTCCCCCCCAGAAAGGATCATGGCCGCTGACCCAATTCCTCGACAATCTCGCCACGCGGCTCTAAACTCGGCCCAGCTGCTGGACCAACCAGAACCTCTAGGAACTGCAGCTGGATCCTGCTGGCAGAACGACTGGGTCAGAACCCCCTGGGACAGCCCTTAGACTGGTGTCTGGTACCAGAACCAGACCTGACCGGTTCCTCGTCAGAGACTGGAGGAGTGTGTATCGCCCCCCGACCCGCGGTGCCGCCATCGTCCCGGCCATGAGGCCGTTCCTCGCCATCCAGCCGGTTCTGATAGGAGACCAGGTGAGGCCCAGTTAGACTCCGGTTCTGTTTGATCAGTCAGGAGGTTCTGGGAGAGTCAGAGCATTGGTTCTGGAGATCCGGAATGTGGCTCTGACCAGGGGCCCAAAACGTGGGTATAGACTGTACTAGAGGGTCCAGGGGGTCTAGAGGGTCCTGAGGGTCAGAGGGTCTGAGGGTCCTGAGGGTCTAGAGGGTCCAGAGGGTCTGAGGGTCCTGAGGGTCCTGAGGGTTCTGAGGGTCTTACTGATGCATTAAATGATCAAATATTGGCCTGTTTTGTCTTTTTTAAAGTTCTTTCTAGGCTGTAATTTATTCACACATTGGGAATAAATGTGTGAATAAGGAATAATAAGATTCGGGAGGCAACAGACCCTCTAATGCCAGATGGTTTGAATTTAATGACTGTATTTTAGAAGTGCTGAGGGAGAGCTGACCTACAGGGGGCGCCAACACACGTTCACATGCACCTCAGGAAGGATGCAGTTGCCCCGCTGCCTCTGACTGACCGGACGGAACCAGAACTGCAGCCGTGGTACCAGTGCGGTCCAGCACCGGGTCAGAACCGGTCAGGATGAAGTTCTGGCAGGTTTTGGTCGGGTTGCTGTGGGAAGAAGCAGCAGAACTTGTTCAGATCAGAACCTTTCCCTGATGGCCCGACCCGGTCAGGGAGTTCTGAGAAGTCCAGAACTCCAGAACCACCTCTGACCCAATTGGTTTTTGGAGTTTTTTATGGTTTCATTCTCTGGTCAATGTTTGGGTTGTCTGACCCGGTTCTCTGGGTCAGAGGTTTTGGTTCGGTTCTGTTGGTTCTTCTCTCTCTTCTCTCTTCCTGTTGTTTAATCGAGTCCCCCGGTTCCGACCCGGCTCTGCCTCTGGTTCCGACCCACCAGGCCGCCAGCAGCTGTCTGGTTCCTGATGGGCTCTGGTTCAGTCGAGGCTGACCCGTGTGACCCGGTCCGGTTGGCACCGCTGCAGCAGCTGGTGGTTCTTCCTCCTCCTCATCATCGTCAGGGCAGCAGATCAGATCAGATCAGATTAGATTAGATTAGATTAGATTAGGATCCTGAGACGCAGTCACACCAGAACCAGAAGTCCTTCCATCTGGACGGGTTCTGCCTGGGTCTGAAGCCGTCTCCAGGCAGAACCTCAGCCGGGTTCTGGTCAGGTTCTTCCCGGTATCTCGGCCCGTCAGCTGAGGATCTTTGGACTCTGGACTGGATTAGATGCTGTGAAATTCGAGCCGTTTCAGAATTTCTTCTTAACGTTCTCCAGGGGAACTCGGCCAGCGGTTCCCTGTGCCTCCGCCGTCCCCCGGGCCGGGGGCCCGGCCCCGGGCTGGGCCGCATCTACTCTACTTCTGGCCGTTCCCGGGTCAGTGGACTGAACCGAACCGGCAGGCTTTAGGAACCGGGCCTGTTCTCTGTTTGCAGGACCAACATCCAGAAACTGCCGCATGACATCAAAAGAGAAGGTGAGACACACCTGGGCCCTTTCACAATAAAAGCCTCCTCTGGTAGAAACAGAACTGGGCTGAGCCAGCTGGTCTGGTTCTGCAGAACCTTCATTTAGAGGCTTTGCTGCCCCCTGCTGGTCACTCAGTGCAGCTTCAAGTCACACAGATGGAACTGAGAGGTTCTGATGGGTCCAGTTAGGCCCAATTTAAGGTTGCACACGTTTGTTTAATTATTTCATCAAGGTCAGAAATAAGTAAATTAACAGCCTGTCCTAGTCAAAACCACAACAGATGATTTGAATAAAGCAAGGAAGAAGTAGAAGGACCGACCGTCATTTCAATAAATCATCAGCTGTTCTAAATCTCAAATTCAAATAGATTATGGTTTATGATAAACACCAAGTCCAGCAGCTCCAATAAAACTGTTTGGATGTTTCAATAATATTAACAAATGACCAATGAAACGTCTGCAGCTGCACGCAAAACGATTCAAATTCATTCACACAAACAACAAACGTTGGGGCCCAAATGCTTCATGGGTGTAAATAAGGAAACGGCTCGCCTGTCTGACCCGGGTCCAGGCCGGTCCGGTCCTCTTAGTCCCTCCATTCTCTCTCGGAGGAAAACGTCTCCAGCACCGTCGGTTCTATGAGGTCGGGTGAAACCGACCCGGATGGTTCACTGTGTGGAACCAAAGAAACAAGAGACTCTGGGACACATGCAGGGGAAAGTATTCAGTCACCAAGGTCAACCTGTAACTGACGTCACTGCATGTTCATTCATGTTTCGTTCTTATGATTAGCATTTTTTTCACAAAATACTTCATTTTATTGTGATGTCACAATCTGAAGCCTTGAACCGCCTGCGTCAGCAGCTCAGAGAACTCATCTCCATCAAGATCGCCATGCCAGAATACTTCCTGGTGAGACTCCGCCTATTTGTGTCAAAAATGCAAGTGTGAATCTCATCCTGTGTAAACTTTGACACTGTCTTAGCTCCATAATCTGGTTCCTGTCTTGTTGTGTGTCGTCTAACTTGGACTAGGACGTCACCAGCTTGAATTTACCCAAACTATTATCAAGGCTCTCTACTACAGCGCCTGTTATCTTCTCTATGTTTAAAGTTATGTCAAAATTGGTACAAGCATGCTTTTAGTATGCTTTGTATATATTCATATGTAGTATCCGAAAAATGTACTTACATAAGTAATTTAAGTATGTTTGAAATATAACAAAGTATTTTTTCTCAGTCTGGGCAATGAAACGGTTTCCTATGAACCGACTGATGAGACATATTTAACTTTTAATTCAGATTCGTTTTAGATGCATCTCATTGCGCCTTAAGATTTAGTTAGTTATGCAACATTTCTCAGGATTTGGCATCAATTATTTTATTCCATGTTTGAGACGTTTTCTTCAGTTTTGTTGAAGTCACTGAGGTTCCTGGAACCTCAGAAACATTTAGAAACGCTGAATGGATGTCTGGGTCTCCGTCCCACAGCGGTCCTTCAGATCCAAACTCTTCCCTTCAAAGCTAATATAGCAGAACATATGGAGCTAAAATAGTGTCACAAAGCGTACACGATTTGTCTGTGTGTGACATGATTCATAAATGAGTGACACAACGCTTAACATCCACACATGCAAACAGATCAGCTGATCAAACTGCCAGCTGCACACGGATCAGCTTCTTCTGTTTTTGATGAGACTTTCTTACCCTGTGGGATTTGCAGGTGAGACGATGTGTTCAAGGCCAGTGGGACAGCGAAACTGGGAGGCAGAGCTTCGTTTAAAATATTTTATTTGCTTTAAAATATACATCATCGTTTGAAACTGAGAAAATAAAACCAGTTTAACAGTAGAGATTTCTGTGGCGCAGAAACCGCTGAGGTCGGCCAGGTGAGAGCAACACCTGAAGGAGGCGGGGCTAAAGTCCCCCGATTAATGTCCACCTGTCCCCAGGTGAGGGCCTCGGCTCTGAGGGTTCGTCTGAGCTTCATTCAGCGTCAGAGTGGGAAAAACCACCGATGGCACCCGAACGCATCAGGAGACGCCCGAACGCTCCGCCTCACTTCATGCTTTATTTCAGGTTCTGATGGTTCTAGAGAATCTCCATGGAGACCAGGTCAAAGGGAGACAATAAAATGGGTCAAAATGAGTTCTGACCTGCAGACCGACTCCCAGAACCAGAACTTCCAGGCCCAGATAACTAACTGGAGGGGTTTCTGATCGATTCAAACGTGGCTGAACCGGATCATTCTGGTGCCGATCAGATGAATTTCAGTTCAATTGTTGATATATTTATTAATTTGAGAAATAATTAAAACAGATTTATGACACCTTGATTCAGGACAGGAAGGTCCTGGTTCCTGCTGGCGTTCTTCAGGGTCGTGACCTCTGTCCTCTGCTGAGGTTAGTGGATCTGATAACATCCCCAGAACCGATCCAGAACCAAAGGTTGTGGTCCAGAAGGTTCTGATCCTTCATCAGAACTTATCTCTGAATGGCGATCAACAGAAGAAATTAAGCGCATAATCAGGAGGTCAGAGGTCAAACAGACAGAGGAGGATAAAGTTGAAGAGGAGGAGTGATGAAGGTGAGCCTGGTTGGTTTTGTTCATCATTAAAGATGGAGGAAGGATACACACACACACACATGCTTGTCTTTGAGCCTCCTGGGGTTCATGACATATTAAGCACACAGTCAGGCGGGTCTTTGTGTCTCTCTGAGGACCCGCAGC
Organism: Phalloptychus januarius; assembly: GCA_902982915.1. NCBI lineage: Eukaryota > Metazoa > Chordata > Actinopteri > Cyprinodontiformes > Poeciliidae > Phalloptychus > Phalloptychus januarius. The sequence continues at coordinate 241,726 of CADWAE010000242.1, read as the reverse complement.
CAAAATTCTACTGGTTCTGACCCAGAAACAGCTCAGGTTCAGACTATTGGACTATACTGGACAGAACCTCCTGCATGTGACCTGGTGGCTCACAGCCGACCCAAAGCCTCAGAACCACCAGAACCAAACCAGATGAAAAAGAATGAATAATTCATCAGTAGCTGATGAAGAGGAGGAGGAGGAAGAGGAAAGTCCATGTCTGCAGCACAATCTGAAGGAGTCTGGACAGGTTTTGTTTGGGTCAAAAGGCTCTGGGTTATTGCTTCCAGAACCGATCCAGAACCTGAAACCAGAACCTTGAAGACGACCCAGGTTCTGTTTGTCTCACCGGTTCTGTGCAGGTTGTAGTTCCGATTCTGGAACCAGTTCTATCCGGGCTGAAACCCAGTAAGCTCAGATGGTGACTGGGTTCTAAATCCTGATGGAACTGGACCAGAACTCAGCGGAACACAGATCGGACCTCAGAACTGAGTATCAGAACCTTCTGCTGTCCTCAGATGGAAATGGATCTCAAGAACCGGGTTCGATCCTCTCCAACCCGGGTCACTAAGTTCTTCGGGATGACGAACCTGAACCCTCAGATTGAACAGAGGTTCTGATCAGATCTGGAAAGGAAACCAGACCCAAACATAGAAGTGTGAAGTCGTAACTGGGTCAGAACCGCCGGGTTGTTCCAGAACCGCAGACTAAAGCAGCAAACAGAATCAAAACAAACCAAATATTTCAGTTTTTATGAAAATAATTTCTGCACGTTCAAGACAGAAAAGTTCTGGTGAGAGGCGGAACATTCAGTGACGGATCCAGCCAGAACCGCTCATCAGAACATTCAGTGATCAGCTGGTCGGTCCGGTGAGCCACAATCAGCACTGTGACGAGGCAGGTCCACATTCGGACCGGTGCCGCAGAGGCCGAGCGTCGGCAGCTACGGAAGCCCTGATGCGCCAAAAACAAAGCCGCACTTCCTCCTGTCACCACCAGGAGGAGCTCCAGCCGTGTTATGGCACCAACAGGATTCCGTAGAATCATAAAGCAAATTAAACTCAGCGGCGACCAATCAGAACGTCAGATTTCACAAACAAAATGGTGATGTCACATTCTAGGTGGAGCTCCGCCCACTGTCCTGCCCCCCCGTGAGACAATCTGTGTGTGTGGTGGAGAGGGCGGGGCCAAACACCAGCCAACCACGCGACAGGAAACCAGCAGTTACAGATGTCAAAATAAAAGCCTTTAACTTGAGCCCAGCGTCAAACTCAACCTCTGGGACAGGAAGTGATGGAGGCACCAGGAGTCCAAGTGTGTCCAATTTGTTCTTTCAAAATAAAAGCATCTGTTTGGGAAACGAGACATTTCTGGGTTTCCGACATCGATCCAGAGCCGGTCTGATAATCAGGAACCAGGTCAGTCTGGACCTCAGGTCAAAGTTCACAATCTAACACTGATGACGGTTTCCTGATGGTGATGTCGCATCACAGGGTCACCTGGTGGAGCGGCTCGGGTTGCCGACCTGCTAAAGGATGGCCAGTTTTTCTGGATCCTGTCTGTTTGTGTAAACAGGAAGTGGAATCGATCAGGTGATGGACGCCACGCAGCGTGCTCGGCAGCGTACGTCAAGTATGGCTATTTCCTGGGTGTGGCCCGCAGCCGGGTTTTCATGGCAATGGTCAGTCCAGCAGCGTGCCTTGCTCCTGGGCCCGGGTCAGGCTGTCCTTGCGATGCAGGTGGTGCACACCCATCCTCTTGGGGCTCCTCATTGGCCGCTGCGGGCCGGGGTCGAACTCCAGGAGGCGGGGCGAGATGGCGGGCAGCTCGCGCGGAAGAACGTCTCTCTCTTCGGCCGAGCTGTCGTCTTCTTCTGTCTTCCCGTGGGCGTATGTGGTCGTCACGGTGATGGCGGTGTCCGCGCTGCCGGTTTCGTCCTCCAGGTCCATCAGCAGGTCCGACTCCTCGGGGCCGTTCACGGTGCCGTAGCGCCTCCTGCCGGGCTGCGGCTCCGTGTCGGTGTCGGTGTCCAGACTGGAGCCGCGGCTCGGCGTCCAGCTGCGGGCCGACGAGCCTTCCTCTCCGTCCGAGTACGCCGCCCTGTGGCGCTCCGAGCCGGCCCCGCCCCCCGCCGCCTGCCGCCGCCTCTGCAGCTCCTGCGCCGTCTGGCTGCTGAACGATGTGCGGTGCATCACGGAGCCTTCGCTAGAGGGCGCCATCTTCTCCACAAACATCCGCTGCCAGTTGGCGAGCAGATCCTCCTCGGAGCTGGCGGAGCTGGCCGGGACGCTCGGCGCCTGCAGGGTCAAGTGATTAGAGGTTAGCATTAGCATTAGCCTGGGCCAGGAGACATGGACCAGCACCACAGAAGAAGAAACATTCAACAGTCTGGTCACCGACAGAACTTCTGGTTCCATCTACAGGTTCTACAACTCTCCTTTTGTTTTTCAGGTTCTGTTAAAGATTCTGGAACATGGGTCAGAACCAGAACAGATGGTTCTGTTAAAAGTTCTGGACCCTTTAGAGGTTCTGCTTAGTGGTCCCGCCCACACAGAAACCAGCTGCTGTGTGGGTGGGCGGGGCTTACCTGCGGCGGGCTGCTGAAGGGGCTGGACTGGGAGGAGAGCGGCTCGCTGGCGCCGTCTCGCTGCGACGGCGGCGTGTGCGGGTTGGCTCCACCCCCGCCGCCGGAGGAGGAGGAATGGGCGGGGCTTCCGGGGCCGACCCGCTCGTCGTCGTTCTGGACGAGGCTGAGGGAGATGGCCTGCCTCGTGGCGTAGGTGCAGTTGGGCAGCGGCGAGTTCTTGGGTATCTTCACTTTGTCGTCGGACGAGAACTCGATGACCTTGCGGCCCGGGTACAGCGGGTGAGGTGGCGGCGGCGCCGGGTACGGGTTCAGCTTCTCGAAGGCCGGCGCCCCGCCCGCCTCCTCGTCCAGGCTGCTCTGGCTGCGGCAGGAGCCGTTGTGCTGTGGCGCTTCCTGGCCGGCGCCGTCCTCCCGGGCCTTTGCGCCAGCTGGGTCCGTCATGTCCACGTGGACAAAGACGTCCTCAGCCACCGGCCGGCCGCAGCTGCTGGACTGAGCCGAGTTCAGAACCAGCGGCTCGGGTTTCTCCAGGACGCGGGCGATGACGGAGGTTGGCACGACGTCGGCGTGCGTCAGGCTCAGCGTGTCCGGGTCCTGGCCGCCGGGGGCGGGGCTTCGCTCCGGGAGGCTGGACTTCATGTGTTTGTTGAGCATTTCCTGGAGCTCCGAGGGCAGCTGGACAGGAAAGAAGGAGAAAAATAACGATTCTTAATCAACGCCACGCCCATACCGGTTAGGACTTTTCTTCTTTTGATATCAACAGAGCTGCTGTTGTAGAAATTCCTGTCAGAAGAAAATTAAAGTTTAAAACACAAATTAATTGGGACAGGGTGTCTAATGTGCATCCTGGGCTCCATTTACGATTTTGAAGAAGAATAGCATTAACTTTGCCTAGCTAGTTGAAGCTAGTTTCCTTCTGCCATCAACCTTTAACCCCTGGGCATAAGACCGGCCTCTTCACTTGCTGTTTTGAAGTCCCTTCTTAAGGCCCATCTTTTTTCTTTGGCTTTTGGCACAATCTGGGATATTTCAGTTTGCTTTATTCTATCTGTATATTAATATGGATTTGAATTTTTCTATTTTACAATTGTGTTGTATTTTACACTTCGCCTGTAACTTGTACATATATAACAGGTTACATATGTTTCAGTTTCGTGTTTCATGGCGAGTAGGTGAACTTTGACCCCTGGTAACGTCCCTTCAGCATGCACGAAAACTCATCATTTGGATAACTTTTAATCGGCCATCTGACCAAGTTTGAAGCCGATCGATCGAAATCCCTAGGAAGAATTCGATCAAATGCGAAGGCTGTAAATGGCCAAAATGGGGTCAAAATCGGGACCTTCAATCCAAAATGGCCGACTTCCAGTTTGAGTTGCACAATGACATTTTAATTGTATTTTCTGTGCGTCATGGGGAGATGTACAAGTGTACCACATTTCATGTCTCTACGATAAAGTAAGGTCATAGCAGAGGGTCTATTGAAAGTTGCTAGGTGGCGCTGTTGAGCCGTTTCTTTTGCGATTAAACGTTAAAATGCAAAATTTTCATGCAGACTTGACGTATCTGCCAAGTTTGGTGAGTTTTTGAATATAATAAAGCCTCCAAAAAGCCACTTCATTTGCGAATGAAAAAGAATAATAAACAGCACGATTACAATAGGCCTTCGCAGCGCTTCGCTGCTCGGGTCTAATAACAGTGAACATAAATCTGAGCAGTTTCCAGGAAGCTGAGGCTGATGGACCAGCTGCAGCCATTAACGCCATCGATCGATCGATCAATAGATCACTTCCTGCTGGAGAGCAAACTTCCAGCCAACAGGGAGAGGAAGTTAGAAACCTTCCCGGGTCCAAACTGCAGAACTTCAACTAGATTATCATCTAGAGATCGACCCTCTGATCGATTTGCCATCGGCTCAAGAATAAATCAGACATGATGGAGGAAATGAATCATATATGAATCTCTGCAGAACCAGAACCAGGCTGGTTCTCCAGAACCTGCTCTTGGTCCAGTCAGAAGCTTCTGGGTCTGGTAATGAGGAAGATGAGGCTGAACTCTTCATCATGTTGTTAATGGCCGCCTTCAGTCAGAGCTCCGCCCACTGAACCACAACATCACTGTTTATGGCAACCATTGCTGCAACAGTTGACCACAGACCCTGATCCACTTTGGACCAGAACCAGCATTTAGTCGCTAGGTGTTAGCTGGAAGAGCCACTTCCTTTATGAATCCGCCTCCTCAGGGTCTCCGGATCAGTTTCCGTCTGGACTCCTGGAAAGTCCAGGAAACTTCCTGTCTGGTTGCAGATGTTTCCTGGAAACGTTTGGGAAACGCAGGATGAGCTCTGATCCATGAAAGCCGACGGGAGGTTTCTGAGAGTGCTGGTACGGTCTGAAACCCGTTTTGTTTAGTGCTGGTTGCTGTTTATGAAGCAGATTATGGGACAGAAATGAAGCTATTGAATGATTCAGAACATTCAGAACCACTTCCTGGGTTCTGCTGGGACCCACAACAGTCTCAGGTACTTACGTCAGCAAACTTGTGGTTCCTGAAGTGGGATTTGTTGCATTTGAGCAGCTGAACGGCCAAGTTGCAGTCCTGCCTGTAGCGCTCCTGCACACACACACACACACCCACCCACCCACACACACGCACGCACGCACATCAGCTCGTCATGTGACGCAACAGGAACTGGGTTCTATGTGGTTCTACAGGAGAGGAGCTGCTTCTCTACATGAACTGAACAATAAAAACACAGAATCAAAAGAAAACAACCAAATCTGATGAAAACATTAGAGAGCCAATAGAAATCCAGATGTAACCTCGCAGCCAATCAGAGGCCAACGTAGTTTCCATGGAAACTTGTGATGGCAGGTTCTTACGTTGAGCTCCTCCAGGCGGTCGATGGTGTTCTTAGCATCCAGAAGTTTGTTGGTGAGCTCCACGATCTCCTGGTCCATCGTCTTTTTGTCCCTCTCCACCTTCCGTAGCTGGAAGCAGACGACATGTTGAAGCCAATCAGAAGGCAGCCCTGTTGGTGGCCCGGCTTTGCGTGGACCAATACATTCAGATTATGTGGGAATAAAAGGTTAGCTCCTCCCTCAGCCGGCTCCTCTCAGATATGAACCCCTCTATGGGAACGCTCCATTTTTCCCAGATCATTTGAATGCTGCGTTAGCGAGCAGCGCTGCCGCCTGCTTGATGGGATGCAGCGCCACAAGATCAATACGATCTGATTGGATATTGATCGAAGCATCAAAGCTGACAAAAATCTGTTTAATAATCTGAATCTGCCCAAAGCAAACAAAGATCAGCGAGAGCGTCGGCGCCACGGCTCGCCGGCGGATCAGGACATTCGGCCAGACCAAGGATGACCTTTGACCCCAAATTCTAACCTGGCATCTAACTTACAACAACTTCTCACATCTGTCTGGTTACGGTAAATGTAGCATTTCTGTTAGCAAGCTGAAGCTAAGGTTATGATTATATTAAGTTAAACTTAATGCCACTAGCTAAAGATAAAGCTATGCTAACATTAGCATGCTAAGATTATATTAACCCTAGCAACAGCATGCCAAAGTTAGGAAAAGATCTAATTAGCATGCTATGATCTTGCTAACTGTAACGTCATCATGCTAAAACTAATATTATGCAATTAGGAGCATGCTAATATGTTAACACTGTCAGCATGTTAAATTTGAAGTAATACTAATATTAGCATGCTATGACGCTAACACAAACATCAGCATGTTGTAGGTAAGGTTATGCAAACATTAGCATGCTAAGATGGCAACATTATTGTTAACATGCTAAAGCTCGGGTCATGTTAACATTTGCATGCTAAAGCTAAGCTAACATTAGTAGTAGTAAACAGCAGGTAATACTAATATTGGAATGTTAACCTTAAAGTCAGCCTGCTAACGCTGGGTCAATGCTAGCATTAGCACGCTAAGGCTAAGGCCTTAAAGTGGACCTACTTTTATGGGTGTTTGATTTGAAACTTTAGGATAAAATGCGTCTGAACGAGTCCAGAACCGACCTGACCCGTCAGACGAGCGACACGTTAGCAGTTCGTTTCACACCTGAAGCTGTTCAGGTGGAACCAGCAGAGACGGAGGAGAAGGACTCAGATCGAACGCCAGGTCCAGCCACAGGTCGGCCGGGTTAAAGTCCGACCGAGAAGGTTCTGAATCGTTCTGGATATTTTAATGCTTGGCTCTTAAAGGCCGACTGTGGAGACGTGGTGTTCAAAAAGAGAGGAAGAGGATGGAGGGATGAGGATGAATGAAACCCAACTGCATGAACCCATGTCTGGCTGACAGCAGCCTGAGGAGGATGAGGATGGAGATGAAGATGAGTCCATCAGAGCAGCGTGAGGAAAGAAGAGATGAAGAAGAGCGGTCAGACATCATCATCATCAGTTCAGCACAAATGTCACAGCAGAACCTTTGGATCCAGAACTGTGTACAGAACCGGCCTGAACCTGGCTCAGAGAAGGTTCTGTTTCACTTCAGGAAGCAGAGAAAAATCTGGACCAGAACCTCTGGATGTTCGGACCGTTTCTGTCGTGACCCGAAGCCTTTGGAGGCTCCGCCTGTCTGGACTGGATCAGAACCAGCAGTTGTTTCTGAGCTCAGCGTGACGCCGGCACCATTTGAGCCTCATCATGGTGCCACCGAGCGGTTCTGGTTTAAATGGGTCGACGCCAATGAACCCGCCCGGCCCAAACATGGCCGCTTCTGTGACAAGATGCACCTGGAACCGAACAGTTTGGACCCGGCAGGAAGATTCCAGCAGTACCGCTGTGGAAGGACAGGACCACACCTGGAGGAAATCCCAGCAGAACCTCCTCCAGGTCCGGACCGTCACCATGGCAACCAGCCGGCTGTCAGTCGAGGCTTTTCCAGCTGATCGATACACAAACTGAGGATCAATGAGCTCCATTCATTGCTAATGAGGTCAGCCAGGAGACCAATCAGGAGGCTCGTTCCACGGCCGTCAGCGCGACACGACAGGAAGCACGCGGTAAATACCGACCTGATGCCGCGCAGCATCAACTCAACACATCAGAGCTTACCAGAGCGTGTAGCTTCTCCTCCAGATCTTGATTGGCTCGCTGTGACGCCGTGTAGCTGTTCTGGAGTCTGCAGGGAGAGGTCAAAGGTTAGATGCCTTTAGCAGGTTCAACTGACCCACCAACACCAGAGATCTGGGTCAGAACACAATCAAGACTGAACCGAGTCCCAGAAGACGAATCCGGAGCCGTTCAGTCCAACAATCACAACCTCATTAACTCAAAAGACTAGATAATGAGACAGCAATCAGGCTAATGCCAACATACTCCTAACATCACCAGGCTAATGCTAACATACTGCTAACATCACCAGACTAATGCTAACATACTGCTAACATCACCAGGCTAATGCTAACATACTGCTAACATCACCAGGCTAATGCTAACACCCTGCTAACATCACCAGGCTAATGCTAACATCACGAAGATTAAACTTGTATAATCCTAACATTACTATTATCGTTACCAGGAGAAGGGTAACATCACCTCGCTACACCTAATGTAGTATTAACATGCTAAGCTTAGCATTCCTCTAACTACGCAGCTTAGACTAAAATATTATTGTTTATTCATCATGTTAATGCAGTAGTATTAACCGTTATAACAGTTATTCATGTTGTAACTGTAACGACATCATAATGCTGATGTCAGCCTGTTTATACTATCAACAACAAGCTAACGTACCTGCAGTTCACTAAAACGAAGGCAGCTGATCAGATGACGAAGACACTTTCACCTAATGATCATCATCATCAGCTTCCTCACCTGCGGAACTTGTCCCTTATCTTGTCCAGGTCGTCTCTGGTCCGGCTGAGCTCCGCCTCCATGTAGTGACGGCTGCCCTCAAACTCCGCCTCCATGGCCTCCATCTTGTGGGTGGACAGTGACAGGCGGTGCCGCAGGTCCTCATTCTGCTGCTGGAGGATTCTGGGTAAGGAGGCGGGACAGGAAGTGCTTTAGCCTTATTAGGACGTTGGACACCTGGAGAGAAAGGACCAGACCAACTCACCTGATCCTGTCGGAGTCCGACAGCGCCTCCTGGAACAGAACAGGAGCAGAATTAGACTGAGCGGACCAACAACCCATCCTCAAACCCACTATCTCTGAGGATCCACACAGAACCACAGGCAGAGCGCCGGTCCGCTCTGACTGGAACAGAACCGGGTCAGGGAGAACTGGAGTCAACATGAGGAGAAGAGACAGAGACTACTGGATCCAACTGGAACCAACTGGACAGCAGACTCAGGTGTATCCAGGTCCTCCATGATCTGGTCCAACTTCTTGAGACTCTCCCAGCATTCCAGGTCTTCTTTCAGTCAAATAGAATCCAGTTCTAGAGAACCAGTTTGATCCAAGTCCAGACCCCGACAAGAAAGGGATCAGAAACCAGTTTAAAACATGATCCAAACCCAAATCCAGAACTTTGTCAGAAAAGGTAGTGATGTTTCTTCCTGGGTTCCATCCAGAGATCCAGCTTCGGACTGGACTGGATCAGAACCAACTAGTGCTGGTTCATGGAGGTGTCAGACTCAGAAAACATTCAGAACAAGACCCATAGCAGTTAAAACCAGCAAACTGAGACCAGTAAGAACCCAAACAGAAACCAACAGGAACCAGCAGTGAAACCAGTATGATTCCATTCTAAACCAGTTTAAGGAACCAGTTTAAGGAACCAGTTTAAGGAACCAGCAGGACGTCAGCTGTCTGGGGCTGATGTGGTGGTGCAGGGGCAAAAAACGCATTGAGGCCTTTGAGGTGGTCGCAGGTTTGACTCCCGGCCTGGCGACGTTTGCCCCATGTCTTCTGTCATTTCTGGTTCCAGTCGGATCGGTTCCAGATAAAGGAGCCAACAGAACCTTTAAAGAAATGATTTAAAGAGGAAACCAGTCGCCTTCCAGTGTCCTGTGAACCCGTCTCTGTTCATGCAGCGGGACATCACGACTATCAGCAGGTACCGACCCGACCCGCTCAGGGAACCAGGCTGTAGAAGAGGCCAGTAGCCAATCAGAGAGCAGCACTGGAACAACCCAGGAATGGTTCCTCTGCAGCATCGGACCCAGCAACCCAACAGAACCCGCTCAGAACCTGACAATAATCACCATCTTCATGTCCAGTCCTGGACCAACCAGGTGGAGAAAACAAACGCACCGCGGACGCTGAGGGAGACCAGGAAGGATGAAGGGCGGGACGTGAGGAAGAGGAGGCCGAGTGACCTCTGACCTACCTTGATGTGGGACAGCAGGGACAGATTGGACAGGGGGGGTCTAGGTCTGTGCCTGACTTCAGTCACCTTTCTAAGCTCCGCCCCCCGTGTGATGTCACCGCACCCCGCCCTCTCCAGACGCTGGTTCCAGCCGTCGGGTCGCCGTAGCGACGCCACCCAGCCATCCCAGCGCCGGGTCCGGTCTGCGGACCGTCGGTTGGCATCCGGGTGGCGGTCGTGCTGATGGGCAGGGCCTCTGAGGTCTGCGGGCGGGCGGCCGAGCTGTGCGAGGCGGGCGGGGCTTAGGACGCGGCAGGTGATCTCGTCCAGGAAGTTGGAGAACCTGACCTTCTCCTCCAGAACTTGCATCCTCCAGTTCCAGGCGGTCCGGCGGGAGGAGGGCAGGGCCAGCGACTGCAGCGAGGACGGCCCCCGATGCTCCGCCCCCCGCCGTCCGTCGCCCAGCAGCTCCACCGACCTTGACTTCCTGAGCGTGTCGTAGGTTGGCTCCGCCCCCATGGCGGCCGGCTGCTTCAGGATGCCTTTGGGGGTGGCGGCATGGGTGGCCCGCTGGGTCCGGTACCGCACTGGGGAACGGCTCCTGGAGGGGGCGGACCCTAGGTGACCTCCCCTGATCTGACTGGCGGCGTGGTGCTCAGGCCGGTGGGCGCCAAGGGGGCGGCGGCGGCACGTAGAGCTCCAGGCTGGACAGGCTGGAGACGTCCGGCTCGCTGTCAGAGGGGGGCGGGGCCTGCGCGCGGCGCTGTGGGGGCGGGGTTACCTGGCTGGAGTCGGGCCGCAGGGCGGGCGGCGGCGAGGCGGGGTTCAGGCCGTGGCGCGTCTCGCGGTGCTGTGGCGGAGCCTTGCGGTACGGCTTCCTGGCCGGGCCGGCGCTCGCCATCCTGCCTGCTGGTTCCGGTCGGGTCTGCAGTCCTGCAGGGACAACGGGTCAAAGGTCAGCTAGTCAAAGAAATGACGGCACCGCTCACCTGCCGACCGACCGCTCGCCACGACGCCACGACCCGACTGCCCATCGTCACGGCAACACTCTGAGTGCAGGTCAATGCTCGCCCGCCCCTCCCAGCTGAGAGAGAGAGAGTGAGAGTGTGTGTGTGTGTGTGTGTGTGTCGGCCTCAGGCCAATCATCGATCAGCTCTTGTTTCCAGAACAGGAAGTGCAGCTAGATCGATCCGGACCGGGCCGGCACTCAGAGCCGCTTGGCTGTCAGCAGGTGTGTGATGATGTCATACAGGTGACATCATCATCCTGGTCTTCAGAACAGCCAGAACATTTTACTGGAGGAAACAAACTTGTACTAGGACAACTGGACTCAACCAGAACCACAGAACCAGAGGACAGGAAGGTCTGGACCGGAACGGATCACCTGGACTGAACTGGATCACCTGGACCGGAGCGGAGCACCTGGACCGGAGTGGTCCGGTTAACGATGCTGCGGGGATCAGAGGGGATCAGAGCCGTAATTGTGACTTTCCGCTCCATTTAGTCCGTCTGGGTCAGGTGACCAGCAGCCCATCAGGGCCATGGATCTGTGTGACCCGTCTGTAAGGACTTCTGGGTTTCTGCTTCCTGATCCTAACCTGTTTCTACTTATATTTCATATCTACATATTTTTTCTAGACGTTTCTGGTTCTGGTGGTTTTTCATGAAGCGGATCAGAAAACATTCTGGTTGTCTTGTTCGTCGTCATGTTTCTGGTTTCGGGATCTTTTCAAGATCCTAACCCTGCCCTGATTCAGGATTTGTTTTTTTCTGCATATTTTCCAGAGATGATTCCAGATAATTTTCAGGTTCAATCTAAAAGTTGGATCTGAATCATTAAAGACATTTATTCAGTTCGCAGATATCTGGGAAACAAAGATATTTCTATGATGTTTCTATTCCAGACCAAAACTCTGCTGAATAAAAATGATTATTTTTAAATCTTCAGACTAAATTGGAAAACATGGCGCCATGTTGGATTTGTAACAGGAAGTGGCTGCTTAGAAGCCATCTGATTGGCTGACAGTGTTCAGCTTAGCGCTGCACTGCCCCCTGTGGCTGAGTGTGTTTACAGCAACACTCATCTCAGATCGGTTCATGGGGATGAAAACTTGAAGCCGATTCTGCAGGTACGATATTATTTAAACACCGTTTCCATAGCGACTCGTTTTAGTATTCGCTGCTTCTCCAACAAAACAGAAACCAGGGTTTCTCCCAGGGTATCATCAGCCTGGCGGCCCGCCATGCTTAACCAGGCTAAAAGTTGCTTGTTTATATTTTTAAGAAAATTATTTCGAAAAAACAAAAAAAAGCTTGTAGTCGCTTTCAGAGGTGCCTTGAGGAGCGGTGAGATTGATTTATCTTAGTGAACAAATAATCATGCGGCCTTTAAATCTTCACACGCCGCCCAGCGTGTGGCGCTGTTTCTGTCTTCCCTGTAAAGTTCATGTCTGTGTTCCCGGTTGGCCAGAGCGTTGCGGCTAACGAACCAGCGCTAACATCATGCAAGTTCAGGTGAGGAGCTTTCGTCTCTCCTCATCTCAGCAGATTGAACTCATCCTGCAGGGCCGGTCCAAGGCTGGATGAGGCCTGGAGCAGAATGTGACTGAGGGGCCCCTCTTGCTGCTTCTGTGTCAGATTTAATCTGGGAGAGGGGAGCAGATTAACTGGCCAACCTGAAACCATCAGTTATAATTGCAGTTTATTCATTTGGATTAAACTCAAAGATTAAACTCACAGCATCAAATTGTTGCTATGGTAACAAAACTATGAATATGAATATGATTCTTTGAACTTTTACAAAGTGAACTTGGCAGCTCCTTGAAATCTTACATTTACATGTTAAACCATTTAAAATCTTTTAATTTATGTTGAAACCATTAAATCAAATTTAGCAGCTTTGATCTTCTCAATAAATAAATGTTACATTTATGTATCTGTGTTAAAATATGGGGCCCCTGAGGCCCTGATGGAGCCGCTGACTTCATTTGGATTAAAGAGAAGTGCAAATAATTAATATTCATTTTAATTGTATTTTTTAAATTGTTGTTCAGGTTAGTTGTGGCTTTAAATAGTTTCACTGGAGATGTTTTCCTAAACATTTAATTACCCAGTAATATTTTCACATTTCCTGTCAATTTAACATCCTTAAAAACAAAAACACGGCGGACCGAACCCGACCGCCGGGCCCAGCAGGTTTATGGGGAAACCCTGAGGAACGCCTCACGAGGTTTGTCCAGGTCGACTGGCACCAGTTCACAAGTCCCAGTCCATCTGGTCCACCTCCAACTTTGCTGGGCTGCAGGTCCGGGCCGGCCCGGACCGACCCGGCAAAGAAAATGAACCAGGATTAAACCTCTGAATGATCACAACAGGAAGAGCTTTTATTTTGGAAATATCCTGCAATGTATCAGACCCGAGTCCAAGTCAAGAATTGGATCGGAATCCAAGAGAGGGTTCTGCCTGTTCATCAACGAGTCACAGGCGTGTTTAATCCGAGTCGTTCCCCAGGTCGTTCCCCAGGTGTGTTCTGGTTCTTACCTGAGCTGTGAATGGTTCTAGAAGAGACTTCATCCATAGAAAGGATCGCACCTGGAACACAGAGCAACGCTTTACACCTTGACCTTTGACCTCCAGGTTCTGTAACAGGAAGCATCGGACAGGACGGCCCGACACATCCTGTTAATCAGATGTGATTTCCTGTTGGAGGGTTTGAGGTCAAAGTATGTCCCAATTCACGACTTCCTGCTTTAGCCCCGCCCCCTTATGGTCCTAACCCCGCCCTTCTGCCATCCAGACTTTGGCTTAGCTAATTACCCAGAATTCATTGCTGCATGTGACTAATGCTAAATGAAGCTTTTAGATATTGCAACGCTTCAATTCGTTTTGGTCCATAAAAGGTTCTGAATCGGACTCGGTTCTGTTGGATATCAGACTAACTGACACCGGCTCATTAATGAGATCCGCATGGTAAAATGTTGCCAAGGCAATTTCACATTTAATCAGGTTTAAAATAGAAAGAAATGTATGTTTCTACTGAACATGTGAATATTTTCAAATTTTTCTCTGAATTCAAAACAAAACCTGAACGTTTAAAATCAATTTCCTGTCCAAATGGATCCGGGGGCCATCTTGGATTGTGACTCATAGGCCCTATGTCCCAACATGCCTATCTGAACCGGTTCTGAACACAACGACCCGATAATCACTTGGAGTCCTTCACAAAGGAGGACCAGGTCTAAACGGACCGGACCGGGTCAAGCCTCACAGTCACTCTCACCTGGAATGCTTCATCCTATGTTGGATCCTCTTCTGTGTTCTGATCCAATAACCTGAAACAAAACAGAGTCATTAAAACCGGGTCGAGTCAGTCAGAACCAGAACCAAACAGCTGCTTCTTCATCCATCCTGCCTGGCTCTGGTTCTGGTTCTGCTCTACAGCCAGAGGATCAGCTGTCTGGGAGGCTGCAGTCGGGTCATGTGACCCACCTGAACACGACACCAGAACCACCGACCCGGCCGGCTCATATGACACACACACACACACACACACACACACCGTCTTCTTTTCCTCTCTCAATGTGAACCAGATCCTCCATCAGAACCGGCTCGGTCCGGCTGAAATAGGACCATCACACCTCTGACATCACTTCCTGTTTTCATTCCGAACACGGAGCCTGCAGGTTCTGATCAGAACCATTAAGAACTGACAAAACCATAACCAAACAGTCCTGTAGAACCACCGGCCCGGTTGATCCGTCTACTAGCAGGTTCTGGAGACCAGAAGAGCAGCGAGTTGGGTCGGTTCAGCTTGGTCCTGGTCAGGTTGTTCAGTCAGAAGGTTCTGCAGAACCAGGCAGCAGTGATCTGATGTCTGGTGGTGGTTCTGGTCCAGTCCCCGTTCTGGTGGTTCTAGTCCAGTTAATCCCTCCCGTCTGGAACCGGACCGGGCTGACCATCACACCTGCAGGTTTTGAACTGATCCAGGTCAGATCCGGATCCCTGGACACCCAATAATCATGGGGGAGAGGGGGGGGGGAGCTGGCCTCTGATTGGCTGTCTGGCTGCAGGTGTGTGTGACTCGTTGAGTGTTTTTCCACTCCGCTGTCTGTCAGGCGCAGTCACGCTGCAGCCCTGGGTTCTGTCTGCAAGGCAGTCCGGGGACAACACGACAAACCTAGCGGGGCTCCGTCGGCCGGAGCCCGGCCCGAACCGCCCC
Organism: Phalloptychus januarius; assembly: GCA_902982915.1. Lineage (NCBI taxonomy): Eukaryota > Metazoa > Chordata > Actinopteri > Cyprinodontiformes > Poeciliidae > Phalloptychus > Phalloptychus januarius. The sequence goes on along the minus strand of CADWAE010000242.1, from coordinate 226,665 downwards.
CACCCGTTACCCAACACACCGTCACACCGCGACAAGCTAGTCCGGTGCCGCCGTGGCTCGGACCGTGGCCCAGTTCCCCGTCTGCCGCGCCGGCCGTTCCGAGCAGCCAGCCCGGCGCCGGCCGCCCGGAGCCCCGGCAGCCCGCTGCCAGTTTACCTGAGCGGCGGTCAGCGGCCAGCGCGGCCCGGGTCGGCTCCGCCGAGGGTAGACAAACTTCAGCCCGAGGTCCGCGGTCCTTCCTCCGGCTGGGAGCGGTGGGCTCCGGACCGATCCGACTCCCAGTAGCAGCGCTGCGGGGAGGGCAGCCGGATGACGGTCACTGAGAGCAGCAGCGGCCCGGGGAGGAGCTCCGTTACTGGGGATGGAATCCGCTCAGAGCTCCGGGAAAAGTTGATCTGCTGCCATCTTTACCCGCGGGGCATGATGGGTAATCCTCAGGAATCCCGGCTCGCCTTCAAACTCCGCCCCCGCGTCATGACGTCACAGTAGACGTACAGAAAAGAATGGCTCTAACCCTAACCCTACATTTGGTACTTCTGGTAGTTTCTAATCATATGAGGTGGTTCATGATTTTGAATCACCTTGTTGAAATGTGTGTAGAAGTAAAACTGCCTTGCTGAGATCAGGTTGTCCAGGAAAAGGTTTAACCTGGACAAAATAAAAGTCCAACTCTGACGTTTTTATTATTATTATTTCAAACAGGAGATCCTGAGTTCTTCATCAAGTCGACCAAAAACTGGAACACAGAAAACATTTTCATAATCAGACTGTTTTATTTTTTTATCTTCTTTCTGTACCTAATCAGTTTGTTATCATACTGTGCCAATGCCCCTAGAAGAGGACATGGTCACGGCCAAAGCGCCTGCAGACAGAGCCCAGGGCGGAGCAGCATCTCTATTGATGTGAGGTTTCATCATCCCACTTTCTCCTGCAGAATCATTAAACTTTCATCTCCGGGAGACGTCACATTGTTTCAGAGACCAGCCGTCCTCCGAGGACTGCTCCGAGGCTGAGACGTTTCAGGAAGACCGCTTCCTGTGAGGGAGTGAAGGCACAGACTGGAGAACAGGCAAAACATCCTCATTAAACAGATAGCCACTGTCTTCCTGTGTCCTCACAAATGTCCCCTACAAATAAAACTAGCCAAACCACAGAAATGTCTTCAGATTGTAGAAATGTTCTCATAAATGTCCTGTGTCCCTCCTGTCTGCCGATGAAGACGGTGTTGGTTCTGGTATTTGTGGACCTGGACCATAAATCGGGACGTCCATCGTTACGCCGTCAGCTGGTGAGGACTGCAGAAAAACAACAGATCACATGACACTCTGCAGCAGCTGCTGGACAGATTATCCTGTCCCTGCTGGACAGAAAGAAGAGGACAATGTCCAGCTGCTGGGAAACAATGCAGCAGCCCCGCCCGTCCCCGTCCTGCATTGTGGCAGCTATGGGAGGAATGGGGGACACTCTGAGTCCTGCAGCTGCTTGTGTGTCTCACCCGGTTCACCAGAACCCATCCCTCTGTCCTGGCACAAACAATGGAGACATCAGGGAGGGACAGGAAGCAGAGGACAGGCAGGACATGCAGAGACAAAGGCAGTAAACATGCGACTCTTTAGCCAGAACCCTGGACCCAGGGGGTTAAAGGTCACTCCCAGGATAAACAGCCATTTTGGCCAGGAGTCCCAGTAGCTCCAAGTTTAGACAAGAGAGGAATCCCAGCTGCTGCAGGTTGGACCGTCTTCTGCAGCGGAACCGACCAGATCCAACCTGAGGTCCAGAACTGATCCGGTACTGACCAGAACTTACTGAGCTATCAGGCTGTCTGGGGCCCACCTCGCTCTCTGACCAGGGGGATGACGTGTTCTGCCCAGGGGAAAGGCAGACAGAGAGAGTGTGTCTGACTGAACACCTACCACCATCGACCCGACGGTGCTTATTGTTTTGGACCAGACATTCGACCCGGCAGAACCGCAAGTGGAGTCCATTGGGTCGGTTCTGGACAGATTCAAGCTTCTCCAGGTGAGTTTGGGTCGACCAGAAGAACTTCAGGGGGCCGAGTGGCTGAAACACAGAACAGAACAGATGTGTCCATTATTGAGGAAATCTCTGAGCAAAAGAATATAAATATATCGGTAACCAGTGGTTCTCTCCAGGTCCAGGTCCTGGTGCAGGTTCTGTAGCAGGTTGTCTGTCAGGACGACTCGTCCTGGTTGTAGGGGAACGAGTTTGGACCCGCTGGGACGTCAGCAGGTCCAGATCGGAGCCAGGAACAGAATCGGGCTGGTTCTGGTACCAGCAGCATGTCTGATGTTGGCGCAATCGTCGTCTATCTCTGAGTCCAATCAACACCTAAACTCACCTGAGACCCAACATTGATCTAACGACACACTCCAGGTACCTGGCTCCGCCCACACACACGTCCTCTGAGAGAGAGAGTGTGTGTCTCTTCGTTTGTTTGTAATGCCTTGTGGGGACCATTTTCCTGACACATTATACGTTGTGGGGACCCACTGATCCTTGTGGGGCCCAAAGTCTGGGCCCCCCAAGGGGACACGCTGTTTTTGGGTCAGGGGTCAGATTTAGGACTGATGTGTGAAATGAGTTCTGGTTAGGGTAATGGTTAGGCTGTAGAAATGAATGGAAGTCAATGGAAAGTCCCCACAAAGATAGCCACTCAAACTTGTGTGTGTATCGGTGTGTGTGTGTGTGTCGGGGTCGCACCCAGCAGAGGGGGCGTGTTTATTGGGCGAGCGTCGTTTCCTCATCGTTCGCTTCAGATTAAAGCAGATACCCTGAGGAGCAGCATGTGTCGGTTTCTCTGTGTGTGTCAGAGTGTGTTAATGTGTGTGTGTCAGAGTGTGTGCCTTCATATGCGTTAAACAGGGAGCAAACAACCTGGCCGGCGGCTGCAGATCCAGGAGGTTTTCACAGCAGCAGGAAGGAGAAACTCAGCTCAAGGTAAGAAGTTTCCTCTGCTATTGGTTCTGGACCTGGTTCCCTGGTTCTGGTTCCCTGGTTCTGGACCTGGTTCATTGGTTGTGGTTCTGATTCCCTGGTTCCGGTCCCCTGGTTCTGGTCCCCTAATCCTGGTTCTGGACCTGGTTCCCTGGTTGTGGTTCTGATCCCCTGGTTCTGGTCCCCTCTTTCTGGACCTGGAAATCTCCTCCTGGTCAGAGGCTGATGGTCCTGCATCACCGGGTCGCTGCAGGTCGTGTTTTTAGGAGCTGAGGCCGCGATCGCAACTCAGGTGGGTGAGGAGAGTTCAGCTCTCTGATTGGTCGTATTTGAGCATCATGTGACCTGCTCTGTACACTGTGCACTAATGTGAAGAGTACATTGCTGTACTCTTCAACGGGGACAAAAGCTTCAAAGAGTTCTAGTGTTTGAACGGAACTTCCTTTTTTTCTACCGAGCATTCTAAGTGTTTTTTTTTTTGGTTCTGATCCCCTGATAATGTGAGGAGTATATTGCTGTACTCTTCACATTATGTATATTATATTTGCATTTCATGTCCTTTTGGTATGTTTTGGTGTTTTTTATTTTTAATCTTGATACTTTGTCTTTTAGCTTTTATACTTGCTGAAACATCAGTTGCCCATTTGGGACATGAATAAATCTGAATCTGAGCTCTGTCTTTGGACAGGAGCCAGTAGAAAACACCCAGAGGTTCCTGACAAACATGTCAACAAGATGGAAACACCTTCATTATTCCTGCAGCTACAGAGGAGCTCCGAAAATAATCAGTTGAGTTTGAACCTCCAGACCAGCAGGGGGCGCTAGACAATGCGTGTGAGTGTGGTTTAGCTACAGGCTGTAGATCAGTGGGCAGCCTTTACAGCTAGACGAGCAAGAGGAACATTTCAGCCTGAGACCAACAGAACCTGTGCAAGAACCATCAGTCTGGTTCTAAGGCAGATCCGACAGATCCAACAGAACCTTTCAGGCAGAACCTTTCAGGTACTGCCTGAAATAGTAGGCAGTTCAAACCCAGCAGAACCAGAAATGGACAGGAAAAATTGAACATCAGAATTTGCTTCAGCTGCCTGACAAAAAGACTTCCTGTATGGAACTCCACCAGGAAACTTGTGACTTCCCAATAAAACTCAAAGCTTTATGGACTTCCTGTTCATAACCTGGCAGCCATGATTCAGTCAGAAGATGGACATCAACTGATGTTTTGATGTTCTATTTCTTTAACCTTTGATCTGAAACCTAGGACCCAGGACTTTTTACCTTGTCCAAGTCCAAGGGCCTTTAACCTGTGACCTGGTTCCAGAACCTGGTACCAAGATCCTTCTGAGGCAGTGAAAGCCCAGATGTGACTCGGCTGATGTTCTGTGTCCATCTCGTTCTAAACATTTCCTGATCCTGGAGGAAGTACCTCAGGTTCTGGTCCAGTTCTCGTGAGGTTTTGTTGGGGTTCTGATCGTGTTCAAGTTCAGTTCTGACCCAGTTCTGGTCCAGGCATCAGATCCATCCAAATCACCGCGTTCAGTTTTCAGGTCCGACCAGTATCAAGGAGGGTTCTCCCGAACTTCATCAGAATCTGAGGAAAACCAACTGACTGACACTGAGATTTCACAATAAAAGCTTTAAAAGCTTCATGGTCTGGAGATGAATGTGGGCAGAGCTAAAGCTGGGTGAAGCTTAATAGGTGAACCGGTTCAACATAAAGCTTTTCTAGTGATGGACTCTGAATATGAACTAGTTCACCGTCCAGCTTTCCTACTGAATTAGTTCGTGAACAGGGTGGACTCCCCCTGATAAGGGGGAGCTGTGGAGCTTTTAGGTCTTTTCAGGCAAAGTTAACTCACTTAACTTTGTCCAAGATACACCAAACCATACCATACCATAGATCATACACCAAACCATAGATCTCACAATATGTAGATAGGTAGATCCCCTGAACTAAGGGAAAAAAAGCCCTAAAATTTGCCCCTTTGGTCCAAAGGGCACATTTTTGCCAATTACACACATTGAACTTTAACAAAACCCTCCAATGGATTTTGAGCTACCAGTTTCATCTTTGGTCAGTATGAAAGTAAGGGGCAGTAAAAATGATCAAAATCTTGAGTTTTTGAGAATGTTTGGGGGCCCAGGCAGCTAACCTGACATACTTACAAAAAAATCCAAAATACTCTAACTTTGACATACAATAGTCAAACTTTTCTGAGTTATCCAGGTTGGATGGCATATGATCTAAGCACATGACAAGACAAAGACCACCAGAATATCCATCCATCTTCTTACACTCTTATCCCATTGGGATATAGAGGGGTTATGGGGCCTATTTCCAGCTGCCAACAGGCGAGAGGTGGCATCATCCTGGACATGTCACTAGTTCATTGCAGGGCAACACAGAGACAGAAAGGACAAACAACCATGCACTCACAATTAAGGAGAATTTATACAGCACAATTCAACAGTGAATTTTTTGGACTGTGGGAGTAAACCAGAGTACCCAGAGAGAACCCACGCATGCACAGGGAGAACGTGCAAACTCCATGCAGAATGACCCCAGGCTGGGAATTGAACCCAGGACCTTCTTACTGCAAGGCAACAGTGCTACCAACTGGGCCACCATGTAGCCCCACACCAAACATCCAGTTGATATTTCCATATTCACTTTCAGAGAGCTGAATGAGCTGAAAGAGAAAAGGTTTAGCTTGGTGGAACTTAATCACTTTACTGAAACCAAAGAAATCTGCAGCTTTGAACACTTCCATATGGAGCCCTCTTGGGGACATGTGAAAGAAAAAAGCTATTTTGTGATACCTCGCAATATGCTTATTGCAATATTTGCTAGTCTATTTTATACAGTCACAAATGTCAATTTAAAATTAAAAATATTTACACATATCAAGAGCCTCAGTTAAAACGTGTTTATTAGTAGTTCTTTGGTGCAAAAAAATTATTGAAAATTGATTTATTCACTTAATTTTTATGTCTGTTTGTGTAAGGCTGAGATGGAACTGCACATGAAAACCATTCAGACCAATACAAAAAAGACACAATCAAAACTGTCAGATGACTCATTAGCCCGCGATAATAGCTCAAAAATAATCCAAATAGTTTGGATGTATTTTTTTCTTTCCTACTTCTACATCATTCTAGAGAAAAAAGATCTAAACCTTCAGGTATTTTGCAATGAGATATTAAGATGCATGGAAAAACCTCATGAACGCCTCATAGCAGAAAGTACGATGAGCACCGTAAGAAAGGCTTGCAGTATTCAGTTATACCACATGAAATGATTAGTACATTATTGTGAGGTAACACAAAAGTTTTACGAGGGAACTCAAAAGTCGCCATGTCCCTTAGAGGATTCCATACTTCCAGGTTCTGTTTATCTTTTATGGCCTGGATGAGAGTCGACTTCCTCTGGACTTCCACAATAAGGAGATCCTGACTGATGCTACAGAGTCCACCTCAGTGGATGTTCTGCTGACAAACCTCATCAGGGGGAAACTGCTTCCCTCTGCTCTCCTCTGGATAACCACACGACATGCAGCAGCCAATCAGATCCCTCCTGTGTGTTGGCATGGTGACAGAGGTCAGAGGGTTCACTGACCCACAGAAGAAGGAGTACTTCAGGAAGAGATTCAGAAATAAGAAGAAGGCCATCATCTCCCACATGAAGACATCACGAAGCCTCCACATCATGTGCCAGATCCCAGTCTTCTGCTGGATCACTGCTACAGTTCTGTGATCCACTGAGATCTGGATCACTGTGCCCAGTGGTCTGGACACCAGAGAGGTGTCCAGAACCCTGACGGAGATGTACATCCACTTCCTGGTGGTTCAGACCAAAGTGAAGAAGGTCAAGTATGATGGAGGAGTTGAAACAGCTTTTCTAGTGATGAACTCTGAACATAAACTGTTCAGTCTGAAAGGGGACAGTTGTGTTGAAGGGGGAACTTATTTAGACACTCTAGGTTTTATGTCCTTTGTCCTGGTCATGTGGCTGATTCTCTGCCCTCTGACTGGCCTGTGCTGCTGTATGTGTTTACTACATGGGTATTTGTCAGAGGAGTGATATGGAGTGAGGAGGGTTGAGTTTGTGCAGAGATGATGGAGAATGTTTACTCTGACTCACTCTCCCACTAACCAACCACCTGTTGCTTTCTCTCCAGCACACGCTCTTCTCATTCTTCTCTCCCCAGAGCAAACACACTGAAAGAAAGGCTCAGAATGTGTGTGTGAGTGCATGTGTGTGTTGTGGTATGCAAGCCACATGAATGCTGTCGGTAATCCAGGCATGTCCCTTCCTGTCTCTGCAGAGGCCGCGCTCTTCCCTGGAATCTCTGGAAAAGTGATCCGCTCCTTGTTTTCCTGCCTGACAGTCGACCGTGTGGGCACAGTGATCCGGACCTCCGTCACCACGGCAACAAGACTGAAGGAAACAGAGAGCGGGAAGAAGAAGAAGAGGAAGAAGAACAGGTAAGTCACATGACCTGATCAGGAAATGGAGCTTCCTGGATCATCTCCAGTTCTGTCCTGCTAGTGATAGATGTGTCCCCGGTGTGGAGAAGCAGAGACACTCCTAGCAGCTTCACGACAATGTCCCTGGAGGACAGGAGGACTCCTGGTCTGGAGGGGCATCCACTCCCTGTTAGACCAAAGGTCTGGTTGAGGGTCCAGTTTGCTGGACAGACCCGTCCTCTACAGAGATTGTTGTCCATGTTGGGGGAAGGAGAAAGAAAGGTTAGACATTTGGAAAAGTTTGAAGTGGAGTGGCATGGGATGCAGGACTGGAAACCAAGACGCGTCCTTCGGTCCCTCTGAAGTTCAGCTCACAGGGTCCTGCAGGACCGCTCGCTGGCAGCTTAAGTTTCACCCGTTTGATGTGGAGCAGACCTCAGTGGCGGCTCAACTTCACACACATCACAACGATACCTCCAACCTGCAGACATGGGGTGCTGTGGTGGCGCAGGGGTTTAGCACACCCACATACGGAGCCCTTAGTCCTCGACGCGGCCGTCCCAGGTTTGAGTCCCGGCCTGGCGACCTTTGCCGCATGTCTTCCCCTTCTCTCGTTTCCCTCATTCCTGTCCACTAAATAGAGGCCACTAGAGCCAATAAAAACCTTTAAAAAAAAACCCTGCAGACATGTCCGTAAAAATCTCCTGGGGTGAGGGTCACTTGAGGACGGAAAGATGACCTCATAGAGAGACCGGATCTTCTCTGGGACCTAATGTCTGCAGCTGGGTGTTGGGGGACCAGCTGAACCAGGAGTAACACCAGGAGTCAAGCTGTTGGTCCAGAGGATCCTCATGATGTTTTCTGGCCAAATTCTCGAGATTCCAGTTTGAAAGTCCAAACCAGCCTGTTTGGAAGGCCCAACTTTCCAACTTGATTAAACTATTCATGACACAATGAACACATAAAATCTAAGATGTCCAATATTATTTCCAGATTCATGCACCAACTTCTGAGCTAAAAGAAACAGCTAGCATGCTAATACAACAGATAGTATGCTAACACAAAAGGTAACATGCTAATGCTGCATCCCATTTACCTGAGGAATAATTCTATTTGTGTTGTAGCTAGTTCTGTCCTCACACAAGGTCAGGTGGACTCACCTCGTCTCTGTCTCCCCGTGTCCTCCTCCTGTTACAGGACGGTGTCTCGCTGCAGCCAGCATGTCGGCGATACGAAGTGCGGGCGTCCTGCTGCTGCTGAGCTGCGTACACCTCATGCTCTTAGCCCCGCCCCCCTGTGCAGGTGAAGGTAAGTCACATGACCCAGGTACACCTGAGGTTGTGCTTCCTTTGAATGTTCCCAAAGGTGGAGAGGGTCCAGGTCTGGAGGAAATCTGGGCTTCCAGACAGGAAGTATGGCCTTTAATGGAACGACTAGAAGGTTCTGTCCGATCATTGATAATCCTGGTCTGTTCTTGATCAGGAAGCGATGTTTATGAACAACCAACCTGATTAATTCACCTTGAAACCAGAAGGAAACACATTAAATAATAATTATCTTTTCTAGTTCCAACAGAAACTTCCTGTTTTATTCGCCTTTATTGATTATCAAACTGATTTTCATGGACATGAAAAACATTTTTCTTCCTGTAACTTCCTGAGTATTTCCTCTATGATGAAGATGGAAAGCTGCTCATCCTCACAGCTTTCCCATTTCAGGATTCACCAATTTTTCTGAAGCAGTTCTTGCTGTAAGGCCAGGAGTTTGACCTCTGACCTCTGACAGGCGTCCGGTCGCGTGGCAGGCGGCTTGCTTCGTCCGCCGTTTGCTGTTCCAGCGTTCAGGTCAGATTACCAAGCCGTTCCTTGGAAAAATCCGGCTCCATTCCGGCCGAAATCCGATCCAGCCGGCAGCTGCACTCCGAGGCCAAAGGTTAGAGGTCACGGTCTAAACACGGGGCAAACCTGCCATCAACCTCTGATAGTGTCCAACCACTCAGGGACAGAACCAGTTCTAGTGGTTCTGTTGGTCCTTTACTGGAGAATCGGTTCTGAGCCGGATCAGCACCAGAACCAGGAAGCTGTTCAGAACCAGAGTGGTTCTGGAAAATGTTTCCTTTAATTATGAAACAACAGGAAATAATTCCCAATGAATTTTTTAAATAAAATGCAGAGACAGATTTTTCGGGGTACAAAGAAACTTGAAAACTTCCTGTAAACTTCGGGAATGTCTTTATAATTCCTAAACAACATCCAGTGACTTCCTTGCTGTGCAGGTCAGAGATGTTGCAGGGAAGGATTTCCTGGACCTTAATTGTGAAAGGTCCAGGAAGTTTCCCGGCGGTTTCCTGTGAACTTCTGGCTGTTTCCCAGTTTCAGATTGCAGTCACTGATTAGATGGAGGACTTTAATGTCTCAGATTCTGCTAACCCTGGAATTGGAACCATCCCAGATCAGAACTGGGTTCCCAGCAGACATTTATTCTGACAGGATTGATCTACTTCCTGTTTTCTGACCATTTCCTCTGATCAGTGCCGTTCTCCCCACAGGAAGCAACTGCAGCTGCAACACCATCAACAGCCGCTGTGATGAGTTTGGAGTCTGCAGGTAAGACGTTCTGAACCAGCAGGTAAAAGGTTAAATCCCGTTTCCATGGACACCGCCCTGCTGAATGCTGCTGAGCCTGGACAGATCTTGTCTCCAGGTGTAGCAGGAAATTCTCCCTCAGTCTGGCTGTATCCTGTAAACCAAACGGTTTTCTGACTGTTAACCAAGTCCTTTTATTTTGAAAGGTTCACAGTTTAGTTCAGTTCTTCCAATTGGAAACTAGAGATCTGGATGGTTCCAAAGTGGGCCTTCTATCAGAAGAACATTTCCAGGATCCAGGACTAATATCTCAGCATCAGAGAAACTCATCATGTTTTTTGTGGCTGCAGTGCAGAAACCACAGGAACGTTGGCCTGTTCGGTCCGTGTATTTTCAAGCAGTTCCGTTTTTTGTTTGAAATGAAAAATGAAGAAACGAAAATAGACTAGTTTTTTCATTTATTAAACCAAAATTCCCAAATCCTCTTCCATAGACAAACATTTATTTAGTTAAACTATTACTAATCTCATTGGCACATCATTTCAAACATTTCCTACCTGGTAGAAATATTTTTATTGTATATCTTGGATAATCTTGGATAGTGGCCCTTCAGCCACTGACTGAGCCGTTAGCTGCATTTAGCAGCCATTAGCTTCATATACAAAACAAAGTGAGTATAGGGCTTTCTGTGTGAAGGCTCATGCTGCTATGGACGAGTTCACAAAAACCAAGAGTGCAGGGAGAGAACTTCCGGGTCAGACCGCTTGTCAACAACAAAATCATGAAAATCGAAACTGAGCGCCGTTATCTGTTTTCCATTTCCGTTTTATGCATTAAATCGGAAACCGGATAACGGTTCGTTTGTTTTTTCATTTTTCATTTCAAATGAAAAAACGAACGGCCTGAAAACAGCTCGTCTCCTTTCATGGTTAATTCCTTGAAACTTGCTGACTGTTTCCAGGTGTGACCCGGGCTGGGACGGCGCGCTGTGCCAGCGCTGCGTGACGATGCCGGGTTGCGTGCACGGCTCCTGCCTGCAGCCGTGGCAGTGCGCGTGTCAGCCGGGCTGGGGCGGCCGATTCTGCGACAAAGGTCTCTGCGGCTAAGCGAGCCGTCGGAAACCCGTCGGAAACCCGTCGGTCCTGGTGTTTCCTGACGCCGCTGCCTGTCGTGTGTGTTTCCTGTCAGACCTCAGCGCGTGCTCCCAGCAGCCATGTCTCAACGGCGCCACCTGTCTGATGGAGGACAGCGGAGACTTCCGCTGCTTGTGCGCAGACGGGTTCTATGGTCCGACCTGCCGGAAAAGGAAGGGGCCGTGTCTCCAGAGAAGGTGATCGGTAGCAACAGGTCCACAGTCTGAATGGCTAAGCTAACGTTAGCATGTGTCATCTCTGTTGTGATACGACTAATTGATGATCCAATGTGTTTTATGGTGGTTCAGTTGAATCGTTTAAAGTTCCAGGACTTTAACTCCCATCTGGTTCTGGTTCCAGGTCCCCGTGTAAAAATGGCGGCCTGTGTGAGGACGCTGACGGCTTTGCGCCGGAGCTGGTGTGCCGCTGCCTCGCCGGATTCACGGGGCCCCTCTGTGAGACCGACATCGACGACTGCTTGATGGGGCCTTGTGCCAGCGGCGCCACCTGTGTGGACGGAGTGAACCGGTTCTCCTGCCTCTGCCCGGTCGGGGTCTCGGGCCGGTTCTGCACGGTCAACATGGATGACTGCGCCAGCCAGCCCTGTCGGAACGGAGGCCGCTGCCTCGACCGCGCCGGAGGCTTCCGCTGCCTCTGCCGGCCGGGATTCACCGGAGCCACCTGCGAAACGCCGCCGAGCCCCGCCAACGCCAGCCAGCCGGTCTGGACCACGCGGGCCCGGGACACAGGTCACCAGGACAACAGGAAGGTAAAGGTGACCGTGAAGGAGCGCGGCGCCGGCGGACTGTCGGACCTGCAGCTCGTCGTTGTGTTGGTTCTGACCAGCGTGTCTGTGGGCGTGGTGGCGCTGACCGCCGCTCTGGTCCTGCACGCCCCCTGCGGTCGCCGTGGCCACGCCCCCTGCGGTCGCCGTGGCCACGCCCCCTGCTTGTTGTCCCCATCGCGGTGCAGCAGGCGGGAGCCCGGCGACCAGCTGGAGCATCGGATCAGCTTCCTGAATGCAGCAGAACCACAGAAGAAGACACTCAACATAGAGGTTGTTTAGAGAGGTCAGAGGTCACAGATCCACCTGGACTATGACATCATACATTGATCAGATGGTTGGCAGCTGATAGTCACAGCATGGAACCGGACCGGCCTGATCAGAACTAAACTCAAGAAGGCGTTACCGTGACGACTGTCCTTCAACAGGAACATTTCTCTGGATCGGGTCGGGGTGGTGAACCGAGTCAGGTGAAAGTTCTGGTTCCTAGAACCGGGTTTGCACCGACTCACCATTTGTTTTTACTCTGAGACCAGAACCAGAACCGGCTGCAAACCAAACTGTTCTGTAAATAATGTAAGATACTCTATTTATTGCTTCTTGTACAGAATTTATTTGACCCGACTGACCCCGGTGGTCCAGCAGGGGGCGCCGATTGCCAAAGATTAACAGAGTAGTTTGAGTTAATTTCAATGTTTTTTATTCATTTATAAATGTCACCGTTTCAAACTAAATGTTCAGTTACAAAGCTAAATATCGCTAGCGTACAAAATAAAAAGTTAGTTAGCAGGTTTGCTAACTAAACTTTTAAACTGTGGCATTTCTAAGTGAAATGATAACTTTGTGAAAATATGACTGAAGAATAAGCTGGTTTTTCTCTGACCAGCTGAATAACGGGGGTCCAGAAATCCTCAGAACTTTCCTCTGAACTAAACCGGAACCGATCGGGTCTGGTCCGCCTTCACTAAATCTGTTTCACTCTGTTCTGGTTCTGGACCTGATGAGCAGAAATAACCAATCAGAGCCGTTCTTACCAAGACGTAAACTGTTTTTATTGTGACATCATCACAGCAGAACAAAGCGACACCTGTCGGCAAGCCCCGCCCCTTCCCCAGGCGCACCAATCAGCGGAGCAGACGAACATTCAGTCCAGGAAGTGACAACATTCTAGCAGGAAGTGGGCGTGGTCACATCTCAATTTCAGCCAGTAGGCTCTCACCTAGTCCTGACGTCAGCATGACTGGTGGCGGACTGGAGTCTGGGGGGTCAAAAGTCATTCAGACTTTAGAACCGGGTTTCTGGGTCCAGACCGCCAGGTTCACTCCGGTTCCTGTTAGCTGGGTCAACAGTATGAAAAACTCAAAGAACCATAAACCAGAGGGAGAACCGGAACTAACTGGTTCTGGTTCCATTCGTCTGAACCGATGGGTCTGGCCCATCAGAACCCAACAGAAGCGTTTGGTTCCATCAGGGAATCGGACCCGAACTGAACCAGGTTTGGAGATCAGAAGAGCCATCAGAACCGTCAGAACATCCTTTAACCAGAACAAGCTAACAGTTGTTAGCTTAGCTGGCCCAAACCGGTTCTGGTTCTGATATTTAAAACATCATATCAACATATTTAGTTGCTTCTAAAAGCAGCGTATGAACCAATAACGAGCCAAGAAGACCCGATTGAATTAGCAAAGCCGATGCTAAGTAGCCTAGTTTGGCCGACTTGCTTCTTCTTCTTGATTAAATTTCAAATATATTTAAATGACTACATTATAGCGTATCAGTTTTAACACATTTTTAATTCTAATTTTATCCTGACTGAAACCAAACCAGAACCCAGACCTGAGTAGAACCACAGAATAATAATAATAAATACAAATTGAATATTAATGTGTAGAAATAGCATAATGCTGCCAGAACTGGAGCCGATTAACACCAGACAGAACACTATAAACTCCTACGGATCCAGATTACATGTAAACACCACACAGAGGACGGCCGGTTCTGGACCGGGTCCAACAAAATTGGCCCCATTCAGACGGCTTTCAGCCCTTACTGCTGTGGGGGAGCCAGGGCAGGGGCTTCTCTCTGATTGGCTGCAGGGCGCTGCTGGGGGCGTTGCCTGGCAGAGGGGGCGGAGCCTCCCGGCCGTCCTCCTCCCCTTCAGACAGCAGGTCGCTGATCTGTTGCTGCAGCTCCGGACTCACTTCGTTCTCGGCCAGAACCAGAACCCGAAGGCAGGTGGGGTAGTTCTCCACCATGTCCAGGAACACCTGCAAAACAGAACCAGAACCGGCGCTGTCAGCCTGCTGAGGAAGAAGAGGAAGAATATGGCAGCTGCTGACCTGCGCCGACTGGTTGGTCAGTCCGGTTCCCTCCAGGTCCAGAACCTCCAGGGTTCTACTGGACGCCACGGCAACCGCCAGCATGGCCGCAATCTGGTCCCCTGCAGATAGAACCGGACCCATCAGAACCAGACCCAGATCAGGCTCTGGTTCTGGTTCCAGTTTCTTACCCAGTGGGTTGTAGTCCAGGTTGAGGACCCGGAGCTGGGAGCTGTGAGCCACCGCCACTGAGAACCGGGCCCAGGCCTTGGTGCTGATCCGTGGGTTGGCGCTGAGAGTCAGCTCCCTGAGACCTGGAGGGGTGGACCGGACCGGACCTGGTTAGCGACAGGTTAACAACTGCTTTGGAACTGGTTGGTTAAACATTCATAACTAACCCTAACCGGTAAACAAGCTGCTTAATCCAAACCCAGGGTGTTAATCCAAACCCGGGTCTTAATCCAAACCCGGGTCTTAATCCAAACCCGGGTCTTAATCCAAACCCGGGTCTTAATCCAAACCCGGGTCTTAATCCAAACCCGGGTCTTAATCCAAACCCGGGTCTTAATCCAAACCCGGGTCTTAATCCAAACCCGGGTCTTAATCCAAACCCGGGTCTTAATCCAAACCCGGGTCTTAATCCAAACCCGGGTCTTAATCCAAACCCGGGTGTTCCTGTTAGCAGCTGCAGCTATAAGATGTTGGAAGGAGTGACAGGCAATAAAATCTTCCTGTAATCTGATTGGTCTTTAATCTTCAAAATGATCTGGATCACCTGGTGTCACCTGGTCTGCAGGTGTGTCATCATGAGCTCTAGGAGGATGTGGTGCGTTCAGGGCCCCTGGAGAACCGGAGCCTCAGTCCTACCTGACTTGGCTCCATCTGGCGGCAGCATCCCGCAGATCAGTGCCAGCGCCGCATCCCCCAGCAGGCAGTCGCCCAGGTCCAGGCAGACCAGCGCCGGGTGGGTAGCCAGCGCCGGATTCAGGGCCTCCAGACCTGCGTCCAGCAGCGGGCTGCCATGGAGGCTAGAGGGAGGCGGCACAAGCAGTATGTGACGTAGCATCGAGGTGCGCATGCGCATTACTACAAGGTAGGACGGATTTACGGGTAGCACAGATCTTCAAAACACCAGGCCAGCCAATCAGGAGGCGGCTACTCACAACAGCGTCTGTAAGGAGCGGTTGGCCGACACGGCGTCCGCCAGGTGGCGCGCGCGGCCGATGCTAGAGACCACGCCCAGGTTGAGGTTGAGCTGCGCCAGGCAGCGCGAGGCTGCCACGCCGCGGCAGACCCGGCCGAAGTCCCGGTCCGACAGCCGGCAGCCGCGGACCGACAGCAGCCGGACCCCGTCCTCCCGCAGCCGGTCGCAGATATCCTGAACCTCGGCCGCCGACAGCGGCTCCCCGCTGACCTGGATGGAGGCCGCCAGCATCCGAACAGGGAGCACCGGGGGCACCGGGGGGGTTACTGGGTCAGCTGGAACAAAAGCAAACACAAACAAACTGCACCACACATCTGAGGAGTCAGGACAGAACCAGAACATCCAGAACCAGAAGCAGCACAGGAATCAGGATGTGCTGAGGCGGACCGGTTTCGGTTCTGTTCCAGTGGTTCATCATTTCACCTTGGACCTGATCAGAACCTGCAGGATATCAATAAAGTTCCCAGAACCTCAGCTGACCTCAGAACCGAACCGAACCGTTGCGAGCCGAGCCAATCAGAGAGCAGGACCAGCTGATCGACCCTCTGATTGGCTCTCCGCTACATCAGTCAATTAACCTGAGAGGCAATCTATCAGCTCACGCGCGGAGAGTGCACCCGGTCACGCGCTGATGTCATCATTCCAAGGTTCCGCCACAAGCCAGAGCAGGTTCGGGTCCTACGGGACGGCGAACATTAGAACCGGTTCTGATTCCGACCCTGGCGGCAGGGGATTCCTGGGGCTCCTGCAGCCGGGCAGCAGCACTGTCGGTCGGGCAGAGGGAGTCCGGGCGTCCCGGTGTGTTCCTGCAGGTGAGCAGTTTTACTATGAAGCACAGATAGGAGGACAGACAGGAGGACTCACTCTGAGCAGAAAATCTTGACCTACTGAACCGCCATTACACAACATTTTTGCTTTATGAAATAAAGGAATAAGAGCACCGAACAGCGCGTGAATATTCCTGAATGTTATATTTTAATTAAAGTTAAATAAAAGTTAATCTGATCAATGAAGATGAAACTGAACAATCTTCATCGGAGTGACTCCTCTTCAATGATGGAGGGTTAGCTGTCACGTAACTTCCGGTGACGATCCTCTACGAGTTCCGTCGCCATAGAAACCGAGATATCTGACAGGGACAGGGAGTGAAGTTCTGTTGGGTTCTACAGGGACGGTCCTGGGTTGGGGCATGCGTGATGACGTCACTCTGTTTTTGCTATGGAACCAAAACAAGAAACAAGATCAAACAGAAAGTTCTGGTTCTGGATCAGAGGAGCAGAACCGTCTACAGGCTCAGAAAAATGAAAACAACAACTGAATGAATCCTTTAACATCTGCAGCATCCTGGGAAAGAAGAAGATGAACTTTGAACTCCTGGACAGGTCGTGACCTCCAGATGAGCCAATCAGACTGCTGAAACCTGAGGAGATTAGATTATTGTAGGTGACTAAAATATTTGGTTCCCCCTCATAACTTTGGCAAATAAAGAGCAAATGTTATCAAACTTACAGTATTTATTGTTGATGATGAAAGGAATAAACACAGTTAAAGACTTGCAGGTAAATTATTTTGTTCCCATTTTATGAAGGGGGAACAGATTATTTCAGGCAGCTGAAATATCCATTCTCTCCCATCACTTTGGGAAATAAAGAGAAACTGTTTTCAAATTCTCAAAAATTGTTATGTATGATAGTATGAACTATACTAGAAATGTCCTTAATCCACTAATCTGTCATATTTGACATTAGAAAGAGATTTAGCAGAAAGTCTCCAGTCTCTTCTTAATAGTTGGAGCCTCTATCAGCCAGTTTCCCTCCTCTTATATCAGGAATAAAAAATAATAAAATCACTACGTGTTGGAAATGTGACTTTATTTGTCAGGCTTAAGTTATAAAGTTGGAGAAAGATCGATTCTCTGCGTTTATAATAACAGCAAACAGCGTAAGAAGACCTCCACACAAGACCGCGTTTATTTATTCATTTTACTCATTTATTATTGCTTCTTTTTTAAACAGCAGCTGCCGATTAAACTGAATGTTACAATCTTCAGTAACATATGAGCTGTTTTACCGAGAATCGATCAGAAGCGCCGTGGAAACGGTCAGATCCTCAGGATCCTCCGGATCCTCAGGATCCGCCTCTCTGGCTGCAATGCGCCTCCCGACGCAGCGGGGACAGATTTTCACGGGGGAGCAGAATTTCGCACAACACCGGTTCTTCAGGGGAACATAACGGGTGTGCTGCTCTCTAGCGCCACCCTGTGGCTTCCTTTAGCCTCTCTCCGAGCAAAGCAGAACCAATGTTCAGGTTCCATGGAAATTCCGGATCTTATTTTTATTATTTTACTGCGAAGATAATTTATTATAATCTACTTCACATAATGTCTTCACTCTGGTTGTTGCCTGATATGAAGCGCTATCAGCTTTTGTTTTGTTCAATAAGTTTGTAAAACAAAATACTATTCTGAAAAGCACTTCCGTTGCTACGTGTGACGCACCCGGAAGTATCGGTGCATCACCTGCTGCACCTAGCGGCAGAGGCTAACAACTAACTCCAGGTGAAGCAGACCCAGGGGGAGACAGGTGAGGACAGGTGAAGACATGAGGTTCTGTTGGGAGATGCCAACTACCGGACTAGCTGGTTAGCTAGCCAGCTAACTAACAAATGATCTGGAGAGTGGCAGCAGCTAGCTGCGTTAGCCGTTAGCTTCAGCTGTTCTCCACCTTCATCAGGTAGCGGCGGTTCCGACCGCTGGTTCTGAGTGAGGAGAGGAACCGGAACCGGAGCTGACGGCGGGTCATGGAAGGAGTCAGAACCAGCAGAACCACCGGGTTCGACAGGTTCTGACTCACTGGATTCTGTTGCAGGATGTAGCGCTTCCTCTGAGGGTGTAGTTCTGTCCCTCACCCTGTCCTCTGTCTGTCCCCAGGGCTGCGTCTCGTGGATGGAAGTGTGCCGCTCAGCGATGGGCCCAGAGAGAGTGCTGCCGAGCTCAGAGGACGAGCTGGGGGAGGACGAGCGTCCGGTGGACGGGGCGGTGCTGCCTGGAGCGGAGGAGGGGGGAGGAAGAGGAGGAGGAGGAGGGGGCGGGGGGGGGTACTACTACCAGCCCCTGAACCAGGACCCGGACGGACCCGGGGAACCGGAGGAGGACAGAGGGGACACGTCCCACCCGGAGCAGCTGCAACACAGGATAGAGGTGAGATCTGCCCAGCAACAAGTGACGCAGCTCTCCCACCTGCTGACATGCACGTCTTACCTGCGTGTCCCTGCAGGTGATGGGTCTGCACCTACCTGAAGCTCCGCCCCCAGACAGCGACGAGGAGGAGGACCCGGAGGGGGCGGCGGCGCAGAGGAGCCGAGCCTCCATCCCCATGGATCCAGGTGAGATCAGATCAGAGGAACCCGATCGGATTTAGGGTTCTGTTTAGAGGTACCAGAGATCAGACTGTCTAAAACTGGGTCAGAACCCGGTCCAGGTTCTGGACCGAGGAACAATTAAAGGAACAGATCAGGTAAAAGGAGGTGTAGGACATCACTTCCTATTTGACCCAAACCTAAGCAGTGAGATCTGACATCACTTCCTGTCTCTGCAGCCCATGTGGAGCTGGTGAAGAGGACGATGGCGGGCGTGGCGCTGCCCTCGCTCGGCGTGCCGCCCTGGGCGCAGCAGATCTCCGACGCCCAGTGGAGCGATCTGGTCCAGAACACGCTGCAGGAGCGCCAGAGTTCTGCTGGGCTGCGCCGGAACCACGTCCCCTAAATGCACCGCCATCCCTACAGGACCCTGAATGCACCGCCAGTAGCTGCAGCCTCGCCGGTCCTGGTTCTGATCCGACCCAGATAACTGTTTACTGACTCTTTCTTCTTCTGTGGTTTAGTCTGGACCAGCTTCCTGCCCGTCTCATTGCTCGCATGTTTCCTGTGTGTAGAAACAGGAAGTGGTCACACATGTGGGCGGGATCTGCTTTATTTCTGCTGTACATGAACATCTGTACAAATCACTGTGTGATGCTCAATAAACATCTGGAACAGCGCCGCCTGGTGGTGTCACGACATGCGGGGCGGAGCTTATCACAGCCAATGAGATGAGGACATGCCGAGCTGGAAGAGCGATGAAAAAAAGATGTGCTGTGGGCGTGGCCACTCTATGGGCGTGTCCTTCATGGGGGCGTGGCCCCTCCCCCACCTCAGAGCTGGTTAATTAAATGATTGGTTTTCTCTGACCAATCAGAGTTCATGTCTGAAACGCCACCTGGTGGACCTGCAGCCACCGCAACACTTCCTGGGGTGACCAGACTATCAGAACCGGGCCTGGTTCCTGGTGATTGGTGGTAGCCCTGGCAGAGGCCACGCCTACATTCACTGTGTCTGCAGATCCAAACCTGATTGGCTGAGTGAGGTCAGAGGTCACAGGGACATTCATCCTTGAAGGCCCCACAGTTTCCATGGCAATACCTTGGCAGCCCATAGCAGGGGTGGGGCCAGAGCAGCCAATAAGGACACACCTCCGTATTCCTGCTGTGGACTCTGACGATGCGTTCAGGCGCTAGGCGGCGGTCTGAACCACGGCAGCCACAGTGTGGGCGTGGCTTGTGGCTGATGTCCAATCTCAACGGAGCGCTGAGACACGGCAGACGGACAGTCGGGTGGAGCTTCAAGAGGTGGCCTACTGGTTCTGGCCACCAGGGGGCGGAGTCACGGAGAGGGTGGAGCCTCATGGGGGTCAGAGCGCCTCCTGATTGGCTGTGAGGAACTCCTCGGCCCGCTGATGCGCCTCCAGAGCTCTGATGGTATAAACGTCCTGCGGCAACTCCGACTTCCTGCGCATCAGCGTCTTGTCCTTCTGGAGCTCCTTCGCCCCCTGCAGGGCAGAACGAGAACTGTTAGCCACCACTAGCCAGCTGGCATAGCTCAGGTCAACAGGTGTGTCTACCTGAGACGCCTCCGTCTCCACCGTCTTCTTCAGCAGCTGGATGTCCTCTGCTGTCGGAGTCTCCGTCTCCATGGAGATGAAGGCCAGACCGCCATCACTGAACATCAGGAACTGGAACGCAGCATGAATCAGACACACACACACCCCCACACACACACAGAGCATCACTCACCTCTTCCTGTGGGTGGAGTCCAGGCCGCAGGGGGTGGAGCTTATTGCTCTGCACGCAAACAGAAGAAGACATGATGTCCAGACACCTTCATCATCCTCATCATCATCCTCAGCGCCCTACCTGTGGGTTCTGCCGGGCCAGACCCTCGATCTTCATCCAGACCTCGTCCCGCTCCTTCAGCTTGTATTTCTCCCTGCAGGAGCAGAAACAGCTCAGTTCTGTCGGTCCGGTCCGGTCCACAAGTTCTGGTTCCTAGAACCTACTTCTGCTTCTCGGCCTTGTAGTGCTGGGTGCAGTCGTCAAACAGCTTCTGGTTCATCTCCATGAAAAGCTTCAGAGCGTTATAGATCAGGCCGTGGATCGTCCTGAGGAAGAGGAGGAGGAAGATGGCTCAGTGTGTTTCGCCGCGTCTCGCCGCGTTTCGGCGCCTTACTTGTTCCAGTGGCTCTTGGAGTTCTTGTACAGCGCGGGGAACATGATGGGGAGGATCTTGGCAGCGTTGTCGCTGATCAGACTCATGATGTACTCGTTGTTCCAGTAGTACAGCGCTCTCTCTGCCACCTGGAACCACAGCAGAACCTCCATCAGAAGCAGAAGCCGGTGCTGCGGTGGCCGGCCCGCTGCTGGTTCTGGTACCTGGAAGTGTGGGCTGGACACGCACTTGGCCAGCTGCCTGAAGAGCGGCTCCTGCACCTTGACGAACTCGGCCGGCTCGATGACGTCCAGGATCTCCTCCAGCTCGTTCAGGAACATCACCTCCTTCGGACTGTGGGTCTTGGGCCAGAACTTCAGCAGGCCCATGATCACCTGCGGAGGTCAGAGGTCAGCGTTGATCAGCGGCCGGGTGGAGGGAGCTGCAGCGGGAAACTCACCGGCTCCGTCAGGCTGCTGTCCTTCTCCAGGAACTGGACCACACAGTAAGCCAGCTGGGGAGCAGAACCGGGTCAGAACCGGGTCAGAACCAGCAGAACCAGCAGAGCCACACACTCACCTGAGGGTGGTACACACTCAGAGACTTGACCTTGTGGAGCGGCAGCAGAACCCGGATCAGAAACATTTTGTGTTCTTCCTTCAGAGGCAGAGCGAAGCCGTTGATGATGCTGCAGGAAACAGAGAGAGAGAGAGAGAGAGCGGCCGCATTCCAATTCAGTTAGAGAGAGAGAGAGCGGCCGCATTCCAATTCAGTTAGAGAGAGAGAGAGCGGCCGCATTCCAATTCATATATTCGTAGTAAATAAATCTGTTTGATTCTAAAATGTTCAACATTGTTGCACATTTCTACCAGGAAGGAATAGAAGCAAATTATTCATTTACAAATATAATGCTCTCCAGATCTCAGATAAGAAATTACAGGTCAATAAAACTGTTATGATTGAAGGCTTAACTTTAACCAATCAAACCGATTCGATCAAGAATAAATGAAGTGCTTTAGCAAACCAAACATTTTCCAACTAGACGTGTCTGAAGAATCTCTGTGTTTCACTTCCACTCTGTGGAAACTGGCAGGATTTTCATGACGAAATCGGGTTAACCCTTAACCCTAACCCTAACCCGGAGCGAGGAGAGCCGCCGTTAACGCAGCGGAGGAGACGACCCAAACGGTGACGCATTGATGAGCTTCCACAGATAAAACAACTAAAAATGCTGCAAAAAATCATGTTGTCACTTAAAGTCCATCCAACCATTTTGTTCCACGGGGGGGTCAGGAGGTCACCAGTCTGTCACAGGCTGTAAGTGGGAAATAGCTAAATAATTATCTGCTCTTTACCGCCATTACCTGAACACGCAGTTTGTAGGTGTGTGTTTAAGTGTGTGTGTGTGTGTGTTACCTGCCCAGGATCTCCAGCAGCTCAGCGATGCCGTTGTGATGCTCCGTCTCATATATGAACCTGCAGGATGAGAACACCAGTGAGCCACTGGGAGCACTGGGCTCACCTGTATGGGCGGGGCCAAAGTGTGATCACCTGTAGAAGATGTTGTTGATCTGCCGGCGGATGTAGGCGCGCAGACCCAGGAACTTTCCATAAATCCGATGGAGGATCGTTTTCAGGAAGTCCCGCTCTCTGGGATCCTCACTGTCAAACAGCTCCAGCAGCTGCAGGTAGAGAGGAGAGGAGCTCACCTGGAGCCCCACCTGGAGCCCCACCTGGAGCCTCACCTGCAGCCCTACCTGGAGCCCCACCTTGAGCCTCACCTTGAGCCCCACCTGAGCCCCACCTTCAGCCTCACCTTGAGCCCCACCTGGAGCCTCACCTGCAGCCCCACCTTCAGCCTCACCTTCAGCCTCACCTGGAGCCCCACCGAATCTCTCCCAGGTGATGTCTTACCGACAGAACGAACTTCTGGTCGATGTACTTCTTGGCGATGTTGGGCTGGAAGTCCGGAGACTCCAGGAAGCGGAGGAAGAACTCGTACACCAGCTGTGGAATCACGGGTCAGGTCAGTTCTGGTTCTGCTCACCTGGACCTCTAGGAGTTGGAGTCGTACCTGCAGGTGAGGCCAGGCCGCCTCCAGCGTCGGCTCGTCTTCCTCCGGGTCGAACTCGGCGCCGGTCGGGTTGGAGGACGGAGGAAGAGTCCGAAACACGTTTATGGAGAACTGCAGGACACAAACAGCCGTTACCATAGTGATGGTTCCGGTAGCTACCTGCTGCGCTAAACGCCAGACGTCCCAGGGCAAGTGAACGCAGCACAATGAGGGAACCCCTGGTGCTGAGCTCCAGGCGGAGCCAAGGAGGCGGAGCTTCCTACAGACACGCCCACATATTCACCTAGATTCACCCGGACTCACCATGACGACGGCCTCGGGGTAGATGCTCTCGGTCACCACCTCACTGTTGTGCGTGATGTACTCCACCATCTCGTTAAGCCCCGCCCTCTTGACCTCCTTGTACTTGAGGTCGCTGAGCGGGTCGCTGATGAAGTCGAACAGAACGCAGCACTGCCGCAGCTTCTGCACGAACAGATCCTCACGCTCCGGGGGCGGGGCATCTGGGAACAGGGACACATTTGGGTCTGAATAGGGTCGGGTTCCGGTCCGCTCTGGTCCGGTCCGGTCACCTTTCAGGGCGGGCAGCTTCTGCAGCTCGCGGTTCTTGGTGAGGCTGAACCGGGTCGAGCTCTGGCGCCGCTCCTTCTTCAGCAGCGTCGGGCCGCCGGAGTATTTGATCTTGTTGAGCTGCGTTGGCGGCGGCGTGCTGCAGCTGGCGCGCTTGTTGCTCTGCTGCTGCACCTGAAACACACGGGCGGGTCAGAGGTTCTGGTTCTGGTCGCACCGCGGCGGCAGGGGCGACCCACCTCCTCTGGGTTCTCCGGCCCGCCGTCCTTCACGCTGCTGCTGTTCTTGGAGCTTTTGGAAGATTTGCTGGATTCCTGAAAAACAACAAACCAGAACCAGAACCACGGTGTTACTCTGTTAAACGGATCAGAACCAATGCTGGGTCAGAGAAACGACGAAGAACATGGTTATGAATCGGATCTTAACTTCCTGTGGAGAACGTTTCAGAATAAAGTGGAGCAGGGTTCTGACCCGGTTCTGGATCGGAACCTCATGGAGCAGGGATCACCTGCTCCTTTAGCTCTGCACCAGAACCAGGTCATGTTCTGCAGTAGATCCATAGAGATCCACTGACTTCATCAGGTCCGGACCAGGAACTGAGCCAGGACCCGAGCAGAACCAGAACCCTCAGGTTCTCACTGATCCGTCAGAACCGCTCTAAGCATGAGGCCAGCTGATGGTTCTAGATCGCTGGTCCAGACCCAGTGATCCGGAACCGAACTGCGGGGAAGCGCAGCGCGGGGACAGCCGGGACACACCCACCCGGTACCGGCTGGACCGAGCGGAAGCAGCCCGGTCCCGGTTCTCCTGCTCCTCTGGAGCACCGTTAGCTGTCCTGAAGTTGGCCTGTGACCGGAAGTATGGACTGATCCATACATCTGACCCTGGTCCAGGATACTGGTTTTACCTCAACACTGACTGTTAAACCAGAAGGTTTGGGGACTCGGTTCTCCTCTGGTCAGAACCAATCAAACATAAACACTTTTATTCTAAAATCAGACTCTTTGAAATGCTGGAAAAACGGAGCTTTTCTTCCGTTAGCGCCTCCTACTGGTGATTTCTATATTTATGAAGAAAGATTCCTTCTTCATAAATGTAAATAAGCAATTAGTCAGACTTTAACTCTGCGGAATGGCCCTTTACTGTTCCTACCAATCACAGGCCGACTTCAGCGCTGTGTGATGCTAACGGGCCTTTAGCCGCTTAGCTCCCTCAAATCTGAACCCGCCTCCACGCCGCTGTCCCTCCACGCTCCACGGGGAAAGGCTCCAAGCAACCTCCGTAGCCCACGCTCACCTTCTCCTTCTTCGGCTTGTTCGGCATCTTGTCCGCGGCGCTGACTTCTCCCACGAAGCCTCTGCGATCCTCCTCCCCGGGAATCAGACGCGGTCACTCGGTCAGTCTACTCCGTGCGCCCGCTACTCCACACGGCCAATGCGATTGGCTGCCGGAGCCGCCGTCTGCCTAGCGACGCGTGCAGGGATTTTTCCTATTGGATAAAAGCGAATTTAACCGCGAGGGCGAGGCTGCAAGGAGGCGATGCTGGTCTGGAGTCTTCCCCAGCAACACAGAACCCCTCCAACCTGAGGAAGACGGGTTCCGAACCGAACAGAACCAGGAGAAGGTAAAGTTAGAGAAACATGTGGATGTTCTCCGTAGGAGCCAGATGTTGTCACCTTCAGGTTCTGGTCCAGTTCTGGTTCTGAACATTAAAGTTTAACCCCAGGATGTCAGGACATGGTTTTGCAGTCATATTTTCTCCCTGTTATTCACTTAGAAATATCGAACCTAACAGTTAGTTTTCTAATTACATTTCTGACATTCATAACATCGTGAAAATATGACAGAAAAATTAACCTCCATTTTTCTCTGACAGACAAAAGTATGAAGGCTAAGATTTATTTTTTCATTGACATTAGATTCATACCATCAGAATAAAGCGGTCGCTTTATGAGAACCACGAGAAATAAGAAATTACAAGGAGAAATGTTGAGCATGTTGTGAAGTTAGTTTAGTAGCAGTTTTAGCACATCAGATCAGATCAGATCTATCCTGAGATGTCAGAACCAGAGGCCCGTCCGGACCGGCTTCAGGAGTCCGGAAGGGACCCTGGAGAACCAGAACCTTCCAGCCCATGGCGGGCCAGAACCACGACCTGATCAGTGTAGGCGAAGATCTGATCCATCTACAGGTCAAAGGTCACCAGACTGCCGGCGCTCCTTGGGTTTTGGTAGGAACCTTCTCAGCTGCTTTAGAAAGCGTCAAGCGGCACGAGAAGGGTTCAGAACATTCTTTATTAAAACTCTGCTGAAAGGAACAAATATTACAGCTTCAGCACGAAGGAGGAGGAACGTCTGCAAGCAACAACACGGGAGCCGCTGGTCTCTAGAGCTAAAGAGGAACGAACTTTCAATCCCAACCACAGAAATGTGCAGAGACTTCAGGAAATCAAAACGTCTTATTGGTGGAAAACATGGAGTCTGACGTGGAGCCGGGGCTTCTGGGTAGGAGGAGGTCAGGTGTCATCAGTCTGGTGTTTAAACTGTCCAAGTTTCCCCTACTGTGTACAGCTGTGGGGGCCCGGCCCCCTACTCAAAGTTAAAAGTGTAGTCAAAGTCCAGGGTGGTCATGTCTGAAGGGAGACCCAAGGTTTCCGGGGCGACCTCGCTCCCTGGAGGATCTGTCTCTTTGTCCGTGGCGGCCTCAGGCTCCGGACCAGGAGGCTCCAGACCTTTAGCTTCTGACACCGTGGTGTCCTGGATCCCCGCTCCTGGTTCCTGTTCGGGTTCAGGGTGACTCTGCTGCTGACGGGTCTGGTATCGGGTCTGGGAGCGGGTCTGACGAACCGGAGCAGCAGAAGAGGTCTTCTTCGTTGTTGCTGCCTTACCTCTGGTTCTAGGACTCGGTTTGGGTTTGAGCTGTGGTTCTGGAGTCATCTCTTGATGCGAATTAGCATCCTGATCTATTTGGGGTTCAAACTGAGGTTCAAACCGTGGC
Organism: Phalloptychus januarius; assembly: GCA_902982915.1. Classification (NCBI taxonomy): domain Eukaryota; kingdom Metazoa; phylum Chordata; class Actinopteri; order Cyprinodontiformes; family Poeciliidae; genus Phalloptychus; species Phalloptychus januarius. The sequence goes on along the minus strand of CADWAE010000242.1, from coordinate 200,058 downwards.
TCAGCTGTTGGTTCCAACGTAACGGACTTGGTCTGGGGGCAGATTTGAGATTTGCGCCCAGGACTGGCTGAAGGACTTTGAGACAATCCTTCAGCAGGAGCCGGTGGGGTCTGTTCTGAGTGACTTGTTGGCTCAGATGGTTCAGGGCCTGCAGCCCTAGCCGTTGGAGCCGTGATGTCCTGAAGAGACCAAACGGAGGTAATTTGAATGTCACCATCAGCTTGGGTTTGAAACCCGTTCTGTGGAGAAGTTGGTATTGCATTTGGAGGTTCAGTAGAGGCGGGTGACAGAGAATGGTGTTGGGGGGCCGCTTGAGGTGAGGGCTCCTTCTGATGTAGAGATTGATCCTGGGGTTGAGATTCAGGTTTCTGTTGTTGAGGTTGGAGTTCATCTTGGGGCTGTGGTTGGTTGGGGGACTCAGCCTGGTGTAGCTTAGGTCGTGGTGGGGGTTCATCTTGTGGTAGGATGCATCTTGGGGGTTTAGGCTCATTTTGGAGTTGTGGTTCAGTCTGAGGTTGGTCCTTTGGTTGGGGTCTGGGTTCATCTGGGGGCTGTGGCTGGTTGGGGGACTGAGTTAGGAGTATGGGTGGTGTTTGATCTTGTAATGGCTGTAATGGAGGGTGGTGTTGTGGTCGGGGTTCAGGTTTATTTTGAGCTTCTCGTTGCCTGTGGGTCTGAGTTGGGAGTACATTTGGTGTTGGGGTTTGATGTTGGACCTGGGGTTCAGGTTTATTTTGGGGCTGTTTCTTATTTTGGACTGGGACTGAAGGAGAGCCTTTCCCAGCCCTGAGGTCGGGTTCTGTTTTGGAGAAGGAGGAAGGGCCGGCTTGGCCGAGACTGCTGTAGAAGATGTCAAATAAGGCCTGAGCCTTGGCTGCAGCCAGGTTGCCCTGGAGCTTCTCCGACTTCTGAGGCCCTGCTAGCATGCTCTTGAAAGGAGGTGGCTTGACGAACACGGTGCGAGTCTGCTCGCTTTCCGGGACGCCAGGAGCCGCCACATCGGACACAATCTTTATCAACGCTGGCTGTGAAGGCGTAGCTTTGGATGGAGTGAGTGGAGCGGTGGGAGCTTTAACCTCTGATGGAGCAGACCGAGTTTCTGAGGATGCTGTGCTTAACGGTGCAGGGGAGGTTGTTGAAGGACTACTCTGTCCTGTTGCAGGTTTGGACTGGACCGGAGCAGGTTTAGGGAACAGTGGTCCTTGCTTCATTTCAGGTTTTGACTCAGCTGAATCAGGCTTGGAGGTATTCTGACATGGTTCAGGCTTCAACATTGAAGGGGGCAGTTTAGGGCCGAAGTGCTCTGGTCTGGTCACCATGGGTGGAGCAGACATTGCCCCCAGCGGTCCAGCAGAGCTTACTGGAGGCCCGGGTTTGTTGTTGAACATCTGTGGGGTTGGGGGCCTGAAAGGGGCCCTAGGAAAAGGCCCTGGTGGACCTCCATCGGTGCTTTGGGGTCTCATGTTCAGAAATGTGTTAAGGGATGCAGGTTTTCCTGCCAGGGAAGCTCTCCTCAGTGGAGCCACAGGAGCACGGAGGTTTGGCCGGATCTGTCCTCGACCAGACGCGTACCAAGGCGGAGATTTTAGCTCCTCACCCGCCAGCTTCTCAGCAATCTCTTTGGCAGCAGCCACTGACTTCGACAAGGAGTCCTCGTCTTCACCCGGCTTCTCCTTTGCAGCCGCTTCTTCGTCCTTGAGAAACTCTGCTGCAACTTTCTGGGCTTCCTTCGCCAGCTGGTTCTCCTTCTTCTTCCAGGTGAACTTCCCAAACGAAGCGGCGGAGCCTGCAGAGGCCGGTGCTTTGCTGGCCTCCATCGCCTGCTTGCGGAGCTTCGCCCTCATGGCCGGACTCGGCCCACAGAAGATCTTGGGCAGCTCGTAGGGTTTTGGTGGAGGTTCAGACTTCCTAACCTCTGGTCTCCCTCCTGGTTTCTCAGGCTCGGCTTTATGCTTCCCTTCATCTCGGTCATGTTTGGCTCTGGAATCTGAACATTTCTCATGCTTGCATTTGTCCTCGGTGTTTTTATTGCTGTACTTTGGATGACCATCGTCGTCCCTGCGATGGCGGTGCCGGTACTCTTCGTCTCGATTGCTGCCTCTGTAGCGGCTGGTCCTGTCTTCATTCTCTCTGCTGTTGAGTTTCTCCTCCTTTTTGCTGTGTTTGTACTTTTCATCCTCGTCTTTCTTGCTGGAAGCCTTGTCTTCCTCCAGGCTCTTTCTGATTGCCTTCACTTTCTGCTCCTCTTCCTCTTTTTTTACTTTGATTTTTTCATCGCAGGCCTCAGCAGCCTCGTCTTCCTTCTTTCTGTCCTTTTTGTTTTTGCTCTTTTCGTCTCTGTCTTTATCGTCGTCGTCATATTTGCGTTTCTTTGCTCCTGCCTCCAAACCCAGACCCGCCTGCCGGTCCAGGTTCCTCCTCTGCTCATACAGCGGGTTCTCCAATGTTTGTTTCTGGTGAAGGAAGGAAGCAGGAAAAACACAAAAATATGGATGAGTTTAGGTCCTTAGAACGTTTGCATTGGTTTGACAAGAGGCTTCAATGTGAGGAGGAACTGCAGGGATTTCTGATCATTTGTTAAAGTCACAGCTGTGTCTTTACATACATACTAACATGAATCCAACATAATAAAATCATTTGTGATTACATTGTTTTGTTTTATAGATTAGCAGAATTAAAAGGGGGTGAAAGTGTATGAACTGAGGTGTGGTTCTGAGTTCCACCACAGGGGGCGGTGCTCCCCCGTCCGCTCAGATACATGAAGAAGAGCAAACCAGTAGAGACTCGGCGCCTCACTGTTAGTTCCAGGTTGTGATTGATGGGATTCCCATGAAGTTACCTGATTTATTTCATCGGCTGGTCTTGCGACGCTTCGAGAGTGAAAGAACTGTTCTGCTGCATTAGCAGTTGGGCACTAGCATGCTAGTTGCCCTGCTAACTGTTGAAGAGACAAAGTCCTTTCAGACATGGGGCCCATGCGTGAAAGGATGCAGCTCTCTGCATCTCTCTGCAGCTGCTGCAGAGCTGCAGCTAAAGCAGCCGGCCTCCCTTAGCTCATACCTTGTACTTCTCGTTATGAGAGTGTGTGATGACGTGTTCCTCAGCACAGATGGCATCTCCGTAAAACTCCTTACACAGCAGGCAGAAGAACCCTCTGACAGGAACCAGGAACTCCGACCCTGCAGTCAGACACAAGCAGCACCGATCAAACACCAGGCAGGAGGCAAAACCAGCTTCTAATCATGTTTACCTGGCGGACATCTCCAGGTTAATCAGAACCTGTGAGGACAGGAGAGATTCAGAGAGAAAATAGTCACTGTTTCTAGAGAGAATGGTGAGCAGTGATCTCAGAGCGCTAGCTGATGGAAAAACTAATGAAAAGACATCAGAAGGTGTAAATGTCTTCTTCTCCAACACAGAGGTCCAATCTGAGTTCCACCTGGAAGTAAAAGACAGCTAACAAAATTCAGTGGTTCAGAGACCACATGAGCAGCAGCAGCTTTAATTGGACCAAGTCTGGACATGGTGCCAGTACCTTTGGCTGGTTTTGTCTGCTTGGCGTCTCCTGCGGTGGTCTTAGGGCTCTTGGTGGGACTGGAGGCCCAGGGCCGATCATACGGATCCAAAGTCTGCGAGCAAAAGGACCCACGGTGAAATGCATCACAGGAGAAGAGTGAGGCATCAAACTGTGTGAAGAACAAACCTTCCGGTGCGGTTTGCTGTGCAAGTGCGTGAAAAAGTCAAACATGGAACCAGAGGTGATGTTACAGTTTTTGCACCAGTGGTTCCCAGCGTCATAATACTCAAACTGGACAGTGGGCGGAGCTTCAGCGGTGGAGAGCCGCCGTTCCGGCGAGGCCTTCGTTGAGGTCGCCTAAAAAATATAGAGGAAAGCAGCGATGGAGTAGAGCAGGAGGAGACGGAGACAGTCAGGACAGAAACAAGAACCAGCTACCAAGTTAAACCATTTACATGACAGAGTCCAGCACCAAAGACAGACTCGACATTCGTCACGAAATAAAACGAAATCAACGAAGACGAAACAGGACAAAGTCGGCGCGCATCATGCAACGATCCGTTACGGTTAACGCCACCGGTGAGTAAAAACAGGTGAGCCACGTTTACAGCTGGATCTCGGTGTTGCAGCGCCCCCTGCAGGAGCCCTTCAGGTCAGGTTGCTCATCAACAAGGTAAAGATTCAGATGAGCTGCAAGCGATTACAAGTTGGTGCGGTTAACAGCAGAAAGGTCCAGTCAGGTTCTGGGTCGGGCTGTTCGGACCGGCTTCATGTTCAGTCCAACTGTTTTTATCTTTTATTAAAGGATTACAGGGTTTTTCAGAAACAGTGACATTAATGCATTCTAGGATTCCACTGACGGACGGTCAATGCTGAAGCTGCGGTGCTAATATATTAGGACACTGTGTTCCCATGACAACAGCAGGAAGGGCACAAAGCAAGTCCGGGGAACGACCCGAGAGTCCCACACTGAAACATGAGACCCTCAGTGCTCTCATCTATTGGGCTCTCATTTGGCCCAATAGACCAAATATAACATAAACTAGATTTCTTCAGGCCCAAGAACCTGAGACGACACCATCCTGGCTGAGCCCACGTTCAGAATAACCAAAGGAGGTTTTAATTCTACTGTGTCGTAAGCAGGTATCATGCAACCAGGCGCCAACTGTTTGGGTTTCAGGTGAAGCATCAGGAGCTTTTAGTGCTGCACCACTAACTGAAACCAAAACACAGAACAGATGTGAAATTAGATCAGCTCACTCAAGATACTGAAATGATTAGGAGCCCAACTCTGACTATAAGCAGATTAACCCAGGAAGTAGTCTGAGTGGTAGGAAGGTTAATAATAAATGCGTATAAAAGGGTTGACTCATAGTTTCTATGGTGAAGTTACATCCAGTTGTGGCTCCCTTACCTGCAGCAGACGCTGTGAGCTCGTTAGAAACTAAAGTACTGGAAATCTGACTGGTTCAACCAAACAGCAGCAAACAAGCTGTACAGACCAGAGGTCTTCAATGTCAAAGGGACGGCAGCAGGATCTTTCGTTTTCTGATTCTTTAGAAATGTTTTGCATATTTTTTAAAATTCAAAGTTATGTCCAGTGATATACACATTTATGGTATATAAATATCCAACATGGTAAAATGATGCATGACACACAAAGGTATGACCATATTGCTTTGCCTAATTAAATGAACTGAATTTCCACACTTTGGGACAACAAAGGATGCATCCATCTATCTGGAATTAAAAGGAGGCGAAAGAACGGTGAATTGAGGTGTTGTACCAAGCTACACCACAGGATGGCGGTGTTTCCTGTGAGACGGTTTGCTTTGCTAGTCCTGGCGGAATCACGAAGAAGAGCACAAGCTGTAAAGTTTTATTTTTGTTTAATTCCAGGTTGCAAACTTTCACCAAGCGCATGGATATTATTCCCATTAAGTCGTTTGTTATTTCATCAACCACTCTTATGTAGACGATGTTCTGGGAGTGAAATAACTGTTCTATTGTGTTAGCATTTCGGCGCTAGCATGCTAGTTGTCCCGCTAGCTTAGCAGCTAGGTGCTAGTGCATTTTGGCTCGTTTCTGCCATGCGGACTCATCCACCCAAAGCCAGAGAAGAGTATGCAGAGAAATAAAACGTGTTTCGGACGGAAATAAACAGATTCTGCGAGCATAAATCTCTATTGTGTTAAAAGATCTGCATTCTGTGAATAACAACACTTTGTTCATGGCAGTGACATTAGTAAGCCATGAGTTTATTAATTACTCTGGCTCTGGTAGTCCCAGATCCCTGTTATAAACCATTAACATGCACTAATACATCCGACATGATGGCTGACCGGCTGTGAGCTTCAACTACTGAGGGTGTGCTTAGTTTTCCATCTCATTCACAGCATACCTGTTGACTACAGGTAAAGGCAAGTTATTTAATTAACACTTCTTGTACACAGTGGAGTTATTGAAAACGAAATAACTTCACAAAACATCAAACAATCTGAAGTGACCCTTTAACTCTAAAAACGAACTTGTACATAACTGGAATAATAAGCCTATTAAGCAAGCAGAAGAACTGATTTCTACAGTCGGATCTCAACTCTCTGCTTCCATCATGTGACTTATACTGATATCAGCTGACCGACTAAGACAGAAGGTTGTATTGGAACCATGTGGGCCCTAGCTATGCTGTCTGACAGTAAACCCTCCTCTGAAGGAGCCATACCTTTAAGGCGGCGCCGCCAGCAGCTCGTTGCTCCTCTGGGTTCCTCCCCTGGTCCCGTTTTTCACTCTTCGGAGGCAACTCCTCCTGGTCCTGGATTTTAGGCATCTTGCTGACCTTGCCAGGCCGATCTAAAGGGCTCAGGCCAAGGATTTGTGCAACCTTCTCGATCTCGCTGCGCTTCCTCTCGGCAGCCTCATGCTCCTTGCGGAGGTTGGAGATCTTCGCCATGACCTCGTCCTGCAGGCGGTTTATCTCCTGCAGCAGGGGGTCCTTATGACCGTCCTTCTCACGGCGCTTCTTCCTCAGCAGCTCGCCTGGAGACAGGACCGTCCAGATCGGAGTCAGGCAGAACTATAATTCTCACCGTCATCAGTGTGGAGTGATGCTATTCCTTCAGCTGGACCCAGCTCATCTGTTTGGACTTCAGGACCCGGATCAGACTAGTGCAGTGCAGACCCCTCAGGAACTCACCCTGCTGCTTCCTGAGTCGCTCCAGCTCCTTTATCAGATACTCTTTCTTCGTCATTCTGACCTCCCGCTCCTGCCTCAGCTTCTCTCGCTCCTCCAGAACCTGAAAACAGAAACCCAGTCAGCAGAAATAGAACTGCAGGACTGGGTAGTTAGGAACACCACAGAGCTGCACAGGAGTCCTGCTAGGACAGGTAAAGACAGGTAGTGATGCGTGCAGGTGAGTCACCTTTAGTTTCTCGCTCTCGTTGTTCTGCTCGTCAGAAATGCTCTGGTTCTGACAACTCCGCCGCTGCTCTTCCTGACCAACACTCCTCGCAAAACCTGAAGACCAAACACACAGCTAATGGATGGGAACACAGCACCAGCCTCAGTGACTGGTTCCGATTGCATCCTGAACCAGTCTAACTGGATCACCTGCAGGTCTGAGTGATTAATCACAGCAGATCTTAGTCAGGGTTCCTCACCTAAGGTCCCCGTCTCTGGGATGGGCTTTCTGTAAGCCTTTTTGTAGGTGAGAGGCAGTGTGAGGTTCTCTGTGGCAGGCTGAGGGGGCAGGGCCATGTTAGGCGGTGGGTACATGGGGGGCCACTGCTGATGGATGTAGGGCAGGTAGTTTCCATACTGGCTGTATGCTGAAGGAGGGTAGTTTGGGGGCATCATACCAGGGAGTTGTGGGGGAGGATAAGTAGGGATGGGCATGCTTGTGTGAGTCGGGATGGGGGCAGGGTCAGAGGTCTGACTCTGAGGCAGTATTGGGGTACTCCACTCGTTCTTTGTCTCCTTGACCTCCCAATCTTTGGAAGTTTTAGCAGCTGTGGTCTTCTTGGACTCATGGTCCTCGCTGCTCCAGCTGGCCCCCCGTTTGGTGCCCCGCCCATGACTGCGACTTCTGCTGCTGCTTGAACTGCCGCTCTGGCTCCGCCTCCTCCGGCCTCGGCTATGGCAGCTGCCGTTGGAGCTGCCAGAAGAGTATCGTTGTCGTCGCGTGGGTGTCTTTGGAGGCTGCTTGTTGCCATGAAGGCGCTCCTTGGTCCTCGCAGCCATCTTGCTGATCTCGCCAACGCCCAGGTCAAGCCCGATGGTTTTCAGGAGGTCCTGGATCTTCTCATACTCCTCCAACGCCTGGCGCTCACTCTCCTCCAGTGGCTCTGTTCCGGGAGGATAGGCCATGACATTCTTGTCGGGGCTGATGCTGGGCTGACTCATGTGCCTGTTCAGCTCACTCCCAGACAGAGTGACCTGAAGATGAGGTGAAATGGTTGGAGGGAAGCTATACACCTGACCGGCCATGGCTCTTTGCGAGGGGAGATCAGAGTACAGCGAGTCTTCCGTCACCTCTCCGTACAGATCCAGGCTCTGATGCCGGTCTGGCTCTGGTGCCGCTGACATTTTGGGTTCCTCCAATTCTCCATACAGAAACTTTTCTTCATCATCAATATCGTCCAGGACTCTCTGTGAAACTCCGCCCACTGGCTCTACCACGCCCAACAGGTTCAGGATTTCTTTGATCTCATTATTGAGGTTGGCTCGTTGAGACATCTGCGGGTCGGACCGCAGTTCTGAGAGAACAGCCGCCACAGCACGCGGGTCGTTCAACTTAACAGCCTGCATCAGCTGGTCGGCTACACGAGCCATGGTGCGGTCCAAATCCCTGGGCGAATCAGAGCTCTGTGACACAGAAGCACAACGTGATGCAACGCCAATTCATCAAACCTAAAACTAGTCCTTCCTCATTGTAGCATCATCACATTCTAATATAAATTAAAGCTTAGTACCCGTACTAAGCTTTAATTGGCTTTTTTCAGGATAGAACCCTAGTTAGCAGTTCAACTGGTATCAGACTGAACATACCCGAAAAGACGGCGAGTCTTCGTAACTGTTGTGCTTCTTCAGGATGGATTTGGTCGGTTGACCCAGTAGCTCCTCTACCTCCCTCCTCCGTCGGGCCAGCTCCAGCTCTTTAAACTGCTTCCTGGACGGATCATTCTTGTCTCTGATGGAACTTGAGCTGCTAGAGCTTGAACTGCTGAGACTACGACTCCTTCCTCTGCTCTTCCCCTGAGATCTGGACCTGGACCTAGACTTGCTGCGGGCTCGACTCTTGCTCCGCCCACGACTCTTGGCCCGGCTTTTGCTGCGTCCCCGGCTTCTGTCCGGACTCCGACTCTCTCCACGGTGACGACTCTTGCTGCGTCCCCGGCTTCTGTCCGGACTCCGACTCTCTCCACGATGACGACTCTTGCTGCGTCCCCGGCTTCTGTCTGGACTTCGGCCCCTGCTACCACTCCGCTCGTATTCTAGTCGGGGAGGGTAATCTCTGTAGGAAAACGTAAGAAGAGTTAACTGAGCACATCTTGATCAACAGCTGTTGATCAAGATGTGCTCAGCAAGAACCAAGACGGTTTCTTGGTTCTTGCTGGGTAAAGGAGTCTCAAAATCTGTTCTGTAATCAAGTGTCCTACTTCCTGATGTCTGAACTATTCTGTGGATAACACATATTTAATTATCTTGATAAACTGGACTGAACAAAATTAATTATATGAAATAACAAGAATCTCCAAGAACCATATTAATGGAAACAGCTGATAAGTGTGATATGAACAAAATTCTACATGCAATTGTACCAAGAAAGAAATCATCCATCTATTTTCTTCTGCTAATCTGGAGGCAGGCCACTGGGTCAGGGGCCTGCTAGGCCTCCCTCCAGTGAGGGAGGCCAATACTTCCCTCTTCCCAGCCCCTGGTCCAGTTCCTCCATGAGAACCCCTAGGCATTCCCAGACCAGCTGAGGAACATCGTCCATTCCGTGTGTCCTCGGTCTTTCTCTGGGTCTCCTCTTTGTGGCACCTGATCACCTCACCAGGGAGGTGTCCATCCTAACCAGATCCCAAGCCACGTTAACTGGCTCCTCTTCATGTGGAGAAGCAGCGGATACTCCTAGATGATCAACCTTCTATCCCTAAGGGAAATCCCAGACACCTTTCAGAGAAAGCTCATGTCGGCCTCTTGCACCTGTGATCTCGTTCTTTTGACCTCTACCCAAAGCTCATGACCATAGATAATTGTAGGACCATAGATCAACTGGTAAATCGAGAGCTTTGCTTTTTGACTCAGCTCTCTCTTTACTGTGACAGATAGGCTCAGCACCCGCTTCACTGCAGACTCTGCGCCTATCTGCCTGTTGATGTCTTGCTCCATCCTGAGATCCTTAAACTCCTCCACTTGGGGCAGGACACCCCAGACCAGGAGAAGGCACTCTACCCTTTTCCGGTTCAAGAGCCTCGGATTTGGAGGCACTGATTCCCATCCCGGCCGCTTCACACTCGGCTGCGAACCGCTCCAGTGAGAGCTGCAGATCACGCTCTGATGAAGCCAACAGGACCACATCATCTGCAAAGAGCAGAGCTGCGATCCTAAGACCACCAAAACGGATCCCCTCAACACCTCGGCTGCGTCTAGAAATTCTGTCCATGCAGGTAATGAACAGAATCGGTGACAAAGGGCAGCCCTGGAGTCCAACTCTCACCGGGAACAAGCCGGACTTACTGCCGGCAATGCGGACCAGACTCTGGCACCGGTAGTACAGGGACCTGACAGCCCGTATCAAAGGGCCTAGTATCCCATACTCCCAGAGAACCCCCCACAGGACTCCCCGAGGGACCTGGTCGAATGCCTTCTCCAAGTCCACAAAACACATGTGGACCGGTTGGGCGAACTCCCAGGACCCTCCAGGACCCTGCTGAGGGTGTAGAGCTGGTCCAGCATTCCACGGCCAGGACGAAAACCACACTGTTCCTCCTGAATCCGAGGTTCGACTATCCGACGGACCCTCCTCTCCAGGACCCCCGAATAGACCTTGCCAGGGAGGCTCAAGAGTGTGACCCCCCTGTAATTGCAGCACACCCTCCGGTCCCCCTTTTTGAACAGGCGGACCACCACCCCAGTCTGCCAAACCAGGTGATTGGCAGATTGCAACATCTCATGTCCCCGATGTCCATGCAATGTTGCAGAGTCGCATCAATTGAGGAGATTTTTAACCACCTCAGTGACCATTGGGTCTGGCTCACCAAGATTGGAGAGCCAGACCCAATGTCCCCAGGCTCGGCTTACTTATTGGATGATGTGCTCATGGGAATCTTAGAAGTATTCTGTTCACACTGACCTGACCCCCTTGGAATGAAGTCAAGTTGAGGGCAGTGGCACACCATCACCACAATGAACAGTGCTAGTGAGGTCAGAGAGCCCTCATCTCAAAAAGAGGGACTTAACCTGCAGGTAGCACTGCGCCACAGCCTGACACAAAGCAGGAGAAAGACTCCTGCTGTGTCTTTCTCAGACACAGATGTGCAGCTTGCAGTGCTGGACCTAGAGCAGGGTCCATTTTTCCAGAGCTTATTGCAGTCTCCTGAACGCTCCCTGGTTACCTCCACAAATAGTGAAGACAGTGTTGGAAGTCATAGTCTTTGCACTGGCACCTGGTCCCAGCCTGCAGCTACCACAAAGACCACCAGGTACCAGACTTGACAGGTGATCCACATAGCAGGTGGGAGCAGACTCCCAACCTGTCTCGCTCCACCCTCCAATTTGACGTTGTGTCGCCCCCTGATGGCAGCAAGAGTTACTCATGGGACCAAGATGAACAAGTCCAAACATTGAGAAGCTGTAAATTACACCATGAGCAATCTTCTTTTCTTCCTCAAAGGTTAGTTCAAAAGTATCCACCATTCACTGCACATAACCAGAGTGGACTACCAGATCGGCCAGACCCACCGGTTGAGCATCGTCTTCACAAACTTGAATCCTTTACTAGAGGCATGCAGCTTTTCAACACTGGCAATCAGGAGTCAAATATGCATAAGGTCAATGCGGTCTGCCTGACCTGCCCTCTTCCTGAAGCTCATTTGGAAACCAAAAACTAGGAGCGTTCATGTTTTCATAAAAACTCTTTGCACTGAGATCCATGACAGTTATTCAGCTCTTTGTCAGGCTTTAGGAGCAGAGTATTCTGTACACAGAGGTCAGAATAAACTTGTTCACACGATAGGTCATTAAAATCAATGTATTCATTAATCATAATCCATTAACTATCAGCCAATCAGAGGAGACGTCACCGTCAGATTCAGGCGTTGGAGCAACAAGCCCCACCCACTTCAGAGTAGCTGCGTATTGGCTGCCTATCGGCTGCCTATCGGCTAGGTGTCGGCATTTTTGGGAAACTGTAGTGAGTTTGACAGAAGAGCGATGGATTCAGCAGGTTATGATGGGTGAGAGGAGCCAGACCACCAAGAAGACTCGAAAGAAGAGTGTAAATAAGTTAAGTACGATTTTGAAATGATCCTGCACAGTATTTTATTCTGTAGCTTTTGTTCAGGATATTATTGCAAATGTTGTTTTATATATTTTTTAATACTTTAGTCTTTCTGTGAAACTACATGCGCAGAGCCTGGATTTCCTGCTTTGGGACTAAAGATTAACAATAATCATTTTTACTGTATTCTGGATATTGACCTGTGTGGCTCTAGGAACACATGATGGTCCTAATGATGACACAAATATCCAGGTCTGCAGTTAACAGCTGAGCTCAGAGTCCTCCTCCATCACAACCATTTTAAATCACTATAACAATAATAATTCATATTTATATGATATAATTGTATCTGCAGCAGGAATATTTCTGATTTTAACTTTTATATCCAGACGTGTTTAAGTAATTAGGATTTTCCTGTTTAGTTTAATGCTGTTTTTGTGTTTGATCAAACCAAACCTGTGCAGTGAATGTCTGACCATGTTGAAGGGACTAAACTCATGTTGGACCACAGAACCAGAGATCAGTAACGGATCAGAACCTCGGCTCAGGATCCTCCATCTGCCTCTGGTTACCTGTCGTAGTGGGGTGGGGGGCCGGTCAGCTCGTTCCCCACGCTGATGACCATATTGTGGTCCATGTGGGCCGGTCCTCTGTGAGACGGAGACCTCTGCAGGAGACAACACAGCCAATCACTAATCACCCACAGAACCAGATATCCGGATCCATTTGGACTGTCTGATCTATAATCGGTTTAATGCAAGAATAATAATTATAATAATGTCCAGACCAATCAACACTTTAACTCAGAGTCTTTCCAAATGTCCGACACTGAAAACAAACCCTTGAACGCACCATATAAATAGTTTTTCTATGAGCAGTTTAATCAGAGCCGATCAATAAGCTTCATCAGAAGCTGCTCTCCTTCCAGCTCATGCAGCTCGGAGTGTCCCGGTTTAAATCAACACATTTTTGAATGAAGTCTGGTCTGCAGCTACGCCTGTTAGCTGTAGACCAGACCAGGAACCTATCAGAACCCAAAGACTGTCCTGCAGGTCTAGTTCTGGGCCGGTAAGAACACCCGATTCTGACAGAAGTGATTTTCACATCATTCGGTGCGGTCCGAGTCCAGTTTCACTCACCTCGGGAGGCGGACCTCCGGTCCAAAAGTCCCCGCCGCGGTGGCCTCCGGGGCCCGGGGACGGGGGCCTCCTGTGGTAGGCTTCTGAAGCTCCGTGGTCCCGGTACTCCGGGTAGTCCTGGTGGTACGGAGTCCTCGGTCGGGCCCTGTCGTCCCGATATCCTTGTGTCGGGTAAGGCCTCGCAGGAGGCGGGTAGCCTCTAAAGGGAGGCCGGCCGCGGAACATCTTCTCCCGCAGAGATGCACTGAGGCCGCGGGGAGCTGCGGGTCGGTGCGGCGCTTCACAAGCGACAGGAAGCCACGACTGGTTCCGGTCCGCAACAAAACACAGATTTGTATTTTATCAAAGCTGTGGTTCCGAGTTCCGCTCCGAGTCATACACACTGTATCCTTCTTCTTTGTTTCTGCGGGGTATCGCGCTTCCTGACAGCCTCACTGTTGCCACCGCGTGACGAAGCTGCGGTACTGCAGGCAGGCCGACCCAGAGGTATGAGATGAACTTTGACCTGTAAAGAAATCATGAGAGCTCCTGATGCTCCGAGCCAGTCCAGTACAGGTTCTAACTTGGAAGCAGATTTCCAACAGATCCCCCGACTCCCAGAGAAAACAAAAGATCCAGCAGAGAGCCAGTCTGGAGGACAAACCCGTCCGAGGAGAAGATCCAACGGGTTCAGGAGATCTAGTTGGTTCAGGAGGGATCCATTGGTCCTGAGAGGATTTAATCCAGCTGCAGATTTACAGCACCAGAGGTCGCTGTGTCACTCCAGCCTGGACTGGGACAGAGCCACAGAGGCAGAATAGTTTAAACATTTAGAAACTGGTTCTGCTTCATATTTCACACTATGATTTAAAAAATAAAAAACAAGGAACTGATTGATTAATTTAATTCTGTTTTATTGATAAACTCGAAAGATCAGAGGTTTGCACTTTTTTTTATTAGCATAATACAAACAGAAACGGGGAAAATCGACCCAGACTACGGAGGAAAGATTTGAACTTGGCTCCTTTTACTGTAATGGCGATGGGACTAAAACGGCCCAAGGTTTAAAGGCTTTAATCGACTTCCACATCCGGCTGGCAGAACCGGACCATCAGCTCATCCTCCCCGAGGTTGTGCTGGACCCCACCTGTGCAGTCTGCAGACATTTACAAACAAATGACGCTGATATTTTTACTTTCATAGCAGGAAACATAAGCCAGATTATTGCTGCAGTTTGTGGCTGACTTTACTCCAGCTGTGCATGTGCAGCACTCTGCCTTCAGCTGCAGATCTGCGCTCTGATCTGCATGGACAAACACAATCCACCTAGAGCCCAGGCAGACCTTTCAGCATGTTGCTCTTGGGTTCAGTTGGACTGGGTTTTACTCACCGAGTCTCCAGGAGGTGAAGGCCTGACGGAGGTCCTGCTGCTCTGCCTTCATGCTTTCTTCAGAGCTTAACACCGGGGTCTTCCATCAGTTCTGACTGCCGTCTGCCAGACATTTGCTCTGTAACTTCTATACTCCACATATCTAGAGGTCGATGAAAACCCAAACAACACATTTAATCCAGTAGTTTCTGACGTGTCCTTTAGCTGCCAGATGTGGTTTTTGGGGGTCAAATGAAATGAGCAGTGTGCAGCTATATCCCTTCTAATCATAAAGGAAGAGTTGATGAAATGAGAGGCAGCCAGTTATAGTTGAAGTTTCTGCTGATGAATGATCAGATGGTCTCCTCTCACGATACTCAGCCAACATTTTAAACTATTGAAATGACACCAATTCTGAAAAATTTGTATTTACATTTTCCTAAAACTCATTTCATTGAGAAGCTTAAAAAATACAAATTGAGAACTTTGATTAAATGATTTTATTCAGTTTAACAAGAAAACCAGAAGACTTCCTGCAGAGGAAACATCTGTTGAAAATCACATAAAATTAATGATGATGATGGGACATTTCCGCTGACAGTTAATGAAACGTTTCTACCGTCAGAATACAACATAACTGCCTTCATGGAGCATCAATTAGATTCATCTGAACTAGCTAGCTGCTGGGGGACATAAGAACCGTGAAAGAAAGAATGATGCCTACACCCCTGGAGCCTTCTGGGAGTTCACCTCCAGCTCCCACTTTTCCAGAAACTCCTGGAGGTTCAGGTTGAAAACATCAATGCCTTTAGGCGACAGGTGGATGCCGTCGCCCCGGTACAGCCCCGTGTTGGTGCCGCACCGGATGTTGTCATGGTTCACGGAGATGCCGCCCAGATCCGACACAATGCTGTGGATTCTGCGGTTCACAGTGGTGCGAACCAGATCCACTTCATAGCTGTCTGGCGAGTGACGCCACACCCGGCGAGGGAGAATGTCGGACCACACCAGGAGGCAGTGTGGGAAGATGCTCCGTATGGAGGCCATGTCCTTCTTGACGGAGGCCAGCAGGTTAGTGGGGCTCTCGGTGCTCAGGTCGTTCCCCCCCAGGTGAACGATCAGGGCGTCCGGGTTGGGCCAGGTGATCTTCAGCTGGTGGAGCTGGGGCAACAGCTGGGACCAGGTCATGCCCTGGATACCTTTCCACCAGATGGTCACCTTGTTGGGGTCCATGCCCAGCTGCATACCTACCTCTGGAGACTTGGCCCGCGACTCGGCCCAATACACAAGTGAATGACCACAGATCCAAACGTTCTTGGGCTCGTTATCGGCTGGTTTACCTGAAGATAAGAACAGGACAGTTCAGGAAGTCAGAGAGGATCATCTGACATGATTGTAACATGTGTCACGCCACAGACTGCTTTCACAAAGATCCACTAAAGTCTGTTAATGTGGACGGCTTCACAGAGACGATCCAGGCCTGGGCCATCAACAGCTTGATGGCCTGCCTCAAGCTGTTCTGGCTAATTATGATACTCTGCTGGTTCTACAGGATCAGAGCACGATGGGAGGCAGACACCAGGTTAAACCTTTCCGCTCTGATAAAACTGAGAGGCCAGCTCAGATCATCCTGATCTGACTGTGGCTCTGCTGCTACAGGCTGTGGAGGACAAAGTGAGCGTGCTGCTTTCTCCTACTACTCTCCCAAGTATTCCTTATCCACAGATACTGCTGCGGATCTTCATGCTCTCTGGTTTGCCTGGCATATCCTGTAAAACCTGTAGGCTTCTCTGAGATGAAGCCACTAAAGGAGCTGCTACTGCAATTAACCATTTAACACAGAAACCTGTTTCAAAAGCCGGACTAAATTAGAATGTAACTGACTCTGGATGCTGCCACCGTTCCAGTTGGTCTGGGTAGAAACTGGTTTTATTCCACACTCAGAAGATGATGGACTGTTGTGCTGTTAATAGTTAATAGATCTTTGTGAAATCAACCTGGAGCGTTACAGAAATAAGTCGGTGCAGATCACAGTAAAGTTCCCCGGTCTGCAACCCGCCCAGCTAATGGCTCAATTACCTCCTTTGCTGCAGGGACGAGCAGTACAGCATCAGGGCCTTTGATGTCAACCTGATGTCAGGTTTAGACATCAAACCTGATGATCATCAGGATTTGAATCCTTGATTGATCCTGAATAATAAAGAAGCTAAACTGAAGGCTGTAAAACCTCAGTCCAGTGGAAACCATCATGTTTGTCTCATCAACATGAAACTCATCTGAGTCCAGAGGAAACCGGCTGGTCAGCAGATGAATCCAGCAGGTTGGATTATTACGGTGATCAGGAGACAATCAGCATCCAGGTGAGCCGCTACCTGCTGGAGAACCTGGAGGATCCAGAGGAGCCACTGATCACAGATCAGATTGATCTGATGCTTTATGAGCGTTTAGATTCATCCAGGCCGAGCAGAACCGGAACCGGTCCCGGTCCGGCTGAACGCTCTGCAGCCGTCTGACTGGGAGCTGTCAGTGTTTCCATTTGGACGTTTTTGTCTTTAACGTCAGTTATTGTTACTTTAGTGAGGGGACCTGATGGGCCCTGAAAGCACCTTTTAACTAGCATATAGAATAAATACTTATTGTGCTACAAACGGGGCCGTTGCCATGGTTACTGCTTCACCTGGCGGCAGACTTCCAGGTGTTTCTACTGATTTACATTCAGGTGTATGATGGAGGCGGAGCAGCAGCCGCTCTGGTTCTGTCCATCAGGATGACTGAAGGTGTGAGCGAACGGCTTCATACACCTGATTTCTTTTGTGCGCCGCACTTTCCTAAATGTGTCCTACGCCAAGTTTCAGTGTGACAAATGCTAACTCTTTTATACATGAGGCCCCTGGAGTTTTGGCATTTATAGTGAGAGGCTAATGCTAACCGTATTTAAATCCCTTTGCAGTGTTTCTGGCTGCTACTGAATGTTGAATGTTCAACTGCAGTTGAAGCTCCTCTAACAACAGAACAAACTAAAAATACCAACAATACCTTTTAGTTTTCAGGTTTCTAACATACTGACGGGTTTGTCATCGACTAAAATAAATCTAAATTCATGCAACAGTCAACATTATTTGATGCCAACAACAGGCAGGACTGAACTGCCCATCCCTGCTCCAGCATGGCGCCGAGTCCAGATATCAGGCCAATCGGTTTGATTTCCGGAAACTGAGAAAACCTGCAGGGTTTCCTGTCTGTCCAAACTGTCGACTCTCTTCTCCTGATCTGTTTCTACAGGTTGAAGCTCACTAGCTTATACAGATCATTTCTATGTAAATACATCTAATACATAAAGAGATTTTATTTTAAATCCTCAACACTACAGCTTCTAATGTGAACAATGTCGAGTAATGAATGTGTTGGGATTAAAGATTCTTCAATGTTTCACAGCTGCAAGTTTAGAGCAAAAGTTTTACTTTAGCTTAAGAGATCAAAACAGTCACCTACCTTTACTGTCAAGAAAAACGTCACTCAGCAAAGTTTGTCATTTTAATCAAGTTATGAAACCTTCAAATATTCCCGCGAATACGGAAAAGCTCAGCGAGACTTTTACCTGCCGTCTCTAGTTTGGCTCCACATCCTTTAGGTAAAGTTCAGACGTTGAAATGCAAAAAGTCAAGCGACCACGAAGGGCATCACGTGTTAATGTCTAACGCACAGCCAGTTACTCTGCCAATAAACGTGTCTGCTGCTCCTCATCGGGCTCTGATGGGTCGCTCGTGGTCCAGTACTTCGTTTGTAGAACTGAAATGAACTTCCATTAGCTAATCTAAGCTAAACAGCGACTTTAGACCCTTCAGTGAACCAGCTCAGATCTGAACTTAGTGAAATGTTCACCGTTGAGGTTTTAACTGATTCAGAGAAGAGGATTTGAGGATAATGTCATCAGTCAGTAAAATCCATCCTGGTCCATCACAGAGCAGCAGTGGAGGAGCCTGTGGAACCACACCGCTTTCCCAAATCGGGTTCAGTTTGGGCCCAGCGGCCTCGAAGGGCCGACCCGTCGTCAGAGAGCCGGAGGGCGGACGCCACCAGAACGTCCAGATCAGCTGAGAGCCACAAAGGGCGGCCGACTAAACGCAGGGACCGGAAACTTTCCAAGGCCTTTGCTAAGGAGGTGAGAGGACCGATTCCTGCCAAGGTTCCTTCCTCTCAGCCCGGCAAAGGATCCGTCCGTGAGGTAGAAACAGGAACCCATCTCAACACAGTGAAGTAGAAGTTGTGTAAAACACATCTGGCCCCAAATCCCCAAAACACTGACATGTATTTTCCTTTGGGTGTGGGTTAGCTTAACGCCTTCTGGACCAAACAAAGTCTCTAGCAAACACTACTGGAGAGAAAAGACAGAAAACCATTAGATGGGTTTAAATGCTGCCTCTGTTCATCACTGCTAGCAGATTTTCACTTCAGTTGCTAAACTCCATACTGGACCAGTCCGGCCTAAACTGGGAATGTGGATGCTCAACCTGAGGATGCAAACAATACAAATTCTCAGCACAACATGGAAAACTTGCAGACTTATAAAGTCACAAAGTTAGGAAAACCTTTTTAATAGATGTTAGCTTAACGTGAGGTGAAATCAGACTGTACCGACAGAAACATCCTGACTTACTCTGATAACTACAGTCTGTTTGAAAAATACAGTTCAGGTAAAACTTTCTATTCAATAACAGTGAATTATAGAAGTAGAGAAGAAGGTCCTGATGAAAATCTACACGCTTTTATCTGAAACTAGTCAACATTACAGCTAAGTGATACTTCTGCATAAAGACTCTTCATCGATACGGTGCTGTTGGCTGCAAAGGCGGGTCAAATCTCTGAATATGAAACTAAACGTTTAGAAATGAGGAGTACAGCAGAGACATGTCCCTGGTTCAGCCGTTTCCATAAATCAAGGCTTTTAGCAGCTACACGTTTTCCAGCTGATACAGAAACTGGACTAAACTGGCGGAACAAATTACCACGACTCTTAATACATTCTGGTGGGTTTTACTTTACAAAGACTAAAGGTGTTTTGGTGCAACGTCTTGCTGGATGGTAGACTCAGCTTCTTTCAGCTTAGGTTGAAGAAAACAGAACCAAAGTGAACTTACCCGGCTGGGCTTTACTAGCACCTGTCTCAATGACGCACCACGAACAAAGCGCAACATCCGGCGAAAACAGGATGAACAGGGACCAGGGCTGGCAGGGACCCACAAGGCTTTTATCAACATGGCTTTTATGTTAAGCATGAACAGATCCGACAAAGAAGTACATCAAGTTCTTTAATTCAAACAGACTTAAGCCCTTCCTAAATCTGATTTAGCTTTAGCTTCTAATGTTTACCAGAAAGACAGTGAAGTCTAAGCTGCAACTGATAAATTACTGTAACAGGTGATGCTAATGTTCACATGTAGCTTTCTGCTCTTAGCCTTACTCTACAATGTCGAGACAGTAGCAGCAGGAGACCAACAACTAGCTCGCTCTAAGTGAGCATCCCTAGTTATCTGAATGAACCCTGTACTAATAAAGCCATGTCTACAAAAAGCCATCCTGCCCTCCAGGCCTCACCAAGTCCTGGAGCAGATCTTCAGCCTAAAATATCAACCGCATTTCGCTCCAAGATTCTCTCTGTGGTAAGCGTCATGAGCCAGACGGTAGCACAGAGTGCTACAGAGAGCAACGAAACGCTGAGGACCCAAAATGATTAAAGTTGCATGAAGATGAGGACGAGATCTTTTTTCTGCAGAAATGTTCCTGGTTTGTTTCTGTGCATCAAACATTAAATTCAGGGAGCTCATCAGAAGTGTCTACACTCAGTCACCGCTGGGCGACATCCTGAAGACTTGTAAGCTTGACGCGGCCCATCCGTCCACCTTAGAGTTAGCCAGCTGGTGCTTTGGTAGATGAAACTAGCATGAAGGAACTGCTGGATGCAGCAGCTGCAGTGAATACCAGACTATGGTCTCCGACTTTTACAGGGTACAGTGTTGGTACAGTGTTGGTTATGGAACCACCAATGGTTCCATAACAGCAATGGTTCTGGGACCATTGCTGTTATGGAACACTATGAAAGATGCTAATCATTGCAGAAGCTCAATGGTGGGCACCACTAACTAGAAAGCTTGTTGCACTAACCAAAAAGCACTAATATTAGCTGTGCTAATGTTAACATGCTATACCAACACTGTGTTTAGCAGAGGCTAAACAGGACATCAGAAGATTTTAAACTGTTAACTGTAATGCTACATGCTAACAGCAGTCAGTAACTCAATGTCAACATAGATGTCAAACTTTAACTGAAAGTTTACAAAACAGGCACGTAAATTAGCATTTCAGAGTCTGGAAATAAATGTTTTCAAAGTTAGCAAAAACACTAAAGCGCTACATGACAAATAAGCTCTGCTACTAGCAAATTAGTGGGAGTGTATCCACCACTGGAGAAACTCCAACTTTGTCAGATCAATAAAATCATGTGCAGAGCCCGTCACACTGACTTCCACCAGAAGTAGGCTGGCTTTTGTAACAACTGGCTGCACTTCTCTGTGGTGAGGCAGATGACAGTCACCGACCAGCAACAGGTCCTGGGGCCCTAACCTGAAAAAGCCTTAAGGACACGAACATGTTGTTCTATCCTCAGTATCAGCCTGTAGAAGTTGAAGGAAGCACCTACGGAGACCATGAAACGAACTTCAGCTTTAAATAACATCTAGCTAAAAATAATCTATCGGAACCTCAGTGACTAGCTGAGTTGGGGTAAAGTTGGGGTAATTAGAACCAGGTTTTACACCCAACACACTGGAGCTCCGCATTTCCATTAAAAATTAATCTTCCTTATAGACCAGTGGGTCCCCAGGTGCAGAGGAAGAAAACACTACTTTGTAGAGTTGAGCTCGCAGTCGGCCTCTTTGCTTGGTCGAAGAAACGAAGCATTAGATGGTCAGCTAACGACTGGCTGACCATCGTCTTAGCCACAGGTTTGTGGCTCCATGAGCTGAAACCGACACTTTGCTCATGTTCCAGGTATTGAAGTCACGTAGAGCTGTACATGCGTGCAAAAATCTCTTGGCCTATCTTAGGTGGAAAACAACAACATGCCCTTACACGTAAAAAATCTGATGCTGCAGCAGAATCGTGCTAACGGACATGTTTAGGTAATGTGGGCATGGCAACACAAATCCATGTCTGTAATAATCTGGTTACTTGACCTGGACCTTGCTAACATCATGTTTACATAAACTCACCCTAAGAAGGGTGTCTAAACTTTACATCTTGTGAATTGGAGAACCTGGATGACTGAAGACTTCAGGAAACAGCGAGAAGCAGCAGTTTGGTTGAATAAAACGACGGGGGCACCGAGTACAGCATGCAGGTATTGTCTGAGGTGGACGGTAATCATAACTATTAATGATTCCTTGCTAGTTAAGCATGTCTGTAAATAAAGAAGATGCCGTACCTGTCGGGACCTGCGGACCCTCTTTGCTTCTCTCTCCATGTTTCCTGAGGGTAAGCCTCTCTTTGTACTCTTGTTCCCTCTTCTCCAGAAGCCTCTGATTATACAAATCCAGCTGTGACACAAGTATCACATCTTTACCAATCTACCAAGCCAAGAACAGCATCTTCCTAGAAACCTGGGTCACTTGTAAAGATAGCAGACGCTGTTTCTTTCCAGTGTTTTACAGGCTAAACTGGGCTTGAGAGCGTCAACAAGGTCACTGCTGATCTCACCTTCTCCTTCTGCTTGGCCTTGATGTCGTCGTCTGTCTCCAGCGAGGGCGGCGAGCTGCTGAACGACACTGAGGGTAAACTGAACTGGACAGATTTAACAGGTTTGGCTGGTGGCAGGGTGCTCAGAGACTTCACAGTCCCAATCAGGTTCAAGCAGCGCACCACCGTGGTAGACATGGGCGACTGGTCGCAGCTTGAAGGACTTGAGGTTGCTGGTGTCACAGTGGGAGCGGGTGCTGGCTGGGAAGGCCCACTGGCGGTGAAGCGGGACTGGCTTGGCCAATGAACGGAAGAACCGTATGAGTGGAGACTGTGGTGAAAGGAGGCGGTCCGGCCAGGCGCTGGGGCGGAGGCCCAGGAGGCGGACCAGGAGGGTGTGGTGCCTGGCGCCGTGGAGGAGGCCCTGGTGGGGGGCCTGGGGGGCGCAGCAGCCTGGAGTGGAGCTGGGCGGCAGCAGCTGGGGCGTCAGGACCGTGGGATGTGGCGTTGACACCCAGAGGCCAGTTGAGTGGGGGTGTTGGGTGCTGGTAGTGGGCAGGAGGCGGCCCTGGAGGAGGCTTTGGAGAGGAAACGGTGGGTGGTGCGCTCCCTGTCGTCTTGGTATGGCTCTGCAGATGTTGCACCTTCTTTCGTGCTTCAAACTCATGTTGGTCAAAGAATTTCTCGTACTCCGAAATGCCCGGCTTCGGATTGCTGAGCGGTTCAATGCTGGAAGATCTGGCAGGAGAGGGAGAATGGATATGATCCATTTCCACAGAACCAGTTCTGTTGCTCTGCAACTCTTCCTTAGGAAACGTCTCTCTTTCCATCGATGACGACTTGAAGCTCAAGGTTTTCTCGTGAGCTTTACTGGCCAGTTTGGAAACCTCTCCAGAGCTCAGCTTGAGGCCAATTGAACGCAGCAGACTCTGTATCTTATCGTAGGGTTCTGGTTTCTGGCCATCACCCGTTTTCTCCACTGAGGGCTGTTTGGAGTTTGGCTGTTTGTTCTCCACTTCATGGACCAGAGTCCTGCTGGGGTGCTCTTGAGCCAGACCTACAATCCGAGAGAAGCCTTTGCCATCCTGAAGGGCTCGCTCATGAGGCAGGAGGTCATCTGTAACATCCAATGGTTCCGAGCTCTTCTCAGCAACTGTCTTCTTGTTGAGCATGTCAAGGAATCGGTGCAGAGGGGGTTTCTCAGCCGGTGGGGACTGCGGGGGAGTTGTGAACTTTCGTTTGGGAGAAGGTGTTCTGGGAGGAGAGTCGATCGGAGACGGGGGTCTGAAAGTGGAGACTGAGTGAGTCAAAGGTTTAACAGAGACATTAGCATCTTGGCTAGGCGGAGAATGTGGGGAAGAACCAAGAGGTTCTGGAGATCTACTTCGTTTTACTGGTGGGTAGGGATCGTAGGGTCGTTCCCTGTACGCGGGGTCGTAGAAGTGACTGTCGTAATGCTCATTGTACACGTCATACCGATCAGTGTAGCGATGGCTGGAAGAAGGGACTCCGCCGTAGGGAGGGTTGCCATAGAGACGGCTGTCATATGGCCGGTCTGCGTACTGGTGAGCGTACAGGTCGCTGTAGGGCTCGCCGTAGCGGCGGCCTGGGAACGGACCGTACGGACGGTCATAGAAAGGGTCATCATAGGGAGGCCGGATGTAATCTGGTTCTTCTGGGCGCTTCTTGAGAATGGAGCGAGGCATGCTGATCCTGCCGTGGTCGTAGTCAATGCAGGTCCTGCCTCCAGGCTCCAGCCCTCTGGGGTCAACCAGAGACTTCTTATAGGCGATCATCTCGTTAAGCTCCTCCAACTCTCGTTTCTTCCTCGCCAGCTCGGTATCTACCACCATGCCTCGCCGTGGCGGCGGGCTCGGCCTTCTGCGGTGGCTGTCCTCCCGCTCTTTGCTGGACCTGCTCCTCTTCCTGGAGCTTTTCTCTCTGCTGCGGCTACGGCTACGGCTACGGCTGCGGCTACGGCTGCGGCTACGGCTGCGGCTGCGGCTCCGGCTGCGGCTGCCGCTGTGGCTCCGGCTCCGCCTGCTCGACCTCTCTCGGCTTCGTCTGTACCTGCTGCTGCGTTCTCGCTCGACGCTCGCGCTGCGTCTCTTTTTCACCAGGCGGCCAAACTGATCTTTGGACGGACTCCGACTTTTGCTCCTGTCCTTACTCCGGCTCCGGCGGTACTTGTGGCGGGAGACGCTGGTGTCCTTCTTAATCGTTTTAAACACGGCCTTCTGTTTGTCTGCCTCTGGTTTCTGGCTTCTGAAACGTTTACAGAGGTCAGACAGGGTTTGCACATAAGCCAACAAATTACTACTAGTTCTGATATTAACCCTCGATTAAATTAGCAGTTTGGTGCAAATATTTTATCTCGAATGTTTATTGTTCAGTGGTAGGTAATGTTTGTATTGGAAAGCACAGAAATAAAAAAAAAATCACATTCCTCTTTCTGTTGACCAGGAATCATCAGATAAGTCTGTCTTTAGGTATATTAATAAAAACAAAACAGAGTGGCCAAATCTTTAAAACTTGAAGTGCCTGAAGTTGAGGATGATTTCTTTTAGTTCCACATTTTTACTGCTCTCCCTCAAAATGACATTTGTACAGTCAGGAATTTCGTCTCTGATTCTGTTTGCAGATTAAACTGCATCATGAGAAGATGTGGAGAATAGCGGACATTTACTCACTCAGTTCCTTCTGGGGGTTTTGCCAACTTGATGGTCATCTAGAAAACCAGAGGAAGATTAGCGTTGGAGGTGAAAACTGACCTCTACTCAGCACAAACAATACAGAGGAGTTCACCTTTCCTTTGGTTGCTCCGACGCCGCTCAGTTTCCGAACTGGGAGGAAAACCTTCTCCGTGAAGCGTTTGATCCTGATGGCCTGCTTCCCTCCGTCTGCTGTCGGGTGCTTCATAATCACCAAGACACGTTTCAGAAAAAAACTCAGGATCGTTCACTGGGGACTGAAAGCTAGCCAAACAGAGCAGCAGGACTGACCGGGACAATGCTGAACTCCACCTTCTCGTTCAGCTCCAGCTTCTTCTTCTCCACCACCTCGGACATTTTGAAGAACAGCTGGGGGTTCTCCGAACACTTGATGAGTCCAGAGTCCTCAGAGAACTCGATCACAATGCCCTGAGGAGAGAAGCGTCGCATCAGACGGGCCTCCATGCGGACAGGAGGTGCGCCTCCATGAGGACGGGGGCCTTACGTGCATCCGCTGCTCCATGGACTCCTCGAAGGAGTCGGGGAGGATCTCAATGAAGGTGGCGCGCTCCTCCTTGGTGAGACGGTGCGTGGCCAGGCTGAAGCGGACCTACAGGAGGAAACAAGCCGTTAGTCCTCCGGCCGCCGCTCGGCATCCCGACACGGCCGCACCTCACCTTGTCTCCCACCAGCATGGTGGCCAGGGTCAGCAGGTCATTGGGGCCAAAGGTCAGTTGCTTCTGCCGGCCGTCCACGGTCATCACCAGCCGACCCACCTCGGGGACCAGCGGGCTGGGGACCCCGACCTGCTGCTCCTCCTCCTCCTGCTTCATCTCCTTCCTCCCAGTCAGCCCTGTTGCCTCCTGCTTGACCTGCTGACACGGAAAAGGGACGTTCTGTCTCCAGAACTCCAACCAAAACCTTCACAGCTGCTCCACCTTCCACACCTCAGTGTCTCCTTTGTCCTCCTGCACCAGCGCCTCCTTCACATCTACCTCCTGTGCCTCTTCCTTCGGCTCCTGCGTCACCGCCTGCTCCTCCCTCGGCTCCTTGGGAGGGCTCCTGCAGATGGCTTTCAGCACAGTGCCCTGGAAGCGCTCCCTGCTGACCTCCAGCATGGAGTCGGCGATTCTGTACCTGAAGCCGAACGGAGTCCACTGCAGACCAGCAGCGCAGTTAGCCCAGGTACTGAAACCACAGCGCCACCTGCTGCTCCAGCTCACCTTGTCTTTGGCAGCTGCCAGAGCAGCAGCCGCCTCGTCCTTACTCCTCCTCTCTGCCTCCTCCTCCCCCTCCGGCTCCTCCTGGGTTTTCCCGCAGGATCTTGTCTTCGGCCGCCCTACTCCTCCTCATCCTCCGTAGCCGGATCGCTCTGACCTCGGCTTTCTCCTGCAGGGACAGAGCCACGGGTCAGCTTCTGCTGCGCCGCCGGACGGGACCGGGTCGGTCGGTTCCCTCTCACCGTGGTCGCTGTGAACTCCACGTCTTTCCCCACATCATCAGAGTCGAACTCTGCATCGCTGAAGTTTTCACAGAGGTCAAAAGGCAAGTCGCCGTGCTTGGTGGAGCTGACGACCCCCACCTTGTCTCCGAGCGAGACGATGGTTCCCTGGAACAGAGGACGGATCCGCTTTAGGACCGGAGTCTGACCCTGGAGGGTGTATTCACTCTATATTCTGTTCCGGTTCTGATGAACATCCTTGGTCCTCCTATTTTATTCTGTGAAGGGTCAAAGTTCATGAAGCGGGAACGGTCCCTGTCGGACTCTGGGCCGGTACCTGCTCGCGGACTTCCTTGGTGTAGCGGAAGGTGAAGGGGATTTTGGGCCGGATGTTGGCGGCCCGCCTCTTGTTGGTCAAGGTGTTGATCAGCAGGTTGATCAGGACGTGGTCGTTCTTCAGCAGAGTCACCGAACAGTCCCGGTGGTCAAAGGTCACGTTGGTCCTGAGGGGGCCGATGTTGGCGACGATCTGACCCGGATATCCGGGAACGTCCTCCTGTAGGAGGGAAATATGAAGAGAATGCCCAGAAATACAGCAGACTAATGGTCCGGCAGCAGGGGAGCCGGGGTTCTTCTCTTAGCCTCCTTCTCTTTCTGTGCTTCCAGTTCTGGTCGTCTGGCACCAATGTAGCTATAGCATTAGCTCAAGCTGTCCATCTTTATTAATGGACTGTTGGAAGACCAGAACTTTTCTCTAAAACATCAGATGGACAGTCCTCTGCTAACATAGCATTTCTCAACGGGCGGAACCCTAACCCCCCAGGGGCGTTCAGAGGGCAGCAGGGGGCGCTGGAGGAAAGATTTACAAAAGGGGGGCATTGGGATTCCTTTGCTCCAAGATAAACTTTACAGCTTAAATGCACAAGACCAGATTAGACTGTGAGCAACTTGCTGAGACTGTATTGTGTAACATGAAGTCTATTGCTAGCAGCTCTTCTTCCCTTCAGTGTTTCTGTTTAGTTATATTAGCTTCTATTAGATTCTGTTAGCTTCTATTAGCTTCTGTTAGCTTCTGTTAGATTCTGTTAGCTTCTGTTAGATTCTGTTAGCTTCTGTTAGCTTCTGTTAGCTCCGCGGTTCTTCTGCTGGTAGCTTCACCGCCTCAGATCAGCGTCACACCGGCTGATGACTTTGCTGTTGGTCACTTCTCTGTCTGATTTTCAAATATTTCAGGTTTTATTGAGGATCGAAGCAGCAACTTGTATTAATAAGTGTTTTAATGTTCGTCTGGATGCTGCCCGTTTCCATGGAAGGACAACAGAATATCGCTCAGATAAACATGTAATGACTAAAATCATGACAGTCACTGTTATCCCTCTGAAAAATGAACCCATTTAAATAAAGAATCCCTCCGTGGTGATTCTGCGACAGACAGCGTTCATTTGATAGAGTCAATATCGGCGCTGCAACTGGTCCGGTACCAAACGGCACCACAGCGCTTCATTGTAATCATCAGAATAGTGGAATTTGTCCCGTTGGGATTTGCCCGCCCGCCCACAGTCAGCTGCCGCCCTGGACTGGAAGCCATTTGTTGTTTTTACGTCAGAGTGGCCAACTGTCTGTCATTCATACGTAGATTTGATAAAGCGCTAGCTGGATTTACACCTGTGCAGCAGCGACGGAGACCTGCTGCTGCTCGCCAGAGATACTCAGGTGTGTTAGGATCATGGCAGCAAAATGCAAAGAACTTTGCTGTTTTTCCTCCAAACTGACCGACTGAGTCGAGTGAAGCTGCTGGATGCTGCAGGTAATGTTAGCTAAACATGACCAGTTTACAGCAGAACAGCACCTGGAGGCGCTGGTGCTGTTCATGTTCACAAGTGGCTCGTTCTGGTTACATTTACTTGAGTCATTGTTTGGATAAAATGTACCTATTAGAGTAATTTTACTTCCTGTTCCTTTGTCTTTTACTTGAATAATATTATTTATTGCCTACCTTGGGCTCGATGATGGTCTGGCTGACGACGCCCTCGTAGAGCTCCGAGTCCAGCACCATGTGAGGCTCCAACTCCTCCCTGGACTTGGACGTTGACCGGTTGGGGCCCACAGAGACCTTCTCCCCATTGGCGCTGTCCAGTTCCTCGGGGGCGGAGCTAGAGGCGCCACAGAGCGTCAGTAGGAGCGGCTCTTTGACTCGTTTGATCCTGACGGCCCGCTTCCCCCCTCTCAGCTGCCCCACAGACACAGGAACGTCACAACACAGTCCAGCACAAATCAAACCTGCTCTCAATCATGACTACGGCGTACCGGCAGGACAGTGAACTCCACCTCCTCACTGATGTCCTCCTCGGTGAAGTCCACATCACTCAAGTTCTCCCTGGTCTCAAACTGAAGCTCCCCGTGTTCTTCTGACTGAATGACGCCTTCGTTTTCCTTCAGACTGACAATGACGCCCTGCAGGACAAACAGCATCAAGCAGAAGCTCAACAACAGGTGGGGTTGCCGGGCGGCGCCTCACCTTCTCCCTGGTCTCCCTGGTGGAGCCGAAGGTGGCGGGGATCTTGGGTCTGATGTTGGTGGCTCGCCGTTTCTCCGTGACGATGTCGGTCAGAACGTTGATGAGCACCTGATCGTCCTTCAGCAGTGTCACCGTGCTGTCCTTCCTCTCAAACGCCAGGTTGGTCCGCACCATGCCCAGGGTCACGTGCACCTGGCCGGGGTACTGCCGGTCGCCGGGCTGCGGGGACACCAAGCACAGCTCAAGACTCAGAGACCTTCTGATCTGCAGAGGCTTGATGCATCTTCTAGACCCAAAGGCCTCTGCTCACCACCACAAACCTCGTTCTTTGGCCTGTGACCGGATCTCTGACCAGACGGTCACACAGAGGTTTAAAGAGGAGCAGCAAAAGCAAAGGCAGCCGGTGAGCAGAGCCTGCGTCCTGCAGGACGCACCGTATCTGCTGTCCAGATACTGAGCTGTTAGCAGACTGACTGAGGGAGTTCACCACTGTTACCTTAGTAACGGCATACATCTCACTATCAGCTGAGTCCAAGTGTGATGTCATCAGTCAGCTGTTGCTAAGCAACAACACCCTCATCCCTGGATCGACAGATTGCTGAAGACTGACGCAGCTTGAGATTTGTAGTTTTGCTGGCAGTACTGTGCATCATCATGGGAGGTATGAGCTCAACATGGCCGCCGGGAAGGAACCAGAACCGACCCACTATCGCTATCTGCAGCAATGCATGATGGGTTTAGGCTCCTTGGTCAGAACAGCAGAAGAAGAACGAAGGTTTGGGTGAAACCAAGCTGGTCTGGACTCCCTGGACAGAACCACCTTCTGCTGAAGAGGAAACCCGAGCGAGGAAGACCTGTGGCTCCTCCTCCTCCTCACTGACCTGTGGCTCCTCGATGGCCTGGCTGACCACGGCTTCGTAGATCTCCGGGTCCACGTTCTCCGTTCCCCCCGGAGCCACTTTCACATCTGTGGCCACGGCCCGGTTCTGTCCAGTGAAGCAGAGATTGCTTCAGTCGGCGGTTCTGACCGGACCACAGGGAGAACCGCCGCAGACTCACCTTCTCCTTGCAGGCCGTGAAGTGGACACGGACGCCAGGCGTCAGGGCATTGGGGTTTCCAAAGAGAGACATCAAAGCTGAACTGGAACTTCTCCAGGTCTTCCCTCTCGATGGAGCCGAACGTCGGCTGTGGACAGGAAGAACGTTACTGACAGGTTCTGGCTAGGTCCGTCGGACCTCAGAGAGGCTGTCAGAACGGAACCCTCACCCCGACGAAGGAGATGATCCCCGTGGATCTGCCAGGTGGAGGCCTGAACACAGAGACGCTCAGATTAAACACCTGGACTCAACACCTGGACGCCGCCCACAACAGAACCCACTCACCTCTCGAAGTTCCGTTTTCCTAGCAGCCCCAGCGCCTTGGCAGTGTACCTGGGCTCAGGCTTCGGAGCGGCAGCAGGTGCGGGGGCGGCAGCAGGAGCGGGGTCCAGGGCCGCGGCCTTGGTGATGGCCGGAGCTTCAGGGTCTTTTTTAGTCTCGGCTGGAGTCGAGTCACCAGGTGGAGCAGAAATAAGAGCCTTGATCTGGAGGAGAGAAGAAACTAAACAGGAAGCTGGTGGTCGACCAATCAAAGACTAGAAAACCAACCAGTCAGAGTTTAGTCTTAATATGACCTCAGAATGGTTTAAAGTGGGTCCGAACCACTTTAAACTGGTTCTGCAGTCAGAGATGAACGGACCAATCAGTGAGCTGCTCTGAGCTCCAGGTTGGAACCGGACTCACCCACTCCGGTTGGTCAGGCGGCGGGTTGGGCAGCAGCTCCTCCACCACTGGCTGAACAGAAAACAACTGAATCAGTTCTCATTCATGATCTACCAGAGCCACGGATCTGGAACCAGTAAGACCCAGTCACAGGGGACCCGTCCCCTCTGAACCTCACCTCTGCGGTCCAAACCGGGGCCGGGAAGGGGGGCGGGAACCCAAATGGAGGCATGCAGCCCGGAGGAGGGACTGGCGGGACGGCCGGGTCTGGAGGGGGGATCCCAATAGGAGCGGGTGGGGGTAGACCAGGTGGGGGTAGACCGGGTGGGGGTAGACCGGGTGGAGGGAGGACCGGGGGGAGGACCGGTGGGACAGGTGGGACAGGAGGGACAGGTGAGATAGCCCCTGGCCCCCATGGGTCAGGACACTCCGGACCCCAGCCTCTCCAGTGCGGGGGTCGCTGCCAGTCTGGGGGAGGCACCCAGTCATCAGGATATGGGCCCCAAGCTGGAGGCAGGGGGCCTCTGGGGTCCCAGTCAGGAGGTGGGGCCCTGGGGCCCCAAGCTGGAGGAGGGGGACCTCTGGGCTCCCAGTCAGGAGGCAGGGGGCCTCTGGGGTCCCAGTCTGGGAGTGGGGGAAGTCTCGGATCCCAATCAGGAGGGGGGGGACCTCTTGGGCCCCAGTCAAAAGGGCGACCCCATTCCGGAGGAGGGGGTCCCCTAGGGCCCCAGTCTGGAGGCGGAGGGCCTCTTGGACCCCATCCTTCAGGCGGCGGTGGTCCCCAACCACCGGGAGGCGGAGGACCCCAGCCTCCTGGGGGAGGACGGTCCCAGCCCGGCGGCCCCATCTCGAAAGGACGTACGTCTTCCCCTGGAGGTCCGAGCGGAGTCCTGTCCCTTGTGGGTCCCCTGTCCCTTGTGGGTCCGTCTCCGCGGCCCATACCGGCAGGGAGACACCGAGGAGGCTAGCAGCTCCGTTAGCCGCAGGCTAAC
Source organism: Phalloptychus januarius (assembly GCA_902982915.1). Lineage (NCBI taxonomy): Eukaryota > Metazoa > Chordata > Actinopteri > Cyprinodontiformes > Poeciliidae > Phalloptychus > Phalloptychus januarius. The sequence continues at coordinate 168,399 of CADWAE010000242.1, read as the reverse complement.
TAACAACGGTCCGACTTTAAAGCTGAAATGCAGCCGCTAAACCCGCCGCTCTGCAGCTTCGCACCCCTGTCTGACCCCCAGTCCGAAAAAACGCCACTTCTACCATCGAATGTGTCAAATATTTAAGTTTATTTACGAGTTTCTTCCACTACCGCTCGGTACGGCTCTTCTTCTTAAGAAAAACCAGTGGAACGAGCGGTGCTGCCCCCACAGGTCCACCGAGGAAGCGCAGTTACGTTCTCTGCTTTGAAACTGTCCCGAAGGCGGGTCCAGTTTGCTCTGGTAATGGATCACACTGGTTTCACATTAATTCAGATTGGATCCAAACTGGTTGAGCCCATTTGTAACCTGCATCAGCCACGTTTACTGGTTTCAGTCCAGTTTACATGGGTCAAAATGATCCCAGGTTGATCTGTAATTGGTTTCACTCCTGGTTTTGGTCAGATTCATGAAAATGCTGCTGCCATGGAGATGAATAAATCTGTTTGGTTCTGCTTTGAAGCGGGATGAAGCTGCCCGACTTCCTGCTCTGCATCAAACTGCTCCTGGGTCTCATGGCGTCACGATTCCAATAGTTCAAATTGTTTATTGGGGAACTTTACCAACTCCAATCTAAAGACAAATTATGATAAGAAACTAACAGAAGTCCTTCTGGCAATTCCTACGAAATGTATTGCAACAAAATGGAAATCAGATGCGATGCCCCCTTCCAGTTAAACTGTGGCTCTGTGGGATCAATGCGACCCCAGAAAAAATAACGTCCTGGATGCAGAACAGAAGTCGGGTTTAAATATGGCTGCCATGTATTTTACTTCAGGTTTATGTCTCATTGCTTGAATTTTGCCTGATCCTGAACCAGTTTTGTCCTGTCAGTTAATAATTGTGACGTTAATAAAAAATCCAAAGTATTTCTGGCCCAGAAAATGTAAACTGTATTTCTTTCAGATTTATTGAGACACAGAAACAGAACCAAAGCTGAGTGGACCGGGCCTCGACCCGACCATGCACAGCAGCAGAACTAGGATGGAGGTTCTCCCTCCTCCAGTCCACTACCACTGCGAACTGGATGGGTCAGCAGGAAGAACCAGCTGACCCATCGGAACCAGGCGCAGCTCTATGAGGGAACAGAGCATCTGGGTCAAGTAGAGTACATCTGTTTCTGATGCTGTGACGAAGGCCGCTTGGTTCTGCAGAACATCTGGACCGCTGGAGGAGCCAGAACCGGACCAGTGGAGGTCTGCAGACCTCGTGATATCTGACCCACAGTCGCTCTCTGAGGTCACACAAGGAAGCAGAGGCTCCTCCAATGACCTTCAGCCAGAGCCATGAAGTCACCACCATCTGGACTGAACAGCTGATGTATGTAACCTCAATCAGGTTCTACAGGTTCTGGTGGTTCTGACGGTTCTGTAGAACATTAGCAGAGTCGGATGCAGTGCTGCAGAAAAGCTTTTATTTTGTTTGCTGGCTGAAGGAAACAGAACATCGTAGAACATTATGAATATATGATCTCTCAAAATTACAGCAAAATAAGGAGCTGGAGTATCAGATACCCGACTCCAGAACTGCGACCCAGAACTCTGACAGAACCGAGTCACTGCAGCGGCGCCACTCGGTACCGCTGGCCTCAGGTGCATAGAAAACTCCTTGGCCGCCCCTCAGGTACAACCGACTGAGGCATCAGGAGGCGGCGTGTTCCTCAGGTGAAGGCCGGGTCCGTCAGGACCAGACCAAGGCAGAACGTGAGGCAGGTGGGGCGGGGCGGGGGTCGGTCCCATCCAATCCGGTCCGGTCCAAGGAAAGAAGCAGTGGGACGTCGACGAGTCCAGAGGAGGTCCAAGAATACCAGCCGGGTCTGAGCTTCAGGAGCAGAACAAACCGAAGACCCGGTTCCACCCGTTCACACAGACAAAACTGGTTCCACACCAGTTTACACCAATCTAACCTAAATGGTTTCTACTTTTGATCAAACCAGTCTCAGAGTGTAAAATGGTCTGAAACCAGTTTACATCAGAATCAAACAGGATTAGAATGGACAACTGTAAACCGGTTTCAGACTTTGTTCTACTGCATTCACAACAATCTGCTCTCAAACCAGATTAAGTCAGCATGAAAAGACGGTTTCACATGAGTCTAAACTGGTTCCAGGTCTGTTCAGATGGGCTTTAGCTTAGTCTGCTTCCAGATCCCTTTGGACCCGTTTACACCGGGTTGAAACAGGTTGAAGACCAGTCCACACCGATCATAGGCCACTGTGATCGGTGTGGACTGGACTGAGACTACTTTAAAGTGGCTTTATCTGGTTTCAAACCAGCCTAGGTATTTGCTTTGGTGGATTCAGATGGTTGTCTGACTGGTGCAAACCGGTTCCTCTGAAACAAACTGGTTCTGAGCCTCGTCCCGACCCGTACTTTGGCCTAAAGAGGTCAGAATCAGAAATGAAAGCGAGTGCAGCTAGGCGTGTCAGGGTCAGGGGTCAGGGGAGGACTGGATCGTTTCCGTCTGCTCAAATGTCCTCAAGGTGACGTCACATGGCTGGGAGGGGGCGTGGCTTCGTCCTCGCCTCCTCGGGTTCTCACCCAGCTCAGTCGAAGGGGCTGAAGTCCCTGCCCAGGTTCTCGGACTCGTCGTCGTCGGAGAAGAAGTCGTCCTCGTCGATGTCGTCTTCGTCGTAGTCTTCATGCCACTCGGGAACGTACTCTTCGTCGTACTCGTCATCGTCATCCTCCGCCTCCTCGCCGCCCTCCTCGCCGTTGTAGGTGTTGTTGTCCGAATCTCCGGAGTCCGACCCGCGGTTGGACTTGGACCTGAAGGAAACCGCAGGTGAGACACACCTGGTCCTCACCTGCATCTGATTGAATCCTGCATCAGAGGACATGAGGACAAGGGGGGAGGGGGAGGGCCAGACATATGAAGGAAACATCCGGTTGGAAAGATGAGGGACAGATGGAGGACAGGTTAGCGACAGGTGGGGGACAGATGGAGGACAGGTGAAAGACAGCTGAGGAACAGATGGGGACAGATTGAGGACAGGGGAGGGACAGATGGGGGATATGCGAGGGACAGGTGAATCCAGGTCCAGCACTGACCCCTTGTTGCTGTCCTTGTGGTTGGACAGGCTGGACGCCTGCGTGGCCTCGGGCTCTTGGCGGCTCTTGGTCTGGTAGCCGACCCTGAAGTCCTGGACCAGAAACACATCACGGCGTCAGACTGGAGAGTTCACACTGGAAACTGGTTTAAACTGGTCTACCAGTGACTGGATCAAACTGGATTCATTTTGAAGTTTTAGAGATTCCCGGTTCCAAGATGGCGCCCTGAGAGCAGCAGCCAATCCCTGAAGCTCCTGGAACCGTTTGCAATAGACCTGCAGGATCTCAACTTGAATCCTCCTGATGGCCTCTGGGTGGCGCCACGGCTGCCTGGAGCCGGACCGAGACCAGGAACTAAACCAGGGGTGGGCAACTCCAGGCCTCGAGGGCCGGTCTCCTGAAACTTTTAGATGTGTCTCTACTTCAACACACCTGAGTCAAATAATGAGGTCATTAGCAGGACTCTGGAGAACCTGACTGCACTTAGGAGGTGATTCACTTATTTGATTCAAGTGTGTTGGACCAGGGAGACATCGAAGAGCTGCAGGACGCCGGCCCTCGAGGACCAGGATTGCCCACCCCTGAACTAAACCGTTTAAACTGGATTACAGCGTTTCCTGCGGTTCGGTGGTTTTGGACAGGCACCTGGGTGGAGTGCTGCAGGATGGCCAGCAGGCGCTCCTGGATGCGGCGGATCAGCTCCAGGCCTGTGTTCAGATGTTCTGGTTTGAGCAGCCGGACGCAGGAGGCCAGGTCAGTGCACTGCAGCAGGGTCTCCTCTGGACACAGAAACCAGTAAACCCAGTCAGACCAGCGAGGCCTGTGACTGTACCGGTGGCTCTGGGCGAGTCTCACCCAGCAGGATCTGCAGGGCGTTGGTGTGGAGGTCCAGCGCCTCCGTCTGCTGCTCCATCACGTCCATCTTCTCCGTCTCCTGGTTGTAGTAGCTGTAGACGCAGGAGTAGGCCAGCACCTGCAGACACAGAGCAGGGCATAGTTAGCGCGCTGCTCAGCGCTCCGCAGGCCAGCAGGAAGAGGAAGCTACCTTTCTGGCCTGAGCCAGGACTTTACAGGCATCGATGACGAAGGTCAGCGACTTCATCTGCAGAGCTTCGTTGATGGACGACACCTTGGTCTCCAGGCCGACGGCAAAGTCCTGCAGCACAAACAAACCTTCCAGATGCTGTTTGGAGGACTGGCACGGCGCCCCCTGCTGGACGCCACGCCACACTGCTGCGTTTGGTTCTGATGCTGAACTCAGTTCTGGACCCAGTTCAGGTCCCGGCTCTGGTTCCGGTCCATACCTTGGCCTGATGGTGGAAGGTGCATCTCTCGTTGTAGTCCTGGAACTTCTTCTCCTGCCGAGCGGCTTTACTCACCTGCAGGAGGGAGGAACAGACCGTGAGCGCTTGCTGCTCTCTGATTGGACGAGGCGAGTGATGATGTGGCGGCGAGTCGACCAACCATGGCGGAGCAATTGTAGTAATCTTTATGTGTGGGTTTCCATGGTTTCAGGCAGCGCCAGCAGAAGCCGTGGTTACATTTGGCACAGGTCATGCTGGGAACAGACAGAGACCTTCATCACCTTCATCACCTTCCTCATCACCATCTTCATCTTCATCACGTACTGCAGGCAGCCCTCGTTCTTCTCGATCTGCGCCTGGCAGCTGGGGCAGCGCTTGGAGATCAGCTTGGCCAGGTGTTTGCTCTGCGCCTCCATGTTCATCCCCTCGTAGAACCCGCCGTCGTCCATCCACTGCGACATGTGGCTGCAGCTGGCCGGGTAGTGGGCCTGGGGGCAGAGGTCAGGAGGTCATGGACCCGGGTGGCCATCAGCGACCACGAAGTAGGTTCTGGACCCGCCCTAAAAGCGCTCCCAGGCCGGGGGCCTACAGCGTGACCTCTGACCTCGGGGAAGTTGCAGCTGAAGCAGGAGGACCAGCAGCAGCGGGAGCAGGTGCCCATGCTGCCCACGGCCTCCTTGCAGAGGATCTGGTCGCAGCCCTGGGGGTTGGTGCACCACGTCAGGTTGGAGCAGCACTCCACGTAGCCTCTGAGCAAGGCGTTCTCGTACTGCGCACAGGAGAGCGGGGTCAGAGTCCGCACGCCCCGCCGGGGGGGGGCGGGGAGCGGCGTTACCTTGGCGACGGTGTCCCTGTCTGTCAGGATGCCGAGGAAGAACTGGGAGGTGGGCTGAGCCTGGCAGTCTGTGATCGGACAGTTGCAGTTCATGACCAGGTTCTGTTCGATCCGAGCCGTCAGGTACTCCTGCCAGCAGGACTGAGACACAGGACACACATTACCACAGGGACACAAGAGCCACGGGACACAGAGACACACAGGACACAAGACAACAAAAGGGACACAGAGACACACAGGGACACACAGAAACACACAGAGACACACAGGGACACACAGGGACACACACACACTCGGGCTCAGAGTGTGTGTGTCCGTCCCGGCAGGGCGGTTCTGACCCGGCAGCAGTAGTGCATGCAGCTCAGCGTGGGGACGGGCTCGCCGTCGGGGCCCCGGGGCCCCAGGCAGACGGGGCAGGAGGGGGCGGGGCTCGGTGGCTGCGGGTTCCTGCAGGTGAGGCCGGCGGCCATGATGAGGGCGTCGGGGTCGTCGGTGTAGCGCTGCACCAGCAGGTCCACGTTCCACCTGCAGTGGACCAGCAGGTGTTCGGCCCGGTCCGAGTCCAGGCTCAGGGTGGCCGACACCTGTGGGGGAGGGGGAGAGCGTCGGCGATCGCCATGGCAACGCAGAGCGTGAAGGAACAGGCTGTCATCGGCGCCCATGAACTCTGACCTGCTGCACCGTCCGCTGCATCAGCTGACGGACTTCCTCCTGCGTCATCGTCCGGCCCATCGAGAACAGAACCGAGTCCAGAACCCCGTCCTCAAACTGCCGCGGCGCCGGTACCAAGCTGGGAGGACAGAGACATGAGGACACGTTGAGACCCCCCAATGTCGCGTTTTATCCCTAAAGCCTTTGTGACAGCAGAGCTGTCTTGGGTCAGAACCGGGCCGCCGCTGCAGGCCACGTGCGTGGTTGGGGTCAGGGGTCACACCTGATGTCGGCCATGCTGTCCTTCCTGGAGCCGGCGCGGCCGAAGCAGAACTGGGCGTGGCCCTTCTGGGGCGTGGCCGGGTCCTCGGGGACGAACTCCACGATGTGCGGGTTGTCGTCGTTGCGGCGGACGCAGCCCTTGTTGATGACGTGCATGATGCAGGACAACACGTCGCCAGTGCTGCAGCCGAAGCGGCCGCCGCCCGGGGAGCGGGACGCTTCCTGCTTCTGGCACGAGTCCATGACCTGCAGAGGAGGAACACCAGGCTCCAGGTGAAAGAGCTGTGTCCCGAAGACACAGGAAGTGATGTCCAGGTTCAGAGGAAGGAAAGGGTCAGGCGGCGGCGGCTGACCTTGAACACCAGGTTGTCGATGTGCATCTCCTTCTCCTGCTTCATGATGTGGACAATCAGGCAGTAGATGAAGTTCCTCTTCCTTTCCAGCGTTCCAGCCGCGTCCTCGTCCACGTTCAGGTACGTCTGCCGGGGCAGCAGCCGCAGCGAGGCCGGATCGCCCTGCAGGCTGCGCGACGCCACCTGCTGGTTCAGCTGCAGCACGGCTGAGGACGAGAGGAAGGTTAGAGAGGAAGAGGAGGATCAAGGCTGCAGCTCTTACCTGTGCTGGGCTCTTCCTCAGAGCTGCAGGTCAAAGGTCCTCCCCCTGCGGGGGCCGCCCGCGCTGCACTCTGACCTCCTGCGGACACACAGCGGGTCAGAACCGGCCAGAACCCCGGCGGCGCCGAGACCCGGCTGGATCCTCACCTCCTGAGTGTTGAAGTGCAGCAGGACGAACATCTGCAGCGTGGAGACGTGCAGCGTCCAGCCGCCCAGCCGCAGCTCGGCGTGGCCCAGCCACGTCCACTGCAGCCGCCGAGGCTTAGAGTGGCTCAGGCTGCACATGGCCTGACCTGCAGACACGGGACCAACCAGCCTGAGTCAGGCACTGACCACACGCCCACTAACCCTAACGAGGCCTGCAGCAGCAGCCCTGCAGCAGCAGCAGCCCTGCAGCAGCAGCAGCCCTGCTCTCTAAAGCTGCTTAAACTGAAGCCAGACCAGCAGCAGCAGAACCACTGAACCCTGGATTGAGCTGAGATAAACCTGGTGAAACTGTAGTGACTCTGGATTAGGGCTGGTTTAATCCAGGATGGTCGTGGCTTAAGCAGCTTAAATGCAGTCAGGAAGCGGAGATGAACCGGGGCCTCACTGGGTGAACTGGAACTCACTGTGGCTGTAGAACTGGGTGAAGTGGTTCAGGTAGGAGCAGAGCTCAGCTGGAAAACGTTTGGCCGGTTCATCCAGGAAGCAGCCCGAAGACACGGCCCAGCACCGTGGAGACAGAACCAGAACCTGGACCTCCGCTTCCTCCTCGGACTCCACCCAGTCTTCCATGACCTGCAACAGGAGAAGGACAAAGAGGAAGTAGGCTGCAGAGGCCCCCGCGGGCCCCCTGCAGCCTGCCGCCCCCTACCTGGTCCTGCTCCTGCAGGTGTCGGTCCAGCTGCTGCAGCCGGTACAGGTGGAACTCCTGCTGCAGCTCCGCCGACTCCCTCAGGTTCTTCAGCATCTGCTGAGGGAAACGACTCGGGAAGCAGCTGCCAATCTGGTCGATCATGGCGCTCTCCAGCCACACGTTGCCCTGGGCGAGTAGCCGGTCCCCGAGGTAGTACCTGCACAGGTAGGAGGGGGCGGAGTCTCATCGCTGCCACAGAACCGGCCTGGTTCTGCTGGGGCATTCCTACCTGTAGAAATGCTCGAAGGTGTTGGCGAGCTCCAGGCCCGACAGGAAGAGCATCGGCTCCAGGAACTGCTGCAGCCGCTGCAGGGTCTCCACTCCACCAGAGGGCGCCGCGCTGGCCTGGACCATCTGGTCGATGTACTGAGCAAAACGCTCACTGACCTGCAGACACAGCGAGTTAGGAAAGGAGCGCCACTGGAAACCTGAGCTTCACTGACACGAAGCCAAGGGGCGACCAGACAACCTGGAAAAGCCTGGATTAAATCGGAGTTAGTCCTGGATTATCCATTAGTGGCTGGACTGAGGACATTCAGATGTCCACTTTGGACAAAATAAACAGCTGCTCCGTAGACAGAGGGAACTGTGGTCTGGTTCATCTCAGGAACGAGCGGGACAACATGTTGGAGGCTGACAGATGTCATTCCTCCATAGGAGCCTTAAGTCGGACCGGGTCGGTTCTGGACTCACGTGCATGGCTCTGAGGATGGAGAGCTGCAGCAGCGCGGCAGAGAAGCCGTGTCTCAGCGCGAGGACGAAGGCCGTCTGCTGTCCGAACAGCTCCTCCATGGCGTTCTTCAGTCGCAGGTACAGAGTACGATAACGCTCCACAAAGTCCGGCAGGCTGCAGCTGGACTCCAGGAACTTCTTGACCTGGTGGAGCAAGTGAATCACATAATGCAGAGTTCAAAGTTCATGACTGAACAGGACAGATGACAGGGTTTGCATTGGTGTGGCTTTACCTGCCGCTGCACCACACCCTGCCAACAGAGGGCGATGCCTGCAATGCTGCTGCTGCTCTTCACCTTAGGCTTGGATGAAGACGAGGAGGAAGAGGAGGCAGCAGGGGAGTCTTTGTTTTTACCCTCTTTACCATCTGGAAGACAAACGGCACAGAGTTTCTGACTGGAGCGGCCTGGCAGCACAAACACAAACAAACAATAAAAATTAAGCCAGGCTGCGGCTCCTTCCTCTGTTTCCCTCTCACTGGGAACCGGATCAGAACCGGATCAGAACCGGGTCAGGACCGGGACCACCATGGGAGGAGCTCAGTGGTTGAAACTCAAAGAAAAACATGGCCACATTTGAACGAAGCTGAGTGGTTTGGTGGGTTCAGGCGCCCCCTGCTGGATGCCTTTACACCTGCAGGGTTTTAGTTTTAGTGAGCAGCGCCCTCTTGTGTCGAGTCGGCAGATGAACAACCCACTCTGTGTTCTCCATCCAGCAGGGGGAGCCGTGCCAAGATCCTGGCCTCATCGGGACCAATGAAATGAGAGCAAAAGAAAAAACAAACGGCTTCAGAACCGAGCTCATACTCACTCTTCAGCTCTTTGCTCCGGTTCAGAACCTCTGCAAACAAAACAAACTCCTTTAGTCCCCAAACAGCCCTGGGGGCAAGGGAGTTCTCATTCCGCCCCGCTTCGAGTTCAGATGATCGGATCAAATCGGATCAGTAACTGGACCCGTCGGATCAGTACCCCAACCAGTTGGACCACTAACCCATTGGATCAATAAAGCAACCCATCACATAATTAACTTGTCGAACTCGATAGGAACTCGGATCAATATGAAGCCCGTCGGGTCAGTACCAGGGGCAAGCACGAAAGCTCCTCCACGGGCTGAACCGCTTTAACGCACCGGCCAACCGGGACCGCATACATCAACGCCCTGGGCAGCAAGTTCAGCTGTAAACACCAGGGCCGTTGTAAACCAATACTTTAGCAATCGAATAATCTACCGATTATTCTTACAAATAATCAAGTAATCTAATAAGAAAAGATCAAATAAACTTTGGTAAATCTACCATAACAGCAGTGTTAATATTTCATATCAACATCAGTCCAAATGTTCATAATTCAGCTTCCCTAACAACTTTTCTGTAGTTTATAAAATTAGCCTGTAACAATAAAAGTTCATTTTCTAAGTGAACCTGAAGAAAAGTTATAGAAAAATCTGAACTTATATTCAAGTTAATAATAAAGAGGCAGGATCACAAATACTCTGATAAAAATGTCTTTTGGTTTAAGTTTTCAGCTTCAGTCAGTTTAACAGATGACCTCTGACCTTTCCGCAGACCTGCCTAGCTTTGGGTTTGAGAATAAGGGGAACGTCTCCTGGAGTTGGAGGCTTGGTGAGGTGATGGGAGGGGGGTAGATCAGAGGCAAACGGACGTAAGATGGGGGGTGGACGGGAGGAAATAGACCAGAGGACAGAGGAAGGAACAAACGGGACTCGACCAGTGGATGACGAACGCAAGAACGGGGGGAGCGATACAAGATGTTTACAGCGCCTTGGTTCGTCACACTCAGAAACTACCAGCCATGTGCCGCCACGATGCTTTCCGCCTCCCGTTTGTTCAGACCGGGATGATGTGACGTTTATCGCACGGTTCGTCCGTAAAGCTGCACTGTTAGCATCAACTGCTCAGCCGCCCGCCGTGTTCAGTCTGTCTGCTCACCTGTATAAATCCTCCCAGCGCTCTTCCCGCCGTTCGCTCAGAACAAGCAGCTCCCCGGGGAGAAAGGCTGCCGGACTGCAGGCATCGCGCCGGCCATTTTAAGGATGATTATTAGCCCCCCAAAAACTATGAAAACCCGACATTATCACCAATCAATAAAATCCCCCAGCAGTGTGACTGGTCTGCGCGCCCGGCTTTGTGGCCTGTTAAATGCATCAACTATGAACGTATCTTTTAGGAATAATTATTACGAACCCATTGAATCAGTACCCAAGCTGTTAAATCAATAACCCATCAAAACATTAACTCAACCCATTGGATCTTCATCTTAACCTCAACCTATCAGGTCACGAACTGATTCATCTAGCTTTGCTGGTTTCACTCACTGGACTTCACTGGAGGTTTGAGCTCCTCGCCGTCAGCTGAACTTGTGTCCACATGGACCAGCAGGTGAGTGAGGCGTCGCACTCTGGAGTTAAAGATGGCGGCTCGGCTCTTGCAACGGCGGGCCACCCCCGAGTTCTCCAGGTACTCGCTGAGAAGCCACGACAGTGGACTGGATGCTTTTGATTCTGGGTAGAACATGAAGCATAGTTCAGGCTCAGAAAGCTTCAACAAGGAAAGATTTACAGACCAGAACCTCCTAAAAGAAAGACCTTTCAACAGATCAAAAGTTCAGATCTGCTCCAGGCCTCATCCAGCTGTGGACCGGCCCTGCATGATGAGCTAAATCCGCTGCACTGAGCATCTCTGCTGGATACAGAGGGGCAAACGAGAAGATTTAATTTATGTGGCTTTAGTAGCTCTTCCATTTTGCGTCTGTTGACTTTTTTATAAGTGCCACAGAAACTGTTTTGGTTGCCTGAGCTTTATGGGACGAGTTTATCTGGTCTCTGCGCGGCCGTCCACATTAACTCTGGCAGACTAAGCAGTCGATATGGTTTGATGCATTGTGTAGACGTATGGGTGGGTGAATATCCACACTCTAGAAGGGTGGATATTTACACCTCCTTGAGGGTCCAGTGACACAGAACACAGCTGACTTTCTGAAGAGAGTGAAGTGTCTCAAAACATATTATATCTATAAGTCTCAGTAATACATCCAAGCTGAGGCCTTCCTGTTATGAGTAACCTAGACTTTCCACAGATACAGGCTGCCATACATGGATAAGGGTTGGGAGGTCCAACATATACAAGGAGTGGCATATTGGAGGCAGTGAGGGTGTTCCATTATAAAAGGCAGAGGGATGCTAGATTCGGGGGACTTTGTCCCTCTCTAAATTTTGATTCACTTTATCTTTACATTTCTGTGTTTTCCCAATCTGTAAATATACTTGGATTGCTTAATAAATTTATTTTCTCGTTTAAATCGGTCTTAGTGTCTTCATTCTAAGACAACCCCAAAATATAATGTTAGCACCATGTTTCTGAACCTCTTTGGGCCAGCGCCCCCATCATAAAGGCGTCTTTACACTGAATATTCTTTTGTTATTAATATCACCATTGCTGATGTTTTGGTTTGTCTGGTTGTTTCTGTATTTGTCATCACAATCATTTTTACAGACATCTATGAAAAATGCAATGAACATTCAAGTTAAAATCTGTAGGCCTAACAGCAGCCAATCAGAGGGGAACAAAATATTTCTGTTCTGTGTAATTTTAGTTGTTAAATCTGTCACAAAATGACCAGATAAAAGATGTTCAACAATAGCAGCTTAAACTTTGACCTGAGCTCTGCAACATGAAAACATGGATGAACTGCAGCTTTATTAATCATAACTCTTCTTCTCTTTCTGTGGTGCAGCTCTGTGCTGCCTTCAGGAGAATGGGACATCACAGTATCAGCTATAACATTTCACCTGATGGTATTTACTGGAACCAGAGCTTTCAGTGGAGAAACTAAACTTCCAGATCCTTTTAATGCCATATAAATATGGGACAGAAACATGGATTATATCTTTATATCCCAAAGGAATCCCAACGCCCCCCCTTTGTAAATCTTTCCTCCAGCGCCCCCTGCTGCCCTATGAACGCCCCCGGGGGGTCAGGGTTCCGCCTGTTGAGAAGCGCTGGGTTAGCAGGTTTTAATGGGAAAATGTTCTTACAGAAAAACAACAGAGGGTTGCATCTTCACTGAAGAAAAGTGTTTGTCCTCAGACCAAACCTGCAGATTAGCATGAGCTTGACGTCCTGGGTGTGTGGGGGGCGTGGTCACCTGACAGCGTGATGCTGTGGACGATGGGGCTGATCAGAGCCTCCCAGCAGGTCCGACCCAGAGCTTCGGCTGCTTCAGCGTCCGGCAGAAACCGATCTGCAAACATCTGTTCGTGTCTCAACGCACTGTTGAGCCTAAACACACAGATTCAGGTTCTCGGGTGAGTCGGCAGCGCAGCGTCACTCGGTGACAGGCAGACAAGAGTTTGTACTTGTTGAAGAGCTGCAGCAGCTGAGCCTTGTCCTCCACCACCTCCTGACACCAGGTATGGGCCTTGGTACTGTAGAACAGGTAAGTACGGCGGCACAGCTGCTCCTTGAACACGGGCCAGAACGTGGGCTTCGGACCCAGAACCTCAAAGCCGTGGACCCGAGTGTCGATGCCACCCTGCAGCACAGAGGGACGGGTCAACACCCGTGGAGGAGGCCCAGGACTTTTCAGGAGCACAGACTGACCTGCTGGCATCTCTTGATCCTGATCTGGATGATGGACCAGAACCGGGTCATGTTCTCCAGCAGAACCACGCGGCTGGCTGAGGCAGCGACGTTCGCCTGTAAAGACGTAGCGGGATCAGATGGGGAACCGCCCTGGTTGACTTGACCAGAACCAGACTCACCGTGTTGAGTTCTGTATTGATGTTGGCTGGGTCATCCCCACCCAGAACCAGGATCCTGGCCGGCATGTAGCTTGAGTCTTCACTGGCAACCAGGACGGCGAGTTGCCTGAACATGGAACGACGATATCAAGGTGACACAGGCAGGAAAACAAACGGCCACAACACAAAACCTGGCTGGAATCCCCTGAGCGGAGCGAGAGATGACCACGCCCACCTGGTGACCACGCCCACCTGGTGACCACGCCCACTTGATGACCACACCCACCTGATGACCACACCCTTGTGCATGTAAATGTTGATGAAGTGCGAGCCAGTGCAGCCATTGGACTCCCAGTAGGTTTTGGGGTTCTTGTCAGTCAGCTTGTTGGCTCTGTGGTGGTTGGAGGAGACCTCCACCTTTTCCCAACATTTATCCTCCTTGAGCTCCACACTGGAGCCTGGGAACATCAGCAGGGACACCAGTTGGACCAGTTCCAGAAACCACTCTGTCTATGAACAGAACATCTGCACTGACCTTGGCACAGGTTCCTCAGGAAGACGTCAAAGAAGGGAATGTTGATGGGCTGGTGGCTGCGGCGGTGCTCCTCGATCTGACCCAGCACCATCTGACCCACAACAGGAAACACATGACTCACAGCAGCCAGTCACTGGACAGCATGAGGACCTCAGCTCTGTACTGCTGGGTTAAAAGCTAAAACGTTCTCCATCCGAGGAATAGGATTTCTCTCTCTCTCTCTATTTATTTCTCTATAAGGAATCCTAATAATGGAGGTCCTGGAATCATCCCAGGAATCCAGCGCGTCTCCAGGGACCCTGCAGGAACCCACCTGGATGCATCCGGCCAGCACGCTGGTGGTCATCTTCTTGTAGAGGCTGGCGTACTTCTCACAGTCACTGATGAGGTCTCGCAGCTCGGTGACCAGCAGCAGGTTGGTGCTGTGTTTGTCCTGGGCCTTCACCAGGGACTCCTTGGTCCCCAGGCGGCACATAACCACTGCATAGTCCTTGTTCAGGGAGGCCAGTCGGTACAAGAAGCGGATGAAGAGCTGCACAACCTGAGGAGTCAACATAACAGGTTAGCCTCTCACCATGACCTCTGACCTCAGAACCAGGAGCGCTGCTAACCTCTCTGTCGTTGATGAACCCCGTCATAGTGGACAGACATGGCTCAATGCTCTCATGCCACGGCAGCATGTCCTCTTCGTAGTTGTCCAGGAACTTATTGAGGATTCTGCAGGTACAGTCAGTCAGAGGCCGGTACCAACGACCGACGGCCGGCCGACGGCAGCAACGGCTCCAGAGGCACCTTACCTGAGGATGGACAGCTGGACCGCCCGGTCGGATCGGTGCTGCTCCATCAGGCGGACCAGGTCCTGGTAGGTGTCCCGGCTGTGGGTAACCTGCATAAGAAGACGAGATGAGCTGTTGGACGGCGGCAGCACCAGTCCTGTGGGTTTGGACAGATCTTTTCCATTACCTGTCGGCGTTCGTCCTCCAGCTGGGACGTATCGTCACACAGCAGCTGCTCCAGGGTCTGGATCACCTCTTTGGTCACCGTCAGCTCCTTCAGGCTCACCACCAACATCTGCAGCTCCGTGTCCTTAAAGTCCAGCTGGTCCTGACTCTCTGAGAAAGACAACCCGGCTTATTCATAGAACAGGACCACAGTGAGCCTGAGCTTACCTGCTTCATGGAATAAACTAGACAGGGGTCTGCAGCAGACAGGGTTTAACCTCACTGGTTAAAACAGAGAGGTGTACACTGGTGGTTTTAATTTCCTCAAGACATTCCTATGATTGATCAGCTGACTGGCTTCATTAGGACTTATGGGTGGGTACGGCTGATTATCATCACATAACGGTGGAGATTTATCCCATGAGGTCTAGTGATTTCACCAATTGGAAGCAGATGTATAGGAAAGAGGACTGGGCCGAACCAGAGCCCTGCGGTTCTCCAATAACCTGATGATGTAAACCAGCCCTGATCCTAACCCCTGACCCCTGACCCTGCAGAATATTGGGTCTTTTCAGGAGCAAACTGACCTGAGCAACGCTCCAAGTCAGGGCAAGGCGCCCTGGTCATGCCTATACCTTTGCTCTCCAGCTTGTGCACCATGGAGATGTGGTTGAGGGCGATGATGGCCAGCATGGTCTCAGCCCTGGACAGCGTCAAACACTTTTTGAGGACGGCGGTGACACCGCAAGCCACCAGCTGCTCTGCCAGGCTCTTGTGGCTGGCGATGAGCATGATGATGACGAGCAGCCCGTTCCGGACCGACAGCATGCAGCTGCACAGAGGAGCGGCTTGAGCAGGGAGTCATGGGAACCGGGAGCTGCGTCTTGGAAGGAGGACTCACCCTGTGGTCTTCAGCATGAGCTCGATGGCAGAAGGGATGGCGCTCAGCAGGCCCTTGGAGCCTTCGGGAGTGGCCGAGCCGATGCTGGCGAAGATCTCCAGCATCATCTGGGTTCCCGACTCTGACAGCGGCAGGCTGCTGCCGACACTGCGCAGGTCGTGCTTACTGGCGCCGGTGATGACCTTTAGTGTCTGAGAAAGAGACACTTTCTCAGACACTGTCATCGTCATCCTCAACAACTTAAGAGAAGACGGTGAGTCTTACCGCCAGCGCCAGCTGGAGCACGTGGACCGCCGTAGAGAACTCCTGCATGCAGGACAGCACCGCTTTGACCCCGCCCTCCGTGGCGAAGCACACCCTCCACTCGTACTTCAGCATGAGGAGGTGGGTCAATCTGAGCGTGCTCACAACCACGTCCCGGGAGGAGGAGCCCAGCAGCTCCACCAGCAGCTTCAGCACCTTGTCACTGTCAGAGAGACACCGGCTCAGGCTCTTTCTTGGACAGAGTCATTGGTCCAGTCCATGTCCTGGACAGGGGATATTAGGTCTCTCACCGTATGGTCTGGGCCGAGTCGCTCCTCATGGAGTTCTTGTCCTGCGCGCTCTTCTCCTCCAGCAGCCGGGTGATGAAGAGGACAGCGGCCAGCTGCTGGGCGGGTTCTGAGGCCGAGCCTCCCTTCTTCAGGATGTCCACCACCTCCCCGAGCTTCTCCAGCAGGCTCTTCTTCCCCTGAACCCGCGGGTTGTTGAACACTGCAGGAAGATAGCACGACACCTCACCACCAACATGGAGACAGGCCCTCCTCATCGTCATGATGAAGATGTCCCTACCTTTCATCTTGTCCTCCAGGTCATCTGGATACTTGCTGTCGTCCTCAGAGGGAAGCTCGCTCTCCGGCTCTGAGCAGCCAGAGTCCAGAGGAACTTCCTTCTTGGCCTTCTTGGAGACTGAGCCCTTAGCTGAGGAAGAAGATGCCGATGATGAGGAGGAGAAGCTCTGTGTTCCTCCTCCCAAAGCAGGTGGAGCCAGGGAGCTTTCTGCTGCAGAGAGGGAAGCAGAGTGAGCAGCGCTGCGGGGACAGGAAGCAGTTTCCTGACCCTTACTCTCACCCAGCAGCTCTTCGTCCTCCAGGCTTCCTCCTCCTCGCCGCAGGTAGTGCTTACAGAAGGCGTGGGAGCAGAGCAGGTCGCCGAGGCACCAGGACGGCAGCGCCTGCTTCAGGTAGTGCAGCAGCTTCCTGGACACGTCTCCGGGGACAGACAGGCCGATGAGGGAGGCGTCATCTGGCTGCACCTCCTGAACAGAGGACAGAGGTGGGTCTGAGGCCTGCCGGGTCTAACCCGGAGACAGGGGACATGGCGAAGGGCCCCACCTGGTCCTCCAAGCTCTGCTGCAGCAGGCTGTGCACCTCCTGCTGCTGCTTGGGCTCCAGCTTCTTGATGAAGAACAGCACCTCCCACCACTCCGCTCGGCTGAGCAGCAGCGGCTCCGCCTGCATCGCCTCCGTCAGGTAGGGCAGCGAGTACAGGCCGCCCGGCGGCTTGGAGAAGAACGTCTGGCTGACTGGAGGCAGAGGAGGAGACAAGGTGAGGAGGAGAGGAGGTGAGGACGAGAAGGCATAACGGGCAGGAAGTCCACCTTACCTGCGGTGAGTTTGAGCGTTTCGGTCAGGGTGGAGGCCTTCTCCTGCGTCTCCCTGTCGGACTGGCTGCTGTTCCCGCTGCCCAGTATCTCCACCATGTGCCAGTGGACCCAGTAGGTTCTGGACAGGGAGTTCCAGTAGACCTGCAGACGGAACAGTGTGATCCAGAAGCGGCTCCAAGCTGACCGACACAGCAGGAGCCGGTCCTCACCTGAACGGGCGGCGAGCCGTCGTTGCTGTAGCGGAACTCGCCCTCGTCGCCGGCGCTCACTTCCTCGTAGTCCTCCAGCATGCGCACCGCCATGCCGCTCTTCAGGCTGTCTTGGACGTACTCCACATACGCCGAGCGGCTACTGAAGTCCGACCGCGCCTTGAAGCCGTTGCCGCCCCTCTTCTTGGTCGGCGTGGCCGCCGGCACCGAGACCGGGGAGACGGCGGCCGGCGACACCGAGGAGGTGCAAAACCGGGGCTGAAAGATGGAACGGAGGATGGGGCGGGGCGCCTCCTCCACCCGCTCTTCGCCACAGGCTGTGACCCCTCCTGGCTGCCGCGCGGAGCCGTCCGGCGGCTTCCGGTTCCGGTCCCAGCCCATGACCCGGACCAGCTCCGAGATCAGGTTGGCCATAGCCATGGTGAAGTCAAACTCCTTCTGAAGACGGAGAAGCTCTGTCTGGTGGGCGGAGCCTGAGGCGGTGGGGGCGGGGCTACCGTCCTGTCTCTCTGAGCCTGGCTCCGCCCCCGCAGTGTTCAGCTTGTCCATCAGAGACGTGACGCACAGGTATCGCTTCACCAGGGAGAAGAGCAACTTTCCGGGTATCTGAACAGACAGAACCGAATCAGAATCAGATCAGAACCATCTGGTTTTGGTCTGGTTCTTACCCAAACTAACAGAATTTTGTTGCTATAGTTTCCCACAGATAGCAGCTTTTCCTGATTCTAAAAAAAACTGAACCCCCCAGGTGTGAGGTGGGGGGTACTTGGGGCAGGTGGGGGTTGACTGGGGCAACTGGGCAGGTGGGGGTATGTTGGAGTTACCTGGGGCAAGTGGATGCCCTCGAAGGAGATGCCGTGCTCCTCGGAGGACGTGGTCTCGGCGAACAGCTCCAGCAGGGTGAAGCGATTGTCGAAGTCCATGTGCTGCTCGATGCCGTCCTGCTGGCTGAGGGACAGCAGGACGTAAGCCCGGCTCCCTGCAGGGACATATAGGTACACCGGGTCAGAACCGGGGCTACTGAGGTCAGTCCGCCCCGTAGCAACAGAGCCGGGTCTACTAAGCCCACATCCGGGCCAGGTTACCCAGAATGCAGCTGACCTGCGTCATGTGAGGCCAGCGCCCGGAGCATCTTGCCGGCGCTGCGCCTCGTCTGTGTCTCCTTGTTGCACAGCAGCTCCATCAGCAGGTTGAGGGCGCCGGTCTCCTTGAAGACGCCGACCAGCGAGCCGATGCTAGCGTAGGCGCTCAGCACATGGATGGTGTGCATGATGTTGATGGAGAAGTCGCTCTTCTTGGCCATCTGCTTGCGGGCGCGGCACACCAGGTTCTTCACGTCCTGCTTCATGTCGGATAGTTCCACCTCGTCGAATGTCACGTCTGCCGGGAAGTGTTCGCCGCCCGTAGCGGCTCCGTCCGCCGCCTCGCCGCCCCGCTGCTTCTCCTGCGCTTCCGCCTTCCTCTTGCCCAGCAGCGTGGGGCAGTTGGCGAACACGTCCTCCATCGTCATCCACATCAGGATGTTCTCCGGCTTAGCTTCTCCGGACGTGGAGCCGACGGATCCGCCTACGCCGGTGCCCCCGCCGCTCGGGCCGCCCGTCTCGCCGGTTCCGCCCCCGCAGCTGGACCCGTCGTCCATGGTGACAAGACACCAGCGAATCAGGTACTCTGTCTGGCCGTCATGGGTCCGGCGCTGGCGAATCAGCTCCTCCGGGTACGCCTGCAGGTTGGGCCCCAGCTGGACCAGCAGGTTTCCGTTGCGGCGCTCGCCCACCATGGTTGCTATGGAAACAGAGACACACATCAGAAGACCTGACAGAAAACGGGCCAGGAACTAGACCTGGTTCTGTTTTATCCTCAGAGGCTGGAAGAGTTTGAGCCAGACCAGAACCTCCAGACCAGAACCTCCATCCTTGGTGTCCCCCGGACGTTTCACTCTAGGGTTCTGGAGCTTCACTCTCCCTGCCGCCAGCAGGACAGTCCAGTCCACCCTGGGCCCATTCAGGCCCTGAGGTTCCTTCAATCAACGGGCCAATCAGGGAGCAGCTCCACCAGTCAGCTGGTCACAGTTTCTACCTCACGTGATCGAAAAGTTAACTAACTGTTTAACTAATCATGTAAATAGTTAACAGCTTAACTAACTAGACCTAACTAGGAAGCTGACCAACTAACTGTGTTTCTGTCCCTCTGTGCCGTTGACGCAACGTGCTGACGTCACACCGAAGTCCGCTCCGGATTCTGAGGGTGTAAGTTTAGACCCGCCAGAAGACAGAGCCTGCTGCAGTCGAGGGTCACGCAGGACTCTGGTCTGCTGGTCCATGACGTTCCGGAGAATTCGGCTCGGTTTAACACCAGAACCTGGTAACGGCTGAGGAGAACCGGGTCCAGCAGCTGTAACAGCTGCACGGATCCAGCATATGAAGCAGACCCAGAGCTAACCCGAAGCGGGTCGGAACTGTTCTGGTTCTAAACAAACTGTGTAGAGAACACAGCCGGCCGCTCCGGACCGGGTTAGACCGGGTTCCGGTCCGGAGCGGGCCTGCCCCCCTCTTCAGTGTGAGTCCGGTTTACCTGGCGAGTCCCGCACCTGCAACTGCGCGCGCACTTTCCTCTTTCGCCTTAACGCCCTCTTTTCCAGCCTGGTTCTATTGGTTCTGTCCGGGTTCTGCTGCAGGTTTGATCCGTTTGTTACGCACTGTCACACCATGGAGCGCGTCTTCCGCCTGTGTGCTAATCTTCCGGTAAGCTGTTAGCGCAGCAGCGCCCCCACCTGTTCGGAGGAGTTCTGTCATGGTTTCTATCAGGTTCACTCAAAATTAAATAGATACTGTCATCAATGAATACATAATCGATTTCCCCATGAAATAACTTCATATTAAAATGTTAATCTGGAGATAATTTTGTCAGTCACAGTTTTAGTTATTAAAGTATTTATTTATTCCTTAAGTGTGTTTTGTTAGGGTTAGGGTTGTACAGTTATTTCACATATTTCATGGACTTGTGTTTTCTAACTGTTTTTATTTAAGGATCTTTTTATTTCATGTTCGTATATTCAAACGAGAGGGTAGAGAAGGCCACATTCAGGACTTTCAGAACCGGAACCAGAACCAGGGAGACAGCAGTTCCTGTGGAAACAACCCTCTGAAAACCTGAGCTGGTTCATGTGAAGCTTCTTTTGTCCTGCTCATCAATCAGAGGTTCTGATGGATCTGAAGCAGAGTGTCTGCAGTGTTCTGGTCAGCAGGGGGCGCTTTACTGAATGATTTGTAATTATTCATTAAGAAATTACGAATTATTTATTACATTAAATAATTCAGTTGTTCCAGTGGTGAAGGACCTCAGCAGGTTCTCCAGGAGACCGAACCTGCCCTTCAGTGTGAGGAGGAGCAGTCCTCTTGGTTCGGTTCTGAACACCGGGTCAGACCTCCATCTGACCCCTGGAGGAGGCTGGAGCTCCTCAAAGAGCAGATAGATGTTTTCTAATCTGAGGGGCTTTAGGACCATGAGGAGGAGATCTGAACTGAACACGTCCTCTGTGTTCTCAGTTCATTCCTCTTCCTCTGCAGGAGACTCATCCTCCAGCCTCCCGGACTCCTGGGCGCTCAGAGGTCCGGAGCTCCGCGGCTCCTCAGCGGGTCTCTGTCAGCTCGCTGCCCGGCTCAGAGCGCTCTGAGGTCGGTCAGTGGACGGACCACAAGCCTTCAGATGCCTCACCTTGCGAGGTGAGTATGTGCGCGCGCGTGATAACGTGAATGACGTCAGAGCCAGTGTGTGGGTAATCAGTTATTATCATAAGCTTCACACATTTGTGTGGGGAAGACGAGATTGTTCTGCTGCATGAAAAGGTTCCGAACCGGGAGTCTGATCCAGCACGCAGGATACCGAACCAGGAGCTGAGATGGTCTGCAGCGCTGCTTTATATGGAAACCATGGCAACCAAGCAGGGCAGGGGAGACAGAGCCCGACCAGAACCTGAGGATGAAGCTGAGGCAGGCCGGCCCTTCAGTCTGTTAGAGTTGGGCATAAAAATCACTGTCAGCCAAAAACACCTCGACGGGCTGGCTTTAAATACCGGGTCCAGTCTGAACAAATACAGTTTTAGTTACAGGATGTTTAAGACATGTTTTTATTTATGTCTTAAACATAAATTAAGACATAATTTATGTCTTAATTATGTCTTTTAGGTTATTAAAAGGTTACTAAATGTCTTAGAGGTTATTAAAGAGAGGTTATCTCCATAATAACCTCTCTTTCGTCTTTACATTGTTAAGCTGCCTTTATTAACACTTAAAGCTAACCCTCACATTAATCCCTTCAAAATAAAATCATATACCCTCAAACTAGAAGTTAATTATGGGTTAAACTAATTAAAGGTCATAACTCCCTTTAAAAAAGGGAAACAAACAAAAAAAGAACTTAATTTAGAACATCATGGTAAAGCAATAACCCAAACCCTATGTAGCTATCATTAGGATGTAGCTACTATCAGCATGTAGCTGCTTATAGCATGTAGCTACTATCAGCATGTATTTAGCATGTAGCTACTATTAGCATGTAGCTGCCAGTAAATAGAAGAATTGGGGTACTGAGTCCAGGCTGCCTGCACTGCACCCTCTGTTGGGCCCCCTCACCACCAGCAGCAGGTAAGGTGGTTGAAGTGTTTTTCCGAAAGACAGACGAGCCATCACAGGATGAACTGATTGCTGATGCTTCCTCTCCGGGCCTCATCAGGTCCAGCAGCCGGTAATGACAGCTTCCTGTTCATGTTCCAGGTCATAGTCTGACCTCTGACCCCTCTGAGGAGCAGCAGGAGCGCTATGCAGGGTGGAGCAGGGGAGGCGGGGCCAAAACCCCCGAGAGAACGTGGCAGCCTCCATGACCCCCACAGGCCGGAGGCGGAGCCTCCCCACCAACTAGATCCCCGCGCCCTGCCGCCCCCACAGGCCTCCAGCCTCCTGCTGCGGCTGTGGGCGGAGCCTGGGCGCAGAGCCAGCTGTGAGACCACCTTCATCGAAAGCCCCGCCTCCATCTGTTGCTCAGCCGGATCTTCATTGCAACTCTCTGACAGCAAGCTCAGCGGAGAAGAGACCAAGATTCCCCCAATGACCTTTGACCCAGTCGGGGACGAAGAGCTGGAGGTCAGCATCCATCCATCCATCCATCCATCCATCCAGTCTGATGTAACTTCTGTACATTGTGTGTGTGAGCAGAGCGATTTCTCCAGTGCCTCCTCTCAGAGCGACGATGCCTTCCTGCTGCTTCCTCCCAGAGATCATCGGAGCCTCGGCCTTTTCTCCATGCTCTGCTGCTTCTGGCCGCTCGGCATCGCTGCCTTCTACCTGGCGCACCAGGTGAGTGGGCGATGTTGTGATAACCCATGATCTCCTGCAGTTTCTTCTTCTCTTCTTGTTCCCCAACAAGAGAAGTTACTTAACAACCCCCCTTGCTCCGGTTGCTAAGTAACTGCTCTGCAGTAAGCTGTACTGAGCATGCTCAGCACATGCTTGTTGCCAATAGTAACCCTTCCCACACATGAACTGATGTGAATAAGCTTTATTCACCTTCCAGTCCAAAACAACGGGCGCCTGCAGCTCCCACACTGTGGGTTCTGGTCCAGAAGTGGTTCTGATGGCTCTGATATGAAGGTCTGGTTCTGACCCGGTGGTGTCCAGAGTCTGTCCTGGTGATGTAGCTTCCTCCTCAGCAAGTCGGCGTTCATCTGATCCAGGTGTGTTAAACCAGGAAGAAAACTGCAACCTGAACGCCAGAACCTCCAGGACCCACTCTGGATCCCACCGGGTCAGAACCTTCAGGTGGAATCAGAAAACAGGCTTTTATTTTTCTGGCCTGGTCATTGACATTTATTGTGAAAATGCAAATGATTTTGTAGTCTTTTATTTTGTAGGACCAAACAATTAAAAATGCTGATCCAGTATTTTTAATTGGATCAGCAACACTCCAATTGTTGCTGATCCAATTAAAGATCAGCGACACTCTGAGTTTAATCGAGGCTAAATGCAGTTCTTGGTTCCAACAGCCATTTATTGTGGACACGTCTTACAAAGTCCCCAGAGGACACCACCAGGACTAAAGAAAGGTAACGCAACCTGAAATGGAGGATTTACATGAATAAAAGATAAACAAGCCGCATTGACTCCAGAGGATGAAAGCTTCATTTCCTATGATCAGCTTGTAGACAGCGCCCGTTCAGCCCCATGTGGCTCTAAGTGGCTACTGCACATTTAAACTTATTGTTATATTCAATGAAATGTAACTACTGCCACCTGAAACCAAACAACACGAAACATTAAACCAGATGCATTTGACTTGACAGCAGCTACAATCAGAACCACCAGAACCCCCCGACCCGGGTCCAGAAAGCATGAGAGCATCAGGAGAACCTGTCCAGAACCGCCGAGGCCTGCTGGGAGGAAGCTCCGCCCCCTGGCCCTGATTGGCTGCAGAGTTTCACTGACTCTAATTGGAGGAAGCCGTTTCCTGTCAGCATGGTTGTTAATTGGCTGCAGCTCACCCTGAGCGTTGCCATGGCGATGGACGGTGTCAGGGGCTGGGGGTGCCATGACCTCCTCTGGTACCATCAGAACCCGGTGTCGCCCCCTGCGGGGTCGTGACCCCTGTCTCTGTCCACAGACCAGCCGGGCGGTGTCTACAGGTGACCTCCACCTGGCCGGCTCCACCTCCAGGCGGGCGCTCTTCCTCGCCGTTCTCTCCATCACCATAGGAACCGGGATCTACGTGGGCGTTGCCGTGGCGCTCGTTGCCTACCTGTCCAAGAACCAGAAGTGGTAACCATGGCAACAGCAGCGGTGCCGGTCTGACCTCTGGGTTTTTGTGTGTCATCTGGTTCTGGATTTTTCTCTGAAGGTTTTTGGATGTTTATAAACCTTCATCATCATCATCATCAGACTTTACCTGCCAGGTGGATGAAGAACCAGCAGAACCTGCTGTGGTTCTGGTCCAGACGGCTCCCACCGGGAGGTTCTGGTTGCTCTGAACTGAATCTGTTTAGTTCTGCAGCCCATTCTGGTTCTGGTTCAGTTCTGTCCATGGATCTCCCAGTTCCTGATTTGATGGAACGGGGTTCTGTTCACAGTGAAACGGGCCGATGGTGCCGGACCGGCCCCGCAGAACCATGTGGGCCGGGTTTCCCTCACTCAGCTGTGGGCGACTGGTCCAGAAGGTTCTGCAGCTCTGACCCTAACACAGGTTCTGTTCAGGTTCTGGTTTCCCTCTCGGAGCCACGCTGCCACCCGAGCGTCCAGAGCCCGACCCGACCCGGTTCTCCCCCCGCTGTTCTCCCTGCGTCAGCAGAACTAATCTGTCCTCTGAGCTCATTAACATCCTGATCCGTTTAGCTGCTGCTAATATGGGCCAGAACCAGCAGAACCAGAACCAGCAGGTTCTGCAGAAGGTCCAGGGAACTCAGAATGTCTGATGAGGCTGTGACCTTCGACCCGGGTGCGTTTTGGACCGATCCTCTCCAGAACCGGTCTCCTGTGGTTCTGTTCATGACCCGTTTAGCTCCATTTTGTTCCTAAATAAATGTATTTTCAAAATCTTGATCCTTTGATCTGAACGTCAAAAGGAAATCTTTAGGCCTCTGACCTCTGACTTCTGGAAGCAGCTGGAAACACACGGATCCAGTTGGGATCCTCTGGAACTGCTGGGTGAAGAGGGACGTCATGGACGACGTCTCCAGGGTCGGGGTAGGCGGCGTCACCTGCAGGTCTTTTGGATGATGACGAATAAAAGACAAAGACTCTGATTGGTTCTGGAGTTTTTATTTCTACATAAATAAAAGTTTCAGTCTAACTACAGGAAATTGGCCCTGAGCGCCGCCTGCCAGGCGCCGCAGACCAGCAGCTGGGACGGAGCAGCTTCAGCAACACAGCAAACACCACTCTGACATCACTTCCTGCTACAAAGTCACACAGTTAGCAAAGTCTGTTACAATGTTGTCAGTTCTGACATCACTGAAATTGTAATGTCAGAACTCAGGAAGTGGTGACATCACTCCCTGAGTGATGAAGTCATAGTCTAGCCCAGTGACATCACTTGTTGAAACTCTTATGTCATCTCCTATCTGCTAGCAAAATACTCTGACGTCACTAGTCCTGCCTCTGCTGACATCACTTCCTGCGCGTCTCTAGCAGAACCCCTGGAGGTGAGTAGGAAGGCGACCTGCTCTTTGGCTATCCGTTTCCATAGCAACCCACCCGACCGGTACCGACCTACCCGACTGTCAGCGACGCACAAACTAAAATCTGGGCGTAAAAAAAAGAAATGTTTGGCAAGAATCCTCCAAAGCTGCGCCCCCTGCAGGACAAACAGAGAGACTGCAGCAGGAAGCCAGGACTGGAACCGACTGGAACTCAGGTTCTGTTCAGTTAAAATGTTCTGGTGACAAATTTACAGTCTGGAAGGAAACACACACACAGTTCTCTGGCGGCATGTGTGTGTGTGGGGGTGGGTGTGTGTGTGTGTTCTGCACATGCTCAGTAGAGTCCGTCAGTCCAGGAAGTGGCGCCTCCTCTCTCGGCCCCCGGCTCTTGGGGTGATGGCTCTTGGGGTGACGGGGAGGGGAGACTCAGGTTGCTGGTAGGCGGGGCTTCAGGTGGCGGCGGCATCGGGGGAGGCCCCGCCTTCCTCCACCTGGTTAGCGCGGCCTAAGGTCTTGACCTTGGACAGAAGGTCGGCCAGCGTCTCCTTGAAGCCTTTCTCCAGCAGCCAGCCTTCACTCTCACACTCTGGGTTCTCCGGGTCGGCCATCGTCTCCAGGGCCGTGCTCAGGTACTTCAAGCCCGCCACATCGCCCGCCTGGCTCACACGCACACACACACACACACACACACACACACAGAGGACAGGTGAGTTTGGACAGATCTGCACCAACCAGCAGCTTCCTGTTCCTGCCGCGATCTGATTGGAGCCCCCCCACCCCCACCTCCCAGGTGAGCTCAGGTGTGTCCTTCAGCCAGTAACTTAAGGTGTTGAACTTGTTCCGACCCAGATAATGGGCCTCTTAGGCAATGTCCCTGTCTTCCCAGAATGCACCCTGCTGCGGCAGATTAACCCCCCAGGAATAGTTCCTGCCCCCAGGCAGATTACCTGCAGCAGCTCAGCCTGGACACGGCTCTCTAGTCAGTCCGAGTCGCTGACGGACTGGACTCGGACTGCGGCAGGTTTCCGTGACCGGTCCGGTTCAGAAGCAAACATGGCGGTAAATCTGATTAACGTGGCGGCGTGCTGGGTCACCTGGTCCTGGTTCGGTCCAGGTGTTCCGACGATCATCTTGTTTTAAATGGAGGATTAGGAACACGGCTGATCCTCCATGAACCCGTCCACGGGTTAAGGACAACGGCTGGAGGAGGCAGTCATCGGTTACCATGGCAACGGACCCAGGCCCAGATCTATGGTTCTGTTCTGGTTGCAGTTGGGTTTTGGTTCTTTTCATGTGTCCTGTCAATCAGGTTAACTTTCACAGGTGGAGTTACATCAACCCGCCAGAGGGAGGCAGCATCTGAGGAACGTTTCACTCCAACTCCCTGAAAACTTCCCAGGATGCAGCAGAGCGACACGCTGCAGTTAGCATGTTAGCTGATGAAGGCTGGCTTTGATTCTTCATCATTAACCACTTCCACCTTCAGCGCCAGGACCAGCTGAAAACAGAGACTGCCTCTGAAGGCTAAATAATAAGCTTCTATCTTTCTAATGTTTCCTTTGATGCTGTGAAACATGTTGAACTGCTCTGCTATCTGATGCTATCTGATGCCAACACACACACACACACACAACTGATGCCAACTGATGCTAACCAGATGAACTTGTCTCATATCAATTCAACGTCACACACCAATGGCCGAGCCTGTTTTAGTGGGAAAGGAGACCCAACGGTTTGAACAAGAAACGATGCAACTTCCATGAAAGAAAAGCTTAAAATAAGCTAACAGGTGGGTTCGGTGAGGAGGCTGCAGCTGATGATCTGTTTGATTTGACTGACATTTACTTCCATAATCCCTTCATTCTACATTACAGAAGAAATCAACAGATGTTTGATTTCCCTTAAATGATTCTGAACTCAATCATAAACTCTACTGTTGTAGGATGCTAATGCTAATCCTTAATGCTAGTTTTTGCTCCTGTAAACTGCTTTGAACCGGCTTCTGAATGAATGGTACAATGCAGTGGTGGACACAGCTAGCTAAAAGGTTGGCTGTGCTAACCCTAAAGCAATAACAACCTTCAGTTTAGCTAATGCTGGGCTAATGCCATGGCATTTAACAGGGGCTAAAGCTAATGTACTAGACCAGCATGGTATTTAGCAGGAGCTAATGCTAAAGTACTGAATCCAACTATGTTGAAATCCAGTATGTGTGATGAGCAGAATGTGAAGAGACTCTCAAAACAATTCATTTGTGAACTATTGTATTTCTATAAATAAAACCATGGCTATTTGTTCATGTGTTTTATTTATTTATTGTGTATTTGTCAACTCCTAAGTAAAGTTTCTTTAAAAAAGGGGAATGTAACAACAGGAAATGGAACTGCTGCATCTAAATCCACTTCAAAATAAGAGCTTGAGTATAAAAGTCTAACTACCTCACAGTTGATAACCAAAACTTAGAATTTGTTGTCAAAAATGCTAAAGCATGGGATGCTGTGGTGGCGCAGGGGCAAAGCACAACCCACATATGGAGGCCTTAGTCCTCATGCCGGCAGTCGCAGGTTCGATTCCCGGCCTGGTGACATTTGCCTCATGTCTTCTCCCTCTCTCATTTCCCTATTTCCTGTCAAGCTACTTTCAAATAAAGACCACTAGAGCCAAAAAATTTAAAAAATGCTGAAGCACTAAAAGACAACTAAAAGACTAAACCTGTTAACATTAGCCTCAATTTGCTGAAGAAAGATTAGCCTTAGCCTGCTAAGGCTAACAGCCACTAGCCTGAGATGTCCAGGGGCCTCATGTATAACAGTGCGCAGTTTTCACACTAAAACTTAGCCTACGGAAAAATTTAGAAAAGTGCAGCGCACCAAAAACACTGGGATGTATTAAGCCGTGCGCACGCAGGTAGCCGCGCATCTTTCCTGTATAAATACTAATTTGCATGAAACAGAGCAGCTGCTGGTCCGCCTGTCGCCTCCATAAATACATATTAATGTAAATTAGTATAAATACCGGGAAGTCTGTCACTGCGTGAAGCAGTAACCATGGCAACAGCCTTGTTTGTAGCAGAATAAGTATTTATTATAATAATGATTATATACCTCTCCATGGGCGGCCACCCTATCGTGGTTCAGGAGTTTGAGTGTCCCAATGATTCTAGGAGCCATGATGTCTGGGGCTTCATGCCCCTGGTAGGGGTCACCCAAGGCAGACAGGTTCTAGGTGAGGAACCAGACCAAGCGCAGCCTGAAGACACCTTTGACGGATGTAAACTTTTTACTTGGTGTTCCCTCGCCCGGACGCGGGTCACCGGGGCCCCACTCTGGAGCCCGGTCGGGCTCAGCCCAAAGAGGAAACATGGGTCACCCCTCCAATGGGCTCACCTCCTGTGGGAGGGGCCAAAGGGGTCGGGTGTGATGTGTACTGGGTGGTGGCCGAGGGAGGGGGTTCCGGGGTCCCATCCCTGGTTGCAGAAGCTCTTGGGACGTGGAATGTCACCTCCTGGTGGGGAAGGAGCCGGAGCTGGTGTGTGAGGCTGAGAGGTTCCGGCTTGAAATAGTGGGTCTCACCTCAATGCATGGCTCTGATTCTGGATCTAGACTACTGAGGGAGGGGACAGGTTCTGACTGTTGTTTGTGCTTACGGGCCGAACAGCAGTTCGGATTACCCACCCTTTTTGGAGTCCTTGGAGGGGGGACTGGAGAGTGCCCCTCCTGGGGACTCCCTCGTTCTATTGGGGGACTTCAACGCTCATGTGGGCAATGACAGTGAGACCTGGAGGGGCGTGGTTGGGAGGAACGGCCCCCCTGATCTGAACCAGAGTGGTGTTCTGTTGTTGGACTTCTGTGCTCGTCACGGATTGTCCATAACGAACACCATGTTCAGGCATAAGGGTGTCCATGTGTGCACTTGGCACCAGGACACCCTCGGCCGCAGTTCGATGATCGACTTTGTCATCGTTTCATCTGATCTACGGCCGTATGTCTTGGACACTCGGGTGAAGAGAGGGGCGGAGCTCTCCACTGACCACTACCTGGTGGTGAGTTGGCTCTGGTGGTGGGGGAGGATGCCGGTCAGACCTGGCAGGCCCAAACGTGTTGTGAGGGTCTGCTGGGAACGCCTGGCGGAATCCCCTGTGAGGCGGAGCTTTAACTCCCATCTCCGGCAGAACTTTGAACACGTTCCGGGGGAGGTGGGGGACATTGAGTCTGAGTGGACCATGTTCCGTGCCTCCATTGTCGAGGCAGCATACCGGAGCTGTGGCCGTAAGGCTGTTGGTGCCTGTCGCGGTGGCAACCCTCGAACCCGTTGGTGGACCCCTTCGGTGAGGGATGCCGTCAAGCTGAAGAAGGAGTCCTACCGGGCCTTTTTGGCCTGTGGGACTCCGGAAGCAGCTGACGGGTACCGGCGGGCGAAGCGGCATGCGGCTCGGGTGGTTGCTGAGGCAAAAACTCGGGCGTGGGAGGAGTTCGGAGAGGCCATGGAGAAAGACTTCCGCACGGCTTCGAGGCGATTCTGGTCCACCATTCGGCGTCTCAGGAGGGAAGCAGTGCAACACCAACACTGTGTATAGTGGGGATGGTGTGCTGCTGACCTCGACTCGGGACGTTGTGGGCCGGTGGGCAGAGTACTTCGAAGACCTCCTCAATCCCACCAACATGCCTTCCATTGAGGAAGCTGAGCCTGGGGACTCTGGGTCGGGCTTTCCAATCTCTGGGGACGAGGTCACCGAGGTGGTTAAAAAGCTCCTCGGGGCCCCGGGGGTGGATGAGATCCGGCCGGAGTTCCTTAAGGCTCTGGATGTTGTAGGGTTGTGTTGGCTGACGCGACTCTGCAGCATTGCATGGACATCGGGGGCAGTTCCCCTGGATTGGCAGACTGGGGTGGTGGTCCCCCTGTTCAAAAAGGGGGACCGGAGGGTGTGCTCCAATTACAGGGGGGTCACGCTCTTAAGCCTCCCTGGCAAGGTCTATTCGGGGGTCCTGGAGAGGAGGGTCCGTCGGATAGTCGAACCTCGGATTCAGGAGGAACAGTGTGGTTTTCGTCCTGGTCGTGGCACGCTGGACCAGCTCTACACCCTCAGCAGGGTCCTGGAGGGTGCGTGGGAGTTCACCCAACCGGTCTACATGTGTTTTGTGGACTTGGAGAAGGCGTTCGACCGCGTCCCTCGGGGAGTCCTGTGGGGGGTTCTCCGGGGGTATGGGGTACCGGGCTCTTTGATACGGACTGTCAGGTCCCTGTACGACCGGTGCCAGAGTCTGGTCCGCATTGCCGGCAGTAAGTCGGGCTCGTTCCCGGTGAGAGTTGGACTCCGCCAGGGCTGCCCTTTGTCACCGATTCTGTTCATTACGTTTATGGACAGAATTTCTAGGCGCAGCCGGGGTGTTGAGGGGATCCGTTTTGGTGGTCTTAGGATCGCAGCTCTGCTCTTTGCAGATGATGTGGTCCTGTTGGCTTCATCAGAGCGTGATCTGCAGCTCTCACTGGAGCGGTTCGCAGCCGAGTGTGAAGGGATGAGGATCAGTGCCTCCAAATCCGAGTGTTTTGAGCCGGAAAAGGGTGGAGTGCCTACTCCGGGTCGGGGGGTGGGGGAGTCCTGCCCCAAGTGGAGGAGTTTAAGTATCTCAGGATCTTGTTCACGAATGAGGGAAGAAGGGAGATCGACAGGCGGATTGGTGCAGCCTCTGCAGTGAAGCGGGCGCTGTACCGGTCCGTCGTGGTGAAGAGAGAGCTGAGCCAAAAAGCGAAGCTCTCGATTTACCGGTCGATCTACGTTCCTACCCTCATCTATGGTCATGAGCTTTGGGTCATGACCGAAAGAACGATGTCCCGGATACAAGCGGCCGAAATGGGTTTTCTCCGTAGGGTGGCTGGGCTCTCCCTTAGAGAGAGAAGCTCAGTCATCCTGGAGACTGAGCAGACCCACTGCTCCTCCGCATCGAGAGGAGCCAGTTGAGGCTCGGGCATCTGGTCAGGATGGACGCCTCCCTGCTGAGGATTTCAGGTCCTACTGGGAGGAGGGATGATGATGATGATGTGGGACAGTTTGTGCCTGATGATGAAGCTACAGTTCTGACTGAGTAGTGAGAACCAGACCGTCAATTATTCCAGTTCTGTTTCTTTAAGAATGCATGTGGCTGGAGCCAGATGCTGATTGGCTGCAGCAGTGTGTGGGCGGAGCCTTACCTCGAGGACGATGGTGAAGATGAGCAGTGCTCCAATGCTGTTCATGATGCCACTGTAGTAGGAGAAGACGGCCTGGCGGCAGCCGCGGTTCCAAATGTTCAACTCCTCGGTGCGGTGGTCGTAGTCGTAGTGGGCGGAGTTATTGGTCAGGTGATGCTGGATGCAGGGGCGGGGTGAGCCAGGGTTACAGCAGCTGAACGGGACGCTGTCCATCAGGTACTTCCCCTCCACGTTGCTGAGGACACGGCTGAAGGACAAACACAGGTCAGATCCCGCATTGGGGTGGAGACATGCAAGGCTGACCGTCCACACTGAGCATGCTCACACTAACTGAACCAATCAGCACAGAAGATTCAAAACTTTTAAAAATCAGTGAAACGTTGCAGCAGCAGGGAGCTGAAGTTCTAGTTCCAGCCCTCCTGAGCGTGCACAGCTCCACCTGCAGAGCCGATTGGTCCTTCAGCATCACTACCTCCAACCACTTCCTGCTCAACCCACCACGACCCTGGAACTCCACCAGAACCTGCTCCAGAACCCCAGCAGAGACCCAGGCCGCGCCTTGGTGAAACTGGTGACCTTTAACCTGAAAAAGGTCTGATTCCACCCTACACACTAATCAGTTCAGGATCTTCAACCACCCTCTGCTTTTTATTGTTATGATGACATCATCCGCTTTATGCAGATTAGGCTCAGTTTGCGTTTCACTTTCTAATGGGTTCCTGCTGTGGGAACTTTGACCTCTTTAAGCCCAGATGGATCCCCTGCTGAGTCTCAGAACGCAACAATCCACCTGCAGCTTTACCTCACCCAGGAACTAAATCCAGCCCCGACACTGGGTCTGAACCCGACCCGACCCGGTACTCACTCTTTGACCACGTCGTTGCTCATGTCCAGGTAGCGGTTGCTGATCCACTGCACTTCGAACCAGTCCCTGAAGTTGTTGTTTCCGCAGCAGCGGAACTCGATCTGAGTCATGTCCAGCGTCCTCTTCATGAAGCAGCGTCCCGGCGTGTCCGTGTCCTTGTAGAAGCGGATGGCGTTCTTCAGGCCCTCGGCCAGCGTCAGGTACATGGCGAACTGCATGAGGAAGCAGAGCAGCACCAGCAGCAGCAGCAGCGCGTTGAAGCTGCAGCACAGCAGCATGTAGGGCCGCAGCATTGGCTTCATCTTGGAGAACTTGTGGGGGTCCAGAGAGTCGTGGCACAGCTTCCCCCCGAAGGCATTCAGGCCGCAGGACAGCATGCCCACCAGGATCAGCAGGTTGGGCACCAGGTGGCTCTCGTTGTTGTCCATGATCTCGCTCCTCTTCCTCAGCTCGATCTTGAAGAAGATGCCGAGGCTGAAGAGGATGATGCCCCCGATGACGGCGAGCCAGTAGAGCATCCAGAGACCCTGGGCCAGCTTGACCCGCTTCTGCAGGTTGAACTTCAGCGACAGGAACGGCATGGCGGCGGCTCACAGCGACGGTCCTGAACGGGTCTGCAGAACGAGAGGCTCACAGCTGCGAACCGTCCCAGGAGGAGCTCAGGAACTGGACCGCAGGGTTCTGAGTCATGATGGAGAACCGGCAGCAGCAACCAGAGCGGAGGTGTGACTGTGAGCGGCAGCCTGGCGTCCTGCTAAAGCCGCTCCTGATCTGATTAGCAGCGGATCATCTGAGGTTCTAATCCGCTAATTACTGCTAATGGGTTTGGAGCTAAGCAGCAGCTTCCTGTCACACGGCTCACCGGGCCCCGCCCCCGCAGGTGAGGCCCAGCAATCAGCACTCTACAGCTGAGGTTTCTGTTACTATGACAACAGGCTGTCAACAGTCAACACGTCATCATCTGTGGCGCCGCCTCCAGGTCGGACGAGTCTTCAGTCCGTCAGACCGGAACCGCTGCCGTGCCAAACATGACGTAGCTTCCCCTGGTAGTCATGGTGACCACGCCTGGGATGGTCCAGAACCGGTACCTGTCTGCGGCTTCAGGAGCTCTACTGGCTGCCGCAATGATGGAAACCACGTCTGACCCGGTCCAATCAGAGGCTGATGTCTTCACTGTCCCGACGCTCAGCGTCTCCCAGCCAGAAGCCCGCCATCATGACCGGACCGGACCGGACCGGCCCGGACCAACAGGTCAGCAGAGGATGGACTCTAGAGCTGAGGTGACCAAGCCCAGTCACGCCAACAGGCCCGGATCAGATCCGGTGAGTCGGAGCAGGAAGGGAAACCTGAGCTGCCTGGACCACAAACTGTCTGGATCCGCTGGGTTCTGTTTGGTTCACCAAGTCCGCGAAGCAGATTAGGAACAACTCATTCGTAGCTCGCTTCAGCCTCAAAGGTTCTCAGGGTTTCGGCTCTTCTGCAGTTTTCTGGCAGTTTGTTCCAGATTTGTGGGCATAGAAGCTGAAAGCTGCTTCTACATGTTTGGTTCTGGGAACCAGAACCAGAAGACCTCAGAGGTCGGCAGGTTGACCCAACAGCAGTCTGGCGTCAGACCCGGTTGGGTCGGGTTCTGGTTTTAGGCGGAACCTGAACCAAAGTGTGAAGTTGATTGCTCTTACGTTTTAGAATATAGATGTATACCTGGTACCAGGTCCTAACCGGTTCTGGTTCCTACTGCCACCCGACCCGGTACCAGGTACAACCCTAACCAGAACATGTGGCTCTGATGTTTTGAGCCTTTGGTTCTGATTCAGAACATCGGGTCGGGTGGTCAACAAAGCTTTCTGGTTCTGATGCTGACCTGTTTTGTTGTAGAACCCGAGACGGTTCCCTTCCAGCGTGAAACAGGAAGTAATGAGGTTCTGTTTCCTGTTCAGATGGAGTCGTGGAGAGGAGCAGAATCGGTTCTGATCCGACCAAGGTGGCGCTCCAGAACCTGAGCTGGACCTGATCAGGAAGATCAGGCTTTTATTCTGGAAGGTTTGCACTTCCTGTGACTGGAAGATTCTGGAGCCACCTGGACCCGTCCTGTTCTGGCAGAACCGCCACGGCCCAGAGCCTTCTGGGTCGGAAATCCATTTATTTTTTAAACTTTGTTCAGGAGAAAAACTCAAAACGGACCACGATCAAATTAACTAAATGTTCTGTAAACCGGGTCGGTACCAACCGACCTCCAGAACCTGTCGCTGGGCGTCCATCTTGTCTCCTCCTGGACGTTTGGACCAGATGGACATAGAACCGAGGAGTCAGCAGGTCCGATCCTCCAGAACCACATCAGAACCAGATGATCGGGTGTGTTCTTGCCCGGTTCTGGTCGGGTTGTTTGGTCAGTGACTGGACTAAGAGGTTCTTTAAAGCCCGTTTTATTGGTTCTGTTCTACAGGTATTCCAGGGTAAAGTGACGTTACCGGGGCGGAGCGTCAGCCGGATCCAGTCTGGTTCTGGTCCGGTTCCAGCGCTCCGCCTCCCCAAATTCAAACACACAAACAGGAAGTGATGTCACACGCTCACCTCGTTAAATAAAACATTAAAGCGGAAGTGAATAAAACCCGATCTGACTCCGGCTCATCAACGTGGTTGCCATGGAGACGCCGTTCACACGGCTCTGGCTTCTGATTGGCTGAAGTTTTCATGACGTCTCAAAGAGCAATCTGATTACTCTCACCTGAGTTGCCATGGAGACCCAGACAGAGGTCCATCCAATCAGACACGACTTCTGAACAGATGATGTCTGACTGGAGGACTGAGGGGCAAAGGGTGACAGTCAGAGGTCAAAGGTCAGGAGACAAACACCCTAAAAAATCCCTGAAAGCTGCTCCGACGTCAGCGTGCAGCTGCAGCGAGCCGATTGGTTCATAGAGGTCCATTAGTGGGCGGGGCTAGTCCGCGGTCACAGGTGCTGCCAGTCGATGGCGACCAGCGTCTGATTGGCCTCCTGAGCGTGACCTATGACCTCGGCGATGCCGTGCTGCCGCCACAGATGCTCGATCTTCTGGTAGCGCTCTGAGCAAAGGTGGAGCGGGTTCCCCCGCCTGCAGGGAACAAATAAAATCAATCGATCAGTAATCAGATAATCCCGGTTTCAGCCGGATTCCTGAGGTCAGCAGACCAATGAGATCCAGCAGATTCAGAGACGCTACGTTCCTCACACCGACATCTGACTGACTATTGAATTAAAGCAGACGAAAGCCCATCGACTGGATGTGTATTTACACTAAAATATACATTTCCAAACCGTTCTTAAAAACACGTTATAATCCAACCCGTCACTTGCTCAAATTAAAACTTTACCCTCCAGTGGTTCTCGGCCCACATTGGAGACGTACAGTGGATGAACGCCACCTGACTGCTACTTTATGACCCGTTTCTCTAACCCCCTCACCAATACAGCGGTCTATTAAAGGCCTTTCTGTCGTACAGCAGCCTTCACAAACACAATCCATATGTTTTAAAATCAGTCATGGTGTTTTCTAACATTACATCAAAATAATAGAACTTGACTCAATACCAAAATTAATTAGCAGGGTGATAAAAAAGACCAACCAGAAAAATAAGAAAACAGAATCAGTAACCAAACTTATGGGCATCTGATCAGATGAGGCTCCAGCCTGAACTCAGCCCGGAGCCGGCCCTGCTAGACCCTCACAGTAAAGCTACCCGGCTCCGTGACGGACAGGACAAATCAACTCCACTGAGTCAAGTTTCCCCCAGTTCTGAGTACAGCAGCCCTGATCAATGGAGCGCAGATTCACCATGGCAACGGCAGAAAAAAAGGACGTACTTGAGGCCAGGGTCAGTTTCACCATAGTCGTCCAGGTACGGCGGGGGATAGAAGCAGCCTTTAGTTTTGCCTGCGACAAACAACACCTGGCTCTCCCTGACCCTGCACACACACACACACACACAGGTTACAACGCAGCAGACTGAATCAACAGCTGTGATCCACGCAGATGCAGCTGTGTTACCTGAGGAAGAGGCCGATGCCCGCTCCACAGGTGAAGCTGTGGGCGGTGCAGGCTCCGACGTCCTCTCCCTCCACCTCCGTCTGGCAACAGTAGCTCTGAGAGCACAGCATGCAGCCGCACACCAGGCACAGCGTGGGAGCGCGAGACTTATCCCCGCCGGACCGCGGACACCTGCACAGGGACACATAGGGGCTAGCGTCAGGCGCTAGCGTCAGGAGCTAGCGTCAGGGGCTAGGTCAGGGGCTAGAGTCAGGGCTAGAGTCAGGGGCTAAAGTCAGGGGCTAGCGTCAGGGGCTAGTGTCAGGGGCTAGTGTCAGGGGCTAGAGTGCAGTCAGCCTGCAGTTCTCCTCCTGTAAGTTGGGGGCGCTCACGTGAAGCTGGAAGCCTGGTTGATCAGGATGCTGTAGTCCTCTGGCAGATCGATCAACCTGTTGGACTCTCTGGGGAACCGCACCAAGACTCCATCCCCATGGAGCACCTGGCCCACACCTGGATGGCAACACCACCTGGAGCAAAACACACAGACTCAGCTGGATTGCATCAGCTAGCAGTGACAGTTGACCCACTGGGTTGTTCTGGTTTGTTTCTCTAATGTTTTCATGTGTTTCCATGGAAACGGGAATCAGAGACCAGGTGTGAAGGCCAGCAGCAGATCACCTGGCTGGTCTGAAACCTCCTCAGCACTTTATGTTATCTTACATAAATAGTGGACTGGGAGCGGGTCAGGGGGGTTACCTGCGGATGAGCGGCTCCAGCAGCGTGTGGTGGTTCTGGTACAGCAGCAGCAGGTTGGAGGGCAGACTGAGGTAGCTACACAGCGCCTCCCACTGGCCAGGTCCTGTACCTGCAACCAATAACAGACAGGTTAAGGTGAAGCTGCCACAGGTGGAGGTGTGCAGTGTGCAGGTGTTCTCACCCAGCAGGTCAGCAGGGGGCGATGCAGAGTTCAGGTAGTGGAAGAAGACTGCAGCGGTCTGGAGGAAGGGCAGGACCCCGGCTCTGACACACCTCCACAGGCGCCACCCAGAGGACACTTCAGGTAAACACCTGCTCAACACACACGCCCGTCAGCCAATCACATTCTCCACACACACAGCTGATGGAACTACCGTCACATACCTGCCCAGGTGTTCCCTCAGCCTGCCGTACAGCTGACAGGTGAGCCGCTCCTCCTCCGACTCCTCTCCGTCCTGATCCATACTCGGCTCACCTGGACAACACAGGGACAAGTGAAGGACAGGCAGGCGAGGGACGAGCTGCCTCCAGTCGGACTGTCCTTCCCTACCGGCGGTGAAGGTGAGCAGCACCTGGACCAGGTGAGCCACAGTGACCAGGTGAAGCAGGTGAAGGTGAGCTGAATCCACAGAGCTTCGTCCTGATTGGTCCAGACCGTTCAGGGAGCTGTAGGACAAGACGCTGTACACCTGCAGACAGGAGGGCAGGGGTCACTTGGAGGTCACCTATGGATCAGCTGGACAGTATCAGGACTCACCAGCAGGTGGAACATGTCCACATCCAGGATGCAAGGAGCATCCTCCAGCTGGGAGTCCGGAACCAGAACCGGAACCAGAACTGGACCAGACAGAAACCAGTCAGGGGCGAGCGTGGGGCGAGTGTGGGGCGAGCGTGGGGCGAGTACCTGACAGCAGCCTGATGAAATGGTTCTGAATGGTTCTGATGGGAGCAGCGGTCCAGCAGGCTGAACTGAATCGGGTTAGAGAACTCAGACAGTCATCCTGAAACATAGCAAGTCAGGCAGAGGTCAGAGGTAACCCTACGGCTGAAGGTGTAATACCACGGTTGTTAGCAGGAGGCGCTCCCACCTGTCGGCAAGGTAAGCTTCCCAACAACGGCTTCTTCTCATCCATCAGGAGGCGCTCTGCAACGGAACAGACAGGAAACAAAATCACACCTGCCAGGTGTGTGAGGAACCTGCCAGGTGTGTGAGGGGTACCTATGCTCTGCATGGTGTAGGCGCAGGTGGACCAGCTCAGCACTGGGACTCGGGGGTCCTGCTCGTTGGGGTTGACCTTGAGGCCGACCTTGTAGGCCGACATGCTGAAGGTGTTGATCATTTCACCGACGCTGCTGGAGAACTGAATCCTGAGGGAGGAAGTGACATCGATGCTGACTTCATCAGCAGTACCGTTTAGCCCCGCCCCCCCAGGCGTCGGGACTCACTGTGGAACAATGCCAACCCTGAAACTGTCAGGAACTGCTGACTCCACCTGCTGTGCCGCACCTGCAACAGACAGCTACCTGAACACCTGAACACCAGCTGATAGCCCCGCCCCCGGCAGGTGACTGACCATGTGACTGCTTCCTGTGGGTGGAGTCTAGTGCTGCTGCCTGCTGACTGGTTCTCTTCAGCCAGGTCTCCAAACATGGATGCTCCACACTGAGGATAAACAGTCGTCAGGAAGCTACGGCAGCGTGGCACGTCACATCTGTACCCGAGTGTGGGCGGTACCTGCGGTCAGGTGAGCAGGTGTGAGGCAGTAATGGGATGACGGTGTTGCTCAGACACTCGCACAGCGGACACAGGAACTCCCCGTTCTCCACGTCGTAGCTGGTGTGACCTCTGAGCCGCTGCTGCCGCCGCTGCTCCTTCTGCTGCACCGCCTCAAAGTACCTGAGCACACACAGGTGGGGTCAGGTGGGCCGGGCCAGCTGGCTGCCGATGGCCAGGGCAGCAGGGCGTCACCTCTGCCAGCAGGAGGCGTGCATGATGTGCCCGCAGCTGGCGGTGTGGACGCCCATCGAGAGGTCAGGGTGCATGAACAGCGGGTCGAGGCGTTCTGTAACAGAGAGAAGAGTCATCAGCACCGACCAATCGGGGAACAGGTAGCTGGACGCCGCGGCTGAGCTACGCCCACCTGGGTCGGGGACGCCGCGGCTGCGGTTCTTGGACAGCACGGTGGATCTCTGGATGAAGGCTGCCAGCACCATGGCTCTGCCGTGACCTCTGACCTCCTGCTCCTCCTGACACAGGATGCAGGTGACCAGCTGCCGGCACTCGGCCCCGCCCACCCGCCTGGGGCCCACGCAGATCTGAGCGGCACAGGTGGGCTCCGAACTGGGAGAACTGGCAGCGAGAAGGAGACACAGTGGAGACAGACAAAAATCACTGGACAGGTGAGTGCCTCCTGGCGTACCTGTGCCGTACCTGTGCCTCCAGGCGTACCTGTGCCTCCAGGCGTACCTGTGCCTCCTGGCGTACCTGTGCCTCCGGCGTACCTGCGCCTCCAGGCGTACCTGTGCCTCCTGGCGTACCTGTGCTCGGTGACGGTGGCGGCCGCCTCCAGCTCCTCCATGCTCTGCTGGAACAGCTCCTTGTTCTCATTGATGAAATGTTTCTGCATCTCGGACATCTGGGCCATGACCTTCTCCCTGCGGAGCCGCGCCATCTCCGCCTTCCTCTTCCTCTCAGCCTTGTCCTTGTCTCTCACCGTCTGCAGGAAGCCGTCCAATCAGAGCAGAGGGCGGGTCAGAGAGACAGGAAGCCGTCCAATCAGAGCAGAGAGTGGGTCAGAGAGGAAGTGAAGGACTCACCTCCTCTGGGCGGCGGCCATGGCTGACGCTGACGCTGGAGCCAGATGTTCGCTCCCTAATGGTTTTGATGTTTCCCACCATCTGCACACCAACACATCACAACTAACTCACTGGAAACCAGTCAGGACACTGGAGCAGCTACACCTGCCACTACCTTGAGGATCCAGGTGATCATGTCCTTGTGGACCTCCAGGTGAGCGGCGTTCTGCAGGGTCTCCAGCAGAGCCAGGATGCTTCCAGAGGTGCTGGGAGCCTCACCTGGACCTGAACACACAGGTGAGTCCCGGTCAGACCGGCTCCTCCTCACCTGGGCCTCATGTCTAAAGCGTATGCACAAAAAATCTTTAAATCGCGGCTGAAGGTTCGGCTACGCCAACAGCAACCTTTATCTTTTTAATCATTTTTCTTTAAAATGTTTTATTTTTGTGAGCTGACCTTATGGGCCCTGAAAGCACCTTTTAAATAACATGTAAAACTACAAACGGGGCCGTTGCCATGGTTACTGCTTCACCTGGCGGCAGACTTCCAGGTGTTTCTACTGATTTACATTCAGGTGTATGATGGAGGCG
The DNA here is from genome assembly GCA_902982915.1 of Phalloptychus januarius. Taxonomy (NCBI): domain Eukaryota; kingdom Metazoa; phylum Chordata; class Actinopteri; order Cyprinodontiformes; family Poeciliidae; genus Phalloptychus; species Phalloptychus januarius. Next base: position 127,623 of record CADWAE010000242.1, on the reverse strand, counting down.
GAGCAGCAGCCGCTCTGGTTCTGTCCATCAGGATGACTGAAGGTGTGAGTGAACGGCTTCATACACCTGATTTCTTTTGTGCGCCGCACTTTCCTAAAAGTGTCCTACGCCAAGTTTCAGTGAAACTGCGCAGGTTTAGAACCTGAACCAGGTGAGCTGAGCTCAGGTACTGACGGCTCATCTTGCTGCTGAATCTGAAGGACACGTCGTCCTCTCCGCCGCTGGTCTCCAGCTGCTGCTGCTCCTCCAGCAGCGCCATGGCAACCAGGTGCAGCACCTGCAGGGAGAGGCAGCATTAGAACCAGGACCGGAAACAGGACCGGAACCAGGACCAGAACCGGAACGGACCAGGACCGGGACCAGAACCAGAACGGGACGGAACCAGGACGGAACCAGGACCGGAACCAGGACCAGAACCAGGTTCAGGACCGGAACCAGGATCAGAACCGGAACCAGGACTCACCCTCTGCAGCATGGACTCACTCCAGCCTCCTCCGCTCGGCTCCACAGCCCACTGCAGCACGGCGCCCTCTAGTGCCAGCAGCACGTCGCACTGCAGCAGGTTCACCAGGCTGCCGAACAGCGGGCAGAGGGGGGGCGGCCGGGGCGGGGGCAGGGCTGCCGATGCACATGCAGGTTACCATGGTGACCAGGTGAGTCTATGACATGACAAAAACGGTGCTCACCTGTGTCTTCGCCGTTCTGTGTCCTCAGCTTCCTCTGAGCCTCCTCGGCCTGAAACGCAACCCGTAACCATGACAACACATAACCATGACAACCTGTAACCACCTGAGCAACCGCCGGAGCTGGATCGGCTCAGAGCCGGTTACCTTGGACTGATCGGCCCGGCTATAGTGATGGAAGTAGAGGTCAAAGTGCTTGGACCACTCAGGACGCAGCTCATACAGGCCCCGCCCTGTCACACCTGGCTTCCTGTTGAGACAACACACCTGCTGCTGACCGCTGTTAAGGTGGATGCGTTTAAGGTGTTAGACCAACAAACACTGACTGACTTGAATGACGCAACGCTGTCGATGACCCTCTCCAGACTTGTCTCCTTGTTGCCCTGAAAAACACCGTCCAGCCAGGTGAGCAGCCAGGTGAGCAGCCAGGTGAGCAGCTAGGTAACCATGGTAAAACCTGGGTCTTACGTTCTCAGGTAGAGCCTTGACCAGCTCGCTGTGAGCCATGGGTCTGATGCAGAGCTGGTGGAGGATCTCCCTCCTCACCTCATCCAGTGGCTCCACCTGGCCAACGCCCGGAACGTAGCGCTCACCTGGAGGACCGGGACACGCCACAGGTCAGCTCACCAGATGCAGGTCAGACCGAGGTCAGCTCACCTGCTGAGGCTGCCAAACTCACCTACCACCATGATGATGAGATGCAGCATCTCCTCTATCAGCGTGTTCTGTTGGGCCATGTCCTGCACACAGAGCGCACAGAACCGGGTCAGAACATCGGAGAATTATATATTTATATCACCCATCCCCAACCGGACCCGGTTCTGGGATCAGGACCGGAACCGGGACCGGACCTGGATCTGACCTTGTTGACCTCCCTGTATCTCCTCTGCAGGTCGGCGGCGCTGAAGGTATGGAAGAGTTCGAAGCGGCTCAGAACGATCATCAGGAAGTGGTTCGGATCCATCATGGAGGCGCCGACCTGCAGAAACAGCAGCTGTTAGTGGACCCAACCAGAACAGAACCAGATCTGACTCAAGCAGGACCAACCAGAACCAGCGTACCTGCAGCATGGCCAGGTCCTTGTCGAACATCTCCACTCTGCACTTGACGTTGTGGTAATAGTAGATCTGGAACACAGGAAGCATCAGCAGCTGTTCCTGCATACCTGGGTCTCTCAGCCAATCACTGACACTCGCCTGGTTGATCAGAGAGAAGCCGTTTCTCCTCCACATCCCAGCATGCACCTGTGCACAGAGCACCAGGCAGCGCAGCGGCAGCTCTATCAGCAGGTGAGGACTGAGCTCCCCCTGGTGGAGAGAAGCAGTGATTGGTCAGTCGCTGGGCCGCCGACCGGCCGCCAACCGGAGGTCACCTTATGACTGACCAGAGGCAGCTGCTCGGGGAGTCGTGACGCCACCTCGGTCCTGCTGAGGAGAACATGGAGTCCTGAGAAAAGAAACGGCCAGGTGAGGATCAGCGCTGCAGACACCCTGATGCTCCCCTGGTCACGCCCGCTCACCTGCTAGCAGCCTGCACACGGGCAGGTGGATGGACACCTTCTCCTGGGACACCTGGTACCTGAAGGTGTCCACAGTGTGACCCGCCAGGTTCAAGCTGATTGGCTGCTCGCCGTCCTGCAGGCCGCCATGGCACTGACTGAGCGCGCCCAGACACTTCTTATACGCCTCGATCAGAACGTGCTCCTGATGGGGCAGACGGTCACATGATCAACACCTGAGTAACACAAGCCCCGCCCCCGAGAGTAACTAGGGAACACAAGCCCCGCCCCCACATGATGAATAGATGCAGCTTTCTGCTGCAGTGCTGCTGCTCAGAGCTGCTCCATGCTACATGCTATGGCTATATGCTGCGGCTCACGTCAGTGCTGCACCACTCCTGCATCATGGTGATGATGTGCGTCAGCTTCATCTGCAGGGTGAAGGCCGCCTCCCACTCCGGCTCCATCTCGATGTGTTGGCCCACCTGTCTCACCACCGGGTCCATGCCCTGCAGGGACACGCAGGTGCAGTGAGGGGCAGGCCCTACCTGAAGCTCCTCCTCCCGGCTGAAGCTTACCTGCATGCACCTGAGCAGGTCCAGGAAGGCTTCAAAGCCATCCAGGAACTTGGTTCTGAGCTGCTGGCTCCACTGAGGGGGCGGGGAGATCAGGACGTACCTGCAGACACAGCACACTTGGTGAAGGGCTTTGGGGGCTGGCGGGGAAATACCAGATAGCTGGACCTGACCGGGCCTTACTTCAGGTCCCCGATGAGGCTCTGGACCCGGCCGAACTTGAAGGCCTGCTGGGCGGTGTAGCGGTCGAACTGGAAGTGGCCCTGAGCGTCGCGGTGGCGAAGCTGATCCACGAAGGTTCTGATGATGGTCATCATCAGGTTCTCCTCCACCATCAGCATCCGGGCCTGCAGGTAGACACAGCCATGAACAACCCTGAACTGGCCCACTTCCTGACACCAACAGTGGCTGCACTCCAACAGGTGAGAACAGGTGAGCATAGGCTCCGCCTCCTTCCTCTGAGACCCATTACGCCTAAGCCGGCTCTCTGGAGCTAACGGAGCAGCTTCCTGGAACAGGAACTTCCTGTTTTCTTAAGGCTCACTGTAGCTAAGCTAACTGTGGCTAAAGTAAAGACAGCAGCTTATTAATTTTACAAAGCTCTGGACTTCAGAGATTAAACAGCAAAATATTACATTTTGTTTGCTGAAGCCTTCATGGTTTATATTATTAATTTACCGATCACTGCGGTAGGTGACAAATAGATAATCAAATATCCTCAAAAGCTATTGATTTCTTATTCTGACAAAGCTAATAAAGCATGTTTTCCTCAAAGTAACGTTCTGTCGTTTGCATAGTGAACTTATTTCATGACCCTAATCCGATTTAGAGTTAATTTTATTCACTGCAGATCTGTCTGCTTCAGTCTGCAGTTACAGGCCCTCTAGAGGGCGCCAGTGCGCCTGTTCAGACTGTGAACTGGTTCCATCCCAGACTGCCTTCCTCCAGTCTTCCACTCAGAGTTTCTAGATGAACAGTTGACCTCTGACCCCGCCCTCGTGGGGGTGTTGGACCAGAACCCACCTCAGCTCAGCGGAACCGGGTCAGTACCGCCGGGGAAGCAGGAACTCACCAGCGAGGGAACAGTGAATATCTGCACCGACAGGTCGGTGACCGAGAACTGCCGGTCGTGGTCGTCTCTGATGAACTGGCTCTGCAAGCGCTCATAGTTCTGGGGTTAGGGGTCAGGGTTGAAGGGAGGGGGGACAGAGAGAGAGCAGTGTGTGGGGCAGCAGAAGAAGAAGAGCTACTCACCACAGTTGGCACGGTGAACAGCTGCACCGACAGCGCTGTCACCGACACCAAGCGGTCGTGGTCGTCCTCCATGAAATCCGTCTGCAGCCGTCTGTAGTTCTACAGGGGGACAGGTCACCTCTGGGTCAGAGGTCAAAGGTCAGCCCCACTCAGCACTCAACACATTCCGCTGTGAGCTGGGAACCAATCAGAGCCCAGCAGAGTCTGGCTGCCGTCGGTTGGTTCTGCTGACCTCTGACCTGCGGCACGACATAGGTCACCCAGAAGCGGTTAAACTGGTTTGCCATCAGTTCACTGGTGATCAGAACCAGAACCGGGACAGAACCAGAGGTCACACTGACCTATGAGACTTGTCTGGATCTAAACCTGGACCTGGTTCTCAGCTCAGAACCTATGCACAGTTCTGGACCTATAACAACATCCCAGTTCTGCATGTGGTCCAGTCCAGATTGGGTCAGGTCTGGTGTGTTCTGAATGTGGTCAAGCCTGTCCGGTCCGTCCGGTCAGGTTACCTTGGCAAACCGGATGGCGAACAGCTTCTTGAACTTGCGGTCCATCAACAGGCTGTTCATGAGCAGCTGGTGGTAAACGTTCCGGGCTCCTGCACAGACAGTCGGAAGCATCAGAACCCAGCAGGCCCGGCGCCGACCCTGCCTGCCAACTCTGACCTTTCCACATCTTGGAGTCGTTGAGCATCAGGCGGTCCACCAGTGAGGAGTTCTCTCCCTCTGGACCGGGTCGCAGCCCCACCTGGCAGAGGATCCGCCTCAGGCCGTCTGAAAGAGCCACAGTGAGGAGCCGCACAGCAGGGCATCGTGGGTAACGCAATCGAGACTTACCAGAGTACTGGATGATCTGGCCCAGCCAGCTGAGCGCCTTCAGAGCGAAACACTGATGAGCCACCAGCGCTGAGTGCATCACCTGGACCCGCAGGGGCTTGGACTGCCGGCTGGTGCTCCTCTTAGGGGCAGAGGTCAGGGGTCAGAGGTAAGGGACAAACTTTGACTCTGCCCACACAGCTGTCTGCAGCTCACCACAATGACGGCCTTCGCCTGTTCACAGAACTGATGGTCTCCGAACCGGACCGACTTCCTTCCCTGCAGAGACAGAGACGTCACAACCAGAGGTCACACTGACCTACGAGACCGGTCTGGATTTAAACCCGGACCCGGTTCTGGACCAGAACTAGTTGAGGTGCTCTACTGACGTCTCTGTCCACGGTGGTGGCGAAGCTAACGGCTTCCTTCTGGCTGCAGTTGACGGCTTTCTGCAGCGTGTAGATGACCTGCTCGTAGGTGTGGACCTCATCGTTGAACAGCATGCAGTAGTAGCTGTCGCTGCGCTGCCTGCAGGGGGCAGACACACTCAGAAACACGCCACTCTGCTAAAGCTAAGCAGTCATGGACAGAGCTGTGCCGGGAATGGCTAACAATCCCACAATGCACTGCAAACCTTCTCTCTCTCCTGACCCAATGCGTATCAAAATAATCACCAGCATCCAAAAAGAATAAAAAATGGATCATTAATCAACAAACGCTGGTTAATTTCAATTAATGACCCAACAAACATAACAGAGTAATTATTGTTTCAACCAGGCGTTTCGAGCCAATCGGCTCATAATCACTAAACCATCATCCAGCCTGAAACCTGATATTGTAACGGACTAAACTTTACGTTTACGTAATTTCTGCTCGGCTTGAGGTTGCCCCGGCAACAGCTCCTCGTGATTCAGAGCTGATCGCCTCTCAGGTTCAGTTCAGTTTCTGAGCATTCAAATAAACCACAAACTTGGACTAATGACGTCGTTCCTTTGTGAGAAAACGTGACAACAAACATGTTTCATTCAGTAACAAACAAATGGCTTCTACCGCGATAATGATGTGAATAGAATTACTATTGTCTAATATTTAAAACCAGCTTGCTGCTCTTGCATTGCGCTTTGAGCCCAGAGGATTTTCCTCCATCAAACATGAGATTAGTTTTTGTCTTATTTAATGAAAATATTTTTGTTGATTAGATTTTCTCCAAAATGAAAACCTTTGTCAACCTTTACTGTTGAAGATGAGGAGCTGATTTTCACAAATGACATTGAAATAAAATCCAGTCCAACATCTGAGCCGATTCCTCTGGATCCAGTTGGTGAAAAACATCTAAACTTCACAAGATGAGCTTTAACCTATCAGAGCTCTGTGGTTCCTCCTGTCAGTCTGAAGTGTCTCATACTGAGGTCAAAGTTCAGGTCTGCCATAACTGACCGAAACCTGCCGCTTCAGGCTTGTAACCAGCTGCAGAAACCAGGAACCTGAGGAAGAAACTGCATCAGGTTTTCTGTCACTTTAATATTTCTGCTGTAACTGATGGATATGAAATTCGTCAATTGAGTTTCATTTATAGTTTCTGTGTCTTGGTGTCGTCAGGCAGATCTCAGCCTGATGACACCAGAGAGAAAACCTGGATGTTGGTCTCCAAGGTTTGGGGATCGTGGGTAACGCTACCCACCACAGGGTGGGCTAGCAGCTAATAGTTCCCCCACAGGTTTAGCTAGTCCTCAGTTAGCAGTTGTGTCTGAGCTAGTAGATTAGCATGACTAGCATTAAAAACTGTTCCAGACTGATCCATCCTGGGAGCAGCAGCAGCTAAGGTTTGGCCCAGTCTGGACCAGTGAGGCCCAGTTCAGTCCAGTTCGGACCACTGCGACACGGTTTGACCTGGTGTGAACCTACGGCGGCTCCAGGCCTGCAGGCAGCTGGTCCTCCTGCTCCCAGGTCAGCAGGTCGACGGCGTACTGCAGGATGATGGAGAAGATGCTGCAGCTCCTTTCCTCCACAGCAGGGGGCAGCAGAGAGACCGGGTCCTGGAACACAGGCAGCAGGAACATGCTGTGACTTTGGGCCCGGGCAGGTCGGAACAGGCAGACCGGCAGCGGGCCAGCAGCGGTCTCACCTCCTCTGTCTCCCGGTTCTGGTCAGCAGTCTTGTGGTTCTGGCAGGACGGACATGTCTTCCAGGCCTCGGAGTCTCCACAGTCGCAGAAGCCTCCGCCTCCTGACGTGGTCATCTGGGTGACAAAGAGGTCCGGTCAGCTGGGTTCTAGTGGTTCTGGTTCTGGTTCTGGTTGGACTCACCCGGTAGCGATGGTGGCGGTGGGCGCTGGCCAGGAAGCACTGCATGCACAGAACACAGGTCGGGTCGGCCGCACACTCCCTGAGAACACACCGGGTCACAACGGATCAGAACCGTGGCCCGGTTCTGATCCCTGAACACTGAGTTTGCTGCCATCCTGTTCCAGAACCAACCAGGTTCTGAAGAACCGGTTCACAGCTAGAGGACAGAATCTCAACACAACTTCCAGGGAAAAACAGAACCGGGTCTGAAAGACTCCTGACTGGTCCCAACACTGGAAAAAATGCGAACCCCACCGGACCCTAAAGACGGTCCCTACCGGAAGTCCGACGGTCCCTACCGGTCCCTAATGGACCCCGACGGTCCCTAATGGACCCCGACCGGACCCTAATGGACCCTACCGGTCCCTAAAGGACCCCAACGGTCCCTAATGGACCCCAACAGTCCCTACCGGTCCCCACTGGACCCCAACGGTCCCTAATGGTCCCGTACGGTCCCTACTGGACCCTAAAGGAAGTCCGACAGTCCCTACCGGTCCCTATTGGAACCTCCTGATCCTCATCGTTGGTCTCATTCCCAGTTATCTTAAGGTGTTTTCATGGTTTTAATGGCTCCAGGTCTTGAGGTTTCTGTCTCAATGCTACGATGGGCCACTGGTTCAAACACAAAGCTAAAGGTGAAACTAGCTGCTAGCGCATGAACCATGCTAACTCCACAGAAAATGCTGCAAACGCAGGAACAGAAGATAAAAGAAAAAAAAATGAAACAACAACCTGAAAGCTGCAGTTTGTAACTTTTGGAAAGGATCTGGTTTTTTTACATATTTATTTAAAACATCACCATGTTGTTAGTTTGAAAAGATCGACCTTCGACCTGAGCTACTGTGGCCGTCTGAAGAAATGCACCAAAAACAACCAATCAGAGCCAGGAGGTGGGCCTTAGTGCCGTCAATCAATCTCATGTATACGCAGTTAAATGTGCTAATGGCAAAGAAGCAACTGTTTATCTGCCGTCAACGGTGGCTATTCTAACTAGCCTAGCATTTATGACAGGCGCTGCCGTCTTCAGAGGGGAGAGAAGCAGCACAAACACCAGTGTGACTCATAGCACTAAGACCCGCCTCCTGGCTCTGATTGGTTGTTTCTAGCTACCACTGGGATAAGATGCTTAATTTTTTCACAAATTATTTGTCTCATACCATACTATCAAGACATGGTGACAGATTCAACAAAAATGTAAAAATGTATTTTTTATAAAAGTTACATCATGCAGCTTTAAGCATAAACTGGATCCACGGAAAATAAATCCTCCAGACCACTAGAGGGAGTCGACCAGCACACTTAGGCAGAAACACTGCTGTTCTTCACCTCTCCTATAACATTACAGTACAGCAGCATATTTACGGTGGTGATCTTAGCGACTCCAGACTCCCCCTAGTGGACCGGAGGACTTCAGCCTGTCGAGCCAGGTAGCTGGTTTATACTGTTCCCCGTTTGTGTGTTGAGTTAGCAACATTAGCAGCGTTAGCAGCTAGTTGCACCGTGTGCTGCTGTCGGTGAGGAATGTCTCATCAGAGAAGGCCAGATTTCACTGAACGATAACGATAATATTGCTGTTTTGAATATAATGGTAAAGCATAGTACTGCAGGAATACAATCTCAAACATCAATAAACTTTAAATTCTGATGAACATTTCACACTGACCTGGAAGACATTTTCATATCCAAAATAAATAAACAAACAAATAAAAGGCTGCCACCTTATCGCGGTGGAGGGGTTTGAGTGTCCCAATGATTCTGCTGTCTGGGGCTTTATGCCCCTGGTAGGGTCACCCAAGGCAGACAGGTCCTAGGTGAGGGACCAGACAAAGCGCAGCCCGAAGACCCCAATGACGAAGAAAAACTTTGGACGTGGTGTTCCCTCGCCCGGACGTGGCCACGGGCCCCCCCCTGGAGCCAGGCCTGAGGGGGCACGATGGCGGCGCCTGGTGGCCGGGCTTTTCCCATGGAGCCCGGCGGGCTCAGCCCGAAAGGAATACATGGGTCCCCCCTCCAATGGGCTCACCACCTATGGGAGGGGCCAAAGGGGTAGGTGCATTGTGTGCTGGGTGGTGGCCGAGGGAGGGGGCCCTGGCGGTCCGATCCTCGGTTGCAGAAGCTGGCTCTTGGGACGTGGTATGTCACTTCTCTGGTGGGGAAGGGCCGGAGCTGGTGTGTGAGGCTGAGAGGTTCCGATTAGAAATAGTCGGTCTCCCCTCGACGCATGGCTCTGGTTCTGGAACCAGTCTCCTTGAGAGGGCTGGACATACTTCCACTCTGGAGTTGCCCGCGGTGAGAGCGTCGGGCAGGAGTGGGCGTACTTGTTGCCCCCCATCTCGGCGCCTGTACGTTGGGGTTTACCCCGGTGAGGGAGGGGGTAGCCTCCCTCCGCCTGCGGGTGGGGGGACGGGTTCTGACTGTTGTTTGTGCTTACGGGCCGAACACCAGTTCGGATTACCCACCCTTTTGAGTCCTTGGAGGGACTGGAGAGTGCCCCTCCTGGGGACTCCTCGTTCTATTGGGGGACTTCAACGCTCATGTGGGCAATGACAGTGAGACCTGGAGGGCGTGGTTGGGAGGAACGGCCCCTGATCTGAATCCAGTGGTGTTATGTTGTTGGACTTCTGTGCTCGTCACGGATTGTCCATAACGAACACCATGTTCAGGCATAAGGGTGTCCATGTGTGCACTTGGCACCAGGACACCCTCGGCCGCCGTTCGATGATCGACTTTGTCATCGTTTCATCTGATCTACGGCCGTATGTCTTGGACACTCGGGTGAAGAGAGGTGCGGAGCTCTCCACTGACCACTACCTGGTGGTGAGTTGGCTCCGGTGGTGGGGAGGATCCCGGTCAGACCTGGCAGGCCCAAACGTGTTGTGAGGGTCTGCTGGGAACGCCTGGCGGAATCCCTGTGAGCGGAGCTTTAACTCCCATCTCCGGCAGAACTTTGAACACGTTCCGGGGAGGTGGGGGACATTGAGTCTGAGTGGACCATGTTCCGTGCCTCCATTGTCGGCGGCATACCGGAGCTGTGGCCGTAAGGTTGTCGGTGCCTGTGCGTGGCAACCCGAACCCGTTGGTGGACCCTTCGGTGAGGGATGCCGTCAAGCTGAAGAAGGAGTCTACCGGGCCTTTTGGCCTGTGGACTCCGGAAGCAGCTGATGGGTACCGGCGGGCGAAGCGGCATGCGGCTCGGTGGTTGCTGAGGCAAAACTCGGGCGGGGGAGGAGTTCGGAGGCCATGGAGAAAGACTTCCGCACGGCTCGAGGCGATTCTGGTCCACCATTCGGCGTCTCAGGAGGGAAGCAGTGCAGCACCAACACTGTGTATAGTGGGGATGGTGTGCTGCTGACATCGACTCGGACGTTGTGGCCGGTGGGCAGAGTACCGAAGACCTCCTCAATCCCACCAACATGCCTTCCATTGAGGAAGCTGAGCCTGGGACTCTGGGTCGGGCTTTCCAATCTCTGGGACGAGGTCACCGAGGTGGTTAAAAGCTCCTGGTGGCAGGGCCCCGGGGTGGATGAGATCCGGCCGGAGTTCCTTAAGGCTCTGGATGTTGTAGGGTTGTGTTGGCTGACGCGACTCTGCAGCATTGCATGGACATCGGGGCAGTTCCCCTGGATTGGCAGACTGGGTGGTGATCCCCTGTTCAAAAAGGGGACCGGAGGGTGTGCTCCAATTACAGGGGGGTCACGCTCTTAAGCCTCCCTGGCAAGGTCTATTCGGGGGTCCTGGAGAGGAGGGTCCGTCGGATAGTCGAACCTCGGATTCAGGAGGAACAGTGTGGTTTTCGTCCTGGCCGTGGAACACTGGACCAACTCTACACCCTCAGCAGGGTCCTGGAGGGTGCGTGGGAGTTCGCCCAACCGGTCTACATGTGTTTTGTGGACTTGGAGAAGGCGTTCGACCGCGTCCCGGGGAGTCCTGTGGGGTTCTCCGGGAGTATGGGGTACCGGGCCCTTTGATACGGGCTGTCAGGTCCCTGTACGACCGGTGCCAGAGTCTTGCGGATGATGTGGTCCTGTTGGCTTCATCAGAGCGTGATCTGCAGCTCTCGCTGGAGCGGTTCGCAGCCGAGTGTGAAGCGCCAGGATGGGAATCAGTGCCTCAAGTCCGAGGCCATGGTCTGAGCCGGAAAAGGGTGGAGTGCCTACTCGGGTCGGGGGTGTTCTGTCTCAAGTGGAGGAGTTTAAGATCTTGGGATCTTATTCACGAATGAGGGAAGAAGGGAGCGGAGATCGACAGGCGGATTGGTGCAGCCTCTGCAGTGAAGCGGGCGCTGTACCGGTCCGTCGTAGGTGAAGAGAGAGCTGAGCCAAAAGCGCTCTCGATTTACCAGTCTATCTACGTTCCTACCCTCATCTATGGTCATGAGCTTTGGGTCATGACCGAAAGAACGAGGTCCCGGATACAAGCGGCCGAAATGGGTTTCTCCGCAGGGTGGCTGGGCTCTCCCTTAGAGATAGGGTGAAGCTCGGCCATCCGGGAGGGACTCAGAGTAGAGCCGCTGCTTCTCCGCATCGAGAGGAGCCAGTTGAGGTGGCTCGGGCATCTGGTCAGGATGCCTCCTGGACCTCCCTGGTGAGGTGTTCGGGCACGTCCCACCGGGAGGAGGCCCGGGAAGACCCAGGACACGCTGGAGACTATGTCTCGGCTGGCCTGGGAACGCCTCGGGATTCCCCCGGAGGAGCTGGAACAAGTGGCTGGGGAGAGGGAAGTCTGGGCCTCCCTCCTTAAGCTGCTGCCCCCGCGACCCGACCCCGGATAAGCGGTAGAAGATGGATGGATGGATGGATGAATAAAATGAAAGATGAAATCATCATCCATGGATTGGTAGAAAGAGAGAAATGATAAATGATACCAATGGAAATTATTGACATGGTTTCATGATGACCAGGTCAGAGGACGTGTCCCTCCTCCAGGTGACTTACCTGCAGGAGTAGGTGGGCTCCCCCACCTTGAAGACGTGTCCACAGAGCGCCGCCGCCCCCGCGCCCTGCTGCAGCAGCGCCAGGCTGGCCGCCGGCTCCCCCCCCAGCAGGAGCCACTCCAGAGGGGCGAGGAGCAGCAGCTGGAGGGCCAACTCCTCCCGCTGCTCCTCCCGCTGCTCCTCCATGCCGCCCACGTGGCACAGGATGCGGGGCACGAACTCAGCCAGGTGGCGGTACACCTCCTGCTGCAGGTCGGCACATGCCAGCCAGCGCTGAGGAGGAAGAAGGTCAGAGGTCAGCACAGGTAACCAATCAGGTTACTGCCAGGAATAAAACCTGAAGCTGATCCAGAACAGAAACAGTTCTGATGGAAAACACGTCCAGATTCCCCGTTAATCCAGATTATAATCAATAGTTGTAATCTGGAGAACAAACTGGTTCTGTTGGGTCCTGCACTAGCATGGGAGGCGGATCCTTCAGTCCCAGTTCACTCTGAATATTTCCTGTATTAAAATGCTCCTCCCTGATCCCTGACCTTCAGGCCGGGGTCATCCTGAGCTCCTCCTGTAGTCATGATGCTACCAGCTGCTGCAGGACAAACTCCTCCTCTCTTTCTTCTCCTACTGCTCTCCAGTTTGCATCGCTTGCTGTCATTTTAACTTTTTATTTCTTATTAGTTTGTCTCCACGGCAACTCCACCTGCTCTGTGTTCTGATTGGCTAATTCCTTCCTGGAGCAGACTGACATGATGCTGCCATCACCTACTCGCTCTCCCTCTCCTGCTGTTAACCTACTTCTCTTCTGTCCGGGTCTTCCAGAACCTTCTTCTCTGGGTCTGAGTGCGGGTGCGGTTCTGTCTTCCAGCAGTAATCTGATTACACAACCCTGACCCGGATCCATCTGCTGCTCTGAGGTCATTACAGGCCGGCTTCAAATCTGCAACCTCAATCTGAGACCCCATGGTGCCCACCAGGGTCAGGGGGTCTGACCTGACCTTTGACCTGGGTCCACCTCAAGGACTCCTCCACACCCAGAGCCCCTGCCTTGGAATCGAACCAGCGACCCCCGGCACCCTGCCTGGCGTCCAGCGGAAGTACACAGCCAGGCAGCTCGCCGTCATCCTCAACTATTTCCATGGCAACTGTCATCTGGTCCACAGGTGAAATGGGGCACACCTGATCATGTTTGTTACCCTGTGCGTGACGTCACCAGCTCTCCAACGACCCACCGCCCCCCGGAACCGACCCAGAACTCCCCAGAACCCTGAATGAGAGTAAGAAGCCCCGCCGCTGCTACCGGGAAGAACACCTGGAGCTGACAGCAGCCAGGTGTGGCTACAGGTGTTCCTCCAGGAGAAGCGGCGCTAGCGCCATTAGCTCCGAGGAGATTAAGCCGAAACAGGAGCCTGAGAGGCGGCCTGGGTCCGGCGGGCCGCCCCGCAGGATGGACCGTGCCGGCCGGACCCGCAGCCTCCGGAGCCACTCACCGAGGCGGTGTCTCCGGGGGAGAAGCTCATGAAGTCAGCGCTCAGAGCGGACGGAGGATCTCTGGAAGGCTCCGCCATCTTGGCTCCTTCTCGCTGCTGGAAAACATCCGGAAGCGGAAACTTACCGTGGGGGCGGGACTTCGGCTAAATGTGGCCACATTAAGGCGGGGCTTATCTCAAATGGGGCGTGGCTCATTTGTTGATTTATTGATTGATTGGTTTTATAGAAAACAAAGAAACTGACAAAACAGCAACAGATGTTTATGATTAAATTTAAACTTACTGATTAAATGTTCCAAAAATAAATAATCAGAATACCAAAACCACTAGAAACGGACCATAACCTCAGCCTTCTGGACTGGAAATGATGACCCTTGTAAGCTCACTTCGTCATTCCTCTTTCAGACACATTGAAGTCTGAAAGCCCGGTGCCTGTGTCAGCTCCTGCCTGGGAGTTCGCCCAACCGGTCTACAGTTCTTTTGTGGACTTGGAGAAGGCGTTCGACCGCGTCTCTCGGGGACTCCTGTGGGGGTTCTCTGGGAGTATGGGGTACCGGGCCCTTTGATACGGGCTGTCTGGTCCAGACTGGTGAAGAGAGAGCTGAGCCAAAAAGCAAAGCTCTCGATTTACCGGTCGATCTACGTTCCTACCCTCATCTATGGTCATGAACTTTGGGTCAGAAAGAACCAGGTCCCGGATACAAGCGGCCGAAATGGGTTTCCTCCGTAGGGAGGCTGGGCTCTGCCTTAGAGAGAGAAGCTCTGGGAGAGTAGAGCTGCTGCTCCTCCACATCGAGAGGAGCAGCTGAGGGCATCTGGTCAGGATGGAGACTCACTGGTGAGGAGTTCAGGTCCCACCAGGAGGAGAGGGAGACCCAGGACACGCTGGAGGGACGATGTCTCTCACTGGCCTGGAAACGCCTTGAGATTCCTGGAGGAGCTGGAACAAGTGGCTGGGGAGGGAAGTCTGGGCCTCCCTTCTTAGGCTGCTGACCCCGTGACCCGACCCGGATAAGAGGAAGAAGATGGATGGATGTGTGTCATATGTTACTGCCTTAAATGTTTTCACATGTCAGACAAAATTTGATACACGTTTCACATGTGTATGACATAAAACATGTCATAAACATGTTTTATGTCATACACATGTGAAATTGTGTGCACCATACAATGTGCAGAGAAACTGTCAGGAAGTGGCTCCATCATTCAGAACAGGACGAAGGCATCAAGCAGAGCAGCTCACGTCCCTCCTGCAGCTTTTAGATGAGCAGGATCGGCTCTGAACAGGCCAGCATAATGCTGAGCCTCGTGATGCTGAGCCTCCATGAGCCTCATGATACACTGATGTTCTGACTGTCAAAAGGAGGCAAATATGTTTACAGATCTATTCCTGTTTTCTTACATAAAATGTTATATTAATGTTGTAATTTTTTTAAGCTTGTGTTCACAGATTTTTGGAAATATTTTAAAGATAATTATGAACAACATAATATCCATCATCTGCCAATAAACTGTGTTTAACCCCAGTGAAGAAACTTTTAATGGTAAGTTATGATGAGCAAACATGTACAACATTGATTCCTTCAGTTTGATTCAATATAAAATCAACTAAAATGTCGATCCACATTCAGGGTTTGGGTTAATCAACACTGACAGCCATTTCTGGTTGAAACGTTGATTCAACATGTGGGTCACTCACAGCTTTCAGTTTCATTTCAGTGTCAGGTTCTCCGTGGACTCACTGTTTCTGCCTCAACTATGTTTCTTTTGTGTTTTGCTATCTGGGTATTTTTCCGTCAATCTCCCAAAACGAGGGGAACGCTGTTGAACGTCCACCTGAGGACAGCTGATCCGTCTCAGACACAGGGACAAACACAGTCAAACACAGTAAATAACATTTTATTCTGATATTTACACTCAGGGAGAAATCCACAGTCTGACTGAAGGTCAGAGCCACGCCCCGCCACGGGGGGCGGAGTCTGGCAGTAGCATCTATCCGAACCAGTGGTTCCCCATGCACTCCCTGTTCCAGGGGGCGCCGCAGAGCCAACACCACTCCGCTTGGCATTGGGTGCACTGTATGTGCATGCAGCCGCCTGCAGGGGGAGACATGAGCAGCCTTCAGTGCTCACCTGGTGGATAAATAGGCGGGCTCTGAGGGGGAGCTTACCGTTCCTCTCCACAGGTACCAGGCAGCGCGGGCAGCGCCGGGTCGACTCCTGGATGAGCTGCAGAGACGCCTGGTCCCACCTCCCTCTCTGAGACGCCTCGTCCCCCACCACGAAGCCCTGAGGACAGGAACCGCCTCAGCACTTTCATCACCTCTATAGTCATCATCATGTGACTCACCTGGCAGGCGCCCCCTGTGGGTGGGGCTGCAGGGCCCTTGCACAGCCCCTCATGGTAGCCCTCCCTGCAGTCCCTGCAGAAGACGAAGCCACAGCCCAGCCGCCGGTCACACTCCACCCTTCTGCTGCCCTCAGGTGGGAGAAGCCCCGCCCCACAGCCAGGTGAGGGGCACAGCACACCGCCGGCGGTCAGCAGACACTCCTCAGCGCCGTACTGCAGGTAACGGCCGTACTGAGGCAGAACCACAGGGGGTCAGTACCAGCCCACACTAGCAAACTGCTATAACCTAACCCCCCCCTGAAGATGGTTCACCTGGAAACACCTGGACAGGAAGTGAAGCACCCGATCACAGACTTGACCTCTACTGGTCATCAGTTCCTGTCCTCACCTGTCTGCAGGTGTTTCAGGTGAACTACAGGCACCTGAAGATCAAGTAATCTTCTCTGGGATTTTAAACCACTGGTGACTAGATCCCTCAGTGTTCATTCTGTTATGAGTTCCCTCATCTTCCTCTGCTCCAGCTGCCCCATCTTCCTCTGACTAGCCATACCTGGAACTCATCAACCTCCTTTTGGTTCCGGTTTTCCCACCTCTGACCCAGGTTCTGCTTTCTCCGTTACTTTATTTCACCTCCATATTTATTCAGCTGAACCTCAACGAGTCACTAAGTCTGGTGTGACCCTAGAATACAGGAAGTACTTCCTGGGATGACCCTAGAACACAGAAAGTACTTCCTGGGGTGACCCTAGAACACAGGAAGTACTTCCTAGGGTGATCCTGACTTTTTCTATGAGTATAAAAATGGAGGTGGAGTCACCTGATCGTCCCCCAGGATCCTGAAGTGATGTAACTCTCTGATCAGAGAGTTTTCACAACCAGCTGCAGAGAGACAACAGGAAGTCAGGGACATCACCTGTTGGACCGCCCCCTTGATGCTCCGCCCCTCACCTGCACATGGCAGCGAGTATCCAATCACAGCGTCGTAAATAAACTGTCGCTCATTGAGCCGCGTCTGGCAGTAGCGCTGAAAGCAGTCCAGGCAGATCACATGACGGTCCGAACACTGGAAGACCAGAACCACCTCCCTGGAGACAGAGACGTGGTGAGAAGTGGGGCGGAGAGGGACAGAGGCTGAGACAGGTGAGGACATTACCTGATGTCGTTGCAGCCGATGCAGGAGACGCTCCTGGTGTTGGACAGGATGAGGTCCAGAGCCACCGAGACGTCGTCCTCTGACGTGGGGTGAGACGCACATTTCATGTAGAACTCCTGCCATCAAGGACCAATCAGCATTAAGATAACAAGAACTTCCTATCTCAAACTCTCAGCCCCGCCCCTTACCGCCTCATTGCCATGGCAACCTTCAAATTGACAGACGCCATGAATCCGTCCAGGCAGGAGAACATCATCCCAGCAGGATGGACCCTGAGAGACAGACACAAAGAAGGGTAACAGCACCCCTCGCTGGCCACCGGCAGGAACTGCACCAGGACTGGAAATACTATACAGGAATTATGACACACACACAGGAAGACAACACACACACAGGAAGTATGACACACACACAGGAAGTACGACACACACACAGGAAGTACGACACACACGGGAAGTACTACAGCTCCGTTCTCACCCTGCAGAGCGTCAGCGTCATCTGTCTGCAGCGCCGACAGCGAACACGGAGTTTCCCAGACTGGATGGATGAGCAGCGCTTACAGTACACAAAGAAAGTACCGCACACACCTGGAGACAGAGATCACACACCTGGAGGCACAACACACACCAGTAGACAGGAGGATGGCTGACCTACTGACCTTTAGGAGCTGCAGCCTGTTGCTCTGTCCTAGGATCTTCATCTCCTCCTCTTCCTCCCTCCAGGACGGCGGTCTGCCCTGCGGCGGCGGCAGCAAGCCTGGAGGAGCTCAGGTCCAGCCTGTCCAGCCGTGTTCCTCTGGCAGTCAGGTGTTCCTGGGGTGGTGGGAGGTGGATGGAGCCTGGAGGAGGGAGCAACACGTGGACCGTGCTCTGCTCTGGGAGGTCACAGCCCTGACAGGAGGACAGCAAGTGAGGAGGACAGCAGGAGAGGAGGACAGCAGGAGAGGAGGACAGCAGGTGAGGAGGACAGCAGGTGAGCAGGAGGACACCAGGTGAGCAGGGGGACACCAGGTGAGGAGGACAGCAGGTGAGCAGGGGGACAGCCTCATCAGAGTGGGGGCTCACCTGCAGGGAGGCGGAGCTGTCCAGCTCCCTGCCTGCAAACAGAACCCGCAGCGCCTGGGCAGGAACTCCCTGCTGACTCGCCACAATGTCCTTCAGCTCCGCCACGCGGGCCGCGGCGCGCAGCTGCACGGCCACGCTGGGGCCGCGGTTGAACCGCACAAACACTGCAACACAGGTGAGCTTCTGTTTTCACAATCAAGCAGATTTCATGGTTTTACTTGTGATGGCCTGTTGGGTTCAGAAAGCTCTAGTCTGTCTCAAGCCGGATCAGAACCTGGTTCTGGTTCCGCTAGATGGCTTCAGTTCATTCTGATGTTTCTTTATTTCTTTGCTGTTTTGAACTCTGGTGAATGATTGGTTCTCTTGTAGCCCCGCCCCCGTGACGCCTGACTCACCTGGAAAGGTTCTGCTTAAGAACTATAACAGCTAAAACTTGTCATGTTTCATGAAACCCTTTCTGACGCATTAATAATGTTTATTGGTTAATAATCTATAAAGTGTTTTGATCAAAATCATCCACAGAAATAAAAGCTGTGAAATTCATCACTGAAGCTTCATTCATGCTCCAGTTTATTTCACTTTTATTCTAGTTTTTGGGTCGGATTGTCCAGATCCAAGAGGTCCGGTTTCGGGTCCACAGGAGCCTGCTTCTGTGCATCAGAACCACCAGATTTGGACTAACTAGGTCGAGTTCTCAAGAACCGACCTCGTGCCGCACCTGGTGGCTCGGTACCGGTGCAGGGATGCAGGACGGAAGAATTGGACCTGGACTTGCCTCCAGGACTTTCTCAAGTTTATTACCAATATAAATAAATGTGGAATCGCTCGGTTCTGGTTCCGATCGGAACCAGAATCAACCAGGTACTCTGACTGGTTCGGAACCCTGTGACCTGCGCTGTTGGACAGGTTCTGGTTGGAACCCAGTCCACCGCGGTTCTGCTCTTTAAGCTGAAGGAACTACGGGTCACCTCATCGATCTTCGATCCGAACCGAACCAAGAACCGGAGAAGAACTCACCGATCATCCTGCTGCGCGTCCTTCATGGACGTGTTTACAGCCTGCCGGCCGCGGTGCACTCTGGGAGCTGTAGTCCGGCAGTTAGCGGCAGGATTACCGCCACCTGCCGGACTGGAGGGGAACGGCAGGCGGCATCCAGAGGGGTAGCAGGTTCACCTGGAGACCACAAGTATTCATACCCCCCACAGACTCAGCCAGCCAGGAGTCCAGCTGGTGTCCATGACAACATGTTTTACATCATTCTGAAAGGTTTTATTGGTTCTGGTGGTCACCAGCTGGGACTCGAACCTGCAACGGCCGCATCAGGACCCTGTGCTAACACAGCACCTGCAGCTTCATCTTGATGCGGTGCTGGTTGTGATCCATCAGAACCCCTGGCTCAGAATGTGACCCTTCAAATTAAAGGCCTACTTGATGCAACAGGAAGTGGAAGCAGGCAGAAAGTTGTTTTAATATTTATTAGAAAATGGCGGCAGAACAGGTGAACAGGTTTATTCTAGTACAATGAGGAACGTTGTTCTTTCTATCTGCAGAACCAAACCCAAACAAACCAACACGATGGGGGCGCGGGGTATTAAGGGGCGGGGCCTCAAGTGCTGCTTATATTCTACAGGGGTGGGGGGGCGCCCACACATTTATAAATAAATCACCATTAAATTAACTCCAATTCACACAATAAAACTCAAAGTGTCGAGCAGGAACACAGAGTGAAGGAGGCGGGGCATCCACAGGAAACGCTTTGATGTTGCTGACAGATTATCCGTTGGAGCCAATCGCTGTTCAATAACCAATTTCACAGGTTTCATTTGAACCGTCCAATCAGCAGTCAGTTTACAGAAGAGTCTGCTGGCTCTGACTCCATTTCCCATGATGCTCTGGGACTGTTTAAGGAGGGGCCGGGGCAGGGGGCGGGAACAGAACAGGTGGATTGCCTGAAAGCCCGCTCAGCTGCGCAGGAAGCTAACAGTCCCTTCTGACCATATATGGAAAAGGCCGACACACGACCATAAATGGGCGTCCTGCTGCTATCTACACAGAACCAGTTCCAGTTCCTGAAACCTGGAGAACAAGAATCCCAACGGGTCCAGAACATTTCTCACTCTGACCACAACTGGTCCCAGAACAGGTCCGGAACCGGTCGGCGCCGGTCCAGAACCAATCCAGAACGGGTCCGGGTCGGAGCGACCCTCACTCGGAGTCGGACTCCAGCGGGGCGGTCTCGTCCACCAGGGGCGGGCTGCGGCTCAGGGCGGCAGCCTGCAGGTGGGCGGCCTGCAGATGCGCCTTCTTGTGGCGGGAGAAGCTGGACGAGTGCATGAAGGTCTTGTTGCACGCCGTGCACACGTAGGTCTTGGACTTGGAGGCGGCCAGGCCCGGCTTGGTGAGGACGGGATTCCCCAGGCCGGCGCTGTGAGTCTGCTGGTGCCGCACCAGCCTGGAGGCGTGGCTGAAGCTCTTCCCGCAGAGATCGCAGGCGTGGCGCCGGCCACCCGGCTCCCCGGCGCCGGCCTCCGGGTCGTCGGCAGGCCTGCGGGGGGGACGGCCCCCGCGGCGGCGCCGGTTCTTCTTGCACAGGGTGTAGAAGTTGGGCTTGTCACGGGAGCACAGCTTGAGGCGGATCTTGAGGTCGGACGAGCTCTCGCCCAGGTTCTCCTTGCCGGGCGTGTAGCTGTCCAGCAGCTCCTTCACGTGGCTCACCTGGTGCTTGGACAGCTGGGTGGACGTCCGGAAACTCAGGTCGCACTGCGGGCAGGCGTAGAACCGGTCCGCCGCCGCCGGGCCCGGCGCCGCGCCGCCGCCCGCCTTACGGGGCTTCTTGTTCCTGGTGGCGGCCTTGTGGCGCAGGGCGGCGGCGGGCTCCGCCTCCCTGGCCCCGCCCTTCCCCTTCTTGTGGATGAGGCGGTGGCGCGACAGGCTGGAGCTGTGGTTGAACTCCTTCCCACAGATGTTGCAGGGGTGGATGCGCCGCTTCCCATGCAGCCGCAGGTGGCTGCCCAGCATCCTGGGGAGACAGAGCGGGTCAGAACCGGGTCAGAACTTAAGGAACCGGTACCGGACCCGCTCCCAGGTACCGGACCCGGACCGCTTCCCTCCCCAGCAGAACCTTTGGCCCGGCTCACCTGCTGCCCTTGAAGCTCATGCCGCAGTGCGGGCAGGCGTAGCGGGCGTCGGGGTGCGACGGCTCCAGGGTTCTCTTGGCGGCCGGCGGCGGCCCGGACCGGCCCGTGTGGGTCTGCTGGTGCCGGTACAGGCTGGAGGCGTGGCTGTAGCGCTTCCCGCAGTAGCTGCAGCGGTACTGCCGGCCCTCCGGCTCGTAGTAGTCCCGGTCCGGGTCCGCCTCGCCGCCGCCACCGGCCTCCAGCAGCAGCCGCGTCTCCTCGGCGTCCTCATCCTCCTCGTCCGAGTCCGTCTTGATCTCCACGCTCTGCTCCGTCACCTCGCAGGGGAACACCTCCTCGTAGGGCGCGAAGAAGGCCTCGTCCGCCTCGATCTTCAGCGGCTCTGCCGTCAGCTCCTCCGCCTCGTCCGAGTCCTTCTTCACGCAGGAGATGGTGAACTTGGAGCCGACCTCGGCCCACTTCACCACGTACTCGATGGGCTGCGTGTCCAGCTCCACTGTGATGAAGTCCGCGCCCAGGGCGTCCGACTCCGACACCGTCAGCTCCGTCTCAGAGTCCTCCATCCCGCAGACGGTGAGGAAGAGGAGCCGACCTGGGGAGGAAGAGCAGGGTTCATGGGGTCAGATCAGCGAGAGGACGAGGGCGGCGCCCTGAGGAACGCCCCCTCCAAAACCAGCTGAGCTGAGGGCCCGGTTCTGGTTCCATCCAGCACAGACAGAACCAACAGAACCACAGGTGGGTCCAATCAGACCTCAGGGACCCATCAGAACCTCAGTGTGTTCTGCTGGCCGGGGTCATCCTGAGCTCCTCCTGTAGTCATGATGCTACCGGCTGCTGCAGGACAAACTCCTCCTCTCTTTCTTCTCCTACTGCTCTCCAGTTTGCATCGCTTGCTGTCATTTTTACTTTCTCTTTTCTGTTAGTTTGTCTCCATGGCAACTCCACCTGCTCTGTGTTCTGATTGGCTGATTCCTTCCTGCAGGCGGCTGACATGATGCTGCCATCACCTAATCGCTCTCCCTCTCCTGCTGTTTCTACTTTCATGAACATCAGAGCCCAGTTCTGGTTCTGCTGGGGGTTAAAGGGCAATTGTTCTCTCCACGGTTGCTATATGCATGCTCTGTATGAGGAATTGCTGTAAAGTTAATGATTCCTTGAACGTGAATGTTGCCCCCAGCTGGAGTGAATACTGTAAGGACCTGCTGGGTTTCCAGTTTAACCAGTTAAGATAATGAATTGGCCCTGCCTGGGTGGATTGATAACTGGTACTGACCTAGAATCTGTTTGGATGATTCGATTAAACCGAGTCCTCTTCTTCAGTATAAAGGCAAGGTTCCAGGTCAATTCTACATGAACAGATCTGGTCTGAGATCAGATCTAGACAAACAGATCTGGTCTCGGATCAGTTCATTTCACTCAGTATTTTTATTAAACTCCTCCCAGAGGCTCCTGACTTCCTGTTGTTCCCCGGGTGGCCGACAGAGGGCGCCAGCCGCCTGACTTCTCTCATTAAAGCTTAATTTGGCTCTCGCTGCAACATTTTATGGCTGCCGTCCGGAAGCCGAACCGAGCCCCACACCGTCATGGTTCTGGAAACATCTCTACCCGCAGCTAAAAACGCTGCTGTAGGCCGCCCGGCTCGCAGGACTAAAACCGGCGTTTTTCTCAGAGAAGTTCCGGGGCCGGGGCGGCTGTCAGGAAGCAGGACCAGCTGCTCTCCTTCCCGGCGGGAACTGTCAGAATAAAAACCCGGAGCTCACCGCAGAAGTACCAGAACCGGGCCGGGATTCGGTTACTCACCAAGATCCAGCCGTTAATCAGTGAAATCCACCGGAGCGGGCCGTGACAATAACAGGAAGCCGCCGCCGGGACACGGAGCTCCGAGAGGAAGGATTAAATGGTCGAGACGACCGGAAGACGGCCCTTCAAAATAAGAGCAGTAAAGTTACAAACATTACAGAGGTGAAAAAAGATATGGCGACGTTTCCGCGTTCAGCAATTAAAAAATGACATCAAAATGTACAAATAAAACATGTATGATCTCACTAACGATTTCATGTAGTAAATGTGCTGGAGTTAAAATAAAAAAAAAAACATTTAATAACTAAAGAATATAAAATATGAACACAATCTTCAAATAAATGTTACAAAAAGAAAAACATTCAACATGATGTCAGAAATCAGTTTAATAATGTAAAACTAAATCTAACATAATATAAAAAATAAGAAAATACATAAAAAAATAACTACACAAAGAAAAGTTTAATTTTGTTCAAACTGAGATCAGTGTGGGGCCCGAACGGGTTTCAATCCCATGTTTGAGTCTCAGGTGGTTGACCACAACCTGCTTTATTAGCCAAAAAATCCTTAACAGAAAGATCAGTGTGTAGAACATAAATCATAACAGATATGTTGGAAAATATGCTGCAGCCAATCAGAGAGGAGAGGACAGAGTGGAAGTCTGAGTGGAAGCAGGCTAGGTCAGCACCCTGGCCTGCATCGCTGTAGTCCAGGTGAGTCCAGGAGAAAGCAGGTTCTATTCTCTCAGGTCCAACCGGACCAGAACCAACTCAAGATCCAAACATCAGAACCGAGGAGTTTCCTCCGTTTGTCCACCAAGGGACAGAAGAGCCTGTTCTATTTCACTGTATTCTGTTTGTATTCTTAAAGCTGAGTGAATCCAGAGTTAACCTGCGTTAGCCTCCCTGCGGCTGCATGAAGGTTTCTGGTTTGAATCCCGATCTCCTGGTACTCCTGCTGTGATTGGTCGGTCCTTCTGGGATGGGCCAATGGATGGTGTGAAGCCTGCAACTTCACCTGCTGTGTGACGTCACGTCCTGTCTCCCGGCCTCACCTGAACACCAGCCGATTAATCTCTGAGGAAGAGGAGGAGGCTGGATGGACATGATGAAGAACATGCAGAATGGGAACCTAGAGGGCAGAGAGGAAGAGGAGGAGGAAGAGGAGCAGCCCTGTAAATATTTGGGCCTGTGGCGGGTTTTCCGCAGCAGCGTCAGTGCGCCGCGCGGTGCCAGAACCTCCGCCGGTACCAGACCGAGCTCCAAGCGGCTTCCGGTCGGATGGAGCTGCGTGGAGCCGAGCCTCGCGCACGTTCCGGCTGGTTCTCTTTCCCGAACCCCGGCGGGCCGCCGCACCGCAGCTCCTCCCGCACATTGCCTACCGCGCTCCTTGGCGCCAAACCGCCGCGCCGTTTCCGGACCCAGTTCCACTTACGATTCGAGTCGGACCGGTTCTGTCTTGCTGGTTCGGTTCCGGGTTCTGTTCCGAGTCGGTGGTTCCTGCCGCACCTCCGTCACATCTCAGCCGAGGAGCGGCCGCAGAGTGGCGGAGCCGACGCTGCCGCGGCGCAGAGGCGGCACGCCTTCAGCTAAAGTCAATGAGACGCTGCGGCGTGGAGGCGCGCACCGTACACAGCCGACTCTCATTGGTCAAGCCGCTGCGCAGCCTCCCTCTGATTGGCTGGAGGAGTTACGGCTGAAAGTTTGGGTTCAAAACTCGCGAGATTTCTGAACGCAAACATCTACTAGCTTTACGCCGTGACGCCACCAGGGGTCGATAGCAGGATTCTGTCTCTGAACTATTTGTATGATTTGATGAAGATATCAGTATTTCTTGCATCTCTAAATGTTTTAAACCGTTTTAACACAATTTCTATTGCTGATGTTTACAGTCTCTGTTTCTCCTGCTGCTGATGTTTCATTTCTGCTCTTCAGTTCCTCATATTTCACCTCATTTTAAGGTTTTATTTCTTCTTTTCTACCACTGGTTTTATATCTGCCGGGTTTTCTCTGAACTTGTTTGAATCAAATCACTAATTCAGATGCTTATTAAACCAAACATTTAGCTAAGAAGAGATGTTTTTAAAACTTCGGGTTTTGGATTCAGGGCGGTCCTGGTTCTGGTTGGTCTGTGTTCGAGTAATTTTGGGCTTTTCCATAGAGGCAGTGGAGAGCGAGGAGAGAAGGCCCAACAACGACTGCTTTGACTAAACAGTGTCTGACTATCTGTGCTATCTCGTCAGATTTTCCTACCGTAGCACGGATAGATGGCTAAGTCTATCAGTCCGTGCTACCCGTCCAAAACTGCCACGGTAATGTTTACAAAGTACAGCTGGTTGTTAATCTTAAATATATTGAACATTATTTCAGTGACTGTGCTGGAAGCTAGGAGTTCTGCTTAGCTTAGCATTGGAACAATTTATAGAGGAAACCACAAGAAGATCCTTCATCTGAATATGCTACCCATTTAAATGAAAAGCTGTAGATGTGCAGCACTAATCCTTTTTTAGAATATCATACCTGTTAAAAATATTTCCAATACAGAGGCGTTTATAAGAATAAAACAGGGTCAGTCAGGGGAAACAGGTTTTTATTGGAATTAAATTCAACACAGACACCTCAGCGCAACTCTTTAATGCGCATTAATACGTTGATGACAGACTTTATTAAATGCAGCGCAGCCGCAACGTGTCACTGAAATGATAGGATATGATTAATATGCACTAATATTACATGGCTATTACAGCTTCAATCCCACGTAGTATCGCTACCAACATGTATTTAGCAACGTTTAATAATAAAGAGTTATTAAACTAAGACTGACCTGATGAGGACCTGACAAAGACCTGGCAGCTAAAGGTTTAATAATTATCCTCTCAACACCTGGCTGTCAGTGATGATCAGTTATCAGGTCACTGCTGCACAGACTGAACGTCACAACCGAGAAGGCAAATATACCAAAACGTTTCCTGGAAATCTAATGCAAAATTATTAGAAAATGAACATTACTGCATCAAGGTAAAAGAACAGAAAATGAGACAAAAGAGGATTCAGTCACGGGTTACATTAATAAGTGGGAATTTATTAAATTCAAAATTAGAGAAATTAGCATTAAATTTAGTAAACTAGAGAACAAACAAAAAAAGGAGAATGAAAGTCATTTAATGGAAGAATTACATGTGTTGTAGTAGAAATGATTTAACAGATCCAATGTGAATTAGATCAGCTGGACCTGCAGAGCACCAGCAGATCACAGTAGATCCCACGCAGAACGGGCCACAAAAACTCCTTATTTTAATTTGGAAAATAGTGTTCATGGAAAAATCCCATCTCCAGACTCTTGGTAGATTATAAAGATTGTAAATATCCCTTTATTCCAAAAGATTCAACCCGTTTTCAGAAACCAACTGCAGATCTTTATTTTGTTTTGTTGCACATTTGATCCACAAATCAAGAAAACGAATGAAGAACTTCCGGATGCTGATTTTAAAATTGATGAACTTGATGCAGCGGTTAAGAAACTGGCCTTGAAAGAATCCAACGGCCTTCCTGTTAGTTTTTATAATTACTCCTGGGTATTAGTTTGGTTTGCAGCGCTGAAAGAATCACTGGAGAGAAAAGAAGTGATGACAGCCATGAAACAGGAAGTGACATCACAGATCCCACAAACAGGCGAAGACCAAAGACAAGCAGAGCATTTAAGGTGAGAATACAGACTAAGATCTTTTTCTATGGCACCAAGAGCCAAAGGTGATTAAGAAGCTGCTTAGCAATTATTGTGCCTCTGATGTGTTTAAAATGGAAAATATTCTTAGAGACTTAAAGAAGAAATGATAAAGATTAGATCAAAATATTTGTTTTCCACTTCCTTCCAAAATAAAAGAAATACAATTTAAAACTATAAACTAAATTGATCCAACCAGCGATTTCCCGAGGTTTCAAATGGATCAATGGGAATTCTGTAAAAAAGTAACTGAAGAGTTAAATCAGCTGTTTTTCACCTGTGAAATTGTTCAATGTTTCTGGAAAGTTTATCAGTTTATTGGAAAACAATTAGCAGATTTAACCACACAGGCTGTTACATTTGGTGTTTTCATCAGTGATCTTCATTCACTATGGCATAAACAAAGTCTTACGATTAGCCAAACGTCACAAAATCAGTTCAACTTGTTTTATGAGTCTTTATGCTTATCAAAAAATGCTTTTAAGTTGAGCTTTTTTGAACATTTTCACACTTTAATGTACTGCGCTGTTTTATTATTTGATATATATCGTTTACTGAAGCTGCTAAAGTCTTGATGCATGTTAAGCTGCCTGTTGTTTTCTATTAATTTTTTTTATTGCTGTTTAGTTCTGTTGGCCTTTATACTGTGAACTCATAATATTTACATTATGGAACCTTTATGGAGTTGATTGTATATGTTTACATAAATAATAATAAAATAAATAAAAAAGGAAGGCCAGGAAGCTCCAGTCAGACAGAAGGCCCTGCTGCTGTGGCTGGGAGACCCCAGTGAGCCTCAGCTGATGTCATAGTGACATCATCACACAGTTTATCAGCAGCGTCCTGCTGGTGGGCGTGGCCAAAGCGGCTGCAAAACAGGAAATTTATCAGTAGGGTGTAACTGGGCCTCCAGAAACCCGAACCGGGTCTCCGGAGCTCCTCAGGATCTTCAAGACTTCCGGTTCCATTCTGATCATCCAGAACCGGGTCACAGCAGCAGAACCATCTGAATACATTCCAGGTCCAATTCATGTCCAGAACTCTGAAACAGAACCCGTCAGAAACCGGTCCAGTTGATCTGCTGGCTGGTTTCATATGGAAGGCAAACCAGTTGGTTCTATGTGACACCAGGACGTGGAACCAACCAATCAGAGGCTTCGTGGCCTTCCTCTCACCCAATCAGATTGTCTGTTTCCACATGGGGACATGCAGGATGCTAATTGGCTGGCTTTCATAATGACGTCACACACGGAGTGATGATGTCAGCACTTTTTATTACTGCAGAAAATAAATGACATCAAGCCCCGCCCCCAAAGAGTACAAAGCACCAATCAGTGCTGGCGTGAGTCGCTGAGCATGCTGGGAAACTGAGTTTCTCCCAGCAGCTTTGAGGTCAGCAGAGAAAACGATAAAAGATTCAAATCAAACCTAAAAGTGAAGCCCCGCCCCCATTCTGCAGACGGATGCTCCCATTGGCTACAAGCTCAAACATTCAGCGATTGGCTACACTGACTGATGACATCACTGATCAATGTCAAGTAAAGTGGCAAGTTTCAGCTCCGGTCCAGTCTGCTGATTGGACGAGGGTGCTGGGTGGAGCCTCAGGATAGTGATGTCACAGGAAGAAGGCGAACATGTGATCGATGGCGTTATGCACGATCATCGGCGATAAAGTGACTTCCAGAAGACAAAGAAGAAGAAGAAAGATCCTCTTCCTTACCATATGGTCACATCTGGAGGCAAACAGGCTGTTAGAGGAAAGCCAATCAGGCGGTCCGATCAGCAGCAGGTAACTCACCTGGACGGGAGCGCTGTGCAGCCATTTTTCTTTGTCACCGCTCATCTTCATGCAGGAGAAAAGCTCACAGACGGCAGGAAGAGCCAGACGCTCCTGGACAGGAAACAGGAAGTACACCGCAAGTTCACCGCACAGAACTGGGCCCGGCTGGATGGAACTGGTTTCAAACCAGTCTGAACCGGTCTAACCTACCTGAGCCTGGCTCTTCTTCTTCAGCAGCCACTTGTCCTCCTCCTCCTCCTCCTCCTTGGCCACGCCTCCTGCTCCTGCTGCTCCTCTGGAGGCGGATCCTGGCAGCACCCACAGGTCGGCCTGGAGGGGGCGCTGGAACGGGGAGCAGGTCTGGTTCTGGGAGGCGTGGCTGATCCTCAGGTTCTCCTCGGCTGCTCCCGGGTGGAGCCAGGCCTCCAGGATGGCCTGGACCTGCAGCAGAGAAACGTTACCGCCTCCATGCATGGCCGACAGCAGCAGCTCTCACCTGATTGGTGATACCTTCTGCTCCTGCTGCCTGTGGAAGGCGGTGGGCGGGGCGTTCTTGACAGCAGGTGTGGCGGTGGGCGGGGCGTTTCTGTCCACAGGTACGCCGTTCTTGTCCCGGCCCTCCTGCTGCAGCAGCCAGCGGCTCAGCGCCTCCTGCCCACAGTTCTCCTCGCAGACACAGTCGCCGTAGGAGGAGCACGTCTCATTGGCCCTGCAGGTCTGCCTGAGTGGCGCCACGTGCTGCAGCCACAGCTCCAGGTTGGGGGCGGGGCCGGGGCTGGGCGGAGCCTTCAGGCACAGCAGCTGGCCCAGGTTCTCGATCTCCATAGTGTGGCCGGTCTGGCGGCAGGAGGAGCAGTCGGCAGCGCCGCGGCCGGCCAGCCAGTCGCCAGAGGCCCATTCCTCCTGGAACGGCCTCAGCACGTGGCGCCAGCGCTCGCCGTCACTCGTCGCCATGGTAACGGTGGGCGGGGTCACCAGCCAGTCGCTCAGCTCCTCCTCACTCAGCTCCGACTCATCGATCTTCTCAATGGAGAAGGAGGAGCTGCAGCTGCTGCTGGCCCGCTCTCTGCCAACATGGTGCTGGTCTCGGTCCTGGTCTTTCAGGAGCCACGCCTCCAGGTTCCTCAGCTGGCCCCAGGCCTTCAGGAAGTCCATAGAGTCCAGGACAGGACAGAAAGTCTGCCAAACAAGAACCACACCGGGTCAGGCTCCACCCACCAGAGCCAACAGATCAAACAAAACCCAAACTACAGGTTTTATAGACCAGGAGTCGGCTGGTTGGTGGTCTACCAGAACCACCAGGTTCTGGTTCTGACGGTGTTCTGCTCACCTTGGTCTCCTTCAGCAGCCAGTCCTGAGGGTTCTTACTGGCCTGGTAACCAATCAGACAGCTGCTGCTCGCTGGACGTTTCCCCAGCAGCCAATCGTCCAGAGCCTCCGCCTCCAACTGCTGCAAACAGAACCAGTCAGACCAGAACCAGGACCAGAACCAGTCAGTTCTGACCCAAACCCACCTGCTGTCTGGCTCCCAGTGAACAGCTCAGTACCTGAGCTCTCTGAGGGGCGGGGCTCCGTGAGGCCACGCCCTCCTCTGCCTGCGCACCAGAACAAGCCGGATCAGAACCAGAACTCCTCCACAAATCACATGACAGACCGGTGTGTTACCTGAGCGGCGATGCTGCCGAACGAGGTGATGGCCTGCCTCAAGGAGCGGGAGTCGGCATGGAAACGCATCTCTGGGGTTTCCTGGGGCCCAGGGGGGCCAACCTGCCAGCCAGGAGGAGAAAACAAACGCACCTCGTTAATCAGAGGCCAGAGCAGATCAGGGAGCTGGGGGGGGTGTGTGTGTGTCTCTGTGTGTGTGTTCCTACTTCTCCATGCAGCTGGTCAGCTGGTTGCTCAGGTCGTTGTTGTTGTTGTTCTGCAGCTGATGGGCAATGACCTCAAACTGACCTCTGAGCTGCAGGACCAGAATCACAGGGTCAGAACCAGGTCCAGTGTGTGTGTGTGTGTGTGTGGGGGGGGGTGTTACCCGGTGCAGCTGGTGCAGCTGGTGTTGCAGCGTCTCTGTCTTCAGGCTCTCCAGCAGCTCTATCTGTCCCAGCAGCCAGACCTCCCTGCAGCGCAGCGCCTCCTGCTGGCGGCTCATGCAGCTCTGCAGCTCCGACCGCACCTGGAGGGAGAGCAGGTGAAGCAGACGCAGGTGAAGCTCTGGCTGCCGATTGGCTGACCTCACTGTAACCGGGACGACTGCTCTGCTAGGCGCTAGCTCAGCTGTTACCGTGGAAACAGCAGTAGCAAGGAGCCAGGAGAGAACTGAGGGCATAAAGAACCGGGTCGGTCCACAGAACAGACTCCAGTTCCTCCAGTCAGAACCAACCAGTAGAACCTCTGACGGGGCAGACTGGTGCAACAGCTGGAGCTGAGCTTCTGCGAGGAGACTCTTATAGTCAGGGTGACCCTGCCCCGACCCCGCCCTGACCCCGACCTCTCTCCACATTTAGCAGCTGACTCAGCCAGTGGATCATGGAGGTTCTGGTTCTGGTCAGACCACAAACCCGACCAGACTGAGTCAGCGCTGAGGAGGATGAAGAAGAGTGAGTGTGGCTGGAGAACAGAACCAACTGTGTTCCTGCCTCCAGCTAGCTGAGTGGTTCTGGTCCAGTTCTCAGAGCCGGTTCTGACAGCTGATTGGACCAGAACTGGGCGGGGTGCTGAAAGTTTTCTAATGATATTGAGATCAAAGTCATGATCAGAACCTTTACCAGGACCCTGAGTCCGGTTCTGAGAGGTTCTGCTGGGCTCGGAACCGGGTCGGGTGGACACTGACCTCTCTGGCGTTGTCCCTCAGTTGCTGCTCGGCCTTCAGAACCGACCCGATGGCGTCCTCCAGCTGGTCCTGGGCCTCCTGGCACAGCTTCATGCTGCTCACTGCTGCCCCCGCTGGAGACATCCTGAACAGCAGCAGAGGACAGTCATGATGCAGCTCCGTTATTTAAACATGTTAGATTAGTATTAGACGCTTTATCTCAGAGGAAAACACTCGGTCAGCACCAGGTTCCCGTCAGGTCATGTTGGAAATGATAATTCAATTATGCTAGTTTTAACTTTAAGCACGTTTAAATATTAGACACATCAACATGTGTAAAACATATAACTGTCTTATATTAACAGTTCTAGCTGTTAATTTGGATATGTGCTAGTCTATGATAATCAACAAGTCGGGTCTGACTTTTTGTTTGGTTCTTTTCCACACCGGCAGGTGCTGCTGATCTCTGGATAGCTGCACATTTAGGATCAAATCGTCTCACTGACCACAGGGGTGCTTCTGGATCATCACAAACCAAACTAATTCTGATGGGATCCAGTTTGGTTCCATGCTGCCTCCTGCTGCCTCCTGCTGCCTCCTGCTGCCTCCTGCTGCCTCCTCTGCCTCCTGCTGCCTCCTTTCTGCCTCCATGCTGCCTCCTACTGTCTCCATGCTGCCTCCTGCTGCCCCAACGCTCAGTATGCGCTGTGCTGACTCAGCAGCGGCTCTCTGACAGGACGAACCGACATGCAGACGGCAGCAGAGATCGCCTCCATCAGGTCCTCAGAGTGAAGCTTGACTTTGTTTCCAGATGTTGTTAAACTGTATCGTAACTGTAATCGCAGCGCCACACAAGGCTCCTAATTTTCAGTCTCTCTTTGGTAAATTATTTAAATTTTCATACAATTTGAGCTGTATAACAAACTGACCTCGTTCATTTTCTTCCACTTTCGTGGAAAAATCTGTTTTGTCAGGCGATGGCGACTAGTGACCCGGCCCAGTAACGAGTCACTGCAGAGGAAAGACCCGACTAGTTGGTGAAACCCCCAGTAAAAGGTGAATTTATCATAATAGTCACTGATGAAGTCGTTACCTGGAACTGGTTCCTGATTGGAAGACCAGCCTGTTGTCATGGTTACCAGTCAGCCATGATGTTTCAGGTTCATGTTTAAGTTTTACAACATTTACGTTTTTTAAGTTTTATTGTTATGAAATTGTGTAATGTTGATAAAAACATCTGGGGCCATCCAAGAGGACAGATCCGGACCTGAACAGAACCTTTCTCTGAATCGGCCCGGTTCTGATCTGCTCTCCCACCTGGCCGGGTTCGGCTCATGCTGTGGTTGTGGGAGGAAGTGGGTCAGCGCTGCGGCCGGTTCTGGAACAAAGCACCCCCTCTGACTCAGCTGTTTGTGAGCATGGCTTCATTGTGCTGCGGGTCACAGCAGGTCAGAACCACAAACCAAAGGGGATTACACCAGTCATCCCACTGAACCACCAGGACCACGTCTGGACTGGACCCTGTGGTACCAGAGTGGGTGGGGCCTATCAGCAGCCAGCCTGGACCAGCTGGAGGCTGTTTCTGATAAACACTCTGCAGCTGGCTGACCTCTGACCCCAGAGCTGGTCTGTTGCTATGGAGACCAGGGTTTAAATGGGGTCAGTGGTCTGGTTTCAACCAATCAGAGGTAGGACACTGAAGGGGGTCACAGAGGTTCTACTGACTGATGGAATCAGAAAAAACGGGTCCATAACCGATCACTGATCAGTAATCAATGCTGCTGCAGCTGTCACTTCACCTGACCTCTGACCTCTCTGAGGAACTTTAACCTGGAACCAAGAATCACAGACGTATCAGCAGGAAGCTGAGCTGAACCGGCAGAACTCCTGGTTCTGGAGGAAACGTCCAGATTCAAGAGAGAGAGGACAACGTCAGCAGGTCTCACACACACGGGGCCAGGCGGGTTCTGAACAGGAACTTCCTTTACTTTGGGGAAAATCAGCCCGTCAGCAGCGGGTCAAAGGTCAGCAGCAGCCTGAACATTCAGGTAAATATAAAAACAACAACAAGATGGCCGATCACCTGATGGTGTCATCTGGTTCCTGTGGATCCAAAACACCTTCAGCCCTCAGTGGCCTCCAGAACCATTTGGAACAGGACCAGCTGGTTTCTAGATCCACCTGAAACTACCAGACGTGACCGAACTTTACATGTTCGGACTGATCCTGGTTCTTCATACTAACAATCTGAAACTCCGAATTGAAAACGGAAGGAAGCAGCACAACCGTTCGGCCAAACTGATCTAAATCTATCCGGTTCGGCCTGAATTCTTCCTCCGACCGGAACCGGATCGCTCCGCTTTCACCGCAGATCTTTAATCCCAGCAGAAATATTCTGGAAACAACCAGGATTAAACTCTTACCTCATTTTCCTTCTCAGACAAAAACAGCTCCGCTTCTCACGGAACGCTTCTGTTCTCGCGATATCCTGGGCTAAACACTCTCACCCCGAAAGCTCAAAGGAACGCCATTAGGGTCTGTACAGGAACACGTAGGCACCACAAACACTGAGAGGGAGGGCGGAACCAGCTGGGAACAGCCACACAGAAAACAGGTAAACAAACCAGCAGGGGACGCTGCTGCCGAGGATCAGCCAATGAGCGGCGCGGGAGGCAGTATCAGCCGGTAAACTGTGGGCTGGGGGGACGCGCTGCAACTCTGGAACAGCCTGTGTTCAGTCGGTGAGCAGCAGCGGGGGGGGGAGACTAAGCCCCTGGAACAGCTAGAGATTCAAGGCTCGGAACAGACCAACAGTTCCCTGGAAGAAGGCGGCGAAAGCAGGCGGGCGAGTGACCAGAACACCCTGTGGTTCGCTCTCTATATCCCCCACTGACCGACATGTTATCTCCTGTCCTCGGTCATGCCAAGCCACAAACTGCTAGCCTGTCATAAAGAACCACTCTGGCGGCATACTGTGTTCATGTTAACCTGCTGTTTTAACTCCGCGATCAGCTGTTAGGAGAAGCTAATCTATCAGCTCACATTCAGCAAGATGACACTACAATCAGCGCCGAATATTCAATTAAACTGTATTCATATTAAACATTATTAAAATGCGACAGACCAGAGAGGAAAAACCTAACAGTGAACATACATTTTTTGTTAAAAGAAAAAAATGTATGTTTTCAAAGTAGATCTTGTTGAGGTCAGGCCACGTGTCTCCACCGCGCAAGGAACACAAACACTGAACTGAACTGCCACCCGAAAAGCTCTAATCAGTCATAAAACATTTATGAAACACCCTAACTTCCCACGGTTCCGTGTCCTCGGGGCTAAACATGGCCGCTCTGGAGCTTCACTCACCGCGTGGCTTTGCTTTACAGTCTGGACTTGGAGGTCATAAAGGGTCCGAACCGGTTTGGTGTCACTGCAGCCCAAAAAACGGTCGATGAGCGCCTCTACAGAACCTAGGCTGCTGACCCAAAGTCACTGCGTCACGGAAAGACAGTGGCCAAATGTCGCGATAACTGGAAGGAAACTCTCGTTAGTGGGAGACAGAGTGAAGCTGCCCCCTGCAGGTACAAAAGGAGAACCAGATCCACAACCTGACGAGAACCAGAGTAAGCTTCACTCTGGACTTTCTGTTCCTCATGATCTTGATTTTCGTCTGAAACCAAAACTCTGGTCCACTGAGCCTCAATCCGGTTCTGGTTCTGATCTGATTCTGACTGTGGAGATAGTGACGATGATGATGTATTGATGATGATGATGAGGAAGATTCTTTGTTAAATCAACAAAGTCCCGACCAGCTCTGACCATCGTCTTCATCAGAATCGTCAGTCAGAGGCTTCTCCAGATTTGCTGTAACACAGAATGCTACAGCAGTCCTGCAATCAGCATCTCTCAATTAACGAGCTGCAACAACGTTTCATTTCCCTTTGGGATCAATAACGTACCTTTGAATTTAATTTCTTGGTTTTGATTCCAATTTATTCAACTAAAGCCAAAAATCTGCTATTTCACATGTCAGGAGGAAGACAGAAATATTTTATTGTAAATTAGGACTTTTTGAAACTTTTGACAGAGAAATGTTTTAAAATTGAGCAGCAGATGAATCAAACTTTATTGGGCAAACTTTACTGCCCATAGCAATGCATAAGGAGAGCAGTGTCTGACACTGCAGGCCCCAATTAACTGCCACTCTGTTGGAGTGAGAAAAAGAGAGGATTTTTCACCCCCAAATAATTTTGAAATCGCCCTCGTGCCTACAAATATCACTCAATTGCTCTGAAAGTCGGTCAGGACATCGCACCGAATGCCTGCTCCGGTAAAATGTTTTTAAAATTTTTCTAGGTCTTACGGTTTTCCGTCAAGGTGTTTCAGAGCAAAAACAAGTGACAGGTTTACTCAGGCTCTCAGCCATTCATTTTGAGACTTTTCTGAAAAGTTTCAGAGCTCAGCGCAGCCATTTTTCTCTCGTCGCTGTAATTTCTGTGTTTGTGCAACAGATATGAATCGCGGTAGTATCGGAGACGATAAATCGATCTCCCACACGCTTCAAACGGTTTTCAGATCGGCTTTACCGATCCTGAAAGGGAAGCATCTGTTTGTGCTGATTTTTTCATCAAAGCTCAGGTTGATAGAATTTTCTCCACTTTCTCTCTGACAGTTGACAGAGGACTAATCACCATAGCAACGGAACACAGAGGCCGGCAGAGCAGCTGGTTTGAACTACAGAAACGTCATCACTTTAGTTCTGAGCAGAATGTCAGAACTGTCTCTTACTACACAGCTCAGCTGATCACAATGTTACAACTAGAATGTTTTGGGCACCATATAAGTGTTTTAACCCAACCAGAGTTACTCATAAGATTAGTGTAGCCATTTATAACAAAATGTTATTAAAATAAAAGCTTGAATATTCCTCTCGGGCCTTTATTATCTTTTTCTCTCAGGTTAGTGTGAAGCAGTTAGAAAAACTAACTGCTTTAAACAGGTTAGAACTACAACATGGTGGAACTCTCAGTTACTACAGAAGAGCGATGAGCTGGCATTTAGAATTACTTGCTCTTTTGGCCATTATATAGCTGGATTAACCAAACCACTGTTACACATTGAATTAGTGTGGTCATTTAAAATAAAGCTCATTGAAATTTTCAAAAATAAAAGCTTGAATATTCCTCTGAGATTAATGCACCGCCTCTGGCAGTGTAAATAATATCAACCTTTACTGTCTTTTGATCTCAGATTATTAGCATTAGCATTAGCCTTTTCTAAAAAAAAAAGCTTTTACCTGTTTTTCTTGCTTATTAGCCATGTTTAGTATAATGAATGGAGTAAGTCAAATACAGACATCATGCTAGTGACAGTATTTAGGCTAGCATTAGCATTTTGGCTCATTTGACCTTATACACAAATTTCAATGTACCAATTTACACAAGTCCATGTTAGTCAACATGGTTTTGCTTCTGCACATGCTATTGACTATACTGTAGTTAAGCTTAGCATTGATGCTAATTTTTAGCATCAGACCAAACCAAAGGGTCCAAACCGACGGGCACACTTTGGCAGGCCTCGGTTAAATTTCTTCAGGAATTTTCTAGTTATTTACTAAAACACATGAAGTAGAACTGCAGCAAATAGACAAAAGGTTTAAGGTCTGAATATCTGACAGGAGGAAACTCCTCAGACTGAACTCAGCAAAGAAACTGAAGAACTAGAACCAGAACCGGACCAGACTCAGAACCAGCTCGCTTCAGGTCCCTCCTGCACCTGGTGCCATTCCAAGGGCTGATAACATCCGAAGCGAGTGAATAAAAAACAGATAAATGAAAAAGGAAAATGGAAAACTGGAAAAGGGTAAATGAGAATGGTTAAAATAAGGAAATGAAAAAGGACAGGCAGAAATAAATCCGGAAATAAATGAATAAATATAAATGGGAATAAAGATTCCAATTACTAATTTATTTATTTATTTACTTATCTCCGGAATTCCAATCATTAATGGAAACCTCGCGATATCTCCATTGTCCACAAAGGCTCTGTTACGTCACAAACACAAACATCGACGGAGGTGATCGTTTCGGGTCCAGCTTAGAGTCCGCCAGAGGTCCACAGCGACTGTCTGAACCCCGAGACCCGGAGTTGCTTCTGCCGCCGCGTGAGGATGTCTGCCGGGACCGGGAGCACGGAGCCGTGGGGAGGGTTCGACGACCAGCTCATCCAGGTGGGTCACCGCCGGAGCTAACCTGGGTTAACTAGCAGCTAGCTAACCGGGAGGCTAACTAACTGTAGCTAGCAGTCCCGCCAGCAGCTAACCCAACTAGCTGAGCTAACTTTAGCTTCCGCTGACTGAACGAACCGACCGGGTGATCTGCTAACCTGCTAACTGGAGGAACGAGTCTGACCGGATCAGGAGCTTCTGATCGGGTATTGCCATCAGGTTCTGGTTCTGATCACAGGTTCGAACCCTGCCCCTGCATCAGTCCATTGAAGGTTCTGGAGTTATTCTTTATTTATTTAAACAACTCCAGAACCGATTCATTAAATCCTTGAACAGAAACAGAACCAGAATTTCGTCCAGATCCATTTTCCTGACCATCGGCTTCTTTTCCTGAATTCCACAGAAATGGACCCGACCTTTCCTCGGTTCTGGTCAGTTTAAGCCTGAAATCAGAAGTAAAACCCTGTTCTATTAAGACTACAACCGGGTCGATGGGGAACCTTGACGGTTCTGATCGGGCTGAACCGGGTCTGAAACCATCAAAGTGTTTCTGGACCCAACATTTGGACCTCTGCTGGTTCTGAGAGACTCGAACAGGCAGAACACCGTTCATTTTCTGGTCCTCAGTTATTTACAACAGCTGAGGACTGTTGTAAATGTTATTTCAGTAATCGATTATTCTGACGGTTAATCGAGAACAGAATAAAACATTTGATAAAATAAAATATTGGAAAATTCTGCCATAATAGCAGTGTCATTATTGAATATCTGCATCTGCAGATTTTTCATGCGTTTTCCAGTAACTTTCTGTAGTTTAGAAAAGTTACAATAATTGCTCATTGTTCAAGTTAACCTGAACAACAATTCTACAAAAATCTGAAACTAATCAAATTTAATAAGAAACTCACAGACTAGTTTGTTGGATGAAGTCTCTCTTGCCCAGACACTAATAGCTTTATGTTTGCCTTAGCTTTGTGTTCATGTTAGCTTTGTGTTAGCGTCAGCCTTGGGTTTGTGTTAGTGACGGGGTTCACAGTAACGCCCCGTCACTAACACAAACCACCGTGTGCTAGCGGTGGTTTGTGTTAGTGGTAGCCAGCTCTCTAGCACCAGCATGCATTCGGCCTCCACCTGCTCTGACCAAGATGGACGGACATTTATTTCCCGGTTCATCTGTAAAGCGTCATCAGCACTGCCATGTTCAGTCCGACCGCTCACCTGAACAGTTGCTGAGTCAGAACCAGGGCCGGTTCTGGTTACACAGCTGATAATATTGACCTGGTACCGGGATTAGCTGGAGGTCCTGGAACTCAAACGCACCAGAACTGGTCCGGTTCCAGCTGAGGCTGTGATGCGTCCTCAGGGCGGCGGCGCGGCGGTCATCGACATGGAGAACATGGACGACACGTCAGGCTCCAGCTTCGAGGACGTGGGCGAGCTGCACCAGAGGATGAGGGAGGAACAGGAAGTGGCCGAGGAGGCGGCAGCCGCCGACGCCGACGGCGCTGACGACTTCCTTGGTGTGAAGGGGCTGAAAGGTCAGCTGGGTCGGCAGGTGGCGGACGAGGTGCGTGCACGCCGACCGATGGGAGCCGAAATGTTGCTATGGCGATGGCAGGATGCTGTAAGCCCCGCCCCCTTCCTATGTTCCCTCCAGGTGTGGCAGGCGGGGAAGCGGCAGGCGTCCAGAGCCTTCAACCTCTACGCCAACATCGACATCCTCAGGCCGTATTTCGACGTGGAGCCCGCCCAGGTGCGGTGCAGGTGAGAACTCCACTTGTCCTGTCAGCTGCTTCCTGTTCCCACACTGAGCTAGCCTTTCCCCCACTAGGCTGCTGGAGTCCATGATACCTGTACGCATGGTCACCTTCCCCCAGGTAAATGCCGCCCCTCTTGCAGTAAGCCCCGCCCTGTCCAGGTGAGCTCCACTGTGCTTCCTCTGCAGAAGGTGGCGGGGGAGCTGTACGGCCCGCTGATGCTGGTCTTCACCCTGGTGGCCATCTTGCTGCACGGCATGAAGACTTCTGGGACCGTCATCGTAAGGATGAGCTCAGCCCACCCTCTGCCTACCTGTCCTTGCCTGTAATCACCTGTCCTCACCTGTCCCTTCCTCCATCTCCAGGTTGAAGGCACCCTGATGGGGACGGCCATTGGGACGTGCTTTGGCTACTGGCTCGGCGTTTCCTCCTTCGTCTTCTTCTTGGCCTACCTGGTCAACGCTCAGATTACGTTGCTGCAGATGCTCTCCCTGCTGGTGGGTACCTCCCCCCGGCTCCCCACAGCTGCCCATGTCACCCTGACATCACTTCCTGTCTCCTGTCGCCAGGGTTACGGCCTGTTTGGGCACTGTGTGGTCCTCCTGGTCACTTACAACATCCACTTCCACTTCCTGTTCTATGGCCTGTGGCTGCTGCTGGGAGGACTGTCCACGCTGCGCATGGTAGGACTGCGTTTCCCATCAGCCCCTGCTGGAGGCCCGCTTCCCATCAGCCCCTGCTCCTCATTCTCTGTGTGTCCTGCAGGTGGCGGTGTTGCTCTCCCGGACGGTGGGCCAGACGCCGAGGCTGTTGCTCTGCGGTTCGCTGGCGCTGCTGCACATGAGCTTCCTGCTGTACCTGCACTTCAGCTATCACCGCATCCTGGAAGGTCAGAACCGGGTCTGGACCAGAACCGGGCCTGGACCAGAACCGGGCCTGGACCAGAACTCGGACTGCAGCTGAATTTAACATCTGCAGTTAAATTTCTGTTCTGGTCTAGAAATGCTGTGGATCTGAGCAAAGCGCTGAGGCAGGAGAGGAGATGGTCTGATGTATCATGCTTTGACTAGACCATCAGCTCTGGAATGGTTCAGAAGGAAATCCTTCAAATGGGATTTAGACATTTCCTGGTTAAAACACAGAGATGGATATGATTCTCTTTGCCTTGTCACACATTAAAGAGCTGGCCACAGCGCAGCGCCGCCTGCAGGCCGCAGCTCTGTGTGTCCAGCGCTGAAACGGTAAACCGTGTGACGGCGCGTTTGGCTTTTCCTGGGTTTGTTGAGACGAAGCATCTCGGTGGAACGAAGCGGTTTGATTCGACGCCAAAAGCTGAAAAACAGTTTATACTGGCTGGTTGATGGAACCAGTTTAACCATCATACAGAGAACACCTCTGTGTGACTCAGCAGTTTATACCAGTGGAGACTCCATGTGTCACTTTCAGTTGATGTATCATGGCCCGGTTCTGCAGCTCCATATCTGGATCCAGATGTTCATTTGGGTCAGTACCGACTTCTGTTTTGCTTGGTTCTGTTCCAGGTCTGCTGGACTCTCTGGAAGGACCTGACCCGGCTGCCATGGAGAGGGTGGCCCGAGACATTCACCAGGTGACCCTGAACGCCACAGCCAGGAGCCTGGGAAGGGCCCAGTGAGGGCCCAGTCAAGCGTTGCTCTGCCTGGACCTTCTGGACCCGGTTTCCTCCAGCAGAACTTTCTCTGTGGTTCTCTGTTTCCTCTGGGTTTCTCTCTCCTTCTGCTCTCCATCATCTTCAGCATCTTTATTATTGTTTGTTATTGTTATTATCTTTGTTGTTGTTGTTTGTTACACATGGTCAGATGTTGTGTTTGAGTCAGTTACAAACTCTGGGAAATCTCAGTTTCTCTGATCTTAACATGCCGGTGTGTTCAACATGTTAATAAAGATCTGATTCCCATCTACTTGTTCTGAACTGGTTCTTTAAACTGCCAGCAGGGGGCGCAGCCTACCATAACAAATAAACTGATGGTTTTAATGAGGCAGAGTCAGAGGAACTCGATGAGACCAGCAGACAGGTCCAAGGCCGGGTTTCCCTCCAGAAGCTCTGCTGAACTGAGAACCCCAACAGGTCAGCCTGAGCAAAGGCTCAGGAGTCCAGCTGAAGGGAGTTGGAACACTGTCTGCACTAGTGAGCAACGACCCGGCTGACCCTTAAACTCTGGGAACCGTTTCGGATCCGCTGCTTGTCCTGATCTAGGGGAGTGTCCTGCTGCAGCGCCACCTGGTGGCTGATTCACTGGGTTTTGCTGAATCAGGAACGTCTGAAACATGCAGGGCGGCGCCTCTGGGAAACTGAGGTAGCTGGATTGTAGCCTGCACTGAGACTCACAGGCGAAATGTTCTGTTTCCAGAGACTTTTCTGTGTAGCTGAAACGGTTTGATTAACCTCGTCAGAATGAAAGATTTTGAACCTTAAAACCACCTTGCAGACAACGCTCAGGGATTAGATCTTCACCTGAGAAAAAAACTTGGAATAAATAAAGTTTCAGCAAGTCAGTGAAAATATTTGTTGTAGAGAGCAGAAGGCCTGCTGCTGCTGCACAGGAGCAGAACCTGAACTCACCTGTGTGGGAGGAGCTAAAGGGAGAGCGCTCATCATGCGGGGGGGAAAAATCAGCAGCTGTGGCTTTATTACTGAATAACTTTCCAGGGAAAATAATATATAGAAACATGAC
Source organism: Phalloptychus januarius (assembly GCA_902982915.1). Taxonomy (NCBI): domain Eukaryota; kingdom Metazoa; phylum Chordata; class Actinopteri; order Cyprinodontiformes; family Poeciliidae; genus Phalloptychus; species Phalloptychus januarius. The sequence goes on along the minus strand of CADWAE010000242.1, from coordinate 85,521 downwards.
AGTGACGCCATTGGTCTCTTTCTGTATTACATATTGAGGACTCATTATTAATCCTGGGCAATATTTATGGCTACTGTAACATCTCCAAAAATAAAAGAGCTTCTCACAATTATTGAAGTAAATGTCGAACAACTTAAACAGAGATTTTCTACTGAATATGTTTTATTAGGTGGGGACTGGAATATGGTTATGGACATAGATTCCCAAACTCTGTCTGATTTCTGTAACAACTTGGGACTTTTTGACTTATGGAGAGACAAACATTAACGAAAGACAATCAATTCTCTTGGTTTAAATCAGACGCATCAAGCAGATCTAGAATAGATTTTTGGCCAGGAACAGATGATATTCATCAGACTGCAGTTTGTCTCCAACTCCTCTGACGGATCACTGCAGCATTAATTTATTAATTACTGCTGAGCGTTGAGACACAGAGGGATTGGAAACTCAATGCAAATCTGTTAAAATATGATCTGCACTGCAGGGAAATCAAAGAGTTAGTGAATAAGATTCTGTTAGATGATTCAATAGTAACTTACACCAAAAAATGGGAATATCTAAAATATAAGATACGAGTTTCCTCTGTCTCCTTTAGCAAAAACCTAAAAAGAAACCATGACCTGGAAGAAGTAAGGTTAGTAAAAGAGTTCAACCTTTTATGTGTTAAACAGACAAAGATAACCTCCTGACCCTACAAGCTAAATTAGACTCAGTCTACGAAGGAACGGCCCGGGGAGCTTTTATCAGATCCAGAGCAAAACGGATTGAGGAAGGAAAAACCAGCTCATCCTTCTGCAGACTGGAAAAGAGGAGGCAAGTTAAAAACCACATTCAGTCCCTGATTATTAACAAAAATGAGTTCAGACCAAACTCTAATTGCAAAAGAAATTAGCAACTTTTATCAAAACCTTTATTTTATTCTTTATTCTTTTTCAAGCCAAGACTGCGACCTGCTGTTAGACCAAGTCAAAGACTTCGTCCCTCAAATCTCTGAGGATTTCAAGGAATAAAGATATTAATATGGAAGAACTCGACGGCGCCATCATGTGTTTAAACTCGATAAATCTCCTGGGCCTGATGGCCTCACTGCCAACTTCTACAGACATTTCTGGGTTTATCTCAGAGAATTTATATTCCAGGTTTTCAGATATCTTATGTAATAATTCACTTCCACACAGCATGAAACAGGCGTTATCACCCTGATACCAAAACCAGGAAGAGAAGCAAAGTTCTAGACAACTACCATCCAATCACCTTCTGACCTGTGATTACAAGCTACTGACGTATATTTACACAAATAGATTAAAAACTGGCCTTAAGGACGTTATTTCTGAAACACAGACAGTTTTATGTCCAAGAGGTCTTTACACAATAACATCAGACTGCAGGATTTACTGGAGTCCAGGGACCTGAGTGAGGATAAAGGCTTCATCCTTTTCCTTCTACTAAGCCTTTGATATGTTGGAACATCAGTTTCTTTTCAAAGTTTTACACATGTTGGGATTTGGGCCAAACTTCTGTAGAATAATAGAAAGCTTTTATAAAGGTACCAAAGTTCAGCTGCACTTCCACTCGGTCCGTCTCCACATTTCACCATTAATAGAGGAAAACAATATTTCCCCCTTCCTCTTCATCTTGGCTGTTGAAGTGATGAGTATATTTATAAAAAACTCAAATATACCTAAATTAAACGTTTTTAATCATCAAATTATAATAAGTCAATTAGCGGATGACACAACAATTTAAAAAAAAAATCTAGACCAAACCCCTAAAGTACTGGACTTAATTAATACTTTCTCCAAAGCATCAGGATTAACCCTGAACCTGCAGAAGTGTGAACTGATGGCGATTCGTGACTCTGATCTGGAGGAAGATTATAATATTCCCATTAAATCTTCAGTTAAATATCTTGGAATTCTAGTAACTAAAGATGCTAAATTCAGTGAAACTATTAATATAGAGAATAAAATACAGAATTGTAAATCTCAGTTAAATAGATGCTCCAAAGAGATCTGACACTGTTTGGGAGAACCTACCAAGATGGAGTCTCTGTCCCGATGCATATAGCAGCTTATTCTATGGCCAAACCTAACAAACACATTAAAGCTATAAACCAGCTGAACTTTAATTTCATCTGGAAAAACCGAGTCCACTACTTAAAGAAAGTAAATCTTGTCAAAGACTTTAAAGATGGAGGTTTACAAGCTTTTGACTTTGAATGTCTAAATGCATCTTAAAGGTAAACTGGGTGAAATCCTTTTTAATGAATGAAAATAGTATCTGGTTTTGTCTCCCCAGAGGTTTGTTTAAAACAATTGGATGCATAGATTTTGTTCTTAGATGTGACTTTGGTGCTGACAGACTTCCTGTTGAGTTACCTGCCTTCACCAGCAGGTGGTGCTGTGTTGGAAACTTATGCACATCTTTACTCCTCAGCAGACTCCCATCTGGAACAACAGAGATGAGCTGCACAGAAATAAGTCTCAGTGTTTGGATCACTGGATGGAAAAAGGTATTTGGTCCATAAGACATTAATGACAATGGAGATCGGTCGTCTTATGATGAATTTGGTTTATTGTATAATTTGGACTCTCAGTTTCACACAGTATTGAACTCTGTTCCCACTGCAGTAAAATATCTGGTTCAAAATATAAGCGTCCAATCAACTGACCTTCAATTACCCGCAATTCAACTGTTTGGAGTTAACCTTTTGGACAAAAGTCATTCTAACAAAACGCTGCGTCAGCATCTAACTAACTGTATATTTCCTGTCCGTCCAAATAAAAACTCTATTTTAAATTTGTTCCATGATTCAGAGGTTAATAAATGGAGAACTGCTGACCTTAAATACCCTTTAAGTCCTAAAGCTAAAGAAGTTCATTTAAAATTCTCAATAACATTTTTCCATCCAGGGAACTTTGACCACAAAGATTCAACTTTGACCCCAACATCTGGACCTTCTGTGATAATGACATTGAGACAACAGATCATCTCTTTTTCTCTTTCTGCACTGGAACATTCTGGGGAAACTTTCAGGCCTGGATCTCAACAAAACTTTCCCTAAATCATCCCTTAAAAAGAGAGGATAGAATATTTGGACCCACAGAGACAGAAGAACCGACCTGATACTGAACAACCTGCTGATCCATTTCACTCCTGTAAATGGGGAAATAGAAAACCCGACTTTTCAGCCTTTAAAAACCTTCTAGTGGAAAAACCACTTCAGAACTTTAAAACTGATGAAAAACAAACATGGAGTTCAGCTCTTGGACGCTTATAATGATGTGAATTTATTTGAAAACTAAGGCCCCTTTGTCTTGTTTTGTCTGTTTTTGTCATTCTGCTTTCTGTTTGATGTCTCACAAATTTCATTTATTTATATTTTATTTAACTTCTGTTTTTTATCAATGTTATCTTGTAAATTTATGTGTCTTAAGCCTATAAGATGTATCTTCTTCATATATGTACATGCCACGTGACTTTGTAACGTGTTCAAATGTTTAATTAAAAAAACCCCAATAAATTCATGCCATAGATAACCGCATTTAGATGCAGCCATAGATAACCGCATCTACAGCGGTTATCTATGGCTGCAGACGGAGGAGCGCCACAGGAACCGGAAATGAACATTTTTAAAGGGAAGCGGAAACAGTAGAGCTCCGCGCGGGAAGAGGCCGGAAGTGGAAACCTCACTGTGGAAGCAGACTAGGACAGCAGATCCAGACTAAAGGCGGTTCGGAACCAGGCCCGGTCCAGGATGAAGATCTATTTCTGCGGCAGCATCAGGGGCGGCAGGTCGGACCAGCAGCTCTACCAGAGGATCGTGAACGCGCTGCACAGATACGGGAGCGTGCTCACCGAGCACGTTGCCAGCGCGGAGCTCAGAGACTCAGGTGGGACGCGCATGCGCACTTGAATTGTTGCTGGACAAGAACCAGCCGGGTTCCTCTACATCAGAGGTGCCCAAAGTGGGATGCCGGGCCTCCAGGACCCACTTCGGGCTCCACTGCCTCTAATACCAGGGTGTAACTCGGTGCTGTCAGTTGGTGAGGAAGAGGAGGCACTGAAGCATCGCGGTGACCGGAAGGCCTTTTGGTGCAGCTGGAACCAGGTCTTCCCTCTGTGGACCTGCAGCTGGTGGGAGACACGCTGTGGGCTGTGCTGTGTGACGGAGGGGGGGACGCATCCCCATCGGGACATGTCCCCTCTTGTGTCCTCACGGGGGCACCAGTCCTTCAGATAGTTACGGCTATGCTCTCAGAGAATACTGGACTGGATCAGAACCAGTTTGATATCCGAGGCCAATCAGGGACTGTCAGCAAAGTGACAGGAAGACCATAGATGGTCAGCAGTCATTCTGATCCAGAAGGTTCTGGAGTGAAGGGGTTGTTCCAGCAGAGTGGTTCTGATCCGTTTACTGGATCAATAGAAATCTGCTTTTATTTTGAAATGGTCTCTTTAAAGCTAGCTAGCTGCCAGGGATGGTTGGGGCCAACACAGTGGCGCAAAAGGGTATGCAACGGTAGGGGTGCTGCACTAGAGGGGGCGCCAAAACGAGGTGGGGACATTTTTTTCTAGTCAGTATTTTAGAAAAGCTTTTCAAAATGGTTGAAAGACAGTCGGTTAGTAATGTCAGTGTATCAACAAGACAGTTGTAAAAATTCAGGTTAGCTTTAGCCTGGAACTAGCGGGGCGCCATTTATTCCGTATTGCTATAAAAGTCTGATAGACACCCAGAACACACGTCTGAACGAAACGTTGAATACTGTTGAAAAATATTAAGGTCAGCAAAATTCTCGTTTCGGGACCTACATAATACCCCCCCTCCCTCCCCGCGGAACTGATGCTGATGTCACGGTTGCCTAGAGATGGACACTGCGCATCCGCAGTGAGCTGCTATCTATGAAAGCCCATTTCCGCCATGAAAGAAAAAATAAAAGACCAACAGGAAGTAATAATTTCGACTTGAGAAACCGGAGCAGTTGGAGACAAGCCTCCTGAGAGAAGCATCGCTCCAGCACCCAGTTCAATATGAGCCTCAATCCCAGGTAAGCTTGACCAGGCCTCATTATTCCTTAACGTTTGCTGCTGGGTTCAGTCAGCAAAAGGTCGGTTCGCCTTTTTCGATTTTATTTGGTTCTAGTTAGTTTTGTGTCGCCATGGAAACGCCTGCAGACTGGCTTTATCATATATTAAACGAGTGAACTGTGAGTATCAGACAAAAGCTGCTGGATAGTTTCGGTTTAGATTCTTTCGTTTTAAATGCTTGGTCGTTGCCTTAGCAACGTGAGCTAGCTGCAGGTTAACCGTCAAAGCCTGCTAACCTTGTTATAGCAGATTTAACAGGGTTTTTAAAAGTAGTCCGTTAATCAGATCGTCCTTATTTCATAGGACGATAAGAAGTTCGTTAATGTATTCAAAGAATTCAACAAGTTAATATGTATAATTATTTTGTGACATAAATTTAAGCACTAGCTAGTAGGTTAAAACACACCTTGTTATGCATAATGTGATTTCACGTTAAATTGTTTCTGTCGATATATAGACAAGAGTAAAATATGCATCAGTATTCAACCTGTTTTCCTGTCAGTTCCGTATGCACGTTTAAGCTAATGCTGGAGACCTACAGCCTTACATTGACGACATTTATAAAAGCAAATTAAATAAGAAAAATTGAAAAACAAGGAACTTAAAAAAAACCCCAAAACAGGCAGGCCATGTTGAAAACTTTAACTCCTTAACTTTGCTGAACTTTCAGGATACCTGCAGAAGAGACAGAGGAGGGTCCTTTGACCTGAACCTAAACCTAAACAGAGGTGAGTTGCAACTCATGTGAAAATCTAATTTATCATATTGTCTGTTTTAATGAAAGTAATTAAGATCAAAACTAAAATCATTCTGATGATATTCACGTACTTGACTGTTTTATAAAGATGAGAATTTCATTTTGAGAAGTGTTAACTCATTAAAATATTTTAGGGTAAAAATGTAAACAGAACTTTCAGACTTAAGCTCTACACTTTGCCATTTAGTTATCGTACAACACTACTATAGAGACATCGTGAAGACAGATCAGTTTTATCATGTGGCTGTTTTTATTGGGTTTTCCAACCCATTTTTATAGGTTAAATAACTGTTAACAATTTATTTTTAGATTGACTCCAGTGTCCTTCTGCTCAGGACAGATGGGCAGCTTAAGGAGAATCTCCCATCTTATGGCAACTGACTGGCACTTCTCGGATATTGCAGACGAAGGGAAAATGATCCTGCTGGCCGGAAATCAAAACTTTTTGACAGATTGAGAGCCAAGATTTCAAGGAACAAAAGCAATGATTAAAAGCAGGTCTCAGAAAATGTCGCCATCAGAAATGCTCAAAAAAGTATTTGAAAAGTTGAGATAGGATGGATGAATTATCGAGATGGGAAGTTTTTTCAAGTTGGGACAAAGAAGGTGGTGGAACAAGAAAAATGTATGTGTCAAAGGACTGTGGGGAAAAAAATGAGTTAATGGAAAAGGCAGTAGGTTTGTTTTTTCCGTCTCAAAGAAATTCACTGGGAAGAATTACAGATTTTGAAGTTGACATGACAGATTTTCAGAAACATTCACTTGATGAACATATTACTGTTGGAGAACTTTATGAGCAGACAAAACTACCCGTTTTGCGATTTTACCTAACAACCAAAAAGAGGGACACTGGCAGTGACTCAGAACCAGACAACCCCAGTGGAAATGACCAAGAAGCTTTAAGTTTTTCTACTCGCGCTCAGCTTTGCACACCACTGACTCAATCCAGAGCACCAGACAGCATTGATGTCATATATGTTGGAGCCAGCAGTGTCCTGACAAACAGCAGCAGTGATCATGTTCACCTAGTTTACTCAACTGAAGACATGGGTGATTTGTCCAATGTCCAACAGCCAGATGCAGGAATCAATGTTGACATGTTAGAAGACAGTGGCACTGTTACCTTTTTCACAGGACACATTTCTGACACAGATAGACTCAGTCTGGATGACACCCTTCCACTGTCTCCACAGCCATCTAGTCCAGTGCTTTCTTCTTCACAATTTGATTCTTTGGATGAGCCCATTGTTCAGAGAGAAGGGATGAAGAACATCCTTGTTCTTCACCGTGGCCAGATCCTGACAGAACTCATTTCACATTTTTGTGATCCAGGTGTCACTCAGGAGGACATATGTATTCAAGTGGTGCTTCCTGATGGAAGGCGAGAAAAGGCTGTTGACGATGGAGGAGTTTGGAGGGATGTCCTCTCTGAGTTTTGGCAGGACTTTTATGAACAGTGCACAATGGGCAATAACTTTAAGGTGCCCTACTTGCGTCATGATTTTGGACAGCAACAATGGGAAAGCATTGGCCGAATTATTGCCTTTGGCTGGCAAAAACAGAAGTACCTGCCTATAAAACTTGCTCCAGTAATCCTGGAACAAGCAGCTCTTGGTTCTATAAAGAGTCCTCTTGTTGATAGCTTCCTAAGGTATGTTACAGAGTACGATCGAATGGTGTTTGAATCTTGCCTTTCAGATTTTCAGTATTGACAGAGAAGAGCTTCTGGAAATCATGGATATCCATAATAGTCGAAAAGTGCCAACAGCTGATAACATTGAGCTACTACTTCAGGAGCTTGCCCACCAAAAACTCATTCAGGAACCTGCCTTTGTTATTGAGCAGTGGAGCAATGTCCTTTCCCCGCTGAGGTCAGAGATGGAAAGTATTACAGCTGCACATGAAAATCTCCTACCAACATTAAGAAAGGTTATGCATTCAATTGTTTACCCTGAAGTCATGAATGCACAGCAGAAAAACATCAGCAAATACTTAGGTTCTTATCTCAGAGAATCAGACTCACAGCACCTGTCACTTTTTCTTCGGTTTTGCACAAGATCTGATTTGTTTCTTCAAAAAAACTATCAGTGTTAGCTTCACTCAACTTCAAGGTGTTCAGAGACGGCCAGTCTCTGAACACCTTGAAGTTGCTCCCTAGAGTTGCCAGTTAATTATGATAACTATCCAGAGTTTCGACACGAAATAAACAAGGTCCTAGAAAGTAGTGTATGGGTGATGGGTATAGTGTAAGAGGCTTCAGCTGAAGAACGTGCGAGTTTAAGGAATGTTTTTGTATTAAACTTTCAAAGTTTAGCATTATCTTAAAAACAGCTTTTTAGCTCATCTTAACTCCACAGTGTTTCTACTTTTTGTAATTTAGGGTTCTCTGGAATATTTATAAGACCTTCAATGTCTTCGTAGACACTCTCCTACTACCCATCCTATGTGGGCCCCATAAGGGGAAAAGGAGGGCAGACAATAGGGGTCCCACATCGGTTTGTCCGGTTTCCATGGTGGCCCCACGTGGGTTTGCCCTTTTAGGGCCACCGCCTACATGGGCCCTACATGGGCCCTACATGGGCCCTACATGGGCAAATCTGTGTGGGGCCACCATGGAAACTGCGGACAAACCGATGTGGGACCCATATTGTCTGCCCTCCTTATTCCCACATGGGGCCCGCATAGGTATGCTGGCTGGGTAGTGCTAATGTTTTTTTTCTCTTAATGTACTCCAAAGTTAAAGTTTAAAACATAAATTTGAGTTGGCAGTAAAATGTGTTTTCTCAATATTTTGGGTTTAATGCATTTAAAGATTTTGTACTGTTACTATAATTTTTTTACTTTTAATAATTGTACTTGAGGCTGCAAAGGCTGTTTTGTTTCTTATATTAGTCAAATGATTTAAATGTTCAGTGGATGAACACGTTGTTACTCCGTTTGAATGTAGTTCTGGAACAAATGGAGTCAAGTGTTTTATTTACCCTTATTCATGAAAAATCTTCTTTTGTTTACTCAGCATTTTATTTATATTGCTGTTATAAGTAACCATGACCTTATAACAATACTATAACAGATTGGTGCCATTGCAGTAGTTCAATATCAGATTTATCCAGAAGACAACTGAAAAATGACATTTTTTTCTTTCTTTTTTTACACCTTGAAGCATTGTCATTATATTAAAGAATTATTTTAAAGAAACTCAAAGCCTCCTGTAATGGCTATGGAAGGCTTTAATTTTGAAGTTCAATAAACCACTTTTTCAGTTTTTAAGTGTGATTGATTTGTGGTGGCGGGGGAGGGCTTTAAATCAGCATTGGGTTGTACACTTGAAACATAATGAGGTTTTTACAGCAGTTGTCAATTCCTTTATTTCCTGTTTAATAATCAGCATAATGTTCAAACTATAATGCAGTGATATTGATAATAAAGGGAAAATATCAAAACCAACAAACATCTGGCCATACTAGTGCAATGTATCAATATATTTTTCTAATGTCAGACTTATTTTATCAGCTCAGCATGCATTGATCTTATTTTATTCTCCCTTCTTACTTACAGAGCTTGTGAATGGCTTTGACCCATCTTTATACTGCTGCAACAATGTGTTGAAGCAAATGCAGATACTCTCAGGAAATGTCTACTGAAGTCCAAATTAGTGACGAGGCAGCAAACTGTCAATGCAACAAAATGTTTTTACATTTATCACTGCAGTTCCAAATCACTAGTAATCTGCTGTCTGAGTCTTATGTATAGATCAGTTGTTGCAAACACATAATCTGAGACATCCAGGTTATGCTCTGAAATCAGGTCCACACAGATACTGAAAACATCTTCCTCACATGGAAAGTCTTTGAAAACACAGTTTCCAAGTGTAGAAAGTCTCTGACGGCTCCATACACCTGAGGTACTGTGTACATTATGGATGGGCGCCCATGTCGTGTATCCTGTGGTGGTTCCAAGCTGAAGCAACTTCATTTAGTTCTTTCTAGAAGAAAACGACACCAAACTAAACTCATAGCCTTGAAATAAGCATTCAAAAGTAAAACGGAAGTATGAATGTAGCATCACTGCTATTTATCCAAAAACAGGGAAATTTAATTCAAGCAACTGTCCAAACATGCAATCTGCGCAATATTTAAAATATGCTATTAATTTAGTATCATACTCAGAAAAGCGTATGATACTGCACATTATAACCCTTTACAGCAATCAGAAATATTTGATCAGAAATCAGAGCAGCTCAAATCAAGCTCACCTGTAAGATGTGGAGAAAACAGAACTGGATCACGGCTTTGTCCGAGAAGTTGTCCAAGAAGTGTCCATCTGCTCTCATTTTGTCAGAGGTCCATCCAGAACTGGATACATTCACTTCGCAGGATCAACCACCATCTTTCAATCTGCTGATTTCCAGTGCTTGGACCAAATATTACATTTAAACTTTCAGGTTGATCTTCTGTAAGATGCAAATATCTTTGCATGTCAGCTGCATTAACATTTTCTGTCCCTAAATCCACTCTCAGTCTTTCAGGACAACCCTCTGCTTTAATCACTGCATCCATGAAGTATCCAGCAATGACTCTTGGATCATTATTTGTTTTGTATGCCTCAAGCCATATTAGCCTTCTGGAAAAACCGTCAATGCAACCATTGATCCCAATTCCAAATGGTTTGAGCTTTTCATAGCCATCCATATGCCAAACATAGTTTGGACCACCCATCCATCCATCCATCTTCTACCGCTTATCCGGGGTGGGGTCTCTGGGGCAGCAGCTTGAGAAGGGAGGCCCAGACTTCCCTCTCCCCAGCCACTTGTTCCAGCTCCTCCGGGGGAATCCCGAGGCGTCCCAGGCCAGCCGAGAGACATAGTCCCTCCAGCGTGTCCTGGGTCTTCCCCGGGGCCTCCTCCCGGTGGGACGTGCCCGGAACACCTCACCAGGGAGGCGTCCAGGAGGCATCCTGACCAGATGCCCGAGCCACCTCAACTGGCTCCTCTCGATGCGGAGAAGCAGCGGCTCTACTCTGAGTCCCTCCCGGATGGCCGAGCTTCTCACCCTATCTCTAAGGGAGAGCCCAGCCACCCTGCGGAGAAAACCCATTTCGGCCGCTTGTATCCGGGACCTCGTTCTTTCGGTCATGACCCAAAGCTCATGGCCATAGATGAGGGTAGGGACGTAGATAGACTGGTAAATCGAGAGCTTCGCTTTTTGGCTCAGCTCCCTCTTCACCACGACGGACCGGTACAGCACCCGCTTCACTGCAGACGCTGCACCAATCCGCCTGTCGATCTCCCTTCTTCCCTCATTCGTGAACAAGATCCCAAGATCCTTAAACTCCTCCACTTGAGACAGAACACCCCCCCCGACCCGGAGTAGGCACTCCACCCTTTTCCGGCTCAAGACCATGGCCTCGGACTTGGAGGCACTGATTCCCACCCGGCCGGCCGCTTCACACTCGGCTGCGAACCGCTCCAGCGAGAGCTGCAGATCACGCTCTGATGAAGCCAACAGGACCACATCATCCGCAAAAAGCAGAGCTGCGATCCTAAGACCACCAAAACGGATCCCCTCAACACCCCGGCTGCGCCTAGAAATTCTGTCCATAAACGTAATGAACAGAATCGGTGACAAAGGGCAGCCCTGGCGGAGTCCAACTCTCACCGGGAACGAGCCCGACTTACTGCCGGCAATGCGGACCAGACTGTGACACCGGTCGTACAGGGACCTGACAGCCCGTATCAAAGGGCCCGGTACCCCATACTCCCGGAGAACCCCCCACAGGACTCCCCGAGGGACGCGGTCGAACGCCTTCTCCAAGTCCACAAAACACATGTAGACCGGTTGGGTGAACTCCCACGCACCCTCCAGGACCCTGCTGAGGGTGTAGAGTTGGTCCAGCGTTCCACGGCCAGGACCAGAACCACACTGTTCCTCCGGAGTTTGGACCACGACTATAGTAAATCCGTCTCCTCAGTCAATTTCTTGACCTTAGGTCCACTCCTTCACCATCTAGTAAGCTTAAAAGGACTCGAACTGTTCTCCTGTCTGTAACAATACCATTCATCCAACATTTAAGTGCATCCATCGATATCCATGACATTGTCCAGAGGTTTCAAGTTGCTGATGAATGAAAGCTGCCACTACACTCGCATCAGTTTTGTTCTTTCTGCGCCAAAGTTTCTTCTTACTAAGAATCCTTTCTAGTGTCCTCTTGCTAAGAATAACCCCATGAACCTCAGCCAGCAAAGCAAGAATTTCATCATTGGTTAAACCACATCTGAAATACTCCTCAATTTGTTTATAATCCATTAACAGGAGAAAAACCAGTGTTTTACTGGTTAGATCGATCAGATGTGTAAATCTCCTACAAGGGTTAGGGTAGGGCTAGGGTATGTGGATGTCTACTGAAAAATGACTAAATTGGCTGTTTTGGAAAGTTGAAATTATGACTTTGAATCTCATAATTATGATTTTTAAAGTTGAAATTATGACTTCCTGTTGATCTTTTATTTTTTTCTTTCATGGCAGAAATGGGCTTCCATAGCTATCAACCCGCGTCTCTTTAAAATGTTAAAACTAATGTGTCGGCGACATTCAGTGGCGCACAAGGAGAGTGAGACCCGTCCAAACCCGGAGCCCAGACCGGACCGGTTCCTCTCCTGACCCGTCCGAACCCAGGGCCCAGACCGGACCGGGCTCCAGGTTCGGACTGCGGGCTCCAGAGACACCAGTCTCTTCATACCTCAGTCATTTCCTGAGACCGAAAAATAATATAAATGGCAATTTAAACAAATCATACGAATAGATTCATAGTAAATAAATTATACATTTTGTGAAGAGAAACCGTTTATTTCTTCAACATTAAAACGTTTGTGTAGGAAAAATGTTTCTCTTTTATAAATTCAGTGTTTTGTGGTCAATATTATTTCACCATTTCATTAATGTGGGTTGCCAGTTTGGATAAGGCTTCCTGCTTACAGAATGATGGAAAACAAAACGCCTCAGAGCTGCAGCCCATCGGCGGCTCTGGACAGAAGAGGCTCTTTGGCTCATTTATATATTAATGATGAAATATTGGCTGTTTTTAAATTGCCTTGTTGGCAGCAATTTATATGTGTACTTTTATTATTGATACTTGAACTGGTTCAGGATCATGAATTGCATCATTACTGCTGATTGGTCAGCGGTTGTGTGATGTCACTGACCAGCTGTGCCCTGATTGGTCAGGAGAGGAGGGCCCAGCAGGGGCCCCCCGACCGGCCTGGCTGCAGCAGTCTGATGGTAAGACCGGATCGTAGCGTCGGTCCCAGAGGGGCGGCCCGCTGACCTCTGACCCCTGTGTGTCTCAGTGGTGGTTGCCGAGGTGACGCAGCCGTCCCTGGGTGTTGGCTACGAATTGGGCCGAGCCGCGGACATGAAGGACAAGAAGCTGCTGTGTTTGTTCCGGCCGTCGTCAGGACGCGGTGAGGTCACTTCCTGCTCAGGTTGACGTGATTGGTCGTCAGGGTGTTAACTTCCTGCCTCCGCAGCGCTGTCGGCCATGATCCGAGGAGCAGCGGACGGGCGGCGCCTCCTGGTGGTGGACTACAGCGAGGAACAGCTGGAGGCGGTTCTGGACCGGTTCTTCAGCAACCTGCAGTCGGTCTGACGCAGCGCAGCCAGCTGTCACCATGGTTACGCCCTCCGGGACAGGGCGGGCTTTGTTTGAATTTATCTGGAAAAAAGTAATAAAAGAAAATTAGAAAAAATACAATAACCCTTCATCAGCAGCTCAGAGGGTCAAAGGTCACGGGGAAGACATAGAGTTTGTCCAGTAGAATGGTCAGGAGTCTGAACTTGTCCAGAATAGATTTGGGGAAATATCTTTCTTGCTTTTGGGGGATTTTTGATATTTTAGTGTCCAAATTTCACCTTGTTTCCATTTAGTTTCATAACTGATGAGCAGCAACAGGTTTATTCCAAACCGTTATTAAAAATGATCTTTCATCAGAGGAGATTCTTTTCCTGGTTCTTTGTAGAATATCTGACTGTATTCACATTAAAAATAAATGAATGTGTATTAATTATAGTTTCAAGATGAACAGTCAGACTGAAATGTTTCTTCTCCAGTTGTTCTGGAGCCCAGTGAGCGAATGGATGATGAACCTGCTGGAGCGAAGCGTTTCTGTTGACAACATCTCCAATCAATAACTGTTATTGATAGATGATTTGGAGTTACACCTGCTGAAGCAGGTAAATGAAATGTCTAATATTCCCTTCATCACTATCCATGTTTAGCCAGTGATGCCCTGCTCCACCCGGATCCTAGTAAAAAGTGATTCTGATATGAAATATTCCCATTATTCCAGATGTAACGTGATGACGTCAGTGCAGCTAAACGCAGTCTGAAGTCACCGTATGTTAACCTAGAGCAGATCTTTAAATGAGGTGGAATGGCCCTTTAGCCGAATCAGAGGCCAACTTCAGCAGGAGGTCCAGATGTCCCGACAGAACCGGGTCTGACTGGACTTCAGGCGGGAAACGAGCCTCCATCTGGTTCGAGTCTTCACTGCGGAGTAAATATTGTTCATAGAGTAAAGTTACTTTAGCTTATTTCAACAACCGTGGAGGCGATGCGCTTTTATTTTGGCAGGTTTCTTGTGACCGTAGCCATGGTGACGGAACCGCAGCTCTGCGGTTGATGGTTAACGGCAGAAAAAGGGACAAAAAGCAGCAGTTTAATCTCCGGTCGATTGACCCAGTTAGTTTCTGGGTCAATCTGTGATTGTTTATGAATAGCTGTGATAACGTAACGGAGCCTGGAAACGGGTCACTACTGTTGTTGGTTCTGATCCAGCTGTTGACTGATGATACGGATGGCCTTAATAAATCATTTAACCGTCAGCTGGCCTCAAAACGGACTCTTACAGAGAAAAGCCCTGAAACCTCGCGAGAAGCTCCGTGTTTTCAGCTGTACTTCCCTCCTGTGCCGCTGGGGGCGGTCAATCTGACCCTCCGCTTTTACCGCAGCAGAAGAAGGAGCCCAGCTAAACATCCCGCTGAACCGCTAGTCCAGATCTGCTCTGACTGAAACCGAACCGAGCCGAGCCGAACATGAACGAGTCTGCTGGAGTCCGCTTCCGGCGGCTGCACCGAGCTCACGTGATCACAGAGGAACTTCCGGAGCGGAGACACAAAGGAGGCAGGTGAGACCCGAACCTCACCTGGACATGCGGTCCGGCTTTAACGGTACCGGTTCTGCTGGGGATTCGAGAGGTCCTGGATCAGGTCACAGAGCTCTGCGGTTCCGGGTCTGTTGATTCTGATTCCAAGAGAAGGAGCCAACCAGAGGGAAGCAGAGTTTAAACATCCGGTTTAAACTGATGATCTGGATGGGGATTCGGAACCCAAGACGTTCTGATGGACCTGATGGCTTCATGTTTGACCCACCGGACCAGAGCGGTCTGGTCCGGTTCTGCGCCTGTTCTCCAAGTCAGGGCCGGCCCAGGCCTCTATGGGGCCCGAAGCAGAATGTGGTTTTGGGGCCCTCTGGTTCTGCTAACAATGTGGCCCGGCTGCAGTCAGAGTCCCATCATTAGATCATCACCTGCTATAAACTCTCTGTATCTCTGCTGTTTGCATTATATACATTTTAGGAAACATTTATTGGCCCACTGATTTATCCACCAGGTGATTCCTGGAGCCGATTTCCTTCATTTTGGGGCATCGTGATCTGCTGATCCTTACGTCCGATCCCCTGATCTGACGGACAGACGGGTTTCAACAAATCAAAAGATTTTAAATTGTTTTACATGTAAATGTAAGATTTCAAAGAGCTGCCAAGTTGGGGTGCTGTGGTGGCGCAGGGTTTAACACAACCCACATACAGAGGCCTTAGTCCTCGACGCGGCTGTCACAGGTTCGATTCCCGGCATGGCGACCTTTGCCACATGTCTTCCCCCTCTCTCATTTCCCTCTTTCCTGTCCATTCACTGTTAAATAAAGGCCACTAGAGCCAATAAAACCTTAAAAAAAAGAGGAGCTGCCAAGTTCAGTTTGTAAAAGTTCAAAGAATCATATTCATATTCATAGTTTTGTTACCATAGCAACAATTTGATGCTGTGAGTTTAATCTTTGAGTTTAATCCAAATGAATAAACTGCAATTATAACTGATGGTTTCAGGTTGGCCAGTTAATCTGCTCCCCTCTCCCAGATTAAATCTGACACAGAAGCAGCAAGAGGGGCCCCTCAGTCACATTCTGCTCCAGGCCTCATCCAGCCTTGGACCGGCCCTGCAGGATCTTGCGTTTTAATAAGAGCCACAGAAACTGTTTTGGTTGCTGGAGTTTATGAACGAGATTTTCAGATCTCAGTGCCCTAACCCATTAAACACCTGTCCCCCCATCCCCCTCCTGCCCAGCTCCTACAGTGGGAAGGTGTTCCGGGTCACTCTGCTGTCTCTGGGCGGTTTCCTGATTCTTCCCCTTCTCATCATCTTCCTCATCCTGGAGTCTCCCATCCACCCAGAGGCCTTCAGGTGAGTCAGTCTGGACCGGGTCAGAACCAGACCAAACCTTCTAACATGTTCTAGTTGAATCCAAGGATCTCTGACCTCTGACCAAAAACCAGTTCTGATTCTGGTTCTGACCCAGTCCGGTCTGCTGCTCTTTATTTCCTCCTGAATGGTGAAAACTCTCCAACCCCCTCTCCCCCTCCGCTTGTTTCCATGGCGACCTGTGGCGCCCCCTGCTGGCTGCAGCTTGAAGGAGCCGCCCCAGATGAAGGGCTGCTGGGAGCCCAACCTGCGGCTCCGGGAGGCCCGGCGGCTCTATGAGGACCAACTTCTGGGTCCAGAGTCCATCGTCAACATGGGGGGTCAGCTGCTTCAATTTGGATCCTGACCAGAACCAGAACCAGAACCTGAGTCTGTTTTTCTCTCTCCAGACGTTTTCTTCACTGGAACAGCTGACGGCAAAATCCTCAAACTGATTGGACGGAGAATTGTTACCTTGGCAACGCTCGGCAGACAGCCATGTGGTGAGACACTCAAATTGGGCCAAGCTGGGTCTGGGAGAACTGGTTCTGATTGGCTCTGATTGGTTCCCTGTTAGGACTTGTGTGAAGTGAATTGCTGAACCATGTTGAACCAGGCTAAAGGCCCACTAACTGTTAGCCTGAGTTAGCATATTGAACCAAGCTAGCTGTTAGCCTCAATTAGCATGTTGAACTAGACTAACAGGTTGCTAGCTGTTAGCCTGGTTCAATATTAACTGAATGAACCTGATAGGCTGAAAATTTCAGAACAAATCTCATTGGCTGAGCATGGCTCCGCCTCCAGACTGTCACTGGTTGCCCTCTGACCCCCTGCAGGCACCAGGGAGGACGAGCCCACCTGCGGGCGGCCCTTGGGCATCAGGGCGGGGCCTAATGGAACGTTGTTCGTAGCCGACGCCTACCTAGGTGTGTTCGAGGTCGACCCTGCCACAGGTGAGCTTTGACTGGACTCCCCCGCCCCCACCTCCAGGTGGAGCTGACGGTGCGTCTCCCTGCAGGTGCGGCGACCCGTCTGGTGGCGGGGGGGCAAGAGGTCGGCGGCAGGAAGCTGTCGTTCATCAACGACGTGGCGGTGACGCAGGACGGCAGGAAGCTGTACTTCACTGATTCCAGCAGCAGGTGGCAGCGCCGGGACTACCTGTACCTCATCATGGAGGCCACAGCGGACGGACGGTACGACCCACCGCCTGGGTCAAAGGTCAGGTGCTGGGACCCTTCAGAATAAAAGCCTGTCCTCCTCAGAGTGCTGGAGTACGACACGGAGACACGGGAGCTGACGGTCGTCATGGAGAACCTGCGCTTCCCCAACGGCATCCAGCTGCTGCCGGACCAGGAGTCGGTTCTGGTGGCCGAGACCACCATGGCCCGGATCCGCAGGTCAGCCCTACGCTGACCCAGGACAACCCCGGTCCGGGTGTGGTCTCCTCCCTGACCAGCTCTGTCTCCATCCAGGGTCCATGTGGCGGGCCTCAACAAGGGGGGCATGGACACGTTTGTGGACAACCTCCCTGGTTTCCCGGACAACATCCGGCCCAGCTCCTCCGGAGGATACTGGGTCTCCATGGCGGCAGTCCGGCCCAACCCCGGCTTCTCCATGTTGGACTTCCTGTCCCAGAGACCCTGGATCAAGAAGCTCATCTTCAAGGTAAACGGGTCCGTCAGTTTCATGTGACCTCTGACCTGCTGGATGAGAAACTAATGAGAACATTTGAGACATCCTAGTCAAAGGCTGCGTTCACCCAACAGAACTTGATGCTGCTGCTGATTAAACCTGACTGCAATGTGAGGTCTGAGTGACCGAAGAGGAACGTAGCCGTCGCCCAGCAGCGCTCGGTTTACGGCAGTAAAGATGGCCGCCGTGTCTGCATAGATTTTGACGGTCGGCAGATGTAGACAGCTGATGGAAAACACCATCAGCACTAACACCATCTACACTAGTGGCTTTAGTGTAGCATTGACTGCTGGCTGGTTCTGACCCGGTCCTTTTTAGGTGTGATGCGTTCACTGACTCAGACTTCGTTATCGTCACGTTCCGCCGTTGAATCGCAACGTTCTGACTGAAGGCGATTTGAAAAATATTGGGAAGAGATCGGATTATCGGGCCAGAAGATCGGAATCGGCCGATCAGACCGCGGACGAAAAGTCGCTGGGTGAACGCAGCCTCAGGCAGCAGCAGTTCAGGTCAAAGGTCACGCAGTCCTCCACGTCTCGGTTTCCGCCTGCAGCTGTCAGCCAGGACGTCCTCATGAAGGCCGTCCCTCGCTACAGCCTGGTGGCCGAGATCCAAGATGGCGGCGTCTGTAGGCGGAGCTTCCATGACCCCAACGGCCTGGTGGCCGCCTACGTCAGCGAGGCCCACGAGCATCATGGGAAACTCTACATTGGATCCTTCCGCTCGCCATACATCGCTGTGCTGGACCTGCAGGCACCGTAGAACTGGGTCGGAACCGGGTCCGGCCTCCCTCGCTGGTGGTTCTGAGGACTCGGTCCTGTTTGGATCAGAACTTGGGGACTTTAAAAGTAGCTGTTGGAAGATGAGGGGTCCAGTCGGGCCCGGTTCTGGTTCTGTTGTTCTGTCATTATTTCATGTCAGACTGAATGTTCCTGTGTTTATTCCCCTACTGCTCTGCCGTAGCGCTGGCCCGGTTCTGCTGGCCCGGTTCTGCACACCTGGACAAATTGATGGGGCGACCTGCAGGTTCCAGCTCTAATTC
The DNA here is from genome assembly GCA_902982915.1 of Phalloptychus januarius. Classification (NCBI taxonomy): domain Eukaryota; kingdom Metazoa; phylum Chordata; class Actinopteri; order Cyprinodontiformes; family Poeciliidae; genus Phalloptychus; species Phalloptychus januarius. Next base: position 66,432 of record CADWAE010000242.1, on the reverse strand, counting down.
AGTTCTGGTTCTGGTCCCGGCTCTGATTCTGGTGGAGCTGCAACTCCGGTTCTAAAAGTTGTGAAAATGTGAAATCAGGCGAGTTAATCGTGATTCGTGAACTTGGTTCTGGTTCGGCCCGGTTCCACCTAATCCAACCTGTAACCTACTGGACTCTGGAGGTTCTGGAGAATAGAAGAACCGGGTCTGGATCTGCTGCAACTCTTTATTCACTTATTATTTAAACAAACAGAAGCAGATCCTGACCAGAACCGGTCTGGATCAGAACCGGCTCCTGTTGTTGCGATCTGCACTGCAGCTCCAGGGTTTCCCGCCCAGACTTCCAGGGGATCAGCCACAGCTCCAGGTGACACCTGAAGGTCTGGACAGAGACGGGTCGGTCAGAACCTCCAGAACCATCGGGTCCTCCTGCGACTCAGATTCACACTCACCTTGGCCAGCCGGCCCGGAGGCTGGAGGCGGCACCGGTCCAGGTCCGAGGTCCAGTTCCGTTTGGGACAAACTGTCCTGGAGATCTGGAAGTCCACGATGTACCGGATCCCTCTGACCACCTGGAACACAGAGCGGGTCCGTTAGGTTCTGCTGCGATCCGGAACCGGGCCTGGGTCCAGACCAGGACTGCAGGAATAGGTCTGCTTCAGGTTCTAGGCTCAGCAGAACCTGGTTCTGGTTCTCACACACCAGACTGAATCTGAACATGCTTTTATTTTGAAAGGAGGTATTGTTTCCTGTGAGCAGGTTCTGCAGTGGAGAAACCGGTTCTGTTGAGCCCTTCTCTGATTGGCTGACTGGTCCATCCAATCACCACAGACCTGAGCTTCTAATAAACTACTGATGCTTTAACTGTCCCGGCTCCGTCTGTTCTGGTTCTGATCCAGTTCCTCCTTCCAGAGGTTATGGCTGCAGGAGGACTGACAGGGCTGACCAATCAGAGAGTAGAGTGAAGGGTTCTGACCAATCAGAGAGCAGAGACCCGCCCACTCGTTCCCTCCCAGTAGATTCTCTGATGGTTCAGGAGAAGCTGGACTTCCAGGTTTTTTTGAACCACTTGGATCTAGACACAAGAATAAGAACCGGGTCCTGATCAGAATGGACCTGCTTCTGATCCGGACCTGCTGAAGGTTCTGACCCGCCTCCCATATCACCAAAGCAACAACTGTCTCCAGGTAAGTGGTACCTGTCGCTGCGCTCTGAGGACGGCTGACGGTTTGAACAGGAAGGCGTCATTTGATTGGCTGTTGAAGGAGTGGGCGGCGCCGAGGACGGCCTGCTGGACGGCGGAGGCGTTCCTGCTGATGTCATATGGAGAGCCTGGCATGGGGCGGCCATGATGGCTGCCGGCTGCTGGACCCGGACCTGGAAGAGAGGAACCAACAGAACCCGACCGGTCTAACAGTTTGTGTTTGCAGTTCCTGGTTCTCCTGATGTCTGTGACTTTCAGAACCACAGAGGACGGACAAAGGGTCAGACCCAAACAGAACCTCTTATCGGGTCATTTCTGCCCGACCAGAACCAGCGCTCCAGTCTTACCCAGAGCGGCGAGCAGCAGCAACAACATCTTCGCCTCCATTTCGGTTCACTTCCTGTCACCGCAGATCAGCTACTTCCTGCCCCTGCCTCAGCTTCGCTCACACCTGACATCACTTCCTGTGAGTTTGACGCTCTCCCTGAGACCCCGCCCCTTTAACCGGGGTTCCTCCAGGCTGCGTTCTGAGCCCACTTTCCTTTTCTAGCTGCCATCAGACCTCCTGTCACATTTATGCTGAGGACGTCCAACTGGGTTTTTGTTTCGACCTGTGCAGCTGGACGCATCAGCTGCTTTTCAACATTATTTTGTAGAATGTAAATATCGAGTCAAGGGAAACAGGTTTTTATTGGAATTAAATTCAACACAGACACCTCAGCGCAACTCTTTTATGCGCATTAATACGTTGATGACAGACTTTATTAAATGCAGCGCAGCCGCAACGTGTCACTGAAATGATAGGATATGATTAATATGCACTAATATTACGCGGCTATTACAGCTTCAATCCCACGTAGTATCGCTACCAACATGTATTTAGCAACGTTTAATAATGAAGTTATTAAAATAAAATATTTTAAACATATTTTGTCCTGATTAACTGCCAAACAATAACTTGTAACGACATTGCAGACAACAAACTAAAGCCATTTATGAATGTATTAAAACCATGAAATTCTACAGCAGCTTAATGAAAGCAGGTATAAAATAAATGAAATAACACTGACTGTAATCTGCCTTGAAATAAAACCAAACTTCCACAGGTAGGACGGAGTTATAAGAAATCTGCTGAGTCAGCAGAATGTGACGTAGCATCGACGTAGCACGACCACAAGGTAGGACGGATAGATGAGCAGCCCGACCTGAACATGGAAGCCTCGGCCAGTAGGGGGAGCTGTTGATCTGCTGATGTAGGAACTCCTCTTCCTCATGGCTTTGATGTTGGTGGTGATGAAGAGGAGCAGAGATGAAGAGGAGAGCAGAGCTGCTGGAGCTCCAGAAGTCTTCAGCTCCTCCAGAGGAAGAGGAAGAGGAGGAGGAGGAAGGTATGTTGCTCTTCTCAGTTTCAACAAAGAAACAAAGACAGAGAGGATCCCAAGCAGAGCCTCCACTGTGCTCCACTCTTCCTAAAGGTCCGGTTCCACCAGAACCCGGTCACAGCTGCTCGTCTCCCTCAGCTGCTGGGGCCCAACTGGAGTTCCCCGTGAAGTCGCTGTGTTAGAAGCCGGTTAACCGGCCAGATTCTGGAGCAGACCCAGTTGGTCCAGATCCAGGTCTGCCCGGATCAGAGTTTGGACGGTCCACCTCCCGTTTGGACGTGAGGATGAAGGCGGGCGGCCAGCGGTTCTCCTTCCCGGCGGGCCTGATGAAGCGCCTTCCTCTCAGCAGTCTCAGCCGGCTGCATCGCTGCAGCTCTGCGACACCAACGAGTTTTTCTTTGACCGCCACGCCGACGCCTTCAGCTTCATCATGCTGTATCTCCGACACGGAACGCTGCGCCTCCTGCCTCAGAGCTGCGACCTGCAGAGCTGGGACCTGCAGAGCTGCGACCTGCAGAGCCAGCGCCGCCTGGACAGCCGCCAGGATGGACATTTCGTCCACATTTTTTGTCAAGGAGGAGCAGCAATGCCCAGACGAGCCCAGTACCTTACCGGCTGGAGGGTTGCAGAGACCCTGGACCAGCACAGGTAAGACCCGGTCACAGACGACCAGCTCTTTGGCCTCACTGCTGTCTGTGGGTAAGTCTGAAGTGGTCAGAACCAGTACCTCTGGGTCAGAACCGGTACCTCTGGGTCTGTAGGGAGACTGTGGGCCCAGACAGTTGGACCTTGCAGGTCTGTTTGGTCACTGGAGGATTTATTTTATATATTCACAGCATCAGTGATTTCTTTCTCTTATTGGAGTGAAGACACTGAACTTGAATTATTCCCAACATAAGTCAGATGAGTTTCTGTTTTAATGCAGGTATTCTTTCTGCTAAGGTCCAATATTCACAAAATAACCCTTTTCATATTGGTAATGTTCTGGCCATTATCTAAAAAATACTGGATAATTGTTTCTGTTGGGGCTGCCCAGTGGCGCAGCTGGTAGAGCTGCTGCCTTGCAGCAAGAAGGTTCTGGGTTCGATTCCTGGGTCTTTCTGCATGGAGTCTCCATGTTCTCCCTGTGCATGGTGGGTTCTCTCCGGGTACTCCGGCTTCCTCCCACAGTCCAAAAACATGACTGTCAGGTTAATTGGCTTCTCTAAATTGTCCCTCGTGTGTGTGTATGTTAGTTTGTCCTGTGTGTCTCTGGTGACCTGTCCAGGTGACCCCGCCTCTCGCCTGAGGGAGATATGCACCAGCAACCCTCTCGACCCCAGGAAAAGAAAATGGATGGATGTTACTGTTGGATGTTTCCCTGATAATATTTAAAATGTTCCATGTTGCCTAAGTATTATTTTTATTACTAACCAATAATTTATAATCCTTTTTGCAAACCTTTATAATTTTAACTTCTTGTATGTTTCTTATTTGTTTTCTGATTCTGTAGTTCTGTTTTATAAAAGTTAGTTTGTTTTTTTTAACAGACATTCTCTGTTCCTTTTATAATCCGCTGCTCATTTCCTGCTTTTCCTTTTACTGTTTAAATTTCCCTCTCCCCAGCCACTTGTTCCAGCTCCTCCAGGAATCTCAAGGCGTTTCCAGGCCAGTGAGAGACATCGTCCCTCCAGCGTGTCCTGGGTCCCCCCCTGGGGGCCATCCTCACCAGTGAGTCTCCATCCTGACCAGATGCCCTCAGCTGCTCCTCTCGATGTGGAGGAGAAGCAGCTCTACTCTCCCAGAGCTTCTCTCTCTAAGGCAGAGCCCAGCCTCCCTACAGAGGAAACCCATTTCGGCCGCTTGTATCCGGGACCTGGTTCTTTCTGACCCAAAGTTCATGACCATAGATGAGGGTAGGAACGTAGATCGACCGGTAAATCGAGAGCTTCGCTTTTTGGCTCAGCTCTCTCTTCACCAGTCTGGACCAGACTCTGGCACCGGTCGTACAGGGACCTGACAGCCCGTATCAAAGGGCCCGGTACCCCATACTCCCAGAGAACCCCCACAGGAGTCCCCGAGAGACGCGGTCGAACGCCTTCTCCAAGTCCACAAAAGAACTGTAGACCGGTTGGGCGAACTCCCAGGACCCTGCTGAGGGTGTAGAGCTGGTCCAGCGTTCCACGGCCAGAACCAGAACCACACTGCTCCTCCTGAATCCGAGGTTTGACTGTTCGACGGAACCCCCTCTCCAGGACCCCGGATTCTGGAGAGAAAAAGGTGAAAAATGTTTTATAGGTTACTTTTAGCCCAATACTAAAACCCCCATGGGACTCAGATGAGTCACTAAAACCAACCTGGTTCAGAAACATGTTGTACAAAGGAAGAGCGACCGTTAGCAGGTTGCCTCCACCCATTAGTGGCGACCCGGACATGAAATTAATTTTCCATGTAGTCAGTAAAGCTGCAGCTAAAGCCGCCGCAGCGTTCAGTCCATCCACTCAACTGGATAAATAATCCAGGAACTCCGGGAGGAGAGAAGCTGCCGAACTCCCAGCATCGCTCCGTCATTTAAGGATTATTGGTCCCGAAAAACGACAGAAACCCGACATTATCATGAATCAATAAAATCCTCCAGGCAGAGCTTGAAAATAGGGCAGCTAATGTAACCCAGGTTAAAATAGCTGTCACTAAAAATAGTTATAAATTGGATAAATAGGAAATAAATGAATAGGAGAATAAATAGGGAATTAATAGATCTTAAAATTGGTAAATATATAAAAAAATGAATAATTAGAGACATTATAATTACTGTATTTGATTTGTGATATTTTGATTGATTGGAGAAACTGTGTAAACCAGGGTTTTGTTTTGTCAGCGGCTGAAGTGGCTGAGAATCTTTTATTTTGAAGGGTCACATTTATGTGTGACCCATGTGACTGGCTTCAGCCAATCGGGTTGCTGTGTTCTCTGACGTGAGAGAGAGAGAAGACGCAGAGAGCGCAGAAGCAAACGGGATTGTGCTAAAAAGAAAAAAAGACAGATAATAGAGATCGACTTGCTGTCTAAGACAAGTTTTTTTTGATTCCTTGAGAAGGAGCTCTCCGCGTGTTTTTATTTTTTCCTCTTCTCATCCTGACTGCGTTCGGGATCAACTTTTGTGTGTTGTGAAACTGGACTTGGCCCTTTTTCTGTATTACTTTTTCTTCCTTCGGCTGGGATTTGGACTTGGAGTCTCCATCACCACTGAATTGGATCTTGCTGAGGAGGATAGATGGCGAGCCAACCCGGGAGCCTGTGACCCTCCAGTAGGAGCTACGCCCTCTTCTGGACATTGCCGATCCCGCAGCTGGTATGACCTGCCTGTGTTGTAGTGGGAGTTAGTGGGTCACGGAAACAATTAACTGTCAGACATCAACCTGAAGCACAGCTTGACCTGTCCTTGCTGAATTGTTCTGCTGTGTTTTGGTTGTTTTGTTGTTATTGGGGTTTTTTTCTCTTAACTTCTCAGAGAGAAAACCAAGGAACAAAATTAGATTAAACAGATTAGAACAAACTGTAAATTTAAAATAGATAAATAGTATTAATTAAAACATAAATAGAACTATAACCTAGGTAAATTAAATAGAATCCTTAATTCAGATTTATAAAACACTCTGAGAGAAACGGGGAAACTATTTTTGAAATTTGTGTCATTGTATGTTAACCCTGAACCTGCAGAAGTGTGAACTGATGGCGATTCGTGACTCTGATCTGGAGGAAGATTATAATATTCCCATTAAATCTTCAGTTAAATATCTTGGAATTCTAGTAACTAAAGATGCTAAATTCAGTGAAACTATTAATATAGAGAATAAAATACAGAATTGTAAATCTCAGTTAAATAGATGCTCCAAAGAGATCTGACACTGTTTGGGAGAACCTACCAAGATGGAGTCTCTGTCCCGATGCATATAGCAGCTTATTCTATGGCCAAACCTAACAAACACATTAAAGCTATAAACCAGCTGAACTTTAATTTCATCTGGAAAAACCGAGTCCACTACTTAAAGAAAGCAAATCTGGTAAAAGACTTTAAAGATGGAGGTTTACAAGCTTTTGACTTTGAATGTCTAAATGCATCTTAAAGGTAAACTGGGTGAAATCCTTTTTAATGAATGAAAATAGTACCTGGTTTTGTCTCCCAGAGGTTTGTTTAAAACAATTGGATGCATAGATTTTGTTCTTAGATGTGACTTTGGTGCTGACAGACTTCCTGTTGAGTTACCTGCCTTCACCAGCAGGTGGTGCTGTGTTGGAAACTTATGCACATCTTTACTCCTCAGCAGACTCCCATCTGGAACAACAGAGATGAGCTGCACAGAAATAAGTCTCAGTGTTTGGATCACTGGATGGAAAAAGGTATTTGGTCCATAAGACATTAATGACAATGGAGATCGGTCGTCTTATGATGAATTTAGTTTATTGTATAATTTGGACTCTCAGTTTCACACAGTATTGAACTCTGTTCCCACTGCAGTAAAATATCTGGTTCAAAATATAAGCGTCCAATCAACTGACCTTCAATTACCCGCAATTCAACTGTTTGGAGTTAACCTTTTGGACAAAAGTCATTCTAACAAAACGCTGCGTCAGCATCTAACTAACTGTATATTTCCTGTCCGTCCAAATAAAAACTCTATTTTAAATTTGTTCCATGATTCAGAGGTTAATAAATGGAGAACTGCTGACCTTAAATACCCTTTAAGTCCTAAAGCTAAAGAAGTTCATTTAAAATTCTCAACAACATTTTTCCATCCAGGGAACTTTGACCACAAAGATTCAACTTTGACCCCAACATCTGGACCTTCTGTGATAATGACATTGAGACAACAGATCATCTCTTTTTCTCTTTCTGCACTGGAACATTCTGGGGAAACTTTCAGGCCTGGATCTCAACAAAACTTTCCCTAAATCATCCCTTAAAAAGAGAGGATAGAATATTTGGACCCACAGAGACAGAAGAACCGACCTGATACTGAACAACCTGCTGATCCATTTCACTCCTGTAAATGGGGAAATAGAAAACCCGACTTTTCAGCCTTTAAAAACCTTCTAGTGGAAAAACCACTTCAGAACTTTAAAACTGATGAAAAACAAACATGGAGTTCAGCTCTTGGACGCTTATAATGATGTGAATTTATTTGAAAACTAAGGCCCCTTTGTCTTGTTTTGTCTGTTTTTGTCATTCTGCTTTCTGTTTGATGTCTCACAAATTTCATTTATTTATATTTTATTTAACTTTTGTTTTTTTTATCATTAATGTTATCTTGTAATTGTATATGTGTCTTAAGCCTATAAGACGTTTCTTCTTCTTTCAAATGTTTAACAAAAAAAAAAAAAAAAAAGTTCAATTGAATTTCAGTTTCCTGTAACTGTCCTCCTCGCCTCATTGGTCCAAAGGTTCCGATGTATGGAAGCCCATTTCCGCCATGAAAGAAAAAAATAAAAGACCAACAGGAAGTCATAATTTCGATTTCAAAGTCATAATTTCGACTTTATTATGAGATTCAAAATGTTGCGTTTTCTGGTTCAGTACTCGTTAATAAACCAACTTCTTTTCGTCCGATAGCTGTGATTTCTTTATTGCTAACGGTTAGCTTCTCAACTTATTCTCTTCTCATACAAGTGTGCTGCTTACACACAAGAACTCACTCACATTGCCCCCAGTGGACAACAGCAGTACAACATGCACATAAACATGATGTGACAGGATACAGAACACGCACATGTAAAGTAAATTAGGAACACATAACACAAAATAGAATTTCATCATTGGTTAAACCACATCTGAAATACTCCTCAATTTGTTTATAATCCATTAAAAGGAGTAAAATCAGTGGTTAGACCGATCAGATGGAATACTTTTTAAATCTCCTACAAGACAGCATATCTACTGAAAAATGACAAAATTGGCTGTTTTGGAAAGTGGAAATTATGATTTTGTGTTAGAATATGTTCTCATCTTAACTTGTCTTTGAGTTATTTTGTGTTATGTGTTCCTAATTTACTTTGAAAGGTACATATGCGTGTTCTGTATCCTGTCACATCATGTTTATGTGCATGTTGTACTGCTGTTGTCCACTGGGGGCAATGTGAGTGAGTTCTTGTGTGTAAGCAGCACAGTTGCATGAGAAGAGAATAAGTTGAGAAGCTGACCGTTAGCAATAAAGAAATCACAGCTATCTGACGAAAAGAAGTTTATTAACATGAGTACTGAGCAAGAAAACGCAACATTTTGAATCTCATAATAAAGTCGAAATTATGACTTCCTGTTGGTCTTTTTTTTCATGGCGGAAATGGGCTTCCATACCGATGCGTCACATGACCCAGAGGACTGATTTCTGTGCAGGAGGCATGTGACAGGAAGTGATGAACTGGTTCTGAGCCAGTGGAGGGCGCTACTGAGCATGCCCAGTGGCCCTCTTCTGTTTCACCAGTGCGTCCTGAACAAAGAACCCTGGGTAATGCTGGGTGTGTGTTGCCATGGAAACCTAATCAATAATCTGATGTTCTCTGTGTTTTTATGTAAAGCTCTTTGAAATACCTTGTTGCTGAAAGATGCTGGTCAAATAAAATGTGATTGATTCTGTTTCACTGCAGGTCTAAAGTTTTCTTATCTTTAGGAGACTTTTACTCCACGTTCATTTTCATACAGGCGTGTCATTGTGTTGCCATGGCGACAGGACGCTGGAGGCGCCAAGCCGCGGTGACACCTTCCTGCCAGACCGCAAGGTTCTGGTTCTCTGGTTGCCATGGCGACAGAGAACATCAGCTCACTGTCTCCATGGTAACAGGTGGGTTCAAAGGCATCCCCAAAGACATGACGTCCAAACTCAACCGACTCTCCGCTTCCGGTCGATTCAGTTCTTTTTATCTTGTTAAACCCAGAACATGGTCGGTTCTGGGTTTATGTGTTCTCCAGCAGAACCAAACCGTTCCTGGTTTGTATGAACGTTTACAGTGCTGCGGCTCGCTGTAAAAACTGCTGAGTCATTGTTACTGGGGACAGCTTGGACTGCGGGCCGGTTCTATGGTTCTGCAGCCGGGTCGGGTCAGCAGCCTCGTGGTTTCACTCAGCGCAAGAGAAGAAGAAGAAGAAGAAACAAGTCCTGAGCAGCAGGTCCGATATCTTGCACAACCAGAACCTGCTTCGTTACTTATCGGGTTCCGTCTGAGGAGCCAGAACAGAACCGAGGCCACATCAGCAGAAGCAGCAGGATGGATCCAGTGGGCCGTGGGGGCAGGACGCAGAACCTCACAGAAGCCTGTCGCGGGAACGCGCATCGCATGTTCTCTGAGCTGCTGCGAGTTTCATATCAATAAAAACAATATTTGGGGAAATAGATAAGGAATGCAGATATTGCATATTGGGAGGCTAATAATCGCTTTGCAGAAATATCCATCTCCCTGCTGACTTAAAGAGACAAAAATGAAATAACCTTTTCTACATAACCACACTTCCTCTCTGAGCTCTACGTTTCATATCAGGTCAACAGGATGTGATTAAGAAACATGATAATGTGACGAAAGTTTCCTCTTCGCTCACATTTCTGTCCGTTTTCTCATCAATATGCGAGACTTTAGAGCGATGCGCGTTCCCGCGACAGGGCGCGCGGTTCTCGGCACAACGCTGCAGCTTCTGCTTCCTGCCGGTTGGCGGCGCCAGAGCCACCGCCAGCGGGCCTGCTGGTAAACAACCGTAGAAGAAGAGCAGGAGTACAAGAAGAGGAAGAGGAGGACTTGGAGCAGAGGAAGAACAGCAGAAGAAGAAGAGCAGAGTTATTGATCATCTGATCGATCCGAGAGGTGAGGAGAACGGTTCTGACCCAGATCGGTTCCGCTCAGGTTCCGCTTCTGTTTTGGCTTTTAGAACTCCGTTAGCACCAACTACTTCCGGTTCGGTCCAGACTGAGAACCAGAACTAATGGGCCAACCTCAGACTAGAGGCTTTAGAGCAGAACTCTACCAGCTGGAAGCCGGTTCGGTTCTGCTAGAACCGGGTTGTGGGTCGGTTTCACTCTGTCAGCCTGCCGCCGCTTCCGGGGTTATTATGGGATATTGCGTCACTAAAGGGCTGGGGGTTAAAGGTCAGAGTTTAGAGAGCACTTTGACCTGAAAGGTTCTTTAACCGAATCACGATCCATTTCTTGTCGGTTCCCAGTTCAGGTCAGTTTGGGTTTTACGGTTCTGTTTTAAAGGGACAGTACGCTCTATTGACCCAGACTTGGGTCAAGGTTCTGGAACATCCTGCAGTGACCCGAACCCGACCTGGGGACCGAACCCTGCCAGGTGGTTCTGAGTGGAGCTCTAAAGGTTCCTTCTCTGGACCAGAACCCGACCAGAACCTTTCCAGTCAGATGGGTTAGGTTGAGTGAATGATGCTGAAAACTGGCAAAATAATAATGGTTTAGGATAACGGGTCCCATAAAGGGCACCTAGCAGGTCCCAAAAAGAGCCCCATAACGGGTCCCATAAAGGGCCCCATAATGGGTCGAAAGCCAGGAAGTGGCTTTGGAACCAGAAGCCACTTCCCGTTCCCAGCATTGACCAAAGGTCCGGACCTGAGTGACGAGTCCCAGGGATTCATCTGTAAATTGCAGATTTTGTAGTGAAGTTTTGTTAAATTTCCAATAATCTGTCCTGTGATTGTGGCAGATTAACTTCATGTGGATCTTAATAGTGATGGTCTCGGTTCTGTCCGTCACTTTGTCCACAAAGTCCAAACTAATCAGACAAAAGTCTCTGAGACTCAGCAAACAGGAAATGTTTATCTGTCCATGTGTGGACTCGGCCCGTTCTGGATCGGATGGTTCTGGATCAGATGGTTCTGGATCAGATGGTTCTGGATCAGGTGGTTCTGGATCAGGTGGTTCTGGATCAGGTGGTTCTGGATCAGGTGGTTCTGGATCAGATGGTTCTGGATCAGTGGTTCTGGATCGGATGGTTCTGGATCCGGGCCGAGCCGGCTGTTCTTCAGGTAGTTGTGTTTCTTGGTTCCCTTCCCCGAGGCCAATCCCGCGGTTCTGGACTGAACCTGATGTTCTTCCCTCTCCGTCTTTAGAGGCTCATGATGCATCTCTTCAACCGTCCTTCGGTCTTTAATCAGGTTCCTTCTATCTGTAAGTTTTCCCTCCTGCATCCTGAGCAAAGCGTGCAGCTAGTCGCTAAGGTTCGCCTCGCCACATTTATAGCTGAATCGTTGCTCAAATCGCTGAAGATCATTTACAAGATTAAATGTCTTGTAAATGTAGCTTTGCAGCAAAATCGACTCAGCATTTAAAGCTCGACTGCATCGGCCGCCATCTTGCAGGAGACAGGAAGTCCAAGCAGATTCATATTTGTTTAAGCAAAGATGGGATCTGACCAATCCACGTTCTGGTTCTGTACCGGTGAAGCCCAGGACCAGTTTGGCCCGGCTGGTGCTGCTGCAGTGTCTCCCAGTGAAACCAGTTCACCCAGTTTGTGCCGTGTGTCTCCAGATGTACTACTATCGCTATGACAACGCTGAGGTCAGCTGCTGCTACAAGTACCTGATGTTCAGCTACAACATCATCTTCTGGGTGAGTGACCTGACCCGCTGGACCCGCCAGAACCAGAACCTCCTTGCTTCCTGTTGCCATGCAGAAACCAGGAAGTGATGTCAGCGACTTGTTGAAGCTTCTCGGCAGCGGGAAGTGACACAGGAAGTTGTCAAAGAGCAAACAGGAAACGAACTGGTTCTGGTTCGGTTTCTTTATCCAGTCAGTACTCTGAGGTGCGGTTCTGGAACCTCGGTTCTTTCCTCAGTGTGTCTCTGATTCTGGTTCTGTTGCAGCTGGCTGGAGCCGCCTTCATTGCCATCGGGTTCTGGGCGTGGAGCGAGAAGGTGAGGCGACCGGACCGCGGAACCGCGACCCGCGGAACCACAACAGGCTGCACACTGACCGGCCTGTTCTGTGTGCAGGGTGTTCTGTTGGACCTGACCCGGGTGACCCAGCTGCACGGCTTTGACCCGGTCTGGCTGGTTCTGGTGGTGGGTGGAGTCACCTTCATCCTGGGCTTTGCCGGCTGCGTGGGAGCGCTGCGGGAGAACATCTGCCTGCTCAAGTTTGTACGTCTGACCCGGTTCTGGTTCTGACTTGCACAACATTTGGAGCTGTGGAGCGGGCCAGGACCAGAATACCATGGCAACCAGAATCTGCATAGAAACGTTTGTAAATCACAGCCAGAGCCGGGTCAAAGGTCACCGGGTCGGAATGCTACAGATTGGGATCAGTCTGCAGGTCCAGAACCGGGCCCTGGTTCTGTAACTGCACTGGTCCCAGGTCAGAGTCGCTTCTAGTCCAGTTCTCAGGGGCGATGGTGTTCTGACCCAACGTGTTCTGACCAGGTGCGTTCTGACCCGGCGTGTTCTGACCCAACATGTTCTGACTCGGTGTGTTCTTCTGACCCAGTTCTCCGGGGTGATCGGGTTCATCTTCTTCCTGGAGCTGACCGTGGCGGTCCTGGCCGTGGTTTTCCAGAGCCAGGTCCGAGAGTGGATCAACAACTTCTTCCTGCAGAACATCAAGGCGTACCGGGACGACATCGACCTGCAGAACCTCATCGACTCTCTGCAGAAGATGGTATGACCCCGCGGGTACCGCCGATACCCCCGCGGCCGGCCCGGTACTGACCCAGTTCTCCCCAAACAGAACCACTGCTGCGGGGCCCAGGAACCCGACGACTGGAACCTGAACGTCTACTTCAGCTGCAATGGGACCCATCAGAGCCGGGAGAAGTGCGGGGTCCCGTTCTCCTGCTGCGTCCTCGACCCCGCCGTGAGTCCGGTTCTGATCCAAGCCCACCCGGACCTGCCATGAGTCCGGTTCTGATCCAAACCCACTTGGTAATCCTGGTTCTACTCTTTCAGGACTCAGTGCTGAACACCCAGTGTGGCTACGATGTGAGGAACCAGCATGAGGTGAGTTCAGCTGTTCCTGTCGGTTCTGAGAGGTTCTGAGAGGTTCTGACGCATCTGTTGGCCCAACAGAAGGAATGGAGGGAAAAGATCTTTATCAAAGGGTGCATCGCAGCGCTGGAGGAATGGCTGCCACGCAACCTGTACACCGTGGCCTTCATCTTCATCGTCATCTCTCTGCTGCAGGTACCAGAACCCGACCCAACTACCTGTTAAGCCTAGCCTGGTCCATATGCTCTGGATCTGCCTCAGGTAATCTGTATTCTCCTGTACTTTACTGCGCCTTCTCTCTGACAGATGGTGGGGATCTACCTGGCCCGAACGTTGATCGCCGACATTGAAAAGGTCAAATTCAGCCCTTGAGGCCTGTGGGGGCGGGGCCTCTTCCTGCAGCGGGCGGGGCCTCTGCCGGTGTTTTGCACCTGGCTGCCGAGTCGCATGTGCCTTCGTTTCCTTCCAGTGTGGTCTTCTTCTGATGTGCTCGTTGCTATGGTTACTGAAAACGTCCGAGTGGACGTCGTATTACTCTGCTGAAGAGCGCCACCTTGTTTTGTCTGCACCTGATGCCTTCACTTCCTGCTTCACCTGAGAGGCCTTCCAGAACCGATCGGTTGCCTTCATCACCTCTGATCACCTGAACATCGTCATCATCAGCAGCAACTACAGCCTCCACATTACCAGTCTGGTTCTGGTTCTGTGCAGGTCAATGACTCGCTGTTTAATGAATGTGAATGCAGACAAGGGAAAACACGTTGATCTGAATAAAGTTGTGTTTGAATATTTTGTGATTGATCAAGGAAATGATTGGCTATCAGATTATTGACCCAGCCTCATTAGGGAACTTTTATTTTGAAGGCAGTGAGTTTTCTTTGTTTTTTTTTTTTACAAAGTGAATTTTTATCGTTTTATATTCAGCATAATAAAAGTGACTTTTTCTCTTGTTACGTCTTTTGCTTCATTGATCCAATCGGTCAATCCAGTTTTGACCTTTAACCTTTTAAACGGCAGCAGTTGAAATGTTATTTGATGATCAAGGATCAACCACAAGGTGGCGATGCTGCGCTTCTTCCTCAGTCCTCCGACGCTCGGCTACCCTCGGCTTCTTTCGGCACCTCTCCAGCCATAGCAGCCAGTCGGAAACGCGCAGCAGCGTCGCGGCTCCGCGGCTCGTCTTGCTTTTCTCCCCGCCGTCCAGCCCTCCGGAGCGGCTCTCCCCTCCAGCCAGCAGCCCAGCGGCGGATCCTCGGCCTCTGTGACGGCCGGCCACGGCGCGCAGCGCGGCGGAGCCTGAACCTTTCCGGCTCTCCTCCGCGGCGGAAAACCCCGGACGGAGGCCCGCGGTGTGCGCTCCTCCTCCCGCAGGCCTTCGGCCCGGACTCCCGCCTTTCTGCTGGAAAATGGACGGCTTCACCGGAAGTTTGGGTGAGTACGGGACCCGACGCAACCAGAACCGAACCGAACCTGCTCACCTGCTCGTGCAAAGGTGGGAAGGTGAGGGCCGCACGCGCCTCTGGCGGGTTTACACGTGTCACTGCTGTTTGTTTCAGGAAGAGGCTGCACCGCCCCTCTGGCCGCTGCAGGGCCACAAAACCAACACCTCCACCCGCAGGAGGCTGTATAGAGTCCAAACCTGCCAGAACGGGGTTCTGGTGTGGTCCCAGCTGGGTGCAGCTAGTTCAGGTAGCAGAACCCAGCTGAACCTGGAGGAACAGAATCGTTTCTAGTGTCCAAGTCCAGCACATTGCAAGTCCAGCCAGTAGAAACCAAGGGCAGCAGAGGTGCTCAGTTGGTGTTGGAGCCACAGGTTGGGCCACACGCAGTCCTCTGCTGGAAGCTGATTGGAAGATCCGTTAGTGTTTTGCTTCTGATCCAACCCACCACTTGGTTCCGATGGTCCCATTTCATCTGGTGATCACTGGATCAGTTCTCAGGGGGTCGGCTCCCCTCTGGGGTTTGGTTCCCTGATGGGTTTTATTAAAGTCAATGGGTCAGAACTGGTTTGAGATCCATCCAGGCCCTGTCGGATCAGAACTTGTGACCGGGTTCAGGTGTGACCCACAGGTTCTGTTAATCAGCCTCATATTCAATCCAGGTGTGGCAGAAGGGAACCACCTGGAACATGCAGGACCGGAACTGAGAAACACTGGATTAGGGTTAAAGGTTACAGTTTAGGGAAGACCTCCACCCCAAATGTTCTGATACTTGGAACCATCCAACGGGCCTCCGGTTCTGGTTCTAAGTGGGTTCTGTGTCTGTGCAGACGACAGCATGTCGGCAACCAGCGTCTCTGACGTCAATGACCGTCTGTCTGCGCTGGAGCTGCGCGTCCAGCAGCAGGAAGACGAGCTGACGGTGATGAAGGCGGCGCTCGCCGACGTGCTGCGCCGCCTCGCCGCGTCTGAGGATTCTGGGGCCAACAGGAAGCAGCACGGAGCCAAAGGTAAGGCACTTCCACCCGTTGCCATGGCTACACGCAGCAAGGCGTGGTCACCAGCTACGCTGCCCCCTGCAGGCGGCGCCGCCATGCGCGAAGCCTTCTCTCTGTCCTGCATCGCCAACGGCAGCACGCCCGGACGCAAGAGAGACTCCGCCTCCGTCACCAGGAAGGAGACGGTGTCCTCCGCCGCCAAGAGGTAAGAACCACCAGGTCAGCACTGGGCCCGGCAGAACCAGACCCTGCCAGATCAGACCCAATCAGAACCAGATCAGACCCAATCAGAACCAGATCAGACCCGACCAGAACCAGATCAGACCCGACCAGAACCAGATCAGACCCAATCAGAACCAGATCAGACCCGACCAGAACCAGATAAGACCCAATCAGAACCAGAGTAGAACCCATCAGAACCGGAGCTTGGCGCTCTCTCTCATGGCCCTGGTTCTGTTCACAGCGGCTCAGAGAAGAAGAAGGAGGCGAGCGGTCAGCGCTCCCACATGGAGGAGATCCAGGAGGAAGCTCCGCCCCTAAAGGAGCCGTCACCCAATCACTCGTCCCCCGTCCCTTCCCAGCCCCCCCAGAAGTCGGCCCCACCCCCTGATGGCACCAAAGGCCACGCCCCTAAAAGGTTCCACTTCCTGATTTGTCAGCTGCGTCTGACTTGTTTTCCTGCTGATGCTCTGACCTCATCTACTAACCCCGCCTCTGAGGGCTTTCTCTGCACCTGATTGGCTGAGGATATTCTTGATCAGCCAATCAGGTTTAAGAGTGGGAGGAACTTTGAAACTACCTTAATGCATGAGCCTCAGCCCTGACTGCTGTTCTGCTTATTTGCTTATTAGTAGGTTACTTTAACCTGCTAACTTTAACTAAGGTTAAAGTAACCTGCTAACTCACCTCAACCAGCTAACCAACTACTGGTTACTAGCAGCTAACTATAACCAGCTAACTAACCTACAAACTGTAACCTGATGAGAACTTACCAATGAACTATCCTGCGAGCTAACCTATAACCTGCTAACTGACCTGTAGAATCCAGGTCACTAGCTTCTAACTAGCAAAGTGGAGAATTGTCTGCAAGGTATGTTTCCATAGCAACAAATTCCACATAATGTTCTTTCTGATCTCCTCAGTCCACCTTAACCCCTTCGGTCCACCTTAAGCATCTCCCTCCAGACTCGTCTCTTCTTCTTCACGGCTGAAGTGAGCTGAAGGTGTTAGAAATGAAACGTTTCACTCCTCACCTTGATCCTGCCTTGCGTCTATCTTCTCCTTTTGCTCCTCCTCCTCTGCCTCCTCCTCCTTTGGCTCCTCCTCCTTTGGTTCCACCTCCTTTGGCTCCTCCTCCTGCGGGTTTTGAGTGCGCCTCCTGGTGCTTTGGGAGTTTGAAGGCGGGAAGTCTCTGGTTTTTCTGAGTAAAAGCTTTGACATTTCAACGTCAGAAGCTCCAGTGAATAAAAACGTGATGATGAACCTGATGAGATTTCAGTGATTGCTGCTGCTCATTCTGTGGGTGTGTGTGTGCACGTGTGTGTGTGTGAGTCCAGGGGTCCCAGCGTAAAGCGGCCTTCAGGAATGGAGCGATCCCAGAGCAGCAACTGGGACTCGGCAGAGAAGAACCGGAACAAGCTGGTGAAGGCGGCATCTACCTCCAAGCTACTGGCCAAAGTGGTGAAGAACGCAGACAAGTACGACACACACACACTCTCACACCCACAGACAAAAACACACACACACACTTCCAGGTCCCAAGCTGAGACTACTTGAACCTGCGAGTGTCGGGTCCGATTCGGGAGAGAGTAATGAAAGTCTCTCCTCTTTCAGGCACAAAGACCCGGTGGTCAGCCAAGGTAGGTCGTCCTTCCTCACCAAACACACTACACCCATCATCATCATCATCACTACCAGCCAATAGGAATCCAGACGCTCCAGATGTTTTCTGGCCTGTCGTATGTGAGACGCCATGTTGTTGTTGTTGAGTGACCATGTGACCATGTCTCTGTCTCAAACCAGCCAAAATGTCGACCAGAGAGAAAAACAGCCTCGCTGGTAAGTTCATCTTAAGCCTGCTAGATGGCTAACAGAAAGTGTAACACTTCCTGTTTCTGAACCAATCACCTCCTTCTGTGTGCTTCCATTGTCTACCTCACTCATCCACCTGCTGATGTCACTGTTTGGCCCCGCCTCTTCCTTGTTTATAGCATTGATCTGCAAGAACAAACTAAAGCGCCTTGATTACCTGACTTTTCAAGCTTCCGAATCAAATCGTTCCTATTTTTAAATTGCAATCACAGGCCGTTTTTAGCAGAACATCGAGACATTTTTGCATCACAGCCTCAAATCTGGTGACTACCTCAACTGACTACCTGGCTCTGTCCTCACCTGAGCTCCAACCTGCCTCACTGGCTCCAACTGTCTCACTGGCTCCAACCTGACTCATGACCAACTCCTCAACCTGTCCCTGGCTCAACCCTGACTCACCTGGCTCCAACCTGTCCCTCACCTGGCTCCTACCTGTCCCTCACCTGCTCTGGGTCTTGAGTTGGAGGCTTTCCTTCTGGGCTTCTGTCATCAGAACCTCTCGGCTCTTGCTCTAGGTTCTGGTCTGACCAGTTCTGATGGTTCTGTTGCAGCAATTGCCCGTCTGACCTGGAATCTCTGTTCTGTTTAATGTTTCAGAGGGAAACTCTATAAAGATGTTCATGCGAGGTCGACCAATCACCATGTTCATCCCTTCAGACGTGGAAAACTACGACGACATTCGGGCCGAGCTTCCTCCAGAACGGCTCAAGCTGGAATGGGTGTATCCTTCCAACCAGTTGGCTTCCCGGCAGAACCCTAGGCGGCCTGGCAGAAACCCAGGATTCCTGGTAGAACTCCAAGGTTCCCAGTAGAACTCCAGGCGTGGTTCCGGTGCTCCTTGACCCTCTGCAGGTACGGGTACCGTGGTCGGGACTGCCGGGCCAACGTCTACCTGCTTCCCACTGGAGAGATCGTCTACTTCATCGCGTCCGTGGCGGTTCTGTTCAGCTATGAGGAACGGACCCAGAGGCATTACCTCGGACACACCGACTGTATCAAATGGTTAGGAACGCCCGCTTCCTGCTCCGCCATTGGCTGCTGCTGTTGGTGATGTCATCGCTTTCTGTCCGCAGTCTAGCCATACATCCGGACAAGATTCGGATCGCCACCGGACAGATCGCCGGAGTGGACAAAGACGGACGTGTGAGCAGAACCGGATCCGTTCCCAGAATGAGATGTTCTGTTGGGGGAGCCAGCAGATTTTAGTTAGCGATATGTATGATGGCATAGTTGCATTGAAAAAGTAACTTTAATTGGATTACTAGTTACTCCTTGAAAAAGTAAGTCCGTTAGATTACAAGGAGTTTTTTTAGCAGCATCTGCTGACAACCTGCCTCCAATCAATACATTTTGCCAATACTTATGTAATGGCCATTTATTTATAAACATCAACTATGTGCCTCCACTTATGAGGTTGAACTGAAGAATAGATGGTTTAGTGGTTACAACAGCCCAAAAAGCCTGTAGTAACTTTTGCGGGTCTTACTTTGTTCCACTACTGTCTGCAAAACTCTGGGTAGGATTTCAGAATCCGCCCTCCAGCCACCCTGTGTTACGGCCCTGCGTTCGCTGCCAGAGTGCGGCGCTCCTCCGGCGGCTCCACCAATCAGATGGCTGCACAGATTAGTGACACTCACCTTGACATGAATCATAATGCGGTTGGGTTGTGTAACGGTACCGACTTGTTACACATGGCTGTTTTCACGTTTATTGATCTGTTCATGTTAGGATGTCTGGTCACCCGGACGGGCCGCTGGACGGGTCGCCAGTCCACTGCAGGACAACACACACACAGACAGTTCATACAAACCAATTAGCCTGACAGTCATGTTTCTGGACTGTGGGAGGAAGCCGGAGTCCCCAGAGAGAACCCATCATGCACACGGAGACCTGGGCCAGGAATCAAACTCAGGACCTTGTAGCTGCAAGGCAACAGTGCTACCAACTGCGCAGCCTCAATATTGTTATATTAAGACATGTATATCACCTGGACATTAACAAAGACATTTGGACGGCTCATCTGGGAAATGAAGGGCCGTTGGAGTCCGTCTGAAAATGTCTCATTCTGGGGTTTATTGTCTCTCCTTATTTGGAACTGAGCAGCTTCACGTTCAGAAACAAGAGAACCGAACCCCAGTCAGATGCAAGTGACTTTAGAGAAAACCAGCCCAAAGTGGTTCCTGTTTGTCCAGCAGTGAGATGTGCGTCTCCTCCACGCCTCGTGTTTCTGCTGCTGCATGGAAACGGCGGCGAGACGCACAGAGGAGATTAAATGACTTAAGAAAATAGTAACGCAGTGATTTGGATCAGTAACTGTAATCTGATTACTTAGTACCGCATACCCTTTCATATATGTATTTATATATACGTGTGTGTGTTGAAACGAACAGAACCATTTGAACAGGTCGGGTCAAAACTCACGTCTTCCACCACCAGACTTCCTTCTTCTGACCCTGAAGTCTGGTTTTGACCTTGACCTCTAAAAGGTGAAGCTGACTGGTTCTGTGCGGTCCGTTTCAGGCGCTGCAGCCTCATGTCCGGGTCTGGGACAGCGTCAGTCTATCCACCCTGCAGGTCATCGGTTTGGGAACCTTTGAACGCGGCGTAGGGTCTCTGGCGTTCTCCAAAGCGGTGAGTGTCCATGATGCACATTCTGGTTCTGTAGAACCGTCCTAACGGGTCTGCGTGTTTCAGGACTCGGGTCAGCACCTGAGCGTCATCGATGACTGCAACGACCACATGTTGACGGTTTGGGACTGGCAGAAGAAGTCCAAGATCGCAGAGATCAAGGTGAGCCGGTTCTGACCGGGTTCTCCTGGGTCTCAACCGGTACTGGCTCAGGTGTTCTGGTACCTGGTTCTGACAGGTCTGGACCCGGTTCAAAGTGGTACTTGTGGTCCCCTTACAGACGACCACTGACGTGGTTCTGGCCGTGGAGTTCCACCCGACCGACCCGAACACAATCGTTACCTGTGGGAAGTTCCACATCTTCTTCTGGGCCTGGAACGGGAACTCGCTGCTGCGCAAGCAGGGACTGTTTGGGGTGAGCAGAACCTTTTGGACCGCCCGCCTTATTACTGGCCGAAGGGATTCTGCACTGAGCTGCAGCTCACGATCCCAGTAGAACCAGTAGGACCCAGAGTTACTGAAAATCATCCGGCTGAGAGGAAAACCTTCAGTGTAGAGCCAGGAAAGAACTTTGCTCTAGAAACAGTCCAGTTGCACCAAACTGGTTCCGGTGACCAACTGGTTGGTTCAGTAGGACGGAGCCCTGAACCCCGCGGCAGGTCACATGATCCAACGTTTCTTCTTCTGTGCTCAGAGTCATGACCGGCCCAAGTTCATCCAGTGCCTGACCTTCCGGAGCAACGGCGACATCGTGACTGGAGACTCAGCCGGGCAGCTGCTGGTCTGGACCCGGAACTCTGCCGAAGCGCCACCAGGCAAGGCACCGCAAGGTGAGAGGGCGGATCGTCAGACCTGAGCTTCACCTGGTCGAGGTCCTAGTGTAAACTCAAATACTTACTGTGTGTGTGCGTGTGTTTGCGTGTGTGCAGCCTTTCAGATGAGGACTGACCTGCGGCCAATCGAAGCTCATGAGAAAGGAGTTTTCTGCATGTGCGACATGCGGAGCGGCTCGCTGCTGACCGGAGGAGGAAAAGACCGGAGGGTCGTCCTGTGGGACCAGCAGCTGCAGCTGGACCGCGACATCGAGGTCACACACACACACAAACACACCCCCACACGCACACACAGAGGCAGACCCTAACCCCCATGTGTTCTCAGGTTCCGGATCAGTATGGGAACATCCGTGCGCTGGCGGAGGGAAAGGGGGACGAGTTCCTGGTCGGGACGTCCAGAAACTTCGTCCTCAGAGGAACCTTCAACGACGGCTTCCAGGTGGAGGTCCAGGTGAGGTCACATGACGACATGAGATCACAGGGGGACCTGCGGTGCGATAGGGTCTCTCTCTCTCTCTCTCTCTGCGGTGCGTTCAGGGTCTCTCTCTCTGCGGTGCGTTCAGGGTTGCTCTGCGGTGCGTTCATGGTCTCTCTCTCCTTCTGGCCTCCCACCCGAGCAGGGAGCAGTTCCTGACCTGCGCTCAGGACCAGATGGTCTGTCTCTGGAACTCTCTGGATCACAGCCTGCAGTGGAGCCGCACTCTGGAGGTGAGGGGGCGGGACTTGTGACTTGGTCCTGCTGATTGGTTGGAGGACTGACAGGTGTGTTGCTCCTGCAGGAACACGGTCACTGTGCAGAGTTCCATCCCAGTGGAGCTGTAGTTGTCATAGGAACGCACTCTGGAAGGTCAGCAACATCATCGCTGCGTCTGCTTCTGATTGGTTGCACCTGCCTCCCTCTACTTATTGGTCGCTCTGCATTCTTGCGTCTCCAGGTGGTTTGTTCTTGACGCCGAAAGCAAAGATCTGGTCGGGATCCACTCGGACGGCAACGAGCAGCTGTCGGTTCTGCGTTTCTCAGTCGGTGGGTGCAGTCTGCTGTAACCGTGGCGATGTGAAGGGAATACGGTTCCCATCATGCCTCTCTCCCTCCATCCTGCAGATGGCAGCATGCTGGCCGTGGGGTCTCATGATAACTTCATCTACCTGTACAGCGTGTGGGAGCAGGGCCGCAGGTACAGCCGCTACGGGAAATGCTCGGTGAGTTCCTATTGGTCGGCTCCCTACCCTGATTGGCTAGCGGGTCAGAGTGCAGAACCACGGCCGTGCGTGGTTCCATCCAATCAGAATCCAGGTTTTCAGGGCAAGAACCAGATATAGGACCAGGACCAGGGCCAGATCTAAGACCAGGACCAGTCCACCATCATCATCATGTGTTGCAGATGTCCTGATTCCCCTGAACGTCTCTGCAGGGTCATTCCAGCTACATCACACACCTGGACTGGTCACCTGACAACAAGTTCATAATGTCCAACTCTGGGGACTACGAGATCCTCTACTGTGAGTACAAACACTGACACCTCAATGAAGTGCTCTGGTAGTACTCCCGTATTACTCCTGTAGTTCTCGCGTAGTACTCCAGTAGTACTCCAGTAGTACTCCCGTAGTACTCCAGTAGTACTCCCGTAGTACTCCAGTAGTACTCCCGTAGTACTCCCGTAGTACTCCTGTAGTAACCTGTGCGTTTCAGGGGACATCCAGAACGGCTGCCAGCTCATCCGGAACCGCTCTGAGTGCAAAGACATCGACTGGGCCACCTACACCTGCGTGTTGGGGTACCACGTGTTCGGTCAGTGCTCCGCTGGGACCGGCTCGGTTCTGATGGTTCTGATGGTTCTGATGGAAGCTGTTGTGTTCCAGGCGTCTGGCCCGAAGGTTCTGATGGTACCGACATCAACGCTCTGGTGAGGTCCCACAACAGGAAGGTGATCGCGCTGGCGGACGACTTCTGCAAGGTCCACCTGTTCGCGTACCCCTGCTCCCGATTCAAGGTGGGTCCAGAACCAGAACCGGAACCAGCCGGTGCGTTCCGACGCACTAACTGCTGTCTCCGCAGGCGCCCAGCCACAAGTACAGCGCCCACAGCAGTCACGTGACCAACGTCAGCTTCCTGCACAGTGACAGCCACCTGATCTCCACGGGGGGGAAGGACACCAGCGTCATGCAGTGGCGGCTCGTCAGGAAGCTGGTCGACGCCCCCAAGCCCGCCACGCGCCGACCCAACACGGCCAGCGACCCGGCTGGAGACACGGCCGATGCAAACACAGCCGGCGATGCAGCCGCCACATTGCCTCTGGCTGGACCCGACCCCGCCGCCACCAAGAACCCGGACCCATCGAGCCGGGTCGCTGCAGAAGGAACCCCGCCGCCCTCAGGGTCGACTCCGCCCCCCTCGGACAGCACGCTGAGCCTGAAGGACAGCCTGGAGACGAGCGACGACACGGCGACGCCGAGCGACGAGGGCCTGCCTCCCCTCACTCCGCCCTCCTAGAGGGGGCGGGGCCTCTTTAAGGGGGATCTGTTGCTGCTCCTGACACCGTCTGTGTCGCCGACTGCCAAGCACCTGCGCCCGACCACTTCAGGAACGCTGTCAGGAATTCGATAGAAAACCCACAGAAACTGTCCAGGCGTCGGCCATCTTCCCAGAAACTATCCAGAATCTGATCCAGAACCTTCCAGGTCTCCTCCGATCCGCTACAGGAAGTCACCTGATCTGCTCTCTCTATATATAGGACAGGTGAAGCGATTGTCTGAAATCTTGACAAATATAGAAAGTCGCCAAGTTGGTAACAGTGGGGTGACGATTGCAAACACCTGGTGGCCTGGTGGGCGGGGCTAACTGGGTGGGCGGGGCTAACAGTCTCACTGCAGAGGAAATGCGGACAGTGGTTGATTTTTAGACTTTACAGAGAAAAACAAGATTGGCTTCACAAATATCGGCCAATCATTGATCTTTGAAATTCAAGAAATCGGTGCCAATAAATCGATGCACCTTTAGTTAACAAAGGACACCTGACACACCTGTGATGATCTCATCCAACATTTCAACCTTTTTTCTGTCCCAAAGAACCCTGGCACCCGTTATCCTCCTGTCTGCCACAGAGGGGCAGCAGGGAGCTGAACGGGAGGAATTTGTCAAACAAGACAATCATTTTTCCCAAATAAACAGTTTGATTTTCCTCTGGTGAGACGAGTTGACCTCAAGGTTTAACAGGAAGCTTGTGGATCAGAGGAAACCTGGAAGATTTCAGTTTTGTTTCTAAGTTTGGTAAAAACAACCATCTGCAGTTTTTTAGTTAAAACAGTGAAAATCAATTTAATTTAAATCTGTGAATTAAAACATCACTGAAGGATGCAAACAGCTGCAGGCTTTTATTCTGAAAAGCCACAGATGACATTCAGTTTCAGTATAAATGAATACAACAGAGAAAAGGAACATTCTGTTAAAAACGATGCCTGTGTTTAAAGTGGTTCTGACCCGTCAGGTTCTAGATCCACTGGTTTGGGTTTCAGAAGCTTCACATTGTTGCCAACAGGAAACCAGCAGGATGAAACAGGAAGTGCTCTTTTGGCAAGGTGACCTTCAGGTTAAAACTGTGACAGAGAACCAATCAGAGTGAAGCCTCCCGCTCTGCTGGAAATTCCAATTCATCTTGAGAAGAATTGATCAAAGTGAGCCCTCTCTGTTCATAAAGGATCTGTGTTGTTTGTATATGCTGCAGATGTCTGTGTGTATATTTCTGCTCAACACTAGAGGGCAGCACTCCAGTCACATTCTGCTCACATCTCTAATCCAATCAGGCGACAGCAAAGGTGAGGGGCTGTGCTCTGATTGGTTGCTCTCAGTGACTCACTGCTGGGCTTTTGTCTGTTCTGGACCATTTCACTTCAGGCCTTTGTTGAATGTGTCAATGATGTAATTCAGGGGCGGGGCCTTCACTGGGGGTGTGTGGGGGGCGGGGGGGTCTTTGATGTTGCCTTTTTATTACTGACTCATCTTTTCTATGTTTGCCTCTAAAGGGCTTCTGTGGAGTTCAGGGACTCACCTGGATGTTCAGGTTGGGGGCGGGGTCACGTGAAGGGGGCGGGATTTGCGTTCATTGATCCTCATTGATGATTTTTATGTGACTGTTTTGAGCCAATCGTCTTCTCTCATGCATTCCTGTCAGAGGGCAGACTGTACTGAAGATTTCAACACAAAATGCAAATAAACATTGCTATGGTGACAGCCAATCAGCTTCTTCCTTGTTTGGTCAGTGACGCTGTGATGATGTCAGAAACAGGAAATGCCATATATTAAATGTACTCTTTAGATTACTGCTCACCATCGGTTCTGGTTCTGGTCAGGAGATTCCGTGTCCAAAAGGTGCAGCTGAGTTCTGAAAAGGTTCTGTTGGGCTGAACGGACCCGGTGTTACAGAAAAATCTGTGACCCACCATTTTCTGCGTAGCGTGCAAAATACTGGGTAAATACTGATGCAGCTGGGATTATAAGATTAATGGCTTTATTACCATCGCATTGACGGGGAGAATATAGGATATAACTTTGTATCTGAGGCTGAACAATGACATCGCATCGAATCCCTATCCCGTCATTAAAATACGTGAACCAACTGTGGCCGTTTAATAAATCGGCAACTGATTAAGTAATGGATCACATTGGTCACAGATTATTCTGGCCAGAATAATCGCGCTGTCGCCCCCTGCAGTCACAGAAGATGAATGGTCACAGACTTTTCTGTAACACTGCCTCCAACTGGTCATGAGTGTGAAAAAAAAACTGTTTCAAAATATCAAATTTATCCTGAAATCCTCCGCTTCCTGAATCTTTCTGCAATAGATCAACAATGTCTAGTTTAATATGACTGACATTGCTAATTAACTTGTTTCTCTGAACCCAGTAATTCCTGCAATGCAGAATAGGGTCAGGACCGGACCAGATCGGATCAGATCAGACCGGATTGGATCAGATTGGACCGGACCGGATTGGATCGGACTGGATTGGACCGGGAGAAGGTCAGCTCCAGTAGCCGTTTCTGCCCGTCTGAGTTCAGATCCCACCCTCTGTGCAGCTGAGGCTAATCGTGGCTTTGCAGACCATCCTGTTGAGTAATGAGCTCATTAAAGTTCTTGAAGGATGAATCAATTCGTCTGTCTGGAGCAAAAGGGAGAGGCTGGAAATGTCAATCCCAGGTTACATGAGCGGCCATCTGTGCACATGCAGGTAGTATTCACTGGTTTAACAAGTGCAACTGGATTTAGTGTGGATGTTCAGATCTACCCTCTAATTTTTATTGTCTCTGCTGGTCATGTTTGATTGCAGGTCAGGTGGTTCAGTCTGGATGGTTTGTGAGTCTGTCAGCTTTGGCAGCTCCAGCATAGTTCATGTTTTTGAGTATGATTTCTGCAAAGAACGTTTCCCTTGCATGTTTTAGTGCTGAGTGAAGCTATGCTGTTTGTTTTTTGGATTTCATAGTAAAGCTGCCTGGCAGATCTGTTTTCTCATTTCTCCATGGAATTTTGTTCCCACCAGACAACCTTCATTTAATGGGATCAATGGAATCAATCAGAAGAGTTAGATGTCTGTAGATGTCTGTTCCACGCAGCTTTCAATGTATGAATAACATTAATACCCAACACTCTTGATAACAGTATGCTTATTACATATTCTATGGAGCCATGGGGCCTTCTCTGGGTGGTCTGTGGAGACGGTGGTTGTAGCCATTTAGGCTGTTTTCACATCTGATTGCAAAACTGCAACATTTGTTATTTTCAGCAGCTGTGGTTCGCTTTCACACTGCACTAAAACAGGTTAGTGCCGTGCTAAGCAAAAAGCCGACATCTAATGAACAAGATTATTAACATGACTAGATATGTTTGGGACATTTTATCCCGGGACAAATATGATAAAATGTCGAATCTGAATGTCAGCATGTTGCACGCGGGTGTTAGCTTTAGGGGACCGTGTTCAGCACCGTGCTGGACTTTATACATTCACAGTTTTTTCTGACTTGGTCTAACGAGCTCCCGTACAAAATATTGTTGTGCAAAGTTGTCCCCTGTGTATCTGTGATGGATTGAAGTTTGGTTATTTTAGAGGTTTTTTGATAAGAGGTTGTAAAGCTTTGCCAGCAGTTTGGGCAGAACATGTTAATGTCTGGCTGATGTAATGGTCAGCTGCAACCAGCAGGGGGAGTCTAGTCCTTTCGCTAGGTATAGTGGCGAGCACCGGAACTTCCTCCTGAGTTAATAATATACGCCGGAGCTGAAGCACCGTGTCCGGCTCTTTTTATTAAAACACTCCCCTTCTTCAGGGCATTTACACGTCCACCTTATTCCTGGGAGGCTTATGGGTAATAAGCCATAAGCCTCCCAGAAGTAAGACCGATCATGGGTCTCATTTCCGGCGCCTACTGGAAGTATCAGTACTTAATTGTAATTTGTAGGGTTTTTGCTAATATAGTCATGATAGAAGTTAGTCTCTCTGTTTTTCTGTTTCTGTCATGTACAATCTTCGTCAAACTTGCCGTCTGCTATCAGAGAGGTGCTCAGGACAGAATTGGGAAAGTCAAAAATGCTAAATTTAGCCAAAATGTGACAGAATCTGCTGGGCTTTTGATATCAAACCTTTAAGGCCTGATGATAGAAACTTGCTAATGTTTGAGTTTGACTAGTTTGGGACTAGTCAGCTTGGGACCAGACAGTGGCTCCACAGGAAAAATGTGAGAATATCTCTGCACAGCAAAGTGTTAGACAATTTCTAATAATTTTAAAACAGTTTATATTTGATCTAACAGTTTTGCTGATTTTGTCAACATGGCTTCTAAAGTTTCACTGAGCCTCCAAAATTATTTCTAAATATTTTCTCACGATACTTGTTCAATAGGGCCCCTATTGATCAGGATAATAACTAACAATGTTTTCTTTATTGAAAAGCAAATACACTTTACCTCTTCATACAAAGAAAACAAGCAAGAATCATTTAGCCATGATGATAATCTATGCAAGCTGTTAAGATAAACATGATGTCATCAGCATACGTTTGCATTTTAACTTCAGGACAAATTTCAGGAATACTGTTGACATACAAACTAAAAAGGACTGAAGATAGTTCCTTGTGGAATCTGTGTTTCAATTTTGCAGAAGACAGATTTAATATTAATGAACAAATTGTTCCCAATCTTTCAAATATGATTGAAACCAAGACGAAATGATGAAATCCTTGTGATGAGTAAATAGTGATTTGTGATTGTTTCACCTTTTCAAGCAGCAGACTTGTAGCTCTCTGTGGAATGATGATGCTTGAGGCCGAACTGAAGAGGATGCAGAAGATTGTTACTTTCTAGATACAATAGTAGTTATTCTTTTTTTTTTTTATTATTCTTTATTTTTGAAGTATTGAGAAGATTACAATATCACAATTTCAGTTTATGATCAATACATTTGATCATAAACTGTTCTGTTTACATTTCCATTAACAAAAACAAGAACAAAACAAAAAGATGGAACAAGGGGGTATTATTCTGGAAAACAAAACAAAAACAAAACTTTACTTTTATGTATATAATAGTAAGTAAATTATATACCAAGTAGACACTCTGCAGAATTAACCCTCTCTTTTCCATTTCTTAACATTCTAGTATTTTTTGCATATTGTGTTTTGTTGGCAGGACTCCCATTTGGACCACAAGACGGTAAACTTGTTCAGTTGAAAATGAATTAGAAAGTTTAATCTTTCCATCTGATAATTTCATTCACACTCCGTCCGTGTTTCCACAGTGGGAGGCTCAGGCTGGAGCTCAGAGTTTTTACAGGCTGTAATTAGTATTTGAAACAGATAATTTGCTTTGTCAGGTAAGGATTCTGTGTCACCTAGAATAAAGATAGTGAATTTAAAAGGTATTATTATATTCAAGATATTTTCTATATTTTTGTGTATTTCTATCCAATAATGTCTAATAATTGTCCCAGAAAACATGCCAGTGGCTGGGCTCTGTGTTTCCACATTGCCTCCAGCACTTAGGCCTCCCCGCAGAACCAGACATTTTCTGTTTTGGTGTAATAAAGAATCTAAGCAGACATTTCCAGTTAAATTCTCTCCATGAGTTTGAAGTGGTACATCTCCAAACTGTCTTGCAGTAACTATGCCAGTCATCTTCTGTGATTTCTATTTTACTTTCCTTTTCCCATTT
Source organism: Phalloptychus januarius (assembly GCA_902982915.1). Lineage (NCBI taxonomy): Eukaryota > Metazoa > Chordata > Actinopteri > Cyprinodontiformes > Poeciliidae > Phalloptychus > Phalloptychus januarius. The sequence continues at coordinate 36,735 of CADWAE010000242.1, read as the reverse complement.
TGTTTTCAAATACAAAGTTGAATCCGTTTTTTTACTCATCAGTCCCTTGTATAATCGTGATCTAATTCCTTTTTCTGATTTTGCCTGATATGCCGTTAGTATTTCTTTAAGCACTGGTTCCTGCTCATCTGTATGTGTAATAATTTCCTGATTAAGATAGTGACGTACCTGTAGGTATCTGTAAAAATCCTGTCTTCCCAAGACAGGATTTTGTTGTTTTAAGTGTTTGAAAATCTTTAATTTGTCCTTTATCCATTAGTGAGAAGTGTGTTGTTATGCCTTTAGTTATCCAGCTACGGAATCCAATATCTGTTTGGTTTGGTTTAAAATCAGGATCTTAAGCACACCACCTTATAATTCTGTCATGTAGTTTATATTCCTGTTTAACATCCATCCAGATTTTTAATTGGTATTTTATCCAAGGGTTTTCAGTCTTGTGTTTAATCTGTTCTAACTTTTTATTCCCCCAGATCGCCTGTAGGGGGCATCTGGAGTAAGAGCTAATTCAATGTCCTTCCATCAGGCGTTATCATTTTTATTACAGAGGTTTATCAGGGGTTTGATTTGAGCAGAATAGAAGTGGTTGATGTCTGGACATGAGTGTTCAGAAACCTTTTTTTCTGCACTAAAAGAACCGGCTGTGTCCATCAGAACCTTTCAGTCGGGTTTTTCTGAGTGTCTCCTGCAGACTGACTGGTACCGGGTCAGCTTGGTTCTGTTGGAGAGACGTTCTGTAGAGAAACCAAACGCTGATCTTGGGTCCAACCAACAGTTTATTTATTTGTACAGAACACATTAAACTGGCCCAGGTTCTAACAGGACCCGGATGAATGTTCTGATTAGACCGCCGGTCCGGTTCTAGTTCTTGTCTCCGTTGCAGCGGTCTGTGTGGCAGCAGGTCCAACCGGGACGGGAGCAGTTCTCCAGCCGAGTGCAGCCTTTCTCTCCATTATCTGCAGACAGAAAACCCATCAGAACCTCTGCTGGACCGGACTGAGGCTCGGTCCAGTGTGCATCTAAACCCGACAGTCGGACCCAGCAACATGAGTCGGGTCTGGCTCCAAGTACACAACCAGGTCGGGTTCTGTTGGACTTGAACATCTGGTGCCAAAGTAAAGAACCTCTGTCTTATTTCTGAGCAGAATGTCGTTTAAATCCCAAATTAAATATATTTGTAGGATTTCCTCCTTTAATGCCTGGAATAAATTATAAACTTTCTGTCCAGCAGCAAAGATGATAATCTATAATCTAATCCATGAATCTGTGCATTCAGGCTGGAACTCTTTATCAGGAAGTTCACTAAATAAAGTTAAAGCCATCAGCTGATCCAAATGCTGGTTCTGCTGGAGGTTTCTTCTTGTTAAAAGGGAGTTTTTGCTCTCCATTGTCGCCCTCTGCTGGTCAGGAGGAGTGACTCACCTCTGGTGTAGCAGGCCTGTTGGACCTTCCCAGTGCACTGCAGCAGCAGGTTGTTCACCATCAGGAAGTCCTCTCCGTAGCAGCTGATGTGGAACTGCTGAGCTACAGAACAAACACGACAATCAGACAGGACCCGCCCGACCCAGCACATCTGGAGCAGTGTGGGCCACAGAGGCAATATTTCACCACCACTACTGGTTTCTACCGGTGGCTATTGGTTTCTTTTGGTTTCTACTGGTTTCTACTGGTTGCTATTAGTTTTTATTGGTTGCTATTGGTTTCTACCGGTTGCTATTAGTGGCTATTGGTTTCTACTGGTTTCTATTGGTTTTTCGTTTTTTAATGTCAGTATTTTTTTATTTCAAATAATTTCAGTGATTGTTGATCGTTAACTGATTGCTGATCTAACGGCAATAATTCAGTAATGTTGAGTTCAATCATTTTTTACGAACATTAAATGTTTTGCTTTGTGGCACCGAATCTGGTACCAAAGATCCAGACCAGAACCACCTCTGGAGAATTCAAGATGATGCTCACGTGTTTGGCCCGTTTAAAGACCCAGCTTCGCTCTCAGAACCAGAGTTCTGTTAATTTAGTTAAAGTTCAGCAGAACATCCAGGATTCAGGTCAGAATTTTTTCACAACACCAGGAAGACCTTGTTTCTGATCACAGTTAGGTTCCAGTTAGGCTGAATACTTCCAGGTTCTGATTATTCTGACTGGTTCTGATGGGTCCTGATAGGAGCAGAGTTGTTCTTACCGGAGCAGAGCGGCAGCAGCAGCAGCAGCAGGTAGACCTTCATGGTTCTGGTTCTTTGGGTCCAAAAGGCTCAGAAAATAGAAACTGTGATCTGAGTGGAACGAAGTCGAACTTTTATCATCTGCTGGGGAGAGATAAGAAAAGCAAACAGTTCTGAACCCGTGAACTCTGGGTCAGAACCAACGTCAACCACTTGCTTGTTTAGATCTGCTGGGTCGGGGTTTCTGCTGAGTCACAGTTCAAACTTACAGGGAGAAAAGAGCAAAACAAAGAGGAACTGAGCAGCAGAAGGCCGGCAGGTTTAACGACAGGATCAGTCAGGAGTGAAATGGCACCTGCCGCCTCACCTGCCGCGCTTCCGAGCATTTGAATGGGAAAATGTGAAAATTAACTGATTTTGAAGAAAAATAATCAAAATTGGTTAAGTTAAATAAAAAAATAAATACTTTACAGTACAAACCACAGGATGAAAATAGCAATATAAATTATTTTATCATTATATTTTATTTTTATGACAGGTGAGGCTCTGCCACCCGGCTGCAAATGGAGCCCAGAAACCTCAATCAGAAATCTGAGGACAAGAAGTTGCTAACTTCCATGTTCATCATGCTAGCATGATAGCAACATGACCGCTAACCTGTAAGCTAGTGGCAGCAAGAAGCCAATCAACACCGCCCATATGGCGTCACACCGCCAACATGGCGGCCTTATAGTAACTACACCTTATTTAATCATTAATAAATAGTTAATTAACATTGAAAACATCAGTCACATCTGTCGGGTCGTACCAAGGAGAAGCTGTTGTAACCGTGGTGATGTTGGATCCCACAGATTCTAGCAACCAACTGAACAGCATCTCCATCCGGTCTGAAACCGGTTCCTGTTGCCTAGCAACGGCACTGTGGTTGAACCAGAACCGAGTTCTGGATCTGAGTTTTTGAAATGAACCGAAACATTTGAGTTGTGCTGTTTAACTCAGTTTAATGAGACTAAAAGAAACAATTATTAATATTTACAATGCTGCTCCTTAAAGTACAATTCCAGCCATAAAAACCTGAGATCAGTGATTGGATGAATTCATCCAGGGTAGAATCAGAACCGGACCCATTTGTTCCCTGGGATCAGTCCAGCTGTGAAGCGGCATGATTTTCAGTTTTACATAGAAATTCATCAAACAGACTTCAATCATTTAGGTAAAATCATCAAAATGTCTGGATAAAGCAGTGACATGAGAGTCCTGTGGTTTTCATCCCAGCTGATGATCGGCTTCAGACAGAGATCTTCTCTGCATCCGTCACTGCGCTGTGCAGACGGTAGTACTCCAGCAGGTGGCGCCAACAAGGGCTGAGTTGCAGCAGCTTCTCATTGCCTTTCCCAGGAGAAGGAAGAAGAAAGCAGAGAGTTAAAGATGGATCTGATTCTGGACCAGATGCTGGACTAGTAGCAGACCTCAGAGCAGCTGGTAGATTTGATGCGTCGGGGAGAAACCAGAATAAAAACGGAGGGTAGTTTGTCTAAATGTAAACATTTATGATTATTGTTTGTTTGTCACAGAAGCAGCTTCTGGTTCTGCCAGTTGAAGGCATTTTCAAATTAATTTGCAGATTTAAAACTATATTTTCATTTGTAACCCTAACCCTTTAAAATGATTTATTTTAATGTATTTACTTTTGAGCACAAGATTGTTTTTTTGTAGAACCTTTCAACTCAGAATGTTACTCCTGTTGCTGTTTGAGCCGTTCCAGATTTCTGGCCTTTTCAGATGTTCCATTTGTGTACAAATGATCAACAAATCTTACGATTATCCCATTATGATAAAATTTTCCCTGATCTTTGGATGGTAAACAATACATAGATTTTTATAAACAATACATTGATTTTTATACTGAACTAAAGCCAGATCAACTTGGTAAACCAGTAGGTGGTTCGTATATAAATGGACCCGGGGTCACTTTGTACTGAAAAAACTGGACCCCGAAGAGTCCCTGCTCCAGTCCACAGTCCCGTCCTTACCGATGATGCACAGTCCTTCCTTGGCTCTGGTGATGGCGACGTTGATCTGATGGGGGTCTCCTACAAAGCCAACATGTTTGGACATCCATGCGCCGTCCGGTTCCTTCTCGATCTCCCCACTGGGAACGGAGCAGACCGTGGAGAGAATCACGTAGCACCACTCGCTCCCTGGGAGAAGACAGAATCTGGGTTTGGTTTGGTTGTGATGCCGGGCTGAGGGAGAACAGTGGGTGTCATTTCTAAAGGGGCCGTCCAAACAAAGTAGGACCTGAAACTTCACTTCCCACCAAAGGTTGTGATTTCTGAAAATAAACTTGGACCAACACATCAGATGTGAGCAGGTGTCAGAATCAGACTGATGGGCGCCAGCGCCGTGCGTCTCTAATATAACGGATGCGTTGGCGCTGCTGGGAGACCTTCCAAAGGGGCGAGTCAGGAAGAAACACGTTTTCAGGGACCGCCAAGATCTGCTAGTGGCTCCAACATGGAGCAACTTTCTGACTTCTTCATGCAGGAGCAAAGCAGGAAAGAGCCTGCAGGTGGCGCTATAGATGATGGCTGGTGTTTTTTGGTGAGTCCAGTAAAATCTAAAATGTTTTCTACCAATTGGGTCCAGATGTTCTGGTGCATTATTCCACTTTAACCTGCAGGGGCCAGTGGCTGGGCTTCCAAAGTCCCAGAGCAAAGTGGTCAGATGTTGTCCTAATATTCACCCTGAACTGTGAACCTCCCATCAGAATCATGACGGCAGTGTGAAAACCTTTTATCTCCCTGCTACAGTGGCTTCGAGAACCCGTCACTTCACTCATTGAAATGATGCTTTAACCCAAACCGATTGGAGGACTGAAGCCGCTGCACCTGGTGGACCAGGTATGGAGTACGTAGATTTTTAGCATAGATGCTACGCAGTGTTTTGTAAACGAGACCCCGGATCTGGTCCCAAAGAAACTTTTACCTTGGCTTTTTGTGATGGTGGTCACTGTAATTCCTCCCAGGTTCATCTTTGTCAGCTCCTCTCGGATCTCTGCTACTTGGGCGTTATAAGGAGACAGAACCACAATGCTCCTCTCATCCACTCCTGCTCTGACGAGCATTTCAGCAATTCGTGTCTGAAAAACAATCGGCAGCAATTACAATCCTTTAATATCAAGAGTCTGTTAGAGGAAACCTTTACTGCCAGCAGCCATCACTAATAGTTATGACAATTTAATTTCTCTTTGGGATCAATAAAGTATTTTTGAATTTGAAATATCAGGAAAGTAGCTTTGCATACTGCAGGACAAACTCCTCCTCTCTTTCTTCTCCTACTGCTCTCCAGTTTGCATCGCTTGCTGTCATTTTTACTTTCTCTTTCCTGTTAGTTTGTCTCCATGGCAACTCCACCTGCTCTGTGTTCTGATTGGCTGATTCCTTCCTGCAGGCGGCTGACATGATGCTGCCATCACCTAATCGCTCTCCCTCTCCTGCTGTTTCTACTTTCATGAACATCAGAGCCCAGTTCTGGTTCTGCTGGAGGTTTCCTCCTGTTAAAGGGGAAATTTTCCTCTCCACTGTCACTGCATGCATGCTCTGTATGAGGAATTGCTGTAAGATTCTATGCAAGTGATTGTCGCCCCCTGCTGGCCAGTAGGAGTGAATGCTGTAGGGACCTGCTGGGTTTCCTTAGTAATTTCTGAACAATTAGAGCAAACTGTACAGTTAGAAAACTAGGATCAGTTAGAACGTGTGATTGAATTTAAATATTTTGTGTAAAGTGGCACCACAGAAATAAACAAACTGAACTGAATATGATGATATTAAAGCATGGATCGCGACTGATGAAGAGAATACCTTAATTATTATTTTTAATTTTGCATCATCATCACTTTTAGACCTCCTACTTGCAGGTTTAATCGTGCATAAAGCAACTCCTGCTTGGAATCAATGCAATCTTTTCCCGAGTCCCTCGATGGGTCAATGACATGACCTTGAGATGACCTTGAGATGCTCTTGGAAAAGTTACCATCTTCTAACATTCAGGCATGTTTTGGTTCTGGTAGCTGAACAGAAAATGTTACGTACCACTTTCTCCTTCTCCTTGTGGTTGACTTTAGATTTGTTGTTGCCCTTTGCAGTCTTCACCACCAAACGAACAGTTTCTCCTTCAACGTGTCCAAACACGATCGGCATCGTCTTGTGGTTAATACGCAGGCGGCTGCTCGGCTGCTCCACCCCCGTCTTCAGCTTGCTCTCATAAAATCTCTCTGAGGGAAACTCACAGATGTCCCGGTGCTGTTGAATCCAAACACAGCATGATGGGTTATGATGCACTGCCGCTGTTACTCATTGAGAACGTCTTTGATGGTCACCATTCTGTACTGGGTGTCCAGCATCACGGCCGTGTTTGCATGGAGCCTGGTGTAGTAGCGCTCAAAAAGAGACATGGACATCCCCAGCTTCTTCACGCTCTGATTCTTCACGATTGGCTGAAGCTGTTTGTGGTCCCCGATCAGCACCACCTGGCAGGCCACACAAAGTTCAGAGGTCAGACAGAAGCCAGTGGACACCAGACTGCTGGAGAAACTTTCCTTTCTGAATATTCAAACAATGTTTTTTCTGAGAAATTCACCTTTTTGTTTTTAAAATAGACTTAGACTTATTTTATTGTCATTGCACAAAGATTGGCCATTGGAGCAAATATGCTGAATATATATATTTTAGCTATAAATATATATAACTTAGCATTTTCAAGCACTCAGACAGTCTTATGGATGGGATTGTCGATCAATCTGATGGCCAGTGGGAGACGACCGTTTCGGAGTCTGGCTGTTCTGCAGCGGAAGCTAAACGCCAACCGTTTGAACAGACCATGGAGAGGATCTGGTTTGCTTCAGCAGCGACTGCGTGTGACATTCTGGACAGGGGGGAGTGGAGTTCCGCCAGGAATCTTGGGCCCCATGATAAAAAACTAAAATTGGGCCCCTGCTTTACAGCTGCTGTTACAGTTTCTTGAGTCTATCTGACCCATCAAAAGCGTCACAGTTTTAAAGGTTTGCAACCCACTTACTTTCTTTGGTCCAATTCTGATTCTAGCACAATGTTCACTGTGAGTTAATTTGCATACTGCATGCAAATAGGTTGCTGAAATGATTGTATTAGTTTTAGCTCATTGAAACGTGTCTCCCCACTAGTAACATGTCGTCACAGACAACATGCAAAATATAATGAAACAATCCAGACTTCTCAAAGTCTGGATATACTGTTCTAACTTTAATAAAGAATGTTTTTTCCTCATTATATGGATAATCTTTTCACAGATTATCAGGCCAGGAGGCCAGGAGGACGGCCTTCCCGCTTCTGCATTCACTCACGGCGAAGTGGAAGATTTTATAAAGATTGTTAGAATTTCTCTGAGTAATAAATAAATTGTTTTAACTGTAAAAAGAGAGAAGACAGAAAAAATCCACATAGATTTCCTGGAATGATGCTAACTAGCTCGTCACTGAACAGTGATGCTAACCTTTTTCACTGGGACAGGGGTCAAAGGTTATGCTGGTATCGGGTAAGAGCTGCTGCTATCTGACTCATCTGTTGTTAAGTGTGGTAGGAAACACAGGGACACGTTAAATTTAAAATGTATGAATATCTTGCTAAATTATTTCCTTCATTCACTACATGCTAGTGAAATGGAGGCAAACAGTCTGTGGCTAAGCTAACTATGCTAAATGGTTGACAGCCCACCCACCTCTCTTGGAGAAGAACTGGGCTATAAATTAACACTTGTCTTTTTTCTCTTTTTGTAAACCTGACTTTATTATTTTCCTTAGCAGCACAGTAGCTGCCACTTTAGTTCTTGTCTTGAACTAACTGCTGCTGAAATGCAAGAGAGCTAAGCAGGAACAAACCATGTCATGCAGGTCCAGGGGGTTCAGTGCAAATATGGATGTGTGCTTTTTTGGTCTGGGAGTGGCAACATTTCATTTTACTGCAAAAAATATTTTAAAATAGTACAAGATTTATTTTGTAGCCCCTTATTTTAGTCTATTTGTATAAGAATTTATGTTTATTTTTTTGTGGGAGGGTCCCCTGTCAGTCCGGGGCCCTTGGAATTGTCCTAACTTTGTCCCCTACCTGGTGGAGTCCCAATGATCCTCTCTGCTGTCCTCACCAGTGTTTGCAGAGACTTACAGTTTGAGGCCTTGCAGCTCCCAGACCAGATGGAGATACTGCTGGTCAGCTGGATAAATAAACTCTGTGCAGTTTGACAAACAAACATCTTTAGACCACCCTATAAACCAGGGACCCTCAACTCCAGGCCTCAAGAGAACAACATGTGTGCAGGTGTTTGATGAGTCAGTCAGTCAGACGCCAGCCAAACCTCGGCTAGCATAAAAGCACCAAACACTGGAGTAGTAGGACATATTCATGATCAATTATTCCTCCTGAAATTTGTTGTTTTATTGTATCAAGGGACTGGATGTGATGTCTTCTCTGGATGTGTCCTTTGTTTTAAAAGGATATTATTAAAACAGAACTGAACTAAAACATGGCTGTTAAGAATCATTGAGGTTCTATGAGTCTGTGGAAACCATGTCAGAGCGCATGGTTCAGTGAAGTCTGAGAAACCAGGACATTTGGTGGAAAAACCCTTAGGTTGGTCAACAAGAGCAAACGCAGCATGGAACATTTTAAGAAGGAGACAGAACCTGTTCTGGGTTGTTGCAGACTAAAGGAATCAGAGTCTGGGGTTCGGTGGCCATTGCACTTTCATCAATCAGGATCTGACGTGCACTGACGGTGGAGGAGAGGATAGGGGTGGATGACTGTGTGCACGTGCACAGAATGATGTCGTGCCTCTCCAGCTCATATATCCGAGCACGTCTGAGAAGCAGCCTGTATCTGAATGGAAAAACAAAGATGTCACATTTTTATATCTATTTCATTTTGTTCAGGGATATAATGAAACCACTATGCTTACTCTTTCACTTCTTCAGGAGTCAAGTCTTCCTCATCAGTCAAGTCTTCCTCATCAGTCGAGTCTTCCTCATCAGTCGAGTCTTCCTCATCAGTCGAGACTTTCTTGAGGCAAATGCTAATCCGTTTATCAAATTTTCTGATTTTTTTTGAAAAGGGGTTTTCTGGCTCGCGGATGCGATGGTGCAGAGTGATGCTCCTAAAATCAATGCAACACATGTAAGCATAGATGAATAAGGAAACATCTCAGGAGTCATTAGTAGCATGCATCTTTCCATGCTGCTTGGAAAGATGCATGCTACCTTTCTACATGCTAATAACAGTCTTAATAACTGAAACAGTGCAGTACCTGAGCTCTGGGTTGGACTTGTCCTGGCGAAGCGACCTTTTGGAAAACTGCAGGTCACTGTGTGGATAAGGATATTCAACGTTCTCTACTTGCTGGCCATAGACTCTGAGGATCTGAAGACTCTCCTTAAACCTCATCAAGTACTCTGTGGATCAACCAGACACACATGGCTCCCAATCAAGATCCAAACTAATTTAACATTTTTTCAAAAAGTAAACTTACCTGCAACAACGTCCACAGACTTGTTGGACGGACCGCAATAGAGAATGACTTCCTTTTTGTTTTTGTCTCTTGGGTCTTCAGATGTCCTGAGGTTCTTAGTGTTCATATCCAAAAACCAGTACACAATATTCACGCCCACCACCGTCTTCCCAGTTCCTGTCAGATAAACAAAAGGAGATTTTTAACGCTGCATGTAGAGACAGGAATATTAATCCCATTTCTGCTCCTACCTGGTGGTCCTTGTATCAGGGTAAACTTGTTGTTTAAAGCAGCTGCAACGGCTTCAAGCTGACTGTCGTTAAGCTCTGGCAGTTCTGCTGGCAGCTTTCTCTTGGCGATCTGGTGTTTCAGCACACTGCTTGGCATAACTGGAAGATGAAGCAACACACAACATGACTTGGTGTCATTGGATCAAGGGGGCCAAACTCTGCTAGCTTGGTTGCAGTGTGTTCATATGACAATGATCCAAGGAAAATTGATCATTGTCCATTTTGTTCCATTTCTATTAACATTTACAGGAAGACATTTTAATTACAATCTTTGTTTACACTGTATCAATACCCATCAAAAGGGTGTAATGTTCTCGCCATGCCACTAGTTGGTGCTAGGTTGTTTGAAGCTAAGTGCGTATGTACTTAACAATACAAAAGTTCTACTTGAAAGCACGTCGATACGTGATTCCCCATCAGATGCCGTTCCCCCAGATATTGGGGGAAAACAGGTTAGGGGGCCGTTGGGAAACGTGGGATAACTTCTCTGAAACACGTTGTTTGAGCTTTCACAGTGTCTGCAGTTCTCTAGATAAGAGCGCTGAACAAGCAGACGTGTGTTTTGCCACCTGAGCTGAGTGGAGAGACGCTGGAGAACCACATCTGATGGGAAACACCACCTGTAGTGGATTGCAGGAAGCAGCTGTGCTTTGCGTCACACTATGCATGAACTAGGGATTCCCAGACAGAAAGATCAATTTATTCTGTCCACTAGACAACGGACCGGTGCGTTTCAGAACTCTGGGACACGTTCTCAAACTGTGCCGTTGTCAGAGAAAACATTTGGTGGTTTCATCTAAATGTACATTAGAAACACAACACAACTCTCCCTTGTTGTCGTGTAAACAGGGCGTAATCTTCACTTCAGGGTTACTAATAGGGTTCTACACAGCTCTATTGGCCTGATTCTCTTTGCAGTATACATGGTTCCAATTGATAAAATATTTGGACAATATGGGATGAATTAGAGCCATAATGAAGGTCTTAGCCCTGGCAATCACTCTGGTGTGTCAGTGCTGTTATTTCTTCACTCTTAATGCCAAATGTCAGCAGAAGGTCTAAAGTATGATCAGTTTGTAGGTCTTTGAATTCTCTGAGTAAAGCCAATTGACTCTAAGATAGCATTAAAGGCTACCTTTACGACTAAACTTTAGGTGTCAAAATGAATGTTAATGTCATTATTGTGAGTGACGTTATCAGTATGTAACACTAAACCAGATAAAACAAATGAGATCTGAGAGTTTGGGTCTGGTGGACAATACAAATAACATCAGCATTGAATCTGAGGTTAGATTTCAAACGTTCCTACTGTTGGTAAAGACCAGAACAGGTTTATGGTGTCCAGCTGTTTGCTGTGGTCACCAGAGCTAGTTTGGCGACTACTAGCTCACCAAACTATTTTTAATGGACCGTTCTGTCCATCTGCCCCGCCACAGACTGGAGACCTGACCAGCCTCTCTAATAAAATCCTCTCTGCAATGACTTTTTGATAATACTTGTAGTTTAGTTAATGGGTGGAGGATGTTCAGTACTTTTCTTACCTTTTTTGGGAATCTTATGCCCTAGTGCAATCTTTTTGACTAGGTCACATGCTGCCTCGAGGTTGAGAACAGCAGCTTCTTTCCGGCTGTAGGAAAACAAAGACAGACATTAATTTTAGAGAAAATGAATGAATTTCATCACCAACCAGAGGTGAAGAGCTTTAAAAGAGGAACTGGAGGAAATGTAAACTCACATGTCAGGCAGGAGCTTTGGGATGATCTCGGCAGTGAAAAGAGTTTTTTTCTTAAAAACACATTCAGGAACATGTTTCATTGGCAGGTGACTGACATAGAAATCCACCTCACTTCCAGTTTTTCTAGAATCTACTTTGGTTGTGAAACCATGAGCCACCCAAGTAAACTCTTTTGGGTCGACCGGTGCAGAATGTTCTAGAGGTAAATCCAATTTCAGATCTCTTTTCCGAAAGCAAAGCAAGCATTGAGCAAGGTTGCATTCAATGACCCAATCTGTGATCCATTTCTCATGTAAGAAGAAATTTCCAGTCATGGTGCCTTCCAGCCTCTGAGTGAACTTTACCTCCAGGTTCTCAATGATGATGCCATCACTTTCCTCCACTGCATTCGCTGCAGATTCCATCTCGCAGATGGGTTTCCAGATCTCCATGTATTGCTTTGTGTCTTTATAGGAAATCCTTGCTGGCTCTTGTGCTGACTGGGTGTAACATAAGATTGGGTTGTGGACATGTTGGACACAAATCTCAAACATTGGTTTAATGTGCACCAGCTGAATAACAGGTATGTGACTACCTCTACTCTCTTCTGATGTCATTTGGACCTGCATGGTGCCACCTGGCTGCAGGTCCAGACCAACGTCAGCATAGTGCTGGAAAACAGGTGGTGAATCTTCTGCTTCTGGTTGAAGAGGATTGTTATCCATCAGGAGGTACTTGGACTGGTGCAGGCTTTCTGGTTCAAGTGGACTTGTATCCATCAGGAGGGACTTGGCCTGATCCAGATTTTCAGTTTGAACTGCTTCAATCACAGCTGTCCAAACTGTCAGAGGAATCTCAATGCATGGACCACGACCTGACATCTTGATCAACTCTTGGTGGATCAGCTTCTCGTCAGCTGCATATATCCGTCTTTTCCATTTGAGCTTGATGTATTTTTTTTCAGAGCCGTAAACTGGTTGGTCCTCTAACTGTAATTCACTGAACATAATGGACAAAGGCAGACCAAATATGTTCCTGTTGAATGGAAATGACACCTTGAAGCTCTCTTCGTCCGGATGTGCAGAAACAACAAAGGCTAGCTTTGGTGCACTCTGCTGTTTTGTGCTCACTGCATAAAACACTTGTTGAGCCTTTTGCTCAAACTGCTTAACTTTCTTTGAGTTGGGGTCAAAGTGATGACACAGGTCATTAATCTTAGTACGAGTGTACTGGAGAGCATTGTTACATATGGAAGAGTGCAGGAGCCTCTGTAAGATGAGGTCCATGTAACGTCTTATCGGTGAGGAGGCTTGTGTGTAAGGGTTCAACTTGAGAGAATGATGTCCAACCTCTGCTGCTTCAGAGGATTTTGAACGGATTAAATATGCTTTGCTTCTGCAGCATCGTAACTCGTAAATAACAGGTTGGAGCAGAGGGTAGATGTCATCCGCAGCCACAAGGTCCACCAGTTTGTCTGTATCGTTTTCTCTCAGAGCTGACTGGATGTCGTTCCACACAGTCTCCAAAATGGGGAAACGCTCAGTGCTTGGCTCAGGGTTAGGCACAGTTATTTCGTCATGGTTGACACTAAAGGACAGTTGTATTAATGCTCCACATTTCTCTTTGAATCTTTCTAGCTTCTCAGGGTCTGGGCTGCTCTGACAGCGGAGTGGTGTGTGATGTCTGGCTTTGGACTCGCATAAGTATTTTGCTGTATAGTTGTTAAAGAACAAACTGATTTCCTCAATCATCTGGTGGGCTTTACGCTTCCCCGGCGACTTGTCGTCATCACACTGGTCATAAGCCCACTCTGTCCCCAGTCTTAACTTCCTCTGAAGTTTAGCAAAGTGATAGGCCACAGCGACGCCATCCTCCTCTGTGCTGAACGCAAGAGGATCTCTGTATCTTTGGGTGATGATGTCTTCTGCCTCTTCATAAGTAAACTGCCTTTTGGACCTGATCAAGGAAAGCTGAAATTTTGGATCGTCAAAGATCTTGTGTGTCTCTTTTTCCACTTTGAGCATCAAGGAGACTGCCCTACGATCCTGATGCGGCAGAAGACTGAATTGGCCAGTGCTCAAGTTTCTGGGGAACATATGAATAGGTTGTTCTCCAGGGTAATGTGTTGAACCTTGTTCTTCTGCATACTTATCTAGTTCATCACCTGGATTCACATAACTTGCCACGTCTGCAATGTGGATTCCCAGCTCATAATGGTTTCCAGCATCTCTAATGCTGATGGCATCATCCAGATCTTTTGCTCCTTCTGGATCAACTGTAAATGTAATTTTTTCAGTTTCATCCTTCCTCTTTTCCATATCTTTATCTTTATTTGGAAGACCTTCATATGTATCCAAACTACTGTCTTTGACTTCAAATTCCTCTTTCAGCAACCAAAGTTTGTCATCAAGAGGCCCACTCTTTGGGAGAACAGCTGTGACTTTTCCCAGAGGGTAAAAACAATGTTCTTTCCACCCAATCACCTGCACTACAAAAGCCTTGTCCCTGACCTCATTGACATGGTGGGATGTTATGATTGTCCAGTGTCCACTGATTTCCTCCCATACTGGTAGAAAGTTGCGTCTTTTTGCCAGGAGCAGAATGGTTATTTTAGGTGCATTTTTGTTGACGGGTGTCATCATCCTTCTTACAAACTTATTGGTAGCTGCAGGTCTCTTGGAGTGATCTTCTTCCTCAAGGAAGCATACAAGTTCACGGGCAGATTCATTTTCCTTGACAATACCAGTAACTCTAGCTGGTTGCTCTCCCCTGGCTGTTTGCACGATCACTTCATCCCCAGTGAAAGCCCTTCCCATGTTGGATTTCCCTTGAACATGTATGCGGCAGATGGGTTCATGAAATATTACAACATGTCCTCTGTTATAAGACTCCTTCACAAACTTTCCTTTCTTGAATAACTCTGGTTGTTTTTCACAAAACTCCATCATTTCTCGATCACTAGAAACTTTGAAAGACTTTCCAAACTTCTGGTGGGTAAAGACTTCAGACTGCAAACTCTCTTCATCTGAACTATATTCAGTTTTCATCTGTTCATATTCATCTCGTAGTTCTTGCAGAATTGAGTCAGACATGGTTTTCTCATCTTTAACTTCCAACTTCTGAAACCTGACTGCTTCTCCTACATCTTGTTCAAAAAAACCTTTGGTATAATGCTTTGGCTCTACACTGTTGTTGCTGAGGCAGTGTATGATGAAACTCTGCCAGAACCTGGAGCATTTCCCAAAGCAGCAGAGGGCTGCAGCATCTCCAACTACCGTCACCTGAGACTGAGCCCTGGTCATCGCAGTGTTTAAAACACGAGCATCATTGAAGAGAGGCAGGCCAGACGAGTTGGACTCTTTAAGGCTGTCACGCGTTTGTACAGCTGTCAGGATGACTGCTCTGAACTGTTTGCCTGTGAAGAAATGTATTAATTAGGTAAAACTAACATAAGGAAAATCAGACAACCTTTGACATCATGCAGTAAATCCTTCAGGGTTGAGGTTTGAACCAGATGACAGTTACCTTGGACGTTGGCGAGAGTTTCAACGTTTACTTCAGAGAACCCTTTTTTGAAAAGGATGGATCGAATTTGTCGAACCTGTTGAGAAATGACTATTTAAATGATTAAACGCTATCAATAGCTACAAAGTTTATTATGGCAATTGCGTATTTCCCTTTTCTGTATGCAGTCATTGGGTTTGATAGTGAAGCAACAGCAGGAGTAACACGAACTTGAACAAATCAACATTTCAAAATGTCAAAGTATAATTTTATACAACAAAAACTTTAGTTATTAAGATTTTACCTGAGAGCCTTCTGACAGAATGCAAATGGATTTTAGGTCCTTGGGCCCCCAGTTTGTTGGCCAGTTATTCACAATGTCTTCCACAACCTCTGTGACTTTAAAAGACTCTTGCTTGTTATACCAAGACATAGTGACAATGTCCAAGACACATTCTCCCCGAACATGGTGGAACCGGAGAGCGTGACCATTTGGAGGAGCTGGAACGTCTCCTGAGGCTTCAATCACGTCAGTCTTTCCAACATAAAAATGAGTGGAGACAAACTCCACTATCTCTTTGGTTGAGCGGTAGTTCTGACTAAAGATGATCCTGCTGCTTTGGGCGGCGTCACATTTTTGTCCCTGATAGTAGTGGAATAAACGAGTGAGCAGCGTGCAATCTGAGCGCCGGTGTTCATCCACAGAGAAGAGCTGAGGTCCCATCTGCATGTGGTCTCCAGCAAGAATAACTCTGGTGTTTGGCCCAGCGAGACTCAGGGCCAACAAAGCTTCGCATTCCAGCATCTGGGAGGCTTCGTCGATCAGTATGTGGGTGAAGAGTCCTTCTGGAAGCTTCAGATCATGAAACAGTCCTGCCATTGTTGTTGTTGTCACAGCTACATTGTGGTCTTCCAGAACAGCTTTGGTTGGGGGCAGAAAAGACTTCCTATCTCCAGAGAGAAAACAGTATTTTAAGGTGATCTCATCTGTGGCGAATAGAGCCTTTTCACTGTTGGCTTTTATTCGAATTGGTCTCAGTTTGTGATTTTTACTGATGGCAGGATGAAAGTGTTCTCTGACATACAGGTCTGCAGAACTGAAAGGTACAAAATGGACAAGTTAAAACTCCAGTAGGCTTTGAATGATGCCTTTTGAACATTTGGGAATCAAGGTTAAAGGTCATAAATAAGTTCTGACTCTAACTTTATACCAGACCCTAAACTGGGGTGGGGTTTGGGGAGCCTTGTTCTACGTTTTGCTTCTTACAGACGCAACGATTGCTGCCTGACTCTGACGTTTTAAGTTTGATCCAATTTAGCAACTTTTCTTATATGTCCAGGGACAACAGATGTAAAATACCCAATTGGTTAATTCATGTGCATTTACAGTAATATTTATTCATGTGCAATAGCAGGTGTTTAGACAGCTGAACATGAAATTAATTTATGAATCTCATCATTTTGTATTTGAGTTGCTCATTTAGTCAAAATATGGATATTTTTGCAAAATATCCTTTTACAGATACAAGCAGAACCTTTTAACTAAATCTATTCTTCTGTTCTGCAGCCCTGGAGGACAGAAGTGATCCATGTGTTGATGGATCGTTTCTACATCGCTGATTCTATGTCATTCTATGTCTTCCATTAACATGAACATCGTTTCTGGTAGGAAGAAATGCTCCAGCGGGAACAAGTGAAAGAAACCTTTGTTGAGGGCTGAACATACACTTCAGACTTTCTTTTTTTTTTTTAAGGTTTTATTGGCTCTAGTGGCCTTTATTTAATAGTTAGTGGACAGGAATGAGGGAAATGAGAGAGGGGGAAGACATGCGGCAAGGGTCACCAGACCGGGAATCGAACCTGGGACGGCCGCGTCGAGGACTAAGGCCTCTGCATGTGGGTGTGCTAAACCCCTGCGCCACCAAAGCACCCCCACTTCAGACTTTCTAACCCCAAAGGAAAATTATTTTCCATAAGCCAGTTCCTGCACTCATATCAATAAATAGACAGTAACTACCAACATCTAGATACACAATAACTTAATGTGAACGGCATAAAACTTGACTCCAGGTTCACTGCGAAATCCTCAGAGACGCACAGCAAAGAAATCACTCCACACTAAACATTTCAGGGAAACGTTCTTCCTGGAAATCATAAAAATAAAGAATGCTGGAGCTTTCTTTGCAACAGAATCACAAACCCTCCTGTGACTGAACCACCTGAACTCCAACAGTGAATTTGCCAACTTCTTTATAGAGAGAATTCATAAAAATTTGAGGGTTAATCTGCATATTAGTCCTAATCCAGTACCAATGCTAAGCCCAAACATAAAAACACAGAACTCAAATCACTGATCTCCACTTTCTGCATTGCTTATAATTCGCTGACTGGATGTTGGCCAAACCAATCAATATCTGTTAATCCACTTTCTGAACCAATCAAGTTACCTGTTGGTATGGGTGCAAATCAGGATTTTGTTCTGCGGATGCCTGCAAAGTTCGATGGCTGCTGTAGCAATGGTGAAGGTCTTCCCGGTTCCAAAAGGTCCATAAATGAGCAGAGGGGCAGTAAACTTTCCTCCATCGTGGTTCCCCGTAATGAAGCCAAGTGCAGACTGCTGTTTGGAGTTCAGGTTCTTGTAGGTGACATCACTGACAGGAACCCCACAATGCTTGAGGTCTGGCAGGACTCTGGTAGTATCAGGAAGCAGGTCTACAGCTTTGTGCATGGTGCATAAGCTGAGACGATCCAACTGAAACTGCACCTCCATTTGATAAGATTGGTCTTTTTTGAGAGAAAGATCAGAGCAGCACTGTTTAGACAGCTGCAGGTTTATCTGGTTCTCATTGGTTCTGAGGCTCAGGACCTTGGATTCATAGACCTTGGACTTTGGATGGAGAGAGTCTACAGGAGCTACCAAGGCTGACTGGACGTTTCGTTTCAGTACCAGTCCTTCAGGACTGTCCATGGTCAGCTTATAAGGGATGGAAACAGAACAGAAAAGTTCTCCCTGATGAGCAAACTCCATCCCGAACTTTGGATCCGTCAACATAATCGTTGTTGTAATTTGTCCACAAACATTTAGTCTAAAGAAAATGACATGAAATGCTTTTTAAAAAAACAGAAACCATTTTGAGGCCTGTTAAAGAAACCTGTTAAACGAGGACTTTACCTTGAAACCACTTGGTCTTCAGCTCTCTCCTCATCATACAGGAACTCATGCATCTTTGTCTTGTAGTTTTCAGCTGTCAGTGCTGCTTGGCTCAAACAGGAGGGCTTATAGAGAAGGCTTAGCTGTGGAGGCTTGTACTCCTTCATCAACTCTTCCTGTTTTTCTGTTCTGTATGAACAGGGTATTATGACCCTGTTCCCTCGATTCCAGCGCTCTGCACTTTGCAGAATGGCACCATGATTGAAGACTTGCTCCTTAGGGTCATCCACTGACTGCTGGCCAACTCTCACCTTCAGTTTCTTCAAGAGAACTGGTCTCATTCCAAAGTCTAGCACCAACCACTGTTCATACAAGCCTGGGTGTGTGGATGTGAATGATACAGTGATGGCATAGGTCATGTTGTCACTGAGGAACCTTTGGCCTGCAGAGTAGATGCTTGGTTCAGAGCTGTTATCGGTGAGGCTGAATGAAGCTCCTGGTTCCTGCTTCAGCAGAGCCACATGCACCAGCTGCCTCTGCAAGAAAACAAGTTTTCTTTTTAAACATCTTGGACACAAACAACTTTTGACACTGAGTGTGGATGTGATCCCGTTTAGAGATGTAGTGGTCTTCAGCGTTTAAACATCTTATCTTTTCCAACAGCAGCAGATCACTCTGAGGCAAATCAGCAGCAAATAACACCAGGGGGCGTATTCTGATGGTTTCAGTGGTTCCTCCTGCTTCTAAGTTTAGCTTTCTGACATGTGGAAACTGAGTCAAGCCTGCCCCCTGCTGGCCACAACAGCCAAGACGTGCTGGTGATACTTTAATCAGATGCTAAGATAGAAGCTTATATCCATGCTTTGTCCTCCACAACCCATTTTGTGTATCACAGGATCTCCTCAGTGGCCAGCAAGAGCTGCAGACGCCCATTAATCACCCATTCATTAAGGTCAGGGGTCGCAGCAGAGAAACGCCTAAAACTTGCCAGACAGACGGCCATGAGAGATGGAAAACCTTTAAATAACCGAGAGAGTTCTGCTGGTTTGTTCTGCATCCTGCAGCCTGAACACCAGAGGCTGGTCAGCAGCTGAGCCCATAACAAACATGGAGGATAAAAGTAGATCTGCTGTCCCACCAGAGACACAAACACACTGGACCGCTGCAGAAACAGAAAACCTCTCTGGTGTTGGGAAGCGGACTGAAGGAATTGGTGGTCGGCTCTGACGAACCCGACTGGAGCAAGTTTGGGGGACCAAAACTGACACTGAGCTCCAGTTGTGGGAACATGGAAGCTAAGAACCAAAACACTGAACCTCATTTCTTCAATGGAAAAGTCTGAGACAGATGGAAGAAATGAGCAAAGTTCCTGATCCTTATCAAGTGAGCACAAGCTTTTACTTTTTGCAGGTTTTTTGTGACATATTTTGGTTTGAGTGTGGAGCAAGCGTAAAATATTAAATACTTCTTTGTTTTTGCATACTTTTAGTACATAAAAAACATAATGGAAGAAATTTTTAACATCTTGTAAAGCTAATGTTCTGTTCAACTGCAGCATCTTGTTTCATTTAAGTATTTTTATTTACACTTGGCAGCTTATTACTATTTTGTTGTTGGCTAAAATTAGACACACTAAGTGTTTGACTTTTAAATATGTTTAAAAATATGACGATATTTGTAATTCTGGTGTCTGGTTATTATCAGCATCCTGGTTTCTTAGGTTGTTTTGTATTTTGATTCTGGTTTCATTATTATTTTCTTATTTTGATCAGATCTGTCTTGCTCTAGTTGAATTTTTCTTAGTGTTTCTAAATATGTTTATTTCTTGTTTATATTTTTTTCATTTTTTTAAATTTATTTTTTATCTGTGCCACTCTCTCTCCCCTCACACCTGCGATCTGTTTCCCAATCAGCCTCCCAGTATTTCAGCTCCTCTCTTTCAGTCACTCCTTGCTGGTTCCTTCCATTCGGCTCAGTTTCTGTTTCTTGTTTAATGTTGCTTAGATTTTTTATTGGTTTTCTCCTTGTGGATTTTGTACATTTTTTTGTTCCTTATTTCATGACATATTTTCATCTCTAGGTCTCTTTATCTATGCACTTGGATTTGTCACCAACCAGCAAACATTTCATGATATTTATAAAGATAAGTGAAATAAAAAACCATTTTGAAGTTACATATTTGGCCAAATCCAATTAAAAAAGCAGAAGATGTGGAATATCATCTGTGATATCATTATCGAGTTATTTTAATATCGAGTTATTTTAAAATGTATATGGAAGCAGAATTTCTTGGCAGTCTTGCCGACCATTGAAGGGTTTCCAAAGCTTCAGCCATGGACCCTCATGAACTCACTGAAGCTGATGTTGCTGCTTCCTTCCCTAACCCAAGTCAGACGCGTCTCTCCGACACCAAAGCTCCACCTGGACTCTGCGTTTCTGGACAACATTATATGAACTCTTTATGCATCAGAACCAGCAGGTCCAGGACCTGAAAGTTTTCCCTTCATGCAGCGGCCTCCATCTTCCCTCAGATCTTCACCAGACCTTTTGAGCAGTGAGGCTCCTGGTCACAATAACACATCACCGCATTAATGGCTACAGGCCTGCTGCCTGGACCTTGAGGCATCTGAAGCTCACCTCAGGCCCCCTGCGGTCACTCTCTGGGCAAACTGATGGCTGAATGATGCAATCAGCTGGGACACTCCGCCAAACACAGGATCCTGTTTGTGCCGTTTGTGAAAATACTGGCTGCACAATCGTTCACATTGTTCTAGTTCATTCTGCCTCTAGTCCGGCTCCGTTTCTGGACACTCAGTCCAACCGAAACGTGTAACTTTTCTTCTCTATGGATGAATGCAGCCTGTCTGAGTCACTGGGGATTCTTGGTTCAATGTTTCCATATATAAACAGTGTTTGTCCTGTAAAACTGTTGTTTGTTTGGTTACCTCAGTCTCCACCAGGAAGGTCCATCTCAGGGCTGCAGAGATGTTTTCTCTCTCCACAGTTAAATCTTCGTCACAAGAGACGCGGACATCATCGACCTGTTCAGACAGCTGTTGGGAATCAGAAGCCAAACCTGTCAGATTGCTACATGTTACGGCCAAACCCAACCCGTCCCAGAGAGACGACAGGATGAAACCAGGATCTGCTGGTTTTTGTCTCTGACGTCTGAAAACATCACAGGAGGAAATCTTCTCTGTTTTCACTGAACTGAGACAGTCGGGCCAGCCGTCCTCTCTCTGCGCTAACTGAACTCATTTAAGACGAGGTTCATTCTCACCACGTAGACTTCATTGCTGCTGTTCCTGTAATCATCCAGAAGCTGCTGGTTGTAGCACATCAGGCCCTGAGTCTCAATGCTACGTCTGATCTCCTCTTCCTCTGCAGATCTCATTATCCACTCCTGCAGCTCCTCCGCACTGTGAGCTTTTGGACACATGGACCCATATTCGCAGGTTTTTGGTCTACAATGCAAACCGTGGGTTAGTATTGAATTAGAATGTTTGTTTTGATGCAAGATGAATTGTTCATTGACACTTGACAGTTAGTCCTGACTGAACCCTTGTCAGGTGAACCTCCCCTATAATCAAATGATGCTCAGCAGCAACCAGGCTGACATTTACCCAGTTCCCTCCTGAAGAACTGGACAGAAAACTCCCAATATCTGTGCTATTGGTTTCTGATCTGACTTAGAGACATACTGTTGTGTTTCTGCTGGTTTTTCTGCTAAATGAGTGAATTTATCATTGTGGATCGGTTAGAAAACCGTGCGGCTCGACTCTCGATGGCGATTGGTGCCGAGTTATTCCAGCTGAAATCAGTTCAGAGTCACCTGGATGTGGGCCCTGCTCTGGAGAACCTTGACTTCATCCGGTGGGGCTTCTGCTAAAGGTGAGTTGTTTACCTGTCACAGAGCCACAGCTCCGCCCGGCGGCTGTGTGGAGGCTGCCGTTGTCTCCACCTGGTGGTGGTGTCCTGCGCCAGCAGCTGGGCATGTTCCAGACTGCAGCAGTGCTTGTAGAAGCTGTCTGGGGACGACAGCAGCAGGAGGCACACCTTGCAGAAGACGGAGACCTGCTCGGCCTGCGGGTGGCACTGCCGGCTCAGCTGGAGGAGCTGAGGCCGGACGGAGAGGCCGCTGCTCTCCACCTTCCACACGGCCATCTCCACCTCGCTCTGGGCGTTCTGGCAGTGGCCGGCCTGGTGCCAGCAGGGCTTACCCTGCCTGACGTGGCTGCAGAAGGTGAAGTGGCGGTGAGGGGGCGGGGGGCGCACCTGGCTCAAGGTGTCCTTGGTGCCGCCTTCTGACAGGTGATGCACCAACACCGGCTCCCAGGGGTGAGCTGCGTCTGCAGAGCACGTCTCGTTCCACCGCTTTGGCGAAAGTTTAGTTGGCCGCTCCAGAAAACAATGTTTGCAGAACTCAATGAACTTACCAGAGAAGTTCTGGAGAATGCTCTGAGCTGCCTGTTCTGCAGTTTCTGGACCCGGGTCTGACTCAGCTACGTGTCTGATTAACTCACTTTTACTGATCTTCTTCTCTCTGAGGTGGTTCCACACAGCGGCCTCCTCAGAGCTCCTGGCGTATGTGCATCCCTGACCCAGAGTGTGCCGGGGACACCCAGAACCCTCGACATAGTAATCGCATACTTTATAAACTCTGGGACCCATTTGTGCACCAGTGGGCCGCTCAGAGATGACCTTCCACTGGCTGGAGGCCTTCCCTTTAGCTAGGAGGAGGCGCCTGCTGCACTTGTGAATAACTGGCTGGATGCTGAATGTGACTTCATTGATCTGGTTGCAGCATAAATCACAAGCGACCTTCAGATCCAGAGCAGCCAGCAGATCTAGTTGCGCTTCTCCTGCACTGGGTTTCTGCTCAGTGTTGCTCTTGGACTGAGCCAACATGCTGCAGAGTCGCTGATGGTCCATCCCGTGTTGCTTTTCAAACGTCCACACTGCAGCTTCCTCATCACTTCTGGCGTAGGTGCAGCGGTTCTTGTGCACGGTGCAGCCATGGCCCTCCTTAAAGTGCCAGCACACTTCGTATCGCCTTGGGTTTGGAAACGTTGGCCGTTTGGAGACGGGCCTCCAAGCAGCACCCCCCTTGGCTCTGCAGAGCAGCACCTGCTGCTCACAGCGGTGCTGGACAGGTGTCCGTGTGAAGGTGATCTGGTTCTGCTGGACGCAGCAGCGACCACAGGCCAGGGCGAGGTCATAGGTCGACTGCAGAGCAGACAACATGGCGACGCCTTCAGAACGCTGGAGCGAGTTCAGGGAACCATCAATGAGTCTGAAACAAGAAGCAGCAGAGATGTCAGAACTTCAGCGTCCTGCTCTGGGTTCTGGTTCAGACCAACTCTATCAGGTCAGGGGTCAACGCCGGACCTGACCTTTGGGTAGCAGCTGGCCGGCTTAAGGGCGCTGGTGCTGAACACAGAGTTCCTTTAATCGGATAGATACCTCTGATTACTAACAACTGGAATATTGGTCAAAGTCTTTGTGGATTTGCTTAATGGTTTTGGTGATTGTTTCATAATTTGCATGAAGTTTTAAAGGTGTAAAGCTCTTTGGCTTACTGCTCAAATGTGCTACTCTAATAAACTTAACATTAAACTAAGAAACATTTTCAATCAGAAGCTGGAAGCCCAAAGGTCAAAGGGTCATGATCAATTATCTGCTCCTCATGAAGTTCAGAGATGCTAGACGCATTGATAGCCCATGCACTGTAAAATGTAACTTTGCATTGTCAGCAGGCTTTGGTCAGAGTTGGATGATCCATCATCCATCCCTGGAAGTGTCGCCAGCGGTCAAGGGGTAAGAGGCGGGGTCACTTGGAGGTCACCAGTTCATCGCAGGGCAGTCAAGTTACATTTTTGACTTTAATCAAATAAATTGGTTGGATTTAACTTAATTTTTCAAAGAGGTATAATTTGCTCTTAACTGCAGTCAGTTGAGACCATTTTGAGATAAAAATATTTACTCATAATTTAATTATTGATATCTGAAACATATATCCCAGTTAGTCAGTAAATTATTGCAGATATTTAGAATTGGAGTTTTCATGCAACTTGATGGTAAATCTGATGTTATTTATAATTAGAATCTAATTAGATGGACTGTCATTAACTTATCTGTGATGTCATAAGCCAATATCAGTTATCTGGAGTTAAGCTGATTGTATGTTAAAATGGCCTGCCGTAGCCCTGAATGTGCAGTAGAACAGCTACTTTATTGTTACTTTCAATAAAAACAGTTTCATGTGTTTTATCCCATTTTATTCACAAACTGATAGGAACTATTATTCTTTATGTCGTGCTTCAGACCTCACAGCCAAACTGATACAATAAAACTCAGATCTGATCCTGAGAACCCAAAGCTTCGTTTTTGGAGTCAATCCCCAGCTGAGACATATCAGCTCTGAACTTGTCCTTCCATCCTGCTTACAGGAGCCAGATCTACTTAAAAACTTTCACAACGTTCACTGCAGAACTTCCAGGAAGCGTTTTGTGTTCCAAAGAGACCTGAAAGTGTCGGAGGCCTGTGCCAGCTATGAGAGGCTGCCACCACAACGCAGAGGCTGTGGCAGCCTCTCTGTTCCTCCATGAGAAGGAAACTTTCCTCGCTTTTTCAACCCAAAGTACCGACAGGTTCTGCTGAAAAGTCCAGCTGGGACAGAACCAGTTTCTTTTGGTCCATCAGGTGTAGGATTCGACCCGACTGACTCAAAGTGAGGCGGTCCCATTATCTGGGCTGAATCGGGCTTGTTAAGCAATCTGAAAATTGCCTTTTTGTTTCTGATCCTGTGATATTTTCTTGGATGTCTGGATTTT
Source organism: Phalloptychus januarius (assembly GCA_902982915.1). NCBI lineage: Eukaryota > Metazoa > Chordata > Actinopteri > Cyprinodontiformes > Poeciliidae > Phalloptychus > Phalloptychus januarius. The sequence continues at coordinate 11,548 of CADWAE010000242.1, read as the reverse complement.
CTCGCTGCAGAACATCTGAATTCATCGTCTCTCATTCAGGACTGAGGCTGGTTCTTCTGGGCGCCGCTCAGCATGGAGCTTTACTTTGATTGTTGAAAGGTGTTGGCTGGTCTGAGTCTGGACTTGATTTGACCTCCTGACCTTTTGCTCTGACGCTGCGTTGATGCTTCTGCAAATCAGATTGTTCCTTTGTTTTCTTGCTTAATTATTTTTGGCTGGGGAGGGAAGTCTGGGCCTCCCTTCTTTAGCTGCTAACCCCGCGACCCAACCCCGGATAAGCAGCAGAAGAAGAAGATGGAAGATCATTTTCAGTATTGCAGTTTCATTTTGTCCGTTTGTTCATGAATCTGATTTGATTCCCCATTTCATCGTTCAATACATAAATTTCTTTTTGTCTTTCATTCGTAGTTAGATCACGTTTGATTATGGGATAATTTAGCTGTGAATTTAGTTTTGTTAATAAATGTTCAGTTTTGATTGGAGATCAGCATCAATGTTTGCTCCTTGTTTTCCTGCCGTTTCAATTTATTCCTCATTATTGCAGAAAATCTGCTCTGGTCAAAATCCTCAATATTTAATTGTATTAACTTCATAAATGACTGATTACAAATATGAATAATTACTTGAGCCTGATGTGAGTTCAGATTTGTAGTACGTCTTAAATTTTACGTAAAGTTCTTCATGTAAACCAACTAAACTGATTTAGTTTTTTCAATGTTTTCTAAAAGGGTTTAGAGTCAATCCCAGTCCCAGTCTAGAGTTAATCCCAGTCTAGAGTTAATCCCAGTCTCCTCTCTGTAAGATCTTTAGAGGATATTGGAACTAGCTCCCCTTCCCAGGGTGCTTTTCAGATTGTAGTTCCTGATTGACCTTCATTCAGTTCTGCTTTCCATCAGAGTTTTACCGCTATTAGCGACTGTCAAAGTGAGTCGCTGAGCGGCTGAATCATTTGTTGACGCGCCAGCTGATCAAATCCTAAATCCACGTTGCAGTTAAGATGATTTTATTTTCATGCAGAACGTCAGTGGATTACAAACATTCGTGTCCGGAAACATCATTAAAAAACAACGGATCCGCCGGTTCAAACAGTGATCAGAGACAAAATCCATAAACGCTTAAAGCGGTCAGCAAAAGTAGACTTCCCCCATCACCCACTTGCAAAGTTTCACCAGGTTTAGCAACAGGTGATCTATAATCACTACCGAAACCACATGATCCTGAGCTGCACCTATCCACAACAACCGCCACTCCTTCCTGACGCTGACAGCACCAGGAGGTCAAAGTTCATGAGCTGTGGGAGTGGAGGTTTACAAGGAACTAAATAAAAATGCGACAGTTTATCATGTTCACCTGATCATGACTGATATTAATATCTGCTGATGTTAAATATCAGCATATCGTTTTGTCTATAATTTAACTTTCAGTAAGAATCTGAGTAGAAAACTAAACAGCAAGAGGCAATAAATATTTCAATGAAGTTCAAATAAATTCAGTTTTTCATAAAACTTTGTTCATTAATAACAATCAGTTAAATTAATGCAAACTAAAGTTTTTAAAGTGAAGGTAACGTGTTTGTGGATGAACCGACATTTGTTCAGGCAGCACCCAGCATGGTGCTGGTCCCTCAGGCCTGGTGCTGAGGGACCAGCTGCTCAGGATTTCTGGACTAAAGTTCAGTTTGTGTCTCGTCTCCCAGCAGAGCCGAATCTTTTCATGTTTCTGTAGAATTACAGACAAAAACCATCCTGAACCTTGAATGAGAGAATCTGTGGAAAGAGCCAAGAATTAAAAAATGAATAAAAAATATGTCAACAAACAGACATATTATGGGAAATAATATTAATATGTCATCTGGGATTATCTCCAGAAATCTCAAGTAAAAAATGAAATATTTATTCTGGTTTTAGTCCATTTGCTGCTTTGGCAGAAACCAGGGAGAGAATAATCTCCTGGCCTTTTCACATGGCAACTGAAAGAATGTAGAAATATAATATTTGGATGTTTAACTGAATATTCTGAGGCTACAAACTTCAAATGCTTTTAGAGTTTTCTTGTGTTTTTTTAAATCCGGCTTTTCTCTTCATCTTTGCCTCTTTCTTCCAGAGACATCTGGCTGTGATTGGTTCTTTTCCATCCCAGGCTCTGATTGGATGACAGAGATCTGCCTGTGATTGGCTGGCAGCTCATTGAGACACCAAGCTGTGGGGATTCACTACATGCCAATGATTGTTTATTGACACAAAGACGGCAACAGGCAGTTACTGCAGCAACCGACAGTCTGAACAGTGAGGAAGTTCAGCAGACGGTCGTTTCTAATGTTCGTTATAACTCAGTTTATTTTATAATTCACCACAAATACAAAAAATTTCAATTCAATCATCCAAACGTTCCAACTGATCCTCTTTAGTTTGATTAATTAATTATTCAGAGTAGATTAAAAAGTTTCTATCTAAGCAAACCCAGCAGATTGCATTGACTTCTTCTTATTATTATTATTATAAAACATAAGAGAGTCAAACAGCAGGTAGAGAATCAAGTAGCTTCGCTTCTCCTGTTGCTCTGCTGACAGACCATAATAATCCCGCCTGTTTCCACGCCCTGCACGCAACAACAGCAGGTTCGGTGAGAGCAGGTGTGCTGCGGCCAGATCCAGGTAGCCAATCAGCTGGGGCTGCGGGAGGAGGCCCCGCCCACTTCGATAATGGAGAAGTTTGATTGAGGAAGAAGGAAGTGATGAAGCTGACAACGAGACTTCTGTCATCACTTCCTGCTGAAGGAATGCAGTTAAACTGGACCTTTCTCTCCCCCCAGAACCGCCAGAGTTCTGCCAGGACTTGTTTCACCAGGTGAGCCGGAAGTCCAGCAGGACGTCCGAACAGAACCAGCAGCCGAACCTCTGTGAAGCCAACAAGTGATGAAACCTGCTGAATGTCACATCTGGAAACATCTGGAACCAATCAGGTGTCGGTGCCAGAACCATCCCAGTAACCAGTGACCAGTAACCAGTAACCAGTGACCAGTAACCAGTAACCAGTGACCAGGAAACATCTCAGCAGGTGTCACAATTCCGAAACCTTTCAAAGAACCAGAACCCGATTCCGTAGCAGCCACAGTAAATGATACTTACAGATTGAATTAAAGTGGACGGAACCAGCCGGTTCGGATGGACCCGAACTCCCAGTACAGCTGATGAAATGGTGAAACAGGCTGAACTGGGGCGGAATGGATCAGACCGGACCTGCGAATCGAGCCGCTCTCCCCGACTACTCCTCGGTACTTCACCGGAAACGCTTTTAAGTTTCGTTTCTGTCATTTGACGGCACGCGCGCAGTCACCTTGGAAACGGGGAGCTTATCCCGGATGAAGCGCTCGGAGCGATGCGCGTCTATGGCAAGTGGTTATAGCATTTAATGAAAAAGGCAACTTCTGTCCTTTTTCAGCCAGAAGTCACTTGATTCCTCCTCGTCAACACAAAGTTCCAACCAGCACAAAATGAACTTCAAAATCTTACTATCACTATTATTACTAGAAAAAATATATTTTAAACTTTCCATTATTACAACTCCAATAATAAGAAATAAGTGGAACAAATCTGTCAATTTCTGAAAATTCAATGTTTCCATTTCAACTTTTAATAATCAGAGCTGCTATGTATTTGCATACATGAGTTCTTTGCTAGTAAAATTTAACATTGCACATATCGAGAATATTATTGTTTCTATCCAAAATTAACATTAATCTCAAACATAAATCTTCCCAGGAGAAATTAACTTTGGGAATAAATAAAGTTGAATTCTTATGAAAATAAACTTTCATTTCTAACAGCTCTAATTCAGTTGTTACTGGTAAAAAATCTCCTTCTAAACAGGTCAACTGAAAGTTTTCTAATCAGACTTCCACTACTTTTACTTTATTGAAGAACAGATTTATTATTCCTAGGAATAATTCAGATTTTTTTTATCTGTGCTATTATTATTGATGCCTAGTTTCATGTCTCTCATTCATTCAGTTATTTAGACACTGACTGAGGAGGACGTTGTCCATCAGACGAAGGATGTGAAGAATGACGTGTCCCAATAAGAAGACTTTCTCCTGAGGGGGGTTACCTTCAGTTATTTAGACATCAAATCTGATGATCATCAGGATTTAATACTTGATTGTTTAAACTGAACTACATTGATCCTCAGACAATAACCTTAATAATGAAGCTGAACTAAAGGCTGGTAAAACCTCAGTCCAGTGGAAACCATCATGTTTGTCTCATCAACATGAAACTCATCTGAGTCCAGAGGAAACAGGCTGATCAGCAGATGAATCCAGCAGGTTGGATTATTAATCCAAAGGCCCTGGCCCCTCAGTAGAAACCTCCTCTGATGAGGCATTTCCTTCTTTAGGATCCATAGGTCAACTTACCTTAGATCCAGCTGAGAAAGCGCCTGCTGTGGCCTCGGATCAGAGCTCTGAGCAAGAGAACAGTCAGAGCCCAGTGTAAATCAGAACCAGAATTCGGCACAGAACCTCCCTAAGAGGAGGACCAGAGTTCAGGCTGCAGCATCCCGCCTGCTGCCAATCTCCAGCAGCGCGTCGGAGGGTGTCAGTGAGATCCTGCACCGCATGAACCAAGACAACGTCTCTTATCACCTTGTACACCTTCTAATGCGTATTTGTCTCTGACTCTGTCCCTCTCTAACTCCTCCCCCTGTGTCTTCCCAGGTGAAGTCTGATTGGCTGATTTGTAAGTACGGCAACAAGCTGTTGGAGAACCAGGACTGCAACCAGCGGAGCTATGAGTACTTCAGCCAGAAGTTCCGGGAACTCGGACGCCTACTGTTGGCCGCAAAGTCTCTGGACTCTGAGGTCCAGGCCCTACAGGACCTGCTGGTGCCGGGTCAACTCAGCCTGGTGCTGTCTGCTGCAAAGAAGGCTGCAGGGTACCGGTGGAGCCGGCCCCCGCTGTCGGTGAAGACCACCCTGAAAACTGTCTGCAACATTGCCATCGGAGAGAGTCTTTTGGATGGAGACTGGGAGGCCGCAGTCAGAACCACCGACTTCTACCACCTGCTGGGCAGTGAGTGGGACAACCTGGGCCTCCAGACCACTGATCCAAAACCGGGTAAGAACTGAGTCCACCTCAAACCAGTATCTATCGGAAGTACTTGATCACACATTACAGTTTTGTTTCTGCAGTTGCAGCGGACGGAGGAACCAAACCCAAGAAACGAACAAGCCTGACCAGAATCAATAAAGACCCGAGAGCCGATGGTGAGTTCTGACCCAGACTGATGTAAGCTACTGATTACAAACCCTAACCCATCTCCCAGCAGGAGGTCTTATACATTTTTATGTTTTTCTCCTGTAATGACACCATCTGCCCACCAGTTGGTGCTGTTTTCATCCTCCTTTCTGTCTCCCTGCAGTTCTGTCCAGATTTGGGTCCAGCCCAAGTTCCTTTTTGCACCAGGAAGCTCCAGCGCCGGCCCTGGTCCTCTGCAGAGAAGGACGCCATCTGGAGACAGTTAGGGGACCATGTTCTGCTCCAGACAGTCCCGGGCAAGGAGGTCTGTCAGCACTGTTTGGATCTGGAACCAGTCCTCAAGGGGAAGCACTGGAAGGATTTTAAGAACCAGGTCCACAACCAGATCCAGAAGAAGTAGCAGTTCCATGCTCAGATGAACCAGGAGGAAAATCAGCAAATCCAAGCACAGAACCAGAACCAAAAGAAGCAGAACCCCCAGTCCGATGAACCACATCAGTCCCAGGTGGAGTAGATCTGTCAGAACTCTTAGTACCAGAAGAGCCCACAATACCAAGTCCAGATGAACCATCAGGCCCAAGATAGCGTCTGGAAACAGAAAAAGAAGCTGGACCAGCAGAACCAGGTCCACCCCCCTAAGAAGCAGCTCTTCCAGAGCCGATTGGACCAGCAGAACCCCTGTGAGGTCCACAAGAAGCAGCTGTACCAAATGGACCATCAGAGTCAGCAGCTGGAGACCCGGGACACATCTGTGTTGCCGGTTCCACCTTGCGATCCAGACGGACCACTCCGAGCTCACGGACACTCTCTGTTGGACCGGGAACTTCCGATCGCTCCGTACCCGGTTCTGATCCGGACCCTGGAGCCCCACATGGAACCTCTATTGACCAGAACTGACTGGACCGAGGAGGTGCTGGTTCAGAACTACCAGATAAACCAACAGATGGGCAAGAACCTCCTGTAGCACGACCCTGCAGGAGGAGCATCATCGGACCCGCACTCTGGATGGGTCCACTTCTAATGGACGGGTCCTAAGGTGCCACATCTGTCTGTTGTCTCTCTGTCGGAACCACAACCAGATCAACTGCCTTAAATTTTTGAGATGGGAAGTTTATGATTTTCTACTAAAGTTTTGGTGTTTGTCCTGATCCGGACCTTCATGTAGCATTTATTCTGTTGGTTGATTTGTTGACGGGTTTCTGAACCAGCAGTCAGAGGTTCTGAGTCTTCTGGTCCCAGAAGAAATAGACCTGAGCTCAGATGGAGAACTTTAAGGTCCAAAGACCCAGCAGAACCTCTTTCAGCCAGGAGTTTGGACCAAAGCTCCTCAGTGAACCCGTACTGGTTCCTCAGCTGCTGGGTCCAGATCTGTCCTCGGATTTTCTGTAAAACCCAACCTTCCTGTGGTTCCTTTAGAACCCTTCCTCTGGCTGAACCCGTCCCTGAAATCTGAACTGATGAAAAGGTTCTGGCTGGTCCAAAGGTTGTCATCATTGTGACAGGTCCAGAGCCCAAATGAAGCCAATCATAGCAGAGCCTTACTGGGTAGAAGATTTAATCTCTCGTTTCATCCAAGTGCATCCAGGGTTCTTCTGGGCTCCTGGACCAGGCTGATGGTTGGGTTCTAGACATGGGCCAACGGGGTCCAGTAACCCTTTAGAACTGGTCCTGGCACCCATTATGGTCCCAAACCTTGACCAGTTGGTCGTTTGGACCAGTTTCATTTTTTACCTTTACATTTTTTTATTTGAACAATGAATTAGAAATGAATGTTTTATTTTCCTTCTTTATGTCCAACCATAAAAACTATAATCCCACCCTGTCCGGCTCAGTTCCCTTTATGAGGTGGTTCTGGTTTCAACATGAGCCAGTTCCCTGGTACCAGGAGAAGTTGGTTCTGATGCGCCACACATCTGAAATAAAGTTGCTCCTAAAGTCATCAGTTGGACATGTCTGGTTCTTCACCTGGTCTTTGGTTGTTTAGACATGATAAAGAAGTTCCAATAGACCTCCAAGGTTCTGTTCCAGGTTGTATTCCAGGTTCTGCTCCTAGTTTCATGATGTTTAACCTCTCATAGTGGTTCTTCTGGCTTCTGCCTGCCAGAGGTTCTGACTGGTCCAGGTTCTGGACCAGGTTCTGATTGGTCCAGGGTCCGTGAAGATGTTCTCACTTATCTGACATCTGTCACCATGGTAACGGAGACATCATACTGCGCAGATGTCATGATCAATTCTGTGAAAAGCTGACCCAACCAGAAGGAGCCAGGTTTGCAGGACTCTGGTGTCGCCAGTAGGGGGCGCTCCATGGTGAGCTCTGATTGGCCAATCAGATGATGGACATTAAGAGTTCTATGTTGTGACAGAGTTCAGTTTGGATCACATATTACTTGTTTCTGTTCCATTGGTATGACTTGCATGGTTTGTAACCCTGTCATTTTGACATTAAAGTCTGTTTTATACTTAACCAAATGTCATTATTTCTCAAGCTAATGACACGGGTTCTGGTCGGGTCCTGAAACTGATAAACGGACCTGCGTGGTGCACAGTAGGGAAAATGGGTGAACTACAATCAGTGCTCATTTGACCAAAGTTGGTGTGTAAATTCCCTCCAACCCTCTGCAGGTCCCCACCATGTTTGGAGGTCCTAGTCCAATCCTTTCATGTCGCTGCCATAGACTCCCATTCATTGTTCCACCTAGTCCAGGGGTGGGCAACTCCAGGTCTGGATGATGGATGTCCTGCAACTCTTCTCTGTCTCCCTGGTCCAACACAATAACAGCTAGTGATCAACATGTAGATCATTTATGTCAGTTTGAGGGAAAACAGAAACACTCCAGTCAAACAGCTGATTCAACTCCTCAGTGCAGTCAGGTTCTCCAAAGCCCTGCTAAAGACCTCATTATTTGATTCAAGTGTGTTGAAATAGAGACACATCTAAAGGTTGCAGGACACCTGCTCTCCAAGCCTGGAGTTCCCCACCCCTGGCCTAGTCAAAGTCTGGTTAGGCACATGTTATGGAGCTGGGACTTAACCCTATCCTCAGAAGCCTCTTACCTGAACTTAACCAGATTTGAATCTATTTTTATTAGTTTTTGATCTCAGTTTTGTAAATAAATCAGCTCAGCTTTAAAAAAATTTCTGTTTTCTGTTGGAGTTTTGCCCTGATGTTGCTCTGGTCACTAGGAATTTGCTTTAAAAGTCAGTTTTTAAAAGGCTTTTACTACTTTTACTTTTTAAGCTAATTTTTTGGAATGAACTCAACTTGACTTTAAAAAGTCGTGTCTCAGCCTCTGTTGGATGATGAAGTTTTAGCTTAATGCTGCTCTGAAGGCTTGAATTAGTTTTTAAGTCTGACATATTAAACAGGTTTTATTTCATTTTGTCCTCAAACTCTGTTTTTAAGACAGAAATCACAGCTCAGCTTCAAATCTAATCTCTGAGCTTCTACTAGGTGCCAGAAATGTGAACATTAGAAACAGACTTTAACATGTCTGTCAGCATTACCCAGAATGCATTGCATGGTGGGGCTTCACATTTTAGCTTCTAGTTCAACTGTTTTTGCTCCAATCTCAAACAAACTATATACTGTTGTCATCAGAATGAGCTCCTCTGTCAAACTAGATGGTTTAGAATCAACTTGTCAACATGTAGAAAATCGGCACCATGACTCAGAATGGGGTGTGTTTTGTTGAACTGCTGCCTGCTGCAAGCTTGATCACGAAGACTCCCCTGCTTGCAGCTTTGGATAAGTAATGCAGTCTTCTAAAACATATGAGCTTTTCTAGAGGTCTTGCGGTGTATGATGGCACTAGAATTGCTCTCATTCCAGGGTTAACGGTTTGAATCCCAGCAAGTGTCTGGAGATCTGGAAGGCAGCAGCTTGCTGCAGCTGGTCCAGGTTCTCCTTACTTGGGAGGATGGCTGCTTTTGCTCAACCTTCTTAGGGACACTGTAGCATGGGAAGCAATAACAAGCTGGTGGAGATCTGCTTACCATCAGCACTCAACACAGACCAGCAGAGAATCAACGGAGAACGCTTCTGCTTCCTGGGCATGCTAGTTCCACCTTGCGGTGTTAACGGATAGCGTGTTATTGAAACCAGGGGCGCGGTATGTATCAGCCTTCTCAGGTTCCGTCTATAGGAACAGCACGTGGGAAAGGTGACTCTAGGACTCAAGAGTCTTAAATGCAGTCCAGTCTTCTATGAGGAGTAGCCTCACACACACACACACCCTTAGCAGCAACACACACGGCAACTGGAAGTCGGTCCTTGATTCTACAGATCCACTGCTTATAACTGCAAAAGGAGTTGATGTCAATGTCAGGAAATCTTTTGTAAACAGCCTTAACCTTCTAAGATATGGGCTCTTGCAGGCATGCATTATTAAATCTTTTTTTTTGCTATCATTAGATACCAATCAGGCCAAATATTTAAAATTATTTTTACATGATTTAGTTTCTGAGAAAAATCTTGTCCACATATGGTGGACATTCATTTTAAATGTCAGTCAAAAACAGTAACAATTAAAGAAATCCAAAACTCTTAGTGTCTGTTCACATTAGGGTGATTTCTGAGCTCAAAAACCAAATGATGCAGAGTAGTTGTCAATGTTTCAGCAATGTGGCCCATTCAAAGTACTAACAGGTATGTGAAGACGAGTGTCGCTAAATTTAAATCTCTAAGTAAATAGCATTGATGGGGTTTTAAAAAGATAAATTAAATGTTATGAAACTTTAGACATTTAACTTGGAGTCCTAATGTATTTAAAATGATTTCCACCCCTATGGGATGGAAAGCTCTTTACACCAGAGTGTAAAAAGCTTTGTAATAATTGCAATCTGCCTGTAAACTGAGTACCTTACATATATTTATTTTTTTTTGTGTGTGTTTTCACTCTCCATTTCATTAATTAAGTTTATCACTTTCAGTTTTTGGGCATAAGCCCTTCCATGGACTAAGATATGAAGCATTGCCTTCACTGGCTGCTATTTCCATTGGACTAATATGTTCTGGGTCCAATTCCCACTCTGAAAAGTGATATGTCATTACCAAATTAACCCTTTCAGTTTATTTACATCTTTGAAGTGTCTTCTTTCTCATATAACATTATATGAAATTCATATTAACTGTCCATCTATTTTGTTTAAACTTCACTTTTTGTTAAGTGTTAGTCAGTGAACCTTCTATCATTTAACAGATCATATTAAATCATGCCACATTTGCGATAACATCATGCATCTGTCCAGTACTAGTGAACTGTTGACAAACAATGTCTCAAACCTGATTTTCTATTGTAGTATTATGAAATTCTAATTTAACAGAGTAACTCCTATGTTTCAATGCATTTAACAGATCTAGATGCTTGGCATAAGAGATTCAAAAAATTTGCCCAGTACAAGTCTTAGAAGGACCTAGAACCAATTGTCATCCTTTAAATACATTTAAAGCAAGTAATCACCTTTTCATAGTGCTTAAAAATTCTAAACACTAAAATTTAGTAAAACCATTGCAAGGGGTTACTGAAAACCTAAGACTTAGTGTATACTAAGAAATGCACTTATGACACTTTTAAAACCTTGACGTTAAAAACTAAACACTTAGTAAAATTTCAGGAAGACTTAGGAAAACTAGGTACATTTAGGGTTAAACACTTAGGTTAAACACTAGGAACACTTAGGTTAAACACTTAGGTTAAACACTTAGGTTAAACACTTAGGTTAAACACTTAGGTTAAACACTTAGGTTAAACACCAGGTTAAACACTAGGTTAGGGTTAAATTAGGGTAAGGGTTAGGTTAGGTTAGGTTAGGGTTAGGTTAGTTAGGGTTAGGGCAGGTAAGGAAGAAGAAGTTAGGCTAGGTTAGGTTGTGTATTAGGTTAGGTAGGGCAGGTTAGGCCAGGTAGTGGGTTAGGTTAGGCAGGGCTAGGGCTAGGTTAGGTAGGCTAGGTTGGTTGGGTTAGGCCAGGCTAGGTGGCGGGGGAGGTAGGCCAGGCTAGGTGGCCAGGCAGGCCAGGCCAGGGCCAGGCTAGGCTAGGCTAGGTTAGGCTAGGCTAGGGTAGGGCTAGCCGGCCAGGCTAGGCCAGGTTAGGTTAGGTTAGGTTAGGGTTAGGGTTAGGGTTAGGGTAAGGGTTAGGTAAGGGTTAGGTTAGGGTTAGGTTAGGGTTAGGTTAGGTAGTGTAGGTTAGGTTAGGGTTAGGGTTAGGTGTTGGGTTTGGGGTTTTTAGGTTAGGGTTAGGTTAGGTTAGTTAGGTTAGTTGGAGGTTAGGTTAGGTTAGGTAGGTTAGGTAGGGGT